>AP028167.1:5000-4805000 GCA_014132275.2 Samia ricini
ATTAAAACAAAACCGTAATAAAAACAACACAAACTTAACAAGAACCTAAAAAAAAAGTAACAATAGAATGATAACAACAAAGAATAAAAAACAAAACAATTGATCGAATATCGCATCGCTCACACGCCGATGAAAGTCAACACAGAACTGTCTCAAAACCAAAATTAATAACCAATCAAACCAGCCAAAGCGCGCGCGTCCTCCCGGTGGGCGTTTGGATCATTTCCACAGATCAACAAACCGTTAAGACATTCGCAACTATTATTTTATCAGTTTAGTTATCCCTACTGACTAGTAATCTAATGGAAATTAGAAGTTATAATTATTATTGTAGAATACAGTTAGACAAAAAAAAACAAGAAGCTCGTTACTACAAAAATGATATTGAAATTAATAAATGTATCTAATTTGGTACTCACGTACACAATTATAAAAAAATAATATCATCGTTATCTTCCATTTTGTACAAGAAATTATTATTTCAAAGTAGACAGTTAATTAATCTATGCATATTAAATTTTAAAAATCTTTTACTTTATTTTAATTATTGTGATTGCCGCCTCTATTTCTTAATATATCTTAGTAGGTAAATTGCGTCAGCGCGCATCGGCGGGATATCAAAAGTACCGCCAAAAGTTTCGGGTCCGTTTACCATACACACGCGCCGCCGCCGCTCACACTTGAGCAAATGTGAAAGTAGAGAGGCGATTTAAAAAAAAGAAAAAAAAAAAAGATCGATTATTTAATTGTAAATTGAAATCCTACAGATTAATCTCTAGGTAATTGATCATTTTTCGATTTGCTTTTTTATTCATAACTAGTATTCTTCTATTGGTTAAAAACTAGATCATAATCATCATTTCATGAAAATTTGAGTAAAAATCTTGCCGAAATTTTTTTGTTGTTAACATTAAAGGTCGTTAATGGAAAAAGGACCAATTTTTTATAATTTTTATAATATTTAGCGCTGTTTTTACAATAATATCAAATTTAAAGGTATAAAATGAGGAGATTTTAATATTGGCAATACACTTGAAATAATCAGATGTAGTGAGCGTCCAATTAACACTATGTTTACTTATCATCAGGCAAGATATGTTTCTCTTCCATCTTATTAGTTATAAAAAGACATTTTTAATCTCACAAAGATCCACAAAGCCAACTCTTCATTTTTTAATTAAATAAGAGAAAAACTTTCTTATATTTGACGGTACACTCTGAATTGTAAATAATTTTATGGCTGTAATCTAATCCCGATTACCTAGATTCAGAAAATCGATTTATTGGTCTTTAAGACCGATTCATCAATACCCCGAAGTGCCAGTAGCGTAATACTGTTAACACATGTACGGACCAGACCGCGGACATGGTATGGCGGGCGGCCGATGTCATCAGTCGCCTAATTAGGGATGGGGATCTTTTCCGAAGAAGATCGATTTTTGAATCGATTTAAATTGAAACTTGATAAATTGATTCACAAAACACCGAGGACCAAAAGGTCGAACTTTAAAACTAGTAACGTATCGATTATTAGAGTGTCCTTTTTGTTTTTTATGATATGACGATTATCTGTAAATAGGCAAAGATGAAACAGTTCAGTGTCATTTTTTCCTTAGTAGTTTAAGCGTTCTTATTTTTTTTTGTTTAGTTGCTTTGACGACCTTTTGTGCAAAAAAAAAATGGAAACATTTTTTGCAATAAATGATGATTATAGTCTAATTTCGACGACTGGAAGAATACTATTTTCGAATAAGAAGTGAAATAAATCAAGTCGAAAAAAGATTGATCTCTTGGACCTCGATGTGTTGTGAATCAATTAAAAAAATCGATTTTTTGAAAAATCTGTTTCCCTATCCCTAATTTGGCGACTCTGACCTCGGCCCACAGAACAATATACGATGTTCGCAAGCTGGTCCGTACACGTGTTAACAGCTTAACTGTAGTACAGTACAATTTTCACTCTCCGGGTTCCCCTCAGGCGTCGACCCAAGACGTGCTTCGTTCCCCAACTGGGGAGGCTCTTGACGTCGCCGCCAGCGCGATACAGTGACACTGCCCATGCATTGAGCATTACGCGCACAAACACTGCACACACACTCCTGCACATAACACGCAGGTACATAGGTTCTATAAGGAACCTTTTTTTTTATTTTATTAATAAATTTTAAAAAAATGTAGGGAATATCTAGGTTCAAACTCGCGAGAGAGTTTTACACTCAGGTGACGGCCAAGCCGAGGTTCGTACCATTTTGGTAGCCCTTGTGCTAGTCACCTTTTTGCAGCTGAGTGCCTTCAGCGCTCGCCCCCAAAGTCACGGTGAAGCTGTAAAGGCCCTTCCGGTCAACAGCGTTAGCCAGGTTCGAAAAAAAAAAAAAACAGTAAAATTTAATGCAGTTTTTTGTACCGAGCTAAATAATTAGCGTAATAAGTTTTTAGATATGTGCTTTTAACCTCCGACGGACAAAAGGGGTATAATTTTGCGGTGTTACATTCTGCGGCATTATATTTCGCAAACGTTTGAATTGATTTTGATTTCGTTTTTTTTGTTTGAAAGATGACGTCATCGAGTGTGTCCTTAGCTGTTTCAAGAAAAATTAAAAAAAACCCTTTGAAAATTGAAAGGATGTCAACTTCTTTTACAAGGCTTACAGAGTTGAAATTTTGTATTCTGTTATGGCTCCACTCATTTACGGTAGAGTAGGTATATCCGAGTGAATAGGTTATAGGTAGATACGGTAGGAATGGATCTCAATCATCAGTTTTTTAGTTTAAGTAGTGACAATGACTTAAACTTATTAAGTGCACATTTTACGTTACAAGATCATTTATAATTAACATTCTTACTTCGTCATTGAGTAGTTTTTGCAGAGAATCGAACACGGGACTTGGCTTTCTCAACGTTGAGACCATATTTACCTCGCGATGCACGTGATTACAATTTGAACCTCATTTCATAAGGCCACGGAGGATGTCAAATAAATACCTAACATCATACCTACCTACATAATGTTTTAAAATAACTTAATACTGAACTGATTTGAATAGGTACATAACTAAATACATCAGAATATAAATAAACATACCTAGATGATGGATTAAAAAGCCTATCTTTGTTAAAATGTAATTTATGTAAAAAAAATTAAATAGCGGGGGGAATCGAACCCTGTACTTGGTCTACTGAATCAGTAAATTCGAATGAAAGTGGCTAGGTATAGACTAGCACAGTGGAAAATAGTAGGTTAAGTAGCTAAGTCAGATACTAAGGCAAGTTTTGTAAATAGTATTGGTGCGATTGCTAGCACTAGGGCGCGCGCGAGCGGGACGCGGGGGCGGGGCGGTGCGAGTCGCGCGACCGTTGACCTGAGCATCAGCTGTTTTTGATTTTGTATTACATTGCTGGTTTTTTTTTAGTGAAACAATTAATTATTTTTTATGAAATTATCGTTTAATTTAGCTGAACTAAACATGACGAAGCGCGAAAAATCATAATATAACGTTGTGTTTTCAAAAAAAAAAAACATCAGGATTGAGTTTTTTTTTCCCGACCCATCACGAAAGGTGTCAGCAGTACTATCGCCTGTCTCCGCTTTCAGGAGCGGCCCCCTTCCACCCTGTATATAAACAATTCGGCATATAATTACGCAATATGCGTAAAAAAAAAATTAAATAAAAATTATAACAAATTAATCTACGAGCGATAAGGAAGCGCCCGACCGTCCGCTACGACTACCGAAAAAAATATTAAAATATTTAAATATCGTACTACATTTCTTTTGTAAAATTCTTTATAATGAAATATTTGAAATCCCGGGATTGCGATCACTTGGCTTCAAAAAGGTTTCCTGGACGAGAAATACGTCTATTTGACGATCGCGGAGAAAGTTAGCTATTAAATCACGCTGCGGAGCTAATTTCCGCGCGTTAAAAATGAGAGGCAGAGCCGCGAGGCTTGATCTTAGCCATTGATTACGGATTAATTTGGCCGCGTGCCAGACCTTGAAGGGTCATGGCGATGGCGGGGAACCGCGCGATAGCCTCGAGCTCGGCGATTCCGGAGCCGCTGTTCAAAATTGCGTTGAAAGCGACAAAGTCCTGCATGTCATGAATGCTCAGGAGAAAGAGGACCCGGTCAAAGTCGGCAGGGTTGGCCTGAGGCGGGTAGCCAGGCGCCGCTGCGCCTTGGCTTGGGCCCTCTACGAAATTAATTAAACTTAGTAGAGTATATATTTCACACGTATAACTGAATATCGTTAGCGTGAACTAATTACTGGTATCGCCATCTTTCAGTAACATATGTATGTATTACACAGTATGATTTTGTAATGAATCTCAACTTTTTTTTTTTTACTAAATTTGATTCAATAATATTGCTTTTGTCAAATTCTTTTTAATGAAATATGGTCTGTTAAAACATCGTATTTCAATTAATTCTTTTTGTTAATTGTATGTATGTAACAAACATACTTGATTAAGCAAACGTTTAGCGCCATCTATTAAGCATAAATGTTACTATAGTTTTTTAAAATGCATTTCTGTTGTGCCCAATTAGCTAGATTTCATTGACTTAAACTAAGTTGTTTAAGAAAATTAACGAATAAAAAGAATATGAAAAAAATTTAAGATGGTCAGGATTTGAACCTACGTCGGAAAACGGTCTGTATATCGCACGCCAATAGACTTTTTTTACCGGGGATATATGCTTTTAGGCACTGCTGCCGTTTAGCCATCTATGTTAAATTTCATATATAGAGATATATCTAAATAAATCCGGCGTGACATTAATATTTTGTGAATTGTGATGGTGATGCTTTTGACCGGAAAGGACATAACAGCTTCACCGTGTAGTGCTGTGGGGTCGAGTGCTGAAGGCACTGGCCGCAAAAGGTAACTAGCACAAGGGTTCGAACTGTTATAGGACGTGTTAAGAATGTCTTTTTAAAAAAAAAAAAAATTTTTTAATCGCGGAGAACTTTTAATTAATATAATAGAAATATAGATTTGGAAATATGTTTCCGCAGAGGATATGATTATCTTTAGGCAACCGTCCAGGATGAAAGCTCAAGTCCGACTAACTGATCTGTGTTTGTTTCCTAAGAGCTAAGGGAGTTATGCTGACCTGGGATTGTCAGGGCAGCATTAAGGCATACATAGCCGGGGTATAACACCTCCCCCCTTAAGAGGAGACTTTGGGGTGAAACAAAGTCTCTGTTCTAGACTTCTGTTCTAAGTGGAGCAAAGCGGGGTGGTATTTCAATGTTAGGCTCTTGTACATCTGGTTGATTATTTCGGGTATTCCTTCGAAAAGGTGTGATAATCAATGTTTTTAAGTTAATAGATTTCGGGTTGCCGCCAGATTTACAAATTTTCCTTAAAGTAATAAAAGCTAAGTATAGTATTATTAAAATAAGCACAATAATAGTTAGAGTAGAATACTGTGTCCCATATTTTTACAATATGTGGTTCATATTTTATTTCATCTGCTTTATTTAACAATGATTCTAATTTAAGCTTGTTTTTAGAATTAAACTCATCTAGATCAATATTCTGTAGAGAAATAGGAGACACATTATTTACAAAATCAGACAACTTAGTTATATTACAACATGAATCATTAATTAAATTAAAATCAGGTAAGTATTTTATTGGAGACGTTAAATTCAATTTATCGTACTTGGGTATCAGAGTAGTGCTTTTGAAATAGCCGATGCAGGTTCCTGGAATATCGAGTATGCCTGTACCTAGTATATTTATTTCTACAAGTCCGGAGTTAAGACAGTCTATCGTAATTTTACTCGGTTCTGATTGGACATAAATCCATCTGTTATCTACCAAAGGCTTCCAAATGTCTAGTTTACCGTAAATCAGTTTTGATTCGCACTGCACAGGTTTAACATTATTCACTTTAACAATAAGTTCACTTTCGCAGGTGTGTTTAGCGTCAGCCGCATAAATGTTTAAAATGTCACATATAAAGATTCCGGGGCGTATCACCTTGCACTTCTCTAAATTGTCCAGATTACAGTAATGAGATTTATCTTTGGTCATTGCGATATATTTATTATCCGGGATAATAAGACTAAATGTGTCCGGTGATTTAATATCATATGGTGTAGGTAAAGCTATGTTATGAAAAAGGACATAATCATTTATATTAACTAAGGGCACTTGTAATACAAATACAATCTTATTATTTAAGTAATAGCAAATTAACTTAGAAATACTTAAAATTAGGTGTACATTGCTTATCTCTAAATTAACAGGTAATTCTAGGTCATTAGGTAGATGTCTATAATTGTCTACAAATTGTTGGTACAACTGTCGGGGCGTTATAATGGATGGGTGTAAGATATTTTGGCCACTTAACAAAATTGAATTAATAATATCTTCAAGTTGGAAAGATAATGCAAGAATAGAGGTTTCAAGGCTGTTAAAGATTTCATTAACGTTAGCAAGTATTTGTAAACCGTTAGTTGACTCGGAAATGTTTGTGATCACTGAAGAGAATTTATCAATAGCTCGATTTAATGAAGCTTCATTATCTTTAATTTTCAACAAAGTATTATTGTAAGTTTCTATGATTGATGTGGTGACCAAAATATTTTCTTTTATTAGTGAGGTTAATTGTTTCTCGTTATTTTGTATGGATTCTATTGCGTCGTCATATCTGAGAGCGTCATCCTCGTCTAAAGTCCCAAATATATGTTTAAAGATTGTTCCTATCCCTCCTATTAAAGCACCACGCTTTTTACGGTTATCTACTAGGTGAGAGATAGATTCGAATTCTTTACTAAGGTCTTGATATCTTACTAATAAAGGTTGGAGCATATTGTGACACTCCGCATCAATTTGCACAATGTGAGTTGAGTTGCATAGATGTTTGGTAACCTTGAAAACGGCATTTAAATTTTGGATATGTGGAGCAAAATGAGAAATATCTACCGGTATCAGGACCTTTAGTTCGGCACTGTTGATTTTTAATATACCTAAATAATCAAAATAAACGCCAGAGCTTGAGGTAATTGGTTGAATGTAATCTTGTTGTGGTTGGCCCCAAGATGTCGTTCTGTAAATAACGGTTACGATTTAGACTAACTAAAGTGTATATGCGAGTATGGTATTCTAATGTAACGGCCTAGACTAAATTATTTATTAGTATCTGAGTTGATTTATATTTATAGGATCAGCTGTACTTTGGCGGGCTTCACTTCATCGAAATGATGTCGTACATGTCTTCTATTTATGAGTAGGGACAGAGTATTATTCCCATGGATTTTGACAACCTTGTAAGGCCCCTTCCATATGGGCGACAAGGCTTTTCGCAGTCGTAGATGATTTTTAAGGTAGACAAAATCGCCTACCTTATAATGTGGGGCACGTGTGCGCGAGTCATAATAATTTTTTGAAGTTACTTTTGATTTTTGAATATGTTCAATAGCCTTCTCTCTAGAATGTTTTAAGCGGTTTTGTAACATTTTTACATATTCTGGGTAAGTTGTTCCGGTTGTCTCTTCAAATATAGAGTTGGGTATATATGGTTTATTGCCAAACATGAGTTCATACGGAGTATAATGGGTTGTTGTGTGAATGGCCGTGTTGTATGCTAACATAGCCGTATACACATACCGAGGCCAGTTAGTTTGATTTTTGTCAACGTAGGACTTTAAGTATTCCTTAAGTGTGGAGTGGCTCCTCTCAAGAGCCCCTTGGGTTTGTGGGTGATAAGGTGAAGACCACAACTGTTTTATTTTCAAAAATTCGCAGGTCTTTTTAAACAATTCGGCGGTGAAGTTGGTTCCTTGATCTGTTAGGATTAATTTCGGTATTCCAAAAATAGATATAAAGTGAAGTAAACATTCGCTCGTTTCTTCGGCTGTAGTACTACGTATCGGGTAAGCTGTAGAAAATTTGGTGAGGTCATCCTGTAGGGTAAGTATGTATTTCAATTTGGCAGGACCTGCTTCGGGGAGTGGACCTACTATGTCCAGGGCGATGCGTTGACATGGTGCAGTCGAGGTGCTGGTAATCTGCATAGGTGCACGATTCACTTTTCTTAGAGCTTTATTTTCTTGGCACAACCTGCATTGTTTCACATAACCTTCAATATCGCTTCGCATTCCTTTCCAATAGTAAGATTCTTTTATTCTGTTATACATACGAACAGAACCCAAATGGCCTGCTATAGGGATGTCATGGTTGTCTTGCAATATTTTCTTAATTTCAGTTGGAGACGGGTATACTATGTTGTTATGATACATAATTACTTTAATGTTGGTGTTGTGGAATAGATAAGTTAGAATATTATGAATCTTTATAGGGGAGTGTTTTTCAAACGGATTTTTAAAATCGGATATACTTATTTCCGTGGTATTTTCCGTGACGATTAATTCATTTCTTAATCTCTTCAGGGTTTCAAAAATTTCCGGATAGCTGGCTTCGTCAAAATGATGTACCTTTGTAAACAGAAGGTAGTATATTTTGTTATTAACACTGATTCTGTGGGATGAATATAATTCCTTTTCCATATTTAGAACCTCGTCGCGATTTTCTAGGTTGGTTAGAATATCTTGAACATACGGATTTGACTCGTCTAAATCGAGTGACGTAGGAATCAGGATTACTTTAGTTGGAGACTTTAATAAATTTTCATTGTGTTCCTCTATACAAGTGTTAAATATTTTATCCTTTTCCGTTATAGTTTTCAGGAACGTGGAGTAATCATCTGTAGACGTGTTTGGAGAAATGGCTGTAAACGGTGTACCTTCGAGATCAACGTGATCGTCGTGGGGTATAGAATGTTCCCCAATTGGTTCAGGTATGGTTAATTGTTCATTTTCGATTTCTTCTCTTAATGTATCAGGAACGTTTGACGGTACATTTACGTCAGGTAAGGGTGCCACGTTATCTCCATTTAGATCCAGGGGGTCTAGTACAGGCTCAGGTGAAAGTTCTTCATTTGGGTTAAATGAAGGTGGAGAAATCAATAAATCCATTAAATCTTCGTCTAATGCCCTCGGAGTATGAGAGGGTTGGATTGGATTTACGGGAAACCGAGAAAGGGCGTCCGCATTGACATTTGTTTTCCCCTTTTTATATTGAATCTCATATTCAAATTCCTCGAGTCTCAGCCGCCAACGAATAAGCCTGGATCCTGGGTCTTTACAGTTAAATAACCACTGCAGTGGTTTGTGGTCGGTGAGAATCTTGAATCGATGGCCATATAGGTAAGGTCTAAATACCTTCGTCCCAAAGATGATTGCGAGACATTCCTTCTCCGTGACACTATAGTTACACTCGGCTTTGTTGAGTGTTCTAGATGCGTAGGATATAGGTCGATCTTGCCCTATAAGTCCTTGAGATAAGATTGCGGATATGGCGTAGTTTGATGCGTCACAAGTCAAGAGGAATGGTTGCGTAAAGTCCGGGTAGGCCAGGATAGGCGAGGAAACCAGTTTGTTTTTTAGTGATTCGAAAGATAGTTGCTGTTCGTTCTTCCAGCAGAAAGTGATATCCTTTTTCAAAAGGGAAGTTAGTGGCTTAGCCAACTTGGCGAAGTCAGGTATGAACCTCCTGTAGTATGACACCAGTCCTAGGAATGATTTTATATCTTTTGCAGATTTTGGCACAGGGAAATCAGTAACAGCTCTCGTCTTATCCGGGTTCGGTCTTACACCCTCTTCACTAATGGTGTGGCCCAAATATGCGACTTCCTTTCGAAGAAATTCGCATTTATCCGGTTGCAGTTTTAAATTAAAGCTTCGGAGTCTATCAAAAACGGTGGTGAGGTTATCGATATGGGAATCTAGATCATACGAATAAATAACTATGTCATCTAAATAGACGTAACATCTCGTACCTTGCAGTCCAGAGAGGCAGTTATTCATTAACTTTTGAAAGGTTGATGGCGCATTTTTCAGTCCAAATGGCATTCTGGTAAATTGGTAATGACCCTGGGGTACAGAAAAAGCTGTTTTGGGTGCGTCGTCGGGAGAGACAAGTATTTGATGGAAACCGGACGTGAGATCTAGCGTCGAGAAGTATTTGCTTTTACCCAGCTGGTCTAATATTTCCGAAATTTGTGGAATGGGGTATGTTTCCCCAATAGTAATATCGTTCAGTTTTCGATAGTCTATTACTATTCTCCATTTGCGTATGCCTTGGGAGTCTATCTTTTTGGGTACCACCCAAATCGGTGAACTCCATGGTGATGTTGACGGTTCAATTATGTTTTGGTCAAGCATTTTGCATATCTGAGTTTCGACTTCTTTTTTATGACACTCAGGAAAACGATATGATTTAGTATGGATAGGGACGTCGCTATTGGTTTTAATTTGATGACTGAGTGCGTTAGTGTATGTTAATTGATCATTAGGTAAGTAAAAGATATCAGAATATTGACTGCAAAGTCCAACGAGTGCTTCCACTTCTTCCTGGTTTAGGTGGTCGGTTCTAAGTGACCTGATAACCTCTGTGGCTCTGATGGATACTTCCTTGGTGCTTATATTAATTGAAAAGGCTGAAGAATGTAGAGGTTCTAGTTCAAGGTTTAAGTTGGGATTTATATTAACGAAAAGCTCTGATGTATTTGCTACTGTTAGGTTAACTCGCTTGTTGGCTTTAACTTTTACTATACAATTGGATATGTACACACTCTCGGATAAATGTTGATTTACAACTATGCCCTGTTCTAGGTTGGTATTACGGACAGAGCACTCGATGACAGTTTCTGTTCGTGGTGGAATTATGTAGAAGGGCTCGAAAAATTTTAGGGATATCTCTGAGTTTCCTACCTTCAGAGTATCGGTATTGTAATCAATACTGCAGCCAAATGCTGTCAGGAGATCAGTTCCTATGATTCCATCGTAGGGAAGGTTGATATCCGCTATAACGTGAAACTTATGGGATATGGTTTTCTTATCGGACAATCGCATTTTCAATTGGAAATGACCAAGCGTCGGTGTTGGTTCATCTCCAGGATCAATTCCCTTAATATTAATTGTTTCCTTTACAAGAGTCTGGTGTTTTCTGATGCATGATTGTTTGACTAAACATATTGCAGAACCGGAATCGACCAATAGGGTTAGAGGTGTACTTGAGATTTGGGTATCGAGAAGGACATGCGGTAATAGCCTTTTGGTCGTATCTATATTTTTACTTCGTATACTTTCTTTGGTATCGTCGAATAGGCCTGAGGAATTAGTGTAGTGGGCTTTGACTTTGACGGGCTTCCGGTTTGGGGCTGATTACCCTGTTGTGTAGCACGTTGGATAATGGGTTTTGATAGGCTTCCGATTTGGGACTGGTTACCCTGTTGTGTAGCACGTTGGATTATGGGTTTTGGCGGGCTTCCGGTTTGGGGCTGGTTACCCTGTTGTGTAGCACGTTGGATAATGGGTTTTGACAGGCTTCCGTTTTGGGGCTGGTTACCCTGTTGTGTAGCATGTTGGATAATGGGTTTTGACATGCTTCCGGTTTGGGGCTGGTTACCCTGTTGTGTAGCATGTTGGATAATGGGTTTTGACATGCTTCCAGTTTGGGGCTGGTTACCCTGTTGTGTAGCATGTTGGATAATGGGTTTTGACAGGCTTCCGATTTGGGGCTGATTATTGGCTGTGTCGACTTTTCGATGCTGTCTCGGGCGACACGGAGACGAGACCCTTATTCGTTTAAAGAACCAATATCAGGCCTGAATGGTGATGTATCCACTTCATCACGACCGGCGTCCTCCGAGGATTCTTCAGACACGAAATTTACGCGAGGAGGCGGCCTATAGTGGCCTTGATTAAATCCGGGGTTTTGTGATACCCGGAAACGATTATTATTGAATTCCCTCTTCTTGCACGCGGAAATGTCGTGCCCTGGAGTTTTACAATACCGGCAAAATGGACTTGCCGACGATGATCCTGGTTGTGGAAAGTTTGGGATTTGTCTCGATTGGGTCGGACTAGGCAGTTTTAAAAATGGTCTGTAGGTATTTTGTCGAAATTGACTATTATTTTGCGGTCTTACTCTATTCTCGGATTGATTTCTTTTGAACATTGTTTGTTGGATCCTTTCTTCAGATATGGCGAGGTTAATCGCCTCGTTCAAATTTTTAGGTGACCTACACCTTACAATATTAGAAATGCGGGGTTGCAGTCCCATGAGGAAGTGGTGAAGGGCTAGGTCTTCCATAGAGGCAATGCGTCCCGCAACCTCTTTTTGTTTAGTGTCGGATAGTGATATTTCGGTTAAAAGTTGTGACAGATAGGTTTCTACTCGAAGCGAAAATTGGCTGACGTTTTCCTGTGGGGCTTGCCTACTCTCTTGTAGATCAGTGAGTAGGTGAGAGTAATGCTTCCTCTCACTGAATTGTGTTTTAAGAAAATCTTTTAATTGTTCCCAGGTATTAAAATTTTTAATCGAGCAAGCCACTTCTGCCTTGCCTTGTAATTGACATAGTATGTACTTAAAAAGGATTGGTTTTTGGGATTCACTAGCTAGTTCATATGCATTGTTACAGTTAACGAGGAATGAGTTCAATTTTTCCCTGTCGCCGTCATATGTTTTAATAAACTTAAGTAAAATATTTAAATCCATCTCTACCCTAGTGTTAGTTGAAGGATTATTGGCAGACCTAGTCTGAGGAGGGACGATAGGCGCGGACCGACTCTCCGTCGGGATTGGAGACGGCCCAGGTAAAGTCAAAATAAGTTTAGTCTCGTCAGCTTTTGGCATGTCACGTACTTATTTATATAGAATTACACGACCATAGAATTTGGAAATAGAACGGATACAATACACAACAATTACACAGATAAAATTTAAGACGATTAAATGTAACACAATAAATGAAATTATGACGCAATGACCAAAGACTTACATTAATACGAAGAACACGATCGAGACGGACACGGCGATAAGACACTGCATTCCGGAGCGATAAGGAGAGCGCCGGGCGGCGCGCAGATTCCAGGAACGGCGAAGGGTAATCTCGTATTAGCGAGATTCTGGATCTTAGTTTACATATATTCACTGTCTTATTAGTGAATGGTATATCACTGATTTAGTATTTCAGATGAAAACACTGGCCACTTAATTATTTTCTTCACTTTGAGGTAAATTCACTGGATTATTAGATTTCACGTATTTCAAGCACTGAGTTTGGTTTTTGCAGGATCCGGGAGTCGTGGAGCGATTAACAACGAGCACTGGGGATTTCCGGATCCCACCGCTGCCACCAAAATGTTATAGGACGTGTTAAGAATGTCTTTTTAAAAAAAAATAACTTTTAATCGCGGAGAACTTTTAATTAATATAATAGAAATATAGATTTGGAAATATGTTTCCGCAGAGGATATGATTATCTTTAGGCAACCGTCCAGGATGAAAGCTCAAGTCCGACTAACTGATCTGTGTTTGTTTCCTAAGAGCTAAGGGAGTTATGCTGACCTGGGATTGTCAGGGCAGCATTAAGGCATACATAGCCGGGGTATAACAGAACCTCGGCTTGGCCGCTACCGGACTGTGAAAACTCCCGCAGAATTTAATCCTACATAAGGCATCCTGCACGTCCTGTACGCGCAGGAGATAGAGAACCCTTCTTTTGGGGAGACTTATGTCCAGTAGTGGACGTCTTTCGCTTGAACGGATGGATTAACATCCGCGTTGTCTTATTCCACATTTTCAGTAATCTTAATTCGTTTAAATCCTGGTTTCAATTAAATTATACTACAGTGTTCCAAAAAGACCAAGGTTTTACTTGATATGTTAAAAATATGTAACTTCTAATTTTAAAAACATTACATTCTATGTCAATCTAAAATAAAAGAAGTAATAAAAATATACAATTCAATAGTAAGAAGCTTTTAATTTTATAATGTAAAAATGACCGTAAATATTTAAATAAATAAACGTTCCCAAAGCCCCACAACGTGGCGACCGTGATATTAAAAGAGCCTGAAAATAATAAATATGGAAAAACACAGGTCAGTTTTAAGAGGTCAGTTTACAAAGAAAGCAAATATATTGGAGACATTATTAATCACTGAAAAGAATTCTCCAACTGAAATTGAATTGAAAGCAACATATAAAGGACTCATCAATATTAAAGAGAAAATTGATAAATTAGATGAGGAAATTAAAAACAAAATATTACTCGAAGAAGACGAGAGTTTAATTGAAAAAGAATTTGACGAAGTTGAAAAAATATGAGTGTAGATGGCTCCTCTTAGTTGAAAAATATAATTCCCTATTAAAAGAAAATATAAAAGATGAAAAGAAAGAAGATCAAAATAACTTACAATTGATGAGATTACCGAGAATTGAAGTTCCCAAATTCGACGGCAATAGTAAAAATTGGTTACCATTTTGGGGGCAGTTCCAGAAAATTCACGAAAATGTCCATTTGGACACAGAAGATAAATTTGTTTATTTATTACAGTCCATCACACCCAATACTGAGGCTCGCAATCTAGTTGAAAGCTATCCGATAAATGGAGATAATTATCAAAAGTGTATCGACCATCTAAAATCAAGGTATGCGCGAGAAGATCTTTTAATACAACTGTATGTGCGAGAACTGTTGTCGTTAATTTTACAACAAACTAACGGCGAGGACTTAGATTTAGCAACTTTATATGATAAGGTTAGTGGTCATTTACGCGCTCTTGAAACACTTGGTGTTACTAAAAAACATGCAGCATTCATCCTTCCGATGGTTGAATCAGCTTTACCTCGACAAGTATTAAAAACTTGGCAGCGTACAGGTGCACATGATAATAAGATGGAAGATGAGCTCGGAAACCTACTCATATTTTTACAAAAAGAAGTAGAAAGTGACCAGCGTATTAAAATTGTGAGTACCACATTTTCTATGAAAGAACCAGAACAAAAAATAGAAACAATGTCACCATCTACAGCTCAATGTTTAACGTCTACGTCTAATAAAAAAGATTTTAAGAAATCATGTATCTGGTGTGATAAAGATAATCATACTAGTTTAAAGTGTTACAAGCTAAATGAATTGACTATAAATGAAAGAAAGGATGTACTAACTAAAAAGAAAGCATGTACAATTTGTTTAAGAAAAGGCCATAACTATAAAATATGTAGAGCCTACAACATCAGATGCTTAATATGTGGGAAAAGGCATTCTACCACAATATGTTATGGCCAAAACTTACTACCAAAAACCATGGAGGCTACAAAGGAAATCACTACCACAGCATCTTCAACACATAGCTGGAATTCTAAAAACTATACCACTCTTCTACAAACAGCAGTTATTCAAATAGAGTACAAAGGGAAGAAACTACCCATCAGAGCTCTATTTGACAGCGGCTCACAAAGATCATATATTAGAAAGCAAATTATAGAAGAGTTAAATATTCCAGAAGCTGATGAACAGATATTAACACATAGTTTGTTCGGTGGTACTGAAACCAATTCTCAAGCATACAAACTATTTAATTTTAAATATTTCTAGTTTAGATAGTTCGTATACTACAAATTTATTAGCATTAGGACAAAGTGTTATTTGTAAAAATGTTCCTAGATTTAGACCTAATAATGTATTAAGACAGGTTTTAGAAAATAACCAAATATCTCTGACAGATCAACAACATTACGAAAATGAAATATCTCTATTAATTGGTGCTGATTATTTAGGCTTTTATTTGACAGGAGAGTTAAAACAACTGCAGAATGGGTTAGTAGCCATAAATACTAAATTTGGATGGACCTTACAAGGAAAACAGGTGAGTGAAAATTTCAATTTTACCACTTCTTTATTTATCTCTCAGAATGACAATTTAAGTTTAACAGATTATTGGTCACTGGAGATGATGGGGATACAGGATCCAGCAGAAACAAAGTCAAAAGAAGAAAATATCGAATGCAGTGAAGAAGGCAGGTATGAAGTAAAACTTCCTTTCAAAGTAGGCCATGAAGATTTATTATCAAATTGCGAAAAAGCAAAAGTAAGACTTTATTCAACTACAAATAAATTAATTTCTAATGGCAAGTTTCGAGAGTATCATGAATGCTTTCAAAAGTGGCATAGTTTAGGTATTATAGAAGAAGTACCACCAATAGATATAAAACATAATACCGGTCATTATTTGCCACATAAAGCTATTATTAAAGAGTCGAGTCTTACATGTACTCTGAGACCAGTTTTCGATGCGTCAGCAAAAGATAAAAATGGACCGAGTCCCAACTCCTGTTTGGAAAAAGGTTATAATTTTATTTCTTTAATACGTAATTTACTAATAAGTTTTAGAACAGGAGCTATAGGAATAACAGCTGGTATTGAAAAAGAATTTTTACAAATCAGTTTACCTCCGATTGACAGAAACTATTTAAAATTTTTATGGTGGGAAAATGATATTTTTCTTAGTAGAAAAACTTACAGACATGGTCGGGTGGTATTTGTCCTTACATCCAGTCCTTTTCTATTGGCAGCGACTCACTTTAAATACGATGTTTATATATAATTTATTTCATACGGCTTTATTGGAAATATGGCAGAGAAATTGTCGCAAATAATTTTAATTTAATTTATGTGTATGTTTGTTGTTTTTCGTGTCTGGTTTGGAGGATGTTCCAAAAAGACCAAGGTTTTACTTGATATGTTAAAAATATGTAACTTCTAATTTTAAAAACATTACATTCTATGTCAATCTAAAATAAAAGAAGTAATAAAAATATACAATTCAATAGTAAGAAGCTTTTAATTTTATAATGTAAAAATGACCGTAAATATTTAAATAAATAAACGTTCCCAAAGCCCCACAACGTGGCGACCGTGATAATAAAAGTTCCTGAAAATAATAAACATAGAAAAAACACATACAGTCTTAAGTACATATTTATTGAAATTTTATCCACAGAGGTTTAACATGCACATACTATTATCTACATCTACATTCTAGCCGATATAATTACATAACACACAGTACATTGATTTTATATCATAGTTGGTTAATTTAAGGTTATGTTCGACTTTGTGAGACTGAAAAACGTTACCATGGTAACGTCAGACTGACTCCAACTCTGTCCCTTGTCATTATTTCATCTCGCAATTTTAATGTCATGTGTAATTTTTTGAATGAAAAAGTTTGTGTACTAATAATAAACTTATAAAAATTCTATTTTACCAATATAAAATTAATGATATATTAATAGGTTATGTTGTTCTTGAATGCCCAAACTATTTTTTAAGCTGGTTATCATCTGCGAAAGCTGACCGAAATTCCGTGCCGCGCCATCTAGAATAAAACGGCGGAAACTTATTTGTACTCTTAATAGAAGTTTATTTATAATAATACGCAAACATCAACGAAAGACTACTAACATTTAATTACGACATGATTACTTTCTCATTTCGGCATCGGGTCAGATAAATTTAATAAATAACAAGTCATCGACTTTTATATTTGTCTAATAATGAGTCATTTCTTGTGTGAACTGTGATATTGGATGACATTATACTGACGTACAATTTATAAACGCGTCTTCACTCGGGCAGGAGTGGAATAAATGACATAAAGCTTACATATGAATAGTTTTAAAAAGTCAAAATAAAAACAAAAACAAATAAAATAAAACATTTATTTTCAAAAAAAATAAATTAACATGATTGGTTTCTTTTAATACGCTTACTTGATAATATATATAGAGACACTACTGTTATATGGTAATCACATTACGATTGTTTGTATGTACGTGTGTATTCGTGTGTGTGAGTGTGTGTGACGTCCACTCGGGGTTAACGACCGGTTTAATATCATCTCGTTACAAATATCACTAATAACTTTAATATCTAACCCCCTACCCCCTCCCCCCACCATACACGGGCCTTTCTACACGCAGTATTGCGTCAAAGTGACTGTACAGTGTGCTTATGAGCGACGACGACCTATAGGAAACGAGTCACTGTGACTGGCACATGCTTGAACACTTGGTAATATGTGCTTGGTGTGATAACAAGTGTGTGTCTGTGTGTGTATGTGTGATTTGTGTGTGTGTGCTTTTCACTCACATCTATTATCTACATTGTCGTTCCCTGGTAGAGAGACGCAGTGACGTCACAAACGTGCTAGCGCACGTACTTATCAAATGTTTACAATAATACTTGGAGGGGGACGTGTGACGTCACAAATGTAACAAACAACACATGCAGGTAGGTCGCCGCCGTGCAAAAGTTATACCTAATCTTTTAGTGGACATACGTGAGGCGATGTGACGTCACAAGATAGTAACGCCGCTACAAGTTTACATGACATGTCGCCGCCGTACAAAGGTTATGCTGTGTGTATATGTGTAGTTGATTAATTTGTCTTGGCGGCTTCCTCGGCCTCGAGCCGCTTGCGCATCGACTCGGGCATCGTCGGGGGCGGAGGCCGGGGCATCCTCAGCCACACCTGGACGGACAAACTCACATTATATCCTATACATACACATATAGTGTATGAGAAACACCTCTCGAATGTAAAATAGTCTCATTACTTATTATTGATTGTGTCTTCATTTGACGTAACGTCAGAAGGAACAATTGGTTTATAATATAATCATTGACTCGGTTCATATTTATAAAGCGAGATATTATTTTTATTTGTGGTTATAATTCTGCCAGTTGCGGCTTACCCGGCGTTACGCTAGTTATATTTTTATGTCAAAAAAAGTTACATTTATAAAATATTTTGAAAATGATCTACTGTGTATCTACTACATATCGAATTATCCAACTTCAATTATAAGAAACATGCCGAAAAATAAGATCAAAAATAATTAAATATAAAATCCTATTTAGTAAATTCAAACATTTTTTCAGACAAACAAAGTGTCTTAAACTTTACAAGTATAAATTATGAAGTTAACCACTAAAAATATATATATATATATATATATTCTATTTATAGGGGAAAATTATTAATTTAACAACAAACAAATAAATTTATTGTATATAATAGTATTAAACTGTAGGACTAGTTACTTAAATATGTTTTAGTTATTATTATTCTGATTTTTTTAAATTCTTATTTTATTCGCGGTTTTGTTTTCCGCGTTTTGTTGTAAATCGGTACATAATGTTTGAAACCGATTTGTTTCCGATAATGTTTGAAAGCCATAAATTGACACAAGGAAAGATTTACTTGACACTGGCTAAGACACAAGCCGTGCAGAGCCATAAAAAAAACACAAGAAGAAGAAGAAATTACTTCTTGTTATGTATTTCTAAAATGTTACAGATATTAATATTTACTTATGTCCATACTTTGGACCTAAGTGTGTAAATAAAATTGAAGTGTCTGTTTGTATTGTAATCGATTTTTTTTAAATAAATAGATAAGAATGTATACACGATACAAAAACCAAAAACACAATTTATAACATTTTTGTCTGTCTATCTGTTTGTTCCGGGTAATCACCGGAACGGTTACGGATTTTGACGGGCTTTTTTTGGTAGACAGCTGAAGTAACTTCGTGTAACACTTAGGGTAATTTTAATTTTGGAAAATATTTAGGGTACCTTGACAGCATCGTAGATGAACCACTGCAGCGCTGTGAGAGTACCGATCATCACGATCCTAGGGCCCAGACCCTTCCAGACTCCGGCCCAACCGAGCTTGCCAATTATAGACCCAACGGTCGCAGTCTTGTCCTGGAATCAATTGTTTTTACACTATAAAGTCAATCAATGTTAAATTTATGATGTACAGTCAAGTTCTGTGACGTACAAAATGGTTTGAACAATCCCTTTCGATTGGACGGTCTTGGTCAACAGTGACTGTTTGCCTTGGCTTATCAAACACACTAAGCCTGGAGGTACTGGCTTAGAGATATATTTTCAAACTAGAGTATGCGAGAATGCCTTACCATCATGCCATGTCATTTCCTCACAATATTTTTCTTCACCGAAAGCTCAGGTAAAGTATATACTTGGATAGGTTGGGTTAGAACCTCCATCCGTTGACACAGATTCCAACAGAACTACCAAATAAACCAACATTGCTTAACCTATCTGTCTAATGTAGCAAAATTTCAAAGCCAAAATTGTTTAAAAAATTCGCTAATTATACACACACACACACACACACTTTCCAGTTCTCACATAAAATTGTTTATATTTCTGTCAACATAGCAGTTATAGTTAATTATAATTTCTTTATTTTCTCTTTATCAGCATTATTTTAACATTTATATGTGGATCTGAACTAGTGCCATTTGTTATGGAACACGTCTCCTACAACAGAGTTTTCATTTATCTGTAATCTCTTTAACAATTTATATTTTAAATACGTTTTCTTTTCATAATTTTGCGGAAAATAATAAATTAGAAATATTTCTTTTGAGTGCTGTTTAAAAAGTAACATTAAATTATATGCAGTTTGAGACAGGAAATGTATTTGGATATCTTTTGGTGATATTTTAAGTGGAGAGTTTTATTTAAAAAAATATCGTTATTGTTTTATGTTTAAGAGATTTGTAATGAGGCTGACTGTTACCTGGTTTAGTTTGGAGACGACGGTGTCCGCCGGATGCGAGACGATGGCGCAGAACACGCCGGCAATGTATCCGGCTGCGAAGGTGACCACGAGCTGCTCACTCTTGGAGCATTGCTCGCGGGGCTTCGGCACCACGTACTGACAACACATACGACCGTTACATATCAATACGCCACAATAAATTACATTATTCTATTATTTTTAAACGATTTTAATAAACAGGACGTTATCAATTCGTCTGTATTTTTTTATATGTTTGTTAGGCGATTTCTTTTTCAAGTAACATTACCGATTTACCTGACAATAACGTTCAAGTATTATGTCAAGCAAGTTTTAATCTCAAAAGGTTATTACAGGGGGGAGCATTACGTGAACGATAGTGATGTCTGGAAGTTACACCCCTCTTTGTGCTTCGCTAACATTAGTTAAGATTATGATTTGTATAGTTTTTATATGAAAAAAAAAATGATATATATTATATGTGGGAAATGATAGAGTTTTATTCACTCCACTTATTTATTGTAGCACTAATTATTTTAACTTAATGTAGACAGAACAATATAATTACATATACCAAAACATAGCAACTAGATATCTCTTTCGACTTTTTTTACCAGACAATTGAATGTCATACCAGGAACGCCATAGTGCCGTCCCTCGTTAATAGTGATGTGGCGCACATCAAATATAATCGCCACATATATTTATAAAAAAAAATAACCAGATCGAGTTTCTCGCCTGCGCTCTTCTCGACTGGGTTGTTTTCCGAACCGGTGGTAGTGTTTTAGACGTTCATAAGCGCCTTCTTAGGGACTAAATTTAATAAAGCTTTTTTTGTTTTTTTTTTTAATTGTGAACCGAATTGCAAATGCTGACGTCACTCCTTACTACCATATGTTTTTATTTTGTTCATATACTTAGTTGTAGAAGTTCCTTGTAAATTTTGTAATCTATTCTAAAATATGATAATAAATGTCTTTTCTTTCTTCTTTTTTTCTTTAAAATCTGTTTTTAATTATAGGCATACATTCACAAATTAGGATCTGATCAGTGGGACTCAGTGAAATCGAGAAAAACCCTCGAATATTATAGACACTTACATGTGTTTCACTATTTAACTAAAAGGTAGAAAAAAAATGGCAATTTATTACATAATGAATCTACTTCTACTTACTTCAATATGTGTTTTGTTTTAATATCATTAATAGTTTCGGAGTGAGTCAGTCAGTCAGTGCCAGCTGGAGATAACCAACGTACCTTGTACAACAGCTCGACGGTCCTCTCGAAGCAGGCGAACTTCATCATGGTGTACGGGATCTGCCGGCCCCACAGCGGCACCAGCCCCTTGTAGAAGGTGCCGTAGCCCTCGTTCTGCACCATCTTGGGCCACGCCTCGCGCAGCGTGCTCGCGAACCCGGGCATCGTCTGGATGCGAACCTGTTGCCACGCGATACGGATACCGTTGTACTAGCGGCTCTCCCCAACCCACTCATGATAATGTTTCATACTGGATAATTATGATGTATACTCAACAAATGTTAAAATAACTAGGCAGCCATATGCAATGGTGACAGTAGTAAAAAGACTATATTTTTCTTTTAATACACGAGTAACACGAATAATTTATAAATGATTAAAAAATTGAATAATTTAGTATGATATGTTGTGTATACATTGTAGAAGGTGCATTTTCTAAATCCTAAACTTCTATTGTCTATTAATTTAATTCCTCACGTTTTAAATATAATGCGTTAAATCTTGCACCGTAATGGTAAAGATCTTTGAAAGAAAACATCGACAATGGCAAATGCTACTACAGTGCTTTAAAAATAACAATAAATGTTTCCATCGAGAATCCAAGAGAATCGCTCATCGCAGCTAAATTAGTTTTCACTTCAATATAAGACAAAATAACATAAAACTTTTTGAATGAAGTTAGAAGTTGTATCTATTCATTCAATTGTACGGTTATTAACAAGTGTACGGTGGTCGTGGTGTCGTGTGTCATCGCGTAGGTAGTGAGCTCACTTTGGCGGCCTCGAGCGGCGAGAGTGCGATGTCCGCGAAGAACTCGGCCGAGGCGGAGGACGCGAGGTACACGAGCGTGCGGTACGAGTACGCGGTCTCCTCGTCCAGCATGCCGGAGTACGCGACCTTGAACACTTCGTACAGCCCGAACTTGCACAGACCCTGGGACAAACAGACAAACAAACATCAACAAACACTTTCATCATCTATTTCATTCACATTGTTCCAGACCGTTCAAGTAAACAGAACCCACATACATTGTTGACAGGAAGAGATAGTGACGTCTGTTCCGGCTGTATCACTTGGGAACATCTTGTCACTTTACGTCAGGTAGATCAGAGCCGGATGGCGGCTAATTGGATTTCTAATCTTGTAATAAAAACATTTTATAGGCGTTATAAAATGTTTAGTAGTGAGTCACAGAATGAAGGATAGCTAAGTCTTTATTTATATTTGTAAATAATATTTATTTATTGTATAACGTTTTATTGTTTATTAAAATTGTAATATCTTGAATAAAGTACGTTTAATTTCATTCATTTTAAATGACATAAATAATAATTATATTATTCAATTTTACGTAGAGGAAGGGGAATTGTTCGAGAAATCCTATGTATGTTTACATGAGGGTAGGGTCATAATCATCCTTACGTAATTAATGAATGACCCCAAGACCCAATAGTGACAAATTCCCAAGTAGATACCCCTATAATAAACACTTTTATCACCTTGGTCCAAGAATAAGCAAACGGTTATAGCCACCATCCCCCCCCCCCCCCCGCGACCCCAACCCTACGTGGTGCTCCACAATGATAATACTTGAACGATCACATAGAATCTCATAATAAATGTATATCATTCACAGTTCTCAGTAGGAACAATTGGATTTATTATAATAATAATCATAGAACATACTCGTATAACTACTGTCCTTAATAAAATATACTGACCGATTATTTTTTATTGCTTCATCAAAAAATAAATCATAAAATAAAATCACATATAACACATATAACGAACTTATAAGCTTACTAATTATATCCTCTATATATAAGGAGTATGTATTTACTACTAATCTATGACGTCACACTTTAAGAATGATTTTTAAAAATAATACTTAGATTTTGACTTACACTTGAGATTTTAATGAGTGTGCTCTATACCAAATATCTAACTAACACATTCAAAACGACACTAGCCACGTGTAGAGTGAAACTTTTTCGAATTGGCCTTAAAAGGCCACGTTGCATACACATACATTTTTTTCGGCTTCAATGTTAAGCGGTTATTTGTATGAAACTATCGTTCTTTGGCAAGACTTTTTTATATTTTTGATGAAACATTAAGAAATTCGAACCTACGTCCATCGACGTGGAATCCGACCACACACTATCAGTTGAGTTATAATCCTATGCTATGTTGAGAAGAAACAATATAAGAAATGAATTAGACATACCTGAAGCGAGTAACCAATGAAAGTTGGTGCCCATCCCTTGGCGAGGCCTCTGAGCCCTTCCTCGCGCACGGACACCTTGAATCCGTGCATCACGTTCTTATATTTGTCAGCGTCGACCTGAAGCCGGCACTTGACCAGGTCGAGGGGCACCACCGCGCGGTGTGGGTCAGACCTGGCAACCATCGTATCATTATGAATCTCTGCGCTGAAGGAGTCTTCCACCAATCTTCACGTTAATAATCAGTAAAGTGTTAAGGGGATAGGCGGGCGGCGTTAATTCCATATAAATGTATTCCCCTGGTTTTTTTAACCTTTTTTTTTATGTGGGAAATGCATTTACGCATCCTCCCTCACATCTCTAAACCGGAAGCAAAATCTCCCGGATTAGAGATGCCAAGGGGGTATGTGGGGTTCGCCCGGCGTGTGGTGCCAGGAATACCCACTAAAACCCACGGTACCATCTGCCGCCTTTCTTGGGGGTGACACGGGATAGGGTGACATGCACCGCATCATCCCAGCGGCTAGCCCAACCACGGTAAATAACAGGTAAATGACTTTAAGTCTCATTGGTTTTTTTTAAACCTAGCAAACGCTGATGACCGGAAGGGCCTTTACAGCTTCACCGCCAATTTATGGGCGAGTGCTGAATCCACTCAGCCTCAAAAAGGTCACTAGCACAAGGGTTACCAAAGTAGTACGGACCTCGGCTTGGCCGGTACCTGAGTGGGTAATGTCTTGTTACCTCCCTTGATAATGGCATTGTATAATATATCTAACTGTCATGGCCGTACGTTATGATTTATTCCAAAAATTAATTCTTTATGGAAACTATGGGAGCCTTCGAAAAAGAGAAAAAAAGTCGATTGTTACCGTACAATTTTCACGAATAAAACATTAAAATCTTTCTTATTTTTATAACTGAAAGAAAAAAATTTAATCGGTCCTGTTTTGAAGGAGGAAACAGAAATACGAAATGATGGTTTCGTCTATTTTGCACAGGTATAATAAGTCCGAGTTTTCTTCGGAGCGCAACGTGATTACTAGCAATAAATTAATTAAATACGTACTCTTCAAATTTATCGCATTTCTTAAAATCAAAAGTTAATGAACACAGGATCGAATCTACCTCTATAATATCCCTGAGCTTTCGGTAAATGAAAGTATCCTGAGGAAATCATAGCATAGGGCATTTTCAAATAAACTACTGCCCTCAAGTTTGAAATCCTATTGCCAAACATCAATAGGCAAACCTATTTAACACATTCCGAAAACGTCGTTTAAGAACCAGTAGCACCAGGCTAAGGAGCCGATTTTTTGATCCGTAGTCAACTATTACAAGAACCAATGGTTATAATCACAATGCGTTTTTTAATGACAAAATCTACTATGGTTAAATTTAGCAATAGTTATTTTTGTTGCCAGTAAAATGAACTGTATAATAGAACACTTTTGATTCCGGTAATTTTTTTTTTATATGATCATTCCGAGTAAAATGTGTCAGGGTCCATAATTCTAGTTGTCCAACAAACATTACAAAAAACAAAGGGTCGAGCTACTCTCGAACATCTGTGTCCATTATTATTTCTTGTGATAGTTTTGTAATGATATTAGCTTTTTTATTTCGTCTTGTCTCAAATATTATTTGATTTTATAATTTAATTCTTGAATTTAATATACTTTACAAGCCAAATAAATGTTTGTACGAACTTGATATACTGTACATAATGGAATACTGAATTCTTATGAAAAACAAAAAATATTACGAAAAAGATAATAAATAGCAATACGTTGTAATTATTTAATAAATTATTTTATATAAATTAATATTACATAATGAAACTTCAAATTATCTACTTCAAATGTTACACAAAAGCAATGAAACAGCTGTTAACCATCCGCCATCTTGCTAACCCGACTGAGCTGAATGGTTAAATTTTTTTAACAAATAGTCACATTTTTAACAAATGCTTAGCTTAACTATGTTTCGAAAAACGCATCAGGGCATTATTTTAACCATTTGTTACAAATCTGACCGTTTCTCGAGTTGACTACGGATCAAAAAATTGGCCCTTAGTGTGTTTACCATCCTTGCTTTACATCACATGAGATTATGGCCCAATCGCGACCTAATCACGATTTCTCAATCAAATTTACTTACGTAATAATTAAGTGTGCATATGTGTATGAAGATTTAAAAAATAAAATAAAATGCCCTAAATTCGTATATATTTATCACATAATCTGACATTGCCCGTGATTGAAGACATACATACCGGTGGAGATAAAAATAGATAAGGCAAATTAATCCATGTAATGTTACAATTTGTACCATATCACGTACATTATATAACTGTCTGAAGGAGAAAACACCAGTTATTTAAAATATAATTTTATTTGTCTTACATAATACATGAGTTGGAAATTCTAGAAGCTAACAGTAAAACACTATTGAAATTTATATGGAGTCAAACTTTTGTCAGTTTAGTAAACCTGAATATATTTTATCTACGTCAGTATCTGCTATGAGATAAATGTTAATAATTTTTTTTTTGAACCGGAAGGGTCTTTACAGCTTCACCGTGATTTTGGGGGCGAGTGCTGAAAGCACTCAGCCGCAAAAGGTGACTAACACAAGGGCTACTAAAATGGTACGAACCTCGGCTTGGCCGTCACCTGAGTGTAAAACTCTCTCGCGAGTTTGAACCTAGCTATTCCCTACATTTTTTAATAAATGTTAATAATGACTTACCGCAAGACAAGATACCCCCGATACCGCACAAAGCGTAATATTTAGGGGAGGCGAATTCGCACGATTCTGTCACCACCTCCGCCGACGCGGCCATGATGCCCTGGCACATTTACATATGTTTAAACAAAAATAACACCTCTACTTAGGTAATGACGCTACTTTCACAATATCATATGAATAAAATGATATTTTATATAAATTGAAACTTGCCAGTTATTTTTTCAGAATTATCCACAGAGTTTTTGTGGCATGTCAATATTCCTGTTCAGTGTTATTACTTCCAACATATTTCAATCGTGTACAATAACCAACCTGCTACGATCCGATCTTGACACACGTCTTCCATTCTTCTACTTTCATGAGCGTTCGTAGGATAGGGATACTTTTAACATTGGCCTTTCTTCGATATGGTCGAGAAACGTTCGTATAGTCGACCCTTAACAACTAACCCAGACAGCCTTACCTTATAGATATTTTCGCCTATATCTTTTCCACTTACTTTGTCTAACATCTTCACTCCAGTTACGTCCCTTAGACTTCTCATCTCCACAGCATTAATCATACTTTCATGCTTCTTTGGCTAAATCCATAAATGTAGGGACCAGCACACCTTTACGGACAGTTAATCGTGCGTTTTTAGATACTTTCTGGCCACTCATGAAGTTACACAGGGCTCCTTTCATTTCAGGAAGCAGTTCTTCGCTCAATATCACAAGCACACTTTTCATCACTGACAGCGTTTGATCTCAAGCATACAAACTCTTTTATTTCTTCAAATATTTCTCCTTTACACTTGTTTTTTCAAACCTCCTCCGCCTAATGACGTCAGTATAACTTATCAATAGTGTACATGAGAAATTCAACAGTCAATCCATTAATAATTATTACCAACCTATATCACGTAGAACACTTCCAATATACAAAAAAACTCCACAAAAGACTTGATGTAAATAGAAGATTATTATGCCCTCAGCTCTCATAATCATTTGGTCACAGGGCAACCCTGCCGGAGGAAGCATTCGGACTTGGTTACGTTGCTGTGAACAGCAAGGCGCCGCGGCGACGACGCTGACCAAGTCAAACACTCCCCCGCCAGCCCCCCTCCGTTACGAGTTCTCATCATTGGGCAATAACAACTATTGCTTGCGCCTTTATAAACCTACCTTCAAATACGCAAAGATATAATAGTTCAAGCAGCTTGACAACTTATTTTTTTTGTTTATTAGCTATTGATGTGTGGTTTTTTTTTTGGAAACACTTCTTTTTGTTTCGATGTTCTGTAAGGGGCCTTGACATCCGTAGTTGTCCTTAACCGCCGTAAGATTAGCGCGGGGCAGATTTCGCGAGGTTTACTTGTCTCAGGTAGCAATCCTAGCCGAGGTATGCACTAATCTGGTGCCCTTGCACTAGCTGCCGGTTGAGATAAGCGCTCGCCTTAAAAAGTTCAGTGGAGATGTCAAGGTCCTTCCAGGTCCAAATCACTTACGTCTGTCCGAATAACACATAAAAGAAATACTAGGATAATTACCAGGTCATTGTGTGCTGGGGCGAGTGTGGAGGTCTGGCACTGGGCAGGCGACAGCGGCCCGCGGAACGGCGAGTTCCGCGCCGTCTCCAATAGCGATGAGAACATTATTCTGTAAAAAAAATCAAACAGTTATGATATAAATTAAATGTTATACGAAATTATTAACATTTAAAATTGTTTATGATGACCGTGTGATATTAAAAAAAATATTAGTTATTTAGTACTGAGTCCCCGCGGCCCGGCCGCTTACCAGTAGTTTATATTTACATGTCAATAGGCCGTGTGGTGCCGGCAGAGCAGAATACCACCACCCCATATCTTCCCGTGGGTATCGTAGAAGGCGATTAAGGGAGTGTGAGATAGTACTGACCCCTTATAACTTGCTCATCGTGATACTGTACTATCTGTCCTTCTCCGGTCGTAACGGTCTCCGTTCCATTGGGTTCCGAAGGACAAGATGAGTAGGTGTACCTGCGTCTTGCGCGCACACTTGTACACCTTAATATATCCTGTGTATCTGACCGCTGACCGCTTCCGTTACTAGGAGTCAAAGTGGTCGCCATGGCCGAAATCGGTCGGAACAATAATCATCATGTCGACTTAGTTGCTATGGCTCTAGATTTTCTCATAAAGTAAAATTGATTTATAAATATATATATATATGAAGTTTTACAAAACTTTATACCTATCAAATCATTCTATGAAAACCTTTGAATAAGACTTATTTTAAATCATAAAAGTAGAAGCAAAACATGTATTTCAGGATCGTAGCAAGAGGGGAAGGATGTACCCTGATAGGGGTGAGGGATGATGATATATATGTATAGTTAAAAAATTATATAAAAATAATGTTTTCTTGGACATTTGTGTCTTTACTTATTGACTATGAGCTGCGTGCCCGCGGCTGCGCCCGCGTTTTATATATTCTTCACAGCGTTGTAATTTTTTTTTATACAGAACCATAATACTTTTTTTAAGATTAAGATAAAGTAAAAATATTTTTCATAAATTCAAGCACTTGCTCGTAAAACTGTGCATAGACTCGGATTTTATTCCATTTTTTAGAGTTTTAATTTTATTTACGCGGAACCCTATTTATTTTCGAAAATTAAAAGTACCCTTTTTACGTGGGAAATGCATTTATGCATCCTCCCTCACATCTCTAAACTTAAAGCAAAATCTTTCGGATTAGAGATGACAGGGGGGTATGCGGGGGCTCGCCCGGCGTGTGGCGCCAGGAATACTCACTAAAACCCACGGTACCATCTGCCGCCTTTCCAGGGTGTGACACGGGATAGGGTGACATGCTCTGCATCGCCTCAGCGGTTGGCCCAACCAAAGTACACGACAGGTAAACAACGTGCCATGCCGAGTCGAGCCCCTTCCTATCTTCTGCTCAGGAGGGAGCTCGGTACAACGCAGCCCCCTCTTTCTTGCCGCCAGCAAACATGTCCCGCCCGCCTCCTCCTTGGGTTCTTGTATGAACAAGAACTCCAGATTAGAAGGACTTGGGACAGATGGCCGGCTTTAGATGGCAGAATTGCAAGGGCGAACCGTGCCTTTCTGCAACCTACCCTCATGCGGCGAACAGGATCCACCAAGGGATCCTCTTCCCACTCCTTATCTGCGGCCTCCTTGTGCAGCAAGACTTGCTCACAGAAGGAGGCCAGTGTACCAGACACTCTCACTACCGAGCATGGCTCTCACCACACTCGGCAGCGAAAGGACCGGTCCCGTCTCTGCCACCACATTGCGAGGCTGCTCGACCCACGCAGCACACTCAAATTAAAAGTGCCCTAGGTAACTCGGAGTACTTTCAGCTATCTACCAAAAAAAGTCCGTCCAGCCGTTCCGGAGATTACCCGGAACAAACAGACGGACAAAAAATAAAAATAAAATGTATTTTTGGTATAGGTTAGTAGTACACCTTAAAATAAAACCTTATCATAATATAAATAAGGACCATACATTTGTTTACTTTATTTATTATGGTGTTAACACACGTACAGACCGGACCGCGGACATAGCACGGCGAGCGGCCGATAATACCAGGCCCCTAAGTAGGGATTCAGAAAAAGATCGATTCGAATCTAACTTTGATAAATTGATTTACAAAACATCAAGGCCCTAAAGTTTGATCTTTGAAACTAATAAAATATCGATTATTAGAGTGTCATATTTGTATTTTATAATATGATGATCATCTGTAAATAGGCAAAAATAAAACAGTTCAGTGTCATGTTTCCTTAGTAGGTTAGGCATTCTTCTTTTTTGTTTAGTTGCTATTGAATACCTTTTAGTACTGGTAATAAAAAAAAATTGGAAAGTTTTTGCAATAAATGATAATTATAGTCGATTAATAATTTCGACCACTGGACTTACGAATAAAAAATCAAATAAAACAAATAGAAAAAATATTAATCTCTTGGACCTCGATGTTTTGTGAATCACTTCAAAAAATCGATCTTTAGGAAAAAAATTATTCACATCCCTAATTAGGTGACTAGTGACCTCGAGCGCTGGACATACCAAGTTCATGGTCTGGTCAATACGTGTATTAACAGCTTTACCTAGCTCATTAAAAAATTACACACACTGTGATGTGGTTAATAACTTGTAAATATGTGTATGAATAACAAAATGACAATATAAGAAAATCAGGTAATTTTATTTACCGAATATCAAATTATCAGCTAATGTCAATGTCTTCTTCAAAGTGAAAAAAAAATATATACTAAAATGAATTAAAAGTTTAACACAATTGTTATCAGGTTTTAAAATAATCGACTTTATCATCAGGCTCTGATAAGAATAGTACAAGAAATCTGTATGTTTAAAGAAATCCATACTAATCTGTTGTTACTGTATCACTAAGATTAAAATATAAATTTATATTCAAACTACATTTGGCTGTGACTCTACTTTTATAACAATAAATAACCTTTCCAATTTTATTCAATCGATTAATGCGATACTTTGCGGAAATCCATCATAAATTTATTTATTTATTTTTTATTTTTCTAACTCCACTTTAAATGATTTTCAGCAATCACATATCTTGGAAACGGAATACTTTTATTTGAATTGTATATTTCTTAATATATTACTATTTACTTAATTATAAGTAATTATTGTATATTAGTGTAAACAAATCAGTTTCCAAGAGATGTGATAGCAGAAAAACATTTAAGAGCAAAGTAAAGCAAAAAAATCAAACATACTATTTATTTCTCCAATTTTATTTTATGTGAAAGGACAGCAAGCAGACATGGAGCCTGTCTGATGGCCAATGTTTATTGCTACTCATGGACAACCGTAGCACCAAGGGAATAAATACTGCTAATAACTTTGAGTAATGTATTGGTTTAAATTCTTTAACTTGCTGCATAATTATGTAATTATCGTGGTGTTTTATGTGATACAGTTATAGGAGAGAGCATGGATACTGTGATCTTACATTGGTTAATGAGATGCTTCAAAACCAAGGGCCATCTCACTTTTTGCTGAGTACTACAGATAGAAAAAAAAAAAAAAATATAATTATTTTCACAAAAATCTGAAATGTACAGTTATGTAAAGTTTAGAGTTGTATATTTATGTCATAGTTTAGATGACAGGCTATCAACTGGGCTGTGTTCACTCCTAAATACACAGGATCATACATCAATAAAGTTCATAATTGTACTTGCTCTAACTGCCTCGGTGGCACATTTGTATTACAATACAACTGTCGTTTGAGGTCTCGGATTCGATCCCCGGGTCAGGTCAAGAGATATTGGGTTGTTCTACTCATTTATCATCCCAGAGTCTGGAATTTTAGCCTGGTATGGCGACAGGCCCCTCTTTGTCACATCTGGGACAGAATTAAGCTCGGCGAAATGTGGGTGGTGTAGTTCGCTATTTCATCTCTGCCTAACCCTTCGGGGATAACAGGCGTGAGCATATGTTATGTTATATTCTACTTAGTTGAAATGGTCTGACACAAACTTTCAGAATATATTTTTTAATATTATATAATACGAGTTGTATGCCTACGGCTGCACCAGCATTGATATATTTTTCACTGAGTGATATAGTTGTAAAGTTTTTTAATACAATAAAATTTTTTTACTACTAACATTAAGCAAAGATATTTCTCACAAATTCAAATATCTCCCAGTAAAGCTATGCATTGAATCGGATTTTATTCAAATATTTATGAGTTGTTAATTTTTTACACAGAACTCTAATTTATAACTACCCTAATAACTTATAAGGATTACGCGGAACAAATAGACAGACAGACAAAAAATTTTAAAATTGTATTTTTGGTATAATGTATATACGATAATATACATTCATTTATATTTACTAAAAAAATATATTATTTTGACATTACAAACAGGCAAAAACTTTAATTTTGATTATTAGTATAGATCATAGTGAATAAAAAAGGTTGAGGAAGTTGGAGTAAGTGATTACGCCCTCAGCTCTCATAATCGTTTGGTCACAGGGCAACCCTGCCGGAGGAAGCATTCGGACTTGGTTACGTTGCTGTGAACAGCAAGGCGTCGGGGCGACGACGCTGACCAAGTTCAAATCCTCCCCCGACAGCCCCCCTCCGTAATGAGTTCTTATCATTGGGCAACAAGAACTGCTAATTCATCTAGCTCTCTTTCATTTCATATCATGTTCCATAGGATACTAATAAATAAAGTTGGAGTGGCTGTTTCTAATGTCAAACTTATTTTTTTTTTTCCTAAATAGATATGAATGAATATGACACCTACACCAAAAATTTTATTTTAAAAATTTTTGTCTGTGTATTTGTTTCGGGTAATCTCCAGAACAGCTGGACAAATTTTGACGGCACTTTTTTTGGTACATAGCTGAAGCCACTCCGGGTAACACTTTTAATTTTCGAAAATAATAAGGGTTCCGTGTAAAAAATTAAAACTCATAAAAAATTTAATTAAATTCAATTTTTTGCACAGTTTTACGGGTAGGTACTTGAATTTATGAAAAATATTAAATATATTGCTTTAACTCAGTACTAAAAAATTTTTAGGAAAATAATAAATCATCAGTGTGAAAAATTAAAACAGTGAAGAACATATGAAGCATGGATGCAACCACGGGCTCATAGCTAGAAAAACATAAGGTAAAAATAACTAGGAAAACCATCTATCCTTAAAGACAATTAATCATATAAATCAAGTAATCTCACAAGCAATCAATCTGATGATGGACTTCCTAATTCTCATGGAACTATTTTAAAAATGCTATGGAGGGTTAAAAATAAAGTCTTAATGTAGTAACCTGCAACTAAATATTTAAGGGCAAAACTAATTTTATAAGTAACATCAGAACTACAACCCAACTACTGTTTCTCAAAATAAAGTAAAAAAGCAAAAATAAAGTACAAAAGTAGGAAAAGAGTTTGTATCACTGTGTATGTCATATAGAGTAGTGATAGTCAAAACCTAAAATCAAAGCATATTAAAAACACCCTTAAGATGTCTACCTAAGTTTGATCATGTGCATAATATCTTAAAATGAAAAACTCTTGTAAACTTTGGGTCAAGTGCTTAAAGTGCCCAACCTAAATATGGTAACAAGCACAAGGCCACAAAAATATAACGAAACTCGGCTTGATCTGCTACCCTTGATAAAAATGTCACAGAATTTGTGTCTCAGAAAAAAAAAAACTGACTTTTTTCATTATTTATAAGATGCATCATGACATTGCCTGACATAATGAGGGCAACAGCAACTGGCATGTCACAGACACTTTTGTTTTTAGATTATATAAAACTTAAAATCAGACTCAGTACAGTCTCATTACATTTATGTTTTAAATAAAGTAAAATATCTTTTGAAAATGTGCAAGATAAGAATTATTTCAAAGAATAATCTAGAATTTATTCTATAGAGGTAACCATTATACTATGATATATATCACTGACATACATTCCAAAATAATGGCTCAACAATTTTTTTGTTGGCTTGGAATAATTAAACTGTTTATTACCAGAATAAAATTGGCATAGAACACATTATGCTATGATATGTTCGATACACAAAAAAACATAAAACGTTAATAGGAGCTTAGTAATTAGTTCGAAAACAAGCATTTAGTAATATTGATAATTTGAGTAATTAATATAAAACTATAAAAGTGAAGAATTATATTTACAATAAAAGACATTTAAAATATGTACGAACTCAATGACCTTTTCTTATTTAGAGGTAGATCAAAAATCAATGCCATTATCATCTGTCAGTTTCCGTAAAGGTTAGGTAACGTATGGGGATTTGGCAGATTATCGATCTTCATTTGTTTGCCACAGAAAAGTAAATAAATTTAACACGATTATAGTAAATTTAAAGTAATGTTTTATATATAACATGTGAAGCAAATACAGTAAAACATTCCAGTACTAACTACCATAGAGCTGATCAATACCGCTTAAATCCGACGACCACTCGTGAAATATGTAGGCCAACGCGATTGTGTTTTTTTTTTTTTGTAATAAAGGAAAAAAAATTTAATGGAATATAGAATTATCGTGATTAATACGGATAATTATGTCTTTAATTCTTAAATAATATATGGAGCAAGGTCACGTGCAAACATAATTCCATTAACTAATGTTACGTAAGGAAATTTATAAGTAACATACATATTTCAATGGCTAAGCGATAGATATTCGGTTAACCTATTTATTAAAGTTTGCTAAATTAAAGTGTGTACAAAAAAAAACAAAAGGAAATTCGACTTACATGTTTTAAATCCGATAGAAAATAACTCACGCACCGCTAATACACCGCACTGCGCCTGAAGCACAGTAATAAAGGAAATTGCTCACTTAGTGACAGCTGTACGAAGGAAGTTACATAATCACGTGAGAGCCTGTGGTAGTCTACGCTTGACATTAGCCACAGATATTATTAAAACCGTATGATCTTTATTGTAGAAAATACCTACTCCTTAAGTCCTCCCACTAAATTTCTATCTGCTCCTTGAATAAGGTGATTAGGTAATTAATAATTATATTTTGAGAACTTAGTTAAATAAAAAATTCAGTTTATTACCTTAAAATTACTCTCACTTTGCTCTTTCCTAATATGTTTTTTACACCACGTATAAAGTAGTTAATTAATAGTTAATTTAAACATTATAAAAACGGTATTTAATGTTTAAATTTTATAATTTATTAATATAATATTATTAACATAAACTGACTTATTTAACATATAACATTTGTCTTCTTTTAATCAAGAAATCTACGAAGAACTGCTCTTCGCAAGAACTTTGATAACCGACACTAAAGGTGAATCAATATTTCATGTTTTGAAGGATTACTTCATTGAAAAAGCAATTCCTTTAGCAAATATAATATCAGTAGCTACAGATGGAGTACCTGCCATGGTTGGACGTTATCGTGGATTTATAAGCTATTTAAAATAAAATGTGTCAGGGGTGTTAGCACTACTGCAATGGGTAAGGGTAGTGCGTAAATGCATTTCCCCCGTCAAAAAAAGGGGTTTTAGCAATACATTGTGTAATCCATCGACAATATTTATTTGCGAAAAATTTGAGTGTTAGATTGCATGAATCACTTCATTTAGTCATTGATGCGGTAAACCGAATCTGAAGCAACGCGTTGAATACGCGGTTATTTGCGCAGTTGTGTGAAGAAAATGACGAACACTTTCAGCAATTACTCCTTCACACTGAAGTACGCTAGCTGTCGTAAGGCTTATGTTTGACAAGATTTTTTGCACTTTTAAAGACTATTTTAGAATTTCTGGATACTAAAGATAAAATTTTAAAAGAAAATTTAATGAAGAGGAAAATAGACATCGCCTATTTAACAGATTTGTTTACAAAATTTAATATGGTTAATTTGCAATTACAAACCGACAGTTTAAATTTGATTAAAACAAAGTCCATCTTATCCAGAGTTAAACTAATGAAGCAAAATATTGGACGGGGCGAATTCTCTCAGTACCCCAATTTGTCACAGACAAGCTGCCAGGAATACGACATTTCAACTTACGTTCAACATTTAAATGCGCTCTATTCAGATTTTGAATCTAGGTTTGAGGATATTTTGACTATGGTAATACTACCGTGGATAGTTAATCTATATGGTGACATAGAAGAAACGAATGTCATAATACAAGAGGAACTGACTGAACTAAGTACAAACGAAGAACTTAAGGTTCAGTTTAAAATGGATATCAGCAATTCTGGCTGCAATACAACATACCCGTTACTTATCCCGTATTATGGAATATAGCGAGGAAATTTTCAATTTCCTTTCCATCGTCATACCTAGTGGAAAGGGGGTTCAGCGTTGTTACCAATCTCCTAACGAAAAAAAGAAACAGACTGGACATCATTAGCTGAGGAGATTTAAAATTAACCCTTACAATATTGACGCCAAATGTTGATAATTTATTATTAAAGCATCAGGTTCATCCTTCTCACTAAAAATGTTGACTTATTGCTTATGTTATTTTATTTATAGTTTATTTTATGTTTATTTAATGTTATGTATGTTTTACATATCAGATACAAAATTTTATTTTGAGTAGTTTTAATTTAAATTCAATTAATAAATGTATAAATTAACATGTGTTTTTACTTTAAGTTTTTAACACTAAACTTCACTACAGTTAGAAATTTACAGGAAATCAATATCAGGTAAGTAGGGGGTTTGCCCAACACGGAAAAAACACGGCAAGGGGTCTACGACACAAAAAAGTTTGGGGAACTCTGGTTTAGAACCATTGACACCCGCAAATTTTATACAGCCAATTTCTAATATTGATGTTGCAGATCTTGTTCAAATTGATTCCAACAGTTTATACAAAAGGGTACAATATCTCCAAGTTCTTATAAAACAATTCAAACATCGGTTCAATTAGAATATCTTTTATTCTTAGTACAAAAAGGGAAAGAAAATAAAGATATTTTGAATATTGGAGATATAGTGATAATGGGAACAGATGAAAAGAGGATTAAATGGCCTTTAGGCATTATTAAAAAGTTGTTCACAGGTAAGAATGGAATAGAGAGAACAGTACAAGTGAAGACCTCTACGGGTACCAAAATTCAACCAGGAAAAAAGTTATATAAACTGGAAGTTTTTACAGATCCAACAGGTAATAGTTGTCCATAGTAATAATGATTAGACACTGAACTTTCAAATCCTAAGAATTTGGGGCAATTATCAACCGGAAAGGATCTTCTGGTAGGAACCGTTACACCAGAGCAGAATGTTAGACCTGAACAAATTACTAGCGGTGGTAGAAAGGTAAAAATGCCGAGTAAATACGTTTATATATAATTTATTTCGTACGGTTTTGCTTGGAAATATACCAGAGAAATTGTCAGAAATAATTTAAATTTAATTTATGTGTATGTTTGTTGCTTCGCGTCTGTTTTGGAGGATATTCCAAAAAGACCAAGGTTTTACTTGAAATGTAAATATATGTAACTTTTAATTTTAAAAATGGTACGTTCTGTGTCAATCTAAGAGAATAAAAGAAGTAATAAAACATATACAATTCGATTATAAGTTACCCTATAAAGATATCAAATGTATTTGCTACCCGTTTTACCTTTGTGTTAATTATGAGTACAAACAATAGCCCAGAGAATGTGAAAAATTAGTACAAATAGTTAAAAAACAGATTAATTAATGTAAAAACACTGTATTTCGATTTACAAGATGTTTCAGTTCCCAGCTACTATCATTCCACTGTAAAATCTAAAATCAGTTTTGACAGCACATAATATACTCTGTGATCATACGTCAGTTTACGGTAGGAGTATTATTATTCTGTGGTTACAATTCATTTCTATTTTCAAGTTTTATCTTGTGTAAAAACTTGGCGCCACTGGCAGTTTGTTCGTTTTTGTATAAATATTTTGGGCAATAGCTACTTTGGAAGTTATTTTACATAGAAATATATTTTGCAATCATAAATTGGAATAAACAGATTTCACGTTAATCATGTTAGTAATCTATACTATTTATTGAGTATAAATAAAGTTCATTTTCGTGATTACAGAACTTAACTGTAAGTATTCAATTATTGTTTTGAAATTTGTAGATTATGAATTAAATATTTTTATCTGGTTTTCCTTTTGAGTGTATTATGTTAACGTGCAAAGATTAAATTTACTAGTAAAGAAAACGGTTATGCCGCCACAACTCTGTCTTTCAGACAATGAAACCTTCTAAATGAAACTTTGTATTATATTATTTTAATATTTTTATAACTCGTGCATCCCTATACCATTTTTCTTTACCTAACAGTGATATTGTTAATTGTTTCATATTATTTGTTTAAATAAATGAAAACTCAAACAATAGCAGTGCATCAAACTAAAAATACATAAATTATTACTCTATCGAATAGAACTGATATTTTATTATGGAGTATATACAATTCCTTATATATACTGTAACTTTGTGGGCTTTGGTGTCAAGTTTGTTTGACACTTAACTGGTTAAGCAACAACCTTGCGTCTGTGCTAGCTTCCAATTGTCTTCCTATAGTGAAAACATCACTTTTGTTTGACAGTATTATTGCTTTATTCACTGTTCTCAGTATTCCACAAACCAATGGCTGTGAACCATTGTACTTTTGGCGAAGGTTGCATTCCAAATAAAACTTAGAAACCACTATTAAGTTTTAAATGTTCCAAAATGTCTATATAGGATATTTTGTGTACAGTCTGTACTACTATGTGTGCCAGCTGGAGCTAGACTGGCAAACTTATGTTGATATATAGCACTGATGCTACATTCTTAATTATACACTTAGGTCTTCTTGACTTGGTGTTTTCTGAACCTCTGGTAGTGTTTTTGGCCTTTGTAAGCACCTTCTTTGGGCCTAAATTGAATAGAGATTTTTTTATTTTAATTTTTTAATTTAAACAAAATTATAGTAGTATTGGGGGTAAAAAACTAACCACCACTTACATTCTCTTACAGTTCTTTACGAAGATCAATGGATTTATGTTGATTTATTTGGGTTTATTTGTAAAAGCAAAATAATAGCCTTTTACTAAATACATATGAATAATAATTTACTACTTATACAAAAAAAATGAAATGTAATGTCTAATCACCAGAACGGCTGGACTGATTTTGATTGGTTTGATGAAGTGATTTTTCTTGCCAGATAGCTAAAGTTATGAGGCATAACTAAGCTACTAATGTTCATAAAGCAGATTAAAGTTCATAGGAAAAAAATTAAAACTACCATAAATATTTATTCTAAGTAACATTTAAATTATATATATCATTGTAGGTTCCGTTCAACTCTGATACTTTGTGAAAGAATTTATGTAATTCCATATATATTTATTAAATAAATACGCAAACTGAGCAATAAACTTTCTTTATTTAAAAACAACAGTAAAAAGCAGTTACAGATCAACAATTGCCCTCAATAATAATTATAACAGGTGTGAGCCATTTAATAGTTCACATAATTGAAGATGGGTGGCATATTGTTACAATTAACTAATTTCAACATCCTCTTCTTAATTTTAAACCCATGGCCACCAACAGTCTTCAGTCCTTTGAAAAGTTGGTTTTGTAAGCATGTCGGCAACCACATTGTGAGTCACGACATAGCTGAGTTTAATTTCCTTTTCAGCAACTCTCTCTCTCTCTCTCTCTCGAGGAAATTGATATTTCAATATATTTGCTGGGAGCACAGTAAGAGTCAATACCTGCAAATTTAAATGCACTTTGATTATCACCATAAATTATCATAGGCACAACTGTAACCTAATGTAATTCTGTCTCTAAATGCTTTAACCACATAGCCTCTTGTGTGGCAGTAGCTAGTGCCATATATTCTGTCTCCATGGTAGATAATGACGTTTAGAACACCATGACACGGAAGCACCCTGAAACAGAAATGTGTAGCCAGAGCATGATCTCCGTCTGTTATGAAGCCCAGTCTGAATCACAGTAGCCAAACACACTTTAATTTAATATCCTTTGTTTCTTTATGTAGTGCAGCACTCTTTTGACTGCTAGCCAGTGCCGTGTTTCCGGTTGTTATTGAATCTACTCAATTTATTTTCTATAAAACATATATCTGGTCTTGTACCTTGTGATAGATAAAGTAAACTCCCAATTGCTTCTTGATAAGTACATTCTTCCTTCTACATCCAATCTATTCTTCTATGGAATGCACTTCCCTTGGAAATCAGGATGTCCACGAGCCGTATGGCTTTTAAAGCCAGGGTACGGCAACTCTTTACTAATTCTTTAGCAGAATCATCGCACTAATACTTTTCTATTAATTAATGTATTGTATATATGATATGTATGTATGTATTATATGTATATGTGGTATGTATTTTATTATATTGGTATCTATGTATGTATATAATATTATATTTGTGTATAAGTATATATTATTATTATTTAGTTTTGCACCTACCTTTGTTGCTTTCTTCACCACCCTAAGGTTGACTGGGAGAAAATGCCTAAGGCATTAAGTCCGCCTTTGTACATAAATGTGTGCAAAAGTATTAAATAAATAAATAAAATAAGGAACATTTTTAACAATATTATTTTGCTCTCCTGTGCTGATCACGTTTGAAAGCTCTGTGATAATGAGCTCTGAGAATGATTGTCTTGCGGAGTGAGTAACAGATAACAGTATCGACCATATAGAGACCTAAACAGACTTTCGGTAGCGGCAGAAGATCGGCTCAATTTCCAAGACGTGTCTCGTTTCTCAACTGGGGAGGCTCTTGACGTCGCCGCCAGCGCGATACAGTAACACTGTCCACGCATTGAGCAATTACACGCACAACACTCCATACACACTCATGCATAACATGCAGGTACATAGGTCCTGTAAGGAACCTTTTTTTTATATTAATAAAAAAAATGTAAGGAATAGCTAGGTTCAAACTCGCGAGAGAGTTTTGAATAACTCAGGTGACGGCCAAGCCGAGGTTCGTACCATTTTGGTAGCCCTTGTGCTAGTCACCTTTTGCGGCTGAGTGCCTTTAGCACTCGCCCCCAAAGTCACGGTGAAGCTGTAAAGGCCCTTCCGGTCACAGCGTTAGCTAGGTTTGAAAAAAAAAAAAAAAAGATCGGCTCAATAAAGACTGAAAAGAACGGGCACCTTGGAAGATCCTGCGCGGATCGGGTGAACAGATGAGAGGGAACTTTCGACTGTGGGAGTGGAAGGGGCGCATACCAACAACGCGATGAGAGGGTAGTGGAATAGTTTGAAACTTAATTTCTGATTTCGTAGAGGCCGGGGAATTTCCTAAACTTAATGGTGAGAAAGACTGCATCAGTCATCACAGATCATAGGATACGCAAATTTTCGAAAATTTTCAACTCCTTGTTTTATGTTTGTTTTCTGACTTGAATTCTATTATCCTTGAGATATTTTACTCGGAATATTGTGCTCAGAATAAAAACCTTGTATTAATAGGCGGGTCAAAAGTTCTGTCACAACCTTATTATTTTTAATTTTCGAACACTGGTCAAATATGCTTCGACAGTTTTTTTAAAAAACAACGTTCGTCATTTCTGAAAAGTAAAAAGAAACTCATTGTCAAAAATGAAGTGGTCAGAAATGGAAGATCGAGTCCGGTTATCATGTTGCACGGCTGTGGTTACAAGTAAACAAATATTGAAAATAAGAGGAGGTATAAATAAAAAAAAAAATAGAGAAAGTTAGTTAATAATTAGTTAATTGCAATAATATGCCACCCATCTTCAATTATGTGAACTATTAAATGGCTCACACCTGTTATAATTATTATTGGTGACCAAAATAGAGAAAGGTATGCTTAGTTGGTTTGGGCATGTAGAGAGGATGGATGAGAGAAGATTAACGAAATTAATTTATAAGGCGAGGGTAAATGGGCAAGTCGGTAAGGGTCGACCTAGGCGAACGTATCTAGACCAAATCAATCATGTCTTAAATAAAGGCCAGGTAAAAAGTACCCATAACCGACAAGCATGTATGAAAGCGCTCATGAAAGTAGAGGAAGCGAAAGAGGTATGCCAAGATCGTAGCAAGTGGAAGGACGTAATCTCTGCCTACCCCCACGGGAGAAAGGCGTGATGATATGTATGTATAAATCCAAACAAATCCCGTGCGTAAGCAAAAAGTTTTAGGTGTTTAGATGAGGCTAAGCAGAACCACGATCAAAAGTGTCTTTACCATATGTGGATATAGAATTCTTATATTTTTTTAGATCATGGATAAGTGGGAAGCTCTCCTGGACCAATTCTCAACAGATATATATACATACGCACAACTGGATGTGAAAGGGTTGATCAAAGTCATTCAAACAGCGAATGTGTTGGTGAATGAAGATCTTGCTGAATTTGAACTAGGTTTGTGTTATAATAATAAATAATCAAATAAAGGAGCTCTCAAGTAATACGTTAACAAAGACGTATGCAATTTCCCCTTGTCAGCTATATTACATAAGCGTTGGTAAAATTGAAAAAAAAAGAAAAAAGTAAACTTTGTTTACGAACAGTTATGCTTGTCATAATTCGTACCCACTATCCTCTATTAAGAGGATATCCTTTTTTTTTGTAAATAGAGGCCAAACAAGTAATCCGGTCACCTGATGGTAAGTGACCACTGTTGTCCAGAGAAATTGCAGGCATTACCGGAAATCAGGAAATCCTAACGGCATTTATTCCATACAAACGTAGTCCACTGTTTCCTCCCTAGATAATACAACATTATGGTGAATGCTTTTATACCTTATAATATATATCCACCACCGCCAAGCCCGTACGTTTTGATTTTCTTTCCATAAATTATTTATTGTGGAAACTAGGAGCCTTTGAAAATGAAAAAAATGTTCGTTTTTTTACCGTCATTTTCAGACGTTCCTCAAACAAAATTGATGGATAACATTAAAAAAAGCAGGAATAGCCAAAGTCTTTATTATTGTAAAACTGAAAAAAGAAAAATCGGTTCAGTTTTCGGGGAAGAAACGGTACTACAAAGTGATGTTTTTGCCTATTTTGCATACGGTACAAACAACCCGAGAGGCAGTTGTCCCTTTCATGTCTTTTATAATTCTTTCTCTGGGCGCACAGCGGTAGCAACAGGTTTCTGAAAACATGATCTTAAATACATTATGCCCTTAATCATTACGGGAGATCTCTCTACTGGTAAAATGAGAGTGAAAAGTAAACACTATTAATAAATTGTAATAAACATTTATACTAATGAATTTAATATTAGTGTTAACTCCTTGAGCACCTTCCCAGCGTTTACGCCAGCTTTCCATTGTTTTCCTATTATCTTTCTATTGGTTCATTTTTATGGGTACTCGACACATTAAGGAATATATGATAGACATCTATTGTTAGATTAATTTAGCGGGTAGTCAATACACTACGGCTCGCAAGTTAATACAAGCCCGCAACGGGAACTGGTCCGGCATGCAATAAGCCTGACGAGCTCAGTCCTTAATATTTGAAGGGAAGACTTCTTTAGCCGCGTTGAGCGTTTCTCAGTGTTAAGGGAAAACTTGTAAAATCCCCGTTACCGACAAAGCTATGACGTCAGCTGTCAATATGCTACAGAATAAGATGGTGTTTAAGCATTAAAAAATTAAAACGTCCTCCCCCTTACTAATGTCGTTAAATAAGCAAGTATAAACTATTGTTATGTATCTAATAATAATGCCAGTCGGACTAGCAACCACCCTCAAGATTGAAAATGGAAGTATTCTGGCGCCATCATTTGAGACTAAGTACACCTAGGGACTTTTAAGTTTTGCTTATTTTTGATGACATGGTCCGAATGGGGGTAACGTATGCAATATTAATGTGTCGAGTACCCGTAAAAATATAACAATAGGAAAACAATGGAAAGCTGGCGTAAACGCCAGGTTAGCGCTCAAGGGGTTAACTTATTAATGTTATAAACGTTTGATTCGTTTTCATTTCGATTCAAACAAAATTATGGGAATGCTTGCTTGATGGTACTTTTTTTTTTTTTTTTTTTTTTATATTATTGAAATTAAACTATCTGCAGACTCTGGGTCCGCACCTTTTTTTAGATTGGAGATTTAAATCGACTTGCGTCGGAATAAATTGCCTATAATAGCAATTCAAGCGGCTATGCAGTTAGTAATCTTCTTTCGCATATGTGAGCTTAAATCTACTTCTATTAAATTTTTTATATCTATATATTAAATTATTTTGTAAACACTTATTTTGTTATTATTCATTACATAATTATTACATAATTTTTTTTTTTTTTTTTTTTTTTATTAACGGTCGTAACAATCCAAGCAGAACTAGGTCCGTGTCCGCATAGTTACCTCATAGTTTGGGTTAGATGGTACTTTAACCCTTTCAGGACCATAAGTAGGCAGAGAGTAAATATTGCCATACAACTGTTTTTTTAAGTTTTTTAACCATAGAGTATAGGAAAATCACAAAATGATGCATTTGTAAGTCGTATCTCTTTTAGAGTTTTGTGGGAAACATTTTTTGAATATTTTTCAAATTGAAATTCAAATATTGTTATAATTAAATAGACAGCTGTCAATTTTACAATGGGGAAAAATGTTTCCCCTGGCCGTGAAAGGGTTAAAATAAACGATAATAAAGATTCTGTTATATATTACCATTTTACAGAATGGATTTTCAAGTCTTTACTTTACAAACCTATAAATCTATTAAACATAATTCAGTCAAAGCGCCCTTACGATGTATGGTGCAAACCAATAGGGGACTCCTTCAGACTCCTCGCACATGCTATCACAAAGTACGGAGACGCGTTGACTTCGTACTACAAGCCAATTGTCGAGGTAAGTTTATCTTCTGGAATGCATACAAACTATTGCTGAGTTCAGTAATACCCCGCTTAGCGCGACCCCGTTACGCGCGGTTTCACTATAACGCGAATGTCAAATTTCGCGCTCAAATGCCTCGCATTACGCGAAAGAGTGCGTATGAACATAATGTAAAGACAATAGATGTATTTTTCCGTAAAAAATAAGAATGCATAAAGTGTTCTTAGAATTAAAGTGATTGATTAAAATGATTTGTATTTTTTTGACGTATGTTTAATCATAAACCTCGATATACGCGAATTTCAGTTAACGGGATTTTCTTCGGAACGTATCCCTCGCGTAAAGCGGGGTATTACTGTACTTGGTTTTTAACAAATGAGAATTATGTAGTTTCTAGTTTTTTTTTTTCTCTTAAGCCAACGTGTATGAATCGTTTAACTTACATGTTTATTATTCAGGGAAGAATTCCTGGATTGAATCTTAAATTACTCGTACTTTATAGCGGAAAGAATTGTTTACAGGTCTGCCAGTTGTCATTCGAACCTGGGACGCAGAAGCACGCGCTGGACTGCCTGACGCGCATTGCTAAGCGTTCGCCGCTCGCGGCTGCCGACATGCAACAGTACATCTCGGCTCTAGAAAGCGCTACGACGTGCAAAGCCCCACTCGCTTTGTTCATTGGTGAGTTGGGGCATACTTTTTTGTGAGATCTGATCTAGGAGGGTAAACCTGGGTAAACTGGTTTTCAGGTGATGCTGCCAGAACACATCTATTGGTATTTGGAGACAAGTTTTGAAACTTTAGTTTGTTAGGTGGGATCGAACCGGCGTTCATTGACGCGGAATCTGACTGCACTACCAACTGTTAGTAGTTAGTTTTTGTGAGCAATTGCAAGGTTTCTAATGGCGACAATTTAATGTATTTTATCGATGAGGAATCATAGTTAGAAAAATCCAAACTATGATGATATGGTATTTCCCAATGTCTGGTGAAGTAAATGAAAATATATAAATATGTGCACACACACACACACACAATTTCTACTAAAGTCACGTGAACACGTGAATTTATTCAAATCTTTGTGTTTTTGTGTAATTCCAAGTTTTTGTGGTACCTCAGAATTTACCTTCCATATTATTAATTGAAAGCATAGAATTAACGCAGCATGGATGAAATGGCGGCAGGTTTCGGCTACTACGTGTGATCCGCAAATCCCCTTTAAATTAAAGGGGAAGATTTACAAGAACATAATACGACCTGTCGTCTTGTATGGATCAGAATGTTACCCCATAAAGGTGACGGACGAAAGAAGATTACATGCAGCTGAGATGCGAATGTTGAGATGGATGTGTGGGGGAACAAGAATGGACAGGATTAGGAATGAATATATTAGAGGAAGTTTGAAAGTGGCGCCAATAACAGACAAGTAGAGGCTGTCGTTTGTCCTGGTATGGACATGTGATGCGCAGGGAGAAAGAGAATGTTGTAAGAAAGGTATTGGATATGAATGTGGACGGGTATAGGGGAAGGGGAAGACCAAAGAAAAGATGGATGGACTGTGTGAAAGATGACATGCTTAGGAAAGGAGTGAATGCGGAGATGACAACAAATAGAGAGGAATGGAAGAGGAAGACATGTTGCGCCGACCCCAAATAAAAATGGGAAAAAGGGTAGGGAGATGATGATTATTAATTTAACTGGCAGTGAGCTGGGGTACGTTGCTCGCAGAATCCATGCCCGATGAGGCTATCGAGTTCTCAAATGGCTACCGCGTACCGGACCTGGTACGCTGGTACTGGTTCGCGGGAGTCTGCTGGATGCGGGTGCAGTAACACCGGTCGTTGTGGGGGTAACCTATGTCCAGCGGTGGACGCGATTGACTGGATGGATGGATTATTATTTCTAATGTAAAATACAAGATTATTTTAATAATAAATAAAAATTACTTGACGACAGACTAAAGTCATGCAAAGACAAGCAAACATTCGAATTTTAATAATCTTTCAAGTGACTTCCAACACTATCAGCTAAGAATCAATACCTCTAGACTTAGTACGTTTACCATCTTGCACTACGTCGTCGCTTAACATCTGCTGCGACGACGGGTAAAAAGCACTGAGCCCATACTGTATAAAACAAAAATCACAATTTATAAATTTGTATTCGTTACCCAACAAAGAAGTTTGAATATTAGATAATACAGAGGGAATATATATAAGGGAAATATTAGAGGGGGTTTGTAATTTGCGTCAGTGGTAGAAAAGTTGAAAGGTTCCCGTTTGTCGCGTTGTGGACATGTCATGGGGAGAGGGGAAGCGCATGCGGGTCGAATAGTAATTAATATGAATGTGGAAGGATGGAAATGAAGAGGAGTGTGTAAGAAATGATATGAAAAAACGGGAGCAAGTGAAGAGATGACAGCTGATAGTGAGTTTAGAACACGGCATGGGAGTGTTGATATCCAACGCAGTGTTAGGATGGCAAACCGTGTGGTCTTTTTAAAAAAAAATCAAAAAGTATTACACGAGCACACACTTTTATTAGAAACCGAACAGATGTACAGACCCGTCAATTGACTTACATAGATTGTCTTAGACTGACTCGTTATTGTATGACAAAGCTTTTATATATTATAAAATGTGGCTTCCTAAAACCCCCACCCCCTTTCCCTGTCGTGCACTTCTGTGTCGACCGCGCCCGCGCATACAACGCATAATTACTAATTTCGCAACCCCGCTATACGAGTACATACTTGTGCTTCTGACCGCGCCCGCGCCGCCTAAATCGGCGGTTATATTCGCTTCTCCGCTTATAAAATAAACTATAACGCATATTGTGGTGATGTCGTGTGTTGGCTGAAGTGTGTGAGGTGTTGGAAGCCCTTGTGTCTTATTCTAAGGAGCTTTCGGGCGGCTGCGAGCGGATCCCGTCTCCAGACATTGTATATTCTATGAACATAATTAGGGCATAACAGTAGATTAAAATATTATCTTAAACGCCATAGATATTTACTAGCTGTGACGCGTATTTTCAGGCGACGTATGTAAACACCAACCCTCAACGGTGGAGAACGAAATAACTAGAATCTGGAGGATTTATTTGAACTTACTGGAATCTAATAAAAATAAGGTAACGATATAAAACCGCGATAGTGACTCATAAGCACGACAGTACAGTACAATACAGTATTCCTTTCAGGATACGATAGTGGGTGCAGTTCTGCAAGGCATCCTCGGTCTGTTCAGACATTTTGGACAGGATTTACCCATTGCAGAGCTCGGAGATTTCTATAAGAAAATCTCTACGTTGCTCATGAACTCGGATAAACTGAATAGCGGTGAGTGATTTATTCATGTTATATATGTGGGAAATAATCACTTTCAAACTCGAATCTTTTATTTATACTCTTACGTCGTAAACAAGGAACATAGTCGTAACACATCTTATTGACAAGTCATTTTGTTATATCTTATAATCTATTACAGTCGTGAATACAAGTGTATTAGGCTATAAAAAATCTAAACACTTCCCACATATATTTTAGAATTTCTATGTGTTTCTGTTCACACAATTCTGTTTGTAAAGATCAGAGTTACCTCATCATATCGCTTAATGAAGTTTACCTTAATATAAACACGGGGCCTGCATCAGTCGAGTCTGATGTATACCATTTGATATCATAATTTAAAAGATTCATATGAACAGCGACAGAAATTAACATCAAATTTTAAATTGCAATATTTATGTAACTTACACTTGGTTACGGGTTCTCGACGTCGAGCACACGTTGGTCGTGTGTCCCGCGTGGAGGGGTCCTTCAGGGACTTGGCGTCCGACGTGGGTAGGGTCCTCTCCTTGCAGGGGGCGACGCGGTGCCTGCGAAAGCCACCCCGTGTCGCCCCCGTCCCAAATGCAGCGGACGACCCCGGGGGGTTTTAGTGGGTATTTCCGGGCGACCCTCGCCCGGGTGAGTCCCACACTGGCACGGAGCTCGTCACTCCGTGCCCCCTTATCTATTGTATTTGGGGGACTCTGATCCTTCAAATACAATAGATAAGGGTAGTGCGTAAATGCATTTCCCCCCGTCAAAAAAAAATGGGTCCTCTCCTTGCCGTCGCTCTTGAGGGTGATGGTCGGGAGTTCTAGGGCTTGGGCGGTTGTCTCTTCCTGTTGCGAAGCCGTCATGCTCGCGAAGGAGGAGGCAGAGCGGGTGAGGGAGCGGGCAGTGCTCCCCAGCCGAGTGAGGCGGGTCACACGCCGGGGCACCGGACGCAGCCGTCCGGGCGCCCGTCGAGGTCGCCAAGCCTCGTAAAATAACTTGACGTCGGACCTCCCCTGAGGTATGGCGCTGTCAGGGCCTCTGTATAACATGTATAATGTGCCTCCGGAGACCCTGGCATCTTTGCGCCGGTTAGGGACGTGGAGTGTTTAGTCAGTCGGTTTTGGCCAACCTGGCACACGGGCACCAAAGAGGGCGCCTCTCGCAGAGGGGTGTGCCTCGGTGACCCGGTCTGTCGCGAGGATCAACGTGTGCAAAAAAACTACGGTTTTTGGCATACGTCCGAGCATTCAACGAGCAGATTTCAACCACGTAAAAAAAAAATGGTTACGGGTTCTTCTGACCTCGATCTGGTCGAGATACGTTCGCCTAGGACGACCCTTACCACCTTACCCGCTCACCAGTTAAACTTTCCTTTCTCTATGTTTGTCACTATATCCTCCATTACACCTCAATGTTCCCTTATCACGCTATTCCTTATCTATAATTCTCAGACTCATTTACTGCACTGACCTTTCTCTGCCAGACTCGTACATAATTTACGCCATGTAAATACATTTATTAGATAAGCTTTAGAACATATGTTCTTTAGTTGTGAGTGAAAAAGTGCATATCACTTCAATTATGCCTAATGTTAGGATAATTATTCGTATATTTTGTTTATATATATAATGAGTAGTAAGATTGATTAATATGAATAATTTACGTATACATTTCTAAACCGAAACCGGAAAATAGATAAACGGAAGTGGAGTTAATTTTAGATTTAATCGATAATCAATGTAAGAATTTTCTATATTTTTAAAAACGTATTTTAGAATGTCTACATATTTGGTATTGTTAGGAATATTATTAACAGGTATTGCATGCGTTACAATATAAATTAGTCGCCCATCGGGATTTAAGGCAGTCATTATCGAGACATGGCACGGATAACACGTAGAGTGGTTATTTATCATTGTAAGATACATGGCCAAATATACGTTTCAAACAGATTGATATACGCGTAATTACTGCACCTTTTTTTTTTTACGGGGGGGAAATGCATTTACGCACTACCCTTATCTATTATATTTGTGGGATCAGAGTCCCTCAAATACAATAGGTAAGGGGGCACGGAGTGACGAGCTCCGTGCCAGTGTGGGACTCACCCGGGCGAGAGGCGCTCCGGAAATACCCACTAAAACCCCCCGGAGCCGTCCGCTGCATTTGGGATGGGGGCGACACGGGGTGGCTTTCGCAAGCACCGCGTCGCCCCCTGCAGCGAACCCACCAGGCCCGTCAGTGCAATGGCCCGATGGGGATGGAGGAGAAAAGTTCCCCTCCACCACTTAGCCCGCCTCTTGAGGAGAGGCATGACCAAAGGTCAGACATCCAGGGGGCGGGACAGACATCCGCCCCCCCATAAAAAGGAGAAGAAGAAAGAGGAAGAGTTAGAAAGAGCAGTGGCGGGCAAAGGGGAAAAAGACCCGCCACTGAATTACTGCACCCTGACCTGTCCCTACACTAAGTTAAAAAAAAACAAAGGAATGAAGAAAATTTAGTTTGTTTTTTTTTTATTACTGGAAAACACGTACATAAGAGTAAATCAACAAAAATATAATAGTCGGTAGAATAAATAAATAGCCAATAACATTCTAGGATAAATTTCGCGTTAAATGGTATTAGTCTCATCCCGATACGTGCAGTAATTTTGAACTGATAGTGCCATAAAGGACCCCCCATTTTCCTTTTATATATATAGATTACAGTTTAGAGACGAGACTGTAGGTTAATCGCGAAACTGATGTCTGCAAGTACCAACCTGTCGGGAAACGTGTCGGTACCAACTGTCAGGCAACTGTAGCACCGCGCGCGCTCATTGGTCAACTCCACACACTTCCGTTCCTTTTGCACAAGATATCACTGCAGGAAATATAAAAGTTATAGGCTCAGTACTTTGTCCACAATCTCAACTGATGTTAAGTGACGATGTGGTCCAGGATGTTAAACTAAGCCTAGGTTGTTAAGTGATGCTGCCGGAAAACGGCTATTGGTATTCGGCGACTGGTTGTCAAACTTAAAGGTAGTATTGACCTAAGCGGGCATTGTTTGAAAAAGCTCTACCGCCATGTTATTGTTTCCTCACGATGCTTTCCTTCACCGAAAGCCGAGTCTGATTTTAGAGTTGTATAGGTGAGCTCGAAACCGCGTCCATTGTCGCGGAATCCGGGCGCACTATCCACTGCGCCATAATCGCTTAATAAAGCTTGTAATTTCAGTTATCCTGTCGATGCTGGAACACCACGCGGACCTGTTCAGGGAACGTATTGCCGTTGACATTAAACTACGGAAGTGGCTGTGGTCGGTCCTCGATGGTCCAAGTCTAGCGGCGGTACTACTGAGCGTGTATAATGTCGTCTTCGACAACTTCAAGGAGAAAAAGAAGGTTTTACATGTATGTATATTTCTAAGCACCGTCATAAGTTTACACAAAATTCATAAATAAAATTACAATTACTAGTATTTAAAACACAAGTTTCCACTTCGGAAAGTCTCACAAGTAATGCCCCCCATTCCTTTTTAGTTTCTTTCTGCATTTGTAATTATACGGCTCCACCCCCTTGTCAGCAAAGTTCTTACCCTACCCCCCCCCCCTCACCACCCTCTCCCCTCAGGAAATGATAGGGACTATTCTGTGAATATTCCCACATTATGCCAACCATATGATCTGACGCAGGATTTCAGGATAAAGGGAACTGCAGGAAGATGGTTTATATGTAAATTAAGTTGAGTTGCAAATATAAGAATATAGGATAGATAAAAGAAGGTAGGAAAACAGGAAACAAAAAAAAAACGGACGAGCATAAAGACACATAAAATAAGGAACAGTAGGAAACAGAAAGCATGGCTGAATATAAAGAGACAAGAAGTTAGAAAGAAACACAATTAAAGTAATACAAAAGAAGTAAATTAAGAAAAATAAGAAAATACTGTAATTTAAAATAACTAAGAGTAAACTAATATGAAACTAAAATAGAAGACATGAATAAAACAATCTAGCAAATATGAAAAACTTACACATAAAAGAAAATATCTATGTGAATAAAGAAACCAGATGATCAAAGTCTCTGATCATGTTAGAGGTAGCGGCAGATACGCCATGAGGCGTATCACAAAAACAAAAAAAAAAAAACTCTCTCCCCTCGCCCCCCTAATACTGGCTCAATACTTGGACGGCCCCTAATGATTATTACTCAAAACTAATATTTTTTACTTGGTCATCCGCATACATTTAACTAACAAACAAACTGACAAGCACACAGGCAGACAAAAAATTGAACAGTCTTAGAAACATTCTGCGACTCGATCCGGTACTAGAGTTTGTTTAATATTTACAGCTCATATTAACGTCTGAAGTTATAAACAAGATCGGGACGAGTACGATATCGACGTACACGGCGCTGCGCGTGCGCACGCTCGCACGGAACGAGTACGCGCTGTGCGTGCACGTCGAGAACCTCCCCGCCGTCGAGGGCTTGGAGTTCGAACTCAGATCGGGCGTGATCTCCAACGACGTGGCCGATGCCGTGAGTATTCATTGTTACAAATTAAATTATTATTATTTTTTTTTTAGAATGTTTCTAAATTGAATTAGAAACGACCAGATCTTCCCCTGACGTGGTGATCAGAGACTTTGTTATCGTCATTTACTTGTTTACATCTGTTTAGAGTTCGACCGGGCTGTATATGTTAGTCACTTCATTTCCTGTATCGTGGGCGGCAGTGTTGACCTAGATCTAGCCTTGTATGTGTTTGGTGTTTAGTCATGATTTGTTTTACGTTATATTGTACATGTCTGTGGTGTATTTGTTGTTTAGTGCTTGTATGTCTTGTGACTTGGTGTTTATTGTTTCTCTGTTGTAAGTGTTGTTATCCATATGTTTCTGTGTATCTCATATTCACACTTATGAATATAAACTATCTATGGGCTAGTAAGGAGATGGATGAGAAGCGACTGCATGTAGCTGAGATGCGAATGTTGAGATGGATGTGTGCTGTTACAAGATTGGATAAAATAAGGAATGAATATATTAGAGGAAGTTTGAAAGTTGCGTTAGTGGTAGAAAAGTTGAAAGGTTCTCGTTTGTCGTGGTATGGACATGTTATGAGAAGAGAGGAAGCGCATGTGGGTAAAATGGTAATGAATATGAATGTGGAAGGATGGAAAAGTAGAGGAAGGCCAAAGAAAGTGTGGATGGAGTGTGTAAGAAATGACATGAAAGAAAAAAAAAGGAGTGAATGAAGAGATGACGGCTGATAGGGACGTATGGAAGAAGAAAACATACTGCGCCGATGTCAAGCGAGTTGGGTAAAGGCATGAGAATGATGATGATTTAAATTAAACTATCTGCAGACTCTGGGTCCGCACCTTTTTTTATATTGTAGATTTAAATCGACTTGCGTCGGAAAAAAATTGCCTATAATAGCAATTCAAGCAGCTATGCAGTTAGTAATCTTCTTTCGCATATGTGAGCATGGGCTTATAGACATTAAAGACTTGGTGGGCTTCTTATTAAATTGACTTTTCGGCTTCAACATTTCTCCGCGCGACTCATTGATTCCTTCCAGCAAGTTGCCTTTGAGTCCGCTATTTGGATGTGCCATCTTGGTCAACTATTTATTGTCCATCTTATTTGTTCATCAAATTTGAGGGGCAATGGATATTACTTCCACCTGATCCGAAATCCGTTTCCCATCGTTGAGTTGGTGAACTAGTTATAGGCAACACTGGACCGCTGAACTGAAATTAAATTATTTAGATCACGTCCCCCGTTGAAATGAAACTTAACCCAGCGATACCGTATTCATTATACGAATATAAGGGACATTGTGGAGAGGCAGGCGTGGGAATACCCGTGCTCCACTAGTGGGATGAGAACTGTCCAACTAGTCTCGAAGTGGTCTACGGGTAAATACTCTATGCAAAAGATACCAGGGGTGTATCTAACGCCAAGAACCATCGGGTGATGATGTATACACCAGTAATTACACCACACTTAAAGTTCTCTATTCGAGTCTATTATTTGAACTGTTTAGTTCGGTCTATATTGGAGTATGCTTGTACAGTGTGGAATCTATATTATAATAAATATAAAGATATGATTGAAGGACTCGAATACAAATTTGTCAAGCACTTACAGTATAAGTTTCATAGCAACCCATCACTTCCTAAATTAACTTCCCTACATAAACGAAGGATACAACGTGATCAAATGTTTCTATTTAAACTAATCCATAACCTTGTTGACTTCCCATATCTTCTTAGTGAACTAGGTTTTAGGTGCCCTAGGCCTAATGCCAGAAAACAGTTTTTATTTGATGTTCCTCTCTGTAGGACTAACTATGTTGCAAACACATTCCTGTATAGGACTTGCAGTTTATATAATTTATACTTTAATGACTCCGATATATTCTTTATTGCAAACACAACGTCTTATAAAAGAGAAATTTGAGCAAAGTGTGATTTATTATATGTTTAAGGATTGTGTAAATATCTATGGTCAATTTGGATTTGAATTCATTCTTTTTTGTTTTTTTTTTTTAAATCTTACCGTTAATGTTGTAATTAGTATATATTTATGATGTTGATTTTGTTCTGAGGCGCTTTTTGTTTTTTTTTTTTTGTGTATATTTCTGTTTTGAGTGAAAACTTTATTGGGTGTATGATCTTGTTTTATAATATTTAGTAATTAGTCAAATAAACTGTATGATTCCCTAAAAAAATAAATAAATAATTAATATGCGGAAGGAAGGCAGGGCATAGGCTAATTAAAACTGAATAAAATAAAAATGCGGCATACCCGCATAACCACATTGTATAATGTATTCTATCTTATTCTTTCACACGTTACATCCTACGTCTCTTTTTATAGTCGTTTTATCGTTTAAATCGAGTTGAAATTACAAAGAGTGTTAATGCGGCGATTAAATGTAGTAGGAGCGACCTTTTTTTTTTTTTTTTTGACGGGGGGAAATACATTTACGCACTACCCTTACCTATTGTATTAGTGAGACCGAAGTCCCCCAATGCAATAGGTAAGGGGGCACGGAGTGACGAGTTTCGTGCCAGTGTGGGACTCACCCGGGCGTGAAGCGCCCGGAAATACCCACTAAAACCCCTGGGGCCGTCCGCTGCATTTGGGACGGGGGCGACACGGGGTGGCTTTCGCAAGCACCACGTCGCCCCCTACAGCGAATCCACCGGGCCTCGTCATGCAATGGCCCAGCGGGGATGGGGGAGTAAAAACTTCTCAACCCCACCTCTTCGCCCACCTCTCGAGAGAGGCAAGATCAAGTGTGGCCCACAATCCGGGGGGTGAGGTTATACTCCTCGCCCTCCATAGATGAAAAAAGGATAGGTCAGTGGCGGGCAAAGAGATAGAGGAAGAAGCCCGCCACTGAAGAGGAAAAGTTCTGGGTCCCTCTCCTTCACTCATCTTGTCTCCAACGACAAGACGTAGAAAGGAGAGGGATACCCAGGAAGAGAAAAGGGGGACAGACGAAGAAACACAACAAAACAAACACAAACACAACGACGAACACAAAAACACACAGCCAGCAACCCACCCTGGGGCCCCGATCCGGGGCCTCGACGTCACTGTGCAGGGCTCGCTACCTGTCCGGTGTCCCCGGCAACCGCGCGGCGTGCACACTAGCCCGGGTGCACGTGGTCATGCGGTTAATATAATGCGATACGCGGTTGAAACACACACACAGACAATCAGATAACACTTATCCACAAAAAATACTTTAGTAACATAAAAACTTTAAAGATACTATATTGTGCTTATGTTCGTAGTAACTTGGAATGCGCATCCCAGATCTGGAATCCTAAATATAGTATCCAAATAAAATACCTTAAATATCTCTGTTACCGCTTACACGATTCCTATGATCCTAATTGTTACAATGAACTTTGTAGGAAACATCATTTGTTGCCTCTTGTCAAACGACGAGAGATTACTGACATTACATATCTGCTCAAAATTGCGTCCGATTACGTTGATTGTCCCAAACTATTTTCCAACTTACGGTCACCCGTTCCGACCAAGTATTTACGTACGAATATCCCCCTACCGCTTCCCACAGTTCCTACTAACTACCGACAAAATTCATTTTTATGGCGATCTGGTCACTCCTTCAATAGTCTGAGTGAGATTAGTGATTTAGATTTATTTAATACGAACACAAATAAGGCGTCAACATCCTTAAGTAGCCTCTTCTTTAATGGTGGCGGTTGTAAGTAGTTGTAATTAATTATAATCTTTCAGTTTTTTATTATTATTTTCTTTAATTTTTAATTTTAGGTTCATTTAGTAATATGTTGTTATGTAATAGCAAACCACTTGATTTTTTAATTTGTTACTTAACGGCGAGGACCTGTAAATGGCTTTTTGTTTCTAATGTGGCTGTTAACTAACTAATGTAAGATATAGCTGTTGGTCTTCCAACAAATAAATAAATAAATAAATAAACAACATTAGACATTATAATTCAAACACGTTCACATTCATTTCGTTCTACATGTGAAATGGCAGGACCATATAACACATTGAGAGATTTTCCGGCGGACCAAGTTGAGTGACATAGGATCCTTACTTATTAAGAACCAACTGAGATGGTGCGGTCATGTTGTACGTATGAGTGATTCCAGACTGCCTAAATCTGTATTTTATTCACAATTGTCGCATGGAAAGCGCAAGCCTGGTGGTCAATTTTTGCGTTACAGGGATGTAATTAAACGTTATCTTACCGCGTGTACCATACCTTCAGCTGAGTGGGAAGTGCTTGCGAAACAGAGACTAGAGTGGCGCAACTCTGTTAAAGAGGCGGTACAAATATTTGAGGAACATCGAATTAAAGATCTTGATGCAAAACGCGTTCTTAACCCTTTCACGTCCAGGGGAAACATTTTTCCCTTTGTAAAATTGGCAGCTGTCTATTTAATTATAACAATACTTGAAATTCAATTTGTTCAAAAAATTTCAAAAAATGTTTCCAACAAAACTCTAAAAGAGATCCGACTTACAAATGCATCATTTTGTGATTTCCCTATGCTCTATGGTTAAAAAACCAAAAGAAACCGTTGTATGGTAATATTTACTCTCTGCCTACTTATGGTCCTGAAAGGGTTAAAAAGAACCGTCCTGAGCCTTCCTATGTGTACCGCACCTTCAAGACAGAGTTTGGTTTCGCGAGCCACACTCGCTCACATTATCGAAGATGACAGGGTTCGCCGTTGACGGATACGTCAAGGAGGACATCATCCACAACATTAGACATTATAATTCAAACACATTCACGCGTAGATCGCTTCTAGTTGTTTTCTTATTAATTCAAAGTGAACTGTCTGGGTCGATCCCCTACATTCCCTTTATAAATGAAATAAAGGAAACCCAAAAAACGCTAATCAATTTCAAAGTTTTATTTCTATTTACATGAGACGATTAATATAATATTTGCAGGTGGCTTGGTCTATTGAGTGCGGCTTGATGAACAGCGACAAACTCTTGCAGACAGCCGTTGTGTTCCACCGGAACGTTCCGAGCTCGAAGCTGAGGCAAGTCATCGCGTGCAGCTTGCTGAGGAGCGCGCCGGACTTGAGAAGGGTATATCGGTTTTAACTTGTATATGCACTAACTGTGCGCGCGCGGCTCCGCTCGTTTTTATATATATTCGTCACTTCGTAATGTAGTTGTTAAATAATCACTGGAAAATAATGTTTCAATGGTGATGTCTTTAGAATTGAAATTTGTTCATAGTTTTATTACTTCGCCTAATTATTTTCAAGAGACAGCGAAATATTGCAGTAAAGCTGACAGTTGAATTGTTATTTTCTTTAATAATTTGTTATTATAAAAAAAAATCAAGGTAATGATAAATGTTCCGTGTTAAAAAATTTAAATGATTGAAATCGTGAACAAAATATGGTTATGGAAGAATATGAGAAACGCGGACAGAGCAGTGGGTACACAGCTAGTGTTTTTATTATAAACTAGCTGGTGCCCGCGGCTCCGCCCGCGTTTTATATGACTTTTCATTTATAGTTAAGGTGATGGTGCGTCAAAGGAACCCCATTTTATAAATGCCTGTCTTTTGTTTTACGGGAGCAAATAAATTAACAAACAAACAAATTGAGAAAACATGGCAAAGGGCTCATAGAATTTCAAAAATATATAGCCTATAACCATCTAGGATTAATTCCGCGTCGAATGGTTGTGGTTTCACGCTGATCGGTCCAGTAGTTTTCGAGCGTACCTCGGACAAGAAAACAAACTTTGCTTATATAAATATAGATGTAGGGATGCAAAGATATATTTTGAAGCGATGATGGCGCAGTGGATAGTGCGGCTGGATTTCGCGTCGATGGACGTGGGTTCCAGTATTCAACTCTAAAATCAGACTTGGCTTTCGGTGAAGGAAAACATCCTGAGGATTTTTCTAATAATACCCGCCTGGGGGTAGCTCCCACCCTCAAGTTTGAAAACGTGTCGCCAAATACTAATAGGTGTGCTCCGGCAGCATCACTTGAGAGCCAGTACCTCTAAGCTTAGTGTGTTTACCATCTTGTACCACATCGTCACTTAACATCAGGTGAGAATGTAGTTAAAAAAGCTGTGTATTATTTGCGCAGGCTTCAATGATACTTCTGGTGAGCGAGAGCTGTCAGGACGCCGCGGCCCTGCAGGCGCACGCGCCGCTCTGGCAGCTGCTGCTCGGCTCGCCCGACTCGCCCCACTCGCCCGACTCGTCCGACTCGCCCGACGGAGCCGACGCTCTGCTTCTAGAAGCTTCCAAACTCCTGTTCGGAGATTTCATGGATTATGCGAACTGCCAGCTGAAGACTTTACTGGAGACTCGACCCGAGGTCACTTATTCTAATAACGTATTTATATATATACTAGCCGTGTGCGCGCGGCTCCGCCCGCATTTTATATATTATTCACAGTGTAATATTCGTCCATTAATTCGTATATTTTGTTTACAATTTCGTGAGTTTTATTTTTTTTACACGGAGCCCTAATTATTTGCTATGAATTTAAATAGCGTAAGTTACGCGGAGTAAATTCAGCTGTCTACGAAGAAAAGTCTCGTCAAAATCGATCCTTTTTTTTTTTTTGACGGGGGGAAATGCATTTACGCACTACCCTTACCTATTGCATTAGTGAGACCGGAGTCCCCCAATGCAATGGGTAAGGGGGCACGGAAGGACAAACTCCGTGCCAGTGTGGGACTCACCCGGGCGAGAGTCGCCCGGAAATACCCACTAAAACCCCCCGGAGCCGTCCGCTGCATTTGGGATGGGGGCGACAGTCAAAATCGATCCTGCTGTTCCGGAATTAGTTGGGACAAATTGACAGACAAAGTTTTTAAAAAAATATGTTTTTCGTATGGGCACCGTATACACTACATTCATTTATTAAAAAAAAAATGTTATTTTGTTATTATAAGCAGAAAGTTCTAGTTTATAGATAATTTAACTGAGCCAATTTATGTCGTTCTCCCGTCGTCTTGAAGGTCTTCCTCTACTTCTTTCTCCTTGTGGGGCCTCTCCGTATTTTTATGGTCTGCACATTTTCAATGTGTCGAGTACCCATAAAAATAAGACAAGAGGAAAAAAATGGAAAGCTGGCGTAAACGCCAGGTTAGTGCTCAAGGGGTTATTTAAAAACAAAATCAATTTTACAAAATTTTATCAGTACTCATTATATAAATACGAGAAATAATGGCGTAGTTGGTGGGTGCAGTCGGTTTTTTGTGTCAATGGATGTAGGTTCCATTCCACCGATCGTAAGCATACGGGGGGTGAGATGAACCACAGCTTGGTGGTGGGCATTCTTCAACAATGCCCATTTGGGTAGTCCCCACCCTCGAGCTTGAAAACCTGTCCCCAAATACCACCAATATATGTCGAGTGAGATTGTGATCGAAGCACTGACAATATACTGTTAAAAAAAATTGGTTTTTTGTACCTATCTTCAGGTGTTGTTTTTTCGTGACGATTGCGCGCGCGCATCGTAATAATTCAATCTCATCATTTTGCCCTAATGCGTCAAATAAGTATAACTTAAAAAAAAAAAAACAGGAAACTGATTACATAGTGTATAACTTTACCATGAGCCCTTCCCGGTGAGGTCACTAGTATACACTCTCACACTGCTTCCGTTAAAACTCCATAGTACTTTTTGTAGTATTTATTTTCCATACATTAGAACTTTTTTTTTGACCTAGCTAACGCTGTTGACCGGAAGGGCCTTTACAGCTTCACCGTGACTTTGGGGGCGAGTGCTGAAGGCACTCAGCCGCAATAAGGTGACTAGCTCAAGGGTTACCAAAGTGGTACGAACCTCGGCTTGGCCGTCACCTGAGTTATTCAAAAACTCACTCGCGAGTTGTATCCTAGCTATCCCTACATTTTTTATATTAATATAAAAAAAAAGGTTCCTTACAGGACCTATGTACCTTGCATGTTATGCATGAGTGTGTATGGAGTGTTGTGCGTGTAATGCTCAATGCATGGTCAGTGTCACTGTATCGCGCTGGCGGCGACGTCAAGAGCCTCCCCAGTTGGGGAACGAGACACGTCTTGGGTCGCCGCCTGAGGGGGACCCGGAGTGTGTGCGGGAGCAAAATTAGCCGCCTGTCCCCGGCGGCGGGAACAGGCGGTTACGCGGGCGTGGGCGCTGGCACGCACACCGAATCGGTTGAAAAGGAAAGACCCTATTTTCGCACGTGATTTCATCATCGGGATCGGTGAGAACGTTACGCGGTCTCCGAATACATTAGAACGATATACAAATTGATGTGATATTTTTGGCGTACATCTTGACACCGCGTGATAAAAAATTCAAATTTATTACAGCGCGCCATCTATCTTTAAGAATCTCAAACACATATTCAAGTGAGAATGTAATATTTCGTATGACAGAAAGTTCCGGAAAAGCTGTCCAACCTGCTGAGGCTGATAGGAGACGCGGTGCGTGCGCTCGCCCCGGGGCCGCACACGGAGGGCCCGTGCTCGCGCTGCCTCGTGCTGGTGGTGAGCTGCGTGCGGGAGTGGGGGATGTGCGCCGCCACGCTCGCCTGCGGGAGGGCGCTCTCCGCACACGTAACTGACTATGAGGAACTTCCGGCGTTATCCACGGTAACAATACCACCACCACCAAACCCCCCCCCCCCCCAACCCCCATGCAGATATTCGCCGTCCGCATCAATCAGCAGGAAGTGACTGCCTTCTCTCTATCTATGCCTTAACTATAATAATAATAATTTATTTTCCAAAAATATTTTTACAAAAAACATAAGGTTTAGGCCCTGACACTTGAACTAGGCTTTTCAGCCTGTGTTCCTTACTCTAAAACATTATTCTTATTGATACAGAAATGCTTAATTTAGCGCACTTTTCTTGTGTATGTGATGTTGCACGTGCATATGTTTTTGAATGTGTGTGTTCGTGTGTATGAACGAGTATGTGTCTATGTATTTATTGGCTCACATAAGCTATGGATAATAAAACTTGTATCTGCTTTATTGCTTTTAGTAGATTCTCTATCCTGTTATAATCATATTCAAACAAATTTTTTAATCTATAATGATTCAAATGTCTAAATGTAAATTTTTATAATTTAATAAATTGTACAGACGCGGTCCTAGATATTGGACCCTGATAAGAGCCTCGTTTATGAACGTCAAAAAAACTACACAAATATTAGTTGTATAGTTCCAAAGAGAACGTGCAAAAATACCAGATGGAATTCGTTGCCGGCTCTTCTCGATGACTGGATGTGGTATCTTCGAACCTCGTCTATACTATACTTTGTCAAATATAAAATGATTAAAATGACAGTTCTCTGCAAAAACATTGACGTAACTTTGCTGGAACGTCTAACGGTTGATTTATATTACCGCCTGAAAATTAATTTCCATACGTCAAGTTAATCGTTTTTAAAATATACTGCTTTCATATATAAACCATTTTAATTTGCGAAAATAATTAGGGTTCCGCGTAAAAAAAAAAAAAAAAAAAAAAACTCGAGAAATTCAATAAAATCCTATTTTACGGGCAAGTGCTTGAATTTATGAAAAATAATTTTACTTTATCTTTGTACTAAATAAAAATTAGAGTTCCCCGTATAATAAAATATGTGAAGTGAAGAATATATGAAACGTGGTCGCAGCCGCGGGCACACATCTAGTCAGGGCACAAATTAAATCAACTATTTTTTTGTTTTGTTTGAGTTGCTTGACATTCGGGCCAAGGGTTTAGGGAGCGGCTTGTACTATGACGGGATTCGGGTTCGGGTTCTGCGGGTTCCAAGTAGATACGACATCGGGCACCTGATACTTTCCTTACAAAACGATTCTGAATCTTTTGCAAGGAGTATATGCGGGGAGAATGGGCGAAGGCAAAGGGGAGCAATACGTAATTACTGGTCTAACTACCGTTTTATGAAGTGTAACTTTAATACGGAGGGACATTTACTAGAAGAGTTGTGTAGCGGATAAAGACGACGTAGCAAGCGTCATGTCATTTTTTCTTAAGAATTGATTGATTCAGCCGAAAGAGTCCACTGCTGGGACATAGGGTCTCCCCTAAAAATGGGTGAATTGGCATAATCAGCACGCTTGTCAGACGGGTTGGCGATCGCAGTTCGGTGTTTGTGGCGCATCCCCTGGGTCATCCCTTAGTACACCCACGGGACGCGATATGGGGTGGTAGTATTATTACCCGCCATATATAAATAATATTAAGATAATTCTATGAAATACACTCGATCATGTTTTTCATTAGTTAAAAACGTTAATTTAAGTCTGCGAGTTGATATTGTTTCGCTAATAAAAGAATGATTTCGTACGGTAATTATTGTCCGAGGTTTAACGTACTCGTGGGTATCCGTTAGATTGGGCAAAGCCGCGCGTTTTCCTTGTGATATACATTCGGAAATGGTAGAAACAATGATTTAGTTGTACCGTTTCCGTTGTACAGGTGTTAACTATAGACGGGTGTAAGGACGAGGCGACGCTCCTTCAATACTGTCTAGGTCACGTGTCCAGTGACGGTGACGGTGACGGTGACGGTGACGATGACGATGCATTTATTGAGAGTCAAATCGACGAGTATCAGGTAAATATATATTCAATTATTATCTAATAGGGATCATTCCAGTATTACGTATGCACCGATTCACAACGGAGAGGTCTGTCTACGGTTTGCTTATTTACCACACGAGGGGGGGGGGGGGGAGGTGCGTGTCTAAATTGCGATAACACAAGCTATGTGTCTACTTAGTTACTTTCGTTTTTTTTTTTCGTAAAGCATTACTTATTAATCTTACCGAGGAAAAACCTTTATAAATGTCTAAAATTTGGCTTTAAATGCTTTTAAAGTGAATTGTTATTGCGCGAAGATAGAATTTATTATCGTCATTTATTTATTTCGTTTACTTTAAAGATTTATAATGTTTAATTTTAACAATTACTTCTAAACTGAACAAAGTCTGTATACCTATTAGATGTCAAGATAGAGTAAGAAATATTAATAATCGGACATTAATTACTTTTCATAAAATTAAATTAGCCCAAGTGTCTGCAGAGCAATACTAACTATAGCGTAACTTCAGCTATCTACAAAAAAAAACGTCCTGTCAAAATCGGTCCAGCCGTTCCGGAGATTAGCTGGAACAAACAGACGGACAAATAGACAAATTTAAAATTGTATTTTTGGCATAGTTACCGTATACACATTGATATGTATTCAGCAAAAAAAGTTTTTAATTGGATATTACAAACAGATACTTGTAATTTTATTCATTAGTATAGACGAAGTCGCGTGTGCTAGTTAGTATATAAGTAAATATTTCCCATGGAACAGATGATACTCTCGAGGAAGGACATCGAACCCAGGATATTGTCGAGAGTGGTCCGAGCGCTGGCCGAGTCCATGTGTGGTGACGATGATCCCTGGAATGAAGAGGATTGCGCTAACGTAAGTCAACTTTCTATAGATAAGAATATGTTTTTTTCTAGAGTCCCTTTTTTTTACGGGGGCAAATGCTTTACGCTCTACCCTTACCTATTGTATTAGTGAGACCGAAGTCCCCCAATGCAATAGGTAAGGGGGCACGGAGGGCGACGCGGTGCTTGCGAAAGCCACCCCGTGTCGCCCCCATCCCAAATACAGCGGACGGCCCCGGGGGGTTTTAGTGGGTATTTCCGGGCGACTCTCTCCCGGGTGAGTCCCACACTGGCACGGAGTTCGTCACTCCGTGCCCCCTTATCTATTGTATTGGGGGACTCTGATTCCCCAAATACAATAGATAAGGGTAGTGCGTAAATGCATTTCCCCCCGTCAAAAAAAAAAAAGGGGGCACGGAGGGACGAGCTCCGTGCCAGTGTGGGACTCGCCCGGACGTGAAGCGCCCGGAAATACCCACTAAAACCCCCCGGGGCCGTCCGCTTTTCTAGAGTCCCTGCTGGTAGTTATTTGTTTGTATCCGCGAGGGCAACTCCTATCTCTCCGTCCCTGAGCATGTGCATTGAAACAGCATCGCTGCGGAGTGATGCTGTGCCCTTTGGACTATCTTGCGTCCTGTTAGGATCCTCCAGTGTACCTAAAAGGGATGACAGCGCCACCCGCTCCGCGTCAGCCCCTTTCCTTAGCAAGCATTATAACCCTTTATATACTAAGTCTCGACAACAAGAAGTCAGTCTATTTACACATCTCTCGCGCGATACGGTCGCTTTCGGGTCCCTATTATTATTGTACAAGTTTAATTGTGTTTATTAATAAACATTCTTTTGTAAAGTTTAAAGAACCTTTTTTTTTAAAAGCCTCTTGAAAGGGGCCCCGTAACAGTCCGCTATCGAATCAAATCAATTCATAAAATTCTTTATTCAATTTAGGCCCTTAATAAGCCGTTTATGAACGTCAAACACTACCACCGGTTTAATAATATTATTTTTACAAATTACAAATCAGATGCAGGTACATATGCGCACTGTATGACAAGGTGAGTGAAGGAGAGGGACCCAAAATTTCTTCTTCAGTGGCAGGCTTCTTCCCCTATCTCTTTTGCCCGCCACTGAACTATCCCTATTTTCCATCTTTATGGGGGGCAGGAAGTATATCCTGCCCCCCCCGGCTGACTGACCTAACTAGGTCATACCTCCTACGGGAGGTGGACGAAGAGGTGGGGTTGAGAAGTTTATACTCCCCTATCCCCGCTGGGCCATTGCACGACGAGGCCCGGTGGGTTCGCTGCAGGGGGCGACGCGGTGCTTGCGAAAGCCACCCTCTGTCGCCCCCATCCCAGATGCAGCGGACGGCCTCGGGGGGTTTTAGTGGGTATTTCCGGGCGCTTCACGCCCGGGCGAGTCCCACACTGGCACGGAGCTCGTCCCTCCGCGCCCCCTTACCCATTGCATTGGGGGACTTCGGTCTCACTAATGCAATGGGTAAGGGTAGTGCGTAAATGCATTTCCCCCCGTCAAAAAAAAAAAAAGGTACATATGCGCACAGAGAGGGGTGTAAATCCCAAACGTCAGTATCGTTCACGTAATGATCCACCCTGTATTTAGACTACGGCCTGTGTCGCTGATTTCTCTGTTCATAGCTCAACTGATTGCATATATTTTCATCCCGCGGTTGATGCAACAGCTTAAACCGAAAATACAGACCACTTATCTCTTTTTTTTAACCCGCAAGCAAAGGAGGCTAAGAAGCCATTAGCTTCAGAGACGGATGTAGGTTCGAACCTATCTATCCAACTTTATAATAAGCCTTCGGTTGCGATGAAGGAAAAGATCATGTGGAAGGCATAGTTTGAAAATCTATCGCCAGTGACCAGTAGGTGTGTTCCGGCAGCGCCACTTGAGATCCAGTACCTCTAGGCTTAGTATGTGTTACCATCTTGGCCTACATCAGGTGAAATTGTTGTGAAAACGTAAAAAAATAAATTTAACGTTCGAGATACCTCTAGGGTTTTCTTAGTCTGATTGTTTTTTTAATCACTTAAGATCAAGTGAGGTTGTGATCAAACCACTGAGCTAATACAGTGTAAAAAAACGAAATTCAGGTTTCAAAATCAGAATTACAAATTATGTCAAAAATACAAACAAGCACTAGTTCGCAAAAACAACCCAGCCATGAATAAGAAACGGTAACAAATTCGATCTAGGTTTTTTGTATGCATATGTTTTAAAAAATATAAAACTTCATAGTCACAAAGTGTTTTTAGAGTATACACAAAGAAGAAGTTGTCACTTTTTATCTTTCTAATAATGAGAACACCCTATATTAAACCTTTGGAAGTAAAAGTAGTTCGACATAGTGCCTGAACTTATCGATTAAATGTACATAATTTCAGATAATAAATCTGGTCAAGAAACTACGATCGAGGAAGGGTTATATGACGGATAAAGACGGACGAATTTTTCAGAGGGATATAATGTCCTTTTTAGGTGAGAGTTTTCAAAATCTTTTTTTTTTTTTTATTTTTTATTTCCGTATGTTTGTAATTTCAATACAAAATTGGACGCCAAAACACTTAACTATTGTATTTATATTAATATCAGAAGTATCATCGTCTCCTTGTTCTTTAGAGGCCGATTTATCGTTATCGTTGTACTTATTCAAAGCGACGATGGCTCAGTTGATAGTCGTCAGATTGCGCCTCAATGGGCGTAGCTTCGAATCCATAATGAGCTTGAGGTTTCGGCGAAGGAAAACGTCCAGGCTTAGTGTATCTACCATCCTAAATCACATCGTCACTGAGATTATGGTCAAAGAGCTGAGTAGTTATTTTATATTACACTCCGTTGAGTGCAATGGCGGACATAATGCCTTAGACATTTTCTCCCAGTTCATTTAATGGTTGGAATATACAACGGACGGGACGGGACGCCAGCGCGATTTTACTGTAAATGAAGTCGCGAACGGACTTCTTCGGTCTTCTATAGTAAACATCAATTCGTTGCAACCATTAGAGTTAGAAAAAAATATATCTAAATATTATATAAGTTTTATATGTCTTTTAAATGGAAAATCTTTTCACGCTCATCTCAAAATTTTCAGGCAATAATTTTTTACATATTTTCTACAAACGTTTAAAAAAGTCACCTAATCACAAATATAATCTATTCGACATTTATTTTTCCCCATCCCCATTTGAAATTTTGTTGGTTAAGTAAAAACAGTAATACCCCCCGTTTTTACGCGAGGGATACGTTCCGAAAAATATCGCGTTAACTGAAATTCGCGTATATCGAGGTTTATGATTGAAGATACAAATCATTTTAATCAATCACTTTAATTCTAAGAACACTTTATGCGATACATACTCTTATTTTTTACGAAAAAAAATACATCTATTGTCTTTGCATTATGTTTATACGCACTCTTTCGCGTAATGCGAGGCATTTGAGCGCGAAATTTGACATTCGCGTTATAGTGAAACCGCGCGTAACGGGGTCGTGCTAAGCGGGGTATTACTGTATTAATTTTGAATACTTTCCATGAGCGTGTAAATATTTTCCATTTAAAATACAAATTTAACAAACAAATAAGTTTCTAAACGGAATATTAGTGCTATGATTCTGCTGAGAAATGAATATAGAGCGGCCGTACCCTAAACCATGCCACGGCTAAACCTATGATGTCTTGAATTACATTTGTTTACCATTGTAGGTAGACATGATGGTAACTATAGAGTAGCTAGAGATGTACGGGAGGACATGCTCCTCGTGCAGTTGAAGGGTTGTTTAGCGCTGAACCTCCTCAACCCTGAGGAAGGTATCACTTATAAGGTATTTACTATTTCTGCTTTCTCAGCCTATACTTGCCAATTGTCTATGAAGACTCAATTTACTTATATAAGTGGTTATGTTGATATATTTTGGACCTCTCCCAATGGAAACATGAATTATGTATTAGATTGTCATAATAATATTATATAAAAAAACTTCCCTGCGCTGGGAAAATCAATCATATCGCTTACGGAAAAATAACATTGCGTGGTTTTATGAGAGCACTATTCAAGTGAAATTTTTCAAGTAATAAATGTAATGCGACATGCGATAGATGGACGAAAATATTTAAAGCGATGGAAAAAACGAAATAGAAAAAAATGTAGTTTCTTAAAGTTACTCATGGGTCGTTCATTAATCATGTGATGTGTTTCGCAAGTTTTTCTCTAGTAATACGAAATGAGGTCCTCTTTCATCTACCCAAAATCACGTGTACAAATTATCATAAAAATTTTCATTTTTTTTTACATATAGATCATTGTACATTGTAATTCTGTGAAATATTGACAGCGCCGCTTTTCAGTATAAAGGTCGCGCGTTCTATGGAAAAACATATAGACGAGATATCCCGTCTTGAGTCTCACATGATTCATTGACGATCCGTAAATTTATGTTATGCCTTTCAGGATCATAAGTGGGTGGAGAGTAATTATTACCATTTACCTATATGTTTTAGTGCTTTTAAACGTAAAGCTATTGAAAATTATATCATAATGTATAAAAAAGTGTATCTTGGAATGATGTTAGAAATATTTTTCAAATTTAGCTAATTTAATTTTTCTTCGGAGATTTAAAGCAATTTAAAGTGATCGGAATATATCCAATTTTGCTAATCCAATAAATTGGGAGACACAACATCGGTACAATGTTGCCAGATTATAATCATAAAATACATAGAACACTAATAGTTTTATTAATATAGATAAGGGTCATTTCATAGATATAATTCATTTTCGTAGATAAATCTCGGAAGTATATTCCAAAATGCTGTACGAGACGAGAATCCGTACGTTTTGCAAACGTTACTGACAATTATCAGCAGCGAACGTAAGTCAATTACTCGATTATATAATAGTACATACATACATACATACATACATATGCTCACGCCTGTTATCCCCCAAGGGTTAGGCAGAGGTGAAGTAGCGAACTACACCCACCAACATTTCGCCGAGCTTAGTTCCGTCCCAGATGTGACAGGGGGCGAGCCTGTCGCCATGTCGGGCACAAATTCCAAACTCCGGGATGATACTGATTAGAAAAAACCCAATAACACTTGACCCGACCCGGGGATCGAACCCGAGACCTCAGAACGGCAGTCGTATGTAATACGACTGCGCTACCGAGGCAGTTATAATATATAACCTCTTATAGTCTATCAGTGTCGTAAATAATAAAATCTGACTTATGTTTAAAAAAAAAAAAAACAAGCTTTAATATGAAAACAAACTGAAATGATCGTCGAATAAGTTTAGAATAGAAATAGAGCGATTTACAAAATAATTAAGAAAACGTGCGGTTCTTAATATCAATTCTTATTGATAGATATTGTTGATAGAAGACTCATTACATAGATATACAATAAAACGTCCATTAGTTCGCTTATAACTCTAGAACCACTGAACTGGTTTTTTTAAACTATACATTTATTATCTGGTCCGGTTTTAGTACATTAGGGTAGTATGTAGGAAAAGTTATAATTATGTGAAGAAGTTGACAGAAAATTAACCTCCATTGTTATCGTCGCAATATTTTAACTAAACCAACGATTATTAAAAAAGATTAGTACAGTAAATTATTTTAAAATTGTCATAAAATAAACTAGGAATTGCACGTGGACGGAGTCGGAGCTACAAATTGTTTTGTAATAACAGACTTCTTTCTTTCTAAAATGACTTTAGTTCAATTTAATTTTTTGCTATGTTTTTAGTGATGAATCGTAAGGATAGGTGTTTACAAAGTGCCGTGTCTGTTATATTTCGAGTGCTATGTCGAGCGCACACACAGTCCGGTCTAGTCGACCCGATGGCTTTACACCAGGCCCTTCTCCTTTGCGACGATCTGCAGCCGTTCCTCGATATTATATCCGTAAGGACATTTACCATACATTTAATCTAGTAGTTTCAAAAACCAATAAAATAATTATTTAAAGTTCCCGTTTTTTTTTTGCAAAGGGGTTTATTTATAATAATGAAATTGTTATGGTTTCACATACTATGTGGCTGAATGTAGCAGTTTCCTTTGCTCATGATATTAGAAAGGAGTTTTTGGCAATACCCCGCAGTCTGTCAATGTGTAGATTTTATCTTTAATTCAATAACTTGTGTTATTGTGTGATTTTAGTTTCTTTTTACTTAATATAGTTTGTTTATTGTGTTTAAGTGAAGTGTATGGAAATAATGATTCCATGGAAATCCTAAAGTAACTGAGAAAATGCCAAGTGTCAACGGAGTTTTTTTAAATATGTCGATGCAAAGGCACTTAAACCATTATATGACGTCATTTGGCATTTACGTCTTTTATTATGAGAAGATTTAATGGGGAAAGCTCGAGTGAAAACAATATGATTTCGTAAAAGGAAAAACAAAAAAAAATTCACTATCTCTCGTCTCTAATTAAAAAAAAAGTTCAATTTCCATTTTTATCTGCATAATTGTAAATATCTATACTTACAAGATACAGCAAAATTATATTTTTTTATTTATTTGTCAAGATTGTAGCAAGTGGAAGGACTTCAACTCTGGCTAACCTCACGGGGGGGGAAAGACGTATGTATGTAATGTATATATATGTATGTATGTACGTATATTTACAGTATATGGGAGAGGAGATATCGCCAGGCGTCAGGCGGATGCTAAGCGACGGACTGGAATATGTAATGATGTCGGACACAGCCGCAGGTGTCGCAGAGCAGCTCGTCCCCGCTGTCGCTGAACACGCTCTCATGATGTTGGACTCGTCCGACTGTAAGTAATTCAATTGTTTTTACGACCCAACCCCTTAAGAGTTTTCACATCGTTCCAGTTTATTTTATTACTGTAATTATTTGAGCGTTTCTTTTATCTGTTTTGAGTCTTTAATTTAAGCGAAATTTGCTTTCATAAAGTTTATGTTGCACGTTATACCAAGAAATACGCAATGTCAAAATTAGTCATGTCTTTTTTTTTTAATTCACAGTAATGAAAAGGAAAGCGGGGCTGTACCTGTCTGAAAGTCTTGCAGCTGTTCGAAACAAAAACACAGCTATAGTGTCCCTCATGGCGGAAATGCTCATTAAAATAACAAAGACCTACGATCAAGAATCCATCGCGCCATTCGAATCCATCGCGGACACCCTCCTAGAACAAATAGAACTGCTCCCCGACGAGAAAATCAAACAACTAATCGAGAAACTTCTAGAAGTTATCACGACAAGACCTAACGCTGATAAGAGTCTCCATACCGGTAGAGTTTACAGGAGGATAGTCGATCTGTGTTTGGGTTTTTTGAGAAATATTTACGAATATAAGGGATGGGAGGCGAAAACAGTGTTGCGAGTGAGTCGCGGTAGTTGCGAAGTCGGTCGCGGGTTTGTGCTTGTGAATATGTACAGAGTGTTCGGGTTCAGTGATGACGTAGTGTCGGAAGTGATAACCGCGCAAGGTGTTATCGACGGGTTACGTACAATCAAACTGCGCGAGGATGCCTTCGCTTGGGAAACGGTTCTCAGAGCGTTGACGGAATTCGCAGCCGTTTTACTGAAGAGCGAACGTGAGGTATGTACGTTTGTTATATTTTCTATCTGCTTAAACAAATCAAATCATGCATTACAATCAAATAAATTACTGAATTAAATTTTATTGTATGTTACAAGATGTCTAAAATTACCCAAAGAGCTAATCGTGTAACCACAATCATGGGCGAGGGTTGTTCTATGTTTAGTTTATTATTGATAACGTGAGTTCGGGGGTCTAAAAAGACAAGTTGTCCGGAACCACGCTTTAGGTTAAGTAAGTGTAATAAAAGCTTTATAGGTAATAGTATTCGGTTTTACAATAAGATCCCAAGTAACATTACCGATTTACCTGACAATAACGTTCAAGTATTATGTCAAGCAAGTTTTAATCTCAAAAGGTTATTACAGGGTGGATCATTACATGAACGATAGTGATGACTTTGTGATGACGTGATGGTTATCACTATAATTTGTATACTTTATATATATATGTTCCAAAAATATTTTTACAAAAACATAAGGTTAGGCCCTGTCATCTGAACTAGGCTTTTTAGCCTGTGTCAGTGTCTTCCTAATATACAGAATTCCTTACTCTAAAATATTATTCTTATTAATACAGAAATGCTTAATTTAGCGCACTTTTCTGATCTATATATATAAAAAAGAACCAGATCGAATTTCTCGCCTGCGCTCTTCTCGACTGGGTTGTTTTCCGAACCGGTGGTAGTGTTTTAGACGTTCATAAGCGCCTTCTTAGGGCCTAAATTGAATAAAGATTTTATTGATTTTGAAATGATGATATGAATACCTACGTAAGGTAGGTAGGTGAATAAAACTGTTAATCTAGAATTTAGTACTTTATACTTAAAACTAATTTGTAAACCGAAAATCGACGCGTGACTTTGACTGGATGTTACCAGGTAAAAATAGTTAAAAACTAAAATGAAAATAGGTTATACATGTATATAAGGATCTTAAAGTGTTTGTCAGTCGGTTGTACAATAAATAAAAGTATAATAATATAGTATAAACCTCGTCACGAATCACCAAGGGGAAAGGGGGTTAGGAGTTGGCAACAAAAAAAAAACATCACGTGATTAATGGATCAACCTAAATCAGAAATTTAAATATTCAAATTCAAAAATAGTCTGTAAGGGTGGAGTGCACGAAATCTCCAGTTATAGTAAAGTTTAAATTTAAACTTAATCTTTACTATGTCTGTAACCATAGCAGTAGCAAAGTTTCGAGTGCACAACCCAATTTTTAGTTAGGGTTAAAGTTAAAAGTGTTGTCAGTTGAAAGAGACATCAATCTTTAAGGAAAATATTTTATGTATGGCAACATCGTAAAAAAATGTCATAAACAATATTGATAAATAGAAAACAAACGTGTTGTTATTGTTGTCAGTTTGGACTTAAACGAAGATTTTGGATATATTTCGTTATGGATCAAATCCTATTAACTGTAAAAACCAAGTATGAAAATGAAAGACATGTTAATTATTATTGTTGCTGAGTAATATTAAGTATTCAAACACTTGATAAACATAAGGATATTATTTTATGTAAAAAAAACCTGATGGCATTAGCTTGAAACAAAAAGAGAAAACATCGCTAGAAGACGGTTCCCATAAAATATCTTACAATAGAGACAAATTTTTGTACAATGTAAATATTGCCTCTCTTAAATATCGTTGGCAGATGTCATGACAATCGAAATAAACTTTGTTTAAATTTTAAACGCCCAAATTTCGTGGGTTGCGGTTACAGTTAAATTATGACGTAATTTAAACTAAACTCAGATGGTGCAACACGTTTTAGCCTAACTGTAGATTTAACTACGGATTTGACTTTTGTTAAATATAAGCTTAGATGATGCACGCCAGCCTTTAGTCTCTCAGTTCCTGATAAGGCGCTTATGAACGTCAAAATGCTACCAAATAAAGATACATTTTACTTCATGAATTCTACATTGTATATAATTATTTATAAAAAAAAAATAAAACAATTAATTTACAGAAAACTTTGCGATTCTTAGCCAAGCTGACAGAAAAATTAACTCTAACGATTATCACAGAGCTATCCAAAACATTAATAACATGCTATAATAAGTACAGAGAGTTGTGCATTGAAATAGCACAAGTAGACACCAGCTTCAAGAACTGGTGGAATGATTTCTCTTTGCAAAATGTCAAGAGTAAACGTCAGCAGGACTATACCATTCAAGAAATGGCTCCCATCGTGCGGTGTATGAAGGTGATGCTGAAATGTTTTAACAAGCAGTTCTTCGATGGACGCCTCGTGAAGAGTTTGCCAGCGTTGGTGTTACAAGCGCATACAACTGCACCCGATCCCACCTGTGAGGACGCTTTGAGAGTAGCGATACAGTTCTTTACTTGCGATGAAGTAACCAACTTACTTACGGAACACGTAACTGTTGGCGACGCTCCGGCTGCGCGCATCTCTCCTACTTACATTAACGTGTTCCTCGACTATCTCCTCGAAGAATCTGCATTGGATAAGTTGGAGTGTCCACTTGTATTGAACGATGTGGTCAAATGGTGTCTAGAGAAGGCTTCTGATGAATGCTGTGATGCTGTACTGAAGCTAGTTGATAAGGTGAAAGATACTTGCCTTATTCAATGCTTTTCATATGTGTAATTGCCGATAACATGCACCCTACATAGTGACAGGTTCCGGTGCACTGTGAAAATATTTTAGACTAGCTGTGCCCGCGACTTGGCTCGCGTCCAACATTTTCTAAACTATCAAATAATCAATGTTTCAGAACAGTCCGAGTAATTGAAAAATTATTATAGCGCCATCTATTATTAACCGTCAGAAGTGCATATATAATTTGCTTGCTTAATTATAATCCCCCTTGAAAAAAAACATGATTAGAATGAAATAATATCATGTTCCGCGCCATATTTATACCTATTAATATTATGATTGCAATTCAGATCCCTACTTTCATAAAATGTCTCCTTAATACAACAGTTAAGATGCCTATTTGATTGTGTGAAGATTGAATGTCAAAATATCGTTTTGTTGTTTACCGTGCCTTAGATATTTACTATTCAAGAGGACGGAGTATGACGATTACCGACGATTTCTTTCACGTCCCGCCACTTATCAATACATTAATTTTTTGTTCTCAAATAAGACTAAAACGCATTTACTTAGAAACTCTTATTTCATACTAAAGTCGCTTCGTGACATTCAAATTACTATAACATTTAATAGAGTGGAGCAATCTTAATGAAATAAAGTTTTGATGTTACCCCGTAATATGCTTTATAATTATCTAATTGATTTTTTTAAATATACTCAGTACTTTCTAATTGATACCTACACAAAAAAACAAACAGACAGACCGACGGACAGACAGACATTTCTAAAATGATAGAGATGTATTTAGTTACTTATTATTAGTCCTTTGCAGTAATTAATTTCACAAAAATCAAAAATGTACAGACACGTGAATTTTCTAATTATATTATTATTATGGAAGATGTGGCAACACTAAATTGCCAGCACTTAACGCCATCTTATAGTTGGCATACTGTTACGTGTTGACGGCTGACGTCATAGTATTGGTAACTCGAATCTATAAGTATTCCTCGCACATCACAAAGAAGTTTTCATCTCGATGAATAAATATAGATTTAATTTCCCAGTTATGGGCTGCGTACGCAGCGCGTGCCACCTTCGAACAGAAGGCTGGCTTAGTGCTAGATCTAGGACGTCTGCCGAGGGAACTGGACCCCAAGTCGGCGCCACTGACTTGGGCTATAGCGAGGGTGGTGGAAGGCGGGCGTCAGCGAGAGGATCAGACTAGTGACTGCTCTACCTTCAGGCGAAGCTTATAGGTATCCCAATTACTTGTCTAATTTTCTAAATGCAAGTTTTTTTGTATCTATACTCACTCGTTGTTGGGTTTTTTTTAACATGGTATAGGCTCAGTGCTTTGATAACAATCCCACCTGCTGTTAAGTGGCGATGCGGTTCTGAAATGACGGTGCCGGAACACATGTATTGTTATCTGACGACAGGTTTTTGAACTCGAGGGTGGTAGGTGGATTCTGACTGATTCTGATTTTCGAATTGTATAGGTGGATTTGAACCCGCGTCCGTTGACGGGAAATCCGACCGCACTACCAACTAAGCCATCATAGTGGTTTATATTTAAGAAAACACTGGATCGAGTGTATCCATTCTTTATTAAAATACCAACTGAATTTCATTGTAGGTAAGCGCCGCACACAATTCGCGACATACCTACATTTTTACGTCTATTAATTATCGCTATATATAAAGATGTTTGTCCGGTATATTTATTACACAACACATAGTTTCAGTGACAAGTATATTGTAATGTTTTTTTTCGATTTGCTATATCTTCACGTCGTAACGATAATTACAGATATATCCTCATACGGTTGCTGTAAGTGTAATATTTATTCATGTTTATCTGTTTGCTATTGTTAATGGCAGTGGGGGGGGGCGAGGAGGTGTTCAAAAATATCTGTACGTTGTTATTGTTTGCTATTGTTAATGGCAGTGGGGGGGGGGCGAGGAGGTGTTCAAAAATATCTGTACGTTGTTATGTGATGTTGTGACCGTATTGTTTATAGTTTTTCACACAGCAGGCGTTAGTTCAGCGTTCAAATCGTTCGCGTCGTTGTTACCGACCCGGCTGCGGGAACTAGCCGGGGAATCGAACGCGGTACTCCGGGCGCTGCTGGACGCGGCCGGCGGCGGGGACCACACCTTGCTCGATATAGTCGCGACTCTCTCTGCTGGTAACCCCGCTGTTTCAATTCATTTAAACCTGGCAACACTAAAACACGATTTCGTTAATTAGACGAGTTTTTTTTTACACGATTCTGGCCATGTTGTGATTCTTGTTTTTAACTCCATTAACTTGTAGTATATTTAACTCTATATTATGCCATTGTAGTGCAGTTTATCGAAAATAATGCAAGACCCAGAGCAAGAACTCTGAAATTTCCTAACAACTTAGTTGGAACGCTTAACAAATGGCCACCACTTTATTGGGCATTGAAGATAAAGGTTATTAATAAAATAATATTGTAAAATAACTAGAAGCTCAAAAGGGCTAGCACCCAGGGCCGTTAAACAAGTTAATAAGAAAACTTTGTTGATTGTCTTTGGCGTATTATTTCTCTCCTATACGCTCTGCCGCAACTATTTTTAGTACAACACTAGTTGTTTGCCGTGTCCTCTCTTGGGTATAGTAATTGTTATTATGTCTTTATTACAACCAATATTATTATTGAATATTTAACATTAATACTGATAAGTATGTAAAATCATAAAGGTACTGCCTCCAAGTGATGCTGTTATAATAAATGAATTCGATACATAAATGACTAAAATTGCGTAATTTTTTTACCCCAGCACCTTGACAACAATTTCACTTCATGTTAAGTAAACGACATCACGGCCAGGATAGTAAACTCACTAAACCTAGAAGTACTGGCTCTGAGTGATGTTGCCATAACATTTGTAATGGTGTTCGTCGCCAGGCTTTCAAACTTGAACGTGGTAACTATCGGGGGGAAATGCATTTACGCACTACCCTTACCCATTGCATTAGTGAGACCGGAGTCCCTCAATGTAATGGGTAAGGGGGGCACGGAGGTACGAGCTCCGTGCCAGTGTGGGACTCGCCCGGACGTGAAGCGCCCGGAAATACCCACTAAAACCCCCCGGAGCCGTCCGCCGCGTTTGGAATGGGGGCGACACGGGGTGGCTTTCGCAGTCACCGCGTCGCCCCCTGCGGCGAGCCCACCGGGCCTCGTCCGTGCAATGGCCCATGTGGTAACTACCTAGCCGGGTATTAGTGCAAAATGTTCCATCACCATTCTATGTTTTGCTTCACGGAAAGCTCAGGTTAATTGTTTAGTTTAATATCGTTTGTAATTATTAATAAGCTTTACTAATATAGAAAGAAATCTAAACCACTTTCGCCATCAAATTAAAATATAAAAATTGAGGAATGTCTCCACTCCAGGTGACGATTCAAAGGGCTGGTGGGACGAAGCGATTGACTCTTGTATGGCAACTCTTGCCCTCAAGAGTGACAAGAGTATATGCGAGTTGGCGTACAAGCGCTGCTGGGAGGGACTCTCCACCGGAGTCTGTGATCGCCTTCTAGTACCGTTACTACGGTGAGGCAAGCTTTTATTAATGCTACGTAACAGAAAACTCGCTGTTAAACATCTAGCCATTGTCAAGTCAAGATATCAAATTATCGTGCCAAATAAATACAATATAAGCAACCAACTACTCTAGTACTTCTTTATAATGCTCTGGTTCGTTCTCTATTAGAATATGGTTCAATAATATGGAATCCACAATATAATAAATACATTAACCTTTGCCACTTCTGCCTTCACTTACTAATCGTCGAATAGTGAGAGATCAAATTTATTTATTTAAACTTCTTAGAAATTTTATTGATTCTCCGTTTCTTGTTAGCGAAATTAATTTTAGGGTTCCTCGACCAAATGCCAAATATTTATTTCGTTCGTGCGATATGTATAATAAGATGTTTACTAAAATTGATATATTTGCATGCGCCATCAGTTCCTTTAAAAATTGCTGAAAATAGTTTTAAATTTCTAGTGTTTGCCATAATATTATAGCTTGTAATGATGGAGGTATTAGTGTTGTTATATTTACTTTCATTAATTATAATTTTAGTGGAAACTTGACTGGTTTATGTATTATTGTTATGTAATTTCATATGTGTATATTATTAACTGTGTGTTTCCTAAATAAATAAAATAAATAAATATTTTTGCGACCCTCAGATTGAGATTAGCTGGAATGGGCGGAGCTTAATTTTGTTCACGCCCTCATGTGCCTTCGTGTACATACGTAAAGCCGGCCGGCATCGGCCAGACTAGCTCACCTATCGAACGCGATACGTTTGTTTTCATTTAAGTCATGTCATAATGAATCTATACCGATTAGATAAGTCGATATTGTCATGTTTATTCTAGAATCTAGTTTAAAGTAATCTATGTAAAGAATGTTCTATTTCCGACATGATTAAGTTGAACTTGAAATGTGATTGTTTAGCTGTTTACATTATGTGGTAACGACATGAGATCATTACATTACGTACTGGCAACCCCGACGTGATTTGAACATGTTAAGGAGCCGATCTCAATCTATGGGTCGCATAATATAAACATTTCTACTATGAAATGCCACAAATGTGATTTTCGATTAGATTTTTGCTACAGGTTTTGTACGTACTCTACATCTGAGTCGAATTTATTCCAAAAGGAAAGCTTACGACACTCGCGATTTACCACTACGACGTCTATTATCTATGGGTTCTTATCCAGTATTCATCACCAATCCATTTACAATCAAAAACGCCATCCATTCAACTGAAAGATGTCCACTGCTGGACTTAGGTCTCCACAACAACCGGTCTTGCGGCACCCGGATCCAACGGAGCACCACGTTACGTCTTTGAAAATCCTTGGGCCCCATCGATCATGAGTCGTATGGTCGAATAAAAGTTTTTCCAACATTTCTAGTTGTTACTCCTGTCGGCAGTCCTTATTAATACATAACAGATAGGAGTCCTTTCAGAAAAATAAAGAATTATTTTGTTGATTATTCGAAAAAAAATCGTATGCAACTTGACAAAGAGTGATGCTGACTGATGTACAATTTGGTTGAAGATACTCGAGAGCATCGTTCTGCGAGGAGTTCCTCTCCGGAGTTCTCTCTGAACTCTTCGATATACTAAAGGGTGTACAGAAGGAGACGTCTCTCCACTACGAGTATCACAAACGGATCGTCGACTACACGAGGGCTTTCACTATCATCCAGATCGCTTTCGAAAAGGTAATGTGTCCAATTTATTAATATACTAGGTGGAAACCCGGCTTCGCTCGGGTAAAAAGTGACTCGATAATACACAGACTTTTACAAAATGTATGTAGATTAAAACTGTAACTTCATTGATACGTGTGAATCGGCTTTGATACGTGTGAATCGGTCTTAACAAACTCAAGATGGCATCCGAGTGTCCAATATGGCAACTGCTATTTGCTCCATTAGAATTTAACAAAATACTCGACAATCCGAGTTATGCGATATGTTGTCGACTCAAAATCACTATTTTTTGACCGAATTATAATTATAGAAGATTTTTTTTATGTTATACTAGCTGTGAACCCGCGGCTGCGTCCGCGTTTCATATCTTCTTAACTGCGCTCTAATTTTTTTATACAAAACCCTAATAATTTTGTAGTACTAAGATAAAGTAAAAATATTTCTAAATTTGAATTTAGAATTGAAGTGCTTGAGCACTTGCCCGTAAAACCATTAAATCAGAATTTATTGAAGTTTTAATTTTTTTAAGCGGAACCCTAATTATTTTCGAAAATTAAAAGTATCCTAAGTTACCCGGAGTAACTTCAGCTACCTACCGAAAAAAACCCGGCTAAATCTGTCCAGGCGTTCCGGAGATCCCCCGGAACAAACAGACATATAGACAAAGTTTAAAAAAATTGCATTTATGGTATAGGTGTCGTGTATACATTCATATCTATTTAGTAAAAAAAAAAATCATATAACAAACAGACACTTAAATTTTATTTATTAGTATAGATTTTATTTTCCATTTTTTGGTTAATTCCTTAGGAATTTTCTCCGAGTGAACCTTAGGGTGGTGAAGAGATTTAAAACGTTACATTTTCTAGTAGGGTAGTAAATCAATTTTTAATTTATTATAAACAACAAATCAGGGATTGTCCATTAATCACGTACAACTCGAAAGGGCCACCCCCTTTCACAATCCCCTTCGATTTCGGTATTTGTTGCTTTTTTTGTGAAACGAGAAGCTTCACGTGACCTTAATTCGCCTTAGCTAAGTAAAGATTTGTAAAAATTCCAGAATTTAATTAGGTTATTTATACCTGTGGGGTGTGGGGTGGATACATGAGACATGTTTGCGCCGGTTCGAAATAAAAATGGAATAAGGGTAGAGGGATGATAATGCCTGTATTAAAAAGATAATATTGTGGAAGTTTTTTTTTATACTTTGTACTAAAAAAAAACAAGTGTCAAGTGTTATTTGGTAGGTGATATCACCAAGGGATATGATAGTGTCTCGTGGAGTGGCATACCCAGCACAGACTACTGCCTAAGCTATGACACGTGACTCTTTTATTTAAAATACAGTATTGACTCGGTGCTTTGACCACAATCTCACTTGACGTGGACCGGGTTTGTAAACACGTTAAGCCTGGAGGTACTGGGTTCTCAAGTGATGCTGCCGGAATGCACCTAATTTTAAATTAGCCCTTTTTTTTTTTTGACGGGGGGAAATGCATTTACGCACTACCCTTATCTATTGTATTTGAGGGATCAAAGTCCCCCAATACAATAGATAAGGGGGCACGGAAAATTAGCCCTACCCAAAGTTCAAGAACACTGTTAGTCTTGTATTAGTCTGCCCGAATCCGTTGAGAGTCCCATACGAAGACGTAGTTGTTTGTCCTGTGACAGATTCCGCATTCATTGGAGTCTCCGAGCACAGTGCTCTACCGTTCGCTGAACGTGGGACAGCAAATGTGGTATTTAGTTCGGCAAACTTGCAAGCTGTGTGTCACGTTGCGTGGTTACGTCGTCTCCCCGCCGAACGCAAGTGACGCGTTGAAGACAGCCTGCAGGTGATGATTCCATTTATGTATACACTAGCTGTGTGCCCGCGGCTCTGCTCGCGATTCATTTATTCCTCACTTTGACGGTACTCTCCATTGTATTGTTTTACGCGGAACCCTAATTATTGTCCTAAACATTTTCAAGTACTAAAAGAAAGCAAAAATACTTCTCATCAATTCCAAGCACTTGCCAGTAAAACTGACCTCAATCGTTTGTTTTTTTTTTCAAAGTTTGTTTTGATTTTTTTTTAACGGAACTCTAATAATTTGTCTAAAACAAAAAGCAAAGATTATATTTCATAAATCCCAACACTTGTCAGTAAAACTGTGCATTAAAATTTGATGAGTTTTTTTAATTTTTTACGCGAACTCTTATTACTTTCGTAAAATAAAAGCAGCCTGAGTTACGAGGTGTAACTTCAGCTATCTTCCAAAAAATGTCCCGTCAAAATCGGCCCAGCCCTTCCGGGGATTATTCGGAACAAACAGTCAGACAGACAAACATTTTAAAAGTTGTATTTTTGATGTAGGCATCATATATACGTCCATATGCATTTAATAAAAAAATGTTTTTTTGACAATACAAACAGACCTTAAATTTTATTTATCAGTATAGATACTGTATAGTTCAAATACAATTAATAAAAATTGCGAGTGTAGAGAAGAGCACACGTGTCAGAAGTGAAATTAGTGTGACAATTTTAATATATATATTTTTTGTTATATTATAAAATATTGATTTATACAAGTTGTGTACTCTTGTAGAAAGTTCCAGTGCGCCGCGTACTCGTGCCTGTGCTCGGCTATATGCTGCCGCAAACCCGAACCCAAGTTCTACGACTTCGTGTTCGACGAGAAGACCTGGTCTTCTCTAGTAGACCGTGACCGCGTCTATCCATTGCGCCTGAAAGCACGCTCGGTCAGTTCTTTCAATCTGTATATATATATATATATATATATATATATATATATATATATATATATATGTGGGAAATAATCACTTTGAAACTCAGATCTTTTATTTATACTCTTACGTCGTAAACAAGGAACATAGTCGTAACACATCTTATTGACAAGTCATTTTGTTATATCTTATAATCTATTACAGTCGTGAATACAAGTGTATTAGGCTATAAAAAATCTAAGCACTTCCCACACATATATATATATATATATATATATATATATATGTAAAGAAAACCATTTTAGTCTAGTTTCTATTATTATCTATGTTTTTCTTTATTTTTGTCTATGCCTTGTCATCAGTAAAGATGACATTTAAAATGACATATTTAAAATAGATATAAGAGTGAGCTGTGAAAGAAAATACAATTGAAAATAAAGGGCTTTAAATGTTGTTTCTTTCGTCTTACAGAGAAACCCAATTAAGTCGTTTTATTTTTGCCCAAAGTTACACTAAGAGTAAAACCTTATTATATATATATAAATCTTTTGTGCGTGTGTATGTCACTAAAGTCATCCTAAACGGCTGAACCGACTTTAATGAAATGTTTTTTGTCATTTGGTCTAATCGATAATGTTTATTTAATTATTTTTTTATGCGAACGAAGTCGCGCACATATTTAGTATACTTTATATAATACCCAGCTCACAGTTGTTTACCGACTACGTTTCGATGTTACAATTTATGAGGGTTATTAATATATGCAGACAGTGAGGAAGATCCGTCGGGCGGTAGGCGTGGACGTGACGGAAGGTAGCGGTTCGGCGAGCGGCGCGGCGAGCAGCTGTGTCGTCAGCACCGTGCGCACTCGGGTGTTCCTCCGCACGCTGACAGACAACCCGCTCCACTATGACCTCATACCAATAGAATCGCAAACGGTAATGCGCTTCACTATATAATAGTTACTGTATTATATTTCTTAAATAGGGCTCGTCCAAGTATTACGTGAATATAATTTTTGACATAGATTACTTATGATTTTGCTAAAATTCTTTACTCGCGATTGCAGTATATTACTTAAAGGCCACACGTCGATTGACGATAGTAATATGTGCGCAGTTGCTAGTGCAGTCTGATTTTGCGTCAATAGAATCGGGTTCAAATCCGCTTATACAAGTCTAAAAATTAACCTAAGTTTTCGGAAACATTATAAGGAAACCATAGCGCATGGCTCTAGGGGATTTGCTAATGATGCCCGCCACCTGGGGAGAGGGGGGTGGGGGTGGGGGTGGTACCAACCACCCTCAAGATTGAAAACCTGTCGACAAATAACACTAAGTGTCTTCTACGTGTCTATTACGCAGAGAGGAATAAAAGAAACGCGAGCGGAGCCGCGGGCACACAGCTGGCAACTAATAACATTTTATGTATTATTTCGAAAGTTAAATATATATATATATTTTCGATTTACCTCTTTATAAGCTAATGTTATAAATGATACAGGTGAAGACGCAGGATATCGAACTGGCTGACAACGAGTTGAACGGCCACGAGTGCGCCGCGACAGTGACTGCGCTCGTGGCGCACGCGTCGCGCCTCGACCACCGCAAGTGGCTCCAGGCACTGTGCCTCACTCTCGCGGGGAACGCGCACACCAACGTCAAATACTTGCTGGCTCAGGTCACTCCTCCTCTACAACTTACATTAAAAGAAGAGGAGTGCCACGTTGGCTTATTTGTTCTCAACCAAATGTACATTCCCAGACGATATGCAATAACAAAGCGGAGCTGTCCCCGCACGCAGCAGCCCTGCGCGAGCCGCTGTTCCAGCTGATCGTGCAGACCGCCAGGGTGGTGGAAACGAAGGCGCACCTCAACCGCCTTCATATCGACGTCGTGAGTTCCTTATTACAGTCGACATTTCTCTTCTTATCAACAATGACGCGACTGACCTTCATTGTGACCAATTGTTATAGTAAATCATTCACTAAACGTCTCCACATGAGTAACCATTGCAGTAGTCATTTCCATGTTTCCGAGCTTCAAAAAAACTTAATTAGTTAAAAAAATGTTAGCCGTCACGGGACGCCTGGCAGGTGTGAAACATCGACATTATTTTGTAAAAGTAATATGCAGAAAAGAACATATTGTGATAGGAACTAAATAATGTCATAATGATAAAATAAAATACAGTAACACCCCGCTTAGCGCGACCCCGTTACGCGCGGTTTCACTATAACGCGAATGTCAAATTTCGCGCTCAAATGCCTCGCATAACGCGAAAGAGTGCGTATAAACATAATGTAAAGACAATAGATGTATTTTTCCGTAAAAAATAAGAGTATGTATCGCATAAAGTGTTCTTAGAATTAAAGCGATTGATTAAAATGATTTGTATTTTTTTGACGTATGTTTAATCATAAACCTCGATATACGCGAATTTCAGTTAACGGGATTTTTTTCGGAACGTATCCCTCGCGTAAAGCGGGGTATTGCTGTATTACGATTTTTTTTCCATTTAACGATGACTATTTATCGAATAAACATTTATTTTCATTCAATACAAAAATTTACGAATTGATTTCAAATCGTGACTACTTAATTCGTTTAATCAGTGTGACTTCGGTAATAGTTATATTCGATGTTGCCGCGACGCGTCGCCACGGCATGCGTCGCCACGCCAGAAGTCGGTTTTATAGATGTTTCACATCAAAAACTTTTTAGGTAATAATGTCAGATTCTATAGTAGGGTTTGCAAGGCTCATTAGTTATTCACCTGGCGTTGAAACGCTATATTAAACAGGCTTTAATGACCAAAAAATGATTATATGATCATTATGTGAAGGATAGTAATGTCTGTAAATGACTCCCTTTATAATTTCACGTATAGAAAATATTTTATAAATAAGTAACCAAATCGAGTCTCTAGCCGGCTCTTCTCGACAACTGGATTGTTTTCCGAACCGGTTGTTAGTGTTTTGACGGTCCATAAGCGCCGTATCGGGGACTAACAATGAATAAAGTATTTATAATTTTGAGTAACACGCTCAGCCTTCTCAAGTGATGTGCCGGAACGTGTCTACGGGATGTCGATATTGACACTTTTGTGATTGCTGTTATGTATAATTTATATTGTAACGCGTCGAGTGCGGCCCTTATCTTTTTTTTTTTTTTTTTTTTTTTTTTGACGGGGGGAAATGCATTTACGCACTACCCTTATCTATTGTACTTAGGGGATCTAAGTCCCCCAGTACACTAGATAAGGGGCACGGAGTGACGAGCTCCGTGCAGTGTGGGACTCACCCGGGCGAGAATCACCCGGAAATACCCACTAAAACCCCCCGGGGCCGTCCGCTGCATTTGGGATGGGGGCGACACGGGGTGGCAATACCCACTAAAACCCCCCGGGGCCGTCCGCTGCATTTGGGATGGGGGCGACACGGGGTGGCAATACCCACTAAAACCCCCCGGGGCCGTCCGCTGCATTTGGGATGGGGGCGACACGGGGTGGCGGGCGACACGGGGTGGCGGGCGACACGGGGTGGCGGGCGACACGGAGTGGCATCGAGTGCGGCCCTGGGCACTAAGTACCTCTCTGCCTGGCGTATGCGCCTCCCTAGACGGCTCGTACGATTCCCCCGCCCCTGACCCCCGTCAGTCGTGCACAACACAGAGACTGAGAATGTATATTTCGTTGCGTCCTACCTTTTTTTATAATTGTGTTTACAATATTAAATTGTTAAATAAAAACATTAAAATATTATAATATTACAGATCGACACCTTAACTTCATGGCGTGATGATAACGCAATTAACGATACGACGTATTTGAACGGCACCATAGATATTTTAATCTCCACGATCATAGACAATTTCAAGAATAGCAACGTGTACGCGAATCTGATGCAATGTCTGAGCAGACTCGTGCTTGTCTATGGGAAGAGCGTGACCGTCAGTTGGTCGATTCTCCGACCGTATTTTGGCGGTAAGTTTAACGAAAACCTGCTTAAAGCGTCTAAATTACATAACCTCGGTTCGATTTACCTTATAATCTATACTATGAGGTATTTCTTTCGTATTCTAATTTTCTAAAATCCTTATACTAACCTGTTGTAGTTGTGATGTCTAAATTGTAGTATTTCGAGTGTATATATACACAAACAATAAACACACACACACACACACACATATTATGACGTCATTCTTTTCACAAGAACACGTGCACACGTCACCAGTCTGTAATGATTACACTCGCAAGAGAACAACACTGAACTCTCGGTTGACTTCTCTTCGCTCCGACGTTGAACTCAAACTGAACTGACTGGGTCGATCCGCGATCCTAGTAGATATATAGTGGATCGAAATGGCTTCAGTGCCTTATGTGCTTCTTTAAACAGTTATATAACATCACGCCTCTCTCCCTTAGGGGATGGGCAGGGGCTACCTTCCACCTTTTTTTTTTTTTTTGACGGGGGGAAATGCATTTACGCACTACCCTTATCTATTGTATTTGGAGGATCGAAGTCCCCCAAATACAATAGATAAGGGGGCACGGAGTGACGAGTTCCGTGCCAGTGTGGGACTCGCCCGGAAATACCCACTAAAACCCCCCGGGGCCGTCCGCTGCATTTGGGACGGGGGCGACACGGGGTGGCTTTCGCAAGCACCGCGTCGCCCCCTGCGGGCTACCTTCCACCTGCTACGATCCTTACGTCTTTCGCTCCTTCCTTCACACGGTCGGTTTCGATATTGAATCTTCGACTTTTAAATTGAGATCAAACCATAAATGAATCCTTTTTTCTGACGCGATATAGAAACCGCTCGTTAGTCAGCTGCTATTTCCTAATATGTTATACAGAAAATAATGGTTTTTTTTTTATAAGCGCTCCCCGCACCCGCGCATAATGTATCCCTAGTAATAGACTAGATGTTTGTCTAACCGGTCGTTTCATTACATATAAATACATATCAATCGACCCATTTAACTGTTCGTAAATGATGTGTTTCCTCTCTTATTGTCTTTATACAGGGTGTTAGATTATAATAAATATTGTAACGCGTCGAGTGCGGCCCTGGACACTAAGTACCTCTCTGCCTTGCGTATGTCCCTGGACGGCTCGTACGATTCCCCACCCCCGGCAGTCGACTTAGAACGTTATATATTTAGTTACGTCCGCGAGCTAATTATTCGCTTACCTACCTTTTTTGTATAATTTAGTTTATTACATTAAAACACTAATATATATATAAATGATTGTTTTAGATAAACCGACAGAAGAGACGAAATGTTGTCTCAATATATTGATGAAGATAACAAAGCACAACATCGACGTGTCAGAGTTGCTGCCGACGCTGCTGGCGAAACTCGAGTCCAACGATTGGATCCAACTGTCGAAACGTTGGGGCCAACTGAAGAGTTTAGCTTCGTTGTACGGACAAGCGAGCGTCGGCTTCTATTTGGACAGATACAGGATCGTACTGGATCGGGTCCGGAAGATGGACGCTATGGACTACATTAAGATGTTATATCACACGCAGGCGGAATGCGACTTGTGCTGCGACCTGCAGAATTTTAAGTGAGTATTTTATATGTTCAGTTCGTGACGTCACACAGTCTTACAGTTGTGCTCTCAATAAATCATGAGTAATTGAGTAATTATTGAAAATGAAAATCATAAAAAAAAACATTCTGTTTGTCTGTCTGTTAATCTCGATAGGATATACTCGAAAAGTATTATACGGATTTATATATATATGTGGGAAGTGTTTAGATTTTTTATAGCCTAATACACTTGTATTCACGACTGTAATAGATTATAAGATATAACAAAATGACTTGTCAATAAGATGTGTTACGACTATGTTCCTTGTTTACGACGTAAGAGTATAAATAAAAGATCAGAGTTTGAAAGTGATTATTTCCCACATATATATATTTTCAAATAAACATATAAGATAAATAAAGGACAATTAAAATAAACAATTTGTTGCTTTTCAATAAAGAAACGACATTTTAAGTTTATTTTTTTACAAATCCAAACTGGACATACAATTATGAATAATATTATAATTTAGAACATATTTGACATATATTAAAATATCATAACGGCCAGCATGACTTCTTAACCGTATAAACTAAACTCTTTACATTATAAAATAAAAAATAATATATAATTAAGGAAATATATTTTCTTTACGAACATATATATTGTTAAGCCCGTAGAAAACGGAAATGTCACGAATTACGTAGTTGACTGTCAGTAGGAGGTTTTTTAAAAAGGCAATTTTTTTGTCCTTTATAATTTTATTATAAACATAACATAAGCTCACGCCTGTTATCCCCGAAGGGTTAGGCAGAGGTGTAATAGCGAACTACACCACTCGCATTCCGCCGAGCTTAGTTGCGTCCCAGATGTGACAGGGGGCGAGCCTGTCGCCATATCGGACACAAATTCCAAACTCCGGGATGACATTGAGTAGAAAAAAAAAACCCAATACCACTTAATCCGACCCGGGGATCGAACCCGAGACCTCAGAACGGCAGAACGGAAATTCTGTGAGTGCGGAATGTGTGGTGTGGTGTGTTACGTACTAAGTACAGTAGGTATTAGGTAACACAGCACTATTCATTGAAACTGACCTGACCGGCCTGGTCCACGCCTCTTTATGTAATGAAATAAATGAGGTCACTGAACGACATGGAATAGTTAATCGTTAAATTTGTAACGTTGTCGAGCTAGTAACGAATCTATATACCCGCAGGAGGATCACAGACCTGACGCGTAACGTCCCCAGAGCTGAGAGGAACAAGTGCCTCGGCATACTGTCTTCGTATCTGCGGAGACAGTCCTCAGCGGACCTGCACGTCCGGGGCATGTTCGATGTGCTGAAGCTGGACGAACTGATCGATGACCCGGTCTATTCAGAGGTTTGTATGTTTAAATTGAAGATGCCTTGCAATCCCGTCGGGTTCGCTCAGTTATTTGCCACCCTGGATAAGAAGTTCCACTTTTGGGACCGAAAGCAACATTGGCTAGGTCGGGATATTGGCATTATTTACTTATTAATTCCGCTTGTCTAATCATGGATATAAGAGTTTTGCTTATTATTGCTGACATATTATGCTTACGTATTACTTGAACCTATAAATTAGGAGTCGTAACTTGAGGAATAAGATTCGTGTCACCTATGACGTCAGCCTCCAATTGAACGATTTTAGTGTTGCCAGATCTAAAATATTTTCCCATAAAATGTTTAAGCCGAAACGTCATGAGTAATTAAAGTCAGAACTGTAGTCCGTGTATTTATAATTTATCATTTAAAAAACAGTTTTTTTTTCAAAGTTTCCACTTCCACCGGCAGTTCCCACGACTGCCTAGTTAGCCATTATAAATAAGTTAATTATAATTATAGAGAGTTAGTAGAGAAACAACAATTAATTTAATTTTAGTAATGTTGACCCCCTTGTAAGTAAGCCTTGGTATAATTTTGATTAAAAAAAAACCGAAAAATAAAACACACACTACCCAATTAATATCACCATACAGAAGCCATAGCACCAGAAATGAGTGAAGCCGCCACTCCAGCACTATTCTTTGGATTTCGATCCGAGATTGAAGATATTCATTGTCGTGTATGTCGATGTGTAATCTCCAGGCGGCGATGGAGCTGCTGAAGAGCGGCCTCCGCCTGATGAGCGAGGAGTTGAGACGGGATCTCGTGCAGCAGGTCGCCGGGTACTGCCAGCACTCCGACGTGAAGCTTCGGAAAGCAGCGCTCGGTGTCATGCTGAAGGCTTTCCAAGGTACACTCCCCCCCTCCCCCTCCCCTCCCCCTCCCCTCCCCCTCCCCCCACCAGACATCACACAGAACCAAAGTGCTCGGTTGCCGTGACTTGTGTTGTTGTAACTACGCGCTACTGTCCCGCCGCGGTCTAGCGCACCGCCCGGCGTTTGTCGCAACCGTTAGGCTCATTCCAAAATAAGTTAATACAATATATCAACTATATTCCGGCCGCACAAAGAATGCGCTTCTGACACCTGTCAATTCGTCGTGACTTGCTTTATTTATTGGTATATTACGAAATACATAGTTTCAAGCCTTTTACAATGAAGACTAAGTCAAACAATCAATCCAATTCACTTGAGGAGTCGCCGTCATCTTCACTGACTTGTATAATCATATTATTGTCAATCATAGTGTCTGGTCACTCCCGCTCGAACTGGGGAGCGACCTTTGGTTTGCTATTTGCGAAAATCTACGAAAACGACGATCTAGTGAACGCACTGTTTCAATAGGGTTACACCACTCACCTTAACCACCGCTGCGGAGTCGTTGGTCAGCGCTGACGTCCTTGTTATGGTTGTATGTCCAATAATATGCATCCACGTGTCACTATGACACAACAATCCACACGTGTGCACGCAAAATGTCCCACTACCCTCACTAGATTTGTTAACGATATCAAAAAAAAAAAAAAACAAAACTACCTACCCGAACTGCATGTGTAAATGCGCGGCTCCAACAGTATCTATACGGACATCGCGGTGAAACTCATCGAATATAATCTATTTAGTTTTTTCAACCAACAAAAATATTCGATTACCTTTGCCTCGTTATTTTCTCACATCACTACAAAAACAAACAGTCGACATAACCTTGACACAGCGCCGTTTGACGTGGTTTGACTTTAAAAAAAAAAATGTGTGCGTGTACTTATGTACGCGCGTGAGAAGTTATACTTTGGCATCATTAAAAATTAGTTTTTAATTGCATGCAAATAATTAATTACAATAAAATAATAGAAGGATTGGAAAAGGATAATCAACAAAGTTCATTTTAAATTTGAAATATTCAATTTAATAGCAAATATTAAAAATTAATATTATAATTTTATGTTCAAAAAAAAAAAAAATATGAAAACAGTGATCAGAGGTGACGAGCGTACCAACATGCGCGACTAACGAGACTCAATGAGCGGTTAAGCAGACAACTTCATACTGTTAATTTTGTGTCACAGATGCGCGCGCACTTCATACTGTTAATTTTGTGTCACAGATGCGCGCGCACTTCATACTGTTAATTTTGTGTGTCACAGATGCGCGCGCACTTCATACTGTTAATTTTGTGTCACAGATGCGCGCGCACTTCATACTGTTAATTTTGTGTCACAGATGCGCGCGCACTTCATACTGTTAATTTTGTGTCACAGATGCGCGCGCATCTTAACATTTCACTCTCATCATTTTTTTCATAACGCGCCTAAAGAAGTATAACTTCAAAAACAATTGGTTTTTATATTAATACATTTATTGTAAGTCGGCATGATTATCCGAATTGTAATATTATCACTCGTTAAGGGGTTATATCCACTTGCGAGGCAGAAAAAACGCGTTTTTTTGTGAATTTTTTGCAAAGAGGCATTTTATTTTATACATTAATGAAAAAAATGTACTTAAACAGAATTTAATGTACTTTAACAATCAGCGGTTTATTTAAAAAAATATTGGATCCCCTAGCTCCTGTAGATGATCTGCGGAGAGACCTCCAAAAAAAAGTGCTTGGCGGTGAACAAGATATCTCTGGTCCAAATTATCTGAAAACCAAAAAACCAAAAATATTTAGTTTTGTAATAAATAAATACAGGTAATGATCGAAGGTCTAGTCAAAATTTTGATTTTTGACAAAATGGCGGCCGTTCAAAAAAAAAATTAAGTTTTTCATGAAAATTTTTCACTTCAAAGTGGCTTAAAAAATCGAAATTATTGTCCAAAACCTTATTCCTTCGATCATTACCTGAAAAATATATCTGAGTAAGTCGTGTGAAAATTTCAAACCGATCGGTTTAGCGGTTTCGGAGAAATTTTGTTCACCGACTCTGAAAACACGGTTTTGAGATAAACGCGTTTCAAGTTTCGGGAACGATTTACACTAAATTAAAAAAATTTTTTTTTTCAACTTACATCGTGTCATCTATTCCAGCACCATAAGAGGAACCCTCTGCTTCAGACGTGGCATCCATTTCCTCAACACAAGCTTTTTTTAAAAGTTTATCTGTGACTACTGACACACATTCGTGGATATTTTTAACGATCATATCATATGAAGTTTGGAGCAAAAAAGCTGGCATGTCCATTAGCCCACAAAATTGAGTAGCACCTTTCAAACCTAATCCAAGGGTTCTCATCACAAATATAAATCGTCGATTTATTTCATACGAGTGTTTGACAAAGTTACAAGAGTTTATACTACGAGGACTACATTTATCACATAAGATAACAACTTTAAAACCAAGTCCACGTTCTGATGCTGTTTCAAATTTTACTGGCTCACGGCAAGTTTTATACAATACATACTCACTAATAGCCGTAAACACAGTTATAAAATTTAAGATTCTATATTCAACTGACGTATCGCGAGTTACACATATTTCCTCTTGCGCTTTAAATTTTTTTGCTGAGGCGCTGAAACTGCTCTCATCATATTCCACGGTTTTCGGATTAAAAACGTTCTTCCGTTTCTTTCTTCGAGACAAAATTTCAATGAAAGTTCTACGAGTTTCTCTGCTAATTTTACGAGGCATTTTTTACTTTAATTAATTAAACTATACACACTGAGAAATACATAAACTGAGCACAAACACAACTTGTCCACGTGGAAGATCACTTCTAACTGATGAGTTCACATATTTTTAACCTAAAATTCCTCAACATAGGTTTCAGGTATAAACTAGATCTTTTGTATTATTATATTAGGGTCCCAAACGCAATATAAGTCGAGAACAAAAGGATAAAAGCTACCAGAAACAGCTGCTACTCCGGCTCGTTCTTCGCCTACTTTCGAACGCTCGGAGACGTTCTTACTAACGGATACGCTCATATCTCCGAAACTAATTGTCGGATCGATTTGAAATTTTCAGAGAATATTTTTGAATATATGTACATTCAAAAAATGAAAAAAAAAAAAAAACGATTTTTTGAAAATCACAAGTGGATATAACCCCTTAATAAACTATATTTAAAATTTTGCCGGTAATTGTACTCCAGCTCAAAGTTACATCGGCCAGTCGAAAACGCGTTCTTTGAGCGACCGGACAATAAAACGAACAAAGAGTTTTTGGCGGGATCTCAGTCTGACATGTAGCAATTGTTTTCTTTAATTCATTAAACTTGTGTACTTGACTCTATATCATGTAATCTTGGTGGCGTTTTGTGTGAAATAGTTTAGTTATTGTGTTCAAGTTAAGTTTATTATAGAAGACAACGCGTAGCATACATTCTGAGGTGCCGACAAAGCTCCATGGAAAGTTCGAGCAAGATGGGCCACCGTTCTGTTGGAGCTTGGTAACGCTGATACAAGATTGAAAATCTTACCTACATGACATTGGCACAAATTGTGTGTACACACAGATTGCCATTAACTAAGAAGAAGAAGAAGAAAACGAACAAATTGTTGCCATCATTAGCTAGTTTGAATAGTTTGTTTGTCTCTGTGAAGTATGTTACGACTGTAGGAAAGGAGGTCATAACTTATCTGATTGTCCAGACTTAAAGTCCAAGATACCAGGAGTTGATGTAGCAGAGGGAATGTGCTTCAAGTGTGGTTCAACTGAGCATAGACAATTTGAATGTAAAGAACAGGGCCACATTGCTTGACAATGTCCTGATAATCCAAAAGGAATGTATCCTAATGGTGGATGCTGCGAACTTTGTGGAGACGTAACACATTTGAGGAGGGACTGTCCTAGGACAAGGACAAGAAGGCAGATGCTTCAGTTCTATTACAAACATTAGACAGCTCTGAGGATATAGAAGACATTGGTCAAAAACCTAACACAGTTACTGAAGGTTCGAGAAAACCCAAGAAAATAAAAATTTAGCCTGTACTTATTTGTTTGAATTATATTTACTTTAAACTGAATATAAATTGAAATCTGGTGACGTCATACCGCAACGCACTCACTGCGTACAAACTATCTTACGTTATTATAATAATATTAGCCTAAATAATTAAACAAATATTTGAATGACATTTTTATTCAAGGACAAGTACAAACTAGTTGTCTCACAAGGTTTTGCTTGAATTATATTCATTAAAAAAAAATTAAAAATACATCAATCAAGGATTAGAAAGATGTATTATTATTATTTTGGATTTTTTTAAAAATAATTAAACACCCAGTAGCTAAAGAAGTTCGTGAAGTGAAAAAGACGATTGATTTTTTCTCGTTTTCAAAATAATATTTGATTTCTCTACTATGGATCGTTTTACTCATACTTAACCCCTTGAGCACCAATCTGGCGTTTACGCCAGCTTCCTATTGTTTTCCTATTGTCTTATTTTTATGTGTACTCGACACACAAGAGCGGTATGCGTAACGAGTCGGGGGGGGGGGGGGGGGGGGGGGGACGCACGCACATTCATACATTCCGTACAAATACTGAATATATATACATCTGATGTGAACAGACATGTTCCCGGCGCAAACGAGTACGTGCAAACGTCCGAGACGGGACTCGACGCGGCTCATCGAGTCGATGTCCGAGCGGGACGGGTATATCGATACGGTCGTGACGTCACTGGCGCTCGGCGTCACGGACGCGCGCGAGGGGGGCGACGCGAGCGCGATCCGAGCCGGCCTAGTGACGTCACTGCACACGGACGACATGTCTATAAGGTATTTACAATATTGATACGATTGTGCAGGAAACTGTATTAACTAGCTGTACCTGCGGTTTCGCCCGCCTGAAATTTAGACCATTTGCAATCTATATTCTCCCTTACGATTAAAACTATATAACATTTCGTGTTTCTTGCTTCGAAATTGACAAACTTCCCATATAAAATTACAACCCCCTAACTTACCCTCTGCGAGGTACATTTTTGAAAACGCCAACATATGTTGTGTATATTTATTTTTGACCCGAAGTATGTAAATTAAATATCGTGCTTCTTAGTTTGAAATTGACAGACATTTATACAACGATTTGTCCCCTATTTTACCTGGATGCTTCGTTGATGAATCAGTCAATTTTTTAAATGTTTGTCTGTCTGTCTGTTTGTTCCGGGTAATCTCCGAAATGGCTGGATCAATTTTAAAGGGACTTTTTTTTTGTAGGTAGCTGATGTGACTCCGGGTCACTTAAAGTATTTTTGATTTTCGCAAATATTTAGGGTTCCGCATAAAAAAAAAAACGCAGTGAAGAACGTATGAAACGCGGGCGCAGCCGCGGGCACACTGCTAAGTTATTTAATATATTTTTAAATATAAATATACACAAAAAAAACAATATAGAAATACATACAAACAGATTCGTGGAGTGCTTCATATTGACTGTGTACCGAGCGACGATGAGCAGCGCCAGTACACTCGAGCCGCAGCCTCACGTCGCGGTGTCCGCGCTGATGCAGATGCTGTTCGCTGCTCTCAGGGGCCAGGAGTTGTTCCAAAAGTTAAGACTCGGGAACGGCCCGCTCGAGATAAGGTAACATTTTTTTTACACGGTATTATATGCTTTGACTACAATCTCACATGATGTTAAGTGACGATGTTCTTGAGGATGGTAACACACACTAAACCTCTAGGAACACACCTATTAGTATTTGGCGACAGGTTTTCAAACTTGAGGGTGGTAGCTACCCCCAGCCGGTCATCCCCTACCGCCATGCGCTATGGTTTCCTCACGATGTTTTCCTTCACCGAAAAGCTCAGGCGGATAGGTGCGGGCTCGAACCCGGGTTCGTTGACGCGGATTCCGGCTGCACCATCCACTGCGGCACCGTCGCTTCCAAACACACATAACATAATAACAATAATATTATGTCAAAATATTGCGTGCGCGCACACACATACAAACGGACACACACACACACACACATACATTTGTTTTCAATAAATAAATAGTTTAAATTGTCACCTCCTCAACCATAAGTCATATAGAAGATCCGGAGAGGATGTTTTTTTATACAGACAAACATATTTATAAAAATATTATAGATATTCTAGTTACAATGATTTTTAGCGGATAAATAGAGAGGGATGTTACTTCTGGAAATCACTATTGTTCACATAATGATCCACTTTATAACAACCCTTTGAAATTAAAACTTGTTGTCTCGTAAATCGGTGATATACTTTGGGACATAGGGCAATAACGCTAAGAGAGATTGTTTCATACAAAAACTCGCTTAATAACGAAACCGGAAAATATACACGTGTGTGTGTAAGCGACACGGAATTACCTAACGAAAAGTGTACGTGGTATTTTAAGGCTAATTTGTAATGGCTTCATTCAGCGTGCGACTAGTGCCGTTCTGAGTGTTTTAACTCTATGCTTTGGAATTACAGAACTTGATATTATTTGTGTAATAAAACAGGATCTGAGTTTTTGTCGGGATCTCAGCCAGTCATGTGGCAGTTATTTTCTTGAATTCATTAACTTGTGTTTTTGACTCTATATCGTTTTGTGTGATACAGTTTGGTTATTGTGTTGAATTTATTATAAAAGATAACGCCGTAACATGTATTCTGAGGTGCCGACAAAACTCCATAGAAAGTTCGAGCAGAAACAGGAACAGAGACCAAATAACATAATATAAAGTATGAGGGAGACTTTTAAAAGAAATTATTGCCTTTTAAATACCAGGAATGGAAACGGCGGCCCTTCGAAACTGCTGACTAAGAGCAAGAGCTATCAGGGAACCGCACGGACCAGCCTCAGCACCAAGCATCGGCGGAACTCCCCTCAACACACAAGTATGTTCATAATAAATACTATTTTTTGCCCTGAATTCGCTTCAATTTAATCATATATATTCCTGACAATTATTCACACTACTGTATATTATTTTAAATATTTCAAAAAAAAAAAACAATATAAAATAGTAAATTAATATATCTATAAGCAAAGTTTGTTTTCTTGTCCGAGTTAAACTCGAAAACTACTGGACCGATCAGCGTGAAACCGCAACCATCCGACGCGGAATTAATCGTAGATGGTTATAGGCTATATATTTTTGAAATTCTATGAGCCCTTCGCCATGTTTTTCTCAATTTGTTTGTTTGTTATTCCTTTGACGCACCATCACCTCAAAACTACTGAACATATCGGGATAGGACTAACACCTTTCAACGCAGTATTAGTAGTAGACAGGTATTTTTTGGATTCCACGGATCCTCTCTCATTTTTTTTTCGATTTTCTCTTTTGCACATTTTCCACTTCAATTTACGCGTATATACATTTTTTATACTCTTACTTTTATTCAGGCATTTGTTTTTTTAAATTGGCCATAACTGAAACGTCATATCCACAGAACATATGAAACGCGGGCGGAGCCGCGGACACCAGCTAGTAAATATATATATTGAAACTTGATGGTTTAATAAAAGAATTATGTGCTTAATAAGAGAATTATTGAACGTACTGAAAGACTTATAAGTTTTTTTTTTTAAATAGATTCAGTGCTTTTAGCACAATCTCATTTAATGTTAAACGACGACTTGGCCTATTGGTGATGGCGAAATGTTTTTCAAACTTGAGGGTGGTTGCTACGGAGATGGACATTATTATATATATTTTTTTTATTTATTCCCCTCACATCTCAGACATAATCTGAGTTTTGTTCACTTTTTTTATGGCTTTATTGTTTTCATATTATTTCTATTTTATAATCATATTCTATTTCTTATCTACGTGTTCCTATTACATTATACTAATAATTAATAATGTTTTATAATCGTATTTTTTTTTTATAATTCATGACACAAACGCCCTTTAAAAGCGTGGAATGGCGACTGAATAAAAAGCGTCCGTTCAGGCGATGTGATTACCCTTTTCTTTTTTTTTTTTTGACGGGGGAAATGCATTTTCGCCCTACCCTTATCTATTGTATTTAGGGGATCTAAATCCCCCAATACAATAGATAAGGGGGCACGGAGTGACGAGCTCCGTGCCAGTGTGGGACTCGCCCGGAAATACCCACTAAAACCCCCCGGGGCCGTCCGCTGCATTTGGGATGGGGGCGACACGGGGTGGCATTCGCAAGCACCGCGTCGCGATGTGATTACCCTAAGGCTTCGTTATTGTATGTAATTACAGGCTCGTGTACATCCGGTATCAATGTTCAATTACCCGTCGACGACATCCTGGAGACGTTGTTGCAATTTGCAAAGGTATTTATAAACAAACTAACCTTTTCTTTTGACTCTGTCCGGAATGCTTGACGCGTTTTTGTTACTTATTTTGAATGTATTAATTTGTTATATATTATAATGAAATTTTGTTGCCGTTTTACGTGATGTAGTTTGTCACCGCGTCTATCAGGTGTTCCTAATGTCCAGTGGTCGTCAAAGTGTGGCACTTGTGCGCAAACGATTTCTTTGGACAATGACTCAAAACCGAGTTTAGGTTTATTTTAGTTACTAAACTGGATTGTTTAAAATGACATCATATGTCAAAATCATAGGTCATACAAAATGTATGGGGAATTCGCGTTTGGCAACTCATACAAATATGTGAATATATGGTGTCAGCTCCCATGATATCCACAGGAGTACGGACCTTCACCAGGAACTGTGACGGCGACTGGTCTGGCATCTTTGCCTTACCTTAAAACAAAAAAAATCCTTATTTCTTTTTGTGTTTTTAAAATAACAGAAAATACAAATTTTTTTTTAAGGTAAGCGTGGACGCGGCCGTGTCGTTCTGCGTAGAGACCGTTAAAGCGATCCGGTGTAGCGGCGGTCGCGGGTTCGATTTCGACTCGAGCATGTCGCGGCTGTTGGCCGACCTGATGACCAAACCTAACAGCCTGACTCCGCTCGTCGTCGAATTATCCCGTGTCTTTATCGACAAAGTCTCGATAATTGATGGGTGAGTGAGATGTATAAGTCTTAGGGCCCCTTCAGTTATTACGTCTAATGGAGGATGGGGCGGGTCTCAATGGTGATTGATCTATATTTAATACTAGCTGTACTCACGGCTTTTCTCTTAGAATTTAGACATTTTGAAGCTTATGTTGTCCCTCTGGCTGCAATATATATCATTACTAATTTTAATCGAATTTGGTTCAGTAATTTTTGCGTGATTGGCGAACAAATTAATAAACAGACAGACATTTTTGAAACTATCGAAATGTGTAGTCGATTCTGTAGTCCCGCGTAGTATTTTTTTCTTAAATAGTTTACTTATTAATGTTCGTTCTTTTTTTCTTAGTTTTTTTTCCAATACCTAAATTTCACTTTTGAGGGGTAAGGGCCTTGGGGGGAGGGGAGGGGCGGTCAAAAAATCTTAAAACTGCTTACGCGAACGTCTTCTTACCCTCAGAGGAATTATTGATTTTTTAAACAATAGTTTCGGGTTTTTTTTATAGATTTTAATTTATCGATATGTTTGCACGATTGAAACAACTTTCTGAGATAGATAGATAAATAATAAAATTTATATCTTAACTTTTAGGTTTGAAAAGTCGGTGGAAGATTTGAAAATGCTAACAAGAGGTTCAGAGAGTGAAGGAATTATCAAACTCCTACTCGAGGAAGTAAAGCTGAGGACTCGTGGGAACGATTACTTCGTGTTGGGGTCAGTTGTAACTTCAAATATATTCATTATAATATATATATCGGTACATTAAGAATTAGTCTATTTACTCTAGGTTTAGAGAGAGAGAGCGTGTGCAGTCGCCGTAATAACATTTAAAAAAAAAAGTTGTGTTTCAGAACTCCGATAAACGAAGACGTCGATGTAGCAATGGCTGATAGTTCACGTCGCTTCTCAATGGAAGGTAATTTAATATATTATATTATAAGTTAATATCTTTGGAGAATAAAGGTCTCATATGGAGAGATAGTTGACAAAGTGTCCAGTTGTGAGAAGTAAATAACAGTTCAAAAACCCTCCAAAATGACATTAGCGTAGGCAGAGGTTGGATGTTTTATATAGCAATTAGATGAAGACCCGTCTTCGCTCGGGTGAAATGTCAGTCATAATATACAATCTTTTATAAAATGTACGTAAATAAAAACTGTAACTTCACTGATAAGTGTGAATCGGCCCTCATACGTGTGAATCGGCCTTAACGAACTCAAGATGACATTCGAGTGAGCAATATGGCGACTGCTATTTGCTCCATTAGAATTTAACAAAATACTTGAAAATACTAGTCATGCGATGTGTTGTCGACTCGAAATCATTTTTTTTTATGTTTTATTAATCTGGTAAGGTTTCAATGGGGTCTACCAAACCTCTAGACCGAATTATTCATATAGATTGTTGACGGATTCAAGTGAACTGAGTTAAAAATGGAATTTTTTCAAAGACAAATTACCGCTCTCCTCATTGTTTTTTAACTATGGTTTAATTTTTTATTTCAAACATAAACATTTTATTTATTAACCTTTGTTTAATATACAAAATATGTTTTATAAAGTTTATAAACATATGATTAGTTGTCTCATTAATTAGGCCGAAACGTCGAGAAATTAAACTAGTGAGAGCGCTTTCTAGACCAGATAATATTAACAAAATATGATTATAAAGCGCGAAAGCTTAAAAATTGCGTAAAAATTTTATCCAATCGGACGTTAAAACAATTTGAGACTACATTTTTTATTCTTATAAACATAGAACTGTACTTTAGTTTAACAAAAAAGGGGGAAAAATTTGACGAATTCAAATTAAATTTTACAAAGAAACAGTCCATATAGTATATTTAATTATTTAGTGGTCGTGTTCGTTACTATAATAAGAGCAGACTACTGTCCCTATAGTAACCTGACGAGTGTTTCGATTGAACAGAACTTATATCGACATTCGGCAAACTGTCGAACTGGGACGACATGACGCTACAGGAGAAGCGGAGGATAGAACCGACTATCCCTGAACTTTGGGCCCATGAGTATACATTCGCAAAAGCGCTGGACCGGTACACTCGGGACTCGCACGGTAAGCTCGTCGCCGTGGGGCGTCGTGACGTCACCCGTTCAAATCTAATTTAATTCAAGTTTAATCACTCAATCATTAGTACGTCACAATATGGCTTTCAGCGTAACAAAAGCACAACCTCACTTCTTTCTAACTTCTCAGACTATATAAATACCGCTCTTAATTCAAGGACGCAAGTATTGGTCCTATTCATTGATTTCTCACGTGCATTCGACACCTTGCATCATTTGAAATTATTAAAGAAGACTCAGGTATAAGAGGTCCTATATATAACTGGTGTTCTAATTACCTTAATAATAGAAAATATCAAGTCCAGATTGGTGACAGTCTCAGTGAGGTATTCTCTGTTACGCACGGGACAGCCCAGGGATCGGTGTGTGGACCATTACATTTCTTGGCCTATGTAAATGATATGCCTAATAATATATTAATTAACTCCGTATCATATCAATTTGCTGATGATACGTGTATTGTTATTTCAGGGAAAGATCAAAAAAGTAATACTCTTCAACTACAAAAAGACTTTGATAGGCTATGTATGTGGTGCCATGATGCAGGACTAGTGCTAAACGCTGAAAAAAACGAAATTGATGCATATTAAATCACCCTATCTAAAATGTGAAATTACCCACCCTGAAATAGTAGCCCACTCTCATAAATGTCTCCACAATAGAATAACACAATGTGACTCTGAATGCATAATAATCAATCTAGTCACTACTCACAAATACTTGGGATTGACTTTAGACGATAAGTTCAATTGGCATCCACACATTGAACAAATATGTGAAAAGCTACGTGCTATCCTAGCTAAATTTTATATTATCAGAAATCGTCTTCCTTATAAAACTAGACTATTATTATATAATGCATTTTTTGACTCAATTGTATCCTACGGTCTATCTAGTTACGGTCGCACATATAAAACCTACCTGGATTCTATCTACAGACTGCAAGTGAGAATTTTAAAATTAATAATTCCACCAAGCGTCAAATCTCAACTCACGGATGAAAACACACTTTTTAAATATTGTCAAACGCTTCCTATTTACGACAAAGTTAAATTTAGTCTTTTAAAGGAACAATTTTTTAACACAAACTTACAGAAGAAAATAGACCACCCTATATACACACGTCAGATCGCAAAAAATATGTTAACTACCCACTCAGACAATAATTGTTACGGCGAACGGACAACTACTTACTTAATTCCTAGACTCTTAAATTCTTTACCTACATCCTTACGCAACAATATTAATATAAAAAATTGCAAATTTTGTTTAAAAAAATTTTACTTATCCTCTTTGTAAAAAACCCTAACTACATTATATATTTGTAACCGATTTTTTAAATTTTAAGTGCTACAGACAAACCTTAAAGGTTTAAGTGGCGCTTTATAGATGTATATTTTTTGTAATATGTTTTATTGATAATTAAATAAAAAAAAAAAAAAAAAAATCTATTTTTAGCGGTCGAGGTCGCGCAGGTGCGCTTTGGTTACGTGAATCGCGTCAATTTTGTTGCGAGTTTTATAATATAATAATCGCTGTTGTAAATTATTTATTTGTAACAACGAATATTATTGTAAAATGTATTTTTTTAAATGCTCACTCTTTTACGTATATTCATTCTTCCATTAAAGATACGTTTTGTTAATATTTTAAATTCTTAAATTATTTCTTTTAAATTTTTCGTTTATTGTACGCGAAATTCCACAGTGTTTTAACTGTGGTTACCACTGTAAACCTAACGGTGCCAACGAAGGTGGGCCCGGTTAGTTAAGTAAGTAAGTAAGGCCCCCTTCAGGGGCCTCACGGGCACACTTAACATAGATTCGGTGAGTTGTCGCGCCGAATATCTTCTTTCACACCCTCCTATATCCTTCTGCATCCCCTGGGTGCTGTGTGGGCGTAATATCGGATTAGCTGATTCACGTTCTCGGGCCTAGGGCTTGCTAGGGCTTCCCCTTAGGCCACATAGATTCCAACTCCATTGGGTCATTGCACATAGACTCAACGGTCTTTTGCGAGGCTCGCGAACCCTCTGAGATAATTGTGGTAGTTCACCACTCTACCTCTTGCCGTCCCGGGATGACCGAAACAAATTTTGCAAAACGAAACAAAGTACTCCTTTTTCACCCTCGCACTCAAGGAGGAAATCTTTTCGAGTCATGATTAAAAAGTCCCTAAGGAGATCTCGTGCGAGGATGTAATTGAAAGCCCAGAACATCCCTGTGTTAGAGGTCCACCGTATGGTAGCCCCTCGAGACAGAAAACCATATAACATGGTTCTGGTCTCTCTATCAGCCACCGCAGAGGGAAAAGAGGTTTTCAGGACCCTCTGCGGGCTCTCTGGCATAAGCGTAATGCCTCCCCACAAAAAGACCCTACCCGACGCAGTGTCACCTCTGCAAAGGGCACGGTCATAGCTCTCGGAGCTGCTTTATGGCTCCGAGATGCGTCAAGTGTTGGACGAGCATCTCACTCCAGTCTGCCCCCGTCCTAAGATTGCTAAGCTTAAGCCACGCGGTCTGTTTCGTTTGTTCGTTTTGGTCTGTTTCGCAGCGTTTTCTAACCACGAACTTCCTCCAGGCAACCCTCCTGAAGCTAAAATTCCGGAACAATTCCCTGATTACGAATGATTGTATCGTTCGAAACGATAGATTGCTCCCCAGAAGGGGCGGCGGTACTCTCATTTGCTACAAGCGGCCTCTGTATTGCACGCCGCTAGATCCTCTCGAACATTTACAAACATGGAAGTTTCTGTTTGCAGAATCAGTATGACTGGCCATCCGTCAATCGTACTAGTGTCTGTATACCTCTCTCTCTGAGCCTACCCACTTTCTGAGCAATATCCTGCAAGCTTACGTTCCTTGTGTAGAACGGTGAAAGCGCTTAGATCAGCTCTGTGATAACAGGTGGAACAGTCTCTTCGAGGAGCTGAAACCTTCTGACTTGAATACGGGCCGTACCCTCACTAGAATGCTCCTCCTAGACAGAAATGCACAGGGTCTTTCTCCCGTAACAGACTACGTTGACGTCCTCCACGTCTCTGTTGTGGAATCCACGGTTCAGGGGCTAAGACACTCTTCCTCCGGTTGTTTCCCTCACACCTGTGATGAGGTCGCTACAGTTATTAAGGACCATAAACCCAGTAAATGTCCCGGTCTGGACGGAGTTAGGAATAAAGTGCTGAAGCTTCTTCCGCCCCGTCTCGGCGCTGGTCTGCATCTTCAATGCGGCCATTAAAAATCACCACTTTCCAGCCGCCTGGAAAGAAGCGATAGTGATAGGTATACACACAAGCCTGGCAAAAATGCCAAGTCACAAGATAGTTACCGTCCAATCAGCTTGTTAAGCTTAATAGGTAAACTCTACGAGCGTATCCTTCTGAAACGTCTCCTAGTAGAGGACAAAAATCTTTTGCCCCTGAACAGTACGTTTCAAAGTCAAACCAGAACCACTTATATTTTAATTATTTATTTATATAGCAAATACATACACAGATTGAGTGATTCAAGCGAAAGACGTCCACTGCTGGACATAGATTTCCCCCAAAACAGGATGAATTGGCAAAGGTGTTTGTGGTATACAGTCTATCTCTTGGCTACGCGACACCCACGTGAACGATATGGGGTGATACTATTCTTACCCGGCACCACACGGCACAAACACACAGTGGCTTTGATTCGATTAATCACCATTCAGACCCCATCTTATCTGATGCCATCAAAAATAAACAAGACTCCCTTAAAAATACAAGGTTCATGCCTTACCATGGGAACTAACAATATGCTACAGTAAACAATGTAATTCCCAAAAGATTTCCATATGCAATTTTTTGAAAATTCTGGAGACTAGCACTGCTAATGATAGCTCATGCATGACATCTGGACCTCTTCCCTCCCTCTGATCTCCTTTGACCGCCCCAGGTACTAACACTTGGCTGGACAAGCTGGTGATGTGTTTCAAAGCCGACGATCCGGTGCAGAACTTGAGATGCTTGAAGGAACTCGAGAAATGGCCGGCGAATCCTTTCACTATTTCCGCGGTTAGCTTTTGCTGATATTATTAAAAAAACACGAATTACCTTTAAGTTAATTATGAAACTAATGTAGAATTTATTTGGTATGATAATTGTAGGGATTATTTATAATCATATTTATATTATATTAAAGTAGCGGCCCACTGTGATGGCCGTTTTGACACATTACAATAGTGACGTGAAAAGTGTTATTTTGAATAAAATATAATCAAATGCGAGTCGTTTCTATACATTTTTGAATTTATAACACAGTTTTAAACAAAGTTTTAAAAAATAAACTACAGTAGAACTTCGATAAGTTATAGTCCAAGGGAAACACAAAATATTTTAAGTTATAGAGGTTTTAAGTTATCAAGGGTCTATGTTAGGGATAGGTTAATATAGAGGTAGGTATGTACGTCAGAAGGATTGGTTCAATAAAATACAGAAATTTAAATAATCATATTTAATTATTCACATTGCTCGTTGCAGGTTTAGTCTACTTAAAAAAGTCTGTGATTTTCTTTTGTTTTAAACAATTCACAGTTTCTAAATCGATTTGATTGTCAATGACAAATAGAGAGGAGAATACATTATCTTTTATGTTGTTACATTGCTCTATAAATGATCGTAGAGTTGTTAAAGTTCTTTTCGCTTCGTTGATTGAAACGCTTGTAGATGGTGTTTATGGCTCGTTTATGTTATAGAGGTTGTGGAAACATTTCTTTAAGTAACTGAGCGCCAATACAGAGATTACTTATTTGAGTTAAAGAGGTTGCGTATTTTAAGTTGTAGAGGTTTTGGGCTCTGATGGGAAGGGAACATATTATTTTTTGAAGTTATAGAGGTGTTTAAGTTATCGAGGTTTGAGATGTCGAGGTTCTACTGTATATACTAATAATTATAATCACATTAATGATTCTTCCAAATGGAGTGGTTTTTTTATATTAAAAGCTTGGAAAGATGTGTTCACGGGATCTTATTATAGAGTTAAATATATAGTTAGACATATGTACAGTTTAGAAATCAGTACTAAATTAATGTTGTATCCTATAATTATACATTGAAAAAGTTTTATGACTAACTTCACATCACTGTCGACAATAAAGAACAGGAATTCGCTCCTTCGTATATTTATTAGCGAACACATGTGAAAGTGGCCAACACAGGGTGCCGCTACTGTAATTTTCAAAGTCAATTTACTTTTATTCCTATGTTTTTATTAGTTCTAATTATGAGGGTTTCCCCCAGAGATTCTTAATACAGGAGCACGAGAAATTAACGTCATTTTTAAATGTATGTATTTCCAGATGACAGAATTAATAACAATGGCTTTTCCGACGCAGTATGGTTTATATGAAACGTATAAGAGTTGGGAAATAAATCCTAAGCTCATACGCGTGAGACCGTCCGATTGCTTGGCGGAGTGGGCCGCGAGACTCGGGATACGGTAACTGTGACGTTTTATATAGACATTTCTAGAGTCAAACCAGGTAATGTCCCACCACGTAGGTACCAAGGCCCTACCACCATGCGCTATGGTTTCCTCACGATGCTTTCCGTCACACAAAACTCAGACTGTTTTTTTACAGGTGAGTTCAAATCCGCGTCCATTGACGTGAAATCCGACCGCGTTACCAACTGAGCCATCATAGCTCCTCTCCCGCCATATTTCTATAAAAAATCAAAAATCAAAATTTATTTATTCAATTTAGTCCCTAAGAAGGCGCTTATGAACGTCTAAAAACACTACCACCGGTTCGGAAAACAACCCAGTCGAGAAGAGCGCAGGCAAGAAACTCGATCTGGATCTTTTTTTTTCATAAATATAATAAATATCATTTTTTTTGTCATATAAAAAACTATACAAATCGTAGTTTTAATAATGTTAGCGGGTGCGCACAGAGATGTGGGTTAATTCCAGACATCACTATCGTTCAAGTAATGATCCACCCTGTAATAACCTTTTGAGATTAAAACTTGTTTGACATAATACTTGAACGTTATTGTCAGGTAAATCGGTAATGTTACTTGGGATCTTATTGTAAAACCGAATACTATTACCTATAAAGCTTTTATTACACTTACTTAACCTAAAGCGTGGGACGGCCAACTTGTCTTTACTTCTAATATTAAAATTATGACGATCATTCACTAGATCTAGCTTGTCTAAATTTTTATATGATTCTATTTGTCTGTCGTTGGTAATATTTCACTCCGTTCGGCAGAAACGCGATTGTGACGAAACGACTACAATCCGAAGGTTCTCGATCCAATGATTTTGAAACGGTTCCTTCGCCCGAACGTGTCTGGTGCACTTTGGCGAATGAGAGGAATCTTCCTCGACTAGCGTTGAACTGTCATTATCATAGTTCACAGTGAGTATCATGTAGGGATACCTCATTATCATAAGGAATTAATTAAAAAAAAAGAAGTTATTTTTGTAAATTACTTTTAAATGATATTGATAAGTTTCAGTAAGCCATAGTGTATAATTCTAGCCATGCGTCTGGCTTGGTGTGGGCTTGTAATGCGCAGGGGGGAGGGGGACGAGGGTGTTGTAAGAAAGAGGTATTGGATGTGAATTACTTTTAAATGATATTGATAAGTTTCAGTAAGCCATAGTGTATAATTCTAGTCATGCGTCTGGCTTGGTGTGGGCTGTAATGCGCAGGGGGGAGGGGGACGAGGGTGTTGTAAGAAAGAGGTATTGGATGTGAATTACTTTTAAATGATATTGATAAGTTTCAGTAAGCCATAGTGTATAATTCTAGTCATGCGTCTGGCTTGGTGTGGGCTTGTAATGCGCGCAGGGGGGGGGGGGACGAGGGTGTTGTAAGAAAGAGGTATTGGATGTGAATTACTTTTAAATGATATTGATAAGTTTCAGTAAGCCATAGTGTATAATTCTAGTCATGCGTCTGGCTTGGTGTGGGCTTGTAATGCGCAGGGGGGGGGGGGGGACGAGGGTGTTGTAAGAAAGAGGTATTGGATGTGAATTACTTTTAAATGATATTGATAAGTTTCAGTAAGCCATAGTGTATAATTCTAGTCATGCGTCTGGCTTGGTGTGGGCTTGTAATGCGCAGGGGGGGGGGGGGACGAGGGTGTTGTAAGAAAGAGGTATTGGATGTGAATTACTTTTAAATGATATTGATAAGTTTCAGTAAGCCATAGTGTATAATTCTAGTCATGCGTCTGGCTTGGTGTGGGCTTGTAATGCGCAGGGGGGGGGGGACGAGGGTGTTGTAAGAAAGAGGTATTGGATGTGAATTACTTTTAAATGATATTGATAAGTTTCAGTAAGCCATAGTGTATAATTCTAGTCATGCGTCTGGCTTGGTGTGGGCTTGTAATGCGCAGGGGGGGGGGGACGAGTGTGTTGTAAGAAAGAGGTATTGGATGCTAATGTGGACGGGGAAAGATGACATGCTTAGAAAGAGAGTGAATGTAGGTGTGATCGCAAATAGTGATGAATGGAAGAGGCAGACATGTTGCACAGACACCAAATAAAAATGGGATGAGGCCAGGGTGATGATGATATCATTCTGTCTATACTAATAAATAAAATTGAAGCGTCTGTCTGTTTGTTCCGGCTAAACTCAGGAATGGCTGGACCTATTTTGACTGGGATCTTTCTGGAAGACAGCTGAAGTTATGCGGCTTAACTTGTCCAAATTTATTTTTCCAATATAATTAGGGTTCTGCGTAAAAAAAAAACAATATATTCTATACTATCGGGTGTCGGGTATTCGAACTATCGGGTGACGCTATCGTTCTTAGATAGTACATTGAAAGCTAAGGTTAATTTGGTTATAGTATGGGTGGATTCAAAATCATCATATATCGAGCACAGTTTCTCAAACTTATTTTGTTTATCACTCATTTGAGTACTTATTTTTTGTCTAGAGTCCCCCTTATTATTTTTTAGAATTAAACCTTTTTAGACTATACTTTATAATATGGTCACGTCCGCTCTGGACGTCCTCGCTAACGTTATCGCCCAAGTTGAAAACCTTGAATGTAGACGATCATAGGCCCTAAAAATTAATAAAAATATATGTTTGGTAAGTAGCGGTGGGTTGGCGTGGTTGATACAAGAGGTAAAAGCGAAAAGGGCCCTCGCCCTACGAGACAACGATATCGAAGCACTGAAGAGCGTGCTCAAACAGGCAGGTCAGTACTTAACTGATAACAGAACGGATGAAGTTTTTAGTTCGATTCCTTTATAATTAAGATTTCCTAAAATATATTATAAACATATAATCAATAATCGTTTCTGTTGATTGCTTTGAACTTCAACTCACATCTTTCGAACGCAAGAAATAAATGGGGATATCTTTACTACAATAGCAAACCTTTGTTGCGCCAGCTTCTCACTGGAACATTGAATTGTAGCAATAATTTTTTTTTTTTTTGCAAAAATATTTAAAAAAAGATTCTAAAACTGAATTGAAATTAGAATCGTTATCCGAAAACAATTTAAAAGAACACGTTGTATTTCTAGTATTTTCATCATCATCATCATCTCCCTACCCTTTTCCCATTTTTATTTGGGGTCGGCGCAACATGTCTTCCTCTTCCATTCCTCTCTATTTGTTGTCATCTCCGCATTCACTCCTTTTCTAAACATATCATCTTCCACACAGTCCATCCATCTTTTCTTTGGTCTTCCCCTTCCCATGTAACCGACCACATTCATATCCAATACCTTTCTGACAACATTCAGTATTTTGTTAACACTAAAACAATATCAGTCACTATCACGTCCTCAACTTTAATCGAAAAAGACACACATATTATTAATTATGAAATTCTGATACGTTTTTTATTTAGTGGAAAATATATTAAATAAAATATCCCTTTGTAAATTAAATTAATTATCAGCTGATGTGCGCGAGCGCGTGCGCATGCGCGGTCATCGCCCGCAGAATTATTATCGCACGGTTTTAATACTTCAAATATATTTAGTTTCATTAATTTCATTACTATATTATTTTTTGGTTTGTTTGCTTATTCACAAATATACTTGTAAGCTCCCATTTAATTAATACCAGAGGATTCAAAGTTACGTATATAGTTCGATGCAAACTTTTTCGCGGCTCAGGAATTAGCCGAAAGTTATTTTTACTCAATATGTATTATGTACGGGAAATTATTTCTAAGAAAAAATACGTTATTGAAATCGGAAGTAAGTAATTGGACTAGAGAATATAAGGGGAAATGCAATTTACGTCATAAAATAATCCCACCGTCAGATCGTACTTCATCCCGATACACAAAATTTGATTCTGCGCATCGTCTCGTACGATGTTCCGAGCCGCCATCAAGTTTGAATCTATCTATACGTATTTTTTGTGTGTGTGCGCCAATAAAAAAAATACCAGGTTAGATCAATTACCTTTTTCCCCCTCTAGTTGAAGATCACTGGATGTATGAAGACGGCTCCGAATATGACTCTGATGATGGCTCTGAAGATAGTTCTGAAGATGGCTATCGAGGTAAACAATTGCTGCAGATGAAAAGACTTTTGTTACAGTTAACAATGGATGTCCATGGTAAGTTATTTATTTATTTATTAGTTTGGAAATTACCCCATTAACATAGAACGTGTATTTTAACTGTGCCGCTTTGAAAACGAGGTAGAACGGGCCCGGTGTGTATGAATGAATACATTAGCATAATAAAGACTGTCGTAACACGTAGAGCGGACGAGATGTGAACACACATCAAACGTCAAAAAGTGATTGAGAGAACAAAGCGCATCCTCATTTTTACGTTACGCGGGCGTTGGCGCTGACACGCATATGCACGAGGTTGATGAGGAAAGGTCCTATTACTGCGAGTGATTGTATCGTCGCGGTCGATTAAAATGTTACGTACGTGGACGGCGTGTCGGACTGGCGAGTACTATGAGAGGGTTCGGTTGTGTTTCCGTGCGTTCGAAGAAGGCGGACGGACCTGGGGTGCTCTTCTTAAAATTAATAAACTCCCGTGCGAGTCAGGGAGATTTGGCGAGCATAACCCTAAGTAAATTTTAGCAGCGCACCGCAATCGAAGAAACGGCCATTCCGACATGGCAAGAGGGTAGGGGGTGTATTACCTCCTTGCCTGAAGAACAGGGGGCGCGCCAAAAATCTAAAAGGCTACACGAGCCTTGCAAGAGATCGCTGAGTCCAGTGTGAACTCGTTGTTTTCGTCGTATGAATATTCTAGAGTTGTGACGTATTGTTTACAATTAAATAGCTTTGCATTAAATATCACTCACTGTTTAGTTAATAAAAATACATCGCATTATGTCTACACCTAAGGCTGGCGTGCATCATCTAAGCTTATATTTGACAAAAATCAAATCCGTAGTTAAATCTACAGTTAGGCAAAAACGTGTTGCACCATCCGACTTTAGCTTAAATTACGTCATAATTTAACTGTAACCGTAACCCACGAAATTAGGGCGTTTAAAATTTAAACCAATTTTATTTCGATTGTCATGACATCTGCAAACGATATTTAAGAGATCCTATTATTTATATTGTACAAAAATATGTCTCTATTGTAAGATATTTCGTGGGAATTGTCTTCTAGCGATGTTTTCTCTTTTTGTTTCAAGCTAATACCATCATTTTTTTACATAAAATGTAAAATGTTTTTATGTTTATCAATAAGTGTTTGCAGACTTAATATTTCAGATTTTGTAAAGCTACTAATTTTATCCCTAAAACATAAACACGAATGAATAAGTAATAATACTCGGCAACAATAATAATTAAAATGTCTTTCATTAGGATATATATTACAGTAATAAATGTAAGACATATACTATCTTTTTTAATTCTTGATAAACTTGGTTTTTACAGTTAATAGAATTTGATCCATAACGAAATATATCCAAAATTTTCGTTTTAGTCTAAACTGACAACAATAACAACACGTTTGTTTTCTATTTGTCAATAGTGTTTTTGACATTTTTAACGATGGTAACATACATAAAATATTCACCTTAATATTTATTAGGAGATTGATGTATCTTTCAACTGACAACCCTTTTAACTTTAACCCTTACTAAAAGTTGGGTTGTGCACTCGAAACTTTGCTACTGCTATGGTTACAGACATAGTAAAGATTAAGTTTCAATTTAAACTTTACTATAACTGGACATTTCGTGCACTCCACCCTTAGTCCAGTGGTCGTCAATCTGTGGCCCTTGGACGATATTTTTGTGGCCCGCGATGTCTCGAACAATTTGATACATAATGACTCAAAGCCAAGTTTAGGTTATTAAGAGGTAGTTTGACAAAATCGACTTTATAAGCTGTTATTGCCATAGAAAAACTATGGGGAAGTCGCGTTTAATTAAATTAAATAAGTTTAATTAAGTTAAATAGCTCATGATATCAACTATCATGGTATCCATCAAAGTGCGGGCCGCTAATGGTACCTCACACTGACATATGTGGCCCATGACCAGGCAAGTGTGACGACCACTGCCTTAGTCGTTTACTAGTTTATTTGGTAGGTGAAAATGTTTACAGTTTGTTTTATTCGACGCAACGCATCTGCGTAGTTATGGCGAGATATTATATTTAATCGTAATAGCATATATGCAACAATATATGTAACATGACAGATCCGGATACGAAGGTGGACAATCTCTTGGGCGAAGCGAATGATTGCTGGAACGAATTTAACAACACCGAAAAGGCCAAGAACAAGGAGTCATTGCATTCGATTCACGAAATCGTTATGTCGTACTACGCGGTACTGTGGAACCAAAGCGGTTTGTATTCTGTTGTCTTAAATAATTACCACACGCACACACGCACCCACGCACACGTACACACGCACAAACACAAGACATTTAATTCCGTAATAAGATAATTGGTGGCCGGTTATTTTTTTACTTTTTAAATTCAGAGGTTTTTGTTAATGGTTAGTGTAAACTTTAGGCCGTTTACTACCGTCAGAATTTACAAAATTATTTCGAGTTGGTTTCTTTCCTGATAAAAACTAAAAATAAATAATTAAAAACATTTCTCTAATAATTTTTCTAAGAAATGTCTGTCTGTTTGTTTGACCAGGCATCGCTAACGAAGTACTAAATATACTTAAAAAATTCAAAAACGTAATTATAAAACTTGCTCTGCAGTAACATGATATTTTTAATTCATTCAAATCGGTTATATCTATCAATAACAAAGTCGGGTTATTTACATACCATTTATAACACAAGAACGGCTGAACTGATTTTTATAATTTGTTGGTTGTTAATAGCTAAAAATAACTAAAAAAAAAAAATAGGAAAAAAAAAAAAAACATTCTATACAATACACTGCATAGAACGCATGTATCGATTCTGAGGCATTAGCAAGTTTGCCGGGACCGGGACTTTCCTTAAAGCAGTGGCGGGTTTCTTCATCCCTTTCTCTTTGCCCGCCACTGCTCTGTCAAACTCTTCCCTTTTCTATTTATGGGGGGTAGGAAGTATATCCTGCCCCCCGGACTGTCGACCAGTACGGTCGTGCCTCCTTCTGAGGCGGGCTCAGAGGTGGAGGGGAAGTATTCTCCTTCATCCCTACCGGGTCATTGCACGGACGAGGCCTGGTGGGTTCGCTGCAGGGGGCGACGCGGTGCTTGCGAAAGCCGCCCCGTGTCGCCCCCATCCCAAATGCAGCGGACGGCCCCGGGGGGTTTTAGTGGGTATTTCCGGGCGCTTCACGTCCGGGCGAGTCCCACACTGGCACGGAGTTCGTCCCTCCGTGCCCCCTTACATATTACATTGGGGGACTCCGGTCTCACTAATGCAATAGATAAGGGTAGTGCGTAAATGCATTTCCCCCCGTCTATTATGAAATCATTTTAATAACATGTTATCATGTAGGATTACGAGAATTGAAACAGTCGCGAATTTCATCAGAATTTCGGTGTGTCTATAACAGATGCAGCCGAGAAGAATAACTTGGCTGTCGCCATGTCGAGAGTGTTGGGACAAGCTATAGAATACAACTCTGGTAAGTGCGAGGTGCTCGTCGCCGTGCTTCTGGACTGTCTTAACAACTGCTCTGGACTCTCTGAAGAAGCGGCCAGGACCGTGCTCGATAGCGTAAGTGTTATCGATCAGATGTCTAGATTTAATCCCTGTCTAGCCCATAGACCAACCGATAGACGACCACTATTGGACATAACTCTCCCCCAATAAGAGAGGAATTGCCATAATCGTCACGCTTGTTAGGCGAGTTGGCGATTGTAAGTGTTTGTGGTACTCAGAAGATGCTGCTGCTCATCCCTTTTTTTTTTTGTCGGGGGGAAATGCATTTACGCACTACCCTTACCCATTGCATTAGTGAGACCGAAGTCCCCCAATGCAATGGGTAAGGGGGCACGGAGTGACGAGTTCCGTGCCAGTGCCGGGACTCACCCGGACGTGAAGCGCCCGGAAATACCCACTAAAACCCTCCGGGGCCGTCCGCTGCATTTGGGATGGGGGCGATACGGAATTGCACAGCATGCCACCGCGTCGCCCCTGCAGCAGACCCACCGGGACTCGTCGTGCAATGGCCCAATGGGGATGGGGGAGAATATTTCTCAACCCCACCTCTTCGCCCGCCCCCCCGAAGGGAAGCATGACCCTACGGTCAGCATTCCGGGGGACAGGATATATTTCCTACCCCCCATAAAAAGAAAAGGGAAGAGAGGGACAGATCGGAGGCGGGCCAAGAAGAAAGAAGAAGGAGCCCGTCCTGGGCCCATCCCTGAGGCAACTCGAACAAAATATGTTTTAGCTTAAGTTTAATGCCGAAATAACTGGATATCCTTTTAACATTGTCATTATTTTTAGGTGTCTATGAAATAACTGGATATCCTTTTAACATTGTCATTATTTTTAGGTGTCTATGAAATAACTGGATATCCTTTTAACATTGTCATTATTTTTAGGTGTCTATGAAATAACTGGATATCCTTTTAACATTGTCATTATTTTTAGGTGTCTATGAAATAACTGGATATCCTTTTAACATTGTCATTATTTTTAGGTGTCTATGAAATAACTGGATATCCTTTTAACATTGTCATTATTTTTAGGTGTCTATGAAATAACTGGATATCCTTTTAACATTGTCATTATTTTTAGGTGTCTATGAAATAACTGGATATCCTTTTAACATTGTCATTATTTTTAGGTGTCTATGAAATAACTGGATATCCTTTTAACATTGTCATTATTTTTAGGTGTCTATGAAATAACTGGATATCCTTTTAATATTGTCATTATTTTTAGGTGTCTATGAAATAACTGGATATCCTTTTAACATTGTCATTATTTTTAGGTGTCTATGAAATAAAGGACCTATTAAAATTGTGCGTAACTTTTTGTACGCGATTTTTTTTTTACACTTATTTTTTTGTTTCTAAAAGAAGGCAAAGATATTTCTCACAAATTCAAACGTCTATACTAATGTAGGTATATATACGGTACATGGAGTTCGTCCTTCCGTGCCCCCTTACCCATTGCATTGGGGGACTCCGGTCTCACTAATGCAATAGGTAAGGGTAGTGCGTAAATGCATTTCCTCCCGTCAAAAACAAAAAGGTATATACGGTACATAACATACCAAAAATTCTACAATTTTTTTTGCTTCTGTGTGTTTGCTCCGGCTAATCTCCGCAACGGTTGGATCGATTTTTTACTAGACTTTTTTTTATGTTAGGCTGAAATGACTCCGCGCAATTTTTTGTGTTTTTTTTTTAACGCGGAACCCTAATTATTTTTGATAAATAACAGCAGTCTAATCATACGCCGTGGTAACTTCAGCCGTATGCCAGAAAAAGTCCAGTCAAAATTGGTATAAACATTCATGTGAAACGTTATTTTAATATGACAGACAGACGCTTCAATTTTATTTATTTGTATAGACAATCAGAAATTGTCCCTCAGCTGGAGACTCTTCCGTCGGTCCACCCCTCCGCGGGGGACATACGCAGTCACCTGCACGTGTTCCCTCCGTCCGTTCTGTCGGAGTACCCGGGCGTGACGTCACACCGGCCCCCCTCCCGCCGCGGCAGGTCGACCGACATGTACCGGAAGTGCTTCCAGCTGGTCGCTGACGCCGGCTACTCACTGACCGACTATTGTGAGAAGCTAGGGAGAGCTATCAATAATAATGGTGAGGAAAATATTCTCGATGAGTTTTGCAAGTGATGGTTTCATGCTAAAACTCCCTTAACCTCTTGAGCACTAACCTGGCGTTTACGCCAGCTTTCTATTGTCTTCCTATTGTCATATTAATATGTCGATTACCCATAAAAATGAGACAATAGGAAAACAATGGAAAGCTGGCGTAAACGCCAGGTTAGTGCTCAAGGGGTAAATATCTAACCCAAATACTTTTTTTTTATCAACTCGTCTGTATGTTTTTTTTTAATGTTTGTTACACGATTTCTCCGTCATTTGTGGACCGAATTGCAAAAATTTTTAATCGAAGGAGTTCACTCTCGAGTGCTCCCATTTCCACTGGATCAGTGGAACTCGGGGGAAATGGTGAAATACCTTTCTTTTTTTTGACGAGGGGCATGCATTTACGCACTACCCTTACCCATTGCATTAATGAGACCGAAGTCCACCAATGCTTTAGGTAAAGGGGCACGGAGGGACGAACTCCGCGTCAGTGTGGGACTCGCCCGGACGTGAAGCGTCCGGAAACACCCACTAAACCCCCCGGGGCCGTCCGCAAATGGTGAAAACCTTAGAATATGATCGACACTTCAACATGTTTTATATATTCGTTTCCAACGCTATGAAGTAGACTTTACAGCTATACCTAGTAGTACATACACTAAAAAGTAGAAAAAAAAACTTTATTAAAACCGACTTGAAAAGAATAAACTATAAAAATGCACTAAAAAGCCAATAAATAATTACTTTATTAATCTGGTTCGTTAATTTTGGAGTCGGTGCCGGCTCGGGTTAATAACTGCCTAAACTTTATCACAATTACACATTAAGCTAAATTAATCGAAATTGAATACAATTAGCGACGTATAAACTGGCACAGATTACAAAAATAACGAAGCAGACTAATAACGTAATTATTTATTAACTTTTTAGTGCATTTTTATAGTTTATTTTTTGAAGGCGGTTTTGTTTAAAATTAAAAAAGTTTTATTTTGTTTTCGTAATTTACTCAAATTTTGAAGGTTTAACGGGACAAATAAACTTTATATTCAGATTTTCTGCGGATCGAACTAAATGAAACTCATACTCGATCCAGGTACACAATTTTTTATGCTTTTCTTTCTGTTATCGCAATTTACTCGAAGTTTTGATAAATGTGAGTCAAATGCACAAACTCCATGCCCACTTGTGGGATGTAATGTTTAGGACTAGTTAATCCTAAGTTGGTGATTTGATTGTTAGATCGGGAGGAATGGAAGAGAACCTTCGACACGATGATGACGAGGATATTCAACAACGAGTTCGCCGGCGACGACTACCGCCTCTTGAATAAATACAAAAATGAACTTTGTCATATATACGATTATGGTAAGTTTTTGAATATCAAATCCGGTGATTCCAGACATATGTGTTAGCTACCTCTGTGAACTTGGCAGCCGACTTTCCACCTTTTTTTTATTTTTTTTTTTCATTACCGTTGGATTCTACGTCGTTTGTACCACTTTCATTTTCGTCTGTACCTCAAACCAAAAGCAGTAATAGCGTTTTGAAAATTTGACCCGCAGCCGACTTTGGAAAAACGAAAATTTTGCAACGGGATCTGATTCGGGGTCGCTTGTACCCGTTTGTACCACCTTCGCTTTTCAGTTTTTTTCAAAACCCAAAAGAGATACGGCAATTTGAAAATTTCGAAAAACTAACTTTTCCATTTTTGAAAATTTCGAAAATCTGTCGCTAACTGGACCCCGTTGACAGAATTGAAATATCTCAATAATTGCGGACGCCAAGTGAAATTCGTTTTTCAAAATCGAAAAAGGCTCGTAAATTTTTTTGGTGTGAGGTACAAATGAAAATGAAAGTGATTCCCGCGGGTACAAACGATTCTGCGTCGACCCCCGTTCATAGATTTTCGAAATTTTCAAATCCAGTCATTTTAAAAGTAATATATTCAGGCCAATAGATTCGTGGAAGGCAAAGTCTGTCATGCGCTGAGTACGAGAGATTCCATGTGTTATTCGCAGATAGAACAGATGCGAACACGAAACGGCAGACGTTACGTAACGTGGTGTCGAAGGTAGACGTGACGTCACAGAGTGTGCTGCGCCTCTCAGCGCTCTGCCCGGAGCTCGCGCGGCGCGGCCTGGAGGGCGACGCGTGCCTGAGCGCGCTGCTCGGCCTGCCCGACGGGGTCAACGTCGTCTACTTCGATGAACGGGTGACTTGCACACACACACACACACACACACAAACATACACAAACAAAACTTTCCATTTCATTTAAAGTTTATTATGGTCTCGTATGAGCGATGATGGCACAGTGGAGAGTGCGGCCGGATTTCGCGTCTGTGGACGCGGGTTCGCGCCCGCCTATCCAACTCTACAGCCTGAGCTTTCGGTGAAGGAAAACAGCGTGAGGAAGTCATAGCATGGTGGTAGCGGCATTTTCTAATAATCCCCGCCTGGGGGTGGCTACCACCCTCAAGTTTGAAAACCTTGAGAACAAGTACCTCTAATTTACTACATGTGTGACACGGTCAAAACACCCAGCCAATTGCTCATTTGCTTGCTTATTTTTGATGAAATGAGGGACGGAGGCGTTTTAATAGTGATTACGTCAGATTGAACTGGCCCATATTAATCTTGTGTTTTTCGTTAAACAAAGTGCCTTCGCCACGAAAAAGTTTCACTTGAGCGATTAGTAAAAATGTCTCGTTTTAAACGTGCTCGTGTCCGTTGTGTGATGAGGTGCGGGTGATGTCCGGGTCCGTCCGGCGCGCGTGCTTGCTCGAGGCGCGGCTGTCGGACGGCGTCCGGTTACGGTTGATGCACAAGTCCGGCGACCGGATGACCGGTGACGCGTCCGCGCTGCGGCTAGGTCGTGTCCTCGCGCGTCACTCGCCACTCAACACTCGCTTCACGTATTACGAGGTAACAGCAACAGTGTGGTACCGGCTAAGAATAGTGCCTTACAGTGTGGTACCGGCCAAGAATAGTGCCTTACAGTGTGGTACAGGCTAAGAATAGTGCCATACACTGGTACTGGCTAAGAATAGTACCATACACTGTGGTACCGGCTAAGAATAGTGCCTTACAGTGTGGTACCGGCTAAGAATAGTGCCTTACAGTGTGGTACCGGCCAAGAATAGTGCCTTACAGTGTGGTACAGGCTAAGAATAGTGCCATACACTGGTACTGGCTAAGAATAGTACCATACACTGTGGTACCGGCTAAGAATAGTGCCTTACAGTGTGGTACCGGCTAAGAATAGTGCCTTACAGTGTGGTACCGGCCAAGAATAGTGCCTTACAGTGTGGTACCGGCTAAGAATAGTGCCTTACAGTGTGATACCGGCCAAGAATAGTGCCTTACAGTGTGGTACCGGCTAAGAATAGTGCCTTACAGTGTGGTACCGGCCAAGAATAGTGCCTTACAGTGTGGTACAGGCTAAGAATAGTGCCATACACTGGTACTGGCTAAGAATAGTACCATACACTGTGGTACCGGCTAAAAATAGTGCCTTACAGTGTGGTACCGGCTAAGAATAGTGCCTTACAGTGTGGGTACCGGCCAAGAATAGTGCCTTACAGTGTGGTACCGGCTAAGAATAGTGCCTTACAGTGTGGTACCGGCCAAGAATAGTGCCTTACAGTGTGGTACCGGCTAAGAATAGTGCCTTACAGTGTGGTACCGGCCAAGAATAGTGCCTTACAGTGTGGTACCGGCTAAGAATAGTGCCTTACAGTGTGGTACCGGCCAAGAATAGTGCCTTACAGTGTGGTACAGGCTAAGAATAGTGCCATACACTGGTACTGGCTAAGAATAGTACCATACACTGTGGTACCGGCTAAAAATAGTGCCTTACAGTGTGGTACCGGCTAAGAATAGTGCCTTACAGTGTGGTACCGGCCAAGAATAGTGCCTTACAGTGTGGTACCGGCTAAGAATAGTGCCTTACAGTGTGGTACCGGCCAAGAATAGTGCCTTACAGTGTGGTACCGGCTAAGAATAGTGCCTTACAGTGTGGTACCGGCCAAGAATAGTGCCTTACAGTGTGGTACAGGCTAAGAATAGTGCCATACACTGGTACTGGCTAAGAATAGTACCATACACTGTGGTACCGGCTAAAAATAGTGCCTTACAGTGTGGTACCGGCTAAGAATAGTGCCTTACAGTGTGGTACCGGCCAAGAATAGTGCCTTACAGTGTGGTACCGGCTAAGAATAGTGCCTTACAGTGTGGTACCGGCCAAGAATAGTGCCTTACAGTGTGGTACCGGCTAAGAATAGTGCCTTACAGTGTGGTACCGGCCAAGAATAGTGCCTTACAGTGTGGTACCGGCTAAGAATAGTGCCTTACAGTGTGGTACCATACCGTTACCAGTTTGTAGCGTCAGCGCTACATATTGCAAGTGTTGATATTTGTTTGATTAATATAGAAAAATAGAACACAATAAATGCATAAGACGTTTATTATTGCACACTTGACACAATGACATTCATATATTATACAGAGAGAGAAAGTTGCCAACAATATAATATTAGGTTGCGTTCCTATTTTCCAACAGTAAGGTATATAAGTTAGCCAGCCTTGCCCTGTCTGGCACACGTAGTGCACATTCAATGCACATGCACTGCACTCTGTATACATTAAAATAATACTAGTTATTACTACGTTTTATTTGGAATGCAACCTTCGTCAAAAGTTAATAAAAGTCATAGGGAAGAGAAGGTAGTTTGGTTTACTAGTGCTCAAGTATCAAGAATCACTCGCCCCAAAATGTTTGCAAAAGAAAAAAAAAGCTTACAAAGAGGGTGTTGTGTTGCAAACTAAAAATTTTGCTTATGTAAGACTCAAAAGGTCCCTTGTTATTTTTTATCTATTTTTTGTGTAGGTAACACCGCTGGGCGACGATTCCGGTCTCATGCAGTATCTAGAGGACCACGAGACCCTCGGAGCGATCATTTCTGACTCCTACAATATTACCCGTAAGTACATATTCAACATTTACTACATCTGTCTCCCTCACACTTGTTTACAATTTGGCTAGTGCGAGTGAGACCATCGAATTTTATAAATTTCGGTATCCTTTAAAAGAATATAATCCTAGTGCACTAGTGTACCGCGAACGGTACAAAATATGTGATCGCCGATTAAATATTTGTGTTTGTAACTCTTTATTTCGAACTAGCTGTGTACCCGCGGCTCCACCCGTGTCTTATTTCCAATTCCGCACATTTCATCACTGCGTAGTATAGTTTTTAAATAATTATAGGAAAATATTAGACGCTATTTTTTGTACAGACCCTAAATTATTTTTGGTGCGTGTTCAGTGCAAATCGAGTGGTTCTCGAGTTATTAGCCAACTAACGAAAAGACAGACATAGGGACGTTGCCTTTTATACAATGTAAAGGAAATGGAAGTGCAGTGCATTTTGCCGAAGAAAAAAAAAAAAACATATTGACACCTGAGACGCTGATTAATAAGCTTAGTTCAGGTTTATGTGTAGGAAAATCCAATGCGGCGGGTCAGACCGACTGTTGGCGTGGCGACGCGTCGCCATGTTATGTGGACAGTATGAAACAGCTAAGTCACTGGTTAAAATGATTGTCTGAATTTTCAAAATTTTCGATTTTCAAACCTGTCTATCATGACCTTTTTTTTTTTTTTTTTTTTAACGGGGGTAATGCATTTACGCACTACTCTTACCTATGTCTGTCATGACCTACTCTTTTTTTAATTATTGTATATTTTTATTATTATTTTATTATTTTTCTAAGGTTGACTGATATTCTTAGCAACTTTTTATCTCCCTAATTCGTTACACGTAATCATAAGTGGATCGAATAATGATATGAATGCTAACGTACTCATTCGGGGGAGGTTTTGCCGAAATGTTGATAATGTTACTTACGTGAGAATCCGTATCAGAAACCGTACCCGGGACAGCGGACGACGAGCTGATCCTCCAGTCGATGAAATCATCCCTACAGAGGTACAGGAAGCTGTGCTCCAACGTACCCTCGACCTGTCTGAGGTACGTCCTACAACATATACTTCTGAATTTTTTTTTAATTATGCCCACATGGTGACTCCTGACAAAAGTAAAAAGTCAAAATTTTGACAAAACTCCTAGTTTTTTTTTTTGCTACATCTATTTCCCTATTCTTTTAGGGAACGTCGGCTATAGGTATCCACAGCTCTCTGTTCAGGCTTTGTCGCTGTCAAAGACTAAAGGGGGCGGGGGGGGGGGGGGGTGGATAGTTGAAGTCATATTGACAGTGTACATTAAATACATAGTGACTCACACATTTTCAAAATTATTGTCAATACTCATTTTTCATCTTATTGTTTAGAGGTTTTAAGGCCCTAACACACGTACAGACCGAACCGCGGACATGGTATGGCGGCCGAGGTCATCAGTTGCCTGAGCAGGGATGTCCCTATCCCCGAGGATCGTATGCATCACGCTCAGATTCAAACCGACTCAAAAATATCGATATTTTTTTAATGTTTGTCCCTTCCTTAATTAAGCGACTGATGATATCGGTCGCCCGTCATACCATATCCGCGGTCCAGTCCGTACGTGTGATAATATCATTAACGAGAATGTTACTAATTTGTATACTTTTGTGTAATTTCTCTATTTTTAAGAGAAGTAAGAGTCAATTCGACATGTGTAATTTTAGAGCGGTTAAGATCCCTACGATACGGCACACCCCCCCCCCTCGCCTCTATCTTAGCCCCCCTTTGGGTATTAGAAACATTGACATATGTAATTTTAACAATATTTGATTAAATAATTCAAAGTAAATAAATGAACATTGCTTACGTTCTCACCTTTTAGACAATACTCTCCCCCTTTCTCTACTGTCGTCAAAAATAAACAAAGTCTAAACCCTCCTTCGATGCTAGCACGTAATACTAGCAACAGAAATAAAAATAATGCATTTATGCCATAAGTAAGTGAGTGGTATTGAAATAGGTCAGGTATTGAGAAACGCAGCTCCTGCATTCAAGACTTCATTGAGAAGAAGCACAGGTACCTGGACTCGATGGCTTTCATGACAATCCTCGTTTGGATTTTGGGTATTTATTTTGTGGTTTTTTTAATTTTTTTAATTTTACAGAATGTGTGTTTCCCCCGAGAAATTATGTTGTTTCAAATTGTTTTTTTTTTGTCAGACTCATGTACTATTTTCGTTATTTATGCTAAAATAATGATGATCTTTCTGTTTATTGTAGCAAGAATTATTTATATCTTAACGTTGAGAAGTGTAGTATAATATCTTTTTCTAGAAATGTTAATCCTTTTCTTTATGAATATTATCTCAATAACATCATTTTGAAACGAGTGCCCGGGGAGCGAGACCTGGGTATACACCTCGATAATAAATTAAACTTTAGTGATCATGTTAATAATATAATTGGGAAAGCTTTTAAAATTCTTGGCTTTGTTCTTAGAACTGGGAGAGATTTTAAGCAACCAACTACTCTAGTACTTCTTTATAATGCTTTGGTTCGTTCTCTATTAGAATATGGTTCAATAATACGGAATCCACAATATAACAAATACATTAACCTTATTGAAAGTGTACAAAATCGATTTAAGAGGCACTTAACGTTTAAATGTAAATTGTCAAATAAACCTTTGCCACATCTGCCTTCACTCACTAATCGTCGAATAGTGAGAGATCAAATTTATTTATTTAAACTTCTTAGAAATTTTATTGATTCTCCGTTTCTTGTCAGTGAAATTAATTTTAGGGTTCCTCGACCAAATGCCAGAAACCACTTACTTTTTAAAATCCCTGTTGCGCGAACGAGGTATGTGAAGAACACATATTTATTTCTTTAATGCGATATACAATAAGATGTTTACTAAAATTGATATATTTGCATGCGCCATCAGTTCCTTTAAAAAATTGCTGAAAATAGTTTTAAATTTCTAGTGTTTGCCATAATATTATATCTTGTAATGATGGAGGTATTAGTGTTGTTATATTTACTTTCATTAATTATAATTTTAGTGGAAACTTGACTGGTTTATGTATTATTGTTATGTAATTTCATATGTGTATATTATTAACTGTGTGTTTCCCAAATAAATAAATAAATAAAATTTTGTCAAAGTTTCAGCCCTTAATATAAAAATAATATTAGAAGGCACGTCTTATCGAATTTCAAAAAATCCATTGATTTAATATGGTTAATTAGATTTCTAACATTCATTTCTTACTGTGTAGAATGTTTATTTTCAGGTAAACACTAATTATCGATTCTGCTTTATCATTAAATTGTGTACAAAAAAAGCTCACAGAGGCAAATTTGTAAAACTGTTTTTTTTTTTATTCACGCTGAAACGTTAAGTTTAAATATATATAATCCAAATATACCTTGCATTTTAGTAGATTCTATAAAATAATAATAGCTACAATTGTTTTTAGAATTTCGAGCGATGTTCACCGATTTATAGAAAATAAGCATCGATTTTTTTTTAGCACATCACTATAAACCTGGCGGTTGACATTCGAATAGACGAGAATAGAGATTGTTAAAATTGGTACAAACAAAAATAGATCAGTGTTGCCAACCTGTACGATAATAATTTAGCCACTGTACAATAACGAATTTTTAATTATACTTAACGTACGATAGTTTTGAGCAAGAACTAAATTAACATCATTAAGTGCTGTAAACACCAGCAGACTATTTTCAGTCCCCCCCCCCCCCACAGCTTATGACTTTGTATATGAAAAGCTCGAATAATAAAATTTTAAATTAGCATTCAAGTGAGTAAACATTAAAAACATGTAGTGGGTTACATTTAACCTCCTGAGGTATTCCTCAAACATAGTTTTAGTTTTGTTTTTTTAACTTGAAAGACACGATTCAATCCTATATTATGAAACTACAAGCACTAAATTAAGTTTCAAAAAAGGTTAAGTAGTTAAGTAGTATATTAGTAATATATTCTAGGTTCTCAACGTGAGCGATATCGCCCCCTTGTATGGCCCCCAGAGACCCAGAGAAAATTAGTGGTCAATAAGACAACGCGAAGGGGCCGGGGGCAGATTAAAAATATAGTCTAAAAAAGACAAAATATTAAGATGGATATATGTTCTAGGCTGTGCAATATATTATTATTCTAAAAACAATTATATTCCGTAAAAGTATGGTAATGTAATCTTGAAGAGTTGGCAACACTGGTACAGATCTAGCAAAGCAAGTTGTCGCCATGTATTCAGGTTTGGGCGATAGACATTTGTACAATATAATGTACTGTGTCGCGGACGGCTCCGTCTGCGGCGTCGACTGGACGGCGCTGATGCAGCACGAGAACCCGGCGGAGCCCGCGCCCGCCAGGCTCACCAGGAACATGCTGGCTCTCTGCGATACTCAAGGTACGCGTATACAGACGGACAGCTCTCCGGTATCATTTGTGACTCCAGGACACTTGTCATATTCTATTGCACGTGGCCCGTTGGATGTGTGACGTCACAAGAATGGATGCTTCACCAACTCATCCCACACCCTCTCACCCTCTCCCTTCCAGCTGAGGACGACCAGGCGCCGTTTTCATTCATACATTGTGAAAATTCCATTCATTCGTACGAAGCGTTTTTCCACTTCGTTTTGACTCGAATAAACTATCTCTGCTTCTTCGTTTTTAAATTCCTGCAATATAGCGATCTTCAAAAGAAGAGTGAATCAGATTTTACTGAGCGATCGCGTGAGCCTCGTCCTCACTTACCAACAGGTGTGATTGAGGCGAAGCGTCGATCAGTATAGTTAAAGAAAATTAATAAAGTCAAGAATAAATTACAGTAATAAGTTATGAGAAGAAGGGAAGCGCATGCCGGTAAAATAGTTATGAATGTGAATCTATAATTAGATGAAGCCAAAAGAACTTTGAATGGACTGTGTGTGAATGCGTGCGTACGTGCGTGTACGTGCGTGTGTGTGTGTGTATGTGTACGGGATAATACGAAAGAAAAAGGACCATTTACAACTTTTTATCCTTGGGACTAAAACCAAATCAATTTGAGCGTCCGCACGTCCCCGCTGGCCCAAATAACACGTGGAGGGGAAAAACAAATAATATAGACTAACCCATTTAACCCAGTGAAGGGAGAAAAAAAATAAATATAGTTATAAAAATATAGTTTTAAAGCTCACGTTGATGTAAGTCATTTTGTTTTTTGTATATTTATATTTTAAAAGTATTTATTGTATACAATTTTGTTGAATAATATATCAAATAAAAAGTGCGAACCTTGAGTCTACAGTTTGTGAAAAAAAATGTTATGTGTATTTTTTTTAATATAAAATATTTCATTCTGTATTAATTCCTGGTAACAAGTTGGTTTATATGTAATGCTCATGAAATACTTCCGAAATGTGCTTACACGTAGTTCCTGGACGTCTCCTCGCGTGATTAATGGACGATCTCTTATTTCTGTTTATCATAATGTGTGGGCGTTTATTCTGTTTGTAATTTTCGAAACGAACTACATGTACTTTCCAGTACTGGAGAGCAGACTCCAGGGCGTCCTGGGTTCAATCCGCGAAGCCCAAGCACTGTTATTGCCAATGATCAAGGTCATCTTCAAATGGATGGGAGACGAGTTCAATGATAAGGTATTTCTTTCAAGTACTTATCAGTTGTTCGTTTACATTTCGAGGTCGCAGGTTCGAATCCTGACTTTGTTTTTATTGTTTCAAATGATTTTAATAGTTATTCTGATACTTCAACCATTTTTTATTTCTAAATAAACACTTTAATACGTTTATGTAAATACACAAGTTAAAATGAATCTTATGCAACCTTATTATAGAGACACAAAATGATTGTCTTTGTTTATAAATGAGTAAAGTCAAAGGTAAAAAAAAGACGAAGAAATCTGTTGAAGCAATAGATTCGAATTACCTATGACGTAAGCCTTCATGCTGCCGTCTGTTAAATATAAGATAGCGTTTAACGCATTTGTGTTGCCACATATAAATATTTTCCCATAAATGTCCGATTAAAATGTTCGAGTCGAAGCGATTATTATTAAATCATTCCGTTGGTTGTCTAAATAAGGTAATACGTAATCAGGACTTAGAACTGACTTTTCCCTTTATTATCAATTTCACTTTTAAAAACGGTCGTTTTAAAGTTACACTTCTTTCGGCGGTCTCTATGGCTGCTTAGTTTTGTTTTTAATTATGATAACTTATCGGTAAAATGAAATAATTTTTTAAATAAATGACTTAAATAAAGTTCAAGAACTACAAATAATGTGTATCAGCGATATACACTTGCATTCATGTTAAGTGACGATATGTCAAAGATGGTAAACACATTAAGCATAGAGGTACTGGTTCTCAAGTGATGCTGCCGGAACACATCTATTGGTATTTGACGATAGGTTTTTTAACTTGAGAGTATTATTATAAAATGCCCCACCACCATGCTATGGTTTTTCCTCACAATGTTTTCCTTCACCGAAAGCTCAGGCAGTTGGATTTTTTTTTTTTTTTAATTTAATTATCAATAAAACATATTACAAAAAATATACATCTATAAAGCGCCACTTAAACCTTTAAGGTTTGTCTGTAGCAATTAAAATTTAAAAAATCGGTTACAAATATATAATGTAGTTAGGGTTTTTTACAAAGAGGATAAGTAAAATTTTTTTAAACAAAATTTGCAATTTTTTATATTAATATTGCTGCGTAAGGATGTAGGTAAAGAGTTTAAGAGTCTAGGAATTAAGTAAGTAGTTGTCCGTTCGCCGTAACAATTATTGTCTGAGTGGGTAGTTAACATATTTTTTGCGATCTGACGTGTGTATATAGGGTGGTCTATTTTCTTCTGTAAGTTTGTGTTAAAAAATTGTTCCTTTAAAAGACTAAATTTAACTTTGTCGTAAATAGGAAGCGTTTGACAATATTTAAAAAGTGTGTTTTCATCCGTGAGTTGAGATTTGACGCTTGGTGGAATTATTAATTTTAAAATTCTCACTTGCAGTCTGTAGATAGAATCCAGGTAAGTTTTATATGTGCGACCGTAACTAGATAGACCGTAGGATACAATTGAGTCAAAAAATGCATTTCATAATAATAATCTAGTTTTATAAGGAAGACGATTTCTGATAATATAAAATTTAGCTAGGATAGCACGTAGCTTTTCACGTGTTTATATAGATTAATTCCAACCTGCGTCCATTGACACGGAATCCGAGCACACTACCAACTGCGCCATCATCCCGTTTCCAGTTCCAATACATCGAAGGTATACTGCAAGGGAAAATGCTCTCCCATGTGATATCGAGAGATGTGATAAATAAATCCAATGAAAAATACAAAGACAAATATTTGGAGTTATTCGATAACGTTTTCGGAGACTATGAGAGCAAACAAACGTACAGCGTTGAAGAACAGGTCAGATATATATTTAATCTTAATTATAATTCCTAGGTTAGGAGGAAATTGACAGGGAAATTTCAAGGGCGAATGTAATGTAGAGAGATGTAGAGAAAGTCAGGGCTATAAATTGTAAATGTAGCATTTTGGGCTAATTAATTGACCATTAATTCCTCCCGTCATTTAATTATTTTGTCCGATTTACCGGACAACAAGTCCAAGCAACATGTCGAGCGAGTTTTAAATTGCAACGATCATTACAGGGTGGATGATTATGTGAACGATGGTGATGTCTGGAAGTGACAGCTTTATCTGTGCATCTACTAATAACTTTGTAATTGTTAGTTGTAAAGTTTTAAAAAAACATGCAGAAAAAAAAACCAATACTTTATTCAATGTTAGGCCGCGATAAGGCGTTTATTTATGTCAAAACACTACCACCGGTTCGGAGCAACAACGCAGTCACCGAGAAGAACCAGCAATAACATCGATCTGGTTTTTTGATGTGAAACATCTGTAGCCGCACGTAAAACCGATTTCTGGCGTGGCGACGCATGCCGTGGCGACGCGTCGCGGTAACATCGAATATAACTATTGCCGAAATCACTGATTAAACGAATTAAGTAGTCACGATTTGAAATAAATTCGTAAATTTTTGTATTGAATGAAAATAAATGTTTATTCAATAAATAGTCATCGTTATTTGTCAAAAAAAATCGTAATATCTTATTTTATCATTATGATATATTTAGTTCCTATCATAATCTGTTTTTTTGTGCATATTACTTTTGCGAAATAATGTTGATGTTTCACATCTGCCACATCACGTCCCGTGACGGCTCACATTTTTTTGAATATTGTTATGGTTATACTTTGATTATTTTGCTGATATGGGGGGGGGGGGGGTATGGGCGTTTGAATGGTGCTTACAACGTAGGCAATATTTACTTGTTAATTTTGTTTTAATTTAAATTATGCCAATGTTTACGTAATCGTATGAGGGAGTAAGAGCATTGCTTACTATTGATGAAAAGGGAGCCGAAGGCGGAGGGTCAAAAGTTTTGATCAAGTAATATCTGTACGGACCCTTATAGTAGTTGATTCCAATTGAGCATGACAATATCGTTATTGGATAATTTCGATCTGAAATTTGCCATGAAAAATATTATATTTGTTATATAAATCAAAATTTAAAATTCTCCGGAAATAACCGTATTTCATTTTTTTTTGCTTACAGACAAATAGGCGGATAACTTATTGATCCTATAAAGATTCCGATTTGACATTCCGAAACGGCGGAAACTTATTTGTACTCCTAATAGTTGCGAATTTGACTTCATCTTGTATCTTCTGATTTGTTATAAATTCAAACTGGTTATATCCAAAGCATAAAGGTTACTGGCGTTTAGACTTTTACCTGAAAACTGGACTATCAGGAACCAGTACAATGTTTTTTTTCCTACAAAACTCGAATTGCTGTTTATTTCATTCTAACTTAGGTCCACCGATGCAATATTTAAATTACCACTGAATATTATTATAGCTTAAAATTACAGGCTTTTGAAGTTAATACGTCTTTAGCAACGTTGAGCGATTCTCTATAGGGGAAAAACATATACATTCACATTACCAATGCTATGACGGCAGCCGTCAACATGCTAGAGTATGTCAAGTGTAAGATGGCGTTTAAGTGGATGTAGTTTTGTGTTATTATTGTTTGTAGGTGTCAAATCTTCTCCAGCATTGCACCGATGAGAGAATCCTCAGCGTAGTTCGCTCCAACTGGGAACCCTGGATCTAGACGTGTCAAAAAATCAAACAAATAACTCTACAGTACTTTTGCCATTTTGTTTTTCTATGTTTTGTATTTTTTTTTTTTTTTTGTAATAAATTAAATAATTGATTTTTGTTCAAATTATTAAACTGTGCTAATAAATAGAATTGAAGTTTCTGTTTGTGATGACAATATACAATTTTTTTTTTCTAAATCGATATGAATGTATATCCGATAGCTATACCAAAAATACAGTTTTTATTATTTTTGTCTGTCTGTTTGTTCGGGGTTATCTACGGAACGGCTGGATCGATTTTGACGGGACTTTTTTTAGTAGATAGCTGAAGTTACTCCGCGTAACTTAGGGTACTTTTGATTTTTGAAAATATTTAATATTTTGCGTAAAAACATTAAAGCTCATAAAAAATGACTACAATCCGATTCAATACAGTTTTACGGTCAAGTACTGCGAGTAACTGCTGTTGGAAAGTCTCCAACACCCATCATATTCTCTGGACTTCAAAAGATTACAACTTTTTTTCGGAATTTGGTTAATAACTGCAATGGATTGTATTCAATTCCGATGAGACATTCCAACTTCTTTCAAAGGTTTTATTGAATCTCACTGCCACAATTTCTTAAGAAATTGAATCAATAAAATAGCAAAAGTGTATAGGTAATAATTGCACATACTTCGATTGATTAAATATACAATTTTATAATATTTTCTTTCGTTTTGAATTTTTCCATCTAAACCATTAATTTCATATATAAGGACATAAAATACTACATTTATGTACTACTGTAATTTTAGTGGAAAATCCTGAATCGGATCTGGTCACACTAGTGTTGTCGGTTTCAGTGTTGCCAGCCTGTACGGTAATTTAGCCACTGTACCATGTACGATAACAAAATTATGTTAAATTTACGATAATTTCTAGCAACAAATAAACACCAATGCGTAAAGATCACTACAAAACCCATTTCTCATAAGCAAAAATTAAACGCTTAAAGGAATTTGAATTTGAAGATCATAAGTAAAAAACCTAAAATTAATTTTCAAGAGAATAAACATTAACACTAATAACATTTTATCAGTGGTTACCTGGAACATATTTAGAGTTTTCTTTTTTATCAATTACGAATTAAGAAACAGATATCTGTAGTGTTAAATGACGCTAAATTATGTTCTGAAAGGGGTTAAATAATCATTTTTGTTTTATAGTACTCCTTTCATTCGATTTATACAGAACAGTTAGGAACTCGGTGGTTCCTGATTGACAGCTTTAGTTTTTCCTGACAGATTAAGAGCAATAGAGGTGTGTAGTATCTAATTAAAATATCCGTTTATGTACAAGTTATTATAATTATTGTACCTCAATAAAAACTAACGTGATCGATTGGTACAAGTTATTATTATTATTACACTGCATGCTATATTCCTGGCTGTACGATAATTTTCTCGTGAAAATACTGTAATTGAACTTCAAAGAGTTGGCAACACTACTCTGTATTTTGTTTGACTCGAAGGGCCTGAACCCAGGATCCGGAAGGAATAATATTATTCTGTGACCGAGGGCATCAGTTTTGTTTATGTTGTCATTTGTCGTTTAATGTTAGAAATTTTGTGTATAAAACCAAAAACTATAATATAATACTCCCTACTTGTACTAGGTATGGAATTGAAAATACATGAACATCTAAAACCAATATCATGGATAAGTGGTCGTTGGGTCACCGAGAAAGGTAAAGGACACTATCCAAACATCCCAGATTTTCAATATCATGAAGAGATAGAGTTTATTTGTATCGGTGAGTGAAAATTAATATCAATTTCATAATAAATAAGTAGTAATAATAACCAATTTAATTGTAAAAAAATAGTTTAATAGATTTATTTTTACTTGTAATGGTTTATATAAGTTTTGTATTGAAATTTTTATTATCTGTAGTTTGTACATAAACAGTGTCTCCTGATTTGAATATTGTTTCCAGGTCAACCTATGTATAATTACCTCTCAACATCACAACATCCAGAGACGCAGAAACCAATGCACCAAGAACGCGGTTTCCTACGTATTAAACCAGGCACAAATGAATTAGCTTTTGTTGTCAGTCACAACTTCGGCTTAACATCACTCGAAGAGGGAACATTTGATGTTGATAAGAAAGAAATCGTCCTAGAAACTGTAAATTTAACAAGAATCTCATTTGCGAAACCACCATATGTGAAAAAAAAAAATTAAAAGGATTATAAAACAACTGAATCCGGATATTTTGGAGGTTACACTTTACATGGAAACTGATAACACTCCACTCACTGAGCATTTGCAAGCTACGTATAAAAAATGTTAACTTGTAAATGTGTAAGCAAATTTGTTATCTATTAATTTATGTATTGTTTTATAGAATTATAAGTTTAAATTATTTGTATTGTGTGAAATAAAAAATTAGTTCTATGTAATGATTTATGATTTACTTAATTACTTTTATTACAAATAATACCTACATATCACCAAGTTATATTATTTTTATGAATAAAATCAAAGATAAAATTAGTATTTATTGTAAAAAGGGAATAAATATATAGTAACATCATTAGTATAATTTTGAAAGAAAAAACCAAAATTAATATTTTTTATGTACTCATCATACCTCCCACATATCATCAAAAATTAACAAGACAAAGCTGCCTGTCCCCCATTGATGCTTGAATATTTGATGGCCTCTTATTATACAGTGGAGATATATTTACCATCTTAACTATTATTTGTTTGTTAAACTTACACACTAACCAGTCAGCTGACGATTACACAGTTTTGTATACACATAGGGTTACAGAAAAGGAAATAGGTCTCATTTTATCCCTGTATTAATTGACAAAGTCTACATTAATGCAGTCAAAGCCTGGGACAAAAGTCAATTTATTACAAAGGCACTAACAGATGGGGCATATTTTTTAAAAGTGTTTAAAATCTTTATTCTTTGTTTTACTATACTTATGTCAAAACACGAAATATGTTCACAGCTCAATTTGTTTCTTTGATAAACATGTACAATCAAAATAAAAAAATACTTTATTAAATTTAGGTCACCAATATTAACCTCTCGAGTTAAATCTGACATTTATGCCAGCTTTCCATTGTTTTTCTATCATCTTCTTTTTATGGGTAATCAACATATTAAGATACAAATAGCAAAATCAAATAATTTATTTTAAGTTTAAATCAAACATTAGTTATTACTAAAGAATGATTACATGTATTTTTACAATTCAGACTTGAATGCTTCAACATTGTATTATTTGTTTCTCCAATATTATGTATAAGTTTGTTTTATAATTGTTAAATAGTTAATTAAAAAAAAACATTGACAGTATGTGTTATTATTATTCTTCACTATGATTTTGATGGTTAGACAAAATATTACATCGAACCTGAACCAAAACATATTCAAAACAACACTGTCAAAAAAAATTTGTTCAATCATCAAATCAATATCATTCATTTATACCCTGACAACGTTCAACTGTTGTTGAAATTCAAAGGTGTATTTATTCCAAAAGTAACTTGATACAATGAAACAATTTTTTATTAAAGACACCTCTCATTTTATCCTGTACATACAGAATTTACAATAATTCCAGACTAGTAAATATTAATAATCTTAAACAAAATAATGTGGTTTCTTGGCAGTGATCCCATACTCTTGCAAGGCAGGAGCTAAGTCTTCCATAGTCATGACATACTTCTTCTCTTTGGGCCCCTTTTGGTTTTTTGAGTTTTGTGTGACTTGGCTGGATGTACGCATCTTGCAGTGTTGGAGAGCATCATTCACAATATCTGAGAGGAATTTCTGAGATGCAAGTGCTATTAATCTTATCAACCTGAAAATAAATTCATCAACTTTTTTTATTTAACATAAATTCAAAGTTTACTTTGATATTGGTTTAAGCTTTCTCTACAATATTACGCAGAATGATCGTTTAAGCCAAACATGTAATGTTTATTCGAACATTTTCCGAAATACTATTTATCAAGCCATAACAAGGGCCGGGCTGATTTCATGTGATTTCCCTAAAGCTGTGTTTGAAAACTTAAATTCTTTACCTAGGATCCTGAGACTCGAAGCCTGACATATTTAAATAATATGCCACCACGGAATCAGGAATGGATGGATTATAGTTTTCTAATTGCAGGAGGAAATCGCCGAGCGCGTGTCCCGCACCTACGTCCTCTTCCATGCCCACGGATGGTGAACCCATACGGCTCATTTGCATAGCTCTTATTATATTAACATTTAATTAACAAATATTTCAAACGCAAAAGTTTTTACACCAGTTATTAGACCTTATAATTTATAATAATATTCACATAAATAATTGTTCCTATCTGACATTAGTTTACAGTTTAGTTTACACATATTCACTGTTAGAGATGGCAATCTGAGATCGAAGAATCGATTTTTCAGGCCAAAAATATTGTTTATGGAAAATCGATTTCAGAACTGAATCGATTCAGTGAAATGATTTTAGAACCTAGGAAATCGAGGTTCAATTTTTTATGTTTCTATAAAAATTATAAAATTATTTACAATTTAGAATGTACCCAACACAAGTAAATAAAAGACTTTTACTTATTTAATTAAAAGGTCAAGAGATCGATTAAAAATGTATTTTTGTATGCTATTAAGACGGTAGATAGATATCTTGATTGATGGTAAGTAAACACTTACCCACAGTTTTATTTAGATACTTATCACATCCAGAGAAGGAATTTCTAGTGTACTCGTAAACATAAATATGCCTGTAAAAATAACTCTAAATATTTTAAAAAGATAAAAGATTTATTATTATATAGTGTCCCTTTTGTTTTGTTTAATTTGGATTTATCTATAAAAATGAAAAAAAAATATTAAGTTTTAATTATTATGGGTGTTTAGTATATTTTCTCCTCAATCTATTTGTCTTTTGTTAAATAATTGCTATTCACGAGCTTTATATTATTGTTATCAATACATTTCGGAAACAGTTTTTACATCAAATTTTAAATGAGTCTAATTTCTACCAATCGAAGAATACTAGTTACAATCTAAAAACAAACAAAAAAAGATCGATTTTTTAGAGGTCGATCCAGATCTTATCAGTGATCAGCACCTTAAGGTGTGTTCTTTTAATTAAAAAAATTGCAAATCGTGCTGCAAATGCTGTAATACTGTAATTGCTTAACTAACAACCAAAAAAAAAAGAACATACAGACGAATTGACAACCTCCTCCTTTTTGAAGTCGGTTAAAAAATTGCTAGAAATCATAAGTAAATTATAGTCATTTAGTTAGTTACTCATTTAGTTATCTAGTTAAAAGTTAAAGAAATAACGAATAGGCTTAATGGCAATATTTCAAAAAAAGTAATAAAACTTATTTTTGATTATTTTAGATAATATTATTCAGAATTATTAATAATTGTTAAAACAAGTTTAAAAATTATTAACTGCTATCCGAATTGTTGTATAATTAATTACAGATAATTAATTGTTGTAATTAATTAATAATAATTAATTAATTGTATTATCTGTCCACGGTTTACAATTAATGTTGGCGTTCTTGAAAACGTTATGTTATTGCTAAATTATTCTGTTCTTGATTTTAAACTTAAAACTTACAAATGAGGTTTAAAATGTTTCACATAAATGAAAATTTTGTTTTTTAAATGAGATATTTGTAATTATTCATATTTTAATTACGATTCTTAACTCTATAGTTATTTCTATCAGTATTAATAAAACGCAAAATGTGCACGTCATTCAAGTGTTGGCATTATTTCACTTTCTCCCTAATAAAATAGTAAATTAAATAGTTAATGGGTATTTTCTATTTTCTAAAAACTATGTAACTGCAAATACAATGAAAACTTATATTTAATAGGTTTATTAGACAATAATACTAGCGTAAAAACACAAAAAAAAAAACAAAAATAAAATAACTTTAAGAATGTCGTTTGTATTATTTGGTTTTGTTTCTTATTTTTTTTTATTATGGCAAATTTGTAAATAGAGAATTTTCTAACTATTACGTGGATAGAGTATTAAAAAAATTTTGTAGTTTCATGTACAGGACAGTACATGTAACTACGAAATAGTAGACCTATTTTGGGTGTTTCTGTGGTATCAAATCACTTGTCCCATTTCTTATTCAATATCCAAAATATGTCATATAAATTCATCTCTATATTACATAATACAAGGTTAATTAACGGGAAATTAAAAAATTAAAAATCTTGAAAGAGAAACTGATAACCCGCCATAAACTTAATTCATTTGAAATATTATGTGCAAGAAAAAATTTGTAAATCTAAAATTTGTTGTGGCCACACTGACCTCGTGGTACTTTGCCGTGAGGTTGGCAGCAATTGCCCCTTCCTTCCTTCTTTAGCGCCGCTCCACCGTGCAGAACTGCGAGAGAACGTGATCGATCGAATTTCAAAAAAGGCACACACCTACCCCTGTGCTCCTGTGATCACGAAATAACTCCAAATCTCCTGATTAAAAATCGGGGGTTCGTTTTTCGTGGTTTTTCCATTCCGTGTGTGCCGAAGTCCTTCCTTGTCCGCAAGTATCCACCCAAAGAGGACCACATAATCGAACAAAATGTCGAATCTCGCCGATCCAGTCGCGTTCGCCAAAGACTTTCTGGCTGGCGGTATCTCCGCCGCCGTCTCCAAGACAGCCGTAGCGCCCATCGAGCGCGTCAAATTGCTGCTCCAAGTCCAGCACGTCAGCAAACAGATCGCCGAGGACCAACGCTACAAGGGTATCGTCGACGCCTTCGTCCGCATTCCCAAGGAGCAGGGTCTGCTCTCATTCTGGCGTGGTAACTTCGCCAATGTCATCAGGTACTTCCCGACTCAGGCGCTCAACTTCGCTTTCAAGGACAAGTACAAGCAGGTGTTCCTTGGTGGTGTTGACAAGAACACGCAGTTCTGGCGTTACTTCGCTGGTAACCTCGCGTCCGGCGGTGCCGCCGGTGCGACCTCGCTCTGCTTCGTGTACCCGCTCGACTTCGCCCGTACACGTCTCGCCGCCGATGTTGGCAAGGGTGATGGGCAGCGCGAGTTCACCGGTCTCGGTAACTGCATCAGCAAGATCTTCAAGTCTGATGGCCTCACTGGTCTGTACAGAGGTTTCGGTGTATCCGTACAGGGCATCATTATCTACCGTGCGGCATATTTCGGTTTCTACGACACGGCGCGCGGCATGTTGCCCGACCCGAAGAACACCCCCATCGTCATCAGCTGGGCCATCGCGCAAACCGTCACCACAGTCGCCGGTATCATCTCGTATCCATTCGACACGGTCCGTAGGCGTATGATGATGCAGTCCGGCCGTGCCAAGAGCGACATTCTCTACAAGAACACCATACACTGCTGGGCGACCATTGCCAAGACTGAGGGTGGAGCCGCCTTCTTCAAGGGCGCCTTCTCGAACGTGCTCAGAGGTACCGGCGGTGCGTTCGTGTTGGTATTGTACGATGAAATCAAGAAGCTCCTCTAAATCTAATGTAAGAATTGTTACCATTATTAATTCAATTGTGATTCCGTATCACCTCAACCACTCCCCTGAAATCATGTATTATTAATTAGATGCAAAAATGACTTTAGTAACTTATTTTTAGTTAAATAAAGTGTTATACATTGATTCCATAATCCATTGTTTTATTAAAAAAAAAAGTGTTACATAATCTTTTCACTGAGTGATACTTTAGTTAAAGATTTCAAGTTTAATGTAGAAGAGGTAGAGGTTTAGTATTGTTCCATTTTCAAAATGTAAATTGTTCTTAAATTCTGTCAATTTAGTCATTTCAATTGAGCTGTTATGTAACCTAGTGAGTTGAAGGTTCAAGGTTGAACTGTAAAATCTATTTAAAAACTAAGAAATCTTTTGAAACATTTATAATTCCAATGTTTGAAATACAATAATAAGTTTACTGAGTGAAAATTGAAAATTTTCTCTTTTACATTCTTATTATTAGCAAATATGGGAGTGGATTTTTAAATCTTGTAATGCAAGTTGTCTACACGCTCATAATAATGCTGTATTTTATAGAATCATGTGATTTTGAAGCTGTTATGTAATCATGCAGATAGATATTCATACTGTGTGTGATTGTAGATGTTTATTTTAGCTCTACTTTTAAAAGAAAAAGTGGTATTCATCTTTTGCAGTGTAGTTGATTCTGATATACACAAACATTTGTGACATTTAGGGACACTGTATCCTCTGTAGGGAACACTATCATGTTAATTATTAATATCAAGCTCGGGCGTGATGTTTTTTGTTAGAAAAATTCATGCAAGACGAGTATAAATAAATAGTGATTAAAATGTTATAATAAATAATTGTTGGAGTTTTTCTTTTTGTAAATATATTTTGCAGTTATCTGCTTCCTGCTCACTCATATTAAGAAAACAATATTTCTATTGGTATTTTATTCAGATAATGCAGGTATTTTTAGTGCTCTAGAAGATCTTAGGAGCATATATGAAATAAACAAAATTCTTACAAAAAGACATTATTTTGTCTGTATATGTTAATGTTTTTTTTTAATCCTTGATTTGTTTCTCTAACTAGAACATGTTTTGTTACATAAGGTCAGGGTCACCAATTAGTTATGTAGAATGCCATTATCAGTTCTAAAAGAATTTTTTCCAGTCAAGCTGAAGATGATGCAGAGTAACTGAAATTAAAATATCAAATTAAAATGAGTCTCCATTATTTTTTATTAAGTAAAATATTTTAAAAACCTCATACAAGAGAAAATTTCTACAAAAATAAGTATAATCCATTTTTTATAATATTGCATTAGATATGTGTTGGTATATTTAGGTTTTGTAGAATGCTCAGATAGAAAATACTCAGTTATCACCATCTTGTTTTATTGTTATTGACTTTACTAGGAAACAGTTTTTATACATATAAAATTGTCATACAACAATGTAGACTATTAGGTATTATTATAAACTAATACATCAACAATATGCAAATAAAATATGTTGAATCAACTAAAATTATGATACAAAGTTTTGGAGATAAGCTGAAGAGTTTCATGACAGATTTTATTGAAAATTCTTAAATCTGCAAAAGATAGGTTGGAGTTCTGAATGTACACTATATACAAAAAACTATGAGAATAATAGTGGCTGAAGTCAATAAAAATCACCACAAGCATATTTACATGGAATGTTGAATATTTGAGTGGCATGACTATAAATACATGGTTTTCTTTTTTGTATTTATAATGGTTTATACTTAGCTATGGCTTATAAAAGTGAAGTAACTCTAAAACATGCATTATTACTTGTTTACTTAAAAGGAACTAAAATAGCTAAATATTTATAATAAAAATTTAGTAAGTCAGTAAATATTCTAACATGTTATTACCTGCAAGGGGATAAATCACTTGTAAATAATTTTTTGAGATATAAATCATTAGGTATGAGTAGATCTAGTATATTTTTATTAAAATAAAACAGGAGAATAATCTCTATATTAATGATATTCAAGGAATTTGTAGGTAGGTAATTGAATTATAAGATTGGTATTTTAGACAAAGTAACCTCTAAAACTTGAATATACTTACCAAATTTTACTACTATAATATATTAAATTGATTGGTAATGTCTTAGGGGTTGTGTGATCTATGAGCATTGAGTTCTATATTGATTTGGACCGTTTGGTGAAGGAAGACACTAATAAGATCATAGCATGGTGACATAAAGTAGTTTGTAATGTCCACCTAGGTAGTTAACGCCATAAAATTTGCAGATCTGTCACCTGTATGTGTTCTGGCAGCATAATTTGGAAGCATAGCACCTTTGCCTTAGTGGGTAATTATTTTTATTTACCTATCCTACATTTAAAAAGACTAAAAAAGTAAATAAAAAGGTCAACTAAATTCAAAGAACATGAAGATACAACTTAAGACATATAATTAAGCACAAAAATAATTTTCATCAATAACAATAATTTACAAATTCTTATTTTAAAAACTTTGTAATTTCTAATATATTATAGACCTGTCAAAAAGGGAACATGTACCTAAGTATATTATTTATCTTTCAATCTATGAAAATAAATGTTATGAACACAAGTAGGTACCCCTAAGTGATTTTTTTTTAAATTTATTATAGTAGCAATTCTTAATCAAGTTTAAGAGTATTTCTTATTAAGTATATTTTAACTAACCTATTTCATGTATATGCTAAAATGTTGACACTATTAAGTGTTAACATATGTATGTTAAATTATACTAACATACTAAATATGGTACAACGATCAATACAATTACAAAAAATTAAGTTTGATTGTTGGTAGTGCCTATTCGTGATCGTTGCCGAGGTTTTTAAACTCGAAGGTAAATAGCCAGGTGGTGCCCTACCACCAAGCTATGGTTTCCTCGCGATGGTTTCTATTCTTAAAATACCTACCTCTATTGTCAAAATAACTACCATTTGGATAGTCCCTACATTATGTTTGTTTTAAACTACGTCATTTTTATGGTGTTTTCCCAAGGTCATTGCTATTAGAATAGATAACGATCCACATGGCATTTTCAGTGTGACGTCAGTATCCATAAAGTGTTACGTAATTTAACGAGCGAGGTTATGTCGTGCGCGGCTCATCGGGTTTTCTAATTAGAAGATCTCGCTTCTGTTTGCCGTTCAGTGCAATACGAGGACACATCCGGCATTGTGTACAGTTATAATTAAATGTCGTCTGCTCAAATATACTAGACTTCTACACTAGCCTGTGCCCGCGGCTCCATTCGTAAAACCAACAAATCAGAACCGTAGCCAGAGCTGAATTGCAGACAGGGTGGAAGAAACTGTCGTTTTATGACCTTCTTTATAATTATATAATTGTTGCGTAATACTTATAGTGTAATTTTTGAATGAACATAGGCATTCCCAATTTTATGAGTTTTAATTTTTTTACGCAGAACCCTAATTATTTTCGAAAATTAATAGTACCCTAAGTTACCCGGAGTAACTTCAGCTATCTACCAAAACAAATCCCGTCAAATTCCGTTTAGCTGTTCCGGAGATTACCCGGAACCGTGGACTTATTATATTACTAATACTAATTATTATACTAACTAATAATATACTAATATGTCCATGCCCGGAACAGACAGACAGACAAAAATAAAAAAAAATGCATTTTTGGTATAGGTATCGTGTATACATTCATACCTATTTAGTAAAAAAAAAAAATTACATTTACACACTTTAATTTTATTATTAGTATAGATAAGACTTCGTAATAAATTAATCAAGGAAGTATAAATGAGAACTTAGAAACTTGTATAAAATTAGGGTTGCCATCTCTAAAATTTGGCAATCAGTACGGGCAGTTTGGCAACCACCAAAACAGTGCGGGCAAATTGAGTGTGTCACGGGCAGCCCAAGAATTTAAATTTTTAAACCCAGATTACAATAAAGTCAGGCCCGGACGCTCCCAGAATGCCCTCTAAACTAGGAAGAATCCCGAATGGATTGTAACCCTAAATAAAATAAACGACAAGAACCAAAACGAGCTTCTTGTTCCGTTAATAAGCGAGGCGCTTCCAAGTTCCGAACCAAACTCGAGTTATCCGGTGACGTCCACCACAAACAATATGACGCGCTGGTGTCCTTTATCAATTTATAAACAGTGGTCCCAACTACCAGACGAAATATATATCATAGTAATATCCACTTTATTCTTAATAACTTGAAGGTCGTAATTACGTTACTATACTATACAATACAATAAACTATTGTGAATTGTAACCGAACACCAAAAATGGAAACAACCGTTCGTTGTGAATATAAAAAAACATGTTTATTGCTAAATATCCGATCGTGAACTGAGTTAGTAGGAATTCATAGACTATAAAAATATTACTCCGGTTATGGTTGGTTAAACTATCTGTGCAAGTAACTACAAGTTAGGGACTGCTCAAGTATTACTTGAAGCTATATTTTGGTCATTTTTACGTAATTCTTAAACGGCTCTTTATACACATTAAATATGGTTTATATAAAATCTAATGTAATAAAATATATACTAAGACCTGTCCAGAAAATATAGCAGAATAATTATGTCATAAAATTATCACGTTCAGTGGTTTTCGAGTTTTATGCTATTTAGCATACAGACGAGGTGCCGTTTGTGAATATGCAAAGAGAACATATGTTTAGGATGTCAGATAATATAACGACCCACGCGAGCCACTCTAACGATTCTTAAGCCGTACGATCCTGTTCATTGCCAACTTTATCCAGATCTGGTGCAGTCATTGGAGTGTCATTGACCCTGTGTCTCTTGCCATACAACTGTTCTGATTTCGTTTAAAAAGTACCTCTAATATCTTGATGGATATTTACAATTGATTCAACAAAAATTCTCCCAATGCAATTTTTTTTACATAGTTTAAAGTTGCTTTTCACGTCTGTCTGTCTGTTTGTCCGCTAACTAAACTTATATTTTGTAACCGAGTCGTCTAAAGAGTATTTACACATTTATTTTAAGAGTATTCGTTTCTCTCTGGACCTAATTATAAAGTCAACACGTACGAAGCCGCGGGCAAAAAATAGCAATCTATAATTGAGTTAATAGATGTGAATTGTTTTTCTTTGATAAATGCGTTACTTAAAAACTGCTGGTTCGATTTGACTAATTTTCTTTTATTTTGTCTAAAATTACATATAGCTCTAAATTGGATTTTTGAGGAAAGAAGAATTGGAAAATGCAAGAAAAATTCCTGGAAATTCATTTTTTTTTTTTAAATAGTTTCTATGAGTTTTAATATAGTCAAGCCCATTGAAGTGATATTAGGTAAACCAAATCGTCACAAGCCCGCGGCATTGACATTATATGCGTGAAGTACTGTATATATTGTTTTGAATTTATATATTATTAGACATTGATCTAATATTTGTGTTACTTGACCGTATTGTCTTCCTCTATGTTTATCTTGGCGCGTCCACAGCGTCGTGGCTTCAGGCCAATGTCTTATCCCCTTATCGAATTAAGGTTATGGTTAGTGTTGCCAACAGCACGCGTGACTATCGGAATGTCACAATTTCAAGGCCCTCGAAATATAAAGCTTTTATTTCTCGATTAGTTTGTTTTTTTTTTTACTTACTCTTACTTATTTAGAAAGATACTAAAGGGGACACTGTCTGTTATAAACTAGTTGTTATTGTGGTGCCAGTTGTAATCCCAGCATTAATAATTGCAAATATGTATAGAAATACACTGTAGTTTTAATTCATAAAAATACTAAACACAGTACCTAATTATTATTCATATATGTAAAGTATAAATAATTAATGCCATCCAGCTCGTTGTAAAATGGGAAGGTTCTCAGAAAGCTGGCCTCATTGCCATGTTGGATGGGAATGCTTATGCATGTGCAAAATATTGGCTACTACTACTCTATTTAGGAGATATGTCGACTAGACGAATCGCGAGTTCCTTGAAAAGGCTGTGGGCACTCGGACCCTATGGTTCTAGAGTCTCGTTCCCAAACGGCATAAATATGTAACCCCCACCAAGGGCACCAAGGGTAGCTGCTGCGACGGTCCTCAAAGAGGTAACTGGAAGATGTGGCAGTGACATAGTATAGACGTAAATAGCGTCCCATAATAAGACTGGCCCATCTTCGGTGTTTGTGACATTAAAACACCCATTTTCATTTGATTAATGTATTATTTTGCAATAACTTGCCTTAAATATCACTTTACATGATTTTAAGTTTTCACGTGTGTGTAGATAGTTTCAAAAAGACAAACTGATTTGTCAAAAGATCGGTTTATTTGTTTACTGTAAATATTTATTTTCAAATTTGGTTTCTAAGCCGTTTCGAATAACTGTAGTAACGTAGATTACGTTACTGGAAGACATAAAACTAGAATGCCAGGATTGTATGTTCGTGCTCGACTGGGTTCGATTACTACACACATGGAAAAAACGGTCCTCTTTCCCTCTCAACGGTAATGGTGTAAACGCGAAATGTGTCCCACAGGAGTCAGTATTTGTCCAGCTCCTGTAGAATATCGTATACGACTGGGTCTTGCAGGGCGCGTTCATCTTTGGCGTCAGCGTCGTCTGCTATGCGAACGATACGCTGGTGCTACCGAGGGGCGCAACGTGCAGAGACGCCAGTATTCGCATAACAGCGGATGTCACCCATGTGGTAGGACGTATTAGGCATCTGGGTCTTGAGGTAGCATTGCACAAGTCCGAAGGTGATGTCTGGAAGTGACAGGTTTCTCTGCGCATCATTAATAAACTTTGTAATTGTTGGAAGTGGCGTGTAATAAACTGTGAAATTAAAATTTTATTTTTGTATATCTAGCGCAGTTACCGTGCCGAATAAAAATAAAATAAATGATGCTATAAAGCTGGCAACTCCAATCATAATGTACTTGCATTATCTATTATTTGAATAAAGTACTAACTTGTTGTTGCAGCTTTGTCCATGTGACGTTAAATATTCTTGTGGAAGTCATAAATGTAAACGAAATTGCATAAGTCAAAAAGAGTGCCTGTATGAAATAAGCTTTGGATGGCGTTTCTTCAACTCCACTGGTTAACACTGCGCAGAGAATCAGCATCGCAATGCTGCTGGCTTTTTTGGGGAAACTGCCATGTGAGACCTATTTTGGATCTATTTATTAATTTAATTTTATTATTAATAATTTGTTTGTATTATAAGATTAATTAGTATTATTTATCTGTCATCAATCTTTTATTTGGCGGGATCTCAGTCTGGCATGTAGCAGTTGTTTTTTTCTTCAATTCATTAAACTTGATTATTTCATTTATATCATGTAATCTTGGTGCTGGGGCGACAAGAATTTTTTGTCCTCTATCACCTCTATGAGACGGTTCATAAGGACCCGCTCATAGAGTTTTCCCAACGTGTTGAGAAGGCTGATGGGACGGTAACTATCGGGTTGCCTGGTGTCTTTGCCAGGTTTGTGTATCCCTATGACTATTGATGCTTTCCAGGTGACTGGAAAGTGGAGGTTCTTGATGGCCGCATTGAAGATGGAGACCAGCAACGCGATCAGAGACGGAGGAAGAAGTTTGATAACTTCGTTCCTGATTCCGTCGGGACCGGGGGACTTTCTGGGCTTAAGGCCCTTGATAGCGATCACCACCTTGTCACAGGTGACAGGTGAGAGGGGGACAACCGGAGTAAGAGCAACCGAGTCCTTCACTGAGTATTCGTGAACAGAGATGTGTGTGACATCAATATTGTCGATTACTGGGGCACTCGGATTTTTCGATATCGTCAAATACGGATTGAAGACCCTGCGTATTTCTGTCCAGAGAGGGCATGTTAACGATGGTTGTAGGAGTGTGTATGCAATGTTGTGCGTGTAATGCTTGATGCGTGGACAGTGTTACTGTATCGCGCTGGCGGCGACGTCAAGAGCCTCCCCAGTTGGGAAACGAGACACGTCTTGGGTCGCCGCCTGTGGGGGCACACACAAAGTTAGAATAGTTTGGTTGTTGTCTGCAAGCTAATTTTATTATAGAAGATAGCGCCTAGCACGAATTCTGAGTTGCCGACGGGGCTCCATGGAAAGTTCGAGCAGGATGGATCATGGGTTTTGCTAGAACTTGATAACGCTGATACAAGATTAAAAATATATCTAACCCTGACATTCGCCCATCTAACCCTTTTTTTTTTTTTCTTGACGGGGGGGGGAAATTACGCACTCACCCTACCTATTGTACTAGTGGGGTCTAGTGTCCCTCCAATACAATAAGTAGGGGGGCACGGAGTGACGAGCTCCGTGCCAGTGCCAGTGCCGCCCGGGAATACCCACTAAAACCCCCCGGGGCCGTCCACCGCATTTGAAGTGGGGGCGATACGGGGTTGCCAGGCATGTCGCCGCGTCGCCCCCTGCGGCAAAAACCCACCAGGCCCGTCGGTGCAATGGCCCGGCGGGGGTGGGGGAGAGAATAAACTTCTCTACCCCACCTCTTAGCCCGCCCCCCCAGTGGGGAAGCATGACCTGTTGGTCAACAACCGGGGGGTAGGATGTACATTGGCACAAATTGTGTATACACAGATTGCCATTAACTAAGAAGAAGAAGAATCTTATATTTTTTGGTCCGTTTTTTTTCTTCCTAAAGAAAAGGCAACGGTACTTTAGACCATGCAGCTAACTCTGACGTTAGAAACAATTTTCATAAAAAAATTTCATAAAAAAATGTGAAAGAGATGTTAGTATTGTTAGAACTTATCAAAAAGTTTGTGACATCTCAGGATCGATCCTTGTAATTATTTTCAATACATTTCATTTGAGCACCATAACCAATATATATCACATAAAGCGTTACGAAAATTATATAATGGTCAAATACAAACGAATTAAATACAAGACAGACGACTGAGATCCGACAAAAAGAACAAAAACCAAATTATCTGTAATCGACATAACATTTTATAGAAACAAACGAGGAACATAAAATTGAATTGGTTATATAATACCGTAAGATAATATCACAGTAGCGTAAAACCATTTTGAAAATCTGTAACATTGTCATCGGTGCTGTCGTATCTGTGATTTGATACGTGTGATAACAGTATGCGGTACATAGAGTTGTTCAATGCCATACGATATCAAATATAAGATATTTCTGTCTGAGCTAAGGCCGATACCTTAGTGTATGTTATCAACTGAATATTATTAACAGAAGTATTACATAAATGGAAACTTTTATGTGAAAAATATAAAAGCAAACCCATTACCTGTCATTTTACAGTCACAATGATTATGACATTACATACATTTATTTATGTATAACTGATAATGCCACCTATTAGTTATTTTAAAGGCTTCAATATTTTTATCTTGATTTAAGAAAAATGTTAGAACTGTGTTATAAAATCGATCTAGTGAATTATCGTCATAACTTTAATATTAGAAATAAAGATAAGTTGCCCGTCCCACGCTTTAGGTTAAGTAAGTCTAATAAAAGCTTTATAGGTATTCGGTTTTACAATAAGATCCCAAGTAACATTACCGATTTACCTGACAATAAGTTCAAGTATTATGTCAAGCAAGTCTTAATCTCAAAAGGTTATTACAGGGTGGATCATTACGTGAACGATAGTGATGTCTGTAATTAACCCACATCTCTGTGCGCACCCGATAACATTGGTTAAGACTAAGATTTGTATAGTTTTTTATATTTAAAAAAAAAAAGAAACAGATCGAGTTTCTCGCCTGCGCTCTTCTCGACTGGGTTGTTTTCCGAACCGGTGACAGTGTTTTGACATTCATAAGCGCCTTCTTAGGGCCTAAATTGAATTAAGTTTTTATTTTTTTATTTTGAAAACAAACAGTTTTAAAACGGCTTTTCATTGCAAAAACTATAATAGTGACGCTTATAATAGTGACAGACGGATGTCCTCATTGTTTTAATGTCTCTAGGCTTAATGTGTTTACCATCCTGGACCACATCGTCACTTAACATCAGGGGAGATTGTGGTCAAAGCATTGAGCCTATACCGTGTACAAAAAAATGTTCAAGTAAATGCTTGAAATTCTTCTTTAATTTAGTCCTCAAAAATTAGCAAAGCGTAGATTCCCCCGCCCCACATGGGTCTTTTGTAAGAGAATTAGTTAAACAGGGTGACTATATTTTTAGGGTATGTTAAGATTCTTATAATGATGGGTTATATTATTATAGTTTTATAAGACATATAGAAGACAGTTACATAAATGAGTTGAGAGTTAAGCGACGGCGCGTCGTGCGTCCCACACGGACCGAGCTGGATAGATCGATGCGCTCCGGGGTCATGACCTCAATACGGCTACTATACTGCAGAATTTATTATATAAACATAAAATAAAAATCTATATTTTATGAACATATAATTCTATTGGTAAATTCTCATAGTGAGAATATTGAAGTAAAAATGAAATTAGAATTAGGTATTTGATTTCAAATTTACAGTAATTTGTTGAACGAGGGACAGAGGTGACTTGTGTTACCTTTGAAGTTCTATCAGACGTGCGGACCGGACCGCGTACATGGTAAGGCGGATGATACATGTTACTTAGATTTTGTATTTTTATTATATACTAGCTACTGATTTATGTTTCATATATTCTATACTCTGTAATCTAGTTTTTAACCCCTTGAGCACTAACCTGGCGTTTATGCCAGCTTTCCATTGTATTCCTATTGTCTCATTTTTATGTGTAATCATCATATAAAATTAAATTATTAATAATCATATTAAATAATCGTTGAAAAATAATGTTTTGAAGATGCTATCCATTGAATCCATTTTGTTCACAATTTCACGAGTTTTAATTAATTTCCAAAAATTAAAAGTAGCCAAGTTACGCTGTGTAACATTAGCTATCTGCCAGAAAAAGTCCCGTCAAATTAGGTCCAGTCGCTCCGGAGATTAGCCGGAACAAACAATCAGACAAAGACAAAAAAAAATTAAAATTGTGTTTTTGGTATAGTAATCGTATGTTCGTAGTTCTTTTGATATTATAAACAACACATTAATTTTTTTGACAGTGTTAACGCAGTATGTATTTCTTTACGCTTCAATAATGACGTCCATATCCGACCGTGCCCGCAAGTCGACTGGTAACCGAAGTTCGATTATTTTTTTCGAACTGACTAACGCTGTTGACCAGAAGGGCCTTAACAGCTTCACTAATCTTTGAGTCGAGAGCTTAAGATTAATTAAGCTATTTAGCTGAAAAACATAACATCGGTCGTCCGCCGTACCATATCCACGGTCCGGTCCGCCCGTCTGTAATGTTGTCAGATGACCCACTTATATTTTATCCTCAATATATTCCCTTATCTTCTATATATTATAAAATTCACCTTCCCGTGCGTTTGTAAAGGGCTTGACCGATTTTGATGAAATATTTTTGTTGTGTACTTAAATACTCGCCTGAATAGTTTTTAATTATATTTAGAACCGTAGAAACTGCCGTTCGTTGCTCGGTAACCTTTCATTTACGTCAAACGAAGGGAATGAGTGACAGTTATTTAAAGATAAAACATCACTAAATAGGTTTACGTGGAAAAAAACATTGCGGATTTCAAGATCGTCTGGTGAAAATTTGGTGAGAAGCACACTGTAGTGACTCGATTCTCGTTTCTTTTCAAGATTAGTTAATACGATCTAGCATTTAGTCGGGTGGTAGGGTAATTTAGCATGATTGGTTTTTGACCATATTGTGATTTAAGGTATACTTGTAAATAACTAGCGGTATAAGTAATTTATCGTAGAGTTTCCTAGAAGATTAAATTAGCTTTTAGCCTATGCTTTAGGTCAAGGCTGGTCCTCGCGGTGCATGCAGAGCGATCCCGTGTTTGCTCCAACTAGGTGGCGGGAGGTACCGGGGGGTTTAGTGGGTAGTGGTCAACGGCGCTTCTCGCCGCGAGTCCCACACTAATCCTTTTTTTTTTTTTTTTTTTGACGGGGGGAAATGCATTTACGCACTACCCTTATCTATTGTATTTAGGGGATCAAAGTCCCCCAATACAATAGATAAGGGGGCACGGAGTGACGAGCTCCGTGCCAGTGTGGGACTCACCCGAGCGTGAAGCGCCCGGAAATACCCACTACCCGGAAATACCCACTAACCCGGAAATACCCACGACAGCCTCTCGCGCTTTCGTGCGAGAGACTGTCACACATCTTCAGACGTGTTTCAACCAGATCTGGAAGGGGGGGTCCCTATCAGATCTGGCTGGACAACTAGTGCGTAAATGGATTCCCCTCGAAAAAAAAAAAAAAAAAAGGTCATGGCTGGTCAACTTTTTTATCAGTCGGGCCTAACTGACGATTCAGAAATTTTTGGCGAGGTCTGTTACTGCTGTTAACTATTATCAGGTATTGTGCCTTATTATACAAGTGTATTCTCAACTTGATGGAAATATACTTTACGCGGGCCATTCAAAAATCGTAAGATGGCTATAACATATTTACTTCATTTTAGATAGAGCTTTACCAGTGGATAGATGTAGTCCAGCATGATGATGACGTCACTCGATAGATTCGTTCTTGGATTCTGTATTTTATTTAACATCAAATGGAATGCAGTCATTTTGTCAAACAAAAAAATGCGCATGTAACATTGACGCCGCCTGCATAACATATTTTCTATTACAAACCAAAAAGACAAGCGAAATGATGCGGGGAGTGTCTCGCTCTCCGATGTCCGCAGAACAGGGATGCCCCGCATGCCAATGACGTCAGACGAGAGGATTCCGTTAAAGGTATCAAAAAATTGTTTGACGCATACGTAACTAGAGAATTTCCTATACATATACAAAACCATTTATCACTCATGTAATTAACACACGCACACTATAAAACTTATGAAGCGGGTATTTCTAAACAATTTAATGTGTTTCTTCAATCAAGTATGTAGTAAAAAACTATATGGAAATTACACAGAGATTACCTAATGACTGTTATCTGTTAAGTTCACCCTTCACGTCTCGCCTTATCAGCGTTACGTTCATAGATAACTGATACCATTGTACCAAACATATTTGAGTTACGTTTATTGTTCATATACGAGAAATTATTATTAATACATAACACAGGGACCGTTCCTGTGTTACATAAGCAGAACTTTACACATTTTTAATTCATCCTCCCCTTTATCAGTTGCAAGCATCCGTGTGATACCTGCTAAAAATAGTGCCACCCCATATATTCCCGTGGGAGACGTAAAATGCGACTAAGGGATATAAACCCAGAGATAAGCAGCAGTATCCCCTCTGAATATCACAAACACCTTACTGCTATCGCCAACCGAACGTGACGGTAAGAGCAATCCCTCGATTCTATCTATTCAACCATTAGACGTCCATCGCTGGACACAAGTTTTCCCCAGTAAGGGAGGAATTGCCATAATCGCCACGCTTGACAGGCGGGTTGGCGATCGCAGTAGGTGTTTGTGGTACTCAGAGGACGCTGCTGCTCATCCTCTGGTTTATTCCTTAGTCGCCTTTTACGACACCCACTGGAAGATATGGGGTGGTACTATTCTTAGCTGCCCTGTTTTAAATTCAACTCTATTGCAGCCCTGGCACAGTGGCGTAGCTTTTAAAGGAGTATTGCCATGCACCAGAGCCTTTATTTACAACCCCCTTGGCATCTCTAATCCGGGAGATTCTTCCTCCCGGATTAGATATAGCAGGAGGATGCGTAAATGCATTTCCCATGATAAAATAGGGGCTTCTTCATGACGAAATTGCGATGATTTCTACCGCTTTTAATATAAAAATCACAACTATAGCTTATATATATAAGCTAGTTATTATATGGTACTAAAACCGCAGTGCGTCTTTATCTTCAAGAGCTAGAATATCTTTACCTTTTCTGCGGTCTACAGTTGTCGATCGCTTTCAATCTATACGAATAAATCAAATTTAAATGTCTATTTGTAATGTTAAAATAATACTTTTTTACTAAATACATATATACGGTACTTTTTGGTTAATCTCCGGAATCGCTGGAGCAGTTTTGGCGGGACTTTTTCTGGCAGATAAATGACAAGACACCTAACTTACGTTACTTCTATTTTTAGGAAATAATTCTCGTTCCGTATAAATGAGATGCACTAGTAAAAAAGAGAAATATCTTTGTGTTCTATTGATACCAAAGATAATTTTAGAATGATTAATTGGACTTGAGGAGAAAAACTATTAAAACTTATGAAATTGTAAACAAAATCTGACTCATTGGTCCGTTATACTGACATGTGTGTGAATTTGTGAGAAATATATTTGCTTTCTGTTCGTTCAAAAAATAATTTAGGGACTTTCCAAAAAACTAAAGGTCCAATCTTTTTCAATTATTATTTAAAAACTATATTAAGCAGTAAATAATTGCGCGGAATAGAAAATGGAATATACGTGAGCGGAGCCGCGGGAACAGTAATGAATATTATTTTATCTTACCTATTGTATAATTATAAGGAACTCTTAATCTGTCTGTCTTTCTGTCCGGTGGATTCAAATCGATTTGTACAATCTTAATTGAATTAGTGATTGAATTTAAGTGAATTAGTGTTAGATGCGCCTTCCCATTCGTTCCTTTTTTTTTCGAACCCAGCTAACGCTTTTGACCGGAAGGGCCTTTACAGCTTCACCGTGACTTTGGGGGTGAGTGCTGAAGGCACTCAGCCGCAAAAAGGTGACTAGCACAAGGGCTACCAAAGTGGTGCGAATCTCGGCTTGGCCGTCACCTGAGCGTGACTCTCTGGCGAGTTTGAATCTAAGTTAATAATAAAAAAAATGCTTCCTTACAGGACCTATGTACCTGCGTGATATGTGCAGGAGTGTGTATGCAGTGTGTAATGCTCAATGCATGGGCAGTGTTACTGTATCGCGCTAGCGGCGATGTCAAGAGTCTCCCCAGTTGGGGAACGAGACACGTCTTGGGTCGCCGCCTGAGGGGGACCCGGAGAGTGTGCGGGAGCAAAATTAGCCGCCTGTCCCCGGCGGGCGGGAACGGCGGTTACGCGGGCGTGGGCGCTGGAACGCATACTGTATCGGCTGAAAAGGAAAGATTCTATTTTCGCACGTGATCATCATGAATGGATGGTAGGTTGCGGTCTCTGTGGACGTCCACATTTCTCTCGTACCACCGGGCACCTACGGCTCTCCTGGTGAAGCGGTTCTGAACCACTTGAAAGGAGGCCAGATCTGTGTAAGCGAAGGCAGGGGCGCAATATGTGTGAATGGGTCTAACTACCGTTTTATATAAAGTAAGTTTATGGCGGACAGCCATCTTACTTCGAGCATTATAGAGAGGGACAAGACGTCCCATAATCATGTTGGCACGGTTTCTGACTTTCATAACGTGAGGTTTGAAAGTCATGTGGGCGTCTAGTGTGACACTAAGGTACTTGACCTCGGTTGCCCATGGGATCTCTACTCCTAGGTAACTAACTGGTCAGAGGAAGGCCAGATTTCTCTACGGAGAACATAATCGCGGTGTTCTTTCCCGGGTTAATCGCTATGCGCCACTTCTTCTACCAAAGGCTTAAGATGTTAACAGCCGATTGGACGCGGGATCTTAGAATGTCTCTACGTCTGTATGAAAAATAAATGACCGTGTCATCGGCATCCAGACCTAAATAAACCTTACTAACCGCCACTCCTTTGAATGGATCGTCTTTTGGGTTCGGATTTAGGTCTGTTAAGTCTGCTATGTAAAGGTTGAAGAGGACAGGCGCCAGAATGGAGCCCTGGGGGACTCCTGCGCGGATCGGGCGAGCTGAAGAGAGAGCGGACTCTACTCTAAAGCAGAAACTACGATTCGAAATGTAATCGCGTAGGATGTATACTAACGTGTCAGGGACGCATTTTTTTTTTTTTGACGGGGGTAAATGCATTTACGCACTACCCTTATCTATTGTATTTAGGGGATCAAAGTCCCTGTCAGGGACGCCTAACCTAACTATTATAGTTTAAATACAAGGCCGGCATGCCAGACCTTGTCGAATGCCTTAGCGACGTCAAAGAAGACAGCGAGCGTACGCCAGGGTGAGTCAGGGCTGCGATGAAAATGAGACAAGATGTGCTTCGTGAGGCGTTGCACTTGATGCGCGCAAGAGTGTCTGGCTCTGAAACCAAACTGTTCGGGGGGGTTCCCATTTGTTCCCATTGTCCCAGAGATGTCTCCAACGCTCGACCTTTGGCACTGCAGATGGAGTCCCAGAACCGGAGTACAAGTAATGCGTAAGAAACCCAGCCAAATAGGGGCCAACTTTTGGGTTTTAATAGGTATCAATCTGACATGACCCTTTGAGAACGCTGATATTCTAAAAGTCTCTTAAAAAGGTTCTTAAGCGATGCCACCGGAACAAACTTATAAATGCTTGATGACAAGTTGATTTAATTTATAGGATGGTAGCTAGCCAAGCGGTTATTACAATATATCTATTATCATAAATATATCTTATATATCAATGCTAATGAATACATTTTCCCATTCGGAGTGTGCAGCTCGTGTTACCCTTATCTGTGTAGATTTATTCCACGTAACTTATACGTAAGAATTATCAGAATGCGTTTACGAGTTCCGCATTGCGGCATTGTGAGGCGGAACGCAGTTTTTGGCAACTCGATTGACTGATCTTATTTAGATTTTGGACTTCCTCGGCGTAAGTATTTTGAGGTGGCCATATCATTCAGTTTATATTTAAATTAAACAATATTAAATAATCTTGATTTATAGGTATATATTATAGAGTCCAGTTCTGCGAAACTTAAAACTAATTAACGCTTTTACCATATAATAAAGGACAATATGTTAGTTAGATTATACCTTTTTTTTTTGTCGGGGGGAAATGCATTTACGCACTACCCTTACCCATTGCATTAGTGAGACCGAAGTCCCCCAATGCAATGGGTAAGGCGGCATGGAGTGGCGAGTTCCGTGCCAGTGTGGGACTCGCCCGGGCGTGAAGCGCCCGGAAATACCCACTAAAACCCCCCGGGGCCGTCCGCTGCATTTGGGATGGGGGCGATACGGGATTGCACTGTAGCCACCGCGTCGCCCCCTGCAGCGAACTCACCAGGAGTTAGATTATACCTAACTCAGGAATTAATTAACCGATTTTCCTGATCCTTTTTTAAACCATAGATGTTCTGTGTTCTAGTCAGGTTTTAGTATATCTTTAGTTACACTAGATGGCTACAGACCGTAATGTAGCTTCTACACTACTAGTGATGTAGAAAGAAGTTAAGCGCATACCGCTTTGCTTCGTGCAACCTCGCGTCGCCTTGGGTGACATCCGATATTTGTCGGATTCGGCGGATTCAAAATTTTTTGAGGTTCTGCACAAAGCATCTTACTAGTATATTACTCGGTTCGAGTTTAGATATACTAAATAAGACGTAGTTATAGAACGGGAGAATGCATATTACAATGGCAGCTGTCACTTGAACATTATCCGTGATGCAAAACGAACAGGCGCCGGCGAATAAGTTTCTCGCGAAGTGGTACTTGATCACACGATCTCATACTTTGAACTACAGTCAAATTCAAAAAGTACTTCATTGCCCGTTCTCCAACTGGGGAGCCTCTTGACGCCGCTACCAGCGCGATACAGTGACACAGCCCATGCATTGAGCATTACACGCACAACACTGCATACACACTCCTGCACATAACACGCAGGTACATAGGTTCTATAAGGAACCTTTTTTATTATTAAAAAATATAAAAAAATATAAGGTTTAGCTAGATTCAAATTCCGCGGGAATTTTATGATATAAGTAGCGGCCAAGCCGAGGTTCGAACCCTTGTGCTAGTTACTTTTTTGCGACTGAGTGCCTTACGCACTCACCCAAAAAGTTACGGTGAAGCTGTGAAGGCCATTCCTGTCAACAGCATTAGCTAATTTAGAAAAAAAAAATACTTCTTCGAAGCAACTTCGTGGGTAGTGTAGTGGAGCAATAATAAGATTACGGCAAAGGCGGTTGGTGTGTCTCTAGATGATTCATCAGGTATCGGTTAGCCTGTAAAACAAACACTAACATCTAGTATGCCATACAAACTAGCTTACTTTCTTTGGAGGAGACCTATGTCCAGCAGTGGACGTCTGACTAACTAACTAACAATTTGATAATGGTTAATAGTGTATGTTTAGACCAAATGAAGGAAGAAGTTTATGTAGAATTGGTAGCCGATTGAGTCGTGGTGAAGACATTGTGATAATCCCGATATAAACAGTACAGTATCGATCTCTCTTATTTAAACTGAATAATTGTAAATTAGAAATAGGATTTGAGTAAATATAAAGATTCGACATAACCACAATGCAATAGGAACACATAGATAAGAAATAGAATATGATTGTAAAATAGATATAAGATGAAAACAATAAAGCAACAAAAAAAGTGAACAAAACTCGGATTGTGTCTCCGATGTAAGGGGACTAAATAAAGAAATAAATGAAAACTGAATAATTTAAACGCTTCGGTCACAATCTCGCCATACGTATGTTAAACGACGATATGATATAGGGTGGTGAACACACTAAGCTTAAATATACTGGTTCTCAAGTGTTGCTATCGAGCAGACCTATCGGTATTTGGTGACATAAACTTGAAGATGATAGCTACCCAGGCCGACATTGTTAGAAACTCCCTTTTTTTTTGACGAGGGGAAATGCATTTACGCGCTACCCTTACCTATTGCATTAGTGAGACCGGAGTCCCCCAATGCAATAGGTAAGAGGGCACGGAGGGACGAGTGCCAGTGTGGGACTCGTCCAGACGTGAAGCGTCCGGAAATACCCATTAAAACACCCCGGAGCCGTCCGCCGCATTTGGGATGGGGGCAACGCGGTACTTGTGAAAGCACTGCGTCGCCCCCTGCGGCGAACCCACCGGTCCTCGTCCGTTAGAAACTCCCCTACCGCCATGCTATGGTTTTCTCACAATAGTTTTCATCACCGAAAGCTCCACATCATTCATTTTATTATAATGTTGGATAATTGGGTTCGAACCTACGTCTCTCTCTTGGACAAAATTAGATTATTATTTTTTTAACAGATTTTAATTATGTTTTCATTGGTCAGCCTCATTTATGTTCTGTTTTTGATGAGACATGCCTGTCTATATGGGCTGAAAGTTCCTCGATTGATGTTCGGAGTTCCGCATTGCGGTATTACAATAACGGGAGAATATTTTGGCAACTAGTCTGTTGGCTTCGGTTCCTTTAAATGCAAACTTTAAATGGTAACTACAATATTATGTAGCAACTAATATCTACTAATAAATAAAATTGTGGTGTCTATTTGTAATGTCAAAATAATAAGTTTTTTCATACATATCAATTATACGGATACACATACCAAAAAATAATTTTTTTAATATTTTTGTCTGTCTGCTTGTTCCGGCATATCTCCGGAACGGCTGGACCAATTTCGACGGTTACTCCTCGTAACTTAGGACTCTTAGGAAAGTTGTTAGAATTCCGTGTAAAAAAATTAAAATTCATGAAAGTGTAAATAAAATCCGATTCAATGTACGGTTTACCGGTAGGTATTTCAATTTGTGAGAAATATCTTTGCTTTCTCTTAATAACAACAAATTTTTAGGAGAATAAGTAGGATTTCGTGTAAAAAAACATCAAAACTAATTAAATTGTTAATAAATTACGATTCAATGGACAGCATCATCATAAGATTATTTAAAAACTATATTACGCAGTGAAAAATATATGTAACGCGAGCGGAGTCGCGAGTACACAGCTAGCATAATATACAAACCATTCAAATATTTCGTACGGAAAATTTTGAAAACCATCGTGAGGCTGTCATTGCGGTAGGCATTATCTAATAATGCCCGCCTGGGTGGCTGCAACCCTCAAATTTTTAAACCCGTCGACAAGTACCAATAATGTGTTCCGGCACCATCAAAACCAGTAGGTACTTAAAGAAATTCCTTATTTTAAAAGTCGAATAAAGATAATAGTTCTCCATTATTACATATTGGAAATTTAATATAGACGAAGTTTTGGTCAAGCGTCATTAAATTCTATAAGAAGATTCGTTGTTTTTTTATTTGTTGTTACATAACCTCTTTTAAACGACGTAGAGTATGTTTGACCTGCAGTATCGACCTTGCGCTACTTATGTACTCCACGTTTGTGCGTTGAATGGTTGGCCAGACGCCAGACAGTTCGAGCTCGCTACAAACATTTGACTGTCCTTTTATTATATAATAGTTCTACGCTCATGGAATCTGTACTTGACAGTGCACGCCGGCGCCGGGCCGCGTCATCAGACCAAGGCACCAAGTCCTTGACGCGATTATACTCTGTAGTTTTTATTTCCGAAATTAATCATTTTTAACTGACAAGACTCTGGGAAACACGTATTATTATAAGTAATATAACCTACTTCGATTAATATTCAGTTTGATTGGGTATTGTTGCCATACTTAGCATTTTTTTTAATCGGAAATTTTGTTTTGTTCAGATGGCTTGCCTTTTTTATGGAAGACGTAAACCCAGAGATAAATAATAAAACGTAAATCAGTGTGCAAGACCAACCGGTTGCATTGTATATGGGTTTTTTGGCGTGATCTAAGTCTGTCCTGTAATCTTGCTGGTGTTTGGTTATTGTGTTCTAGTTAAGTTTATTATAGAAGATAACGCGTAACATTTATTCTAAGGTGTCGACAAAGCTCCATGGAAAGTTCGAGCAGGATAGGCCACCGTTTTCTCATAGCTTGGTAACGCTGCTACAAAATTGAAAATAAATCTTAGCCACATGATATTGGCACAACTTGTGTGTACACAGATTGCCATTTTCTAAGCAGAAGAAGAACGTATCTATAAAATAAGGTCCGATTTGGCTGTATGGTCTTGGTACCTAGGTCTATTCCTTAGAAAGGATTAAATAAAACCAAGGAGTTTTTGGTGGGATCTCAATTTGACATGTAATAGTTGTTTTCTTTAATTTATAAAACTTGTGTATTTGAGTTCTATATCATGTAATCTTGATGGCGCTTTGTGTGATTTACTTTATTTATTGTGTACAAGTTAAATTTATTGTAGAAGATAAGGCGTAACATTTTTCTGAGGTGCCGACAAAGCTCCATGGAAAGTTAGAGCAGGATGAACAACCGTTTTACTGGAGCTTGGTAACGCTGATCCAAGATTGAAAATAGAAATACATATTACCCACATGACACTGGCACAAATTGTGTGTACACAGATAAAAGAAGAAGAAGAAATAGAACCAAAAAAACAAAGAAAAACGTGTATGTTTTTTAATTATAATTGTTTTTCGGGTCCTGAATACAAGTTCTTTGGACATGGTTTTGTACTATTTTTGAAAACTTTATTAGGTGCGCTGAGCAATTTTTGGATGAGTAGGTATTTTGTTGCAATAAGCTATCAGTGGTGACGGACAGTTAAGAGGCTACATATAATTTAATCTGCTACCTGCTAATATAAAAACAAAATTAATGGTTGTTTTTAAGAATTATATTTTTTTTTAATGATACAATTCATTTGAAAACCCTGAAAACAACATATGTACTTCTGTCGGTAGTTCAAAATGACTGTGATTGTTTTATTTTCAAAGGATTAATTTTGTACCAGTATGGCGAACTTTCCCTCACGATGTCAGTTTATGTTGAAGATGTTTTTTGGAATATGTGTATAGTTCATAGGCTGCAAAGCTGCGTAATTTGAGGAAACATAGTACGTACGTAAGTGTACGCTCTTGAGAATACTTTTACGAGAGAAACCAGTGTTATTATTAACCAATAAAGTATTTGCATAAGAATTTGTATTTATCATTACACCTTTTGTACTATATTAATACGTTTATAAACCTTTATCAATGTTAATTTATTTTATATTTTTGACCTTTATTTGTTTTTGTTTACTAACATCTTTAACGTTTACGTGGAATTGAAATTTCTTATTCTTCTTAAGTTGAAAAGAATCTTGAACAATGTCTGGATTTGTATGTTAAATAGTTTACGGGTACACGAAATTAATATTGTTTATTGGGTCATTATTAACTAGCTGTGCCCTTCCACATGGAATTGATGCACATGTTCGCTCATGTTGGGGTAAGCTAAAATTTTTTTTAGCCTCTATGTAATTCCGTGATAAATATAATTTATAGGGTATAGGCTCAGTGCTTTGACCATAATCTCTCCTGATGTTAAGTGACGATGAGGTCCAGGATGGGAAAACACACAGAGCCTAGAAATACTGGTTCTCAAGTGATGGTGCCAGAACACACCTATTGGTATTTAGGTTCAAACTTGAGGGTAGTGAGCGGGCATTATTAGAAAATACCCTAGCACCATGCTATGGTTTCCTCACGATGTTTTCCTTCAGCGAAAGCTTAGGCTGTTTTTAAATAGGTGGGCTTGAACACGCATCCGTTAACGCTGAATCCGGACGCACTATCTACTGTGCCATCATAGCTTTAATATGTATATAGACTACTGCTTTCATAACATAAGTATTTAGAAGTTTTTTGTTATTATTCAGTATTGAATCGAGTACCCTATATTTCACTACAGGGTATATATAAAGCACTATTATACCAAATTTCATCGAATTCGTTTCAGTAATTTTCGCGTGATTGACGAACAAATCTTTTCTTTACGGGCATATTTTGCTACAGTACATGTGATGATAGCTTATTAATTGCTAGTGTGGTCGGACCGCGATGATAAACGTAGGAAGCAACCTATCCAACTCTATACTGAGCCTCAGGCTTTGGCTGAAGTAGAACAGTGTAAGGATATGCCAGCTTGGGTAGCTACCACCCTCAAGTTTGAAAATCTGTCGCCAAACACCAACAGGTGTGTTCGGGCATCATCGCCTCTGGACTTAGCCCTGTGTTTGGTGTTTACCGTTCTGGGCTACATCGTCACTTCACATCAGGTGAGACCGTGATTAAAATGCTGAGTCTATACGATATTAAAAAAAGATAATCGCCAAAATATATTACAGTACATTCAAAATATAGGTCTAGGCTTTAGCAGTGTGGAAGACATCACAATAGATTCGCGATATTTTTATTTATTTAATTTTGCAAACAAAATGGGAGACAGTAAAAAAAAAAATTATATGTATATTATATTTATTAAAAAAAAAACAACCAGGTCGAGTTTCTCGCCTGCGCTCTTCTCGACTGGGTTGTTTTCCGAACCGGTGGTAGTGTTTTAGACGTTCATAAGCGCCTTCTTAGGGGCCTAAATTGAAAAAAGATGTTTTTGATTTTTGAGAAACAAAACAAAGTAACATCAATCTTATAGAGAAACCAGACTTCTGGATAATACAGGACTTTTCAAGGCTCCTTTTAGAATAATAATCTGAATCGGAGCATGCCTTGAGTTGCTACCGGAAGGAAACTCAGCGAGGAAGCTATTTTTGATGACGGAGTATCTGAATATTGAACGTAAAGAATATTTACTTATAAGTTTTCGTTTTTTTTTTAAATTATGTAAATGCATACGTGTCACGGGAGAGTGGAGAAAAAACGTCTCAAATTTACTAACGTAATTCTTAAGCGGCCCCTATATAATGTATAATAAATATTCTGTAATGTATTCACGCTTCATAAATAGCCAAATGTTACACTCTATTGTACATTATTAGGCGCTCAGTGATAACGTATCAGATATGATAATTCAGGTGATTACACAATTGTGTTAGTGGGAAAATATAACGACCGATTGAGTTTGCTGCATCAGATGTCATAAAAATAGCTGAGAAAAGTAACTTAAATTAGGTCTTGTAAAAGTACATATCTGTACAAATAAATAAAATTTAAGTGTCTGTTTGTAATAACAAAATAAGAAATGTTTACTAAATATATATGCGATACATACACCAAAAACGCAATTTTGTAAAAAACTTTTTAAATTTAAAACAAAACCGACTTCAAAATAATAAACTATAAAAATTCACTAAGAAATTAATTATTAATGATTTTATTAATCTGATTCGTTAATATGAAATCGGTGTCAGCTTATGGACAAAGTGGTGTAAATGTATGTCGCTAAATATATTCAATTTTGATTAATTATTCTTTAAAATCATCCTATTCCTTTATTTGGCTAGTATGTAATTGTGATAAAGTTTAGGGAGTTATTTATATTTGTGAATGAGTGCAAAGGTTAACCCTTGCTGGCACCGACTCCAAAATTAACGAAGCAAATAAAGCAATTATTTATTGAATTTTTATATTTTATTCTTTTGAAGTCGGTTAAGTTTTTAATAAAAAAGTTTTTTTCTACTTTTTAGTTTAAGTATGTAGGTCTTTTTAGGTATAGCTGTGAAGCCTACTTCATAGCTTTAGAAACGAGTATATGAAACACGTGTGTCTATAATATTCGAGGGCTTTTCTCGATTTCCCTGAATTCCACTAATCAGACCCCGATCTGATGGAAATGGGACCACCTAGAAATGGATTTCTTCGAATAAAATAAAAAAAATGCAAATCGGTCCACAAATGACGGAGAAATCGCGTTACAAATACACAAAAAAAACATACAGACGAATTGATAACCTCCTCCCTTTTGATGTCTGTTTTTGTTCCGTTTAATTTTCGAAACGGCTGGACCGGTATTAACGGGACTTTTTCTGGTAGATAGCTGAAGTAAGGGTGTAACTAAGGCTACTTTTATTTTGGAAAAAAATTGAGGTTCTGGGCTAGTGTCGTCGACGTGGGTCCTATAGATTAATATTGTTTTATCAAATTACTGCTAATGTTTTGTTAGTTTTGATCAAAAATAATAGTAGGTACCCAGACAAAATGTTATTGTCTTATAACAAAATTAAATTGAAAGAAAAATGTTTATAATACTAATCTGTGTGTCTACCAAAATTAAATTCATAAGTTTTTATGCAAAATTCCTACTCGTTAGTTTTTATTCATTAAATAAAGATTTCCGAAATTCATTTTTAGTGTCATTGTAATGTATCTATTCCCGAATGGTGACGATATGCTCAAGGTCGTTAAACAGATTAAAAGCTTAGGACTGGCAACTCAAGTAATGATGCCGGAATACACCTACTGGTGTTTGGCGACAAGTTTCCAAACTTGTTGGTGGTAGATACCTTTTTTTTTACCTGGTTGAAATCTGCTCGTTGAACGCTCGGACGTGTGCCGAAAACCAAGTTTTTTGCACACGTATGATCCTCGCGACAGACTGAGACACCGAGTCACAACCCCTCTGCGAGAGGCGCCCTCTTTTGGTGTCCGTGTGCCAGGTTGGCCGTAACCGACTGACTAAACACTCCACGTCCCTAACCAGCGCAAAGATGCCAGGGTCTCCGGAGGCACATTATACATGTATTCTGCAGAGGCCCTGACAGCTGGTGGTAGATACCTAGGGGCGCATCAATAGAAAATGACCTATCACAATCCTGTAGGTATCCTCACGATGTTTTCTTTTTAACAAAACTCAAACTCAATCGGGCGAGCACACTACCAACGAAGCTATCCACATTGCTTCCAAAATACGCCAATGATATATCATTAATACGCTTAAAATCACAAAATATGAAAAAAAAACCCCCCAATAAATAACTGAAATCAATTTATTGAAATAAAACACTATTATAATTATTTATTTATATTTATAATACAAGTTTCATTTATTGGTTTTAACAACAATATATTTTCTAATAAGTGTTTGTAATGGAATGATCAAATATCAAGATATAGATAACGCGGTATAAATAATTCCAAAACTATTTCTAAGGAAATTAACATTTACAGTAAAAATTCAAAGGAAACCATCAATTTTAATACATTTTCATAACGTACAGAATCTACTAATTTGTCAAAAGTGACAGTGACAGTATTGACATCTAACCTTTAGTCAAATCAAACAAATAGTTTATACAATTCGCAAGTTTTAAAACTAGCGTGGTTTAAACAAAAAAAGTTTAGTAAAATCAAGATTTTAAATAAATAATAAAATTTACAAATAATAAACAAGTATTATTTCAACATTATTATGTTTAATAATTTATTTATTTATTCGAAACGATCGATTTATTACATGGACTTATTACACTAAAGAGGTGTCTCTTCTCTTTGGACAAGTTTTACACCTTGGTCCTGTTCATTGGGTTGCCCTGGAAAATAAATATTAAAACTGTTTAGAACAAACTGTCATCTTTTTTCATATAACTGTAGAGGTTTAACATTTGAAAAGTGACATCTTATAGTACTACGGTGCAAGTTCTGCTGTTGGAAAAACCAATAATGCTTCCAGAGAGATTCTTATTTTTCACTTGGTACATAATCATATGTAACGATTTCTATAAGACTTCATTCAACAATACCTTAAGGTCAGTGGTCAGGTGGTTCAGCAAACAAACAACATTGATATTTAGATATGTGTAAATAAAGCCAATTGTTAATAGAGAGCTATTACATGTCATAAAGTAGGCCATAAGTAACATTATCCATATTTCATTTAAGCCCCTATTAATTAAATAGGCACACATTCAAACGACCAGTCGTTGTGAAGATCTTTGGGGAAGATCTATGTCCAGCAGTGGACGTCGTTTGGTTGAATGGATAGACACATCACACACACATCCAACATGTTAGACAAAAGTATTTCTGCACTTTCTAAGGTCAATGTTATTGTATAGCAAGAAGATATTGTATATCGACAATTAAAGAAGACACTGGCGACACTCGAGACAAAGGTTATGAAGCCTAGTTTAGTTGACAGGTTTTTCGATTGAAATATTTGGAAAATGAAATAAATATTATTATCATTAAAGTTAAAGGCAATAATAAAATAGTGCGAGATAATTCTTTTTTGCTGCTCTGTTTAATTTTCTTCTATTTTTTTGCTTATGCAAATTTACCTCTATGTAAAAAATACAAAGCTGATTCACATCTTTTAACTCTTGATATCTCTGCTCGAGTTAAAACTTTGTTATATTAATATACATTTTGCTACATTAAATAGCTTATGCAAAAAATTATACATGTACTAACACAAGGGTACCAAAAAAACAAGGTTCCTTACAGAACCCATGCACCTGTGTGATGTATAGGCCAATGTGGGCAGTGTGATATGTTACAGTGGATGCAGTGTCACTGTATTGCAATGCAAGATGTTTTTTTTTTCACAAAAAATGTTCAGTAATTAATAAATATTGTCTTCTTACCCAAGTGCGTGAGATCCAGATGAGAGTCTCGTTGTCAAGTCTGGGTCCGATGAGTGGGTTCATCTGCGCCATGTAAGCGCACAGCCAGCTGGAAACATTCAGGTTATGCTTTTTAGTAACCAATTAATAATTGTATCAAGCGACTTAAGAACAATTTCAAATTATTTTTACTTATCCTGTACAAATAAAAATATTAGAATTATGACCTGATTTGCATATACAAAAAGAAAATAGAAACAAACAATAAGCTATGTATGGACACTCTATTAAAAAAGTATTATGAAATAGCCAACTCCTAAGCTATTTTTTGGTTCAGATTTTCTTTGTCTAACTGTAATAAAATGTGTAGTTGTATTTTCAGCTTACTCTAACAATAGTAATGTTAGTATTTTTTTTCAAGATCCAATAGTAGGCACTGGAAAGCTTCTACTGTTTACATAATATATTCAATTAATTATTTACTTTTTTACACTTCATATAAAACATATTATTAGAAATGTACAGTTACTAATCAGTGTGGCCTTAAAGAATCAAATTAAGGTCAAGTCAAGGTAAATATTACAAGGAACAAGATAGGAATGAGTCAATGACATAACACTGAGATCAATAAAGATTGAAATAATATGAATCTGAGCTTATATTAAAGAAAAACATCATGATGAAACAATATCAATGTGGTAGAATAATTGTCAGCAGGTTTTTTGATGTTCTTGAAACAAATTACTATCAAGTTCTAAATCTATGATCAAGTAAAGTCTATGTAAGTATGTCATGGAGACTCTTGAGACTCTAAATCCATCTCCTCTAGGTTGAGCATGTAACCGTCTTTGGTCATTTAGCCACATAACTTCATAGAGTAATTTAACATAATTAACTCAATGGTAAAAACCATACATAGACAAAAGATAATATAAGTATCAAACAAAACTTTACATCCAATACAATATTTAAAAAAAACGAACAAATTTCTAATAGTAGTTGTACATATAGGGATATTTTTTTTTTTTTCAAATATATACTACCTTATTTACATATACAATTTTTTTTACATATTTTAAGATGCATTTACTTCATTCATGAGTGACACTTTAACCCACTCTGACGAAAGTTCTCTCAGCAAAGGAATTTGGTATAGGATTATACAGCCTAGCCCTCCCTTGGGTCCCCTGGATTAATAAAGCAGACTGGACAAGAGACAAAACGATTATTGCTTTGAGACTTCATTCCGAACATATTCAACTTAATAAGTTTGCATTTTTAATGAAGAAGAAAATACTATCACCTCTTTGCACTGAGTGTAACTGAGAAACTTTTGCTTGATAATTAACAAAACCATATATGCTGTTGGGTTTTGTAACAGCATTTGGACTTCACCTTTAATGGACGAAGCCAGAATGCTATACAAGCAAGTCAATATATCTCTGAAGAGGAGGTGAAGTGTATTATAGATTGATATTATTGTGTAAAATATATTATCTATTTTTACCAATAAGGGTGGCACAGTCATGTTGTGACCAAACCCTATAATAAAGAGAAAAAAATCGTTTAACTTATATAAATCCAATAATAAAACATTTTTCATCCATTCTAAACGACAAATTAGGTTATTATTACTATTTTTTCCTATTGGAACCGACCTTTATGATGGCGAAAGGAGTACAAAATTGTATTTGAGCTACACTACAAAAAACGTTTCACTGTAAGGAAAAAAGAAATGTAATACTCACAATAACCAACATGTTGCTGCAGTTAATATCAATATCACCTGGATAATCCTGTAATGTAACATTAAACCTAATTTAGAAAGATATATAAACTAAAATTATAAGTGTTTCAACAATGAATTACGTACCCTCTGTTAGGTCCCTTAGGAGCGAAGAAAGGACATACTATTCCTATGACTCCCCAAAACACGGTGAAAATAGTTATGGGGACAAATGAAAAACCCATTTTGACGAATTTTTTAGATGTTTTCTACAATTATACAATCTCAAACAAACATCAGCTGCCCCAAAATGGTGGAACAGTTTCTGATGTTGGCACCTCTGTCGTCAAAGTCATATGACAATTTGCGTTTTATTCAACCAAATTCAAGCAAACAAGACGAAACAAAAATTATTACAAAAGTAATTCACCTGACATTTTACTAATAACTAGAATATTATAAAAAGGTAAAACAAACCATATTATTATATCGATAATAATTATTTTTTAAAATAGTGGACATTACTCAACTCATGCAAAGAGATCAAATCACATAATCAAACTATTTGCGATGTTTTAATATTTTTAATTGCTTTCTTATTTCTTAATTGATTACAATCCAGCTGTATGCCCGCGGCTGCGCCCGGGTTTCATATATTTTTGACTGTGTTTTAATTTTTTTTTGTATGAACCGCTAATATTTTTTTTAGTACTAAGAACAAGTAATAATATTTCTCATAAATTCCAAGCACTTGCCAGAAAAACTCTGGTTTGAATCGGATTTTATTCAAATTTTTACGAGAGTTGATTTTTTTTTACGCAGAACCCTAGTTATTTTCAAAAATTAAAAGTACCCTAAGTAACTTCAGCTATCTACCAAAAAAAGGCCCGTCAAATCGATCTAGTCGTTCCGGAGATTACCCATTACAAACAGACAGGTATAGGTGTCGTATATACATTCATATTTATTCGGTACAAAAAATGTAACTTTGACATTACAAACAGACACTTCAACTTTATTTATTAGTATAGATACAAATAGTTGTATTAAATCTAAAGTAATAGATGACAATCTTGAGTATTGAGAGTACAATAAATCGATATAATATGAACTCATAGGACAAAATTATCCATAGTGTCGGCATTGACAGATGATAATCAAGAGATATATGACGTAAATTGGATAACTAAAATAATATTCACCTACTTCAAAATTATTCACAATTTTTGAGCTTTAAAAAGAAATGAGATCTCTGGAACATGGAAGAAGTCGTAAAAAAATATATAAATGCAGAGTTAATAAGAAAAAAAATTCTAGTGGCGGCGTAGAAACGTGGAACTACTCTCGTGAAATACCTTTACAAAATCTTGAAGATGTTAGCGAAATTATACGTATGCACGTTAGTAAACACATTGTATAACTGTATAGCTGTGTGCCTGCGGCTCCACCCGCTTTTGATATATTTTACACTGCGTAATAATCATCTCCCTACTCTTATACCATTTTCACTTGGGGTCGGCTCCGGAAGTCTTCTTGTTCCATTCCCATCTATTTGCAGTCATCTCCGCATTCACTCCCTTCCTAAAGATATCATCTTTCACACAGTCCATCCTTCTTACAACATAGTCGTTCCTCTCTCCGCATCACATGCTCATACCAGGACAGACGACTGCCCCTTTAACTTCTCTGTTATTGGCACCACTTTCAAAATTTCTCTGATGTAATAATATATAGTTTTTAAATACACATTGGAAAATAATGTTGCAACGGTACTGTTAATTGGAATCCTATTTTGTTCACAATTTCATGAGTTTTTTTACACGAGATCCTAATTATTTTCCTATAATTTTTAAGTACGAACAAGAAGTAAAGATATTTCTCATAAATTCAAGCACTAGCCAGTAAAACTGCATCGAATCGTATTTTATTCACAATTGCATGAGTTTTAATTTTTTTTTATTTTTTAAAAATAAAAGTAGTCTAAATTGCGTGGAGTATTTTCAGCTATTTGTAAAAAAAAAATCCCGTCAAATTCGATACAGCCGTTCCCGAAATTAGCCGGAACAAATAGACAGTCAGACGCAAATAAATTAAAAATTGTGTTTTTTGGTATAGGTTTCTTATACATTATATACATTCGGATATATTTAGTAAAAAGTTATATTTTTTTATTACAAAAATACGCTTTAATTTGATTTATTAGTATCCATTTAAACTTTCTTTTATTTATTTGAAATTAATTACTTTGAAATTATATTGATCAAATTCCTTCTCTACCACTCAGTTTTTTCTTTACCAATAAATGTGACCAGTTTTGTAAATGTATTGTTTTTTTTTTTTACCCTTGAAAGCACTTTACAGAGAAAACAACGTACTATAAGCAAAGGACCCTGGAAAATAATGCCGAAAGATTCCTGCGAAGTTTACAAGAAGAAAAAAAGCGGCAAGTCGATACCGAACGCAGTGAGAACGTCGATAAAAGAAGTAGTATGAGCGAAGTAGACGACAACAACGTTGCTAATAAAAAAAGAAAGTACAAGAAGAGACTGGGTAAAAGGAACAAACTTATCGATAAACGACTGAGAAAGAAAAAAACAGAATGGGAGTTGTCGTAAACGGAGGTGCTGTTTACGTTTGAATGTTTCTATTTTATCTTTTTTCTCTGATGAAATTTCAAGATGATAATGAATATTAAAACTCATATCTACTCGTTGATAATTAGCAAACGGTTCACTACAGCCAAGCCAAGGTTTGCACCACTTTGGTAATCCTTGTGCTGTTTACCTTTTTGCGGCTGAGTGCCTTCAGCACCCGCCCACATAGTCACGGTGAAGCTGTAAAGACCTTCCGGCAACAGCGTCATTTTTTTTTTTTAACCTAGCTAATGCTGTTGACCGGAAGGGCCTTTACAGCTTCACCGAACTTTGTGGGCGAGTGCTGAAGGCACTCAGCCGCATAAGGTAGCTAGCTCAAGGGTTCGAACCTCGGCTTGGCCGCTACCTGAGTATGAAAACTCCCGCGGAATTTTTATCCTAGCTAAACCCTATATTTTTTATTCTTTATTTACATAAAAAAAGTTTTTTTTTTTTTTTTTTTTTTTTAACCTAGCTAATGCTGTTGACCGGAAGGGCCTTTACAGCTTCACCGAACTTTGGGGGCGAGTGGTGAGGGCACTCAGCCGCAAGCATAAAAAAAAGGTTCCTTACAGGACCTATGTACCTGCGTGTTATGTGCAAGAGTACCATGCAGAGAGCACCATGGAGGTCTGGCGCCTGGTTTTCTCTATGTGGGCTTTGAAATAGAGTTGGTCGTCTAATTGAACTCCTAAGTACCTGACTTCGGTGCTGTAGGGGATGACAGTACCTGCGTACTGGACGGGCCTGGGGGGATTTTTCCTAACCTTACGGTCTCTGGTAAAAAGTATCGCGGTGCTCTTACTCGGGTTGATCGCGATACGCCACTTGGAGTACCAAGAGCTGAGATCGTCGACCGCTCTTTGGACGTATTCCCGCATGAGATATGTCATACGGTGGGCGTAATAGATGACGGTGTCGTCCGCGTATAGACCTAGTTGAACTCTTCCGAGATCAGGCAGGTCTGCTAGGTAGGTGCGACGCGGTGCTTGCGATAGCCACCCCGTGTCGCCCCCACTCCAAATGCAGCGGACGGCCCCGGGGGGTTTTAGTGGGTATTTCCGGGCGCTTCACGCCCGGGTGAGTCCCACACTGGCACGGAACTCGTCACTCCGTGCCCCCTTACCTATTCTATTGGGGGACTTCGGTCTCACTAATACAATAGGTAAGGGTAGTGCGTAAATGCATTTCCCCCGTCAAAAAAAAAAAAAAAAAGGTTTGCTAGGTAGAGATTGAAGAGGACGCAACAGCGTCAGTTGACATGCAAGTCTTAAATTGCAAAGGTTATTACAGGCTGGATAATTATGAGAGCGTGTTCAGCCTGGTGGACTAATACGCGTGTATCATAGACGGTACGACTGAAAGGTCGAAGGTTCAAACCCAGGGTGGGTAACACATTTTTTTTTTTTTTTTACCGGCCGGGTCGAGCGGTAGCAGTACAATGCGCAATTCCCGCTCCCCGGCCAAAAAGGTGTGAGAAGGCACCAAGGGGTTTTAGTGGGTATTCCCGGCCGCCCATCTTGGCCGGGCGAGTCCCACATACCCCCTCTCCGTTATAGTACGTCGAGAGGGGGATGCCTAAAAGCATTTCCCCTTGTAAAAAAAAAAAAAAAAGGCTGGATAATTATGTGAACGATGATAATGTCTGCAAGTGACAGCTTTCTCTGTGCATCTACTAATAACTTTGTAACTATTAGTTTTGAATTTGAATAACTGATATAATATAAAAACGGTAAAGTTTTATTTATTACAGACGCCGGTGTAGATCCTGTGGTTTAACTCACAGCACAACGTCTGTATGCTCGTCGTGTATGAGCTACTCTGAAATGGACTATGAATAAAACATTTTAAATTTAATGTTAGTTTAATTTCGTCTTGGTAGAGCTTCCATTCCCTACTCGGCCTCGATCACCATACACTTGGTGCGAAACTCATCCTGTGATGCGTTAAGATGAAATGCATGCGATAATTTTTCCATACAAACGTATACCCTTGTTTTCTTCCCGCACAATGATATTGTAGTAAATATTTTATACCATTTTAATAGACCACAGACCTACTATGTTTTGATGTTTTAAATAAATTATTTCTATTAAAGAAGTTACATGCCTTCACGAATCAAAAAAAAATCTGATTTTATCGTCGTTTTCCGACGTTCGTCAAATAATTTATAAGAATTAAAAAAGCAAAACGTAGAGTAGCCAAAGTCTTATCTATACTAATATTATAAAGAGGAAAGATTTGTATTTTTGTATGTAACGAATAAACTTTAAAACTACTATACCTATTTGTATGAAATTTGGTATGGAAATAACTCAAGGCTTAGTGCGTTATTTAAATTAAATCGTTACTTAAAATCAAGTGAAGATAATAACGCGAAATGTTTATTATGAAGTGCAACGAAAACTCCATGGAAAGTTCTGGAAAGATGTACCACTGCTTTGCTGGAGCTTAGAAACGTTGATACACGATTGAAAGTAGTAGTTTTTGATGGGATCTGAGTCTGTCATATAGTAATTATTTTCTTTAATTCATTAAACTTGTGTGTTTGACTCTGTATCATGAATACAATATAAGTTTATTATAGAAGAGCACACGTAACATTTATTCTGAGGTGCCGCCAAAGCTCCATGGAAAGTTCGAGCAGGAAGAGCGTTTTGCTAGAGCTTTTAACGTTGATACAAGATTAAAAATACAACTTACCTGCATGACACTGTCAGAACTCTGGAAGTCACCGAAAAGGGCTTTTTGGCGGCACCTCAATCTGCTATGTAGTAGCTGTTATCTTTATAGGTTTATAGTAATTCAATAACTTGTGTTATAGGTTGCGTGATTTCGGTGGCGTTTTACGCAGTAAGTATAGTTTTTTTGGTTAATGTGCTCAAGTGAAGTGAATTGAAAATATTGGCACAAAGCGTTTATTCTGAGGTGCCACGCGAATCCATGGGACATTCTGGAAGGATTTCTATCGCCTCGCAAGGGTGTTGATACAAGTTTGAATTTCAGAATAGGCGGTATGGACAAAAACATCTCCTAGCCTGTCCCATCGGACGAATTATTCTACTATTACTCTTAACCAAGAAGAAAATTCATCACATCCATAAGAAGACTGGCAAGAAAATTAATTAAAATCAAAGAAGACAAAGTCAGAATGGCATCTGAAGAGACGGGAGATGACAGTTTTCAGTCAAAATTCAAGTTGTCGAAATTATCTGGTGCGTAATTACTAATAATGGATGTTTAACAAAATTCACAAGTTTGGTATTACGATAAATAGAAGTTAAGAATTATGTAGATTGTTTATAATCTACTAGAAATTCTCTCATGTCCGAAGACGTGGGCGTAAACAAATATGCCGTGGTTATCCTTTGGCTTATAATTTGTTCAGTTTACACGACGCTCCTGACTTTTACAGCCCTCGCAGTGGTATTTGTTATGTAAGTTTAATCCAGGTATATTTATTACATTATAAGGTAATGTCTATCGACCTGTCTGTCTTTTAATAGGCTTATGGCGAGAAAAACTGAACCGATTTACATGATTCTCTTCTTTAATCGTAGACACATTGTCTGGTCAGGTTTTTTACGCTACAGGCTTAGTGCTTTGACCACAATCTCACCTGATGTTGAGTGACGATGTAGTCCAAGATAGTAAACACTAAGCCTAGAGGTACTGGTTCTCAAATGATGCTGCCGAAATAAACTTAGTGGTATTTGGCGACAAGTTTTGTTAATTTTTATACAGGATAGTAATTATAATGTAGGAAAAAAACGTTCACAAAAATGACCGTTATCGTGTCCCCTCTTATATGTATAAAAGGCAACGTCTTTATATCTGTTTGTCTTTTAGTATACGCGAATGTAACTTTATTATCTATACGGAAAAGTTCATTTTTCTAGTTTGATTTCAAAACCGATTCATGATATAAATCAACATTGAAGCTAGTAATATTAAGTGCTATTTTATTTACAAAGTTTTCCACTTTATTAAAATAGATCTGTCAGCACTATTTACTATTTTAGTTTATATTTTGATTACGTTAAGGTTTTTGGAACACAGCTGGTATTTTATAGCAGGTGATATATCTGTCTGTCTGTTTGTAGGTTTATTCAACGAAATTAATTCAATAATAGAAGTGTTTGACCCTAAATTATCTAATTTTGGTAGAGTTTTGCATGGTATACTATGGTTATTGGATAATGAACATTGTAAATTGTATAGAATTGTTCTTGTCACTCACAGATGCGATTCTTTTTTCAAACTTTATAAAACTAGCCAGGCGGTCATTAGAAATATTATTCACTATAAAAAAATACATACATTTATATAGCCGTGTGGTGCAGGCGTAAGAATAGTACCATCCATATCTTCTCCTGGGTGTCGTAAAAGGCGACTAAGGGATACTCCAAGGCATGGGCAGCAGCATCATATGAGGACCACAAATACCTACTGCGATCGCCAACCCGCCTGCCAAGCGTGGCGATTATAGCAAATCCTCCCTTATCTTTGAGGGAGACCAAGTCCAGCAGTGGACGCTTTTACGGTTAGATGGATATACATATTTTTCTAATTTTTTGAAGAATGTAGATATATATAGAAAAGACGAAAAAATTGATCTATACTGCCAATTCTAAAGTATTATGTTAACGCTTTAGTAAAACTTAGGCTATCCAACTAAAACTTCCCAAGACTTTTTTTTTTGGTGTAGTTAGAAGAGATAGTTTTATTTACAATTATAAGATTTGACTTTTAAAATATTTTAGGAGTTGGACTTGGCTGTATGATACAGGTACCTTTGCCTTTTGGCAAGGAAATGAAACCAATGAAAAGTCAATGTAAATTTGAAATTGAATGTTTTAGTGTCCGTTATTATTGTTTTGTGTTTACGTTTATATTGTATAATAATTGCGTAGTTGATAATAATAGTCTAGGCGTATATTATGTTTATTATATTGTTTTATTAAACGTGTATTTATGTGTGTAAAAGATGGACGAGTCCCATAAAAGTAGAACATCCGATGCCGCTGCAGTGTAAGTGTTTTCAATGCTTATAATTTACGAATGAAAGCATTCTTTTTTATAAAATCAATGTTGGAAGTAATAATTCGAAGTTAATTTATATTAAAACATTGAAAAAACGTTATAAATCTAGATAAATCTTGAAATGGATAAGCATCAATCGAAGCTATAAGCGTGGGTCCTCCTACCAATAATATCGGAATATTTCGTTCAGTAGAATGAAGAAGGCGATTCTAAGTACCAGTGTGTAGGCTACTGTTGTTAATAATAAGCTACATTTGTATTAAAAAAGGTAAATCGAAAGCAAAGTATTTTGTAACTTGATAGTATAATGACATTTTTATTGCTGTAATGCTGTGATAGATATAATTTATTTTAAATTAGAACTGTGATAATTGTTTTTAAGAATTAAGATAAGCTAAAGGAACATCCTATATTCTTATTAAGTAAAAAGGATAGAGTAATCCTATGAAAAAACTTATAATCTTGGGCATTTGCCATGCATGTGCAAAATGCAATTTAAATTGAACGATATGATGTTCATTGACTGCTTAATTTCCATATTGTCTTCATTTGATAATATTACATCTCATTAACCAACAAAGCTGTTAACCTGAAGGATCTTGACTGCTTCAACTAGGTTACCAAAACTTCTGAGTAAAACATTTTAGGACAAATTTTTGCTAGGAAAATTAAAACTTGATTTTTTTTGTAGTAAGTAACTCCTTATGATTTAAATTATACTTGGCATGACTATACAAACAAAATAAGTATTTAGGGAAATTTATTATGGAAATTAGTTTTCCATAATAAAAGTTGTATTATAACACACAATAGTCATGTCTTAAAATTTAGAGAAATGATCTCAAGTTCGAATAACTTGATGGTCAGGCTTCGAGCGTCCCTTTAGGCCTGAAGGCCCTGGTACATGATATCACATAACCCTTTAAAAAATATGCCACTGAGCTTCACCTAGACTTTGTGGTGAGCACTTAAAGCAATACCGGAATATGAAAAATCAACGTGTAAACAATTTTACATCTTTTTAATAGGATATTTGTTAAGTTGAATATAGGATGGTATAATATGATTATCTGTAGTTATTGATTCATGATTTTTGTGATACAAATTTTTTTTTATTAAGTTTTAGATACTGATAATAGCTCCTTGACAAAAAGTGAGCTGTGCTAACTAAATAAGATTTACAAAAAAGACTTTTCTGTTAGGAGGAAATGTGTGCAGTGTTTTATTCTGTACAAATGAATTCACCTGTTTCTATCCTGATTAATGGCATTATAGTAAATAATAATATATAAATAACAATAATATCTACTCTCACCACAATAATTATTATTTATTTATTTAATTCATAGACACACATATATTATAGAAACCACAAGTCCATGAAAGTAAAAAAAGCCCAATGTTTACTGTCATTTGCAAACAAATTTGACAAATAAAAACAAATAGGGAAAATGTGAAGGTATATCCAAAGTCTTTCTAATTTTATAACTAGCTGTGTGCCCACGGCTGCGCCCGCGTTTTATATATTCTTCACTGTGTTTTAATTCTTTTATATGGAACCTTAATTATTTTCGTAAAATTTTTTGGTTCTAAAATAAAGTAAAAATATTTCTCATAAATTCAAGAACTTTCCCGTAAAACTGTGCAGTGAAAGGGATTATATTCAATTTCTTTATGATTTTTTTTTTTTACATGGATCCATAATTATTTTCTAAAATTAAAAGTACCCTAAAAGTTGCATGCATTAACTTCAGCTATCTACCAAAATAAGTCCTGTCAAAATCCAAGCAGGGTGTTCCGAGGGTTACCCAGAAGAAACATTTTAAAAATTGTACTTTCGTTTTATTTAGTAAAATACATTCAGATCTATTTAGTAAAAATAAATTATTTTAACATTACAAACAGACACTTCAATTTTATTAATTTTGTCTGTCTGTTGACGGGATAAGCCAGAGCCCCTTCAATTTTATTTATATTATTTTTAGTATAGATTGAAAAAAAATTGGTCCAGTTTTGCAGGGGAATAGGAAGTGATGATTTCATCTATTTAAACAGGTATAACTAGTCCATTCAGATAAGATTTTAAATCAAATTTTTTTCACTCACCTTGGATTTTTGATATAATGTACTTTTAATGATACAAAAACAATGTGTAGAGGTTTTAGTGTCTGCAACCCCCCGCAAGTGTTGAAAAGGGGTTGATTGACATAATCGCGGCACTTAGCGGGTGAGTTGGCGATCGCAGTAGTTCTTCGTGGTACGCAGAGTATGCTGCTGCCCTTCCCCTGGTCGTTTTCTATGACACCCAAGGGAAGATTTGGGGTGGTACTATCCTTAGCTGGCACACATTTTTCTTCTTAATCTTTACTTTAATAACTATGGTACAATTTTGGTAGTTATGAGACAATTTTTTTTTCAATCCTTATTTTTCTATAACATATGTACTACCTCTCTGAGCAATGACAGTTGTCATGTATGCTCCCAGTTACAGGCAAACTCAGTTTCATTGGTAAAGAGAGGCATAACTGTAGCAATGGAGATACCATATAATGAGACTTTTTTTGTGTGAGTCTTGTCAGTTGGTCTGACAAAACCAACTGATTATAAATAGAACCTCATTATTGTTTGCTATTATTTTTAAATTTTGTTTTTTAATTACTTTTACATTAAGTAGAGTAATTTTGATGAAGAAAAATATTTTACATTTTGCAGTAGAAAACGTCGGTCATCCATACTCAAAAGTCAACGAGCGCCGCGCACGCCTTTGTCCGAGCTAGAATTCCATGTGGCAACGCCTACAGACACAGGAAGAAGTCGTCGCGTCAGTTTTTTCTCGCCGCACTGGAGTTGCGTATGTATAATGTCATAGATAAAACCCTGGGATCCCGGTATCGGCCCAGGACATGTTCTGATCCCCAACTGGGTGGATCATGTGATCCTCCACTAGCGCGACAAAGTGAAGCTAGTGACACTGCATGCAATATAGCATTACACACATCACACTGCACACTAACATTCCATAGCATATGCATGTACATGGGTTCTATAAGGTACCTTTTTTCTTTTTTATAAATTAGCCAGTGGCTTTCGCTAAAGTTTTCGGTGAAGGCGACCAGCGAGAGGAAACCATAGCATGGTGGTAGGGCATTTTCTTCTAATAATGCCCATCTGGGTAGCTACCACCATCAAGTTTGAAAAGCTGCCGTCCAATACTAATGCATGTATTCGGGCAGCATCACTTGAGAACTAGTACCTCTATGCTTTGTGTGTTTACCATATTGGACCACATTGCCACTTAACATCAGGTGAGATTGTGAGCAAAGCACTGAGCCTACACTGGGATAAAAAAATATTTAGTAATGACTATGTAAGGACCATAGTGATCCAAATCACATTTTGCATTTATCTGAGAAAATGAGGAAAACGCATTTGAATCTTTTGTAAGGTAAATAATTACTTGCCCCTTAGAAAACAAAGTAATGGAAGAATGAAACATTTTTTTACTGTTAAAAACCATCACCAAATATAAATTAATAATATTGTCATTTAACATTGTACAAAATTGTGTTTCTACAACAAGATATTTTGTAGGAAACCTCTTCCAGATGAATGTGAATGAAAGGTTCAATCTCATGGCAAAAAAAAAAAGTGACTTCTTAGAACCGATCACTTTTCAAAATGGGGAAATAAAGCCTTCTTAGCAAGATTCAGAGTTTAAAAATTTTTAGCCTAGAACTTACACTTGAAGCCATTATTAAAAACAACCAGTTCAATTAATAGGCAGGTTCTCTCTTTTTAATTAACGCTAGTGCCACAGTTTTTACATAAAATGATACTCTTATGGTTTTCAATCAGTGTCTGAAAATGTAAGTCTTACTATTTTTGAATTGTATAGACTCCGCTTTGACCATAATTTCATCTGATGTTAAATGACAATGTGGTGGACAGTGATAAGTGCACTAGGGCTATAGGCACTGGCTCTCAAGTAAAACTGCCGGAACACTGTTTTGTGCGCTTGGCAACAGGTTTCAAACTGGAAAATGAGTGAAGATTACTACTTCTACTATACTTAAACACAAAATATTCATTTTATAAAGTAACATTTCATTAATAATAATAATAATTAACATAACTTTCATTAGGATATGCTCATATTAGCAATATTACTCCTAATAAAAGATAGAAACTTAATATGTTTTTATCTAATATGCTTTGAAAGAAATAAAAAAATATTCGCTTTGCTCTAACTTGACAACAATAAATACTGTTCTAATAAAGCCTCTGTAGACTTCGTTGACATTTTCCTCATATTTATGAACACTATTTTTTACATTTTTTACGATACATAAAATATTTGCTTAACATTTATAACGAGATTCATGTCTCTTTCAACTGACAACTCTATAACCCCAACTAAAAGTTGGGTGCACTCGAATCTTTGCTACTGCTATGGTTAAAGATATAGTAAAGATTAAAGTTAAATTTAATCTTTACTATAACTGGAGATTTCATGCACTCCACCCTAAGAGTTATAATGTTTATTTTTGATGACTATACTTTTTAAAATAAAGTTTACTGTTAATTTTCAGAGAATTCGTCACCAATGAAGCAACAACGACATGGAAAAACTTTTACGAAGAACACAATAAATCATTAGAATCTTCCGGCAATGATAGTGAAATGAACGCACGTCGTCCACATATAGGACACATAGGGAAACGTATTTTTGACGATCAGTTTGAAGAAGTGGAGGTAGTTGAATTAATGCAAAATTTGAATAATCCTGCTGGTTTTAATATTAATTCGTCTATAAACTTTACACAACAGTTAGCATCGTTAGAATGCACGGGGGATGATAGAAAGCTCAGCGCTCCGCTGTCAAAATTTGAGTTAAGCACTTTTACAGATCATCCAAGTAAAAATTTTGGCGATGAACTCCGTGTTCAGAGCTTATGTGAAATGTCTGCTGGTATTAATGTGAATTTCTCTGCCATACAAACTATCCAACCTCAAGATGATTTAGATGAAATACAGAGAGATTTAGAAAGGGGCGCACACCAATTCTAGAGACCGACATAGATCGTTTATAGCCAATGAAAATTTGTCAGAGTATATTGAAATCGATTTGAACACCACACGGATTGCCACCGATGATATTGATATGTCTGTTACGGATACTGTTCCTAGTCCTAAAGTGGAAGATATTCCTAAAAGTTGCTATAATGACAAAAAATTAAATATAAGTAAAGATTGGATGGCCGATAAAGAAAATATCGCCATAGATCCCTATGCGCCGCCGCGTGAATCTGCTAATTTTGCTATAAATCAGGAGTCTGATAAAGTGCTTGTATTTGATGGGAAAAGGTTAACTTTGCAATCGGAAAAAGAAGACTCACAAAATTATCGCAAAACCCTTCTGCCTAATGTGCATATTGAACAAGTACCAAAATGGAAAACGATGGTACTTGATACTGATGATGATTTACCGAATTTTATTGAAGACTTCCAAGTTTCTAAAACCGAAGCGTTTAAATGCCAGGAAAAAAAAGAGAAACTTATTCACTCCAATCAAGATTTGGCAAATATGTCTACGACTCGCGCTGTTCTCTCGAATTTAATTATACCTGGTGAATCTGACAATTGCAAAATTGAAAAGACCGTAGTTTATGGAGATGACACTGGTAATATATCCATCACTCAAGCATTCCCAGTTAATATTGTATACAATGAAAAAAGTAATAAAAGAAGAACAATTCTTTACGAAGCTGACAGTGCAGACATATCAGTTACAAAAGCTGTTAGTTCTAATATAATGTTACTTGATAAAGCAGATGTAATTTTACCGAAATCAAGTAATACCACAGTCTTTGACACTGATAATTGTGATATATCCATGACACAAGCATTACCTGCAAACATTATTTTTGAAAAAGTATTAGAAAAGAGAAAGACAATTTTATATGAAAATGATACTGAAGATATATCTATGACTCAAGCGGTAACGGGAAATATTATACAGGAAGCAGCTTGTGGAAAAATAGTTGGCGATGAAAATGATCCAACTAACAAATCTATTATACAGAGGAGTACTAGATTTGTGTGTGATAATAATTTCAGAGGTATTACGCAAACAACATCAGATGAGGTTCAACATAGGAAAACAAACATCTGCGGAAATACTGTTGCACAAACTTTACTTACTAATAATATATTATCAGAAGAAAAAGCACAAGATAAATCTAAGTGTGATGATTTTGCTGAAATGAAGATAACAAACCTTAAAGATATCTATGAATCACAAAATACAAATAAAATTACATCTTTCGTTGACGAACAAGATTTGGAAAAGGTATCTCAAGATAAAAGTAATATTGCAAATGATGGTTCAAGCAATATTAAGCAAAAAGAGAGAAGAAAAACAATTGTATATGAAAATGGAGCTGATATTTCTATAACTTGCGCTATACCCACCAATATCGTATTAGCTGGCAATTCGGTGACAGTATGTAAAAAGAGGCAGACTATTGTGTTTGATGACAATTTTGATATCTCGATGACTGAAGCTTTGCCCTGTAATTTATTGCTTGAAACTAATGAGATTGATACATTTAAACAACCGCCCAAAGCAGATGATACATTGAAACCCGAGATGGCTGGTGGTACCCACACAGAAAACATTTTTACTTGAGAATGTAGATATTGTTTATAAAGAGCCAGCACATGAGAAATTGGTCGAAGATAACAAAAGACTCGGGTTTGAAAATGACATTGAAATGTCCATTACAGAGCCAATTGCACAAATATCAAATAAAGGAATCACTACAAAAAACACATCTGTCTTCCAAAATGATTTCGATGTTTTATCAACAATGAGGAAATCTTATACATCGCAATCACTATCATTAAATATTGAGCCTATTATCAAAGAACAGGAATCGTTACATGACAAAACTACAATTCACTCAAAGCAAAATGTGATAGTGTATCAAACAGAGACTTCACACTTGCATAGTGCATCAAAATTACAGTCAAAGAAAACAGATCAAATAATCAACAGTGAATGTAAAGATCAAGTAACTACATCTATTCCGAATCTAGTTCATAACTATGCAAATGAAACAAAATCATTACAAATTGACAATAAAAAACGGTAATGAAGAAATAATTTCGAATAATAAGGAACGTTTTGAAAAAGAATATTTAGATATGTCACTTGACTGTGAAGTAGCGTCAGAGTCTGATCATAGTATAATTCCAAAAGAAAATGGAAACGCAAAAGCAGGAAACAAATCAGTTTTGGATGATTTACTAGATATGTCAACTACGTCTATGGAAGAAGTATTAGATGATAAAAATGTCGTGATAAAAATACAATCAGAAGAGCAGTTTGCAGATAATAAAAATAATGAAGGTGTGATTAAAGAGTCAAACGAAAGCATGTTTTATATAATGAAAGACGATGAGGAGGAAACTCAAACAGAAAAGTTTGTATTGGCTTCAAGCGAAAAAAAAAGTTGATAATATTAATAAAGATTTAGAAAAAAACACGCAACTTAAAGACCAATCACCATTAAAGTTGGAATATGTTGAGGAAAGCCCTAGAATTGTTAATAATATTCAGAAAAAGCTGGATGAGATAAAAGATATACTACAAAATAAAGAGAGCTCTCCCAAAAACAGACATTACGAAAAAATACTAAGTTCCAATATAGACAGTGAAGAGATGAATAGAGAAGATTCTCCTAAAAAGTTCATAAACGTTTCTAATGTTCGGAAAAGTATTAAAAACGCTGATGACACGAACGATTTACTCCAAATGTTATCAGAATTCACTGATAATAAAGTGTCTGATTATATTGAGGAAGATGAAGAAATTCCAGAGCCTACTATGGTGAACGGTCATATCGCACTAGAAAATAAAAGTGAAATTAAAGATACTAAAGGAACTAGTTTTATTCCGAAAAGGCGAATTAGCAGAGAAGAGTTAAATAACATATCGCAAGCGCAAGGCGTATTACAAAAACCTAGATTCGATTTGGATGTTACTGAAAATTTCGAAAATATTGATACACAGTTTCCTGATACGAAGTCACCAATTAGGAAAAGCGTACGAATGAGCAATGAAGTCGTAAAGACATTGAAATTTGAGGAAGACACAGATAGCGAGATGAGTATTATTTCGGATAAAGTTTCCCCATTAAAAAAGACTGCATTTGGAGAAACTTCATACATGAAAGAGAGCAAAGCTAAAGTCATCCCAACCTACCTGAAAGACGTTTCGGAAGAAATAAAGGAACTAATGCACGATTTAGTAAAACCTACAGCAGATACTAAGCCGTTTGAAACATCGGGGTTGGACAAAAACTTAAAAAACATTCCATCTACATGCAGTACTCAAATACAAGCAAACTTATACACTTCCAGTCAAATTGATGTTCACACTGAGCTATACTCAAATCCGCCATCCACACATGAACTTAATAAACAGATATTGGCAACGTCAGACCAAGAACTGACACCACATGAGTCCAAGAGTCCAATTAAATTACTTACAACAATTGCATCTGAAAAATCGGTAGAGGCAGAACTAGTCAGCGGGTCTCATGTTAAACAGAATGCCTACCAAAAGACAATAAAACAAGATCAAACCTCACCAGAGAGAGTTTTAGTTTTTCGACCATTTAAATCCACTAAACAATGTGCTTCTTGCACCATTGAACAATCATGAAGCGCACAAATATAACCCTATCACTTCCAACGAAACATTGTGCGGATCTCAGCACAGTAATGCCGTACAGATTTCTATTAACGAAAAGGATAATGCATTTGAAGTGGAAAGAGTCTCCGTACACTATAATATAGAGAACCGTGTTGCTCTTAAACGTTTATCTCAACCACCGAGAGACGTTTGCTTTGATAAAAACAGAGACACGCAAAGCGTTCTATCGATTTCGAGCAAAGCCATGTCATTAGACCAATCAACAGACGTTAAAATGGCTGAAATTAAAGATGTTGATGTGAATACAGTAATAAGTATGAAAGATAATAAGGCATTGTTGGAAGCAAGTTCATCGCTTACCTTAGTCGACGATGCATTGACACATTCAAAAGATTCAATACAACATGAAATGCAGAAAACAAAGTCCCCTGTAAAAGTTGTTTACCAGACAGAAATACCTAAGATCCCAGAGAAAATGGACTCTGATGTAATAATCATTGATGATGAACCAGACCAGAAGAAACCAGCGAAAAGAAGCTACAGTCCTACGAAAAGAGACAAACAGAAGCAAACAAATTTAGATATCACTCCTAAACCGATCAGCAAGATGCAGAAACTATCAAACAGTCCAAATATTTTACAAACTTTACCTGACACGCATCAAGGTTCACCCGAAAGAGACAAGTTAACAGTTGAAAAGGATGAAAAATCAACTATTCAAGACAAAAATGCTCCAATAGCAATTGATTCAAACGATGAAAATATTACAATTAACAATACATCTTCAGACGAAGACAAGAAAAGAACTTTGAGGAGATCGAAAGCCAATAAAACCGGTACGATAATAACTGTGCAGCAATTTATAACAGACTATAATATGGATGCAAATAGGTATGGAGACAAAATAGAGGCTTTAAATGTTTCAAATAGTGATATGTGCAGTGAAATACCAAAAACAGAGTCAAAGCATGACGTAGAAGATATTAAAAGCGGTTTCAGCTCCTTCACCAGCAGTAAGAACCTAAATGAAGACCGAAAGATAGTTTTAGAATCTCAACAAACTTCAAAATCCAGCATAAGAAGTACAGCTTGTCTGAATTCGTGTCCGGAGGTAGTCAATGAATTATCTTCAAAGAGCTTGATCTCGGAGTGTGAATCCAGTGCTAATGTTATTGCTAAAATTGACGCTTTGCCGTTTATGGGGTGAGTTATCTTATAATAATATTATTATACTAAATACATACATACATAAAAATCACGCCACGCCTTCCTAACATGAGGGTAGGCAGAGACTACATCCTTTCATTTGCACACGATCTGGACACACTCCTTTCGCTTCTTCTATTTTCATAAATGCTCTTCAAGTTAGGGCACATATGGTCTTTTTTTTTAATATTTGATCTAACTAATCTAACTAATTCACCCAGTCGACCCTTACCGACTAATCCAGTCACTTTGCCCTTGCAGATTGGTTTTGTCTATCTTTTTTCACCCTTCTTCTCCAATTGCTCAAAGCGACTGATTTCTAAAGATTTCTATCTCTGTTTTCCAGTACATTCTCTTAGCCACACAACAGTGTTTTCTTATCGCACTATTCCTTACTTTGTCCATCTTCTTACCACACAATCTTATCTGATGATAAGTGTCTATATATCTTAAGATTCTAACACTAATATCTGCTTGAATGATTTTGAATATTGAGCATTAGCTTGTAATTTTAATTAAGTCTTTAAGTGCAGTCAATGTCAGCACCATTTTAATCCAACTGAAACATATACATTGAAATGTTTGAGTATAGATATATATATTATTAACACTAGTTGTCCTATCCGGCTTTGTACAGGATTCACCCTATATAAATTAAAATTGAATAGGATGAATCCAAAATACGATCCACGTAGTTAGCATACCTATCCGTATAATGGGACCTCGCGAATCTCTAAAGAACAAGTTTCAAGAATATGATATCTAGAATATTAGAAATAAAGACAAGTTGTCCGTCCCACGCTTTAGGTTAAGTAAGTATAATAAAAGCTTTATAGGTAATAGTATTCGGTTTTACAATAAGATCCCAAGTAACATTACCGATTTACCTGACAATAACGTTCAAGTATTATGTCGAGCAAGTTTTAATCTCAAAAGGTTATTACAGGGTGGATCATTACGTGAACGATAGTGATGTCTGGAATTAACCCACATCTCTGTGCTTCCACTAACATTATTAAGACTACGATTTGTATAGTTTTTTATATGACAAAAAAGTGATCTATATTATATTTATAAAAAAAAAGAACAAGATCGAGTTTCTTGCCTGCGCTCTTCTCGATTGGGTTGTTTTCCGAACCGGTGGTAGTGTTTTAGACGTTCATAAGCGCCTTCTTAGGGCCTAAATTTAATAAATACATTTTTTTTGATTTTTATTTGATTTAATTCTATAAAACTTCTAATATCAAATAATAGTGATAATATCCTACTTCCTTTGCAATACTGTAAACACATACCAAAGAAAAATCCAGTTAAAAATTGGTCCAGTGAATTTAAAAGTCCTAACAGACGCACAAACCGGACCCCGTAAGTGGTAAAGCAGTTAAGCGAAGTTATCAGTCGCCTTGTGGGCACGGTGGTGAACGGACGTCATTATCCAAGCACAAAAAAAAATACTACTGCTGTAGAGGCACCTTTAACGCTGACATAAATATTCATATATATTATAAAAGGCAACAACCTGTCTGTCTGTATGTCCGTTACTTGCATATATAGTAATTTCTATTGTTTTACGCTTCGATAATGACATCCTTACCTGACAGTATCCGCGTGGTGACTAGTAAGTTCTGTCATTTACCGTAAAATACTATGTACGTGGTCTGTTAGGGCTAAAGATTCGCCAGAACAAAACAAAAACATTTTTTATATACACACTAGCTGTGTGCCCGCGGTTGCGCCCGCGTTTTATATGTTCTTCATTGCGTTTTAATTTTTTTATACGGAACCCTAATTATTTTTCTAAAATATTTTTAGTACTAGGATAAAGTAAAATATTTTTCATAAATTAAAGTATTTGCCACTAAAAGTGACCATTGAATCGGATTTTATTCACTACTTCATGAGTTCTAAATTTTTTTACGCGGGATCGTAATTTTTTTCTTAAACAAATATACCCTAAGTTACGCAGAGTAAGTTCAAGTTATCTACCATAAAAGTCCCGTCCAAATTGGTCCAGCTGTTCAGACGAAAAAAAACTTTTTTTTAAAGGTATCGTCGTATATACATTTATTAAAAAAATAGAGGCAAACAGGCAAATTTTATTTATTAATCTATATATATATATATATATATATATATACTTATATATATAACGTTATATGTGTATAACGTGTGCAGGAGCCGCGAGTGTGAGTGGGAAATGTCCGAACGTGACGTGTGGACGTTCCTATTGCTGCACTCGCGTGTCCGGCTCACCGTCCGGTTCGGACACCGGCGCGGGAACGCTTTCCGGACGTACGTCCGAGCGGACACTCCCGTCAACTCGCTCGCACTTGAGATCGCGCAATACGGTATTTTTATTTACGTTTTTTTTTATTTTCGTACGTGTAATTTCAGCTTATTTCTACATTTCCTGAGGTGATTTGAAATTGGATGAAACGAAAAAGCGACATTAAAATATTGGTCGAACTCGGTAGATGACAATTTTTATTTGATGTCGACATCGTTCACATGTCAATTGACGCATGCTTAATCATAATCACCTTATTGTTTTTTACACGGTATAGGTTTTGACCACAAACTCACCTGATGTTAAGTGACGATGTGGTTCAGGATGGTAAACATCTAGATGTACTAGTTCTCGAGCGATGCTGCCGGAACACATTTGTTGGTATTTGGCGACAGGTTTTCTAACTGGAGGGTGGTAGCTATCCGGGCAAGCATGTGGCTGAGTGCACATGTGCATATGGTAAGCTCAAACGCATACACACATAGACACACACATACACACGCATACACACACACGCATACAAACAGACACACACACAACACGCACACACACGCACGCACGCACGCACACACACACACGCATACACACATAGACACACACACACGCACAGACACACACACGTATACACACATAGACACACACACACGCATACACACATAGACAGACATACACACACACACGCACGCACGCACACACACATAATGATAGGTCTTTTTTGTGTTCCGACTTTACCAAAATTTTTTTTCACGCTACGCCACTGGAACCGTATATACCGTCGATTACAGATAAGAAGAACTCGGTGGCGTCCGTGTGCGTCGGTTTCGCCGCTGAGGCGATGCGTTACCTATGTGGGAGGTGTTCGGGGGCGGGGCCCGAGGGGGCGGGGCTAGGCGCGGGCGCGGGCGACGTCCCCGCCCTCGTGCGGCGGTGCGGGGCGGTGGCGCGGGTCGCGTTGCGTTGGGGCCGCGCGATGTACGACGCTGAGCTGAGGCTCGCTTACACGATCACCGATGATGGACTACTCACTCTCAAGGTACATCATCATCATCGTTTCAGGCAATGGGGTTCCCAACTAGAGTTTCCAAGTTCATGGAAAGTGCATCCTAGCGCTCCAATTAGTGGTCAAGTAATTTTAAGAAATAATAATACAGGCCCAGGATTACCATTCATTCAAAATATAACTTTTTAGCGATAACTTTTTGACATTAACTCTGTTTATTCTTCTTTTTAATTGCGGTCCCAACAATCAACAAAGATATCACAAACTGGCCCATTGTCAAGGAAGGGTTGGGAACCACTGATTTAGAGAAAAAAAACTTAATTGATTGTACCACATAACCGCGAGCACCATGAGGTAACAGTGCTATATTGATCTGGTACTAGATACAGTAATATATTTGAGTGTTGTCCACGTCCTGGTGGGGTCCGGGTGCCGCTCTGAGTGCTGAGCTAAATTATCCTAAGACCTATACTAACACAAAAGAATAAAAACAGTGACCATTTAAATTCGTCATTCAAAGTAATTTTTGAAGTTATACTTCTTTAGGCGCGTTATGAAAAAATGATGAGAGTGAAATTTTAAGATGCGCGCGCATCTGTGACACGAAATGAACAGTATGAAGTTGTCTGCTTAACCGCTCATTGAGTCTCGTTAGTCGCGCATGTTGGTACGCTCGTCACCATCAACATGTTTCTAGTTTATACATTCACAACACGTGTTTTAGTTTCATACAACTGCTACATTATATATGTGCTAATAAATTATATTCAGTAGTGATTTAAATTGAATATTTTCATTGATATCACTTACTATTTGTGAATATTAGTGAAAAAACATTGTGCTTATATACTTTTTCAAGTGCTCCAATATAATTGAGGTTAACTATCCGTATGTATTATTTATTGATATAAATTAAAATACTTTTATTTAATATAATTAACACTAAATATTATTAAATTATTTTATTTAATTTTTCAAATTTAAAATGAACTTTGTTGATTATCCTTTTCCAATCCTTCTATTATTTTATTGTAATTAATTATTTTCATGCAATTAAAAAGTATTTTTTAATGATGCCAAAGAAGTATAGCTTCTCACGCGCGTACATAAGTACACGCAACCATTTTTTTTAATAATATAATTTACGCCCCGAGAAGGCTCTTATGATCGTCAAAACACTATCTTATCACCGGTTCGGAAAATAGCCTCAATGAATAAACAACCTTATTATATTATTTTCTTTTAATAAAGGTTTTTAGGTAAAAATTATACGGTTAATAGTTAGTTACAAAGGGCTTTTTTATTGGGTGCGCACAGAGGGGGGGGGGGGGAGTCATTTCCAGACATTACTATCGTTCACGTAAACCTAAAAATTTTTTATTAGACTTACTAAGCAACGGGACGGCACAAATTATTGTGTTTTTTTTTTAAATTTGATTTAATCGGCCCACAAACACACAGAATTATAAGAATCGAGTGTGGGTGTTGTGTTGCTCGGTCAGGTGGCGAACGTGCCGCTGCGGTCGGTGTGGGAGGTGCGCATGCGCGTGGAGCTGGTGGTGGGGGACGCGCGGGAGGCGCCCTGGCCGCGCGCCTCGCACCTCCGCGTCCGCGTCGTCTCCCTCCTCGAGGAGCGCCACCTGCCGGAGCGGGAGGTGCAGCGCGCAGTCGCGCACGTGCCGCACGACTGGGGACACGTGCCGCGCACACTCTGGTATCTAAACTAACACTCGGATCATACTGCATTGTTACCATTTAGCTCTCGGCCGCAGGGTCGCTGGACGCGGGTTCGATCCCGCCTATCCGACTATATAAATCAACCTGAGCTTCCGGTGAAGGAAACCATAGCGCATGGTGGTAGTGCCTGGGTAACTACCACCCTCAAGTTTGAGAATCTCTTGTCGAATACTAATAGGTGTGTTCTGGCATGTTCTCTAAGTTACATGTGATTACCGTCCTGGACCACATCGCACTTACCATCAGGTGAGATGGTAGTCAGAGCATTGAGCCTATAAGGATATAAAAAAATATACATTTTTTACCGTTTACATTTTTGACCGTAAATACCTTACATTTGAATAATTAATCACCCCCCCCCCCCCCCTCCCCATCAATTTAACAAACGATTAATGATATATGAAATATAGGTTTTGTTCGACTCTTATTGACTAAGAGTTTAATATCTTACCAATCACACTATTTATTTCTATATCGTGTAATTCTTCCCCCAGTTCTTTTTAATTTGTTCTATTTATCCCCCCCCCCTACTCTTGTTTGTTTTTCCCCGTCAACTGTGTTTTTTGTTTTGATTTTTTTTACTTTATTCCAGGCGCATATTCAAATACCTGAAGAACAAGACGCGAGACGAGACACTGCTGTGCGTTTGACGTGTTGTAACACTTCCAGACACTGTGTACTGTATGACTGAAAACTTTAAAATAAAACATTTATAAATAAATTGAAAAAAAAAGTAATTTATTTCATCCAATTCTTGACAACCTTCGTAAATATAGTCAACTGAACTTAGAACTCGAATGTTCTGCCGGAACATTACTATCAATGATGGAACGCATTTCTATGATATTTCTTATTTTTGTTTGTTTGTATGTCTGTAAGCGTATCATACAAAAACTACTGGTTAGATTACCTATAAAAATCTCTATGGAAGTAGATATACCTTGACGGAACATCTGGGATTAAAAACACCCTTAAGTGGGAGGCAAAAAGGGGTGAAACTTTGTATAGGATTTAAGGCTGTTTCACAGTTATCAAACATATTTAAGGTTTTAGTAAAGAAAGAAGCAGTCTTGGAGGACTTAGTGAAACTGGACATGCCAATTTGTAAGGGAGTTTATTTTAAAATTGGAGTTTTTAAACTTTGTATATATAGATTAGTAATGGTAGAAGGAACATACATATATAGGACTAGTTCCTCTCCGCGGTTTTAGGCCCGTAGTTCCCGTGGGATTTTCGGAATAATCCTATTTCGCTCCCTGGATTTCTACCTATCTCCATACCAAATTTCATCCAAATCGGTCCAGTAGCATTAAAGATTATTCGTTAAAGACAAAAAATACAAATCTTTCCTCTTTATAATAATAATGTATTAAGACCATTAAATTAAATAATCCTATAAATTATCAAAATAAACAGAAGTTTTGGAAGCATAACGTAATGATTTTACACATCTGCCTGCCAAAATAGGATTCCCTGTATCTAGGCAGTAGGTTTCGCTCTGTTGACAAGTGCCCATCTGTCGTTTCAATATTTAACATAAGGATTGTAACGGACGGACACACGAGTATTAGCGTCCGTTTACACTATTACGTAGACTGCTCTGCCACGCCCTATCAGCATAGGAACAGGATGGTATAAGTTTGACAATTCTGTATGCCGAAAGGGGCGCAGTAGAGCACGTGGATCGGGTCGTTGGCGGGAAAAATGCAACAACGCAGTATACTTTTGTTCACGCTGTTTATTGTCTCACTAAACTATTACAATGAAATCACTTGTCTTGAACTGAACTTTCACTTTGACGATCGCGACGAGACTACCCTTTCTCGTTTTTTTTTTTTTTTCCTACCTAGCTAATGCTGTTGACCGGAAGGGCCTTTACAGCTTCACCGAACTTTGTGGGCGAGTGCTGAAGGCACTCAGCCGCAAAAGGTAGCTAGCTCAAGGGTTCGAACCTCGGCTTGGCCGCTACCTGAGTATGAAAACTCCCGCGGAATTTTTATCCTAGCTAAACCCTAAATTTTTTATTTTATTCTTTATTTACATTAAAAAAAAAAGGTTCCTTACAGGACCTATGTACCTGCATGTTATGCATGAGTGTGTATGGAGTGTTGTGCGTGTAATTGCTCAATGCGTGGGCAGTGTTACTGTATCGCGCTGGCGGCGACGTCAAGAGCTTCCCCAGTTGGGGAACGAGGCACGTCTTGGGTCACCGCCTGAGGGGGACCCGGAGTGTGTGCGGGAGCAAAGTTAGCCGCCTGTCCCCGGCGGCGGGAACGGCGGTTACCCGGGCGTGGGCGCTGACACGCAAATGTGCGAGGAACAAGAGGAAACCGCCTATTCGCGCGCGTGATGCTATCATCGCGGTCGGTTAGTATATATATTACGCGGACGTCGCCGGTTTCGGTCGGCGGAACTGACTGACGTGTGCGACGGACGTTGCCGCTTTCGGACGGCGGAACGGACTGGTGTGTACGAGACAGCTCGTACTATGAGTGGGTTCGGGTGTGTCTCTACACGTTCGAAGAAGGCACGACACTGGGTTTTAAAGACGGACTTAATAGAGGGCAGGTTCAGATCTCTGTGTAAGTCCACATTTCTCTGAAACCGATAGACATCTGCAGCTATCCTTATAAAACGATTCTGGGTCTTTTGTAAGGTTAGCATCTGTTCGGTAGAGATGTGACCGAAGACAGGTGCGCAGTACGTGATGATGGGTCTGATCACCATCTTGTACAGGGTAACTTTATGGCGGAGAGCCATTTTGCTCTTGGTGTTGTAGAGCGGGTAGAGACGGCCTAGCACCAAGGAGGTCTGGCGCCTGATTTTCTCTATGTGGGCTTTGAAATAGAGTTGGTCGTCTAATTGGACTCCTAAGTACCTGACTTCGGTGCTGTAGGGGATGACAGTGCCTGAGTACTGGACGGGCCTGGGGGGATTTTTCCTAACCTTACGGTCTCTGGTAAATAGTATCGCGGTGCTCTTGCTCGGGTTGATCGCGATACGCCACTTGGAGTACCAAGAGCTGAGATCGTCGACCGCTCTTTGGACATGTTTCCGCATGAGATATGTCATACGGTGGGCGTAATAGATGACGGTGTCGTCCGCGTATAGACCTAGTTGAACTCTTCCGAGATCAGGGAGGTCTGCTAAGTAGAGATTGAAGAGGACAGGTGCCAGAATGGAACCTTGGGGGACTCCTGCGCGTATAGGATGCGCCATAGAGAGAGCGTTCTCTACTCTATAGCGGAAACTACGATCGGTGAGGTATTCTTGTAAGATTCTAACTAGAGTGTCCGGGATACCTAATCTAGTGAGTTTGTAGACGAGGCCTGTGTGCCAGACCTTGTCGAATGCTTTGGCCACGTCGAAGAAGACTGCGAGCGTGTGCCAGGGTTTATTGTACTTGGGGTGATTGAAATTTGAGAGTACGTACTCCGTACACCGCGTACTTGGTGCGCACAGGAGTGTCTGGCTCGGAAACCAAACTGCTGGGGCGGCAAGAGATTTTTGTCCTCTATCACCTCTATGAGGCGGTTCATAAGGATCCGCTCGTAGAGTTTTCCCAACATGTTGAGAAGGCTGATGGGACGGTAACTATCTGGTAGTCTGGCGTCTTTGCCAGGTTTGTGTATCCCACCCTTTCTCGGCCCATATGGCCCATTCTTATTGTGCCGGCTAGTTCGGCATCCTGTACGCGAGAATCTCTTTCATTGGCGTACCCCTACTGTAGCGCGCTGTATGCTCAAATATTATTATTATGCACGTTGTTATTTATTTATTTATCTCAATAATTGCTATCTTAATAATACAGCGCACTACGTTTGTATACACTAACCCAACTAGAGAATTATCTTTATTTAACATCTTACACATAATTTACACATCGCATAGTTCTTATTTTATTTACAATTAGTTCTTAATACTAAATTCTTGAAGCGTCGCTAACAAGGATATTAATTAATAAGATGTGGAAATGAGTGTAAATAAATAAATTTACTAAATAAATAAAATAAATTTAGGGTGAACCCAACTAATTCAGTATGCATGTGATGTGTGTCGGAGTGTACGAGCGTCTTTGTACATATGTGTTAGTATAGAATTAACTATATATAGATTTAAATAGATTTCTAATATTTATAGATAGAATATTAGCATAGATTTAACATATAGGATTTAAAAAAAAAAGCCTAAGATTACCTCGAAGTGAGTGAAAAAGGAAATAAATATTTGTATAGAGATTAAGTCAATTTCAGGGTAAAATATTACTTTATGTTTTAAGATCTTGGAAGTCTATATCTCTTAGTAAAAAATATGACTTGAGAAACGATGAATATTTGTATGAAAATATGTAAGTGACATATTTTTAGTTTAATTACGAAGTTTGAATATATTTTATTGAAATCACCTTTTTTTTACATAGAAAATTCCACGAGGGCCGAGTCGCGAGCACAGCTAGTCGAGATATAATACGTTAATGAATAAAATAATAAACATATTTGAATAAAAATTTAATTCAAGATCATAAGAAATCATGTCGTCGCTGCCGGTTTGAAGTGTTTTGACTAAGTTTAGTGTTCGGTAGACCGTATTTCCAGCTGCTGTTGGTATGATCCTGGTATCTAGTCGCGATGATATCCACGCTTGGGTACGAGCTCAGCGGAGCACCAAGCCCTCGTATACCCTCGTACAATCTAGACGGCCTGATAACCTGTAAACAATATTGTTACAAATTATAAGTAACGTACCGGCTATTTTTAAATAAAGCTGATCTGTAGATAATTATTCCATAGAAATGTTTATTGCAAGGTTTCTTTAGCGGTAAAACGTACGGTTTTTTTAGCTTTGTAAAATCATGAAATAGCAAGATACGGTTCAATACACAGAACTATCAGAACATTATTTTCCATTGATTTATTTAAAAAACAACATTGCGTTGTGAAGAATATATTAAACGCTGGCGGAGCCGCGGGCATGTAGCTAGTATGTAATAAATGTAAATAAACAATGTTTGGTGCAAGAAAAAAAAATAATACAACGCTTTATTGTGCGATTTGTAAACTTTTAAATTTGTTTTTTTTTTTTTATGTGGAAAAAATATATACATTGGTATATAGGCTACTAATCCAGTGTATCATTCCGGAACGCTAACAATTGCGCCACTGGAGCTGTTTTTTAATACAACACATTACTCTCTCGAGCGACATGACACAGACCCACAGACCTCCCACTCTACCACTCCACATTATTTTTATTAAAAATTCTTAGGGCACATGCTCCTAGTTATTTAATCCTACAGCTCGGCCTATTAGGATAGTCCTTGTATTTATTAGGATGGTCATTATTTTGGAATTTCTTTTCGCGACAGTCCTAAATTGGTGCCAATCTAAAAAAAAACCTGTCAAGCAACTATCAATTTCGATCAGAGAAGTCTGCTCTCAGTTAATGAAATAATTTGATGATTAAATAAAAATCTTGTTGATACGAACCCTACCAAAGACGACGTTGTGAAGATCGAACTGCGGCAGAGGCTTGAACGTGATGCTGAAGTAACCACAAACCTCATTATCTCGCGTCACACGCATCGAAACCAGACCTGATGTACAATAAAAAAAAAACTATACTTACCTAGTAGAATTGGGATACATCTTATCTATACTAATAAATAAAAATGGCTGTTTGTAATCCTGTTTAGCTAGGATTCAATTCCGCGGGAATTTGAAACATAGGTAGCGGCCAAGCCGAGGTTCGAACCCTTGTGCTAGTTACCTTTTGTCTAGTGCCTTTAGCACTCGCCCACAAAGAAACGGTGAAGCTGTTAAGGCCCTTCCGGTCAACAGCATTAGCTAGTTTAGAAAAAAAAACATTGTAATCTTCTAGGCTTATACAATGTTTACCATCCTATACCACATCGTCACTTAAAATCAGGTGAGACTGTGGTTAAAGCACGAGCTACCCTCTACTAATTATATATAAATGTATATATATAACACAAAATCAAAAAACACAATTTTTATAATTTTTGTCTGTCTATCTGGCTATTATATATTTAGAATTTTGGCTTATCTGTCTGTTTTTATCTGTGTACGCGTATCACTCTGAAAGTAATGAACCAATTTTGACGAAACTTGACACAGTGATAACTAATGTTATAAAGTAACGTATAGGATACTTTTTGTCCCTTAAAACACAAGAGATTCTCCAGGATAACGAACAAAAGTCAAAAATTTGTAGTAAATGAAATTCTTAACGGATTTTTATGAAATTTACTTTGTGCTATAGAAAATGTAAGCTATATTTTATATCCCTGTGCTTCTTAAAAAAAGGGAATAACAAAAAAAATATCACGTCGCTAGGTTTTGAACTGATGTCTTTGGCCGTTATAATTTTTTGAATTGGAAACATAAAATCTAATAAGTGCGGGAAGTCCCTTAAACAGATAATTTATACGTTATGAGTAGACTTTTTCTTCTTAGATAATGGTAATTTGTGTACACAATTTGTGCCAGTGTCATGTAGATAAGATTTATTTACAATCTTGTATCAGCGTTACCAAGCTCCAGCAAAACAATGGCCCGTCCTCCTCGAACTTCCATGGAGATTTGTGTGCACCTCAGAATTAATGTTACGCGTTAGCATCTATATTAAACTTAAATTGTACGCAATAAACAAACTATATCACACAAAACGCCACCAAGATTACATGATATGTCAAATGAATAAAAGAAACTAACTGCTACATGACAGACTGAGATCTCGCCAAAAACTCCTTAGACTTTTTCAACTCCGGCTTTCTCTTGTCAGCAAAAATAAGTAAAACTCTTACCCCCTCCTCCCATAATTACGTAAACATTGGCATACATTTGAACAAGAAATCTAAATCATCACTTACGCAATTGCCATTCAGAATGAGACATTTGTTTCCATTCATGCTTACTAAATAATTCAATGGCACTTAATGTATGAAAAGCTATATTTAGTACCTGGCATAGAGTGTGGGAAATGATAGTTCTCTGCCCCTATAGGTTTAACACGGCCGCGCTGAGCGTAACAACCGAATCCGTTATCATAGACCACGTCACCGCCGCTCCAGTATAAGTTTGGGACTTTTCTGCAACAACGACCAAGTCTTTGGTAGCAATAATAACTTTGTTAATATTTTACTGCAATTTATTAGTTACATTCGCTGTTCAGAAGTTTTAACAACGGTATTCATAACGATTCTCAACCTCTTAAGTCAAGAATAGCACCATTAAGCTGGTTACGTCTACTTATTGGATATTAAAATTAAAATAAAATCAAATATTAATTTTGAATCAATTTAATAACAGCACGAAATAATCACGGGATAACTGATAATTAATTCCTCTGACGGGAGGTCGACGGATTCGAAGACTGTTCCTGTCTCTCGTCAGAAAACTGATTCACGGCCAGGCAGTATTTCTCAGAGTGGTAAGTTCTAGAGATCTGTGAGAGTACAGGGTTACCGTGCGGTGAATTCAACCAGAGAGACGCGCTCGCCGTCTGTCCGACCATCGCTATGAACGCAATCAGCATTCGTGTGTTCAACAGACCGCGCTGTATTTGCGGCTGCTTCAACAATGTCTCCAGAATCGCTCCGTCAGGCAATCCGTCTATCAGCTCATAGAGACTGGAGCCCCTCTCGCCAACCAACCATGACGCGGCAGCCGGTACATTACAACCCGTACAACGTAGCGCTTTATCAGCATCCTCCTGCGTGAAGCCCAAGTCTTTCAAAGTTGTCAGCGCCTCAGTATTCGGCGGCTCCGCTATTTTAATCCTCCAGGCACGAAATTTTTCAAGAAAGCTTTGCAAAACCTCGATACGCCTGTAAAGGTCTTCTCCATCAGACTTCACCGTCGACGTCGGTTTCCTCAGAACTGGACTGCGCGTTTGGGTTGAAACGTGCGGCGATATTTTCAGGTGTTAACACTTCGACGACTGGCGGTTGTGGTCTTCTCGGCTCGTCGAGGGCCGCTGATAATTGTGCGAAGGTTATTTCGTAGTTTCTCCCGGAGGCTGCCAGTCGAGCGCCAGCTTCGATGAGGGAGATCAGAATCTTCTTCAGTTCATAGGATAATTCGTTGGTTGATAAGAGTGATTGGAGGTTGGGTTGCCTTACAGTAGTTTGCGGGGAAGGTAAAGAGGCAGTTGCCGCAGCAATAGCGCCTTGTTGCGGCGCTCGGACGGCGCCGAGATCCCATAGCGTCCCTGCCTCAGGAGTACGCCTCTCCACTAACAACATCTCTTCCTGCATCACAATCTGTTCTTGTGAGAGAGTGAGAAATTCATGCAGTGTCGCAGTGTTAGAAACACGAACTAGTTTATACCTACTGGAACTGCTCTCTGCATTCGGATAGAAGAAATCGACAGCTCTATTCTTGATTTCCTCTACAAGCGTATCCTCTGAGAAGTAAGCGGTGAACATCTGCCCCTCTGGACTGAGGATTTTAAGTAGAATCTCATTGGTTCCAACTGCACCGCTATCGGAGAGCAGCATATTGCTTCAGGTGTGGTGTTCGGTGTAGTTACTCCAGACGAGTATATTCAGATTGATTATTTTAATGTTAATTAATAATAAAAACAATAATATACTCGTGAAGAAGCCGGTCATGCACCAAACGAGTCTGATCATAATTTTGTGACATTTTCTTGAGTGATGATGACGTATTTTTGTATCCTTTTTTCGTTTTTGAAATTTTTAAGTTTTTATGTAAAAAGGAGTTAATGTTTTTTATCGATATAACTTTTTTACACGGTATAGGCTCAGTGCTTTGTCCACAATCTCACCTGATGTTAAGTTTCGATGTGGTCCTGGATGGTAAACAAACTAAGCCTAAAAGCCTACTGGCTATCAAGTGATGCTGCCGAACACAGCTATTGGTATTTGGCGACCAGTGATTATTAACATTTTTGTTTGTTTGTTTGTTCTAGGTAATCTCCGGAACGGCTGGATCGATTTTGACGGGGCTTTTTTTGGTAGATAGCTGAAGTTACTCCGCGTAACTTAGGGTACTTTTGATTTTCGAAAATAATTAGTGTTCATCAGGAAAGTTGCTCGATATTTTAGTTTTGACGTCTATTGAAACAAAACTTCCCCATTACTTTATAGATACAAGCAGAGTTTAGACATGCGGCATGAGTTAGGTTATCTAGTGCAGTCTACTTCACAAACTATACAATTACTCACCTGAAGAATGTAGTCCCCACATAGCCATAACCGAGGCTGTCGCCACGAACGAGGTCTAGGAACAACTCAGACGTGATTGGACAGACGTCTGTGAACACCTCGATAGCTAACTCGCCTATATCTGCACCACCCCGTACTCTTATCTTCAGATATACTCTAGAAAATCAATATACATTAAGGCGGCTCAAAAAAAAATTTAATGGAACCATGCTCAAATGTTCAAAGGCCTCTGAAAATATGAGCCCTTAATTTTAAGACTAAGGTTGTCCGCATCACATTTTTCTATTTTCCATAAGAATAACTCAGGAAAAAAAATTTTGCTCCTCTGATTTTTATAACGAATAAACGATAAATTGTACTGCATAGTCGTATCGAATATTTTTGTAGAAATTGAAAGCACTACAAAAAAGGTTACATGTCATTTTACAATAAATCATCTCAGTCATAAGTTATTCGAGGTCAAAGTTAAATTCATTCTCAATTTAGCCATTTTTTTAAACCCCCTAATACACGTACATAACGCATGTCTCTCATAAGGGTAAGGAGAGACTACATTCTTCCACTTACTACGATCTTGACACACCATTCTCTTTTCATCTTCTTTCATGAGCGCTTTCATAAATGCACGTCGGTTACGGGTACTTACGATCATGTGTTTCTTTAGAACTTCTTCGATCTTGTGTTGACTCACGTTCGTCTTGAACTTGAACTCGAACTGTTTTTTTTAAAACCTAGCTAATGTTGTTGCCTTTGTTTTAATTACCATGACCTTATAAATTTTGTTTTAGCGAATTTCTTTCATCCATCCTCTTCATATGCCCAAACTAACTAAGCATTTCTTTCCCTATTTTTGGCAGTACATCCTCAACCACACCTCAACTTTCAAGTCTTTTTTTAGACTCCTTATCTTTACATGGTGTGGGGTACACCGTGCATGGTGGTAGGTACTATACTACGCCCCTATATATATGTAAAGGGGCTATGCAGGCTAGAACAGGCCTGTATCACCGCGGCCTAAAAAGATCTATTGTGATCGCCCCACATTATTAAAGCTCACTGCCTAGACCTAAAGTCTGGATATACTGTAAGATCTTTTTGGCAGAGAGTGTCTGTACCTCCTGTGGAGCAACACATGCTTACCCAGAATTCGGTTGCGTATGGGTCGGTGTGGGGGTATGGTGCATTAGTAAATCACATTCACACAAGATTTACTTTGGGGTTTCGTTTGTAATATCACAGAACCTGCACTCTTTTCTGCTCTGGACACCAATGTTGAGCATATATTTGCTTAAACAACAGTATCCAGTCAGTGCTCTTACTAATACTCGTAGTTAATTCCTACTGAGCATCAAGGCTTTTTCAGCTTTACGCTGAGTAAATGCCTTGATAGGCCATTTGGTATGATTTTGTTCTGGCAATTTCTTTTAGAGCTCTATAGCTTTGCAGGAGTATTGATACCATAATTAACATAAGGTCAATCGAATTAGGCTTTTTGGAATGCCACAAAATGGTTCTAGCCATATTTGTGTTCCCATAGCTCCTGTTCTTTCAAGTTCATCCACAGCTTCATTACCGGGAATTGTTGCTTGCCCTGGTGCCCATCTCAGAATCAGTCTGTTATTCTTACCTAATACCATACCTAAGATTTTTCACATTGCCACACAATTGGCGACTAGTTTCGACTTAATTATGTCCGAAGCCAGCGCCAAGAGAGCAGCTTGACTATCCGAATGTATGATTAACATAGACTTTCTGTAGATTTATACAGGAACATTCTAGAACGCCGCATACCTCTGCCTGGAAAATGGATGCCAAACTACCAACATTAGTTGTTTGACTAAACTTAAGTCGCTCTCCACATATTCCACAGCCTACGTTAAATCAAATTTTGGACCCGTCAGTAAATTATAGTGAGCTGCCTTCCCTCCACGTTATCGGGTACAAACCGACTGTTGTTGTGCTTTTTTAGACTAAACCACACAGGCATATGTTATTATGGGTCTGACGACTGCCGTATAAAGCCATATAGTTAGTTTGGAATTTAAACCCCAGCGCTTTCCAGCCAATCGACTACAGATCCCCATTTCTATTTTAGCCTTTTGAATTAGATATCCAATTTGGCTATTCCAGGTAAGTTTCCGGTCGAGTATAACTCCCAAGTATATGACCCCTGGTGAGAAGTTTATTGTCTTGCCATATAGTAAGGATTGTACTAATTGGTCAAGACGCCTTTTCTTGGTAAATGGTACAAGGACAGTTTTGTCTGCATTTACCTTTAGTTCATTGTTCTTGCACCATTTGTCAATAATATTTAATGCTTTCTTCATAAGGTAAGGATCCATCCTTTGGGCTATTAAGGTATTAGGTCTGTACGTCGGGTAGGTGCTACCTCTCTCCGTCCCACATGTGTTAACTACACTAGAATTATCTAGGACGTCAACAAGGAAATCTAACTTTAGATATGACTTTTTGTTGTCATTATCCATACTGTTTCTACGAGTAGCTAGGGAATAAAAAGTCACGCACCGACAGAACCCCGTTTGTTGGTGAAAAAGTAGAATTACTCCCTGAGGTGCTACGGTATCAGGGAGGTAACGTTCACGACTGAGCTTCCCTCAGCCACGCATCCTTCGGCACGGTTCTTATAACACCTTGGATTGGGTAGGTCCTCTTAGCTAGCTAGAACATTGCTAGCCATTGCTCCGGGTGCTCCACGTGGGGGTAGGTCATCTTTGCACCCCAAGCTAGGGTTTCCTCACGATGTTTTCTTTCACCGAAAAATTCAGGCTAATTTTAGAGTTGGATAGGTGGGCTCAAACACGCGTACACTGACGCGGAATCCGGCCGCACTATCTACTGCTCCATCATCGCTTCTAGTTATTTTTTTAAGTATTTAATTACTTGGGACGCGTAACTCCATGTGGTGGGGCGAATGCCGAATCTTCGAAATCTTCTCGCGGTACTGGAGGGAAGAGAACGAACTTGGCCTGAGCATTATTGAGTATTGTTCGTCGGTTTTGCTGCCAGTCGCGATGTAAAGTCGCTGTGGGGGTAACCCTGGCGGTCTGTGAATTGAAATTGCCGTTCAATTTCTCAGTCGATAGATTTATGTAATTAGTTACGGGTTCTTATTATCAATAAATCGATATAAGTCGTACCGAATTTGTAGTTTGAATAGGTTACATATAAACAACAATAACTTCAAGATTTTCAAAGAAGTCTACATTATGAATGGGTGAATAGTATAGCATTATAGTCTGTAAAATATAACACGATTAAAATGACAGTTATATGCAAAAAGAGTGACATAACTTTGCTGGAACGTCTGACGATTGATTTATATTGATTTGATACGATTGATTGATTTATGTTTTTAAAATATAGTGCTTTATACATAAACCAACATACAATTATTTTTAAAACTACAGAAATTCCCAATAATTTTTATTCACTTAAAAAAATAATAATCTACGACCTTCTTACAAGGTTACGTTAATGTGCACAAATATTAGAGACGGGTCAATTCGACAGATGAAATCGTTAAATTAAATATTATTTCAGAGTACTACTTACTACGTAGTAAAACGATGTGTTAGCTCTTGAACTCCGTTCACCAGTCCATTGCAACTCTAGTTGCTATTTACACATACTTTACAATACTGACTACATATATCACACGCACTTTTAACTATTCATTTCATCGATAATTTCTCAGCACTAGTCACATTCGTTTGAGAGCTCTCATTTTAATCAAGCTATATTTTACAGACTATAGTAGAAATACTCGTTCAATAGGACAGGCGAGTAACTTTTAATTTATCCATATTGCCAATTCTGAAGTTCAATATTGTATCAACATTGGCCATCCTTTTTGAACTTTCTTTGGAATTATCGTGGCACCTCAGAACAAACATATATTATACAAATATTTAAGTGTTTGTTTGTAACATTAAAATAACAACTTTTTACTAAATACATATCAATGTATATCGGTACATATTCCAAAAACACAATTTTAAATTTTACGAGTGTCTGTTTGTTCCTGCTAATCTCCGGAGCGGTTGCACCAATTTTAACAGGACTTTTTCTGGCAAATAGCTTAAGTTACGTAACTCATTTTTGGTACTGACAGAAAGAAAAGATATTAATACCAAATTGATGTGCGGTGTATATACGAACACTACAATCTACAAGTTAGAAAACAAAAATGATGGATATTCATCTAATCTAACATCCGAATTTTTCCGCCTCTCTGAAAATTTGCAGCGTCTGATGTAAATCTAGCGCTGAGTATACTAAAAACCTTGGAATTTTGAAAATGATTTAAGTCAACAATAGAACCATAAATACATACTGTGTTTAGAATACGTTTGTATATACGTTGGTTCTCATGAGCGACGTGCTTCAAGAAATCGGTGCGATTCTCCTCGTATTGCATTTGCCTTGGAGGGACTTTCTTCCACCAGGAATCTACTCTACCCTGGAAAATAATTTAAATTGGACCTTAATTACATTAAGGGGTGGTAGGGTGAGTCCTACGATTTTTGTGAACCGGGGCAGAAAGTTAATAGTGGCGCCCCTCTCTCCAGCGTTTGAGATAATTTACTTAAAAAAAAACACACGTGTTTTTTTCTTGTATGGGACAATAAGAATTTATTTATAATACATTTGTATATTGTAGGTCACTTTTTCATTTCCATTCATTCGTTCAACCGAAAGACTTCCACTGCTGGACTTAGGTCTGCGCAAAGATCTTCACGACGACCGGTGTTGTTGCACCCGCATCCAGCGGAATCCTGCGACCTGCACCAGGTCGTCGGTCCACCTTGCGGATTTTTTTTTCCCATTTGTGACATTAAATTACTTATATAGCCGGGGAAAAATAGAGTAGATATGCGTTCAGTAGATCTAAGGATAATATGACACCCAATAGGAATTTTCCAGCAACTAATTTCTAAGCTTAGTATGTTTACCATCCTGGTGCACATCGTCACTTAACGTCAGGCGAGATTGTGGTCAAAGCGTTAAGCCTATACATTAGCAAGCATCTTTAGTTGAGCTCCGGTATTACTTGACAGCCAATACCTTTAGGCTGACCTTCAGTAAGTAAAAGTTTGCTTCTGGTTCCTGTACATATAAAAATGCCTACTCAAGAGATTTATTAAGATCACTTACTCGTAAGTAATATTGGCGTTTGATCCTCATAACCATGAGTAAGTTATCGCCGTATAAGTCACGCAGGCGAAGTGACCACTGCGGCAAGTGACGGGGTATCAGCGTAGAGTCCAGTCGAGGTGGATGCGAGTCCACACGTGAGGTTACATGCGCGTACTGTTTTTAAACATATATTCTCATTTCTATCCATCTATGTTATATGCCTTCATTGAAGATATCTTTCTACCAATCGATTTTGTTATCAAAATCAAAAATTTATTCATTCAACGTGGGCCTTTCGAACGTCTAAATATTACCAACAGTTTGAAACAACAACTCAGTCATCAAAAAGGGCCGGCAATAAACTGAACCTGGTTTCTTTAAATGTAATGGTCCACCCTATAATAATAACCTTTGAAAATAAAAACCTGCTCGACATAGCGCTTGAACTTGTTGTCAGGTAAATCGGTAATGTGCCTTAGAACCATGTTCTAGGACCTGACACTATTACCTAAAAAGCTTTTATTGGACTTACTAAGCTTAAAAGCGTGGGACGGGTGATTTTTGATTATTTTTAGTATTAAATTTATGCCGTCCGTTTATTATAAGATATTAATAATTAAAATACTATATTACTTGAATTTTTTTTTAGTAATAATGACCGACAAAGGAGACTGCATGCAGCCGAGATCTAAATGTTGAGATGGACGTGTGAAGTAACAAGAATGGACAAGATTAGGAACGTGCTCACGTTAGAGAAATTTTAAAAATGGCACCATTACCAAAGAATTTAAGAACCGGTCGTCTGTCCTGGTATGGTTATGTGACGCGCAGGAAGGAACGAGGTTGTTGTAAAAATCGGATAAAAATCCCATTGGATATGAATGTGGACGGTTATAGGAGAACGGGAAAGACCAAAGTAAAGATTGGGAAATTATTTAAAATAGAAATTAATTGAAGAGGAAGATATATTGCACCGACCCCAAATAAAAATGGGATAAGGGTGGAGAGGTGATGACGATGACTTAGTTTATTGTTTTTAATAAATAAACCACCAGACAACTGATTGTAGAAATCACCAAAATCTCATACTCTATGAACACGTTTCTTGTTTTTTGGTTTCATAACAATCGTCGCGTTGATTTCAGGCGGCGGTGATGATAGCTTCTTTCTTATCGAATCGTTTGATTTAACTTTCTTCAGTATACTATCCAGTAACGCCATTATTAATCATGAATAGAATCGACATGTGAGAATTCTTCACTAAAATTTCATTTACTTATGAACACAATATCTACATGTGAATTTGTTTTATTATTATGGTCACTAAAATCTATGTGGTCTATTCACCGATAACTATTTCTGTCATAATTGAAATGATATATAATACTTATTTTAAATACAATCTTGTCAAGAAGTAAATTTATATAAATACTAGCTGGTGCCCGCGGCTCCGCCCGTGTTTCATATGTTCTGTGCGTATGACGTTTAATTTATAGCTAATATAAAATAAAATAAAAAAAAACAAATGAATGAATAAGAGTAAGAGTATTTTGTTTTTATTAGCGGAAAAAATGTATATAAGCGTAAATTGAAGTGGAAAATGTACAAAAGAGTAAATCGAAAAAAAATGAGAGAGGATCGGTTGAATACAAAAAATACCTGTCTACGAAAAATACTGCGTTGAAAGGTATTAGTCCTATCCCGATATGTTCAGTAGTTTTGAGGTGATGGTGCGTCAAAGGAACCCCAGGATAAATGCCTGTCTTTTGTTTTATGGGAGCAAATAAATTAATAAACGAACAAATTGAGAAAACATGGCAAAGGGCTCATAGAGTTTGAAAAATATATAGCCTATAACCATCTACGATTAATTCTGCGTCGGATGGTTGTGGTTTCACGCCGATCGGTCCAGTAGTTTTCGAGTTTACCTCGAACAAACAAAACAAACTTTGTTTTGTTTTGTTTTGTTTTTTTTATATATATATATAATCATTACCAGCTCTAATTAATTGATTTCTAAAAGCTCCCGTTATTTTTTACTTATTTCCCACGCGTTTTTCATTCACAATGGAACAAAATAAACCCAATTACTCTGTATTTGAACAGTGTCAATGTAAGCGATCGCCATTTTGAGAAAATACCAAATAAATATTCAGAGCATCTTTTACAATAATTTAGAAAAAATTATAAGTTACTCAAGACATTTAATTGGTTTTGTTTCTTTTTTCACATCAATCACTATTGTAATTGACGTATATTTTACTTAATATTACTAAATTAAATAATAATATTTAATTAATTAACATTTTAGTACGAAATGGTACTTTGGAATTGAAAATTAACCTTTTTTTAAATACGTTATTTCACATATTATATTTTTTTAATCTTATTATCTTTGTTTAATCTAGATGTTTATGTTTTTAATGGTTGACATTGGATTCCTTATCAATAGCTATACAAAATAAATAAAAAAAAAAACGATTTGCGTATAAAAATGCCTTTATTTCTAAAAACAAATATGCACAAATACAAAATATAACCGAATATCACAATAATAAATACGCTAAAGTGCATTGAATTTATTAAAAAAAAATACATATATTAGTAATACTGAAAGTAATAAAATCGTAGAAAAATTTATTACAAACAAAAAAAAAACCTCACTGGAATGTGACTAGAGAAGGTACATTACACTCCCAATAATAATGTAAGGGGCCGTAAAGGTATTACGTAAACCGAATTTTAGACATTTTTAACTATTCTCGACCTAAATGAGTAACTATTGCTGATGTAAACAACGTCTAGGCCCCCCCGCTGCTCATGTCTTCAAAAATAAACAAATCAAAAACTCCTCTCTAGGCCCTCATTGAGGCCTATGTAATACTTACAAGTCTCTAATAAATGTTTTTTTATCTACTAATTTGCCCCCGTGTAGATTCAAACCCCGTGACTAAGAGGACCATTACTTTGGGTAGCCTCATCTCTTAAATTTGCACCTAATACATGAATTTACGGCAAACTTTGCTAGAAATTTAAAAACAAATTATTTAATAACGGATCAGCATGTTATTCACGTAACAGTTTTGATGGGGTCAGTATGAGTCAGGGGGGTTGAAAGTCAATGGGCACGTATTTCTGTACTATGAAGGTGACAAACGCGCTAACCATCTAATAAGTCATCATATACCATCACGATAAGCGGTCATCAAGTTTAAGGCCGACCCCTTTAAAGCCCCTTTCATCCCCTCACATTATATCCCCTGGATAAACGATATTAGATCGGTTTTTCTGGCTGAACAACTGACACCTGTGACTTGGGTGACCCCAATAGCCCCGGTGACCTCAATAACCCTAGTGACCATATCTTGTAATTCGACAACCAATTTCAACGGGAAACAATGAAGTTTAAATTAGTGACTGAATTTCACCAATATATAAATGTATGACGTCGTAGAAATTCAAACACTTTGTATAAGAGATCAGAAGTTGCTTATTTATAAGTGTTATTTTCGTGAATTACTATTATTCGTTATGCGGGTAGTTGTCAATTTACGGTGTGATTCAAAACTTGAACTACTTATTCAGTTCTTGTTTATGCGGACAGGCAATTCCTAAAATTGAGCTAGAGTTAGTTTAATAAAATTGACAAACGTACCTATCGAAAACTTTCGGGGTGTTGAACTATCGATATAGCGCATCCTTAACTCAGTCGAGACGAAGTTTTGTTTATTTAAATAATTGTTTATATAGAAATGGCGGAGAATGACGTATAAGAGATATGAATATTGATGAGTGTGCAATGTGAGATGAACGGGCTATTAGTGTTGAGTGTGAAGTGAGCGATCTATTGGTATTAAAAGTGAGCGGTCTATTGATATAGAACGATAAGTAAGCGATCTCTTGGCGAGGAATGAGAAGTGAGCGGTCTATTGGTGTGGAGTATGAAGTGAGCGGTCTATTGGTGTGGAGTATGAAGTGAGCGGTCTATTGGTGTGGAGTATGAAGTGAGCGGTCTATTGGTGTGGAGTATGAAGTGAGCGGTCTATTGGTGTGGAGTATGAAGTGAGCGGTCTATTGGTGTGGAGTATGAAGTGAGCGGTCTATTGGTGTGGAGTATGAAGTGAGCGGTCTGATGGTGAGGAATGTAAAGTGAGTGATCTATTGATGTGGAGTGTGATCTACTGGCGCTGTCGTAGCGCAGTGTGCGGGCGCGGCACGGCGGAGGTGTGGGGTCGCGCCGCTCGACTCCCGGGCCGTGCATTCACGCTCGCGTACGACAAGTACCGATCAGAGAGGTCTGGTGGCTCGATCTGTACAAAGAAACGCATTAACTATTAATACAAATTTTAACTTATATTATTAAAAATATGAATGTTTGTTTGGCGGGTATCTTAAACGATTGGACCTATTAGAATAGACAAAGAGGTAATTTTGTGATAAAATTCGCCTCCCCTTGGTCGATATATAATTTATTTAGGCCAAGCAAAAGGTACAGACAAAATTTAGTCAATAAATGTCGTCCTATTGTCGTTCGACACTTTGTACTGTAGTAACGACAAAAACCTTGAGGGTTTAAAAAAAAAAAAATATTTTTAATAAACACTAAAACAAGAGATTTTATAATTAAGTATTACATAATTAGTTAATTATTAAGGAAATTAGGAAGTGTTCCGTTTTAACTCGAGTTCCGATCCGAACTGACTTTTAATTCTTTACCTGAAACTGGTCTAGCGTCAAATATGCTGACTGGGTGCTTTATCATTATTATACCTAACAATTAAGGCATATCGCAGTACGCTATCTAAAATATTTTCCCATAAGTGCCATATTAATATGTCGATTACCCATAAAAATGAGACAATAGGAAAACGATAAGCTGGCGTAAACGCCAAGTTAGTGCTCAAGGGGTTAAAATATTCGAGTCAAAATTGTTACTACTAAATTGCTCCGTTGTTTGTCTAAATAGAGTCATTAATAAGTTAGTCAAATTATATTTACTATCTTGTCTATGGAACTGTAGTCGGTGTAAAGATAATTTTACTTTTGAAAAAGTTTTCCTTAAACGTTTCGCCTCTTCTAAGATATTTAGTTCGAAAGGCAAAAACTAAACTCTAAACTCCATTATGTAGTCAATCGGTAAACCGGTTACCGATTATTTATTTAGATATGGAAAGAAATTATAAAATAAATTTATGTATTTTGGGGAAAGTTTTCCAAATATCTTGGGGGATTCTGTTGTCTGCTATGGGGAAATTCGTGAATTCAATCTGGAAGCACTGACAGTTGTCAAAATTAATTCATTTTGACCACCATTGCCTCGTTGTAGTATAGAGTCTGGTGGGGTGGCACTGACGTGTTTAGCGGTGTGGTGGGGGGGCGAGTGGCGCTGCAGGTGGTGGTGGGGCGCGTGCATGTTGTTCCCGGTGTACGCGACGCACTTCACCTGCCACTCGCCGAGCTGCTCGTTCCAGTGCACGTACTGCTCTATCAGCGCCTGCACACACACAAACACACATACACACAATGTTAACAACAAATGAGAGAGATAGCGATCATGCATCTCTTTCTCATAGAAATCGATATAATTATAGACTCGTTGAAGTATTGGTTAACCAAATTTTTAACCCATCATTAACAAAATTTTAACATAAAAAATCACATTTTCGCTACCCCATCCCCCGTACCATCAGAGATAAGCATATCATAGCTGCAGCATATTGATGCTTACGCAATAAGTGACCGCACCCTTGCTATTGTTGATAAAGGGAAAGGTAGAAATCAAAAAGTCTTAAAATTTTGATTACGAAATACCTAAACAACCCCCATTTAATAACCCTTATTGAAAAAATGAAGTTGGTCTTACAAACCCTTCTCTCATTCTTCTCATTTTCACAATAATAAATTTAATACGTTAAGACACAGGGGGGTTGATATACAAACTGACCTGATACTCCTTAGGTATGTAGGAGTCCAGGACGAGGTCTGCTAATTGTATCTCCCTCTTGAGCGCCCGCACCGAGTCCAGGATGCCCTCCATCTCCCTCTGCTGTTCCCGTTGCTGGTCTGCGAGTTCCGCCTTCGCTGAGTTCAGGAGTTGGACGGCGCGCTTCAGCTTCCTTGTCTTGGCCGCGTTCTCTTCCTGCAGGCTGGAGTAACGTTCCTCCAGGTCTAGACGTTCAGCCTGCATTGTAACGTATAGATTAATTGTAATGGAGCAACATTTGAAACAAAAGAGAACTGTTACTTTTTTTTTAAAACATAATAATATATTTCTTAATAAAATAGAAAAAGAAATTAACAAGACCTGCTATAATAATGGCAGAAGTGACGTACCTCTTTCTTCTGCAAATCCTCCTGCAGCCGGAGCTCGTTCAGACGACGCTGTTCCAGCTCCCTAGAAGCCTGTTCGAGGAGGCGACGCTGCGCCTCCGCTTTATCCAGAAGGTTCTCCCCCCCGACCAGCACTTTAGATTCCAATCGCTGTAGTTTATCCTTCAGCTCCTCTTGTTGCTTTCTGGACAAATCCAAAGCACCTTCAGTAACTATCACACATAAGCTAAAATTCCCCACCTCCCAATATAGTCAGGCAGGTGAACATAAAGATTCTCGAATACTATAGGTGTATCTTCTGCTGTTTGTATCATTTCAAAGTTAAGGCAAGGTCTTTTTCCCCCTCCTGCCCCTATGACCATTATTAAATCAAAAGCATAGACTTTTTTGTTTACGTAGTACTTGGACGACCCCTAACATCGGATTTATAAATAAAATTGAAGCGTCTGTTTACAATATTAAAATTGCAACTTCTTACTAAATACACACATCAATGTGTAAATACGGTACCTATACCAGAAAAATAATTTTAAAAACTTTTATCCGTCTATCTGTTTGTTCCGGCTAATCTTCGGAACGGTTGGACCGATTTTGGCAATAACACTGAAGTTATTCCGCATAGCTCAGGCTAAATTCATTCTTCAAAAATAATATTTAGGGGTCCGCGTAAAAAAATTATAAGTAATGAATAAAAATGTAAAAAATTACTGACAGGTGGTGCGAATTTGTGAGAAAAATCTTTGCTTAATGTTTGTACAAAAAATTGTTTCAGTAAAGTTCTGAGTAAAAAAAATTACAACAAAAAGAAAACATGATAAACAAAATACGATTTATGGGCAGCACTGCGGGCACACAGCTAGTTATTATAATAAGAATATGGCATACTTGGTCCTTTGCAGTTCTGCTTTCTTCTCCTCGAGGACTTTACGCGCCTGGTGAGCTTTCTCTCTTATCAAATTCTCCTGTAAATCATTAAATTATTGCAAGATAGTCATTGTTCTAATGACACCAGTATCCTTCCTTGAAGGGACGATGGTTCAGTGATTTAGACGAATTTCGAGTTGATGGGCATAGAAGATAACATGCAGCTGAGATGCGAATGTTGAGATGGATGTGTGCGGGAACAAGAATGGACAGGATTAGGAATGAATATATTAGAGGAAGTTTGAAAGTGGCGCCAATAACAGACAAGTTAAGAGGCGGTCGTTTGTCCTGGTGTGGACATGTGATGCGCAGGGAGAAAGAGGATGTTGTAAGAAGGGTATTGGATATGAATGTGGACGGTTACATGGGAAGGGGAAGACCAAAGAAAAGATGGATGGACTGTGTGAAAGATGATATGTTTAGAAAAGGAGTGAATGCGGAGATGACAACAAATAGAGAGGAATGGAAGAGGAAGACATGTTGCGCCGACCCCAAATAAAAATGGGAAAAGGGTAGGGAGATGATGATGATGGGCATAGGTTTGCATTCACCTATCCTATTATATAATTAGCTTGATTTTTAGTGAAGGAAAACGTCGTTGCGTCAGAAATTTGAAGAAAAACTCTTTACCTCCGCCATCCCTTCATGGTGACGTAAACATTCGCATTAATAAAAAAAAACTAGACAGCCATGGGGAATGTCGATACAAGTGAAAATTTTGAAAAAAAATAAATTTTTTAATTGAAATTTTCAATACACAGTCCTGAGTCTGTTTACTCGTAACATTATTAAGATAACCAACGCAATAATTTGATAGCAATCGTTTCAGGCTCGACCATTTTATTCGGACATTTATGGGGAAATATTTGAGATGTGGCAACTGGCAACAAAAAAGAGTCCACTTAAACGCCATCTCATATTTGACAGACTGTACAATGTTGCTGAAGGATGACATCATAGGTGACGGGAATCTATAAGTTTTTCTGCTACCGCGGCTAAAGTTTTCACTTCAATAAAAAAATCAATAAGTTGCTCAATTTTTGCTTACGAAACCGCCATTCAGACCCTCTCCTATAAAATCAACATAGACCTCCCCGTCTTCATTGATGATTACGTAATACTTGGACGACCCCTTATTTACTAAATTGTGTCGCTGAAATCTGACGTTTATATTTTAACGTGACCTTGAATTTTCTCTCACCATAAATTCGACCAATAATTCTATAACCATAAACTACAGTATTATATAACCTCTCCAACGCCATATTATTCAAGTTACGCTGATGAGGAATCCTAGAAATAATAATGGCCCTTTTACCTTCTCTTCTCTTCGCATCTTCCTTCTTAGCTTCTTCTCCTCAGGGTCGAGCGAGTCCAGCTCCGGATCGGTGACCGTATCTTCTGACAACTCCTCTTCAGAGAACTCCTCTTCCTCGCATTCTTCTTCCATCTCTTCAATCAGAACATTTGTTCTTATATCTATACTTATAATAAAAGGCTAGACGCGGTTCAGAATCAACAACAGAACATATTTCGATGGTATTTAAAAATTTTGTCTGTCTGTTTATTAATTTGTTCACCAATCACGCAAAAACTACTGAACCGAATTGGATGAAATTTGGAATGATTGTAGTTTATACTTTGTAGTAACATTTAGAATACATATTTATACATATGTACGTTTATATCATGCGCAAAAATAGCGTTTATCTATATTCAAATTAAAACATAATAAATATGTATTTGCTTCATGTAATATGTATTAGATATAAATAAATAGTGAAATGAGCAGAAATAAAACTAAATTACATTTAAATTTCTATTTAATTTAGTGAAAAAAATATATAATTCCGACGATTATTCATAGATAACGCTATCTTTTATCTTTGAGTAATTTAGACTGTTCTGAAACATTACTAGGACATAGATAATCTATACTATAATAATAAGAGGCTAAAAAAAATTGTCTTGCCGTCTGTTCAATAACTACTGAACTGATTACGATAAAATTTCTTATGTAATAGTAGTTTATACTCTATAGTATATATCTCTATGTATTTGTCTATTGTATGAATAGCGTTTATATTTAGCTATATTCATTAAAAACCATAATAATGAAATTTATCTATACTAATATTATAAAGATGTAAAGTTTGGATGTTCGGAGCAATCTCTGGTACTACTGATCCGATTTTGAAAATGTTTCCTCTTTTTTAAAGATATATTAAATACATTTTCAATCACGCTAAATGTAAGTGAAGTCGGAAAAAATTCTATAATATGCGTGCGCTGCCTGAATGTTTTGATCTATGCCCCTACGTTGCTTTCGGGGTTTGGGCCTAGGTCACACTCGCCCAGTCCGTCCTTCGGGGTTAGAATGTTTTAGACGTAACAGGGTTATTAGGCCATTGGTTGTAGAGATTTAGATGGTTGTAGATGATTGACAAAGTCAGAAATAGTATAATAAGGGAACGCTGTGGTGTGGTAGAGGATGTGCTGACCAAAATAGAGAAAGGTATGCTTAGTTGGTTTGGGCATGTAGAGAAGATTAACGAAACGAATTTATAAGGCGAGGGCGAATGGGCAAGTCGGTAAGGGTCGACCTAGGTGAACGTATCTAGACCAAATCGATCACGTGTTAAATAAAAGCCAGGTGAAAAGTACTCATAACCGACGAGCATGTGTGAAAGCGCTCATGAAAGTAGAGGAAGCGAAAGAGGTGTGTCAAGATCGTAGCAAGTGGAAGGACGTAATCTCTGCCTACCCCCACTGGAGAAAGGCGTGATGATACGTATGTATGGTTGTAGAGCTGAAGCGGGAGGTGACACTCATCACCACAAGGGTAATATAGTTTGCAGGCTTTCATTTAGGCCTATCAGGGCAAGAATGGCTGAGTGCATAGATTCGGTAAGGTCTAGATTCTGTATAAACTGGGAAGGCTGTCTGGAAGGTGGCATGGCCAGGCTAGGGTGATCTTCTCCGCGGGTAGGGGCCAGGGCGAGACGGGACACAGATATATTGGTAACTAGCTGCTATCTGCGGTTTTACCTGCGTAGTTCCCGTTCCCGTTGAATTTTGGGAATAAAAACTATCCTATGTCACCCCCTGGATTTCAAACTACCTCCGTACCAAATTTCATCCAAATCGGTCCAGTAGTTTTAATTTTATCCGTTACATACAAAAATTCAAAAATACAAATCTTTCCTCTTTATAATTAGTGTAGATGAGATACATTGCATCTAGAGCGAGAATATAGGCTGTCTATTACGATATAACTATCTAAATTCCACGCGAGCGAAGTCGCGCGCATATCTAGTATTATAATAACAACGGAAAAAAGGAAAATGACTGATAGCATTCTCTGAACAAAATCTAGCGTAATCTACAGACAACCGTATAATCTAGACCAGGTCTTCTGCAAAAATCTAGAAGTCTGTAGCCAATACAGTTTCATAAATATAACAGCTGAATAAACTCTTTTTTTACCCGATTAGCTAAAAGGAAGACATACCGAGTGAAAGTTGATAGCAGCAAAGAAAAGCCAAAGAAAAATAAGGTGATATCAGAAAAAATTCACCTACCCGCAGATTATGTTTACAGCCGGAAATCAAAATAATAACTAAGTATGGCGAATAACGTTTTTTTTCAACCTGATTTTGAACCTGGAAAATATTTATAAATTAAATTTTTAAAAAAAATCGCAGGATTACCGTTGTTGCAGCTCTCCAGCTGTTTCTTGAGCTGATCGATCTCCTGTTGGAACCTGTAAAGGAAATATTTTTCTACCGTTCCTTAATGCGTCGAGTACCCATAAAACTAAGACAATAGGAAAACAATGGAAACTGGCGTAAACGCCAGGTAGGTGCTCTATGGGTTAAACTACATTATAATGTTCGAACTCTGCGTCTGCGTCTGAGATACAGGCTCGGCCTAGTTCAAGCGATAGGAAACAATGATATAATACATAAATTAAACCTATAGGATATATAGAAAAAAAAAAAATCGCGTCCCCTGCACCCTAAGCACACGGAAGTACGCGTGTCAGAAATGAAATTTCTTTTAGTAAGGGATAGATATCAGGAACCGAGTAAGATATAAAAACATAGTTCCTCAAGACTGAACATAGCACAAATTTAACTCAGACCAATTTTAAACAACACTTAACTTATCAAAATAAAATAGAACCTACGATACCTAGTAAGCAGCGCGTCTCCCGGCTCACTGTTCACGTGGGTCTTGTTCTCTATGTTTTTGGCTCGGTTCGCGTAACGTAGAGTACTTATCGTCTCCACGTAGTTTGTATCGGCGGGTCCTATTGTCGCTATCTGTCGAAATATGAACCTTATATCACATCCATTATGAACTACATTCGATCGCTTGTAAAGGTAAACATAGCTTGCATGTTTGCGTGTTTGTCTGTTTCTTTGTACTGGTATAACTCGAAAACTGCTGAACCGTTTTTCATGATTGTTTCGTCAAATCTTAGACTTATTCTCAAGTTAACTTATAGTACCGTTTAAGTACGTTACATTTTTATTTAAACTGTGCATTGAATTGCTTTTCATTTACAATTTCGTATTTTTTCGTTGTACCCTAATTATTTCACGCCTATGTGACGCAGAGTAACTTCAGCTGTCTGCCAAAAAAAAGTCCCGTCCAAATCGGTACAGCCGATCCGGTGATCAGCCAAACAAACAGACAGATAGATTAAAAATTGTATTTTTGGTATAGGTACCGTATATAAATTGATATGTATTTAGTAAAAAGTTGTTATTGTGATATTGCAAACAGACATTTCAATTTTATTTATTACATATAGATAAAGTCGAGAAGAAGTAACATTTTCCCAGGTATATATAGTTACCATGACAGTCTTTGAGTTGCCCCCGAGGGAATCCTGCAGCAAGCGTGTCAGCTTCGAGTTCCTGTACGGTATGTGCGTACTTTTCCCGTCGACCAGGGCTGATATCACATTCCCGAGCACCGAGAGGGATTGGTTGATCTTCGTCGCCTCCTTCAACCTCGTGCCGGTCGCTTGAGTCTTACTTTGACGTTCCGAACCCTGGAGTTTAATATTTGATATCACGTACCTACTCTTATAAACTTGATCTGTTTTATGATGACTAACGTCATCAAGAAACTATTGGCTTGCCCTTATTGCATTGGGGTAAGCCAACTTTGATCGGATCCAACCATCCATCCATCCTATCAACCGAAAGATGTCCACTACTGGACATAGGTCTCCCTCAAAGATTCCCGAATTCCCGCGACCTTCATCAGGTCGTCGGTCCATCTTGTGGGAGGTCTCTACCCACGCTGCGTCTTGCGGTACGCTGCAGTCATTTGTGAATCCGTTGGCTCCATCGAGCATCGGTAAAGTGGTCGCGTTCCGAGATTAGCTGAAGTATCCAATTTCCAGTAATCAAAATGAAAAGTAGAGTTTAAAGTGGCTGATTGAATCGTATATAAATGCCTGAGATTTCGGTGAAAAAGAAACTTTTTGAGGAACTTTTTTTTCTCTTTTTTTTAACCTAGCTAGCGCTGTTGACCGGAAGGGCTTTTACAGCTTTACCGTGACTTTGGGGGGCGAGTGCTGAAGGCACAGCCTCGGCTTGGCTGTTACCTGAGTGTGAAAACTCTCTTGCGGAATGGATGGATGGTGGGTTGAGGTCTTTGTGTAAGTCCACATTCCTCTCGTACAACCTACGGCTCTCCTGGTGAAGTGGAACCACATGGAAGGAGGCCAAATGTGTGTGTTCGCGAAGGCAGGGGCGCTAAACGTAAGAATGGGCCTAACTACCGTTTTATACAAAGTAAGCTTATGGCGAAGGGTTCTTGGGGAACTCATAGAATGGTGGTAGGACTTTTTCTGATGCCTAACTAAGAACCTACAGTTTTCAAGTTTCATAATTTGTCCCCAAACACCAATAGGTGTGTTGGTGGCCTGCTCTCAAACCATATAATACACTAGACGTAAAATAAGGATGCTTTTAAAATAGGTAATTTATAAATAATAGAAATGCTTTCCCCTAGTATTCGTCTTTAGCCAATTGATCTTAATGAAAAGGACGAATAAAACCTGTTTTTCTGCTTTTACACACAATTGGGTAAGGTACAAATACATTTAAAACACCGCAAAAAATCGAAAGAAACTAAATAGTGTTTAGGGCCATTTCGGTTTTTATCCAAGTGAACGATGGCAGCGACCTATCTCTGTTCAAATGTAATGTGTGCGTGTGTGTGTGTGTGTTAGTACCGCGAGATCGACGAGGTGCAGTTTTCCCATCTTGACGTGAGTTTTCCCGTCGCCGGAACGCTTGCTGCTTTCGACAGTAATGGAGAAGATCGCGTGCGAGCGTGAGCTCTCTGTGTTCATGGCGGTCGCTCCAATGTGCCTGTTCTTATTCCCCACTGACATTATCTTCTCCAACTCGTCCGCGTTGTGCACAACGTAGCCTGATCACCACGTACCATATATTTTAAAATTTAAATTACTACATCCCCCTTCCTTCCTTCCTTCCCGCCATGTGGAAGTAGAAGACTCAGAGAAAATTAGGGGACATAGTCAGATTAAAAATATAATCAAAAAAGGCAAACAAATTATGGCTCTAGAAAAAACATTCTCAAAGTGGGCGATAAGCAAAACAAGGTTGAGAAATGGCGATTTAAAACATAGTAACTTGGCGACGGAGTCGTTATTATATACTTTCTTTATTTGTTTTGTAGCTAATCTTGAATTTAAATGTACTGACTGGGGACAGTTCTTTGGTGCGATTTGTGACTCCCGAAAACCCGTTAAATTAAAAAGGCAGAATATATAATTTATAAAGCTAGGCTAGTAAAAAGATGGAACGACTGCATGTAGCTGAGATGCGAATGTTGATATGGATGCGTGCTGTTAATATAGATACGAAGGAATTACCGGTGAGGTCTTTAACGAAGACACCGATGTCAGGGCGCTCCTTCACCTCGAGGCTTTGGTGAGGATTGTTCCCGAGCAGGTCTCGGACTTCCTCGTTGTAAATCTCCAGGTACGTGACGCACACCAGGAACCTTTGAATATATTCTAAATTAAACCCTGCCTCTTAAGCGTTAAGCTTTAGAAATAAGAAAAGGCTCAAGGCTTTGACCACAATATCACCTGATGTTAAGTGGCGATGTGGTCCAGTGACTTATTGATATACGGTGACAGGTTTTCAAACTTGAGGCGTGTAGATACCCATGCGGGCATTGTTCGAAAATGCCCTACCACCACGATATGGGCTTTCCTACACCATAAGCTCAGGCTTATTTTAGAATTATATAGGTGGACCCGAACATGCGTCCGTTGACGCGGAGTCCGACTGCACTACCGACTGCGTTTTTCGCCTTCCTTCCTATTATTAAACTCTCTTCTTTTTTAAATAGATTATGTATAATCTGGCTGTAGCCAAGGAGCTGTGGATGCTGCTATCCATTCAACCGAAAGACGTCCACTGTAGGGCATAAGTCTCCCCCAAAGATTTCCACAACGACTGGTCTTAACGCCACCCGCATCCAACGGATTTCTGCAACCTTCAACAGGTCGTCGGTCCACCTAGTGGAGGTCCTACCCATACTGCGTCATGCGTGGTAGTCCCTTCGAAAACCAGCTAACCCCATCGAGCATAGGAATCGTGGTCTTAATACAATCACCCATTGTTTATTTCGTTTAAAATTTTTAAACTTTTGATTACGTGAAAAATCCCTATTACCAGATTTTGCGTTGTTTTTTATTACTTTATTCGCGAACACTATATAGTAGTCGTATGTCATATAATATTCCTCGGCGCGACCATGAGTACTTCGACATTTATCGTTACTTCTACGGCAGGCAGCAAACTATCATGGCCCATTATGTGATCATATTGTCCCCGACGGGTGACGCTGGCCAGCATAGCTAGACGATCGATCTATCATATTCATTGGATTTCGAGTTGTACACTAATAAACGATTATCAAGCGATTATGGCGTAACTGGTACTGCTGTCGGATTCCGCGTCGATGGACGTAGGTTCAAATCTATCTATCCAACTCTACAATGAGCCTAAGATTTCGGTGAAGCAATATATCGTGAGCAAACATATCATGGTGGTAGGACACTTTCTAATAATTCCCGCCTGGGTAGCTACCACCCTCAAGTTTGAAAGAATGTCACAATAAACAGTAGGTGTGTTCCGGCAGCATCACTTAAGAGCGATTACCTCTAACCTTAATCTGTTTACCATGTCAAAGCCTGTACAGTATTAAAAAAAAATTGTAACGCACTTTTCATCGTCTTTAGCGTTGGCTATATGACTGAATATGTGAGCGAAGGAATTCGGTATTATCCCTCTTAGCTCCGGGGCGGAGTTACTACCGGCCATCGTGTACGTCTTCCCCGTACCGGTCTGCCCGTACGCGAAAATCGTCCCGTTGTAACCCCTCAGGACTTGCTCCACGATAGGGCTCGCCGTTTGAACGTAGATGTCCATCTGGAATGAGGAAAATCGCAACTATCTATATAACTATGTACGTAAAAGACACTTCTTTAGCACTGTTGTGATTGGAAACTCGATGAAACGAAAAAGCGACATTAAGAAGAAGCAAGAACATACATCTATAGGATATAACATGTGAGATAATACATTATATGTTTATTATATTATATTATATTATAACTGCCTCGGTAGCGCAGTTGTATTACATACGACTGCCGTTCTGAGGTCTCGGGTTCGATCCCCGGGTCGCGTCAAGTGATATTGGGTTTTTTCTACTCAGTATCATCCTGGAGTTTGGAATTTGTGCCCTATATGGCGACAGGCTCGCCCCCTATCACATCTGGGACGGAACTAAGCTCGTCGAAATGTGGTGGGTGTAGTTCGCTACTTCACCTCTGCCTAACCGTTCGGGGATAACAGGCGTGAGCATATGTATGTATGTATGTATATTCGCGGTCTACTCTCTATGCGGTCTCTTGTAGGCTTCAAACTTAGGCTTCAACTTGCAGAGAAAGGCGTCGTGTAGTATACTTAGTATCTGCAGGTTTTTTTTATTGAAGGTTGCTCTTCTACCGCATGTCAGCTGGACCGTAAGATTCATTATACGTTATGCTAAAGAGAACATAGGTGCTTGATGGTAAATTTTCAAGAGTCGAAGGTGGTTGGTTGCTGAACTAGGCGGGAATAATAAACCATAAGTAGCAAACTCATCGTGGAATTCGAATGTAGGGCGATTGGAGCGATTTAGTACATCATAACTGATCGGAGAATCAACTCAGGTTGGAAGAATTTGCGACTGTAGGATGTCCGATAAATTTTAGGGCAGAATATACAAGTCCGTTATAATACCTATCATACTGTATGGACCAGAATGTTAGGCTTAAGAGATGGATGAAAAACAACTGCATACAGTAGAGATACGAATGTTGAGATGGATGTGTGGCTTGACCAGAATATATTGGATCAGCTGGGCTGGACTCGTCCTGCCCGGACTCTCGCTAGCGCTATATTTCGCGGTCCCCATCTCTTCCGCGCTTAACGGACTTTATAAATATTCGTACGGAGAACAGGCATTCGCCACTATCCTCCCAAAACCAGGCTGAGAGGCATCCGAGCCTGATGCCGAGGTTCGCCGTTACCTCTCCGTCGCCTTCACAGACCGGTCTCAAGAGTCTCTTTGCAGAGGACTCCCATGAGCAGCCCACCCCTGTGCCCGTCGCGGCACCGGCTCCAATCAAACCCGCAGCGCAATCCTCGCAAGCGAAACTTGTGAAAAATACGCCCGGCGCCAGCCCGTCACAGTCCAGAACAAGGCGTCCTGGACTCGTATCTCTTCGGCTCTACAGAGCCAAAAGATACATTAACACAAGCCACCAGCGTGCGTGACGGTATCATGGTGAAAGTCCCCACCATAAAAGACTTTAAAGACTTGACCGGATTTCTCCGTCAAGCTAAATACACGTTTTTTACCCACGCACTCGAATAGAAGTCCGTTCGAGTAGTGACAAAGAAGGTCCCTAAGGAGATATATTATAGTTATAGCCTCACTGAAGGCCCAGAACATCCCCACGATAGAGACGGCCTAGCATCATGGAGGTCTGGCGCTTGATTTTCTTTAAGTGGGCTTTGAAATACAGTTGGTCGTCTAATTGGACTCCTTAGTACCTGACTTCGGTGCTATAGGGGATGACAGTACCTGCGTACTGGACGGGCCTAGGAGGATCTTTCCTAACATCGCGGTCTCTAGTGAATAGTATCGCGGTGCTCTTACTCGGGTTGATCGCGATACGCCACTTGAAGTGCCAAGAGCTGAGATCGTCGACCGCTCTTTGGACGTATTTTCGCATGAGATCTAACTTACGGTGGGCATAATAAATGACTGTGTCGTCCGTGTATAGACCTAACTGAACACTTCCGAGATCAGGGAGGTCTGCTAGGTAGAGATTGAAGAGGACAGGTGCCAGAATGGAACCTTGGGGGACTCCTGCGCATATAGGATGTGCCATAGAGAGAGCGTTCTCTACTCTATAGCGGAAACTACGATCGGTGAGGTAATCTTGTAAGATTCTTACTAGAGTGTCCGGGATACCTAATCTAGTGAGTTTGTAGACGAGGCCTGTGTGCCAGACCTTGTCGAATGCTTTGGCCACGTCGAAGAAGACTGCGAGCGTGTGCCAGGTATTGTTGAACTTTGGGTGATTAAAATTGGAGAGTACGTACTCCGTGAGGCGGGTGTACTTGGTGCGCACAGGAGTGTCTGGCGCGGAAACCAAACTGCTGGGGCGGCAAGAGATTTTTGTCCTCTATCACCTCTATGAGACGGTTCATAAGGATCCGCTCATAGAGTTTTCCAACGTGTTGGGAAGGCTGATGGGACGGTAACAATCAGGTAGACTGGCGTTTTTGCCAGATTTGTGTATCCCTATGACTATTGCTGCTTTCCAGGCGGCTGGAAAATGGAGGTTCTTGATGGCCGCATTGAAAATGCAGACCAGCAGCGTAAGACCCTTAAGTATAAATTCAAGTTTCAAGAGCAAATATTAATACGTGTATTCCGGCAGCAAACTCAAGAACCAGTATCTCTGGGCTTAGTGTGTTTGCCATCCTGAACCACATCGTCACTTAACATCAGGTGACAGTGTGGTCAAAGCACTAAATCTATATAAAGAATCGCATACCATCAATTATAAGAAATTTTATATAGCGAAATATATAGCTGAAGTCAAATATATGAACATTGTTTGTTCAAGTCGACACGATATGCCATGATGCGATAACTGGAGCGAGTTCGCATCATCTATCGACCAGCTCTCTTGCACCCGTCGTTAGCGTATATATCTATCTCGGTCGATTAATCCATATCTTTGGCAACGTCTAAAACGAGGTTAGCGAGTATTCGTAACGTTTTACATAAACAGTAATAAAACAATAATTATACGCTGTACATTGCTTCATAACGCCTTTAGAAAATCTCATGCGGTAATGTCTGAGCGGTATATGAAAGGAAGGTCACCGTAATATACGAAAAGTCGGTAAAGTACTTGACGTACCTATGAATAAGCATTTGAACTAAAATATGTATTATAGATAAGCTCTGTGCCCGCGGCTACGACCGCGTTTCGTATAAATGTTCACTGCATAATATAGTTTTTATAATACTTTTTTTATACCGAACCCTAATTATTTTCCACATTTTTTTTTGCTGCTTACATTAACGATTTTTATTTAATTAAAAAAATTATGTGTTTTAATTTTTTTACACGGAACCCTTAATAATTATCGAAAATAAAAGTACACTAAGATTTTTTTTAAATTGTGTTTTTGGTATAGGTAGCGTATATACATTCATATGTATTTAGTAAAAAGTTATTTTTTTTTATCTTAGAAACAGACACTTCAATATTTTTTATTAGTATACAAGTACATAGTTGTAAGACAACATGGACCTCTTTCCGTGAAGTGGATTATAACTCGAGAACTATTGAACCGATTTAAATAATTATTTTAAAATCGTATATATGTATATATTCTCTGGTCAGATTTTAGTATATATATATAAGCAAAGTTAGTTTTCTTTGTCCGAGGTAAACTCGAAAACTACTGGACCGATCAGCGTGAAACCACAACCATTCGACGCGGAATTAACCGTAGATGGTTATAGGCTATATATTTTTAAAATTCTATGAGCCCTTTGCCATGTTATCTCAATTTGTTTGTTTATTATTCCTTTGACGCACCATCACCTCAAAACTACTGAACATATCGGGATAGGACTAATACCTTTCAACGCGGCAGGTATTTTTTGGATTCTACCGATCCTCTCTCATTTTTTTTTCGATTTACTCTTTTGTACATTTTCCACTTCAATTTACGCTTATATACATTTTTCCCTCTAATAAAAACAAAATACTCTTACTTTTATTCATTCATTTGTTTTTTTAAATTAGCTATAAATGAAACGTCGAATATAAATGTAGAAAATCATAGTAATTCGTAAAGCGATAGTACTATGATTATATTTTATATTTAAATGAATTAGTTATTATTAAAATAATCCTACATTGAGGCACTTTTTCTTTACGTAGTATAATCCTTGCTTAAAAACTTTTTCTCGCAAGTTTCGGGAAGTATAATATCTTTGGGAAATAAACCCCATTTTTTTTAGCTCACGCTATGCAAGTATTGAGACATCAAATGCCGTAATTAATCTATTTATATAGTGAATAATATTATTGAAGAAAAGGCGGGGCAGGTGAAAATTATCTACAACCGACAAGTATGAAAGCTCTCATGAGAGTAGAAGAAGCCTAGGAAAGACGTAGTCTCTGTCTACCTCCACGGGAGAGAGGAGTGATGCTATGTGGAAATATTACGAGCGAGCAGAGCCGCGGGAATAGTTACTTCTTTTTATAAATAATATTATTGCAAGTCATCCGGCTGCGTCGAGTCGAATGGCGTCGATAAGGCGTGGCCCTCGCCTCGGTCGGTATCTGTGAGCGGTGCGCTAACTGGGTCAGTAGGACAGGACGCCGCGGCTCGACCCGCGCGACCTCCATGCGCGATGCACGACAACGAATATTGATTTCCACCAGATGCATTACACAGGTGTCCCCCCTACCTACCTATCTACTACTCAGAGCCGTAACTAGCCTTTTATGCGCCCGGTTCGATGCTTTATATCTGAGCTCTTTACAAATGCTCCAATCTTACCCGGCTCTTATAATAAAATAGATAATCTCTACAGAAATTAAATATACCATCTAAAAATTAGATTTAGGCTCTGATAAAGTGTGCTTATAAACGTCAGAACATTATCACCGGTTCGGAACAACAACCCAGTCATCGAGAAGAACCGCCAAGAAACTCGATCTGGTGCTGAATATATGTTTTTATGAAAATACACAACCCACAGTTACAAAGTTTAGATAATGGGTGCACAGGGAAGGGATGCACATTTCCAGACATCACCATCGTTCATATAATGATCCAACCTGTAACTTTTGAAAATTACATCTTGCTTGACATACTGCCTGAACTTATTGTCTGGTATATGCTTTAGAACTTTATTGTTAAACCTAACACTACTAAGAAACTCTTATTAGTCTCACTGAGTCTATTAGAATTATGGCGGTCGTTTACCAGGTCAAGTTTGTCTACATTTTAATGGGCATACAGTAAATTATCAAGAATATATTGGGGTGGCAAATTTAGGACACTATATTCCACAAATTTGTGTAAGTGTACCTTGGTAGAGTTTGTAATAAGTATGAGTCATTTATACTGCACGTTACACCCATATTTATGCGATATATAATCTCATTTCTGGTAATTATCTGGTATTCTCATAAGGTCATTTCTGCGCCCCTGCAGGTTCTGTGTTCTATGCCGATTTACGGCAATGCTACTATATATTATATCTACCATCTATTCTATCTATCATCGTTTCAATAATGTAAAAAAAGTCTCTCTCTATTATATAATTACTAGAGACCCGCCCTAGCTTCGAATGGTTATATAGCAACGTCTATTTTAAATTTGTATATCGTATGTAACTCTGTAATAATGTAACTGTAAATGAAAGAATTTTTAAAAGTGGTCGAATAGTTTTTGATTTTATCCATAAAAACCAATAAAAAAATTCTATAGACAAAAATAATCTATTCTTACTAATTTTACTATTGAATGAATATCGAAAATCAAATTACATAACCATTATTGTTTGAATTAGAATTGCACATAATGAAACATTTTTTTGCTATATTTAACGACAGGCTATTACAGAATATATTTTTTTTACATTATTTATTAGCAGTCATGTAAAAATAAACCTAATCAGATATATCTAATGAAAACCCTACCAAATTGCGTCGCACAATCTCTCTATAATGCGAGTTTAAATAAACTCGTTTTACGTCCTTGTACGTCTAATCTCTGTCGGCCATTTGCTATTTTACGTGCGATTTCATCTAATCGAATGGCGTTGCACACAACATTTGCTGAAATCAAACTTTTCCAAGAGAATTACAACACGACCGAGTCTACATATTATTTTTTTGCATAAAATTTTGTACATTCAGCTATTAATTTCTATTTTATTAATATTTCGTCATATGTAATTCAATTTTAGATCTAGTTTAATTAGCGTGTAATTTATCAAGTAAAATATTCGGCTTCGAAAAATCACACCGGCAGCTCAGCCGCCATTTTGCGTTCACAGCTAAAGAGGTATGAATGTTCATACATAGAAACTGACGACATACTCGTATAGCATATAATATGTTACTGCGAACGACGAAATTTGGAAGGAATTCATTTTGATTTTTTATTTCTGTTGTTATTATTACGCAATTTTAAGACAAAACCGTGATGAATTTTAAAGATTAGATTTGCTTACTTGCAATGATACTTATAAATACATATTGACGTTCCATTTATTAGACCATAAACTGAAGACATTGCGAGGGAATACTCTCATAGTAATTTTCTTTTTAATCCATTCACTTTTACCTTCATAATTTCTTAAACATATTAATTAGAGATGCCACGAATAGTGATTTGACCGAATACCGAATATTCGATTAGGCTCTTGGCCGAAGCTTCGAATATTCGGCAGCCGAAAATTTGGTAACAGTACTTTTCGCGTGTGACGGCTATAACATACCTGCATCACTAAAATACGCTTGAAGAGGACGCGCCGTGGGCGATTTTGTTTCATTCTTGATGGTTCGTCTAGATATGACAGCAGACCCTTACAAGCGGCGGTGGTCAGCAAACGCATAGCAATATAAACATAACCTAGCAGAATTTGCGGAGATTTGTTTGTCATCTCCCGGTAACAGTGTATACTAGTCTAGTTAACAAGTTGAAAAACGTGATAAATAGAAATAAAGGTCCTAAAAAAATTGAGCGATAGCTCATTCGATTCGGAATCACCGCTAGAAAAATGTTTTTGAAGGATTTTGGGGCCGGTAAAAAATTGCAATTTTTATTAAAAAAATAAGATGAAAACAATGATATTTAGTTTTTCGTTGATAACTCAAAAAATATTAACATTTAAGCAATTTTGAAAGAAGTTCGTTAAAGAGGAGGAAATTTCGGATAAAAAAGTCTCCACTCCCGAAACTCTATCTCCATTATTTATAATTTTAATTTGACGTTGAAAATAGGGCTCCGCGCTGCTGTTACGGCATGCACGCGCTCCCGCTAAAGAGAGTTTATCAAAAGAAATATTTTTTTAATAACATAAAATGTAATTTTAAAAATTTGAAAAAATTCTAGTAGCTTCTGAACACTTGAATGAATCGAGCCCCGTAGAAAAAAAAGTTTTTATCACCATTTTTCAAAAAGTTATTGAATTGTTAATTAACAAATTTTTTCCCAATCTCCGTTGGCATAAATAATGGGATAAAAGGTATAAATAATTGGCCTATAAATTTTAAACTTCGTTAAATATCTAAAAAATTTATTAAAAATTGCTTAAATGTTAATATTTTTTGAGTTATTAACGAAAAACGAAATATCATTTTGTTTTTCATCATATTTTGTTAATAACAATTGAAATTTTTTACCTGCCCCAAAATACTTCAAAAACATTTTTCTAGAGGTGATTCCGAATCGAATGAGCTGTCGCTCATATTTGAGGGCGAGTGCTGAAGACACTCAGCCGCAAAAGGTAGCTATCTCAAGGGTTCGAACCTCGGCTTGGCCGCTACCTGAGTGTGAAAACTCTCGCGGAATTTTTATCCTAGCATTTCGAACGGAGCCAACGACGTGTTTATCTTTCTTTACATAGGTGTTAGAAAGAAAAGGTAATGTCTTTAAAAGTCTCTTGGTTTTTCATTAATTATTTCTGTATATTATCGGGTTTGTTATAAAATGTTGTATTGTACGTACAACGTTATTTCCCGTGTAGATAATATTGTGTGAAATATGTCGGTACTATATGTTAATATTAGGAGTGCCGTATGTGTAAAAATACCTAAAGATTTTGTTTACACTAAAAAATGTACCTAAGAATCGTTATTACCATATATATATATATATATATATATGTATGCAAGCGTTGCTGCACATTCAATGAATATGAATCTGTCTGTCTGTCCAGCGGATGGACGACGAAGGTTATCGTGAGATATATTACCAACAAATAAAAGTAGTTAGTATTATAGTAAAATAGGATGTTTGTAATATTTACGAGTTATTCTACAAAAAAAAAACAAATTAATAATTAAACAAATTAAAAAAAAAAAATTAAGAAACATGTTTAAAATAAATAAATACTCGACATGCAAATAAAAAATTGCATTCCCTTTTTCACACACTTTCAAAAATCATAGAAATTTGTGTTTCATCATTAATTTTAAAACTAGTTTTATTTCTCGAGTATACTAAACATTTATTTGCAATTTTTTATACTAAATAGAATCACTGCTTGCATCGCAATATCACCTGATGTTAAGTGACAATGTAGCCCAAGTTCTGCTGCATGAAGACACCGATTAGGCAAATCAATTTAAACTTGCAATACTGACATTAAAAGAAATCTTACTAAATACCTTGACCAATCGTCGTACTAAATACTTTATGAAAACTAAGTCTCATTGTGAAATAGGATAAGTGAATTTTAAAACCAAATAAGTATTGGGAACTGGGCTTTCACATAATTAAAACTAATATTAAAGTCAATTAAATAAATTATTGTTAACATAACTTAAATACATTTTTTTTAAATTTTTGCATGTGTGCCTGTTTCTTCCGGGTATTCTCCGGAACTGCTGTACCGATTTTGACGGGACTTTTTTGATAGATAGTTGAAGTTACTCCGCGTATCAAAAGTACTCTAACTTTTGATTTTGTAAAATAATACGGGTTCCGTATAAAATATTAAAAATTATATGAAACGCGGTCACAGCCGCGCGCACACAGCTTGTCGTATATACATTAATGCAGTAGAAAATTGTTAATTTGTCATTACAAACATACACTTCAATTTTATTTATTAGTACAGATGTGACGTGTAATCGCAACTTATTTCATAATGTGTACCAGTGGCTAGCGGCAGTGGAATACAAATAACGGCATATTCGAAACTCTAATGGACCATTTACACGACGCCATTTGACGAGCCATTGCACTAAACCAAACCATTAAGCAGCCAGTCGAATGATAAATTAGTAACTATTCTAATGCAATGGATTGTCCTTATCCAATGGGTTGAGGACAGTCCATTGTAATTGATTGTCTTTATTTATACAATATTCGTACATTCTTGAATTTGCTATGTATTACCTTCAACCATGGTACCCACCATTTAGTTCCTTACTTCTAAGTAATATTATAAATACATGATACTAACACTAACTAACAATATTAATTATTCAAAATCAAAATCAAAATTTATTTATTCAATTTAGGCCCTAAGAAGGCGCTTATGAACGTCTAAAACACTACCACCGGTTCGGAAAACAATCCAGTCGAGAAGAGCGCAGGCAAGAAACTCGATCTGGTTCTTTTTTTTTTCATAAATATAATACATATAATTTTTTTATGTCATATAAAAAACTATACAAATCGTAGTTTTTAGTGGAAGCACAGAGATGTGGGTTAATTCCAGACATCACTATCGTTCACGTAATGATCCACCCTGTAATAACCTTTTGAGATTAAAACTTGCTTGACATAATACTTGAACGTTATCGTCAGGTAAATCGGTAATGTTACTTGGGATCTTATTGTAAAACCGAATACTATTACCTATAAAGCTTTTGTTACACTTACTTAACCTAAAGCGTGGTTCCGGACAACTTGTCTTTACTTCTAGTATTAAAATTATGACGATCATTCACTAGATCTAGCTTGTCTAAATTTTTACGAATATGCATTAAGTTATCGAAGATGTATTATTGTGATTGTCATAAAAAGTATTTGATATGAAACAGTGAGTGGAGCGTTTTGGCCGTGTAACAGATTTATATGCCGTGAAGATAAACGGCGTGACGCGTGCCGGTCTCGACTTCGTTGTTTCTCTTTATGAGTTGTGTACTACGCGTCTTGTTATTAAGGGGCACACCTAGTGTGAAATTTTCAAAAAATCCATTTTTTTTTTTAATTCATATTTCGATAGGTTATACCTTTAAAAATAACATACTAAAATTTTAAATCGATATCTTAAATAGTTTTTGAGTTACAGCCATTTAAAAGAGTAGTCGCTCGGCAGTTAGGTATTTGCATTGGCTACGGGACATATCTGAGCTATTGTTCGGAGTCTACCGTCTTTTCCAACCTTTGCAAATAGGATCATCTCGAAGAAAAGCTTCTTCAGCTCAACAAGCCCTTTTTGAGGAAGAGGAAGGTGAATTATATGGGCCTGGAATAGCAGATTAGCTGTATGTATGTATGACTTTAATCCATTTACAACAGTGAAAACGATCATTTTATCTTTAAACGCGTTTTTCTCGAAACAGCATTTTTCGAATTTGCTGGAGTGATTACTCGGAGACAAATGATCCGATCGCTATCAATTTTTTTTTACATCTTCTCTATATAGTTCTCCATACGATGACCCTCCAGTTTTTTGATCTGATCAAAAATCGGACTTTGGTAGGCCAAAAACGACCAAAATTTTCGTTAAAATTTAACTTTTTTTTTTTCAACATGCCGCCATTTTGTCAATTTTTGATTTTTTGGTTCGCCCGAGGGTCATCGTACAGACAATATGTTTTTGTTTAACGAGATTTTTTTTTTTTTTTAGGTTTTATCAACGGAGAAGGCTGCAATCACTTCAGCAGTGGAGGACCTTTTTTTTGGCGCCGCCGGAGATCGCGTGTTATTTCAAAATTATTTAATATATTATTCCAAAAATTTTACTGTGTATTCTCAAAAAATGTAAAATTTTAAAACGATTGATTCACTAGTTTTTTTTTTTGTTAATTCCCAAAAATCGCCTTTTTTTGGCTGTCACACTAGGTGTGCCCCTTAAGCTACAAGCTGTGTGCACGCAGATACGCCTGCGTTTCATATTTCTTCATTGCATTTTAATTTTTCCTTACGGAACCCTAATTATTTTCCTAAAATGTTTTTGATACTAAGATAAAGTAAAAATATTTCACATAAATTCAAAAGCACTTGCCCGTAAAACTGACCGTTGAATAGTCTTTTTTCCAAACTTTTGTGTTTTTTAATATCCGGAACCCTATTATTTTTTCTGAAATTATTTTTGGTACTAATAGAAAATAGAGATACTTCTCACAAATCGGTCGAGCCGTTCCGGAGATTATAGATACTATGACACTATATATCATTTTCAGATTGAGTTCTCTAAGCCACAAAAATGCAGTAAAACTGTCAAGGGTGTATTCAGGTGGACAGCGTTAGTCAATACAAAAGAAAAAATTTGGTAGTCGATCATTCACTGACAAAATATTATTTGAATGATCGCCGACACAAAAGTTAATAAATTAGTCTCCATATTGCAAAACTCAAAAACCCAAAGCATATTATTTTTTAACCGACTTCAAAAAGGAGGAGGTTATCAATTCCCCTGTATGTTTTTTTTAAAATATTAATTATATTAAAATAAAGGATATATTGAAGTACGTAGAAGCAGATAAAATAGATTAACTATTTATTTACTTTTTAGTGCATTTTTACAGTCTATTCTTTTTAAGTCTGTTTTGTTTTTAAATAATAAATGTTTTTTGCTCCAGAAAAGTCGATATTCGACCGTAATGATTACCGAACATTTAAAGATAAATAAAAGAACCCTTTCTAATATTTCTTATAGCTCATTAACACGTACTAAACCAAAAAATAATAAAAGAAAAATATATATATAGCAACACTCAATTTAATCTTTTTTCTTTTAAATCGAGCTTTTTCTTAAATTAGTTTTTAGGGCCTGAGGGAAATCGATAACTCTACTTTGAAATGAATTATTCAATTAACAATATAAATGTTTTATTGGTCATTATTTGTAATTATAGAAAAAAGTTATTAAAATATGCTTTATACATAACCTCATACATGATTTTTTCATATTCATCATCTTTTATTACTTACTACAGTAGTAGTATTTAAAAAAAAATGAGTTTGAAACTCAAAAACAAAGCAAACAGCAATATAAATTAATTTGTCGAAAACATTAATAGTTTTTATTAAATGTACAATACGTTTAATAGTTGAGGTATGTACTGGCAATTTTTTCCATCGTCTGGCAGAGTTTCGAACAACATAGTGTCTGATGTCGCCATTTTTCCCAGCATAAGTAGAGCCTAATGTAGCCGAATTTCAGCTTCTGTAGCCCAAAGTAGCCCTAACACCAAAACATCATAAAGCGCAGCAATAAATAAAACAAAACCCGGTTTCAACCAACTTATTTTTTTATACCTAATTTAAAAAACTAAAACCGCATTTTACTGCTACCAAGGAGCTGTCGAAGCACATCACCTAACAGTTTGTGGTCCTGCCGGTTTTGAATCAATATTATTTAATTACTTAAGGTTATATATAAAATGAGACGTTCCGAGCGATGCTTGTTAATTAATGAACGGACCAGCTGATCCGTGCGTGAGCGACGGGGTCCTGGTGCGGGGGCGGGTGACCTGGGTAATGAATGTCCTTAGATTCCGTCCGCGCCCCGCTCCCCATCATTGCGTTAACAGCCACCATCAAGACTTTTGCCGTCATCCATAGTTGCTCCTGCGCTAGTGCTGGGACAAGCTTCGCTTGGACTGCGGGAGATTTTTCTGTTAGCATATTAACTAACCATATGATTGCTTGGTTGGAAGCTGTTACAGCAAACACTTCTTACAGTCATATTGGTATGAATTCAAATCAAATCAAAATTTATTTATTCAATTTAGGCCCTAAGAAGGCGCTTATGAACGTCTAAAACACTACCACCGGTTCGGAAAACAACCCAGTCGAGAAGAGCGCAGGCAAGAAACTCGATCTGGTTCTTTTTTTTCCATAAATATAATGTATATCATTCTTTTTGTCATATAAAAAACTATACAAATCGTAGTTTTAATAATGTTAGTGGAAGCACAGAGATGTGGGTTAATTCCAGACATCACCATCCTTCACGTTTCTAAGCATAGCAATCAACATGGGCAGTTGTATTCGGTTCCTTAGTTTTCTCTTTACCGTACTCCAGACGTTAAAAATTCTTTCAACGATGGCATTACTCTAAGATAAAAAAAAGACAACATAAGACAAAGTCTGCTAAGTCTTTGAATAAAGAATTCCCACCAGCATTTTGCATTTTCCATACCTGTTCCCAAAAATTTACAATATCATTGGGAGAAGCTGCACCGATTATTTCCTCGAAGCGCATCATACTTAATACGCACTGTTGGTTCATAATAGCTTCCCGGACATTATTAGAATCACCTAACTGCCAGGAAAATCCTCAATGTTCGGTCTGCCAGTTGAGATGCAAACGCGGTTTCGTGCAAAGAGTTTTTTTCCTTTAAGTGATAGTCTGTTAACTAATTCCTTCACTAAACGCACGAGGAAAGCAGTGCATCATTTTTTGACATCTTGGCGTTAGAAACAGTCTCTGTTGTAAGAAAATCATTGAACTTTTCACCAACATCGATCGAGTCTAGTGGAAGCAGCGAATTTTCAAATGAAATTTCAGCTTTGTCTAAAGCTCAGTTGATAGCTGCTATATTTGCTTCAAGAAGCATTGCTATTGAGGCGTTTTCAGACAGACTTCGACCTCTCAAAAATACTGGTTTGAAAACGCGTCTTGCAATGGAAACAATAAGAACTCTGAGATCACTGTATATTTTTGTTATATTTGCATCATTTACTTCTTTCAGTATGGGTGATAGAAACAACAAAATTATAATAATAAAATGCCTCGCCTTTACCAATATCCGTCAGTTAAACAGATGATCGAATAAGCCAATATGTAAAAAATGTATCATAAATGCAATTACCTATTTGTTCGTAATGATGTTCTATTCCTAAAAGTCCTACTTGGCTAAAACGAAAGGTCATTTTAATAGTAACAAGTTATAAACATTCGTTTCACTTACTTTTAATAGCTGGTATTTTTCCCATTTATCGCGATAATGCTTTACATATTTTCCGTGTTTTCCCATGTTCTTATCACAAACAAAATGTCTTTGAAGTAATTTTGTACATTCACGAGTAAGGTTGCTCACAGCAAAATGACTAAAAATAACTGGAATTTTGCCGAACTATTTAGTCAGTATAATAAAAACAATTGTCGAGTCATTAACAGCAAAACAAATGCATATCCCTTCATTGTATCCTAAATTTGGTTAAATATTAGCTAAGACTAAGTCAGGATATTTGCCGAACCATAAACGAATAGTGTAACCATAATTATTTATTAATATCACAGAACTTAAGGTGGCTTATGGTCATTTGTGATTTGACAAATTTAAATAGCTTGCCACTGAAGTAGTCTAATAAGCGTTTAGTCTCCTTTCATTTTTTTCATGGCCGATTCTCGTTCTGAGTTGCCTTTTTGGCGACAAATAGCCTACATTGGCAACACTGTTGTCTGGTGATACGATATATGAGCTCATCTAATCCACAGTTTCTCAATCTTATTTTGCTCACCACCCTCTTTGAAAGTATATATTAGAGACCCCATTTTTTTTTTTGCTTTTTCTTAGATTATATTTTTAATCTGCCTAGCCCATCTCAATGCGCTCTAATTTTCTCTGGGTCTTCTTATACCCCCTGAAAGTTTCAAACGCCGAAAAGGAGGCGTTGTAACCCACTTTGAGAACCTAGGATCTAATCAAAATAAACTTATATTATCATTGAATTTTTAATATTGTCACTGTCAGATTTCTTTCGGCTTCATGGGTATACGATTATTTTGGATCACTCCAATATTCCTTATTTTTCTCATTAAAAATTTGACCACAATCAAATCTCCAGTACTAGAAGTTTAAAATCAGATCTATCTTTGAGAGTTTTCAAATCTGCTTTTTTTGGAAAGTTCTGCTTGAAGAACTTCAGTAAAGAGAGCTTTTTTTTTTATCAATTATTCCTTTTGTATTCCTTGGGGTCTTTTACCAATTGTTCTATTTTTTTTCCTAGTATTAGGTCACACTTTCCTCGTTAATACCTCGTTTTACCTTCTTATATTTCTGTTTAAAGCAATGTACTTGCTTTTTTAAATTAACTTGACTGACTGTGGCAGTGACTACTCTTATTTCAGAACAACTTAAAAATCTACGTCTTCGGCTTCGTTTTTTTTAGATTCTCTTTCTTAAATTCAAAATTTCACTTTGCAGCGCTTTTATACGTGCTCTTTGATTACGGGCACTTTTGACCACGACCTTTCTTTAGAACATCTTTGATCTGGTCGAGTTAGATTCGCCTAGGTCATCCTTTACCAATTTACCCAGTCACCTTTACATTATACATTTTTTCTTCGTCAATCTTCTTTCATCCATCCAAGTGTCCAAACCAACTAAGCATCCCTTTTTATATCTTTATCACTACATCCTCTTGCACACCACAACGTTCCTTTATCTTAATGGGGTACAAAAAGTTGTGAAGAAGACGAGGGGCAAATGAGAAAAGGTGGGTTACACTTGCGAACCAGTCGCTAAAGCCATGTTACTCTTTTATACCTACCCTAACGTACGTATGCTTCTCAATTTGGGAATTATGGAAAATAAATTATCATTATCATCGCAATGTAAACCGTAAAACATTTAGTGTAGGAAGAAGCTAGATTTATGAGTAAAACAATCAAGAGGTTCTACTATAAATATCCTCGCCTAAAAGGAGTAGTGACCTAGTTTGTTAGATCTTGGAAGTGTAAACTTGTGTTTTAGTAATAACAGTTATAATTGCGTTCATAGAAGTCATGTTTTATGTATTTGGTGTAAAAATTACGGCCATGCTCCAAAATATACAAGTAAAAACCATGTAATTCTGATGGACAAAGTATAGGTCAAACGTCAGTTAAGATTATACTAAAACTAAACATATTTGAAACAAGAAGCAATCAGATATAACACATTATAAATAGTATCTATGAGCAAAATCTCGTCAAATATTAAACGGAGAAGCGCTCGTTGCTCTGACCTCGTACTCTATTCGTTAATATGTAGGTCGAGCTCCGACAGAGGCCGAGCGTCCTACGTGTTTGCACAAACACCACTGCATAGCTCTTTATATATCCTAGTATTCTTCTATCAAGTTCTTTTTTCATCACTTCTATTTATTTACGACTGGCCCGTACCGGCGAATCCCTGTACAATGTATACTCTTTACAAAATTATTCAGAAAGTTAAGTCACTCAAAGAAGGAAAGTAAATTATTATTTTTAAAGTCAAATTTATTTAGGAAATCAGATGTTTTTCGAACGGAAGTGACGTTTTTAAAAGCAAATGGCATTCAGTAAACATGGGTATTTTCTTTTATAATAAACTAGCTGTGAGTCCGCGGCTGGGCCCGCGTTTCATATATTGTTCACTACGTTTTAATTTTTTTTATACGGAACCCTAATTATTGTACTAAATTTTTTTACTACTAAGATAAATTAAAAATATATCTCATAAATTCACGTACTTGTACCCGTAAAACCGACCATTAAATCCAATTTTATGAGTTTAATTCTTTAACGCAGAATCCTAATTATTTTCGAAAAAGTACGCTTAGTACCTCAGCTGTCTACCAAAAAAAACCCCGTTAATATCGATCCAGCCATTCTGGAGATCAGCCTGAATAAACAAAGACAACAATGATTAAATCTGCATTTTTCAAAAGCTCTAAAAAGGTATTAAAGCCCTTTTGCTAGATCCTTAAAGGAATCCTTAAGTATATCCTTAATATTTAAAACCTTAAATATTAATACAAGGTTGGAAAGAAATCGGAAATAACTTAATAACTTCATTCATCCGACTAGACGTATCAGTAATTTTGTCTATGTTGAATTTCCCGTATGAAAAACAGTGATTTAAAAAAATATATTCAATATTTTATTTGAAAAAATATACGCTAAATGTCGACAACTTTAAATTAAGTACAACAAACAGGCATTCTGAAATGCGACCGACTAGTAAGCGAAATCCTAAAACAAACCGGTCAGCAGACAATGGCCACACTATTTGATAATTTTATGAAATTTACTTCAGTTATATCTTTTTTAATATAACTCTAACCCGGGAAACGCCGTGTGGAATAGCTAGCTTTTTATATAGGTACGTAAATAAATATACTATTTCTTAGCTTTGACGTTACCGCATTTTTATTAAGTCAATCCTCATAATCAATTAACAGATTGACATCGAAGTTCTGGCTAGTTTCTGTAGGCAAATGATCAAATATCACTTGATATTTTATGAATATTGTTTGATTTTATTTTTATTTTTTTTTCAATTTATTGCGAAGATACTTAGAATAAACTTTAATGACGTTTCTTTTTAGTAAGACTTCTTTTGTAAGACTAATAAAATACTTTTATAACTGTTTTTTTTTAACCTCAGTGTGACATATAATAAATAAACGCTTACTATTTAAAAAGAAACTCATTGTTGTTTGTTCTATAATATTTAGAAAAAACATCGATATAAATAACTACATACATAGACTAGAGTTCATAGTGTTGTAAAAAATACATTTTCATTACATGGTCCCTTATACTGTCATTCTAAAAAAATTCTGACTTAGCTGGAATTTTATAAAATATTTTTACGTATTTCTTCATGACGGGCGTAAATTTCTTCATATCGCTGCGGACGAGATTTGGCGCAACGTTCCCGATGCATTAAGCAATATATTTCTTAATACTTGCAATACCATGGTCTCGACAGAGTCAGTACCAAACGTAATGCAAGATGCACTAAGAACGTTGCACCATTCGATTACTTATTGATTTTTCCTCTCTTCATTTCGAGTTTATTTCTTCTTGCGTAAAATAAAATCGCCTTTATGACTTCTGACAACGTGTTGTCTATGTATTGAGTAGCACCATTCTCAGCGGAATACCTTAAAGGATCATTCAAGTATTACGCAACCATAAAATATTAGTAACGTAATTATCATGGAAATGAGAAGTCTGAGAAGTATAGCTGGAGTGAAGACGATTGACAAAGTCAGGAATAGTATGATAAGGGAACGCTGTGGTGTGGTAGAGGATGTGGTGACCAAAATAGAGAAAGGTATGCTTAGTTGGTTTGGGCATGTAGAGAGGATGGATGAGAGAAGATTAACGAAATTCATTTATAAGGCGAGGGGGTGAATGGGCAAGTCGGTAAGGGTCGACCTAGGCGAACGTATCTAGACCAAATCAATCATGTCTTAAATAAAGGCCAGGTAAAAAGTACCCATAACCGACGAGCATGTATGAAAGCGCTCATGAAAGTAGAGGAAGCGAAAGAGGTATGCCAAGATCGTAGCAAGTGGAAAGACGTAATCTCTGCCTACCCCCACGGGAGAAAGGCGTGATGATATGTATGTATGTAATTATCATTCAAACCGCCATGTTAACCATAAGAAAAGCATAGACCCCCGGCATAATGCATACGTAATACTGGAATCACCCTTAAGCGATTGTTACAACTAACTAGGTGAACAGCGTAGTTAATGCGAGAAAATAAATAATCAAATATAAAAATTTAAAAATAAAAAAAAGGTGAACAGTTTAAAAAGATTATAACAAATCTATTAACAAAGATACATTATTATTACTTCAAAATAAATTATTTAAAACGTCAATGGCTCGTGTATTTTTAACAGACGCAGACCTTGGAAACGCGCAGTGTATGTGCGCGTTTCCAAGGTTGTATAATAAACGTCGTAACGTCAATCGCAAGTACAACGGTCGACTCGCGACCTTGGAGCTAGAGGTACAACTGTAATCGCTTGAGGCGTTACCGATGCCGCGGACGCCGCAAGGTATCTTTTCGATACGGCAAGCGTTCTAACGACTGTTTAATCCAGCGGTTCTCAACCTTTTTTACTCGGCGACGCACTGACAACATACTGCTTACAAATTCGCGACACCCTTACAAAATTAATTAAATGCAAAATTTTTGATAGGTTACATTTTTGACACGTAAATCTCGTGTCACATTTAACATGGGGTTGCACACACCAATGTATTGAGAACCGCTGGTTCATGATTTCGCCACACAGCGAGCGGGTCGGGCTGCCAGCGATTTTTTTTTAGTTTCGTTTGCTGTATGTGAAAAAATAATTGCCTATAAATTAAAGGCCTTAATATTAACTCTAAGCACTATTCCAAAGCGTGAGGAGATTTCCCATTTAAAATACACGTAATTTTTGATTATATATATGTACATATATATATTTTTTTTATAACTCGGTGTCACTTTGCGTTAGTATATCGTTCGAACTCAGGAATTACTCAAGATTGAGCTCTCTACAACAGTGACTCTATTGCGACGCTCTAGGAAAGTACTTAGAGTAGTATTAAGGCCTTAAGTTAGCAAATTTCCAAAAAAAAAAAACATTACATCGGGTACGAAAAAAATAGTCGTTTAAAAACACTCTAATATAGCGTAGTCACAATTTTATACATTAAAAAAAATCCCCTGGATCTTCTCTCTATATGTCTTCTCAGCCGTGGGGTAATAGTACACAACACTGACCCACCATTCGACAAGACTGAAGCGTGAAACGGCGTCAGTCAAGACGAAAGGCGGGCCTGTTCCGTGTAATCTGTTTTTTTTTCTCTCTCTTCAGATCTTCCGACTTGCTGTATTAAATTTAAATGTTTTTTTTGCATATATCGAAAAACAATGTGCAAAATAATTCGACACTGTACACCTTACAACTAAATATATTGGAAATTTTTTTTTTTAAACGGAACCCTAACGTTTTTTTTTGCTCCTAACATTAAGCAAAGATATTTCTACAAATTCAAATACCTGCCAATAAACCATTGGATTCATATCTTATTCACGATTTCATGAGTTGTTAATTTTTTTTTACGCGGTACCCTAATTATTTTCGAAAAATTAAAGTAGCCTAAGGTACGCGGAGTAATTTCAGCTATCTGCCAAAAAAGTCCCGTCAAAGAAGGGCCAGCCGTTCCGGAGAAACAAACGGACAGACAACATTTAAGAAAATGATATTTTTGGTTTGAGTATCGCATATACATTCATGTCTACTTAATTTTTATTTTAACAGACACATTAATTTCATTTATTAAGTATAGTCAAGCCGTCTGTGATATAAGTGCAAAATGAATAGTCTTTTAAAGTGAAAAATTTCCAAGTCGCTTCACGCGATATTAGACAGTATATAAGTCATAATTTTGAATATTAAAAGACAGACAGAAGTACGTAAATTACACTATACATTTTGACTGTACAAGTATTATTTTCTCCTTTTTGTGGTACATTCGTTCTTAAGGAAGCATGTGCATTATTGTATTTTAGAAAATAGGAACACATATTTTTTTATTTATTTCTGGACCTCATATATCCCATACTAATAATTTATCTTAACCCCTTGAGCACCTACCTGGCGTTTACGCCAGCTTTCCATTATTTTCCTATTGTTTCATTTTTATGGGTACTCGACACATTAAAGATTGCCCAAGAAGTATTTCGCTTCTAACACGTGTACCCAGTACACAAGTTTTTTTTTTTAAATAATATTAATAATTTTGCTAGATAGGTTTCAGAATACATTTCATCTCATTAGCCGATATGTGGAACAAGCTATAATAATAATAGTGGGGGGTTTTGGCGGGATCTTTAGCATTGGATCTAAAAAAACGAAACTGACAAAATTACTCTCGTGTCAAATTCTACCAAGTAACCCACTATATTATCGTATGGTACTCGAAAAATATATCCAACAACATTACTCTTTACAGTATATTTAACCCTGTACATTTCAGATATTTCACTTTGAAGAATGTAGAAACGTAGAGTCGCGGGCACTACACCTTGTAGTATTACGAAGCTTCTAGAAATTCCCGAACCGAAAATCACATGACGCGTTGTTAAAAATATAATAATAGGTCATCGGTCTACGCCAATAATGAACGCGTTAGCGGCAGACGCACATGGCGGCGCTAATTATGCGAAACATGTTTAAAATTAAAACTTTTCGAACGTTATTTTACGCGGCCGCTCCGGCAGCGCCGTGACGCCTTCCCGATACTAAAAGTTCTATAACTGACGTACGTGCGTGGGCGTTATAACAAACAAGCTGCCTGACAAACATCTATGCCAAGTTCAAACCGACACGCACTACTATATTTAATTAAAATTTATTACTACCATGAATAAAAGTTCTTTAGGGCGAAATTTCTATTATATTTTCTAACGTTCATTGTTCCAACAAAATGGGCAGCCCTTTATCTCAGAATTGGTTTCACTACATTTTACTTGTGAAAAATAATTGAACTATACAGTTTAATTACATAATAAATACGAATCAAAAGGATGTAAAAAAAAAAAATTGATACGTGCTACGTGTGTATTCATATTATACCAAAGTCTAGATAGCGTAAAAAAATCTAAACTTTACGCGTATACATAAATGAATTAAGACAACGAAAATCAGCATGACCGTCGCATCTCCTTGATGACCTCTTTCCCATACACGTAACAAAACCAGTCATAGTGACTCATTCGAATTATCGCCTTCAGAGAATAAGCCAGATACGGAATGGTTTCTCATAGTTTCTGCATTGTCGATCTCGTTGATTATGGCCGATGTTTATATTTGTATTCGCCATAATAAATAAAAAAACCTATTGTCTCGACATTTTCACGGATATAAGCATAACAGTTAATTATAATTCACAAACGTATCAGTAATTTACATCTGAAAGAGTAACGCCTTGAACAAATTGGCACTGTAAGGACCATTGGGAAACGCGTGAGGGCGGATCCGTTTTGTGCGAGCGAGACGAGCGATAGGGAAAACCGTACTAAACTCCCTTAGCAAGGGCGTTTGCAAGTAATCGATATACTACGTTTACGGAAACTAAATAATTATTAGCAAGGGACCATCCATAAATTACGTCACACGTTAAACGGAGAGGGGTCGACTGAAGTGTGACAACGGGTTGACAAAAATTTATACCTTCGAAGTTTTTTATAACTAATAGATTTTTGTTGTAAATACTAACAAAGGTAATTTTTTAATCTGCCGTTTAATTTTAGTCTGTATGTAAAATCAATGACCAATGTGACCCATTGTGTGACAAAGAAAAGGGGACCCAAGAACCATGAAGTGTAAATATAAAACAGCTTAGGAAAATAATTACAAAATAATGCACCTATTAGCTTATTTTTTTTACACCAATCCACTACTATTAACTTGTTTCATATATTACCTACAAATAACAAATAGATATATGCTAAAAACCTTTCAAATTAATGGCTTTAGTATAGAAGTCTAGTAACAGAGAACCAGCAGTACAAACTCAACCTCTATTAGGGTGGAAATAATATAAAATATTATATGTCATAAACCACAGTTTAAAAATAAAGGCTCAAGCTCTGACCTGCTTTTAACGAAGCCATATATGCCAATATAAGAAACATGTCTTACTTCCTTAACTGGATATTAAAATTATTCTCTACCTGACCTTAGTTGGTTTATCCTAGGACAGATTGCCTACTTTTGGTCGTATGCAATTCCTTCTTAAAATGAGACTGTACTCTATTATTTCCAGAAGATATAAGTCTTAATGACCATAATCAAAAAAAGTAAGCTATTTGATACATTTGAATGCAGATTAATGCATTTATTGATGACATATTATTATTCTTCTCAATAGCATTAAAACATCACAACAAAGTTTTTTTTAAAGTTTGAAAATATTGCACATTTAAGTTGGATTTCAAATTGAATCGAATAAGATATAAATTTTTTTTTCCTATGTAATATCATTGGGTTAATATAATACTAATTTGTAAATGTGCAACTCCCTAGGAGATAGGTATGGCAGATTATTTGGAACATTTTAGTTTTTTTTTTATTCCATTCATTCTTGTTTTTGAAAAAAAAAGGACATCTTTACAATGAATCTTGTTTCAATTTACATATAATTTATAATAAGCACTTTTAAACATTTCGGTACCAATAAATGCTTTATAAATATGTTGAGAAATATTCTATTTGTAAAATTTGTGATTGTTGCATATTTATGAAGTCCTTTGTTTAGATTCTGCGGATATTAATAGTGTTTGAATTTATATTTGTTTTAATTTACTATAAAGATACGTAGAAAAGACTTTAATGTCGTTTCTTTTTACAGGTAAGACTAGTAAAATACTTTCATAACTGTTTTATCTCCACGTCAGTGTAATATATAAGAAATAAACGTTTACTTTTTACAGAGAAACTCAGTGTTGTTATTTATACATAAATAAAAAAAAAAAAAACATCGGTATAAATAAGGTTATAAATATATTACTTTACATGGTGGTAAGGTCAACTGCATACACGTTAAGTGAACATAATTGTGAACATTTTTCAAATAACAACTGCTGTAAAATTTCCCTTAATAGATAACTTTACAATGACTTATATGTCATTATATACCACTTTAATACTTATCAAATCTGTTTAAAAAATTAATTCATATTTCCATATAATAACTTCATTTTATATCTGCTTATTGGACACCTGTGAAGAGATAATCTCATCCTACACACGTGCAATAAAACCTCTATAGATAATACACAAGGGCAATAGCATGAGGTAGTGATTAACTTCGAAATATATATATATAAATACATATATAACAGTTTATGTTTAACATTTTTTTTTATTTAGTAGCTATTTATGAGCTTTAGTTAATAAAAATAAAGTTGAAGATTATTTTTAGTTCAAAGTCATCATCATTATCGTCGAATTTTAAGCACCATCCGAAAAAAGTTATAGGATACAAAGAGACTTTGTTTGTCATGTTAAAAGGATATTACATTAGGAGTAAAGATACGAATTATTGCGATATTTCCTAGGTAAGGTTTCATCACAATTGCATTTAGCACGCGATAAATGTTGCTATTATAAAATTATAACCATCTAACATTTCGTATTTGTGGTTTTTAACTATATAATTTTATTAGTACAATATAAAACACGAAATGAAAAATAGCCATTAATGATTTGACGACACATAGGTGAGTTTTTTAACATTCCTTAGACTTTCAACTATTTATATGAAATCGATATTTTTTAAATGCAAAAGTATAGGTATAACAAATAGCATTACCAATTCCATAACTTGCATTTTTATTTATTTCATCTGTTTAGCGTAAAATTAATAAAGTCGAAAATGGAACCACCATTCAAAATTCAAAAGTTAATTTCTTTTGCGTTTCAGTTTGTTTGCATAACTCCTGAAATTCTGCTATATATTGACCACCGTTACAGAGGATAGACGACATACCTGGCTAGTGTCACTGTCGAAGACGGCATCGTAAGCGTAGACTCGGGGCGGCTCCGGTGGAGTCACATTGTTCCGAGTCACGGCGACCGTGTTGTTGACACGATCGACTGACACACAGTTGTAAGAGCTGTCGAGCTTCTCCCTCTGGTCCATCGGACGCACGCGGACCACGACGCGGACATTCTCCACAGTCGGAGCGGCCAGCTCCGCGTCCTTACAATTCAAATACAAACAAACAAATACAATACAAACATCAAATTAGAACCGTTTATTGAAGCTATATACGAGTATGTGTCAGAATCGTAGCAGGTGAAAGAAGTTTCTGCCTAGGCTTACGGGAGACAGGCGTGATGTTATGTATGTTTTGAAAACTGATATACGTGACTTCTTCTATGTTATTTATTATCTTACCCAACCTTTTTTTTTTTTTTTTTTTTGACGGGGGATGCATTTACGCACTCACCCTACCCTAGTGGGACCTAGTGCCCCTCCAATACAATAGGTAGGGGGGCACGGAGTGACGTGCTCCGTGCCAGTGTGGGACTCAAACCCGGGCGAGAAGCGCCCGGGAATACGCACTCGGCCTTTTGGCTAAGATCAAAGTGTAGTATCTTACCCAACCTAACATTTACCTTACTTAACCTAATGGCTATAGTAAAAAAGTGGCTGGGTCTGCCAGAAGTAATGCAGTAGAGTTGAGAAGTCTAAGAAATATAGCTGCCATGAGAATGAGAGATAAAGTAATAAAGAGTGTGATAAGAGAATGTTGTGGTGTGTTAGAGGATGTAGTGACAGAGATAGAGAATGGGAGGCTTAATTGGTATCGGCACGTAGAGAGGATGGATGAAAGAAGATTGAAGAAACAAATTTACAAAACTATTGTGACTGGGCAAGCTGGTAAGGGTCATGTAGGCAAGCGTATCTCGACCAGATTGAGGACATTCTGGAGAAGGGCCACGGTTAAAAGTACCCGTAACTGTAGGGCATATAAAAGTAGAAGCGAAAGTGTCAGGATCATAGCAAGTGTGAGGATCTGGTCTCTGCTTACCCTTATGGAAGAGAGGCATGTATAGTAAAAAAAATTACTAGCTACTAAGTGATTCCAGATTTTTTTATAACATAATTACTGTCTTCAGGAACCTTATTTACAAGGGCATTTACAGTTAAGTACATACTTACTTTTATAATAAAAATTTCTAGCACAATAAAAGAAAACTACAAAATTAATATTTAAGAAATTAAGTGTGTAAAACAATTTTTCTTCTCATTGAAGGATACAAAATACATTACAATGGCAACATTTTGAATATGACAGTGACTTAATGTATATAAAATAACATTAAATGTGTTTTTTTTTAGACAAGAACTAGTATTTCAATTAAAATAAGAAAATGCTTTTATTTTATTTTTGTTAAACTTTGTAAAAACTGCAATATTGAGTACATTATAGGCATATATAAGTATAGAGTTTAAAAAAGACAACTTGGTTCAGAGAAAACTGTCACAAAAAGCTTAATATGACAATAAAGTGAAATAAAAATGTTTCTCTACTTTGTGAGTAAATTACATATTTGAGAAAGTAAAACCATCCACTGCTTTCCAAATCTATAGTTTTAACCAAAGGGTCTATAGACTTACTCATTTTTATAATATGGCTAATATTCAAACAAAGAGGATACTCCTATCTCTTGTAAAAATTTTACTGCTGTTTTTAATAAGACTTTTAAGAAAAACTCATGAGAAAAATCTCAATTACTTTCACGAAATAAATATCTAAACTTGTGTTTGAAACAAAGTACTCTTAAAAATAAATTTATTTGCCGAATCGATAAATTTATTTCAAGCCAATAATTTCCAATGTAGGGGCATCGATTCTGAGAAACTAAATTATCAATTTATTTTCTTTTCTCTCACTACATTTAGGAACAATAATACAATTTAAAAATATAAAAGAAATATTATTATATTTTCTTAAATTTCTATTACATTTATAGAATTCCTAAGTCTTCTTTATCTGATGTTCTTAAATCATCTCTTTTGACACTAAAATATTTAGTCAAATAGACCTTTGCCAAAGTAAAAAAAAATATATATATATACAATACAGATTACATAAACCATGATGTATATTTTAAAAATAATTGTGTGAATGTGGACAATGAAATTTCACTTAATTGGTACAGTACAGTAAGAATTTGACTTATAATGAGACACAGGATGACTTGTATGGTTGAATTGTTACTACAGACATTATGTTTATTGATACATAAAAATTATAACACTACCAATAAACAAAAAAAGAAATAACTATTTGTATTGTTTTATTATTGTAATCAAATATAAAACTGTAAAAATATGTTTTAAGAAGACCAAAAGATTTTTAAAATAGTCTTACAAGATTCTTATTAGAAATAATCATATATTTTACTAGGCAATTATTTATGTAATTTTGGTGCAGAAGTGTTATTGATTAATATTGGAATGTGTTTTTAATTATTATTTTCACTATTTAGGCATAAATCAATGACAAATGTGAAAATCATACCTTACTATGACTACTTTAAAAAATACCATTCTCTAATATGTCGATTACCTATAAAAATGAGACAATAGGGAAACAATAGAAAGCTGGCATAAACGCCAGGTTAGTGCTCAAGGGGTAAAAGCATATTTATTGCAATCACGACAAAACTATTACGCTAACAGATCAAATAATGGAAATTTAGTTTAGTAGTGGTTTTATCTAAAAGAAACAAAGCATGAATACAAATTTAGTTATGACCTTGTGGAAAATTTGTAACCTGAATTATAAAACTATTCTTTCTTTTTTAAATACACTGAAGAACACATAATGTAGTATTTAAGTCAAATAATTTATAAGTAAGAATTAAAAAAAAAATATACAGATATTTTTCCTTATAATTTGATGGTAAATGGAAGCCCATATCTATATAACAAAATCAAATATATCTAAAGTTAATACTTCCATTTTCAATTCTATAATGGGCATAGGCATAAATGACGTCATAATAAAGCAGATGGCGTTGGTTATTTCATCATACATATAAATGTGCTCCAAAAATGGCAGAGGCAGTTATTTTCAAAACTAATATCAAAAAATAAATTTATAATGCAATTTATTCATATTACGTAATATTTCAAAAAATTATATATATGAATATATTTTACAATACCTTATCTTTTGCGATATAGATAATAAAAAATGAGTACGATTTGAAAATATTCGAATGATTACCTGCCATTGTGTGCACAGGCGGCCGTAATGCAAACAGACGACGGAGTACAAATATGATTGCGTACATAGCACTATAGTTGGCAATGTACAACGCGACGTAAGCAGATAATATTATGCGAAGTAGGCGAGTGACCATGAAACCCATGACTCACTTTTCAATTTTCAACTAAACGTATTTCATAATTATTCAAGAACAATGGCTATATTAGTGTAAAACTTTTAAAACAAAGAACAAAGGAAAATCTTGAGTACAGAAATTGTAAAATTTTTACAAACGATGAGATCATATTTCCGGAAATCACACGATAAGGATACTCACGGGCATTTTATACGTCTTCAACAGGCGCTATCTCGATGTTAATATTATTCAGTAACACAAAGTGCTGCTACGTCTTTTGTTTGGCGAATATTGTAAAAATCAATACTGTCGACCTAATTTTCCGTTTCAGTTTCTATCAAGGAACGCAGAGCGCAAAAGTAATGACATGACGTTTTCATCTGATGTTGCCAAAGTTCGAAATGAAAAATTTTCTGTAGGATTTACAACTTCCTGTGAAGATTTACCAATGTTCACAGAATGCTGCCAGTAAATAATGATTTCCTACTAATGGCTTTTATTTAAGCATAAATATTTACAATTTAATAGTTTCGCATTTATATTACATAGTAAATATAAAAATTACTATCCATTTTACTTGAATAAGCATAATGAAAGTGGTAATTACTCTTTTTAACAGGTAATAAAATACGACTTTAATACTTTTATTATTTAAGACTTACAACACGGAGTGATTTGGTTTTAACAAATTTTAAAAAAGCCTGCGTAAACTGTCTTTATTTACATTATATTTTTTATGAATATATTTGCTTATGTTTCTTAAACTTTACTATGTATAAACAATTAGTATTTCTAATCTTGAAAATGTGATCCTAAATGACAAAATAGAAAGAAGCAGAAATATATATGACGAGTTTTAGCAGCATTGTTATGGTCTATAACGTAATGATTTTTATTTGTTATAGGTATGTAGTTTTTAATAATACATATAGTTTATGTAATTTTAGTGCTATTTTGCGTGATATGTTAAGTTAATGTGCATAAAAGAAGTGTATTGTCATAAAGCTGGAAAGCTCTAACAAAGAGTCTCCATTTTGTTAAAGCTTTATATAAAGTGTCTCTAATGTCTCACAAGGCGGTATGGCATAGAGTCTTAGTTTGTTCTTTGGAAAAAATGTATACCAGTCAATGTTGCCACCAGTTGCCATAATTACTCGTTAATCAGTAAACGATATTTTCTATTTGCTTTCTATTGATTCTCCGATTTATAAGCAAGTTTTAATAATAAAGAACACAATTCAGGTAATTAAAAGTGATCTTTACCAGTGATTTAGGACAAATAATAATATTTATATTAAAATTAAGAAATCCTTACAATATTTCAAAAATTGTAATCGATGTAACCCTGTGGCAACCCTAGCACTAGCTTTCCAATGTTTATTTTTTGTACATAATAAAAATATAAGATTTATTCATGGCTTAAATAATTCGTAATTATTATAATTAAATTTCCTGGGTATTCTATTAACAGAACAGCGAATTATCATGTCGACAAATATCGATATACCAGGCCATATTGAGAAAGGTGACGTCGACGGTAAAACTAAAGAAAATATTTGTGAAAATTGTGATTTAATTTCTGCAACTGATATAACTATTATCCCAGGTTCTCCATCAACTGATGCTACTATTAAAACCACGAACAAGGACGAGAAGACGCCTCCCGAAAGTCCGATAGTCAAGACCATGGAAAATGTTATTTACTCAAAAGAAAGTAAATATGTAAGCGACAGTAACAGTGATTCAGGCGTAGACCTCACTGATGCAACGCTTCAAACATACGATTCCGAACTATCACCAAATAAAAACTTAAAATCTCCTCACTCTGTAAATAGCAATGACCAGTCTAATAATATTCTACAGAATGGAAGTCATTTTTCAAGCCCCTTATCTGTATCACCTGATGATATCGCCTTTGTCGATATACCGAGCCCTAAGTCTTCACCAGTCAATGATAAATATTTATTTGTACCTAATGAAACCAAAGATGTCACAAACAAAACAGAATGTAAAAATAATTTAATAATCTTAAATAATAACAGCTATACTGATCTTAAATCTATAGATAGTAATTTAACAAAATCATCTGTCAGTTTGAATGAGCAGAATACAACAAGTAATTTAGACAAATCCGTGTACAGTAGAAGTGTTGAAAATATATCTACACTGAACCGAAATAATGATGGAAGTAATTTAAATTCAAGTGGTCATGATCTTAATGCAGATGAAATTTTATCTGAATTCTCAAACCAAAAAGTGAAAGTTACCGCAGTACAGAAAATACCAGATACACAAGTAAACATGGATGCTAAATACACCCGTATACCGAAAGAAATATTATCACAAGACATTGGCAGTATAGTTAAAAATGTACACGGTATATTCACTTCTGTCAGTGGGAGTCTCAAGAATGCCTATACTCATAGGACATCTGCACATAAAACTGTCAAACCCATAAAACCTGTCACTAATGGAAAAATAATGAACGACATTTTCGAAGATGAAAATATAGAACTTGAAAGTGAGAAAACAAGTGAAATCGAAGTCAGTTTACAGGATTCAAACATTCAACTTATAAACAAAGATAAAGAAAGTATACAGATTCAAGATGATGCAAAAACAGATGTGCTAAGGTTGCAGGTTGAAACGTTAGAGAGACTGTTAGCAGAACAGAGAAGAGAGAACACTTCTTTGAGAGAGCGAGCGAAGCAACATGTCGATGAAGCCCAGGAGAGAGATCAAACTTTCAAAGAGCTTGAAGTTAAATTAGACATGGTAAGAAATTAAACTCTTTTTAAAATTGCCCATGTAAATTATCCTTACATTATATAAAAGGCAATGTCTCATTATCTGTCTGTCTGCTACTTGATTTATAACTCGAGAACCACATAACCAAAATATGTAATTTTGTTTTTTTGAACAGAGATATATTAATCAGCCAAGTTCTAGTATATTAAGTAATACATAAATAGCATTATTATGTTAATAGTTAATATAATATTATTAACCTGGCAATATATAAATTATAACAATGAATATTTGAGTGATTTGAATACTGAAAGTATACAGTTTTTTACAAACAGAGAATTTCACTTGGATGGAGTCACAGGCACATGACATGCATAAATTTTACAAACTTGGAGATAAAACTAATAGAAATATTTTAATTTTTTTATTGATTGATTTAACCAAAAGACATCCACTGCTGGAAATAGGTTTCCCCAAAAGGGAGGAATTGTCATAATCGCCATGCTTGGCAGTCGGGTTGGTGATCTCAGCAGGTATTTATGGTGTTCAGAGGATGCTGGTGCCTATACCCTGATTTATTTATCTCTTAGTCATCTTTTATAATATAGTGTTATATGATATAAGGTGGTATTATTCTTAGCTGGCAAGACACGGTTATTTATATTAACGTAAAATTCTCTGAGGATAAATAGAAATTAAAGTAACAAGTCAGTAGAGAAATAAGAGTGACTTTCAGTACATAGCACCAATTTTGCATAGCAGAACTTTTGAATTTAGTTGATCCATGTTTCTCCATATTTTTATATTAGTGTTGCTAATAAAAATTAAATTTCCAACACTGTATCTATGTATTGAATGAATTTTGACTTTTCTTTAAAATTATTCACTTTCACAACAGTTTTGGAAAAAGTTATCGACAGACCTATAAATTCATGTTATTTAAATCATTCTCAGAGTGTGAATTAATAAGGGTCAGTTCAGTTACATAAGCAACATTTTAGCCTCCTTCATAAGTCAATTTTGACTCTTTTATATGTCAGCAATATTAATTATCTTAGTTGAAACATTTTTTTTTTCCTGTTTTATATGCAAACAGAACCAGTAGCTATGAGCAGATGTGTTGTGAGAAATTTGTGTGTGTCCTCCAGTGAGGATAACTTCTCATTGGTAGACCATACTTATTTATATGGCCAATATGTCTTTTCACTTTAATTTTTTTCTGTACCTTTGAGTTGTCAATGATTACCACAATTACAAAATTATACCATTGGTTGACGAAATAAAGTCATGAATACTTGCTGAGAACTGTAGTCTGTCTATTACTAGCTAGCTGTGTGCCCTCGGCTGCGCCCGCGATTCGTATATTTTGACTGCGTAATATAGTTTTTAATTTATTATACGGAACCCTAATTATTACATTAAAAATTTAATTTCTTACAAATTCAAATACCTGCCAGAAAAACTGCATTACAACGGATTTTATTCACAATTTCATGAGTTTTAATATTTTTATGGGGAACACTTATTATTCGAAAAATTAAAGTAAACTAAATTACACCAGTAACTTCAGCTATCACCCAAAATAAGTCCGCTCAAAGTAGGTCCAGCCGTTCCGGAGACTATCCGGAACAGACAGACAAAAATATAAAAAATGTATTTTTCGAATAGGTATCGTGTATATACAATCAAATCTATTTTATAGAACTCACATTAAAAAGAAAAACAGATTTGTAAAAAGGTTTTCCCGTCTATCGGCGAAATAGCTACTTAGTCATGTTTGAAGTAACATGAAACATTTGTTCAGATGAGCAAGAAAGTTGAACAAGCGGAACGTGAGAAAGACGCTGTTGTCATGCGATACGCCAGCGTCGAGTGTACGCGTATTGAGGCGAAACGCGCAGCGGAAGTGGCTGCTAAAAACGAAAAGGCGGCTCTAGTAGAAGTCGATTTACTAAACAGTAAACTGAAATCTGCTCATGCAGAGAAACAACGGATCTGTCAGCTCTACGATGATAAGGTGATATGTTATTTTCAGTTTGTACATTGATCTTCTGGATATATTTAAAATTATTTTCCTTGGGTAATTTTAAAGGACTTTTCGTTTCTTATGCTTTGACTAGAATAGGGTATTTTTTGAGTTGTGTTTTTGAGTACTGTTTGAGTTGTGTTATTTATTGTAAACAACAGACCAAGCGGATAATGTAATGTAATAGAATACTTATATTTACTAGAAAAACCATTTCATTTCAATAATAAAATTGTGTGATATAATTTTTAGCATTTAAACTTATTGGTGAGGATTGAGAGGGGATGTTCTATCTTTTTCCTGCAAAATGTGTAGAAAATAGAATTTAGAATTTGTGGTAGACCAACTCTAAAATCACCCTGAGCTTTTGGTGAAGGAAGACATCTCAAGGAATCCATTGCTTGATGGTAGGACATTTTCTAATTAGGGGGCAGGAAGTATATCCTGCCCCCGGACTGTTGACCGTTGGGTCATGCCTCCCTTCGGGGGGGCGGGCGAAGAGGTAGGGGCATTCTTCCCCCCCCCCCCCATCCCCATGGGGCCATTGCACGAACCGCAGGGGGCGACGCGGTGCTTGCGAAAGCCACCCCGTGTCGCCCCCATCCCAAATGCGGCGGACGGCCCCAGGGGGATTTTAGTGGGTATTTCCGGGAGCTTCACGCCCGTGTGAGTCCCACACTGGCACGGAGTTCGTCCCTCCGTGCCCCCTTACCCATTGCATTGGGGGACATGCATTGCAATGCATGCATGCATTGCAGTGTTTTTACCATCCTAAACTCATTTAAAGTCTGGTGAGATTGTAGTCAAAGCATTGAGCCTATACAGTGTAATAAAAAAAAAATTAGTTATCAGCATTGTTATTGTCCATGTTTGATGCGATAGCAGAGAATAATTAGTGAACAGATCAACATCACCATTTTGATCTTGCACTACTAATTGTGTTTCTCAAGCTTCATAGGTTTGTCATTTAGATTTGTCTAAAATGCCTTATAGGAACAAATCTTTCTCAATATTCAAGCTCTCGAAAAATACTGTCAGGTCAATCTACGGACTTCAGAAAAATATATAGAGAGGTTAAAATCCTAAAATAGTGGGGCATTCTAAGCAATCGGAATGTCGGACAAAATGTTACATATATGGACACTGAGCAATACTGTGTCAATATATGGACGCTGAGCAATACTGTGTCCATATATGGGCACTGAGCAATACTGTGTCCATATATTGACACTGAGCAATACTGTGTCCATATATGGGCACTGAGCAATACTGTGTCCATATATTGACACTGAGCAATACTGTGTCCATATATGGGCACTGAGCAATACTCTGTCAATATATGGGCACTGAGCAATACTGTGTCCATATATGGACACTGAGCAATACTGTGTCCTTATATGATAAGTTAAATATTTAGAAGGTCTATTATAGAATAATTATAAGTTACTATAGATCTTAACTGGTTTTGTTTTTTTTAGATAGGAAGAAAGAAAAATTGCATGTGGGCATGTAACATGCTAGTACCAAATGTCTTTGATTGTAATTGGTCTCTGTTGTGTCCTATTTTGTGAAGTGTACGTGATTTTGCCTTCGACACAAGAATTGTGATTTTAGGTTTTGAGAGTTGATTACGATGATAGGTAATTTGTGTTCCAGTGCCATGAACTGTTGAAAACCGAACGGGACATGGCGAAGCTTCGGGAAGACATGCGTGAGCTGGAGGGGAGGCTCAAGTGGACGCAGAGCAAGCTAAGGATGGAGATGGATGCTTATAAGGTTATAACATGTTGAATTATTCATCTATACTAATAAATAGATTTAAAGTGTCTGTTTGTAATCCTAAAATATGTTTTTTTTTTTTTTTTTTTTACCAAACAGATATGGATATATAGAGATACTGATATGAATGTATACACGATACCTATATCAAAATGTTTGCCACTCTGTCTGTGTGTTTGTTCCGGGTAATCTCTGGAACGGCTGGAAGGATTTTGACTATTTTTTTTTTTTTTTGCTAAATAGCTGAAGTTACTCCGGGCAACTTATGGTACTTTTAATTTTCGAAAATATTTAGGGTTCCGCGTAAAAAAATTAAAACTCATAAAAAGTTGAATAAAATCCGATCCAATGCACAGTTTAGGAACAAGTGCTTGAATTTATGAGAAATGTTTTTACTTTATCTAAAATAATAGAGTAAAGTATATATGAAACGCGGACGCAGCCGCGGGCACACAGCTATTGTTTAAATATTTTTGAAGTAAAAACTTATTCAGCGACGTGAAGCGATTCCCAGTAGGGTTAGAACTTATAGATTCGCGTTACCAATGCTATGACGTCCGCCGTCAACATGCTACAGTATACCAATTATAAAATGGCGCTCAGGGATAAATTTAATTTGTGTATTAAGGAATAATATCTCAATACTGGATAAAGCCTCTCTTCATCCATTGTTTCTGCCTCGATGCACTGTTTTCCAGTGTTTTACGATGTCACTTCTTTTTAGATAATGGCAATCTGTGTACACACAATTTGTGCCAGTGTCATGTGGGTAAAATGTATTTACAATCTCCAGCGTTACCAAGCTCCAGCAAAACAGTTGCTCATCCTGCTCGAACTTTGCATGGAGTTTTGTCGGCACTTCAGAATACATTTTACGCGTTATCTTCCATAGTAAACTTACCTTGAACGTAATAACCAAACTATACGATTCAAAACGCCAGAAAGATTACATAATATAGAGTCAAATACACAAGTTTAATAAATTAAAAAAAAATAATAACTGCATGACATATTGAGATTTCGACAAAAACTAACTAATAATTTTGCACAGGACATAGGCATTTTTTTATAATGTGTGTGGGTGAGTGGTTCACGTAAGCGAGGCCGCGGGCTCAGCTAGTGAAAGTACATAATTTTCTAGGAAAGTTCAGAGCGCGCGGAAAAACTGTCCCAGCAGGTTACGGAGCTGGAAACTGCGAGGGAAACCGCGCTCATCAACGCCACGGACTCCGTCAAAGCTAAACATTTAGGTATGTCGATTTCCTTCTCACCAATAATCATCTTCCCATACGTTAAACTAAACATTACAAGAAAAGTACAACTCAAATTTCGTATTTTAAACGTCTTAGGGCCAATTTTTTGATCCGTAGTCAAGTCGAGAAATGGTCAGATTTGTAACAAATAGTTAAAATAATGCCCTGATGCGTTTTTTGAAACATAGTTAAGCTAACCATTTGTCAAAAATGTGACTATTTGTTAAAAAATTTAACCATTCAGCCCAGTCGGGTTAGCAAGATGGCGGATGGTTAACTCTAGTGCGAACAGCTGTTTCATTGCTTTTGTGTAACATTTGAAGTGGATAATTTGAAGTTTCGTTATGTAATATTAATTTATATAAAATGATTTGTTAAATAATTACAACGTATTGCTATTTATTATCTTTTTCGTAATATATTTGTTTATGAATTTTGTTTTTCATAAGAATTCAGTATTCCATTATGTATAGTATATCAAGTTCGTACAAATATTTATTTGGCTTGTAAAATATATTAAATTCAAGAATTAAATTATAAAAGCAAAGAATATTTTAGACAAGACGAAATAAAAAAAAAAGCTAATAGTATTACAAAACTATCACAAGAAATAATAATGGACACAGATGTTCGAGAGTAGCTCGACCCTTTGTTTTTTGTAATGTTTGTTCGACAACTTGAATTATGGACCCTGACACATTTTACTCGGAATGATCATACAAAAAAAAATTACCGGAATCAAAAGTATTCTATTATACATTTCATTTTACTGGCAACATAAATAACTATTGCTAAATTTAACCATAGTACATTTTGCCATCAAAAAAACGCATTGTGATTATAACCATTGGTTTGTGTAATAGTAATAGTAAAATTGACAAATGGACTAATTGACTACGGATCAAAAAATTGGCTCTTAAGTCACCTAAAAAGTACAGATAACAAAAAAAATGATAACAATTAATTTTTGCTATTAAGATGACGGGTTAAATGTGTAATAATGTTTTTATAAATGCTTTCTCGTTTTAATTTTGCGACTGTATTATTTTTTTTTGCTGTCCCTACTTAGTGCTCAATATAATATGTTTTGTGATTCTATTTTATATTTCCTACAACAATTTGCTTTTAAATACTACGTTTTTATTACTGTCTGGTGATTTTTCTGGAATCTAGTCACATATTTAGTAGATCCTTTGTGTTCTCCTATTTTTTTTTTAAATAAAATAATCATTAATTATGTTTATTAATTAAGTATATGTCAGTAAGAGATCGTTCAGTTATTACGCGAGCATAAATAGTGGGTGTTATGGTTCGCTTGTTTTTTATGTCATGGCGTACGGGTGGTCGCTGTGGTGATAACCTGAGCAATGTTTATTTATTAATCTTCGTTTTTAATTGATATTTATTCCAATACTTACGTAATAATACGAGGAGAGGGTTGGCTGTAGCCGACAAGGGGATGTGTGGGAAGTGACCGCTTTCTTTGTGCTTCGTACTTTGTAATTGTAAATTTCCAAAAAACGTGCAGAAAAAAAACCAGATCGACTTTGTTGCCGGTTTTTCTTGATGATCGGATTGTTTTCCCTTAGCGCCTTATCAGAGCCTAAAAGTATTTTTGAATTTGAATTTTTGAATTTGAATTTTTAAATTTTTATGGGTTTCAAAAATGATTAAAATGTTGCTTAAGTGGTAAAGGCCCCTAACGAACAACGACAAAACAAGATTACATGAAATATACCACAATAAAAACTGTACAACAAACTGTCAACTCTAAAAGCAAACCTTTCTCAATCCTGGGTACTGCACCTGACTGGACTATTTTAATGGATACGTATGACAAGCACTATAAAATCCCAGAGGATGTTGGTGTTTCGTCATCCAGACCGGACATATTCCTCTTTTCTAGACATATCAAACATATAATACTAGTAGAGCAAACTGTACTGTGGGAAACCAACATTCCTAAAGACCACACAATCAAATTAAATAAATATTACGACCTAACTAACGAACTCAATGGCTATGTGGTTAATTTATACGCGGTAGAAGTAGGAGCGAGAGGTTTACCAGCAAAATCTCTCTATAATCTTCTGAAGGACCTTGGCCTGTTGTAAGTAAGTTCTATTTTAGAACGAGTATCAAAGGCTGCACTAACAGGTTCCTACCAAATTTGGCTAGGCAGGGCGGGAAACTCGAGCAGTGATGGTGAGCGTTGATGCGCATCTCAAAGGGGACCTCCTTAAACCTACACCTAGGTCGCAAGTCCTGGGAACTGCTCTGAGTTTCTCCCTCTGCCACACGATGGACCTGGCACCCGCACCACCGGAATCCATGGAATGCTAAGAAGTTTGTCTCTCTTTGTAACTGTACTGAGTGTTCAATTTTTAAAGCTATGATTACTTAGTTGGTAGTTCGGACGGTTTTAGCGTTAATAGATACGGGTTCAAACCAACCTATACAACTCTTAGCCTGAGCTTCCGATGGAGGAAAAATTCGTGAGGAAACCATAGCTCGGTGGTAGGGAATTTTAAAATAATGCCCGCCTGGGTAGCCAACACTCAAATATCAATACGTAAGTTCTCTTGAGAACCAGTATCTCTTAGTGTGCGTTACCTGGACACATTGTCACTTAATACCGGGTGAGATTGTGTTATGAGTACTGAGCTTATACCAAGTAAAAATAAGAAATTGTGAGTCGACACGCGATAGAAGTGAAAGTTTGTTCCAGTTCAATATTAAATATACAGCATGTTATGGGGACTAGAGTCCATGGTATGTAGAGTCCGTGTACAGGGTATGCAGAGTACTAGGATCGCAGATCGCTACGAATTATCGCAAAAAGAGGGAGACGAAGGATAGGGAAAAGATATAGAAGAGCATTTTATTTATTTATTTATACTTTATTTACAATCTGTGTAAAAATGCGGACTTAATGCCAGAGGCATTCTCTACCAGTCAACCTTAGGGTGGTGCAGAGATAAAATAAAGTAGGTGTGATAAAAGATAAATAGAGATGATTGGAAAAAGTAGAGAAAGAAAATATTTTATCTTATTCTCTCACAGCCTAAGTATATACATATATAGCTATCTGCTTTTCGTTACACATTTTCGTTTCATAAAGTCTAATTCACACGCTCCCTTAAGAAGTTTCAGCAGAATGGCGGCGCAATTTACAAGACTTAATGTTATTTGTTACAGAAAGCGAGTTGAAGGAAACCCAAGCGGCTCTGATAATGTGCCGGCACGAGAAGGAGGAGTTGGAGAAGAAGTTGACCGCCGCCGACACTCAGTTAGACATCAGCACGAGGGAGCGAGACGCGGCCACTTGTTGTCTCGCTCGACTCACCGCTCAGGTAAGGTTACTAGCTGCGGAATGTTCTGGAAGGAATCGTCAGGCGGCGACCCAAGACGTGTCTCGTTCCCCAACTGGGGAGGCTCTTGACGTCGCCGCCAGCGCGATACAGTAACACTGCCCACGCATTGAGCAATTACACGCACAACACTCCATACACACTCATGCATAACATGCAGGTACATAGGTCCTGTAAGGAACCTTTTTTTTATATTATATAAAAAATGTAGGGAACAGCTAGGACACAACTCGCGAGTGAGTCTTGAGTACTCAGGTGACGGCCAAGCCGAGGTTCGTACCACTTTGGTAACCCTGGAGCTAGTCACCTTCTGCGGCTGGGTGCCTTCAGCGCTCGCCCCCAAAGTCACGGCGAAGCTGTAAAGACCCTTCCGGTCAACAGCATTAGCTAGGTAAAAAAAAAACTGGAAGGAATAATTGATTATTGAACCTTATATTCTTTACCCTCTAATTCTGCCATTGCTCAATATAGAATTTTTTTTATAGTCAGGACGTTAGGTTATATTAAAAAAATTGTATTTGGAGGACTATGATCCTTCAAATACAATAGATAAGGGTAGTGCGTAAATGCATTTCCCCCTTTATTAAAATTGTGCATAGCATAAACCCCCCGGTTTAGTTTATTTTATTTTTAAACTAGCTGGTGCCCGCGGCTCCGCCCGCGCTTCATATGTTCTGTGCATATGACGTTTCATTTATAGCTAATTTAAGCAAACAAATGAATGAATAAAAGTCAGAGTATTTTGTTTTTATTAGAGGGAAAAATGTATATAAGCGGAAATTGAAGTGGAAAATGTACAAAAGAGTAAATCGAAAAAAAAAAAAAAATGAGAGAGGATCGGTGCAATCCAAAAAATACCTGTCTAGGAAAAATACTGCGTTGAAAGGTATTAGTCCTATCCCGATATGTTCAGTAGTTGTGAGGTGATGGTGCGTCAAAGAAATAATAAACAAACAAATTGAGAAAACATGGCAAAGGGCTCATAGAATTTTAAAAATATATAGCCTATAACCATCTACGATTAATTCCGCGTCGAATGGTTGCGGTTTCACGTTGATCGGTCCAGTAGTTTTCGAGTTTACCTCGGACAAGAAAACAAACTATGCTTATATATATATATAGATAGATTATATCCGGTTTGGGAATTAGGGAATAAAATAGCGTCGAGTTTAGACGAATTTGGACTAGCTTTCCGGTTTCTTCTGCTCACGCACTCAGTCTAACTTTAAATGCCTAATTAGTTTAATCAAATAAGATTTTAAATCTAAATTTTCACACACAACTTTATATTTTTGATATAATATGTACTTATAATGATATTGAAAAAAAAAATTAAAAAGTGTTTTTCTGCACTCACTCAAAAACGATGAAGTCAGAGGGAAAAAGGAGAAATAAAATGTGTAGTGTTTAAAATTTGACATGAAAAAGGTTCTATGACTTTTCATCCTCCGACCAAAACTAACCAAGTTAGGCAGGTTTTTAAGTTTAAGGGATGTAAGTAAGTTGTAAAAAAATCGTATGTGGTAGATAAACAAGCGAATTTTAATTTAAACTGCTTAAAAAATCTAATCTAAAATTCTAGAGAAATAGATTTTTTTTTAAATTGTTAAATAAAAAAAAATATAACATTTTAAAAAGTTCATATTGAAATTCGAATGCTTAAAAATCAATAAATTTTTTGCGTCGATATAAGATTGTTCGTGAAATTTCTTTACTTTTACGCTTGAAAAAAAAAATTCACCCCAGGCGAAATGTACTAGGCATACATTTTTTTTTTTTTGGATCCAGTTTTAATTTAATTTTACACTAGAAATTTATGGCGATCCTGTCTATAAATTAGAAAATGATTAATACATACCAGTTGTTTTTTTTTTAATAGGGAAACTATAGTTAGTAAAAATTCCTCAACTGTAAAGGGCTAATAAAAAAAAACCACTTATATTTACTAACTATAGTTTCCCTATAAAAAAATATATGTTAGGATAACTATTCGTATATTTTGTTTATATACGTAATAAGTAGTATGAAACTGTAATCGAATTTACGTATACATTTCTAAACCGGAACCGGAAAATAGATAAACGGAAGTGGAGTTAATTTTAGATTTAATCGATAATAAATCGATTAATCAATAATCAATATAAGAATTTTCTATATTTTTAAAGACGTATTTTAGAATGTCTACATATTTTGTTTGTTAAGAATATCATTAACAGGTATTGCATGCGTTACAATATAAATTAGTCGCCCATCGGGTATTTAGGGGAGTCATTATCGAGACGTGGCACGGATAACACATAGAGTGTTATTTATCATTGTAAGATACATGGCCAAATATACGTTTCAAACAGATTGATATACGCGTAATTACTGCACCCTACTACCCTTATCTATTGTATTTGAAGGATCAAAGTCTCCAAATACAATAGATAAGGGGGCACGGAGTGACGAGCTCCGTGCCAGTGTGGGACTCACCCGGGCGAGAGTCGCCCGGAAATACCCACTAAAACCCCCCGGGGCCGTCCGCTGCATTTGGGATGGGGGCGACACGGGGTGGCTTTCGGAAGCACCGCGTCGCCCCCTGCAGCGAACCCACCCGGCCTGTCAGTGCAATGGCCCGGTGGGGATGGAGGAGAATAGTTCCCCTCCACCTCTTAACCCGCCTCTTTAAGAGAGGCATGACCTAAGGTCAGAAGTCCAGGGGGCGGAACATGTTTCCGCCCCTCATAAACAGAAAGGGGAAGAGTTGTAAAGAGCAGTGGCGGGCACAGGGAAAAAGGGGAAGAAACCCGCCACTGCTTTAAGGGAAGTAGGTCCCTCCCCCTTCACTCGTGACCTGTCCCTACGTATATGAGTGTTTTATTTATTAGCGGGGGTTAACTATGGTTAACTATTATTGTTAACTATGGTTAATGAATCAGACGTCGTCCCCAGGTGCAGCAGCTGGAAGCTAAGAACCTGCGCCTGGAGGAGGAAGCGGCGGAGCTGGCGGCGCTGCGGGCGCAGGCCGCGCTCGCGGACACACTCACCGCACAACTGCAAAGGTAACTAAACCAACCCGCAATACATTCCCGCCACACCACCCAACAACACATCTTATTTACATTCAAACCTATTTTTTATTCAATTTAAACCCCGATAAAGAGCTTATAAACGTCAAAATACATCATCAGATCTAGTTCACGTTATAAACTAAACGTATATAAGAAATAAGATTGAAGTGTCTGTCTGAAATATAAAAAATTACAAGTTTTATTACTAAATGCATTATATACATATGAATGTATATAAGATATCTATACCAAAAACATATATATATTTTTAATTTTTGTCTGTCTATTGATTTCGGATAGTGTTCGGAACAATTGGACCTATTTTGACGTTTTTTTTTTTTTATTTTCTAAATAAATGAAGTTACTCCGCTATTTTTATTTCTGGAAAATTATCAGAGATCCGCGTAAAAGTAAAAAACATAAGAAAATGAGATAAAAAAAAAGATTCATTTATCAGTTTTACCGGCAAGTGCTTACATATAAAAAAAATGTATTTGTTTTCTCTTAGTTAAAAAAAAATTAGTTAATTAGAGTTCCGTGTAAAAAAACGAAAAAATACGATTCAATGGACAGCACAATCAAAACATTATTCTCCAATGATTCTTTACAAGCGGTAAATAATACATGAAACGAGAGCGGCGCCGCGGGCACACAGCTAGTTATAGAATCAACATCAACTTATAAAAGTCATATTTCTAAAAAAGGATTTCTTGAAGCCTAGAGGTGCTGGTTCTCAAATGACGCAGCCGGAACATAACTATTGGTAATCGAAAACGATGCTTGTGTTTTTTTTTTTTTCAGTAAACAAGTGTATTTATTTATTTTTTCTAGCGAATTTTGAAGGGTTTATATATTGTCTAAAGAAATTTAATAAATGATCTATCGAAAGAGAAACAACGAAAATAACTCTGTTGAGGTGATGTTTGTTGTAACGCTTTGTGGTAACGTTCCTCGTTTGACGAAAGGTATACCATATTTGAAAATGCTTCCATAGAAAGAGGCATTTTTAGAAAATTCCCCACCTCAATGTTACGGTTTCTTAACGATGTTTCCTTCACCGAAAGCTCAGGTTCATAGAGTTGGATATGTGGGTTCAAACCTGTGTCGCTCGACGTAGAATCGGATCGTACTATGAGGATAGGCAGGCGTGGGAATACCCGTGCTCTAGTAGCGGGATGAGAACTGTTACGACTGTAAACGCGGAGACGTGACTGTCCAAATTTGTCTTTAAGTGGTCTGCGGGTAAATATTTTCTAAAGGATCATAACTGGAAAGGTTCGCGGATAAATAGTCTATGCAAAGAATCAGGGGTGTATCTAACATGGCAGGTCTTTTCCCCTTTTTTACCTTTGCCCGCCACTGCTCTTTCTAATTCTTATTTCTTCTTTTTTTTTTTATGGGGGGCGGAACAGTCCGCCCCCTGGATGTCTGACCTTTGGTCATGCCTCTCCTCAAGAGGCGGGCTAAGTGGTGGAGGGGAACTTTTCTCCTCCATCCCCATCGGGCCATTGCACTGACGGGCCTGGTGGGTTCGCTGCAGGGGGCGATGTAGTGCTTGCGAAAGCCACCCCGTGTCGCCCCCATCCCAAATGCAGAGGACGGCTCCGGGGGGTTTTAGTGGGTATTTCCGGAGCGCCTCACGCCCGGGTGAGTCCCACACTGGCACGGAGCTCGTCACTCCGTGCCCCCTTATCTATTGTATTTGAGGGACTCTGATCCCACAAATACAATAGATAAGGGTAGTGCGTAAATGCATTTCCCCCCGTCAAAAGAGGTGTATCTAACACCAAGAACCATCGGGTAAAAATGTGTATCGCTTACCTGCGGGTCCCGTTGGCTCGTATCTCCTTGGTGGCCACCAGTAATTACACCACACTTAAAGTTCTTTATTGTAGGCAAATTATTAATTAATATGCGGAATGACGTCTGCGCGCAAAGAACGCAGGCGCACGGTAAGCGAGCGGTTGGCGACTGACATTCACCCGAAAGTCCGGCGTCAGAAAACTACCCCCGATTCATTGCATGGGCTAATTAAAACCAAAATAAGAAAAAAAAAGCGGATTACCCGCCCAACCACTATGGTTCATAATATAAGACTGTTAAAAAGATTAAGAGGCGGTAAGCACCCTGTGAGAGTATGCGTAGATATGTTCCCTTAACCATAAGGAATTGAAGTTGAATCATTGGCAACTTTACCCAGGCTCTTATGACGAACGCGTGGATAAAACGGCGTTTTGGCATAAATTTGGTGAATTTAGACTTTTTTTTTTTTGACGGAGGGAAATGCATTTACGCACTACCCTTACCTATTGCATTAGTGAGACCGGAGTCTCCCAATGCAATAGGTAAGGGGGCACGGAGGGACGACTCCGTGCCAGTGTGGAACTCGCTCGGACGTGAAGCGTCCAGAAATACCCACTAAAAGCCCCCCGGGGCCGCCCACCGCATTTGGATTGCTCAGCATGCCACCGCGTCGCCCCCTGCGGCAAGCCCACCTGGCCTCGTCCGTGCAATGGCCCAATGGGGATGGGGGAGGGGGGAGAATGCCCTCCACCTCTTCGCCCGCCTCCCTGAAGGGAGGCATGACCCAACGGTCAACAGTCCGGGGGGGGTGGTGAATTTAGACCTAGCTAGCTAAAAACCCTATGGTTTGTAAAAAAGGGTCCCTTACAAAATTTACGTATGTTGTGTGAAGTGCGCTGCTTATGCTATTACTGCGTGAAGTGTGTTTTGTGCTTGCAAAGTGTGCATAGAGCTTTTTTTTTTTTTTGACGGGGGGGAAATGCATTTACGCACTACCCTTATCCTATTGTATTTGTGGGATCAGAGTCCCCCAATACAATAGATAAGGGGGCACGGAGTGACGAGCTCCGTGCCAGTGTGGGACTCACCCGGGCGTGAAGCGCCCGGAAATACCTAATAAACCCCCCGGGGCCGTCCGCTGCATTTGGGATGGGGGCATGCATAGAGCTTCCTCGGTTCGTGAACGAAATCGAACTGTCTGTTGCCTTCATATAACAGTGCCATATGTGAACGTTATCATATTCCACAGAACGAATCATACTTACTCTTAGTTAGCACTAATTGTGTAACCTACTAAGTATAGATTATGCGTCAAAATTAAATTCAAAATATCGTCGAATAAACGCAAAGGTGGTGATTTTAAAAAAGCTTTAATGAGGATTTTTGTGAACCACTACCTCAAAATGGACATAAAGAAGCGAGATGACAAAGACCATAACTAAAAAGTTAAAGCCACACCGGTACGGTAGTCCCGAGGGTGTGATTAGGGTTTGGAAAGTAAAAATAGGAAAGGAGGAGGGGAAAGAAAAAGGATAATAATATAGACAAACCTATATAGTTTAGGAAAAACAAATATATAGTAATATAAAACTAGTTATAAAGCTCACATAGATGTAAGTCGTTTTGTTTTTTTTTTGCAATTTATTTTACAAAAAGTTTTGTTGGAAAACATATCTAATAGAGAGTGCGGACCAAGAGTCTGCAGTGTGTCAAAAATAAGGATTTCCTCTAAAGTTTGTTTTAAGAGATGGGTCATTGGGTGTGTGTGTGTGTGTGTGTGAATGATGTGTATTGTGTGTGTGTGTGTAGGGAGAGCGAGCGCGCGGCGCAGGCGGAGGAGGCGCTGTGCGTGGAGCGCGCGCTCGCGGAGACGTGCGCTCGGCGGGAGGCGGCCGCGCTCGAGCACGCCGCACGGCTCACCGCACAACACGTCACGCATCGCGCCGCCGCCGACACGCACCACGCCAAGGTACACCATGCTCACACCACACCACACCACACCAAACAGACTATTCGCCAGGACTCCAATCTGTCATGCGTACACACTAATGTGGTGAATACCCTAACATCGACTCTAAAGATAAATCGATTTGCACGCTCTTAAGAATTTATCTTCTTTTTCAATTTTTACATATTTTGCTTATTCTTAAAAACTACGAAAACGATTTGAAACTTTTAACATATTATTAACCTATATCGTCAGTTGTTAACGCCATCTATTATCATATATATTTTCTTCTTATTCTAAGTTATTTATTCTCTATATTGTCTACACGCCCTCGCTCTATTTAGTCTATGTATTCATTATCCCTTCCTCTTCCTATTCAATAAACGGAACGGCAACACGCAACCGCCGCCGCGGTCTCTCGCTATATGTAAAAGTGCACATTAGTTATCAAATTATATAGAACATTCATAAAGTGAAGTGAGGTGGAAACTCTGAACCAGCTTAATCGAAGGCTGATAAAAAAGGTAAGTTCCGTTTGCTCCATACAACATCATCCTTCTAGATATTTCCACACCATCAGTATCGTTTAAACATTATTACTAAGGGCAAATTCACTATATTTTACTAACAAAACTATTTTCAAATAATAAAACAAGATACGATTCTATGGACAGCACTATCAAAACATTATATTCCAATGAATATTTAAAAACTGTATTACGCAAGGAAGAACATTTAAAACAAATGCGCGGGGAAACAGTTAGTTTTTTAACTAAATGCGCTCGTATATAAACCTGTCGAGATGTTTAATTTATAAGCCACGCCTACTGGGGGGAGGGGGGAACGTGCGGCGCGGGTTGGGGGGGGGGGGGGAACGTTCGATAATACATTTATAAAGAGTAGTATTGAATTGACTTGATAAATAATTACTTTCAAGACGCTCTTATTGTTTCATTTGTTTGCTCTGGTTATTTTTTTTTACAGGATGTAGATTCAGTGCTTTGACATAATCTCATGTGATGTTAAGTGACGATGTGGTCCGGGATGGTAATCACACTAAGCCTGGGGCTACTGGTTCTCAAATGATGCTATCGGAACGCACCCATTGGTATTTGGCGACAGGTTTTCAAACCCGTTTCAAAACCCGAGTGCATTGACGCGAAATCTGGCAGCACAAGCACTGCGCCATCATCGCTTTATTTGTGTAAATTGGGAGTTGTTGGAGTAGTAAGCAGTGTGTCTAAACTCCAGGCACAGGCACTCGCTGCCGACAACTCCTCGCTGCGGGAACGAGTCACTGCGCTGGAGGAGAACTGCTCTAAGCTGGAACAGGCACTCGCCGACGAGACCGGCAGGCGGAACAAGGAGAACCGAGTGCTAGCCAGAAAGGTAGCCCAACACATATACATTTACAGACACAGATTAAATAAAATACAGACGGTTAATCTAAAACTTGTCATTACAAATATTTGTTTATACGAAACAGACTCATTTAGGAGAAAACAAAAATTAAACCTTTATTAAATATTAAAATATAAAAAATCTTTTTATTACAAATAATTTTTTATTTATATGTCATCATAAATAGGAGAACGTTTTTAGAAATTTCCCAAAAATCAGCTTTTTAGTGTTAGGTCAGTCTATTGCTAACCCCTTGAGCACTAACCTGGCGTTAACGCCAGCTTTACATTGTCTTCCTATTGTCACATTTTTATGGGTAATCGACATATTAGGCGATATCTATGATCATTAGTTCAAAATGAATAGTATGTGCCAGTGTTTCCCAAAGTATGGGTCGCGACCCTCTACTAGGTCGCAGTGGGCGTTTTATGGTTAAATGGGTACCACAACAGGTGGCAGAACTGACTGAGGAAGTCGCGGAAGCTAACAAGAAACTCGAGTGGGAGAAGGGAGAAAACGGCGTACTTAAGAAGAAACACACGAGTGCTATAAAGGTACCTGACTTTATTAGGTCTGTTGTGATTTAAAACTAGAAAAAAAAGACATTAAAAATACGTATATCTATGGCCTAGGTTCTCAATGTTAGCGATAACGCGCCTTGTGGGCGCTTGAGAATGGGGGGGGGGGGGGGGGGTAGAAGACAGAAAATTAGGGGGCATTTTGATATCGCAAAGGGGCGTGGGTAAAAAAAAATTTGTCTATAAAAAGCAAAAAAAAAGGGGGGACTTTAGAAAACACGTATTGTCAAAGTGGACGGTGAACGAAATAAGGTTGAGAAACTGTGACCTATGTATGGGATTTCGGTGAAGAGGAAACCATAGCATGGTGGTAGGATATTTTGTAATAATGTCCCCCCCTCCTCCCCCTTGGTAGTTACCACTATCAAATTTGAAAACCTGTCGCCAAAGTCCAATAGGCGTGTCCCGGCACCATCACTTGATAACCAGTACCTAGGTTTAGTGTGTTTACCATCCTGGGACCACATCGTCACTTAATATCGGGTGAGATTGTTTATAAAAGTGTTTATAGAGGCAGAGCGTACTTTACTGAGATATGACGTCACAAATAATGTATCTCGTACAAGTACGTTTCGCGAGAAAGTATCGGAGCATTACCACCAAATATTTAAACATTCGTTTATTAGCTAATCTAATGAATATCTGAATAAAATTTAAATTTTTATACGCGTACTTTTATATTTAATTATAGTTTTTTTTTTTCTCATGTATGTTTGTTTTCAATAAATTAAACATCAAACGATTGTCCTATTGATAAATATTAAAAAAAAACATTTCATCATTCTTCAGTAAATTACTTGTTAAATTTACAAGTATCTGAAGTCAGGCTTTAAACATTTTCCTAGATACTATTTTTAGACAACTTTCATTTTTTTTTAAATTAGGCACACTCGCTGTAACATCCTTAAATATTTTGTAATTTTTTTTAGTATTATTATTAATCATTAAGGATAATTAACTAAAGTATAATTGAAATGTGCACGTATAAAGGAATTGAACCGGGAACTGCAGCGCGCGCTGAAGCGCTGCACTCAGCTCGAGGCGAAGCTGCCGGCGCCCGACGCTTCCTCCACCAGGACAGGTAATATCATGCGACAGGATCCTCCAACCGTACTGTGCCTTTGCCATTTACATATTAAAACACACAAAACTTTCTCTATGATTCATTACAGGTGTTTGACGCGTTTTTAATCTGACATGTTGTTTTTAATTCATTATTTTTCAGTATTCGACTATATATTATATAATGACGCGGAGCGTGAATTCTGTAATGTCCCAATCATTCCCGTTGTGGACGTAACAGAAGGCCGCCATTTTGTTACCGCCATTTATTGATAGTGTTCCTAACGTCTGCCTTGGCTGTATGGTCTACTAGTACTTTTGCCTTTTCCCTAAATACAAAAAATACAGATAATCTATGTCATAAACAATTTATTTCTTTCTTCACATAACTTACAAACAGTCGTTAAAGTAATTACATACACACGCACATAACACACCTCTCTCACATGAGGGTGGGCAGAGACCACATCCTACTTGCTACGATCCTGACACATCTCTTTCTCTTCTCCTTTCATAAATGCTCTTCACTTACTATATAATATGGGAGCTCGCGAATCTCTAAAGAACAAGTTTCAAGAATATGATATCTTAACTTTGCCCTCCCAATACATCTTCGATAACTTAATGCATATTCGTAAACATTTAGACAAACTAGATCTAGTGAATGATCTTCATAATGTTAATATTAGAAGTAAAGACAAGTTGTCCGGAACCACGCTTTAGGTTAAGTAAGTGTAATAAGAGCTTTATAGGTAATAGTATTCGGTTTTACAATAAGATCCCAAGTAACATTACCGATTTACCTGACAATAAGTTCAAGTATTATGTCGAGCAAGTTTTAATCTCAAAAGGTTATTACAGGGTGGATCATTACGTGAACGATAGTGATGTCTGGAATTAACCCACATCTCTGTGCGCACCCGCTAATATTATTAAGACTACGATTTGTATAGTTTTTTTATATGACAAAAAAAAATGATATTTATAAAAAAAAAGAACCAGAACGAGTTTCTTGCCTGCGCTCTTCTCGACTGGGTTGTTTTTTCCGAACCGGTGGTAGTGTTTTAGACGTTCATAAGCGCCTTCTTAGGGCCTAAATTGAATAAAATAAATTTTGATTTTGATTTTACGGGTACTTTTGTCCAGCCTTTTCTTCAGGTCTACCTCGATCTGGTCGAGATACTTTCCCCTAGAATGAACCTTACCAGTATGCCGTGTGGTGCCTGCTAAGTGCCAGTGGTATAATGGTACCACCCCATATATACCCGTGGGTGTCGTAAAAGGCGACTGAGAACCACAAACACTTACTCAACCCGCCTGCCAAGCGTGGCGATTATGGCAATCCCTCCCTTATTGGGGGAGACCAATGTCCAGTAGTGGACGTCTAATCGTTAAATAGATAGAACCTGACCAGCATATTCAGTCACAATCGTCACAAATTGTTTCGTCAATAAACTATACCTTACTTTATCTATTATTCTGATGCCAGTTATGTTTCTTAGACTTCTCATCTCTACTGCATTACTCTTGCTTTCATGTTTCCTCTGCCAGACCCAGCACTCATTACCATATATTAGTGTAGGGACTAGCGCACCCGATGCACAGACAAACCTGCCTTTTTAGACACATTCTGGCTGCACATGAAGTTATTCAAGTCCCAGGTCACTCGATTCCCTAACTATTGCGTACATAATCAACATTAAGACACACCGGCCCCTTGTCCTCAAAAAAAAAGTAATGCCTAACTTCAAAATGATGCTTACGAAATATATAAACGGCTGCAATATGTAAGGGCATTACAGTCATAGTGCCTTGTTTCGGTTTGTAAGATTTCTGGATCAATTAGATGCTGGAAGTCTTCAAAAAATTCAAAATTATTTTATTAAATGTCAGTCTCCGATAAGGCGCGCTTATGAAAGTCAAAACACTACCAACCGTTTCGGAAACAATAATGCATCCATCGAGAAGAACCGGCTAAAAATTCTTACTTGCTTTTTTCACCATTTTTCTGTAATTTTACAACTAACAGTTACAAAGTTTATTAGTAGACTTGCTGCGTTCCCGCGGCTGCGCCCGCGTTTTAATTTTTTTTGTAATTTTTTTTTTCTGCACAATGTAATGTAACTTATAATACCTGTAAAGTTAAAATATTTCTCATAAATTCAAGCACTTTATTCAATTTTTTATGAGTTTATATTTTTTTACGCCGAACCATAATTGTTTTCGTAAATTAAAAGTATTCCAAGTTACCCAGAGTAACTTCAGCTATCTACCAAAAAAAGTCCCGTCAAAATTCGTCCAGCCCATACGGAGATTACTCGGAACAAACAGACAGATCAAAAATTTATTTTTGTTATAGGTATCGTATTTACATTAATATCTAATTAGTAAAAACAAAACATTTGACATTACAAACAGACACTTCAATTTTAGTTATTATTTTAGATACACAGAGATTGCTGTCACTTCCAGACATCACCATCGTTCACATCACGATCCTATAATAACCTCTGCTTACGTGAACGATAGTGATGTCTGGAATTAACCCACATCTGTGCTTCCGCTAACATTAGCTAAGACTATGATTTGCATAGTTTTTTATATGAAAAAAAAAAATGATATGTATTATATTTATTAAAAAAAAAGAACCAGATCGAGTTTCTCGCCTGCGCTCTTCTCGACTGGGTTGTTTTCCGAACCGGTGCTAGTGTTTTAAACGTTCATAAGCGCCTTCTTAGGGACTAAATTAAATAAAGATTTTTTTTTAAATTGATTTGCTTCGTAACTCTTGCAGTCAACATAAGTAGCAAATCGCTACTAGATGACTGCAGTTTTTGCATTGTACTGTGGTTATTAGCATTCGTAATGACGTCACGATGCCCTCTTATAATCGTGCTTCGTATTGGCAATAGGCTCGATGTCATCGCTGAGTAGCAGTGAAAGCCCCCCCCACGACGAGAGGCTACACAACGGTCTCCAGGAGACGCTGCCAGATGTACAGGTAACGTCTTTTACCTCCGCGTTTCTCGTTTCATTGAACTAGATATAAGTTAGGCATAAATAACCGGGGTCTAAATTAAAAAAAAATAACAAACACTAATTTAGGTATTTCTTATAAGTGCTATAAGGAGTTTTTGACATCATCGTGGTCTGCCATGTAGTTATGGTGGCGTTATACGTCCACAATTTTGAGCTCTCACAAAAACACCTGAGAAGTTCTAAACAAAGGAGCGCCATTTTTTTTTAGAACATAGTATGAAACGTCAGAATTGGCTGCATGGTCTAGATTAGTATGTTTGTTGGTTAAGAACAAGGACGTATTAGCTCTGTTACAGTAGGTGTTAATACAAACAGGGAGTTTCAATTACACCCCCCCCCCCCCCCCGATTTAATTAAAAACGGTATATAAAGATTGACACACGCTAAACTTGATTTTTAAGGTTATCTATACTGATTAATAAAATTGAAATGTCGGTTTGTAAAATCAAAATAACATTTTTTTACTCAATACATATGAATGTATGTACGATACCTATACCAATCAATAATAAATATCAATATTATTTTTTATAATTATTGTCTGTTGTTCCGGTTAATGGAATGGTTGTACCAATTTTGACGGGAATTTCTTTGCTACTCCACGTAACACGTACTTTAATTTTTCGAAAATATTTATGGACAAAAAAAAAAATAAAACTCATGAAGATGTGAATAAAATCAGATTCAATGGTCAGTTTTACGGGCAAATGCTTCAATTTAATTTTTAGGTAAATAATTGGGGATGCTGTATAAATAAACAATTTTTAGGTAAATAATTGGGGATGCTGTATAAACAAACAATTTTTAGGTAAATAATTGGGGATGCTGTATAAACAAACAATTTTTAAGTAAATAATTGGGGATGCTTTAAAAAAACAAACAATTTTTAGTTAAATAATTGGGGATGCTGTATAAACAAACAATTTTTAGGTAAAAAATTGGGGATGCTGTATAAACAAACAATTTTTAGGCAAATAATTGGGGATGCTGTATAAACAAACAATTTTTAGGTAAATAATTGGGGATGCTGTATAAACAAACAATTTTTAAGTAAATAATTGGGGATGCTTTAAAAACAAACAATTTTTAGTTAAATAATTGGGGATGCTGTATAAACAAACAATTTTTAGGTAAAAAATTGGGGATGCTGTATAAACAAACAATTTTTAGGCAAATAATTGGGGATGCTGTATAAACAAACAATTTTTAGGTAAATAATTGGGGATGCTGTATAAACAAACAATTTTTAGGTAAATAATTGGGGATGCTGTATAAACAAACAATTTTTAGGTAAAAAATTGGGGGGGATGCTGTATAAACAAACAATTTTTAGGTAAATAATTGGGGATGCTGTATAAACAAACAATTTTTAGGTAAATAATTGGGGATTCTGTATAAACAAACAATTTTTAAGTAAATAATTGGGGATGCTTTAAAAACAAACAATTTTTAGTTAAATAATTGGGGATGCTGTATAAACAAACAATTTTTAGGTAAATAATTGGGGATGCTGTATAAACAAACAATTTTTAAGTAAATAATTGGGGGGGATGCTTTAAAAACAAACAATTTTTAGTTAAATAATTGGGGATGCTGTATAAACAAACAATTTTTAGGTAAAAAATTGGGGATGCTGTATAAACAAACAATTTTTAGGCAAATAATTGGGGATGCTGTATAAACAAACAATTTTTAGGCAAATAATTGGAGATGCTGTATAAACAAACAATTTTTAAGTAAATAATTGGGGATGCTTTAAAAACAAACAATTTTTAGTTAAATAATTGGGGATGCTGTATAAACAAACAATTTTTAGGCAAATAATTGGGGATGCTGTATAAAAAAACGCAGTGAACAATATACAAAACGCGAATGCAGCCGCGGGCACACAGCTAGTAAATAAAGCGTCTATATAACTTAGTTACAGTTTACTTTCATGTTACAGATCAAATATTCAAGTTTATATGGTACATTGTTCCAGAAGGTTAGATTAGTTTGTGTGTTTTTGTTTTTGTTGTTAGTTGTAATTAAATAGATTGGTATATATACATATATATATATATAAAATGTGTGTCCGTTTATGCACATATATGGTAGAAGAATTAATTAAAGTGTTGTTTTACAATTAATTTGCAATATTTTACATTAGTTCAATGCTGAAAAATCCTATATCCATAAACGCGTCTTTTTAACGGCATATTTTAAAGTTTTTTTTGGTAAATCTTGGTGTCGTGTGGTGCCGGTTTCCGTGGGTGTCGTAAAACGCGACTAAGGGATCGGGTGATGGGCACCAGCATCTCTGGGTACCACAATCACCTATCCACCTGCAAAGTGCGGCGATTATTGCAATCTCTCCCTTTTGGGATAGACCTGTGTCCAGCGGTGGACGTTTTTCCGGTTGAATGGATGGATTTTTTATTTAAATTTTTTAATTATATTCATCAAATTTGTTTGATAAACGTCTGAAAATGACTTTTTTTGGTAAATAAAATAATTTGGTATAAACATATTTACCGTAATGCTATTACCCAGAGAGGAAACAGGGGACTACGTTTATATGGAATAAATGCCGCTAATCCTCTTAAGCTTAACTTGGGCGGTTGCTTAAAAAAAGAATAGTGTTGAGAGCGGTGTGGTTGTCGGTTGTGCCGTGCCAGAGCCGGGAGCCGGACCGGCAGGCGCTGATCGAGCGCATAGTGTCGCTGCAGCGCGCGGCCGCCCGGCGCGCCGACCGGTGCGAGTTCCTGGAGGAGCACGTGCGCGTGCTCACCGCCGAGCTGCGCGACAAGGCGCGGCTGCTGCGCGCGCTGCTGTGCGAGCTGCCGGCCGGCGCGCTCGCCTCCAACCACAGCGAGCACAACAAGGTATAGACAACTTCAATAAATAACATTACAGATGATTGACTCATTTGAAGCGACGATGGCGCAGCGGCTAGTGCGCCCGGATTCTGCGGCAAATGACACGGGTTCGACCCCACCTATCCGACTCTACAATCGGCCTGAGCTTTCGGCGAAGGAAAACATCGCGAGGAAACCAAACCACCACCCTCAAGTCCACCTGTCGTCAAATACCGATAGGTGTGTTCCGGCAACATCAATTGAGAACCTGTACCTCTAGGCTCAGTGTGCTTACCATTCTGGACCACATCATCACTTAACATCAAATGAGATTGTGATCAAAGCGTTGATCCTATTCCGTGTAAAAAAACACAAAGACTGATGAGGATCGTATCTCGGCAAGATCGAAAACGTTCTGAAGCAGAGTTTCTCAACCTTACTTTGCTCACTGCCCTTGCCCCCTACATTTCTCTGGGTCGTCTATTTGCACAAGGGGGCGTTTCATTCATTCATACATTTCTTCAAAGTTTCTTCATCAAGTGTGCTTATAATCTAACCAGAGCATACATCTATCATTTAAAAAAAACATGTAAATCGACTCATCAATTCTGAAGTCATGAGGATACATACTAATGGACAAACAAACAGACACAGCATAATATAGACACTAGCCTCTTCTAATTATTATTTATTTATGATAATATTATTCATACGCTTCCTAACGCTGCCGGATTATACCAGAAAAAGAAGTTAACGAAGGTATTAATAACTTATCGAATATATTATTAAAATTTTTGTTATTACAAACATTTGACATTGTCTTTGGTTACTTTTCTGAAAATGCGCTTATTTATTATGTGATTTTATTTAGAAATATATTTAATTTGACTTCCTGTTCTTCTTATAGGGAGGGTACTTTATGTTCACGAGACGACCAACAAAATCTAAGTAAAAAAACAATATATCTCTATAAAATATCATTTATTCTTTGACAAAGCTATCACGCTTTTTTTAAAAATATCATACAATTTTTTTATGAACAGAATAAAAAATATTGAACTACCCACAGCTAAATAATACTTTATACCACCCCCCACCCACTTAACCACTGGATTAATAATTATAATATTTTCCCACCATCCTGATTAAGGTTTTGCAAGTTTATTCATAATATCTGATAAATTTTAATATCTTTTTTAACATTGATAAAAGACTGTCGTCGTGTGAGCTCGAACAATTATTATAGTGAAATTTCTTATGGGACGGTGTGAATTACCGGTTTTTATCAAACGGAAATGTGTAACGAACAAGAGAACAGTTCATACATTAACCAATAGATGTCGCTAAATAATATGACCATTAGCTTCAACACTTTTAATTTTTAGTACAAGATTAACAAACTAGATGTCGCTAAAACGAACGTTTTACTTCTACCGCGTGTCAACTCGCACTCAATTCATATATTGTAAAGATAAATGTAAAACGATGTAAAATAAATATGAATCGGTTTTAGAGTGAGATAGCGAAGTTGGGGGGCGGCGCGATGGCCGCCGTGTGGGGGGGAGACCGCGCCGGCATCACTCTAGATCTGTCACTCGAGATGAACAAACGTCTGCAGGCGGTGCTCGAGGACGCGCTGCTCAAAAACATTACCCTCAAAGTTAGTATATACAATTCCGCCCCTTGTTGGGTACACTTTGATACCCTTATACTAACTTCTGTCCGCGACTTCGTTCGCGTTAATTTTACAATTTTATCTAGAGAAAATCATCGGGAAAGTAGTTTAGAAGATTTACGATTTAAAAAAAATAACTAAATTAAAAATATTAATAAAAAACTTTGACACGATACACAATAAAATAAATCAATATTGTAATTCCAGGAAAACATGGACACCCTAGGAGCTGAAATATCTAGACTAAAAGAGCAAACCAAAAATGAAACGAAATAAAATTAGTTAGATGTAATGTGTTTTATGGAAATGAATTATATATATCGGACCTTTAGAATGAACCTAGATAGAAATCAAGATATAGAGAATTAGTCTTAAACTGAATAAATAAAACAAATTTAAAGTATATTATTTATACTTGATTATGTTTAAACTATAAAAAATGTGAGCCGTCACGGGACGCCTGGCAGATGTGAAACATCGACATTATTTTGTAAAAGTAATATGCAGAAAATAACAGATTGTGATAGGAACTAAATATGTTATAATGATAAAATATTACGTTTTTTTTTTCCAAATAACGATGACTATTTATTGAATAAAGATTTATTTTCATTCAATACAAAAAATTATGAATTTATTTAATATAATATTAAATAGACTGTATATATATATACCATAGTATAGCGTGGCGACGCGTCGCCACGCCAGAAGTCGGTTTTACGTGCGCCTATAGATGTTTCACATCAAAAAATTTTGATTAATAAACGCAAAGGTGCAGTCTTTTATTAATTAAAAATAACATTAATCGCCATTTTCTCAAAACTTGAGTCTTTTCATTTAGCTAACTTACATTGTGAAGGTGCGATATATAAATGTATAACATTCCGTTGTAAATAATTGTCTATAAAATATTCGATAATAATGTTATATTCCTCGACTAACTATCGCCCAGTGACTTTACTAGAGTTGTGTTTTTATTTTTGTCGATAAACTCGATAAACACTTGCTCTCCTCTCTAATACTTACATTGCATTTTTAATAAATCACCGAATAAAGCCAAGCAGAGGGGAATCCACCTAAGTGAAGGACTCAGTGAAGTAAGTGTGGGTAGGTGAAAATTGTCGATACTTTATGGTTTTATGCAGAGAAGAAATATATATTTTTTATTGCAATTGTGTCACAAAATAAAAGAAGATTTTAACATCTAACTCTATAGTGGGGTCGACAATACTTCCTCCACATTTTTAGAAGATGAACCACCAGGGGGAATCCCCGCAACAGTGTGGGAACCCCCCAAAGTCCGCCATTCTAATATTCACTCAAGTTTTTCCAATGATTTAAATATACTCTCTTTAAATAGTATTGGTAGAATTAATTGGATATTATTGTTTCTCTATGTCGATGTTGGCAGCAGACTCGCCTGATAGGAAGTGTTTCAAGTAATAATCACATCAGACGCGTATTCTGTATGAAGAGATAGTTAACTGTAAAATTTACTCTAATCAGTTTATTATTATTTATTGGTCTAGTTTTTAACTTAAATCGAGAAATTATATGATGGGGTGTGTCTGAAGTTTTCGTTTGGGATGCTGTAAAGAATCTTCTAATCGTTCAGATTTCATAGTTTATATGGGACAAAGTGTGCCATAATACAATTATTACATTACTAGCTCTGTGCCCGCAGCTCCGCCCGCGTTTCATATATTCTTCACTGCGAACCAAAAAAAAACAAATGAATGAAAAAAAAAAATGACAAAGGGTCGATGGAATCCAAAAAATATATAGCCTATAACCATCTAGGATTAATTCCGCGTCGAATGGTTGTGGTTTCACGCTGATCGGTCCAGTAGTTTTCGAGCGTACCTCGGACAAAGAAACAAACTTTGCTTATATATATAGATAGATAGATATATATAATTTAAAAATATAATTGAATGACGGTTAGGACGGAATTGATCGGTAGTGCGTAAATGCATTTCCCCCCGTCAAAAAAAAAAAAAAAAAAGGACGGTATTGATCCCGTATACTATTTTATCAAATCAATTAATAATCTATACTAGTAAATAAAAACGAGTGTCTGTTTGTTATGTCAATTTTTTTATTTTTTACTCTATAGATATGAATGTGTACACAATACCTATACCAAAAATGCAATTTTTAAAATTTTTGCATGTTCAAACTGCGGAACAAACTTCCGGATAAACAACCACCGAAACGGCTGGACGGATTTTGACGGGACTTTTTTTTCGGTTGATAGCTAAAGTTCCTCCGGGTAACTTAGGGTACTTTTAATTTTCGAAAACAATTGGAGTTCCGCGTAAAAAAGTTAAAACTCATAAAAACTTAATAAAATCCGATTTTACGGGCAAGTGATTGAATTTATGAGAAATATTTTTACTTTAACTTAGTACTAAATAAAAATTAGGGTTCCGTGTAAAAAAAATGCAGTGAAGAATATATGAAACGCGGGCGCAGCCGCAGGTACATAGCCAGTTATATAGTTATTTATTATAAAAGCCAATGTGTATTATAGTTGTTACAAATAAAAAAAATGATTTTTCTATTTTTAGTTTTTTGTTGCCTTTAAGCGTTCACCAAAATCTGTCCAATAGTTTATAAAATTCAAACACAATTTATATTATTGCAAATACAATTAAATTATAAATTAATGTAATGAACAATTATGATTTTTTATATACGTTTAGTTACCGTATGATTGAGTTTTAAAAGGTTTCGCTGAAGCTGAAAACGCATTTAAATCATAGACATAGAATAGATAGACAGACCAACGATGTCCTATAAAAGTATGCGTGAAATAGTGTTGTCGTAACTCTATATAATTTTGTTATCGATGGTTTCGATATAACTGATTAATTATTCTGGTATAATCATAATATCTGATTGGCTAGGTTTAGACCCACTCTTTACTGTAGGAAAATAATTATGAAAAATACTTTTTGATAATGATGTAGAAACATTGTGCTAAGATTTCCTTTTTGGTGTACGACGCTGTTGAGCTGGAAGGCACCCATGTGGTATGGACCTCGAATTGGGCTGCTACAAGAGATGAAAATTCTAAAAGTTTACCTTAGATAAACCTACGGCTGTTAAGACAGAAAATGGAAATCAATGTCACATTACAGAACCCATTTACCTGCGTGTACTGTGCAGGGGGATGTGGGATGAAGTGTGATGCGTGTTCTTCAAGGCATGAAAGTGTCACAAGCGTTTTAATTTTATCCTAGATAGATAACCTACTATACTAAAATACGATGTCAAACTTTATTTGCTAACATTTGTTTCACGGCGTTGGGGTAGAACTGAATTGCATAATTTTATTTACAATAAATAAAACAAACAAAGTTTTCAATAAATGAAAGAGCAGTAAATTAATATACTGCAACGAAAGTTAAAAAAAACGACTAGATTAACTGTACAGATTCGAAAATATTTAGTTGGGATTCTATTATGAATAAAAACTATAACATCCTAAATATTTACTAGTGCCATAAAATCTACCAACCTTATCGATTATCAATATTACTGACGTCATAATTTGTCAAACACTAGTGTCGATAACTAAACTTGTCGCGGATAAAAGCAACGCGGAGCGGTCAGTTACCGGGCGACGAATGGCAAACAAACAAATTACATGTAACCGCCCCACTATAACACTATTTTCTACTTTTATCTATTATTACATCTACTTTGTGTCGCTCACAACTATTGTAAACAAATAATGTTATATTTTACACCAAATATCTTCAAATATATTTTAAGCAAATATATTATTATGATAATTTGAATGAAACAGAAATTGACACAGCACTATTTGATTCACTTTTCTTTACTGACTAAGTATTATCAACTTAATTATTTCTTCTCACTCTTACGTTTTGTGAGTCTTTTGAGTATTAGCGAAAATATCCTATGTCTATGATTAAAATGAATGTATATAGTGTAATTATGTGTTTACTCACTTTCTTATCATATATAGGAGAAATTAAAGTTTTTTCTTATATATTAATTTTATGTTGAAATTTAAAAAATCATGTGTACGGTGAATGAATATTACGGTACGGTAGTGTTATTCAGTAATAAAAGCTTTCATCATATTTAATTAGGTATCATTTTTATTCATGTCATAATTTAATTACATAAACATTATTTTAATTCAAATAAAAGTATTCTTTTGTATTAATTTCATAGTATTACGTGTCTAAAGAAGTATAAGTCGTGACGTGAATTTTATTATAATTATAAATCACGATCGATCGCATCTCATTAACGAACTTCATGTTTGTGGGCTTCCTTACTTGTTAAAAAAATTCACAGATACCAAGTTAGTACTAGAAAAACCTTCTGGTACATTACATGTAAAATGATGTTGATTTAATATCAAAATATATTACATATAGAGATTATATAATAAATTGTTGTTAAGTGTAAATTCAAACGTGTTTTATGGATAACAGTTGTGCTATTATTATTATTAAATATATTTTGAGCATTCATTATTGTCTATTATTCTGTTTCTGAATTCCCTAAATATCTTGTTAACATGTACATGCTACATCTCCCTTATTCACTTTTTATTTATTCTTTCACTTTTTTACATTATTAAATTAATTTTTATCTTTTTCATCATCTCCCTACCCTTTTCCCATTTTTATTTGGGGTCGGCGCAACATGTCTTCCTCTTCCATTCCTCTCTATTTGTTGTCATCTCCGCATTCACTCCTTTCCTAAGCATATCATCTTTCACACAGTCCATCCATCTTTTCTTTGGTCTCCCCCTTCCCATGTAACCGTCCACATTCATATCCAATACCTTTCTTACAACATTCTCTTTCCCCCCGCGCATCACATGCCCATACCAGAACAAACGGCCGCCTTTTAACTTGTCTCGTTATTGGCGTCACTTTCAAACTTCCTCAAAACAATTAATTAATTTTGATCATTATTTACTCATATATATAACTCTAATACAGTTTATTTACATTTTCTTTATTATATTATTTATCCAGGCGGGATTAGATGCATATTGTTGTTATAAATTGCTGTTTGTCCTGTATAATATTTAGTAATTTTTGTGGTTCTTACATGCATTAGAAATAATAATATAGTACGTGATTTCGGTGTGTCACAAATATATCTTGAAAACTTCTAGCAAAATCCGATTCACTATAGTGCTTTTCTGATCAAGAAGCATATAGGTCAATGTGAGGTACCACTTCGGGCCACACTTTTACGAATTGGGTATAAAAAAGGTGTCGGATAAGAAGCATGAAACCTCATTGGCACGGCGATATACCGACCACAAAGAACAAATCTAAGAGTATTTAAATATATGTAAAAAATATACATGTTCTAGAAGTATTCATTTTTGGTATAAATACGTGTAATTGATAATAATAAAACATTGAGTATTGTATCGTCATGAAATATAGTTTATTTTTTCAACAAAAGGCAAATTCCCCAGGGATTTAATATGTCAGTATAAACCTGCAAATTCATTAGACTAGAAAGCAGGAGAGGGATATGTTAGCCGTTGTCGAGACTTCTCTGCTGGAACTCGCTTAATGTTTCTACTTACACTCATGTATCCATCGTGCATACTTCTGTTTAGGTATAATCATTCGTTGTTAAAAAAAAACCCCGGATAAAATTAAAAACCAAAATTGTTTGTTATATAGCGGACCGGACAAATATCGGCCAAGAGCCAGTTTGAAGACCACTGCGCTAGAGCGTCAATATACAAACACTTGACACTGGAAGAAATGTTTACGTAATTCATACCTTTCTTGCTATATACTATATCACCTGTTCATGTAATGCGGTGTATATTAAGAAAGATATGATTATAATAACAGTTCAAAAAATTGTCAGGAAACCACTTACAGCTCGGACATAACTTGATAGACAGTTATAAGTTTATCTTAGGTCTTACGAGTAAATAATATCAGGTGATATTGTGGCCAAAGCACTAAGAGAATTATAGTGTTTATAAAAACCCGTAAATTGTTCTGCGAGGTACTAGTTTTAAAGTATTCGAGTAACAGGGATGATCTCACTCAGATAGGATACTTGCATTGTTAATAAACAGGCCATTCTGGCAACAGGGATGATCTCACTCAGATAGGATACTTGCATTGTGAATAAACAGGCCATTCTGGCAACAGGGATGATCTCACTCAGATAGGATACTTGCATTGTGAATAAACAGGCCATTCTGGCAACAGGGATGATCTCACTCAGATAGGATACTTGCATTGTGAATAAACAGGCCATTCTGGCAACAGGGATGATCTCACTCAGATAGGATACTTGCATTGTGAATAAACAGGCCATTCTGGCAACAGGGATGATCTCACTCAGATAGGATACTTGCATTGTGAATAAAACAGGCCATTCTGGCAACAGGGGGATGATCTCACTCAGATAGGATACTTGCATTGTGAATAAACAGGCCATTCTGGTAACAGGGGGATGATCTCACTCAGATAGGATACTTGCATTGTGAATAAACAGGCCATTCTGGCAACAGGGATGATCTCACTCAGATAGGATACTTGCATTGTGAATAAACAGGCCATTCTGGTAACAGGGGGATGATCTCACTCAGATAGGATACTTGCATTGTGAATAAACAGGCCATTCTGGCAACAGGGATGATCTCACTCAGATAGGATACTTGCATTGTGAATAAACAGGCCATTCTGGCAACAGGGTTGATCTCACTCAGATAGGATACTTGCATTGTGAATAAACAGGCCATTCTGGCAACAGGGATGATCTCACTCAGATAGGATACTTGCATTGTGAATAAACAGGCCATTCTGGCAACAGGGATGATCTCACTCAGATAGGATACTTGCATTGTGAATAAACAGGCCATTCTGGCAACAGGGATGATCTCACTCAGATAGGATACTTGCATTGTGAATAAACAGGCCATTCTGGCAACAGGGATGATCTCACTCAGATAGGATACTTGCATTGTGAATAAACAGGCCATTCTGGCAACAGGGGGATGATCTCACTCAGATAGGATACTTGCATTGTGAATAAACAGGCCATTCTGGTAACAGGGGGATGATCTCACTCAGATAGGATACTTGCATTGTAAATAAACAGGCCATTCTGGCAACAGGGATGATCTCACTCAGATAGGATACTTGCATTGTGAATAAACAGGCCATTCTGGCAACAGGGATGATCTCACTCAGATAGGATACTTGCATTGTGAATAAACAGGCCATTCTGGCAACAGGGATGATCTCACTCAGATAGGATACTTGCATTGTGAATAAACAGGCCATTCTGGCAACAGGGGGATGATCTCACTCAGATAGGATACTTGCATTGTGAATAAACAGGCCATTCTGGTAACAGGGGGATGATCTCACTCAGATAGGATACTTGCATTGTAAATAAACAGGCCATTCTGGCAACAGGGATGATCTCACTCAGATAGGATACTTGCATTGTGAATAAACAGGCCATTCTGGCAACAGGGATGATCTCACTCAGATAGGATACTTGCATTGTGAATAAACAGGCCATTCTGGCAACAGGGATGATCTCACTCAGATAGGATACTTGCATTGTGAATAAACAGGCCATTCTGGCAACAGGGGGATGATCTCACTCAGATAGGATACTTGCATTGTGAATAAACAGGCCATTCTGGTAACAGGGGGATGATCTCACTCAGATAGGATACTTGCATTGTGAATAAACAGGCCATTCTGGCAACAGGGATGATCTCACTCAGATAGGATACTTGCATTGTGAATAAACAGGCCATTCTGGCAACAGGGATGATCTCACTCAGATAGGATACTTGCATTGTGAAATAAACAGGCCATTCTGGCAACAGGGATGATCTCACTCAGATAGGATACTTGCATTGTGAATAAACAGGCCATTCTGGCAACAGGGGGATGATCTCACTCAGATAGGATACTTGCATTGTGAATAAACAGGCCATTCTGGTAACAGGGGGATGATCTCACTCAGATAGGATACTTGCATTGTAAATAAACAGGCCATTCTGGTAACAGGGGGATGATCTCACTCAGATAGGATACTTGCATTGTAAATAAACAGGCCATTCTGGTAACAGGGGGATGATCTCACTCAGATAGGATACTTGCATTGTAAATAAACAGGCCATTCTGGTAACAGGGGGATGATCTCACTCAGATAGGATACTTGCATTGTGAATAAACAGGCCATTCTGGCAACAGGGATGATCTCACTCAGATAGGATACTTGCATTGTGAATAAACAGGCCATTCTGGCAACAGGGATGATCTCAGATAGGATAACTTGCATTGTGAATAAACAGGCCATTCTGGCAACAGGGATGATCTCACTCAGATAGGATACTTGCATTGTGAATAAACAGGCCATTCTGGTAACAGGGGGATGATCTCACTCAGATAGGATACTTGCATTGTGAATAAACAGGCCATTCTGGCAACAGGGATGATCTCACTCAGATAGGATACTTGCATTGTGAATAAACAGGCCATTCTGGCAACAGGGATGATCTCACTCAGATAGGATACTTGCATTGTGAATAAACAGGCCATTCTGGCAACAGGGATGATCTCACTCAGATAGGATACTTGCATTGTGAATAAACAGGCCATTCTGGCAACAGGGATGATCTCACTCAGATAGGATACTTGCATTGTGAATAAACAGGCCATTCTGGCAACAGGGATGATCTCACTCAGATAGGATACTTGCATTGTGAATAAACAGGCCATTCTGGCAACAGGGATGATCTCACTCAGATAGGATACTTGCATTGTGAATAAACAGGCCATTCTGGCAACAGGGGGATGATCTCACTCAGATAGGATACTTGCATTGTGAATAAACAGGCCATTCTGGTAACAGGGGGATGATCTCACTCAGATAGGATACTTGCATTGTAAATAAACAGGCCATTCTGGCAACAGGGATGATCTCACTCAGATAGGATACTTGCATTGTGAATAAACAGGCCATTCTGGCAACAGGGATGATCTCACTCAGATAGGATACTTGCATTGTGAATAAACAGGCCATTCTGGCAACAGGGATGATCTCACTCAGATAGGATACTTGCATTGTGAATAAACAGGCCATTCTGGCAACAGGGGGATGATCTCACTCAGATAGGATACTTGCATTGTGAATAAACAGGCCATTCTGGTAACAGGGGGATGATCTCACTCAGATAGGATACTTGCATTGTGAATAAACAGGCCATTCTGGCAACAGGGATGATCTCACTCAGATAGGATACTTGCATTGTGAATAAACAGGCCATTCTGGCAACAGGGATGATCTCACTCAGATAGGATACTTGCATTGTGAATAAACAGGCCATTCTGGCAACAGGGATGATCTCACTCAGATAGGATACTTGCATTGTGAATAAACAGGCCATTCTGGCAACAGGGGGATGATCTCACTCAGATAGGATACTTGCATTGTGAATAAACAGGCCATTCTGGTAACAGGGGGATGATCTCACTCAGATAGGATACTTGCATTGTAAATAAACAGGCCATTCTGGTAACAGGGGATGATGATCTCACTCAGATAGGATACTTGCATTGTAAATAAACAAGCCATTCTGGTAACAGGGGGATGATCTCACTCAGATAGGATACTTGCATTGTAAATAAACAGGCCATTCTGGTAACAGGGGGATGATCTCACTCAGATAGGATACTTGCATTGTGAATAAACAGGCCATTCTGGCAACAGGGATGATCTCACTCAGATAGGATACTTGCATTGTGAATAAACAGGCCATTCTGGCAACAGGGATGATCTCAGATAGGATAACTTGCATTGTGAATAAACAGGCCATTCTGGCAACAGGGATGATCTCACTCAGATAGGATACTTGCATTGTGAATAAACAGGCCATTCTGGTAACAGGGGGATGATCTCACTCAGATAGGATACTTGCATTGTGAATAAACAGGCCATTCTGGTAACAGGGGGATGATCTCACTCAGATAGGATACTTGCATTGTGAATAAACAGGCCATTCTGGTAACAGGGGGATGATCTCACTCAGATAGGATACTTGCATTGTGAATAAACAGGCCATTCTGGCAACAGGGGGATGATCTCACTCAGATAGGATACTTGCATTGTGAATAAACAGGCCATTCTGGTAACAGGGGGATGATCTCACTCAGATAGGATACTTGCATTGTAAATAAACAGGCCATTCTGGTAACAGGGGGATGATCTCACTATTGTGATTAAACAAGCCATTCTGGCAACAGGGATGATCTCACTCAGATAGGATACTTGCATTGTGAATAAACAGGCCATTCTGGCAACAGGGATGATCTCACTCAGATAGGATACTTGCATTGTGAATAAACAGGCCATTCTGGCAACAGGGATGATCTCACTCAGATAGGATACTTGCATTGTGAATAAACAGGCCATTCTGGCAACAGGGATGATCTCACTCAGATAGGATACTTGCATTGTGAATAAACAGGCCATTCTGGCAACAGGGGGATGATCTCACTCAGATAGGATACTTGCATTGTGAATAAACAGGCCATTCTGGTAACAGGGGGATGATCTCACTCAGATAGGATACTTGCATTGTAAATAAACAGGCCATTCTGGCAACAGGGATGATCTCACTCAGATAGGATACTTGCATTGTGAATAAACAGGCCATTCTGGCAACAGGGATGATCTCACTCAGATAGGATACTTGCATTGTGAATAAACAGGCCATTCTGGCAACAGGGATGATCTCACTCAGATAGGATACTTGCATTGTGAATAAACAGGCCATTCTGGCAACAGGGGGATGATCTCACTCAGATAGGATACTTGCATTGTGAATAAACAGGCCATTCTGGTAACAGGGGGATGATCTCACTCAGATAGGATACTTGCATTGTGAATAAACAGGCCATTCTGGCAACAGGGATGATCTCACTCAGATAGGATACTTGCATTGTGAATAAACAGGCCATTCTGGCAACAGGGATGATCTCACTCAGATAGGATACTTGCATTGTGAATAAACAGGCCATTCTGGCAACAGGGATGATCTCACTCAGATAGGATACTTGCATTGTGAATAAACAGGCCATTCTGGCAACAGGGGGATGATCTCACTCAGATAGGATACTTGCATTGTGAATAAACAGGCCATTCTGGTAACAGGGGGATGATCTCACTCAGATAGGATACTTGCATTGTAAATAAACAGGCCATTCTGGTAACAGGGGGATGATCTCACTCAGATAGGATACTTGCATTGTAAATAAACAGGCCATTCTGGTAACAGGGGGATGATCTCACTCAGATAGGATACTTGCATTGTAAATAAACAGGCCATTCTGGTAACAGGGGGATGATCTCACTCAGATAGGATACTTGCATTGTGAATAAACAGGCCATTCTGGCAACAGGGATGATCTCACTCAGATAGGATACTTGCATTGTGAATAAACAGGCCATTCTGGCAACAGGGATGATCTCAGATAGGATAACTTGCATTGTGAATAAACAGGCCATTCTGGCAACAGGGATGATCTCACTCAGATAGGATACTTGCATTGTGAATAAACAGGCCATTCTGGTAACAGGGGGATGATCTCACTCAGATAGGATACTTGCATTGTGAATAAACAGGCCATTCTGGTAACAGGGGGATGATCTCACTCAGATAGGATACTTGCATTGTGAATAAACAGGCCATTCTGGTAACAGGGGGATGATCTCACTCAGATAGGATACTTGCATTGTGAATAAACAGGCCATTCTGGCAACAGGGGGATGATCTCACTCAGATAGGATACTTGCATTGTGAATAAACAGGCCATTCTGGTAACAGGGGGATGATCTCACTCAGATAGGATACTTGCATTGTAAATAAACAGGCCATTCTGGTAACAGGGGGATGATCTCACTCAGATAGGATACTTGCATTGTAAATAAACAGGCCATTCTGGTAACAGGGGGATGATCTCACTCAGATAGGATACTTGCATTGTAAATAAACAGGCCATTCTGGTAACAGGGGGATGATCTCACTCAGATAGGATACTTGCATTGTGAATAAACAGGCCATTCTGGCAACAGGGATGATCTCACTCAGATAGGATACTTGCATTGTGAATAAACAGGCCATTCTGGCAACAGGGATGATCTCAGATAGGATAACTTACATTGTGAATAAACAGGCCATTCTGGCAACAGGGATGATCTCACTCAGATAGGATACTTGCATTGTAAATAAACAGGCCATTCTGGTAACAGGGGGATGATCTCACTCAGATAGGATACTTGCATTGTGAATAAACAGGCCATTCTGGCAACAGGGATGATCTCACTCAGATAGGATACTTGCATTGTGAATAAACAGGCCATTCTGGCAACAGGGATGATCTCAGATAGGATAACTTACATTGTGAATAAACAGGCCATTCTGGCAACAGGGATGATCTCACTCAGATAGGATACTTGCATTGTGAATAAACAGGCCATTCTGGTAACAGGGGGATGATCTCACTCAGATAGGATACTTGCATTGTGAATAAACAGGCCATTCTGGTAACAGGGGGATGATCTCACTCAGATAGGATACTTGCATTGTGAATAAACAGGCCATTCTGGTAACAGGGGGATGATCTCACTCAGATAGGATACTTGCATTGTGAATAAACAGGCCATTCTGGCAACAGGGATGATCTCACTCAGATAGGATACTTGCATTGTGAATAAACAGGCCATTCTGGCAACAGGGATGATCTCAGATAGGATAACTTGCATTGTGAATAAACAGGCCATTCTGGCAACAGGGATGATCTCACTCAGATAGGATACTTGCATTGTGAATAAACAGGCCATTCTGGTAACAGGGGGATGATCTCACTCAGATAGGATACTTGCATTGTGAATAAACAGGCCATTCTGGTAACAGGGGGATGATCTCACTCAGATAGGATACTTGCATTGTGAATAAACAGGCCATTCTGGTAACAGGGGGATGATCTCACTCAGATAGGATACTTGCATTGTGAATAAACAGGCCATTCTGGCAACAGGGGGATGATCTCACTCAGATAGGATACTTGCATTGTGAATAAACAGGCCATTCTGGTAACAGGGGGATGATCTCACTCAGATAGGATACTTGCATTGTAAATAAACAGGCCATTCTGGTAACAGGGGGATGATCTCACTCAGATAGGATACTTGCATTGTAAATAAACAGGCCATTCTGGTAACAGGGGGATGATCTCACTCAGATAGGATACTTGCATTGTAAATAAACAGGCCATTCTGGTAACAGGGGGATGATCTCACTCAGATAGGATACTTGCATTGTGAATAAACAGGCCATTCTGGCAACAGGGATGATCTCACTCAGATAGGATACTTGCATTGTGAATAAACAGGCCATTCTGGCAACAGGGATGATCTCAGATAGGATAACTTGCATTGTGAATAAACAGGCCATTCTGGCAACAGGGGGATGATCTCACTCAGATAGGATACTTGCATTGTGAATAAACAGGCCATTCTGGTAACAGGGGGGATGATCTCACTCAGATAGGATACTTGCATTGTAAATAAACAGGCCATTCTGGCAACAGGGATGATCTCACTCAGATAGGATACTTGCAATGTGACTAAACAGGCCATTCTGGCAACAGGGTTGATCTCAGATAGGATACTTGCATTGTAAATAAACAGGCCATTCTGGTAACAGGGGGATGATCTCACTCAGATAGGATACTTGCATTGTGAATAAACAGGCCATTCTGGCAACAGGGATGATCTCACTCAGATAGGATACTTGCATTGTGAATAAACAGGCCATTCTGGTAACAGGGGGCTGATCTCACTCAGATAGGATACTTGCATTGTTAATAAACAGGCCATTCTGGCAACAGGGATGATCTCAGATAGGATACTTGCATTGTGAATAAACAGGCCATTCTGGTAACAGGGGGCTGATCTCACTCAGATAGGATACTTGCATTGTTAATAAACAGGCCATTCTGGCAACAGGGATGATCTCAGATAGGATACTCGCATTGTGAATAAATAGGCCATTCTGGTAACAGGGATGATCTCACTCAGAATGGAAACTGCTTTGTGAATAAATGAAAAACAAGATTAAGAACAATTAACATTTATTTGTAAATAAAATAAATTACAATCAGTCTTATTTTGATATTTATATCTAGAGTACTAAATATTTTTCACTTATAAACTAGTTCTCACTAAAGTAAGTAAACTACTTATTCCAAGGTACTGAAAGTAAGGCAGTGGGAACATTTGCATCACCAACTATTTGTAATGAAAATGTGCTGTTTACTTTTTTTTATGTCCTTATTCAATTCTAATTAGTACTAAATTAGGTATTTATTTTTACTAAATTCAATCCAATCCAATAACATACTTGCTATAATTTTATCGTGTAAATTTAATTTCTAAGAATTACTATTGAAATCAAACGAGGCATAAATGCGATTACTTTTTGAAACAAAATTTCCAATCTTCAAAATAAACCTGAATATTACAACAGGGTTGTCGAGTCCAACGGAGTGCAATAAAGAGACTGTTCGTAATAATAAATGGTTAAATTAATGAAAATACTAGTAAAATAATACATGGCCACACACTGAAGGAAAGGTACACCGCGCCATGACCATATATATCTGTTATTTAACATATAGATATAAAAAAATTAATAGAAGTAGATTTAAGCTCACATATGCGAAAGATTACTAACTGCATAGCTGCTTGAATTGCTATTATAGGCAATTTTTTCCGACGCAAGTGAATTTAAATCTACAATATAAAAAAAGGTGCGGACCCAGAGTCTGCAGAGTTTAATGTCAATAATAAAAAAAAATATATATATATATCTGTTATGGGAGTTATGAGTCAATGCGTTTAGGGGGAGTTTGGTCTGGTAAGCCGAGGTGTGCGCACGCATGCTTAGGTCGCTCGCTCCGAATTTTTTCGAGTCTTTCGATTACGATCTGCTGCATAGTCAAGTGTCTCCGTGACGTCGGTTATCTGTTTTCATCAGAAATCGGGGTCACGCAGACCTGATTCGTGTCGCATGTTAGTTCGTGGCGAGTTTAAAATACTCGGTGTTATAAATTTATTTCCTTTTGTCTCACCTTATTATCCGCTCCTGCGACAAAATCCATCCCCTGGGTGCTGTTTGGGCGTCTGACCCACGTCCTCGGCCCTAGGGCTTGTTAGGGCTTCCCCCTAGGCTCCGTAGGTTCCAAATTCCGTGAGTCATTGCACTTCGACTCAACGGTCTTTTGCGAGACTCGCGAAGTCTCATTAGATTTTTGGCGCGCCCCCCTGCCCTCTTGCCATCGCGGGATGGCCGAATCTCGCATTTTGGAGCGTAAGCTCCTTAGATTCGTGAAATTGTTGTTAGACAAATCCCCGGTCCTCGCCAGGGAATTCCATTATTTTAGTGAGGACGACTCCTCATCTACCGCGGCCCAACCTAGAGTTCGCAAGCCGGTGCCGAACATCAACGCTCCGGAGCGTTCGCGTGCACTAACACCACCCGCTATTAGGTCGAGACGAAACTCGTCTTTCTCAGACTGCAGATCGCGGTCTTGGTCGCGGTCCCCTTATCGCCCGCACTCTGCGGAGCAGATAAATATAAGCACGGGGAATAGTTTTTCCCCACTGTCCCCCCAGAGCCAGGCAGACAGGCATCCGAGCCCGATGCCTAGGTTCGCCGCTCCCGCTGTCCAGTCTTCGTCCGGTTCACAATCGGACGAGATGGACGTCGCGTAGCCCCGCTAGGGGGTGGTGACTTCGTCACCCCCAAGCGCAAGAACAAGAGGAAGGGCGCCGGCCTCCCCGCCGCCCTCCGAATCAATCCCGAAAGTCCTCGCAGTAGAGGACGCGTCACGGCAGCCGACTCCGCTGCCTGCCACGAAGTTGGCAGCGCCCAAGCCTTCGGCTGCACCGTCTCAGGTGCAGCCTAGGAAGGTGCGTCCCCCCCCCCCCTGTCACGATCCAGGACAAAGCGTCCTGGACGAAAATCTCTGCTGCGGCTTTAGCGAGCCGCAAAATACACTTCACCACCGCGACCAACGTTCGCGATGGTATTATGGTGAAGGTGTCGACCACGGACACCTTCCGCGACCTCACGAGGTTCCTTCGTGAGGCGCAATACGCCTTCTTTACTCACGCGCTGGAGGAGGAGAAGTCCCTCCGCGTAGTTATCAAGAGAGTTCCCAAGGAGCTCTCTTGAGAAGACATAGCTGCCTCCCTTAGGGAGCAGGGTTTCCCCGATGCTGAAGTGCATCGCATGCACGATCAGCGAGGAAGGATACCATATAATATGGTCCTTGTCGCACTCCCCGCCAGCGAGGTTAGTAAGAAGGTCTTCGGTCTGAAGACCCTCTGCGGCCTCTCCCGCATCTCTGTGGAAGTTCCAAAATTTGCTTACTACAACGACTCAGGCGCTCACAACGGACTTTGGTTCTGCTTCCGATTCGGTTGGTGTTGATCATGATTCGACAACTCTGGCGTGCTTAAGGACTTCTGATCTCAATAATGATGATATGGCACTATAAACAAGAGAACTACCCCAGGAGGGTACCAGCGCCTCCGGCGCTGGAGAATCCCTCCCTGCACCTTCGGGTCTAGGCTGCCCCGCGTTCTCTGGGGGGGGCAATGTACTGCCAGTGGTTAGATTGGTGAGAGACCCGTCGATTGACTGCTTGTCAGTCAGCAGCGGCGGGAGCTGCGCCACAATGGTGTCCGTGGATGAGATCCGCGGCCCATTCTGGCGGAAGAGGAAGGGCTGCACATCTGGCCCTGGCCTCACGTCGGACTCGTCGTCCTCGGGCGCCGAGTCCGGCCCGTCGGTCGCTCGGAGGCGGTCCCCGCTCGCCCCAAAAAGGGGCAAGGGCCGTTGTCCGACGACAGGAAAGTACGTCGGCCGGACGGCAGGTGCGGCCGAGTACACCAAGAAGGAGGAAGAGCTCCATCTCTCTGCTGAGGAGGAGCTCGTTGAAGTGGCATCCTGCATCAGGCACGAGCGGACTTTCAGGAAACTGGAGTCCGTGTATCCGGAGCAGCTCGGTCACGAGCTGAGCCGGATCGTGCAAGACAAGGTCAACGTCATTCTTGACGTTGTCAAAAGGTCGGGGCATATCAAGGGCACGTTCCAACGTGCCCTTAAGGAGGCGGCGGCATCCATCGCGGAAGCCACCGTCGAGTATGGTAGGAGGACCACCTCCGAAGAGCTGGAGAGGGCGAGCGATGCCCAATCTAAGCTGAAGGAGAAGTATGCCAAGCAGGCGGGCGAGCTCGCTCGGCTCCGAAAGGAGTTCGAGGAGTTTAAGGCGGGCCAATCTGAGGCTCGCCGGCCCGTCCCCGTGGCGTGCCCATCCTCCGGCGTTGGAGGCGGCTCGTCGCGCTCCCCGCCTCTGAAGAAGGCGGCCCGCGAGGAGTTTCCACCGCTGCCTAGGCGGCAGGCGGCAACTCCCCCTACGGTGGAAGATAGGCTCTCGCGGATCGAGGAGTCCATTTCGCGCCTAGCACGATGTGGTCTGCTCGATTCGAGGGCTTGCAGGACAGGCTTCTCCCGGAGAAGCGTCTGCGTCCTCCGCTCGCGGCCGACGGGAGGGCTGCGTCAGGGACCGGCAACAAGTCGGCCCCTGAAGCGAGCCCACCTAAGCTCCCTGCGTCCCGGCAACCCGCCGGGAAGAAGGGGAGCGGAAAGGCCAAGCCTGCAGCCTCTGTTCCCGAGGCGGGGCCGTCCAAAAACTCCCAACGTCCCAGCAATCTGCCGGGAAGACTGGGAAGAAGGGTGGCCGGAAGGCTAAGAAGGCGCCTGCAAAGGCGAACAAGCCTACCCCTCTCACGTACAGTGAGACACTGGCGTCAGCCAAGCCCTCCTCGGGCGAGTGGACGTTGGTGGGGAAAGGGGGTAATCCCGCGAAGCCCCGATCGGCGGGGAAGCCGAGGAGGGCAGCAGCAAAGGCGGCGCGTCCTGTAGAGGCGGCCCCCAAATTCCGCGAGGCCAAATCGACTGCAGTCGTATTGACACTGCAGCCGGAGGCTGCGGGTAAAGGGGTCTCCTACACGGACGTGCTGTCCAAGGCGTGGGCGGCAATCGACCTCCGCTCCCTCGGCGTCGAGGAGCTGAGGTACCGCAAGGCGAGGACTGGAGCGATCCTCTTGGAGTTACCGGGTGCGGAGACCTGACCCAAGGCGGACGTCCTAGCCGCCAAGGTGAAGGAGGCGATACCGGCTGACGTCGTGCGTGTCACCAGGCCCACGAGGTGCGCAGATCTGCGCATAGGAGGGCTCGATGAAACTGTCACGGCAGAAAAGCTCATCGCCGCAGTGGTCAGGGCTGGGGACTGTTCCCCAGACCAGGTGAAGACTGCTGGCCCGCGTCCCGCCTACGACGGGACGGGATCAGCGGTCGTCACTTGTCCCGTGGCAACTGCAAAGAGGTTGGCGGACGCCGGGCGTCTTCTGGTCGGTTGGGTGTCGGCGAGGGTGAAAGTCCTCCCGCCCCGTCCCCAGAGATGTTTCCGGTGTCTCCGCGGTGGCCACGTCGGTGCAAAGTGCCCGGCGGGAATAGACTGCAGTCGGATGTGTTTCCGCTGCAGTCAGGAGGGCCACACCTCCGGACAGTGTTCCGCTGCTCTGCACTGCGCGATCTGCGCGGCCGCAGGCAAGGCAGCGGGTCACCGAGTAGGCAGTAAGGCCTGCTCGGTGAAATCCTCGTCGTCTTCGTCGTCGTCCTCGGGGAAGAAGGGGGGGAAATCAGGAAAGGGGAAGAGGGGAAAACGTTCCCCGAAACCCCTGGCTGAGTCGGCGGCCGATGAGGCACCGACAAAGCCAACGTACGAGGGAATGGACGTCGCCTTTTAATGGCGCTCCAGATCCTCTACGGGAATTTAAACCACTGCGCCAGAGCTCAGGACTTGTTTTCCCAGAGCCTGGCGGAGTGGTCGATCAGCGTGGCCGTGGTGGCGGAGCCCTATTTCGTTCCACCCAATCAAGACTGGGTGGGCGACGTAGATGACTCCGTGGCCATAGTTACGCGCCCCGCCGCAGGATCCTCTCCTCTCGCCGACGTGTCGAGAGGCGTGGGTCGCGTGGCGGCGCGTATAGGAGGGATTGTCGTGGTCGGGGTCTACGCACCCCCGCGTTGGAACGTGGCCACTTTCGAAGATCTCCTGCAAGATCTGCAGAGGGTCGTCGCGAGTAGCCACCCTCGCCCCGTGTTAGTGCTCGGTGACTTCAACGCCAAATCGGCGCGTTGGGGTTGTCCGTTCACTGACATGCGCGGCGATCTGTTGGAGGAGTGGGCGGCATCGTTGGGTCTTTCGTGTCTCAATCGAGGTTCCGTCAACACGTGCGTGCGTCAGCAGGGCGGATCCATAGTGGACGTGTCGTTCGCTAGCCCGGCTCTCGCTCGCCGTGTCCGGGGCTGGAGTAAGTGTAGTAACTGTAGTAAGTGTTTTATACTGTCTGTGTTATATCTTGTTTGTATAGTCAACATTTAACTGTGCATGCTTCATATCTTGATTTATATAAACTTAATCCATAACTGTGCATGCTTTATTTCGTGTTCTATATTGTACTTGTTTACTGTAAATCTATATTGTGTCTTTGTGTGATAATATTGTGTGTTGTAACTATATATTGTAACCGTGTCTGTTTATAATAAATTGTTGTTGAAAGTTTCTAACCGGCATTATTTACTACACCTCTCGCAATCCAGCAACAACGGTGTGATCTCGTGGACTGCCTAAACAACATCCCAGGCTATCCCGCACATTATCCATCCCCTGAGTGCTGTTTGGGCGCAAGGTTTGCTCATCTGACTTGCGTCCTCGGCCCTAGGGCTTGCTAGGGCTTCCCCCTAGGCTCCGTAGGATCCAAATTCCGTGAGTCGTTGCACTTCGACTCAACGGTCTTTTGCGAGACTCGAGAAGTCTCTTTAGATTTTTGGCGCACCCCCTACCCACGTCGGACGCCAAGTCTCTGAAGGACTCCCTCCACGCGGGACACACGACCAACGTGTGCTCGACGTCGTCGACGACTCCGCCGGCACAGTGATGGTACAAGGCGTCCTAGACTAGGATCTCTGCGGCTCTTATGAGCCGCAAAATTCATTACACCTCAGCCACTAATGTCCCCGACGGCATTATGGTTAAGGTACAAACCACGGACTCCTTCCGTGCACTCACCGGCTTCCTCCGTGAGTGTAAATACGCGTATTTCACCCACGCGTTAGAGGAAGAAAAATCTCTTAGGGTAGTTATACGCAGAGTTCCGAAGGAACTCTCGTGTACTGATATCCCTGCCCTCGAAGTGCATAGAATGCACTCTCAACACGACCGCAGGCCATACAATATGGTCCTAGTCGCGCTCCCAGCCACCGATGAGGGCAAGAAAGTCTTCGGACTGAAAACCCTCTGCGGTCTTTCGGGGGTCTCGGTAGAGCCCCCTCGCAAAAAGAGCTATCCGACGCAGAGTCACCGCTGCTAAGGATACGGGCATAGCTCTCAGAACTGTTTTATGGCTCCGAGGTGCGTTAAGTGCCTAGGCGAGCACCTCACCCCGGACTGTTCGCGCCCGAAAGACTCCTCCGACCCTCCCAGCTGTGCCTTATGCCAACAAGAGGGTCACCCCGCCAACTACCGTGGGTGCCCGTGTGCACCCAGGATCAAGAGGAACCACCCCAAAATGGGAGGTATGCAGACTCCGTTCAGGAACTCTGCTCCTCTTCTTTCCCAGCCTCAAGTGCCAGAAATGACACTTAAGGCTTTCCCGTGGCTAACAGGCACAGCGGCAGCGCCCTCTGCGGTGCCGTCTCGTCCGTCCGCCCCTCAACCCGCGAATGCCCCTCTGGCTCCGTGGGCCCCTAGGCCGCGCGCCGTAGCGCAGCCGCGCCAGGCTGTCCCTCCTCGGGGTATGAAGTCAGGCCGCCTCCACGTGGCATATCCTGGGCAACGGCGGTCAATGAGATCGACGGCTGAGAGTCTGACCGACTTCTGTCGTTAAAAATGGCTGGAGAGCTGCTAACAAATACTCCTGAGTGTGGCGTGTGAGCAGCGCACTCAGTACTGGGCTAAGGCCGATGAGGGCTCAGTCTGAGCACCAAGGGCTTAGTACCAGATAGCGGTTGGCGGGCTGGTGGGTCATTCCAGTTCCGGTAGGCGCACTGCGAACTTGACGAACTAGCAAGTATGGAAAATGGCAAATTTACAAGAAGTATTACCCCAGGAGGGTACCAGCGTCTCCGGCGCTGGAGAATCCCTCTCCGAGCTTTCCAGCTCGGGCTGCCCCACGTTCTCTGGGGGGGGCAAAAATTTGCTTACTACAACGACTCAGGCGCTCACAACGGACCTTGGTTCTGCTTCCGATTTGGTTGGTGTTGTTCAGGACTCGACAACTTTGGCGTGTTTAAGGACTTCCGATCCTAATGACGATGATGATATGGCATTACAAAAAATAGAATTACCCCAGGAGGGTACCAGCGCCCCCGGCGTTGGAGAATCCCTTCCTGGACCTTCGGGTCTAGGCTGCCCCGCGTTCTCTGGGGGGGGCAACGTACTGCCGGTAGTTAGGTTGGTGAGGGACCCGTCCATTGACTGCTTGTCAGTCAGCAGCGGCGGGAGCTGCGCCACAATGGTGTCCGTGGATGAGATCCGCGGCCCATTCTGGCGGAAGAGGAAGGGCTGCACATTTGGCCCTGGCCTCTCGTCGGACTCGTCGTCCTCGGGCGCCGAGTCCGGCCCGTCGGTCGCTCGGAGCCGGTCCCCGCTCGCCCCTAAAAGGGGCAAGGGCCGTCGTCCGACGACAGGCAAGTACGTCGGCCGGACGGCAGGTGCGGCCGAGTACACCAAAAAGGAGGAAGAGCTCCATCTCTCCGCTGAGGAGGAGCTAATCAAAGTGGCGTCCCGCATCAGGCACGAGCGGACTTTTAGGAAACTGGAGTCCGTGCATCCGGAGCAGCTCGGTCACGAGCTGAGCCGGATCGTGCAAGATAAGGTCAACATCATTCTTGACGTGTCAAAAGGTCGGGGCATATCAAGGGCACGTTCCAACGTGCCCTTAAGGAGGCGGCGGCGTCCATTGCGGAAGCCACCGTCGAATACGGTAGGAGGACCACCTCCGAAGAGCTGGAGAGGGCGAACGATGCCCACTCTAAGCTGAAGGAGGAGTATGCCAAGCAGGCGGGCGAGCTCGCTCGGCTCCGAAAGGAGTTCGAGGAGTTTAAGGCGGGCCAATCTGAGGCTCGCCGGCCCGTCCCCGTGGCGTGCCCATCCTCCGGCGTTGGAGGCGGCTCGTCGCGCTCCCCGCCTCAGAAGAAGGCGGCCCGCGAGGAGTTTCCACCGCTGCCTAGGCGGCAGGCGGCAACTCCCCCTACAGTGGACGACAGACTCTCGGATCGAGGAGTCCATTTCGCGCCTTAGCACGATGTGGTCTGCGCGATTCGAGGGACTGCAGGACAGGCTTCTCCCGGAGAAGCGTCTGCGTCCTCCGCTCGCGGCCGACGGGAGGGCTGCGTCAGGGACCGGCAACGCGTCGGCCCCTGAAGCGAGCCCACCTAAGCTCCCTGCGTCCCGGCAACCCGCCGGGAAGAAGGGGAGCGGGAAGGCCAAGCCTGCAGCCTCTGTTCCCGAGGCGGGGCCGTCCAAACTCCCAACGTCCCAGCAATCTGCCGGGAAGACTGGGAAGAAGGGTGGCCGGAAGGCTAAGAAGGCGCCTGCAAAGGCGAACAAGCCTACCCCTCTCACGTACAGTGAGACACTGGCGTCCGCCAAGCCCTCCTCGGGCGAGTGGACGTTGGTGGGGAAAGGGGGTAAGCCCGCGAAGCCCCGATCGGCGGGGAAGCCGAGGAGGGCAGCAGCCAAGGCGGCGCGTCCTGTAGGGGCGGCCCCCAAATTCCGCGAGGCCAAATCGACTGCAGTCGTATTGACACTGCAGCCGGAGGCTGCGGGTAAGGGGGTCTCCTATACGGACGTGCTGTCCAAGGCGTGGGCGGCAATCGACCTCCGCTCCCTCGGCGTCGAGGAGCTGAGGTACCGCAAGGCGAGGACTGGAGCGATCCTCTTGGAGTTGCCGGGTGCGGAGACCGGACCCAAGGCGGACGTCCTAGCCGCCAAGGTGAAGGAGGCGATACCGGCTGACGTCGTGCGTGTCACCAGGCCCACGAGGTGCGCAGATCTGCGCATCTCAGGGCTCGATGAAACAGTCACGGCGGAAAAGCTCATCGCCGCAGTGGTCAGGGCTGGGGACTGTTCCCCAGACCAGGTGAAGACTGCTGGCCCGCGTCCCGCCTACGACGGGACGGGATCAGCGGTCGTCACTTGTCCCGTGGCGACTGCAAAGAGGTTGGCGGACGCCGGGCGTCTTCTGGTCGGGTGGGTGTCGGCGAGGGTGAAAGTCCTCCCGCCCCGTCCCCAGAGATGTTTCCGGTGTCTCCGCGGTGGCCACGTCGGTGCAAAGTGCCCGGCGGGAATAGACTGCAGTCGGATGTGTTTCCGCTGCAGTCAGGAGGGCCACACCTCCGGACAGTGTTCCGCTGCTCTGCACTGCGCGATCTGCGCGGCCGCAGGCAAGGCAGCGGGTCACCGAGTAGGCAGTAAGGCCTGCTCGGTGAAATCCTCGTCGTCTTCGTCGTCGTCCTCGGGGAAGAAGGGGGGGAAATCAGGAAAGGGGAAGAGGGGAAAACGTTCCCCGAAACCCCTGGCTGAGTCGGCGGCCGATGAGGCACCGACAAAGCCAACGTACGAGGGAATGGACGTCGCCTTTTAATGGCGCTCCAGATCCTCTACGGGAATTTAAACCACTGCGCCAGAGTTCAGGACTTGTTTTCCCAGAGCCTGGCGGAGTGGTCGATCAGCGTGGCCGTGGTGGCGGAGCCCTATTTCGTTCCACCCAATCAAGACTGGGTGGGCGACGTGGATGACTCCGTGGCCATAGTTATGCGCCCCGCCGCAGGGTCCTCTCCTCTCGCCGACGTGTCGAGAGGCGTGGGTCGCGTGGCGGCGCGTATAGGCGGGATTGTCGTGGTCGGGGTCTACGCACCCCCGCGTTGGAACGTGGCCACTTTCGAAGATCTCCTGCAAGATCTGCAGAGGGTCGGCGCGAGTAGCCACCCTCGCCCCGTGTTAGTGCTCGGTGACTTCAACGCCAAATCGGCGCGTTGGGGTTGTCCGTTCACTGACATGCGCGGCGATCTGTTGGATGAGTGGGCGGCATCGTTGGGTCTTTCGTGTCTCAATCGAGGTTCCGTCAACACGTGCGTGCGTCAGCAGGGCGGATCCATAGTGGACGTGTCGTTCGCTAGCCCGGCTCTCGCTCGCCGTGTCCGAGGCTGGAGAGTTCTCGAGGAGGTGGAGACGTTGTCGGATCACCGGTACATCCGGTTCGACGTCTCCGCCGCCGACTCGGGCTCTCCCGCCCGCAACGCTTCGGTTGTCGGTGGTGGTCCTCGTTGGGTCTTAGGGCGTCTCGACCGTGAAGCTTTTCTCGAGGCGACTATCGTGCAGAACTGGGTCAAGGGTGTTCCAGCCCCTGCCAGCGCAGCGCAAAAACTTCAGCGCGGATGCCTCATCGCCGGCCGTGCCCTCAATCCGTGTTAGGAAACCGGTTCCTAACATTAACTTTCACGCGTTCTCGCGCGTCCACACCACCTGCAGCTAGGAATAGACGTGATTCGTCGTTTCGGACTGTTGCTCGCGTTCGCGGTCGCGTTCCCCATATCGTCGTCCGCACTCGGCGGAACAAATAAATGTTAGCGTAGGGAATAGGTTCTCCCCACTATCTCCGCAAAGCCAGGCAGACAGGCATCCTAGCCTGATGCCTACGTTTGTCCGGGTCAGACTCGGACGACATGGACGTCGCGTTTCCCGCGCTAGGGGCGAGTTCGTCACCCCAAAGCGGAAAAATAAGAGGAAGGCGCCGGCTTCCCCGCCGCCCTCCCAGACAGTCCCGAAGGACCTCGCCGTTGAGGATGCGTCGAGGCAGCCGACTCCGCTGCCCGTCGCGCAATCGGCAGTGCCCAAACCTGCGGCTGCACCTTCTCAGATGCAGCCTGGGAAGATGCGTCCCCCCCCTCCTGTTACGATCCAGGACAAGGCGTCCTGGACGAATATCTCTGCGGCGTTAGCGAGCCGCAAGATCCATTTCACCACCGCGACGAATGTTCGCGATGGTATCATGGTGAAGGTGTCAACCACGGACACCTTCCGCGACCTCACGAGGTTTCTCCGTGAGGCGAAATATGCCCACTTCACCCACGCGCTGGAGGAGAAGTCCCTCCGCGGAACTCTCTTGTGATGACATCTCTGCCTCCCTTAAGGAGCAGGGTATCCCCGTAACAGAAGTGCACTGTATGCACGATCAACGAGGCAGGAGACCATATAACATGGTCCTTGTCTCGCTTCCCGCCACCGAGGAGGGCAAGAAGGTCTTCGGCCTGAAGACCCTCTGTGGCCTGTCCCGGATCTCCGTGGAGGTTCCACATAAAAAACCTACCCCTCGCAGTGCCACCGCTGCCAGGGGTACGGACATACCTCTCGGAGCTGCTTTATGGCTCCGAGATGCGTAAAGTGTCTTGGAGATCATCTGACCCCTGACTGTCCCCATCCTAGGGACACAGCCGACCCTCTCAGCTGCGTACTATGCAGGCAAGAGGGTCATCCTGCGAATTACTGTGGGTGTGTGCACCCAAGGTAAAATGCAACCACCATAATAAGAGTGGTAAGCGCGTTCCTCAGGAACGCTGCCCCGCTCCTCCTCCAACCCCAAGTGCCGCCTATGACACTGAGGACTTTCCCGTGCCTCCCAGGCACGTCGGCATCGCCTTCCGCGGTGCCGACCCGTCCCTCCGCCCCCTGGCCCGCAGCCCCTTTGGCTCCGTGGGCCCCTAGGCCCCAAGCCAAGGCGCGGCCGCGCCTGGCTACCCCCCTCAGGCCAACTCCACCGGCTCCTCTTTCTCCTGCGCATTCACGATGTGCAGGACGTAGTCGCCTTCAACGCAATGTTGAACAGTGGCTCAGGAAACGCCGAGCTTTGACGCTATCGCGCGTTTCCCCGATATCGCCAGGACCCTCCAGAACTTGGCGCGCGCTCCCATGTACCCGTAATCGATGGCTAAGGTCAAGCCACGCGGTCTTTCCCTCTCCTTTTTTAACGCGCGGAAACTAGCTCCGTAGCGTGAATTCGTCGCTAACTTTCTCCGCGATCGTCAAATAGACGTATTTCTCGTCCAGGAAACCTTTTTAAAGACAGGTGATCGCACTCCCGGGATTGCAAATTACAATATAGTTCGTAACGACAGGACCCCTGAAAGGGGCGGTGGTGGTACCCTTATTTACTATAAACGGTCTCTATATTGCTCGCCGTTACAAGCTCCGGAGTTTACCAATATGGAAGTTTCAGTATGTAGAATCGGTATGACTGGCCATCCGTCAATCATACTCGTGTCTGCATACCTCCCCCCAAGAAGCGACCCTTAAGGTTAGATCTAGAGACGCTTTTCGCATTAGGCGACTCTGTTATTATCGCCGGCGATCTCAATTGCGGGCACACATTCTGGAACATCTAGATAGCTAGGACGGCTTGCAAGCTCAGGTGACAGCCAAGCCGAGGTTCGTAGCATTTTGGTAACCCTTATGCTAGTCACCTTTTGCGGCCGAGTGCCTTCAGCACTCGCTCCCAAAGTTCGGTGAAGCTGTTAAGGCTCCTCCAGTGAACAGCATTAGCTAGGTTAAAAAAAAATGGCAGCATGTAGTCAACGACCGCGCTCTCCAACAAGAAATAGTCAGCAAGAAAGAATTAGTCGGCAAGTAATAGTGAACCAAGCTTTGCGCTTCAGTGATCCCCGCTCCCAACTGACCGTGATCCGCTAACCGAACTTTCAGTGATACGCGTATCGAACTTTCAGTGATCCACGTATCTCGAATTCCACGTAAGAACCTCAGTGTACCGAGATACGTTTCGTGCGCGTTTCGACTTAACGTATAACTTGCGTACTATTGTGAGTACTGGTGTGCGTAATATTGCGAGTACTATGGTGCGTACTATTATAATACTGTTGTGAATACGAATTGTAAACCGTGTCTATATTCCTGTGAAAAATATTAATAAATACACTGTTGAAAGTTTGATGTCTGGCATTATTTACTGCACCTCTCGCAATCCAGCAACAACGATGCGAACATAGTGGATGTTAGGATATCTATGATCTGTATTCATTCTATGTTGTCTGTGCCTCTCGATATATAAATTCAGTTAATTTTAACGGGTTTTCACGCGTTACTTTTGCTTTTTTCTATCCCGACGTTTCGGCTGGGTTTCACCAACCGTGGTCACGGGCTGACTGGCGGTGCGCGGCGTCGCCTGTTGCGTTTAGGGGTATTTTGATGAACTACCCCCGTTTGGTCTTTATATTTATTATAGTCACAACACACAACACTAACAGTGTCCATCGACGATGCCTGTGACGATAAATCGATTTCGAAAACGGGGGTAGTTCATCAAAATACCCCTAAACGCAACAGGCGACGCCGCGCACCGCCAGTCAGCCCGTGACCACGGTTGGTGAAACCCAGCCGAAACGTCGGGATAGAAAAAAGCAAAGGTAACGCGTGAAAACCCGTTAAAATTAACTGAATTTAAATATGGAACGCGAAAACTTAAAAAATTACACCTCTCGATATATTCACATAGATACGTCATTAAAGTCTTGTATTGGTTACTCGTGGTTGCATTTATTAAATTCCCCAAATAAAGACACAACAGTGGACTGCCTAACACCTCAAGCGGTCCCGCACAAATACAAACTGTTATTTTGTCTTTCAACAAACTCGTTCTAATGTTTTTACTAAATTTTTAACACTGATTACAATTTTGGGCGTTAAGGTGTTCTTAATAAGTCTCAGCACCTTAACGTGGTGATTGTTCCTCTGTTTTATTTTAGAAATCGTTTTTGTGATTTCTTGTAATTCGCGTAAATTCTAAAACTACAGTTTAGAACTAGTTTATAAGTGAATTATTTGAACGAGTATCTAAAACTCGACTACCGACTATCTAATTATATTCGTCAGGGAGATAAACACGACCAGTGATGGTGAATATATCGGAAAGAGGTCTCTTAAATCTGGGTGCAGGTTCAAGTCGCGGGCGTTTCTGCCGGGTATCGTTTACCTCCCTGCCATACGAACTTCAACTCTTATTTCCTTTTTGATTGTAATGAATTATAAGCGTCTAAGTGTTTCTTTGAGTTTTTATTAAGAAAATAAAGATTTCTCTGCTACGACGGTTTTAGCGAAACCATCGTCTCGAAGGGTTTTGCTTGTTGAAAAATCTTAAATATCAAAGAAATCTTATTTCCTCCGAAATATACACTTATATATATATATGAAAACATAACGTTATTGGACAACAGAACATTCATTAAACTAAAATATACATTAAATGCAATAAACAAAACAATATTCACTGAATACAACTTAAGTTAGAAATCACAACATTTAAGTTAAAAACTAAGTCAGTCTTCTCGGAATGTGGTAAACAACACCGAAGGGAGTATCACATACCCGTAACGTGGTTGGGTTCATCTCTTCAACACCATCATTGGTTTCTCTATACGGAACGCTTCCAAGAGTTCCTGAAATTAAATAAATAGGGTTCCTTTAAGACGTCACCTCAAAACTACTGAACAAATCCGGATGGGATTACTATCTTTCGACGCGAAATTTTTCCTAGATTGGGTTATAGGCTGTATATTTTGTTCCATCGACTCTTTATAATTTAGTTTTTCGATTTACTCTTATGTACATTTATCCGGTAAAAAAATAAACAAAGAACTCTTGTTCTTCATTCCTTAGTTTTTTTTTAGGTATGGTATATGATTAAAACGCAGTGAAGAGCATTTAAAACCCGGGCGCAGTTACGTTTTTTCCTATACCAAGAGTCATTTCTGGTAAATCAAAATTAAATAAAAAAAATATTTATTCAATTTAGGCCGTAAGAAAGCGCTTATGAAAGTCTAAAACACTACCACCGGTTCGGAAAACAACCCAGTCGAGAAGAGCGCAGGCGAGAAACTCGATCTGGTTCTTTTTTTTATAAATATAATATAGATCACTTTTTTTGTCATAAGTATAAAAAAACTATACAAATCATAGTTTTAATAATGTTAGCGGGTGCGCACATAGAGGGGTGTAACTTCCAGACATCACTATCGTTCACGTAATGCTCCGCCCTGTAATAACCTTTTGAGATTAAAACTTGCTTGACATAATACTTGAACTTATTGTCAGGTAAATCTGTAATGTTACTTGGGATCTTATTGTAAAACCGAATACTATTACCTATAAAGCTCTTATTACACTTACTTAACCTAAAGCGTGGTTCCGGACAACTTGTCTTTACTTCTAATATTAAAATGATGACGATCATTCACTAGATCTAGTTTGTCTACATTTTAACGAACATTAAGTTATCGAAGATATATTGGGAGGTTAAAGTTAAGACACCATATTCTTGAAACTTATTATTAAGACCTTAAAAAGCTAAGACTCATACTACTATTGACAAACTGAGATCAATTAATAGAAGAATTGATGTTTAAGAAAAAAAAAACAATTTCTAGTACTGAATCAAAATTTTCCCTACAAAATCATCAATGTTCGATTTTTCTGTTCCGGTGTGCGAACATTCGAATCATTAAAAATCAATTTTAGATCTTATGGTTTCAACACACAGACAGCGGGTCGGGACGCCAGCGCGATGTTTTTATAGAAGACGTCGTGTTGACGCGAGCCGAGCTACACCTCTCCTATAGTAAAATCGTGATGGCGTCCCGACCCGCTCGTTGTGTTTTCAACCCATTAGTGACAATGAAAAATGTTTTTTTAACCCACTAAAATGACAGATAAATATTTTACTCGATAGTAAGTAGAAACCATTAGGCTATATCAGGGCTATTCAAAGTATGCGACGCGGTGCTTGCGAAAGCCACCCCGTGTCCCCCGCCATCCAAAATGCGGCGGTCGGCCCCGGGGGGTTTTAGTGGGTATTTCCGGGCGAGTCCCACACTGGCACGGAGTTCGTTCCTCCGTGCCCCCTTACCTATTGCATTGGGTGTCTCCGGTCTCACTAATGCAATAGGTAAGGGTAGCGCGTAAGTGCATTTCCCCCGTCAAAAAAAAGAGCTATTCGGAGTATGTTATCAATAATAAAAGTAAAAACAAAAGTCAAAAAAGGTCGATTAATTAGATCCTCGATATTGTTGTGAATTGATTTATCAAGCTTTAATTCGGTTTGATTAAAAAAAAAAAAAAATTCGGAATAAATCACCATCCCTACATTACACTAAGATTCGAACTTGTTTCGAGTTATGAAATTACAGTAGCACTAAGCTATGATTTAACTGTATTGTAAGAAGAGAAGTTGTCCAAGTGGACAGAGTCACGGTTACAGCTAGTTAACATAAAGACATTCGAGTCACCTTCCACCGCTTCATATCAATAGATACGATGAACTGATTCTCGTCCGAGATGTCCCCGGAGTCCCCCTCCGAGGGAGCGCAGGGGCTCAGGAACGGCAACTCATATTCCTCATCTACAACAGAACATACAACATATCACTTCAAATCCGTTTCACGTGTTATTATCTATGTATAATAACGTACCATTTAAATATAAAATAAAAAGAATGTACATCCTGTCAGAAAAAGTAAACAGTGCTTCCCCTTCTGGGTTAAACTCACCATTTCGAACAATAATCGTCCAAAACCCTCAGAAATTACCAAAGTATAGCCATATTTTTTGATTTTTTTTTTTGACGAGGAGAATACATTTACGCACTACCCTTACCTATTGCATTAGTGAGACCGAAGTCCACCAATACAATAGGTAAGGGGGTGCAGAGCGACGAACTCCGTGCCAGTGTGGGACTCGCCCGGAAATACCCACTAAAACCCCCCGGGTCCGTCCGCCGCATTTGGGATGGGGGCGATATGGGACTGCACAGCATGCCGCCGCGTCGCCCCCTGCAGCGAACCCACCGGGCCTTGTCGTGCAATGGCCCAATGGGGATGGGGGAGAATATTCTCGACCCCACCTCTTCACCCGCCCCCCCGAAGGGAGGCCTGACCCAACGGTCACATTCCGGGACAGGATAAACTCCTGCCCCAATAAAAATAAACGGGAAGAAAGAGACAGAGCGGAGACGGTATGTTAACCACCCTGGGTTCGAACCTCCGACCTTTCATTCGTACTGTCAATGAGACACGCGGAATAGTCCACCGGGTTAAACACGCACTCGGTGATTACCTACCTGCAATTTTTATGTCGCAATTTGCTCAAATTTCTAATATTCTACAGAGGATCGGATTTAGATCAGCCTGCCTAATTACATGAGTTAACGGACCCGCCTCTCTATTTCTAACTACGTTTGATCGCTGACTCATCGTTATCTCATGGAAGAGCTTTTGGACTCTTGAATAATGAAAACAAATATAATATTACAATAGAAGAATATATAACACTTGTATTTACTTACTTGTATGTATGTCCGGCCTCTGGGCGAACACACAAAAACTATACCAAAAACTAACGACATGTCAAAGAGCTAAAAAGACATAAGATATATAATAAAATTAAAAGACGTGGCTAAAGTAAAAACTCTTAAGTGGATGTGGGTAGGACATATGTACAGAGAAAATAAACCAAATGGACAAAAAGACATCACAGTGTAACCGCCTACATTTTAAACAAAACGAAAAAGAGGAGGACAAAGAAAACGATGGTCTGATGAAATAAAAAAAAAAATGCGGATCCATTGTGGCTAGGGTTGCCACCCTTTTTTGTTTTTATGTTATTATGTCAAAATAAAGTAAGATTCATTTTACTTTATTATTTTGCTTAAAAAAACATTATTTTCATACTTAGCAATTTTTAACAAATAACTATTATTACAGCTGCGCACTATTTTTAGTCTATATTAAGGTCGAAGTAAATAATTTATTTTTATCCGATTCAAAGAAGTTTTGTTTTTTTCGTTTTTGGCTTTTTACTATTCATTAAAGAAACTCTCTAAAACTCTTCGTGAATGCTAACACGGCTGAGCAGCTGAAAGTAATTGCAGAGAAATAATGGTATTTTCGCGTACTTTATTGTTCTTATAATTAATCCGAAATAACTTACAATACTTTAAAGAACGGGTGGCAACCCTAATTATGGCATCGAATAGCTACAATAAGAGAACGGAAAAACCTGGAACAGGCCGTTGTGGCGTAAAAGCCCGCCGACTTACAAAACAATGTTCTAGTATTAATTTTAATGTATTACTGTTTCTTGTTGGCAATAAAGGATATGATTATTATATCTAATCACATAAAAGATCCATAAAAAAATTAATCGAAATTTTGAGGGCGTCGGAGCCAAATTAACTTCAGATCAGCTATTCACAATATATGTGTCGGTGGGTCTGGTCTAATGTCATTTATCATTATTTCAGTGTAATTAATACTATAATTTATATAAAGCGATGATGGCGTAGTAGGTTATGCGGTCGGATTACGCATCAACGGACGCGGGTTCAAACTCACCTACACAACTCTAAAAATCAGCCTGAGCTTTCTGTGAAGGGAAACATCGTGGGGAAACCATAGCGCATGGTAGGGCATGACCGCCTTTATCTAGTGTTCTGGGGGACTTTGATCCCCTAACTACAATAGATAAGGGTAGTGCGTAAATGCATTTCGCCCCGTCAAAAAAAAAAAAAAAAAAAAAAAAAAAAAAAAAAAAAAAAAAAAAAAAAAAAAAAAAAAAAAAAAAAAAAAAAAAAAAAAAAAAAAAAAAAAAAAAAAAAAAAAAAAAAAAAAAAAAAAAAAAAAAACCCTCCCCCTCCAACTAGAAAAACTGTCGCCAAATACCAACAGGTGTGTCCCGTCAGCATTACTTGGCTCAGTGTGCTTACCTATCCTAGACCAGATCGTGAGATTACAGTGAAAGCACTGAGCCTAAACCGTGTAAAAAAAAATAAAGGACTAACCTAAATGAATGGCGACCAAGCCGTCTCGTACTAGAAACGAGACGTAGTAGATGTTCTCAACTGTACGCGCAAAACTATCCGGATCCAGCACGAGGTGGAAGTAACTCAGCGGTCTCTGCCCTCTGCCCTTGTACGTCTTGGTGATGAATCTATTCACGCGGCTGACCATTTCAGAGCCCTCCTCCACCTTGTCCAATCTGAACAACAAAAAAATAATACATATATTCTATAACTAGCTGTTTGCCTGCGGCTCCGCTCGCGATTCACATATTCTTCACAACCTAATATAAGTTTTAAGTAATTACGGGGGGAAATACATTTACGCACTACCCTTACCTATTGCATTAGTGAGACCGGAGTCCCCCAATGCAATAGGTAAGTGGGATTAAAAACGTGTTACCCATCCTGGGTTCGAACCTCCGACCTTTCAGTCGTACCGTCTATGAGACGCGTGGATTAGTCTACGGGGCTAACTACGCTCTCAAGTAGTTTATACCTAACCTAAAAATGAATGAAGAAAAACGAGTCTTTTGATTTTATTAGCGCGGAAAAAAAATGAGAAAGGATGAAAATTAAATTCAAAAAATTGCCTAATATAATCTCACTAATTGTTGTAAATGAAATGCGTGTTAGTGCAAGACACAAATTTTATTTTTTTACCCTCAACATATAACATCTTCCCTCTTTGGAAAAAAAAAATACAACACAATATATATATATATATATAGAAACACAAGATAATAAAAAAAATAAAAAGTCAGACTTGCACTAACACGCATTTTATTTACAACATGGCGCAGTCGGTCCGAGTAAAATATTAGTTTTTGGTTGCTGATAACCAGTTGAAGGAAGTCTGAAGGCATAGTCGTGGTTACAAGTTGAAAGTTTTTTTTTTTGACCTGGCTAATGCTGTTGGCATGAAGGACCTTTACAGCTTCACCGAACTTTGGGGGCGAGTGCTGAAGGCACTTACAGGACCTATGTACCTGCATAAGTGTGTATGGAGTGTTGTGCGTGTGATTGCTCAATGCATGGGCAGTGTCACTGTATCGCGCTGGCGGCGACGTCAAGAGCCTCCCCAGTTGGGGCACGAGACACGTCTTGGGTCGCCGCCTGATGATTAAGAGGATATACAGCGAAACTTATATTCTAAAAGATCCCTTCGTTAGTCGTAGGGCTTACAAAGATTACGGTGGCTAATCGGAAACATGCAGAGTGTGCGAGCGAGACGGGACACACGGACTTCTCTCATACGAGGTATTAAATATATGTAACCCGTGCGCCCGCGGCTCGCGCTAGTGTGCCGTTAGATGTTTGGCGAGGTCTCCACAGTTTAAATATTGAAAAGCAAGTTTATTTTTTATTTTAAACTTTTAAGAAAACTTACAGCTAATACAAATTATAAAATTGTACACAATAAAAACAGAAGGCCATTTACAAGTTTCCACATATATATATATATATATATATATATATATATATATATATATATATATATATATATATATATATATATATATATATATATATATATATATATATATAACAGAAAAAAATAGAAAGAAACTAACAGCAGTCAAAAGCACAAAGGGTTTAAGTAAAGAAAGAGGAACTTAAAATATTTTTCAGTTTCTTAGGACTACTATTGAAGAAATCTAAGTCTACTTCATTGAGCACTTTATTTGTGCTATCGGTCACTCTAATGAAATATGAGTTCTGCCTGTGTGTAGCTCTAACTAAAGAATTGTAAAACATATTACATTTCCTACACTGCACCGCCGGTACACTTAAGTTAACTTTACTCAGTATCTCCGAACAATCAATATAACCGTTGAGTATGCAAAATAAATAAAGTATATCAGCTATTTGTCTCCGTTCATACAATAGAAGCATATGACGTTTCTTACAACGCAATGTATAGTCAGACACAAACATACTTGATCTAAACTGGAGATAACGAAGAAATCGTTTTTGTATCTTTTCAATGCGAGTAATATATATATATTCATGTTAAAGAGTAGTGATTGCTTGTAAATAGTGATATATATTACGTTTACAATGGAACATGCAAGACCACCAGCGGATTTATGCCTTAAACAATTTCTTATATTTTTAAAAGCCTCGGGAGCATAAAAAGAAGCTACAGATGTGAAAGCTAGTTTATTGATAAACTTACTGGGCCTTTTTTTTTTTTTTTTTTTTTTTTTTTTTTTTTTTTTTTTCGAGGGGAATGCATTTACGCACTAGCCGTCCAGCCAGATCTGGTTGAAACGAAACGAAGATGTGTGACAATCTCTCGCACGAAAGCGCGAGAGGCTGTCACACAGGATTAGTGTGGGACTCGCAGCGATAATTGCCGTTGGTCACTACCCACTAAACCCCCCGGTACCTCCCGCCACCTAATTGGAGCAAACACGGGATCGCGTATGCATGCACCGCGAAACTTACTGGGCCCTAGCGGTTATGACACGACATATCTAATCTCGCACTATTCAAAACCAGAGGGTGTCTGATTACTGGATTATAGAGATAAAATCATAGTAACGTAAATAAAATAAAGTGTTTCATAACTAGAATACATTCTATGTATGTATGTATATATTTGTGTTCTTTTTCGACAGGTTTTATTGTAACTGTAACATATCTCAAAATTAACTCGTAGCCCCTGTTTAGAAAACTTTTCTCGCATGTTTCGATGAATGATAATATCTTTGGCAGATATGCCGGTATTGAAACAATTTAATTGGTTTATCTGGTGAAACTCGTGCAGTTGTAGTAGTTGGTGGCGTGATAAGTTTTGAGGTTAGGTTAGCGGGCTAGTCAAGTGTCGGATTGGTGAGATTATACTGTAGTCCCATCCCGATATGTTCAGTAGTTTTGAGGTGATATTGCGTCAAAGCAACCCCATTTTCCTTATACACATATATAACTGTACCGTAGCTTGTATATTGATTTTTATTTCTCACACTACACTATTATGAGTATACTAGCTGGTGCCCGCGGCTCCGCCCGCGTTTCATATGTTCTGTGCATATGACGTTTCATTTATAGCTAATTTAAAGAAAACAAATGAATGAATAAAAGTAAGAGTATTTTGTTTTTATTAACGGAAAAAATGTATATAAGCGTAAATTGAAGTGGAAAATGTACAAAAGAGTAAATCGAAAAAAAAAAAAAATTAGAGGATCGGTGCAATCCAAAAAAATACCTGTCTACGAAAAGTACTGCGTTGAAAGGTGTTAGTCCTATCCCGATATGTTCAGTAGTTGTGAGGTGATGGTGCGTCAAAGGAATAATAAACAAACAAATTGAGAAAACATGGCAAAGGGCTCATAGAATTTTAAAAATATATAGCCTATAACCATCTACGGTTAATTCCGCGTCGAATGGTTGCGGTTTCACGCTGATCGGTCCAGTAGTTTTCGAGTTTACCTCGGACAAACAAAACAAACTTTGCTTATATATACATATATTTTAACCCTGATTTTTTTATATTTTAAACCATTGTAATTTTATTTTACACTGAATAGGGGTCTGGCTGATAAAACCATGGCTGATTGATGAAGGCAAACCAGATTGGATGAGAAATTCGATAAAACACAATTTCCGACGGTTTTTTATACCTTATCATCTATACTAGTAAATATAATTGAAGGGTCTGTTTTTAATATCAAAATAACAACTTTTTACTAAATACATATACGTATATAAGATACTATTAAAAAACACATTTTTTACATTTTTTGTCTGTCTCTTTGTCTAACCTTTGGAACAGATAAACGGATTTTTTTGCATGAAGTCACTTCATGTAACTTAATTTTTTTTTAATTTTTCGATATTAATTAGAGGGTAAAAAATTAAAAATCATGAAATTGTAAACAACATTAACGAAAAATTATATTCCTAAAACTATTTTACGTACCAAATAATATATGAAACGCGGAGGGAACCGGGGGCATACAGCTAGCTAGATTTTTTTTTTAATGTTTATAATGATTGTTTGATAAGGTAAACAAACGGTGCAAACCTATCGACGGCTTCCGGAGCGCTGAGGGCGGCCGCCTGGTGCCTCTCGGCGCGGCGGCGCGGAGCCCGCGGCCCCTGCTCGACCGGAGCCGCCGCGAACGTACCGTGCAAGTACGCCGCACTCGCCACTTCGCGTGGAAACGTAAACTCCCAGAAATCACCATTCTCCCGCTGTAAATTACACAATAAAACCTCTTTGCAGAACGACTCTTCTTAGATAATGGCAATCTGTGTACACACAATTTGTGCCAGTGTCATTGTGTTTTCAATTTTTCATCAATGTCATTAAGCTTCAGCAAAAACGGTGGCAAGTTTTTCAAAAACATTGAATATTGTTACGAGTCAGGAGGGTAGGATCGTAAGAGAATGCCGTTACTCCGCACCATCCATCCATTCAACCATATCACGTCCACGGCTGGACATAAGTCTCTCCGGCGGGTGGGCGATTGCAGTTGTTTGTGGTGCTCAGAGGATGCTGCTGCCATCACCTTTTTTTTTTTTATGTGGTTGAAATCTGCTCATTGAACGCTCGGACGTATCCATGAAACCGCAGTTTTTGCATACGTTGGTCCTCGCGACAGACAAGTTCACCGAGGGACACTCGTGGTGGTGACCCGCGTGCCAGGTTGGCCGAGGCCGACTGACTAAACACTCCACGTCCCTCAGCGGCGCAAAGATGCCAGGGCCTCCGGAGGCACATTATACATGTATTCTACAGAGGCCCTGACAGCGCCATACCTCACGGGAGGTCCGACGTCAAGTTGTTTTACGAGGCTTGGCGACCTCGGCGGGCGCCCGGACGACTGCCTCCTCCTTTGCGAACATAACAGACTCGCAACAGGAAGAGACAACCGCCCAAGCCCTAGAGCTCCCGACCATCGCGCTGCCCATCACCTGGTTTATCCCTTAGTCGATTTTTACAACACCCACGACAATGATATGGGATAGTGGTACTATTCATAGCCGGCACCACACGTATTTATTGTCTGTACAATCTCACACACAACTACTCAATGGTCTCCTCGTTGCACTGTCCCTTCCAGAAACTGTCGCTTATTCGATCTTCTCGTAAAGTGTAACACTTATCAATTCAAGTACACATTGTAATAGCAACCTTATCCTGAAGGGCTAAGGTACAACATTGCTTGCCTTAATAATTGTTAAACTCTTTTCTCCATTTCTTAGAACAAGATTAAGTTACTTATACAAGGACGACTTCAATTTGTTCCAGAACTCCAGAGGGGATGTCTAAATTATATACATCTAAGTACATTGAATTATTTTGATATAACTACTTCCAAATATTCGGCCCATCTCTAGCTATCATATACAATACGGGACCTCGCGAATCTCTAAAGACCAAGTTTCAAGAATATGATATCTTAACTTTACCCTCCCAATACATCTTCGATAACTTAATGCATATTCGTAAAAATGTAGACAAGCTAGATCTAGTGAATGATCGTCATAATTTTAATATTAGAAGTAAAGACAAGTTGTCCGGAACCACGCTTTGGGTTAAGTAAGTGTAATAAGAGCTTTATAGGTAATAGTATTCGGTTTTACAATAAGATCCCAAGTAACATTACCGATTTACCTGACAATAAGTTCAAGTATTATGTCAAGCAAGTTTTAATCTCAAAAGGTTATTGCAGGGTGGAGCATTACGTGAACGATAGTGATGTCTGGAATTAACCCACATCTCTGTGCGCACCCTCTAACATTATTAAGACTATGATTTGTATAGTTTTTTATATGACAAAAAAAATGATATATATTATATTTATAAAAAAAAGAACCAGATCGAGTTTCTCGCCTGCGCTCTTCTCGACGGAGTTGTTTTCCGAACCTGGGTGGTAGTGTTTTAGACGTTCATAAGCGCCTTCTTAGGGTCTAAATTGAATAAATAAATTTTTGATTGATATGATTTTTTTTTTATTTGATCATGGCTTGAGAGTTGGATTCAAGGTACATAGACGTAAGTTAGAATCCACCAATCCTATGATATAAAGAGTCTGTACTTTAGGATACCTTAGTAGCTTTACTCACAATAAAGTACTTATAACCGACGAGCATGTATGAAAGCGCTCATGAAAGTAGAGGAAGCGAAAGAGGTATGTCAAGATCGTAGCAAGTGGAAGGATGTAATCTCTGCCTACCCCCACCGGAGAAAGGCGTGATGATATTATATGTATGTAGTAGCTTTAAGTACAGTAATACCCCGCTTAGCGCGACCCCGTTACACGCGGTTTCACAATAACGCGAATTTCAAATTTTGCGCTCAAATGCCTCGCATTACGCGAAAGAGTGCGTACAAACATAATGTAAAGACAATAGATGTATTTTTCCGTAACAAAATAAGAGTATGTATCGCATAAAGTGTTCTTAGAACTAAAGTGATTGATTAAAATGATTTGTATTTTTTTTGTATTAAATTTTGACGTATGTTTAATCATAAGCCTCGATATTTCAGTTAACGCGATTTTTTTCGGAATGTATCCCTCGCGTAAAGCGGGGTATTCCTGTACTTTCATCATCATTTTTTAGACAAGTGACGTCTACTGGTGATCATTGCCCATCACCACGGGTCACTACAATAACTGGTGTTACAGCACCCATATCCAGAGGATTCTCGCGACCTTCTGCAGCTTGTTAGTCTAATTTATTGTGACGCTCTCTTCTGATATGTGATCGCCATTCGAGAACCCGTCTACCACATCCACTGCCATTTAAATTTAGCAATTATTTATGTATATGTGCTTAACTGCCTCGGTGGCGCAGTTGTATTACAGTGCGACTGCCGTTCTAAGGTCTCGGGTTCGATCCCCGGGTCGGGTCAAGTGATATTGGGTTTTTCTACTCAGTATCATCCTGGAGTTTGGAATTTATGCCCGATATGGCGACAGGCTCGCCCCCTGTCACATCTGGGTACGGAACTAAGCTCGGCGGAATGCGAGTAGTGTAGTTCGCTATTTCACCTCTGCCTAACCCTTCGGGGATAACAGGCGTGAGGTTATGTTATGTGCATATCACCGTTGACTGTGGTAGTCAGGCTGGTTTTTATATTTAACAACACTGTTTCTTAACCTTATTTTCCTCACCTTTGAGAATATGTTTTTTTCTTGAGTATGCATTTTAATTTTTTCGCCATTTTTGAGTATATTTGTAATCATCGAAGACGATATCTCAATCCCCCTAATTTTCCCTGCATTTTCTACTTCCAGTTATCCAGAGGGTGTTATCGCCCAAATCGAAAACGTATGTTCTACAACCTTAAGAAAACAATTAACAAGAAATTATATATACATATATGACTTACAATATGCTGAGCGAGGTCACGCCAGTTGTACATATTGACATTCCCGCTGACGGCTTCAGAGCATCTGATCGCGAGGTCGCTGGTAGCACGGAGCACCTTCGAGTCCAGGTATCCCTCACCTGTAATTTACAATTAACTTTTAACACATAGCTTTTACGGCGTCATTTTGTTGAAATGAACACTTATTAGAACAACTGTTTTACTGTAAAGTTAATATTTAAGCAACAATGTTTAGTCCCCACACACGCTTAGATATCGTATCGATGGACTTAAGGTTCGAACCCACCTATTTCAAAACGAGCCAGAGCTTTTGATTAAGAAATTATCATGATTAAATCTTAGCATAGTGTTGTAGTGATTTTTCTGACCCCTGTCCAGCTAGCTACCAGTTACTTACAGTACAAGTCACTTAACTTCACACGAGATTGTGGTAGAGCTCGTGAGAGTATTTTATAAATATCATGAAAACTTACAGATAAACAATAGAATAAATACAATGAACAAAACTGAAGGGCATTTAAGTTTTCACAAGTAGAACTATAGTAAGAAAACGTAGTGTATTTATTTATTTTAGGGAAATATACAGTTTATTTGACTAATTACTAAATATTATAAAACAAGATCATACACCCAATAAAGTTTCCACTCAAAACAAAAATATACACAAAAAAAAAAACAAAAAGCGCCTCAGAACAAAATCAACATCATAAATATATACTAATTACAACATTAACGGTAAGATTTAAAAAAAAAAAAAAAAAAACAAAAAAGAATGAATTCAAATCCAAATTGACCATAGATATTTACACAATCTTTAAACATATAATATATCACACTTTGCTCTAATTTCTCTTTTATAAGACGTTGTGTTTGCAATAAAGAATATATCGGAGTCATTAAAGTATAAATTATATAAACTGCAAGTCCTATACAGGAATGTGTTTGCAACATAGTTAGTCCTACAGAGAGGAACATCAAATAAAAACTGTTTTCTGGCATTAGGCCTAGGGCACCTAAAACCTAGTTCACTAAGAAGATAAGGGGAGTCAACAAGGTTATGGATTAGTTTAAATAGAAACATTTGATCACGTTGTATCCTTCGTTTATGTAGGGAAGTTAATTTAGGAAGTGATGGGTTGCTATGAAACTTATACTGTATAAACTTCTCTGAGAAACAAATTGGAATTGCATGTAATTAATAAAATTATCGGTTTCAATAACAAAAACATTACTAGCTTTATGCTTGTCTCTGGTTCATAAATAATTTTAATCTTTACTCACATCAAGAGGATTCTCAAAGTTACTTTATTTTCAACTTCATTTACTAATGTCCCCATAACTTTTTTTATAGAAGTTACCAAAGTACAGCATAGTATTTTAAAACACCTTTAGATAAATACTATCACAACATCAACTCCATACCAACTGATCTTCGGTTGAAACTTCATACAGACTGTATTGTACATTTATAACAGTGAACCATAAGACATTTAGTTCATAATACATGACAAAAAATATACATAAGTAACCTTGTAAGAGTTTATGATGGTAATTCAGTTTTATACAAACCATTTTAACTAAAAAGCCTAGTTCGACTGACCATAAGGGACCAATACACCCATAAGGCTAAAGAATTCTGGAATAATTTGCCAGGACAAATTCATTCCAAAGAGCTCATCAGGGGATATACTCAGCGAAAAGCTGAGGAAGCCCTGATGCTCAGTAGGAATCAGTTGCGGGTATTCGTGAGAGCGCTAACTGGGCACTGTTGTTTGCGCAAACATATGTACAACATGAGTGCCCAGAACACAAGAGAGTGCAGATTCTGTGAAGTCGCAGATGAAACACCAAAGCACATCTTGTGTGATTGTGACCCACTAATACCCATACACAACCGAGTTCTGGGCAAACATTGATTGTTCCCAGAGGAAGTACAGACGCTCTCTGCCAAAAAGATCCTACAGTATATCCAGGTTGTAGGTCTAGGCAGTGAGCTTTAGGAATATGGGGGCGATCACAATAGATCTTATCTAGGTCGCAGTGGCACAGGACTGTTTTAGCCTGCATAGCCCCTCTCTCGAATAATAATAATAATAACCATTTTAACTCAATTCTCAGAAGAAGCATATTATCAATTGGGTTCAATTTGAAACATACATTTTATGTTCCAATGCTCAGTTCACAAAACGGGTTTATATATTGCTCAGTGATTTGACCTCAAATACATCTGATGTTGAGTGATAATGTCATTCAGAATGGTAAACGAACTCAGCATAGAAATATTGGCTCTCAAATAATGCTGCCGGAACACATCTATTGGTTGATGTAGACAGGGTGGTAGTTGGCCATGAGGACATTATTAGAAAAGGCCCTATCACTATGCTCTGATTGCCGAAAGATGTTTTCGTAACTTAATGTCACCAACAACTTTCAACCTATGTCCATTGATGTAGAATCTGATCGCACTACCAACTGAGCCATCATCTCTACATTGCTGGAAATAAGGGTTACACAATCCAGATAATATTAAATATATCTGTTTGCTACTTTACAACAGAAAGAAAAGACTTAACTGACATGGTACTCTGTTGGCACTATTGCATTAAAAGTGTATATTTTATGTACCTGGATGTTGAACTCTCTCTTCGATGCCTCCATTGGCAAGCAGATCCTTTGCTTCCCGCACCACATTCGCAGTCTTCTCCATACAATCAGTATTGTTACCGATTTCATCATCTGAAATAATTTGTTGAAACATCATATCACTCAAAATATACTTTCAAGTTACATTTACTGGTCTTAACCATCTCTGATAGAGTACGACATCTTGCGACAGTCAGAAAACAAATATTTGAAAATGTAACTCCGTACATTTTTGTGAGTTTAACCATTAAAACGACCAGGAGAAAAAAAATAAAACCCAGGAAGTTCAGAAAAAAAAGATTGAATGGTTGACTTTACTAGCAAGTGTTAAAATATGTGAGAAATATCTTTGCTTTCTCTTAGTACTAAACAAACGTTAGGAAAGTGATTAGGTTGTTACTGTGTAAAGTAGACGAACCTGCGGGCACACAGCTAGTAATCAAAATAGATATAAATGTACACAATAAAACTTTTTTTTACACGGTATAGGCTCAGTGCTTTGATCACAATCTCATCTGATGTCAAGTGACGGTGTGGTCCAGGATGGTAAACACACTAAGCCTAGAGATACTGATTCTCAAGTGATGCTGCCGGAAAACACCTACTGGTATTTGGCGAGAGGTTTTCAAACTTGAAGCTACCCGGGCGGGCATAATTAGAAAATACCTTACCGCTCATGCTATGGTTTACTCATGATGTTTTCCTTCACCGATTTAAAATTGGATAAGGGAGCGTAAACCTGCGTTTATTGACGCGAAATCCGACCGCAATACCCACTGCGCCCTCATAAAAACTTAATATTAAAAGCTAGGTCTGAACCAATCAGCGGCGCTTGCGAAATCCACCCCATGTCGCCCCCATCCCAAATGCAGCGGACGGCCCCGGGGGGTTTTAGTGGGTATTTCCGGGCGACTCTCGCCCGGGTGAGTCCCACACTGCACGGAGCTCGTCACTCCGTGCCCCTTATCTAGTGTACTGGGGGACTTAGATCCCCTAAGTACAATAGATAAGGGTAGTGCTTAAATGCATTTCCCCCCGTCAAAAAAAAAAAAAAAAAAGGTCTGAACCAATCAAAGTCTGAATACAATGTCTACTTACCGGCATCAAGCTTCGGTCCGCCATTTTGATTTTAATGAGTACGAAAAAAGGCGTAATAAAGTAATTGAATTATCTGCCGATTTACAGCTGACTATATATCAATACAGTATACTAATACTTATAAAAACAATACAAAAATGAAGCTACAAAATATACGCGCCATTTTGAAGCCGATGGAGTTTGTTCCGAAAAATATCGGGAAAGTTCTTTAAGGCAAAATGTTTTACTGGTAAATAATTAGTGAAGACTTATCACGACAATAAAACCAGAACTCACAGAGTACTACTGTACATAATAGAAATATATAACCCATTTTGATGGCGGCAAAACTTGATACCTGGATAAACGCTAAACCTATATTATAAAGTACTCTGTGCGTTAAACTATACAAAATCATTATTGACAAATTACAAGCTGTATACATACCTAAAGATGATAGCTCTTCGAGTAAAGCTCTATATCGCAGTTTTCTATCGTTACTTCCTAGGCTAGAGCGCCCTGATTGCCTCCCGTCGTTAGAAGACATTTTTACAGTATCGTCACTACCGAACTCATCCCCAAAATAAGTAACGCCTGGTGGGCGGTCACACAACTACGAGCAAATCCGTTATAAATACGCTGGCGCCAAAACAGTGTTGCCAACATTATTTTAACGAATCCACAAATTGAGGTATCGTAACGGGTAAACCACCAGAAAACCACTAAATTTGGCGATCCCTCAAATCACTAACATAATGATCTTGACAGACAGATAGTACCTAAAACATTACTTACACATGGCTTAATTTTAAAATCTGCTTTCTCCAACCATGTCTTTGAAATTCAGTACCTCGTACCAAAATTCCTTTGTATTTTGTGTATTTTTCCAATAGAGTAAATAGATTTGACGCCACTGCTCGTCAACGTTCACATCCTGCTTTTTATTAAAATGCAACATCAGGTCAGCGATCGGCTTTTAATTGTGAAACAGTGCATGATCTACACTGTCTTTTAATATTTTTCATGAGCTTCAAGTTTTCGGGCAATCTATTTTTCAGTTCAGTAATTGAATTTAGCAAGTATCGCTTTAATGGTGCCAACGCATTTATGATCCCGTCTGCATCACACTCATTCAACACTGGAAGATCTAGCAAGTTCTTTTAATCTGAGTCTCGTAACCAACAATCACGGAACTTTAGGGGGGTAGAGACATATTTATTTTAAAAAATTAATAAACCAGAACAAGTATAACATGTGACGCGAACTCCGAACGGTACTGTACTAAAGTACTAATCTAACATCTATCCGTTACATTTTTATGCATGCATAGGAAGCACACATTTCATTCAAATCAAACGTGACTCAGTAACTATAGGTATAAAGTCTGTTATTAAAGTTATTCAAGAAATTGACAAACTATTTTCAGGGATAGCCCCGAAAATCTGTCTAAGAATTGTCAAATTAAAAAAAAAAATAGACATTCTAACGTAAACATTAGAGTTAACATATAAATATTAAGTAAACATGTAAATATCTAAATCGTGCTAGTGGTTGAATTTCGTACCTTACCACGGACTGAAGCAACCAATGCCACTAGAAAAAACCACTAGCCACTAAAACCGAAACTTGTTTGCTAAAGTTAATAAGTTAACACTGCGCCAAAAGAAACAGCGTGACCACTCTTTTTCAGCAAATCTACTAAAAGGATCGCTGAAAACTACTAATACATTTTACAAATCTAGTAAGTTTCTACTTATCAGGCAGACAATGATTCAAATAACATAAAAATCAAATTAGCAAAATGGTTTATTTATTGAAAATTTACAATATTGGAATTCTAAACATCTCTATCGAATTTTATTTTTTTACAATTTTGAAGTGGTATTTCTTTACGCATAATGAGAGTAATGTCAAAGTCGCATCACGCGATTATGATTTTGAAAATTAAAAGACACGTTCCATAAACCACGTAGTGAGCGTCAGATGAGTCAAAAATAATAAACACACCATACTTTTTGACAGTGGAATTATTATTATTTTATCTTCTTTGTGGTGTATTCGTTCTTAAGGAAACATGTGCATAGCTATAACCGTTAGATTAGGTAAAGCAAATTTCGCGAAATTTTTAACATAGTTGAGGTTCGTACCATTTTGATAATTTTGGTAGACGCTGGCTGCCATTTTACACTAAGTTTTATACAATCGTCAATGGCTAGTTTTTTAAACTATTTATAGCATCAGTAGCAGATTATACGTTTCACGTGTTAAATAAAACTATTTATTTGAGTAGCAGGTTATATGCTGACTAAATACAGATGGTTGGTAATGAGAACAAATCACTACCATACGATGTAATGATCATAACATGGCAGCATTGCAAACCAGCTATCGCTATGATTGGATGATACACTCCACCAGATCGCGGGACAGGTAAAACGAAATAATCCGAAGTCAAGCCGAATTCAACCGATCGCGTGAGTGAGATAAAAAAACGAAGCATTGTGAGATAGCATTAGGAATGAATATATTAGAGGAAGTTTGAAAGTGGCGCCAATAACAGACAAGTTAAGGAGGCGGTCGTTTATCCTGGTATGGACATGTGATGCGCAGGGAGAAAGAGAATGTTGTAAGAAAGGTATTGGACATGAATGTGGACGGTTACATGGGAAGGGGAAGACCAAAGAAAAGATGGATGGACTGTGTGAAAGATGATATGTTTAGAAAAGGAGTGAATGCGGAGATGACAACAAATAGAGAGGAATGGAAGAGGAAGACATGTTGCACCGACCCCAAATAAAAATGGGAAAAGGGTAGGGAGATGATGATGATGATGATGTGAGATAGCATGTGCGGTTTGTTGAATTGCCACGATTTATTGGAATACAATGCGCATTTTATTTGAATTTTAGACCATGAATCAAACAACTAAGGCGATGAAAGTGCAAAAATTGTATTTAGGTTAGAGTGTCACATTGTTAAATATACATTTTCTGGTAAATACATTTTATAATTTCCGTTTTCCAATGACACGCGCCGTTTTATTATCTATATCTCTGATATCTTTTTTCGATATTCATTTTAATATGTTGTAAAGGGCAATTATGATTAACATTAAATGCACAATGTGTCTATCCTATTTAATTGAATATGAATAATACTGTATTGTTTAAAATAGCGTCGTAAATAACCCTTTATTGTTTTTTGTAATATGTACATGATAAAAATGGTTACTTTGGGTTATCATTATGAGATAGAAAGCTGCTACTAATAATAAATAGTTAAATGAAAGAAGAATAATCTTGTTTAAAAATTAGGACGAAATATAATTATTGCAATGCCAACCTGGCTTTTATGCTGGCTTTTAATTATTTTTCCCTAGAATGTGAACTTTTTTTTTATCTACTTCTAAAGTAAAACAAAATTCAAAAAGGTTTAAAAAGTTTGTGTCTTCTTTGAATATTCAGCTACATTTGGTCTTTGTAAATGAATAAATAGTTAGCAATTATTTCTAAATGAGTTAAAATTAAATTTACGTGCATAAACAAATACACCAGATTAATTTATATGAATACGGAAAAATTAAATTAATTGCCAGATTACAAAAAAAAGTTAAATTCTATAAAAAAGAATACACACACAAATCTTTATGGCCGCTCGGAATATAGACGGATTCGGTTCTTTCTTCTCTTTTCTTCTTCTTACAACATCTTTTGCTATACCTTTCAGTCTGTTGTACTCACATATTTTCTTGATTACATCAACTTTTACTACTTTTTGCATTCTATGATTGGCTCTTGTACTTAACCAGTCCATCCAAGCTTTCTTCTTCTCAGTCACTGCCTTTTGATCTTCTTCACTCATAATCTTTAATTTACAGTTATTTCTTCTCTTACTCATACCGCATACATGAATAGCGACTTACACAATTTCATCTTTAAATGGTTTCCATATGTTTTCCATTGAACATGCTTCATTTAATGCATCAAATCTCTAACACAACCTATTCCCAAATTCCTCTCTTTACCACTTTCACTTGCAGGTTCTCTACCTGAATGCACTCTAGTGCACTCATTTTACTAACCATATGACGTCGCCATCGTTTAAAAAGGTCTTCTAATTCAGCATAGTAGAAGAAAATGGTCTGTACCGATACCGACCTCGCGATATGCTCGTCTATCTATTACTTTCTTTCTTAATCATTCATCCACAATAACAAAGTCAATTATACTTCCCTGGCCTCCTTCTTCTCTTGTATACGTGTGGATCTTTTTATGATACATTGTATTTGTTACTTATTTATTTACATTAAAAATTAATAGCTCGTATAAAATAGACATATAAACTAAACCGATACATAATTTAAAGAGCCAAAATGAATTTATCACTATTTAAAAACTAATTATAAAATTTACATACTTCAAACAGACTTACCCCATTTTCATTCACTCTATCACCTCCAAACTTACCCAGCACTTTCTCGTACCCATCACGCTTCACTCCTTCCCATCCATTAAAATCTCTTAGCGTTATTACTCTTTCATTTTGTTTCCATTTATTCAGAACATCTTTCATATTATTCCAAAACTCCTGTCTATTCGTTTCAGCTTTTGAGGAACAACTGGAACCCACATATTTTGGTGCGTAAACCTCTAATATGAATAGTCAGATAAGGCCAACCTTAAGCCTCATCAACAGGAATCTTGGACTCACAAATTCAAAATCTGTCACACATTCATGCATTCTAGCATAAAGTAGAATACCAACATCCTGATAGCCTCTGGTCGTTTTCGGCACACCGGACCTATACCTATTATGTACTTGGGTAAGGCTAAACCTAATTCTAGGTTCATCCGGTCCCGGGATAATATGGCACGCTAGGGACTAGGCTCGTTCCTGGCCATGTAGCCATCGGGACGGCAATCACTGACTTGGCGGAGGGGTAGCTTGGATTAGGTAGGAAATTATTCGATCGTCCTAGAGGGTTGGGAAAGGCGCTTGGGGAATCCTGGCGCCGGGGTCGCCACAGTGGAGGTCGTTCGGCCTCACCTTAGGGACTGGTTAGGGAGGACTCACGAAGTTTTGAGTTACCGCCTTACGCAGGTGCTGAGGGGACACGGGTGCTTCGGCAGCTACCTGAATCGTATAGGGAGGGAACTCTCTTCATGTTGTCATCATTGTGCCGGCGGTGTCGTAGACGACGTCGAGCATACGTTGGTTGTGTGTCCCGCGTGGAGGGAGTCGTTTAGGGACTTGGCGTCCAACGTGGGTAGGGACCTCTCCGTACCATCGCTCGTCAGAGCGATAGTCGGGAGTTCTGGGGTCTGGGCGGTTGTCTCTTCCTGTTGCGAGTCCGTTATGCTCGCAAAGGAGAAGGCAGAGAAGGAAAGGAAGCGCGCAGTGCTCCCGAGCCGCGTCAGGCGAGTCGCACGCCGTGGCGCCGGACGCAGTCGTCCGGGCGCTCACCGAGGTCGCCAAGCCTCGTAAAATAACTTGACGTCGGACCTCTCGCGAGGTATGGCGTTGCCAGGGCCTCAGAAGAATGCATATACATGCACATCCAGAAGCCCTGATATCGTTGCGCCGTTTAGGGAACCCGGAGTGTTTAGTCAGTCGGTTTCAATAGGAGGCCAAACCAGGCACGCGGGTCATCGAGAGATGGCCTTGTCTGTCGCGCGGAGCAGCGTATGTAAAAAAAAACTACGGTTCGTGCATACGTCCGTGCGTTCAATGAGCAGATTTAAACCACGTAAAAAAATAACATAACATAAGCTCACGCCTGTTTTCCCCGAAGGATTAGATACAGGTGAAATAACGAACTCGCCACCCACATTTCGCCGAGCTTAGTTCCGTCCCAGATGTGACAGGGGGCGAGCCTGTCGCCATAACGGGCACAAATTCCAAACTCCGGGATGATATTGAGTAGAAAAACCCAATACCACTTGACCCGACCCGGGTATCGAACCCGAGACCTCAGAACGGCAGTCGCACCTTAATACAACTGCGCCACCGAGGCAAAAAAAAAAAAAAGGTAGGAAATTATCCCAGTGTTTAGGAAACGTAAGTTAGAAATTTATTAAGTATAGGATACCACTCTCTCGAAAGGATTAGGAAGAGAAGATACAGGTAGCTTGGGCGGACGGAGTCGCTTACTCATATACTACATCATAAATGCTGGATAAAGGCATCTAAGAGGAGTATCCCTGACCTGTCACACACTCTATTCAAGTTCTCTTTATTTAAAAATTTTCGTATTTTTTGTAGTGAAAACTTCTTTAGCGGCGTTCAGGGATTCTGGGTTGAAAAAAAAAATCTAGATTCGCATTACCAATTCCATAAAGTCAACATGCTACAGAATGTCAAGTATTAGATGGTGATTAAGTGCTGGTGCTCAGAGATTTTTGGATCATGAATAAACTATTATACTTGTGCCAACGGCTGCGTCCGTGCTTCATACGTTTTCACTGTTTTTTTTTAATACGGAGCCCTAATTATTTTCCTAAAAATATTGTAGTACTAAGATAAAGTAAAATATTTCTCATAAATACAAACAGTTCCTAAAACTATGCATTGAATCAAATTTTATTCAATTTTTATGAGTTATCATTTATTACTGGTAACTCTTATAAGTTTTGAAAAATAAAGTATCCTAAGTAATAAAGTTATGCGGAGTACCTTCAGCTATCTACTAAAAAATGGAAACATTAAAAAAAACAGTTTTTTGGATAATCACCGAAAAGGCTGATGATTTTGTAACTTTGTTTTTAGAAATAATTAGAATTCCACGTAAAAAAATGAAACTTATGATATTTCATAAAGTTATAGTTAGTCACATAAATAATTTCACAAAAATTATTAGGGTTCCGCATAAAAAAGAGAAACACAAAAAGTTTGGAAAAAGACGTTTAAACGGTCAGCTTTACGTACACTTTGAACTGATTCGGAGTGGCCATAAAGTTTTCCATTGATAGATTTTTTATTTTTGACATTTTTATGAAATTACAGAATTAACGTTGGTATCCCAAATGTTGAATTTTGGTAGAGTGTGCGGCGTTAAGACAAAAAAAACCTTGTTTGTTGCGAGTCTTAATTGTAATATAGTAATTAATAATATAATATGATATTGCAATACAATAATTTATGTTAAATACCAGATTGATTGTTATATATTGTAATTTTACCAAATTGTCATTTATTACTTATAATTAGTAGTGAGGTTAGAATAGCAATTTTCAAAGTTTTTTGACATTAATGGATTCACCGCCTGCTCAAGAAGTTACGGAACTGCTGAAACAATGGGAAGAGCAACACGCACGCACAGCCAAATTACGATCCTATACCAACGCTTACGAGGTACTGTGTCTTCTGTTTATATTTTTGAAGTGTCAAATTTTCACATTGTCACATTGATAAACTTTTTGTTTTACGTATAACATGTGGCTACTAGTTATGTACTACAACATTGCACATTATTACCTAATTCTGTAGTCCTATTTACTATTCCAATATTTTGAAATAAATATCTTTTTTTAAAGATTTTCTATTGAAAACTTACTCTCAAACTTACTTTAGATAGGTATCTGAAGTTTTAGAAAGAGATGGACATTTCAATTTGTTGTGCATTATGTATTTTTTCCTATCAATTCTACAATCTATAAGCCGCACATAATGTAAACTATAAACTAATACACTATAAAGACCCACTAAAAAGTCAATAAATAGTTACATTATTAATCTGCTTTGTTAATTTTGAAATCGGTGCCACCTTATGGATAACAAATTGGTGTAAAAATGCATGTTGCTAATTATATTTAATTTTGATTAATTGTTCTTTAAAATCATATTGCACTTATATGTAATTGTGATACATTTTAGGCAGTTATTTCCATATGTTAATGACAGACTGGACATTGCTTAACTCTAGCTGGCACCGACTCCAAAATTAACAAAACAGATTAATAAAGTAATTATTTATTAACTTTTTAGTGCATTTTTATACTTAAAGTAGGTTTTGTTTTTAATTTAAAAAGTGTTTTTTTCCTACTTTTTTTAGTTTAAGTATGTACTTTTAGAAATAGCTGTGAAGCCTATTTCATAGCTTTGGAAACAAATATATGAAACATGTGTATGGGTCTATAATATATGAGGGTTTTTCTTATTTTCCCTGAATGCCACTGATCAGATCTTGATCTGGAAGAAATGGGACCACCTTGGAAGTATACTCATTCAATTAAATGAAAAATTTTGCAATTCGGTCCACAAATGACAGAGAAATCGAGTAACAAACATATTATATAAAAAAAGTCATACAGACAAATTGATAATCACCTCCTTTTTGTAGTTGGTTGAATATAATATCATCTTGAATCTACTGGAACATAAAAAAAGGATGTTTTCAAAAGAGAAAAGATTTTTGTTTATTTTAAAACATTTGTACAACCTAAAAACCTTATAAATAAAACCTACACACCTCAGACACTAGATTTTGTCATGTTATTTTTTTTTTCCTATTTGTTTATTCACCATTTATTATTTTTCTTACCACTTATTACATATTTTTACACTTCTCAATATTTATATTTATTCACTCATAACATATTGTTATTTTTCCTTACTCTATAGGTTAATTGACTTGAAGGTTTTAGTACAATTTGTACCCTGTAATATTACATAATAAAATAAATAAAATCATCTACGATTTGACATTGTTTCTGTTACTAGCAGGTTTTAACTTAATATGTTGATTTCCCATAAAAATGAGACAATAGGAAAATAATGAAAAGCTGGCATAAATGCCAGGTTAGTGCTCCAGGGGTTGAACACCCTTTCAGCAAATGATATTAAGTAAAATTAAATTATATTTAAAGATATTTAAAACAGAAAAAATCTAATGTGGTTCATTTTTTGTTTATTATACTGACTTGCCATGCTTGAATTTTAGGGAGATATTATTAAATAAAAAGTATTTTATATTCTCTTAAGTTATTTCCAATAACCAACTTCTAAACTATCACATTTAAATTGTGACTTCTGAAACATAATTTAGTTTTGTTACAATTCTATCTTTGTTAATAGTATTACAATAATTATATAATTAAGTTATAAAGTGCATAACATAATATTATACAATTAAGTTTTTTCCTTATTCACAACAGAACATATCATTTTTTGTTTTTTCTTTGACTTATACATTAGTTAATTCATCAAATGTTTATCAAATTCATCATTAAATGACAACTTGAAAATATTTCATAATGTTATGAAATATTGAAAAATCTTTACTGATTTTGTATGAATGTTTAAAGTATGACTTTAAGTAGATTATTAAAACTGGTAATTAATGTTTCGAGTACTCATAAAAATAAGTAAAACAATGGAAAGTTATTGTAAATGCCAGGTAAGTGCTTTGTTTTTAAAGTTTGCTTTGATGTTAAATATAAGTTAATGCACAAGTTAATATTTCATAAAAAAAAAAAATCCCACCACTTAGGTCTATTTTTGTAATTAGGACAATTGTTTTGTCTTCTTTAAAAATGGGTCATTGTTGTAATGTATGTATGTTATAGTAGGCATCATTAACCAACTTCATCAAGAAAGAGATTATCAATTTGTCTGGATGTTTGTTACTCTATTTCTGTGTCATTTGTGGACCAATATGCATTTTTTTTTAATCCGAGTAGTACACTTTAGAGGTGGTCCCATTTCCACCAGATCATGATCTGATCAGTGGAACTCGGGGAAATTGAGAAAAACCCTCGAATATTATAGACACATGTGTTTCATATATTCATTTCCAAAGCTATGAAGTATGCTTCACAACTACACTTAAAAGTACATACTTAGACTAACTTTTTTATTTTTAAAGAACAGTTAATCAAAATTGAATATAATTAGTTACTTATAAGCTGGCACCTATTTCAAAATGAACGCAGCAAATTAATAGAGAAATTATTTGTTGATTTTTCAGTGCATTTTATAGTTAATTCTTTTGATTGTTGGTCTAGTTTTTAATTAAATAAGTTTTTGTTCGACAATAAAAACAAAACAAGTTTCTGCTTGGAATTTTTATTTAATATAAGAAAGACCCTGAAAAAATTCATCAAGCCATAACTATTGAATTTTATGTTAAGCTCAAAATTGGTACTGTTTGTAAATTTTCAGTATATTTTTCTTATTACTTAGTTCTTATAGATTATAGTAAATTTTTTTTTAATGTTTAGTGGTGATGTGACATTAAAATGGTAAAGTAGAAGGTAGGCTCTCTAGTGGTAATACCTTTTTTTTTTTTTTGACGGGGCAAAATGCCTTTATGCACTGCCCTTACCTATTGTATTAGTGAGACCGAAGTCCTCCAATACAATAGGTAAGGGGGCACGGAGTGAGAAGGGGGCACGGAGTGAGAAGGGGGCACGGAGTGAAAGGGGGCACGGAGTGAGAAGGGGGCACGGAGTGAGAAGGGGGCACGGAGTGAAAGGGGGCACGGAGTGAGAAGGGGGCACGGAGTGAAAGGGGGCACGGAGTGAAAGGGGGCACAGAGTGAAAGGGGGGGGACAGAGGGCACGGAGTGAAAGGGGGCATGGAGTGAAAGGGGCACGGAGTGAAAGGGGGCACGGAGTGAAAGGGAGCACGGAGTGACTAGTGGTAATACCTAAGTACACTTGTCAAACTTGAGGGTGGTCTTCTACACAGATGGGTATTAATAAAGACTACCACAACATAAACTATGTTTTCCTTTTATAGAAAACTTTGGGTCATTTGAAAAAAATAGTAATTGGATGGTTTGAACCTTTTTCAATTGGTGAGAAATCACACTACTGAGCCATCATTGCTTCATAGTGTCTTTGGTCTGTTGAGTTTAACGGGAAGTGGCTATATATGCTATCTTAAAGAAATTGATTTAGAGAAAAGTGTTATAATGATTTCCAGGTTAGTATAGCTCTATCAAGAGAAAGGAGTATTATACAGAAATGAATAGGAGTTTTTTCACAAAATTTTTGGTCTATAACATAGTGTCAAGTCTAATACAGTTTAGCTGGTGCAGTATCAGCTGAGTTTAAATGTGTAATAATATTCATAGTTTCTGAATATCTCGTGAAGCTGTCAAAGCCTTTAGTCAGTTTGATAAAAAGTTTTCAAAGTATTTACATTTATCATTCTTGTTTATGTCTTATAAGAGAAATAACTGCCTCCACGGGTGTAGTTGTATTACGGTGCGACTGCCGTTCCGAGGTCTCGGGTTCGATCATCGGGTCGGGTCAAGTGGTATTTTTTTTTTTTTTTTTTTATTTAATCCCCCGCCGGTTTCCCTCTGGCATGACCAGAGACCTTTTTATTACTTTTTGTTTATTGTGATCTTTTTTTTGTTTTTTTTTTCTTTTTGAAGCGTGTTCTTTTGCTTTTACTATTTTCTTTTATGTTGCTTATTCTTTATTTATTTACATGTCACATTCATATTCATTACATCTAGCAGTAATAACAATAAGTCCGATTTACTATACAGCATTGTCAAAACCCATGGTAGTCACTTAACTCTAGTAATATAATAAAGATTTAAAAACTTAGTCGAATTAACATTAATTAAAATTAGAAGTATAGTAGTATAGGTCAAGTGGTATTGGGTTTTTTTTGTACTCAGTATCATCCCAGAATTTGGCATTTGTGTCCGATATGGCGACAGGCTCGCCCCTGTCACGTCTGGGACGGAACTAAGCTCGGCGGAATGTGGGTACTGTAGTTTGCTATTTCACCTCTGCCTAACCCTTCAGGGATAACAGGCGTGAGCTTATGTTCATGTAAGAAAAAGAGAAATTAAACTTTAACGGTTTGTCATTAAAATGACAAATTTATTTGATACAGATTATGTACCCATATATGATTTTAGTTTTCTTACAAATAAAAACATGTTCTTTTTATAGGATAGCAGAGATAATAGAGGCGGAAACAGAAAATTTCATGAAAAAAGACCCAGATCCATTTGATGAGAGACACCCGTCGCGCACTGACCCTGAGTGTGCTCTTGGACACGCACTGAAAGTTATGTTCAAAAAAGATAATTTTATGACTAAGGTTAGTGTTATTTTAAACGTGCAGAGTAGAAAGAATCTTTGATCTAAAACTTGTAATGACATGCTTTGTCATGGCGTCATTGAGACTATCTTATGTTATGCTTAAGAATACGGGGGTAAAGTCGACCTAACATGACCCCTCTATGCTACTTCTCACTGTATGTGTGCTTTCTATTTGGCTCCCAAAATAAAAAGTTAGGAGTAATGTCTGATATTGAGGGAAAGTTGAAGTGTGTTTTGGAGGGTTTTTTGACCTGTTATTTATAGTTGTACATAAGCAAGGCATGATATAAATATCTGCTATATTCACTGCTATGTTGATGGATTGATGTGGGTAGATTGTAAAAATGTTATATTTTCGTAGATTAAAGTAGTTAATGAAATCTCAAGTATTTTTGCAGCACAAAATATTATTTAAGAAATATAACCTAAAAAACAGACGTGAATTTTACTCTTTGGTAAAGCAGCGCCATTCTAATTTAAAACTGTACATTCGACACACATTTTTCTACACAGAGGCATGTCTTACCTTTACACCATATTCAACTGTAAATATACTATAGGGTAATATTGTATAGGGGTCCTTCAAGTATTACGCTTATAACTACCCACTCAGCCAATAATTGTTACGGCGACCAGACAACTACTTACTTAATTCCTAGACTCTTAAATTCTTTACCTAAATCCTTACGCAACGAGATTTATATTATATAAAAAAAATTTACTTATCCTGTTTGTAAAAACTAACTACCTTATACATTTGTAACCGATTTTTTAAATTATAAGTGCTACAGACAAACCTTGAAGGTGTAAGTGGCACTATATAGGTGTATATTTTTTGTAATATGTTTTATTGGTAATTATAAAAAAAAAAACCCCTTGTCCCATCAGTAACCCCTCATCAGTATTAGTAGTAAAGCTTTCATTTATTGGTGTTTGACGACAGATGCTCAAATTCGAGAGTGGATATTAGAAAAAGCTGCACCACTATGCGTTTGTTTATATAATACAATTTTTCAAGTTTATTTTTGTTACCATAGAAACAGTAGTTACTTGATTCAATTTTACCATTTCTATGGACTTAGATCCTATAGAAGTCTTTCTCTATGAAATAAATAAAGAAAATTGTTTTTATTTTGTGTTTATTTACATATAGAGGTTTAAAATGTTTCAGCTAGTAAATGATTATGTACGCGACACATACTACTCCAGGCAGAACCTAACGGGTCGCGACGTGCACAAGCTGAACGTGGCCGCCTGCAGGCTGACCCTGGACCTCATGCCAGGGCTCGAGATGAGCGTCGTGTTTCAGGTACGTTTCGCATTGCTGGACATTGATAATAATGAAAAAAAACCACACCCAAAAAAAATCACATTATCAGGGTAATTATTTGTCACCCACCAGCGCATCTCATTAGATGAAAGGGTCTCCAGTTCAGCATAAGGGATACTCAGCGCTGATTTTCAGCTGGAGCACCGAGTCACTGAACGTCAGTGTGTAAAACTAAATTGTAAAATTTAACTCACACTTAGCTGACCGGGACTAGTCCTTTTGGGGGTTAAGGACTTGGTCTCCGGGCTGGGTTATCCGTCCGGGGGGTATGTTGCGGTAGTTAAGCTTTGCGATCCCGTGTTCCCCCCTCTTGTGTGGCGGTAGAGACGTTCACTCTTAGGACTTCCCTAGTGTTAGTCCTACCCCCCCCCCCCCCCCCCGCATGGTGGAACGGTGCCTAAACTCGTAAACAATGTGTGTTATAGATCTAATATATAAGGGTATATAAATAAATAAATTAATATTACATAAAAGATTAATTTTCGAGGCGTTACGATAATTATAATATATAAAAAAACACAGGCAAGTATAAGTCTTTTTGAATATTATACTAGATAATTTTACTAATAGACATGCAACTGATTTTAACTTCTTTTTATTACAATGATTGACGTACTATCATTTCTAAAACATTGATAGTTATAATCTATACTAATATTATAAAGAGGAAAGATTTGTATTTTTGTATGTAATGAGTAAACTTAGAAACTACTGGACCAATTTGGATGAAATTCAGGGAGTGACACAGGTTATTATTCCGGAAATCCCACGGGAAATTACGCGGGTAAAACCGCGAAGAGCTAGTGAGATAATAACGTTAAGGTATGGAACACGCTAGTATGAAATGTCTTTCATTAAAAAATGGTTTCCTTTTATGAACTAGATTATGTCAGTTAAACGAGTCGAGTTGTTCCAGTATACAGTAATACCCCGCTTTACGCGAGGGATACGTTCCGAAAAAAAATCGCGTTAACTGAAATTCGCGTATATCGAGGTTTATAACCCACATCTCTGTGCTTCCACTAAAAACTACGATTTGTATAGTTTTTTATATGACATAAAAAAATTATATATATTATATTTATGAAAAAAAAAGAACCAGATCGAGTTTTTCTTGCCTGCGCTCTTTTCGACTGGGTTGTTTTCCGAACCGGTGGTAGTGTTTTAGACGTTCATAAGCGCCTTCTTTGGGCCTAAATTTAATAAATACATTTTGATTTTGATTTTGATATAATTAAACATAGTCATAATTTAATACACAAAAATACAAATAATTTTAATCAATCGCTTTAATTCTAAGAACACTTTATGCACTCTTATTTTTTACGGAAAAATACATCTATTGTCTTTACATTATGTTTATACGCACTCTTTCGCGTAATGAGAGGCATTTGAGCGCGAAATTAGACATTCGCGTTATAGTGAAACCGCGCGTAACGGGGTCGCGCTAAGCGGGGTGTTACTGTATTTAACGTTTGCAGGACAACGAGGCGCTGATCCACCGGCTGGTGACGTGGGCCACGAGCTCGACGGAGCCGCTGCAGTGCTACGCGACGGGGTTGCTGGCCGCCGCGATGGAGGTGCAGGAGATCGCCACTAACTTTAGGTTCGTTTTAATTGCCTTGTTTGTCAAGTCATTATTACAATCAAATTGTGTGTGTAAATCCTTTTATAATTATTTACTATCCTTGGATTAATCTATGCTGATAAATAAATAAAATTGAAGTGTCTGTTTGTAATGTCATAATATTATATATATACAGTAACACCCCGCTTAGCGCGACCCCGTTACGCGCGGTTTCACTATAACGCGAATGTTAAATTTCGCGCTCAAATACCTCGCATTACGCGAAAGAGTGCGTATAAACATAATGTAAAGACAATAGATGTATTTTTCCGTAAAAAATAAGAGTATGTATCGCATAAAGTGTTCTTAGAATTAAAGTGATCGATTAAAATTATTTGTATTTTTGTGTATTAAATTTTGACGTATGTTTAATCATAAACCTCGATATACGCGAACTTCAGTTAACGCGATTTTTTTAGGAACGTATCCCTCGCGTAAAGCGGGGTATTACTGTATATATATAAGAAAATACCAATTTTTAAAATTTCTGTCTGTCTGTCTGTCTGTTTTCCGGGTATTCGGGTTTCCGGGAACGGTCGAACTGATTTTTGACAGGACTTGATAGATAGCCGAAGTTACTCCGCGCAACTTAGGGCACACTTTCGTTTTTCGAAAATAATTATGGGTACGGGTTTAAAAAAATTGAAAACTCAAAAAATTTCGAATAAAATCCTGTTCTACGTACAGTGTTTGAATATGTGAGAAATAGTAATTATGTAATTATTTTATTTTGGCAACGAAAAAAATAAGGGTTGCTTAAAAATAAAAAAAGTAGTAAAGAACAAAAACGCGAGCGCAGCTAGTTCACTTTATTATGCTTATAAATTTTCCTAGGTACCACATAATGTCACAGAATATAATAATACAAAAAAAAAAAAACATTCGGTTCAGTGTTTTTAGGGTCCTATAAGTAACTGAAGATATAAAATGTTATTTATTTATTATGTGATATCGTGGTGGTGGTGGTACTATGTTGATAACATTTTTTATCGGAACTCGGAACCTGATAGACTTTAGGTGCTGAACGTGGCATTGCACTGGGGAAGCCGTCGAGGGATTGGTCTTGGTTGACCGGGACTGCTCCCTAAGAGGGTAGGGACCTGACCTTTGGGCTGGGTCATCCGTCCGGGGGTATGTAGCGGTGCCTCCTTGGCATTGCCTTTCTCGTGTGGCGGCAGAGACGGTCACTCATAGGGTTTTAGTGGGTAGTCGTTAGGGTCTTCTCTAATCAGCCTCGCGTAGGCTGAACGCCGATGGTGGCGGAGTCCGGGTGTCGCCCGTGTGGCATCGGGACTTCTTCACTTCGCTGACCCAAGGGGGGAAGGGGCGGAAGCCCTGACCTTCCATAGCACTGGGGAAGCCGTCGGAGGACTTTGTCTTGGCTGACCGAGACTAGTCTTTTGAGGGTTAGGGACTCGGCCTCAGGGCTGGGTTATCCGTCCGGGGGGTATGTTGCAGTAATTAAGCTTTGCGATTCCGTGTTGCCCCTCCTTGTGTGGCAGTAGAGACGTTCACTCATAGGGCTTCCCTAGTTTTTAGTCCTCTCTCCCCCCCCCCGCCTCTCCCCCCCCCGGGCCCGCATGGGAGGACGGTGCCAAAAAAAAAAAAAAACTTGAACGTGGGCGATTACAATCTCCTGTGGAAATTGAATACCCCAGAGAAAAGTATAGGGCATAGCGCCAGAGGTGTCGTGATCAGATTAAAAATATTGTCTAAGAAAGGCAAAAAAATTAAGATGTGGACTCTAGGATAAAAACATAATCTCGAAATGGGTGGTGAACAAAATAAGGTTGAGAAACTTTTTTGAAGACTATTTGAAAGGAATTAGTGATTATGGAGTGATAATAGTGGGTATGCCTACTTATTAACCCACAGAGATACTGTGGTCTAGACGAGTTAGGATAATTCTAGAAGGATCTAGTAACTTTTAGAGCTATGATGTCTTGGTGTGGTCGAAGATCATGTGTCATTAGACGTAACTATGTTCCTTACAGAGAGTCTTTTGATAAAAGAAATAAGTGTGGTGTCCATGTTCGAATGCCTTTTTTTTTTATATTATATAGACTTATTAAACGCTTTGACCATAATTTTACCTGGTGTTAAGCATCGATGTGGTTTAGGATGGTAAACCAAGCCTAGAGGTACTGCCTCTTTGTGACGTTGCTGGAACACACCTATTGGTGCTTGGTGACAAGTTTTTAACACTGGACTATGGTTCGGATTCTCAGGAAACTTCCTTCACTGAAAGCTTGTATTTATTATTGAGTTAGATAGGCAGGTTCGAACCTGTGTCCATGGACACTGAATCCGATTACACTACCAACTGAGTCAACATCACCTCAAGGCAAGTGGTAGGCACTGTTATGGGGGCAGGAAGTATATCCTGCCCCCCGGAATGTTGACCGATGGGTCATGCCTCCCTTCGGGGGGGCGGGCGAAGAGGCGGGGTGGAGAAGTATTCTCCCCCATCCACACTGGGCCATTGCACGACGAGGCCCGGTGGGTTCGCTGCAGGGGGGCGACGCGGTGCCTGCGAAAGCCACCCCGTGTCGCCCCATCCCAAATGCAGCGGACGGCCCCGGGGGGTTTTAGTGGGTATTTCCGGGCGCTTCACGTCCGGGCGAGTCCCACACTGGCACGGAGCTCGTCACTCCGTGCCCCCTTACCTATTGTATTCGGGGACTTCGGTCTCACTAATGCAATAGGTAAGGGTAGTGCGTAAATGCATTTCTCCCCGTCAAAAAAAAAAAAAAAAAAAAGGTGGTAGGCACTAGCGGACGGCCCCGGATTAGTGGGTATTTCCGGACGCTTCACGTCCGGGCGAGTCCCACACTGCAATAGGTAAGGGTAGTGTGTAAATGCATTTCCCCCCGTGAAAAAAAATAATTAAAAAAAGGTTCGAACCTTTGTCCATGGACACTGAATCCGACCACACTACCAATTGAGCCACCAGGCACTATTTTAGTGTTCACCTGAATCCTTTGCATCACACACATATTTATTTCAGGGATTTGAATGCGATGCTGGTGCCATTGATGCTGAGGAGGCTACATATACTAAGGAACAAGAACCAAGAGGAAAAGGTGAGGATATTGAATTATCGCCTATAAAATCACAGGCTGATGTGTGGAATATTGTCAAGTGTTTGTAAAGGTTTTGAGAAGTGTTAAAACTAATAGTACGTCCGTGTTGTATTTGTTTCTCGCCACACATGGATCACGCACGCATGCATGCACGCACGCACGCACGCACGCATGCACGCACGCATGCGCTACAGCATAGCCGGCGTTACGGAAAGAAAACCAAACATGTGAGGGCTATTCAAAACATGTTTACCGATGTTATGTTACATTACTTTTGTACGCGCGGATACTAATGTTGACCTGATCGCTTTTCAGAATTAATATAAAGAAAAAAATAAAAATTAAATGTATCTATTGATTTGGACAGACAACTGAATAGGATACATATTAAATTAATTTTTATAACATGTTGAATTACCTCTAATAATATGCATGGATACCATAGATGTGAGTAAAAAACGGGAGATAAGGGACACAATCTTTGACTCGGACAAAATAAATTAGGCCCAGGAACGCAATTGACGTTAGTCGCAATCGAACAGGCGTTTGCGTACCGCGTCACATAAAATCACCATAAATCTGTGTAAAAAAACAGCAACAATGCCTCCCCCCCCCCTAATTAAAAGAGAAGCACTAATAGTTCAAAAATTAAAATTACTTTTCATTAACAAATCGAATTATTTCTTTAAATTTCTTGGTATTACATCGCTCTTTGAACGCCATTTGCAGACAGAGATAGAAATATACGATTAGTAAGAGTGCGAAAAGCGCAACTCAAGCGCGGTGTGGCACGAAGTACAGTCAACAAAAAATATTTTTTTCATAAAATATTACATATTATTTAACGTGATAAATTAATAACTTGTCACTTGGCGTGCGTGCCAGCCTTACTTACTGGTAGAAAATACCAAATGCGGGCTGGCCGGCCTCAAAATCTCCTATTTCTTGCCGAGGGTCTGGTGATACACACACACTGGGTCGCTTACTGACCGCTCCACTTACCGAGCAAGCTCTCGTGCACATCCAATCCCGAGGATCCTGAAGCTTGCGTAGTGGCGTGTAGTGTGGCAGTGTTAGGCGTGATGCGGCGATATGGTGAAATTATTATAAAAATAACCGGTTTGCGTTGCGGAGCGGTTGCGTTTATTTTTGAACCAACAAGAATGACAGTGATTCCTGACATTCTCACTCCAGCAATAAAATCAGAATTTATTTATTCAATTTAGACCCTAAGAAGGCGCTTATGAACGTCTAAAAACACTACCACCGGTTCGGAAAACAACCCAGTCGAGAAGAGCGCAGGCGAGGAACTCGATCTGGTTCTTTTTTTTTAATAAATATAATATAGATCACTTTTTTTGTCATAAGTATAAAAAAACTATACAAATCATAGTCTTAATAATGCGCGGGTGCGCACATAGAGGGGTGTAACTTCCAGACATCACTATCGTTCACGTAATGCTCCCCCCTGTAATAACCTTTTGAGATTAAAACTTGCTTGACATAATACTTGAACGTTATTGTCAGGTAAATCGGTAATGTTACTTGGGATCTTATTGTAAAACCGAATACTATTACCTATAAAGGTTTTATTAGACTTACTTAGCCTAAAGCGTGGTTCCGGACAACTTGTCTTTACTTCTAATATTAAAATTATGACGATCATTCACTAGATCTAGTTTGTCTAAATTTTTACGAATATGCATTAAGTTATCGAAGATGTATTGGGAGGGCAAAGTTAAGATATATTCTTGAAACTTGTTCTTTAGAGATTCGCGAGGTTCTATATTGTATATTGCTCGAACAGCTCTCTTTTGTAACGTAAAAATGGTGTCTACCTCTGCTGCTGTACCCCCACAGCTAAATACCGTAAGACATTAAGCTGTGAAAGTAAGCAAAGCAACCGAATGATTCACCACTTACTAACCACTATCTTGTTTAATATTATAATTTAAATAGCTATCTAATAAAACCACATTGTAATAACAATGGCGACATTAAATTTCATACAACATAATTATCCTTTTATTTCGAAAGGTTACAAAATGTATTCGAAAATCTTAAATTACATTAAACGTCCTAATATTATTACAAAGTGAGAACCTAACAAAATATACGTCCGATGATACTTAATACTCACATTATAAAGTACAAATTGCAAGAATAATATATTTAACATTTTATTGTAAATTTATCTTGCTGACTGTACCTCCATTACTTTCGACAAGTATTGCTTCACCGAGGATATACGAATCCATTTTGTTTGTGTTGCAGCGACGTCTATTGCTATCTTGTTCACGCTGGTCCGTTTATGTCTCTCTATCTCAGTTGTTAATACATTTATAGCAAATTTACAACGAAAGACTTGATTGTGTGCGCGTTTTTACGTGACATCAGAGAGTCCCGCGTCTCCCGTTTTTTAATTATATCTCTGATGGATACAGTTTAAATTGATTCTTAAATCCAAAGATACAGTTAGAAACTTAACGATAACTTTATTAAATATGATTTCTAGTTAAATTGTAAAATAATGTTTATAAAATCAGCAGACGAACCAAAACGCGGTAACGTCGACGAACCAGACGCGGCACTTCGCTCGCTTCGATAAGAAACGTAACAGCGATATCAAATGCAACGGTCCCACGATAGAAAAAAAAGGTATGTTGAACGTGTATCGTCATCGTCATCATCATCATCATCATCATCATCATCATCATCATCATCATCTTCATCATAATCATCGTCATCGTCATCATAGTCATCCTGCTCCCAATTAGTTATTTGGTGTCGGCGCAGTATGTCCTTTTACATACGTGTCCATCAGCCACTATGTCTTTATTCACCCCTTTTGCCCTGTGATATGTAAACAAAGCCGCGGGTATCACAAAGTATGTTTTTTTGAAGTTGTAATTCTTTTGGCGCGTTAGAGAAAAAGACACCCTGAAGTTAGCTGTCAACGTTTAAGTTTTTTTCTATTACTACGTCAAAGAAGCATAACTTCTTACGTCCTTACATAAGTACACACACACACACACACACACACACTTTTTTACGCGGTAAGGGCTCAGTGCTTTGACCGCAATCTCACTTGATGTTAAGTGACGATGTGGTCGATGATGGTAAATACACTAAGTCTAGGTAGTGGTTCTCAAACGATGCTGCCGGAACACACCTATTGGTATTTGGTGACAGGATTTCCAACTCGAGGGTGGTAGCAACCCAGGCAGACATTATTGGAAAATGCCCAACCACCATGCTCTGGTTTCCTCACAATGTTTTTTTTTCTTCGCCGAAAGCTCAAGCTGATTTTAGAGTTGGATAGGTGGGTTCGAACCCGCGTCCGGACACGGAATCCGGCCGCAATATCCACTGCGCCATCATCGCCTGGCTGTGATCGTTCTGATCGATCCGCCATGACCTTATAGATCGTTAATAACTATTATTTTTGTTAAAAACAAATGGGACATCGACGACTACTGTCTTAATTTTGGAGTCTCCCCATTTCCTTTCTTTGGGAGTCTAGGTACCAGCTAGGGTTAAACCAATGTAATCATTAACAAATGGAAATAACTCCCTAAACTTTATCACGATTACATACAAGCTAAATAAAGGACTAGGGTGGTTTGAAAGAACAACTAAACAAAATTGAATATAATTAGGGACGTATAAGCTGGCACCGATTTCATAATTAACGAAGCAGATTAATAAAGTAATTATTTATTGACTTATTAGTGCATTTTTATAGTTAATTCTCTTGAAGTCGGTTTCGTTTATAATTTAAAAACATCTTTTGTATTGCTTGCGCTGACAGGGAGTCCTTGTAACATTTTATAAAAGCTTTGTACATGTGATCGTACTTCATGTCGTCGACTTGGTTGTCAACTTCACTGAACAACAAACAGCCTGACAAACTGTCTTTTTCGATCAGCTGACGTCACGATATATGTGCGTCAGCGCCATCAACTATCAAGTTTAAGAAACACTTAAACACTGCGCGCCATATTCAACGATAGGTCGAAAAAGCTCTAAATTTCTCTCTAAGCCACACCCCCTCCGCTCCTGTGACTGAGCGTAGTATTTTGAAGACCTCCCTCCCACCTTAAACGGGTCACGTAATACGGGTTCGTTCCCTAATTATCTGCGCCTGTTTCTTTCATATGCACATTAAAAGGGTGTTTTGATAACAGAGAGAGAGAAAGATGACGGCGGAGGGGGGGACATGCTCGTCGACGAGTCACAGACCCCCCCCCCACACCGGGAAGGACCCCGAGACGCCTGTAAAGACATATACGTGTAAGTAGGATCAGTACTCGTATGTTCTATCTGAACACGGATAAGTGATGTCGTTTCAACCATAATTGATCATTATTAAAAAAAAAAATACATTAAAACATTTAGTACATTTTTAAAAATCCAAAAATACAAGATAATTTAGTAAATTTGATTTTTTTTTTTGGTTCCATTTAATCTTTTTTTAAAAAAGGCAAAGGTACTTGTAGACCATACAGCCAAGTCAGACGTTAAGAATAATATCAATAAATGGCGGTGACAAAATGGCGGCCTTCTGTTACGTCCACAACGGTGGGGACATTACAGAATTCACGCTCCGTGTCATTATTTTCACTTAACTACACATGTGCATCATAACTAAACTGTATGACGTAAAATGCCACCAAAATTACATAATATATAGTCAAATACTGCAAGATAACGAATTAAAATAACATGAGAAATCAAATTCGCGCCGAGCACCGCTTGGTAAATAACAATGGCCGACGAGTAGTCAAAGGCAATACATATTATAACGGTACAATTTGAACGTATGATTGCATTTACATATGATGTATGCAGATATTAAAAGAGTAAATATTGATTTTTTTTTGTGTGGCAGTTTTTTTTTTTTACAATAGAACTTTTTTCTTTTTCTTTGTTTAGATGTTTCTCTATTATGACTGCGGATCATTTCGCTGATTATTGAACAATATATGTTTGTTCTTTGTAATTTTCTTTTTTTTTTTACTGTAAGTTATGAAGTAATTAATAAAATAAGGTTTTTAAATTTTATTTTTATTCAAAATCTGTTGACGTATTATCGCTATCGCTTTAAGTTTAAATTTGGTCTGTACATATTTTTTTTTTTTTTTTAGAAATTTTGTAAACATATTTTCGAATCTGAATTTATTTATCTTTAAAATTTTGACGTTTCGAAAATGTTACATGAATCGAGAACTGAGAATGTGTAATGGTATATTCGTAGTAAACCCTATATCATCCCCGGAACACTGGGGCATGATGTCACCGCCGCCCCGGCCTCCGCCCCCGGTGCCCGCGGCGCCGCTGCACCACGAGACCTCCTCCAACTCCAGCTGGGCTGAGATGGAGACATACGTTATAGGTGACAGATACTTCCCTTATAACACGTATTAGGGGCTGCACATAAACAGAATTTTTGACATTCTTGACTTGAAATTGCACAGTCAATCTTAATAAACTGCCGTCTATGTCCACTGCTGGACATAGATCTCCCCCAAAGGTCTCCACGACAACCGGTCTTGCGCATTCAGCGGACTCCAGCTCGTTGGTCCATCTTCTACTAGCGTCTTAATCTATCTATACTAATAAATAAAATTAAAGTGTCTGTTTGTAATATCATTTTTTTTTTAATAAATACATATACATTTTTTCTCTGCCTGTTTGTTTGTTCCGGGTAATCTCCGGAACGGCTAAACCGATTATTTCGCGTAACTTAGTCTATTTTAACTTTTCAAAGATAATTAGGGTTCCGTATAAAATAAAAAAAAACTATATTACGCAGTCAAGATGTATGAAACGCAGGCGCAGCCGCGGGCACACAGCTAATCAATCTAAATATATAGGAATCTTAATAAATGATGTTATTCCAGGTAATATACAGATTCACCCACCGACAGACGCGACCAAGCAGATGCTCATACTGAGGTACCTCACTCCGATGGGTGAATATCAAGAGGTTAGTTTCTTATTTTCTACACTAAATTTAAACAGTAGATATATATTAAGAATTTTACTGAATAGACACGTATATACACATTAACTCTAAAACTCATAGTAATCCTAAAACTGAATTAAAATCCATACAAACTTGACGCAAACATGACTTTTCATAATTTTACATGTTACTCCGTACATAATTTCAACAAAATCCAATCAGTAGTTTTATAGTAAAATAACCCGGTTATTTTAATGTTCCTCCGAATGGTTTCTTTCAAATATAATTAATCTGTCGAAGAGAAATTATAAGAAAATCTTTAAAACATTATGGGATTACCATACCATAAGGAACTGTTTATTATTAAATTAGATAAGTCGAATGAATTGTCTTAGAGTTATGAAATAAAATGACACAATAAAGAAAATACAGGCAAAAGAACAAGCCACAAATAACAAAAAAATTAGCACAAAAATGAGAGGTAATAACAAGGTCCCTGGTTATGCCAGGGGGAAAATTGGCAGGGACTATAAAAAAAAAAAAAAAAAAAAAAAACATTATGGGAAACGGGAGCATTTTCAGTATTGGAATTTATCAATACTTAGTCTACTCTTGTGAATGTTGAATGTTTCAAATGAGGACCTTATCAAATCTTATTTTGAAATAATTCTGAACTTTGGTTGAAGGCGTCGTGAGGTATTTTCTGCCTAAGCTTCACCCTCCAGTTTAAAATTTATCATCGAGTGTGTTTCCGGTAACATAACGCCAGTATCTTAACTTAGCGTGAGTGACTAACATCACGTGAGATTGTGGTCCTACGTTGAACTTACAGGAGTAGAAAACCTACGGCTTCTCTCAGTAAGAGGGTTTTATCAGAAGTGGGATATGTGACAATGCATTAAATGGACTATACTTGTAAACTTTTCGGAGTCTCTTTGGCTCGCGAATACCGTACACTTGTGAAAAGCTCGACACAGTGACTCGTCTCCGTAGCGTGTCCTGAATCAGCAACTGTGTACCGCAGTTGCTACTTAGAGATAGAGTTCCGATTATCGGCGGTAACTGGGACTGTTTGTACTTTGCTTAACAATAACCGAAGTAAAGCCTAAAGATAAAAAAAAAAAATGGGTGCGTGTACTTAAGTACGCGCGTGAGAAGTTATACTTCTTTGGCATCATTAAAAAATAGTTTTTAATTGCATGCAAATAATTAATTACAATAAAATAATAATTTAGTGTTAATTATATTAAATAAAAGTATTTAATTTAGTTATAGTTAACCTCAATTATATTGGAGCACTTGAAAAAGTATATAAGCACAATGTTTTTTCACTAATATTCACAAATAGTAAGTGATATCAATCAAAATATTCAATTTAAATCACTACTGAATATAATTTATTAGCACATATATAATGTAGCAGTTGTATGAAACTAAAACACGTGTTGTGAATGTATAAACTAGAAACATGTTGATGGTGACGAGCGTACCAACATGCGCGACTAACGAGACTTGATGAGCGGTTAAGCAGACAACTTCATACTGTTAATTTTGTGTCACAGATGCGCGCGCGTCTTCAAATTTCACTCTCATCATTTTTTCATAACGCGCCTAAAGAAGTATAACTTCAAAAACTGATTAAAGAGCACGAATAAAATTAATAGAAAAATCGATAATTACGAAAATATCGATATAAATGAGTCGATAAATGTAAAAGTGGTCGATAAAAGGGTCAACTCTATTTTTTTTTCCGTTTCCAGTTCCTGTCGCACGTGTTCGAACAGAACGCCCTAGGTCTTATATTAGGTTATCTAAATGTGCGCGAGTCTCGGGACTCGAGGCTGGCGTTCGAAGCGCTCAAGTACCTCGCCGCGCTGCTCTGCCATAAGAAGTTCTCTATAGACTTTATAAACATGGGAGGATTGCAGGTCAGTCTACTCTCTCTATATATCTGTTCCATTTGCACGTGTTTGTTTATACGCTTATCAGAGCGGGATGTATTATGTTTTGTTTTGTTTTCTAGGTCATAAAGATGTTGATTGATTTTTTTTATTGCTTTAGAAAATAAGGAAAGAGCTTACCGTATAATAAATACGTTTTTTACGTCATGATTTACTAATCTCATACAGTTTCTGTACCGATTGGTTACGCCTAAAATGTAATTTAATATCGAGTTCGCTGGGGAAAATGGAATGTTACTGTGCCTCGAGTTTGGTCGAAATTTGACTGGCTCGACACGGCAACCCTGCCCCCCTTTACCTCTTACCCCTTTCTTCAAACCGCAAGAGTGAGTCAAGCATAAAACGCCTTACGCGTCGCACGCGCACCGCACTCGCGAAATATAGCACAGGCTGAAGAAGAAGTCTCTCTCGTCTTGGTATTGCCCGGGCCCTCGCCCTCATCGCCACGTCGACGCTGGGAGAAAGGACATCAACTCCAGGCACTGTGCATTGTATTTTTCCTCAACGAAGTCGATTAAGTAGGGACACCGCCATCTTAGGATTACAGTCCATTAGGCCGCGCGCCGTACCACCGATCGTTTTGCAGAAAGGGGAATTTTCTGAGTTAGGTGCCCATAATAGAAATGAGATTACAATAAATATAAACGTAAAACAATTTAAAAAAAAGTTGCGCGCTGGGATGACATGTAGGGAATGTTTTTCGAAGGTCGGAGAATGGGACTTCCCCGTACACTGATGTGCGTGTCGTGCGACAAGGGAATTCCCCTAAGACATAGGTCAAAGGGGGGTCGTACTATCGTATAAAGGTTCTACTTACGATAACATCAACGACGTGAGAGGGCGTATGATGTGCTCATTTTGATGACATCATCATCTCCCTACCCTTTTCCCATTTTCATTTGGGGTCGGCGCAACATGTCTTCCTCTTCCATTCCTCTCTATTTGTTGTCATCTCCGCATTCACTCCTTTCCTAAGCATATCATCTTTCACACAGTCCATCCATCTTTTCTTTGGTCTTCCCCTTCCCATGTAACCGTCCACATTCATATCCAATACCTTTCTTACAACATCTTCTTTCTCATTTTGATGGTATTAAATTTATGTTTCTCATTCTAATTCTAATTATGTGAATGCTTACGTTATTACGGGTGGAGGGGGGTGGGGGATTATTGACTGCTAGCGTTCACTAGGGAGGAGGGAATGAATAATGTCTAAAATATCAAGTGATACTTGATAGGTCCCAAGCCTATCGGGAAATGTGGCTCTATTAAAATTAATTAGAATTAATTACATGTACGAGATATCATAAGTACAGAAGCAGCAAGCGATGAGGGAGGTAGAGCTTCTCTTATAACACTATAAAAAAAATCGTAATAGTTACGGGCGATTTTAAACCTAAAGTCGGTCGATATTAAAAAAAATTAACAGGAAAAATATGGATGTTTGAAAGCCAAGCTTAAATAAGCTTCACCCTCACGTGCTGGGTTCTTGTATGATTTTAAATTAATACCCTTTACTAAATTTTTTTTTTTTATAGTATTTTAGAAATATTAGTTCTATCTATATTCATAAATATGTATTCTTTTTAGTTATATAAATATTATTTATATCGATATTAATGTTGGTGTATTTGATCTGTGGGTGAAATACAGTTAATAGGGGTCAGGTTGTTGTTGTAGAAGTTTCTAGAAGTGCCTCGTCCGTCGGTCGCGGCGACCGGAGTCTCGATATGCCTGTACTACTTGGCGTACTGCGAGGACGCCATGGAGCGCGTCTGCCTCCTGCCGAGGAAGACTCTAGCCGATTTAGTCAAGTGAGTACGATCCTTACTATAACGGGACCTCGAGTCTGTCGTGTGGCGGTTGTTGTCTTTAATTTATCGAACTTGTGTCTTTGACTCTGTATCGTGTAATCTTGATGGCGTTTTGTGTGATACAGTTTGGTTATTATGTACAAGTTGAGTTTATTATAGAAGATAACGCGTAACATGTGTTCGGAGGTGTCGACAAAGTTCCATTGAAAGTTCGAGCAGGATGAGCCACAGTTTTATTGGAGCTTGATAAGGCTGATATAAAATTGAAAATATACCTTACCTTATTTTTTTTTTTTGACGGGTGGTGAAATGCATTTACGCCCTACCCTTACCCATTGCATTAGTGAGACCGAAGTCCCCCAATGCAATGGGTAACGGGGTGCGGAAGGACGTCTCCGCACCAGTGTGGGACTCGCCCGGACGTGAAGCGCCCGGAAATACCCACTAATACCTTACCTACCATAACACTGGCACAAATTGTGGGTACACAGATTGCCATTATCTAAAAAAAATTTGTCACCTGCGATGAATATACGTCCCCTCCCTTGACTCATTCCTCTTACCGCTCTCGCCATTGACGCTGCACTACTGATACCAACATAACAATTATAATGTCACACGTTTAAAATTAGTTTTTTAATTTAAATATTGGCAAAACGATTCATAGTAAAAATAAACATTATTTTTTAAAATTGATGTAGTGTGTTTTTTTCTATTAATGATAAAAGTTTTTCTATTTATTCCTTTCGATCAAGTTCTTTAAGAACTTTTCAGCTACTGAGTGAGTGTACTCAAAAAAAATTATAGAACAATCAATTTTTACAATTATTATTTAATATATTTTATAATTTTAAATTCATTTAAAATGACTTTGTTTAACTTTCTAATTAAGGTAATCTCGAAATTTATTGTATACATTTGGAAAACCTGCTCTCTGAATAAACATTGTTTATTTAAAAAAATTAAAATTGAACAGATGTTATTCCAGTTGAAATAGTTAAAAAAAAGTATGGTTTTATGAAAGCTCGATGCACGTGAAACTTATCAAGTAAACAAGCCATTGTTTACTTTTTTTAGTTACTATAAAATATATCAAACACACACAAAAACCGCGGTGCAGGTGCACGAATGAGTGAGAATGTAAATGTTAGGTGATGCGAGACATAAGCGTCGCCATATTGGCCGCGGTCGACTTGTAATGCGACATGCGATAGATGAACGGAAACACTTGATGCGACGGAAAAAAGTTCAACTTAAAAATTTATAGGTGTTAGTTGTATAATAAATTTAAGTTGTTTTTTAGTGTTAAAATGTGGCAACACTTTTAGTTGTATAACCTCATCTTATAAGTAGTTGTAATGTGGTTAAATGTAAGAGTGAAGTAAAAGTTTTCTAGTGCATAATACTGCTTAAATTATTTACCATCACAACAATGGGAAACTAAATCGAAAATAGCATTCTTTTAGAGTTAAGCGACAGTGTCCTACGTTCGTGAGAATTTTTTTTTATCCACTTCAAGCATCTGGGAGGAAGTGAGGGTAAAAAAAAAATTAAGCACCTTAATCTAAAGTTATTTTTTTTACGATGTCATAGTGTCTATTGAAATATAGTTGTATCGTATACGCAGATACGCTCTCTGGTTGCTGGAGTGTTCCCACGACTCTGGCCGGTGCCATGCCACCATGTTCTTCGGCCTCTCCTTCCAGTTCCGGGTTATACTCGAAGAGTTTGACAACCAGGTAAATAATTCTAAGCGATTGTAGGCTCAGTCCTACAAACTAGGCATAATAATACCTGTATCTTGTAGGCCAGTGTACTTCTGTATACAAAAAAAAAATTACGAACAATACGAATAAACGTACTGTCTAAATACAAAAATGGAATGATTAATGAATTTAAATGGAAAATGTATACAGTAATACCCCGCTTAGCGCGACCCCGTTACGCGCGGTTTCACTATAACGCGAATGTCAAATTTCGCGCTCAAATGCCTCGCATTACGCGAAAGAGTGCATATAAACATAATGTAAAGACAATAGATGTATTTTTCCGTAAAAAATAAGAGTATGTATCGCATAAAGTGTTCTTAGAATTAAAGTGATTGATTAAAATGATTTGTATTTTTTTTGTATTAAATTTTGACGTATGTTTAATCATAAACCTCGATATACGCGAATTTCAGTTAACGCGATTTTCTTCGGAACATATCCCTCGCGTAAAGCGGGGTATTACTGTATTTCATAAATAAATAGAAAGTAAATACTAGATTAATCGGAATAACTCATAAAATATGCGTCGTTAATCAAGTTAAACTGTTTATTCCACTTATATAGGTTGGTTGGTTGGTTAGTGAAATTGTAATTTGAAGAGGAAATGCGGCCGATTTTTTTATATTTTCCCGTATTCCCTGTCTCCTCCCTGTTTTTTTTTTTTTTTTGACGGGGTAATGCATTTACGCACTACCCTTACCTATTGCATTAGTGAGACCGGAGTCCCCCAATGCAATAGGTAAGTGGGCACGGAGGGAGTAAGGGGGCACGGAGGGGGTAAGGGGACACGGAGGGTCCCTGTCTCCTCCCTGGCATTATCTATCGAGACTATTAATAAAACTTGAGTGTTGTCTGTATTTTTTTTTTGACATTTGTATATTTTTGATGTTACTCATTTCGATTATAACATTGTAAACTTTTGTCTGGGTGTATGTTTATCCGGATTTAAATGGAAAATTACATCACCGTTTTTTTGATTTTTTTTTAAATGTGCATAAAGTATATGTTAATGAGCGATTGATAGGCTATAAAAAAAATTGTATTTTTTTACAGAAAAGAAAAATGTTTTTATAAGATTCTGTTTACGGGAAACATGTGTCGTTCGGTAGTTAATAGACTATGAAAAACAAAATAAAATTTTCCCACATTTAATCAAGATAAAACATGTAGACGGTGTCGCGGGCACCTGCTAGTAGTTAATATTTTTATATGATATAATATCCACCAGCGCCTTTTCGATTTCCTTTCTATAAAGTTAATCGTTATGAAAATTATTAGAAATTAGATTCAATGTCCGATTTTCACCAACGTTTTCAAACGTCCAATCGTCAAACTTGACGAATAAAAACAGAGAAAAAAGCAATACATAGCCAAATTATTTCGTTTATGTTAGTTGCCGCATTTCCTCTTTGTTTCCATTTAGTCGGGCTTTTAGCAAGCGCTATAGGAATCTGTGTCGACACAGGACGGTCTCCGTAAGCTGTACAATGTGATATCCACACTCCCGATACTCGGCTCCGACGAGGAGGAGTCGCGGGTCTCCGACGACGAGACGTGCGCCGCGCGACAGATCGTACGTCACGTTTGCGTCGCGCTCAGGAGGTACGCCACGCACACACACACCACACACACACCTATACAACTCTAAAACCGGCCCGATCTTTCGGTGAAAGACAACATCCCCTCCCGCACACTCTCCGGGTCCCCTCCCACGCGCTCAGGCGGCGACCCAAAACGTGTCTCGTTCCCCAACTGGGGCCAAGCCGAAGTTCATACCCTTGTGCTAGTCACCTTTTGCGGCTGAGTGCCTTCAGCATTTGCCCCCCAAAGTCACGGTGAAGCTATAAAGGCCCTTCCGGTCAACAGCGCAAGCTAGGTTAAAAAAAAAAAAAACATCGTGAGGAAACCATAGCATGGTGGTAGGTCATTTTATAATAATACCCTCAAGTTTGAAAACATGTCGCCAAATACCAATAGATGTGTCCCGGCAGCTTCACTTGGAAACCAGTACCTTAGTGCTTATCATCCCGGAACACAGATCGTCACTTAACATCAGGTGTGATTCTGGTGCGTTCTCTCTGCCAGTGTGAAGTGTCCAGGACGGTCATCTCGAACCAACTTACACAAGAAAAACTTATGTATATATGATTATTATAAAATAGCGTGCAGGTGTAATAGCATAGGTTTGTGGTAAAATCAAATTTAGTAGCGACGGTGTTCGAACTAATGTATACGATGACACCGTGACGGCTCTCTAACGACTGCGCCGTCGGGTCTGCGCAGCGTCGCCATGAATGACGTTACCACCAATGTTCCATTCGAACTGAACTGACTGGTTTGGTCCGCAATATTAAAGAAGATTTCATTAGCAATGTAAAAACCTATTTGATATGTCATTCTTAAGTTCCATGTACACTTACCAAATGGACTTTTGTCTGAAATAATATATATTATTATTATTATTATATATAAAAGATTATTATAAGAAAATGTATTGTTGTTTAGTGACTAGTTGTTTAAGTGTCATTCTGTACATATATATTAGAATTGTTTTATCGAGAGCTGAGTATGCCTTATAAATTCGTCTTCTTGGTTGTGTTTTTCTCTTAATTCGCAATCCCTTTATGTATTGAAAAAAGGGTTTCGAGAACAGTTTAGAAATATAATAGGTCATTGACTGCGTATTTAAAGATATTTGTCCATTAAACTTTCAGATAAATGTGTATTTTTTTAGGTATTTAGAGGCACATTTAAGACTGAGAGCGGCGCAGGTCGCCCGCCAGCAAGGGGACAATGTGCCGGAACCACCGCCATACAAAGTACGTGCTCATATATATCTATACTAATAAATAAAATTGAAGTGTCTGTTTGTAATGTCAAAATAATTTTTTTTTTTACTATATACGAAACCTATATCAAAAATGCAATTTTTTTAAATTTTTGTCTGTCTGTCTGTTTGTTTGCTCCGGGTAATCTCCAGAACGGCTGGACTGATTTTAACGGAATTTCTTTTGGTATATAGCTGAAGTTACTCCGGGTAACTTAGGGTACTTTTAATTTCCGAAAGTAATTAGGGTTCCGCGTAAAAAAAATATAACTCATAAGAAATTGAATAAAATCCGATTCATTGCACAGTTTTACGGGCAAGTGCTTGAATTTATGAGAAATGTATTTACTTTATCTACTACTGTTTTTTTTTTAGGAAAAAAATTAGGGTTCCGTTTAAAAACAATTAAAACGCAGTGGAGAACATATAAAACGCGGTCGCAGCCGCGGGCACATAGCTAGTATATGTTGTAAAAGGCTGATGTTTGAATGAGTTGCTAATGTTGAGATGGATGTGTGGTGTTAAAAGAATGGATAAGGTCGGGAGCAATTATGTTAGAGAGAGTTGGTAGAAAAGTTATCGGGGTATGGAGATGTCATGAGAAGGGGGGAGACGCCGCGCGATAAAATAGTAAAGAAAGTAGAAGACTGCCTAAGAAAGTGTCGATGGAGTGTGTAAGAAATGATATGAAAGAACATGGAGAAAGATGACAGCTGATAGGGACGTATGGGAGAAGAAAACGTACTGCGCCGACCCCGAGTGAGCAAGAATGTTATAACTTAGAACTATTAAACCAATTTACATGATTTTATAAGTTTTAGTACATCATTTATTATACTAGGCTATATATAGGACGAGTTAGAAAAATAATAATGAAACGAATTAACAAATAATCGAATATCAATTTAAATCAATTTAATAAAAAAAAAAAGTTTTCAAGTTAGGCCCTAATTATGGCGACTTATGTACGTCAAAAACACTACCACCGGTTCAGAAAATAACACAGTCGAGAAAAGCGCAGGCGAGAAACTCGATCTGGTTATATGTATTATTTTTAAATAAAATCCCTTGTTAGCGGGTGCGCACATAGAGGGGTGTAACTTCCAGACATCACTATCGTTCACGTAATGCTCCACCCTGTAATAACCTTTTGAGATTAAAACTTGCTCGACATAATACTTGAACGTTATTGTCAGGTAAATCGGTAATGTTACTTGGGATCTTATTGTAAAACCGAATACTATTACCTATAAAGCTTTTATTACACTTACTTAACCTAAAGCGTGGGACGGACAACTTGTCTTTACTTCTAATATTAAAATTATGACGATCATTCACTAGATCTAGCTTGTCCCAATTTCTACGAACATTAAGTTATTGAAGACGTATTGGGAGGGCAAAGTTATGTATGTTAAGGGTGGTTTATGTGAGGGTATGTGCACTGTGCAGGCTTCGAAGTCGTCCCCGGAGGAGATCCAGGAGCAGATAGAGCTGGTGCAGGGCGTCGCGTGGTCGCGCTGGGCGCCGGTCGAGGAGCTGGTGGAGCTGGGCGGAGTCTCGCTGCTGCTGCAGGTCGTCGGATACGCTTACGAGTGGAACTTCAACGGCAGGTATCCTATCATGTTAATATACATAACGTTTAAGTAATAACTTAAACTTTTCTCAACTTAAATAATTTCCATCCGGAGAGGCACACTTTTCTTTTAAATATTTAGTAGTTTCCCCTAAAGGCTATTATCGTAGATATTTTTTATACGTAAATTTTCTAATAGTAGTAATTAGGTTATAGAAATAATACCTAGAAGTCTATTAAATATTAAGACCTATAGCCGTTATAAGGAAGAGGTTAATATTTACGGTACTGTTCACTTTTACACGTTGGGGTTCTCCTTTGGTTTCTCGCTACGGTTTTGAATGCAAACTGAACTGACTGTACTGATCCGCGGTTAGCCCTGTGTTGCGGCCGGATTTCGCGTCATTAGATGCGGGTTCAAATCCATCTAACTCTAAAATCATCTTGAAGTTAAGGCATGGAACCATAGCACGGTTGTAGGTAATTTGAAAATAATGTCCGCCTGGGGGTAGCTACCACCTTAAAGTTAGAAAACCTGTCGCCAAATACCAATAGGTGTGCTCCGGCAGCATCACTTGAGAACCAGTACCTCTAGGCTCAGTGTGCTTACCATCCTGGACCACATCGTCACTTAACATCAGGTGAGATTGTGGTCAAGCCTATTCCGTATAATATCGAGTAGATAGTTTAGGGAGCATTACTGGTGTCTATTTTCCTCTTTTGACTCCTGTAAATTATAATATTTTTAAGGCTCTGAGAACGAATAGTCCATCTGTCAAACTAACTATCGGAATGTAAACAAACAGAACTGTTAAATCTGTGAAACTGAAACCAGCGATCGATATAATTTATATTCACAATCTGGTCCAATGCGTAATGTTTAATTTCATTAATTTTTACGAACGAAGTCGCCGGCACAGCTAGTTTAGTAAAAAAAATGTAACTTTGATGTTACCAACAGACACTTCCATTCGATTTACAAGTATAGGTGTAGATAGATTGGAGTGAGATGTGTGTGCTCAGGTCCGAGACGGTCCGGTCCGCGCTGGACGTGGTGTCGGTGTGCTGCGTGGCGCCGCGGGTGCAGCTGTTGCTCACCGAGAAGATAGACATGCGCGACGAGGACCTCACCACCGGAGTCAACATCGTACTCAGTCAGTATATATTAAACACACCCCTCCACACACGCACGCACGCACGCACCCCTCTACACACACACACCCCTCCACACACATCCCTCCACACACACACACCCCTCCACACACATCCCTCCCACACACATCCCTCCACACACACACACACACCCCTCCACACACCCCTCCACACACATCCCTCCACACACACACACACACACACACCCCTCCACAGACACACACCCCTCCACACACGCACGCACGCACGCACCCCTCTACACACACACACCCCTCCACACACATCCCTCCACACACACACACCCCTCCACACACATCCCTCCACACACACACACACACCCCCCTCCACACACCCCCCACACACACACACACCCCTCCACACACCCCTCCACACACATCCCTCCACACACACACACACACCCCTCCACAGACACACACCCCCCACCACACACACACACACACACTCTCCCACACACACCCCTCCACACACACCCCTCCACACACACACACACCACACACCACCACCACAGGCCCTGCACCCGCTACACACCGCAAACCCCCACACATCTCCACACACCCCACACCCGGAGTAGGTACAGACTCTACTAAAGAGATCCTACATTGTACCTAGGTTCATGGCACAATAGATCTAGCTCAAACCAATCATACCGGACTGAACGCCTAGAATAATAATAATAGGATGTTCCAAATATAAACACAAATATATAATTTTTTTCTTAACCTTTACTAAGGTTCTAGACCTGGGAGTGCCTAAAACTTGGAGGCCTAAAGTACCATACTATTGTTAGTGTCGATTTCAAATTCATGGTAGTTTTTCGTTACTTATGCTAAAATAGAAATTCTGACAAAGTTTGAGCCCCTATGAAAAGGTCCATTATTGTATTTAAAAAAAAATTATATACATTCAAAATTGATTTTCAAAAGTCGAAATCCTGTCTAGTCTGTCTAGTGTTCCCTTTATATATTTTTTCAGATATGTATTTAATCTACAGGTTTAATTTCTGTACGGTTTTATATTAGAAATAAAGCTTTATTTCTTTCAAACGCTTGAGGTATTTTTTTTCTAGCAGACATCTTGAATTACCATCATTATCACATTGCCTCTGTCATCTGCTTAACATATCGAATAATTACTTTAATTTAAACTTTCTCTATTATATATCACCTGTTTCATATTAAAACCGTCTTTTTTTTTTTTTTTAAATGGCAATCTATGTACACGCAATTTGTGCCAGTGTCATGCGGGTAATATGTATTTACAACCATATATCAGCGTTACCAAGCTCCAGTAAAACTGTGGCTCATCCTGCTCGAACTTTCCATGGAGCTTTGTCGACACCTCCGAATACATGTTACGCGTTATCTTCTATAATAAACTCAACTTGTACACAATAACCAAACTTTTGTTTACAAAACGTCATCAAGATTACATGGCATAGAGTCAAATACATAGGTTTAATAAATTGAAGAAAATAACGCTTCAATAAATCACCGAACACAGAAAATTGGTGTAAATAATACGAAGTTCGGATTAAATGACTTGAATTCAGAGTTGTTAATAAATGATAAATGTAACGCAGACGCAGCGGACGGCGACATCGTGCAGGAACCGGAAGTGCAGAAGGCGGCGCTCAACGTACTCGTCAACTGCGTCTGCGCGCCCGTACACAGAGTAAGTACCTTTGCTTAATCTATACTAATCAATTAAATTCAAGTGTCTGTTTGTAATGTCCAAATAACTATATACGATAACCATACCAAAAATATCAGTTTTTGAAAATTTTTGTCTGTCTGTCTTCATGTTTGTTTGTTTACTTGTTCCGGGTAATCTCCGGAACGGCTGGACCGATTCTGACTGGACTCTTTTTGGTAGATAGCCGAGGTTACTCCGCGTAACTTAGGGTACTTTTGATTTTCGAATATAATTAGGGTTCCGTAAAAAAAAAAACACAAAACCTAGTGAAGAATATATGAAACGCGGACTTGATTTTGTATTAGATAAAAATAGATTTAGTTACTCCTTATAACATCGGTTGTGTGTCAATGGTTCAGCCGCTGTGTAAATTAGCCGGAACAAATAAACAAACGGACAGACAGAAAGACGGACTAAAATTTTACAAATAGTTTTGTACGAGACGGGAGTATAATTTCTAGGTCGCGTCAAAACTAGGCATACATTACGATACTCACAGTCGATATATACTGCGTGTTGGGAACACGTATCCGGGTTACCAACTGAACTAGTTTCCGTCGTGTCGCGTCTCTTACAACTAGTTTTCAAAATGGCGCGTCATCAAGAGAAAAATATTAAAAAGCGAATTTCGAGTCGATCTTGTGCTGCAACAGAAGCTCTAGAATTAATGTTTTTTTTTTCTATAATATCTCCTCTTACACCTACGTCACTTATTTCAACAAATAAAATTAAAAAAAACACAGCTTGTGTTACTTTTCCTTTGTCAATTTTTCTCGTTGATTTTGCGTATCGTAATGTACAAAAGAGCCTTAGCGTCAAGATTTTGTACATTACTCGATTATTTTTTTGTACTCGGAATAAGCTCAGTGCTTTGACCACAATCTCACCTGATGTTAAGTGACGATGTGGTCCAGGAATACACCTGTTAGCATTTGGCGACAAGTTTTCAAACTTGAGGGTGGTATACCCAGGTGGATAGAACTTTTTTTTTTTTTTTTCTTCGAGGGGAATGCATTTACGCACTAGCTGTCCATCCTAACCTAAAGGGACGTATCCCCGGGAAAAGCTGAATCCGGGTGTGACAAAATTAGTGTGGGACTCGCGGCAAGAAGAGCCATCACTATCCACTAAACCCCCCGGTTCCTCCCGCCACCTTGAGTGGGGCAATACGGAATGCGCATTCAACCGCGTTAGGTGGATATACCTTATCACCATGCTATGGTTTCTTCACGATGTGTTCCTTCACCTAAAGCTAAGGCCGAGGTGGGGATCGAACCCATTTGATTGACGCGGAATCCGGCCGCACTACCCGCTGCGCTATCATCGCTTCACATCGTCCGTAATGAGAGAGAGAAAGAGCAGGCTATATTTGTTTCACTGTAAAATTAATATGTATGTGTGTGTATGTATGTGTGTGTGTTTGTGACAGGCGGGCACGTCGACCACTCGCTTCTCGATAACCGGCTCTAGTAAGAAGAAAACTGCCCTGAAGTCATACGAGGACGTCATACAGAAGGTCTGGGAGAGCGTCAGGACTAACAACGGAATCATGGTGAGCACACATCTACTACCTCGACCCCCTTCACCCCCCCCCCTCTCCCCAACCACTAACCTCCAACCCACTTTCCTCTCCATCTTAAAGTTCACGTACCCTCTGTCACTGTCGCATTCATTGCGTATACTGTGCCCGCGGCTTTACTCGCTCCGAATTTAAATAATTTGCAGCCTATGTTCTCCCTCTGGATGCTATATATGTCATTGTCAACTTTCACCGAATTAGGTTCAGTAGATTTTGCGTGATTGATGGACAAAAATTAATAAACGGGCAGACAGAAAGACAATTTTTTATTTAAACTATCGAAATCATCTTCAATGTAAAGATTTCGTCTCGTTAGCCTTTTATTATAAGTATAGATTTTATTTAGCAACGCGTTAGGGGTCGTTCAGGTATCACGGAAGCACCGTGGCCACTGTAGGGGGTACTGTGCATATTTTTGTTTTTAGTCCCGTATAGCAATTAAGAACGATTCCGTTTTATAAAATGACTAAAATTTCGCTTAAGTTATATTTATATGATCTTCCTTATAGCATATAGTTTCGACACATAACGGGCGGGTCGGGACAATAGCGCGTTTTTACTATAGAAGAGGTCGCGCTCGGCTCGCGTTGTCTTTTACAGATACATCGTGCCGGTGTCCCGACCCGCCCGCTATGTGCCGAAACCATTAACCAACAACACACTAAGCCTAGAAGTACTGATTCTCAAGTGATGCTGCCGAAACACATATACTGGAATTTGACGATAGGTTTTCTAACTTGAGGGTGTTACATAACCTGGCGGGCATTTGTTTATAATGCCAATTTTTATGTTGTTTCTTCATCGAAAGCTCAGGTTCACTTTCGAGTTGATAGGTGGATTTGAAGTCGCGTACGTTGGCACGGAATCCGTTCGCACCACCAACTAAGCTATTATCGCTTCAATTGTATGTAAGGAAATGAATTTTTAATCTTAGGTAATGTTAGGTTATGTTGTGCTGCCTCTCTTCGGGGGGGCGGGCGAAGAGGTGGGGTTGAGAAGCATTCTCCCCCATCCCCATTGGGCCATTGTACGACGAGGCCCGGTGGGTTCGCTGCAGGGGGCGACGCGGCGGCATGCTGTGCAGTCCCGTATCGCCCCCATCCCAAATGCAGCGGACGGCCCCGGGGGGTTTTAGTGGGTATTTTCGGGCGCTTAGCGCCCGGGCGAGTCCCACACTGGCACGGAACTCGTCACTCCGTGCCCCCTTACCCATTGCATTGGGTGACCTCGGTCTCACTAATGCAATGGGTAAGGGTAGTGCGTAAACGCATTTCCCCCCGTCAAAAAAAAAAAAAAAAAAAAAAAGGTTATGTTGTACTGATATGACTTACGTAAAAGCTCCTCAAGTAGGAAAGTAGCAACAGGACGTCCGGTCACTATCCATTATTATATTCGTTACAAGAAATTCATACGACCACCGAAGCTAACAGTTGCGTGTTGTTCAGGTGCTGCTGGCGTTGATGATGGTGAAGTCCCCGATAACGGACGCGGACCGGCTGCGCGGGCTCGCGTGTCGCGCCCTCGCCGGCCTCGCGCGCTGCCCCACCGTCCGCCAGATCATATCCAAGCTGCCGCTCTTCACCACCTCGCAGATACAAGGTACCACCGACACTAACACCACTCTCAACGGGGGCTATGATGGACCCTTGCGGAAGTAGGAACACCCATAGAAAATTTGTGGGCATTGATACGGAGGAAGGATTGGCGGATTAGAACTATAGCCTAAATAATGTAGGAATGATAGTAGAAACGGAATGTAAGGTGTGAATGAAAGGGAAGTATGTGTGTGACGTGTGCACTCTAAACAAAGATGGCGAAGAGTGAACTGTTTTAAGAAGACGCTTTGTATAAGTTTTAAAGGAGATAAATGTGTTAAGTTCTGGTCTCCATTCTGGCTCGATTTTTATTTTGATAAAGGACAAGTAAAATAAACGACGTGTTGCTTTTTAATAAAGAAACGACATTTTAAGGTAATTTAAAATCTATTTGATATTTTAGAAAATATCATAACGGCCAGCATCACCTCCTTAACCATAGAAGCTTTTTTTTTTTTTTTTTGCAAACTTTTTACATTCTTAAATATAATAATACATAATTAAAGAAATATATTTTCTTTACAATTTTTTTTTTTGCCGTTTTTAGACTGTTTTTTTTTTTTTGTGTTTTTAATCTCTCACGTCAGCAAGAAAACTAAGAGTTGAAAAACTGTGGGGCTTTTTTTTTTTAAAGAATAACTAACGGATACCCTCGATATAGTTAATAAATTCTAAACAAAATTCGATTTATTGCGCCTTTTGATTCGTGGGAAATATCTTCGTTTTCTGTTTGAACCAAAAAAAAAAAAAATTCTCGGTTGATAACTATGTTTTTTTATTTACGAAATTAATTCTATATGGCCCGTCGACAGCACTTTTATAATAATTATTATGAATTGTGTAATTTATCGTATACAAGAAACATTTAACAGAAAAAAAAAACCAGGTCGAGTTTGTTGGCTGCGCTCTTCTCAATTGGATTGTTTCCGAACCGGTTGGTAGTGTTTTGACTTTCATAAGCGACTGACATTTAATAAAATATGTTTGTTTTTGAATATAAATATTGTAGGTCTGTGATTGTTTTATCTGTGAACAAATTGCAGTTTTGATGCGCGATCCGATACTGCAGGAGAAGCGACAGGAGCACGTCATGTTCCAGAAGTACGCGCTGGAGCTGCTGGAGCGCGTCTCCGGGAAGAGCAAGCACATGGTAGCGGAGTTCGAGACCTCGCTCGCTAATATACACAGGGTCTGTATTATATTATTTATATATTTATTTTTTGTTCTAACGACATGAAAAAAATCCTGGAATTTTTTTTCTACTACTGAGTAAAATGTAAGTGGTTTTATAAATATGATTTTAACCGATTATAATATATATATAAATGAAAAATGAAGTTTCTTTGAAGCACCATCACCTCAAAACTACTGAACATATCATGGTGAGACTAATACCATTCGGCGTGGATTTTTTTCCAGATGTTTATAGGCTATTTATTTTTTCGATTTCATCCATCGTTTCTCTTTTTTTTTATTTACGCCTATGTATATTTTTACCACTAATCACTTTATTTTCTTCATTCATTTGTGTTAAGTTAGGTATAAATGAAATGTCTTATGCATAGAATATAAAAAATGCGGAAGGAGCCACGAGCAGCAGCTAGTGATGACATAAAACTAGAATACATAGGCGCACACAAGTTCTTAAGCATACACGCACTCATGCACATCTTCATATCTTACACGTACGAACTGTTATAACCCTCCAATGAACCTAGAAGTGATGACTAGTAATCTAGAATTCCTGGGAAACCTTTAACTAGTCAGCATTTGCGCAGTCCTGGTCCCTTCTCTGTTTTGTCAAATAAAAAAAAAAAACCTTTGTTTAAAACGCTAGCAAAGAGGGAGCCCTGTACGACTAGGTACGCACCCAAACAAATTGTATATATATGTAATTTTTTTTTTAATTTTCGCGTTTCATATTTTAATGCAGTTAATTTAAACGGGTTTCTACGCGTTACCTTTCTTTTTTTTTCTATCCCGACGTAAACATTCCAGTTGTCGAATATTTAATGTTACTTCCGGCCCGTACCGGTTTTTAATGTAATTTTTTTATATTTTCACGTTCCATATTTAAATGCAGTTAATTAAATGAAATAAATATTCGACAACTAGAATGTTTACGTCGGGATAGAAAAAAAGGAAAGGTAACGCGTGAAAACCCGTTTAAATTAACTGCATTGCATGTTTAAACCGACGGCACTAAGGATGTAAATTATTTTTATTCGAACCTAATAATTTCACCTTTTAACATTATCATTGTAAGACTAATAAAATAGCTTAATATTATGAATACCATCTCTACAGTTGCCAGTAATAGGACTATGGACTTTGATTAAATGATATATAACCTCTGAATTGGAGGATAAACATGCTAGAAATCTCCTACTAATTGATCTTCAGTGGGGAAGGAATGTTGTAGAAATAAGATATTCTTAAGACAGTACAAAAAAATTGGTAAAGTAGTTTTCGGAACCAAAATATGGCAACACCGGTTTTGACATTTCACGGCGTCTTGGTCTTGCCGCGCTGTCACTCGCCAAATAAACGGTTGTCTGGAATTCCTCAAAAACTGAAAAAGGAAAATATTATGCTGACATTCAGCCTGAGATTCCTCCCATCCCATGGTTTTTCAAGTTCCCCAAGGCGACAACGTCAACTATTTGTCGTTTAAGACTGGGTTTTTCCTGCACTCCCGTTTTCCTAACGAAGCTCAGGATCAGGAATTCTTCGTTGTGTGAATGTGGCCTCGACGAGGGCGATTTGAACCATATCTTTTTCTCCTGCCCTAGGATGCGTCACCCCCTGTATGACATTCTCCCTCCTGAAGTTCCCCGTCCTACAACCTTTAAATGTCTTCTTCTCTTCACCTTTTCTCCCATAATGAACTATATATTATGTAATAGTATGTAATAGTATATGTTACTAACATTTTTACTGGTAAATACTGTGTTCTTGTCCTACTAATATTGTGTTGTCTTATATGTTTGTGTTGTCCCTTTTTCAGGTTGATCACCTAGGCCAAAGGATTTCTTTTTTTTTTCACCCCGTGTCGCCCCCATCCCAAATGCAGCGGACGGCCCGGGGGGTTTTAGTGGGTATTTCCGGGCGAGTCCCACACTGGCACGGAACTCGTCACTCCGTGCCCCCTTATCTGTTGTATTGGGGGACTTTGATCCCCTAAATACAATAGATAAGGGTAGTGCGTAAATGCATTTCCCCCCCGTCAAAAAAAAAAAAAAAAAAGGCCAAAGGATTTTTGTTTTCATTTCATCAGCCATAGTCTTGTTTACCAGTTTCCACTCCTCGGTTCATGACTCTACCTTACGGACACTGGCAGAATTGTGGCCAATAGCTACAAAGGCCAAAAACTAAGAAGTGAAGTTGTTTTGTTGCGCATACGACTAATTGTTGATAAGTTTAATCGTGTTGGATTGTTACGGTATATTTGTGCCACGGGACGAGAGATCCTCATGTTAAGGCTATTTGGACTATCATAAAATCATTTGGAACTATTATTAATGATATTAACGTGTACTACGAGACACAACATCCGGCGAGGTACTTGTGAGAAGGTCTAGTAGAACTTGACCGACATTGACTTAACTACGACTTCTCCCTGTCCCTTTGATGATTGATATATAAGACTCTCCTGTACAACACCAAAGGTATTGTTCGTTTGTTGGCGGGGACAGGACGGTGTTGTGTTTAGAAGGGTGAGTGAAGTCGCGGGTGCGCGTGTTCCAGGCGAACGTGGTCGCCCAGACGCGTATAAACTACAACGAGCGGCAGCTGCTGCAGCTGGTCGCGGCGCACCTGAGCGCGCGCGGCCTCACCGACAGCGCGGCCACGCTGCAGCGCGAGGCGGGTCTGCCGCCGCCGGCGCCCGCCGCAGCGCCGCCCCCGCCCCCCCGCCGCCTGTCTACACGCCCTCCACACCGATACGGGTCAGTATTCATGCAGATTATATAAACCTTAAAAAAAATTACACACACACACATATATATATATATATATATATATATAACTGCCTCGGTAGCGCAGTTGTATTACATACGACTGCCGTTCTGAGGTCTCGGGTTCGATCCCCGGGTCGGGTCAAGTGATATTGGGTATTTTTTTCTACTCAGTATCATCCTGGAGTTTGGAATTTGTGCCCGATATGGCGACAGGCTCGCCCCCTGTCACATCTGGGACGGAACTAAGCTCGGCGAAATGTGGGTGGTGTAGTTCGCTACTTCACCTCTGCCTAACCCTTCGGGGATAACAGGCGTGAGCATATGTATGTATGTATATATATTTACTATAAACTTGTTTCTGAAAAAAAAAAACTTAATGTGTCAAGTACCCATAAAAATAAGACAATAGGAAAACAATAGAATGCTGGCGTAAACGCCAGGTTAGTGCTCAAGGGGTTAATGGCTAGTTTGTTAGTATTGTAATTTGACAGATAAATACGCACTTGCTTTTTAAAATACAGTTGCATAACAAATTAATGCAACATACACTCTTCCTCAATAACAAACATATGTAAAGAGGATAAAATAAATAACTCTACAGTCTAGTAAAGTATAATACGCTTGTTAGTTGTGTGTTCCTCTCATAATATATACTCCTATTTGTTGTTTAAGAGGATATGCTAACGGCAATTATTATATACAAACGTAGTCCCCTGCTTTCTCCCTGTATGGTAAATATTTTTATAATAAATATCCACCTCCACCATGCCTGTACGTTTTGATTTTTTTTCCATAAATTAGTTATTGTAGAAACTAGAAGGGTTTAAAGATGAGAAAAAATTGCTTGATTTTTCTACCGTCATTTTCAGACGTTCGTCAAATAAATTTCGTGGATTAAAATTAAAAAAGCAAAACACAGCATAGCCAAAGTCTTTATTATTCTAAAACTGAAAGAAAATTGGTTTAGTTTTAAGTGTAGGATGGAACGGGGTACTAGGAAGTAATGTTTTCGTCTATTTTGCATACGGTACAATCAGCCCAAGCTGCAGTTGTGCTTATTTGAGGTGCAACGCGATAGCAATAGATTTCTGAAATACCCACTTTTCCGACCGCATGTCCTCTCAATATTCAAAATCTTGACACTCATCACATGACACATTGAATTTTTTTTGAAGTTATACTTCTTTAGGCGCGTTATGAAAAAATGATGAGAGTGAAATGTTTAAGATGCGCGCGCATCTGTGACACGAAATGAACAGTATGAAGTTGTCTGCTTAACCGCTCATTGAGTCTCGTTAGTCGCGCATGTTGGTACGCTCGTCACCATCAACATGTTTCTAGTTTATACATTCACAACACGTGTTTTAGTTTCATACAACTGCTACATTATATATGTGCTAATAAATTATATTCAGTAGTTATTTAAATTGAATATTTTCATTGATATCACTTACTATTTGTGAATATTAGTGAAAAAACATTGTGCTTATATACTTTTTCAAGTGCTCCAATATAATTGAGGTTAACTATCCGTATGTATTATTTATTGATATAAATTAAAATACTTTTATTTAATATAATTAACACTAAATTATTATTTTATTGTAATTAATTATTTGCATGCAATTAAAAACTATTTTCTAATGATGCCAAAGAAGTATAACTTCTCACGCGCGTACATAACGTACACGCACCCATTTTTTTTTTTAAATTTAATTAATTTATTTGAGTGCGTCGAGTTTGACAATAAGAATGCATTGTATCGACAGGCCAGGCTGTCCTCGTCACGCACGAGCAGCGTCGTCTCCTTCCACCGCGACAGCATCGACATGAACACCTCCCAGCACGTGCACACGGACGAGAGCAGTCCCATACCCACCGTTATTAAACTCAGGTAACTTCACACTATTCTCTATGGTCCATTATATTCTATGGATACGGATTCCTGCCTGTTAGAGCTTTAAAGAAAAAAAAAAAAATCTCTATTTATGACTAGCTGTCTACCCGCGGATGCGCCCGCATTTCAATATATTCTTAACTGTGTTTTATTTTTTTTTTTATATGACACCCTAATTATCTTCCTAAAAAAATGTTTAAAAAAAATGTCCTAAAAATAAAATTATAGCACTTGGCAATTATAAAATTGTGCATTGAATCGGATTTTATTCAAATTTTTATGAGTTTTATTTTATTTTTTACGGGGAACAAAATTCAAGTCAAAGTATCCTACTCGGAGTAACTTCAGCTATCTACAAAAAAAAACGGTACAGTCGTTCTGGAGATTATCCATTACAAACATACACAGGCAAAAAAAATAAAAATTTGTATTTTTGGTATAGGTATCGTATATACTTATTCATATCTATTTAGTGAAAATAAAAATAATTTTCACTTTATACAAACACTTTAATTTTATTTATTAATAAAGATGTTTAAAAAATATAAATCTGATATGGTCAATAGTATAGTTAAGGGTCAATAGTATAGTTGAAGGTCAATAATATAGTTCTTCTTAGTTAATGGCAATCTGTGTGTACACACAATTTGTGCCAACATCATGTGGGTAAGATTTTCAATCTTGTATCAGCGTTACCAAGCTCCAACAGAACGGTGGCCTATCCTGCTCGAACTTTCCATGGAGCTTTGTCGGCACCTCAGAATGTATGCTACGCTTTGTCTTCTATAATAAACTTAACTTGAACACAATAACGTAAACTATTTCACACGAAACGCCACCAAGATTACATGATATAGAGCGTGTGATTCGATAGCTCGTTAGAAGTTTGAATTTAGTTTGAAATTAATGCATCATAAAACTGACTGGCCACCTCAGGTACTCACCTGGACCTCCTTTAACCGTTCCCGTGTCCCGGGACGTAGCTGGCTCCAATATTGTTACACAAATCCGTATTTAATTTATATATTTTTACGCGCACGATGTTGCTGCTACCGGTGTAAGATGGTGACAAGGTAGATGGCGCGCAAGGTGTCTTTTTGTGAGACCGTGTTGCCAGTTTTATAAACCCAACATAGAGTCAAGTACACAAGTTTAATGAATTAAAGAAAACAATTGCTACATGTTGGACTGAGATCCCGCCAAAAACTCAATAATATAGTTGAGGGTTATTAGTACAGGTGAGGGTAGTTTAGTTGTGATCAACCGATTTGGTCGACAGTGTTAAGTGCTAATTTGATAACAAGATTTAAACGTGCGTTCGGAGTGACGTCACCACGTCGTTTTGAAAGAGTCTAGAACATACTTCTATGAGTGCATTCCAATAAGCATCCGCAATGACCACGCTCACGACTGCGGTTTTTTCCCATTCCATTTGCTAGGGAGCTTTACAACACGCCCGGGTGAGTCCCACACTGGCACGGAACTCGTCACTCCGTGCCCCCTTATCTATTGTATTGGGGGATTTTGATCCCCTAAATACAATAGATAAGGGTAGTGCGTAAATGCATTTCCCCCCGTCAAAAAAGGTTAGGGAGCTTTATAATCGAAATAATGTGAAATGTAACTATGGCGCGTGTTTATATGGTTACACTTTTTCTTATTTAAACACTAGCGGCCGCCCGTGACTTTGTCCTGATTTCGTTTTATTTGTCATAGCATATGTATAAAAAAAAAACTAATGAAATTGAGAACGAAATCTAAACTTAAACGCGGCTAAAAATGTTTTCACTTGAATAATAATGTTATTTAAGGAAAGTACAAAACCAACCGGTGAGCTGTTTGGGCGGTCCGGCTGGTACCCTCCGAGCAGAAGCGTTCCCTGCAGAAGCAGCTGAGCGTCGCCGCCGGAGACTCGCCGCACAGTCACCAGCACCGCGTCACCCTGCACACCATCATCACCGAGTACCTCTACAACCAGCACTCGCTCTGCAAGAACCCCGTCGTCACCTGCCCGCAGTTTAACCTCTTCGAGTTAGTATAATGTACATCTCTCTCGCTCACACACACACACACACACACACTATACAAACCGCACATCCCTGTCACCAGTGTTAGCCATATTGGATATGATAAGAATGATAGACGTAACCGGTTTGTAAGACGTTTATCATATGACACTTATCCATAGACAACAGTAACACAGAGTAATGTGGCACAACAGACTATTTAACATAGATATTTTAATATTTTTGATAGTCTCGTAACTAGGAGGACCGTTCCAGTATTATTACATAATGTTAACAATATTGTCTGTCTACTACCGGTAACTCAGGGTCTACTTCCGGGCCCCGGGGGGTTTTAGTGGGTATTTCCGGGCGACTCTCGCCCGGGTGAGTCCCACACTGCACGGAGCTCGTCACTCCGTGCCCCTTATCTAGTGTACTGGGGGACTTGGATCCCCTAAGTACAATAGATAAGGGTAGTGCGTAAATGCATTTCCCCCCGTCAAAAAAAAAAAAAAAAAAAAAAAAGGGTCTACTTCCGGTAGCATTGAGGTGTACTTCCGGTAGGGTCTTGTTCACCTTTTTTTTTTTTTTTGACGGGGGTAATGCATTTACGTACTACCCTTACCCATTGCATTAGTGAGTGCAATGGGTAAGGGGGCACGGAGGGACGAACTCCGTGCCAGTGTGGGACTCACCCGGGCGAGAGCCGCCCGGAAATACCCACTAAAACCCCCCGGGGCCGTCCGCCGCGTTTGGGATGGGGGCGACACGGGGTGGCTTTCGCAGTCACCGCTTGTTCACCTAACAGCAGACTGTATGGAACTACTAAATAAGTCCCCGTAGAGTCGACACGCGGAGATTTTAGTTTTGTCTGTTTGAGAGAACGTTCGTGGTGTTACAACATAATAAAGTGCGAACGTTGGACTTAATTTATAGTGCGAGTGTATCTGATATTAAGCATTAATGGCGGTTTGAGGGGATATATGCGTTGTAATAAGGTAATTTTATAATCTTATTAACATTCATGAAGGGGATGCTTTCTTCACCAGCAATGAAACCCCAACTTCACTGTATAATGTGGACTGTATTAATTTTCGAATTACACGTATTTACAAATTATATCTCGCCGGTACAACTTTGCCGGCGGTCGGCGCGAATTCTAATACATTTTTAATACTTACAACTAGCACATAGTTACTGTTAGTCTAAAAACTTATTATCTATTACATTTACACATATGAGGTACATATGATATATCTCTCTCTCTCTCTCGTGTTTCCAGCTAGTGTGTGTGTGTGTGTGTGTGTTGTGATTCGCGATGTAATTCTCGTTATTGTTGAATGTTAATGTAGATTTAAGGAAAGATTAATTTGTCCTCAACAATTCAAATGGTACAAGTGGCGCCATCTAGTACTAATTTGGGAAGTTTCTTCTGAGTTGGTCGTCTTTGCAATGTGCAAAAAATGTGCTTCTAAAATAAAACTATAATGTTAATATTTCTATATTTTATTTAAATAAATGAAATATGATTTGTTTATTGAAGTGGAAATGTCTTTAGAGCGGTGTTGAGCGAATCTCTGTAGGGGGAAAATTTATAGATTCTCGTCACCAATGCTATGTGACAGCTGCTGTCAACAACATGCTACAGGAACGTCAAGTCCGATGGCAGAATTATAATTTAATTTTATATGCTGGTAACCCTAAAGCCACCATAAATAGATTAACATAATTTATTTGTCGGGTTTTAGTAAAATGATATTTCAATTAAGTTGTATTTATATTTACGCAGCCCGTTGTATGTTTAACCCCTTGAGCACCTTCGGCGGCGTTTACGCCAGCTTTCCATTGTCTTTCTATTGTTTCATTTTTATTGGTACTCGACACATTAATATTGCTCGGAATGCCAATAGATATGAAAATCATTGCAAATGTCATGAAATCCTTTATTGTCGTTTAGTATATTTGTTTATATGTTCGTGTAATGGGAGAGATTGATGTATGTGTGTGTGCGTCGGTCAGGCCGCACAAGTGCCCGGAGCCGCGCGGCACCGCGTGCATGTTCGGCGCGGGCGAGGCCGCGAACCTGTGCGCGCGCGTCACGCGCCGCGAGCTCGGGCACGCGCACGCGGGCGGCGGCGCGGGGGGCAGGCGGGCGGACGCGCGGTACGCGCACGCGCAGTTCGCGCCGGTGCGCACGCTCCGCCTGCAGGACGACGAGGCCTTCTTCACGCACACCATCTTCCACGTGAGTACACTACACTACGCACATGTTGTCGTGCGTGACGTAAGGGATATAAACCAGTCAGGGCACCTGACTGCGATTGCCAATTATAATAACAAATGTTTTAGCTAACGCTAACTTCAGGGTGTTGGGTTTTCGTGACGGAGTGCGCACGCATCGTGAATATTTACTTTTATTTTTTTTTTCTAACGCGTTAAAATAAGTATAACTTAAAAAAAAAGCTTTTTCGCACCATATCATTCGATTCTGATATCCGAGTGGATTGATGCTGGGAACTTTGCCTTCCCAATACATCTTCGATAACTTAATGCATGTTCGTAGAAATTTAGACAAACGCGATCTAGTGAATGATCGTCATAATTTTAATACTAGAAGTAAAGACAAGTTGTCCGTCCGCACGCTTTAGGTTAAGTAAGTGTAATAAAAGCTTTATAGGTAATAGTATTCGGTTTTACAATAAGATCCCAAGTAACATTACCGATTTACCTGACAATAAGTTCAAGTATTATGTCGAGCAAGTTTTAATCTCAAAAGGTTATTACAGGGTGGAGCATTACGTGAACGATAGTGATGTCTGGAATTAACCCCACATCTCTGTGCTTCCACTAAAAACTACGATTTGTATAGTTTTTTATATGACAAAAAAAATGATATATATTATATTTATGAAAAAAAAAAGAACCAGATCGAGTTTTTTTTTCGCCTGCGCTCTTCTCGACTGGGTTGTTTTCCGAACCGGTGGTAGTGTTTTAGACGTTCATAAGCGCCTTCTTAGGGCCTAAATTGAATAAATAAATTTTGTTTTTGATTTTGATTTTGAACGTGTTCATTGAAGACGTGTGAGACGGATATTAATGTAATTAACCAGAAAACCATTGTTGTTTTCGTTGATTGATTAAGTTACGGTAGCAATATGCTTTCACATAAGTTTTTCTTCATAATATTTAATTGACTAGTAATTACAAGCACGCATGCAGTTTAATTATTAAATTTTGTTTCACTTTCCGCCTGCAAAAATTATACTGGTAATAACTCGAAGGGAATGGGGGGTGGTTTTGGCATATATGTAGGATATCGGTAGTGATTAAACACAATACTTCCTAATTAAATAAATCTTTTATTATTTTCTTTACAAATTTTCCCGACACATTTCCCGGTTCGCCATTTACGATCTTCCTCTTTTTCGTTTTCTTATTTCCATCATCCATTCGCTCACATTGCATTCTTTCACTCAGTCTTACGTTCCTTTCATTCCTACATATATATACTACGAGTGGTCATCGGAGGGGGGAGGGTGGGTTGAAAAATCTTAAAAAATAGGTCACGTAGTATGAGTACAATCCCTAACCTGCGTCGTGGTTGAATTCTCAGGTCATTTTTATAAAATTTCTCATAGTAATAAGGATACGAACTTTCCCGAGCATTAGGGGGGTGCCTTTGAAAATGAAATTATAATGTAATCCTTGAATAAATTCAAAATCCATGTCGTATTATAACGAAGTTCTTTAACGCGCGGTCTACGGGTTATGCGATTTACTAGAAATAGTCACGTATTTTAGATTTACGCATTAAATAAGAGATGGCGCTTTTTAGTAAAATATTAAATCGGATTCTCACCGACTACTACTAACTATTCATCTCGCTCTTTTATTGCATATTCTTTTGTAGAATAGGAAACTAGCGCGGTAACCCCGCTTCAGGGCATTGCCCTGTGGCGGTGACTTCTACTCTGTTTGATGCACTTGATGCTTTCTCGTGGGTATTCATCTGAGCTTGGGTCTGGATTCAGATGTTTGACTATGCGTCGCCGCGTTCACCTGTTGCTAAACGTTCAAAGTTTGGACACTAGATGGCGTCGCACTGTATTTAATTTTTAGTTAAGAAGGTGTAATAATAATTTCAGATATTTTGTTCACAACGAGTCATGTTTAAATTATTAGATGTAGGCCAGGCCTTATATAGTTTTATTTTTAGACCTGCGTTAAGAGCTTAGTTCCTGACGGGGGTTCTCCGACCAAACAAATTGTTTTTTTTTTTTCACAGTCTATATATATATATATATAAATGTGGGATTTGATGGCAAATGAAAGGTTAGCTTGACTTTCACAAGTTTATTTTTATCCGGTACAATCGGTATTTTAATACAAGACATTACACCCTCGAGCGACAACGACACGGAACCACAGACCTTCTCCCGCTCTATCACTCCACATTATTTTTATTAAAAAACTTAGGGCGCATGCTCCTAGTTATTTAATCCTACATATATACTTAATAACCATATTTAAACTTAAATAATAATTTCTGATTTATTTGTAACAGCCGACGCAACAGCAACTGCTCGCGGCGACGTCATCGGGCGACATCAGGATATTCAACTTGTTCAGTGGCGTTGAGGAAAATTCATATCAAGTCCACGAATCGTATATATATCACATGCAGGTCGGTTCGCGTCCTTCGTGTCTATTATAATCAGAATCCGTGACGGGTTTTAATCGAATAAGTTAAAAGATAAATAGTCTGATTCCGGGTTCGAGTCCACCTAAACAATTCTAAAACCACCCTTAGCTTTCGGTGACGGGAAAACATTCCCCGTGAACCACCACCCACAAGTTTGAGAACCTCTTGCCAAATGCCAATAGCTGTGTTCCGGCACCACCATTTGAGAACCAGTGTGTTTACCGCATCGTCACTCAACATCAGGTGAGATTGTGGTCAAAGCACTTTGCACGCAATGATATTCGACAAGTGTTTCCAACCGAATTAAAAAATTACTCGTAAGTTGTAATATATGGAGAGTCTGGTTCATTGGAATAAAAAAAAAAATGAGTTGATAAAAAAAAAGTTTGTTTGTTCGCAGGCGAGTAGAGACGGGCTGTTGCTGTTAGCGTCGGCGACGACTCCGTGGCGGCCGCTCTCCGCGCTATGGAATATGAAAGAATTTGAAATACTGTGAGTCGCTTTATCAGTTTGTCCTCTGATAAGGAATCATATCACCCCCCCCCCCCCACTCCTCAATATTATACTCGGTTCATTCCTTGATTATATCAATTTTATTATGTGTCTTCTGGTTATACTATATTTCCGAGAACGGCCGTAATTTCACATAAAATTCATACACAAGACTCTCCCTCTCAGAACTGAACTTTTTTTTTATTTTTTTTATTTGGGAAACAAACAGTACATTACGCTTAAAACTAAATACATCATATATTAAAATTTTATATTCCAACAAAGTTTCCACGTGTTACTAAAACATGCAAGCCAACGTGTACATATTAATTTGACAATAAAAATTGTTTAAGATAAAAAAAAAAAAAAAAAAGTTTCAAACAAACACACAAAAGGCGCAAGCATTAAAATGAAAATATAGTGCGACAATCAAATTACAAATAGCGAACCAGTCAAATAATAAATAATTACTTTTCCAATCCAATCTTAACAATATCACTTTTAGTTCGAATTAGTTTTTTAAATGTGATAAGCGAGTGATTAAACATATCAATTTCATTAAAATATAAATTATGTGAATAACATGCTCTGTGTAAAAATGTATTCGCAATAAAATTTGTTTTGGAAAATGCCGCATTAAACAATAACTTTCATTAAAAGACAACTTTTCACGTCAAATATCTCATAAAAAGTGTCTCTACTATACATAATGGCTTTGATATTTGTAATAGCATCTTTCTAAACTTTATAATTATAGAATTACTTTAAACTATCAATTCATCACAACAAATAGCCTGGTGAACAAAAAACAAAAAAAATATGATATGACTTAAACATCTATGTAAATCCGCGACTTATTTTAATAAGTGTCAGCAAGTATCAAAAAAAACAAAATTTATTAGCGAACATTCAACTTGTTCTACATCGTAAAATATCTAACGAACGGGTTTGATACTTATGGAGCGATTTATAAAAAAATCAAGCTCCAATATTGCTCTGTGTCGTGGCTCCTTATCGCTACGGCGGGTTAGAGCGAGACGACGAACCGCGTCTATCGCTGTTCTCTCTACGGTTTTACTCAACGGTAGAACGAGAAGGTGATATCACGGCCCACAGATTTATACAGATCGACCTATGCCGCACATGAAATATAAATAATTTTTAATAGTACAGCTTTTGCAACCCATCATCGCACTTACAGTAATTACATATTTACATATATATATATAAAAAAAAAGAATTATAAAACACGAAAGAGACGACTGCAACTCGGGCGGATTGTACCGTATGCAAAATAGACGATAACATCATTTCCTAGTACCCTGTTCCCCCCTAACACTCAAAACTGAGCCGATTTTTAATTTTCTTACAGTTTTAGTTTTATAAAGTTTTTTTTTTTTAATTTTATCTAAGTTTAGGTTTGGCAAACGTCCGTAAGTGACGACAAATATCGAGCGTTTTTTTTTTTTTTTTCTTTTCATTTTCAAAGGCTCTTAATTTGTACGATAACTAATTTATGAAAAAAATCGAAACGTTCGGGCACGGCGGTGGTGGAGATATATTATTTGGTATAAAAATATTAACCAGAATGATTCAGATAAAAATTATCCAGAAAGTGTTGAGATGTGCATCACTAGTGACAGGGCACATCACTAGCGCGTCATGCAATGCCAAGTCTTAGCTGTAATAAACTGATTTACAAGTCACTAGTCGTTATTACTAATCCACACCAAGATAGAGAGGGAACAAAGGAATATGTTTGCGTGGAATAAATGCCGCTATCATATCCTCTTCAATTAAATATCAATGCGTCACGAGAAAACACTTAACGCTACAATTTTGTTATGGTAACATTAAAACTCGGTCACGACGATAAATGACAGTAAAAATATCTTAAATCTTTGAAACGTATCGTGCAGTCTGTCCCGCTGTAATGGCCGCTGCCGTGTCCCAGGTTACAGTTCGACAACGAGGAGTACGTCGAGTTCTCGAAGATGTCCGACGACAGGATAATAGGCACTAAAGGGGAGACGGCGACGATATTCGACACGAGGACCGGCAGCGAGCTGATGACCCTCACGCCGGCTATCAGCAACCAGTACGCTAAGAACCGGGCCGTCTTCAATCCCACCGATGAGTTGGTGCTATCAGGTGAACACAAACTATACCAATTCTATTTTATTACAATTGCCCACTTTAGAACTAACGCTAAGATAAACATTTATAATCTGGTGCAAAATCAAATATATAAAATTGAACTGTCTGTGGGTTATATTAAAAAAACATATGCACGGACCTGCGCCATATTGTGACCTCATAGCTAGCGAGAATATTATACAAGTGTGTACATGATACATTAAAACAACGCATATAAATAGTCTTAATAATTAGTTATATACATAACTAGCTGGTGCCCGCGGCTCCGCCCGCGTTTCTTATGTCCTGTGCATATGACGTTTCATTTATAGCTAATTTAAAAAAACAAATGAATGAATAAAAGTAAGAGTATTTTGTTTTTATTAACGGAAAATATGTATATAAGCGTAAATTGAAGTGGAAAATGTACAAAAGAGTAAATCGAAAAAAAAATCAAAGAGGATCGGTGGAATCCAAAAAATACGTGTCGCGTTGAAAGGTATTAGTCCTGTCCCGATATGTTCAGTAGTTTTGAGGTGCGATGGTGCGTCAAAGGAATAATAAACAAACAAATTGAGAAAACATGGCAAAGGGCTCATAGAATTTCAAAAATATATAGCCTATAACCATCTACGATTAATTCCGCGTCGAATGGTTGCGGTTTCACGCTGATCGGTCCAGTAGTTTTCTTGTTTACCTACGACAAAAAAACTAACTTTTCTTATATATATATATATATATAATATAATAATTAGCAAATATTTCACAAAATAATTTTTGTTGCTGTCCGTACGTCTTTTTATCGATCTTTAAAAGATCAAGGTCATTGACAAGCATATTCATATTTGAAACGTATAGTTTATACGATACGTATACCAAAAACATATTTTTTTGTTTCAATTGTTCTGTCCGTCTGTTCGTTCCTATCGTTTGTTTATAATTATATTTGTCTTTAATTAACAACACAATTAATTGACTTAACGAGTAAGTCCTTACGCCAAAACTTGATGTGAGCACCATTAGCTCGTGGAAGGTTTCCAGTCACTATATTATAGCTTATTTGGAACAGCATTTAAACTCTTCGGGTCTGAACACGGCAGCATGACCACTCCTGTTCTATGGCAGTTGCAGTAGCATCTTGTAAAACAACTTCTACACAAATTCCAATAGAGATAAATTGAGAAATATAGACTGTATTGTACGAAATGATTGTGAAGTGGTGTTCGGTGTTGCCAGATGGAGTCCTGTGGGACGTGAACACCGGCAAGGAGATACACAAGTTCGACAAACTGAATCAAACGCACAGCGGAGTCTTCCATCCGAACGGGCTTGAGGTAAGGGACTACTATACAAATACAAAAAAAAAAAAAAACTACCCACCCGTGGGAAACAACGAACAGAAATGAAAACTCGAATCTTTAGAAAAAACTGAATTCTTAACATAAGGGGCCGCGTAAGCACTAATGTTATTATATATCTTTGAGCGCCAGCACTTCGACCCCATCTTATAGTTGACATACTGTAACATGTTGACGGATGACGTCATACCATTTGTTAACGCCACCTATCAACGTATATATTTTCTTATTCTAAGTTATTTCATGTCCATACGCCTCCGCTCTATTTAGTCTATGTATTCATTATTCCCTCCTCTTCCTATTCAAAAAACGCCACTGTAATAATATTTAACAGTGCACATTAATTATCCGATTATATTACTAAATTACGAGAATATAGGAAAATCATTAAGTGAAGTCAGGTGGAAAGTTAAATCTGAACCAGCTAGATCGAAAGTTACTAATAAAGGTAAGTTCCGTTTGCTCCTTTCAACATTACCCTTCTAGATATTTCCACCAGCAGCATTCGTAACGCGAATCTGTACGTTTGCGACCGGGAATCACTCAAAACCGCTAAAATAACTAAAAAAATAACTTATTGCTTTGCAGCATCCATTTAAAATCCAATAAAATATCTCTCATCATCTGCATTGTTACGATTCTCATATAAATGTGTGTATACAATGTGAATACATAAATGAGGTTTTTTTTTAAAAGTTTCTCTTCCTACGGGACGGTCTGAATCGGATTTTATGAAACGAAAATGTGTAACGAAAAAGTAAAAGTCAACAGTTCCACAATTAACCGATAGATGTCACTAAATAACATGTCTAATAACAGCGACACGTTTTGTTTGTTAGTACAAAAGAAATGAACTAGATGTCGCTAAAACGATGTTTAATTTCTACCGCGTGCCAACTCGCACTCTAGTTGTTTTTTTTTTTTTTTTAATTTCAGGTAATATCGAATACTGAAGTATGGGATTTGAGGACGTTTCATTTATTAAAGACTGTGCCTACGCTGGATAAATCTGAAGTGAGTAATTTTACGTTCTCCTATATAGTTATATATCCTTTTTTTTACATACAAATATACTGTCTCGATGGCGCAGTGGTATTACGGTGCGACTGCCGTTCTGAGGTCTCGGGTTTTCGACCCCGGGTCGGGTCAAGTGGTATTGGGTTTTTCTACTCAGTACATCCCAGAGTCTCGAATTTGTGCCCGATATGGCGACAGGCTCGCCCCCTGTCACATCCGGGACGGAACTAAGCTCGGCGAAATGTGGGCGATGTAGTTCGCTACATCACCTCTGCCTAACCCTTTGGGGATAACAGGCGTGAGCTTATGTTATGTTATTTTACATCCTGTATATATATTTCTTCCGTACCGAATTTCATGAATCTATCTATCTATCGCTAATTTCATTACGGACAGACAGACAGATAAAACTTCAATTTTATTATTAGTATAGATGTTTTTGAATGTATCGTTTGCAGGTGATATTCAATCCGACGTGCAGCGCCCTCTACGCCGTGTTCTCGGACCAGGACCCCGAGGAGCGGAGCCAGTTCGACACCAGCTTCAAAACCCTGGACCCGTACGACTACTCGAGCATAGGTAACCTCCAGTAACTATCCCGTTTCAAATCGACACTTACCATTACCTTCTATAACCGCCGTCCGCCTCGGAGTTCGTTGGCAGTGAGGTCGGATTCGAGCCCACTTACCCGACACTAGAATCAGGATGAAGGGAAACTAGCATGGTGGTAGAGCATTTTCTAATAATGTGACACTCTACGTTAAAAAATTTAAATACTGAAATATTTATTCAAATAGCACTTAATTACGTTTTTTTATAAATCCATCTACATATAATCCGGTACGTGGCATTAGGAGAACCGTTTAGCCCCATCGGACAATGTTGGTTACTTTGGTTCTTCTGCGGAACTCCTGATTCGATTCCGCAGTGAAACTATAAGCATAGCCCTCTCCATTGCTCTTTGAGCTTTATTATTAGGCATGATATTAATAATATAACGTGTTGCAGCGACAATAGACGTGAAACGGAACATTTACTCGCTGGGCGTGTCGCGCTACGGCACCCAGATCTCCCTGGTCGAGAACATGGGCGACTACGAACAGATGCAGGAGTCCTGCGTCAAGATATACGACGTCGGACGCAAGCGCGACCACGACGACGACGCGGTAACTACACACACACACGCACACACACACCAACACACACACACACACACGCACACACACACAACACACACACACCAACACACACACTAACACACACACAACACCATCACACACACACACACACACACTAACACACACACACACAACACACACACACACACACACACGCTAACACACACACTAACACACCACCACCCCCCCACACACACACACACACACACACTAACACACACACACACACACACACACTAACACACACACGCTAACACACACACACACACACTAACACACGCGCACACCCACACACACGCTAAACACACACACACGCTAACACACACACACACACACACACCACCACACACACCCCACACACACACACACTAACACACGCGCACACACCACACACACGCTAAAACACACACACACACACCACACACACACACACACACTAACACACGCGCACACACACACACGCGCACACACACACACACCCCACACGCTAACACACACACACCACACACACACACAAACACACGCACACACACACACACACACACACACACTACACACACGCACACACACGCACACTAACACACCCACACACACACACACTAACACACACACACACGCTAACACACACACACTAACACACCCACACTAACACACACACACACGCTAACACACACACACTAACACACGCGCACACACACACACACACACACGCTAACACACACACACTAACACACGCGCACACACACACACACACATGCAAGCATTAACGCTGCCCTAGTAATCTCAGATCAACAGAACTTCCTTAGTCTCTACAAATCTAATACAGGAAGGTTGCCTAAGAATAATTATATCATATCCACTGCGGAAACATATTCATAAATCCATTTCCAATAAAATATTTAAGTATATCCTATAACAGCACGCCCTTACGTACACATGCACGCACGTGCACGCAAATGCGTGCTCGAATAACACTACAAGTTGCGCATTCGTACAACTAGTGTCTTAAAATAAGTGTCGCTTTTCGATCATGATATGGTTGTGAAGTTAAAACAGATTAATTACACCGGCACACAAAAAAAAATTACATAGAATGTGCATTTGACCGGACCTACCTACGGATACGTATTTTGGTCCGCTGAAACCGAATTCGAGGTCAGTTTGACCCCTACACCCTCGAAATTTCCGAGAAAACTTCGAAAAACCCTAAAAATTGTGAAAATCGGCAGTTTTCATGATAAAATAACTTCTTCTGTTCCAATTCCGATAAAATGTTATATCTTTTGATGTGGTATTTTTTACAATTTTTTCGAATTTTTCCAGCTTTAGATGGTGAATAGACTAAAAAAATTAAGATGCGAATTGAGGACATCGAAAGATATAAAATTTTATCTGAACTGGACCAGAAAAAGTTTTTTTTTTATCATGAAAACTAAATTTTTTCGGAATTTTGGAGGGTTTGTGTGTGTATTTTTTTTTTACATTTTAAAACGGCTCGTGGTCTCAATAAAGTCTCGATTCATATTCAGCGGATCGAAATACATGAATCACGCTTAGTTTAGTTCCAAAAAAAATTTTTTATCATTAAAACTGCCGATTTTCCTCATTTTTACGGTTTTATTTTATCGTAGCTCTCGAATTGTTGTCTGTTGACAGTTCATAGGGTTTTTGCACATTGCTGCAATGTTGTGTGTTTTTTTAGAATTCAAAACGGTTAATTATTATTTTTTTTGTTATTGTATGCAACTCAGAAAGACTATGTGTGTGTTTGTCTATAATTAAATACAATAAGTAACGATGATACCTCCAGGAGGAGGATGAGGAGGAGGACCTCGCCGGTGGATCTGAGAACGATGACGGATCAGACTCCGGCTCCGACAATGATGATGACTGTAAGTCTATATTTTTTTTGATAAACTGTCATATACTGATAGATCCCCATGTATATATCGATCATTATCTGTTATATAAAATAGCTTTTATTATAAAAGGTTGATATAACTCTGCAGAATTATTAAAGTATCTTGATTCTTATGTCTGTTTGTACCGATGAAATTTAATTTATATCGGACAAAGAATTTGGGAGTCAACAAGGAACACTAAAACATTAATTAACCTTTATTTTTTATTAAATTATGACTATTATCAACTAGTGTAAATCAACCAATAATTGATTATGTTAATGGTAACACTAAAGCTCATTAACCCCTCGAGCACTTACCTGGCGTTTACGCCAGGTTTCCATTGTTTTTCTATTGTCTTATTTTTATCGGTACTTGACATATTAATTGCTATTAAAATAAAACTAGGCAGCCATATGGACTACCGACAGAAGTGGAAACTCGAATCTTTGAAAAAGTATTTTTTTTTAAATTTTAATTGATTCCTAACCCAACACTTGTTTGATTTTTACATCTATTGACACTCCGAACAATAATTATGTACGTTTTCAATAGTTTAGACTTAATCAAAACATACGATAGCCTGTGTAAATATACATTTTACTATATTTATCTCTGAACGTCAGTACTTAACGCCATTTTATACTTGATATACTGTAGCATGTTGACGGATGACGTCATAGCGTCGGTAACGTGAATCTGTAGGTTTTCCCCTACCGAGAATCGCTCAAAGCGAAGTTTTCACTACAAAAAATAGAATAAAATCTAAACAGAGGAGAAAAGTGTCTTGAGCTGTTTGAAATCATTTGATGTTATTCCTTATTACGCCAATGAAACAGTGGCGTCGAATTTATTGCGCAACGCAGTGTTGGGACTCGCGGAGGGCGGCACCTCCGCGGACTCCTCCCACTCGGAGCCGGAGGGCGGGGCCCCGGCGCCGCCGCCCGCGCCCCGCCAGCCCCGGACACGCAGGCGCATGCGCACGCGGAGACGAGTTAGTAGTACCCTTCTATTTTTTAAATTACATATCGAATATACCGCCATCTAGTTACGCATAATGCTAATTACAGTAAAGCGACATCTAGCCGCACGAGTTTTAAATAAAACAGAGAGATCATTTTAACAATTTCTTTTTGTAAACTCTAAATTAAATGGTACCTTGTTGTCACATAAATTAAATGTCATTTAAATTGTGTGAAAAGACCTTAAATTTTGTTTTACAGTTTGTAGTTTATTTTAGATACGGTTTCTATATTTTAATTGAGTTTTTTTATGAAGTTAAGTATTTGCTAATAAGTTCTATTATTTTAGCACTTATTGATATCGTCGACTAACACAATATTTATTAAAATAGTAATTAAGACACATAACAAGATTATTTGTTGTGATGAATTGATATTTTAAAGAATTCTTTTGATTACAAAGTGTTGAAAGTAAATGTATTTGTAAGTGAAATAAGCGTTAGGTTGAATTCTTCGAAACGTTCGCTATGATGTCTTCGAAGTGTATAGTCGTGTTTTAAGTAATAATAGTTATAATGGCGTTCTTAGAGGTCTTTTTTTTTTAATAGATTTTGTATAAAATGACGTCGGCGCTTCGGTTTACACATCCTCATTTTTCAATTTAAAATTTTATTTACCATTAATAAAATTTTGTCTGTTACAAATATTCGAAACTATGAAGTTGGTCGTCGAAAATATCTTGCGTTTAGTGTAAATTTCACTCGATGTATAAAAATAAAGTTTTTTTTAAGTTACGTCAAATAACGCCATCTAGTATTTTCAGAACGCGATCTCATTGTGTAATGCATATTTAGTTTTGAAGTGTTTTATCTATTCGCTAATAGATGGCGTAACTTCCATATCGTAACAAATCACAAAAATACCACTTTTACTGGCTAATTCTGCATTAAACAAAATTATATTGATAGGCAGACATAATTAATAATGCATGTGTTTGTGTGGCAGGCGGCGGAGCGCCCTAGCTCAGACAGCGACGGCGACATCGACCTCGGGGACCTGCTAGAATTTGAAATCGACTGAAACGAAATAAATAAATATTTGAGAATCACTTTTAATGTGCCTTTTTATTTGTTATTTAAACAATCCTACATCTTTTCAGTTGTTCTCTTTAAATGTTACTCAGAGGTGTTTTTTTTTTTAAACAACTAGTATTTGGTATTTTTTCTGCCTTATTAGGTATCATTTATGTTTAAAAAAAAATCGCACTATCTTGCTTGTTTATGCCACTAACGCCATCTAGTAATAGCTTTCCAATACTAAATAGTTGTGTTACTCATTGCGACACTAGATGGCAGCTGCTATATCTTAGGAACGACCATAATCTGTATAAAAACGTACTAGTAAACATTTATATAAATCGTTCTTTAAATTTATGTAATTAAAATGTACAATAAGTGTAGACAAATTATAACAAATATCATTTGTTAAAAAGTAAATTCAGGAGTTATTTTTCTTCAAAGCGTTATACAGTGTAGAGTACGCGAACAATGAGCCGAATGATAAACGGTGATGCCAACTACACTGTAGTTACAGTAGATTTTTTGTAATTTTACGTAAGTTTTACTGTCAAAAATCAAAATGTATTTATTCAATTTAATCCCTAAGAAGGCGCTTATGAACGTCTAAAACACTACCACCGGTTTAGAAAACAACCCAGTCGAGAAGAGCGCAGGCAAGAAACTCGATCTGGTTCTTTGTTTTTTTTTTTTTTATAAATATAATATCATTATTTTTGTCATATTTAAAACTATACAAATCGTAGTCTTAATAATGTTAGCGGGTGCGCACAGAGATGTGGGTTAATTCCAGACATCACTATCGTTCACGTAATGACCCACCCTGTAATAACCTTTTGAGATTAAAACTTGCTCGACATAATACTTGAACGTTATTGTCAGGTAAATCGGTAATGTTACTTGGGATCTTATTGTAAAACCGAATACTATTACCTATAAAGCTTTTATTACACTAACTTAACCTAAACTGTTTCCTGTACTACCAAAATACGCATGATAACTACGGGAATAAAATAAATGTTATAAATTAAGGATTCTTTGAGACATCTGAGACTTTACGCTCCGTTTAATAATTATTTAATTGTAGTATATTTAGTTTCTGTTAAAAGTTTCTTCATTTTATTCCGACATCCACTATGAAAGGAAGCTTACAATGTACAAATTTTGTAAAATATACCATTACGAAGTGCATTTTAGAGATTGTTTTATTTACTGTAAAATCGCCGTGTTTAAATACTGTATTTTTGTACCCATCTACTGTAATTTTTAGTATAAAAATCTGACTCCGTCTTGGCAACACTGGTGATAAAATAAGAAAGACAGCCAATGGATCTACGATTTGATTGGGCACTATGGAAAGATAGACCAGATCAGAACAATTGCTGTTTCGCGATGTTGGTTCAACCTACTCATTCGAACTCACGCTAGTTATGATCTTTATTGACGTAAATCTGAAACGATGGTAGTGTGATCTGATTTTGCTTGGATGAACATACGTAGGTTCGAGTCATTGACGGTAACTAATTACCACCTTTAAGTATGAAGATCTGTCGTCAAAAGTAATCATGGTTGTATTCTGGTAACATTAAATGAGAGTCATTACCTCTAGGCTTAACGTGATAACGATTTTGGGTGATATCGTCATTGAGTTTAGCTCAAGCGCTAACTACATTATGAAAAAATTAGCCAGTGTCTCAGTGACTTTAAGTGACTGACACACTAAGTGATTTAATCTCATCAGAGGCTCTGCAAGTATTAGGTATGTAAGTGTCGGGAGGATGCTTAGCTTACTTTCAATAATATGGAGTCGGAAGGTGTCTGAACGGTGTTATCGTAAGCAATGTTCATTTTTTTCATAATTATGCAAGTACTTACGTTATCATGAGGTTATAAGATCTTTGCTTACTATTGCTGACAACAGCTCAAAATTAGTATAACTTGATTACGTAATAAGTATTTACTTATAATACCTCTAAAAACGGTGATGGTGCAGTTAGTGGGGTCGTATTCCGTTTCAACGTTCGAACTCTCGACTCTAAAATGAATCTGAGCTTTCTATGAAAGATATCATTATGAAGAAGAAACCATGACACGGTGGTATGGCCGACTTTCTAATAATGCCTGCCTGGCTACCCAGCTACCTACCACACTCAACTGTAGACAAATACCAATAGGTATGTTCCTATTATTTATGTATATATGCACTATCCTGGACCACAACGTCACTTAACATCAGGTGAGATTGTCGTCAAAGTATTGAGCCTATAAAAATGAGAGAAAAAAGATTCGTCGATAAATAAATAAAACTATAATTATGAATTATAATTATCACTTTATTCAATAATATCGTAATTAGTTAGGTAATATGTTTGGGATATCACAATTTGTTTGTCCATTTTTTTTTATACACGCCAAAATATTATATATAGTTATATAGCAAATACTAAAACTTATGTTAATAAAAGGTATTTAAATAGTAAATACGATATAAAATAATTCTCTACGACTAAGGACTATAATTTAAAACGGCTTTGAACAAATGTAATAAATTATAAAATGGCCGCCATACGTGAAGTTATTCGTTTCGCAGTAAAGAGTCATTATAAAAAAACATTACTTAACGATGCTATTGTTCTGTATTTAAAAGAGAATAGATATACTCTGGTATACTCGAATATGGTTTATGTTACTAAAATAAGACAGACACACACGCAAACGCGTTAGTTTTAAATAATCGATAGTATACAGTCTTTATTAGGTACCATTTTTGCAAACCATCATCGCAAAGTTCTTTGAAATCTTTAAGGCGAATGCAATTGAAAATTTCATAACAATTTAGTGAAGTTTTAATTATATAAAGATAATATAACAAGCAATGATTTATTTCTCTTAGTTACGACGTGTAATTTTCATAGGTAGACAATTTTGTTGTCATAAATAAGTGGATAAAATATTTTTAATTTTATAGCAACGTTACAACGATCCAGGAAAATAATGGCCATCGTGCTATATTCACATATCATGCTTTCAGTTTCACAAATTGGAAAAAAATAATTATCTCGCGATTAATGGACGATACCTAAACAGTACTAGCGAATGAATAACAATTAAAAACCATCATCTACATGACAGATTAAGATGCCACCAAAAATAAAAATAATTTTAAGCAAATCGTTCCAAAAGGAATAAGTAAAATAAACGCTCAACTAAAATCGTTAATAACCGTTATCGTTATAACGTTATTTATAATCGCTTTATAAAACTACTTTATTTACAGTTATCGACTAGTAGACTCCAATACAATGGCACTTCATTCCCAAGTCTTTAAATAATTCGTTTTTTGATACTATATATGTGCCTCTAAATTCAAAAATACTATATAATAACACAAAAGAGAGAAGAAAAAACGAATTACGTGTCGAAGAAATAACTAAAATAAAGTGACTAAATTTATATTCAATAGCGATTTTACCAGTCGCTTTGACATAGTTTAAACTAACCTTAGGGTAGGATTGATGTCCGAACTAATGTATATTACATTATTTAAGCATGTTTATATTTAATTTCGTTATTTACGGTATACATGTAGGATTAAGGAACTATGTCAGTAATGCATATTTTCAGCGTTCAATTTAACATTATATTTAATTTTAATGCTGGCAATAATAAAGAATATCTATAATATGCACAATATATTCACCATAAAATGTGTTTTTTTGTTCGGAAATTTCTACAATTTTTCTAACAACTGTGGCATGAGAAAAATACTAGAAGTTTTTAGGTCATAGGTTAAGTAGTAAACAAAGTCTGTAGGCGTGTAATCATTTCCCCATCCCAAATGCAGCGGACGGCCCCGGGGGGTTTTAGTGGGTATTTCCGGGCGACTCTCGCCCGGGTGAGTCCCACACTGCACGGAGCTCGTCACTCCGTGCCCCTTATCTATTGTACTGGGGGACTTCGATCCCCTAAGTACAATAGATAAGGGTAGTGCGTAAATGCATTTCCCCCCGTAAAAAAAAAAAAAGAAAAAAGCCGTGTAATCATTTGATTAAGTTTGATAACTATTTTCGTCATTTTTTTATTTATACACGACGTCCTTACAATTCCCAAATCTCTAAATGCGACATTTCTGAACTATCAAAGAAGAGATCTCACTTCTGCCAATGTTGGCACACAAATACTTTTATCAATCGGGTATAGGGACCACACATATATGTAAGTAAGCATCAATGGAGGGTTTGCTCATTTTTGATTACATCGGGGTTGGGGGGTTTCAACGCCGGTAATCGCCGTACAAACAATGTCTGCGATCATATTAAAACTAATGAGTGGCTGTTATAAATACTACATAAGCATCAATGGGTTTATGCTGTTTATTTTTGCTGACACAGAAGAAGAGGAGTTCTGAATGCTGATTACGTAAGCAATGTTTATTAATCTTCGTTTTTAGTTCAAAATTATGTCAATGCTTAACTTCTATTGCTAACAATGCGAGATGGGGAGGGGCGAGGACGTGCGGAAGAGAGGTCTGGGTTGGAAAATAAAATATTATTTTAATAATAACCTTATTGATTTCAATTAAAATGATAATTTAATAATCAAGATTGGCATCTACCATTTCCCACTAATCACATCCCATCGCTTTTTAATTACGCGATGTCAAACCGTTCTTTATATATTTGCTAACTAAAGTCTTTTGGATTTACAAGTTACAACGTATATATTTTTTGCTTATTTCCGCGTCGTTAAGAAAAAAATTACTATCCAAGAAAAAAAAAATTGCAAATCAGATCTCTGGAGTAATGAACAAAATTGATGCAATATATTTTTGTATGTATCGAGTACCCACAAAAATAAGGCAATAGGAAAACAATGGAAAGCTGGCGTAAACGCCAGGTAAGTGCTCAAGGGGTTAAATGACAGTAACTCTATATTTTATAGAGTTATATAACTAAAAAAGAAATGACCTTACATTATTCAAGTACTTACTTATCCTATTATTGTCTATAATTTGATATAATGTCTCTATACTAAATTATAACTAAATTACGAAGTAGGTATGTCAGAAACCATATAAGTAAAGTGATTATGAATTCAGTGGTGAAAATAAATATATTTATTTATGAAAATATTTCGTAAACTTCGTATGCAACTCATACTAAAATGCAGTTATTGTAAATAATGAAAAAAATGTTTATCTCAATTTTGAAATATTTGTCAAATTATGTCTTGTGCTATTTTGTTTAAATATTACTAAGTCTATTAAAATGATACTCGTTATATTCAAATTACACTGTTTTTTCAGTATCAATTAAAAAAAAACGAATAATAAAAGGTGAGTGTACCTTTAATTATACATTTTTAATAATATATAATATTAAATTATAAACTCTTATTTACACACCTCTTAACATTATGCATTATTTACAATGGTAATTTACAATTATTTATAACGTTAACGAAACTTGCTATCTAAAGCGAAACTTAAGCGTTATAAATAACAATGAGATTCGTTTAAAATAACATGCTAGTGTCACGGTTCGTTATAAAAACGATTATATATTTTTGGCAAGAAACGGCATATAAATGACTATTTATACACTTATAATAAAGTATATAACGATGAAGATAACTAAGTTTTACGAATCTATATACATTTGGGGATACCAGAAATACCGATAATTTGAGGGGTTTTATCATCTTCAAGGGAATTCGTTTTAAAGGATTTTAATTTTTAATCTTGATAAATTTTAACCAATTTGACCAGTTAAACCATAATTTCTCAACCTTATTTTCTATAGAGTCCCCATCTTATTTTTTTCCCTTTTTTAGTCTGTATTTTAAATTTTCCCACGCTTCCTTTAGGCTATCTTAATGCCCCTAATTTACTGTGTTTTATGACTCACGTTGAGAACTTAGAGCTCTAGAGACTTCTAAGAGCCAAACGAAAGTTGGTATAAACTTGAAGGACTTATCAGAACCTTGCTGATAACGTAACCCTCATAGAATCAATGCACGAATTCATTGACAGCGCCACCATGGTGGTGAAACTGCTGCGTATTGTCCACTATAACGCTTGTGTAACCTCCCTCCTGCACCGATGGGCTCGGTGTCATCTTTCCGAAATTCCCCCCGAAATTTCCCTCCACTTGTCTCGCGCCTTGATTCGGCCCGTAAAACGATATCAGGTTCGTGTAATTGTACTGTTGGTTCGCCGCCTCTGAACCCTCAATCGAACTGCACGAGGACGAGCTCGCAGAGAAAGGCCTCTGGTTCTGCGGGTAGGTGACATAATTTGTCTGTATAACTTCCGGTTCCGTGTACGTTTCGTTGTAGAACAAATCCTGATATGTGCCGTTGTGTTGGTACTCGTCCTGCGTCTCGTATGTTGGTATGACCGGCAGCGAGTACTCCGGGTACGGGTAGCCGCCGCTCGAGTCGCTGAATTCGTTTTCTAAGTGCACGTGACTGATCTTGTCCGCGTGACGTATCGGGGCCAACTGGGGGGAGGGGGTCGGGTGCGACGATGACGTCACAACCGTATCATGGTTCACCTTGGCCGGTACCTGGTCCACGTTTAGTATCAAATGCTTCTCCTCTATATCGCTGTGGATTACGATGGTATATTTTATACCAAATGATTTCAAAACTAATTTTTGAGAGGAAACGCGGTCGGCAACAAGTTATAAAGCGCGAAAGGGAAATCTACAACTTAGGGAACAATTAAGGCGATATTTTCCGCTTCCTTCTTCAAAACTAGGCCGATTTTATAATAATATTTTTAAAAGACTTGCTGTGCCTCTACGTTTTTGTTTTTTTGTGTTTATTCGTTGAGTTGTTTTGACGCCCGACCTTGAAAAACTAAATTTCTTTCCCATTTATGAAAGCTCCTAATTTTTGCAATAATTTATTTAAAAAAAACAGACGGGCATGCCGATGTTGTATAATATATGACATATATGGCAATAAACATTTACTATAATATCGTTATCCAGAGAGGAACAGGGGAATAAGTCTTTATGGAATTAACGTCGTCCGCGTTTCCTCTTAATAGTTCAAGTTACTAGTTAGAATGTAGACTTTACACCAGGCAACTCGAGTGACACATAATTACAAAAAAAAAATATTTAAACTATAAGAATTGTGCAATGTTTTGAAACGAGAAAAAAGCATCTAAAGTAAAAAAAAAAACATGTTTTTTTACTTTTTAATTTATAGATATTATGTTTAATTCCTGGTTATGGAACTTTGACGGTAACATTTACATATTTACCTGAGCACGTAATTGACAGAGACAATGCAGTGTGGTCGGGACGAACGCGAATTATGAACTATAGTCGCATAGCTCTGCATCCAGACCCAACCGCCGGACTTGGTCAGGAAACGGTAATACCGTGACGTCACTTGACCTTTCGTTAACACTATTACAACAGATAAGGGTCGTCCATTAATCATGTGGCATTTTTTTTAAGTGAAAACTTTTCTAACCGCGTAATTCTTGATAGACTTATAGATTTATGTTACCAATGACATGACGCCACCCGTCAACATGCTACAGTATATCAAGCATAAGATGGCGTTTAAGTAATGGCGTTCAGAGAGAAAATGTACATAGGTAATTGTTGCTCAGAGCGCCAATGGATGAAAAAACCAGACAAATATTATTGTTTGTCAGAAGTTAAAACTCGAAACTTTGAAAAAATTGTTTTTTTTTTATTGTTTAAATTTCATAATATGTTACTCGAAATTATTAACATAACCTAACATATAACAATTAATTGTGAAAGAAGATAACTAACTGCATAGTAACATGAAATATTACAGGCAATTTTTTCTGACGCAAGTCGAATTAAACCTCCTATATAAAAAAAGGTGTGGACCCAGAGTCCGCAGAATATGTTTTATTTAAAAAAACATATAACATTTATCTGGTGTAATAGATGTACTATTAGCGCTCTGAGCCATATTTATGTTTATTTTTCATACATAGTTTATTCTATTGCTCTTCTCGACTGGTTTGTTTTCCGAACCGGTGGTAGTGTTTTAGACGTTCATAAGCGCCTTCTTAGGGCCTAAATTGAATAAATAAATTTTGATTTTGATTTTGATTCATAAATAAAAAAACATACGATAGGCTAGGCGCCAGCACTTAGGTATATGCCATCTTATAGTTGACATGTTGTATCATGTTTACGACTGACGTCGTAGCATTCGTAACGCGAATCTGTAAGTTTTTGCCTTAGAGAGAATCGTTCAACGCCGTTAAAGAAGTTTTTTATTTTTTGATTACTCACGGGTACAATGCGAGTATCTCATATGGAGTACATCTGTGCCGTGTATGAAGTGGTAGAGGGTCTTCTCGATGAGGTCCTGGGGTTCGTATCCGGTTAGCGTCGCCACCCTGACGATAATAAACACAATTACAATCAAATGTATTCAGGGGTCGTTTAAGAATTCCGTAAGGAAGATTTTAGCCATTTTTTTATAATATTCAGCAATCCTGGAGTTGCGTGAACTTTAGCATTCTAAATTAGAACATGGCAAAGAAAAAAGCGGTGGCTAATTTCTGCGTTATAAAGACACTCGATTTGCATCTCGAACCTTCATACTGAGAGTTACTCGTTGAAAATTGGACTGACTCGAGGGAATTTGTTCAGAGAACAGTGAACACGTTTAAAAATCAAAGAAACATTCAACTAAATTATAAGAGTGAATATCTTAAAAATGGGTTACTTCAAATCTATATCTATACTAATAAATAAGATTGATGTGTCTGTTTGTAATGTTAAGATATTTTTTTTTACTAAATATGAGTGTATATACGATACATACATACATACATATGCTCACGCCTGTTTTCCCCGAAGGGTTAGGCAGAGGTGAAGTAGCGAACTACACCACCCACATTTCGCCGAGCTTAATTCCGTCCCAGATGTGACAGGGGGCGAGCCTGTCGCCATATCGGGCACAAATTCCAAACTCCGGGATGATACTGAGTAGAAAAAACCCAATATCACTTGACCCGACCCGGGGATCGAACCCGAGACCTCAGAACGGCAGTCGTATGTAATACAACTGCGATACAAATGCATATACGATACCTATACCAAAAACACATTTTTTAATTTATTTTTGTCTGTCTGTTCCGGGTAATCTCCGGATCGGCTAAACCGATTTTAACGGGACATTTTTCGAAATTAATTAAGGTTCCGCGTACAAAAATTAAAACTCATGAAATTGTGAACAAAATACGATCCAATGCATAGTTTTACTAGGAAGTGCTTGCGTTTGTGAGAAATATCTTTGATATCGTAAATGTACCATAAACAATTTAGGGCCAAAAATAGTGACCATTAAACATTTATTTTCCAATGATCATTTCAAAACTACGTGGAGCCGCGGGCATATAGCTAATTAAATAGTAAAAAGTTAACACATTTGTCAACAAATGCGAGAATAGGGCCATTAAAATAGCCTTTTTACGCCCTACGACACTAATAGCAACATACTGCCAGATTTCAAATAATTCTAACATTAAAATTCTAATAAAATATCTGGATGTTAATTAATTCACTTAAGAAAAACTGAGAGATATAAATTTTTTCATAAAAATCTTTGTTCTCTAACGATAAATGCATTTAAAAGCTTGCAATATCGCTCACAGGCTCCGTGTAATTCGATAGCCCTTACGCGCTATTGTGTTACCAGTTATAAAAATTGTTGACACAAAAAAAAATACAGTGAAGCACTTCCGCCAATTAATATTATAAAGAACTAAATCCCATTCGCGTTTCACCCTCGATATGGTGCGGCGACGAACACTTTCCCGCTAACATGGGGGGATAAGTTTATGCTCAATTAATTTCTGACGTGGCAAATATGTCCTGTTATATATACGGGGGCATACACTCAAACATTTTTTTTATTTTAGGGGTATCACTATAACTTCACCTATAGACTTTGGTTTTTTTCTTTTGTGTGTGAAAATGTAAATGTTATGTACAACTCTAGCAGTATAAACTGGACGGATTATTATTCCAACCATCAACGTTGCATAGCTCTAGTGAAACGACTGTTTTTCTAGAACTTTCAATGAAGTTTTTGTGACACCTCAGAATTACGACCAGTGATTTTTAACGCATATTATTTTTGCACAGTAACCAAATTATATTCGAATACGAAGTCAAATACTGTAACTTAAACAAAGGAGAATAACTATATAAAATGTGACAAACTAAGAATTTATTTTCTTATACTTCTTCTCGTTTAATGGCAACCTGCGATTTACATACACAATTCTGCCAGTGTCATGTATTGATTATTATGTCAAGATTTCTAAGCTCCAAGAAACCAGTTGTCTTAACTTGCTACAACTCTTTATGCGGTTTTCGTGGCACGTCAGAATAAACGTTTCGCGACATTACTTTCAATACTCTTCATCTGTGCACAATAACCAAACTTTATCATAGAAAACGCCACCGAAATCACAAAACATACAATGCGTTTCAAATAAGAATGTATATGGACCTGCGACATATTGTGACGTCATAGCTGTCAAAACGAAAAAATAGGTGTGTATGGTTCTTTAAAACAAAACAACAATAGTCTTAATAATTAGGCAAATAATTCACAAAAAAAGGACAAACTATGCAAATATTTTTGTTGCTGTCCATACTTTTTTATCGAGGTTTGACATATCAAGGCCATTCACGCGCAGATTATTATTTGAAATACTCAATTTAATGGATTAAAGACGATAACTACTACATGACAGACTGAAATCCAACCAAAAGATTACACGAGTAACTTTTCTTGAATTGTTTTTTAACCCATTTATTTCTCTCTAAGGCATTGTGTACGAGCCAAAACTAACGTTAAGAACACTTTTCATATACTTAATGCTCTAAGAAGACGACGGGCTAATCTTAAAGCTTTCCTTCCAAGGGTGGGGTTGAGCGATTTCAGATTTCTCGCTCAGTTGCACAATTTTCAATACACTTCATTGTGCATAATAACCAAACTAAATTACGTAAAATGGCACCAAAATTACGTAATATAGAGTCAAATACTGCAAGTTACTGAATTAAAAATACAAATTTTACTACAATACAAACTAAGATCGTGCCAAGCATTCATTTTGATTCGTTTCAAACCTAAATTATTTATTATGGCAACCGAGCGTGACACTGGGCGATTATTTTAAACAAAGCAAAGGTCGAAACTTTATTCAGCCAAATCATTTCAATGTTTTCATTGAGCAAAATTACGCTAACTTAGTATTATATTATAAATAAGAAAACTATGAAACGTATTCTAAAATAATAATGAAATAACAATTAATTATGTTGACATGAGAAAAATTTCCCGTTACGTCAATCCGATAGTCGGCCATTTTGCTGAGGGAAGCGGAAGCTCTCATTGAAAAATATTAATTATAAAACACGTACGTACGCATATAAATAAATTTTAAGATTATGCAGTTTTATTTTATTTTATATTTTTTATCATTATCATTCTCGTGTCCTGTTCCCAACTCACTTGGTTTCGGCTCATTATGTTTTATTCTTCCACACGCCCCTAACAGACGTTACCTTTCATTTATTCTATTTTCTTTCGTGTTATTGCTTACAAACTCCCCCCACCCACACTTTCCATCATAATATTCTTGTGAGAGCATTCATTCATCTCAACATTCGCATCTCAACTACGTTCAATCTGTTCCCATCCATCTACTTACTAGCCCAGCATTCTGATATACCTTTTTGATGTATGATGTCAATAATTTATGAAAAAGAAACCATCCATGTCTTTCATAAACAGACAAAATCGTTGTGGTGTTAATATCACTAATCACTATATATTATGAAAATAAGTCACAGTGTCTCGGAATTACATCTCGTTACATTTCGAGAACAGCTAGTTACAATAACTAATCGACATTTCTCTAGTAAGTTTCAAATTAATTATTTTCTTTATACCGCTCAGCGCTTTGACCGCAATCTCACCTGATATTAACTGACCATGTAATCCAGGATGGTGATGTTGCCGGAACACAGATGCCGGATTGGTATTTGGCGACAGGTTTTCAAACCTGAGGTTGGTAGCTACACAGGCGGGCAATATTAGACAATGTCTTACCAAAATTTAGACAAGCTAGATCTAGTGAATGATCGTCATAATTTAAATACTAGAAGTAAAGACAAGTTGGCCGTCCCACGCTTTAGGTTAAGTAAGTGTAATAAAAGCTTTATAGGTAATAGTATTCGGTTTTACAATAAGATCCCAAGTAAAATTACCGATTTACCTGACAATAAGTTCAAGTATTATGTCAAGCAAGTTTTAATCTCAAAAGGTTATTACAGGGTGGATCATTACGTGAACGATAGTGATGTCTGGAAATAACCCACATCTCTGTGCTTCCACTAAAAACTACGATTTGTATAGTTTTTTATATGACATAAAAAAAATTATATATATTATATTTATGAAAAAAAAAGAAGGAACCAGATCGAGTTTCTTGCCGGCTCTTCTCGACTGGGTTATTTTCCGAACCGGTGGTAGTGTTTTAGACGTTCATAAGCGCCTTCTTAGGGCCTAAATTGAATAAATGAATTTTGATTTTGATTTTGATTTTGATATGCTATGGTTATTTCACGATATTTTCGTGTACTTAAAGCTCTCAGGCTACGTATAGAGTTAGATAGGTCGGTCTGAACCTACATCTATAAACACAGAATCCGATCGCACTCCCAACTACGCCATCATTGCTTCATTAAATTAGTAAGCCGATTTGAAAGTAGCAAAGCCGCAGGACACTACGAGTGGCATATAAATGTATAAGCAACATTATAAGACAGACTATAGATATTAATACACGTGCCGACCGTACCGCGGACATGGTACGGTTATCCGAGGTTATCCAAGATTGTTTTTTTGGACCTCGATGTTTTGTAAATTCATCAAGCTTAGATTTAAATTGATTCAAAAATTTATCTTTTTGGTAACGATTCCCATCTTTACTTGGATGCCTGATAGCCTCGAGCGCCCGCCGTACTATATCCTCGGGTCGGTACGTACGTGTGTTAACCGCTTAAAAAGAAATGATTGAAAAGATAAAACTATTTTAAAATGTACTTAGATGACGCGATCAAAGGTCATATTATAAACAGAATTGAAACGAAGGCATCTCTGGTCGGGTCGCCCTTATCTAGGTGTCAAGTTGCTAACATCTGCGATCAGGTGTGTGTGTGGCAGCGCGCAAGCCGCCTCGCGCGGTCCCTACAACCATATTTCATTCTTATATTGTTTTGACATTTGATACCTTATCCCTTAAGAACTTATACGTTCCCGGTATATCTACATGTTATTTGTACGATCTATTTTAATATCACGCGACACATCTTTGCGGTTTTGGATAAGAGGAGATAATCTTGGAAAAAAATTATAACGTAACTTATTGGATGGTCGAAAATAAAAATTCTTTTTCCTCATTTTATTCTGGTAAATTGAAGGTGTAAGGAAAAGTGGCGTAAAAAAAGTTTATTTTATCATAAAATAAAGGTAAATAAAATTAATATTTTTTTTTTTTGCAAAGGCAACGTCTCCGAATCCGGCGTCGAAAGTCCGCAGAGTCCAAGGTTTATAAATGTGAATAACGTTACTGTTTTTTGTACCTTTTTACGTGATTATTTAAATTATAATTTATAATACATTTATGAGTACATTAGAGGAAGTTTGAAAGTGGCACCAGTTCTCAGGGGTCTGTCCTGGTATGGGCATGTATTGCGCAGGGATGGATGAAGAGGATGTTTTAAGAAAGGTATTGGATATGAATGCGGACAGTTATAGAGGAAGAGGAAGACCATAAAAGATGGCTGAACTATGTGAAAGTTGATACCTTCAGAAAGAGAGTGAATAAAATTATCTAAAATAGAGATGAATGGAAGAGGAAGACATGTTGCGCCGACCCTAAGTAAAAATGGGATAAGGGCAGGAAGATGATTATGAGTACCATAGAAATCTCTCTAGCTGCCTGTTAGTTGGCTTACAATTCGAGAGCCACTGAACCGATTTAAATGGTAATTAGCCGCCATTTTGTCCGAATGCTAAGAAACGAATACGATAAAACGTGAGATTGGCAGAAATGTATACTTGTAATGTAATAACTAAATGTATATCATATTTAAGATAAATTAAGAAGAACATTAATAAATACCTACATTTCGTTTAGCGACAGTTATAATAGCTACATAAAACATCGGCATTGGCAAATGCTTTTGCGTCGCCAAGAAAAGAGCAAAAATGTTAGCACACCTTGTTCAAAATCCTTATATTTACCCATCCAGTTGGCATGGACTTTCATGGTTGATTATGGACGATATTCTTCATTGTACAAGCATAGGGCTTACACAATACCGCACGACATTACAGAAATGGCAATATAAAATAAAACTTAATTCGTATGTAAGTTGCCCACGCGACGTCTAGTAATAATTGGAATTGTGACGCGTCGTCCGTGAGTTATTCCGCGAAGTCCTAACCGCGTTATTGTTAAGGGCCCGAGAGCCGGTCCGCGCTGATTGCCGTGAACTAATAAACTGTGAACTTTTACTCGGTGCTGGTTTCCATTGCACTAATAACGATTTTACTTTTTGGACTTGACTAAATACTGTTGTCCAGAATGACTTGGACAGCTTCACCGAAATTCTAGTTATAGATAACACCTATCAATTGAAAACACTATAACAAAATATTATTTTACAAATTGTATTTATGATCATAACCAATGGCAGTGTAAGATTTGAATAAACTTTATATTTTTCATTCAGACTTGGGCAGACAGGTTTTTATAATTATTTTTTTTTTTTTTACTCGCTTTCTCATTCTCTATCTCTGTTTTAAAAAGTTGTATAAATATAAATATGCATATATAGAGTGTACAGAGCTGCACGCTCAAATTGTTACTGATTTTAGCCCTTGACAACTTTACGCAATCAAAGTAAATTAACCCAGTTAAGTGCATATTTCAAAATTCAAAAACAAAGAGATAATTTTTTTTACAATAAATAAATGTACATATATATATGTATATATATATAGCAAAGTTTTGTTTTATGTGTCCGAGGTGAACTCGAAAACGACTGGACCGATCAGCGTGAAACCACAACCATTCGACGCGGAATTAATCGTAGATGGTTATAGGCTATATATTTTCAAATTCTATGAGCCCTTTGCCATGTTTTCTCAATTTGTTTGTTTATTTATTTATTTGCTCCAATAAAACAAAAGACAGGCATTTATCCTTGTAATAAATAAAAGGAAAATGGGGTTCCTTTGACGCACCATCACCTCAAAACTACTGAACATATCGGGATAGGACTAATACCTTTCAACGCGACAGGTATTTTTTGGATTGCACCGATCCTCTCTCATTTTTTTTTTTCGATTTACTCTTTTGTACATTTTCCACTTCAATTTACGCTTATATACATTTTTTCCGCTAATAAAAACAAAATACTCTTACTTTTATTCATTCATTTGTTTTTTTTAAATTAGGTATAAATGAAACGTCATATGCACAGAACATGTGAAACGCGGGTGGAGCCGCAAGCACCAGCTAGTATAAATATATAAAAGAAATGATAAAGTAAGTAGGCATTATTTAATTAATAGAATTGTAGCAGCGACCACTAAATATAAAATTTTAAGATCACTGCTACTGGGAATGGGAACTATGTCCCTTATGGCACAATGGGCCAGGCAGCTAACAACCGGGGACAAATTGGGCTTACACCGCTGAATCCTCCCTCACCAACACCAGAAAATGGGAAAATCTCCACTGACCTGTAGGTGACTTGGGTTCCAGACCTGGAAGCCGCGTGCCCTGTATCCAGCGCAGCGCCGTCCACCGATACACATAAATTTTACACACACAAAAAGTTTAACGCAACGTTCACAAACACACAGTGTTTTTATGCGTCCGCGGCGGCGGATATCGAATAGCAGTTATTTATGGTGAATATTAATGGACGTTATTAACAATCACATTTATTTGGTACGATGTTCAAAACGCAAAACTATAATTGTAATGTGCGCTATACCGCGCGGTAAAATCCTTTTTTTCATTGCGATGAGGCGATTGGTCGAGATCCTTTTGCTTTTCATTGGTCAAAAAGCGCGCGCGTTCCAAATGAGAGAATTCCCGTCCCCGATATTGGTAAGACAAGGAATTCAGCAATGATCGGCCCAAACAAGAATGTTAATGTTAAGAATTAACAACCGCCGCTTAATTTCGTTTCTTTAAAAATTAAATTAAAAACTTTATTTTAAATTCTTAACTGCGCTTTGAAGACTATAACTTAGACGTCTCAGCTATTTAATCCATTTCTGTTCTGCTATTTTTTTTTTTTTTAATTTGCTGTTAATATAGACTAGACCATCCATATCCATCTATATACTATATAACAGGCTATTCATTTATTTATATATTATAATGCACGTATTTAATTAATGTTCCCTTTATTTTAAACTATATCGTATACAACATGAATAATATAGTATCATTTTTTTTTATTACTATCGTTAAAAACCATTTGGTCACAACTGAAAATTAGCGCTGAGTTAATCTGTAATGGTGGCATCCAACTTATGCTGAGCTGCGCACCGTTTTCTAGCGACACTCAGGCCCGGATTTAAGGAGGGGTAGGGGGGTTGGTAACAAGCCGGGGTACCTATTCTGTTTTAAGTCGGGAACCCCCGATCAATTAGGTACTTGATCCACCTCAGCGTTAATTTATTCCACTTGGGTGAAAAACACACATACTCACCTGCTTGAAAATCCAAGAATAAAAACTTCAAGACTAAAATCAATGCTGCTTACATGCGGTTGGCATCATGGAACATCCGAATCATGACGACAAGCTCATTAATGCCAAAGGAAGCCTTAACTGCGCTCAAAAACAAAATCTGTATTATTCATGTCAAGCTCAAAATGTTGACACGGGACAAGGAAGCATTGTATATCTCGGCACCGGCGCAAGTCAAGTGGACAAATCTGAAATTGCTTCTAACTGAAACCACAGGAAAAGTTTTTGGATACCAGAAAGTAAAGACACACGACTGGTTTCTCGAAAACGAGGAACACCTACTTCCCTTAATTGATGCTCTATGTTTCCGCCTTCACCCATGCAGCGAAACGTTCGAAAATCCCACTAAAGCAAAAGCTTCTCTCCAGCGCTTTTTCGTAAACGCGTATTGGATGGAGCTTTGCGGAGATATCTAAACGTGTGTGAAATTGGGGGATATCGGTGGAGTATATGCAGGGAGTATAAAAAGAGCCTTTTTTTTGCCCTTACTTTGGCCCTACTCCAAAGATGGGAGGAAGTCGACGGCTCTCTTATACCAAACAGTAGTCGTCAGATGACTAGATGGATGGAACACTACACCAAGCTCTACTCATGTCCTGTGAATATTCAGCCAAAAGCAGTGGAGCTTGTACCAAACCTGCCAAATTGGTACGACTTAGACGCCATACCCACAGTAGAGCAATTGGAAGGAAGGATATGGGCGATAATAACATCGTTACTCTATATAAAGTCAAATGCAACGGTGGACGGTGGACTGTAACAGTTACCGCAGAATGTTGGTTCTTAGCATCTCCGTTAAAGCTTTTGCTAGAGCCATTTTGGAAAAAAAAAATTGGAAAATTTTTATCTCTATGTCAAGGACGTTCAGAACAACCAGAAGTTTTGCTTAACGGTCCACCCTTGCAGGTAGTTAGCAAGTTTTCCTACTTAGTTTTTCACGTGTCGAACAATCTCTTGCTTGATGCAGAGATCGTTTCCCGCATCGGCAAACAAGTTTCTACGTTCATGAGATTTCAAAACATCTCGATCGGCCAATTTTTAACAAAGTTATGTCAATTTGAAAAAAAGAGTGTATGCATGTAATTCATACTTATAATAAAAGACTAATGAGACGAAATCTGTACATTGAAGATATTTAAGAAAAAATACTATGCGCGATTTCAGAGTAATCTACACAACACATTTTTTTGTATGTTTGATTATTCATTTCTTGGTCAATCATGCAAAAACTACTGAACTGAATTCGGTGGTGGAATTTTGTAATGACATATATTGCATCCAGGGGGAGAATTGTCTGAATTCCAAGATAGTGAAGCTGCGTGCACAGCTAGTCATTGTAAATATAGACGTCGATCCGTAAAGTGTATTGGAAACGCGCGCTCAAGCTCACCGAGTCACATTGTTCATACGCGATACAGAGTTATGCCTTGGCTTCTTGGAATTCCACGGATTTACTATTGCTCAATATCAATAATAGTGGGAATATTATTCAGACCAAAATAATAAGCCAATTTTCATAAAAAAAATGTCCATTTGTTTTTTTATTAAACGTTTCATCAATTAAGGGTATCGCTAAATGGGATTATTCTATAGTAGCGACTTAGGTATCGAATCAACTCGATTTTATCGATTTATCTGATATCGATATGCAATATCGATATATAATATATCGAAGAACATTAAAAAAATACACTATTTCTACTTTATTTCTATTCCGCCACCGGTTGTCAAAATTTGCAATAATTTGGTGGATTGCACGAATCCCACTTGTCATGATATATTTCAATAATAGATGATTATAAAAAAATTAGATTTGGGGGGGGGGGGGGAGTGAACTTCATTTAAGAAAACGATACATCGAAATAATCAATAAATTTGTTCGATATATCATATCGTAAAAATATCGAAATATTTTATGGATGAACATCCCTACCTGGAAGATGGGCCGGCTAGTATGGGATGCTACTTGTGACGATATTTTGGCAAACTTATCCAGTCACCTCTTTGAAGCCCCCGACGTAACAGCTACATCAGGCGAAAATCTCAACCGGCGCAAATATGCTGGTTTCTTTGTGGGGTATATATTTGTCTCGTTTGGGCTCGAGACTCTGGGATCGTGGGGCCCGAGTGCTCATAGCCTGTTCAAGGAGCTCGCGAACCGTCTCGCTACCAAAGTGCTGACCAATATCTTGCACATTTCATAAGCATTGCCATTCAATGCGGCCAGCCTTCTGGGAACCTTTTCGTCTGGCGGCGAACTGGACGGCACTCATTATTTATAGTATTTCTTTAGTATTATTACTAGCTGTGTGGCCGCGGTACCGCCTGAGTTTCATATATTCTTCACAGCGCACAGTTATTAAATACTCATTGGAAAATAATGTTTTGATGGTACTGTCCCTTGACTCGTATTCTGTTCGTAATTTCATGACTTTTAATTTTTTACACGGTACCTTAATTACTTTCGAAAAATTAAAGTAGCCTAAGTTACGCGCACTAACGTCAGCTATATACAAAAAAAAAGTCGTGTCAAAATTGACCGTCCAGCTGTTCTGGAGATTAACCAAGACAGATATGTATTTAGTAAACAAATGTTATTTTGATATTACAAACAGACATTTTAATTCTATTTATTAATATAGATATATGAATATATTATTTGTGTTTTTAATATAATAAATAAATTCTTTAATGTTTAAAATTATTTATTTTTTACGATGTACCGGATAAATAAATTATTTATGGTACGATTTAAACACATAATGAAAGTATGAGTGAAAATACAAAAAAAATAATAAGATATTTTGTTAAGAAAGGTCAATAAAATCGGATAAGGGCCGAGAGCGATGCGTTACCAAGCGATTTCACAGTCGAAGGCGGCTTCGTGACTCGTCTGCGATGAAATAACATGAACCAGACAATGTAATAACATCACTAATATTGTCAAAACTTCTTTAATAATAATATTAATTATAATTAATTAATAATATTAATTCGAATATAAGTTTCAATCGATCTTCATGAAGTTTTGCTATAGGGCACTTTTGATCTCTGTACCAAATGATAACATTTATGCTATTTAGAATGATAAAAAGGAAAAGATAGTCTCACATAATCGATTTACATTATTGTGTTTAGTTAATTTTTAACCAGCGAAATGGAAATTTGAAAATACTCTATCAACATAGCTTCATTACTATATTTTCCTTCACTAAAGTTTCAAGATTAATTTAGAATTCGAACTAAATTCCAAAGGCTCATCGGCCATTTTTGTTTTTACCTACTGAAATACGAAATGTTAATCCTTTTGTTCTCTTAAGCGTTAAATCAGTGTCAGTTATCAGTCGATCGAAACTGATTTATTTTTGGTTTGATCTCAATCTAAAATAAAAGATTCTAGATTGAAACCGACCGAAGCAATCATAGATTTTTGTACCTATCAATGCTAAATTAGTTAATGTAGGTCTATTTGTATGATATTGTAACAAATTGATTATAAGAAGCGAAGATGTACTGGTAGTGTCCTGTGTTAATGGATGTTGGTTCGAATCCACGTAATCAAATTTAAAATGAGCTTAAATTTTCGATTAAGGAAAACATAGCACCCTATTAGGGTGATTTCTAGTCAATTTTACTTCTATAGTAACGTTGTAAGTTTAAAAAATTAAATATTTAAAAAGTATGACAAATATCATTTACGAGGTAATAGTTTTTCGGGAAAATGTAACCTGGTGAAGGTCGCGGAAATCCGATGGGCGGGTGCCGAAACATCGATCTTTTTACAGATCTTGGGTGGGACGTATGCCCAGCAATGGACGCCTTGAAATGATGATAATGATGAAAGCCTTCGTGCCCGACTAGATTCAAGATTGTGAAAAACCTGCCAGTGTGATAGGTTTAGACGCATTGCCTGTCCGTCATGAGTAAGTGTGTATCTAGATTCTAGGACCACACATGATTCTGTACTTTATTTAATATCAAATGAACTGCATTCATTTTGCCGAGATCGTAAAAAAAGGAACACTACATCAATTGACGTGACCTAGGTTCTAACCCCATTCTACATTCATTAACAAACTACTTATTATATAAGAAAATCTGTCTTAAGTATCTATACGTCTGACCTGGTAGAATTTATTACTTTTCCGGGAGCATACTCCCAACTCGTGCATCTATCCTCAACTTGGGAGGATTCTGGAGTGAAAATGCATGTATATCTGATGTTTGCACATAATATGTTAAAGAGTATGAACTAACCTCGCGTCGAGGAATATAATCCTCATGTCTAAGGAAGCTCTGAACATGAACATGTTCGAATGCAGCTTCAGCTCAGTGACGGCAGACGGCGGTAGAGAGTGCCCCACTGCGATCAGACCGAGCGAGGCGGATCCCTCTCCGAACCTCCTCACGCGGAGGTACCCCGAGCAGTGTATTACCTGAACAAATATTATTGTATCCCATTAGTTGGTTAATAACTCGAGAACCAATTATTTACACGTTTAAAGAATCGCAGAAGAACCAAAGTAAACAACATTGCCTGAAGAGTTGTTGAACTAAGTGGCAATGGGCTGGGCACATTGCTTGTAGAACTGACGCCCGATGGGGCCAACGGGGTCTCGAATGGTTGCCGCATGCCGGAAGATGGAGTACGAAGCGGTGAAGGTCGCGAGAGTCTGTTAGATGCGGCTGGCGCAAGACCGGTTGTTGTGGAGATCGTTAGGGGGAATCCATGTCCAGCAGCGGACGTCTTTTACAGAAATGCTTGCAGAAAGATTTCTGCCTGAGCGTTCGTTGAAGGAAGATATCTTGTTAAAACCATTTACATTTTCCAATAATACATTGAGTTTGGCATTATATCGTCGATCTATAGGTGCTTTCTAGCAAGATTATTTGATAGCTAGTACGTCTGTTCATCCAGGCTTAGAGTGTTTACGATCCTGAATCATACATCTAATAAGGACTTGTCAATAATTAATTTCAAATAGCATCGAACATTTATTACAAGCTGCACTGCTTGCAACTTACACGACGCACATAAAGGGAGATGTGAAGAATTACCAACAAAACGACACGAGGAAAATCCTTAATTTCATTATCGTACCAGCGCTAACCCTTGTTAATACCCGCACGGGGTTGTTTGTATTATTTTAAGAGCGTACGCCGTGAGTTACAACGCATAGAGGGTGACGCACGGTATTCAAGTATGTGATTTAGTTTGCGCGTGCATATATTATTGTTGTTTTTTTATCTCAATTCTGTAGGTTCTAAGCTTAGTATGGAATCTGAAATTTATGGAGAGAACAATATAGTGATGCATACTAAATGTTTATATAGTTTTAGGCAGTAGAAAATTCGATCTAAAGTTTTTTTGTGATTGTGTTTTAAGCAGGTTTAATTAAAAACAATCATTAACAGTCACCATCTCAACCGATACGTCCACGGTTGGTCATTGGCATCCTCCAAAAATCTCCACAACGACCGGTGTTGTGGTACCCACATCCAGCAGTTTCCCGCAATGTTCACCAAATCGTCACTCAACCTTGTTGAAGGCTTGATCCAGAGATAAAATAATTTTTGAGAAAAAATATTCCCGTAAATTCATTGTTTTGAAGGGAGTCATTGGCGATTATACCCAGTTAGGATCTTTAGAAAGAAAATCAGTTGAGAAAGGCTGAATTAGCATAATTACATGTAATGCGAAAGACGTCCCTATTCTCTAGTCAAATATGTGATGGAGAGACATCGTGGAGTTTTGGCCAATAGAATCTGACATAACCTACCCTTCACCGCCCGGAGGAGCGAGTATCTTATGCAAGATTTTCCTAGGGAAAAAAGCATAACATAGAAGTTCATGCATTCAACCGAAAGACGACTACTGCTGGACATACATAGGTGTCATCCAAAGATCTCCACAACGACCGGGGTTGCGCCACTCGCATCCAGCGGATTCCCACGACCTTTAGCAGGTCCAATCTGTACGGGGTGCACACTAATGATGCGTCTTCAGGTGCGCGGTAGCCATTCGAACACCCGTTGGCCCCATCGGGCATCGGTTCTACAAGCAATGTGCCCAGACCATTGGCACTTTAGTTTAGCAATTCTTCGGGCAAAGTCGGCTAGTTTGGTCCTTCTGCAATCTGAAATTCTGAGCCTGTCCTTCTCTATTGGCCTTGACATAGATAATTAATTTAAAAAAAAAATCATGGAAAGTGTTATTGACATATTTACCTTATACCCTGATGTGGTGAGACCGGCGTTTCTCTTCGCAAGCACACATTTCATTCTTATAAAGAAGGCACGTTCGCATTCGACATCGACCGTCGGGCCCCACGACCCCCCGACAGGAAACCTTAACACGCAATGTAATTCATAATTTATGACCATAGGTAATCATTATTAAAATTTTGATATTTTTTTAACTAGAACAACGCGCGTACTATCACAGTTTTGACCATAATCTAACCTGATGTTAAGTGACGATGTGGTCCAGGATGGTAAACACACTAAACTGGTACAGGTTCTCAAGTGATACTGCCGGAACACACCTATTGATATTTGGTGACAGGTTTTCAAACTTGAAAGTGGTAGCTACCCCCAGGCAGGCATCATTAGACAATGCCCAACCACCAAGCTATGGTTTCCTCACGTGTTTTCCTTTACCGAAAGCTCAGGCAGATTTTAGAGTTGGATAGGTGGGATCGAACCCGCGTCAATTGATGTGGATTCTGTCCGCACTACCCACTGCGTCATCATCACTAACTGCCACGATTTTTTAACAGTATTGACGGATAGTCAGAGAGAAGAGACGAAAGTTATAAACACGTTATAGTTTTTGGCTGCAGAATTAATATTTCCTCTTATTTATGATAGGTATATTTGTTCAAGTACTTTAGAAATGCACATATAAAAATAAAAAAAATCCAAAGAAATTTAACTTCAGATAAGTCTAGTCAGAACACACACTCTTTGATACTAAAATATAATTATATAACTCCATTAAGCTACTAATTACAATAAGGAACTTAAATCGAATGCTAAACAGAGGTTTTCTACGGTTAATTTCCAACTTTTTCCTTTACAAACTTGAAAGAAATACTCAATATTCTTAGGCGATATCGTTTGATGTTATTTATTTTCAAATCTCTCTCTATCGTTTAATTGAGATTTTCAGAACGCACCCGAGTGATGAATATTGGTGTCCGTGATATGTGTGAGGATTAGTAAGGCTCAGAACGGCGTTCATCTCCTCGTGGTCCGCCTGATGAATGTACTCGTATATAGAGTTCCCTGTCAATTCCACCTGTACGACAATTAAACTAGAGTTAAGAAAAAAGATGGCCGTCACGGAACCCTCGGCAGATTTGAAAATATCCAACGCCGTTTGCCGTTATGAGATTAAAACTGCCAAAGCTGGCTAGTAGATATTTCACCTCAGTAACCTATGGTAACGATTTTCGACTTATGCATGAAGGCACTGGTGTCAAGAGCTCATATTCCTCAGTTTTATGAAGCTATCAATCTTTATTAATAAATAAAATTGGAGCGTCTGTTTGTAATGTCAAATTTTTTTTTTTTACTAAATAGATATGAATAACTGCCTCGGTAGCGCAGTTGTATTACATACGACTGCCGTTCTGAGATCTCGGGTTCGATCCCCGGGTCGGGTCAAGTGATATTGGGTTTTTTCTACTCAGTATTATCCCGGAGTTTGGAATTTGTGCCCGATATGGCCACAGGCTCGGCCCCCTGTCACATCTGGGACGGAACTAAGCTCGGCGAAATGTGGGTGGTGTAGTTCGCTACTTCACCTCTGCATAACCCTTCGGGGATAACAGACGTGAGCATATGTATGTATGTAGATATGAATATATATTCTACCTATACCAAAAACAAACAAAAATAAAATTTTGATCTGTCCGTTTGTTCCGGCTAATCTCCGGGACTACTGGACTGATTGTGACGGGACTATTTTCAGCAGGTAGCTGAAGTTCCCGGCGGGTTCGCTGCAGGGGGCGACGCGGTGCTTGCGAAAGCCACCCCGTGTCGCCCCCATCCCAAATGCAGCGGACGGCCCCGGGGGGTTTTAGTGGGTATTTCCGGGCGACTGTCGCCCGGGTGAGTCCCACACTGCACGGAGCTCGTCACTCCGTGCCCCTTATCTAGTGTACTGGGGGACTTTGATTCCCTAAGTACAATAGATAAGGGTAGTGCGTAAATGCATTTCCCCCCGTCAAAAAAAAAAAAAAGGTAGCTGAAGTTACTGCACGTAAATTAGGCTACTTTAATTTTTCGAAAATAAATAATGTTCCGCGTAAAATTACAACTCATGCAATTGTGTTTAAAATCCGATACAATGCACAATTTTACTGGCAGGTGTTTGAATTTATGAGAAATATTTATAAGTTAAGCCGCATAAGTAACTTCAGCTATCTGCCCAAAAAAAGTCCTGCCCAAATCGGTCTAGCCTTTCCGGAGATTAGCCGGAACAAACAAACACACTGAAATTTTAAAAATTGTGTTTTTGATATTCCAAACAGACACTTCAATTTTATATATTAGTTATTGATTATATTACGTAGTGAAGAATATATGAAACGCGGGCGGAACCTCAAGCACACCGCTAGTAAATCGATAGAAAAATGATTCCATAATTGTTGGGTCATTTTTATTTGTAAGTCTGTTTAGAAAATCACTACCATTTGTCTAGAATTAGGAAATCCATGATTACCTGACTTAGCCCAAGATGAACTGAGGCGGTCTCGCTAATGTACATGATCTTGCCGTCTGGAGCGACTACGAATATGAACCCATCTAGGGTTTGGAGTAGATGTGACCCCAACTCCCTGATGGAGAGCTCACGTGGCTGTGGTGGGGGTGGTGCCGCGCCCCACGCATCTCCCAACCCTTAATAAATGAAAACCAAAGTCAAAATTGGCATATCCCACTTATATGACAGCATATCTTACCGAGTGATAGAAGCCAACTTGCAGTAGACGATGCAGATTTTAAACACAGAAAAACTTACCTATGCGTAGTTTTGTACATTCTTCTTAAAATATGGAGTAAGGCAATATTCTTCAAAGGGTTCGAGTTTTCGCACGATGTATTCCTTCATAGTGATAATTAGTGCTTTATAATTATGCCGAAATAATTTTAGTCTTTAGATATCGGATGGGCATTCTATTGGTCTTATAATTTAAACACTTTTTTATATTAATGGCAGCAGACTGGCAGAAGATCCACCTGATGTTAAATGATTATCGTCGCCTATAAAATATAACTGTAACTCCAGAGATTTGTCTGTTACTTGCGAAATTATCTTGTATTGATAACATATTTACTAATTTCAAGACCATTGGCGGTGGAATTATATCTGGAATACAGTCAGATCATAAAGGACAATTTGTTAAAATTGGCTGTCAAAAGCCTAATAATGATTACAGAAAGACAATTAGGCTTAAGTAGATTGGATCGTTGAAATGATATTCAACAAAAATTGACCACTTTTAATTTTATAAATCAAGATCCGAATACAGACTATGATAGCATATTTAAGGTCATAAGCAATGAATTTAATAAACATTGGCCAACAAAAGTTATTAACGTTAGGAAAATACTTATTTTTAGTGATAGAGCAACTAGAGGAATAAAAAAAAGGAGGGGTCGATTATATGATCTATACTATATAGAACCATTACCGACGGGTGAAGCTTTTCATGCATATTAAACGTGTTCGTATAGCTGCCGAAGCAACATTTTTGAAAACAAAGTTCTTGAGTCTAAAAATAAGACCAAGACTGTCTCTGGCACATTGTAAAAAAGGAAATAGGTAATAATAGAATAAATGACAATGCTTTAGATCTGAACGTCGATGGAGTACGTATTTTAAGCAGTTCAGAGGTAGCAATTGTTTTTCAGGAATCCTTCACTAACATACCTCTCATAAAACATGTAACTTCATCGCCCCATGGTGCCGTGATACTTATTAATAATAATTTAAGTGCCCCTATAAATTCAAAATTTTATTTTACATCAATAGATGCAGGTGACGTAATAAAAGCTTTTAGACAACTAAATTTAAAACACATTCAAGATATATGGGGAATGTCAGTTATGGATCTTCTGTCAATGATTGTTGTTAACATTTCAACATATTTGGCTAACATATTTGACGATTGCATAGCAACAGGCACTTTTCCAAATTTGATGAAAATAAGTAAAGTGGTACCCTTATTTAAATTAGGTTGCAGAAGTTGTCTTGAAAATTATAGACAAATTTCATTACTTCCAGCGATTGGTAAGATTTTCGAAAAGATTATGCTTAATCAGTTAGTTGAATACTTTAGAGCAGAAAAAAATTTAGATGGTTGGCAGTTGGTTTCACGAAATCCAAATCTACCACTGACGCAACGATAATAAGAAATATATTGAGTGCTTGGGAGGATTCGCAGGATGCAATAGGTGAGTTCTGCGATCTCTTAAAAACCTCTGCCTCCTTACTAGTCTCTTATTTAACAAACCGCAATGTAAACGGGGTTACCTTCCAAGGGATCGTTAGTTTGAGTCGGTTTTCCGCAAGGGTCGACTATTGGGACCGTTTTTGCTACAAATTCTGCTGATTTGGTTCTTTTTGCAGACGACACTTCACTTAATTAACTTAATTATCTTTGCCCTTTCAAAACATCTTTGATAACCTAATGCATGTTCGTAAAAATTTGAACAAGCTTGATCGTCATAATTTTAATATTAGAAATAAAGATAAGTTGCCCGTCCCACGCTTTAGGCTAAGTAAATCTAATAAAAGTTTTAAAGGTAATAGTATTCGTTTTATAACAAGATCCCAAAGATCATTACCGATTTACCTAACAATAGGTTCAAGCACCAGGTCAAGCATGTCTTTATTTTAACAGGGTGGATCATTAGGTGAACGATAGTGATGTCTGGAATTTACACCCCTCACTATGCTTCCGCTAATAAGGGTTCTAATTATGATTTGTATAGATTTTATTTAAAAATAATATATATATATATATATATATATATATATATATATATATATATATATATATATATATATATATATATATATATATATATATATATATATATATATATATATATATATTTATATTTATATTTTGAATTTATAAAAAAGGAACCAGATCGCGTTTCTTGCCGGCTCTTCTCGATTGTTTTGTTTTCTGAACCGGTGGTAGTGTTTTGGCGTTTATAAGCTACACTTATCAGGGCCTAAATTGAATAAAGGTTTTTTTGGTTTGATTTGATATCATTTAAGTGTTTTTTTTTTTAAAAACTCAATACCTAATCCATTCCACAAATGTAATGTAACGTAATGTGACAGAAAGATTCTGAAAAATTAGCTTAACTTTAAGCATATGAAGGTGAGCAGCCAGGCAGCTTTAAATATTTCTAATGATTTTATAAATCAACTATCTGTCGAATCCAACGATACCTGGGTTACTTTTACGTAAAATCATTTTTTTTTAAGTTAAAAAATAATGATATGAGAAACACATTGTTTTAGAATTGAATAAACTGAATCTAAGTAGTTAGTGTCTATTTAATTTATTTCTTATAATTCCTTATGCGATAAAAATTAATACAGTATCTATATATGTGCCCAATACAAAACAGTCACATTTTTCTGTATCTATATGATACATAAATAAATAAATAATGGTCACCATCGGGAAAAACCTGTCGCATCTTCAAATAACTGGTGGTCAGCCGTATGACGGACGCCTTGTCGAGCTGTGAGGTAATCGCCGACGGCAACGGCAGGAGCTTGGCCAGTTCAAGAAACTCTGCGTTCTCCTTCTCCCTTCTGGAGCGGGCTGCGTTCTTACTCTTCTCTTTCATGATGGCCGCCGCTTCCGGCGGCAGGTGCCGCACGTTATCCTTGCGGCAAGCTGCGGGTTATAAAAAAAAAAACTATCAGTTCATACAGATTATAATATTATATATTATACTGTATAGCTAGAGAGATTTATTGCTTTGGCCACTATCTCACCTTATGTTAAGTGGCGATGTGTTGATATTGCCGGAATACACCTATTGGTGCTAGGCGATAGATTATCAGACTTGAAGGTGGTAACGGGCCTTATTAAAAAATGTTTTCTTTCACTGAAGGCTACGACTCATTATAGAGTTATATAGGTCAGTTCGAACCTACAACCGTCAACGCAAGAAAGGTCTAACAACAATTGTCAAATTTTAACTAAACTACAAATATATAGAATATACAATTCAAAAATAGAATAATACATACTGCTAAAGGAAAATAACTAGGAATTAAAATAGAACAGCCTCATGAAATATTGTTAATTGATTGATTGATTCAACTGAAAGGCGTCCACTGTTGGACAAAAAGGGGGAATTGGTAAAATCTCCTCGCTTGGTTTGGCGATTACAGTTGATTTTTTTTAGTAATAAGAGGATGTTGGTGCCCATCCCCTGGTTATCCCTTAGTCGTGTTTTACGACACCATAATAGATGAGAAGTTCTGGTAAAAAATCCATTGATTTTTCTTTTAAAAGATCCCCTGTAGCTTCTCTTAATTAGCCACATATTCCCGACCTACCTCACTACACCGGGAAATAACGAACGACAAATTATGCATACGAAAAAAAAAAAATCTTTTTTTTGCATACCTAACGACGTGCGGAATATTCATTAGGCAGACCCTACAGCGGCCGTTGCCACTTCAGAAAGAAGCAAAGATCCGCCATGATGACAGGAGGGCGCCATGTTTTGGCGGGAAAACAACATCGCTGCTACATGAATTATTCAGTCGGACCTTAATACTTACAAATTACCTTTCCGGGATTATAAGACCGAGCGCATTCACACAAATAATATTACTTTTGGCTTTTTTTATAAATAGGTACTTCGCTTAGATCAGGATCTCACGTGATGATAATTAATTAATTTACTTTATTAAGGTAAGGTTAATTTTTATACGCGAATTTTATATTTTCGTAAATAATGAGGGGGTGCCTTGTAAAAAAGTTAAAAGTCATGAAATCTGTACTAATAAATAAGATTGAAGTTTCTGTTTTTAATAATGTTTTTTTTTTTTTACGAAATGCGTGTTAATGTATTTACGATACCTATACCAAAAATTCCGCTTTACTGATTTTGACAGGAAATTTTTTGATAGATGTTACTTTTACAAAAATAATTAGAGTTCCGTTTAAAAAAAAAAAAAAATTTAAAACTCCTGAAATTCTGAATAAAATCCGATTTAATTGGTAGTATCGCCACTGTATTTTCCAATGATTTTTTAAAAGCTATATTACCCAGTGAATTTATGAAGGTGAGAATTTTTTTAAATTATTTTATTAAGGAAGTTAGAAAAAAAAACCATTCCACTGTCAAGTCGACGACTGACGAGTAAAATATTGAAATAGCTTGAAACAATGTTAATAACGCAGTAACACAACTATGGAGCTATAATCAGAACGTATGACCAACATTCAAAGCGTAATAAACTATGCTAAAGTTATTTTGATTGGAAAAGCTTAACAGTTTGATTCCGACGAGTTAAGCTATTTTTGTTTTATAATTCGTCCATAACCCTTTGTTGTTTTGACTATTTTCTATTCTAAATTTGCAGTTGTTGAAAACAAAGTACGTGAGGAATTAAATTAAAAGTATGTAGCTGGGTAATAACCTACAAATATGTAGCGAATTTACAGAACAGTTTTTGAATAGGTTGGCGAAAAAAACCGTTTCAAACTGTATGGAAACTTTTTTTAATGCATATTACTAGCTGTGATCGCGACTTCGCTCGCGTGGAACTCAAACAATTATATTCTAGTGGACAACGTATATTTTCCTTCAAGATGTAATTAATCTATGTCCCGTCCCGTATTTATTAGATTTTATGCTTCTAATAAAACTGATTGATAATTTCGCAAAGAAACGCTAAGTCGCTGTAGCTATATTATAACGTTCATTATACGTGTTTTTTTTTTTGTTATTTATTTTTAAAATCTATCTTTAAAATTCATATGCACATTTCAAATGAACATTGGCCATTTCCTAAATATTTTCAGTAGTTATTGTAAATGATTTTCAATAGTACAGTATTACTTGTAGATAATAATTTGCACCCAGTCATAAAATATGATTAATTTTAAATCGTATTCTTATACACAATCGATTTTTTGTAATTGTTTTTATTAATTTAAATATGTAAGTAACTCGAACTCGATTTCCGGCAATGTGAGAAAATTGTTTTGAAACACGTTGATCATATGAAATAAAATAAATTATTTGCACCATGTCTTATAATATGATTAATTTTAAATTGTATTTTTATAATAAGTTTTGATTTTTTGTAATTAGTTTTATTACGTTAAATTTGTAAGTAGCTCGAACTCTATTGCCGGCATTGTGAAAAATTATGTTGCGAAATACTAGAGGGAGTCATAATTGAACTCCAGTGGGAGTTGGTGTGCTTCTAGTAAATAAGTGAAGTGTAGTTACTTGAATAGAGAAGGCTTTCTGGATTTTAAATATAAAAAAGAGTCTACAATAAAGAGCTGATCTATAGCTTAAAATTTGAACTAATTTGTGTCTACTATAGCACAAAGATAATTTCATCAAACTCCGTTAAGAATTTCATTTACTACAAATTTTTGAATTTTATCCGTTATCCTGGAGAAGGCCTCGCGTTTTATGGGTCAAAAAGTATCCCATATGTTCCTTTATAATATTAGTTATTAATATGTCAAGTTTCGTTAAAATCGATTCAGTAGTAGTTTCAGAGTGATGCGCGAACACAGGGACGGACAGACAGGCAGACAAACAAAAATTCTAAATAAAATATTTTTGGCTTCTATATCGATAACAAAGTCCATCTTTATTTTTAGTTTTCAAAAAATATATATGTACAGATTTGTTCTATTTACAGTTACATTTCTATTACATAAAAATGTAATGATAGGCTGATAATTTTTATAAGTCAGTGGTTTTTGAATTATTAAACCTAGTAATATAATCAACATACAAGGAAGAAAAAAAATAGTGATAAGATTATTATTATAAAAATCAATCCCATAACTTATTGTGTTTGTTATATTTATAACTGGAGTGTTAACACTTACAATCGACATGGTTTTAGTGATTTTCCAATAAAAATAAATTCGTTAATAGATTGCATTGAAAAACAATAATATATTTCCATTCCAAATCTTCAAAAATAAAAAAAAATACTTACGAAAGTCCATATCAAAGTCTGTTATAATTTTTTTAAATAACTTTCTACACGGATATTTCATTATCACTATGAATAGTCGTAAAGTCTAACAGCACTCGACACTTAACAAAAAAATAAATTACACCTTACACGAACAGGTTCCAATGGATACTGTGGCTGGGACAACCTCCTTTCCTGTGTCCGTTTCCGAAAAAAAAAAAAACAACAGGTAAATGACAATAGTCATTGAGTAAAACGTCAACAATAGTGTCACCCGTATATATTTGACAGTTCAGACGAGGACCGTTTGATACGTATTCTATTATTTTTATAATGTTATTATATAATAACGGTTTCGTCAATCGCTATTACCGATTAATTGTTGTTTTTTTAGGCTGTATGGTGTTATTTCTGTGCCTTTTTTATTATTTTTAAAAAATCCGCCATATTAATTTTATGATGCGTTTGTTGAGTTTTCGCGGGATCTCAGTCCGCCAATTTATTGTTTTTAGCCCATTATCTTGAGTATTTGACCCTATATTATATAATTTTAGTCGAGTTTTATTTGACATAGTGCACAAAATGTATTGAATTTAATACCTTACGAAAACTATCCTTATCTACGTGACAAATCAAAATAACAACTTTTTTCTAAATACATATGAATGTATATACGATTACTGTACCAAAAACACGATTTTGAACATTTTTGTCTGTCTGGCTGTTTGTTTCGGCTAATCTCTGGAACGACTGGATCGATTTTGACGGAACCTTTCCTGGCAGATATTTGAAGTCATTTTTCGAAATAGTCATTGATGCCCATGATATTGTGAAAACAATACGATTCAATGCAAAATTTTACTGGCGTGTATTTAAAATTGTGAAAAAAAAACTTATAGGTTATATGTAAAAAAAATTTCATACAAACAGCCATCCTATGATCATTTAAAAGCTATATTGCGCAGTGAAGAACATATGAAAAGCGGACGGAGCCGCGGGCACGCCACTAGTAATTAGTAATAACATAATTTACCTTACACCATAAATTAATAAATAGCATCAGATTAAGTAAAAACATTTGGCCGAGTTAGGATAAAAAAAAACGCTTTAAACGGAAAGTAAATATAAGAGAGATAGAGGGACCACCGGTGTAGCCCGGATCCGAACGGATTATCCCGCACGTGTGCATACCCCGGCGCATACCTACTCACCCTAACGTCTCGGAACTTTCACTCAATGATCGCATCTGTATCTATTTGTTTTTTTTTTTTAAATTATTATTGTTAGTTACGTAACAGAAATGAGCAATCCACTTAGTTTTATGATCACTGCAAATATGTATCTGGTAACCAAAGACGGAGTTATTTTTTCTGTATTTACTTATAACGACCAGGATTTGTTTGTTATATAAGAAATACAAAATTACAACTTAAATTTAGCACAATTTAATTCTTAATTTACTTAATTTATCAACAACTTAATAAAATTTAATCTTTACATATCTTAATTATTTTTGACATATAGTAATTAAAATAAGCGAGCTGTGTGTACTGGAATATTGTACATAAAGTGCCTTTACTGTAAGTACAGAATTAATGTGTCCGAGTACCCATAAAAATGAAACATTAGAAAGAGAAAGGAAAACAATGGAAAGCTGGCGTAAACGCCAGGATGGTGCTCAAGGGATTAAGTACCTGTATAATTATTATATATAGCATGAGTCGGTTTAACTGTCTCGGTAGCGCAGTTGTATTACATACGACTGCCGTTCTGAGGTCTCGGGTTCGATCCCCGGGTCGGGTCAAGTGATATTGGGTTTTTTTCTACTCAGTATCATCCCGGAGTTTGGAATTTGTGCCCGATATGGCGACAGGCTCGCCCCCTGTCACATCTGGGACGGAACTAAGCTCGGCGAAATGTGGGTGGTGTAGTTCGCTACTTCACCTCTGCCTAACCCTTCGGGGATAACAGGCGTGAGCATATGTATGTATGTATGAGTCGATTTAAAAGATATTGGTAACCAAAAAATAAATAAACCTACGTTTATGCATCCATGTGTCTGATTCCAAACAGCCGAGTTATTTCTATCGAGAATCAGTTTAAGACTGAATCGAATAGTTCGTTTTCCTATGCGCGATCTCGATCGCACGCTCGAAACTCTGATTAATAACGAACATTGCTTGCTTGAAATATAAATCAACGTTGAATTTATTGCATAAATAATTATTTAAACCCACTTGCATAATAAAGTCTATCTGAAAGAATTTAAATTAGAAATTGCAGACTCATGCAATTTTACTGTAAAATAAGCAAAGGCTGGAAAATACTTGATTCGTTATTTCATTTATGAAATAGATCTTGAATGCATGTTAAAAAAATTTAAAAACTCCGCCTTAAACAGAATATGTGACCTTGAAATGTATATTCATAAAACTTGAATAAAGATAAACGTCCACTCCGCAGACGTGTTGTTTAGATTCAAATTTCAAATAGTTATTTTTTCTTCGTATCAAAGCAAATTCTATTATATGTTACCTTAAGGCACGGCTCACGTCCAAACCACAGATAATTAATAACAGATTAATCACTCAGCATTCGATACTAAACTAATAAAACGTTTACCTATGCTAAAAGTTTGAGTTTGAGTGCCTATTATGTAATTTTTTTGGCATTTTATTCGATTATTGTATTCAAGTGTTTATATGTAAACAAAGTTTTGGTCAATTTTAACTCTTATCAGAAATAGTAGGAACAAGTCTTACTCCCCACACATTCCATGATTAGGTAAGTATTAGCATAATTTTGAAGAAAAAAAAACCAAAACCATGTTATCGAAAATAAGTATTAATGCTTTTAAAGCGATGATTATGCAGTAAGAGGAGCGGCCGGATTTCGCGTCAATGGACGTGGGTTTTTTTTAAACTCGCCTATCCAACTCTAAAATCAACATGAGCTTTCGTTAAAGGAAACCATCAAAGGATCCGGCAAAGGAAGGCATTTTCTAACAATGCTCGCCTGCGTAGCTACCACCCTCAAGTTTGAAAACCTGTCGCCAAATACCATTGGTTGTGTTCCGGCAGCGTCGCTTGAGAACCACTAACAACTAGGCTTCCACATCCTCGACCAAATCGGCACTTAATATCAGGTGAGATTGTGGGCCAAGCACTGATCCTATACCGTGTAAAAAAAAATACTTTGCGTAATTTGACTCCCTTATTATATAATTTTATTGGCATTTTATTCGTCTATTGTATTCAAGTATTACTTAAGCAAAATTTTGGACTTTTTTAATTCGTTTTTTTTTTTAAACATTTTTTAAAATAATAAGGAAAACTCTGACGCCCCTCCCTTCCATTATTAAATAAACATTAGCATAATATTGACAATTTTTTTTATCCATATCATCAAAAATAAGCATTGATGCTTATGTAATTTTAAAACGGCCCTCAAGTATATAATACGTTTTTTTTTTTTTTTTGACGGGGGCGAATGCATTTACGCACTACCCTTACCTATTGTATTAGTGAGACCGAAGTCCCCCAATACAATAGGTAAGGGGGCACGGAGTGACGAGTTTCGTGCCAGTGTGGGACTCACCCGGGCGTGAAGCGCCCGGAAATACCCACTAAAACCCCCCGGGGCCGTCCGCTGCATTTGGGATGGAGGCGACACGGGATGGCTTTCGCAAGCACCGCGTCGCCAAGTATATAATACATAATACACTCAGTATTAAGAATAATAGCATTAATGTATTCTTGTGGTTGCTCTAATAAAAAAACCTTAATCACAAAGTTTGTGCTAAACCATAAACAACGATAATATTTGATATAAATGTATTTATAAAATTAATCGTTATTTGACAAAGACAATACACGTAGACAAAAGACAAGCAGACAGAGATTACGTCCTTCCACTAGCTACGATCTTGACGCACTTCTTTCGTTTCTTCTACTTTTATGAGCATGCTCTTTGAACGCTCGGACGTGTGCCGAAAACCGAGTTTTTTGCACACGTATGATCCTCGCGACAGACTAAGACACCGAGTCACTCCCCTCTGCGAGAGGCGCCCTCTTTTGGTGTCCGTGTGCCAGGTTGGCCGTAACCGACTGACTAAACGCTCCACGTCCCTAACCGGCGCAAAGATGCCAGGGCCTCCGGAAGCACATTATACATGTATTCTGCAGAGGCCCTGACAGCGATGGGTACTTCTCACCTGCCCTTTATTTAAGACGTGCTCGATTTGATCAAAATCCGTTCACCTAAGTCGATCCTTATCTACCAACCCTCCTCTCTCTTAGTCTGTCTGGTCCTGATCTCTATCTTGGTCACCACATCCTCTACCACACCTCAGCGTTCTCTTGTCACACTATTACTGACTTTATCCATCATATATAATTTACAAAAGGACTTTCGAGTGAACGAACTATTCTCTATTATTTGTGTCTATAGAAAGATCGGTGCCGATATGCAAATCTAATATCATTCAAGATTCGACAATGTTATATCGTAAATCTGCCCATTGATTTTATTGTCCTTTTCACGAGTAGTCAGTAGGTATTCGAGATGGCGTCTGACTACGCATAATGTGGGTACATTACGATTGTTTGGGGACGCTATTATAGTAATAACACTATAAGCGATAATTACATAAAAAAAAACGCTTTTATTTAAAGCTAGACAAGTATGTGTGTGAAAGCGACATAGAATTACGTACTTACCGGCACGTAACGAATGGCGTACATAGTCCTTTTAAGACCAACTTAAAATAGCTTCACTCTGCGAGCGATTACTGCCGTTGTGAGTCGTTTAATTCTATGGAAATTATTAAAGCGCGCTGACGGAAAATCTTTTTTTTTACAGGCTGAGTGCTTTGACCATTATCTCACCTGATGTTAAGTGACGATGAGGTCCAGTTCTCAAGTGATGGTGGCGGAACACACGTATCTGGCGACAGATTTTCAAACTTCAGGGTGGTATATACCTAGGTGGGCATCATTAGAAAACGCTTTACCACCATGCTATGGTTTCCTCACGATGTTTTCTTTCACCGAAAGATCAGGCCGATTTTAGAGTCGGATAGGTGAGGATCGAACCTGCGTCGATTGACGCAGAATCCGGCCGCACTACCCGCTGCGCCATTATCGCTGTGAAGGTGACCTTTCCAGCATAACATGCATTAATTACATTGCATTCTACGCCCGTGCATACTTACTACTAGCTGTGCGCCCGCGGCTCCGCCTGCGTTTCATATATTCATACATACATACATATGCTCACGCCTGTTATCCCCGAAGGGTTAGGCAGAGGTGAAGTAGCGAACTACACCACTCACATTTCGCCGAGCTTAGTTCCGTCCCAGATGTGACAGGGGGCGAGCCTGTCGCCATATCGGGCACAAATTCCAAACTCCGGGATGATACTGAGTAGAAAAACCCAATATCACTTGACCCGACCCGGGGATCGAACCCGAGACCTCAGAACGGCAGTCGTATGTAATACAACTGCGCTACCGCTTCATATATTCATCACTGCGTAATATAGTTTTTGAAAATAATCATTGTAAAATAATATTTCGATGGTGCTTTCCATTGAATCCTATTTCGTTCATAGTTCCATGAGTTTTTTTTTTTTTTTTTACTCGTAACCCTAATAATTTCCCGAGAATTATTTTTGATATTAACGGAAAACAAATATATTTCTCACCTCCCTGTAAAACTGTGCATTGAATCGGATTTTATTCATGTGTTTTAATTTTTTTTACGCGGGACTCTAATTTTCGAAAAAGTCTGGGCTACGCGCAGTAGCTTCATCTACTTGCCAAAAAAAGTCACGTCGAAATCGGTGAACCGTTCCGGAGATTAATCTGAACAAACAGATAGACAGGGAAGAAAAAATTAAAATTGTGTTTTGGTCTGGTTCTCGCGTATACATTTATATTTACTTATTCAATAAAAAGTTATTATTTTGATTTTACAAACAGAAAATAGATTATCATGATTTAAGGCAAAAAATTTAAGAGAAACATCAAAATGATGTAATAAAGAGTTGTAGTCTTTTTGAAAAATCGTAGAGAAAACGTCACCTAATTTATTAAAATTATGACAAAGTCTACGTGGGCAAAGTCCCGGGTACCAACTAGTAGTATTTAGGGAACAAATATTAATATAATCGAATGAATAAGTCACGACAGGTGTCCGTGAGAACGGACCCGAGTTACTACAAGTCAATTTCGCGCATTTCGCGCTAAAAGTCAATATCCGTTTTTTTTTTTTTTTTTTCTAAATAGGCAAAGGACGAGGCGTGATAATGCCATTGTTTCTGGCCGCAAAGGATGGACGGACGCACGTGTCTATGGCCGGGTTTACTGTGTATTGTTTACTCGACTTATTTTTTGTTTTCTGACACCTGTAGCGTCATTCATAAAATTTTTGTGAGGCGTAATCGTAGAGTAATTTGCGTTGTCCGTGGGAACGGGCAAGACGGACGCGTTATTGTTTGACTTTATGAATGAATGCTATCCCATAAGAATAAAGGTGTAATGAATATGAAGAGATCAATTGTAAATTTAGTTGGATCTCAGTCTATCATATAAATACCTACTTACCGGTTGTATTTTCTAGTTATTTGACTACTAATGATGTAATTTTAACGGCATTTTGAGTGATATAATTTACATTACTGCGTATAAGCGAAATTTATGTGAAATTCACGTGACGTAATTTATAGACAATTCCTTTCACAAGCTATCTATATATTATTTTTTCAATGGACAAAAATATAGGTTATTAAATCCATTTCTAAGATTTTAATACATGTCTGTCGGTCTGTCTGTCAGTCTGTCTGCTTGTTTGGTTTTGCCAGGCATCAATTAGAAAGTACTAAGTATATAATAGAAATGTATTCCGAATTAACATCAAAATTTTATTTTATTAAAATCGATTCACTCATTTAAAAGTTATAGTAATTTGAATGACACGTGGCGAGTTTAGTATGAAAGAAGAATTGAACGGGACATAGATTGCATCTGGAGTGAGAATGTAGGCCAAGTGCCTCTTAGAATATAATTGTCTGAATTCCACGCGAGCGAAGTCGTTGGCACAGCTAGTTAATATTTAAAGACGTAAAATAGATTTTTGTTTGTCATGGATAAAGTAAAAAAACTACTTAACCGATTTTAATAATTCTTTCACCTGTAAAAAGCATCAGTGAGTATTACAGGATACATTTTTTTTATTTCAAGATTTCTATATAACCGTGTGAAGGCGGGACGAGGTGCTAGTCTATACTAATAAATAAAATTGAAGTGTCTGTTTTTAATGTCAAAATGCATTTTTTACTAAACAGATATACATGTATGTAAGATGCCTATACCAAAAAATACAATTTTTTCCCGTCTGTCTGTCTGTTTGTTTGTTTCGGTTAATCTCCGGAACAACGGCTGGACCGATTTTGACGGATCTTGTTTGGTAGATAGCTGAAGTTATTCCGCGTATCTTAGGTACTTTTGTTTTACGAAAATATTTAGGGTTCCGCGTAAAAAAAATTAAAAGTCACGGTATTGTGACCTTATTTACTGATAGGTATTTTGAATTTGTGAGAAATAACTTTGGTTAATGTTAGAACAAAACAAATTTTTTGGAAAATAATCTGATAATTGAAAATATAAAAAAAATAAAACCCAAGAAATTGTTAAAAAAAAACGATTTAATCGTCAGTTTTACTGACAATGCTTGAATTTATGCGAAAAATTTTGCTTTCTCTTAGTAGGTACAGAAAGAGTCTAGGAAAATAATTACACTTTCGGGTAAAAAAAAAATAAAAACGATATTACGATAAACGATATTACCTGTATAAAGATATGTTATGGATGAGCAAACTATAAAACTATTTAATACGATTAAAAAAAAAATAACATAGGTTATACTTATATATTTTTTTTTTAATTTAATGATTTCTATATAACTGTGTGAAGCCGGGGCGAGTCGTTAGTTATAAATAATTTCGCTTGACTATGGAAATGAGTCACCCGGTATCCCGCAGGGAGCTCATAGCTCATAGTAAAACCGCCCCACGTTAACCAAATGTTCCCACGTTCTATCATTTACCTTCTTCTAAACACAAGAAACATGAATGTAAAAGAAAACTAAAAAAAAAAATAAGCAACACGTAAAATTTTAACAAAATTCATGAATTTGAAATTTACAATTTAAAATTTTCTTTATTCTAAAGAGTTTAAACACAAAATAGTAATTGATTATTGTTTTCTCTATTTATATTTATTGTATGTATAAAATAGATGTCAGTTTAAATATACGTATTTAAAAAAAAAAATTGATGGGAATTTGTGTCCTTTTGCCAATTTATCATTTTTTAATAATTTATCCAATATTATAATGTAATTGGAAACTTTGGAAAAAGCTGTTTTTTAATGCTCACTTATTAAATGAAATTATAACCTAACATTTAACATACTTATAACATTTGTTTGGTTTTTACATATATTGACACACCGAGAAATAATAATTTATTTTCCACATAGTTTATTCATAATTAAAACATATGATAGACTGTGTAAGTATATATTTGATTAAAATTTATTTCGAATAGCATCTTTTATAACATGTTAGGCAGGAAACTCATTTATTAGACGTGCATGTAAATTTTACAATTACATATTAAATCGTATTGATCCTTTTAAGGTTTTTCTTAGAATATTGAAAAAAATTATTACAAAAATAATTTATAATTAACCTTATATTTTGAATTGCCGTTTTGTTTTCATATAAATTTATGTTTATAGTATATATTTGTTATATAGGGAACTATAGGTCTTTTTGTTTGTATTGTTTTCGTTGTTTTTATACGTTGATATGACTGTTTGTTTCTTTATAATAAATAAATCAATAAATATTATTTATCTGTGACCTTCAGCACTCAAATCCATCTAATACTCGACATACTGTAAGATGTTGACGACCTACATAATTGGTAACGCGAATCTATAGGTTTTTTCCCTGTCGAGACTAGCTCAACGCCGTTAAAGAAATCGCAAAAATTGCAAAACCTCGACCCACAGTTACACAATAAATCTCAATACAGTTTTAAGAGAGAACACGACGTCGCAAATCCTGGTAAGCTCTCGAGCAAAAGGTGAGAAAACAATCACTAAATTACAGGAAGAGCCCGTAAATCATTAGCTGGTTATGTTTTTTTTTTTAGCAATAAATAAATACTACATACCATGTTCCGCGCCTAGACGGGATTAGAAGATTAGTGTAGTACGAGTGAGATGAGAATTATTACCGCAGAGGGTAAAACTAATCCCTGACGCAACATTCAAAACATCTGGCAGCTCGACGGTATACTTGCTCTGTCATTCGAGGTATGGAATTAAAAAAAATATCACACTTATATACCTAATACAAAATATATACTAAGAAAAATGAGAAATGTTTGTTAAATTACACGTAGTTTAAATATAAAGGTATGCCAACTTGATTTTACAAGCATTTCATATAAAAACACAAGACCGTACTCGATTGAATGGAATAATCGGATATTTGTTTGCTTTTTATCTTACACAAAAAGCACGAACGTTCGATACAATTTCTCTTGCATTTGTTTTTAAACGTCTGTAGCATGATTTAAGCGATAAAAACCCTAATTTCTACTATAAAATCATAGCGCTTGGATTTGACAGAATCGTTTGACTTTCCAACATAAAGGACTGTAGTCCCAACATAAAGGACTGTAGCCCGAACATAAAGGAAAGGGAGTCAAGGGACAAATTATAGTGAACGGACTATATAGTCTTATAGCAGGTGTACGTAGTTTCCGATATTTATTAAAAAAAAAATTTTTTTTCGTTTCATAATTATATACAGTCAATAAATTTATTATTGTCAATATTTCACCATATTTGGCTACTATACATAATCTGTGCATAGCAACAGATATAATAAAAATAAGTAAAGTAATGGCCCTATTTAAATTTGGAAGTAGAAGTAGTGTTGGAAATTATAGACCTATTTCTGTACTTCCGTCGATGATTAATCAATTATTTTAAAATAGAAAAGATTTTGAATAACCGGCAGTTTAGTTTCATAAAATTCAAATCTGCCACTAATGCTATTGTAACGCTAATACGCCATATTTTTTGGGCTTGAGAGGATTCACATGATGCAATTGTTGTTGTCTGTGATTTTTCTATGGCCTTTGAGTGCGTTGACCATAGTACTCTAATATTAAAACTAAAACATTATGGTGTTTCTAGAACTTCTCTTGCCGTCCGTATGTTTTACCTAAATTACCACTGTCGGAAAGTTAGTGTAAATAGAGCTATTTCCACGGGCTTATTAGTTCAAATCGGCGTCCTCCAGGGTTCGATTTTAGGACCGTTTTAATTCCTCGTATATATTAACGATTTAAAGCAAATCGTTGATAACCGTGCTGAGAGGGTGCTTTTTGCAGACGACACTACCCTAATTTTCAAAGTGTAGAGAAAATAATCAGAGGTTAGTCAAGTAAATCGTGCCTCTAAATGTTTTACTGTCAACAATTTACTACTAGATACGAATAAAACAAAACGTATGAAACTTGTACGGGTATGCAGAAATCTTTAATTTAAAAAAACTTATGTTACTCACTGATAATGTATCTTTCTATAATTGAAAGAATTTTTAAAATCCCATAAGAAGTTACGAAGTTTATCGACAACAAACAAAAAAAAAACAACTTTTTCTCTTTATATAATATATAATACGTACAGACAAACGAGCTAAGCGGTTTATATGTAAACAATATGTCATCGTGCAACTATGTACAGCGTGTGTAGGATATGCAACAAACTCTCTGTTAATACGTGATCATAAGCGTAAATAGTCGTGTCGGTTCCCGGTCAAGGCACGTATCGGTACCAAACTGTACCATTTGAGTCACTGCAGTAACGAGCTCCGGTAGCTCCACGTACCTACTTACTCGATAACGTTTACAATGTACCGACTATAACTATCAATAACTTTTATTAAAACACAAACATGATTTTCTCGACAACACTACACTTCCAGGGTCGTATTTAGGAGGGCTAGCGAGAGGCTAAACAATATCGAATTTTAATATCACAGCCAGCAGAATCTCCAAGTCTTTACCAAGTCTACTATTCGATATTGTAAGGGAACTACGCACGCTGTGTCTTCCCGTACGCTAAAGCCATTCAAGAACCCGCTGTTCCCATCGGGCATCTGTTATACGAGCATTGTGTCCAGCCCATTACCACTTAAGTTTGGCAATTCTTCGCGCAATGTCGTCTATTTTGGTTTTTCTGCAGATCTCCTAATTTTTTTTCATAACCTAGCTAATGCTGTTGATAACGTCACTGTAACTTTAAGGGCGAGTGCTGAAGGCACTTTCCGCAAAAGGTACCTAGCACAAGGGCACCAAAGTCGTACGAACCTCGGCTTGGCCGTTACATGTGTAGAAAAATTCCCATGGAATTTTGGTCCTAGCTAATCCTTAAATTTTTTTTAATATAAAAAAGGTACCTATGTACCTGCGTGTGATGTGCAGGAGTGTGTATGCAGTGTTGTGCGTGGTAATGCTTAATGGATGTTCAGTGTCAATATATTGCGCTGGTAGCGGTAGTCAAGAGCCTCCCCAGTTGGGGAACGAAGCACGTCTTGAGCCGCCACCGGAGGGGGAGCCGTAGGAACACGAGATCTCCTCATTTCTGTTTAGATCACGCATTGAAACTCCGAGCACAGCCCCTCTCTATTTCCACGTCCAGTCTCAATGCTGTAAGTAATCACTGGCAACATACGCTGGTCAAAGACTTTTGGTTTTGAATCGGTTTTGAATCGATTTTCCCTCAGGGTTATGACATGAGGCACTTCAAGACAGGTTTGATAAGCGTTTTCCAAGGCTTGCAATGCAATAATTATACCCTTAGTGTTGCGGTTGTCCATAGGCGTTTGTAACCATGTGCGCCTATTTGATTTGACATAAAAAGTTTACATACATACACAAAATAGTTTTTTTTACACTAAATACATTGCACATCACAATTGCAAACTGTTTTTTTTTTTTCTGCTTTCATGGTTGTTTAACGGACAAATTTATGCATTTCCAAGGATTTTATTTCTGTTGGTACACAAACAAGGTCAATATTTGTGTGACACATGAGCTCTGAAAGAAACCTAATGAACCGTGCACTCATTTGCGATTCTTTATTGAGACGTAATGAAACCGTATCGTTTTTCAAGAGATTGATAACTAATGTTGAAAAATGGATCCCGTACGACAAAAACGTGCGTAAAAGGTCATGGTCAAAGGTCGGTCAGGGTCTACGGACGGTGGGCAAACCCTGGATTAATCGATTCAATACCACAGTTTTACTGGCAGATATTTGTATTTCTGAGAAATATCTTTGCTTAATGTTTAGTAGCAAAAATCTTTAGAAAATATTTAGGGTTCCGTATAAAAAAAACTCTATTACACACTGAAAAATCATTGAAATGCAGGCAAAGCCGCGGGCACACAGCTAGTCTAAATTTAGTTTGATAAAGCTGATCCCTGACTGTTTTCTTTTAATTTCTATTGAAAGAAACCCGTTAATAAAATTTAATATTATAAAATAAAACAATCCCATTAATTCCAAAGCGTCAATTATTTAGTCAAAAATATCTTTTTTTAAGTCACAAAATTATATAAACTTACAATTTACATTCTCCACGAATTCGGTATGCAGCAGGCATCCGAGTTCGACACCTCTAAATCCCCTCTAATGGCGAATCCGTGACTACCAGAATGCATCGAAGTGCAATAAAAACAAATATAGAGACACTAAACACAACAAATAAAAGAGTATTGAGAGAAAAAAAAAGAAACAGAATAGTAAAAGAGGCCGCCATTTTAGTAACAAGCGCGTGTCAGCGCGCGCGCACGTTTGCCAGAGTCAAATCTTTATAGATCGCTTTCGTGCGTGACGTTTCGTTAAATTTTTACACCGAGTTCCGCTCTCTATTCCGTTTTTTTTTCTCTCGAAGGTTTAAACAAATTATGATGATCAATGATATATATTTGTGGGAGACGTGTTTTTTTTTTTTACTTTGGAAATGTACCGCAAACATGCGACTACGTTAGAAGAACTTGAATGGGAAAAGAAAAAAAGGAAAATTCCTCAGACCACTTTTCCAATTTCGAACATAGAGAATATGCATTTATTTAATTACTAGCTGTGTGCACGCGGCTGCGACCGCGTTTCATGTATTCTTCACTGCCTTTTAATTTTTTATACGGAACCCCTAATTATTTTCATTTTTTTTTTAGTTCTAAGACAAAGCAAAAATATTTCTCATAAATTCAAGCACTTACCCCTAAAACTGTGCATTGAATTGAAATTTTTTTCGAGTTTAAATTTTTTTACGCACAACCCTAATTATTTTCTAAAACTAAAAGTAACCTAAGTTACAAGAAGAAACTTCAGCTATCTACCAAAACAAGTTTCGTCAAAATCGGTACAGCCATTCCGGAGATTACCCATTAAAAACAGACAGACAAAAATTTTAATAATCGTGTTTATAGTATAGGTGTCCGTATATACACTCATCTACTTACTTAAATAAAATAATTTCGACATTACAAACAGACACTTCGATTTTATTTATTAGTGTAGATGACAAAACTATGGATATCGAACAAAAAAAAAAAAAACCACAAGTACATAAAAATGTTGCCGAAAAAAAAAAAGCACAGATAACTGTGACAATATTATGAAGGCACCAAAAATAAGAAAAATATGTGCGTATTTGTGTACGACTGTGTGGGATTGAGTGAGTGAGGATAAATATGTGGGATTGTTAATTTATTTAGCGCTTTGGCCATTTTGACGCATACCTCATCATGTTAAAGAGTCAAAATGGACGAGGATTGTGAAATGGTCGAAATTTGCGGCTCAGTGCCTTCAGCACTCGCCTCCAAAGTTCGGTGAAGCCTTAAAGCATCTTCCGGTCAACAGCATTAGCTAGGTTAGGAAAGAAAGGTCGTAGCGATGATGGCGGAGCGGGTAGTGCGGCACGATTTCGCGTTAATCGACGCGGGTTCGATCCCCACATATCCGAATCTAAAATCAGCCTGAGCTTTCGGTGAAAAAAAAACATCGTGAGGAAACCATAGCATATTCTAATGATGCCCGCCTGGGTAGCTACCACCCTCGAGTTTGAAAACCTGTCACTAAATACTGATAGGTTTGTTCCGGCAGCATTCATGTTGACAGCCAGTATCTAGGCTTAGTGTGATTACCTTCCTGGACTTTAACGTCACTTAACATCAGGTGAGATTGTGGTCGGGGTGCGGTGTCAGACAACCTCCTCGTGGTGCACCCTGGGCAACGGCAGTCCTTCTGACTGCCGGCTAATAGTCTGACTGGGCGGCTCGAGCGAAAGCCCACGTTTTTTTTTTTGGGGGGGAGAGGTGATTACTGCGGTCGCAGTGATCACTCCTCTTCCCTCCGGAAGGTAATGCCTCTTTTAGAGGCGGACGAAGAGGTGGGGTAGAGAAGTTCTCCCCCACCCCCGCTGGGCCATTGCACAGACGGGCCTGGTGGGTTTGCCGAAGGGGGCGACGCGGCGACATGCCTTGCAACCCCGTATCGCCCCTATCTCGAATGCGGCGGACGGCCCCGGGGGGTTTTAGTGGGTATTCCCGGGCGCTTCTCGCCCGGGTTTGAGTCCCACACTGGCACGGAACTCGTCACTCCGTGCCCCCTTACCTATTGTATTGGAGGGACTCAGGTCCCACTAATACAATAGGTAAGGTGAGTGCGTAAATGCATTTCCCCCCGTCAAAAAAAAAAAAAAAAAAGGTGAGATTGTGGTCAAAGCACTGAGCCTATACCGTGTAAAAAAACAGGAATGAATGCTGCGAAATAAATATGTACTTAGGTATTTGATGACAGTTTTTTAAACTTAAGAGTGACAGCTTATTAGCTACCCAGGCGAGTATTTGAAAAAGCCTTACAACTATGTTTTATTATAACAATGTTTTCCTTCACTTAAAAAGCTCAAGAGCTCAATATGTCGCAGTTGGTAATGCGGTCGGATTCCGCGTCAATGGACGCGGGTTTAAACCCATTTAAACACTTCTAAAATGCTCAGGCTGAGCTTTCAGTAAAGGAAAGCATCGTGAGGAAACTATAGCAGGCGGTAGAGCATTTCCTAATAAATCACGCCTGGGTAGCTCCTCACTTAACTTTGAAAAACGGCAGCATCACATGAGAATCATTATCTCTAGCCTTAGTGTGTTTATCATCCTGGGCCACATCGTCACTTAACATCAGGTGAGATTGTGGTTCCGGGGCTTCCTGAGGATGTAGGAGCCCCGGGGGTGTGTTGTGTGTCGGTGTTTTTGTTGGTTTGTTGTGTGGGTGTGTGTTTTGTTGTGTGTTTTGGTTTCTTCTTCTGTCTGTCCCTTTCTCTTCTGGGTATCCCTCTCCTTTCTATGCTTTGTCATGTATGACAAGGTGAGTGAAGGAGAGGGACCCAAATTTCTTCTTCAGTGGCGGGCTTTTTCCCCTATCTCTTTTGCCCGCCACTGAACTATCCCTATTTCCATCTTTATGGGGTGCAGGAAGTATATCCTGCCCCCCGGCTGACTGACCTAGCTAGGTCATACCTCCTACGGGAGGTGGGCGAAAAGGTAGGGTTGAGAAGTGTGTACACTCCCCCATCCCCGTTGGGCCATTGCACGACGAGGCCCGGTGGGTTCGCTGCAGGGGGCGACGCGGTGCTTGCGAAAGCCACCCCGTGTCGCCCCCATCCCAAATGCAGCGGACGGCCCCGAGGGGTTTTAGAGGGTATTTCCGGGCGCTTCACGCCCGGGTGAGTCCCACACTGGCACGGAGCTCGTCACTCCGTGCCCCCTTATCTATTGTATTGGGGGACTCTGATCCCTCAAATACAATAGATAAGGGTAGTGCGTAAATGCATTTCACCACGTCAAAAAAAAAAAAAGGTGAGATTGTGATCAAAGCACTGAGCCTATACCGTCTCTAAAAATAACCTGATGTTAAATAAATTACAGTACAAGAACTGTATAATATAATATAATTAACAAGAAATCCATTTTTTTTAATGACGACCACCAATTGTGAGTCAATCTATGACAACATCCAACACGAGAAAAGTGACTATGTAGCTCAGCGATATCTTGATGACCCCGTACCCCCGCGACGTAACCGTAACGAGTTATTATGACGGGGTTTTTCACAAATGTATGATGGTCAGAATTTGTTTTTAAACTTCTATAATATCTTGGAGCATTTTAGCGTGGGTCAAGGTGGACCGTCGACCTGGTAAAAGTCGGACCTGTGTTATTACGTGAACGATATTGATGTCTGGAAATGACACTCCTCTCTGTGCGCATCCGCGAAAACCGTTTATTGTTTTATATGAATTTTATCATTGATATTTCACATTGTACATCCATGGATAGACGCCATAAAGTGTGACAGAAATTATCTAAAGACTGTCCTTAGACTTCGTTCGGGGCACATTCCATCAAACAAGTTTGCATTTTTGATGAAAAAGAACCAATCGCCAAACTGTACTGAATGTGGAGTCATTGACGATGTTCAACATGTCCTGATGGAGTGTGCTCGGAATGAAACTTATAGAGTATCATGTTTTGGACCGAATAGAACTACTAGTATAGGCTTGCCTAATAGTTTTTTTTTAGCAGAACCAACATCCAAAAATGTCAATATGTTAGTTAAGTTAACAGAGTTAGTGTTTAAGATTCTTAAAGATAGATGGCGCGCTGTAATAAATTTGAATTTTTTATCACGCGGTGTCAAGATGTACGCCAAAAATATGACATCAATTTCTATATTGTTCTAATGTATGGTCCTCTTCAACCTTTACATAGCGGACTTACCAGACCTAAAGTCCTCTTCAACCTTTACATAGCGGACTTACCAGACCTAAATCCGAACCCGAAAGACGACCCGCTCGAAGGAGTGGCGGCTAGTAAGGTTCATTTAGGTCTCTATGCCGATGACACGGTCATATATTTTTCGTACAGACGTAGAGACGTTCTCAGATCCCGCGTCCAAAAGGCTGTTAACATCTTAAGCCTTTGGTACAAGAAGTGGCGCATAGCGATTAACCCGGGAAAGAGCACCGCGATTATGTTCTCCGTAGAGAAATCTGACCCTCCTCGTCCAGTCACTTACCTAGAAGTAGAGATCCCATGGGCGACCGAGGTCAAGTACCTCGGTGTCACACTAGACGCCCACATGACTTTCAAATCTCACGTTTTGAAAGTCAGAAACCGTGCCAACATGGTTATGGGACGTCTTTTCCCTCTTTACAACGCTCGTAGTAAGATGGCCGTCCGCCATAAAATTACATTATATAAAACGGTAGTTAGGCCCATTCTCACTTATTGCGCCCCTGCCTTCGCTTACACAGATCTGGCCTCCTTCCAAGTGGTTCAGAACCGCTTCACCAGGAGAGCCGTAGGTGCCCGATGGTACGAGAGGGATGTGGACATCCACAGAGACCTCAATCTACCATCCATTCACTCTGTTATCAAATCCCAGTGTCGCGCATTTTTCGATCGCGCAGAGACACACCCGAATCCGCTCATAGCGAAAGCCGTCGCGTACTCCTCCGACCCGCTAGCTCCGAAACCGTTTCGGAGACCGTGTAACGTTCTCACCGATCCCGATGATAAAATCACGTGCGAAAATAGGATCTTTCCTTTCCAACCGATTCAGTATGCGTGCCAGCGCCCACGCCCGCGTAACCGCCGTTCCCGCCGCCGGGGACAGGCGGCTAATTTTGCTCCCGCACACTCTCCGGGTCCCCCTCAGGCGGCGACCCAAGACGTGCTTCGTTCCCCAACTGGGGAGGCTCTTGACGTCGCCGCCAGCGCGATACAGTGACACTGCCCATGCATAGAGCATTACACGCACAACACTGCAAACACACTCTTGCACATAACATGCAGGTACATAGGTCCTGTAAGGAACCTTTTTTTTTTTTTTATTATATTATTAAAAAATGTAGGGAATAGCTAGGTTCAAACTCGCGAGAGTGTTTTACACTCAGGTGACGGCCAAGCCGAGGTTCGTACCATTTTGGTAGCCCTTGTGCTAGTCACCTTTTGCGGTTGAGTGCCTTCAGCACTCGCCCCCAAAGTCACGGTGAAGCTCTAAAGGCCCTTCCGGTCAACAGCGTTAGCTAGGTCAAAAAAAAAAAAAAAAAAAAAAATTCTAATGTATGGAAAATAAATACTACAAAAAGTACTATGGAGTTTTAACTGAAGCAGTGTCAAAGTGTATACTAGTGACCTCACCGGGAAGGGTTCATGGTAAAATTATACAGTTAGATTTAAGTTCATAATAATATTGTTTTTTCTTTCATGTGTACATATATTCATTTGTTAATCCTTATGGGACGATATTATCGCTCTGCGACAAAGTCCTTTAAAAAAAAAAAAGAAGATATTTCCCCTTAAAAAAAAATATATAAAATAAAAACACATCGAATGTCTTGCCGGCTCTTTTCAACTGGGTCGTTTTCCGAACCGGTGATAGGTTTTTGACGTTCATAAGCGCCTCTTCAGGGCCCAAATTGAATAAAGAAATTATTGATTGTGATGCACCCGGGTGGCACAAACCGGTCGTCGTGGAGATCTTTGGGAGAGCCCTATGTCCAGCAGTGGACATGTTTCAGTTGAATTAATGGATGGACATGTAGTTATATGTATCCACCGTAATATGTGGAGGAGATAACTCAGGGTATTTTTAGTTTAGGAAAATGGTTAGGGTTCCGCCTAATTTAATTCAAACTCATAAAATCGTGAACAAAATCCGATAGTCAGTTTGTGTTTGAGTGCTTGAATTTATAAGAAATATCTGGTGTTAGTGTCAAAAGTTTACAGTTATTATTTAAAAACTAAATGTATTTCTGAGCGTAGAATTTAGAGGAATCTATTTTAATAAATAAAATAAAAGTGTCTGTTTGTAATGCCAAAATACTTTTTTTTTACTAAATAGATACGATTGTATATACGACACCTGTACCAAAAACACAATCTTTTTAAATTTTTGTCTGTCTGTTTGTTCTGGCTAATCTCCGGAACGGCTGGATCGATTTTGACGGGACATTTTTGGCAGATAGCTGCAGTTACTCCACGTAACTTAGGCTACTTTTATTATTCGAAAATAATTAGGGTTCCGCGTAAAAAAATAAACCTCATAACATTACGAAAAAAAAAAAACTGATTCAATGCGCAGTTATACTGGCAGATGTTTAAATTTATGACGAATATGTTGGTTTTTTGTTAGCATCAAAAATTATGGTTTCGTATAAAAAATTAAAACTTATAAAATTGTTATTAAAATCCGATTCAATGGTCCGGATCATCAAACCACTATTTTTCAATTATTATCCAGTGAAGAATATATGAAACGCGGGCAGAGCCGTGGACACGGCTAGTAGTAAAAAAGAAAAAAATAATTGCTCATATCTAATTTAAAATGAACTTTGTGCATATTTAAACATTATAACAAAAATAAAATACATTCCGTAAACAGTCGGTATTTTGAAATGGTTCGCTCGTTAATAGGTTAAGTTAAGTTATGTTTTCAATGTCCTTGTACTTTCCATACGTCGCAACGGATTATTTTCACTTTGCAAATACATAATGCACTTTATTTTTATTCACATTAAGTTTAAATTTGCTTGCACAGGTGTCCCGCACGCCCCCCGGGCAGTGTTTACAAACCATTCTTACCCATTAGCACTGTGATCAGAATAATAACAGGGTTCCTTAGTCCGGTCGCAGTAACGAATATTTTATTTATTTATTATACCAACAAAGTGAACATCAATATAATTTATAAGTTACATTGGCATTACAGGCGCGCTAGATGCCACCTCAATTATAGGTCACAAATAACAAGCTCAAAACATCAGCTCATGTAAACAATTTTTTATAAAAATGATTTGGTAAAAAAAAGAAATTACATAACAAAAAAAAAAACAGTAGGTATAGTGCTATAAGTTACGTCATGCATATAATAATTGAGTAAATAAATCACCAATAAAATAAAATAAAAAATACAACATCGAGAGCAAAACAGTAAAAATATATAATAATTAACAGTAAGGAGCGATTAAGTCATAGTTGCTATTTTCAATTTAAGATTTAAATAATGGCCTATAAATTCGGCATATACTTAAAGCTTTCCATTAAAATAACGGCGCTCCTGCACACAACACGCAAGTACATACATAGGTCCTGTAAGGAACTTTTTTTTTCTTTTTAAAATGAAGTTTTAATAAAAAAAGTGTAGGGAATTCCGCGGGAATTTTTACTCATAGGATAGAGCCAAGCCGAGGATCCTACCAATTTGTTAATCCTTGTGCTAGTTACATTTTTCGGCTGAGTTACTTCGCAGCACTCGCCCACTAAGTTCGGTGAAGCGGTTTATACCAACAAATTATAAACGCACTACCAATTTCTCTCCTAGTTATCGCTGGGTCTTGCCACGTCAATGTTTTCTCTTTTACTCTCACACGAAAATCGATTATGCGTCTCCCTCATGCGTTTCGTAGTGATAACGGAAATAAATAAATCCAAGTAAGATTTCTTTAAACGAAAATACTGTATTTACGAATTAAAAAAAAATTATGTGTAGTGATTTTTTCTGTCTTAGCTTCTCATGCTAACGGTCGCAATTACGTTCATATTAACTAATTTTCTAATTGCACACGAAGGAACAAAAATTGACATAACAAAAGTTCACGGCTGTTATCCTCGAAAGGTTAGGCAAAGGAGAAATATCGAACTACTCCACTCACATTCCGCCTAGCTTAGTTCCGTCCCAAATGTGACAAGGGGCGAGCCTGTCGTCATATTGGCACAAATTCCAGTCTCCGGGATGATACTGAATAGAAAAACCCAATATCACTGAACCCGACCCGGGGATCGAACCCGAGACCTCAGAACGATAGTCGTACAGTAGTACAATTGCGCCACCGAGGCAGACAAAAATTGTCAATCTTTGGAAAGTTCAAAATGGCCCATTATATGGAAAACAGTAAGCAGAAAATTTTTTTCAATACATTTCTATCGAAGAACATTTCCAATTAGAATGTAATTTATTTTATCATAATTTGTTAGTGCAATTTAAATAAATAAATAACCTTTAATATAATAAGCCTAATACCTAACCATAAATTAAGATTGATTTTTTTAAGCAGTATTTTGTTGAAACTGTTCCTAGTACTCTTGCCAGTCAGTGTCTATGCACACATTGGTTGCACCAAATATTTCAATTCAGTAATAACTACATAACAGTAGAAATTACACTTATATTTTGCATATTGTATATTATATCACTAATGTCTTATTAAACTGGAGAAAGAGTATAATTACTCAGTTCATAATAACTGAAAAAAAAAGGATGAAAATTAAAGAGTACAAATCTACAGAACCGATAATTATAATAATATTATAAAAAGAAATCAAAAAACAAAATCGCTTTATTTACACTGTAAACACGCACTGTGAGACGGTAGCCATCTTGCGCGTAGATAGGTAAACAACGTAAAATGGCCGACTGATATAGAACCTCTTTTCTTCGAAGTGGAGTAGAGTTCTTATGTTTTATTGCGATCAGAATTACTCACTGGTGTAAAATAATGAATTTATTGTCAAGTTATCTCGTAGTTTAGTAATAGTATATTGAAAAATGTGTTGTGTGTTTGAACTAAGTAAGTACAAATTTATAGTTATTTTTATCCCCGTTTATTCTTTTCACAGAAGTGTTCTTTATAATAAACATTTACATCTGTAAAACATTTTTTTATAATACAAAGCTTTTTTTTATTTAGTCGTTTTCATCAAGAGGTTATTTTTAAAGTAATTTATTAAAGCTCGACTGGACACAACTCGACGGTATAAATAGAATTATTTTGATTTTTTTTCTTCTTCAATGAAATCTAAATTCAAAAATACTTTATTGTATAATATTTAGGCCCTGGTAAGGCGCTTATGAACGTCAAAATACGAAATCGCCATCGCAACAGCGTTTGAGGGTTAAAACATTTAGCACTTAATGACAGCATAAATAGAGGAGAAATTTTAATTTAAAAAATCCAGTAGATGTAGGTAGATATTGGGAAATTTTACAGGCATTTTATTATCAACTCGTGTATTCAAATTATGTGTTATGTTTTTTTATGTTAAGTCTATTAAAGGACCTGGTATTAGGTACGACGAACACGTGTGCACTTTGAAATCGGACACTTACTTAAGTAGCGATAGACTGACATATGTTCTTTGTGCTGACAAATCTAGATATATCCACGTTGAATGAGTCATAAATAGGTTATGCTTAATATGAGATAATCCATTATAATAATAAAAAAATCTGATTTCTAGAATATTCGCTTATTGATACAGCGTCATTAGATTCAGATTTTTTGGTACTATGCAGTGACTATACTGTTGGCCTGAAGAGTTTTTGGACATCTTCACTGTGCTTTGTAGAGAGCATTCAAGACGCTCAACATAGAGAATGGATATGGAGATATGGAAAGCTCGAAAGTCACATTAAATCCAAAAATGACACATTTAGCAGGCCAGCATGACAGCGGTGACTGGCAGTGAATTCTGTTTAGTGTCAGTCGCCGCTGTTTTGGATTGTACTGTACTTAACATCAGGTCCAGTGCAGTCAGTTTGCTGCGCAATATAATTTTTTTTTTTGTTGTAAAGATGTTAACAAAATCGAGTTTAAAAATTTGCATTATTAAATGATATTATTGACTCAGGGAATATTTGAAGTTCAAACTTCTTTAGCGGCGTTCAGCGATTCTAGGCAGAGGAAAAACTTTTAGATTCGCCTTACCATTGCTATGACGTCAACATGATAACTGTATCATGTTACTGATGACATACTGATGTCATGGCGTTTAAGAGGACATGTTTTGTTATCGCGTTGCGTCCCAAAAAAAAAAAAAAAAAAAACAAGAAAGGGACAACTCGGGCTGATTGTACCGTATGCAAAATAGACGAAAACATCACTTCCTGTTTCCTCCTTCAAAACTGCACCGATTTTTAATTTTCTTTCAATTTTAGAATAATAAAGACTTTGTCTATGCCTGTAAGTTTTGCTTTTTTTTTTTAATTGTATCTATCAAATTTATTTGACGAACGTCTGAAAATGACGGTAAATATCGAGCATTTTTTCGTTTTCAAAGGCTCCTAGTTTCTACAATAACTAATTTATGGAAAAAAAAAAAAATCAAAACGTACGTACATGGCGGTGGTGGATATATATTATTTGGTATAACAATATTTACCATAATGCTATTATCCAGGGAGGAAACAGGGGACTACGTTTGTATGGAATAAATACCGTTAGCATATCCTATTAAGTGCCGTATTAAGATAAATCATAAAATTTATACTTACGGAGCCTATCGTGTGTTTTTAATTATGAATAAATTATTTATATGAAAATGTACATATAGCTCGGACCACTAATAGATGTATAAACCAGACAAATGTTATGTATTACATGTTTCAATGAACTAAATATGAAATTTCAACATTAAAAAACAGTTTTTTTAATCTGCCTAGTTTTTCTTATTCACCGTAATCTCTTCTATAAATAAAAAAATCAAAGTGGTCCCTCGTCATAAAATGTTTGGGAACCACTGCTCTATTCTGATAATCGCACATAATTACATCGAGAATGAAACAAAGACAACATTATAACGTGTCATCCTTTTTACATAGTACCTATTTTTTATTTTACGAAATATAATAAAGGAATTACGACAGCGCATTACAAATTATGTGTCAAACAATCAGTTATTGCTCAATAATGATAAACCGAAGGTTTTTACACTTTTAATAAGTTTTTTTTTAAGTTTCTGCTTGTAAAAAAATAATCATCGCACATTTGTTCTTTTTAAATTGCTTAATATTAAATAAATAAAAATACAGATAAAATATTACATGTTAACAAATATTTTGGAAATTAATTATATTATTATTTTTGATGAATTATATTATTCCTAAATCAGTTGAATTAGAAAATATTTACAAAGCCTCACCTGACATTTTCATTTTCAACCGACGACCTTTGCCTTTTGAATAATTAAAAAATATACACACACACAAACGTCACACGATAAAACTAAAGTTCAAAATGACGCGCATTATTTAAAAAAAAAAAAAAAGAAGTTCTTCAAAAAGGGTGGTAGCGTTTCCGTAAGTAGGTATGTGAAAGGGGAAAAATCGGGCGCGAACGGAACGCACAAATGCACAGCAACTGTCAAGATGACGGAACGACAATTTTGAAATGAGAGCGCGATTTTTCCATATTGTTGCAACTTCCTTGTTGTCGCGATCAATGTCAAAGTTTCGCAGCGTAAGCAGCAGCGGCACGACGGAGTTCCGTATACGAAAGAGATTTCATCGGCGCAACATAAACGATGCACACATTGTAACTGGCCTCATTCACTGATAATGTTTATGTTAAATATATTTTATTTTTAATTAGCGTTGGTAATACATATTTTTTTTAAATTGCGTAACTGCCGTGACCTTAGAAGCGAACAGCCTTCGATTTTTATATCTTGACCGTTCATTAGGTGTCTGTTGTTTGCGCATACTGGATGCGTTTTATTATAATATATGAATTAATCATAGCACAGTGGTTATACATCTGTTCGAAAGATGTAGGTTTGAATCCTAGTGTGTAAGTTTGAAATCAAATTACTATCAAATGAATAATTAATTCTCCCCTTTTATTACTGTGTGACCACAATCTAACTGGATGTTAAGTGACGATGTGTTTCAGTATGGTAAAATTACTAAGCCTAGGGGTAATGGCTCTCGAGTGGTACTGCCAGAACAAACCTATTGATTTTATGTTTTTAATGTGTCGAGTACCCATAAAAATAAGACAATAGGAAAACAATAGAAAGCTGGCGTAAACGCCAGGTAAGTGCTCAAGGGGTTAAACTTGAAAGCATTATTAGAAAACTTCCTACCACCATGGTTTCGTCACGATTTTTCCCTCACCGAAACTCGGAATCATTAAAGACTTGGAAGCGAATATCGCTCAGTCGAGCTGGCCAGAAACTCGATCTGGTTTTTTTGTTTATATAAATATAAATATATATATTTGTTTTTTTTTTTCAATGAAACTATACATTTCATAATTACAAAACGTTTTTAAGTATATGGCACAGAAAGGTGTTTCAGTTCCACACGTCGACCATCGTTCAGATAATGAAACCTTTTGAAATTAAAACAATATTACGTACATACCAAAACATCTTTTATGAGTTTTACTTAGTGTAAAGCATGGGTTGCTAGTTGTGTTAATTGCACACAACTATGTTTAATGTACACATTTTATCTCTTTACAGTTTCATTATAAGTAGGTATTGATAATTCAGTTACACGTTAAAATGTAACTTGCAAAAACCGATAAAAATTAATATCATAAAGCCGCTAGAATCAAATAGAATGGAAGAATAATTCATAATATAATTGTTATAAAATAACAGTTTACAAATGCGACCGGCGCGAAGCCGTTAAAAGACCAAGTACGTACAAGAGGACAATGTGACGGAACAACTCGTAGTACGTGAGGCTGAATAAACCATCCGCCTTTGTCTTCGCGCCGATCGACGACGATAACTTATCGAATTATGACACTTGCGCGTTTATTGTAGGGAAGGAATGACATTTGCATTTATTCTTTCATTCCCGTGTGTTGCGAATCATATTAATATTTAAAGCTTTTATGTAATTTGTGATAATATACTAACGTATAAATATGCAACAAACATATAAATATTTTTCAATATTTATTTTCATATAAATAATTGTGTTTTGTTGTCTGCATTGATTTTCTTAAGTAGGTACCTACAATAAAGCGTTTGTCTTCTTATTGGTTAATGATAATCATCATACATAATTCGGCCAGTGTCATGTGATAAGTTATGTATTCAATCTTGAGGCAGCGTTTCTAAGGTACAGTAAAACAGGTGGCACATCTTGCTAGAACTTTGCATGAGGTTTTCGTTGTGTTTCAGAATAAACGTTCCATGTCATTATTTCCAATACACTTTACCTAAAAAATAATTAAACTTTACCAGATAAAACGCCACCCAAATTACACAATATAGAATAGGCAAGTTATTGAATTAAAGACAATAACTTCCACACGACAAACTAACATCTCGCCACACATTTCTTGGCAGAAAAATTTGTGCCAGTGTCAAAAACAATGGTCCATCTAGCTCGAACGTTCCATGGAGTTTTCTAGACACCTCAGAATAAACGTTACGCGTTATTGTTTATAATAACCTTAACTTGTTCACAATAACTAAACTATATCACACAAAACGTCACCAAGATTACGTGATATATAGTCAAATACATAAGGTAATGATTTAAAAATATTAAAGTCCATACAGCCAGGTCTGACGTTAGGAACACATACAACTACCAAAAAGAGAGCGACTTTAATAACTTTTAATGGAGTCTCAGATTCCAAACTCCATGTCATTTTCATTATTAGAATCAATGACGGAATATATTACCACGATTTTTTAAAATATATTCCGTCTGAATATTTGCGAACGCCCCAAGTAAAAACTACTTCGTATTATTAGGTCAGTTACAAGTCAGTTTTAAAGTTAGGTTTAATATATTAAGATTAGTATATACATTTATCAGCGTTATTTAATACGCAAAACTCTATAAAAGCGTATAAAATTCAAGTCAACGCAACATAGTAAAAAAACGTTACATCACAAGTAATTTAACCCATAGCTTTTTTACTTTTCTGTCACAGATAATATGATTGATGTTACCTTGTTAATTAACAAAGCAAATGTATTTCCGCTAAGTAACGCCACGCCTTATTCAATCGAATCTCTAAAGAACACGTTTCAAGAATATGATATTTTAAACTTTGCCCTCCCATCTTCGACAACCTAATGTATGTTCGTAAAAATTTAGACAAGCTAGATCTACTGAATGATCGTCATAATTTTAATATTAGAAATAAAGACAAGTTTTTCGGAACCACGCTTTAGGTTAAGTAAGTGTAATCAGAGCTTTATAGGCAATAGTATTCGGTTTTACAATAAGATCCCAAGTAACATTATCGATTTACCTGACAATAAGTCAAATATAATGTCAAGCAAGTTTTAATCTCAAAAGGTTATTACAAGGTGGATCATTACATGAACGATACTGATGTCTGGAATTTACACCCCTCTCTGTGCGCTAACATTGGTTAAGATTATGATTTGCATAGTTTGTTATATGAAAAAAGAAGATATATATTATATTTATTAAAAAAAAGACACAGATCGAGTTTCTTGCCTGCGCTCTTCTCGACTGGGTTGTTTTCCAAACCGTTGGTAGTGTTTTAGACGTTCATAAGCGCCTTCTTAGGGCCTAAATTGAATAAAGACTTTTTTTTATTTTGATTTTAAATGTTAAATATTAATAAAATGCGGATAAACCGAGGAGTTGAGGTAGTCGTTCATAAAAAGGGACTGAATCGTCGATACAAATATAATATAATACGGCAGACGTCGGCCAAATTATATGCCATATATCGGTTGTAATTCGGCAAACGGTTTCGGAGGCACGTACCATAGACAATAGTATGTAAGTAGTGCCTCTTTGTTCTGCTTCTGATTTATCGTGTCGCTTTTAAATACATTTTGTATTGAAAACGTTTGATTTATTATTCGAGGGCGGATGTTTGATTGTTTAAAATGTAATGTTTAGTATATAATACGTTTATAGGGACATCCTTTTTGTACCTATAGCTGTTGTAAGTTTATATACAGGACGAATATTTACAGCACTTCCACTTTCTACACAGTCCACTTTCTACACAGTCCACTTTCTACACAGTCCACTTTCTACACAGTCCACTTTCTACACAGTCCACTTTCTACACAGTCCACTTTCTTGAGTTTTTAACGGGATCTCAGCCTGTCATGTATCAGTTATTTTCTTTAAATCATTACCTTATGTATTTGAATATATATCATGTAATCTTGTTAATTATGTAAGTTAAGTTTATTATAAACAAGGCGCGTAACGTTTATTCTGAGGTGTCGAGGAAACTTCATGGAAAGTTCGAGCTGGATGGGCCATCGTTTCGCTGGAGCTTGATAACGTTGATACAAGATTGAGAACACATCTTACCCTCATGACACTGGCACAAATTGTGTGTAGACAGATTGCCATTATTTAAGAAGGAGGGGCCCACTCCGTCCCCCTCTTCCGGCAAGCCAGCGTGGCACAGTTACACTGTTTATGCACAAGCGTAAAACGCATTCAACTCAACCACTGTTGGTTCCTAGGTTCTCAACGTGGCTGGTGGGTTCGCTGGCTGGTGGGTTCGCTATTCAGGTGGGTTCGCTCTGGCGGGTTCGCTGACTGGTGGGTTCGCTGTTCTGGTGGGTTCGCTGCAGGGGGCGACGCGGTGCTTGCGAAAGCCACACCGTGTCGCCCCCATTTCAAATGCAGCGGATGGCCCCGGGGGGGTTTTAGTGGGTATTTCCGGGCGAGTCTCACACTGGCACGGAGTTCGTCCCTCCGTGCCCCCTTACCTATTGTATTGGGGGGGACTCCGGTCTCACTAATACAATAGGTAAGGGTAGTGCGTAAATGCATTTTCCCCCGTCAAAAAAAAAAAAAAAAAAGGTTCTCAACGTGGGCGTAACGCCTCCTTGTAGAAGTAGAAGACCTAGAGAAAAATAGGGGGCATTCAGGTCGTGCAGAGGGGCTGGAGACAGATTAAAAATATTGTACAAAGAAATTAAAACATAATTTCAAAGACGTCGAGTTATTCTCGGTAGGGGAAAACCTTATAGGTAGATTTGTGTTACAAATGCTATGACGTCAGCCGTCAACATGATACTGTATATCAAGTATAAGATGGCGTTTAAGTGCTAATAATAAAATGTATACTTACGCAGGTTATCGTATGTTCTGATAATGAATAAACGATATGTAAAAGTATATATAATTATATGCGTTAATACGCAAAGATATTTAATAAGCAGACAAGTATTATATTTTAGGTTGGGTTAATAATTTTCATTAAATAAATTTAAACATTAAAAAAAAATAGTTTTTCCAATGTTTCTCAGTTTTCACTTCTGCCGGCAATCGCTATGGCTGCCTAGATTTATTTAATAATCAAAATTATTTATATAAAGAAATCCAAGTTTAATCCAAAAACGAATATGTTTGTGTAACGCACGCGTGCCCTCTAGTACTTTCGTATGAACGACGAACAAACAGGATTCATTAAATAAATAATTTTATTAATTTTATATTTACGATAGTTAGTATATTGTTATAGGGTGTCTTAATCTGTTAATCTGAGCCAATCTGCGTGCGCGCTCGCATGGCGTGTTGCCGACACTCTTTGAAACATACTGTACCTATTTGTAATAACAGTTAAACAAATCATTCATTGTCATTATCACCCGAAGTATTGTTGAAAATCTAAAGAGAACGGTTCCCAATATTTACTTTGACTAAAACTTTATTTTATTTATTTATTTATTTATTTATTCAGGTAACAAACAGCCATTACATAAATATGATTACATAAGAAGATACACTAAAAGGCCTAAAGTACCATAACTTATATTTAATAATTAACAGTTATTAACTATAGAATCGTAACGTACGCTCAATAAAAAGAAAAAGGTTACAATCATGAAGTACAAACAATAAATAGAACAATAAAAAAAAATTTATGAATCAAACACATCAGTTTGCTAAATACCGTATGTTATAGTTATTTTTTATAATAAATATTAGCCAACTTCATTTTGTAAGATGAGACAAAGTATTTGAGAATATGTCAACATCATTTAGGCATTTGTTATAGTTGTAACGGGACCGTTGAAAGAACGAGTTCCTGAGATAATTCGTTCGACAGAAAGGAACATGAAAAGTGTCATGCGAACGTGTGTGAGTACGTGGGATTTTAAAATAAATTTGTTCTAAGAGTTGGGATGAATCTACATTATTGTTAATTAATTTATAAAGGAAAACTGCATCAAGGTAATCTCTCCTATCTTTTAAAGATATCATATTATGCCTCGAAGCGCTCGTTGCATAGTCCGTAAAGGTTATGCCTGTTCTATAATCTAGTGCTTTTAAAAATCTATGATGTATTTTTTCGATTCTGACAATGTGTATCTTATATTGCGGATTCCAAATAACACTTGCAAACTCCAATATACTGCGAACGTAAGCAAAATATAACGTTTTTTTAAAGTTTCTGGTTTCTTGAATGGTTTTCCTAAACGCAGGATTAAACCGAGTTTATTTAAGGCCCTTGAAACGATAGCGTCTGTATGAAGACTGAAGTTCAGTTTCGAGTCCAGAATAACTCCTAAATCCCGAATATCACTTTAAGCTTTATAATATGACGATTAATTCAGACCTTAATGTTGAATATTCTGAATGTTCTGTCAATGACAGATTGTTCACTCGGATTTTATTTTACACAGAACCCTAATTATTTCCGAAAATTTAAAGTTACCCGGAGTAACTTCAGCTATTCACAGTCCCATCGAAATCGGTCCAGCCTTTCCGAAGATTAGCCGGAACAAACAGACTGAAGGACAAAATCTTTAAAAATATTTACACATTTATATGAATTTAGTAAAAATTGGATATTACAAATAGTATCAAGTATTCTGATATAACAAACAGACACTTCATTTATTTATATGTATAGACTAACTGTGTGTCTGCGGCTGCGCCCGGATTTCTAATATTCTTCACTGCATTATTTTTTTTTGTATGTTTTCATACATTATTCAAGTACTAAGATTAAGTAAAAAAAGGATTCTCATAATTTCAAGCACTTGCCCGTAAAACTGTGCATTGAATCGGATCTCATTCCAATTTTTATGAGTTTTATTTTTTTTTTACGCGGAACCCTAATTATTTTCGAAAATTAAAAGTATCCTAAGTTACCAGGAGTAACTTCAGCTATCTACCCAAAATAAGTCCCGTCAAAATCGGGCCCGCCGTACCGGAGTTTACGCATTATAAACAGACAGACATACAAAAAATTTAAATAACTGTATTTTTGGTATAGGTATCGTATATACATTCATATCTATTTAGTAAAAAAAAATTGACATTACAAACGGACACTTCAATTTTATTTATTAGTATATAGGTAACCTTACGTCATAGAGCTGCACGTAGGTGTTTAAATACAAGTGACGTCACACATAACTGATTGAAATGGAAAGTTCTAAACGGCTCTCATCAAACATACATCAAGGTCAGCAAGATTAATAGATAAACACAGACATGTCAGTACCTACCTAATCTACGGGTGCTCTCATTTCTTTACTAAGCAAACATTTAGCTAGAAGACGGGGGGAAATGCATTTACGCACTACCCTTATCTATTGTACTTAGGGGATCAAAGTCCCCCAATACAATAGATAAGGGGCACGGAGTGACGAGCTCCGTACAGTGTGGGACTCACCCGGGCGAGAGTCGCCCGGAAATACCCACTAAAACCCCCCGGGGCCGTCCGCTGCATTTGGGATGGGGGCGACACGCTGCATTTGAGATGGGGGCGACACCTGCATTTGGGATGGGGGCGACACCTGCATTTGGGATGGGGGCGACACCGGGATGGGGGCGACACCCAAGTAGAACTTACCGTCGCTATTGACTAAAAATAACAGTTGCGAATTGATACCGGCCGGTGGATTTTACGTGGTCCGAAAAAAAATGTTTTGTTTTCTTTCTGTTTTGTGCACTATTCGGTGATAATTAAATGTAATCATTTGTGAAAACAATATTAAGCATATATCTAGCGTGAAAACTATATGAATATTCCCGTGTTGGAGGCTCAACGACGATATATTTATCACCAAGCGTTTTGCCGCGCGAACCAGCGTCGCGCCATCATGGCGTGTGCGGCAGGTCCCTACATCGCGCGACGCGGTGCCTGCGAAAGCCACCCCGTGTCGCCCCCATCCCAAATGCGGCGGACGGCCCCGGGGGGTTTTAGTGGGTATTCTGGTGGCGCTTCTCGCCCGGGTTTGAGTCCCACACTGGCACGGAACTCGTCACTCCGTGCCCCCTTTACCTATTGTATTGGAGGGACTTTGGTCTCACTAATACAATAGGTAAGGGTAGTGCGTAAAAGCATTTCCCCCCGTCAAAAAAAAAAAGAAAAGTTCTCAACGTGGGCGTAACGCCTCCTTGTAGAAGTAGAAGACCTAGAGAAAAATAGGGGGCATTCAGGTCGTGCAGAGGGGCTGGGGACAGATTAAAAATATTGTACAAAAAAATTAAAAAGAATTTCAAAGACGTCGAGTTATTCTCGGTAGGGGAAAACCTTATAGGTAGATTTGTGTTACAAATGCTATGACGTCAGCCATCAACATGATACTGTATATCAAGTATAAGATGGTGAGATCAAGTGCTAATAATAAAATTTATTACATCGCCATATATTCTTTCGATATATCGTCTTTTCACTACGGTTTTTGACATAAAAAAAAGTATTAACATCGTTTAGTTCCTTTTTTTCCGACATAATTGGTTGCACTTGAGACACACAGCGGGCGTGCGTGGACGCGAGCGCGACGTTTCTATAGAAAATATAGCGTCGACGCGAGTCGAGCGCTACCTCTTCTATAGTAAAATCACTGGTATCGAAAACGGAGAAGTGACCTATGACATGGATTAGCCATTTTTAAAATATTATTCAGAATTAAATTAGGTAAGTTTATGTTTTCATGAGACTTCGTACCAAAACAGAAACATACACGTGATCTTTAGTAGGGGAGTTGATCTAAAACCCCACCACGTATCGCCAAGGGGAGGTGCAAAGATGTTACATGATTAATAGAAAACACCTTAAGAGTAAACAACAATTTATGACCATGCTATGGTTTCAACACGATCTTTTCCTTCACCGAATGCTCACGCTCAAATAGAATAGACTTTTTTTATAATATGAGAACCCTAAAAAAAAAATTGTGGTGGTAAAATCTTAAAAAATAACGTCAACGATCTGTCATTGCTTCCACGTCGACATCTCAGAGCAAATGAGCCCCGTCACCCGAGCTCTAAAGGCTATTAGAGGGCCCTTGAGCCGACGCGTCGCTCCCTCTACATTTAAAAAAAAAAAAACGAACATCAATTAATTCGACAAACAACTAAAATGCAACGCAAACAGAACCTTAGGGCCCTCAAAACCGGGGTGGTATAACTGAGATAGGGCACGCGCCACCCGGCGACGCGATTGGCCGATAACAGCGATCCGCACCCCCCAGTCAACCAATCAGGTGAGAGCATCGCCACCCTCAACCAATCGTGGCGAGAGTCGACAAGGGCGTTTCTATTTTCAAATTAAAAAAAAAAATTAAAAGCGCGTGCGTATTCTTTATTTGAATAATGGTTACAAAAAAAATTAACTCAGCGTCACCAGAGGTAAAAAGAAAACAATAATTATTTTCAATTAGGTACTAGCTGTGTGCCCGTGGCTGCGCCCGCCTTTCATATATTCTTCACTGCATTTTAATTTTTTAAACTATTATTATAATTTAAAAGCAAAAATGCATCTCACAAATTCAAGCGTAAAACTGTGCGTTCAATCGAATTTTATTTAATTTTTATAAGTTTTTTAATTATTTTTACGCAGAGCCCAAAATATTTTCTAGAATTAAAAGTATCCTAAGTTATCCGGAGTAACTTCAGCTATCTACCAAAACAGTACCTACTGTCAAAATCCGTCCTGCAGTTCCGCAGATTACTCGGAACAGACAGAGAAACAAAAAAATTTAAAAATTGCATATTTGTGATAAGTATGGTTCATTCATTCTTATCTATTTCTTCATATCTATTTAGTAAAAAAAATATTTACATTACAAACAGACATTTTAATTATATTTATTAGTGTAGATAATTAATGAGGCAAAGAACATTTTTCTTGACATGTGGTATGTGCTTGTCATTATTTATATTTATGCGAGTCATATAAATCCAAAAACGATAAAATAGGTCTCACCTATAAAATTGGTAGGTAAATAAAACATATAAATTAATTTCCATTGTATTTATTATTGTAATTATTTTTACTAGTAATTTGGCTATAGAACCTTCACGAATTCGGTTTTCATTTGAACTTTCCGTAGCCAGGTATTGGCTATTTCTATATTGCTGAGTGACTTTTACCATTCGATTTTATACGACTCAATTTGTTAGTACTGAAAACGTGTCTACCGTTGTCAATAAATTCAGCTGTGACTGCGTTTATTTTATTTCGTGACAAAGAACAAAAGCGATATATCAAATCGAAAATAGGTCGTATATAACTATATTATAGTACCGGGGACCGACAGCCGGGAACAAAGAGGTTTGTTTTTAACATTTTAACGTTCGATATTCGAAACTGTTTTGACGTTTCGCCCGGTCGGTCGCTCGCTGCCGGGACCCCCGCGCGCCGGTCCACAATGGCTGCTACTTACCGACGCCATTATTATCAATTTCAATTCAAATTCAAATATAGAACAAAATTTCATGTTTTATGTCAATCTGTTTAAACTTGTAATTAAAATTTCATTGATTTGACTAAATTTTATTGATCTTGGTAAATGTTTTAGGTCACTGTATGCATTGAGAAACTGGTAAATTTATGTAACTTCTTAAAATAAAAGAAATAAGTAGGCATCTATATGATTCTGTTGTAAAAAAGTAAAGCTTGAATTACGTAGGCGCGGGGATTGTTTAGAAATTTTTCCGTAGGGTCCTAAGATTTTTTAAATTTATAATGAAAAAAAAAAACGCATCTTTTACAAACTCTTCTCGATTTCATGAAAACACATTTAACTAAAGAACAAGAAAGATGAATAAATTAAAAAAATTATTTGAATGAACTAAATATAGAATGATATAAGTAACAAAATTATAGGTTGTCCCTTAAATACATTCAAGGTACACCCACCGTAGGTAAATATAATAAATTTAAGAAAACCATACAAGTCTATGATTTTTGGAAATTCGTCTTCTATCATCCACATATTACGCAAAAACTGCTAGACGGATTTTGATGGATTTCAGTAGGTACAGAAATAATTTATATCCCGTAGCGACATACCTACAGGCTTAAAATTGTTTTGAAAATTCAACCGAAACTACGAAAAAAAAAAATAATTTTACTCTTACGTGCATTTTTTCCGCGCTAATAAAAACAAAAGGCTCATTCGTTTGTTTTTTTTTGGGTACGCAGTGAGGAATGTATGAAACGCGGGCGGAGCCTGGGGCACACAGCTAGTGTCTTCTTGTCATGTCTTTATCAAAACCTATAATTATAAGTGTGAATAATTCTTGTGTTGAATACAATATAACATGTAAGCGGAAATTGTATTGTCTACAGTTAATTATATAAAAGAAAAAAAAACAATACGTATTTATTTTTGTTTTTGTTTGAGAGTTATTATTCAAAAGAACATATTAGCTCCATTGTACATCGTCCTTTATAAGTTCTAATCAAGGGGATTGCTGGTTTTTTAATTTGGATATAAGCTCAGTGCTTTGACCACAATCTCACCTGATGTAAGTGGAGATGTGGTCCGGGATGGTAAACATACTAAGCCTAGAGGTACTGGTTCTCAAGTGATGCTGCCGGAACACACCTATTGGTAATTGACGATAGACCACGAATCTCCTCTCTCGTTTTCCTTTACCGAAAGCTCAGGCTGATTTTAGAGTTAGACAGGAGGATATAAACCTGCGTCCGCTGACGTGGAATGCGTTCTCACTATGCACTGCGCCATCATCGCTTCGAAATTCACTGGTAGTTTAATATTACTAGATTAAATAACTTTTTGCCCTCATTTAAAGAAGGTTTTTACCAGTATATTTTGACAAATTCCTACGTTATGGTTTCTTAAATTTAGATTGTCCCACAAAAATTCTCCTTTAGTCCTGTTCTTGGCACACTCCATCAGTAAGTTATGTACATCATCATCTCATCCACATATATCACAATTTGAGGATTCTTTACGAGATGTGCGAACCTTCCTCATGTATGCGAAATTCCCTGTGCGAAGTCTTAAACCTATCTTACTATAGTGTCTACTTAAATTACATTCATTGAACCAAGGTTTCTGAAGAGGCTGATATTAGATTGTTTTATACCAAATCCCTTTTCCTTTACTTCTTTCATCAAAACATTATTTCCAGTTATTATAACATCTTTTTCTAAATTTTCTTAAAATTTCCCATTAATTGATTTTGACATCCTTTGATATATAATTTATTGCCCCTAATTTAGCACTATTAATTTAGCTTTTTCATTTCCTTTGACGCCAAGGTGAGAGGGAATCCATTGTAATATAAGAGACTGATCATTAAGCTGATGCTTAAAAATATAATTTAAAATAACATAAGCTACTGATGTGCCTCTATAGCCAGAGTCATATCGAACCAGAAGCTGAACTATACTTCTACTATCCGTTAAAATCGCGACTTTTGTAAAATACTTCCTAATGCTATATTTAACTGCCTTTGACATTTCATAGAGTTCCAAAGACATATGAATCTTAAGTAATTTTAAAGGAAGCTGTATTGTTACTACACAGTCATAAAAAGCCATTCCTAAACCATCCGAGCTCTTAGACCCATCAGTATAAATTTTATGCCAACCTTCATATTTTATCATAATTTTTTTTTTAATGTCCTATCTAGCATCTACTAAATTTACATACATACATACATATGCTCACGCCTGTTATCCCCGAAGGGTTAGGCAGAGGTGAAATAGCGAACTACACCACCCACATTTCGCCGAGCTTAGTTCCGTCCCAGATGTGACAGGGGGCGAGCCTGTCGCCATATCGGGCACAAATTCCAAACTCCGGGATGATACTGAGTAGAAAAAACCCAATATCACTTGACCCGACCCGGGGATCGAACCCTAGACCTCAGAACGGCAGTCGTATGTAATACAACTGCGCTACCGCTACTAAATTTAATTGTTCTTTATGTGTTAGAACACAATCTAAGTCTATTTTAACCTATACTCCTCACATTTCTGTATCATATCCATGTATATAGATTGAATAATGTCTAGAAGGGGACAGAAATTAGTTTCGTATAATTTAGTTACGTTGTATGCTAAACGCAATAGTGGCTTTATCTTTCTTTCACAATACGAGAGAGTTTCAAGTTGACTAATTAAGTTTATAGTTACATTATTGACCAAGATGCCGCCTTCAAATAATATTTACTTGCCAAGAATTGTCTTCTTATCACGAATGGTTCAATGGCTAACTCACTCTCCATGACACGAATAGCAGTGGTTTTAATTAAGCCTCCTATAATTCATAAGGCCATATTTTTCTCTAGTTTGTATATATGGATCTGAGCACAATTTCCATACAAAAAGTACCATGAACACGTCGACTTCTCATTAGCGCTATATACATTCTGCGCATGTGTTTCTTACTCATTTCCCAAGTAGGCCCTACCAAGACTTTTAGATTTCATTTATATGTTTATTCCATCGCAATGACCTATCAAACAACATTCCTAAATACTTAATATCTTCAGCATTTTGTAGTATTCTATGATTTATTTTTAAAGTAATTTCTTGTTTCTTCCATACTCTACTGAAAATAATCTATTTGAATTTACTACTAGATACATGAAATTCTAATTCCCCTAAAACTTGTGTCATTTTATCTAGTTCCAGTTGTAAGTTAAACTGTTAATTGTTTAATTTTTTGTTGTTATGATACATTTTTACATACATACATACATACATACATACATACATATGCTCACGCCTGTTTTCCCCGAAGGGTTAGGCAGAGGTGAAGTAGCGAACTACACCACCCACATTTCGCCGAGATTAGTTCCGTCCCAGATGTGACCACATTTTATGTGTAACTAAATTAAACAGAATAGGCGATAGAGGATCTTTTTGTGCCAAGTCTCTTATTTTTTTTTATTTTTTTTTTATAATGCACAGCACAGTGACTGTACTGGACCTGATGGTAAGTACAGTACAATCCAAAACAGCGGCGACTGACACTGAAAAGAATTCAAGCCAGTCACCGCTGTCATGCTGGCCTGCTTAAGTACCTCTTCACGCCTCTTTTGAAGGACCCAATATCGTATGAAGGAGGGAAACACGCTGACAGGAAGACGGTTCCATAACCTCACAGTGCGACAAAAGTAAGAGTCAGCAAACTTTTTGGTTCTTGAAGTTATGGGTGTCACCGTGAAACCGTGACACCGAAGTCCCGCCCGCGTGGTTCTGTTATGGAATGGAGAGGAGGGGATCAGCTCAAAGAGCTCTTCAGAACACTCGCCATGATACAAGCGGTAAAATACGCTTAGAGAGGCTATGTCCCTGCGCAATTGAAGCGGTTCTATGGAGTTGGTGATGTCTGTATCATTTACAATGCGGACAGCCCGCCTCTGCAACCTGTCTAAAGCACCGATGAGATATTTAGCGGTCTCTACCAGTCTACCGAGTTAAACTTTTGTTCACACCGTCAATGGTAATTTTTAAATGTCTTTCACTTAGGAAAGACCACAAATAATTACACATTTTACTACCAACAAGAATACTCACAACTCTTTCGATTGAAACATTGTTATATGCATTCTCAATGTCTATAAAGCGTGCCACTTTCGAAATATTGTTGGAAAAACCTATTTGAATATAGTTCACCAGTCTTGTTAGACAGTCTAGACATGACTGTCCTCTTCGAAAGCCACTAGTAAAATGAGATTAAGTTTTTCAATATACCATTCAAGTCGTTTACTTAATAGCATATGGCACATCTTACGTTTACAAGATAATAACAATAAAAACTATCAACTTTTGGAATTGCAATAAACTTAATACTTCGCCATTGAATGGGGACATAACTTAATGAAATAATGTCATTATAAATATTTAACAAGCACTTTTTAGCATTATCTGGTAAATTATAAATCATTGAGTAGCTAATTTCTTCTTCTCCAGGGCTGGTATCTGTTTTCTTTAGAGAACTATTAAGTTCGGTCATAGTGAAACTAGATTCAAGCAGAGCGTTGGTGGAAACTAAAGCCTGTACCCGACCCATTACAGAGTCTGGAGCAAGAGAGTTTAATAGATTTTGAACCTTTATCTCAGCACCCATGGGTTTGGACTTTAAATGTCCTTTCATCCATTTCATGCGATTCCACATATATGAGGCCGAAATCGATTTGTCTATTTTATTGCAAAAATTTTGCCAACTCTCTATTTTAGCAGTCCTAATCTTTTTTTTTTTTGTCATGTCTATCTTCTCCCCTAGTAATGAAACATTTCGAGGGACACCGGGAATCCTTAGTTCCATCGAATTATTTTCAATATAATTCACATGTACACAATAAGCAAACTATATTACGTAAAACAACATGAAAATCATACATCATAAGGTTCCAATAACATAGTTTATTGAATTAAAAATAACAACTATCTACTTACTAAATGACAGACTGAAGTGGAGACCAAAAACGCCTAATAATAAACTATAACAATAGTTAGGTATAATAATGTAATAATAAAAAATAATAATAAAAAAAAATGGGGCAGAAAGAATGTTTCAATTAAGACTTCGTGCGATAAGATATAGTCTAGTCGCCCGACTGGGTTGCGAGCACCATTTCTTGTTTATAACACTAGAATGGGAAACAGACATACGATCCGCTTGATGGTAAGCGGTTATCGAAGCCTATGGACGTCTGCAACACCGTATGTAAAATCTATGCATTGAAAAGAGAAGTATATGATGAAAAAATTTACCAAAATGACACACTAAAGTGCGTCGTATGTCCGGAATCACCAATTGTGTATCTTAGAGCTACCTAGAGGCTTTACCCGTGGAGATTGTGGCCCAGTATTATGATGCGGACTTGAGATAGACTCACATGCATCCTGGTGACTTCATGGTTCTTGTGCTGTGATTTCTTGGAAATCAGATGAAGTAATGAATATATTAGAGAGAGTTGGAAAGTGTTGTTCGTGGTAGAAACGTTCAAAGGGAATCGTTTGACGCGGGATCCGGGGACAGGCGGTAAACTTTTCTCCCACATACACTACGGGTCCCCCTCCGGTGGCGGTCCAAGATATAGTTTTATCCCCATACGAGGAGACTCTTGACGTTGCCACCAAAGCGATACAGTGCCACTGAATATCATAAAGCTTTATAATGTGGAGATTAGCTATGATTCAATTCCGCAGAATTTGTACGCAGGTAACGGCCAAGCCGAGGTTCGTACCACTTTGAGTGGCTGAGTACCTTAAGCGCTCGCCCACAAAATTCGGTGAAGCTTTAAAAACCTTTCCGGTCAACAGAGTTAGCTAGTTCGAAAATAGTTGGTAAAAAATGGTAGGGCATTTTCTAATAACGTCTGCCTAGGTAGCTACCACCTTCAAGTTTGGAAACCTGTCTCCAAACACCAATAGGTGTGTTCCGGCAGCGTCATTTGAGATATAGCTCGTTTAGGCTAATCATGTTAACTATCTTAGACCACATGATCACTTAATATCAGGTGAGGTCGTAGTCAAAACGGCATTTTACTGAGATCGAATAAAAAAGATAAAATATTATAGACATGATAAGAATAGAGATGGGGTTGCTGTCCATCAAACAATTGGACGATATTTAAATATAGGAAACGTCCAAGTGTAAACATGATAACGCTCCCGCGATGGTCAAGCTGATTTCAAGTAGGTAATACGCAGTTTTATTTAGAAACCAAATTAATTAGGTATTATATGCCTCATAATAAAACCTAAGTATTATTAATGGGAATTAATGTCTGGATGAAAATTTGTAATAGTCACGAAAAAAAGAAAAACTGAAATAGAAATAAGGATATGAATGTTAATAGATTAACAGAATTAATACTTTAGAAAAACCGAAATAGATATAAGAAATAACAATTGTGATAGATTAAGTAAACATTGAAAAAAAAACAGACAGTAAAGAATGATACGCGTAAAAAGAAAATAATGATACAAGGTTATTAATTAAACTTAATATTTGACAAGGTGTTAGAGGGTTAAAAAAACCCCCAAGTATTTTTTTTTGTCAAAGCATTTTAACGAAAAATTGCTATAAAAATATATTATATACATCGAAGTTAGCTAACTGGTGTACGGTACGCTCGACGGTAAGTAGTTACCGTAGATTACGGACGTCAGCAAAATCAGTGGCATTATAAATGCGACCCTATAAGTATTAGTAAAATATTCTACTGATGGCCATACTATGGTAAATAAAAAAAACTCCTTACCTTATGGGAATCCAATAGGAGACAGACCGGCCCCGCGCACCATCGACATTACTATAAATCATTTTTTTTCTCTTTTCTCACAGAGAAAAAAAAAAAAACAATAAAACGCACCTTATAAATAACTCATCAGAATACACATTTCACTACATTTTTAAAAGTATACAAAAAAAAATATCGAATAATTAAGTCTCCATTAAATTTTAATTATCTATCAAACGGCATAAAATTCGAATTTCAAAAATCTCATAAGAATAATTAAAAACACAACGGAACTATTTCTGATAATCGTACGGCGTTAATGAAAAAAAAAAAAACACAGTATTTAATCTTTTAATTAATTAATAGACCGGATGATTGTTTTTTTATTGTTGTGTCGCGTAATTAGGCAAAGGTGCGTTATCGCGGCACGATCGCACCCGTTTGACTGACACGCGGTGACGTTTGCGTCCCCCGTTCCCTCACGTCCAGAGGGAACGAGGAGGGCAAGGAGGGGATAATCCCGGCTGCTAAAGGTACGATAACGCGGGAACGACGCGAACTGTAATTTTTCACGCGACATTTTAGTTATATCGCGTTAAATCGTCTACTGGAAACACTGCGGACATTATGAGTTCGTTAAATGTAGACAAAAAGGTCTACGAGGCGTTATTTATTAATGATTACTTGCGTAATTTGATCTATTTTTACGATATTATCATAACAGATCCGTATTAGGTAAATATATACACAATGAGTATGTTATACTTACTTTAGCATACGACGCTGCCTTACTTTGCATAATTATTTGGATATAAAATAATTATATATCTAAGTAGTACCTACTAAAACACTAACACCTATTTTTCAGTCTAAATCAGACTGTCATGAAATCAATACAAAGCAATTACTTAGTTTTAGATGAAACCGTTTTTTTTTCTGTACTTATAATTAAAGTGAAATTAAATATCAAAATATATATACATATACATATATATATATATATATATATATATATATATATATATATATATATGTATATATATATTTATATATATATATATACATATATATATATATCATCATCATCATCATCTCCCTACCCTTTTCCCATTTTTATTTGGGGTCGGCGCAACATGTCTTCCTCTTCCATTCCTCTCTATTTGTTGTCATCTCCGCATTCACTCCTTTTCTACACATATTCATCTATCTCAAAATTATTTTCATTTCATATCTGTCTGTCTATTTGTTCCGGATAATCTCCGGAACGGCTGGAGCGATTTGGACGAGACTTTTTTTCGTTGATAGGTGAAGTTAGATCGCGTAACTTAGGCTACTTTTATTTTTCGAAAACAATTAGGGATCCGCGTAAAAAAATTAAAACTCATAAAAACTTTAAATAAAATCCGATTCAATGTTCTCAAATGTAAAATTCACAGTGTTAAATACTTGAATTTAGGGGACATTTGTACTAAAGAATGTAGGAAAATATAAAAAAAAATAATTCTGCAGTGAAGAATATTTGAAATGCGGGCCCAGTCGCAGGCACACATACATATAGTAATAAACAAAACTGTTAAGAACAGATCCATAGAGTAATGACTAACTTACACCTAATTGTCATTAGTAACGATCTAAATACACATTGTTAAGGGGAAACAAAAATACTGTGTAAAAAATAATTCGGTTTTATGATCCAACTAAGCGAATATAAAAAGGGAAACACGCCAACAACTTATAATAGCCAACTCGACTGCACTCGCCTCTAACAATACCCAGTAACGAAAGCTTAAAATAATTTATTTTTCATTCAGAAATTCATAAACGGCCTCGCTTCGTCGTAACTCAGAACAAAATAACCATTTCACTACAACTGGCCGTAAGCAAACAGGACCGACAAAAAAAAAAAAAACAATAAAGAACGCGGGAAACGAGTTTCTTGTAGTACAAAAAAACTCATTTGCATTTGACGTTTGCCTCTTCCCGCCTCTAACTGAGCGCGCGCTCCGATTGGCCGAACGCCGACGAATCGGTGTCGACGTTTATTCTATAATGTCCGGTGAGTTCTTTTTTCAAATAATTTATGATAGACATTGACGTGTGTAGGCAGGTATGCGTATTTTTTTTTGCATGTTCCCATTTATGCCACAATTAAATTGAAATAAATTTAATACTGTACTAGTTTGGAAAAGATTTATTTTAAATTTATTTATTATTAATTGAAATGTCTGTTTGTAATCTCTGGAACGGCTGGATGGATTTTGACGGGACCTTTTTGGTAGATAGCTGACGTTACTCCGGGTAACTTAGGGCACTATTAATTTTCGGCAATAACTAGGGATTCGCATTAAAAAAAAACTCATAAAAAATTGAATAAAATCCGATACAATGCACAGTTTTACGGGAAAGTGCTTGATTTTATTTACTATGTATTAGTACTAAAAATTTTTTAGGAAATTAATTAGGGTTCCGTATTAAAAAAAATGTAAAACGCAGCACATAGCTAGTAAAAAAACAGAACAGATGGGTATTTTTTATCGTTCTTTATGTCGAAAAACATTTTTGATTAAAACGAAAGATGACTTCAATTTATAAATGCACTGAAAAGTAAATTAATAAATACTTAGGTACTTTATTAATCTGCTTCTGTTTACTTTAATATGTCGTTTGTTTTAATACTAGGGTGGAACGCTACAATATACTATAAACGCTACGCTATAATACAGGCAATTTTATTATTATTCGAGAAAGGGGCTACGCAGGCTAAGACAGTCCTGTGTCACTGCGACCTAGATCTATTGTGATCGCCCCCATATTCCTAAAGCTCACTGCCTAGACATACAGCCTGGATATACTATAGTTCGTTAGTACGAAGTCACATTGAGTCGCCGAAAGCTCAGGCTGATTTTAGAGTCGGTTAGGTGGATTTTAACCCGCGTCCATTGACACGAAATCCAGCCGAACCAGCGCTATCATCGCTTCATTAATAAAATCAAGTTGTGCTCACATATAATTACGTTTTATGGTTCCAGCAGTCTTTGATTTTTCAATATTGCTATCAATTATGATTAAAGAAATTATTAAAATAACAACCAACATTTCAAACACTACTCAAGTAGATTACTACAAAGTTATTATCCAATTTGGATATTACATTAAAATAAACGTATCTTTACAATATAAAGTGGGGATGATATTCGAGAATGATTTAGTGAAAAAAGAAATGTCTAAATGTTCAATGTGATAACGAAAATTGTATAATTAATGACCGATAAAAATGAGACAATAGGAAAATAATGGAAAGCTAGCGTAAACGCCAGATTAGTGCTCGAGGGGTTAATAGGATTCTAGTCCGAGTAATGTTAATAATAGCCTGTAATTTAGCCTAGTTGAAACCAGTCATTATTGAGTAGCTAATTTTAAGAGGTGATTTAAAATCCATCGTGTCTCAGTGCACGTGTACCGCCTCCCTCGAATTCAACATGCCGTGCACTATTGTTTTAAATAAGAGAAAAAAAACTGCCAGGGTTTCTTGTTTCCAATAAATACACGTTGCACAGATTCTTAGGTATATGCAGACGTACAAATTAAAAAAAAAAAAAAACAATACATATTTAGACAATTGGTGACGAATCAGTATGAATAAAGTGACAGAGGTCCATCGCAGTGCACACATCGCGTAAAAACTTATGTTTAGATTTAGTTTTACATATGGAGATACTTGACCCTTTTCTAAAAAAAAAAATCACGATATCTTCCTTTAATAATGTCGTTAAGATAACATACAACACGAACGAAGTCACAGGCATCAGTTTGCCAAGTAATATTTTTTTTACAAATAACAGGTTATGCCTTAATTTTGCACGTGCAACAAAACTAGTGACACAAATTAGAATCGATATTTTCTTAAATATGTACACAAGAGAGACAAAAGTATTTAGAGCATTTCAAAGACACAATAATCTTGACGATTGAATTGAAATCATTGACATTACAACAATAACTAGAATATTAGCGCAAAATTTAAATTAAAATACGTTTAAATTCCATTCTCTAAGGGCCAATTTTTTGATCCGTGGTCAACTCGAGAAATGGTCAGATTTGTAACAAATGGTTAAAATAATGCCCTAAAGCGTTTTTTGAAACATAGTTAAGCTAACCATTTGTCAAAAATGTGACTATTTGTTACAAAATTTAACCATTCAACTCAGTCGGGTGAGCAAGATGGCGGATGGTTAACTCCAGTGCGAACAGCTGTTTCATTGCTTTTGTGTAACATTTGAAGTAGATAATTTGAAGTTTCATTATGTAATATTAATTTATATAAAATAATTTGTTAAATAATGACAACGTATTAATAAATTGCTATTTATTATCTTTTTCGTAATATATTTGTTTATGAATCTTGTTTTTCATAAGAATTCAGTATTCCATTATGTATAGTATATCAAGTTCGTACAAATATTTATTTGGCCTGTAAAATATATCAAATCCAAGAATTAAATTAAAGAATATTTTAGACAAGACGAAATAAAAAAAAAGGTAATATCATTACAAAACTATCACAAGAAATAATAATGGACACAGAAGTTCGAGAGTAGCTCGACCCTTTGTTTTTTGCAATGTTTGTTCGACAACTCGAATTATGGACCCTGACACATTTTACTCGGAATGATCATACAAAAAAAAAATTACCGGAATCAAAAGTATTCTATTATACAGTTCATTTTACTGGCAACATAAATAACTATTGCTAAATTTAACCATAGTAGATTTTGTCATCAAAAAACGCATTGTGATTATAACCATTGGTTTGTGTAATAGTAATAGTAAAATTGACAAATGGATATAGTAACTTTGACTACGGATCAAGAAATTGGCTCTAAATCGCGCAGGCGCAAAGACGCACGAAATTTACAATATCTAACGAATCATATCGATAATCGAGGTGTCGATTATCTGGGTATTGGAATCCTTTTTATAGCTGCCACTCGCAACGTATTGAAGGCATACAGAGATCATTTAGTAGATTTCTTGCATTTCGAACTTCAGGAATCTCTCATAGAGATACATATGATAGCGGGCTTTCATATTTTAAAACGTTAACACTTTGGGAAAGACGTAAACTACACGACCTAGCATTTCTTCATAAAATCATTAACGGAAGTATTGAGAGCCCTATTATTTTAGAAATGGTACACTTTAATGGTACCCAAGACATAAAATGACCAACATTTTATTCCAACCTCTATGTAAAACTAATCTCGGACTTAGCTCCCCTGTAGTGAGAATTCGTAGAACATATAATGAGCTCAATACCACTGTAGATAACTTGGATATATTTGCGCAAAATTTTACGACTTATATAACCAACTGTAAATATTATTTCCATACAAATTAACAAAGTTATTATTGTACTTAATTATAAATTAGTTATAAGATGTCTATCAAAGCTGTGAGCGCCTGTAATGGGTTTGCATATCATAATTAGAATCATATGATTAAGTGGCTAATTTATAATATGTAAACTGTTGGTGCTGCCTTTTTTATAATAATAAATAATAAATAAATAAATACTGTAGGATCTTTTTGGCAGAGAGCGTCTGTACCTCCTCCGGGAACAACACATGCTTACCCAGAACTCGGTTGCGTATGCGTATTAGTGGGTCACATTCACACAAGATGTGCTTTGGTGTTTCGTCTGCAATTTCACAGAACCTGCGCTCTCTTGTGTTCTGGACACCGATGTTGTGCATATGCTTGCCCAAACAACAGTGCCCAGTTAGTGCTCTCATTAATACTCGTAGCTGATTCCTACTGAGCATCAGGGCTTCTTTAGTGAGCTCTTTGGAATGTATTTGTCCTGGTAATTTGTTCCAGAACTCTATAGCTTTATAGGTGTATTGGTCCCCTATGGTATAAAATTTATTTATTCAATTTAGGCCCTAAGAAGGCGCTTATGAACGTCTAAAAAACACTACCACCGGTTCGGAAAACAACCCAGTCGAGAAGAGCGCAGGCAAGAAACTCGATCTGGTTCTTTTTTTTTTTCATAAATATAAAATAACACAGATAACAAACAAGTAAGTAGTAACAATATCCACGCACGGCATGACGAGACAACATGGCTGCCAGTTAGGTTTGATAGTAACGTTATTCTTACAGGAAATCTAAAAGTGTCACGCGGACAACCTTAACATTAATATTAAGCGCTAATATTTTCAAAGGCCTATTTTACCATCTAAACGAAATTTTCGAGCGTGGTTCTAAGCCATTTTTTTAACGCCTTTTTATACACAATTAGGCACATAAAGATAGAACAGTTCAGGACATTTTCAACTACTTAAATCAAGCGATTCATTTTAATTTTCTTTATTTTTATTAGCCATTGTTGATGAGCGCTAATGTTAGCAATAAAAAAATTTAGAAGCAGCTGTTTCGTTCGATTTTGTACAGAACGTATTGGTTTAGTGGTGGTTATTACTGGGCAGCTAAAGTTTTTCCTGACAGATCGTCAGATAATAATTTAAGGGGAAAGAATCGAGCTATCATAATATTAAAATATGTAAGTAGGCAGAGAGGAGATACGAAGCCGGTGTGAAGGGAACGGGAGGGTGAGTACGACAGAGAATGAGGGGAGGGCTAGATTAGTCCAATTTGTCGCGAAATGGCGTCTCCGCCTCTAGGTACGATTGTTCATAATAACAATCACTCTTTAGCCGATGTTCGAGCGTTTATAGTCACGCTATATCTGTTGTGGGGTAGGTATAAACATTGTTATTTGTAGTTGACACTTGTCCATATGTTTTAGCGTTTGTTACGATGAGGCTTAGTCGATAGTGAGGTTTGATTTCGCGTCAATGGATAAGGGTTATAACCCACCTATCTAACCTTAAAATCAACCTGAGCTTTCGGTGAAGGAAAATATCGTGAGGAATTTTCTAATATTGCCCGCCTGGATAGCTACCACTCTCAAGTTAGAAAACCTTTCGCCAAATATCAATAGGTGTGTTCCGGAAGCATCACTTGAGAACCAGTACCTCTAGGCTTAGTGTGTTTAACAGTGGCCTAGCGTGAAGAAAATCGTCGGTAAAGTCGGAACATAAAAAATCTACCTTGTCGTCATACTTTTTCCTATTCAAAATTAGTACAGTAATGAATGATGAATGTTCGATCTGCTGAGGGAGCTATCAAGTTTCTTTAAATATTTATTTTATCTGAGATCGATTATAAGTAATAAAATTACACACACACACACACACACACATAGACACACGTAAGTTTATAATACAGGTATAAAAATACACATTAAAAAGATTTTAGCTCAAATCCCGGTAAAATTTATATTACCTATCTATTTAGAGATAGGTATTATGCAAAAATTAAAAGAAACAAAGATACTTGACGCCCTTTTTCATAAAGCAAAACAAAAAATTCTAATTAACACATAAAAGGTAGGTACTTACTAGTTATAAATAAATAAACAAGTCGAAAAAAACTCGATTATCTAGAGATCGATCTTTTAGACCTCAATTTTTTTGTTACTCGATTCATATAGCTTCAGTTCCAATCGAATCGAAAAATCAATCTTTTTCGGAAAGAATCGCCATCCGTAAAGTGGCAGGATGAGTGTTGCCAAGACTGAGTCAGGTTTTTACAGTAAAAATTACAGTAGATGGGAATAAAAAATATTTTATATTTAAACACGGTGTTTTTACAGTATAAATGGTATATTTTTATGTACCATTCATAGCGGATACCTATATATATAAATTCGACTAAAATAAAGCTACTTTTAACAGAAACAAAATATATTTTAAATTAATTAAGTATTACACAAACCGTAGTCTTAGATATCTCAAAGAATTCTTAATTTGTAACATTTATTTTATTCCCATAGATTTCATACATTGTATTTTTGTACTAAAGTAAACAGCGAATGCTACAATTTAAGTAAAATTACAGTAAATCTACTGTAATTACAGTGCAGTTGGCATCACTAGGCAGGACTGCAGTACGTATCCCAACGTTGTGAATCTGACAACATTTTGAGATAAATATAATTTCCAAAAGAAAACTTAACCCTATAACAATAAAGTTCAAAATTAAATGTAATAGTTCGCAACTCACCGGCATATTTTCCTCAAAAAACGCAGTACTTTTATATAATACTAGCTGTGCCCGCAACTTCGTTCGTGTTTCATATCTAAAAAATTAATTTGGACCAAATTGTGAATGTAAACCATTCTTGAATTCACAGGAATAGACACAAATGTCATTAAAATCGTTTCAGCTAAAAGTTTAAAGCTAAAGTTTATTCACATACACACGCACAGAAGATTTATATATATGTAATGAATTATGTGGATGAAGTAATTAGTGTTTATAGAAACACAAGCTTAATGGTTGCTCTATAAGAAAGGCAATTTATTATATTAAATATAATGTTACATCAAAATAACTCCTTTTTAATAAACTTATTAATTACATATGATATTTTACGCAGCTGTAATAAAGAGAAACAACATTTAAAGATTCACTTTATTTCCTTATAAGTACTATATTATTATATTTATTTATTTCTTATTAGGATGCAATGACTTCTCATAAATCATTTGTTACATATACATTGTTTCTTAGTCAACCATCGATAATATAGAGTTTAAAACAGAAATTACGTAGTCTAAATAAAAGGAGTTTATAAATGGGGAATTTAAATGAAGGTTTACACTAATGCTATCATTGTGTGGGTGATAATTATGTGTATGTGAATTCAATTCCGACGTCTCTAGTTTTTTTTTTTTTTTTTTTTTGTCTCCAGATAGATCTCAGACATAATCCGAGTTTTTGTTTACTTTTTTGTGACTTACCAATTGTTTTGTTTACCAATTCGTTAATTCTGAAGTCAAGTTATCGTGTTTTGTTTTTAAGAGTGTATGGCTGTTTATAACACCATGTAATTATAGTAAATGTGTGTGAAGTTAGTTGTCGCGAGGACGATTGAATTAAAATTTAGATTATAAAATAAAAACGAAATGAAAACACGAAAATAGTATTATATATAAAACAACCAAAGGTTCTCCCTTTTATATACGATAACTATCAAAATTACAAAAAATAATAAACCTGGCCGGCAAAGAAACTCGTCCCGTATAGCACTGCGATACTTATAACAGAATTTGTTGATCGGTACGTATGTCTCGGTTACAGTAGGTACTTTCCTGATCGACTACGATCTTCGCTCGCCTCATTCAAAACTGCACGGTATAATGTAATAGTGTTGCCAGATATTTTTTGTCCATCAATTTACTATATTCAATAAATTGTCCGTTGAGTGTCGCTTGTTCCTCATCATCCATAGTGTGTCTGATTTTATTACTTCATATAATAACTAGCTGTGTCCCCGTGGATGCGCCCGCGTTTTATATATCCCTCACTGCGTTGTAATTGTTTTATATGGAACCCTAATACTTTTTTTAAGACTAAGATAAAGTAAATATTTCTCATAAATTCAAGCACATGCTCGTAAAACTGTGCAGGAATCGGATTCTATTCCATTTTTCATGAGTTTTAATTTTTTTTACGCGGAACCCTAATTATTTTCGAAAATTAAAAGTATCCTAAGTTACCCGGAGTAACTTCAGCTATCTACTAAAACAAGTCTCGTCAAAATCTGTACAGCCGTTCCGGAGATTAGCCTGAACAAACAGACAGACAGACGAAAATTTAAAAAATTGTATTTTTGGTGTAGGTATCGTAATACATTCATATCTATTTTGCAAAAATCTTATATTTTAAATTAAACGCACACTCACAACTAAAAATTGGTCTAAAGATCGCTCCGTTATCCATTATCTAATGGCCTCTCTCCCTCCGCATTGTGTTATATCTATTTATTCTATTTTATAATATTTTCACTTGAAATTTTGATGATAACATTATCCTTTCCTTTTTTTTAATGCTCCTAAAATTCTATTGTTTTTCGACGTTTCATATTTTAAATGTTCTTACTTAGACGGCCTCCTCAATGAATCCATTAAAACCCATGTTACATTAGGAGAGCGCACGCGTAAGATATACTGACAGTTGACATTAGTGAACTAATAGAAAACCTTCGGGTTTTCATAATGAATGAAATAAATAAATAATAATATAATAAATATTACAAAAATAAATTATTTTAAAACCAATCATTTTGTGAAGTTGTTGACATTTATGTATACCTGGGACAAAGTCAAAATCAAAATCAAAAATCAAAATTTATTTATTCAATTTAGGCCCTAAGAAGGCGCTTATGAACGTCTAAAACACTAGCACCGGTTCGGAAAACAACCCAGTCGAGAAGAGCGCAGGCAAGAAACTCGATCTGGTTCTTTTTTTTTCATAAATATAATATATATCATTTTTTTTTTGTCATATAAAAACTATACAAATCGTAGTTTTAATAATGTTAGTGGAAGCACAGAGATGTGGGTTAATTCCAGACATCACTATCGTTCACGTAATGATCCGCCCTGTAATAACCTTTTGAGATTAAAACTTGCTTGACATAATACTTGAACTTATTGTCAGGTAAATCGGTAATGTTACTCGGGATCTTATTGTAAAACCGAATACTATTACCTATAAAGCTTTTATTACACTTACTTAACCTAAAGCGTGGGACGGACAACTTGTCTTTACTTCTAGTATTAAAATTATGACGATCATTCACTAGATCTAGAAGTGTCCAGTTAGGTCCCACCTCGCGTACTGGCACTCGCACGATCAATGAAGATGGACCGTTCCGTCCCTTGTATAGCCCCCCTGGACAGAAACTGTAAGGTCATGAGCCCACGTTTGACGATGCAGAAAAAGCCGAATGCTTAGCCGAAACCCTCGCGCTGGAATGTACCTCAGTGGTCGACAACATTGATGTTACCCATAACTCTGTTGTCGAATACACCGTGCAGGATCTAGTTGCTCTTACCCCAGTTGTTCCCCCTCTCACCTGTCATCTGTGACGAGGTAGTGTTCGCAATTAAGAGCCTTAAGCCAAGAAAATCCCTCGGTTCAGACGGAATCAGGAATGAAGTGTTAAAGCTTCTTCCCCCGCCTCTGATCGCGTTGCTGGTCTTTATCTTCAATGCTTCGATCAAGAATCATCACTTTCAAGTCGCTTGGAAAGCCGTAATTGTTATAGAAATATACAAACCTGGCAAAGACGCCAGGCTACCCGATAGTTACCGACTCATTAGTCTTCTCAACAAGATAGGAAAACTCTATGAGCGGGTCCTTATGAACCGTTTTATGGAGGTTATAAAGGACAAAAAATCTCTTGCCGCCCCATCAGTTTGGTTTCCGAGCCAGGCACTCCTGCGCGCATCAAGTACACTGCCTCACGGAGTACATTTTCTCCAATTTTCAAAAGAATATTAAGAAACCTTGGCGTACGCTCGAAGTCTTTTTCGACGTCGCTAAACAAGGTCTGGCACACAGGCCTTGCCTATAAACTCACTGAGCTAGGCATCCCCCACACTCTAGTCCACATAATACACAATTAGCTCAAAGATCGTAGCTTCCACTATAGAGTAGACAATGCTCTCTCTATAGCCCACCCCATATGTGCAGGAGCCCCCAAGGTTCCATTCTGGCACCTGTCTTTTTTAATATTTATCTAGCAGACCTCCCTACACTGGAAAGAGTTCAATTAGGGCTTTACGTGGATGACACAGTTATTTATTATGTCCAAAGAGCCGTCGACGTTCTCAGCTCTTGGTACAAGAGGTGTATCGCGATAAACTTGAGTAAGATCACATCATGTTCGATACAGCCCGCTCGAATAAACCCCCGTCGTCCCATCACGTACACAGGTACGTAAATCCCCTATAGCATCGAAGTTAGGTACTTGGGTGTTCACTAGACGCCAAAATGACTTTCAACGTTCACCTCAAGAAAGTCAAGCGCCAGACCGCCATGGTGCTAGACCGTCTCTATCCCCTGTACAACTCTAACAATAAAATGGCCCTCCGACATAAAGTCACACTGTACAAATTGGTGGTTAAACCCCTCATTACGTACTGCGTAATCGTGTTCGCTCATATTAGGAGTTTCCAGATGTACACTTTACAAAAAATACCGAATCGTTTTGTAAGGAAAGCCGTAGGCACCCGACGGTACTAGAGAAATATGGATTTACACAGGGATCTGGATCTGCCCACCATCAAGTTCGCTTTCCAAACCCTTTTTCGAACGCGCAGAGACACATCCGAACCCCTTCATAGTACAAGCTGTCTCGTACTCGCCCATCCCGAACGCGATGATAACATCACTCGTATGAATAGGATCTTCCAGCATCAACCGCGTTTACTTCCGTGCCAGCGTCCACGTCCGCGAAACCGCCGTTCCCGCAGCTGACGACAGGCGGCTAACTTTGCTCTCTCCCACACTCCGGGTCCCCCTCCGGTGGCGGCCCAAGACATGCTCCATTCCCCAACTTGAGACGCTTTTGACGCTGCTACCAGTGCGATACATGACACTGATCATGCATCAAGCGTTACACGCAAAATTCTGCACTCACACCCCTGCACACACACACACACTTTTTACGGTGAGCGCCTTCAGCATTCGCCCACACAGTTACGGTGAAGTTATAAAGGCCTTATAAATAAAAATAAATCTTTATTTAATTTAGGCCCTAAGGAGGCGCTTATGATGGTCAAAAACACTACCACCGGCTTGGAAAACAACCCAGTTGAGAAAAGCCGGCAAGAAACTCGACCAGATCGAGTTTTTTTTATTTCAATATAAAAATGACACAAATCATAGTCTTATCATGAGTATCTTTCACGTAATGATTCACTCTGTAATAACCTTTTGAGATTAAGACTTGCTTGACATAATACTTGAACTTATTGTCAGGTAAATCGGTAATGTTACTTGGGATCTTATTGTAAAACCGAATACTATTACCTATAAAGCTTTTATTCGACTTACTGAACCTAAAGTGTGGAACGCCCAACTTTTTATTTATAATAGTAAAATTATGACGATCATTCACTAGATCGAGCTTGTCTAAATTTTTACGAATATGCATTAAGTTATCGAAGATGAATGGGAAGGCAAAGTTAAGATATCATATATTCTTGTAACTTGTCAACAGCATTATTTAGGTTAGTACAAAAAAAAAAGTTCCAGGTCCAACATCGAAAAAGAGGTTAATCGTCCAATCCAATCCAAAAACAGAATCTTCTCGTCCGAAATACCGTAGTGTTTCAAGACAAAAGTCGTCCGCCAGTGTGTGTTGGCAGTGATAACTTACGGTACTGAGATGTCGCTTACAATGGGCCTAATTAAAAAGCTCAAAGTTACCCGGCAATGGGCTATGCTCGGAGTGACACTGGGTGATCGAATCAGGAATGAGGAGATCCGCAGAAGAGCCAAAGTAACCGACTTTGCCCGAAGAATTACCAAACTGAAGTGCCAGTGGTCAATGGACTGGTCACGGAATAATTAATTCAGCAATTCAAGGAAGGGAAGTTAATTGAAGGAGTTTGAAAAGCAAATCTGTCATCATTTACGCGTACCATTGACTTTACTGATCAATTAGAAGGCTGAACGGTACGCGCGACCTTTGCCTAACGAGAGCGACGAAACAAAACCAATTAGTCGTCCCGCACACGCTCATTATAACGCACGTGCGATGACGCCGCGTGAAGTCACGCGTGACAGTCCACGGGCGTCCTTAAGAATACGCTACGTTTCAAATAATAATCTATAATATTATAATATTTTACACAAAGCTTTGTGTAAAAGTATGGACGTATATTATCATGAATTATTTCCAATATTTTATATATAACTAGCTTTGTGCCTGCGACTCTCCTCGCGTTTCATAAATTCTTTACTGTGTAATATAGTTTTTAAATATAATCATTGGAAAATAATGTTTTTATGGTGTGCTATCCATTGACTCGTATTTTGTTTACAATTACATCAGTTTTAATGTTTTTGGACCTGGAACCCTAATTACTTATCTTCCTAAAAAAAAAAATTAGTTCTAAGAGAAAACAAAAATATTTCTCATAAATCCAAGCACAAGCCTCCTGGCAAACCGACTATTAAATCGTCTTCTTTTCACAATTTCTTCTGCATTATTTTATTACGCGAAACCCTACAGTTACAGCCTAGGTTACGCGGAGTAACTTCAGTTATCTGCCAAGAAAGTACTATCAAAATCTGTCCAGCCGTTCCGGAGCTCAGCCAGAACAGACTGACAGACAATAATTTATAATATTACGTATATGGTATAGATATCGTATATACATTTACTATATGTATTTAGTAAAGAAAATTTTTATCTTCTAAGCATCTCAGAGTCGACCCGTCACTAGATCATATTAAAGAATACAAATAAATATTAAAATATTTTTATAAATAATATTTTAGGGTTATTTTGTGTGTTATAGGCGGTGATTGAACTAGGCGACATTCTCCGCGGTGGTCCTGGGACACGACTGCATCTCAATTACACGACAAACAATATGGGAACGTAATGATCGCGTTTCCTATTATAATGCTACGCCACACGTTGCGAAGGGTCGCGAGAGGGGTCATTGCGCTCTATGAAGCTTTTGCCACTAAATACATTTGTATTTATAATACTAAATAGTGTTTATTGTTATCGTGTGGTGCTGGCGAACAATAGTACCACCCCATATCTTCCCGTGGATGTCGTAAAAGGCGACTAAGGGATGGAAACCAGAGGATGGGCAGCAGCATCTTCTGACCACCACAAACACCTACTGCGATCGCCAACCCGCCTGCCAAGCATACTGATTATGGTAATCTCCCTCTTATTGGAGGAGACTTATGTCCAACAGTGGACGTTTTATTGGCGAAAGAACGGAAGAATGTTATAAGAAAATATGGATGTTGCAGTTATAGATAAAGTAAGGAATAATGCTACAAGGGAACGTTGTGGTGTGATAGAGGATATAGTGACTGGTTACGCCATCTATAAGCGGTTTGTGAAGGTTTACTGGTGATTTGCTGTGCCGTTGAGTGGTGGCGCTGTAGTACCTTAGCTGGACTACTGCGCCGACCAGACGGTCTAGTCATTAGTGAGCCGTGACAGTTAAATTGTGTACTTGAATTCGAACACCTCCGCTACAAATATTGTTTTTTACCGCAAACCCGCGCTATTGCAGCTGCACGCTTTTTATAATAGTATTATATACGCTTTACGTGAAAGTGAGTTCGAGAAACCGTCCTGGACACTATACGCTGGCAGAGGGAACGGTTGCCGCCACCATCGGTGAGTAGATTACTGCAACTCCTTTCACAACCGCATCGCTTAGGCTAGATTGCCCCCCAAAACCGCTCCTAGGGCTATTTACACGCCCTAGGATACTCCCATACAGTGACAAAGATAGAGACAGGAATACTTAATTGGTTTGGCCACGTGGAGAGGATGGATGAGTGAAGATTGACAAAACAAATTTATAAGGCCGGTAAATATCGATCTAAAGTCTTAAAGACCTCTGCCTACCCTAATGGGAGAGAAGCGTGATGCACATTTCTCCTACGTTTATTAAACGAAAGCTGACGTACGCCCTTCAAGATTGTAATAGGTAAATAGTAATTACATTAAAAAAGAAACTAAAAAAAAAACACATTTAAATATCCAGACGAATAAAAAAGTACAAAATCTTTTTTAGTAAAATAACATCAAAAGAACTTACATTAATCCACTTGGAGACTTGTTATGGATAAAACGCTTAGTACCTACAAATTTCAATTAATAACAATCGCTAGGTAATCCTGAAGATCCTTGTCAGGATAATGGGGCAATCTCTGTGGCGGATTTACAGGAAAGCTTGGTAGGGTTATTTATATAGCCTTCGGCGGCAAATTTTTTTAAAGGTGGTTATTTCTTCGGTAGCACTGAAAACGGAGTATCATTTTCGCTAAATTCTCCTTTTAATAAATTTGTCTTTCTACTCGATTTGCGGTGATGGGTGTCATCATATTTTTATATATATATATATATATAATCCACTACGATTTGTTTTTTAATTTACCATTTATTTACACAGGGCTTTTACACATTAGTGTACGCCAGCCTTATTGGAGCATACCCAATACTAACAATAAAAAAACAACTAAATAAAATTACCTCCTAGCTTGCTAAGAAAGCTTCTTAGCATTCTAGCAGAATCCACGATTTATAGAACATGTCTATATTTAAATAACGTAACCTAAGGCCAAAACCAAACGAGTCCTAGGCTCCGTATTTCTAGTACATTCCACCAACAGACGCTGGGCGTCTTCATTTTTACCATAACGTTCACAGTTGGGTGAGTTTACTGATGAGGAGTCATCATGTAGCTAAATATGTTAAATGGAACATGCTCAGAACGAAACCTATAAGTTGTTTTGATTTGGCCTCGTGTTAGCTTACATCCCACAAAGGTATATGGGGTGGTTCACATTGTATTGTCGAATACTATGGTTAAACCGGTTGAGTGCGGTGGTAGGGAGGCGAGCTGAGATCGATTAATCGATTAAGACCAAAAAATCGATTTTGAATAATCGACCTATCACCGAATCGATCGAGTGAATCGATCTTAGGACCTATATGGAAATATTTTCACTAAGTTAATTAAAAACTCAAGAGATGGCTTTATGATTAATTTCTTTAGCTTCTTTGTGAGATTCATAATATATTTTTTATACTATTAAAATGACAGACAAGTCTTAGTTGGACCACATCAAGAGTATTTCGAATGTACTGCCAACCATAAAATAACTTTAAACTTTGGACTTTGATTTACTTGTAAAAATAACTTTAATTTTTATAAAATGATTAATGACGAAATGATTGATTATTATAGTGTCCCTTTTTTGTCTGATGTGGATTTACCTAAAAATATGCAAAGATAAGTATCTTTTTCTCTTCAGGCTGTTTGTCTTTTGTTGTTTAATTTCTAATGACAAGCTTTAGTGTTATCAATAAAATTATTTCGGATCCAGTTTTTAGCTCAAATATTCAATAAATGATGATGATTATGGTCTAATTTCGACCAATAAAAGAATACAAGTTAGGAATAAAAAACCAAATCGAAAAAGATTAATTTTCTAGAGATCGATCTTTTATTCACAAAGCTTCAATTCGAATCGATTCAAAAATCGATCTTATTCGGAAAGCATCGCCATCCCTATATGCGCCGGTGGATTAGGCAGATGTCTGTACTTTTGTTGGAATAAAAAATTGTTGTTGCATTTTAGATTCTACTTGTTGGTGGGCTCCTGTTTGCGCAACCTGACACATTAGCGGTCCGTTGTGCGTGCAGGATCAGCCAGCTACTCGAATCAGCCCAGCTCCTTCCAGAAGCGCAGAAACCTCCTGGGGCGATCACAGGCTTCCTGGAGTGACCTCATTTGCTTGAGGGTTTTTGCATATTATAAATTGATTTTAATAAACGTTTGCGTAGCGTTTCCATTTCATATAAATATTATTCCATATAAAATTACATGTCGACTTATAATTATAACATAACATACTGCCTCGGTGGCGCATCGGTATGACTGTCGTTCTGAGGTCTCGGAATGTCATCCCGGAGTGTGTAATGAATGCCCGACATGGCGACAGGCTCGGCCCCTGTCATATCTGGGACGGAACCATTCGGGGATAACAGATGTGAGCTTATAATTATATCGTATAAAATATAGGTTAAAATAAACTTGTATGTTGCATTTCTGTAATTAATTACACTTGTATGTTGAGCTAATAGAAAATACTAATTTAGGAGAAACCTATTAAATGTAAAATAAATTGACATACTTTATAGTACCTACTTGTAAAGTTTTAAAATACGTGTAGTGTCATCTACGAGTAGACGTTACAAACACACGCATTAGTTTTTTATTGAAGAGAATAATATTTTCCTTCACCGAAAACTCAGTTTTATTAATCGAACAAATAACGCCATCTAGTAAAACTACTGTTAAACAAGAAGTAGTAATATTCGAAAAGTTGCACTTGTTTTCTACAAGATGTCGCTGTACCGATATTTTAAATTTGTTTCTTGTCGTTGTGTATTTTAAAATCCCGTAAAAATATCGAATTAACTAACGCTATTGACCTGAAGAACCTTGTCAGCTTCACTAGACCTTTGTCTAGAGCACGTAGGGTATAACAATAGTAAAAAACACCAGATTAGACTTTTAAAGGGTTGTGGCGTTGTGGAATGGGTAACCGAGCTCAGTTTTCCCTGAGGGCTATGACATGGGGCTCTTCAAGAAGGGACTGAAAAGCACTCTTCAAGGTCGGCAACGCAACAGTAATGCTTCTGATGTTGCCGTAGTCCATAGGCGACGGTGTTCCAAAAAGACTAAGGTTTTACTTTATATTTAATATATGTAACTTCTAATTTTAAAAATAGTACATTCTATGTCAATCTAAAAATAAAAGAAGTAATAAAATATATACAATTCAATTATAAGAAGCTTTTAATTTTATAATGTAAAATGACCGTAAATATTTAAATAAATAAACGTTCCCAAAGCCCCACAACGTGGCGACCGTGATAATAAAAGTTCCTGAAAATAATAAAGATAGAAAAAACACAGACGGTTATCATATACTATCAGATGGGCCTTTTGCTGCCCTTTTACATTAAAAAAAAACAGGGATGTGAAAATAAGTGAAGGAAGGAAAAAGTGGTAGAAACGAGCAGATTCCATCTCGGACCGTTGAACACCAACAATTTTCAAGATTGTTTACTATATCTATTCAATAAAAAATTCAACACTTTGTTTATTTGATGATTTAGTGGTAGTAGGTTCAAGCTTTAAGTGTGGGAAAACTTCATGATATAATCACTGAGTGTTGATAATAGATTTTCTAATGGTCCTAGCTAGGGGCTGTTTAAGTTATCATAAATAAAATATTATATCACATAATCAACATGAGGTGCGTAGTCTGTACCATAGTGTGTTATCCATGGTCTATACTTTGTCCATTTTTAATGACATGGAGTCTGAACGGTTTTCACTTAAGTTATATTCAGTGATGATTATTTCAAAATTATGCCAATGCTTACTTAATCATAGGACCCCCCTTTTTTACGTGGGAAATATATATACAAATGCCCCCTGCCAACCCTAATTCGGGAGTGATGGCTTCCGGATTAGAGAAGCCAGAGAGGTATGTGGGACTCGTCCGGCGTGAAGCGCCAAGAGTACCCATTTAAATCCACAGTACTATCCGCCACTTGGGAGGGGCCACACGGGATTAAGCAAATCTCCTCCGCACAATTTTCTGGCAGTCTTTCTTGTAAGCCATTATCTATAAGTTCACGGGTATTTACTATTCTAGATTATAACCAATAGTAAGTGAGATTGCGGTCAAAGTATAGAGCATACATTTTTTTTAAGTTGTTGGTTTATAACTACTTGCTTACTACTGAATTATTTGTGATTCTTGCTTAAAAGATAAATGTTGCGGCACAGCTATTAAAAAGAAACACGAAAATTATAAATATGATTTTTATTCAAAGCCCTAACACAACTTTCACTCTTAACCAATATGTACTTATTCTTTAAAAGATTTACAATATTTTCTGCACATTTAACAGGATTTATTGTTCAGTGGATTGTACTGAATTTCGATAAAAATTCTGTGATGGATTTATAATAAAATTTTGCAATAACCCTTTGTTTTTATATTGAGAAAGATAATATACATCACAATACTGTATTTAACCCTTTCATGTGGTGCAGAGTAAATATTAGCATTCATGTTTTCATGAATGCATTACAAACTGTAGTTTTAGTAGCTTTTTTAAAGGGATGATGGTGACATGGATGGTGCAGCCGGATTCCGCCTCAATGGATCCAGGTTCAAACCCACGTATACGACTCTAAAATCAGCCTGAGCTTTCGGTGAAGGAAAAATCGTGAGGAAACCTTAGCATGGTGATAGTACCTGGGTAGCTACCACTCTTAAATTTGAGAACCTGTTGGCATATACCAATAGGTGTGTTCCAGCATCACTTGAGAACAAGTATCAAGGCTTAGTGCCTTTACCATCCTGGACCACATCGTAACTTAACATCAGGTGAGATTGTGGTCAAAACAGTGAGACTATAAACCTTGTAAAAAAAAAAAAACTTTTGTAAAATTTTGTGGAATTTACAATTATTATTCAAGTAACATATATGATTTTTATTCTAGCTCCTAAATTTTATATAAAAATTTGCGTAATGTTTTAGTATGAGTAATGCTTGCCATAGAACCATAGTTATTTCTATTATTTAGAAAAATGGGAAAATTATGGTAAAATAAGGTAAATAAGGTCAAAATTGTATGAACTGGAATCACTCTTACTTGCTATGATCCAATTTAATTCGCATTTAACATTAAATTTAAAACATAGTTTCTTAGAAAGCCAGTTTCTTCATTAACAAATACATATGTTGGTCTACTTCAAATCCGTGTAAATTATTAGCATCTCCTTGAAGCCGCATCAACAAGCCACCAAAGGAGACATAAGCTGAGAGTCGTGATGCTGGCTCCATTGCAGCTTCATCACCTTCTATCCTGGAAACAAGCAGATTTATTTTATTATAAAATGGAAGACCATTCCGGAGGACCAAAAATCTAGAGAGCATGACAACAAACAAGTTAATGAGCTTTAGTGTTAGTAAAAAAATTGTTTTTTCTGTATTATTTGACCAAAATAATAAATAATCAGTCAAATGTTGATTAGGTAAACGCTAGCTGTAGAAAGTGCATAGTGCAAAATCATATATTGTGGCCATTTGTAAAGAATAATTTTACTATAGTATCAAATAATTTTCTATAAGAATTGATTTATCACTTTAAAATTATCTACAATATTTTACCTGAATTATTAACCCTTTGAGCACTAACCTGGCATTTATGCCAGCTTTCCATTGTTTTCTTGTTGTCTAATTTTTATGGGTAATCGTCATATTAAATATCTTTATAAAACAGGTTTTATATCCAACAATCATAATAATACTATGAGATAAAAAGAGATGCTACATTCATTTTAAATATTAATCTAGATAACTAATCTAAATCTAGATTTGTACATAAGTCTGGTTTGTGAAATGACTAACTCTTTAATTACCTAACAGGAGAATAACTAGTAGTAGAAATATTCATCTGAAGGAACAGGCTAAGAGACGATTTTGTCTAAACTGCCTATTCTGAAGTTCAAATTTGTATTATCAACCTAGCAAGATGATGGTAATCCCTCCAGAATATTCCATAGATTTTCATGGCACCTAAGAATAAATGCTCATGCTCATTGTTTCCAATTTACGTGACTTGCGTAGAATAACTTGCAAAAACTAGACTATGAAAAACACGTAATATTGGGTCCTATAACACAAGTTATTTAATTTAAATGATAATATCTACTGCATGACAGACTGAGGTGGCGCTGAAGAGCCCAGGAGACATAATAAGACCATCAAACTAAGTATAATCATAAATCAGTGTTGTGTATTTATAAAGACTGACATGAAAGATCTGTATATGATATACGGATAATTCGTATCATCCTTGAGAAATTAAAAATATAGTCGTTTGCATAAATGTTTGAAAACTAACCTATAAACTTTTCCAGACATAACATATTCAAAACTGTCGGCGCGGTTCCCTTCTGTTTCTAAAGGGTTCCATTCACCACCGTCAGGGTAACCGTTTTCTCGTAACGTCGTCGCTAGTACCAGTCGAAACTTATCACCGAGCTCCATAGGGTAAATCCATGAATTAATATCTAATATCAAATCCATTTTAAACGATTCAGACTCGCAATGTAAAGACTAACGCGATCGAACTTTTTTCCCTCTGGGTCCATGTCTTTAACGTTGAATATGTCTTCGAATAACACACCCGCCATTGTTTCACGTATTTATAATTTTTAATATATTTGTAGAGTACACATGTAATTTTACTTTTTAGTAATAACAACAACTATGAACAACAATACTTCACGATAACACAAATAGATTATAAAACGCATGTAGACTAGTGATGTATACCAGTTCTAGAAAAACCTTAAATAATCGGTTTTTCGTTATGGTTACATTAATGTTTGTTGTGGTTTATGGGCCGAGAAACAATCCATAATCTATCTACAGTCCCTTCACTATAAAAAGTCTCCTCGTCCAGGAGTTGGTAGCTCTGACTAGTCGGGGTGCATGTTTTCGCATTTTGTGCCTCCCAAAAATTAGGGTGGATAAATTGTGACAAAAGATTAATTATGAGTGATTAAAATTCCTATCTGTACAACCATAAGGCGTCCACTGTTAGACATTGACCTATCCCAATAAGGAGGGATTGCCATAATCACATCGCGATCGCAGTAGGTGTTGGTGGTACTCAGAGGATACTGCTGCACATCACCTGGTTTTTTCTCTTAGTCGCCTTTTACGACACTCACGGGAAGATAAGGGGTGAATCTATTCTTGGCCGGCACCACATGGAACGGCACAACTAAAATTATTCATTAAATTGAAGGGAATTATAGCTTGAACTTTAAGTATCGAAACGAAACATAAATAGCAATATCATTGGCGGACATTTCACACACCACTAAACTTAGGAGCTTTGAGAGTTTTCTCAAGGCTTATTTTACATAGCAAACAACATTACATAAATATCTGCAAATCATACATAATCATAAGTCAGTTTCAAGTGTGTAGGCATTACTCACGTAACTTTAATAATTCATAACCACTGAAGAGTGAACTCGAACATTTTGAGTAATATTACGTTAGTATTTGTAAAAGAAAAAATGTCATTTTGTATGAATTATGCGAGAAAATTTTACCTTGATTATTAAATAGGGTACTTGACTAATAAATTTTACGAGCACGTTAAGTGAATTGCCATAATAAAGTAATGTAACGCATTAAAAAACCTCTATTCAAAATATACTTCATTTTTACTGTAAACAATTTTACAATATGAATGAAAGAATGAAAATGAAAGAACCGTTACAGTCACTAGACAAGTCCAAGCATGTTACCTTAACTTTTATGTACTCATGTCTCCAAATTATTATATCATGTCTCTACATAATAACTTCCATTTTCAACTACATTTTTCCTGTTTGAATTCTATAAAATTTTCTCGAGATTTTGTTTCTTCAAGTGATCCAATTTTACAATGTTTCTTTTGGTGCGTATTTTTCCTATAGTTCCAAGTTTATTGGGAAGTAGCTGCACCAACGCGTATCACGCATATATAAGGAACCACTGACAATTGCATACTTACACTATTCAAACAGGCCACGTTAGATTTAATATAAAAACACCTAAAGTCAGCACCACATTTGCACATGTTTTAATGAATTAGCGCTCCCTTACATATATAGGGAAATGAATAAAAGTTGTGAGATAACGAACCTCAATTTTAAGCAAGCAAAGATAACAACATTAAAATCACTCTACACTTTATCATACGAGGATACAGAAATTATCCTCATCATAATTAATTGGATAACTGCAAACTCTCAGGACAATTACGCTTTATACGAGTATAAATTGAGATATTTACTTGTATGTAGGTATATTTTTCTCCTTTTATATTTAAATAATATAAATTTATGTAAAGAATATCTATATATGTTAAAGTAAGTATATATTTGCTGCGCATCTATGTATATTTAGTTTTATTTATGTTTATATTTAGGTCCTTTTCGCCTTATTGTTTATTTATAAATTAATTATGTAATTAAAACCTCTTAAATATATATTTAGTTAATCCATTTGACATACTTGCAACACAATCCACAGCGTAATCAATTACTGTAACTTTGAATTTGAATGTCCTCCCGCGATACAGGAATTATTTCCTAGTGTGATGTTTATAGGAATTAGTTCCTATAAACATGTATTTGTGTGTTTCATTTGTAAAAGTAATACAGTTTTTTGTATTTTTTTTGTATATCCCTAATACAAAATGTATACTAAGAAAATAAAACATATTTGTCAAACTGTACGGAGTTTAAATATAAAGGTATGGCAACTCGACTTTACTAGCCTGTCATGTCAACACACAAGACCGCAATCGGTTTAATGGAATAATCGGAGATTTATTTGCTTTTTCTTTTTCACAAAAAGCATGAACCTTCAATACAATTTCTCTTGCGTTACTTTTAAAAGTCTGTGGCATGATTAAAGCAATAAAAAAGCCTAATTTCTGCTCTAAAATCACAGCGCTCGGATTTGACATAACTCATTGACTTTACAATGACGGTCTGGAATGCCAACATAAAGGAAAGGGAGTCAAGGGACAAGTTCTAGTTAACGGACTGTAAAGTAATGTCACATGTCAACTGCCACATTCTAATTGAAGTTCGGCTATTCTAAATGTATTAATCGCCAGATACTTTTTCTTAACAATATCACATTTTGGTTGATTTTTTTATTGAAATTGATTTCAAATTTGTGAATTCAAAAATTTTTATTAATAGAAAACGGTATTTTATCCAAATAATCGATAATAACCGGTCCTTGACGTTTTAATCGGGTGCATCACTAAGGTAGGTTTTTTTTTGTTCTATGTATTCCTTTTTAAGGAAAAGCCAAAGGTACTAGTAGACCATGCAGCCAAGCCAGACGTTAGGAACACTATCAGTAAAAGAATGACAAAAATGTGGCCTACTGTTACTACCACAGCGGAAATGGGTCGGACACTTCAGAATTCACGCTCCATGTTTTTATTTTCACTTCACTACACTTGCGCATCATAACTACACTATATTGCGTAAAATGCCACCAAAATTACATAATAAATAGTCAAACACTGCAAAATATTGAATTAAAAATAAGGACGCCAACATGACAACCCATAATCGCGCCAAGTATCCCCACTAAGATCAGAAATTGTTTTTTTAACGAATACCAACATTACCATACAATGACAAGTGAATGTTGGTAGCATTGGATGGTAGTCTTGAAAAAATCTTTCGGATACGCGCAACTATGTACGTATTGCACCTATAATATTGTTATGTTAAATGTAGGTTTTGTCAATTGTATATTTGTATAATTACTACAACAAATGATTAAAATAATACAAGATTTTCAAATCTCAATCATTGTTGTTTATATTGTTATAATTGGCATAGAACTTTGACAATCTAAAAAAATTCTCTTACACAAAGTTGCTTTAAAATGTCCACAAAGTAAATTAGGTTTAAAATTCCGCTGAATTTTTTACACTCGGGTAACGGCCAAGCCGAGGTTCGAACCATTCTGGTAACCTCTGTTTTAGTTTGAAACCTTTTTGAGGCTGCGTGCTTTCGTAACCACAGAATAATAATAATACTCCTGCAGAAGTCGCTCCCATAGTCAAGGTAATACTAAAAAAAGCAAAAGAAAATACTATTTTGAATATTTAGCGACATCTACTGACTTTAAATAAATGGATTCTGTCCACGGTCTTGTTACTGTGGTGTAGTTACAGGTGGCGTTAGTAGTATTGCTTTTATGTGACAAATGTGTCAACGATTACTTTTACTGATGTTTCTACATAATATGAAACCTGGACCATAGAAAAAAAAATCGTAAAATAAATCAAATAAAATCAATGGCGCTGAACCAAGCAACGAGGTTTAGTTAAAAGGTAATAAAAAATTGTAATTCTGTCTAAAATTTTATTATTACACATGAAAAGATAACAAAACACTTTTTTTGTATTCATCAAAATCATCTATATATTACATAGTTTAAAATTAAATTCTCGAATACTATACTAAGTTTTCTTATAATCAGTTTATAATGTTAATTTATAATTCATTACGGCATAATTGAAGTATACTTTCTATGTGTGGTTTTTGTGCGGGTAATGTTTCCGTCACTTTACAACACCATCGTTAAGCTAGGAAAGAAAAGAGAGAGATATAGCCGGTCAGTGAAAGGGCCGACGTGTATTTGCGGACTAGAATTACCACAGTGTAAGAAATCCATAAAATAAAGTAATATACAGTAAATAAAGTGCCACCTGGCAAAGTTTTAACGGCACCAAAACTTACATTGGGAGATTTACTATGTTTAACAGAAATTCCCTTAGAATTGTGTATTCTACAGGTTGGAAAAAACAACGTAGTTGCCAGGAGATACGGAATGAAATGTTTCCACATCCCTTTTTTTTTAGAGCAACTTCATTCAGATATTCTTTTTCAACCGATTCAGTATGCGTGCCAGCGCCCACGCCCGCGTAACCGCCGTTCCCGCCGCCGGGGACAGGCGGCTACTTTTGCTCCCGCACACTCTCCGGGTCCCCCTCAGGCGGCGACCCAAGACGTGTCTCGTTCCCCAACTGGGGAGGCTCTTGACGTCGCCGCCAGCGCGATACAGTGACACTGCCTATGCATTAAGCATTACACGAACAACACTGCATACACACTCCTGCACACTACATGCAGGTACATAGGTCCTGTAAGGAACCTTTTTTTTTTATTAATAAATAAAAAATGTAGGGAATAGCTAGGTTCAAACTCGCGAAAGAGTTTACACTCAGGTGACGGCCAAGCCGAGGTTCGTACCATTTAGGTAGTCCTTGTGCTAGTCACCTTTTGCGGCTGAGTGCCTTCAGCACTCGCCCCCAAAGTCACGGTGAAGCGGTAAAGGCCCTGCCGGTCAACAGCGTTAGCTAGGTTCGAAAAAAAAATCATTCAGAGAGTTCTTATTCAAAGAGTTTGTGTTACTCTGGAATAGAACGAGGTAAAATGTATATTAATTACTACAATATTTCTATGACACCAATTAAAAGGTTTAATTTTCTTTTAATTAACATTTTTTTATACTAGCTCAGCAAAGTGACGGCATTGTGCCTGATGATAAGCATAATGCAATCTAGAGACAGTGGCGAAAGAGCGGTTATCCATCGTCAGTTGTCTCTGTGATGCCGGCCTGCACAGATATCTCTTCACGCTACGCTGGAAGGACGTGATGTTATAGTAAGAAGGAAATATATCGGCCGGATGACTGTGCCACAGCTTTACAGTACGGTAAAGGTATAACGATTCGAAATGTTTAGTTCGTGCCTGGATGGAAGTTACTGTAAAGCTGTGAATCACAGCGCGTGTGGTTCTACTATGGAAGGGAGAGGAAGGGATTAGGTTGAATAGTTTTTTCAGAGCACTCGCCATGATATAAGCGTGTTCATTTAGCGAGCCAAAGTCCCTGCGCAGCTGAAGCGGCTCGATGAATTTGGTAACGTCTACATCATTCACAATGTGGTCTCTGCAACCTATCCAACGCATCAAGGAGGTATTTGGAGGATCCATCGCAGAGATGCGAACAGTTTCCATACACGGCCAAACTTGTGCCTTATATAGAAGGTAAAGCTGGCAGGGCGTGAAAACCGTCGCACCCTGTTCAGGATTCGTAGTCTCCTGGATGTTATGGAGATGACACTACCGATTTAATCACTGGATTTCAGGTCACTGTGGATATCCATACCTGAGATATTGAGGATGTCTCGCATTGCAAGCGAGACGCTCAGGAGAGTAGGAAGGGGGGAAAAGGGGGTTTTTCCTTGTAAACGCGCATACCTGATTATTCGTGGCATTGAACTCAATCAAGTTACTTGCTCCCCACGAAGGTATGCGGTGCAAGGATTGGTTAAGCTCAGTGACCAGATTCTCGCGTCTTCTTTCCATACCGTCCAGACCGCAAGTAGGCTTTCTAAAATAGGACCCATGGATGGTGCTGTCATCTGCATTGCAATGAATATGACCTAAAGATAACATATCAATGATATGCAGCAAGAACAGCGTGGGTGAGAGCACAGAGCCTTGTGGAAATCGACTGGGACACGAATTCTGCGTTCATGTAAAAAGCTGGAGGTCTATTTGCATAAGTTGTCGGGAACTCCATATACCGGTAGTTTGAAGAGAAGTCCATTGTGCCAGACCCCTATCAAAAGCCTTGGCAATGTCGAGGCTGACTGCCAGGGTCGTGCTTATCAACTGCTACACCCCAGAGGTGCAGCATGTTCGCTAGAAGATCATACGTTGATCGATTCTGGCGAAAGCCATATTGTCGATCATTTATCAAAGAGTGATCCTCTAAGTGGCGGATGAGCTGGTTGTTTATAATCCGCTGCATAATCTTGCATAACACTGAGGTAACAGCGATTGGACGGTAGTTGTCAGGGTCTGAACGATCTCCCTTTTTAGGAATCGGTTGCACATTAGCCTCTCTCCAAACCACAAGCACGGTACCGGAGACGTAAGAAAACCGGTATAAACGCGTCAACAAAAGAGACAACTCCGCTGCACAGTTCTTAAGTACTACCGCTAGAACACCGTCTGGACCACTAGCCTTCCGAACATTGAGCGATCGCAACTCTCTAAGCACGTCACAATGTCTGAATTTTATATCAGACATTGTGACTATAGTAATGATCCATGTGGTATTGGCATATTTACCAATCATTTGACAGCCAACGTCTAATCTCTATCTCTTAATCGATCTCAGATTCCCATCCATACTTTCCAACTCCTGTGAAGAAGTCTGACCTAACATACCTAGAAGAACCTAACATACGCGCATTTTTGGTTAATACAATTTATTTATTGTATCATATGCGTCTAGCGTTTGAAAATAATCTCACATGATATTAAGTGACTGAATGCTGATCCTAGTGGTAACATGTAAAGTGCGTGACGACAAATTTTCAAACATCGAAAATCTAAATAGGGCAGTTCGTTTAGAACCTGGAGGTCTTTACAAAGAATATTTAACTACATCCGCTAACCGCTACAACTTAATTAATTAGGTCAATGATTCCCAAACATTACTTGACGAAGGACCACTTTGATATCTTCGTTGGTAGCTGGAAACACGATGAACAAGAAAAACAAACTGAATCAATAGATACCAAAAATATTTTTTTATACAAAAGCTCAATAGTAACGTTAATTAAGAATATATTTTGTCCATTTTCTTCTCAAGTTCGATAATCCTAGTAAGCATTTGCTATCAAAGCTATTCAACCGATACTTGATACTACACCGTTTGCGAAATTTTAAATCTTACGCGGACCATATTTTAGGTCCTTCGGGGACGAATGTTCGGGAACCAATGATCTTCAAATATAAATTACATTAAAAATATTTAGTTATAATATTATTACAGCGAACTAATTTATTAAAAGTTAATCTATCACATTAATTATTATTATTAATACATATACATTTTTAATAACTATTCACAAATATTGTCAAATGAGGAACTTCGCTCGAGTTTCTTATATGCTAATATTAAATCTATTTAATTTGAAAAGTGTGTATTTTATTTAGGTTTCGTTCAAGTATTACGTAGGGGTGGACTATTAGGGATGATGAAGAGGACGGGGTATATGATAATTACATAAGCAATATTTTCTCATTACTCTTCATTTAAATCTTAGTATAACTAACAAGAATTTTGTGTGTAATAGTGTTAGGTTTTACAATAAAATCTCTAAGCACATTACCGATTCACCGGATAATAAGTTCACGCACCATGTCAAGCAAGTTTTAATTGGTGTATCATTATGTCAACGATGGCGATTTCTGGAAGTGACAGCCTGTGCATCTGCTATAAACCTTGTAACTATAAGTTGTATATTTCCACAAAAAAACATGAAAATAACGAGATCGAGTTTTTATGCCGGTTCTTCTTGATAACTGGGTTGTTTTCTGAACCGGTTTTAACGTTCATAAGTGCCTTATCAGGGTCTAAATTGAATAAAGTATTTTTGAATTTATGAGAATTAACTTAATGCTTACGTAATCATGAAGAGAGAGTGGGGTAAGAGTTATGTTGATAAGGGGATATAGGAGAGTCAAAAATGACCAAATTTTCACTTACGTAATACTTGATAAGCCCTCTCAGTAATCAAATGAAGGTGTTTATAAAAAAGAAATTCATTTAACTGCTGTTAATATTTTTGGCGGGATTTCGGTCTGCCATTTAGTAGTACTTATTTATTTGTTATTGATTATCTTGTGTTATTTGACCCTATATTTTGGTGGCATTTTATGTGATACAGCTTGCGGTGTTGTGTACGAGTGAATATGTTGCAAAAATTTCTTGTTGAGTTCTAGAAAAACGTTGCTAGAGAGTTGTTTGAAAAATGAAAAAAACAATCTGGTGATTTGACATTAGCAGAGTTGCTATTAATTAAGAAAAAGAGATACAATTATAATGTTCTAATTTCTTATATTAATTATGAGTATTTACTAATATATTCATGTTATATTATTCAATATTTATTCGTTTGTCTATGATCAGTTGACACAATGATTATAAACAATAAGATTATAGAAAAAAAAAAAAAACAAACTGTACAATTATATTTTTACATAAAAAAACTTTGCTTACACAGATATAAGTACTAAGTTAATTCGTCGTAAATCACAGTGATGCAATAAATTATATTTCTCATTCGTAAATAAATAAATAATTAATAAAAAGATCTGTTTTTTTTTTATTAATATATTTTAAATATTAATACGTTTTTCATGTACCTAAATTTTTATACTATACAAAATTAATAGACAAAACGGCTTTTACAAACTAACAATCTTATTCAAATTATTACTATTGTAATACAATTTTAGCCTGTTTGGCACATTTCCTTAACGTTAACGTAGTAAGTAATTAAAAAAAAAAGGTTTCGTTTTTCTTTATAAATTAATGCAGGCAAAAGCTCATTATCCGTTCAGCCTACTTTTTATCGACACAGACTAAGATAGCCTTGTGTGTGGCATCGCCTAGTACGGAAGGTTGTCTCTCAAGAAAGCTTGTTTCGTGTAACCTCGGCGTAGGCATTTCCCCCACCAGGAACGCTGCGTGCACATCTTAACTGGTTTCAATATGAAACATTTCGTCTGGACGATATTAAAGAAAATCTTGCCGACCATATTTGAGACTGACGTGTCCGCTAGCTTCAGGCAAGCGCGGAATCTGTAACAATGTTTAATAAATGTCAAGTTTGTTTTTTTAAATAAATTAGTGTAGATTGTGGCGTGCGTTCTGAGTGTGTCATAAATACAGAATTACGATCGAGTTATATGTTACTTAATTTTACGTATTTTTACCTTAAATTCATGCATTCATCATTATTTATCATAAACTGATGTGAAAACGATGAGGTTGTTTTTACTTTTTTAAATCGTTATCAAATATTCGGCATAATAAAATAATACCTACTGAGATAGCGCATCAAAAAAAAAACAGAAAAACTAAATTTATTTCCCAAGATTCTAGTTGCATCTAATGTACCCTACATTAGGTTTGGCAAATTTTAAATCAAAAGAAAAAATACAAGTGCAAATGCAAATATATAAAGATACACGAGTTTTTAAATATACTAAGAATATTGCAACCCATTTAAGGGTTAAATACTCTCCCACCTGTATATGGGGTTCATCTTACCCTTTAGTGATTACTGGTAACAGAAGGCTGGTAACGAAGCTGCTAGAGCTATCAATCGGTTTCAGTTTTTGTCAAAAATCGGCGTTAGTAGGAGCTGAGTGCATGCCCAAGATATTGTAAAGCGTTTGTTGCAGTTTACATACAGACAAATGAAGCTATAATGGCTTAGTTGGTAGTGCTAGACTTTTAAATTTTTTTTTGATAACATTGTGCCCTTAAAAAGTCATTAAAATTTTGAATTACAAATTACCGCGCGCTAGCCACAATAGTGCTTTTTCGTGAAGTCACTGATCAATCAACAACCTAGGGATGTTGATTATTTCCTATTAAGTTCCATTTTTGAATTGATTCGATTCGAAGATCGATTCACAATAGATTGTGTTCCTGAAGGTCGATTTCTCAAATGTGGATCTTTTCTGACTTATTATATTTGAGTTTTTATTCTTATCTACTATTTTTCCAGCAATCAATATTAGTTCATCATTTATTGTAAGTTTAGGAAGAAAAAATTTTTTTTAAATAAAATCTCAAATATTAATAAATTCTGCATACGAATATGGTATACTTTTTGCCCTCTAAATAGCTCATCGAGCTTCTGGAATGGTTTTCTTTTACATGCAGTGCCAGTACGATAAAGTATCACCGAACGCTGATACGCATCACACTGCACACTAAATTTAAGGTGCATAGGGATCGTGAGGTTCGAAAGGGTGCAATGCGATATCACGTGTAATTATTTTTTTATTGAACCCTATCTGCCTCTCTGTAAAATATCATAAAATTTCTAACCGTTTTTACTGGACAATGTGCAACTCATTTTTACATTAACGACAACCCTTTTTTACAATCCAATAAACGCATAGGGTACACAAAATGGCGTCTGTTAAAATAATAAAACCCATATTATTATATTTTAATGCACTCGTCGAGACGCGTCTTAATATTAAACTGTCGGACATTATTTCTACGGATCACTATATTTAAATATTATTACCCGGACGTATGTTATTTATTTATCAAATTGATTTACGAATTAGATATGTATGTTTTCTATAAAATAAAAACTATGATAAAAGTGTATGAAATAAAATTAAAGTGTGTGTTTGTAATTTCATAATTAATTTTTCTCTTCATAAATAGATATGGATGTATATACGACACCAATTGCAAAAATACAATTTTTAAAATTTTTGTATGTCTGCTTGTTCCGGGAAATATCCGGAACGGCGGGACAGATTTCCGCGGTACTTTTTTTGGTAGACAGCTGAAGTTACTCCGGCTAACTTAGATTACTTATAATTTTTGAAAATAATTAGGGTTTCGCGTCAAAAAATTGATTAAAATCCGGTTCAATACACAGTTTTTCGGGCAAGTTCTTGAATTTATGAGAAATATTTTTACTTTATCTTAATATTTAAAAAAATTAAGGTTCCGTATATAAAAAAAAAATTGCTGTGAAGAATATATGAAATGTGGGCGCAGCCGCGGGGACACGGCTAGTGTGAAATATGTATATAAAAAATTAGTCAACGTCTAAATGCATGTTCATAAGATTCATAATTTTAAAAAATAGTCATTACACGAAATAAAATGTGTCAAGATGTCACTATGGTGGTTTTTTAAAGTGTACAGTTGGATGCAACCAAGTTGGGCACAGCCTGTAGCAACATATAAATAACTGAATACTATAGTTTTAAATACAAACGATTCTACAGGGTTACGGAGAAAAACGCCACAAAAATAAATTCTAAAATCAAAAAGCCTCAACAAAATAGTTAGTACTTTGAAAATATTCGAGTGATTCCAGCCGTTAAAATTTTTAAAGAGATCGCAAGTCTGAACTTGCTTAGCGGGTCATAATATACCTACGACCGAAGCCATTTTTATGACATCTTCCCTCGTAAATTGGCGGGTAATTGCCCGAGCAACTGGCGTTTAAGATGCGTTTCTTTTCCTTATAATATTACGGATAATAAAACTTCTATGATACGTTACTTTTCATTATTTTGAATCCGTTATGTGGCTTTCTATTGCCACGATACCTGTTTTTGACGTTTGAGCATATTTATTATTGAAAATTTAAAGGTAAACTCTGTTGGTTTTTACTTATTCGTTTATTCGTTTCATCAAAGTTACATTAAAATTGATTTATATCTATGTTATTCAATGTTTGTTGTGTGTTTCGATGAAAATCCATATCTAAACTTAAATATATAATAAATAAAATTGAAGTGTATGTTTGTACTGTCAAAATTATTATGTTTTTACTAAATAGATTGAATGTATTCACGATACCTAAATCAAAAATGCAATTTTTAAAATTGTTGTCTGTCTGTCTGTTTGTTCATGGTAATCTTCGGAACTTAGGACCTTTTGATTTACGACAATAATTAGTGTTCCGTATAAAAAAAATTAATTGCTGTGAAGAATATATGAAACGCGGGCGCAGCCGCGGGAACACAGCTAGTTACTAAATAAATTCTAATGTACTTTTCAGAATAATCTGAGCAATGATTTAGGGTAAATATGTTCCATTGGGGTTAAGCAGTTATTATAATAAAATACTAGCTGTATGCCCGCGGCTGCGCTCGCGTTTCACATGTTATTCACTGCGTTTTTTTATACGGAACCCTCACAATTGTTCAATACTAAGATAAAGTAAAAATATTTCTCATAAATTCAAGCACTTTCCTTTAAAACTGTGCATTAAGTCGGACTTTATTCATTTTTTTTGTGTTTTTTAATTTTTTTTTTACGCGGAATCCTAAACATTTTCGGAAATTAAAAGTACCCTAAGTTACCCGTTGTAACTTCAGTTATCTACCAAAAAAATACCCGTCAAAATCCATCCAGCCGTTCCGGAGATTACCCGGAACAAACAGACAGACAAAAAATTTTAAAAATTGTGTGTTTTGCTATAGGTTTCGTATCTATTTAGTACAAAAAAAAAAAATTGATATTACAAACTGACAATTCAATTTTATTTATTAGTATATATGATAATGCACACAATATATGACAGTTTACGGTACGATAATTATTTTTGAATCTTAAATTGTTTTTCGTGAACAAAATCATGAGTGGCAATGAATTGTAAATAAAAGTTTGTTTAAACCTTTTCAATTGTTTATTTCTGATTGCAGGGCAGGCCGGTATAATTACTTAATTTACGAAGATGATCTAGATTTAGGGGGTTTTTAAGACGAACCAGGAGAGTGGTAGCTAGCGCAAGGGTATCAAATCAGTACCCTCTACACCACTTTGGTGTGCTACATTAGCTAAAGCTTTAGATTTAGGATCTAAAGTAGAAAATTTATAACAATGAATATTTAGAGAACTAATTTAAAGTCTGCTGAAGGTTGCCAGTGAAAACACTTCTCGTTGGACCTAAACAATTAATACAATATTCGATAAAATTAGGGAATATTAGATATATTATTTCATTCATAATGAAATGATAGAAGGGTCGATTTCAATTTTAAAAAGTATTAAAGACAAAATTGTTTCAATTTTTTTAATTGTTTTTTTTTTGGCTCCATTTATTCCTTTTTAAGGAAAAGGCAAAGGTACTAGTAGCCCATGCAGCCAAGTCAGACGTTAGGAACGAGATCAATAAATGAATGGCGGTAACAAAATTGTGACCTTCTATTACGACCACAACGGGAATGATTGGGAGATTTCAGAATTTTCGCTCCGTCTTATTATTTTTCTCTTCACTACACTTGTAAGTATCATAACTACACTATATCACGTAAAATGCTACAAAAATTACATAATATACTGCAAATACTGCAAAATAAGGACGACGACATGACAGACCAAAATCGCGTCTAGCACCCCTTTTTTATTCCATTTGTCTGTTGGGAAAGGCAAAGGTACTAGACGTTGCATCCAAGCCTGACGTTTGGCACACTTTTCATACAATGCTCTAACAAAATAGCGGTCCTTTGTTTAAGCGTCCCCGTATAAAAAAGTGGTTGGGAGGTCTCAGAATTTACGCTCCGTGCAACTACTTTCAAAACACTTCACTTGTGCACAATAAACAAACAATATTACATAAAAAGTCACCAAAACTACATAATGTATAGTTAAATATCACAAGTTAATGCATTTAAAATACGGACTATTACATGAAAGACCAAAATTGTGCCAAGCACTCCCTGTGTTACATAATCTGTGCAACCGTTTCGAAAAAACCACGTAGGAACGATAACGTCGCGCTGCATTATCGACCATTACGGCGAACTGTCAAACGCAGACAGCACGTTAAGAGCAATAATCTATCGGTGCATCCTGTAATGTATTCCCGTATAAACTGCGCCGGGAACAGGGTCGTGCGGTTAAGGGCTTTCCGAGTAGGAGATTCCGTCCCCAATCGCTATGATTGTATAGTGAAAAAATGGCATTCGTTATGAATCGTTTTGTGTTTTTAAATAAGACACAGATACTACTAGCAACACAACGGATATATAAAGAAAATGTTATATAATCGAAGAACGCACATTAGGAGTTCTTGGCACGAATTCTTTTGTCTTGTCAAAAATCTTTGTTTGTAATTTATTAACTTGCATCTTTTGATTCTATATCATGTAATTTTGGTGGCATTTTACGTGTAGTATGGTTTGATTATTGTTCATAAGTGTAATGAAAACAATTATTGAGTGTGTGTAATGAGATCTCGAAAAAGTATTATCCAAATTTCTAACAAAAGGCTGCCATTTTATAAATATAATACAAAGTTGGGACAGGAGAACTTTGTACCCGTAATAAGTTTATATAAAAAATTGTATATATTTGCTCACTACAAGCTTTTCTTTGCTTGCTTGTCAGTGGTTGGATAATTAGGCAATAATTAAAACATATAAAATTTCTAATGACACTTAGGATGAAATCCTTAGACCTGAATTTCAGTGACAACTGCGGCGGCCCATAAAGTAAAAAAAAAAAACGAATAAATGTACCTAGGGTAATTCGCGTGTTAATAACATCTCAAGCCGAGTTTTGTGATGTTCTGGTACCCTAGTCCATAGTTACAATTTCCCCGGGTGAGTGTTCGAAGCGTTCGCGACAAAGCACGAGGGAAGCTGGCAAGGCTCTTCAGGTTGATAACATTAGTCAGTTTATATAGTGTCCAAGTGTATTTGGAAGTTCACAAAGGCATGATAAGTTGTTGGGATCTATATTTTGTTTACTTTTAATGATTGGGGTTTTGAATTCATCATCATCATCATATTTTGTTCCCAACTCACTTGGTGACGGCGCAAAACAATTTCTCCTTCCATATTTAAAACTCGCCGCAAAAAGGTAACTAGCACAAGGGCACCAAAGTGGTATGAACCTCGGCCTGGTCGTCACCTGTGTAGAGAAATTTCCACGGAATTTTTTGAACCTTGCTAATCCCTACATTTTTTATTTATTCGTGTAATGATTGATTTATGGTCAGTGACACTGTATCGCGTTGGTAGCGGGGTCAAGAGCCTCCCCAGTTGGGAAACGAGACACGTCTTGGACCGCCACCGGGCCGGGACGCGGAGTGTGTGCGGGAGTCCCCGGTATTGGGTACGGCAGTTTTTCGCGGGTGTGGGCGCTGGCAAGCAAGTAAACGCGGTTGATGCGGGAAGATCCTTTTCATGCGAGTGATGTTATCGTCGCGGTCGGTCAAGATGATATGCGATAGGCGCAGCTCTCCGCATTAGGGTCGGGCGAGTACGAGACGGCTTATACTATGAGGGGATTCGGGTGTCTCTGCGCGTTCGAAGAAGGCGCGACACTCGGTTTTAATACGAACCTGATGGTGGGCAGATTCAGATCTCTGTGAAAATCCACATTTCTCTGATATCAGCGAGCGCCTGCGGCTTTCATTACAAAACGATTTTGAATCTTTTGTAAGGCGCGCATCTGAGGTTTCCAAATAGTGAACACAAGTGCGCAGTACGTGATGATGGGTCTAACCACCATCTTGTACAGGGTAACTTTATGGTGGAGGGCCATTTTAGTATTAGAGTTATAGAGACGGTGGCCTAACATCATGGCTCAACTTTCTTGAGATGAGCTTTGAAAGTCAGTTAGGTCTAGTTGAAAACCTAAGTATCTAACTTCGGTGTTATAGGGGAAATCAGTACTTGCGTACTTGATAGGCCTGGGGTTTTTTTTTGTGGTCTCTTGTGAACATGATTGCGGTACTCTTCCTCGGGTTTATTGCCATACGCCATTTGAAGTACCAAGAGCTGAGAACGTCGACGGCTCTTTGGACGTATTTTCGGAGGATAGCTCACTTACGAAAGCATAATAATTGACTGTGTCGTCCGCGTAAAGACCTATCTGAACTTTATCAAGTGCAGGGAGGTCTGCTAGATAGTGATTAAAAAAGACAGCCGCCAGAATGGAACCTTGATTCCTGCGCGTATCGGGTGGGCTATAGAAAGAGCGTTCTCTACTCTATAGCGGAATGGTCTTTGAGGTAGTTGTGTATTATGTGGACTAAAGTGTCGGCGATGCCTAGCTCAATGAATTGTAGACAAGACATATGTGCCAGACCTTGTGAAGTGCTTTGGCGACGTCAAAGAAAACTGCGAGCGTATGCCAATGTTTCTTAATGTTCTTTTTAAATTTAGAGAGCAGGAACCCCGTGAGCGGTGTACTTGATGCATACATGAGTGTCTGGCTCGGAACCAAAACTGATGGGGAGGCAAGACATTTTTGTCCTTAATAACCTCTATGAGACGGCTCATAAGGACCCGCTCATAGAGTTTTCCTATTGTGTTGAGAAGACTAATGGGACGGTAAATATCGGATAGTCTGGCATCTTTGCCATGTTTGTATATGACTATGACTATTGCTGCTTTCCAGGTGGCTGGAAATTTGTGATTCTTGATGGCCGCATTGAAGATGCAGACCAACAACGCGATCAGAGGTGAGGGAAGAAGCTTAATCACTTCGTTCCTGATACCGTCTGGACCGGGGGATTTTTTAGGCTTATAAACCTTAATGGCACTGCTGCCCGAGGCTACCGGCTCAGCACTCGGCTTTTTTGAAATCCTGAAGACCTTACGTACGTTCAGGGGGGGTATAGTAACGATGGTACGGTCCATCTTCATGGATCGTGCGAGTTTCCAGTACGCAAGGTAGGATGGTTTTAGCTTTTCTAGAAGGCTGTCCCACCTATTGTTACGGATTTGATAGATGCGGTCTTTCACCGCTCTACGTAAAGAACACCAGGCGCGCACGTTTCTCCTCAGTCGGATACGTGTCGTGGGCGCGAGTCGCGGTGTGCTTTTGATTGAGCAGGGCTCCACGTCATCGAGGAGTACAAAGCGGCGATCGTTCGCCGCTTGCACCTCTTTCGAGGTCTCCTCGATGCCGGTCTTGAGATGCTCAACCAAAGCATCGATCATGAGGTCCGCGTCTGCAGACGTATCCAGTACATCTGGGATTCTACCGAGAGAGGGGTTGGACGGATGGTCCTTTAAATAATGGCCAAGTTTGTAGTAGTCCGTTATTTTTAAAACTGGCGGGCTAGCACTGCTGTCATCCGTTTGACCTAATTGTAAAATGACTGGGCGGTGGTCGGAGTCAAGTTCATGTACGACTTGTATGAGACGCACACAGAGAGCGAGACTCCTTTCATCAAAGCTATATTTAGAACTGACGGGCGACAGTTCGCTTGATAGTGGGTGGGCTCTAAAGGCGCGATAACTTCAAAATCGAGCACCTGTACTAAGCGCGTGAGTCTCTTCCCGTTGGGAGTGTCACACGAGCTGTTCCAGACTGTGTTCCCGCAATTGAGATCACAGGCGATGATGACCGAATCGCCTGAGGCGAAAAGCATCTCTAGATCTGACCTTAAGGATGATTTATTGGGGGTAATGTATGCAGACACAAGTACGATCGACTGATGACCAGTCATACCAACTCTGCGTACTGAAACTTCCATGTTGGCGGTTTGCGGTGCTACTAACGGCAGGCAATACAGTGAGCGTTTATAATACGTAGTCGCCTTTTACGACACCCACGGGAATGTATGGGGTGTTATTATATTTACACGCCATACAGATTTACGTGATTAAGTGAACAATATATATTTATTAATTTTTTTAATTGTCCCAATGCTTAAGAAAAAAATGTTGGTGGAGGGTAAGAGGAATCGGTAATGTCCGAAATTTTGCTTATGTATTATTGGTACAGACCCTTGTGATTGGTGATAGTGCATGCATTATCATTGTATCGCGCTGGCGGCGGCTACAAGGGCTCGTTTTGCGAACAGACCCCGAAGTGTTAAATAAACATCAAAAGTCACAATGAACGACTTACGAATCACTAATCCGTCCCTTTTCACTTCAGTAATCTGTATAATGGTCGGTAAAACGTTATATAGTGGAACAACATTCCCTCAACGTCGGATCGCAGCTGACGGGGGGGGGGGGGGGGGGGGTGGGTTGGGGGGGGGGGGGGGGGGGGGGGGGGGGGGGGGGGGGGGGGGTGGGGGGGGGGGGGGGGGAAAGCTCACGTGTATCGCGCGCTTAACGAGCGAATACTATTTCTTTGTATGCACTTCGACTTGACCGCCGCTTTACAGAGTAGTGCACAAACAGAGGTCTCATGTCTAATTAGACAATTTTTAAACAATTACGTGTATTCGCTTTATTAACATTCATATGCTCATTTAAATAAACATTGCGCATAATCCAGATATTTCCACTGTTATTTATAACGGAAATTCGCATAATGTAAAATATTTTTTTATTATATCTTCATAACAGGTACAATTTGATTTTCTTACTTTTTACGTTAATTGTTTATAGCTCATCATTCATAATCATCATCATCATCATTTTTGTAACACAAGGTTGTGCATAATTTGAACTCGTCTCAATTTTTGTTATTTACACGATTTTTTTAAAACATTTACCCTCCTAATTTTGTTTTGTTCAATTTCAATGGGATTATGTTTAATGGGCTATGTTAAAATATGTAAGTAGTAGTGAGTAATATTTAAAAAAAATCGTATTTACTTCCAAAAAGGTGGAAGTTCATTCCTGATGAAAGACTTACGATTTCTCTGTGGTTAACGCTTACTCTGTAAAAATTTCACGTTGGGCTTGTCGCGCACTCGCTCCCGCTTCATTTGCCAAAGTTTTTGGTCAAGCTGCTGTATTGAGTAGTGATGTGATGACTTTATTTATCGGTAGTTTAAATTACACTTATACTGTTTAGTTTATTACCAAATTGCATGCATGCATGTAACAGTTATAAAAGACAGAGATAAGTAATAAGATTTGAAATTAACTAATCATACTTTTATCGGTCCTAACTAAGATATATCCAAAGTTAGAGATCAGAAGTTCCGAGATATTCAATGGAAAAATTATAGTACACATTTGCATGCCCGTTTTAATCTATGTATGTATTAAATTAGCAGTATATTTATTAATATGTATTGGCAGTAAAAACATGTGCCGTGACACCAAACGGAATGACTACTTTGTGTAATTGTGTGCGTGAGGCGGGCCTTTCTGTTGGACTATATATTTTTTTTTAAATATTATTTTTCATTTCATATCTTACATTCTATCAACGCTATGAACGCCATTTTTCTTTAACTTTGATGAATAAACTCGGTCGAGAAGATGTAAACAATACATTTTTACAATCCGAAACATTCGTTCGAGAGAAATAAGGTAATAAAAAAATATATGTTTAACAAACGAAAAGTCAGTCGCGATACTAACACGAGCTAATAAATTAAACGAGTCAAATGATTTTGTACATGTAGGCGTCGAAAACAGAAACGTCGTAGTTTATGTTTTGGTTTTACTTTTTTTTTTAAATCAGTTTGTTATACGATACGAAATCTCTTAAATAAAGTTTGTAGATTTAACAGGGTCTCTATTTTGAGTAAGTCAGTCATTTCGTAAGAAATCGAGATATTAAACAGAAGCACTCCTGGTAAAACATAGACGAAGGCCAGATGTATTCCTACTGCTGGTTAAATTATATATGGGTATCATCTCCAATCCGCGAATTATGAGCCACTCGTAACTTTTAAAGGGACCCGCAGAGATTTATAAAATAGCGCGCGAAAAAGTTTACATTCTCGTTAAACTGTGAACAGTTTTGTCTACGATAAATAACAATAAACTATTATCGAATAACTAATAAATAGGAATGGATAAAATAAGGAATGAATATATTAGAGGGAGTTTGAAAGTTGCGTCAATGGTAGAAAAGTTGAAAGGTTCTCGTTTGTCGTGGTATGGACATGTTACGAGAAGAGAGGAAGCGCATGTGGGTAAAATAGTAATGAATATGAATGCGGAAGGAAGGAAAAGTAGAGGAAGGCCAAAGAAAGTGTGGATGGAGTGTGTAAGAAATGACATGAAAGAAAAAGGAGTGAATGAAGAGATGACGGCTGATAGGGGTATGGTATGGAAGAAGATAACATACTGCGCCGACCCCAAGTGAGTTGGAAAAAGGCAGGAGAATGATGATATTATCGAATAACTATTATGATAAATTATTATCTTCTTAACTTCACACTTTCACAAAATCAAATCTTAATGTTAATATCCTATAGTAATATACGATGCGTCGTTCCTACGATATATGCCGGCACTTATTTAGAATTGATGTTTCTAGAAATTAGTTGCTATTAATTTTTTTTACCGTGTCTATAGTTATTTCATATGTTGCTATCGTTTTTTTAGTTGTTATTTAGTTAAGATGAAGCTACCTACATGTTTTAGATATTTTAATGTAATATTTTCGTTTCCACTCAATTTTTTTATGTACACGTGCTATTGTTTTCTTTCGATATCCACAAGTGTTATTATTAATATTAATATAGTTTTTTTTACAGTAATTTGCTCTATGAGGGACAGTTGTGATGACTTACATTAAAATTTACATACACCTTATATAGGTATTTACAAGTAAACCGAATTAATGGCGATTGTTTTCGTGAAATAAATAAATTAACCAATAATTAAAAAAAAAACCTTTAAATGTTTGTACATTCTAATCGATGTGTTTGAAAAGTGTTATTATGCTTTCGATAGAAATTTTATCGACAACGGCACATCACTACCGTGTAAGCCGTAAGTGGCTTAGTTACACCCCGAGTGCCGCCAAATACCACGATGCGGGTACGTAAGAACAAAAGAAGGATTACGCGAAACCTTTTCTTGAGCACTCGAAAAGAATTAGCGGTGAACGGGCGATTGTGTTTTCTTTTTTAGTCTCGTTAGAGTGTATTTATTGAATGGTCAGCGTTAAATAAAGCCGGTGTTGCCCGCATTTGAGCTTTTAAGTTAGTTGCTGTTGCACTTTTAGTTACTTTTTCTTTAATTTCTAAGCTGTAGTTTGCACATCTGTCAATCACCGAATTAAATTTAAATTGACTTTAGTTTAAATTGATAGTTTTGAAGTGAAAACGTCTTTAGCCGCGTTAAGCGATTCTCGGTAAGGGAACAATTTATAGATTCGCTTTACCAGTGCTATGACGTCAGCCGTACGATATGCTACAGGATGTCAATTATAAGATGGCGTTTAAGTGCTGGCGGCTATAGACAAATAATACAATTTATATTAACGCAGTATTTATGTTTTGAGTATGAATTAATTATATGGAAATGGTCAAAATTATTGCTAATAGATGTAAAAACCAGATAAATGTTTATTTATTTATTTATTTGAACACTAACAAGATTTACATTTTGATTTAGATATGTACTATGAACAATTTGAGGACACGTGATAAATGCAACCTTAATTATAAGTGATCACGTTGAATTATATATTGAAAACAAGCTTGTACAAACCAAAAAGATACAAAAGAATAAATAAATCTGTTGAATATTAGAATTGATAAAGTTTAAATTACTCAAAAAAAAAAAAAACGACTCCAAATTAAAAGTGGAATAAACTTACATTAATTTTAGGCTTTAAATAATATATATATATATATATATATATATATATAATATATAGCATTATTATCACTTTCGTAAGTAGTTAGATTTATACATTTTAAGGCTGTTTTGAAAAATGTCTATATTTTTAGTTTTAGATTTTTTGTTAAATATAGTGAGATTATTCTATTTAGAGGAGAGTAAAGACCTAAATTTGTCCGACGATAATTTGTGCTAAATAGATTAAATCGTTTCGCTCGAGGTAGTTTCCTCGGGACGTTAAATTTGACCCTGGTTAACAGTTCAGGTGTGTTCGAAATGCCGTTTACTAACTTATATAAGAATGTAAGATCCAGTAATTCTCTACGGTCTTTTTGTTATGTTAATAATTTCTATCAGCAAATTATGAAATCGAGTTTTCAATTCTGTCAGCAGTCCCCATGGGTGCCTAGTTTATTTTTTCTATTATAATTGTCATTTCTGTTCGTTCTAGGTTACTGTTTAAATTACATGTCCGGTTGCTAGCATTTCCGGCTGAACGAAACGCTTGTCACACAAGATCGGTGTAGTTTTAAAAGTACCTCAGGTCAGTCAGTTTGATAAGAAATAAAAACAATTACACAATATACTGCATGCCGAAAAATGTCATCAAAAGTGTTCATAAATTTATTATCAAATATCGTCACATTTATATATATACATAGATATTAAGATATATCAAGATAAATATAATTGAAGTGTCTGTTTCGGCTAATCTTCAGAACGGATGGACCGATTTCGACGTAACTTTTTTTGGCAGATAGAGGAAGTTACTGCGCGTTATTTTGCGAACATTGTTAGGTTTCCGCGTAAAAAAAGTTAAAACTCATGAAATGTGGACAAAATACGATTCAATGTACAGTTTTTTACAGATACGTGCTTGAATTAGTGATAAATATATTTGCTTTCTTTTTGTATAAAAAATAGGAAAAATATTTAAATTTATTCGAATTAAATACGATTTAATAGGTGGCATCACAAAACATTACTTTCCAATTATTTAAAAAAAATTATATTACGCAGTGAAGAATATCTAAGAAAAGCCGCGGCCATAAAGCTAGTATATAATAAATGAGGTATTGGAACATCAGTTAGAAATGTAGCTATAAGGTAACTACTAAACTATGACATAAAAAATCATAATTACATTCCTTGCAGAAAGTAAATTTATCGCCCGAAATGTATGACACTGGCCTATTAAACGCCAGGGCCGTCGGCAGGGGAATATTCAGGGGCTTAAAATCTCATAATATTTCACTAAACAACTAAGGTATAAAAAATTATCACACTGCCACAAACTAAAACAAATAAAATATTTTTTTTGGTGTTTAAATCTTTATCTTTCAGTAACTTCTGCCCAAGAGTTCGTTAACTGTAATCTCTAGGATTTTTTATGAATTGCTTATAAAATATTTTTTATACTCAAACAAAAGCTTAATATTATATAAATAGCTAGATATACATATCAAACTTCCTTGAAAAAATATATAATTGAAGGTGAAAACAGCTTCGAAATTAGATGCGTTATTTAGTTTTTTTTTTAAGTTAGATTTGATTTTATATTATGTATAGCTTTTCTCGGTAAAAGTCGGTTTTACATGGTGGTGGTAGGGCCTATTTCCTAACAATGCCCGTCTGGGTAACTACCACCATCAAGTTCGAAAACCTGTCGTCAATTACCATTAGGTGTGTTTCGGCTTCATCACTTGAGAACCAGTATGTAGGTTTAGTGTGTTTACTATCCTGGACCACATCGCCACTTAACATAAGGTGAGATAGTGGTCATAGCACTGGCCATATATCGTGTAAAAAAGTCGGCCACAAGTCTTGGAAAAAAAATAAAGAAAATTGTTAATTGTTGTTTTTTTCTGTTTATAATTAATTCTTTTTAGTCCTGGTTTCGTTTCGTTTTATAATATTCAGAGTTACAAGAAACATTTTTTTTAGTCAACCTTTTGTTAGAACTCCTCAGAGAGTATTTGTGATTTCTGAAAGTTCACACTCCGCATTATTGTTTCCAATTAAGTCTGTATAAATTACAAATCAGGCACTTGGATACCAGTTTGGATCACTTTACTAAACTAAACTAAATAAACTAAACTAAATGGCTTCAAAACTAAATGGTGATAATCATTGAATAGTCCAAACTCTATCCTCTATCACCACATAGGGTTCTATTATTACGTGCATCTTATTACGGCCCTGGTAAATACAACTGAGATGGCTTCATTGTCATTCTGTAAAACACTATTTCGCATAGACCACGGAGGCTTGCGGAATTAAACTTTGCTGTCTCTGTATTGGGGTCTGCGGACCGTTACCCGCGTGGGCGAGCCGTCTCAGTCGTGCAGATTCTAAACGGATAATAGACAATATCGCCTCGGGAATAGACAACGTTAAACACTGTTTCCATAGACAATTTCGTTTTTTTTTTTATCAAACGAAAATTTTTGCCGGCATCTTATTGATATAATTCCCTTGGGTTTTTTTGAGGTTAAACTATGTAATTTGGGTGGCACTTCACATGATATATTATGCGGGTGGTCACTGTCCATAAGTGAAATGTGTTCAAAATAAAAAATAAAGGATATGAATTCTATAGGGCTACAAAAGTCCTTGAATGGCTACAGCAAGATTGTCACCGTTTTGCTAGAAAACTGGTATAAGATTAGAGATTGAAGCTATAATGGTGCAGTGGATAGTGGAGCCGGATTTTGCGTTAATGGACGCGGGTTTAAATCCACCTATATAACTCTAAAATCAGCCTGAGCTTTCTGCATGGTGGTAGAGCATTTTCTAACAATGCCTGCCTGGGTAGCTCGAAAACCTGTCGCCAAATACCAATAGGTGTGTTCCGGCTACATCACTTAGCAATACTTCGAGGCTTAGTGTGTTTACCATCCTGAACCACATCGTCACTTAACATCAGGTGAGATTGTGGTCAAAGCAATGAGCCTATAGCATGTAAAAAAAGGTGTGTGTTTCGTACAGAAAATTAAAACACATGAAATTGTAAAAAATATTTGATCAGCAACATCAAAATCAAAACAATTTTTTTCCATATAATATTTAAAATCTATATTAAGGAGTGAAAAATATATAAAACGCGGGCGCATACTTTGAAAGGGTACAAAATTTATTTATATTCTTATCTATTTTCTGTAAATTTCATTTGTTTTGTTGTTTTTTTTTTTTCTTTGTGCAACGGCGCCATTTTCTACTGTGTTCGAAATACGAAATCGGGCGCGCATCTCAATGGGCGGGTAATGGCGCGGAATCCATAGACTAAACAGTTTTAAAGTTTTCAATTTATTTTTACACTCTATTTTGATACGTACATGTTAGACGAAATTTCTATAACCGATTGATGCATCAAAGAACAAAATTTCCTTCTTTATAATTTACATAATCGTAATGATACTCATTACTTTAATAGGTAATAAATAAATAAAATAAAATAGACTGTGAATTTAAACTTACAATTGCTAAGTTCAACCTTAATATGTTAATTTATTTCTATTTGACGTAAAGTTTTTTTTTATTACTTTGGTATTTAACGCTTTGACTTCACCACGATTTTTGATCGAAAAGGCGCCGAAATCAATGTCATAGAACTGTCAGAAGCGACGCCATCTTGGCTTTACGGGTGCGTTCTTTTATCGGCACGCTTCGCGGGATTTATAATGTGTGAATAATGCGATCGTCTGAGGTTAAATACGTTTTCTGACAATACATAAATTATGAACGTCACCGAGGGGAGACTAGTGATGGGTGAGTTTTTCTCTCAGATTTTTAGCAAATTTAATTAAAAACTGAACGAAAATTGACAAATTTCTTGTTATTTTATACTAATGCCCGCAATTACTTTTACGTAAAATATATCTACTTTTTGAATTAATTTATTATTATTTTTTTTACTTTTGAACAAACGAAATGAAGCTCTTCTAAATCTTTTCTTCAGTTTAATCCTAGATTATTCTCAAAACTACATTGAAATCGGTTTAGTTACTACTAAATACAGGTGCTGGTGGTGCTGGCTAAGAACACATAATGTGTGTGCGATTTTGTCCCGCAGGTACTCGGGTTCCCGTATCGACCCACCCACCGTGTCTAGAAACCATAAGGGACCTTGATATCTGCCATTCGCTACCAGCGTAGTTTCAGCTAGGATAAATTCCGCGGAGTTTACGTCTAAGCTTGCAACCCAAGGCAAGATCTGTATCACTTTGGCGCTCTTCCGGGTGAGAGCTCTAACGGGTCGTCGATAATTATGTAAGCAACATAATGAACAATTTTTAGCCTAACCCCCCCTTATTATCAGGAATAGTAAATAAAACTCCTTCCATGATTATGTTAGCATTAAATTAAACGAAAATTAATAATAATCATTGCTTACGTAAACACTATTAAGACAAGTCATTGAGCAAAGCATGGGGGTCTATGATAATTAATTTATGCTTGTGATACTTGACAAGCCCCTGAGTGCTCTTCCTAATAGTTCAGTGAAGATGTCAAGGCCCTTCCAGTGAAAAGCATTTAGACAGTTCGAAAAAAGAAACAAAGTAAATATCGATAAAATTGTCTGTGATTTCGTAATCAGGAACATCACTAGTTAGGTGAGGTGCGTACCGGCGCGTGATCGCGTAGCGTCTCTATCGTTTGCGGCTGAGATAACTATTTTTTTCTTGTTTATCGGAATGGAAAGGTCCGTTTTTGTTAGTCCGGAATGACAACAATGGAACCGCGCGCACGTTTCGTTTTTACGCGAAATCATTTATTATTTCACCTGTGTCCTGATAGATAGATATCAAAACTGGGTAACTATGGGGACTACCGACAGAAGTAAAAACTGTAAACATTAGAATAGCTGTTTTTTTAATGTTTAAATTTCATAATTGGTTAAGAGAAATTTAACATAAAACTTGTATCTAATTGTACTAACAGGAAACAAAGATACTTCTCGCAAATTGTACCAGTAAAACTATGTACTGAATCGGATTTCGTTCACAGAGTTTTTAATTTTTTTACACGGAATTCTAATTCTTTTCGAAAAATAAAAGTAGCGCAAGTTACTTAGAGTGAATTCTGCTATCTGTCAGAAAAGTCTCGTCAAAATCGGCCAAGCCATTCTGGAGATTAACCGGATGAAACTTATATAAACCGACGGACAAAAATTTTAAAAGTTGTCTTTTTGTTATAAGAATTTATTTATACATTGATATATATTTAGTAAAAAGTTATTTGATATTACAAACAGACATTTCAATGTTATTTATTACTGTAGATGAAGAGCAAGGCTGTCATTTCGTCGAGTACGAATAACAATACAGGACAACAGCGAAGTTAGTTCGGGAAAAAAATCTAACGTCTTTTAACTGGGTGTTCATTGGTGTTATAGTCGACGGCTGTCCCGGAAAGGGTTTTAACCTCATTAATGAAATTCCATATGTTAATATAGTTTTTGTCTGTCTGTCTGTCTGAACGTATATAAAGTCTATGTTATTAAAAGGATCGATAGATTTTTAAGGAATTAGAAGAAAATTAAGTAATGATATGACATAAGATTATGTGCATGTTAAATCTAGAGTTACTGGCTCTCAAGAGAAGGTGCCGGAACACGCTTATAGTTGTCTGGCGACAGTTCAGCCAGTTACTTGTACTTCAGGATCGTTGCAAGTCACGGGAGGTGGGCGAAGAGGTGGGGTTGAGAAGTGTGTGCACTCCCCCATCCCCGCTGGGCCATTGCACGACGAGGCCCGGTGGGTTCGCTGCAGGGGGCGACGCGGTTTTTGCGAAAGCCACCCCGTGTCGCTCCATCCCAAATGCAGCGGACGGCCCCTGGGGGTTTTAGTGGGTATTTCCGGGCGCTCCACGCCCGGGTGAGTCCCACACTGGCACGGAGCTCGTCACTCTTATCTATTGTATTGGGAGACTTTGATCCCCTAAATACAATAGATAAGGGTAGTGCGTAAATACATTTCCCCCCGTCAAAAAAAAAAGATCGTTGCAATTGAAAGGATGTGGTCTCCGTCTACACTTATAGGAAAGAGGCGTGACGTTATGTACGAACGTAATTAAAAAAGAAATTAGTCACAACTGTCTAACTATTCTCAGATACATACCAATCGAAAATAGTATAACTTTTATGTATATAGATGAGTAAGAGAAGTCGCAGGATAAAATTAGTTAAATTAATTGGACGATATTCGTCTATTAACGTTTATAGATCACCCTGATCGGACATAAAGATAAAGTGGCCATCTTTTCTATGTATGCAGGTAGGAAATGTTACAGAATTGTTCCCTTCGTGGCTTTATTATACATTTGATACAAGCGAGAGAATCGAATTGTAAAGGTTTTTATTTCATTTTTTCTTTTATACAAGACTCACCAAGTATATCCGCTTGCATTACCAGTTTCTGATTTTTATGAGATTCTGGCTTCGGATTGTGCAGCGACAGAAGTTGTTTTTTTTTTACAATGTATAGGCTTAGCGAGTGATTTGTTGATAGCCAGAATTATTTTTAGGCCTTTCTTCTTACTTAATGGTTATGTTATACAAACATTTCTACCAGTGGCACGTTACCAGATTATTCTCCCTTTTTCCCTCCCCTCCCCCCTCCCCTCCCCCCCCCTTCCCCCTCCTGTATTATTATAATTAATACTATACTATAATTAACGTGTCGAGTACCCATAAAAATAAGACATTAGGAAGACAATAGGAAAACAATGGAAAGCTGGCGTAAACGCCAGGCAAGTGCGCAAGGGTTTAATAATAACAAAGGTGCTGTTATAAAAACTAAGTACAGCAATTAAAAAACCTACTGACTTAAAATGAACGTAAGTAATGTCTTACGGATACCTTATACACATGTTTCATTTAGTGCGATTCTTGAGATAATAATAAATTGTTTTTAAATTTTGTTTTGAAGCTAATAATATAACACGACGAGAGATTACGGATGGGTGGTGGTAGCACCACCAGCACTTAGTGGCAGCGTACCTAAAAGCACCGGGAAAGGCTACGGTTTTATATCTTGGAACAACTAAAACGTGTGGGCATCATATATAACCTCGACCATAGCTTAGCCATCTTTCAGAACATCTAGTCTTTTAGCTAAGTACTATACTGATCTAAATACGGACTTTTTTTTTTTTTTGACCCGAGCGTGAAGCGCCCGTAAATACCCACTAAAAACCCCCCGGGGCCGTCCGCTGCATTTGGGATGGGGGCGACACGGGGTGGCTTTCGCAAGCAATCTAAATACGGACCTAATGAAATATCTTGATGTATATACAAAGTTTTAAAGCGACGATGGCGAAGCGTGTAGTATGCCCGGATTCCGCGTCAATCGACGCGGGTTCGAACCCCACCTATCCGAATCTAAAATCGGCCTGAGCTTTCGGTAAAGGAAAACATCTTGAGGAAACCATAGCATGGTGGTAGTTTGAAAAATCTCAAGTTTGAAAACCTGTCGCCAAAAACCTCTAGGCTTTGTGTGTTTACCATCCTGGACCACATCGTCCCTTAACATCAGGTGAGATTGTGGACTTGAGTCTATTCCGTGTAAAAGTAAAAATAAATATACCTTTGACATTTCACTTTCTACGAAATTAGATAATTATATTTAAAGAACAACATGAAATAAGACAAATAATATAATTATATCTTCCATTTTATGAAATGCATTCCCTTATCTCGTCGAGTCGTGTCGCGGCCGTGTGTGTGTCTGTCACCTAACCGCCTTATTCTTGAGAATTGTCACTGATATCTCTTATTCTACTAGCTGTGCTATGATCCCATCATATGTTAATATAGAGATAAATGAATTTTTGCAATAAACGTGTGTAAAAATCACTACATAATTTGGTGTGTACTACTAGGATAATAAATTCATGGTGTGATAAAAGGCAAGATACTCTATCTATCTATCTATTGAACTGAAAGACGTCCACTGCTGGACATAGTTTCTCCTGCAAAGATCCCCACGACGAACGGTCTTGCGCCACTGGCATCCAGCGGATTCCCGCGACCTACACCAGGTGGTCGAACCACCTTGTGGGAGGCCTACCCACGTTAGATCTTTTGGTGCCTGATAGCCATTCGAGAACTTGTTGGCCCCATGGGCAATGGGCTGTGAGCAGTGTGCCCAGCCCTCTGCCACTTAAGTTTAGCAATTTTTCGGGCAATGTCGGTTACTTTGGTTCTTCTGCGGATCTGCTCATTCCTGATTCGATCACGCAATAAAACTCCAAGCATAGGTCTCCATTACCCTTTGAGCATTTTTTTAAGCTCATTGTGAGCGACCACGTCTCAGTACCGTATAGCATCAGTAACAAAACACACTGGTCGAAAACTTTTGCCTTGAGACACTGCGGTATTTCGGACGAGAAGAGTCTGCGCAGCCTCCCGAACGTGGCCCAATCGAGTTGGATTCAACGATTAACCTCTTTCTCGAAGTTGGACCTACATAAGTAGAAGGTTTGTCTCCGGTATACATAACTGTCAACAACTTCGAGCGCAGAGTCACCGATTTTTATAGGAGTTGGTACAGTATGGATATTAGATATGAATTTCCTCTTGTCCATGTTCATTTTAAGGCCAACTCGTTCGGAGGCTTTACTGAGGTCATCGAGAACCGTACTTAGGTCTTCTACGGTCTCAACCATGACTACTTATATATATCAGCATAGCGGATATGTGCTATGTATTGATGAGCAATCTTCTCGTGCAGCCCTTATAGCTGCAGCAGCTTAGCAACAGTGCAGCGTGTGCTGACCATCTTTATTGACAAATAAAAATTACAATTAAAAAAAATTACAATTAATACTTAAAAATAAACAAAGTTGGGAACTACAAACTACATTATTACTAAAGTACGAACTAATGGGGGTACACGGGGAAGCTTATCAGGGCTATTCCCTTCGACGGTAGCCTCTCCTTTGTCCGCGCCTACGGACAAGTCAGCTGGGTGAGGCACACAAGGTGCGTCCCTCGTGGAGTAATCTTCTGAGTTTCCTGGAAGCTAATCCTGCTATCGGTCGGACTCTGAGGGGTCAGGGAGATGCGCCCGATCTGTACGGGTTATAGTCACGGACCTCCTTCAACTACCTACTCAGCTAGGCGAGGACCGCGTATGAGATCGCGCGCCTGAGGCCTATGTCTTAGAGACAAGTATCCACCTCTTCCTCTCCGTCTACGCTGCTGTGTTCGCCGTTTATGTAATTGAGTGTAAAAAGTATATGTAATTTAGCTTAACCAAATCGTAGCGTAATCTATTTTAAGACACCGACATCTATTGACAACATTCCTAAACATTTTATTAACTATCAATGAATTTAAAGTTCCGATTTTCGGCATACATTTTGACAAATCTTAACATGCGCAATGAAACGTGTTAAGACTTGAACACAGTATATTTATGGTTTAATTTTTTAGGTCATTAAGTGCAATAGTTTTTGAGACAAAATCTAAATAAAAAAACCTTTTATTCTATGTAATAGCTTGCGAAATCTAAATAACTTCTGTTGTAGACAGTCGTCTCTTTCACTTATACATAATAGTTCATAGAAAAAGTCGGAAGCTGTGAAATCGACAGGGTGAACGTTGTAACAGAATCAGGCGCTTCAGTAATTTACGACCTCCAATTAGGCCGCTAGAGATCCTATCTAATTTTTTCTTCGTTGTGCTTCCACTATTAATAAATGCATGGAGTCGTATCGTCGTAATTCGAAATAATTTATTTTTTTCGATCTGACTAACTTTTTAGATCAGTAAAACCTGGACAACTTCACCTGGTTTTTTTTTTTGTGAAAATATTTTATGTGTATATTAAAGCCATTGTGTCTCAATAACAATGTGATCGGAAACCGTGTTGATGTGAAGTTTCGGAGAAAACATCATGAGAAAACCATAACATAACTACTCTCAAGTTTGAAAACCTGTCGCTAAGCACTAATAGGTATGTCCCGACAGCATCACTTGAGAGCCAATATCTCTAGGCTTAGTGTGTTTACCATTCTGGGCCGGATCGTCACATAACATCAAATAAGATTGTGGTCAAAGCGCTGAGCCGATTCCGTATAAAAAAACCTATTAAAAATTGTTATATTTAATTAATGAAATCGAGTCCATACCTTTCCCTGTTCCGAAACGATCTTGTACAACGACACGGAGGTGATGATCCCTTATTTTTATTTATTTCATTTATATCCCATTAATTTTATCCTTTGCTTTTTATTTCTCAAAGCATTTACCCCGACGCATCCAGGGAAATGACTCTATTAATAAACCACGGTACTTATTTTTCAAGAGGACAATCTATTTTTTTGTTGGCAACTCTTTTGATAACTTCTTTTTTGTCTATTATTATGCACGTAAATTCCAGATTCTTGTGAAATACGTTTTTTTTTTATTTAAATTCTTATAAATGTAACAGTTTAAGTTATCTCGAACAAGAAGGGATGGACTGTTTTTGATAAAATTGTTATTTGTAAAAATAGTGTACTAAAGTTAAATTACTATTTTATACATATACATATTATCACGCATCACTACTATAAGGATAGGCAGAGACTAAATTCTTCCATTTGCTACAGTCCGTACACGTCTTTCGCTTCATACATGCTCGTCAGTTGAGTATTTTTAACTTAGCCTTTCTTTAGAACGTCCTAAATCTGTTCAAGATTCGTTTCCCTAGGTCGACCTTCACTGAATTGTAGATTTGTCTTATCAATCTCGCAAATCTTCAAAATTGGGATTTATTAATCTGATTAAGTTTAGTTTTTAACAACAGTCTCGTTTAATTATGATGCTCAGTCTGGAGAATCAGACACTTAAGTGAAACTCCCGTTAGTGCTTGGAGGCAGATTTCCTACTAAATGAGTAACCAAACAATCATTTCCTAGCTAGTCTTTTGGACGTTCATAAGCGCCTTCTAAGGACCACAAATTGAATAGAATTTTAGATTTTTATAAAAAATGCCCACTCATCGCTAAATTCAGTTAATTTCCGATAATCATTATATCGTCACAGGCATCGTCGATGGACACTGTTAGTGTTGTGTGTTGTGACTATAATAAATATAAAGACCAAAACGGGGGTAGTTCATCAAAATACCCCTCAACGCTGCAGGCGAAGCCGCGCACCGCCAGTCAGCCCGTGACCACGGTTGGTGAAACCCAGCCGAAACGTCGGGATAGAAAAAAGCAAAGGTAACGCGTGAAAACCCGTTAAAATTAACTGAATTTAAATATGGAACGCGAAAACTTAAAAAAATTACACTCATCGCTATATTTTCCTTCATTAAAAGTACAGGCAAAATTTAGAACAACTGAGAATCGAACGCGATACCCTAACAACATTAAATAATCATCGTCCACATTCGCATGCCCCCGGAACTTAAAACTTAAAAGAACAAAAATAAAAGAATTCGAAACACCATGTATTCGTTTTGTGTACTTAACTAACTCCATAAAAAGGGTATCCACTAATCAGCTGTTGTCGCTTACATGAGTTTTTTTACAGAAATAATCGTGTAGAAATTAATAAGTAACTTAATACTTTTTACCACCAAAAAGTTTTAAGAAAGACTTAATTACGTCCAGTCTTCTTAATAAATCAAATTATTACTAAAATACACGTAAAATTCAATATTGAATATGATTTAACACACACAACAGACACATATAAGCAAGCAATGCAAAACATGCAGAAATATATATTCACATATGTCAGTAAAGGTAAATTAAGGTAAATATATTGTACATCTCTATATTTTTATAAAAATAATTATAGTTTTTTTAGTGTTTATTTATTAAAAGCTAATAAAATAAATGTAACGTCTAATTATTTTTATGCTAACATTTCAAACAAATAATAACACTAAAAAGGTTTTATTTAATGAAAGCGACATCTATTTGAGCTCATTTACGAACCTTTCGTCGCACCGGCAATGCATTAGCGTGTTGACCCGCCAATTGAATAACCCAAATTTCTTCTCCATCCCTCCAATCCAAAAAGGACATCGCAGATCGTGAACACGGCAACACCTGTCCGTTCTCGTGTAACCACCGAGCTGCGAATATTTCGTCGCGGAGAAACCTTTTCCGCACCATTTCGTCCCCGGAACTCTTAGTAGCTCCATGGCGTCTCGCTTCGGTCTGTCAATTTGTATTTTTTTTCTAAATTCTTTATAACGGCACAGGTAATTATAACATAATGCCGGAATGTAACGACCTCTTTTTTTTGTTTTGTTTTTTTATGTACGTAACTGGCGGTTAAATTTGGACCACCGAAAGTGTGTTTTTTTTTTTATGATTTAAAAATAATAATCGTAAATGTGGCGCGCGTTGTAAATCCCTCATAGATCTCGGTATGGATCAATAAAGTTCAATAGATCGCGGCCTGTGCTGGCGAATGGTCCATACATCACAATGATTTTATTACTTAATTGGTACACGCTCCGAAGCAATAGTAGATATGCGTGGAAAATTAATTTGTCAGAAAACATGTTAACTGTTATTTATATATATTTTTTTGTTTAGATGTATTTTTATATGTAAAAAAGTTTTATATCTTTAAGTTTGCCTTAAATAAGGCGCTTGACGTTTCTTCTAAATAGAAGAAACGTCATGGCAACTATGACACCGAGAAATGACAAAATAAGAAAATAATGCATATTACAACACAAAAAACTTACCGAATCGAATATATTTACGCACAAAAATATATGAAATATTTGACCGTATCAATCAGACGGCAATTACAAAATAAAAATCACATAAACGCTAAGTAGGTAATTAATTACCAGGATGAATTTAGAAATGTTCAAAATCTATTTTACAACCTATTAAAAATGCGGACGGATTAACAAACCCAATTTCATTTGAAAACAAATATCTATCTCATCAAAAATGTACGAGATTTCTTAACTGCAAATAACTAGTTGACGCACGCGACTACGTCCGTTTCGAATAAACAGCTTAAGACATTTTTCTTCACTGTTTATCAAACGATTTTTGTTTTATTCTGTTAAATAACCACTGAGCTAATTAGTGCCATCAGTAAAAGAAATAGAGCAAAAGATGTTTTTTCTTTAAATATTCAATATTATCTAAATAAAATACTAAATAAAACTTAGTCTAGATATTTCTTCAAGTAATTTTCTGTATTGTTATGGAATTCATTTTGAAATCATTTTAATATTCTAGTGATGCGCGTTCGAACTACAGGAAAACGATATAACTATATTTATAGTTGGTCATTTTTTGTCTTGGTTGTACAGCTATAATTTAGAAAAAGAAAAAACTAAATAACTTCAATAGTTCTCGAATTATAAACTAACAAACGGACAAACACACGCATAATAAAAATTCGACATTAAATTAATTATCTTTAACTAACCAAGGACCAAGTGGTTTTCTTGCCGTCTTTATTTCCTCTAAATAGGTTGCGTCTTTAGATATTTTTTAGTCTTAACAATAAAATGCAATTCATACATTAATATTTTACTGAAATAATATAACGTGTCAATTATATACAATTGAAACAATATAGGTTATTGGAGATAGTACGGCTATTTCCTACATAAAAGGTTCTAAATTTATATACCTCTTTGTTAAAATGTAACCTTATTTTAAGGACTAAAAAAATCATATTATTATGATTACCTTACGATCATAAATTCTTATGAAGCAACATTTAAGCGGCAACGATATTACGTTTTATGATATAGGACCACAATAAAAGGACCTTATTACTACGTATCTATAATAGTTATCTATACTAGAAATACTTTACTAATTAATGGAACGAAAAAAAAAAAAAAAATGTCATTAAGTCTCTAATCTTTCTTTTTATAAAATCAGGTTCAAAGAAAAAAAAATCTTATCTGTTTCTCGAGAGACGAGCATTCGAAATTTAAATTATGAAGTCATTTAAAATGCTATTCGTAAGTTTGATCAAGTCAAAAGTTTTTAACTTTAATGAAACACATATTACTATTGTCAAGATCCTTCCTAAAGTTTGTTCTAACAAAAATAATGTAATAATAAATACAAGTTATGAAATAAAAGACTATTACATTCAATCACAGATAGTTAATTTAATCCTCGTTAGAAGTATTTTCTGTTCACATTTGTTTACAATTACTCGTAAATAATATTCAAATTCCCTCCGAATTTTAAATCACAGCGCTTGCAACACTAAACGGAATTTAAAAAAAAATCTGACAAGATTTATATAGTAAAATGGCGGGCACTCACGCTAATGCATATAACTCAGGAAATACAGGTCGAAAATAATTTCAACGTATTTAACATTTCAAATATGTCAAGAAAGTTTAAAATAAATTAATTACTCTGCAACACTGTAATAAAGAAGTTTCTGTATTTATTTACATTGTTTATTGTTTAGTTGCTTGCATTGCCCTCCACCAAAAATAAAACCAAGCTAAAAACCAAAAACCAACTTAGAAAACGAATTAAGTTTCCGGGATCTGTCCCCTTAATCCCTTTCACCTCTCTATTTCTAATACATAGTTCGAACACGACGCCCCTCATGCATAGGACTGAAGGGTTTAATTAGGCATGCAGGAGGATCCCCTAATAACGCTAGTATAGATTTTGTAGACCCTAGTGGGAGTCATACTATATTTCTAGACTAATATTGGCTTTCGAAAACTCTACATAGATAGCCTAACTCTAACTATACCTCTTGGCTTAGTGTATACGTCGCATCGTTATTTAATATTAATTTAGTTTTCTATTGTACAATTACATTGAAGAAGATCTGAATACTTTAGGACATATGTGGTTGACATTCTTGTTGCTTTATACTTTTTTTTCTTTTGACAGAGAAAAGGGATATTTTGCTTAGTAATAGAGTATAAATGTGAAAGTGTTAAAGGTTTCAAGGTTTTTTTCATTACATATAGCGAAAAGACAAAGGTACTAGACTATACAGCCAAGTTTGACGTACGGAACTTTTCATACAACGCTCTAAAAAAATGCCGTACTTTTGTTAATACTTTCTTCCCAGATCTCGGAATTCGTGCTCCGTGCCATTTTCAATATACTTTACTTGTGCACTATAACTAAAATGTATCACGTAAAATTATAATTAAAATGACATTAACTTGTAATTAAAATTAATATACGAAAAATCAAAAAACGCTCTAACACTTTTTAAGTGCTTCAGATCTGCATATGAGTAATTATTGTAGTAGAAATATTCGTCAAACAGAACAGGCGAAGAAATTAATTCATACTGCCATAAGTCTGAAGTTGTAAATAAACAAAAATGACGTTAAATGTCGATGTGGCCGAAAACGATAAAATGCTAGACTTGAACGAGAAAACTGATTCATAAAAGGTAACGATTATATAAAAGGCAGGGAAAGAAAAAAGAGATAGATGATTATATTTTGCTTTATCCGAAAGACAAGGATTATTTACAAAATTTGTAAGACACTGTCAAATAGTTTCAGGGAATGTTAGCTCTGAACCAACATTATATGTAATATTTTCACTTGGAATGCCAGAATATTTTTTTATTTGAACTCTCGAGACCGAAGTGTATTTAAATAAATTAAATTAACAGAAATCGTGGACTCTTATATTGGACAATAGATTTTATTAAGAGCCCTTTAATTAACTGACAGCAGAACTACACCTCAATAAAAACCGTGATCCCTTTATCAAAGGCAAACATAAAAAAAAAAAGAAAACTAAAAAAAACATTAAAAGAAACCGTGACCGAAAACGTGATAATGGATTAAAAAAAAAAAAAAACAGGGGGAAAAAAAAAACAAAAAGAGACCAACCTCCTATCGCACCGGCAATGCGAGATCGTGTACGGTCTAAAGTTGAAATAGCCGAATCTTCGGCGGAAAGTGCCGATGTTCATTCGGCAATTGTCGTGCGCTCGACAGCACCTGTCCTCGTCCCTATCGGCTCCCAGTTCTGTGTACTCTTCTGCTAACTGGCCGGCGCCGCACCATTTCGTTCCTGGCAGTATGAAATTCTCCCTGAACGATCTCCGGGACCTGTGTCACCGTTGGCCACGTGTTATTTGCAATAACGAAACGTGCTTCAGATTTTTTTATTATTTCGCAAGACGACAACGATTAACACTAAAATCGATAGTTAGAGCGAATGAAAAAGAGTAAAAACAAAAAGATGAAACAGTGTCTTTAGAGAAGAGATATTAAAATCGTTTTTTATCTATTACTACTACAATGATTGTGGCTACGGTATCTGGGTCGGAATAAAATGAAATATTCATATGAATAACAAATACAATTAATTATTTATCCTTATAAATGGTTAATAAATAATTCCATTTAGAATATTTGCTTTTTTGTACTGGCTTTTTGAATTAAATTATTAAATGTATTGTTTTTTATTCGCAAGCTTCTAATAATATACTATATTTATGAGTATAAATTAAAGGTGACAATCGTTATTGTCAATGATATCATCAAAATGACAAGTAACTCGTTTTTTAATTAGGGTTGATTAATTTGTCAAAACACAAACGATATTAAATAATTATATTTAATTCTAGTTTGTAAAAGCTAGCGACCTCTCTTGACTTCTTTGCTATTGCATCACCTTTCATTTTGTTTGAAAAGTAGGTTGTGCGTTTAAATAAAAAAAAACTTAAAGAATAAATATAACCAATTAAAAGTATTAATTACAAAATTACGTTGGATTATTATGTCTGACAAATACTTTAAACTCTTCGTTAGTCGATTCAGATATCGCAGAAAATAGGGCATCCGAAATTTTCAAATAAATTGCTAAGTTAATCCATGGTTTGATAAACGAATGAGTTATGTTAGTTACAATAGTGTAAAGTAATATAATATACCGGTAACTATTTATGTTAGTAACTTAATTACGTATGTGATGTACGGACATTCGATTTTTTTTTTTAAATAATTTACATTAAAGAGGTTGTTACATTAAATAGTTCATAGAAAAAGGTTTCATATAGAGATTTGGGAAATCTAAAATCAATTAATATGCTCATAAACACAACATTTGATTTTAAATTTGATTTAAATTTTCTCAAGATTAGTATTAAATGTTTTTTATTTTATTTTCGTTGGTAAATTTATTGAATATCTATTTCTATTAGAGGCGCCTCTAAATTAATCCTGATTGAAAACAAACCGTAAATTTTTTCACGCTGAAACTTATTTATTTAAACTATACGGACTCAGCAGGACTTTGTGACGATGTGGTCGAGGATTATAGACATGCTGAGCCTATAGGTACTGGCTTTCATGTTATAGTGTCAGAACACACCCATACGTTCAAGGAGACAGATTTTTAAACTTGAGAGTGGTTGCTACCCAGATGGGTATTTGGTAATACCAAAATTCACAGAATGCAGTATAGAACAATACCTATAGGTGGTTTCAAACCTTCGTCCACTGACGCGAAATCAGTTAGCGACACTATCACCGAGTCATCGTAGCTTCAAACCTTTTTTCTACATTGTTGTTTCACACTAGTTATGTGCCCGCGGCTGCGCCCGCGTTTCATATGTTCTTCACTGCGTTTTATTTTTTTATACGGGACCCTAAATTTTTTGGATTATTTTGGGTCTAAGATAAAGTAAAAATATTTCTCATAAATTCAAGTTTCCCGTAAAACTACGCATTAAATTGTATTCAAATTTTTATAACTTTAAATTTTTTTTCGCGTAACTCTTATTATATTTGGCAATTCAAAGTAACTTAAGTTACGTGGAGTAATTTCAGCTATCTACTAAAAAAAGCCCTGTCATTTTTCGTCCAGCTGTTCCGGTGATTAGCCGGAACAAACATACAGAGATACAAAAACTTTTTATTTATAAACTATTTTTGGATTTTTGTTATATATATACATTCATAGCTATTTAGAAAAAAAAAATGTATTTTGACATTACAAACAGACACTTCCATTTTATTTATTAGTACAGATTATACACTTTAATTATTGTTATATATACAATTATTATAAAGAGGTTACATTTGTATTATTGTATGTAACAAATAAATTTAAATCTACTGGACCGATTTGGATGAAATTTGGTATGGACATAGTTTGAAATCCGGAGAGTGACATAGAAGGGAGTTTTATTCCGAAAATCTTAAGGGAACAGAAACTACGCGGATAAAACCTCGGAGAGCAGGTAGTAATTTAAAAAAATACAAAATGTCTGCTAAAATATTGTAGGTACGTAATTTTATTTTTATTTATTTATTTTTGCCCCATAATTTTCTCTGAGACTTAAGCTGTTCTCAGAGGCGAAGCTAGGGGCGGGTGATACCCAATCGTGAAACTCAAAAATACAAAACAGAAAATCCTTGACCGCACATCAGTATTGCCACTTAAAAAATTAGATGCGGGCAGACAGCTAGTAAATTATAATAGTCTCTTTGTGTTGGACTTGAGCATTGATTCTTGATAGTGGTAGATAGTATTCGGTTTTACAATAAGATCCCAAGTAACATTACCGATTTACCTGACAATAAGTTCAAGTATTATGTCAAGCAAGTCTTAATCTCAAATGGTTATTACAGGGTGAATCATTACGTGAACGATAGTGATGTCTGGAATTAACCCACATCTCTGTGCTTCCACTAACATTATTAAAACTACGATTTGTATAATTTTTTATATGACAAAAAAAAATTATATATATTATATTTATGAAAAAAAAAGAACCAGATCGAGTTTCTCGCCTGCGCTCTTCTCGACTGGGTTGTTTTCCGAACCGGTGGTAGTGTTTTAGACGTTCATAAGCGCCTTCTCAGGGCCTAAATTGAGTAAAGATTTTGATTTTTGATTTTGATATCCTCAATTTGTGTCACTCGTGATAACCACCACCCACTGACTACTATTGATTATTTTCAATCTCATGGACACTCTTTGTATATATACCACTTTATACTCTTTATTTTATTTTTGATAGTTTCAGTACAACTTCATTAGTGATGTCCTAATGCGTTACTGATTCGATTTCCCACAACTATTAATTTTATTTATGAAAAAGTTTAATCGAATCAACGCATTGATAAATATTTTATATTTACTCAACATTTTTGTTTTATAAACATACTCAGGCGTTTAATGGTGTTAACACACGAACATACCGGACCGCGGACATAGTACGGCGGGCGGCCGATGTTATCAGATCATAAGAAGTGATGGAATCCTATCCGCAAAACATCGATTTTTGAATCGATTCGAATCTAAGTTTAATAAATCGATTAACCATACATCAAGGCCTAAAAAACGATCTTTCAATCTAATCAAGTATCGATTATTAGAGTGTCCATTTTGTTTTCTATGATATGATTTTTACAGATGTAAATAGGCAATAATAAAACAGTTTCAGTCATTTTTCCTTACTAGTTCAGGCATTCTTATTTTCTTGTTTAGTTGCTATTGGTGACCTTTAGTGCTGTTAATAAAAAAATTAGAAACAGTTTTTGAAATAAATGATGATTATAGTCTAATTTCGACCACTGGAATAATACTATTTACGAATAAAAAATCAAATAAAACATTGGCTTCCTAACCTGGAATTTTTGTAAATCGATTTAAAATATCGATCTTTTAAAAAAATGTAATTCCCCATCCCTACTTACGCGACTGATGACTTCGACCGCTGACATACCATGTCCGCGGTCCGCTCCGTACGTGTATTAACAGCATTAATGATTAATATTTTATGTATTGAAATAATCCATTTATATACAACGGTAAATGTACTTATTATTTGTGATTAAATAATTAAAGAACTTCATAGGCGTGCTTATGTCAAAAATAAAATAAACTGTTGGAAGGGATATAGTTGATTTATTATATATAAGATTTATTATAATTAAGGAGTCGTTCTATAACTACGTAGGCAATTTTTGATGACACGAGAGAGGGGACAATTGTGGTAATGTTTTATATTTTCTTTCTTTTCAAATTAATCCTAAAGGTAGCGTTATCATAAAGTTTGGGTAAGGAGAAGTTAAGACGTTTGCTTAATATTACTAACAAGGGGTAGTCAAAAATGTCTAAGAATTTGCGTACGTAATATTAAAACGACCCCTAATCATCTAATTATATCCATCCTTATTCTAGTTAATATGTTCTATTTCTTATATTTTCCTCCCTTAAAATGAATATACACGAATGCTTCCAGACTGATGTTTTCATATCTATACCCTATATAGTAATAAAAAAAAATGAAGTGTCTGTTTGTAATGTCAAAATATTTTTTTATTTTTTGTGGACCCATTTTGACGGGAGTTTTTTTTTTGTCAGATAACTGAAGTAACTTCGCGTAACTTACTTTCGATTTTCGAAAATAATTAGGGTTCCACGTAAAAATAATAAAACTCATGAAATTTCGAATAAAATCCGATTCAACGCGCAGTTTTACTGGCAGATGTTTGAATTTGCGTGTAATAGTTTTAGTTTATCTTAGTATCGAGAATAGTTAGGGTTCGTTTAAAAACAATGAGACGCAGTGAAGAATGAAAGGCGGGCGCAGCCGCGGGCACACAGCTAGTAATACTGATATATATATAGTCGATGTTTATTCCGTTTTTTATGAAAGAATATAGGTTAACCATAAATCCGCTCCATAAATCATTTACATTATTCCTACATCATTTGTTCTCTCTCTTTTTAATCCATAGTGTTGAGCTATTTTTAGTAATTGAATATATTTGTAGCGACAGCGTTACATATTGTAATGTATATAGCCAGTCTTGCCCCGGCTTGCACACGTAGTGCACATTCAATGCACATACAGTGCAGTCTGTACACACGATATGTAGACATTTTGGAACATTAAAATAATAATAGTTATTTCTACGTTTCATTTGAAATGCAACCTTCGCCAAATATATATTATGTGCGTTTTGAGGTTACCTTTTTAATAGAGCTCAGCAAAGTAAATCTATGTTAAACTGTCCCAGATATATGACAAAGATTAATAATGTGGTAAGGTCTATCTGACACTTGCGGTTTTCAGCCGCAATGTTTTATTTACATACCAGCAGCGTGCCCGCGGCCGCGTTTCATATGTTATTCACAGCGTTTTAAAAAAAAGTTCCGTCAAAATCGGTCAAGCCGTCCCGGAGATTACCAGGAACAAACTGATAGACAGACAAACAAAATTTTTTTATAAATTGTATTTTATTAGCAGTTAATTGTAGTTTTTTTTGCGTGATTGGTGAACAAGTTAATAAATAGACAGACATACAGACAGACAAACAATTTTTTTTAAACTATCGAAATGTGTTTTATATTCGATTCTGAAGAACAACATAGTACTTTTTCTTAAGTATCTTGAATGTACCGATTTCGTCTCGTTAGCCTTTAATTATAAGTATAGATTAAATATTAAGTCCCCAACCAACTAATGGACGAGTCTTAATCATTAGGTTATTTTTTTAAATATTTTTTTTTTTTATATTTAATTTCATACTTTTTATTTTCACGGGATTTTTTTCGTATATTTAGCGAAATTATTGCACGATATTTTACACGGAATGTAGTTTAAATAAGAAATCAAACGGCAGTGATATAAAATAAGGCGGCAAATGAACCATTCGGTCAGACACCGATGAGGTTAGTCACATTTATAGGAAAAATAGAACCTTTTTTTCCAAAATATGGTTGATCATGATGATAAGATATATAAAGAAGAAATCATGTTTTGCCTCAGTGATATAGGGTAGTAGAGTGATTTTATACACGACGTAATAAATCGCAATGAAGTGATCTTTACCTAATCACAGTGTTATCCAAATCTTCATTATCGTTTTCCATGAAATATTTCATCTCTTCGTGCCGCCTGAGGCATTCGATTTTCAATTTCTCATAATCAAGCCAAACATTGACATCTATTGGCAAACGCTCGCCATTTTTCAGTAATCTAAAACTGACATTCTTGTAGTGTCGAAAATAATTATCGTCATCGATATTCGAACTATTTTGTGACAGTCTATAACTCTCTTCGCCCAGCGCCATTTTGATTTCCTTCCTAATTGTTTTTAAAAAGTTTCTCGCCGATTTCGTCTGCGTTATGTACTCGCAGTCTTGTATATCGCCATTTTGGTTGTAGATTATTTGAACAAGATGGCGGCCGTCGGTCAGCTGTCGTAGTTTTATCCCGTGACTGTAAAAGAAAGAAATATTTTAGTTTTACTTATTTTACGAAGATTGAATGAACTGGTTTCGAATCCTATTATGTTGGATTAAACCAGCATGGAGATTTTCAACATATTATCAGAGGTAACTAAATTTCTTATCATTATAAAATAAAACGCTCTTTACCATTTGACTTGTCATAATCTATAACCACAGAGTTGCCTAACGTAGGATTTTCATCATCATCATTCAACCAAAAGACGTCCACTGCTGGACATAGGTCTCCTCCAAAGATCTCCACAGTGACCAGTCTTGGGATGCCGCCATCCAACGGATGCGACTTTACAAGGTCCTCAGTCCACCTTGTGAGGGTTCTACCCATTCTGCGTCTTTCGGCACGCGGCGGCCATTCGAGAACCCGCTGATCTTACCATATATCGGTTTTTCGAGCAAAGTCGGTTACTTTGGTCCTTTTTGTTTTTGTTACTAACTGAGAGCAAAGACATTTCTCACAAATTCAAACACTTCCGTGTGGTCCGTGTGGTGCCGGGTTAAGAATAGTACCACCCCATATCTACTCGTGGGTGTCGTAAAAGGCGACTAAGGGATAACCCTAAGAGAGGGGCAGCAGCATTTTCTAAGGAACACAAACACCTACTGCCATCGCCAACCCGCCTGCCAAGCGTGGCAATTATGGCAATTCCCCCCTTATCTTTGGGGAGACCTAGGTCCAGCAGTGGACGCTTTTACTGTTGGTTGGATGAATGGAAACACTTACCAGTAAAACTGCCAGTTAAAGCGTATTTTGCTCACAATTTCATATTTAATTTTTTTACGCGGAACCCTAATTATTTTCATAAAATTATTTTTGATACTAACAAAAAGAAAAGATATTTCTCACAAATTCAAACACTTGCCTGTGCGTTGGATTGGATTTTATGAACAATTACATGAGCTTTATTTTTTTTGTTATCGCGGGCTCCTAATTGTTTTTGAAAAATAGAAAAAGCCTAAGATACCTTGTGTAACTTCACATAAAAAGTCCCGTCCAAATCGGTGCTCCAGCCATTGTGGGGATTAGCCGGAACAAACAGATAAAAAATTCTGGTATAAGTTTCGCATATACATTCATCATATGTGTTTAGTAAAAAGTTGTTATTTTGATTTTACAAATAAGAAGATGACAAAAAAAATCCTCTCTAATGATGCTGTCAGAACACACATAATGATCTTTGGTAACAGTTTTTCAAGTTGACGCCTTGCCTTGTCTTGCCTTCATTTCATTTCGTTCATGCCAAATGGATAATAGGAATGGTAATAAGATTGATCCTATCAGTTCATCATCATCATCTCCCTACCCTTTTCCCATTTTTATTTGGGGTCGGCGCAACATGTCTTCCTCTTCCATTCCTCTCTATTTGTTGTCATCTCCGCATTCACTCCTTTCCTAAACATATCATCTTCCACACAGTCCATCCATCTTTTCTTTGGTCTTCCCCTTCCCATGTAACCGTCCACATTCATATCCAATACCTTCTTCTTACAACATTCTCTTTCTCCCTGCGCATCACATGTCCATACCAGGACAAACGACCGCCTCTTAACTTGTCTGTTATTGGCGCCACTTTTAAACTTCCTCTAATATATTCATTCCTAATCCTGTCCATTCTTGTTCCCCACACGGCACACATCCATCTCAACATTCGCATCTCAGCTGCATGTAATCTTCTTTCGTCCGTCACCTTTATGATCAAATTGATCCTATCAGTTCTTTTTGAAAAATGCTGAGAAAAGATTTCATCCTATAGTGTTTACCATAATATTATAGATTATACTTATAAAGGTTAATTAATACTCTTCATTAATTGTAACTGTTAGTGGAAACGATTTATGCAATATAGTACGCCCAAACGAATATTATGGCGTGGAATGAATACGGCTGTTTTTTTTTAAACTAAAAACCTAGTATTCGAAATTCGACGATAAACAATTCGAGGTAAAAAGTTAACAACCGCCAAAGCTCATCGAAAATTATTAAATTGAAAAAAGATAGGAAATCTATATTGATAAACGACGGAGAAAGTACTTTGAACTATTTTCTCTTGGCCTTTTTAGATTATTTTTTATTATAACGCATTGCTTTGTAAGTACGTATCGATAAATATAAATTTAAGTTATAATCTTCGAAGTAATAAGACACGCCTATTTCATGTTCACTCACACACACACAAAAACAAATAAAATAAAGCAGTTAATTTAGATTTTCTATCATTAATGTTTCCGTGCAGTTTTATTTAACTTTCATTTCGCTGTTTTATTTTTGTTTAATTCATTCCATTGCATGCCTTGCAATCCCGTATCGCCCCCATCCCAAATGCGGCGGACGGCCCCGGGAGGTTTTAGTGGGTATTTCCGGGCGACTCTCGCCCGGGTGAGTCCCACACTGGCACGGAGACGTCCCTCCGTGCCCCCATATCCATTGCATTGGGGGACTTCGGTCTCATTAATGCAATTTATGTATTTATTTCTAGGAAACCCAACAGCATACATAATTATATAGAATAACACACATTGTTTAGTAATTAAAGCCAAGACAGGGTTCCACCATTACTTCATAGTGGTATATAATTATATAATAAAATAAACAATTGGTAAGGGTAGTGCGTAAATGCATTTCCCCCCGACAAAAAAAAAAAAAAATATATATATAAAGGTACATAGGTCCTGTAAGGAACCTTTTTTTTATAATTATTAAATAAAAAATGTAGGGAATAGCTAGGTTCAAACTCGCGAGAGAGTTTTACACTCAGGTGACGGCCAAGCCGAGGTTCGTACCATTTTCGTAGCCCTTGTGCTAGTCACCTTTTGCGGCTGAGTGCCTTCAGCACTCGCCCCCAAAGTTCGGTGAAGCTGTTAAGGCCCTTCCGGTCAACAGCATTAGCTAAGTCAAAAAAAGAAAGGTTTTAATTTGCCTAGAATAAGCTTGAACTTTCGGTGAAGGAAATTATCGGGGTGAAACCATAGCACGGTTGTAGGGCATTTCCCAATGGCATGAAGTATATCCTGCCCCCCGGCCGGCTGACCTATCTAGGTCTTACCTCTTTCGAGAGGTGGGCGAAGAGGTGGGGTGGAGAAGTATTCTCCTCCATCCCCACTGGGCCATTGCACGGACGAGGACCGGTGGGTTCGCTGCAGGGGGCGACGCGGTGCTTGCGAAAGCCACCCCGTGTCGCCCCCGTCCCAAATGCAGCGGCCGGCCCCGGGGGTTTTTAGTGGGTATTTCCGGGCGCTTCACGCCCGGGCGAGTCCCACACTGGCACGGAGCTCGTCACTCCGTGCCCCCTTATCTATTGTATTGGGGGACTCTGATCCCTCAAATACAATAGATAAGGGTAGTGCGTAAATGCATTTCCCCCCGTCAAAAAAAAAAAAAAAAAAAAAGGTAATATTCTCCCAAAGCGCTCACCTCGAAGTTTCGGTGAGCTGTCAAGGCTATTCCTGTCGACACCATTAAGTAAATAAAAAAAACTATGCAGCCACGGGGCTGCCGACAGAAGTGAAAACTCGAAAATTTGGAAAAACTGTTAATGTTTAAATTTTCATAAATGGTTAATTGAAATCTATATTAATAATAAAAAAAATTGAAGTGTCTGTTTGTAATGTCAAAATTATTTTTTTACAAAATAGATATGAACGTATACACGATACCTATATCAAAAATGCAATTTTTATAATTTTTGTCTGTTTCTTTGTTCCGAGTAATCTTCGGAACAGCTGGACGGATTTTGACGGGGCTTTTTTGGTAAATTAACTGAAGTTACTCCGGGTAACTTAGGGCAATTTTCATTTTCGAAAATAATTAGAGTTCCGCGTAAAAAATATAAAACTCCTTCAAATTGAATAAAATCCGATTCATTGGACAGTTCTACGGACAAGTGCTTGAATTTATGAGAAATATATTTACTTTATCTTAGTAGGTACTAAACATTTTTCAGGAAAATAATTAGAGTTCCGTATATAAAAAAAATTAAAACGCAGTGAAGATTTTATAAAATGCGTGCGCAGCCGCGGGCGCACAGCTAGTATTTAATATAACATTTAACATCTGTCTGTGTTTTATATCTACTGGCTGACGATAGTATGCGTAAGTATACATTTTATCACTTATCTCTGAGCGCCAGCACTTAAAGCCCATCTCGTACTGTAGCATGTTGACGGCTGACGTCATAGCATTGGTAACGCGAGTCTAAAAATTTTCCACCTAACGATCGAATCGCTCAACGCCGCTAAATAAGTTTAAACTTCAAAAATATAACGATGTCGTCGAAATTCACTTTAATATTGTCTACAAAAGGACCAAAAGATAATGCAAATACGTATTGGAAACAATGATATGTAACGTTAGTAAAGTTGAACTATGTTTTTGAAGCGGTTACGTCTTGTCACTACAAGATGAGAGGAGGAGAGAGATATTTCAGTTGCTGGAGGCAACTGCATAAGGGGGAGAAGGGGTGGAACCTGTGTGTCAGGTCAAGCCCTTTTTTCCTCCCTTGAACGACTATTCTCATTCGAGAATCGGGCGAAGAGGTGAGGGGGAGAGAGCCTGTGTGCCAGGCAGCGACTTCCCCCTCATCCGCACTGGGCTAATTAATGGAGGGGACAACGCGGTGAATGTCACTGCGATCCCGTATCGTCCCCTGAATACGGTGGGCGGCTCCGGGGGTTTAGCGGGTATTTCCGGCGCTTCTCGCCGGGTGAGTCCCACACTATTGCGGAGACGTCCCTCCACACCCACCTACCATCTTCATTGGGGGGACTTTGATCCTCCTAATGAACTTGGTAGGGGTAGTGCGTAAATGCATTCCCCTCGTCACAAAAAAAAAGAAGGTTTTTCAAGCGATGTTGGCGCAGTAGAAAGTCAAAATCACATCGAGCATCGGGCACTGGAGCCCGTCTATCGAACTCTATAATCAGCCTGGCTTTCGGTGGCGGAAAACATCGTGAGGAAACCATAGCATGGTGGTAGTGCATTTTCTAACAATGCTCACCTGGGTAGCCACCACCCCCAACTTTGAAACCCTGTCGCCAAATATCAATAGGTGTGTTCCGGCAGCATCTCTTGAGGTCTAGTACCTCTAGACTAAATGTGTTTACCATCCTGGACCACATCACCACTTAACGTCAATTAAGCTTGTGGAAAAATCACTAAGCCGTGTAAAAAAAGTTATCTTCAACCTTTCTGTCTACCCCATTTGAGAGATACAGCGTTACAACAGACAGATAATTCAATAAAATTTAACAATACCACGACATGATACATTGATAGATGTCCAACGCGACATCTTTCGCCACCCTGATGGAAAACGATACGCACAGTTCATAGATAACAGCTTGTTCACTTGTCAAAATAGGAGTGTGTACAGAGCACACGTATCAGAAGTTAAACCTCTTTAGCAATTTAGAGCTTAAATTTGAAAAACAAATTATAAGTAAGGCATCGATATCGGGTACAGAGAGACAGAGAGAGAAAAAAAACATTCAAAAACTAATTTTAAGTAGTAATAACGGCTCAGTAGTAGAGTGATTGGATTTCACATCGATTGGCGAGGTTCGAATCAATCTATCCTATTCTGGGCCCCAGCTTTCAATGAAGGAAAAGATCGTGTTGAAACCATTTTACGGTGACAGAGTATTTTCTAATATGCAGGCTTGGCGAGCAACCCTTTTCGGGGTTGAAAATATGTTGCCAATCACATATAAATGTGTTCCTGTAGCAACAAACAACGTTTAAAGGTATTTTATTGTCACACAATGTCTTTTACATGAGGTGATATTGTCATAATAAAAGTTACGACGTACTAAAAAATACAAAGAAATAGCGCAAAAAAAAGTAAAATGAATTCAATAGACTATCTGTTTTCACTTGATTGTGTCCACACTCTAATTTAAAGCCGATTGTCGCATACAATTAAGTGTCGAGAAGGAGAAGCGGGGTGCACAAATAACCTATATCGGTTACAAACTACCCTCGTTACAACCGAGCGCGCCATTTGATTTAGTTACAAAAATGGATGTATTTATGCAATAGGTGTTAATTATTATTATAAATTATTTTCATATACTCATAATATAAAAGGTGACGTCTTTATGTTCGTTTGTTGTAGTCGGGAAGTTGGCTTATAACTGGGGAACCATTGAAGTTTGAATGTTTTTTTTTTTTAAATTCCATGTGACCAGGTTTTAGGACCAGGCTATATTTACTAAGCAAGTTATGGGGAAGAGTGAATGTGTTATTGTGAATCAAGTCTATAAATAGATCAACTACTACGACGATCTCTTGCAAAGTCATTGCATGTATAAGAAATTATCTAGAAATCTAGTTTGCTTGCGCCTACTTCTGCGTATCTTCCTTTCCCGGTGCCGGAAACGGGTTCCTCAAATTCAAAAATATTTTATCCTATTTAAGGTGCTTACGAACTTTAAAACACTACCATCGGTTCGGAAAACAACCCAATCATCGAGAAGAACCGGCAAGTAAGTCGAACTGGTTTCCTTTACTTCATGTTTATTTTTTTAATTTTACAAGTAATAGTTACAGCCTTTATTAGTAGATGTATAGAGAAGGCTGTCATTTACAGATATTATCATCGTTCACAAAATGATCCACACTATAATAACCTTTGCAAATTAAAACTCACTTGACATGATGCCTGAAATTATTGTCCGGTAAATAGGTAATGTGCTTTGGGATCTTATTGTAAAACCTTTTTTTTTTTTTTTTTTTGACGGGGGGAAATGCAATTACGCACTACCCTTACCTATTGTATTAGTGAGACCGAAGTCCCCCAATACGATAGGTAAGGAGGCACGGAGGGACGAACTCCGTGCGAGTGTGGGATTCACCCGGGCCTGAAGCGCCCGGAAATACCCACTAAAACCCCCCGGGGCCGTCCGCGGAATTTGGGATGGGGGCGACACGGGGTGGCTTTCGCAAGCACCGCGTCGCCCCCTGCAACGAACCCACCGGGCCTCGTCCGTGCAATGGCCCAGTGGGGATGGGGGAGAATACTTCTCCACCCCACCTCTTCGCCCACCTCTCGAAAGAGGTAAGACCTAGATAGGTCAGCCAGCCGGGATCTTATTGTAAAACCTAACACCAAATAAAACTTTTATGAGTTTAACTAAGTCTGTGAACATGGAACTGTTTATTTCTGTTTATTCCTTGTACTAAAATTATGCTGGTCGTTTACAAATTCAACTTTATCTAAATTTTTTGCGGATTACTTAGCTTCCACACATACTTCGGATTCCATTTCGGACATACTCCGTTCCCCATCTGGGGACCCGCAATACAGTGACACCGCATGCACTGAGCATCTCATTGCACATCACAAGCGTGCACATAACATGTAACTTTATAAAAAAACTGGATATGTGGCAGCGGCTGCACCCGCGTTACATATATTCTTCTCTGCATTTTAATTTTTTATAGATAATCCTAATTATTTTCCCAATTTTTTTTTTTTAGTACTATGATAAATTAAAAATATCTCTCGTTAATTTAAATACTTTTCCGTAAAACTGTGCATCGAATCGCATTTTTATTTACTTTTTTATGAGATTTAACTTTTTTACGCAGACCCCTAATTATTTTCGGAAATCAAAAGTATGCTAAATTACGTGAAGTAACTTCAGCTAGCTAACAAAAAAGTCGCGTCAAAATCTGTCAAGCCGTTTCGGAGATAACCCAGAACAGACAGACAGACATACAAAAATGAAAAGTGTATTTTTGGTATAAGTATCGTATATACATCCATATGTATTTAGTAAAAAGTGTTATTTTGACATTACAGACAGACACTTTATTTAATTTATTGGTATAAAATAATAATTGTTCATTTGCTTCATTCTCGTATAACGCGCTCAACGCGTCCACGGCCCTTGCGTTTTGATCTCACCCTAAGAGTGCATTGACTAATAGACACTCCACTGGGATTATTCTGATGACGTTTTTATTGTATTATTATCTCTGTTTTATTTCATAACGTGCTTTTTGCTCTGTGGTTTGTTCGCATTTATTCTCAATAATATATGATTATCATTACCCGCGGCTTTGTTCGCTTCGTTCTCATACATTTATTATTTATCTAGGCTTCATTAGTCATTGCCTAATTATATCTTTTTTTTACCTTTAATAACATGAATTATATTTTTCATAAATAAACCAGGAACTATGAAAATTTCCTTGTTTGATTTGAAAATGTTTCCTTTGATTTTTTTTCAAGTCTTATTATGTTTTGCGTTCGTGATTGTAGGATATTAATGGTCGACTGGTTTTAAAGAAACTTACACGCGGACGAAAACCCGCCCCGCTCACACTAAAGGGCCCTCTCCGGTGGCGGTCTAAGGCGTGCTCCGTTCCCCAACTGGGGAGGCCTTAACACCGCTGCCAGGGCGATACAGTGACACTGAACATGCATTAGGCATTACACGCATAACACTGCACACACACTTCTGCACATAATACGCAGGTACAAAGATCCTGTAAAGAACTTTTTTTAAATTATTAAATAAAAAATGTAGATGCAAAATTGCGCGGAATTTTTTACACTCATGTAACTGCCAAGCCGAGGTTTAGACCACTTTGGTAACCCTCGTGCTAGTTACTTTTTGCGGTTGAGTTAAGGGCCATCTTATGTTTGAAATACTGTAGCATTTTGACGGTTGACGTCATAGCATAGGTAACGCGAATCTATAAGTATTAAGAAATTTTTACTTCAAAAATGTTAGCACTATGATTGATGACACAATCATTCTGTTTTTATTTATACATTTTTGTAATAACTGTTTTTTTGTGTATACTTAATCTGGCAACACTACTGTCAAACGTACTTTTATTGATGCTTTTAAAAAGTACCAAATAAAAAAGTTCACAAGAAAACACAATAGAGTAATAAAACCTATCACTCAAAAAAAAGAACGAACTTTGATTTTTGTTAGAATATTTTTAAATTAATGATGCATCGATATAATATGTCAGTTTTATGTACAGTAATCAATTTTAGGTTATATTTTATTACATTGTAATAAGGCTCATTATCATTTACTTTTGACATATCGACGGCAAAGTTAATTTAGTTCACAATCGTAAATGAATTTAGTAATAAATCTTCTCGTAATGAATGAGGGACATGACGATATCGAGTTATAAGAGAAATGAAATACAATATGGTATCTACTTATGAGTTTGGTTTAAAAAGAAATATGTTTCTTTTTTAAGAATTAGTAAGGCTGTATAGTTAATTGCCTTAGTCAATTGATTTTGACATTTTAATAAATCGAAAAGAATAGTATAGGCGGAATTTTACAGCGATATTTTTAATGTCGTTTGCAGTTTTTTTTTTCCTTAAACCATCACCTTGCTTATTTGAGCTTATATGACTTAATTTTAATGGAGTTTGACGTACTATAGTTATTATGCAGAATCGATTATCGTGCAGAAGTGAAATGCAATGCAAATAATAATGTGGAATGTTTAATCAGAAGTTCCACAATAACTCCCTGGAAAGTTCTATCAAGCTGTCATTTTGCACGAGCGTTGAAGCGTTGAATATTAATACAAGATTTTAAAAATATCATTATCCACACGCCACGCGGAGAATTACTAAAAAAAATATTTTTAATATCTTGTAAATTTCGTTTTTTTTTGTGCCAGTTATTTTGTGCAGTATATTTATTTCATTCTTTTTAGGACATCAGATGATTATACATTAAATACCTATTGCATATAGAGTACAGCGTGCGGTCTTATTGCTGCCAACAATTTTTCCAGGCAACCTTTGGATTGAATCGTCTTAGGAAATCAGGTGCAATTAATCATTGTTATTTTATGAAGTGCAATCGAATTGTAAACTTAACAGAGTCTTATGGCTATGACGGATTTAGTCAAATTATTTATTTATGTGGGAAACACACAGTTAATAAAATATATATATATATATATCGAATTACATAACAATATTACATAAACCAGTCAAGTTTCCACTAAAATTATAATTAATGAAAGTAAATATACCAAACCTCTATCATCTCACCTATCATTACAACATTAATATTATGGTAAACACTAGAAGTCTAAAACTGTTTTCAGTAATTTTTTAAAGGAACTGATGGGGCATGTAAATATATCAATTTTAGTAAACATCTTATTGTATATCGCATTAAAGAAATAAATATGTGTTCTTCACATACCTCGTTCGCGCAACAGGGATTTTAAAAAGTAAGTGGTTTCTGGCATTTGGTCGAGGAACCCTAAAATTAATTTCACTGACAAGAAACGGAGAATCAATAAAATTTCTAAGAAGTTTAAATAAATAAATTTGATCTCTCACTATTCGACGATTAGTAAATGAAGGCAGATGTGGCAAAGGTTTATTTGACAATTTACATTTAAAAGTTAAGTGCCTCTTAAATCGATTTTGTACACTTTCAATAAGGTTAATGTATTTGTTATATTGGGGATTCCAAATTATTGAACCATATTCTAGAAGAGAACGAACCAAAGCATTATAAAGAAGTATTAGAGTAGTGGTTGTTTAAAATTTCTCGCAGTTCTATTTCTTTACCTTCTTTAATTAAGGGCAACTGGAAATATATAATCAGGTCGATATAACACTATACTATATTTTTCTAATTTTACAAACAACGTTATAACAAAAAACGGCAGTATTTTAAAAACTAACCAGAGTTCATGAATCTGTACTAAGAAATAAAATTAAAGTGTCTGTTTGTAATGTCAAAATGATTTTTTTTTTGTTGATAGCTGAAGTTACTCCAGGTTACTTACTTAGGTACTTTTAATTTTCTAAAATAATTAGGGTTCCTCGTAAAAAAATTGAATCTCAAAAATTTTAATAAAGTCCGATTAAATGCACAGTTTTACGGGCAAGTGCTATGAGAAATATTTTTTTCTTTATCTTAGTACTAAAAAAAAAATTAGGGGTTCGTATAAAAATTATTAAAATGCAGTGAAGAATATATGAAACGCGAGCGCAACCATGGAGACACAGTATACAATATATGTATATACTGAGAATTCATGTTTAGTGTTCGTTCGTTTTATTTTTTATTTACAAGTATTAACAATATTATTTATCTGAACTGAACGTGAAAAGCCAAAAGAATTATAGAACTAAGATCCCGTCAAAAAGTCCTGTCAAATAAGCGTAACTATTACATAATCTGGGCCTGAACTATTTTGTGGCATTCCAAAAAGTCTAGTTCGACTGACCATAAGAGACCAATATACCTATAAGGCTTTAGAATCCTGGAATAAATTCCCAGGACAAATGCATTCCAGAGAGCTCATCAGAGCATTCACTCAGCGCAAAGCTGAAGAAGCCCTGATGCTCAGTAGGAATCAGCTACGAGTATTAGTGAGAGCACTAACTGGGCACTGTTGTTTGGGCAAGCATATGCACAACATCGGTGTCCAGAACACAAGAGAGCGCAGGTTCTGTGAAATTGCAGACGAAACACCAAAGCACATCTTGTGTGAATGTGATCCATTAATACCCATGCGTAATTGAATTCTGGGTAAGCATGTGTTTCTCCCGGAGGAGGTACACAGGCTCTCTGCCAAAAAGATCCTACAGTATATTCAGGTTGTAGGTCTAGGCAGTGAGCTTTAGCAATATAGGGGCGATCAAAATAGATCTGACTAGGTCGCAGTGATACAGGACTGTTTAAGCCTGCATAGCCCTTTTCCGAATAATAAGAAAATATATAATCTGCATCAAAGTATTACGTCTACATTATTTTAAGTGCACATGTGATGTGCAAATTAAAAAACACTAAAAGATTTAAATTCCAAACAACACTGGCACTAGTGTAGGCTAATCTTTATTGGTGTACAGTGTCTGTGACCGCAAGTTGGAGGACGCAGACAGATTGCGGCCAGTCGCATCGCTTCCATTCTGTTACATTTCAAATGTATTCTACTTCTTTACGTTTTATGCCATCCTGGTACATACTTACATTTATTTATCTACTAATTAAAAACGAAGTGTGTTTGTTTGTCAAAATAACAACTTTTTACCAAATACATATATAAATGATATACCAATAACACATTTAAAAAAAAAAATCATCTATTTGTTTGTGCCGGGTTTTATTAATTAACTCGAGTTATTTGACCCCATATTAAGTAGTTTCGATGCAAATTTGCCTGATATAATTTAATTACTATCCACAAGTGTATTGGAAATAATACATAATAAGAAATAAACCAAGATGGCTGCTATTTTAATAAAATATTTTTATGCTAGAAAATATGCTAAGATGTAAGAAAACCTTCTTGGAAAATTCTATAAAACAAGATACTATTTTGTTAGAAAACGTATGGAAGATTAAGAAAAAAAAAGTAGGGCCAAAATAACTTGTATTCATGAACGTATTATATTATAAACGTATACGTCTTGGTTATTGCAAAGTACATTATTACATTAAAGAGTCTGCATTCCAAGAGTCCGTGACGATGTCTGACAGGCCGACACGCGATTGAATCGACCGATAAAATAATACGCGTTGCCATTAAATTGAAACTCGATCGGCTTACCGGCTCAATCGGGTCAAAACACGGTTTGTTTAAGCCATGGTGCTTCAGTAATAATAATGTCGTTTTATTGAAGTGAAAACTTTTTTAGCGGTTTTGGGTGATTTTCGGTATGGCGAAAAAACTTATAGATTCGCATTATCAATGCTGTGACTTCAGCCGTCAACATGCTACAGTTTGTCAAGCATAAGATGGCGTTTAAGTGCTGGCGTTCAATAGCCTTAGGTAAATATCATCGCCTAAAGAACTTTTATTTCAAAATTTTGTTCTATATTTGGCTAGTTATAAAGCCAGCCAATGGGCAGACAGAGGGAAATATTGCCTTTTATAAAATGTATGGATGGAAAAAAAATCGTGATGGTCACCATTGTCAGTATTATTGTTGATGTTTGTCGCACAGCGGTTACCAATAATAACTCAGACATCGTCCGCTTTGGTCAGTAAAAAAGGCTTATACAAAAACCGAAAGAGAGCTTTGAACTCTTTGCTTATGACTAAAATGTCGCTTAATAAATGATCTATCTATATTTATCTAAATGATCTACGATTTAACAATTGAAGACATTATTGTCGTGTCTTTCCTCATAAGCATCTTCAGCTGGAAGACGTCCACTGCTGGACTGCTGCTTCCTCAAAAAGATGTCCACAATGCATTCGTCATCCGCATCCAGCGGATTCCCGTGACCTTTACCAGGTTATCCGTCCACCTTGTTGGGGCTACCCACGTTGCGTCTTCCGGTGTGTGATCACCATTCGAGTACCCGTTAGCCTAATAAGGCATTGATTTTACGAGTATTGCCAGTTTAGTTTGGCTCTTCATTCCTTATTTGATCTTGCTATCAAACTCCGAGCATAACCCTCTCCATTGCCCTTTGAGTAGTTTTCTTAACAGATCCACAGTCAGCGACCACGTCTCAGTGCCGCATATCATCACTGGAAACACCTTGAAAACACCGTGGTGTTATGGACGAAAAAAATACTGCATAGTTTTCCGAACGCAGGTCAGCTGAGTTGGATTCGACGATTGACCTCTTTCTCTAATTTGGAATTACTTAACTGTTTATTAACCGATTTTTTTTTTTAACATTTTTTGTTGATTAGCTCGTCATCTGTTCTTGTCCCATTTTATTTGGGGTCGGCGCAACATGTCTTCCTCTTCAATTTGATATTATACCTACATTCACTCTCTAAGCATATCATCTTTTACACAGTCCCTCCTTCTTTTCTTTAGTCTTCTGGTGTTTATAGCTGTTTAGTGTTGCCGATAAAAACATTGAATTGAGAACACAAATGTGGTTTTTTTTTTTTTCTTTTAATTGTCAATAATGATTATTGTCGAATTACGGCCAATGGGCGAATACTAGTATTTATAAAAATATGCAGCATACTCCAACATATTTTATCTGCATTATTAGTTCCATGCGGCATTTTACAAGCCCTGTCGTCGAACGGTACAAGAGGCTTTTTGCCTCCAATACTTGAACCTTAGTCATCACTTCAATGCAAAAAATATATTATATTGTTTAATACATTCCGTGTCACAGAGCAGAATAATTTCTCTGCTGTTCTATGGTTTCGATCAGAAAGTAGATTTAGACTTTTTGTTATTTATGTATCTGAGTTTTCGCAGCATATTGGTATGTCATGTTATTTTTATTTGTTATTCATAACATTACAGTATTTCTCTTTATATTATGCAACATTTGTAATTTTACGTGATACAATTTGTTTATTGTACAAGTAGAGAGTATTACAATACAACTATAAAAAACTCCCTGTTAAGTTGACATCAATATGACCATCGTTTTGCTAAAGCATTGAGGATGTATACGTATTCTAAAATAACATCTAACTTGGCTGCATGGTCTATGTGCCTTTGCTTTATCCTTAGAAATCAAAAAACTAGTACCAAAATAGTGTTTATCATATCAAGTTTCACGTGAATTATCGAAGAATAGAAACAATATCCGACAAACAATTCTTTATAGTTAATAATACCATCGCTATTACATAAAACGAACTTTATATCGAAAGAAAATGTTTGGCTTTGAATAAATAAATTACAAATAAATACAAAACGATCAATAATGTAACGAAACTAATTATTTTATAAGGACAAAACAAAAAAAAACAATAGACAGTAGTAGTATGAGAGTGTATCAAAATCCCCAATGGAATCCATTTTGAAAGTTTGACGTTTGCGCCAAAATGGTGACCGCAAATGGAGTAGCTCGCTAATCTTGTTGAGTTGTTCAGAAGTTTACGAGTTAGGTGTTGTTAGGACGGTAGACCGCGCTTTGCCTTGCTCCTGTTCGTATACTCACTAGAGAATGGCACCAGCTTTTGGCGGGAATCGATGGCAGCCATGTTGTTTACCTATATATCTTTTATTGTAGGTATACAAAAATAAAAATCAAAAATAAAAAGCCTTTTATTTCCTACATTGACAACAAGCTTTCTATTATATCTGCAATGTAGTTTTTATTCTAGTAAAACTTGTTTTTTTATTTATTTTTATTTTTTTCCCTTTTTCTTTAATAACAGAAATATTCGTCCGATGGGACAGAGATTTTGTCTATACTGCCTATTCTGAAGTTCAAACTTGTATCAACACCCTAGCGAGACGTTGGCGATGCTTCCAGAATATTCTATGGATTCTCGTGGCATATCAGAATAAACGCTTCGTGCCATTATTTTCAAGAACCCTAGGTTGGGTAAAGATCCTCTCCAAAGATGCCCATATGTCTCAGTCATTTGCTACTACGTTCCAATTTGAACTGGCGGTTTTTTTTTTTTTTGTCGTCTTCCCTTCATGTTGATGGTCTTTCTCTAGTTCTTTTTCCTTGTGTGCCTCTTCATATAGTCCATCACTGATTAGTTAGTCTCGCTAACTGCCCATTTCCATTTAAGCTTTTGTGCTAATCCAAGGCGTCTGTGGCTTGATTTAATAAATAAATATAAATAAGTAGGTTATATAATATTACATTCAAATAAACCGTGTGTTATTATTTTTATATTATTTAACATTTTCACAATTTTTTCAAAGATTAAAATAAATATTACAATCGCGTTTACTAATTCCTGTTAAACTTATGATTTAAAAATATTTGTATTTTGAAAATTAAATACTGAAAATTACAAATTTATATATTTCAAAATATATCAACCTAAACCTAAAGCCGTAAAACTCTGCCCTGTTTTTTTTCTATTTATTCCTCTTTAAGGAACACGTAAAGGTACTACTACACCATGCAGCAAAGTCTGACGTTAGGAACACTCAATTAAAACACTGTAACAAAATGGTCCCTTTGATAAAGCTTTCCTTTAAATGGCGTCAGAGATTTTAGAATTCAAGCTGATTGTCATTATATTAACACTTAATTGTGAACAATAATGAGACAATATCATTTAAAAACCATCATTAATAGTATTAAATACTGCAAGTCAATTTGAATTGAAACAAAGACTTACTACATGACAGACCAAAAACGCACGATGGACTGCCTCCGCCATGTTTGTAAATATAATCGTATTTTTTTTTTAACGTATTATGTAATCATAGACTATCAAACGTTTTTGTTTTCACACGCAGTTGGTGCGGCGCGCCGGGTACCGTGACCGCGAAATTCGTCTCTTACCGCGATATCAAATTGGTACTAATTGTTAAACGCACGAGAACTCCGTCGCGTGATCCCCAGTTCATTGGTTGCGCGCGTCGAGACTCCACTGTTATGCGTCTGAATGATTTAACTGTTAACCACAGAGTTTTCGTTTATCTATCTATACTAAAAATGAAGTGTCTGTTTGTAATGTCAAATTAACAATTTTTTACTAAATACATAGGAGTGTATATACGATACCTATAAAAAATACTAATTTTAAAGTAAAATACAAATTTGAAAATTGTTGTCTGTTTGTTCCGAATAATCTCCGGAACGGCTGGACCGATCTTGACGGGTTTTTTTTTTTTTGTAGATAGTTGAAGTTACTCCGGGTAACTTAGGGTACTTTTAATTTTCGAACATAATTAGGGTTACGCGTAAAAAAATTAAAACTCATAAAAAATGAATAAAAACCGATTCAATGCATAGTTTTACGGGCAAGTGCTTGAACTTATGAGAAATATTTTTACGTTATCTTAGTACCGAAAAAATGTTATCGAAACAATTAGGGTTCGGTAAAAATAAAAAAAACGCAGCGAAGAATATATGAAACGCAGGCGCAGCCGCGGACACACAGATAGTTTTATAAATATTTTCCTTTTGAAATACCTATAATATTAACGGTACTGAGTAATTAATATAAGGACATTATGTCAACAAAAACGCGGTCTGGCACTTTATACCATTTTACAGTTACATTTTAATCTTATTTTCCTATAATGACTAAAAGAAAATAAATGCTGTTACTAAAACACCAACACTAAATATGGTAAATCAATATATTGTTATTTGTAATAAAATTTGAATGAAACTATATATGTATGTTTTTTTTCAATAATATTTGACAGCATTCCTCTGCCGCCCGCAGCACAGAACGCCATTCCGCTCTGTCAATCTTTTCAAATTACGAACTCAATTTTTGAACGAAATGACGTTTCCTGTTCGGGATTTATTTTTTTTAATTAGTTTCAATAACGGACAGTATTCAATTGTAAATAAAAATCGTTGTCTATTGTCTGAAAACGTTTAACTGTTTATTAAAGCTGATGGTGTTGCAAAAGTTTAAATCGGGAATAATGCTTAGTCATTATACCTTTCGCTGTTACTTTCTATTGGTTTTTTCTCCTCTGTGCGCATCAAATAGTGTGGGAGTCAAAAAAGGTTGTTTAAGCTTGATTGCCTCTCGATACTTTTAAATCGATTCATTAAAGATTGAATAAATTGACACATACCCGGCCTAATGGAAATAGGTCTGGTTGTATTTTTATTTTTAATTAATAGGCGGATGCACGTTTTAATATTATGTTTGGCTGTTTGTAGATAACGTCTTCGATCGTGTTGTATTAATTGCATTTTTTTTTAAATTCGAATGATTTCGATAGGAATCTGGTTTTCGATTTCCGTTTGAAATTATAATTATTGTTTTGTGAATGATTTGTAATATTAGAATTGCTTATTTATGGTCATTAAATTATACATTTTTATCCACGATCGACTAAAATCCCTAAAATCAGACCTTGGTTGCAATCGTTAACGGTAATCTCACACGAAATCACATGTGAGCCACAAATGCCCTTAAATATTTTAAGCAAATTCTCAAGTATTACAAGACATGACGTCATGGTTGCGGACGAAACGATGGCTCAGATGTCATGTGGTCGGCTACAGAGTCGATGAACATAAATTTGAATCTACCTAACCCATTCTCTATGAGTTTTAGATTTCAGCGACGGAAAATATCGTGATGAAACAACAACGTGGTATTATGGGGTTTTTTTTTTAACTAATACTGTTGACCGGAAGGGCCTTAACAGCTTCACCGAACATTGGGGGCGAGTGCTGAAGGCAAAAAAACTCAGCCGCAAAAGGTGACTAGCACAAGGGCTACCAAAATGGTACGAACCTCGGCTTGGCCGTCACCTGAGTGTTCAATCTCTCTCGCGAGTTGTAACCTTGCTATCCCTACATTTTTTGTTCTTAAATAATAATAAAAAAAGGTTCCTTACAGGACCTATGTACCTGCGTGTAGTGTGCAGGAGTGTGTTTGCAGTGTTGTGCGTGTAATGCTTGATGCATGGGAAGTGTCACTGTATCGCGCTGGCGGCGACGTCAAGAGTCTCCCCAGTTGGGGAACGAGACACGTCTTGCGAGTTGGAGAGTGTGCGGGAGCAAAATTAGCCGCCTGTCCCCGGCGGCGGGAACGGCGATATCGCGGGCGTGGGCGCTGACACGCATATGTACGAGGTAAACGAGGAAAGATCCTATTACTACGAGTAATGGTATCGTCGCGACACGATAGTATCCTACGCGGACGACGCCGCTTACGTCCTGGCAAGTACGAGACGGTTCATACGATGAGTAGATTCGGGTGTGTCTCTGCACGTTCGAAGAAAGCGCGACACTGGGTTTTAAAAACGGACCTAACGGAGGGCAGATTGAGTTCCCTGTGTAAATCCACAGTTCTCTCGAACCATTGGGCACCTACTGCCTTCCTTACAAAGCGTTTCTGAATCCTTTGTAAGGCGTGGATTCGAGATCGACTAATATGACCGAAGACAGGTGCGCAATACATGATCGGGGGTACTTTTTAAAACCGGCCTGGCTAGCTACCATCCTCGATTCTGAAAATTTGTCGCCAATAATTGTGTTGATAAATCCGTAAGTGTGTTCCACTTGAAAACCACAATGTCACTTAACATTAGGTAAGATTTTGATGAAAGTGATGAGAGCCTATACAGCAAGGCTGCTCAAGCATATGCCCGCTGACCGTATTGTGGCCTGCTTACGATTTTTTTTTAATGACCCGCGTAAGTAAAGTATATTTCCACCAATTTGTGAGAAATCCAGTAGTATACGCAATAAAGCAAAATACCTTATTATGGTTAACAACGGTAACAGTTAGTGGACCCGCCATAAATTTATGAAACGTCCGTTTGGCCCAAACTGATAAAAAAGTTGAACAGCCTTGCTATATAACATAGAAATAATCTTCCTATATGGAAGGGACATATGGTGGGTTGGAAAAATAGATCATTGTTAGTAGAATTATTAAAAGAAGTGAAATAATCTAAATAGAAAAATAAAAAATTGTCTCCGTCTAGACTGGACAAGTTAACCTCCAAAACCAGTGATAGGCTTAACCAGCTAAAAATTAGTTAGAACACCATTATAAACAAATTGATAAAAGTCTCCATTCTATACTAATATAATTTATGCTAATTAAATTCATCAAAATCAAATTTCGCAAATATGCGTTTTTTGCATTTTTCAAGCCAAACGGTTTTGTTTCATGACAAAAATATTATGATTTGGATAAAAAAAAATTGTTCTTATGCCTAGGTTTTTTCTAACCAAAACTATTTCTAAAAAATATATAGCGATTTTATAAGTCGACTTCTTTTATTTTAGACATTTACGCAAAAGAAATTTTCCTCTGCGTACATAAGCACTACTTATATATTGATTTTGGAAGAGAAAACTTCTTCAGCAGTATTGAGGGATACTCGGTGGAGGTAAAATGTATAGATTCGTAATCAAAATCAAAATCAAAATTTATTTATTCAATTTAGGCCCTAAGAAGGCGCTTATGAACGTCTAAAACACTACCACCAGTTCGGAAAACAACCCAGTCGAGAAGAGCGCAGGCGAGAAACTCGATCTGGTTAAAGAACCAGTGGAAAAAAAAGTTTTTTTATAAATATAATATATATCATTTTTTTTGTCATATAAAAAACTATACAAATCGTAGTCTTAATAATGTTAGTGGAAGCACAGAGATGTGGGTTAATTCCAGACATCACTATCGTTCACGTAATGATCCACCCTGTAATAACCTTTTGAGATTAAAACTTGCTCGACATAATACTTGAACTTATTGTCAGGTAAATCGGTAATGTTACTTGGGATCTTATTGTAAAACCGAATACTATTACCTATAAAGCTTTTATTAGACTTACTTAACCTAAAGCGTGGGACGGCCAACTTGTCTTTACTTCTAATATTAAAATTATGACGATCATTCACTAGATCGAGCTTGTCTAAATGTTTACGAATATGCATTAAGTTATCGAAGATGTATTGGGAGGGCAAAGTTAAGATATCACTTGTTACTACTACTCTGTTAGCTATGTTACTATGTAATATGTATGTTACTATGTTACATGTTACTAATACTATGATGTTATGCTTCAACATGCTACAGTACGTCAAGACGTATAAGATGGTTGAAGTGCTCAGAGATAAATAATAAAAGTTATATTTGCTTAAGTATTAATAAAATAAATTTCATATTTAAGAAATCTATCGCATGTTTTGATTACGAATGAAGTATGTAAAAATGAAAAAAAAAAAAAAATAAAAAACATTACATTACGCCTGTTATCCCCGAAGGGTTAGGCAGAGGTGAAATAGCGAACTACACCTTCCACCGAGCTTAGTTCCGTCGCAGATGTGACAGGAGGCCAGCCTGTCTCCATATCAGTCACAAATTCCAGACTCCGGGATGATACTGAGTAGAAAAACCCAATATTACTTCACCCAACCCGGGGATCGAACCCGAGACCTCAGAACGAGGCAGTCAGTATATGACGATGTACATAATTATTCCTCGGAGCGCTGATAGACGTAAACATCAGACAAATGTTAGGGCTATGTAGAAAAGCCATCCCGTGTCGCCCCCATCCCAAATGCAGCGGACGGCCCCGGGGGGTTTATCTATTGTATTGGGGGATCTTTATCCCCTAAATACAATAGATAAGGGCAATGCGTAAATGCATTTCCCCCCGTCAAAAAAAAAAAAAAAAAAAAACCGGACACAGTTACCGGAAAATGTCACAAATAACTCATCAAATCGGTCTAGAAATAAACCATAGGAAGCGTGTCCACGTCATCCTTGGCATCAGGGCTATGTAGAAAAAAACAAATCTTCCAAAGTTTTGAAGTTTCACTTCTGTCGGCAGTCCCCATGTCTGCATAGTGTTTTTAATACATTGTCGCCAAAGAATTTTTCCTTTACATACATAAGTATCACACATGGATTTAGATAGATTTTTGTAGGAGATCTACTTTGCGGTCTTTGATTTTACATTACTTAAATAACATATTACATATATAATAATTATGCATCGTATGCGAAGGTACGGTCTGTCGTCAAGTCGCGGAAACATCGCGACGTTTCAACCTTTGTTCGCTTACAAACGGCACGACCCGTTGATCATAGACAATGAGCCAGATTGGGAACACTCACAGGTTAGGAGTCAGTTGTTGTTCCCTTATATTATTTTACTATTATAATAAAGCGATGATGACTTAATGTTAGTTTTTTAGGCTCGGAATAATGATTTCTTTACACGGTATAGGCCACAATCTCATCTGAGTTTAAGTGACGATGTGATCCAGGATGGTAAACATACTAAGACTTAGTACTGATTCTCAAGTGATGCTGCCGGAACTTCTAAACTTGAAGGTGGCCGCTACCCAGACGGGCATTATTAAAAAATGCTCTACCACCATGCTTTGGTTTCCTCACGATGTTTTCCTTTACCGAAAGCTCAGGTTGATTTTTAGGTTTGGATAGGTAGGCTCAAACCCGTGTCCATTGAGGTGGAATGTGGAAGTACCGTCCATTGCGCCATCATCGCTTTAAATGTACTATTAAACACTTAATGGTATGAACCGTACCGCTCTAAAACAAAGGTGACCGTCGATGACTGCTTCCACTGACAGTTGCCGTTATCATGCCAACACGCCTCTTTTGCAGGATGGAGGTAACACGCTGGTCAGGAGTATGTTCTACATTTTATAGCGCCGGCATGGAATTCAGGAGATTCTGATGTGGAAGGGAGATTATAAGGTTGTTCGCTAACATTATGACGGTATTGTGATGAAATAATATTGACGTAGATATAGTAATAAAAGATAGTCCACAAGCTGGCTACAGCGTTTTACAGTCTGCAACCGGGTAAGCTGTTCCAGCCGTTGCAAGTGCGATGCACTGGTACTGGATAGACTAACAACTTATCCAACACAATTCACAGTATATATCGTATATAGGATCTGTAAGGAACCCTTTTTTTTATTTACGCTTGTTTAAGGAATAAATTTAGCCACGATGAAATCCGTGGAACTCGCATGGCGTAAACAGCCCAAGCTGAGGTTCGTAAGATTCAGCTATTTGCCATTTTTCAACTTGATAACCTAAAAGCTTGACACAAAGCGCGATGAAGATGCTAAAGAAATAAATGAAAAATCATCATCGTCGTCCTGCTCCCAATTTGTTATTTGTGGTCGGCGCAGTATGTCTTTCTCTTCCATATACCTCTATCAGTCACCATATCATCATTCACCCCTTTTGACTCCATATCTTCCCTCACACACTTTTCTTTGGACGTCCTCTCCCCTCATAAACTTTCATAGTCCATACCTCAACTTTCATAGTCATCACTTTCGTCCTCACATGTGTGTCGTGTCTTCTCAAAACATGTCCATACGAAGACAAACCCTTGCCTTTCATCTTTTCTATCACTGGAGCCACTGTCAAACTTCCTCTAACATACTTATTCCTGATCCTATCCGTTCTGGTCACGTGACACATCGATCTCAACATTCACATCTCTGCTGCATGTAGTCGCTTTTCATCCATCCTCTTACTAGCCCAACATTTCGATCCATACAGTATCACAATGAAAGTAAATAAAAAATATAGAAATAAATGAAATTATGGAGAAAGAAGCAACATAAAAGAATATGAGAGTGTGCTTGGAAATCGTGGTGAAGAAGATTACCGGTGATAATTTTGTTTTATGTAAAAGCATACAGTTAAACGGCCCATCTGATGGCAATGTTTACCGTCGCCTGTGGACAACTGCAACATCAGAAGCATTACTGTTGCGTTGCCGACCTTGGAGAGCGTTTGTCATTCCCTTCTTGAATAGTCCCATGTCATAGCCCTCGGGGTAAACCGAGCTGGATAACCCATCCCACTTCGCATAAAAAACCTAGAGTATCTTTATGTTGTCGTATGTCGGCTGGGTTTAAGGGTGTGGAGATGAGCAGCTAATTAACGGCGTAAGGCGCGAGGTTGGAGCAGCGACGAGTGCACCATATCAAAAAGTTCCTCAGAGCATCCCTTATTGTTCATGTGGTAGAATACATAAAGAGAGCAAACGTCTCTACAATATACCAAGTTATCTAGGCGGCATGATAGCCAGGGATCAACAGCTATACGAATAGCCCGCCTTTATATGCAAAGAACGGAATATTTATTTCAATTTCCCAAAACGAAAACCTATCTGATTGAGAGTCTACTGTATAATTTGAGGCCTTCTTCAATACATTGTACTAAAATGTATAGAGAGAAACCTCATCAAAAATAAAAAAAATCTTTATTAAATTTAGGCCCTAAGAAGGCACTTATGAACATCAAGAACACAACCACTGGTTCGGAAAACAACACAGTCAAGAAGAGCCGACAAGAAACTCGATCTGATTCTTTTTTTTATATAAATATAACATATATATCATTTTTTTTTCACACAATACACTTATTAATCATTAACACGCATGGAAATTCTAAATATATATATATATATATATGTATATATATATATATATACATATATATATATATATATATATTTAGATATATATATATATATATATATATATATATATATATATATATATATATATATATATATATATATATATATATATATATTATGTTTATTTTCTATAAATAAAAAGGATATTGAAGAAGCAAAATTAAACATTTATTATTCATAAATAAAGTGGCAATCGACATTAAGTTTCATAAAAGTGATTGAGTCATAGAGAGCTAAAAGTCGACGTTGCGTTCAGTTGACCGCCTCGCGAGTCTTATCTAACGATAGATTAGCATGGACATAACTCTGTGATCACTATAAGCGAAAAATGCAACGCGAATATATCACGCTTAATTATTTGCCGTTAAATGAAAACGTCATAACATCCGACATGTAACCGGGTTTACCCAGAGTGGCAAAATTAAGGAGAAAAATGGCCACTGTTTATTATGTTGAAAGATAGTCGGTTAAAAAAAATTAAATTCTAAGAAGAAGTTTTGAAGAATTTCTTCGGCTAACCATACAGACATCCACTCCAAAAATTTGGCATACTGGTTCGGAACCCTAATTAAAGTTACATATAAATTAACATTACATACATACGGGTTTAAAGAATAAACATCTATTTTTAAAGTTCGTAAATAATGCTCACCCCATCGTTGGAGTAAAATGGCTTACAATTAAAATGGCGATAACTATTATATCTGCCTATAGAGTTTATAGCTGAATCTAGTCTTGCTCAAAGGCTTCCAGTTCTAGAGCGTAAATACAAGGCTCAGTAAACCTGAATTTAGTAATACTAAGATGACTGTTTGGTTACGTAACGAGGTCTGAACTACTCAAACTAAATGTTGGTCTCTGTTCACGCATGAATATAATATGCTCGGGGTTGGAAATCATAGCACAAGTATCCCTCATCCTACACGTAGGTCTTCTCACCCTTTTTTTAGAGTGCTTAAGCTCCGAAGACGAACTATGGGACGCGCGCGTAGTGTTCGCCACCGCGTTCCATTCCTGGATTGCATGAAATGCACCGAACTCCCCCAGAGTCAGGTGCGTGTAGGCTAGACTATGACGGTCGTAGGTCATTTGCGACTCTGAGAGTGTGGTTAGCCCGGTGGACTAAACCGCGTGTCTCATAGATGGTACGACTGTAAGGTCGGAGGTTCAAACCCAGGGTGGCTAACACATTTTTTTTCGGGCCATTGCACTGACGGGCCGGGTGGGTTCGATGCAGGGGGGCGACGCGGTGCTTGCGAAAGCCACCCCGTGTCGCCCCCATCCCAAATGCAGTGGACGGCCCCGGGGGGTTTTAGTGGGTATTTCCGGGCGCTTCACGCCCGGGTGAGTCCCACACTGGCACGGAGCTCGTCACTCCGTGCCTCCTTATCTATTGTATTGGGGGATTAATAAAGGATAATTAATAAAGGGATTAATTAATTATTAATAAAAATAATTAATAAATAAATACAATAGATAAGGTTAGTGCGTAAATTCATTTCCCCCCGTCAAAAAAAAAAAAGGTCATTTGCGACTCTACGCCAGTCCGTCGAGGACTTCTTATCCTGGTCTACTATGTACATGTACCTTCGCTACGCCTTCGCACTTCTGCCAAGGTTTTATCAATTCAACTGAAAGACGTCCACCGTTGTACATAGGTCTCCCCCAATTAAGGGGGGATTGCCATAATCGCCACGCTTGGCATGCGGGTTGACGATCGCAGTCAACTGGTTTATCCCTTAGTCGCCTTTTACGACATCCACGGGAAATTATGGGGTGGTATTATTCTTAGCCGGCACCACACGGCAACGTTCTGCAAACGTTACCAGGACTAAAATTGAGATAATGGGGTTGTATTGATTATGGCGGGGAAAAGAATTTGAGTTGGTGAAAACCGTGACACTAGTCCTTGTATTAACATTTAAGTTATCAAATTGACATAATAATAAAGAAGAACTGACTGTTGGAATAACATTTAACAATAAATATCCATAATAAGCTAACGTTGAACGCATCTCATCAGAAAGCAGCTCACATGTGCGCTGGCAGGCTTATTGTTGACGTTTCGCGCTTTGTAAGTCCTTTGACGAACTGTTCCCCAGTCTAACAGGGTGGTACTGCCAGCATAATTATTATAATATTTTTTTAAATATAATTACTGCAACGTATTATAAAGCACAACAGAAGAACAGAAAAAAACATAAGAAAACGTTGCAGTAGGGATCAGAAGTTTAAGCTAAATGTAGCTGGCATGAAAATGATAGATAAAGTAAGGAATAGTGTGATTAGGGAACGTTCTGGTGTGGTATAGGATGTGGTGACAAAGATAGGGAAAGAGATGCGAATTAGTTTGAATACGTAGGAGGGCGGATTGCGCCATGCTAGCCGACGGAAGGTGGGGCGGTTCGTGCAAACGGGCTAACCCACCTTCGTATGCGGGAAGATAAAGCCCGACTTACCAGACGGTCGAGCCTACTACTGAAGCGACGCGGAGCATGATTAGCTAATCCCATGTCGCCTCGTGAAGGCGTCGAACGGTCTGTGAGGTTTTAGTGGGTATTTCTGGCGCTTCACACCAGGTGAGTCTCACAAAGGGGTACCGCTCCCTGTTAAGTTGTAAGAGGAATGCGTAAATGCATTTCCCCACATTAAAAAAATGCCTAGCATGTTTGCTAGTAAGCAAGGAAAACGAAAGAAAGAAGAAACAGAACTGGAGTAACATGTCGAAGAGGGAAAGAGGGATAGAAAGATTGATAAATAAAATAAAATAAAATAATTACAATTAATTTATTAAATTGAGATTTATATTATCCAAATTACTTGACTTCAGAATTAACGAATTGGTAAACAAAACAATTGATAAAAAAAAAAAAAAAGAAAAAAAGTAAACAAAAACTCGGATTATGTCTGAGATCTAGGGGGACTATTAAAAAAAAAAAAAAACATCCTAAAGTTTACAAATTGGTCACCGAGCACCTATAGCTAAGTTACGGCAGCGTCACTGAGTGCCTGAACTATATATCGTCACTTAACACTACTAAGTAAAATGACAGTAAGTAAATGTTACATATAAATTTAAACTAAATCCAACCTGCAATATGTTCCTTATAAGTTACAGAGTACAAAAATCATTACATAATTATTAAAACAACAACTGTCGCGAGGACAATTGAATACAATTTAAATAAGGAAATAAATAAAAAAAACGAAACAAAAATAAGAATATAAAAACCGAAGGTTCTCTTTACATAAAATAGGTATAAAAATACAAGTTATAAAATCCTGGCCAACATAGAAACTCATTCCATATAGCACTGCAATATTTATACCAAAATTTGTTGTCAGAACTGCACGCGTTGGCCTCACCCAAATATCTTTATAAGGTGTTGCCGGGTCTTTAATCGTCCAACAATATACTATATCCAATCAATTGCCTGTTGAGTGTCGCTTGGTCTTCGTCTTCATCACCCAAAATGTGACTGACAACTAAACTTTATATAATAATGTAAAAATTGGTCTAAAGATCGCTCCATTATCTATTATCTCACGTCCTCTCCCACTGCATCGTGTTATATCTATTTATTATATTTTATAATATTTTCACTTGATATTTTGTTGATGACACCATCATTTCCTTTTTTTTTAATTCTATTGTTTCTTGACGTTCCAAATATTCAAATGTTAAATGTTCTTTCTTAGAGCCAATTTTTTGATCCGTAGTCAAAGTTACTATATCCATTTGTCAATTTTACTATTACTATTACACAAACCAATGGTTATAATCACAATGCGTTTTTTGATGACAAAGTCTACTATGGTTAAATTTAGCAATAGTTATTTATGTTGCCAGTAAAATGAACTGTATAATAGAATACTTTTGATTCCGGTAATTTTTTTTGTATGATCATTCCGAGTAAAATGTGTCAGGGTCCATAATTCGAGTTGTCGAACAAACATTACAAAAAACAAAGGGTCGAGCTACTCTCGAACATCTGTGTCCATTATTATTTCTTGTGATAGTTTTGTAATGATATTACCTTTTTTTTTTATTTCGTCTTGTCTAAAATATTCTTTGATTTTATAATTTAATTCTTGGATTTAATATATTTTACAAGCCAAATAAATATTTGTACGAACTTGATATACTATACATAATGGAATACTGAATTCTTATGAAAAACAAAATTCATAAACAAATATATTACGAAAAAGATAATAAATAGCAATTTATTAATACGTTGTCATTATTTAACAAATTATTTTATATAAATTAATGTTACATAATGAAACTTCAAATTATCTACTTCAAATGTTACACGAAAGCAATGAAACAGCTGTTCGCACTGGAGTTAACCATCCGCCATCTTGCTAACCCGACTGAGTTGAATGGTTAAATTTTGTAATAAATAGTCACATTTTTGACAAATGGTTAGCTTAACTATGTTTCAAAAAAAACGCACCAGGGTATTATTTTAACCATTTGTTACAAATCTGACCATTTCTTGAGTTGACTACGGATCAAAAAATTGGCCCTTAGACGGTATCCTCAATGAATCCATTAAAACTCATGTTACATTAGCAGAGCGCACGCGTAAGATATACTCACATTTGACATGAATAACCTAATAGAAAGCCTTCGGGTTTCCTTAATTAATTAGTATTTAATTAATAAAATGAAAGTATATAAATAATAATAATATAATAAATATTACAAAAATTAATTATTTAAAACCAATCATTCCACAACTCGTGCGTATGTAGGATTGATAGTGTCATAATACATAGAGCGTGGTAAATGGAATTCTAGTTTGCACAAGTATGCCCAGTTACAATTAAAAACGGTCCCACACTATAACGTTGTGATACACCGTGTTTTATAGAAGCTCGTCTGTTAACTAATAATGTGTCTCTTCAACCGAGATAAGTCCACTATTGGTATGTATCTCCTTGGTCTCCTCAAAGCTCTGCACATCGACCGGTCTTGCGGTACCGGCAGAGACTTTGACTAGGTTGTTAGTCCATTTTGCTACCCTCGTCGGTACACAGCGGCCATTCGATAACCCCTTGGCATCGGTTTTACCAGCAAAGTGACCAATGTCAGTTACTATGGTTATTCTGCGGATCTCTTCATTATTGATTCGACAACGTATCGAAACACTCCATTGCCCGTTTGCTAAGTTTGAACATTCTCATTAACTCCATTGTGAGTTAATGATAATGTTTCATGCAATAAATTTACGAAGTGTTTAAATAATAGTCTCTTTACTTATAAATACTTTTGATTTCTCTCACTTTCTTACAGTTTCACTCCCATAATGATGAAGCTCTCGTGTATTTCGTTTACTTAGACAATTAATTAGCAGTTAACAGTATCTACGTTCATGCTCTAATAATTCTAACTTTTAAATAGACGAAGTGCGGGCCAACTAACTCTGCTAATAGCGTAGTCAGGTCTCGTTAGACTGGCCTCAATCATATGGTATATACTACTGATTAATAATAATAAAAAAGTGTATATGTACTTATGTACGCACGTAAGAAGTTATACTTCTTTGACGTAATAATAGAAAAAACTAAAACGTTGATAAGCTAACTTCAGAGTGTTGGTTTTTCGTGATAGTTGCGCGCTTATGGTAAAAATTAACCCTAATCAATTTCCTTAACGCACCGAAAAAGTATGACTTGAAAAAGAATGTAATTTTTTAGTACTTTATAATGAAATAATAATTTAAAAAAATAACTATAGATAATGAATGCCGTCCAGATCGCCGCCAGACAGGAAGGTTCCCAGAAGGCTGGCCTTATTGCCACGTTGGATGGCAATGCTGATTCGCTGTGCAAAATATTGGCCGGCCCTCTGGTCGTGAGGCGTGTCGACTAGACGACTCGCGAGCTCCTTAAAAAGATTAAGCACCTAGAGCCCCAGAGTTTCGACCCCGAACGGGACAAATATGTAACCCTCACCAAGGGTAGCATATTTGCGCCGCTTGAGATCCTCCGCTGATGTAGGTGCTGCGCCGGCCTTCAAAGAGGCAACTGGAAGATGTGAGGGTGCCAAAAAATCGACACAAGTAGCATCCCATACCAAGGGCCATTTTTTTAATGATATATATTTTTTTTTATTTTCTATTTTATAGTCAGGTTATAGGTATAAAAACTCGCATCGGGTGCATAAAATGCTAGTTACGGCACTAGAGGAAACTTTTTTATACTGTATAGGCGGATATTTTTTTTTATGCTTTGACAGCAGTCTCACTTGATGTTATCTGACGATGTGGTCCAGGACAGTAAACACACGAAGCCTAGAGGTACTGGTTCTCAAGTGAATCTGACGGAACACATGTATATGGCAACAGGTTTTCTAACTTGAGGGTGGTTGAATTATTAAAAAATGCCCTACCTCTTATGTTCAAAGTTTCTCACAGCGCAATAAAAATAAAATATTTACGATCCTATCTGTTAAGAAGTGTACCATCTGTACTGTCTTGTTTGTTATGGTTGATCGATGCGTTCATTCAATATATCTTTCAGTTCAGTGGGGCAGTATTACATGAAATTTTGGATGAAAAAATTTCGCAGATTTATTCTCGTAATAGTTTATTTATATACCTTTGAATTCTTAGTCTTATAAAATGTTTCACTCTTTGAAATTAGCTTTACGAGAAACACATGTCTTGGCACGGATTCGTTTTTAAAAGTGTTGCCGGAGGTTAAAAAAAAAATGATTTTGTTAATAATAGTGAACTTTTGGAGAATCTAATATCTAGTTTTTTCGTACCAATTAGTTCATATCCGTATAATTTTTATAGTGATTAGTTTTTTTTTTTACACGGTATAGGCTCAGTGCTTTGACCACAATCTCACTTGATGTTAAGGGACGATATGGCCCAGGATGGTAAACGCATTAAGGCTAGATGTTCTCAAATTCTCAAGTGATGATGCCGGAACACGCCTATTGGTATTTGGCGACAGGTTTTCAAACTCGAGAGTGGTAGCCACCCAGGCTGGTATAATAAGAGAATACCCTACCACCATGCTATGATTTCCTCACTATGTTTTCTTTCACCGAAAAAGCTTAGCCTGATTTTAGAGTTGGATATGTGGGTTTGAACCCGCTTCCATTGACGCGAAATCCGACCGCAATATCCACTGCGCCATCATCGCTTCGAAACGAGGACAGACCGAGATTCCGTTGAAAACTCCGATATGTGTTTGATATTTTTTTAATACTCAACCTGGCAACATCGATCATGAGTAATGGGCTGTAAACGGAATTCTATATTTAAAACAATAAAAGACCAACACAATTGAATTATTGGAAACTTGTCGTTTCTTTAGAAATGTTTTTTTAACTAATATCGTATTTATGGTTTCCGATGAAACGTGGTATTTGCTTGTGCCGAATAACATACGAGGCTCAGAACTTTTCTTAAACCGTAAATAAATCTACGCCAAAGTAAATGTTCTATTAGTTCTTATATTGCCAAACTTAAATGGCATTGGCTGGACACATTGCTCGTATAACCGATGCTCGATTGGGTCAACGGGTTCTCGAATGGCTGCCACGTACTTGAAAACGGAAGAAGGTCGCGGGAGTCCGCTGAATGCGGGCGATCGTTGTGGGGATCTTTGCAAAAGACCATTGTCCAGCAGTGGACGTCTTTCGGTAGAATGAATATAAGGACGAGCTTGGTAAAATGTACGTCATGTGCAACCTTTAGCTAGCGACGAACGGACGAACGGTCTTGTGCTGTACGTATACAGCGGATTTTTTGCGACCCAAGGGAGCCTACCCACGCTGCGTCTTCCGAGAATCCGTTAGCCCCATCGGATTTCGGTTCTGCTCGCTCGCAGTCTACTGCCACTTATCTTGCCACCGGGGGGAAACGCCAAAAAAATTAGATACTTTCGGATTATTGTATTCGGATTTTAAACTGCGTCCGTCATCACGGAATCCGTCTACACTACCATGGACGACGACGACGATGGAAGTCGCTTTCTTTGCATAAACGTCTTTTAAAATAATGAACTTTTTATATGTACATTAAAACACCCGTATTTGACTTGTTTGATCTAATTATAACTCTTCATTAATAACACCTTAATCACATCATATAATTACGTAATTTTTAGTGTAACCAAAGACTGTAGTTACATAAAGTTTATCTATAATATTATAATGTGCTACATTTTGAATATTTATCACTTTTACGTTTATCTATACTAATAAATATAATTGAAGTGTCTATTTGTAATATCAATCTAAAAAACACAATTTTTAAAAACAATTACAAGTTTTTAGACATGTTTCTCTTACTCCATTGTTGTCTTTAAATTAATTATGAGTGCAATATTGCATAATTCTTAAAGCGATGATGGCGCGGTTTGTAGTGCGTCGCGGTTTTGCGTCAATGGTCGTGGGTTCGAGCACATCTATCCAACTCTAAAATCAGCCTGAGCTTTCGGTGAAGGATGGTGGTAGGGGATTTTCTAATAATGTCCGCCTGGATACCTACTACTCTCAAGCTTGAAAACCAATCGCCGAATACGTAAATAGCGTGGTTTTCGTTTGTTATTCATAAGCTGTCTGTATTTAATTAATTTTCAGTCGATCTAACCATTTATTCATTTACTAATTTTATCAAATTATTAATTTACTTAAGTGTGGTTTTGTAATTTGAATTTAATAGATTTGAACTAGTTTTAATTTAATTTTATCATTTAATTTATACACAAATTATACCTTAATTCTAATTTAATGTTAATTCAATCTAACTGTTTAATTTTAACTCTTTATTAGACCTAAGTGACTACTATAAGTTTTTGACCGATGTATAGCAAAACTGGAATTACTATTATTATTGTTAGACATAATGAAACATTGAGTAAATAAAGAAAAGCAATACAAAAGATAAAAATAATAATGCAAAAGAACTCGCAAAAAAAAAAAAAAAAACCCAAAAGATCATAATAAACAAACGCAATAAAAAGGTCCCTGGAATGCCAGGGGGAAACAGGCGAGGGACTAAAAAAAAAAAAAAAACATCGGTCTCCCACAAAGGGAGGATTGCTATAATCGGCACGTTTGTCAGACGGGTTGGCGATCCCAGTAGGTGTTTGTGATGCTCAGAGGATGCTGCTGCCCATACCCTGGTTTATCCCTTAGTCGCCTTTTACGACACCCACGGGAAGACGGGACGGTACGGGTAGTACTATTCTTAGCCGGATTAGTGGTATTTAGTGTTCGTAATAAACGAAAAAGGAACTTGAAACCCGAATATTCCGGAACGATTGGTTGTCAAATATAGCCTCGTGAATAAAATGAATTGCGAGATATAAATATAAACCATCATACAAGTAAATACACATAATATTGTATCGGTTGACAATGAAACAAATTTATAAATACCGTCTTGAGAACAATCAATTCGAACATTTAATGAAATTTTAATTCGATTACCAATTGTAAAATATAAAGCGGTAATTAGTTTTACGAGTGTAAATTTAAGTTCGTCGTCACGCGACTCGGAGTCTGATGCCAAGGATGACGTGGACACGCTTCCTATGGTTTATTTTTAGACCGATTTGATGAGTTATTTGTGACATTTTCCGGTAACTGTGACCTATATACCTGACATGTATTGTATAAGGGGAAAAAAGTTAAGTTTTTGGCTCGATTTTGGGATTGTCATGTACCTTTTTTTGTTTTTTTTTGACGGGGGGAAATGCATTTACGCCCTACTCTTACCTATTGCATTAGTGAAGACCTGAGTCGGATGCAATAGGTAAGGGGACACGGAGGAACGAGCTCCGTGCCAGTGTGGGACTGACCCGGGCGCGAAGCGCCCGGAAATACCCACTAAAACGCCCCGGGGCCGTCCGCCGCATTTGGGATGGGCGCGACACGGGGTGGCTTTCGCAAGCACCGCGTCGCAAAACAAATGTGTTACCCAACCTGGGTTCGAACCTCCGACCTTCCAGTCATACCGTCTATGAGAGACGCGGATTACTCCACCAGGTTAACAACGCTCTTCGGGTTGTCATGTACCTAGACGTTCTGGTTTATATTTCAGTAACTTGCGGTGTCTAACACTATATTATGTACTTCAAAATTCACTTAATATCCCATTCATATTTGTATCACCTTTTTTGGCTTTAACACCCATTTAGGAGTGAACTAAAAAAAAAATATATATCTCTGCTTGCTTGTTACTTCGAGATATATGGTAGACTATTTTTTTATAACTTATATATGAAATTTCATGACAAATTTAAACCTGATTTAATCCCCATACAAATTTGTACACTCTTAAAAAAAGGAGTTAAAGGTCGATCTCGAATGACGCAGAGTCGTAGCGAAGCGAGTCGCCAAAATCTTAACAAGTTGCGCGAATGCGTGCGCATTCACGCGTGTTCGCTTGAAACCGAGTGATAGATAAATAATTCATTAGATAGTAAATTAGAGGCATAGAGAACTTTAACATATGAGTAGAGGTCACGCGGTAATCTTCGCGCGCGTGCTCGCTTACAAATTCCGACGAGACGCGGGAGAATTCGCACGAACACTTTTTATTTCATTGAAGTAGATATTTGTGTATTATGTTGCGGATATAGAGTTCAAAATGCTATATCAAATTTTATACTGACGTTTCGCTTCGCTTCGACTCTGCGTCAATGGGGATCGACCCTAACTAACCCTATATGTTAATCCGGGGTGGTGTGGAAATATCTAGAAAGTATGATGTTGAAAGGAGCAAACGGAACTTACCTTTATTATTATCCTTCGATTAAGCTGGTTCAGATATTATTTTCCACCTCACTTCACTTTATGAATGTTCTATATAATTAATTAATAACTAATGTGCACTTTTAAACATATGAGAGACAGCGGCGGCGGTTGCGTGTTGGCGTTCCGTTTTTGAATAGGAAGAGGAAGGGATAATGAATACATAGACTAAATAGAGCGGGGGCGTATAGATAATATAGAGAAGATATAACTTAGAATAAGAAGAGAATATATACGATAATAGATGGCGTTAACACGGGGTATATACTATTTCCATATCAAAACGTGCATATGATGTGTGCATAGAAAAATTCCGAAAATCATAGAAATGTATTCTGTCGTTGAATTTAAAATAATGAACAACATTAATAATATAAATACAATGTGTCGAATGCCGTCTATATTTATATACGTTTTACTTGAAAAAGAATATATAAGTGTAGATTTAAAGAGAGGTAACTCTAAAAATCTTCTTGTTAACATTATTAAACTGCATTTGTTAAGTGACGTGTTCCGTACACTGCGCCGGCGCTGAAATAACACCGCGCCTACGTACACCATGCGTTAGGATTTATTCGGATAGTATCAATAAAGTTTCAGTGTTTGTTAATTTTTTTATCTTTTTACAAAGTATGGGCTCAGTGCTTTAACCACAATCTTATCAAAATCAAAATAAAAAACATCTTTATTCAATTTAGGCCCTAAGAGGGCGCTTATGAACGTCTAAAACACTACCACCGGTTCGGAAAACAACCCAGCCAAGAAGAGCCGGTAAGAAACTCAATCTGGTTCTTTTTTTTAAATAAATATAATACATATCTTTTTTTTTTCAACTAAACACTTTACAATAATGTTAATATTGTTAGCGAGTGCGCACAGAGATGTGGGTTAATTCCAGACATCACTATCGTTCACGTAATGATCCACCCTGTAATAACCTTTTGAGATTAAGACTTGCTTGACTTGCATCTGATGTTAAGTCTGATACCCAGGACAGTAAACTCTGGGGCAGGAAATATATCCTGCCCCCCGGCTGACCGACCTAACTAGGTCATACCTCCTACCCCCGTGTCGCCCCCATCCCAAATGCAGCGGACGGCCCCGGGGGGTTTTAGTGGGTATTTCCGGGCGACTCTCGCCCGGGTGAGTCCCACACTGCACGGAGCTCGTCACTCCGTGCCCCTTATCTAGTGTACTGGGGGACTTTGATCCCCTAAGTACAATAGATAAGGGTAGTGCGTAAATGCATTTCCCCCCGTCAAAAAAAAAAAAAAAAAATGGCCACTGTTTTGCTGGAGCATTAATTTAGATTTAGATTGGAAAAAAGCTTGATCTATACTCGTATGAAACTGACAGAACTTTCTAAGTAACTCACACATTGTCATTAACTACGAAGTCATTTGCGAAAGTAATAAGAAAAAACTATTATTTCTGCCTAACTTCTGGTAAGGTGTGATTCCCCCCGGATGAATGACCTAACTAGGTCATACCTCCTACGGGAGGTGGGCGAAGAGGTGGGGTTGAGAAGTGTGTACACTCCCCCATCCCCGCTGGGCCATTGCACGACGAGGCCCGGTAGGTTCGCTGCAGGGGGCGACGCGGTGCTTGCGAAAGCCTCCCCGTGTCGCCCCCATCCCAAATGCAGCGGACGGCCCCGGGGGGTTTTAGTGGGTATTTCCGGGCAACTCTCGCCCGGGTGAGTCCCACACTGGCACGGAGCACGTCACTCCGTGCCCCCTTATCTATTGTATTGGGGGACTCAAATCCCTCAAATACAATAGATAAGGGTAGTGCGTAAATGACTTTCCACCCGTCAAAAAAAAAAAAAAAAAAGGACAGTAAACTCTAAGGACACAGGACACTAAGCTTAGAGGTACTAGTTCTCAACAGATGATGACGGAACACACCTATTTGTCTTTGGCTACAGGTTTTCAAAATTCGGGGTGGTAGCTAACCAGACGGGCATTATTAGCAAAAGCCCTACCGCCATGCAAAATTTCATTTCAAATTCAATGGACAGCCTTATAGAAATATTATATTCAAATCGTTATTTAAATACTTTATTACACAGTAGTGAATGATATGGCACACAGCTAGTATGCAGTCGTCTCCTGCAGCGAATATTAATAATTACTTATTTTAAAAACACTTATAATAAAAAATCCACGGTAATTAAAACGAGTTGGTGACCCCGCAGCCGTGTCGAGATCGTTTATAGGATTTGTATAGACGTCGAATCACTTTACGTCTCCGTTGCACGAATATCATTCTGTTCTAGTAGAGATATTTAGTAACGCCTCGCGCGTCTTAGTTCCCGGGTTATATTTCGCCAGGGAAATACTATTAGTGGTGACTGTAGGGCAAATAATGATTTCGCAATACCGGATTTTCAATACATGTAGTGACACCTAATGGACAGAGCATTTTATTGCGTATTATGTATTGAGAGTTATCGTTAAATGGAGAATTAGATAAATCATTGTAGAGATAACAATGTCGACTAACTAAAGGCAAAGAAATTCAACGTTTTAGGGAGTTCGTCGTTAAATGGAGTTTACATTAAATAAATTAACATATCGTCTAAGCTAATTAAAAAAAGTAGTGTTCCAAATTAAACCAATAAAAGATTTAAATTTTATATCTTTTTTTTTATACCATTAAAGTGGCAAACAGGCGTACAATCCGCCTGATAGTAAGCGGTCATCGTAGCGTATGGACGCCTGCAACACCAGAGGTATCACGTGCGCGTTGCCAACTCTTTGCCAATTTTATTCAATTTTTTATGAGTTTTATTTTTTTACGCGGAAACCTAATAATTTTCGTGAATTCAAAGTACCCTAAGTTACCCGGTGTTACTTGAACTATCTACCAAATAAGCCAGTCCTTGTCGGTCCAGCCGTTCTGGAGATTTTGTAAGATTACGTATTGTGATTGTACTTGTAAAAAAAAAGAAAATAATTAGGGTTCCGTATATAAAATTAAAACACAATGAAGAATATAAGAAACGGGGGCGCAGTTGCGGGCACACATTGTATAATAAAAGTCTAACACGATGAAAACTCTACTTTGAAAATATCTAAGAAAAAATAGTAAGTGGGACTCCAGAATCTGTCTATCTGTTTATTTCTTTCGCCAATCACATAAAAAGTAAAGAAACAATTTCAACGAAATTCGGTACGATAGACGTTACTATTTTTTTCAAGGATTATTTAAAAAATATCGTGCACAGTAAAAATTATGGAGAATTTAAAATATAATATGCGAACGAAGTCGCGGGAACATCTAGTTATGTAATACATATACGGAACAAATTATGAGGATTAAAGTGAGCGAAGTCGATGGCAAAATATTAACCTTCACATTCTTCACAATACTTTTAACAAAACGAAACAATTAAACATTATAGACACATAATGCAGTAAGCAATTGTTTCCTATAAATCTAGGCTCAAACAAAGAAATCGTCAATTTTCCGTAACTCTGAACACTAATATTTATTCTAAAAGTAAATTGGATGATTTTTCTAATATCTGTCTGGATAATTACCAAATAAAAAATCTCTTGCCAAGCATTTCTAATTGTATTTCGACAGAATTACTCGTAGCATTCATTTGTGTGGTCAAAACTTGGTATATAGTATAAAATAGGTAACTCACCCGTTATCACCAACGTAAGTCTCCTTCCCGGTAACACCATTATAATGCACTCGATTCTCCACTTCACCGTCAACCAAATAGTCTGTCATTATAAAGTTTACGATCTCCTTGTTTAAATGCCTCCTTAAATATTTTAGGTCACTTAATTTACTTTTCAAAGTCTCATTAGCGTAAGGATGTATGGTACTTCTGTGCCTGTGCCTTAAATGGCCGCCGCGTTCTATATTCGAATTCGATTTTAGCGCTTCGAATTCGTTCGCGCTGTCACTGTCATTCTCGCAATTCGTCGTCCCGAGTAGAAAAAAAATAAGCAAAGGCGTTCGAAACATTCTGCCCCACGAGATTAATTTCGAAATACTCGACTTTTTCTTCGCTTTCGGCAACTTCAATTCCATTTTCGATCTGAAACAAAAATATTTGTTGTTTAAATTAGTTATTCAAATGATAAATTACAAAATCTAAATTGTTCGGTTTAATAAAAGTAAATAATTAAAACAGACGCGTTGTCTGTTGGCTGGAGTAGGTCACGGAACTTGACTTCTGGAAGGAATTATCTAATATGTTAATTTGTTATTGTTTTCTTGTAAATATACTTATATCCGTATTTTCAGTTTATTATTTTATAAAATTAACTAAACGTTGTTTATATACAATATTTTGCAAGTGACCGCCCGAAAAATTATGAAAATATATCGGCAAAAAAGATTTGAAAAAGTTTTTTTCTCCATAAAATATGTTCTCCCTTTTATCTTACTTGGACAATATCTCTAGTAAATATCGACAAATCTAGTTGATTACTGTTACAAACTATTTGACTAGCATAATCAAACCAATTTACAAGTAATTAACATCAAACAACTGAAAAAACACCAAATAGTTTTCGCTTCAAACATTTTTGTTTAATTAATATCGCGTAAACGCAAAAAAATCTGCCATAACGTATACAATTTAGATATTTCGTAAACAATCTTCAAACATTATGTTAATGTAACTGGAACACATATTAAAAGTTAGAAATAAGAAAGAAAGAAACCATTTATTCATCGATCATATACAAAATACATGTAAATAAAATATATTTCTTTAATTATGTATTATTATATTTTTACTGTAAAGAGTTTAGTTTCTATGGTTAAGAAGGTCATTGGCTGGCCGTTATTATATTTTGATGCATGTCAAATATGTTATAAATTATAATGTTATTCATAAATGTATTTACAGTTTGGACTTGTAAAAAAATAAACTTAAAATGTCGTTTCTTTATTAAAAAGAAACACATCGTTTATTTTAACTGTCCTTTATTTATCTTATATAGATATAAAACAATTACAAAAAAAAATATACCCAAAAAATACACATAATACTTAATGAAAACTAATTTATTTATTTATTTATTATACCAACAAAGTGAACATCAACATAATTTATAAGTTACATTGGCATTACAGGCGCGCTAGATGCCACCTCAATTATAGGCACAAATAGCAAGCTCAAAACATCAGCTCATGTAAACAATTTTTTATATAAATTATATGGTAAAAAAAGAAATTACATAACAAAAAAAAATAATAGTAGGTATAGTGCTATAAGTTACGTCATGCATATATTAGTTGAGTAAATAAATCACCAATAAAATAAAATAAAAAATACAACATCGAGAGCAAAACAGTAAAAATATATAATAATTAACAGTAAACAGCAAGTTTTAATCTCAAAAGGTTATTACAGGGTGGATCATTACGTGAACGATAGTGATGTCTGGAATTAACCCACATCTCTGTGCTTCCACTAAAAACTACGATTTGTATAGTTTTTTATATGACAAAAAAAAAATTATATATATTATATTTATGAAAAAAAAGAACCAGATCGAGTTTCTCGCCTGCGCTCTTCTCGACTGGGTTGTTTTCCGAACCGGTGGTAGTGTTTTAGACGTTCATAAGCGCCTTCTTAGGTCCTAAATTGAATAAATAAATTTTGATTTTGATTTTGAGTAAGGAGCGATTAAGTCATAGCTGCTATTTTCAATTTAAGATTAAACTTAAAACTATGAAGACTATTTGAAAATGTATATAAATGATGTAATTTATGATGTCCATCAGAGCCGTTTCTCTCTTTTCGGTTAAACTCAGTGTCACTAAATGCATTGTAACTATTGATCATCCTATTAATTATTTAATTACAAAACTAATTAACTATATGTAACATCCCATCAGATGAAACGGGTATCCAGCTCAGTTTATACCGAAGTAACAATGCAGTTTACGGTCTTGTATGTTTTAAATGCAATCGTGTATCGGTTTGTGCACGCCTCACGCACAAACTACTGTATGGATTTTGATGAAATCCGATAAGACTGTAGTCTATGTCCTGGAGAAACATATAGTATTTTTTTTTATAAAGCTTACCTAAAATTGGCTGGAACAGGAAATACAAATTTCTGTGTGAATTTAGTCAATTCTAAATAATAATATTGATGAAACTTTGCATGTAGTCTCAATCTCTACTAATAAATAAAATTGAAGTGTCTGTTTGTAATGACGAAATAACATTTTTTTACTAAATACATATAAATGTAATATATACCGGCAAATAACCCTAAAACACAATTTTTTAAATTTTGTCAGTCTATCTGTTTGTTCCAGCTAATCTCCGGAATAGCTGGACCGATTTTGACGGGACTTTTTTTGGTACCTAGATAGCTGAAGTTAAAACAAAACAAAAAATTAAAACAGTGAAGAACATATGAAACTCGGACGCAGCCGTGGGCACACAGTTAGTTTACAATAAAAGTCTAACGGGATGAAAACTGTACTTTGAAGATATCTAAGAAAAAATACTAAGCGATACTTCAGAATCTGTCTATCTGTTTATTGTTTCGTCAATCACATAAATAGTACTGAACCGATTTCGATGGAATTTGGTATGATAGATTATGATAATTGATGCCATTTCATCCAATGATTACTTAAACTTTTTTTCTTATACAGTCAAAAATATTCATTGCACAGTTTTACTGGCAAGTTTTTTGAGTTTATCTGACATATTTTTAATTTATCTTAGTACCAAAAAAAAGTTAGGCCAGATAATTAGAGTTAAAACGTAGTGAAGAACATATGAAACGCGGACGCAGCCGCGAGCACACAGCTAGTTATAAATATAGGGTTAATAAATAAAATGGATTTAAAAAAAATTGAGGTAACCGATGTCTATTATATATAGGTATTTAAGAAAAAAACCACTGCAGAGCGGAAGGTTTTCTGTTTAAATTCAACGACGCAATATATTTTTGTGATTTTCAAAAGTGGAACAAAAAGGGGACACGCGCTTTTTTGTTTATAAATAAATCATAATAACATGTGTGTTTCGCTTGATTTCGGAACTGAGAATATGTATCACAATTTTAATAATGATATAGTTTTTTTTTATTTGTTTATTTATTTAGATAAAACAATAATTACTATTTTTAGTAAATATTTATGCAAGTCATGCGAAGCAAGGTCATCGTTTCCAGTGGTGTTATCTGGTGTGGTTACCGCTTTGGGAAACACGTCACGGGACATTCCCTGAATGCATTCGATGACATAATTATTTACCGCAATGATTAATTACCTTAAAGAGTACTACTTTATTTTGTAAATATATTAAATAGCTAGCTGCGTGTCCGCGACTCCGCCCGCGTTTCATATCTATACCTATTTTGAGGGGACTTTTTTTTGGCAGATAGCTGAAGATACTCCGCGTAACTGTTGATTTTCGTAAATATGTAATTAGGAATCCGCGAAAAAAATTAAAAGTCATAAAATTACGAATATTATCCGATTCAATGGTCAGTTTTTTACGGACGAGTGTTTGAATTTACGGGAAATATTTTTAATTTATCCTAGTACCAAAATAAATGTAGGAAAATAGTTAGGGTTCCGTATTAAAAACATTAAAACGCAATGAAGAATATATGAAACACGGGCGTAGCCGCGGGCACACAGTTAGTGGTAAAATAATTGACGTCAATATATGTATATATTGACAAACCGCAACGTTATCAAAATCATTCATATGTCGATTACCCATAAAAAATAAACAATAGGAAAACAATGGAAAGCTGGCGTAAACGCCAGGTTAGTGCACAAGGGGTTAATCAAGATAAATAAGAAAAGCGCAGAACAAATGCTCTCTCGCCTAAGAAGACGTAGTCATTGATATTTATTTCAAACTAGCTGTGTGCCCGCGGCTCTGCTCGCGTTTTACATATTCTTCACTGCGTAATATACTTTTTTAATATTAATTGGAAAATAATGTTCTGATGATGGTGTCCGTTCAATCGGTTTTATTCGAAATTTTAGGAAAACTTATTTACGTGGAACACTAATTATTTTCGATAAACAAAAGTAGTCTAAGTTATGCGGAATAACTTCAGCTATATACCAAAAAAAGTCTCATCGAAATCAGTCCAGCCGTTCCGGAGATTACCAGGAACAAACAGACAAAAAATAAGTCATGCAATTGTGAATAAAATCTGACTTAATACACAGTCTTACTCGCATGTGTTTGAATTTGTGATAAATGCCTTTTGTTTTTGTTAATACCAAAAATAATTTCAAGGAAATTATTAGGGTTCCGCGTAAAAAAATTAAATATATTACGCATTGAGGAATATATGAGACGCGGGCAGATAACTACCCATCAACATATCAGAAGAGATTGTTATCAAAAAGCTAAGCTTACAAATTATAAATAAAAACAAAATGTAGGCAATTCCTTAATAAAATTAATTCTTAAAAACAAACGTATTATTCTTACTTCCAAATAGTGTTTGACCGATTCGGGTCACAGAAACGGAACGCGTCCGATATCGCGTCGGTCACAACTAATTTCAATAAACATTTCGAATTTCGACACACATTGGTAAAAATGTAATTATTTATGACAATAAACGATCGCCGCACACATCGACTAATGAATTAATCATTCCGAAATTATATACGAGTTGTACGTGGTTTTAGACAGTTTAATTTCGATTTTTAAATGGTCTTCCTTTGGACACGTCTACGCTATATCTTCAAGGGATAGTTACAAAAGTATGTGTGAATTTTTTAGATGTTATTGAATATTTCCTTGCAAAAGAAAGTGGTTTTCTTCCCTAGCATTTGTTTCATTTGGTGATAAAAACGGGCTGAACAGCGCAGGATGGGAGAAAGGATGTGCAACGGAATACGGATATCATGTTACGGAACTTTCTACATGGTATAAGCTCAGTGCTTTGACCGCAATCTCGCCTGATGTTAAGTTACGATGTGGTCCAGGATGGTAAACACACTAAGCCTAGAGGTACTGGTTCTCAAGTGATGTTGCCGGAACACACCTATTGGTATTTGGCGACAGGTTTTTCGAACTTGAGGGTGGTAGCATTATTGGAAAATGCCCTACCATAATGCTATGGTTTTCTCACGATATTTTTCTTCATCGAAAGCTCAGGCTGATTTTAGAGTCGGATATGTGGGTTTGAACCCGCGTCCATTAACGCGAAGTCCGGCCGCAGTGTCCACTACGCCATCATCGCTTCATATCTTTATATATATATAAATCTGTTCGTGTGTATGTGACTAAACTCGTAAACGGCTGAACGGTCGACAATTTTGTGTCCACTTCATTGGTTATTATCCTCATAGCATTTTTTTATATACCTAATGTAACCAAATAAATATATTCATACCTTTTTTTTTTGACGGGGGGAAATGCATTTATGCACTATCCTTACCTATTGCATTAGTGAGACCGGAGTCCCCCAATGCAATAGGTAAGGGGGTGCGGAGGGACGACTCCGTGCCAGTGTGGGACTCACCCGGGCGTGAGGCGCCCGCAAATAACCACTAAAACCCCCCGGGGCCGTCCGCCGCATTTGGGACGGGGGCGACACGGAGTGGCTTTCGCAAGCACCGCGTCGCAAATATATTCATACCTGACCGATCTACGATTTAAAAAAGAATCATGTAAATCGGTTCAGTGATTCTCAAATTATAAGCCAACTACCGTAGAGAGATAGGAAAGTAGAGAGGTTTCCGTGTTATAATTTGGTTATTGTGTGATTTTTAAGGTAAAATATCACCACATCTTCTTGGATCGTTCTATAAAAATGAACGCAATTTTGCAGAGAGAATTGAATTAAATTTGAAATAATGTTATCATCACTTAAATTCCATTATATGTAAGGTGAAGGGCGATACCATTTTAGATCATATATTTAACTGCAAAACTGGGCAAATAAAAACATTGTTTTAACGTCGCCAAATGGCATTTAAAACAGTAATGTCTATTTATACACGATAGTGACGATGCGTTTTACATTGTAATTTTTAATTAAAACAGTGTTAAATCAATTTTAAATGGAGTTCCCACTTAATCAAGTTTTGCAGAATGACTCGGCTTTATTGATGGTAAATTTATCATTTAAGGTTACGGTTGTCGTCGAGAGGCAATGATTCATAAACTGTCACAACCATGGTTGTAATCTTATAATTCGTAGATAGTTATATCTGTATAGGCTAAGTGCTTTGACCACAATCTCACCTGATGTTAAGTGACGATGTGGTCAGGGATTCATCATCATCATCTCCCTACCCTTTTCCCATTTTTATTTGGGGTCGGCGCAACATGTCTTCCTCTTCCATTCCTCTCTATTTGTTGTCATCTCCGCATTCACTCCTTTTCTAAACATATCATCTTTCACACAGTCCATCTATCTTTTCTTTGGTCTTCCCCTTCCCATGTAACCGTCCACATTCATATCCAATACCTTTCTTACAACATTCTCTTTCTCCCTGCGCATCACATGTCCATACCAGGATAAACGACCGCCTCTTAACTTGTCTGTTATTGGCGCCATTTTCAAACTTCCTCTAATATATTCATTCCTAATCCTGTCCATTCTTGTTACCCCCCCACACATCCATCTCAACATTCGCATCTCAGCTGCATGTAATCTTCTTTCGTCCGTCACCTTTATGGGGTAACATTCTGATCCATACAAGACGACAGGTCGTATTATGTTCTTGTAAATCTTCCCCTTTAATTTAAAGGGGATTTGCGGATCACACGTAGTAGCCGTAACCTGCCGCCATTTCATCCATGCTGCGTTAAATCTATGCTTTACCGTCCGGTCTATTTCGCCATTGTTTTGCAGGAGTGAGCCTAATGGTTCTCAAGTGTATCTCCTATTTTCAAATTTAAGGGTAGTGGTTATCCAAGCGAGTGTTCATAGGAAATGTCCTAGTAGAATGCTAAGGTTTTCTCCTGATGGTTTCCTTTACGGAAAGCTCAGACTGATTTTAGAGCTGAATATGTTTGAACCAGCGTCTGATAACGTGGAATCCAACCGCTCTACCAACTGCGTCATTTGCTTCTCATATTATCATCGCCGGCAGCTGATTAAGATGTGCTCTGATACCAGACTTGTGAAAGCTCTTCTAGCCGCCACCACCGCCACAAGCAAGACACCATTAGGGAATTGTTAGTGAAATTTAAGTCAGACATATCCTTGCTTTGTAATTTATTAAGTGGTAGTACTTGGAGGAGGGGGTCCAGAAAACATTTCTACACATCTCAATGGAGTAGAAGTCCATTGAGATATCGCGTTTAATTTGTGGAGTCTAAACCGTAAAGATTCTCGTGACCTTGACTGGCCGTTATCGGGTATTATTCACAGAAATTTCCAGAATTAAATTAGGTTGTACTTGTTTATATTTCTAAGGTCATATTCTGATTTTAAAACTTGATTAATGCTCTGTATCACATTTTACGAAAAGGTTGATAGTCATAAAACGCCTCGCTGGCCAATGCGTCTTGACGAGTTTTTTTTTTTCTTCCAGCCACGCTGGCCTGGATCAGTTGTACAGAAATAGAAACTGTCTTATTCATCCAAGTTACCAGAGGGAACCACGAGGAGATGTGGGCTCAGAATAGATATTCTGGTTCATCCATCCATCCTTCCATTCAACCAAAAGACGTTCACTGCTGGACATAGGTCTTCCCCAAAGATCTCCAAGACGACCGGTCTTGCGCCGTCCGCATCCAGCGGATTCCCGCGACCATCACCAGGTCGTCGGTCCACCATGTTCTATATTTTGGTTGTATACGTTTTATAACGGTATACATCCTAACGTGATACAAGTGGCGTACAAGAAGAGAGACTTGTGCTGAGGAGTGGACGATGATTAGCTGATGATGATTTTTGGTAGACCCCTAAGAACTAAGTTGATCTAAAATCTGATTAACGGCCGTCCCCTTAGGTAATTTCGATGGTATTTTAAGCGATGTAGTCTGCGATATTGCATATTTATAATCGTCCAAGCTGATTTAGATTTTTTTTAACTAGCTAATGCTGTTGAGCGGAAGGGCCTTGACAGCTTCACCGTAACTTGGGGGCTAGTGCTGAAGGCACTCGCCGTAAAGGTAACTAGCAAAAGCACGAACTTCGACTTGGCTACCTGTAACATAAAATTCCCGCGGAATTTGTACCTAGCTAAACCCTGCATTTTTTATGTGCAGGAGTGTGTTTGCAGTGTTGTGCGTGCAATGCTTGATGCATGGGCGGTGTTACTGTATCGAGCTGGTAGCGGCGTCAAGAGCCTCCCCAGTTGGGGAACGGAGCACGTCTTAGGCCGCCACCGGAGGGGAATCCGGAGAGTATGCGGGGGCCGATTTCTACTACAGCGACTAGTTCAGCCCATATATGACTAACGTAATATCCAATTATTGCTGTACATTTACGAGCGTAAAAAGCGCACGCGGAATTGTGTGGTAAATAATGACGAGCGAAGCCGCGGGCAAACGTTAGTTATTACAATGATAAAAAACCACACACTGCGATTCCGGTGCGCGCGGCGTGCTGTAACATCAAACGTATATAATTAGGCACATAATAATAATAATAACTTTGATTTTAACGATTAATTTTAATTACACGTAAATTCAATTAATGGTTATAATATTATAAAATTTATTTTGTTCATAACTTTAGACAAACTTGAAAGTAATAAGCGCATAGATTATAATTTGAAATAACCTCAAATTTAAATGAGAGATTAATAGTAATTGTACAGTTAAATCATGCTAATAATAATATTAAATGGTAGATAGTGGTTGGGCGGGTAATTCGCATTTTTTTTCTTATTTAGTTTTAATTAGCTTATGCAATGAATCGGGGGTGGTTTTCTGACGCCGGACTTTCGGGTGAGTTGTTAGTCGCCAACCGCTCGCTTAACGTGCGCCTGCGTTCCTTGCGCAGACGTCATTCCGCATATTAATTATTAATAATAGCCTATAATAGAGAACTTTAAGGTGTGGTGTAACTACTGGTGGCCGCCAAGAAGATACGAGCCAACGGAACCCTCAGATAAGCAGTCGCACATCATAAATTACGATAAGCGATATACATTTTTACCCGATGGTTCTTGGTGTTAGATATACCCCAGGTTCTTTGCAAAGGCTATTCATCCGCGGACCTTTCCAGTTATGGTCATTTGAGCCTGGATTGTTTCCAGCCTACATTTGTTAGAAAATATTTACCCGCAGACCACTTCAAGACAAATTGGACACTCACGTATCCGCGTGTACTTTTTTTTTTTTTATGTGGTTGAAATCTGCTCATTGAACGCTCGGACGTATCCATGAAACCGCAGTTTTTGCATACGTTGGTCCTCGCGACAGACAAGGTCACCGAGGGACAGCTCTCGTGGTGGTGACCCGCGTGCCAGGTTGGCTGAGGCCGACTGACTTAACACTCCACGTCCCTCACCGGCGCAAAGATGACAGGGCCTCCGGGGGCACATTATACATGTATTTCTACAGAGGCCCTGACAGCGCCATACCTCACGGGAGGTCCGACGTCAAGTTATTTTACGAGACTTGGCGACCTCGGCGGGCGCCCGGACGACTGCGTCCGGTGCCCCGGCGTGTGACACGCCTCGCTCGGCTGGGAAGCGCTGCCCGCTCCCTCTCCCGTTCTGCCTCCTCCTTTGCGAGCATAACAGACTCGCAACAGGAAGAGACAACCGCCCAAGCTCTAGAGCTCCCGACCATCGCCCTTACGAGTGACGGCAAGGAGAGGGCCCTACCCACGTTGGACGCCAAGTCCCTGAAGGACTCCCTCCACGCGGGACACACGACCAACGTGTGCTCGACGTCGTCGATGACTCCGTCGGCACAGTGATGACAGCACGGAGAGAGTTCCCTTCCTAACGTATCCGCGTGTACTGTCTTAACAGTTCTCAACCCGCTACTGGAGCACGGCTATTTACACGCCTGCCTATCCAGATAGTTTTTGGTGATATTTTACATCATATAATTCGATTATCGTGCCTGTGTATTGGAATTTCTTAAATAAGATGATCACAGTTTTACTACAACGTTGTAACTTTGACGTAAGATTGGAGACATACATTCGAATCGACTTATCCTATTCTGTAATGTACTAGAGCATTTTAAGAAGAAATCACATGCTGATAATCCTTATTAAAATTAAAAAAAAATTTAAGAATGCCCGTATAATTGTATTCTATCTATACTTCTAAATGTATATATATAAATGAAATTGAAGCGTCTGTTTGGTTATATCAAAATAACAATGTTTTTTACTAATATGGTCTGGACTTTTTGTTTTTGTAAATAGCTGAAGTTACTCCGCGTTTATACCTTTATTTTTCGAAAACAGGATTCCGTTTTTAAAAATATATAAAACTCATAAAAATTTGAATGAATATCTAATTCATTGTACAGTTTTACTGGGATGTGTTTTATTTTATGAGAAATATTAGTGCTTAACAAAAAAAATTAGAGTTCCGTGGAATAACATTAACATTTTACTGGCAAGTGCTCGAATTTGTGAGAAATATAATATCTTTACTTTCTTTTAGTACCAGGAAAATTTGACGAATATAATTAGGCTTCCGAGTGAAGTGGACAGAGCCGCGGTCTAATCTAAATTTAAAGATACACGTATTACATATAAAATCTATATTAACTTTCGTTCTGCGTAAGTAATAGAGCATCCTCTAAAACATTAAATTGCTTATATTCCTCTCGTGTTTACTTAATTCGTTGTTTTCAATTAATAATAGACTAATTAAAATACCCTTTTAAAATATTACTCGTTGATGTATTATTTTACCTCGATCGAACACCGTTTGCAAATCGAGAGCGTCGACATTGGCTTTGACATTCAAACAATATGCGTAAGTAGTGCGGTGTCGGCCATATTGACCAGCATACTGCCGTCTGCCATTAGGCCGAGAGCTGCTAACGTGCCAAGTTAGCGTAATCTATTTATTTAAAAACTACGCCATACTATTGTCTATTCAAAATAATTATTCAGTAGGAGAGGGCTATGGTTGGAGTTGCACTGTGTGATCGAATGAGGAATGAGGAGATCCGCAGAAGAACCAAAGTAACCGACATTGCCCGAAGAATTGCTAAAGTGGCAGTGGGCTGGGCGTATTTTTCGCAGAACGTTTGCCCGACGACCTGGTGAAGATCTCGGAAATCCGCTGTATACGAGTTGCGCAAGACTGGTCATCATGGAGATCTTTGGGGAAGACCTATATCCAGCAGTGGTCGTATTTCAGTTGAATGGATGGGGAGCGCATAGAGAACTTACCTATGAGCTGAAGTAATGAAACCCTAAAATATCCGTGTTTTTAAACGCGTATTTCTTGTAAAAGTGTACTGAAGCAGTTTGAACGTAGTATTCAGATAAATGTACGGTTACATTACGATGCGATTGTCGTTCTGAGGTCTCGGGTTCGATCTCCGGGTCTGGTCAGTGATATTGGAATATCAAAAGCATTTGTCCGCTTCGCATAAACAAAACAGCTGTCACTAGCTAGTGTTTATTATATTAGATACTAGCTCTGTGCCCGCGGCTGTGACCGCGTTTCATATATACTTCACTATGTTTTTTTTTTTTATACGGGACCCTAATAATATTCCTGAAATTATTTTTGATACCAACAAAAAGCAAAGATATCTCTCACAATCCAAACACTACTTAATGAAACTGTGCGTTGAATCGGATTTTAATCGAAATTTCATTAAATTTAATTGTTTTACGCGGAACACTAATTATTTTCAAAAATCAAAAGTACCTTAAGTTACGCCGAGTAACTTCAGCTATCTAATAAAACAAATCCGGTTAAAATCTGTCTAGCCGGCCCGGAGATTACCCGGAACAAGCAGACAGACGGACGGATAAAAATTTTAAATATTTTATTGTTGGTATAGGTATTTACTAAGAAAATGTTATTTTGACATTACAAACAGACACTTCAATTTTATCTATTAGTATGGATTTAATAAAAAATACTAAATCCTATATTAAAATAATAATTTAAAGATCATAAACGTGCAAACATTTACGATTCCTAAACAATATCATAGTTAATTTTATAAACCGCGGTCCGTTCAATGGACAACGTTTTGGAACGAATATCGCATAGTAATTACGTATTTTTATATCTTTATTATATTTAACATGGATATTGATGCGCGGGGAGAAAGAGAATGAAACAAAAACACGTCCGGATGAAAGGAAAGAAACATTTCAAAGGTGACGGACGAGAGAAGATTACATGCAGCTGAGATGCGAATGTTGAGATGGATGTGTGGGGTAACAAGAATGGACAGGATTAGGAATGAATATATTAGAGGAAGTTTGAAAGTGGCACCAATAACAGACAAGTTAAGAGGCGGTCGTTTGTCCTGGTATGGACATGTGATGCGCGGGGGGAAAGAGGATGCTGTAAGAAAGGTATTGGATATGAATGTGGACGGTTACATGGGAAGGGGAAGACCAAAGAAAAGATGGATGGACTGTGTGAAGTATGATATGCTTAGGAAAGGAGTGAATGCGGAGATGACAACAAATAGAGAGGAATGGAAGAGGAAGACATGTTGCGCCGACCCCAAATGAAAATGGGAAAAGGGTAGGGAGATCATGATGATAATGATAATGATTTAAATCCAAAGACAGAGACTGTTGGACGATTCAGGAGAAAGTTCTAACCCTAACATATTACACTAGGTGGTGCGCGTGTCTCTCCTCGCTTATATTTTCTATTCCTCACATTAATTACTTATATAAATAACCAATAACGATAATTATACCAGAAAAAATATGTTATTTTGTTTTTTTTTTTTTTTGTTTTTGTCTATTTTCTATCTAATATCCGGAACGGCTGAACCGATTTTGATGGGATTCTGGCTGAGAATTAAAAGGAGTAACTTAAGCCACTTTTATTCTCAGAGAGATTAATAAAAAAATAGTAAAAGAGCAATGTTCTTTCCAGCGTCAGTGTTACTGGTAAATGTTTGAATTTTTGTGAAATGTCTTTACTTTCTGTTCGTAATTTAGAACCTGTATAAAAAATAGGGTTCCTACTTTTCAATGATAGTGGAAAAACGATATTACGCAGTAAATCATTATGCAGAATTGATAAAATGATCCGCGAGTGGATCCGCGGGAACAGCTAGTCATATAATAAAGTAAGTAAATAAATACTAAAATCTTAATTCAGTGGTTTTCTAATTAACGGACAGACAAATAGACGCTAACTTTTATATAATGTAACGATGTCATTATTTATTTAATCCAAATATGTTTGAAATTCTGTGTTCTGTGAATGTCTTTATCTTCAACTATCATAGTAAATTTCATTAAAAAAAAAAAACAATGGAAAATTTTTGGCTGATACTCGAACCAGAAAACTAATCCGCATCCGTTCAACCGAAAGACGTCCTCTGCTGGACATAGGTTTCCCCCAAAAATGTCCACGAGGACCGGTCTTGCGCCAGCCGCATCCAGCGGATTCCCGCGACCTTCACCAGGTCGTCGGTCCCAGCTACTTCCTCCGGTGCGTGGACCCATTCGAGAACCCATTGACCCCATCGTGAATCGGTTCTACGAGCAATGTGCTCAGCCCACTGCCATTGAAGTTTTCGGGCAATGTCAGTTACTTTGGTCCTTCTTCGGATCTCCTCATTCCTGATTCGATCACGCATCGAAACTCCAAGCGTAGCCCTCTCCATTGCCTTTGAGCATTTTTTTATACTATATAGGTTTAGTGCTTTGACCACAATCTCACCTGATATTAAGTGACGATGTGGTCTAGGATGGTAAACACACTAAACCTAGGACTGGTTCTCAAGCCCCCTGGTATGTTTGACCGTTGGGTCAGGCCTCCCTTCGGGGGGGCGGGCGAAGAGGTGGGGTCGAGAATATTCTCCCCCATCCCCATTGGGCCATTGCACGACGAGGCCCGGTGGGTTCGCTGCAGGGGGCGACGCGGCGACATGCTTGGCAACCCCGTATCGCCCCCATCCCAAATGCAGCGGACGGCCCCGGGGGGTTTTAGTGGGTATTTCCGGGCGACTCTCGCCCGGGTGAGTCCCACACTGGCGCGGAGCTCGTCACTCCGTGCCCCCTTATCTATTGTATTGGGGGACTTGATCCCTCAAATACAATAGATAAGGGTAATGCGTAAATGCATTTCCAAAAAAAAAAAAAAAAAAAAAAAGGACTGGTTCTCAAGTGGTGCTGCCGGAACACACCTTTTTTTAGGAAGTTTTTTTATTAGGCCCATTTGGAAAAAAAATTAAATATATTTTCTTATAATTTTTAATGCATAGACTCATCTCTTTACTATTTTGATATTATCTTAAATATAGATAAAGATTTTACATACAAAATGAACAGAAAGTAGTTTGGGGTTAAATCATATATAGTAATGACTTCCCGTGACCACTTAATATCAGATTTCTTGTACGTCTGTCTGCTGATGCCGTTAATTTATAAAAAAATATATGTTGTAAGATTTTTATGTACTGTTAAAATAAAACGTTTCATTCGTTGTGTAAGATAATATTCGTGTACGGGCAAATAAAGATTATTTTTAGAACTTTTATTATTACTACAACCGGTAACATAGGAATAAATATGAGCAACATAGAGTAATAACGCTTAGAGTGATAGTTCCATACAAAACTCGCTTAACACCGAAGCGAAAAAATATTTACTTATACACGTGTGTATGTTAGTAACAAGGGATTATGTAATCACCGGCACGTATATGGCCTTTTAAAGTCAACTTGAGATGGCTTCAATCCGCGTGTGACTACTGCCGTTCTGAGTGTTTACTTCTATGGTAAGCAATTCGGCAAACTCGATCAGGTTTTTTTAATTGAAAACTTCTTTAGCGACGCTGACCTATTCCCGGTAGGGGACAAACTTATAGATTCGCGCTACCAATACTATGACGTCAGCCGTCAACATGCTACAGTATATCAAATATAAGATGGCGTTTAAGTCCTGGCGCTTTATAAGCTGTTTCATTTCAGTTAATAAATTATTAAATTGTAATTACTTATTCATATTAAAAATTAAAAAACAGTTTTCTCAAAGTTTCGAGTTTTCATATCTGTCGGTAAGTCGCCATGGCTGCCTAGTTTGTTCGTTTTTGTATATAAAAACGGTCTTTTATCTTTATAAATTCATACAATTAATAGTTATAAAACGGTTTTAGCGTATGCACAGAGAGAGGTGTCTCTTTTACGGCTTAGGTAAGAATTTATCTTTTCTATACAATAATGAAGCTGAGCTTTCGGTGAAGGAATGAGGGGAATTCATAGTATGGCGGTAGCACCTGACTAGCTTCCACTTTCTAGTTGAATGAACATTGTCGACAAGCATCTTATAGGGGTTTTCCGGCAGCATTACTCGATAGCAAGTACCTCTAGGCTTAGTGTGCCTACCATTCTGAACTGTTTTGTCATTTCATATCATAAACAATGGTTTTTGTCAAAGTGCTTAATGTTACGAACAAAAAAAACTTTTTTTTTTTGCTAATGCTGTTGACCGGAATATATTTTACACCGTAACTTCGGGGGCGAGGGCTGAAGGCGTGAAAGTGTTACGAACCTCGGCTTGGCCGTTACCTGTGTGTAGAAATCTCGCGGAATTTTGATCCTAGCTTTTTTTTTTTTTTTTTTTGGGGGAAATGCATTTACGCACTACCCTTACCTATTGTGTTAGTGAGACCGAAGTCCTCCAATACAATAGGTAAGGGGGCACGGAGGGACGAGTTCCGTGCCAGTGTGGGACTCACCCGGGCGTGAAGCGCCCGGAAATACCCACTAAAACCCCCCGGGGCCGTCCGCTGCATTTGGGATGGGGGCGACACGGGGTGGCTTTCGCAAGCACCGCGTCGCCCCCTGCAGCGAACCCACCGGGCCTCGTCGTGCAATGGCCCAGCGGGGATGGGGGAGTAAAAACTTCTCAACCCCATTTCTTCGCCCACCTCTCTAAAGAGAGGTATCCTAGCTAATCCCTACAGTTTTTATTTATTAATAAAACAAAAAGGTTCCTTACAGGACCTATGTACCTGCATGTTATGCATGAGTGTGTATGGAGTGTTGTGCGTGTAATGCTCAATGCATGGGCAGTGTCACTGTATCGCGCTGGCGGCGACGTCAAGAGCCTCCCCAGTTGGGGAACGAGCCACGCCTTAAGCCGTTACTGGAGAGGATTAAACTGATATTTTTAATTTCAGCAAGGAATAAGTAATCCGCAAATAAATCGGTTATTTCTGTCGACAAACTTTTAGATGTTATATTAATCGTAAGACTAATTTTACGTTCATCTCGTTTCTATATAGAGATGCGTAAAGTAATTTTGCATTCCGATGCAACTATGTTTCGTGGTCGCTATGCCGTCACCTTTGGTAACAGGCCAAGTCGACTCCGTGCGGAAGCATTTGTTTTTTTTTTTCTTGTAATTATTTATTACGGCCACTGAATACAAGGTCTTTAGGTAAGCATTATTTTTCAAATCTTTCTAAGGTAATCAAAATGGTGGACCTTTGTTAAAACTTTTACGGGAGCTTTATTGACATATCAAAGTTCATGTTCTGAGTTATATATTATCTTATATCTACCGCTAATCAATGAATCTATACGCAACACTAATAAATAAAATTGAAGTGTCTGTTTGTAAAAGAACAAATTTTGACTACATATATATGAATGTATTATATACGACATCTAATACCAAAAACGCAATTTCTAAAATTGTTGTCTCTCTGTCTGTTCGGGCTGACCTCTGGAATCGCTAGACCGATTTTGACGGGACGTTTTTTTTTTTTTGGCAAATAGCTGAAGTTATTACTTATCTTACTTTGAATTGTTGAATATAATTAGGGTGGGGGTAAAAAATTAAAAGACATAAAATTGTGATCAAAATTCCTTTCAATGGTTAGTTGTGCTGGCAAATGCTTGAATTTACGAGAAATGTTTATGTTTTCCATTAGAACCTACTAAAAAAAATTAGGGTTCCAAAAAACGATTTCAATGTACCGTGCCATCATGATTATTAAAAACTATATCACGCAGTGAAGGACATATGAAACGCGGACAGAAACGCGGGCACACAGCTAGTTTTAAACAAACATCACTACATTGGTTATGGATTTCTAATTGTTAGCTAGCAAGACGAGCATTACATATTGCCCTAACACCCCCTATTATGGCTCACCGCGTTAGCTTTTCTCCTTCACCAAAAAATCACGTTCATTGTAGGATTAGATTTGAATAGGCGATGATTGATGCACTTTCCGTGGAGATTACCACATGGCCATCATCACGTCGCTTCAATGATTAGTTTTTTTCTGCTCTTTAGTTTATGGATTATACAAATGGAAGCAGAGGTATCCTATCCAATAATACTTGAGCGAGTTTTTTTTTTTAAGTCTAGAAACAAACTACATAATTTTAGTTTATTTTTAATATAAAAAACTAATTTCCTTAATCCGGTCATTCCGGAAGCTGCAAGTCGTAATCTGTTAAACATATAAGTATTAAAAAAAAATGATATCTCCAATGGATTGGACGCAGGAAAGTCGAGATAAAACATGTCGATATTTTAACTTTTGTTATTCAAATTAATTACAAATAGTAACGTTAATAATTTTTATTATAAGAACATTACATTCACATTTATATGATGTTTTATTGGTTTTTTTTTAATTGCTTATTACTTATGTTTTTAGTATTTATTAATAATAAAATATTTTCATCGATGTTAATGAAATTACCCATAAAAATAAGACAATAGGAAAACAATGGAAAGCTGGCGTAAACGCCAGGTAAGTGCTCAAGGGGTTAATAATGGTTTATACATTTACAGCCATTTGTTAGTTAGGTGTTGATCCCCCTTACCTATTTCATTGGGGGACTCCGGTCTCACTAATGCAATAGATAACGGTATTCCGTAAAAGCATTTTCCCTCGACAAAAAAAAGGTGTTGATTGATGAATTATTATAATACAAAAGCACAATTACAAACTTAAATAAATAAAATTAATTATTGTAGTGTTTGTCTGTTTGTAATGTCAAAATATTTTTTTTTTTACTAAATAGAAATGAATGCGTATACGATATCTATACTAAAAAAACAAACATTAAATGTTGTGTCTTTCCGTCTATCTGGTCGGATTTTCACTGGACTTTTTTTTGTTAGATAGCTGAAGTTACTACGCGTAACTTAGGGTACTTTTAATTTGCAAAAATAATTAGGGTTCCGCGTAAATAAATAAAAAGTCATAAAAATTGGAATAAAATCCGTTTCAACGCACAGTTTTTACGTGCAAGTGATTGAATTTATGAGAAATATTTAGTAATAAATTTCTTTTAGGAAAAATAATTAGGGTTGCGTATATAAAAAATAAAACCCAGTGAAGATTATATGAAACAGCGCAGTCGCGGTCACAGAACTAATTAAAAACAATTATTTACTTAAAACGTAGTGAACAAAACCCAAAAATGTAATATTTATTTTATCTGTATTAATAAAAAAAATCTATTATAATGTTACCACATTTTACACTCTTGCACTTAACCTTTTTAATCTCTTCACTACTTTAAGGTTGACTTGCAGAAAATGCCCAAGGCATAAAATCCGCCTATATTATCAAGTATTTACGTGCAAATAGTGTAAAATTAATACATAAAAAATAATGATCATCTTAACGTACATACCTGTCCAGAGTATAAATTTAACGACACTAATAAAGAAAAAATATATATCCTTCTGAATTAACATTCACAAATTAAAAACGTTTTCAAAATTCCATTTGTCTCACTCGATGCGGTATAATTATACTGATAAAATCCACAGAAATTGATGATTTAAAAGTTCATTTGAACGCGTATAGTTTTTGGCGGGATCGTCGTGCGGAGCGATACACTCACTTGCACGTACGAACCGGTCGGCAAATCGCCTGATACTAAACAATAATTGTGAAACTGTTGCCCGGCGAGACCGACGGCTACTTACCTCGTTCTTACAGGTATCGAGTCTGCATAGTATTCATATTATTTGCTTCCAACACACTGATTTCTTACATAAAATTAACCACACAACACAACAAGACGAACTTAAGGAATTACTCGTACAGACAAGGTGGATTTATTGTCACGTTTCCGGTGCAATGATGACAGATTAAAAAATAAATAGGTACTACCGGCGAAAGTGAGAACTTTGAAGAGAAACTTTGGAAATACAGTCCTTTTAAATTTCATAATTTGTTAATTGAAAAATGTCAACATAACCTAACATTTAACATTTTTCTGGTTTTTACATGTATTGACACTCCGAGGAATAATGATGCACATTCTCTTACAGTTTATTCATAATTAAAACGCATGACAGGCTGCGTAAGTACAGTTTAGACAACAAAATAGGCCTTTGAAAATATGAACCTTTAATATTAAGATTAAGGTTGTCCCCGTGACACTTTTTGATTTCACATAAGAATAACACAGGAATAATAAAAAAAATCCTCCCTGATTTTTTTAAACTAATGAACGATAAATTGGACTTCATTGTCTATCGAATATTTTTGTAGAGAATTTAATGCTCTAGCAATAAGGTCTGATGTAATTTTTTGATGATTCAACTCAGTCAAAAGTTATTCGAGGTCAAAATAGGTATTAAACTCATATGTATTCACTAAAAAGTTGTTATTTTCTACTTTAGCTCTGAACTAGTTGATCGCGTCAATTGATCTATGTCTCCGAATTCGTATATATTCGTCCGCGTCCCGCGTCTGCGCATCGGTATGCGATATTGCAAAAAGTCTACGTCTTAGGGTTGTCACCTATTCCAAAATCGAAATAAAAAATCTTTATTCAATTTAGGCCCTTTTTTTTTTTTTTTTGACGAGGGGCAATGCATTTACGCACTACCCTTATCTATTGTATTTGCGGGATCAGAATCCCTCAAATACAATAGATAAGAGGGCACGGAGTGACGAGCTTCGTGCCAGTGTGGGACTCACCCGGGCGTGAAGCGCTCCGGAAATACCCACTAAAACCCCCCGGAGCCGTCCGCTGCATTTGGGATGGAGGCGACACGGGGTGGCTTTCGCAAGCACCGCGTCGCCCCCTGCAGCGAACCCACCAGGCCCGTCAGTGCAATGGCCCAATGGGGATGAAGGAGAAAAGTTCCCCTCCACCACTTAGCCCGCCTCTTGAAGAGAGGCATGACCGGAGGTCAAACATCCAGGGGGCGGGATAAATACCCGCCCCCCCATAGAAGGAGAAATTCAATTTAGGCCCTAAGAAGGCGCTTATAAACGTCAAAATACTACCGCCAGTTCGGAAAACAACCCAGTCGAGACGAGTTGAGATCTTTAAAATATTATTATACGGTGGATCGTTATGTGAACGACGTTGTCTGGAAATGACAGATTTCTCTGTGCATCTAGGTAACTGTTTGTTGTAAAAATAAAAAAAAAAAAAATAATACAGATTAAAAAGCAGATCGAGTTTCATGTTTTTCGATAACTGGGATGTTTTCCGAACCGGTGGTAGTATTTTGACGTTTATATGCACCTTATCAGAGCCTAAATTGAATAATGTATTTTTGAATTTGCAACCGATTACCATTAATTGTAATTCGTGGTTGTTTTGAAGATGAAAGTTCTTTAGTGACCTTGAGCGATTCTTGGTAAGGGGAAAAGTTATAGATTCGCGTTACCAATGCTATGACGTCACCTGTCCACATACCCTGCAACATTATGTCAAGTATAAAATGGCGTTAGGTGATGGCTTTCAAAGATAGATAAAAAAATGTAGACTTACGCAGCCTATCCTATGTTTATGAATAAACTATATGCAACAAAAACAGACAAATGTAATTAATTAGTGTTATTATGTTGGGTTATGTTAATAATTGAATGTAACAAATTATAAAAATGTATCGTACTATGATTTAAACATTATGCTTAGTTTTACAAATTTTCGAATTTTCACTTCTGCCTCTTTTTGTAAATTAAATTATCATAATTACCTATGTATACGTAGGTTATTAATATTTTGTGGCGCGGCGGAGGACACGGCGCACCACACATTTGCTGAGTGCGCCGCGTGGGAAGTGCCGCGCCGCGAGGTGGTGGCGGTGGTCGGGGAGATCTCTCGCTGCCGACAGTTGTCAGAGCGATGGTCGGCAGCGAGGAGGTCTGGAGGGTCGTCGCCTCCTTCTGCGAACGAGTCTTGTTGCAGAAGGAGGCTGACGAAAGGCTGAGAGAGGAGGATCCGCTTGCGGACCCTCGGCGGAGAAGGAGGCCGAGAGGGCGGTGGGCGCAATATGTTAGGGGCTTCATGCGAATGTAGGGGCCCCGGGGTGGATTTGGTTGTGTGTTGTTTGTGTTTGTGTCGTGTCTTGTGTTTTGTGTTGTTTCGTTGTTTGTTTTGTGTCGTTGTCCCCTTTTCTCTTCCTGGGTATCCCTCTCCTTTCTACGTCTTGTCGATTGAGCTTCACGCCCGGGCGAGTCCCACACTGGCACGGAGTTCGTCCCTCCGTGCCCCCTTACCTATTGTATTGGGGGACTTCGGTCTCACTAATACAATAGGTAAGGGTAGTGCGTAAATGCATTTCCCCCCGTCAAAAAAAAAAAAGGTTATTAATATTTTATTCGTTTAATGTTGTTCTTCTTACGTTTTAAATAAATCCGATATCTGCCCTTTAGTTGAGTTATAAGCCGGGAACCACTGAACTGAGTTGATACTTTGATCCCTTTCTCATAACGTACGTGAATGGAATGGAATGGAGTGGAACAGAGCAGAGCAGAGCGGAGCAGAGCAGAGCAAAGATATCTATTTTTTTACTTTTATGCTATTGCATTTTTTCTTTATAACCTAGTTAATTCTGTTGACCGGAAGGGCCTACACAGCTTCGCTGTGACGGGGGCGAGTGCTAAAGGCACCCGCCGCAATAAGGTAACTAGCACAAGGGCACCAAAGTGGTACGAACCTCGGGTTGGCCGTTACATGTGTATGCAAATACCCGCGGAATTTTGATCTTAGCTAAACCCTTCTTTTTTTATTTATTAATGTTATTCCTTTATGCTTTATGCATCTTAACACTTGTATACAACATTCGGACCGAAACAAGTTTTCAACAGGGCATCAAAAGATCTCGAATATTATGAGAAGCATTGTATTATATATAATATCTTATTATTCTTTCGCTTGTTAAATCCTATGGATTTGTGTGTTTGTCTCTTTTTATCATCGCTTTGGATTGTTTGAGTTTGAAATCACCACGGTCGTAAGGAAGTTATCACTTCAACTGAACTTTTGACAACCCTAACGTGTTAGTACTCTAGTTCCATCGCATACCGCCGCCGGACTGCGCCGTTTAATTATAGATTTGCTAAACATAAAGATGCATTTACGTACGTATTTTTAAACCTTTACTTTATTTATTACTAAGATGATTAACCAAACCAACCAATTTTTTTTTATTTTACTACTTTACATATCTATACTAATAAATAAAACTGAAGTCTCTGTTTGTAATGTCTAAAAAAAAAAACATTTTTTTTCCCTTGAATGTATGTATATACGATGCCTATACTAAAAATACAATTTTCAAAACTTTTGTCTGGTTGATTGTTCCGGGTAATCTCCGGAATGGCTGGATTTTGACGGGCCTTTTTTTAGTAGATAGCTGTAGCTGAAATTTCTCCCTGTAAGTTAGGGTACTTTTATTTTTCGAAAAAAAAATTAGGGTTCCGTGCAAAAAAAATTATAGCTCATGAACTAATGAACAAAATACGATTCAAGGGCTGTCCATCAAAACATTATTTAAAAACGATATTACGCAATGAAGAACTAATAAAACACGAGCAGAGCCGCGGGCACACACCCAGTATAAAATAATATTTTAAGCGATGTTGGCGCAGTTGGTAGTGGTGTCTGATTTCGCGTCAATAGACGCGGGTTCAGACCAACCTATCCAATGCTAAAATTTACCCACATCTCTGTTCTTCCGCTAACATTATTAAGACCACGTGGTTAGTTACCACGCTCAAGTTTGAAAACCTGTCGCCAAATCCCAAAAGGTGTGTTCCGACAACATAATTTGAGGACGAGTGTCTAAGGGTTTAGTGTGTTTACCATCCTTGACCACATCATCACTTAACATCAGTTGAGATATTGGTCAACGCATAAAGCCATGTAAAAATTCTGCAAATAAAATCTTTATATTACATATAAAAATGCCTTTAACAAATAATATTTTTTGTGAGAATTAAAAACGTCTGTCGGACATAAATCATGTAATTTTTTTGAACGCTTTTATGTAAATATTACCACAGAATTATATTCACAATTGAGTTTCCAATCTTCAAAGAAATAAAACGGGCAAAATTCCTTCATAATATACATATTTTTTTGTATGCAAACAACAATAAGGTGTCAATTATTATTGTTCTGTGTAAAAAGATGTTCATCTCTCCCTTCGTATCAATGGCGTTCCACTTGACTGCGTCCGCCATTTTGTTGTTGATTCTCTACTTCTTTTTTTTTTTGACGTCGGCAGACGCCTTTTAACTGGGCGTCTATGGAAATTTAGGGTTGGTTTGCATGTTTACGTAATTTAAATCGTTGTTTGTATTGAAATAATATCGACGGAGGGGGAAAAATTGTACCATAAACAGACCTGTTGAATTGACGTCTGATTCAAATTCCCAAGACATTTTTTTTGCAAGATATTGGATATATTTTCGTTTTTAATTAAATGGTTTTAATATATAGTGCTTTCAACCACTGACAAAATTTATGATGCAGAGTCCATGAGTTCTTGGAAGGACTTTAGGTTGTTATGAAGTAGACCTGAATCTTAACTCATTAACTTACAGTATATGACTCTATATTATGTTATTTAAGTCGCATATCACGTAATATTATTTGGTTATTGCGCTCTGAAAATTAGTATTTAAAATAATGTGAATTCTGAGATCTCATAACAGCTCCCTTGGAACGCTCTAACAAAGGGACGCCATTTTGTTGGATAATACGAATGATATAAAAACTTGTATTCATGGTCGTAATAAAATAATAATAAACAGTAAAGATATTTAAAATTTCTAATCGCATAACTCGGCCGAAGAACTCTTCAATTCATAACTCTTTTATGAATATGAATTAATCATTTTATGGCATGTAATTTTAAACACTAAAGTTAGGTTAAGGTAAGTGTTTCCGGATTTACCAAATGGTGGGACATTATAATCTTATTTTTTGATAAAACAAAACCTATTTTGAAGTTATCACAGTCAAAGTATAATTACATCATTTGGTGTAACTATACAAAATACATTACACTAAATTAATGTAAAAAAATACTCTCTGTGCGGAACCATCTAGTTCCAATTAAATTCAGTCTTGACATTGTGACGTTAAACAGCGCGTACATTATTATAGAATTGACACCTTTATATCATCTAGGTATACAAGCTCAATTGTGATCAGCGGCCGCAACCGGCGAAACCATCGGCGGTGACTTACTTATGTTTTTTTTTTTTTTTCATAAAAAGAAACTATAAAATTATTACCTACTTCTGTAATTATTATGTAAACTACGAAGCTTTATGGCGGTAATTTGTAAATTAATGTTTTATTTGTGAATTATTGTTTTTTTAGTGACTTGGTGTTATTTGAGTGAAAATAGCTTAGCAAAGAAGTAAATAAAAATTTTGTTAAATAAAAAAAAGAAAGTGATTTTTGAGTGGACGCTATTTTATTACGAAACTAGCTGTTTGTCCGCGGCTCCGCCCGCGTGTCATTGTTTCTATTCAGCACAAAATTCATCAATGACCAATATGGTTTTTAAATAAACATTGGAAAATTATGTTTTGTCACGTCACTATTTTGTTTTTGCTACTAACAACAAGCAAAGACATTTTACGCAAATACGAATACTGGCCAGTAAAGCTGTTTTTTTTTTTTTTTCACAATTTTATGGGTTTTCATTTTTTTTACGCTGAACCCTAATTATTTTTGGAAATATAAAAGTAGACTAAATTACGTCGTGTAACTTAGAAAAAGTCCCGTCGGAATCGATCTAGACGTTCCGGAGATTAGCCAGAACAAACCGACAGACGGACAAAAATATGCAAATTTGTATTTTTGGTATACTTACCGTACGGACAGTTCAATTTTATTTGTTTTTTATGGAATAGGTATGTAAGATTTAAGAAACTTTTTTTTTATAATGCACAGCACAGTGACTGCACTGGACCTGATGGTAAGTACAGTACAATCCAAAACAGCGGCGACTGACACTGAACAGAATTCAATGCCAGTCGCCGCTGTCATGCTGGCCTGCTTAAATACCTCTTCACGCCTCTTTTGAAGGACCCAATATCATATGAAGGAGGGAACACGCTGACAGGAAGACGGTTCCATAACCTCACAGTGCGACAGAAGTAAGAGTCAGCAAACTTTTCGGTTCTTGAAGTTATGGGTGTCACCGTAAAACCGTGACACCGAAGTCCCCCCCGCGTGGTTCTGTTATGGAATGGAGAGGAGGGGATCAGCTCAAAGAGCTCTTCAGAAAACTCGCCATGATACAAGCGGTAAAATACGCTTGAAACTGGAATGCATCGAAAAATGTCGAAATCTAAGCCAAATAGAAAAAAAAAAAAAAAACATGTCTTGAATCATGTTCATTCATTCAAAGCGCTCATAGACTATTTTTCAATTGCAAATAATTTATTATTATTGGAACATCTGTCGAACATTACTCGATCATTGTTCTACGCTCGTTCATGACAAAAAAAAAAACACTATAATACTGACCGATCTTTCTCACGCGCACGTGGCGTGGGACACCTTTTCTGTCGAGTGGCAAAAATGACTCAGTGAAATTGATTACTTGACCGAATACAGCGTGATCTTTTTATTTAATTGTCATGAACTTTAACTGTATTACGTGCTGCATTCGTTTTTAATTTAGAAAAGTTAGGTTATTTTAATCATTTTATTTTTGTTTGAACAGTATTATAAATAATAATTATAGTTAGCTGCAAAAGAATAATTTTTGATGTCAAGCATCATACACTTTTTTCAATCAATTTAATTTGTTGGTAACTTAATGTTCATTTTAAAATTATTAGCTTTTTTTTTCTCAGCTATATTAAATCAATAAAACTCACTATAGAATGAATTCGCTATTAAAAAAAGATATTAGTTCGGCTAGCAATTTAAATGTGCTTTTAAGTTTTATAACTATATGTTGTACTAGATATAGTCCGTGGCTCCGCTTGCATATCACACATTTTATTTTTCACAATCGTCCACTACACTATTTTTTATAATGTTTATGTTACATTACAGTGTACATTATTTTTGGTGGCTTACTTTACAATTGCCTTCAAAGGTTATAAAATATTTTTTTTATGCCAAAGAATACGTCTAGGATTTCGAAAAAAAATGTAAATCGCTTCAAGACATATAGAAAAGTTTTGCTTTGTATAATATGTCATTTATTATTTTTTAATTATTTAATTTTGCTGGTACTTTAGAAACAACATCTAGATTCAATAAAGCACTACTCCCATCCATGCTTTTAGGCTTAGTAAGTCCAATAAAAGCTTTTTAGTTAAAAGAGTTAAGTTCTATAACATGTTTCCAAATCACATTACCGATTCACCTGACAACAAGTTCAAGCACTATGTCTAGCAGGTTTTAATGTCCCAAGATAATTAAAGAGTGGATCATTACGTGAAAGAAAGTGTTGCCCGGAAATGACGCCCCTCTCTTTGCTTCTGCTATAATCGTGTTTTGTTATTATGAATGGTATAATTCATATTATGCTTAAAAAATTATTTCGGGTTGTTTTCCAAACCGGTAGTTATTTTTTGACGTTTATAAGGTCTTCTAAATAAAGATAATTTTTATTTGATTTGATTTCATCCCCTTGTAGTCCTGGTGCCCGCGGAAATAGTAATGACGTAAATCGTGTATTTATGTTGTCAATATTGTTGAAAGCTCTGCCAGACAAACTAGCTGTACATACATATATCTAATATATAAATTGATCAACAAACTTACTACCTGGATAACAGAAATGGAGAACATAGATACATTTTCAAAATTTATATAAAGCCAGCTCTATGTCCGTGGCTTCGCACGGATTTCATATATTCTTCATTGAGTTATAATTTTTTTATACGGAACCCTAATATTTTTTTAGTACTAAGATATAGTAAAAATAAATTCTCATAAAATTCAAACACTAGCCCGACAAACTGTGCATTGAATAGGATTTTTGAAAACAGTACTCTTAGTTACACGGAGTAACTTCAGCTCAAAAGGTTATTACAGGATGGATCATTACGTGAACGATAGTGATGTCTGGAAATAACCCACATCTCTGTGCTTGCTTCCACTAAAAACTACGATTTGTATAGTTTTTTATATGACATAAAAAAATTATATATATTATATTTATGAAAAAAAAAAGAACCAGATCGAGTTTCTTGCCGGCTCTTCTCGACTGGGTTGTTTCGAACCGGTGGTAGTGTTTTAGACGTTCATAAGCGCCTTCTTAGGGCCTAAATTGAATAAATAAATTTTGATTTTGATTTTGATTTTATCTACCAAACGAAGTTTTTTTTGGTGTAGGTATCATATTCATACGTATTTAGTAAAAAAAATGACATTACAAACAGACAGTTCGATTATATTTATCAGTATAGATTAGTACAGACAATTGAAAAAACATCCAATTAATGAAGGAGAAATAATTAAATACAGGAGGAAAAAACAAAGACGATCAGTATGCATGCGTCACCAAATTTATTGTCTTATTAAGAATCATGTTACGAGTGTATTTTTTGAACATATCAGCAGATCAATGATTCCTGCAGATATCTAAGAGATGAATTCACAAGGCCCAGTTACACAGTGCTAATGTTTTATTCATGAAGGAAACAGTTAGTAGAAACTCAAGTTGCATTGTCTGCAAGGACAATGTATAACCATCACGTCGGTATTTGCTAGCCCTTTGATCACGCCTAACCTAACTGCAATCGAGGAATATTGCAAAATTTCCAATGGTTGCAATTCTAAAGCCTTATACCTTCCATAGTGAACTGAATTGTTTACCAGTCCGACCGCCTTTTAATTCGTATTCGGTATATAGAGTTCTTGTTAACATTTTCGTTTGTCATACAAGGGCTTTTATTTTTTACTAGCTGTATGCCTACGGCTGCATCCGCATTTCATATATTTTACGTAATACGGTTTTTAATTTTTTTGCTACAAATTCAAATATACCTGCCAGTAAAACTTTGCAATGATTCAGATTTTATTTAAATTTTTATGAGTTTTATTTTGTTTATGCACTACTCTAATTAAGAAACGTTTTAACAAAGCGTTACAACAAACATCGTCTCAACACAGTTTTTTTTTTTTGTTATTTCCGTATCTTTTTCCATAACTGATTTTATTGTCGTAAATTAAATTTCTCTAAACAATACATATACCGTTCAAAATCGAATACAAAGTATTATTAATGACTCATTAAAACTTCTTACCTCTAGAAAAATAAATAAATAAACTCGTGTCCTGAAAAAAACACATGTATCGTTTTGTGAAAACACTCCTCAATTATTTTCGAAAAATAAAAGTAGTGGTACGTGCAGTAACTTCAGTTATCTGCTAAAAAAAAGTTCCGTCAAAATCAGTGCAGCCGTTATGTAGATTAACCAAAACAAACCGACAGACAAACGAAGAAATTAGTAATTTTTGATATAGTTAGTATAGTGACTATACATTCATATGTTATTTAGTATAGTAAAAGGTTCATATTACAAACAGACACTTCAATTTTCTTTATTAGAATAGATAGAGGAATAATTGGTTATGTAGTAAGGTACGTGATAATATGGAGATTATAAGTTGCCAAACAAACCAAGAAGTAAGTTCAAGTTAAAAAAAATATAGTTATTAACCCCTTGAGCACTTACCTCGCGTTTACACCAGCTTTCCATTGTTTTCCTATTGTCTTATTTTTATGGGTATTTTTATGGCAAGTCATTTTTACAATTAAAAAAAGGAAGTATTGTATTTGGATGGAATTCTCATAGCCTTGAATCAATTTCTAATCAAAGAATTCGATCCGTTTAGCCTTTCAACGTATTTTACCTATCTGAGACTACATTAACTTAACTATGATACTGTGGTTAACACGAAACTTGTAAAGTATTAAAAAATATATTTTCTTTTTTATTATTATATTTAATAAAAACTTTACGTACCGACGGCTATAAGCAAACTAATAAACAGACAGACATACAGATAAACGTTGCATTTACATATTATGCAAGGATAAATCAAACAGCAATTAGCGGGAACACTACCACGGACATTTGAATTAAACAAAAAAACATCATGCTGTATACAGAACACCGTCGTCCGGAGTCGCTTTCGAAGCGAGCAGGTAGCCATATTGATTCACTACGGTGTATCTCTTTACTCACACCTTATCGACTCGTGCGCGTTCTTAACAAACATTTTAATGAATGGTAATTATGTGCTATGCTATTATATCTGTTCATTTAAAAGCGTTACCTTTTTTATAAGCGATATTTTTTAAATCTTGGTGTTTAAGATTCTTAAAGATAGATGGCGCGTAGTAATAAATTTGAATTTTTTATCACGCGGTGTCAAGATGTACGCCAAAAATATGACATCAATTTGTATATTGTTCGAATGTATGTATGTGCTAGTCACCTTTTGCGGTTGAGTGCCTTCAGCACTCGCCCCCAAAGTCACGGTGAAGCTGTAAAGGCCCTTCCGGTCAACAGCGTTAGCTAGGTCAAAAAAAAAAGAAAAAAGTTCGAATGTATGGTGCTAGTCACCTTTTGCGGCTGAGTGCCTTCAGCACTCGCCCCCAAAGTCACGGTGAAGCTGTAAAGGCCCTTCCGGTCAACAGCATTAGCTAGGTCAAAAAAAAATTCGAATGTATGGAAAATAAATACTACAGAAAGTACTATGGAGTTTTAACTGAAGCAGTGTGAAAGTGTATACTAGTGACCTCACCGGGAAAGGGCTCATGGTAAAATTTATACACTTTGTGTTTTTGGCTTGATCTCAGTAGCATATATTTTTACACGGTTTAGGCTCAGTGCTTTGACCTCAATGATGTTAAGTGACGATGTGATACAGAATGGTAATCACACTAAGGTAGTTAACTGGTTCTCAAGTTATGATGCCGGCACACAGCTATTGGTATTTGGCGACAGGTTTTCAAACTTGGGGATGGTAGCTACCTTTTTTTTTTTTTTTTTTTGACGGGGGGAAATGCATTTACGCACTCACCTTACCTATTGTATTAGTGGGACCTGAGTCCCTCCAATACAATAGGTAAGGGGGCACGGAGTGACGAGTTCCGTGCCAGTGTGGGACTCAAACCCGGGCGAGAAGCGCCCGGGAATACCCACTAAAACCCCCCGGGGCCGTCCGCCGCATTTGAGATAGGGGGCGATACGGGGTTGCAAGGCATGTCGCCGCGTCGCCCCCCTGCGGCAAACCCACCAGGCCCGTCTGTGCAATGGCCCAGCGGGGGTGGGGGAGAACTTCTCTACCCCACCTCTTCGCCCGCCTCTGAAAGAGGCATTACCTTCCGGAGGGAAGAGGAGTGATCACTGCGACCGCAGTAATCACCTCTCTCCCCCCCCCTCCAAAAATGGGCTTTCGCCCAGCCGCCCAGTCAGAAGGACTGCCGTTGCCCAGGGTGCACCACGAGGAGGTTGTCTGACTCCGCACCCCGGGGATGGTAGCTACCTAGACGGGCATTATTATAAAATACCCTACCACCATGCTATGGTTTCCTCACGATGTTCTCCTTTACCGAAAGCTCAGGCCGATTTTAGAGTTGGATAGATGGGCTCGAACCGCGTCTATGGATGCGAAATCCGGCCGTACTACCTGCTGCGCCATAATCGCATCGATTCTCGAGTTATAAGCACAGTAACATCTGTATATGTCTGTACATACAATCAGAAATACGTTACAAACATTTCGAACATTGACAACGATTTATTTTCAGCGAACAACAAATTGGCAAAAGTCGAAAGACGGAGTTTTTGGCGGGATCTCAGTCTGACATGTAGCAATTGTTTTCTTTAATTCATTAAACTTGTGTACTTGACTCTATATCATGTAATCTTGGTGGCGTTTTGTGTGAAATAGTTTAGTTATTGTGTTCAAGTTAAGTTTATTATAGAAGACAACGCGTAGCATACATTCTGAGGTGCCGACAAAGCTCCATGGAAAGTTTGAGCAGGATAGGCCACCGTTCTGTTGGAGCTTGGTAACGCTGATACAAGATTGAAAATCTTACCTACATGACATTGGCACAAATTGTGTATACACACAGATTGCCATTAACTAAGAAGAAGAAGAAAGTCGAAAGACATTCAGCCTATCATCAGTGTTGCCAGCAGATAATTTACAAATTATTCACAAGATGCGCGTTATTGCCAGCTGCGTATTATTCCATCAGACTCTTTTGTTAGGTACTTGTCTGTTTGTAAATTGACAATCAATATCACTTGTGCTGTGACAGTTACCAACGTGCGCATGAGTTGATTGATGTACCGCGTATTTTTGATATTGAATTAATTTATGAAGTGTCTCCTGTTGACGACTCTGATTTGCCTTATTACCATTCCTTTTTAGGGGCCGTTTAAGTATCAGAGACCTTAACAGCTTCATTGAACCTTGGGGTGAACGCAAAAGGCGGTTATTCGAAAGAGGTTAATAGCACAAGGGCACCAAAGTGGTACGAACCTGAGGTTACCACAGTGAAAAATGCCGCGGAATTAACGCAATTAGCACGATAACTTAATTAGCATTTGTGACGACAGGATAGGTTAGGTTTATATCGTTTATTTTTTAATGAAACTATTTTATTCTTTCAAAATATGTCTTAGTATTTATTAGAATGATACACTGTATTTATTTAATACTAGCTGCTCTCCGCGGTTTTACCCGCGTAGTGCCCGTTCCCATGATATTTTCGAAATAAAAACTATCCTATGTCTACACAGAAGGAATCTGGAACAGGTGCGGGGGAGTCTTCTCGCAAGATCTCAATATCAAGCTATCTACAGGTTTGGGTGAACATAGTACCATATTCCAATGTGAATGTGTCGCTATCATCCAAGCAGCAAATGCAGTCTTCAAAAGGGAGATAAGAATGATGACAGCACTCAATAGATGCTAAGATTTTTTTTAATACGATTTATGCTCAGTACTTTGATCACAATCTCACCTGATGTTAAGTGTCGATGTGGTCTAGGATGGTAAATACACTAAACCTGGGTACTGGTTCTCAAGTAATGCTGCCGGAACACACCAAAATACCAATATTTGGCGACAGGTTTTCAAATTTGAGGGTGGTAGCTACCCTGGCGTGCATCATTAGAAAATGCCCAACCACCATGCTATGGTTTCCTCACGATGTTTTTCTTTACCGAAAGCTCAGGCCGATTTTAGAGTTGGATAGGTGGGATCAAACCCGCGTCAATTGACGCGGAATCCATCCGCACTGTCCACTGCGGCATCAACGCTTCTGTATGCAGTTGGCATTATCATGTCGGGGTACATCTATCAAGTCCTACTATAAAAGGTTTTTCATAAGATAACTCCGAGCCAATTGGTCCCAATTCATATATATACTGCCTCGCTAACTGCTGGATCTATAATGGCAGATCAAGGAACGTATTGCTCGTGAACAGGTTAACCTGGTCACCCATTAATACAAGTATTGTATATTCTGCTAGATTTTGGGTGTAGCTAGTTAGCTGTGTGCCCGCAGCATCACTTGCCTTCGTTTCAAATATCCTTCGCTGCGTAATAAATAGTTAGAATAATCATTGGAAAATAATGTTTCGCTGCCGCTGTCCATTAAATCGGGATTTTATTCGCAATCTTCTTAGTTTTAATTATTTACGCGGAACCCTAAATATTTTCGAAAAATAAATTAGCCTAAATCACATTATATATGTATGTTCATATGGATTCAATTTTATTTATTAGTAAAGACAGACAGACGTCAGCATTTATTATGACGGTTTATTTGAACGTGTTTTTATCGCGAAGTCATCTCGTACTAATGAAATGTATTATAAGTCATATGTAATTTAGTGTACAATGGTTTTCGTTGTTAGTAACGATAAAATTATTTATTATTGGAACTCTTAATGTGGGTGTATCGTTTATTACAATGCTATTTAGTTGTTGCAAATAACGGATAAAGTTCAAGATACTAACATTGAAGCCTGTTGTATGAAGTTACTAGGCGGTGACCGCGGCTCCGCCCGCGTTTTATATTTTATTTAGGTGTGAGTGAAAAAAGTGCATATAACATTAAATTTAATCCTGTCCTAAAAAACAAATGAATGAAGAAAAATGAGTGTATTTTGGTTTTTATTCGCGGAAAAAATTTACTTAAGAGTAAATCGAAAAAAAAAAAAAAATTGAGAAAGGCTCGATGGGATTACATTGAATAAATAAATATAGCCTATAACCATCTAAGAAAAAATTCACTGCGAATGGTAGTAGTCCCATCCCGATACGTAGATCGATAGGTAAAAGTTTTCAGGTGATGGTGCCTGGAAGGACTCCCATTTTTCTTTTATATATATATATAGACTAGCTGCGTTTCATATATTCTTCACAGGCGTTTTAATTTTATTATACGGAACCCTTTTTTTTAATACTAAGATAAAGTACAAAATATTTCTCATGAGGCCAGTTGAAACGACGATAGCGCAGTTGGTAGTGCGGCGAGTTTGCGCGTCAATGGACGCGGGTTCGAGCCCACCTATTGATTGATTGATTCAACTGAAAGATGTCCATTGCTGGACATAGGTCTCCCCAAAAAGGGGGAAACTGCAATAATCACCACGCTAGGCGAGCGGGTTGGCGATTGCAGTTAGCAGTAGATGTTTGTGGTGCTCAGAGGATGCTGCTGTCCGTCCCTTGGTTTATCCCTTAGTCGCCTTTTATGACACCCACGGGAAGGTGGCACTATTCTCAGCTGGCACCAAACCACCGCCTACCCAACTCTAAAATCAGCCTGAGCTTTCGGTGAAGGAAAACCTCGTGAGGAAACCATAGCATGGTGGTAGGACATTTTCTAATAATGCTCGGGTGGGGGTAGCTACCACTCTCAAGTTTGGAAACTTGACATCTAACTTGACACTTAACATCAGGTGAGATTGTGGTCAAAGGAATGAGTCTATATCGTGTAAAAGAAATTCTCTTTAGAAGACCAGTCTGAAAGAGGTTCCAGACTTACAGTTATTATGTGAAAAAGATGAACCAGATCGAGTTTCTTTCGACGATTGTGTTGTTTTCCGAACCGGTTAATTAAAAAAAAATATTTTTATGTATAGTGTATTTGCTCATCGCTTTAACTACAACGTCAATTAATGTTAAGTGATGTTGTCATCCAGAGTAGTAAATGTACTACGATTAGATATACTGGCTCTCAAAATAACTAATGTATAATTGTTGAAATGGACAAAAGGATGTCAGTATGTGTTGCAAAAATGTCTAATTCTTGTACGACCTCTTGGTCTAGGAAATGATTCGTATACGTAACTCTCTTTCCTTTTGTCGACCCGGTAAGTTCAGGGATGGCCGTTCAGGTAAAGAGGTTGAATGCAGATTCGATCCCGCATCGCCCCAAACCAATCGGCGGTGGGTACATCCTGGGGTTTTAATGAGTAGAACTTTCTCATAACCCCACTGTTTCCCCGGACAGTAGGGGTACCCATGAGGGTTTTCCCAGGTAAAAAAAAGTCTAGATCATAATAGATCTTCCTATGTCGCAGTGACACAAAGATATTCAATACTACATAGCCTCTTCCAGAATACTAATAATGTATAAACAAATTAAAAAAAAAAAACAACTTTCTTTTCACCGTAAGGTGTGGCTTAAAGTATTCGTACCCACGTCCAGAGTCGTTCGAACGCGCAGTAAAATTCACAAAACACACAAGGCGATTTAAAAACAATATCTCAGTGTTTCTCGAATACACGAGACTGCATAAATTAAAACGGCCGGTGTGTCACGGAGTTGACGTGTGTTGCGTCTCCGAGACGATTTATATACAAAAATTTCGACTTCTCTTTCCAGTTTAATTTTTGAATTGAATAAACTTATTTAGCGGCGTTGAGGGATTCTCGGGAGGGGATAAGTTACAGATTTGCGCTACCAATGCCATGACTGCCGTTTAAGTTTAAGGCTGGCGCTCAGAGATAAATCATAAAACGTATACTTAAGCAGTCTATCCATTGGGGGGTTTTTATATATCAATGAGTCTATCGTATGTTTTCATTATGAATAAAGCATATTGAAATGTAGATTATTCGGAGCGATTTAAAAACCAAACAAATGTTTTATGTTAAATATAGGCGGCGACCCAAGACGTGTCTCATGCCCCAACTGGGGAGGCTCTTGACGTCGCCGCCAGCGCGATACAGTAACACTGCCCATGCATCAAGCATTACACGCAAAACACTCCATACACACTCCTGCACATAACACGCAGGTACATAGGTCCTGTAAGGAACCCTTTTTTTTCTATTAATAAATAAAAAATGTAGGGAATAGCTAGGTTCAAACTCGCGAGAGAGTTTTACACTCAGGTGACGGCCAAGCCGAGGTTCGTACAGTTTTGGTAGTCCTTGTGCTAGTCACCTTTTGCGGCTGAGTGCCTTCAGCACTCGCCCCCAAAGTCACGGTGAAGCTGTAAAGGCCCTTCCGGTCATCAGCGTTAATAAGGTTCGAAAAAAAAAAATTGTTAAATATTAGGTTATGTTAATAATTTCGATGAACTAACTATGAAATTTGAAATATTACAAAAAAACCGTTCTTCTAAAGTTTCTAGTTTTTTTACTTATTTCAGCAGTCCCCATGGCTGCCTAGGTTGATTCCTCTACTTTCCCAAATATAATCCGAGACATTGTTGGTCTAATCTTTTACAAGCGATTGTCTGTACGTGTGATGACGGAGTAGGGCCCGGTGTAAGCTGACTCCAGGCGCCGTCGAACACTGTCGGCTCGCAAGAAAACGTGAGAACTGGTATCCAAGTATTTGTAACACAAAGAACCAGATACAGGTCTGTTGCTCGAAATAGCTCCTTGTTCATAAAATCCGAGTGGTCTGGTGTAACGTCGGTCGGAAGCCTAAGGTCAGAGCCGAAGATCGTTTCCGCCGGAGACGCTTGGAGAATTTCTTTGAAAGCGAGCTCAGATTTAGGGGGGGGGGGAGGGCAAACCGGGGCACCGGTTATCAGTTTCAGGGGGAGTCGAAATCTTAATATGATACGTTTAAAAATAAACTTCTTCGACAGAGCACCTGGCATACGGAAGTCTGGATGGAAATTTAGGTGTACATCAAAGACTAGAAAACATACTTTGTCTATGATGTACATAGAACATTAACATGACAACCATATCGTGGGTATATTTGTGAGTTTTTAAAGTAAAACTCTTGAGAGAGGGGCGCCACTATCAAGTTTCTGCCTCGGTTCGAAAAAATCGTACAATCTCTGCTATTTTAAAAGCTGTACGCCCCAGTAAAACAATCGATTCATGGTTGAAAATATTTTATATATTTTTTTTAAATATAAAATAACACAAATAAGTATAAAAATCAAAAGTGTGCTTTATACATAAAAACAAACACAGTATTTTGAAAAGTAGAATTCGGGATATGTGCCGAAAGAGGGGAAGCCAAGAGAATCACTTATGATGTGTCACATTTTTTTTTATTATTTAAATTAAACTATCTGCAGACTCTGGGTCCGCACCTTTTTTTAGATTGGAGATTTAAATCGACTTGCGTCGGAAAAAATTGCCTATAATAGCAATTCAAGCAGCTATGCAGTTAGTAATCTTCTTTCGCATATGTGAGCTTAAATCTACTTCTATTAAATTTTTTATATCTATATATTAAATTATTTTGTAAACACTTATTTTGTTATTATTAATTACATAATTATTACTTAAATTTTTTTTTATTAACGGTCGTAACAAGCCAATCAGAACTAGGTCCGTGTCCGCATAGTTACCTCATAGTTTGGGTTTGGGCAATTATTGCTTGTATGACCTTTTGGTCTTTTGGATGTCACATTAAAACCTCGATATAGTGCCATCTGTTGCTCAGTAGGATGAACTAATTTAATTTATTTATTGTGCTACAATTGACTTTATAAATAAATGGCTTTCATAGAAGAAATCGATCTTGATAAACTTGGAGAGAAAAACATTATTTATACATACTTTTTCGTCTTCAGATAAACATTTAGTACAATCGCATGTCAACAATAATGTTTGCTATTAAACAATAGATGTCGTTTTGTGGCATTGTCTGTAACTAATACAGTTAACATATAATTTTGACGTATTGGAAATTAGTTAAAGATAGAAACGTGGTTAGTTACCTATCTCACCTGATGTTAAGTGGCGATATGACTTAACATTATAAACACGCTAAAGTTAGATATACTTGTTTTCCTGTGCTGTTGCTGGAAGACATTTATAAGACAGAGAAATTTTCCATTTAAGGTAACTAGGTCCCACCATAGTCTCTCGCCCGGGTGAGTTAGTCCCTCCATGCCCCCTTACCCATTGCATTGGGGGACTTCGGTCTCACTAATGCAATGGGTAAGGGTAGTGCGTAAATGCATTTCCCCCCGACAAAAAAAAAAAAAAAAAAAAAGGTCCCACCACAGTCCTAAAATGTCTTTTTCTTCTGTGATAGTTCACGCAAGTTTATAACATGCTAGTTGGTGCTCCTGGCTTCGCCTGCGTTGCATACATTCTTCACTGCGTATCTTAAAAAGTCTTTTGTTTTTATTTGCGGAAAAATGTACCTACTTAAGAGTACATCGAAAAAAAAAGAGAAAGGGTCGATGGAATCTTAACAATAAATTATAATAATAAATATACGAAAAATTCCGCTTCGAATGGTAGTAGTCCGATCCTTATACGTTCAGTAGTTTTGAGGTTATGGTGCTTCAAAGGAACCCTATTTTCCTTTTATATGTAATTATGTATAGATTATATGTAATAAGTTACAAGAGAGGATTCGATGCGGTATGCGAACATATTATAACCGAATCATCATAGCTGTAAAACTTTTATAATATTTATAGTGTCAATATTATTATTTATTTATTTATTTTTTAATTTACCCCGCCAATTTTTCCCCTGGCATGACCAGAGACCTTGTTATTACTGACATTTTATTTGTGATCTTTTATTGTTTTTTCGTGTTTATAGCATGTCGTTTTGCTTATGTTTTTCTTTGTATAAAACTTTTTATTTCTCTTAAAATCTAACAATACAGTTTGTTCGTCTAAATTAATACTAAAATAAAGTCCAGTCTTATAGTTATAGTAATCATGTCAACAATTTAAACAATTAATCAATGCAGGTAATTAAAATATTTAAATCAAACTTAAAGTCAAAATTACAACTAAAGTCAATTTAACTCAAATCCAAAATTAAAACTAAATTTAATTCAGGGCAGCAATATAAACACTTAATTCTATAGCTTATTAAAACTTTCAACTTAAAACTGTCAATATTATTAAAACTTTCAACATTTTTGATAAGTTTCTTATCTAGTTAAGTTCACTTTTAAACCGCACTAAAGTTTTCTCACAATAGAAATAATAAAAAAAAAAACGAAACATAACATATTATGTGATAATACAGCGTACAGACAAAATACACAATTGCTCACTTAAAACCGAGATGTCTTTTGACTATTAAGTGCATTGCAACCGATCGCTGGGTTCCAACCGCAGTGTGAGTTCAGAGCTTAAGCGTTTTAAATTATATTGCTGAAAGTTAAGCAAGTAATGAGTAAGAGTAAATAAATTATTTAATGAAATAACTATTTGTTTTCAGAGAAACCCTTTTACAATCATAATTATATACGCCGTGTTGCCATCTTATTTCTATCTACCTGTTATTTCTAGTATATTCTCGCTGTTACGTCATTATTACGTTTTCCACATGAAAAGCATAAGAAGGTTTTAATAAAATTCCGTTACTCCACAAACACAGAAGAACACGAATTCACGCGATTCGCACCAAGACACAACGGCTACAGTCGCTCACTGTTCATCTCGTTCCACTGTTCGCCTCGTTCCACTAGTCACCTGATCGCACTCCTCGCCTTCCAAGAACTGTCATCTTTCAATCTTGCTTCTATCGCAGTTAGCTCAAGACTCTTGCTTATATACACTATTACTCGAACTGTCCAAAAAGTGATAAACCACAGCGCATACTTATAGCGATGTACGACTCAACAATTAAAAAAACAACATCGCATCACAGTGGAATATCAACCTTATGCGACAACAATTATGATCCAATGTTGTTTGTCTTAATATTTAATTGTTTATTCCTTTTGTTTTATTTCTCGGAACTCGAATAAGTATTATTATGGAGTTTTTGGCGGGATCTCAGTCTGACATGTAGCAATTGTTTTCTTTAATTCATTAAACTTGTGTACTTGACTCTATATCATGTAATCTTGGTGGCGTTTGTGTGAAATAGTTTAGTTAACTTGTGTTCAAGTTAAGTTTATTATAGAAGACAACGCGTAGCATACATTCTGAGGTGCCGACAAAGCTCCATGGAAAGTTCGAGCAGGATAGGCCACCGTTCTGTTGGAGCTTGGTAACGCTGATACATGATTGAAAATCTTACCTACATGACATTGGCGCAAATTGTGTGTACACACAGATTGCCATTAACTAAGAAGAAGAAGAAGTATTATTATCGAAAGAGGCTTCGATTCCTTTCGAGAGTTTTTGAGAATGTTCTGGATGCCATCACAATATAAAATATTGTTATAATTTCAAAAAAGATAACAGTCTTGCTGGTACGCAACGTCCCGCTCAGATCGGTGCCGATACCTCAATATTAATGTTAAACAAAGTACTATGCTAAGACAATAAAAACATTTAATTTTAAATAGTAAACCCATCTTCAATGTACTTGATTTGTCTGTCCTCCGTAGTTACAATGGTATCGTTTCTAATGTCCTTTAGATAATCTAAATCCTATTAGTGTTTTATTTGATATAGTTTTATTATTATTGTCCTCAAGTGAAATATACTGGAAATACTAACATGAAATATAGACTTTGAGGTACTCACAAAAACTACCTAGATAGCGAAATAGCGGCAATTTTGTTAAAACATTGTTTGGAAACTAGAAAAATATGATGAATATATAATGACGTTGCTAGAATTGTATAAAATCATACCCATTTGTAATTAACCCGTTGAGCATTAAACTGGCGTTTACGCCAGCTTTCAATTGTTTTCCTATTGTCTCATTTTTATGCGTAATCGACATATTAAATACGAAGTCAATTGTCATTTGTTAGTATCTATACCCCGCTAATCGCGTATCACTTGAACCAAAACAAAGATTGCACCCCACAGTACGGATTTGCCAAATAGTACAAAAAAATTGTTTTACCACACAACAGGGTTGTTAATCTGTATTTGAATAGATTTTTACATTTGTGAAAATTATCTATTTATACACCACCGTTCCGTTTGGTACCAGATAAGAATACTACCACCACATATCTTCCCGTGGGTGCGTAAAAGGAGACTAAGGGATAGACCAGAGGGTGGGCAACAGCATCGTCTGAGAACCACAAACACCTAATGCGATCGTCAACCCGCCTTCCAAGCGTGGCGACTATGGCAATTCCCCCCTTTTGGGGGAGATCAATGTCCAACAGTGGACGACTTTAGGTTGAATCAATTAATCACATCTTTTTTTTTTTGACGGGGGGAAATGCATTTACGCACTACCCTTATCCATTGTATTTAGGGGATAAAAATCCCCCAATACAATAGATAAGGGGGCACGGAGTGACGAGCTCCGTGCCAGTGTGGGAATCACCCGGGCGAGAGTCACCCGGAAATACCCACTAAAACCCCCCGGGGCCGTCCGCTGCATTTGGGATGGGGGCGACACGGGGAGGCTTTCGCAAGCACCGCGTCGCCCCCTGCAGCGAACCCACCGGGCCTCGTCGTGCAATGGCCCAGCGGGGATGGGGGAGTGTACACACTTCTCAACCCCACCTCTTCACCCACCTCCCGTAGGAGGTATGACCTAGTTAGGTCATTCATCCGGGGGGAATCACACCTTACCAGAAGTTAGGCAGAAATAATAGTTTTTTCTTATTACTTTCGCAAATGACTTCGTAGTTAATGACAATGTGTGAGTTACTTAGAAAGTTCTGTCAGTTTCATACGAGTATAGATCAAGCTTTTTTCCAATCTAAATCTAAATTAATGCTCCAGCAAAACAGTGGCCATTTTGCCAACTTTTCGGGAAAGCTTTTTGGCATCTCACGAACGTGTTCCATGTTATTATTTCCACTATATTTCACTTGTGCGCAATAACCAAACTGATAACGTGAAATTCTATGTATATTATTTATATTTATTTGAAAGAAAACTAACAGCTACCATTAAAAATGAAATTACATTTTAAATGAACTTAAATATAATTTTAAACAGACATATGCTACGTTCAGATTAATTATTATTACATTATTATGTGATAACATATACTCCAGTACCGCAAGTTTACGAGTTAAAATAAAAACCACTACATGACAAAGTAGGATACCACTAAAAACTCTTCATACATAACATCTGTTTCCTTCAGTTTAATTGATTCTTTTATCTATGGTTTGTGCGGTGTGACCGGCACTTCTAGAAATTCCTCGTTTTTTGGGGGATTATTGCAAAGCCCAATCTCCAGCATGATGAAGTTTCCCGAACATCTATGGCTAGAAAAATATTCTAATTCCACGAATGTAACATGCGTGCGGCCTAAAACGTCATAAGGCATTACAAACCTTTTCTAAAATCTTAGTTATCTGACAATTTATCATTGGTAGTAATATTTGATATTGAAGTTTTTGATTTGAAAATTAATATTACACACACTGTTGTAAATATGTCATCAATATAATATTTATAAATTTTGAACGATAGAACGCGAGTTCAAATAAGTACAAAAAATAATTTGTAGTACCTACTGGCAACCCTATTTAAAAAAGCGTCTGTGGAATATTTCAGCTATCAATCGCCCAGTTTTCTGCGTACGACAGGTACCGACCGAAGCACTATTAGCCTGCGTGCTTCTTACTTTTTGGCAGTTAAAAGTGTTGAATTTTTTTGTTTGTTAACATTTTACGTAATCCTATCATTAGATTACATTAGCGTTTTGATAACCGTAGATTTTATTGTGATTTTAAATTTTCTTGTTTTATAAAATATGCAAATAATTAACGCTACAGCTAAATTTATAATCCTATTATTACAAAAAAAAGCTATAGATAATGTAAGTTGTAATTTTTGACTGATGACTGCACGAAGGTCACATTGAAGATCTTATTTTTTATGTAGTTTACCCCAATTACTAATTCTTAAGACGGACTGGCACCTAATAAAAATTAATATTTTTATTATTCACAGATAAATGTTGAACCATAACAATCTACGCAAACCATGATTATTTGTAAATAAAAAAGAACCTAAAAAACTACAAGGAACTGGTTTAGGGCATTATTACCCAGGCTTCAAAACTATTTCACGCTAGATGGCGTTATAACAAAAAATTTGCAAATCCAAATTTTCCTAACCAGAGAATTCATCGTCATTATATATTAATTATAAATTAAATATTTATTATCATTAGTGTTTTTTATTTTTAATACATTATTTTTTTGTTGTGTTTCTTAATAGATAAATGAATAATAAGAACAATAATAACACGCTATGAATAAAATTAAAAATAATATTATTTTTTTACCTCTAACCTTTCTTATATACTTTATAAATAGTTTTTAACGTATTTTGGTGAAATAATAAACTCTTTGCAAGCAACGCCATCTGACAATAAACAATATTAACTAATTTGAGCACAAAAAAAATGTTACAGTGGCATCTTTTGATTAGTAACCTAACAAATAAATAAATACTAAAAACCGACAACAGATGTCACTTTTATAAACTATATTCTACAATAATAGAATAATATAACTTAGGCAGACATTACACGGGAGGCATTTCTATAATCAAATCCATCAATAATGAATTACGAATACTCGTTGAAAAACAGTGCATCAGCCACGTTAGGCGCTTATTCAAAGTAATCGTCAGTCACGAGAAATATTTCGCGGAGAATAGAAGTTTACGCTATTTATTTTAGAAATGTGTGGTTCCTCACATATACATATTTACTTAGCTGTGTCCGCGACTTTGTAACGTTGTAACTTCGCGCGCATAACGGGATTCTTTCAGCTCCTCGTGACAGACGCATCGGAACGCTATATCGAGACGGTCGCGTTATTAGTATATAATTAAATTTACCTACTACCTCCTATTTTAATTGTATTGTCTAAATATAAAATTAAAGATCTATATCCCGCTAGGGTGAGTAACCTTTATCTTTTTATTGTGTTCTTTCCTATGTAAATGCTGAGTTGCTTTGCGTAGGAAGTATTACAGTGTGGTTAGGGAGGCACTGAGCTTGTTGAGGGTTGTCTAGCCAGATATAATGCTTGCCTACGTCTTGGGCTTCCAGGATCACCTACCTGCTACAAACAACTGAACACCGAGGGCGGAAGGAGGACTCTGGCTGCCATCTTAAGACCCCTAGAGGAACACCGAGGGCGGAAGGAAATCTTTTGCAGGCCAGTGTTCTTCCTCATACTACACCGATAGAACTGTAGTGGGCGGAAGAAGACTATTACTACCAGAACCCAGCTAGCCGGGATCCAAGCCGTTACAACTTCGCTCGCGTGGAATTTAGAATATTACATTCCAATAGAAATGTCTAGATGCAATCTATGTCATTACTAATATATTCTCTATCTACGAGTATGTCCCGTCCCTACCCGTTTTGTACAAATTATAGCGTTAATTATACGGGTCAAAAACATCGGTTGAAAACCTAGCGATGGTTTTTTTTGTTATTCGCTTTTTAAGAACCATAGAGAGATGAAATATAGCTTTAATTTTTAACAAATTGGTCTACTTTGGTATAAATAAAATGTCATCCAAATCAGCAAGAATTTCATTTACTTTTGACTTTTGTCTATTAGTCTGGAGAACGCCTTTCGTTTTATGAGACAAAAAGTATTGCATAGATTACTTTATAATACTAGATATCACTGTGTGAAGTTTTGTCATAATTGGTTCAGCACATTCAGAGTGATACGCGTATACAGGGAAAGACAGATAGATAAAAATTACAAATAAATTATTTTTGGTTTCTATACCGATAACAAAGCCCAAACGGATTATAATTTTCAACAAATGTTTAATGTAGAGATTTGACCTAGTTATAATTTTATGATATCTATAGGATGTACAGATTTTGTTTGTTCTCAATTTTATTATAAGTATATTAAATATTATAGGTTTAAAAGACTTTGAACTCTGCAATACACACTTATATTAAATGTTACATAATCTTTTTTATCACCCATTTAAAAGTCGTGTTTTTAATCATTGTAATGTACTTTATTCATTTATAACTCTATGAGTTTCATAATTCTGTGCAATACATAGTTTTAGAATTATTGTTTTATTTAAAGATTTTAACAAAGTATTCAAATTTTTTTTTTTTTATTTACAGTTGTATTATATATAAATAAATATCAATATCCGTGCTATGTAATTAAACGTTCACTCAGTTTCACTCCCAGGTCATAACTGATTGACGAAGAATCAAAATTTCATGAAGCAGCTTCATTAAATTGTTTGTTATTTCATTAGACGGTACGAAATTCATCAATCATAGTCGTGACTGTGGTGAAACTCACAGCAAAACCAATCGATTCATCCCCCCCCCCAACCCTTATATTTAAATTAGACAAGGCAAGAAAACATCAATACTACTATAATAACGTTTAACGTACGAAATATTTCTATGACGTTATATATCCAAATCGTAGACAAATGAAAACCTTGACCTTGTCTATTACAACGTAAACATTTATGTTAATCTCATTATTAGGTATAATGCTGTTAATGCACGTACGGAACGGACCGCAGACATGGTATGTCGACCGGCCGAGGTCATCAATCGGGATATAGGGTTGGGGAATAAGATTTTACAAAAAGATCGATTTTTTGCATCGATTCACAAAGCATCGAGGTCCAAGTAATCATTTTTTTTCTATTGGTTTTATTAGACTTTTTATTTATAAATAGTATTCTTCCAGTGATCGAATTTACACTGTAATCATCATTTATTGCAGAAACTGTTTCCATTTATTTTTATTAACAGCACTAACGTTCATTAAAAAAGAAAATTTGCTTAACCTTTTTTTTTTTTTTTTTTTACAGGGGGAAATGCATTTACGCACTACCCTTATCTATTGTACTTAGGGGATCAAAGTCCCCCAGTACACTAGATAAGGGGCACGGAGTGACGAGCTCCGTGCAGTGTGGGACTCACCCGGGCGAGAGTCGCCCGGAAATACCCACTAAAACCCCCCGGGGCCGTCCGCTGCATTTGGGATGGGGGCGACACGGGGTGGCTTTCGCAAGCACCGCGTCGCCCCCTGCAGCGAACCCGCCGGGCCTCGTCGTGCAATGGCCCGGTGGGGATGGGGGAGTGTACACACTACTCAACCCCACCCCTTCGCCCGCCTCCCGAAGGAGGCATGACCAAGAAAGGTCGGTCGGCCAGGGAGGCAGAAAAGATGCCCCCACATAAAAAGGGAAAGTTGGGACAGTTCAGTGGCGGGCAAAGAGAAAGGGGAAGAAGCCCGCCACTGAGAAGAGAGATTCTGAGTCCCTCTCCTTCACTCATCTTGTCACCAACGACAAGACATAGCGAGGAGAGGGATACTCAGGAAGAGAAAGGGTCAAAAGAAGAAAGAAAACAAAACACCAAACACACACAAAACATACGGACACACGTCCAACAGCCACCGGGGCTCCTACAACCGTAGGAAGCCCCGGACATACCGAGCCCACCGCCCTCTCGGCCTCCTCCTCCGCTGAGGGGTGCGCCAACGGGTCCTCCTCCCTCAGCCTTTCGTCAGCCTCCTTCTGCATCAAGATGTTCTCGCAGAAGGAGGCGACGACCCTCCAGACCTCCTCGCTGCCGACCATGGCTCTAACGACGGTCGGCAGCGAGAGGTCCTCCCCCACCACCGCCACCACTTCGCGGCGCGGCACCTCCCACGCGGCGCACTCAGCCAGCGTGTGGTGCGCCGTATCCTCCGCCGCGCCACAGTGGTGGCACACCGGCGACGGCTCCCTCCTAGCTATCTTGTGCAGATACCACCCGAAGCAACCATGCCCGGATAGCATCTGCACAAGTCTAAAGCTGAGGGAGCCGTGCCTTCTCCCTATCCACTCCCGGAGGACCGGACGGATGGCGTCTATGGTTGGTCGCCCATAGCGCGCATCCGCCAGGTCCTCCTCCCACCTGACCATCTCCTCCTTCTCCTCTCCAACCTCACTCTCCTAACCTCTGCTGGATGTAAGCGGAGCCCTCCACCATCCCTCCTCGCTGCCGCGTACCGGTACACGGCAGCGAGCACCTCCGCTTCTTGCTCCCACGGCAGGGAGCCGGCGAGCACGCAGGCCGCCGCTACGGACACCGTGCGGTATCCGCGTATCGCCCTCAACTCGACCGTGCGCTGCGCAGCTTGCAGCACACGGACATTACGGGAGTTGAGGGCATCCGCCCACACGGGTGCCCCATAGGCGGCCATGCTTCGCACGACCCCTGCGTGGAGCCGGCGGCACCTATGGCCTGGCCCCCCCACATTCGGGAGGAGCCGCCCCAGTGCCGCCGCGGCACCGGCGATGCGCGGTCCAAGTCCCTTAAAATGGGACTCGAACCGCCATCTTCCGTCCAGGATAAGGCCCAGGTACTTCGAACCGCCATCTTCCGTCCAGGATAAGGCCCAGGTACTTAAGAATGCCTAACCTACTAAGGCAAAATGTCAATGAATTGTTTTATTTTTGCTTACATGCTTTTGTAAATACAGATGACCATCATATCATAGAAAACAAAAAGAACACTCTAATAAACGATACTTTATTAGTTTGAAAGATCGATTTTTTGGGATCCGATGTTTTGTGAATCATCAAACTTGGATTCGAATCGATTCAAAAATCAATATTTTTCGGAGTGGATTTCCATGACTACTTAGGGGACTGATAACATCGATCGTCCGCCGTACTATGTCTGTGGTCCGGTCCGTACGTGTGTGAACACCATAATAATGGTAGTGAGGAAGGCCTTTTATCGACGGTGTTTATTTGGAAATATATATACTAGTTTCGTTCCTGAGGACCCATTGGCATATCATGTAATGTAAAATATATAATAATAAGCCTTTTTTTTATTGTTTCTCATTTGCATGCGTTTACATTATATAATACATAGTTTAAAAAAAAATATAATAGGTATATTTACAAAAAAAAATAAAAATATTAATTTGTCATAAATATGTTTACGTTTATTTGTAGTTATTTTTTTATTAATTCAGTATATTTATCAAAAATATTTCAATTAATTTTTTTAATTTAGTGTTTTTAATAATTAATTTGTACTATAAAATTTAAATGTCATTATTTTTATGAATGTAGGGTAAATGCCTCCTCCATTTGTATCCAAAATTTCCTGTCTTTCGCTTATGTTAGTTAAAAAAATTATATAATTACAATACCCGTATCTTATGTAGGCAATAGATAGCCTGGCGCATATTCTTTCATACACACACGAACACACATAATATAAACATACACACAACAACATAACATACACGAAAAGTGCGCTAAATTTATGTACTTTATAAGAATAATATATTAGAGTAAGGAATTCTGTATATTGGGAAGACACTGACACCTGAGACACCGGCTAAAAAGCCTAGTTCAGGTGCCGGGGGTTAACTTTACGTTGATATAAAAATCTTTTTGAGAAATAAATGATTATATAATAATGTAAGGACGGGATGCAGGAAGCAATGATGGCGCTGTTGGTAGTGTAGTCGGATTCCGCGTCAATAGACGCGGGTTCGAATCCGCCTATCGAACTTTAATAAAATCAACCTAAGCTTTTGAAAAAAGAAAACATCATGACGAAACCATACCATGGTGGTAGGGCATTTTCTAACAATACCCGCTTGGGTACCTTTTTTTTTTTTTGACGGAGGGAAATGCATTTACGCACTACCCTTACCCATTGTATTAGTGAGACCGAAGTCCCCCAATACAATGGGTGAGGGGGCACGGAGTGACGAGTTCCGTGCCAGTGCGGGACTCACCCGGGCGCTAAGCGCCCGGAAATACCCACTAAAACCCCCCGGGGCCGTCCGCTGCATTTGGGATGGGGACGATACGGGATTGCACAGCATGCCGCCGCGTCGCCCCCTGCAGCGAACCCACCGGGCCTCGTCGTGCAATGGCCCAATGGGGATGGGGGAGAATACTTCTCTCAACCCCACCTCTTCGCCCGCCCCCCCGAAGGGAGGCATGACCTACTGGTCAACAAACCGGGGGGACAGGATGTACTTCCTCCCCCCCATAAACAGGAAAGAAGAACAGAGCGGAGGCGGGCAAAGAAGAAAGAGGAAGAAACCCGCCTCCGCTATAGAAGAGAGAAAGAAATAGGTCCCTCCCCTATACTAGCCTTGTTATACAAACAAGGCTTAGCAAGGTTGGCTTAGCAAATTTGAAGGTCTCTGATCCCACAAATACAATAGATAAGGGTAGTGCGTAAATGCATTTCCCCCCGTCAAAAAAAAAAAAAAAAAAAAGGTTCGAGTCCGCCTGCCTAACTCTAAAATCACCCGTAGCTTTCTCTGAAGGAAAAACATGGTGAAGAAACCATAGCATGGTTGTAGAGCATTTTCTAATAACGACCGCCTATGTAGCTACCACCGTCAAGTTTGAAAAACTATCGCCAAATACCAATAGGTTCCGTGTGCCAGTTTGCGGTGTAGTGCCGGTCTAGAATAGTATCACCCTATACCCGGGTGTCGTAAAAGGCGACTAAGGGGGAAAAAACCAGAGTATGGGCAGCAGTATACTCTGAGTACAAGTACAAACACCTACTGCGATAGCCAACCCGCCTGCCAAGTGTGGCGATTAAGGCTATTCCCCCCTTATTGGGAGAGACCAATGTCCAACAGTGTATGCCTTACGATTGAATAGATAGATGTATGACCAATAAGTGTGTTCCGGCCAATAACTATCCCCCTCTAAGCTTAGTGGTTTTATCATCCTGGAGCACGTCGTCACTTAACATCAGGTTAAGTGTAATAAGTTCTAATTTTTGAATACATAATACTTGAATGGCCCTGATCTTTTTGAAGTGAAACTTCTTACGGGAAGGTGAGAATTGAATATTATGTAACGAAAATGTGTAACGACAAAGAAGCATAAGTTCCATCGTTAATTATTAGATGTCACTAAATAATATGACTAATAGCTACAACAAGTTTGTTTGTTAGTACAAAATAAAGAAACTAGATGTCGCTAAAACGAAGTTTCACTTCTAACGCGTGTCAACTCACACTTTAGTAACATCTGTTTGATTAATATGAGTAACTAACAGTATGCAGGTGATAACACTGAACAAAAAAAGGAAATTTACTCGATATCAGAGATAAATAGATTAGGCCGAATTTTATCAAATATGATATTCATGAAGAATTGTGTGTGATTGCGGAATAGAAGATTCTTCACAGACACAAGTACTTATTTCACAATATTTCATTTAATTTACGATTGGTCTATGTGACGTTAGTACAAACTACACGTGACTAGATGCAAATTATTCTACAATTCGATAAATAGATTGTAAATAAATAAAAATATGTATCTTCTGTATAAACAAAAAGAAAAAATTATATATTTTTTTAATTTGACTCAATAATCCAATAAAATTTCATACAAAAATAGTTTTAAGGCTCAATATCCCGAGAAATGTCGATATTACCGATTTAGTTCAGGAAACCCTTTTTATAGGAAATTACATTTCCTACAACTTTGTTATTTTTTTTTTTTTTTCCGTTCCTCTTGTTATTTATGAGATAATGTCAGAAAGAAGAGAATTCTACGCAAAAATTAGGTTTAGTGACCTGTATTCCCTCATCGGTGTGATTACGATTACGCCGTAATAAGGACTTTAGTAGAGCATTCAATTCCAAAAAAATCCTGACCTTGGGCTAGATGATACTATAAAATGCCGCTCTAAAGCTCTAAAAAAAAAGAAAAAAAAATCTAACTGTAGGTATATTTTAAATGGAAATCTTTACACGCTATGCGCGAGTACTTAGGGTTAATATTAAGGGCTTACGTTTTAAGGGAATTTTTGTTTTTATTTCCAACAAAATTTCAGGCCGGGAGCGAAAAAAAATAGTCCCTAAAAAAACCACCCTAGTATACAACATTCATAAATGTATTTAGTAAAAAGTTGTTATTTTGATATGACAAACAGATGATCAAATAAGGCAAGTTTATAATTAACTACCGCTGTCCGCGGTTTTAACGGCGTAATTCCCGTTCCTGTGAGATTTTTGGAATAACAATCTATGTTACTCCCTGGATTTCTAACTGTATTCATACCATATCGGTCCAGTAGTTTTTTAGTTTATTCGTTACATATAAAAACACAAATCTTTCCTCTTTTTAATGTTAGTATAGATTAATAACAAACAAACACCATTGTAGCGAAAAATTCAAACCAATCCTAACATTGACAACAATATTCACACCACAATCGGATAGTCGTCCAAAACTGTCGGATTCAAATGGATGATTCAATCACTCATAACGTTTATGCAACAATTTGTCGTACAGTGAACGAAAATTACTATGACGCGCTCGGCTATGTCCAGTCAAGGTTGGGACGACTCGAGATATTATCGTATTATATATATAAACAGTCTGGGATGTGAAAACATTACAAACAAAATCGGCCAAAGAGAACGCTGACCGAATACTTAATGGCCTTTTTGTTGGTGATTAAAAAAGTTTGTAATTTTAAAATTTAACTGCACCGGTAAGTTTTATTGATAAATAAATATAATAATGCTACTAGGTATAATATTTTTATTCTTTCATAATTATTCACTGCAATGTTGATTTTTTAAATTAAATTCTGTTCTATAATAAGCTCGTGGTAACTATTTTTATTGCTAACTTCACTTTTATGTTTTTCTTCTTCTTCTTCTTCTTAGTTAATGGCAATCTGTGTGTACACACAATTTGTGCCAATGTCATGTGGGTAATATTTTCAATCTTGTATCAGCGTTACCAAGCTCCAACAGAACGGTGGCCTATCCTGCTCGAACTTTCCATGGAGCTTTGTCGGCACCTCAGAATGTATGCTACGCGTTGTCTTCTATAATAAACTTAACTTCAACACAATAACGTAAACTATTTCACACAAACGCCACCAAGATTACATGATATAGAGTCAAGTACACAAGTTTAATGAATTAAAGAAAACAATTGCTACATGTCAGACTGAGATCCCGCCAAAAACTCCCTTTCATGTTTCAATTAACCCAGATAATACATGCAAGTTTAAAAATAGAATTATATAAAACGCTTAAGCGATTCTTTTAATCAAATTACGGAGAGGCCGTTACCTTGAATGTGTACAACCAAACTTTATTTATGTTGATGTCGTTTTGAATATTATTTCGACATTTATTGACTATAAATATCGTATCCGGCACTCTATATAGATGTAGTTTAAATTTTTTTTTTTAATAACAGTAAATATTTCCAGTCGCTCATTGAACGAGGTTAATGGAGACTTATAAAGGGTTGTATGGAAAATTCACCTCATTTTTTTAGTCAAAAATAAGTGAAATGATTTTGCGATCCGTTAGTTGCAAACGTTATCAAGTTTTTTTAAACTCTTTTATACAGACGATAAAAAACGATATAATTCAACTGTTTACCTTTCCAGGTACAATGAAGCTGTTCCTATTTCTAATGTGTATGGTGTGTACTGCGTACGTAGTTTGCGGGTATCACATACTAGTAATATTTCCTGTCCCCTCTCGAAGTCACAACACGCTCGGGAAGGGAATAGTCGACGCGCTCCTAGACGCCGGACATCAGGTAACTAACTTAAAAAAAAAAAAAACTACGCAGCCATGGGAACTCCCGACAGAAGTGAAAACTCTGGAAACACTGTTTTTTTATGTTTAAATTGCATATTTTTTTTATTGTTATTATTAACATTAACCTAACATTTAACATTTGTCTGGTTTTTTACATTTACTGGCGCTCCAAAAATCATTTTCATGCAGTTATAATAAATAAAAAAAATTTTTATCTCTGAGCGCCAGCATGTAAACGGCATCTTATACTTGATATACTGTAGCTTGTTGACGAGTGACGTCATAGCATTGGTAACTCGAATCTATATGATTTTCCTTTACCGAGAATCGCTCAATGCCGCTAAAGAAGATAACACTTCAAAAAAAAAAAACAAGTTTCCGGGTTTTCCTAGTAATTATTTGTTTCTATATGGCCAGTTTATTTTTTTCTCAATGACAACATAACCTATGATAAAAAATTAGAATTTTTAGGTTACACGAATTGATACATGAAATTGACGCGGCAAATTTAATCATCTGTTTTAATTTAAGTGTTGTAATTACTAACATTATAATGTTAAAAGTAATTTAAATTTACAAAAAATAGAAGGACGTTCTATTATAGTACTCTGTTAATTACGTACAGGAAGCCGCTCGTCAACGTTGCCATTAAATAATCTGATTGCACAATATTTACATGAATTGCAAGTTGTGAGAATCAGCCGATAATCTACAATATTTGTAACCACAGACGTAAATATTGTGGTGATATCTTAATATTGATATGACTTTATATCATAGGATTATCAGACATCTGCTGTATTATCTACAAATAAATAAAACTAAATTGTCTGTTTGTAATAACGAAATAATAACTTTTTACTAAATACAGCATACGGCACCTATAACAAAAATACAACTTTTGTCTGTCTGTCGATTTGTTCGGAATATTCTCCGGAAAGGTTGGACCGATTTTGATGGGACTTTTTTTTAGCAGATAGTTGAAGTTACTTCCCGTTACTTAGACTATACTTTTATGTTTGAAAAACTATTAAGGTTGTGTCCACTTAAATGTACAGTTTTACTGGTAGATATTTGAATTCGTAAGAAATATATATTTTTCTGTTAGTACGAGAAACTATTTAGACCTAAAACATAGTCACCATCCATCTCTCCATTCAAAACAAAGACGTCTACTGCTGGAAATAGGTCTTCCCCAAAGATATCCACAAAGTACGGTCTTGCGACACCCGCATCCGGCGAATCCCCGCGACCTTCACCAGACCGCCGGTCCCTGAGATCACGTAATGAAACTCCAAACATAGCGCACTCCATTGCCCTTTGAGCAACTTTCAGCTTTTGAAATATAGTAACCATCGTATCAGTATTTTCAATGATTATTTAAAAACTATATTACGCAGAGAAGAGAGACACACAGTTGATAAAAAAATATTATTGCGATGTCTGGTATCGCGTATTGTTTCGCCGATGGAAAATCTTTTGACAAAGCTTAAACGACCTAGACGGCGATTATAATTCGTAACCAACCTTCTAGGTCGAGAATTCAAGCATACTCATTTCCGACAGTGATTCAAAACTGACTCTGATCCCCATGAATGAATGCATGAACCAAACATAACACGCATCAAACGCATCTCACTGCACACGCACTATTGTAAACTGCACTCAGGTTCAGCAAGACATTTCCTTATGAAGCGAAAACGTCTTTAGCGGCGTTGATCAATTATCGGGAGGGGAAAAACTTATAGATTCGCGTCACGAATGCTATGACGTCAGAAGTCAACATGCTACTGTATATCAAGTATAAGAACGATCTCGTGAAATTATGATCAAAGCCTCAGCCTATATAGTAGTAAAAAAACAGACACACTGAAGACATTTTTTAATAATACTTAAACATGGTATCAAAATAAATCCTGATAATTATGTCTACTGATATGTAGGTGCTTAGGTTCTAATGATAAGTTATCTGAACTTCCGTTAAATAGAAGATAACGGGTCGCCATTGTCATGTGACAAGTGGTCAACTTATTAATAAAAAAGATTTAAAAACAGATGATAAAATATGATTTCGCAGGTAATTACATAAATGTACGAAAGTACAGACGAATAAATGTATTTGGTCTAAATAATATTGTAGATTTTCAGAAGTGTTTTGACAATTCCGAGAAATACCAAAAAAAAAAAATGAATGAATTCTTGCGGAAATTTTCACGCATCATTATAATTATACGACTACTAGCTGATCTCCGTGAATTTACCCACGTAGTTCCCATTTCCTGGATTTCAAAATATCTGCAAACCAAATTTCATTTAAATCGTTCCAGTAGTTTTTGAGTTTATTCGTTACATACAAAAATCCAAATCTTTCCTCTTTGTAATATTAGTATAGATTATAGACAATAATATAGGATTTTTTTAAATATATTCATTTAAGCTAAACAAAATCACACTTTCAGCCATAGATATAAAATTGTTAAACAGATTCCTCTTGTACTATGACTGCACGCATAGAGTAATAACACTTAGAATGTCAGTTTCATACAAAAACTCGCTTAACATTTAGCCAATAATTATGACGTTGGAATCTTAAGCTGTCTAATACGTGACCGTATTTTTGTCAACAAAATTGACCAGATAAGTGTTCAGAACACCTGATTCGCTATAGCCGAAAGCGATCAGGAAGATTATATATAGCGCATAAAAAAAAAAAAACAAAAATTCTCAACTCAATTTGGGCCCTGATAAGGCATTTATGAACGTGAAAAAAAACTACGACCGGTTCATAAAACAACCCAGCAACAAAATAAATGATCAAAATTCATAATAATGATCGGTTTTAACGGAAGCACAGAGGGAAATGACACCCGTCATTTCCAGACATCACTATCGTTCACATAATGATCCATAAGACCGTAAAGCAATAACTTTTTTGATAAATAGTTTATTTATTTATTTACCTAGCAACACTAAACGAAGGTCACGTTGCCGGGTTCGAGAACAATCTGATGTAATATTTGATTTAGCGTAGTGATAATTATATATTTACAACACGCAATATGGTCGTTGACCTTCCTTCTCATAAAGCGCATGAAGCTGATCCATTAATCACGTGAGGTTTTTAGCTACTTTTAGCACCCCACTTCTCCTAATGATACTTGGTGAAGTTTCAGATTAACCCCTATTCAAAATTACGTGTCAAATATGCATTATTTGTTTAAAAAAACTTGAATATTATCTTTGAATACACGTTTAGTTTACGTTAATTCTAGAAAATTCTGGTAATCTTTGGCTGGCAAATGCGATTTAAGACAACATCCTACTCTTCGATTTGAAGGAATATACGTGATATCTCCCTGCCTCCTTGCTATATTTTGTGATATTTCCGAACCCGCTGCCTCCATTTCAAGCCCAACGTGATTAAAGGAAGATCCCTTACTCTTTTCAGCGTAACTTCGGATAGGTCACTAAGGGCACGAAATGGTACGAACCTCCGTTTAATCTGCAACCTGTGTTAAAAACTTCGCGAATTTTATGTTAGCCTAGTTAAGGTTTGTAAAAAAAATGGTTCCTTTAAGGAACCTATGAATATGTACCTTGAGTGTCATGCTGAGTGCAGTACAAAAGCTTCCTTAGTCTTGTTCCGTCTTATGCCGCTAACGGAGTAGGACCCGGAGAGTGTACGGGAGGAAGGAGTGGAGAGGAGAGAGGAGGAGAGGAGTGTACGGGACCTCGCGAATCTCTAAAGAACAAGTTTCAAGAATATGATATCTTAACTTTGCCCTCCCAATACATCTTCGATAACTTAATGCATATTCGTAAAAATTTAGACAAGCTAGATCTAGTGAATGATCTTCATAATTTTAATACTAGAAGTAAAGACAAGTTGGCCGTCCCACGCTTTAGGTTAAGTAAGTGTAATAAAAGCTTTATAGGTAATAGTATTCGGTTTTACAATAAGATCCCAAGTAACATTACCGATTTACCTGACAATAAGTTCAAGTATTATGTCAAGCAAGTTTTAATCTCAAAAGGTTATTACAGGGTGGAGCATTACGTGAACGATAGTGATGTCTGGAAATAACCCACATCTCTGTGCTTCCGCTAAAAACTACGATTTGTATAGTTTTTTATATGACATAAAAAAAATTATATATATTATATTTATTTATGAAAAAAAAAAGAACCAGATCGAGTTTCTCGCCTGCGCTCTTCTCGACTGGGTTGTTTTCCGAACCGGTGGTAGTGTTTTAGACGTTCATAAGCGCCTTCTTAGGGGCTAAATTGAATAAATAAATTTTGATTTTGATTTTTGATTTTTGAAGTTAGCCGTCTGTCCCCAGCGTCGGGAACAGTTGTTACAAGGCATGATCGCGAGCATACATTAATTCTCGATAGACGAAGGAAGATTCGATTTATTTCCATATTGTAACCATCGCGTCGCGTCACTCTGAACTGATTCTTTTTTCTAATGCGTCTGTTTTATTACATTCCAGGTGACATGGGCAAGCCCATTCCCTCCGAAAGAACCCATACACAACTTGACGATCATTGATATGAGCGCCATAAAAGTCTTCGTAGAAGGTGAGAATTAAGCCAAGTTACTAAACCAATGCTAACGATTGTAAATTAGAAATAGGATTTAAATAAATATAAAGATTCCACATAACCACAATGCAATAGGAACACATAGATAAGAAATAGAATAAGATTGTAAAATAGAAATAAAATGAAAACAATAAAGGTAGAAAAAAAAAATAGGGTAAGGTGACTAAAAAAAAAAACGATACATTTTAAATTCCTTAAAGCCATATACTGTTTATGTTCATTCCTTTATTTACGTACTATTAAAAATTAATATTGAAATATACTTTATTCAGTTTAGGCCTCAATAAGGGGCTAATGAATTTCAAATTACTACCACCACTATTATGGCCCATATAAATGAATGGCGCAGTTGGCAGTGCGGTTCGATCAATTGGCGTCAATGGAAGCGGATTCAAACTCACCTATCCAAATCTAAAGCCAGCCTGAGTTTTCGTTGATGGAAAATATCGTGAGGAAACTATATAGCATGATGTTAGGACATTTTTTTATAATGCCTGCCATCCTCAAGTTACCATCGTCAAGTTTGAAAATCTATCGCCAAATACCAATAAATATCTCTACGCTTAGTGTATTTACCATCCTGGACCACATCCTCAGCTAACAACAGGTGAGATTTTGGTCAAAGCACTAAGCCTATAAAGCGTACAAAAAATGATTTATCTGTCTGATAAATAAACATATTTGTATTCTTTCATATTATAAAATGTAACTTCTTTCCGTTTATTAATTTGTACTTACGCTTATTTTTCGTTTCTTGCGCTCAATTAATAATTTCGCTTTGAAAACTACGGCTCGCAAAAGACGGACGGCTGATAATATTTTCAAGCGAAATTGGCATAGCAAAATAATACATTTAACCAGACTATTTACGTGATCTTACTCATCATCTCCCTACCCTTTTCCCATTTTTATTTGAGGTCGGCGCAACATGCCTTCCTCTTCCATTCCTCTCTATTTGTTGTCATCTCCGCATTCACTCCTTTTCTAAACATATTATCGTTCACACAGTCCATCTATCTTTTCTTTGGTCTTCCCCTTCCCATGTAACCGTCCACATTCATATCCAATACCTTTCTTACAACATCCTCTTTCTCCCTGCGCATCACATGTCCATACCAGGTCAAACGACCGCCTCTTAACTTGTCTGTTATTGGTTAACGTGATCTTACTCATGTGTAAATAATTTTTTCGCAGGCATCGATATGACAAACTCAGTGTACGCGAACAAAGGCATGTCTTTCGTTAGAGAATTTTCCAGGAACATATCCCGGGCGGCGACAGCTACGCCGGCGTTACGCGATGCGATCATCAACGGGAAGTTTGACGCCGTTGTCACCGAGACCTTCTTTTCGGATGTCGACGCTGGGTACTTATAAGCCCTAATTAACTTTAGTCACATCTTGTTAGTAATAAAAAGCTTACTATTAGACATTAAGCGTGTCTGTCACTGAGACCCAGCAGATATGAAAGTTGTTGCTAAGTTAAATCCATTATCCATCCATTCAATCGAACTTTCAATGTTTTTTTTTGTAATGTCCCCCCCATTTTTTTTTTTTTTGACGGGGGGATATGCATTTACGCACTACCCTTATCTATATTTACGCACCACCCTTATCTATTGCGCCAATTTTTCCCCTGGCATGACCAGGGACCTTATTATTACGTCTCATTTTATGTGTGATCTTTTATTGTTTTTTGTAGCATGTTCTTTTGCTTAGGTTTTTCTTTTTATATCACTTTTATTTTTTTTCTTAAAATCTAAACAATATAATCGACTTATCTAGGTTAATGCTAAACAACAATGTCAAATTTCTTATAATTATAGTATTCATGTCAAAACAATTAAAACAATTAAAATTTGGCCAGTAGATATTATAATAATCTAAACTAATAACTTATTACCCAGTCAATAATAAAATTATAATTAAAATTAAAAATTTTCATATTTAAAATGCAATTTAACTTTCACTGTTGGACATAACTCTTTACAACGACCGGTCATTATTGTGTCGTTCATAGTGTGGGATTGCAATAATCGGCACGCTTAGCAAGCGGGTTGGGGATCGCAGTCAGTTGTTCCTGGTACTCCAAGAATGCTGCTGCCCATTTCCTGGTTTATCATTTAGTAGCCTTATACGTCACCCACCGGAAGATATAAAGAAAAAAATTAAAATAAAATGCAACCGGTTAATAGCAGCACACAGCTTACACCAATGATGTAAAATTGCAGCTTGCATTAAAAATGTTTTTATAAAAATCCTTTAACCGAGTGATGCCATCTGCAGCATTTTTATAACTCCGCAGAGATAATAGACCTCATGATTTTGCATACGTACAACTAAAAATACTAAGGATTTTTTCAAGATGATACCTTCATCGACCTTCTAAGATACCTTTCATCGTTAGTTGTTCATTTCCCACGCCTTAATCTGGTCGAATCGTGATAACACTCAGTTTCCTTGGACTCTTCTTGTTATATACGCTATCGATGTGTAACGAGTTCCACAGGTAGGTCTTCACACGGCGCTTTTAAAATCTAGGCACCCAGGGAGACTGCCGATAGAAGAGAAAATTCTGGACAAAAATGGTTTTTAAAACTAAAATTAATAATAACCGGACTTCAGTTCTGAGTTTGATTAATTACTCATGACCTTATTTCGACAACCAACGGAATAATTTAAAAGTAATATTGTTTCGACTCGACCATTTTATTCGGGTTATTTGTGAGAAAATCTTTTAGATGTAGCATCACAAAATCGTCCACTTAAACGCCATCTTATATTTGACAGTCTGTAGCATTGAGGAACGTAGCATGTCGATGTAGGCTGACGTCATTGATGATGCGCATCTATGAGTTTTCCTCTACCGAAAAAAATCGCTCAACTAAAGAAGTTTCCACTTCCAAAATGGACTAAACTACTCTCCAGAGAGTAACAGGAATGATCCGGGTATTCCAGTTGTCAATAAGTGAAGAAAGTCTGAGTATTTACTAATTGTACAAATTGATGTTTATTCGTTTGTGCCAAAAGATGGAGCCAGTGTTGATTTCAATCGCGCTATCGAACTGTTATAACCCTTATTGCTATATACACATAGCTTACTCAGCGTCTTAGCTTATGACGTTGTTTTATTACATGTACAATTTTGAAATTAGACATCTTTACTCCACTTTATTATAAATTTTAATAAGTTCAGTCATTCAGGATTTTAAACTTCGCTGAGTTCGGTTGTAACCACTCAAACCAAATTCGGAAGTCAGTCTTAAGTGCAAAGTGTTGTTTTTTTTTTAAAGACAGACAGGGACGGTCTCCTAACAGAACGCTTTGTCTCACTGGTATGGCTTCGATTATTATTGTAAATATTGCGTGTTGCGGCTAAGTGCCTTCAGCACTCGCTCCCAAAGTCACGGTGAAGCTGTAAAGGCCCTTCCGGTCAACAGCATTATGTAGGTTAGGAATAAAAAATAAATATTGTGTGTTTGTTTTCACATATATATTGATATATAGTTTCATTGTGCCAATAAAGAGGTGAAGTATTTTAGTGTGAATCCGTACGGTTAAAAGTTTAAAATTAACACTACTCTTCGACATAAAAATACTCTGCTATAGTCCTAATTACACCCTTCGTTAAATTCTAAAATAAAGTGTATGTTTCCTAGCTATGCAGCAGTCATGCAAGTACCCTGGATTATGTTAAACGGAGTGATCATGATGCCGCCACTTGAGAAACAGTTGGACGAGGTTCGCTCCATCGCCACAATACCGCTAATGTTCAACAATGCACCAGTTCCCATGGGCATCTTCGACAGACTGTTCAACACTTTCGTTTACGGGATGATGACCCTGGATGGATGGTCAGTATAGATTTTCTTTAACACATTGGTATATATGAATGCTTACATTCTGTCTAATATTAAGAGGCGGTCGTTTATCCTGGTATGGACATGTGATGCGCAGGGAGAAAGAGAATGTTGTAAGAAAGGTATTGGATATGAATGTGGACGGTTACAGGGGAAGGGGAAGACCAAAGAAAATATGGATGGATTTTGTGAAAGATGATATGTTTAGAAAAGGAGTGAATGCGGAGATGAAAACAAATAGAGAGGAATGGAAGAGGAAGACATGTTGCGCCGACCCCAAATAAAAATGGGAAAAGGGTAGGGAGATGATGATGACATTCTGTCTAATATTCTCTTATTCTGACATCTGATCGAGGAAACGACATATTTAATTGCGATTAATGGATTTGAAGAGTTGCTTTATTGGTAGTGTGGTGAGATATCACCTCGGCGGGCACATGCTCGAATCTACCCATCATAAGGGAGCCTGAGCTTTCTATGAAGGAAAATGTCGTGATGGAACCATAACATGGCGGTAGTGACTGGTTACCTACCACACTCAAATTTGAAAATCTCTCTACAAATACCTATAGACGTATTCCGAAAACATCACTTGAGATCGAATGACTCTAGATTTAGTGTGCTGACCGTCTCGGATGATAATGTCACATGACAGTAGTTAGGATTGTGGTTAAAGCGCTGAACATATTTAGTTAACAAAGAATTGGTGTTATATTGCAGAAAAACTTGAATAAAATTGAAGCGCAGACTGCTTCAAAATATATATGTACGATGGAAGACAACAGAACCATAGCGCAATGTAGGATCGTTCAAAGAAAATATTTTTTTTTCTATCGTTAATACATAAAATTGAAGTGTCTGTACGTAATATCAAAATCACAATTTTTTACTAAATACGTTTACCAAAAATGCAATTTTGAGTTTTTTTTTCTTTCCGTCTGCTGTGTGTTCCGGATAACCTCCGGAACGGTTGGACCGATATTTGGACGGGACTTTTTTTTAGGTAGCTGAACTTTATAAAAAAAAAAATTAGGGATCCGCTTCAAAAATTAAAAACCATAAAATTGGAATAAAATCCGATTCAATGCGCAGTTTTACATGCAGTTAATAGTAGAAAAAATGTGGAAAATAATTAGGGTCACATGTAAACAAAAAAATAAAAACTACATTACGCACTGTAAAATATTATATATGAAACGCGGGCGCAGCCGCGGGCAATCAGCTAGTTTTTTAATATAGTCCATTTAAACGCACCAGATAAGAAAGTATAGCCGGTCAAATACAAATCTAATTACATAAATGAATTATTTGGGATATGCTTTTTACAGGATGGACTATGCAACGCTGTTGGATTTATACAGTTCGTGGTTCGCACCGCTCGCGTCTGCTAGGGGAGTGCCGCTTCCTCCTTTCAGCGATGCCTTCTATAACGTTTCCATACTGTTCGTCAATTCACATTCCTCGTTCGCGCCCCGCTCCCGTTCTACCGCCGAATGTGATAGAGATCGGAGGTTACCATATCTCGAAAACAACTCCACCCTTACCACAGGTATTTATGTCTCCTTGGTAAACACTTTACTGCTGATTTGAAACTTAGACGTATATCGTATGAACATATCTTGCATACCAAGGTGTGTTGTGCCATCCTCTCCCGCACACTCTTCGGGTCCCCCTCAGGCTGCGACCCAAGACGTGTCTCGTTCCCCAACTGGGGAGGCTCTTGACGTCGCCGCCAGCGCGATACAGTAACACTGCCCACGCATTGAGCAATTACACGCACAACACTCCATACACACTCATGCATAACATGCAGGTACATAGGTCCTGTAAGGAACCTTTTTCTATTATTAAATAAAAAATGTAGGGAATAGCTAGGTTCAAACTCGCAAAAGAGTTTTACACTCAGGTGACGGCCAAGCCGAGGTTCGTACCATTTTGGTAGCCCTTGTGCTAGTCACCTTTTGCGGCTGAGTGCCTTCAGCACTCGCCCCCAAAGTCACGGTGAAGCTGTAAAGACCTTTCCGGTCAACAGCGTTAGCTAGGTTCGCAAACAAAAAAAAATGCTGTGCCATCCGTGCTGTACCAAAAGAAAGAAGTATCGAAAGGCCGTTATTGCAGCTCAAAGACTAGCGATATTTGTTTTCTTTTGGCATTCATTATCTCCAACAGGTCATTAACCACTGGTGATCATAAACTTCTCTTCTTATGCCCCATCTATTTCTTTTATGAGTTGTTATAAATATCGATTCAACAACGTTCTATTTTGTTCGCCCTAAAAAAGGTTTACGGTGGTTTTAAGTTCAGGCACCATGTCAAGCAGGTTTTAATTTGAAAAGGGTAATATAGGGCGAATCATTATGTGAACGATGGTGATGTCTGGAAGTGACAGCCTTCTCTGTGCCTCTACTAATGTATTTTGTAACTGTTCGAGTTTCTGTCCGGTTGTTCTTGATGACTGGGTTGAATTCCAACCCACAGAAAGTGTTTTTGAATTTTATTTCGTAAATGTGTTACAGGATTTACAAGATCTCATGGACTCATCCAAACAAGGCGTGATTTACTTCAGCATGGGTTCAGTGCTGAAGTCTGCGTCATTTCCGCCGCACACGAGGCGCGAGCTTCTTCAAATATTTGGCAAATTGCCCTACACCGTGTTCTGGAAGTTTGAGGAACAACTGGACAACTTACCCAAGAATGTCCACATCAGGTCGTGGATGCCACAGTCGAGTATACTAGGTAATTGGTCCATTTACATCACTAGAATCGAATAATCGTATATAAAGTCATAGATTCTTAAGCATTTAAAATTCTGCGACAGTTATAAATCCATTCATTGATTTAGAACACTCAAACAAGAGATAATTGCAGTTAGGATAACACTGCCAGTTTCTTCACCAATTTTCCTGAATGACCCCAAAATGCCAGATAGTATGCAAACTCGACACAAGTTCAATTATGACCTGAGAAACTTTATTTCCAGTTGTCACCGCTAAATTTATAGCATATGCCAAAGCACCTAGATAAACTGTCTGGTAGCAAAATCAATTCCATCGTAGCATGCTACTTAAAAAAGGTTTTTTTACCACGCACAATTACAAAATAAGAAAGGCCTAAACTGAATCTAGCTGTGGATGACAAAGATGATGATTATTCAAAGCTCCAATCTTCATTGATTTTGGATTCTAACTACAATAAGAATACCATTTTAATCATCCATTTTAGATTCTATAGGTAACATTAAAATGGCAAAAAAAAATTATTTAAATTATCATTTACTATATGAACTGTTAACTGGTTTCAGCTCACCCCAATATCAGGCTGTTCATCACTCATGGTGGTCTTCTCAGCACTCTTGAGACACTCCACTACGGAGTGCCTCAGATAGTGATCCCGATGTTCGGAGACCAGCCGGCCAACGCCAACAGAGCAGTGAGAAACGGCTACGCTCAGAAAGTCACGTTCAGCGACTCGATGGCTGGAGATATCAAGGAAGCAATCGATGAGATGATGGGAGATGACAAGTAATTCTTTAATCTATAACACTTATAAAATATTACCCATTTCGACGTTTAATTTATAACTTTCCAGGACACCATTGAACCTATGGGGGGGCAGTTTTCTGCCCCCCCGGCTGACTGACCTTCCTTGGTCATGCCTCCTACGGGAGGCGGGCGAAGAGGTGGGGTTGAGTAGTGTGTACACTCCCCCATCCCCGCTGGGCCATTGCACGACGAGGCCCAGTGGGTTCGCTGCAGGGGGCGACGCGGTGCTTGCGAAAGCCACCCCGTGTGGCCCCCATCCCAAATACAGCGGACGGCCCCGGGGGATTTTAGTGGGTATTTCCGGGCGACTTTCGCCCGGGTGAGTCCCACACTGGCACGGAGCTCGTCACTGCGTGCCCCCTTATCTATTATATTGGGGGACTCTGATCCCTCAAATACAATAGATAAGGGTAGTGCGTAAATGCATTTCCCCCCGTCAAAAAAAAAAAAAAAAAAAGGACACCATAGAACCAGTCCCGGATCTAGGTTTTTTTTTACTGAACCGGGGCAGAAACTTGACAGCTGCACCGCTCTCTCCGGCGTTTGAGATAAATTACTTGTAAAAGCTCACAAATATGTCATTATTCGTGAATGGGACAAGGAGAATCCATCCGGTTTGCTTCCCTGTAGATCCGGAGTTACGTGAATTGGGCTATGGAATCCTATGATTATGAATGTTAAGAATGAAATGCCATAATTCACCATGCTGGTAACTGCCAACTGATGCAATGTCCCCCCAAAGTCATGTTTAGGCTGAACAGAAATTGTCACTAAACTAAATTGTGTCGATGAAAGGAAGTTTAAAGGTCTTGTTACAGAAATAAACTAGCGTTAATAAACAGTGTCTAAAATTTAAAATTGCATGAAATATAATCTCTAAACAACAACCCTAAAATATTCTTTTTGTAATTGAACTGTTTTTTTTTTCTAAACACATGTTCAACGGGAGTTTAACTTTTTTGTAATAACATCATAAATGTCTATTCTGGTATCAAATTTTAGCAACATTATGATAGATCTACCTTCTTTACTGTGTCCAGAACTCCTGACTGAATTGGACCAATGGGTCCTTCAATAATATTTTTTTCATTTTCATGTATTAAAAATGAACTAAAATATTCTAGATATTACAAGAGGGCTAAATATTTGTCGAAGCTGTTCAACAGTCGCCCGGTGCCGCAGTCCAAGTTGATCTCACACTACGTTGAACTAGCCATCGAGACTAAAGGTAAGACGTCATTACGTAGTTATATCCCCTCAGTCCACCCCTTTTATTTTTTTTTTGACGGGGGGAAATGCATTTACGCACTACCCTTACCTATTGCATTAGTGAGACCGGAGTCCCCCAATGCAATAGGTAAGGGGGCACGGAGGGACGAACTCCGTGCCAGTGTGGGACTCACCCGGGCGTGAAGCGTCCGGAAATACCCACTAAAGCCCCCCGGGGCCGTCTGCTGCATTTGGGATTGGGGCGACACGGGGTGGCTTTCGCAAGCACCGCGTCGCCGCAAGCACCGTGTCGCCGCAAGCACCGCGTCGCCGCAAGCACCGTGTCGCCACAAGCACCGTGTCGACATAAGCACCGCGTCGCCACAAGCACCGTGTCGCCATAAGGACCGCGTCGCCATAAGCACCGTGTCGCCATAAGCACCGCGTCGCCACAAGCACCGTGTCGCCATAAGCACCGCATCGCCACAAGCACCGTGTCGCCATAAGCACCGCGTCGCCATAAGCACCGCGTCGCCGCAAGCACCGCGTCGCCACAAGCACCGTGTCGCCATAAGCACCGTGTCGCCATAAGCACCGTGTCGCCATAAGCACCGCGTCGCCACAAGCACCGTGTCGCCATAAGCACCGCGTCGCCATAAGCACCGCGTCGCCGCAAGCACCGCGTCGCCACAAGCACCGTGTCGCCATAAGCACCGTGTCGCCATACGCACCGCGTCGCCGCAAGCACCGCGTCGCCACAAGCACCGTGTCGCCATAAGCACCGCGTCGCCGCAAGCACCGCGTCGCCACAAGCACCGTGTCGCCATAAGCACCGCGTCGCCGCAAGCACCGCGTCGCCACAAGCACCGTGTCGCCATAAGCACCGCGTCGCCAAGTCCACCCCTGCCTTTATATTGAATAATGCCAGTCACCAATAACACACTTTGCATTGAGTAATTCTCAGTAACGAAGCGTCCACGCTGTCCGGTTCAGATAATGTTTGTATTTTAGGCTAAGGAACTAACATAGATTTTAATTCATTCTGTTACTAACCACCACTTGAGAAACATTAAAATCATAAAGTAATTTTGAATTAAAAAAAAGACTCCCGTAATCCGTCGCAATTTAAGTGCGTAGTAAATATTTACGTAGAATTTAAAGGTGTGCAGAATCTAGTCACACTCCCAACCATCGCTTTGATGGTGGCTGATGGCTTTCAAGTTTTGAAAAATTGGAATATTCTCGATGCTGCCATTAGATATTTCTCACCATGTTTTTAATAGCAGTCGCTAGCTAATAGTAATTGGAGACGACACTAATTCGCAATTTATGCCGAAACTTCAACTAATAGTACAGCCATTTGAACCAATTTTCGAATTGACCACAGCAGCTGTACCTTGTTTATAAGGCCCAGGTTCGCCCGTGCATGGAATACTGCTCGCACCTCTGGGATAGATCCGCTAAATATCTTATCGATGCCTTAGACAGGTTGCAGAGGCGTGCTGTCCGCATAGTAAATGATGCAGGTGTCACCAATTCCATAGAACCGCTTCAATTACGCAGGGACATAGCCTCTCTAAGCATTTTCTACCGCTTGTATCATGGCGAGTGTTCTGAAGAGCTCTTTGATCTGATCCCCTCCTCTCCTTTCCATAACAGAACCACGCGGGCAGGACTTCGGTGTGTCACGGTTTCACGGAGACACCCATAACTTCAAGAACCAAAAAGTTTGCTGACTCCTACTTTTGTCGCACTGTGAGGTTATGGAACCGTCTTCCTGTCAGCGTGTTCCCTCCTTCATATGATATTGGGTCCTTCAAAAGAGGCGTGAAGAGGTAGGTATTTAAGCAGGCCAGCATGACAGCGGTGACTGGCAGTGAACTCTGTTCAGTGTCAGTCATCGCTGTTTTGGATTGCACTGTGCTTACCATCAGGTCCAGTGCAGTCACTGTGCTGTCCGTTATAAAAAAAAAAAAAAAAAAAAAAAAAAAAAAAAAAAGCCTCAGGTAATGTTCATTAAGGTCGATGTTGGTGTAAACACACTAAGTCTAAAGGTTCTCAATTGATGCTAGCAAAACAGATCCATAGATTAGGAAGTTCCATACCACCAAACACCATGAAAGTCGAGATTTTTTCAGTCTCATTGCATGATTGGAAAAAGCGGAGTAACGTGTGTCAAAATCTTGACGAGCACATGTGTATTTATACAAAACATTTATAATTTATATTTCATCCTGCAGGTGCCTTCCACCTGAGGTCCAGGAGCTTGTTATACAGCTGGTACCAGAGGGTAATGCTGGATCAGCTGATGGTTCTCCTCGTTATTCTGTACGCAGTGTACAGAGTGATTCGATTAGGGATTAACAAACTTATAAGGAAGAATAATCGTGATACTATGAATAAATTGAAAAATAATTAGTTCGTGTCATTTTATTTCCTTTACCTTTTTAGTTTTAAGGTCTAGAATAACTACTGAACATTTTTTTAAATAACCTAGCTATTGCTGTTGACCGGAAGGGCCTTTACAGCTTCACCGAACATTGGGGGCGAGTGCTGAAGGCACTCAGTCGCAAAAGGTAACTAGCACAAGGGTTCGAACCTCGGCTTAGCCGCTACCTATGTATATAAATTCCCGCGGAATTTGATCCTAGGTAATCCCTATATTTTTTATTTATTATTAATAATAAAAAAAAAGTTTCTTACAAGACCTATGTACCTGCGTGTTGTGTGCAGGAGTGTGTATGCAGTGTTAATGCATGGGCAGTGTCACTGTATCACGCTGGCGGCGACGTCAAGAGCCTCCCCAGTTGGGGAACGAGACACGTCTTGGGTCGCCGCCTGAGGGGGACCCGGAGAGTGTGCTGGAAACATAGCGGGACATCTTTATTTGTATAGCTGTTGCATATTACGGTTAGTTAATGTAGTATGCCAACCTTCTGCCACCTTGAGCCAGTCACCCGTCCTAAGTCTCTCGTCTCCTCGTAACCTTTGGTTGGCGGCGGGAGAGAGGGGCAGCTCTTTTCGACTGTGTTATTCTTATTTTTTTCTCTGTAAGTCAATAATGATTGTATTTATGTATAGATTAGTATAATATCGGTCATTCCACCTCAAATCGACCAATATTCGGAATCGATCCCTTTCGATATAGATAAATTTTGGTCGGAAGTTTTCTTTTATTATATAACGAAGTTCTGCCAAATGAAAAAAAACTTTGATGAAAAATTTTGAAAAACCTCGAATTTGTAAAATTTTGAATTTTTGAAAATCGTGAAAACGACTTTCAATGTCAAAATCAAAATTTACAAAAGTTTTCAAGCGTATAATCTTAAATAATTTATATTGTGTTATGTAAATCGGGTTTTTTTTTAACCCTTTTTATGTTGTTGGTGTCAAATTTCTTCTCATTTTTTTTCACATAGCCCCAAGTATCCTATTTAAAATGAAGATTTTTAAGCAGCAAGCTAACTATAAAGTTTAGAATTTTTATCAGACTTGTATTTTTACTGTCTGTAGGAGTGGAGAAATAAATTCGTCTTCAGCTATGAATATTTTAATAATTAAATTTAGCGAATTGGAAGGGAAAACATATTTTCAATGAATGCGAGCGTTTTTGTTTCTTTAGTGGAAAATATACGGGGAATAAAGACGCCACGACAAATTTTTATACAGAGTCCCTCTAGGCCATCCGCGGCATTGCTTGGGATACTTTAATAAAGTCACTTTATTGGATCATTAAAGAATAGTAAAATAATGCGAAGCTAGCCCTAAAGACCTTACATTAATGGCCGTAATAAATTAAAAGAATGTTCCATTCTAATACATCTACTAGATAATCATTTTCCTGTTGAATGCCTTAGATCAAGGTTACTCAACTTGCCTGGGGCCAATAGGAAGATTCAAACATTTTTAGCGGGTCACTGACTGACGGTTACTATTAACTTGAGCAATAAAAAAACAACACTATGAACTATAATTGTTCTTTGTTAAAATAATTAAACAAAAAGCTTAAATGTAGCTAAAACCATACTCTAAAGAAAAATAGTTTCCACACAAATAACCAATGTCCCATGCATGTAGCGGGTAATTATCTATCTGTGTAGTTTCGAAATATTGTCAAACACTGATAAATTTATAAAACTCACAATGATATTTATTATTTTATATGATAAAACTAACTGCACCTTATCTTTTATCAATATTACAGGCTTATGTTTAATTTTTTTTATTGTTCTTATCACCTACCTACTGTAGCCTAACATATATTTTAATTGAACTGATTTTTATATTAAAACTATACTAATATAAAATATACTAGAACAGAGATTCCCAAAGTGTTTATTATTCTCATCTTTTTATTTTTACAAAAAATAATTACATTCTCAGGTATTTTTATGTCATTTGTTTTAATTGATTACACTTAATTTTATGTCTATTTTTTTTTTTTATTTTGGTGGGAAAATGATGTCAAGTTTACTTAAAGTTTTTATATTGGTATTTTGTAACGATAGGGAAAAAGAACTCGAGATTTTTAAATTAATTTGACAATAGAGATAAGATTTGACTGTGGGGGTCATCAGTTCATCTTGGATAAAGAGTCTCTTGCCCAAAATGGTTTGGGAATCCCTTTACTAGTACATAATATATAAATATATATAAATGTACGGACAATCAGGTATCGCAGTGTAAGAAGCGACCGTGATGTCTTGTAGACAACTAACTGGTGCTAATTCTGTCTGTCTTGCAAAAAAACGGAATTGACATAGAAAACTCCGACACGGCGATACTCAATCTTTTTCCTCACGGGGTACAAAAATAGTTTAATCCGTAACGGAAGTTATTTAAGTTTTGTTAGGATTAAAAAAAAAGGCTTTTTTGTTCTAAATATTGATTTTGTATCTAAAAAGTGTCAATTAGTATCGAGATAATTTATGCCTCTCACGTTTGGCTTTTAAATGGAATTGTGTACAATATCTAATAAATACCGAATCGAAAGTTATCAATTATGTTACCACAAATATAAAAATTACGAAATGTCTTCAATACGTCTTACATACATTATTATAGTTTTATTAATTTACCAGATAGAACTTGTTTTTATTAGTAAACTAGCTGTGTGCCGCGGCTGCACCCGCGTTTCATATATTTTTCACTGGGTAATATAGTTTTTATGACTCGCCTTCAAAAAGGAGGCAGTCATCAATTCGTCTGTATGTTCTTTTGAAGTGATAACTTCTTATGAGAGGCTAAACAGCTTCGTTACGTAACGCGTTACGGCGCCAGTCTGTCTGGCTTCGCATACGGCAGTGGTAGGCACCAACTTAGATCTAGCAGTGGACTGCGCGGCGGAAACACCGAAATGTGCGGTGTGTGCGGATGCGGGGAGGGAGGACCGACATCACATGGGGGGGGTGTTCTGTCGGCCTCCGGTGGCGAGGGCGCCGTTTGCTAGGCTTCCGCCGTAGGTTGCGGTAATTGTGGTGGGTTAGGTGTGGCGGTTTGTTTTGGTGGGTTGTGTGTGGAGGGTGACTTCTCTTTCTCTTTCCTCTTCCTAGGTATCCCTCTCCTTGCTATGTCTTGCTAGGCAAGGCGAGTATAGGAGAGGGACCTATCTTCTAGGAGAGGCGGGTTCTTTCTCCCTTTCTTCTTAGCCCGCTTCTGCTCTATTCCTCCTTCCCTTTTCTTTTCATGGGGGGGCAGGTTATACTGCCTCCCCGGAATGTGACCGTTGGGTCAGTCCTCCCTTCGGGGGGGCGGGTGAAGAGGTGGGGTCGAGAATATTCTCCCCCATCCCCATTGGGCCATTGCACGACGAGGCCCGGTGGGTTCGCTGCAGGGGGGCGACGCGGTGACATGCCTTGGCAACCCCGTATCGCCCCCCATCCCAAATGCAGCGGACGGCCCCGGGGGGTTTTAGTGGGTATTTCCGGGCGACTCTCGCCCGGGTGAGTCCCACACTGGCACGGAGCTCGTCACTCCGTGCCCCCTTATCTATTGTATTTGGGGGACTCTGATCCTTCAAATACAATAGATAAGGGTAGTGCGTAAATGCATTTCCCCCCGTCAAAAGGCACCAACTTAGATTAATTTAAGTTATCACTTCTGTCGGGCGTCCAAAGACGCAAACGTTTTTTTTTGGTATGTTTGTTACGCATTTCTCCGTTATTTGTGGACCGATTTGAATTTTCTTTTAATTAAGCGATTTGAAAATCAACGAACCAAATTATTAAAGTAATTATTTATTGACTTTTTAGTGCATTTTCATAGTTTATTCTTTTGAAGTCGGTTATGTTTTTAATTAAAAACGTTTTATTTTATTTTATACGGAACCCTAATTATTTTAATAGAACTTTTATGTTACTAACATTAAACAAAGATATTTATCACAAATTCAAATACCTACTAGTAAAACTGTTACATTCAAAATGTTATGTTTTAAAGTAGCATAAGTTACGCGGAGTAACTTCAACTATCTACCAAAATAGGCCCAACCGTTCTGAATATAAGCCGTAACAAACGGTTAGACAGGCAGACAAAAAAAATGTACTTATCGTATAGCTATCTTATATATATTCATATGTATTTAGTAAAAAAATGTTTTTTTTTACTATTACAAACACAAACTATATATAATTTTATTTATTATTATTAGCACAGATGACAAACAGATATATTTTTCTTTTACCAGCTTACAAAAAGGTACTAGACCATCCAGCTAAGTCTGGCGTTAAGAACACTTTTTAACAGATTATGTACTTTTATTTTTAAGAATCTTGCGAACAATTTTTAAAACATTCGTTGTGAAATCTTAGAATTACAACCAAACAACATATAACGTAAAATGCCACCGAAATCAAATACTAATGAATTTAATGAAGTGAAATAATTAATTAAAATAAAGCAAATCGTTCCAAAAACTTTGCGTGACAGAATAAATTCATTCCAAAAACTTCCAAAGAATTATAACATTGGGACAAAGTCAGCACGATCTGAAACATGTCCGAATTAGAGATGTCATTCTGACATTCAAATTGATGATTAAATCACGCATAATATTTATGAAACGACTAGGGATAAATGCTAGTTTCAAACGAATTGGACGACGATGACGCGCCGTGCTGTGCTCAGTCAAGGCAGACACGTTACGAGATATTGTCGCACAAAACATTCTAAACAACACTGAGAATAAAGAGATCATTAATATTTTAGCGAATACGGACTTTTTTGTTTAGTGTAAAAAGTTTTTGCTTCCGTTTAAAATTGTTTTTATTTCAAATGAGGTTTTAATTGTAACGGTAAGTTTGTTTAATACATAAATACGACAAGGTTTTCCTCATCCTTTTTTACATATTATAAAGGGGAATGACTGTTTGTATCCCCATTATTTGAATTTGTAAATCTAATAAGTCATAAATATATTACCAGCTACGTGCCCGCGGCTGCGCCCGCGTTTCATGTTTTCTTCACTGCATTTTTTTTTTTACGGTACCCTAATTTTTTTTTGTACTAAGATGAAATACCCAACATATACAATATTTCCCATAAATTGTGCATTCAATCGGATTTTATTCAATTTATTATGAGTTGTAATTTTTTTGACGCGGATCCCTAATTATTTTAGAAAACGAATAGTGCCCTAAGTTACCTATCTACCTACCTATCTACCTATCTATCTACCGAAAAAAGTCCTGACAAAATCCGTCCAGCCGTTCCGGAGATTACCCGGAATAAACAGAAGGACAAAAATTTAAAAAATTTGGAGAAATTAAAAATAGGTACTATCGTATACACATTCATATATATATGTAGTAAAAAGAAATAGTTTTGATTGTACAAACACACACGTGAATTTTATTTATTAGTATAGATTACCCCAACTTTGGGGTATTTGACCCTAAGTTATGTAATATCGTTTATAATTATGATAACTGTATATTATTTTAACAGAATATATAAAATAACAAGAAGACGAAAATATAGTTTATAAATGATTTGTCGATAGTGGAGGTTATAGTTCATTTACATCTTATAATATCTTAAGCAACGTGACAACAAAAACTCATTTCAGGTGATTGATAACAGGCACGCCTAAATGCTTTTCCTGTGTTATTTCTTACCAGCACGTAAAACAATTACTACCTTATTTTTGTCGCCGACTATACTTACTTATAACAAGTACATAGTTACACCGAAAAATACTTTACATGTTCCCTGGTCCGTCTGGTCTTTTAAAATAGCGTTTTTTGGAAGTTTAAGTGAATTCGAGACCCATTTTTTGAGATAGCGTTTGACCACATTATACAGTGATATTAATTGACGATGTGGTCTCTCATGGTAAACTCACTAACGATAGAGGTACTTGCTCTCAAATAATGCTGCCTAAACACATAGGTAGTCTATTAAGTGTTTGGCGTTAGGTTCTCAAATTTGAGCTACCCAGATGCTTCCTATGATATCTATCAATATAGCAAGCGAGCATTGTTAAAAAAACTGCTCAAGATTTACCTTCTCCGAAAGCTCAGGCTAATTAAAAACTTGGATAAGTGATTCCGAACTGACGCCCGTCGACGTGGAATTCGACGAAATTAACAACTGAGCCATGATCGCTTTCCCCAGCGCATAATAAAATTACGTCACAACTTATTATAAATTTCCTTTTACTATAATTTTCCAGAACAAGACGATCAAGTTTATAATACAATTTTTACCCGATCTAGCTTGGAATACATTGTTTCTAAATCTTAATAAAACTTGCGGACAAGTCTAAGAATTATCGCTGGCGTAAAAATAAACAAAATAATGAATAGTGTAGTGTAGGATGTAGTGACGAATATAGAGAAAGGAATGTTTAATTGGTTTGGACAGATAGACAGGATGGCTAAAAGAAGATTGATTGACAAAGGAAATTTACAAGGCCAGAGTGACTGAGCAAGTCGGTAATAATGGTTGTCAGAGGTGAACGTTTCTCGAACAAATCGAAGACGTTCTGAAGAAAGGCCGCGGTCAAAAGTACCCGTAATCGAACACCATGTATAAAAGAGTCTAGGAAAGTAGAAGGATCCCACTAGTTCTACATGTGCCTCTCTTCCAGGGTTCTTATTGACAGATCAGAAGCAAAGGAGAAGAGGTGCTGGAATGATATTGCTACTGCTAGGTTAGTCTACTTTGCTTACTTTCACAGCTTAATGTCTTACGGTATTTCGCTGTGGGGTACAGCAGCAGAGGTAGACACCATTTTTACGTTACAAAAGAGAGCTGTTCGAGCAATATATAATATGGGACCTCGTGAATCTCTAAAGAACAAGTTTCAAGAATATGATATCTTAACTTTGCCCTCCCAATACATCTTCGATAACTTAATGCATATTCGTAAAAATTTAGACAAGCTAGATCTAGCGAATGACAGTCATAATTTTAACATTAGAAGTAAAGACAAGTTGGCCGGAACCACGCTTTAGGTTAAGTAAGTGTAATAAAAGCTTTATAGGTAATAGTATTCGGTTTTACAATAAGATCCCAAGTAACATTACCGATTTACCTGACAATAACGTTCAAGTATTATGTCAAGCAAGTTTTAATCTCAAGAGGTTATTACAGGGTGGAGCATTACGTGAACGATAGTGATGTCTGGAATTAACCCACATCTCTGTGCTTCCACTAACATTATTAAAACTACGATTTGTATAGTTTTTTATATGACAAAAAAATGATATTCTTCTCGACTGGGTTGTTTTCCGAACCGGTGGTAATGTTTTAAACGTTCATAAGCGCCTTCTTAGAGCCTAAATTGAATAAGTAAATTTTGATTTTGATTTTGACTTGGCTGACGGCTGAGGAGGTGGGAGGAGGTGGCTGATCCAAAGGATCCCCCTCCTCCCCGGCAGGGAGATAAGGGACGTGGGTAGAATTCGGGCCTGCCGCCGGGGCGACTTGGAGTGTGCTCGATCAATCCCGTGCCACCCCAGGTAGGCGGCGGTAGGTCAAGTGAATTTTAGTGGATATCCAGGCGTTTCACGCCGGGCGAGTCCCACATACCCCCTGGCATCTCTAATTCGGGATGCTTCGGGAGGATGGCAGAGGAGAAGTGTAAACGCATTACCAACCATAAAAAAAGGAAAATAGAAGAAGCGAAAGACGTGTGTCAGGATCGTAGCAAGTGGAAGGATGTGCTCTCTGCCTACCCACATGGGAGAGAGGTGTAATGTAATGTATATGATAAAAAAACGATGGGTGCCTTTTGGTTCTTTTTTAAGTTGTGGTTTGTCTTAAAACTTATTACAAGTTGTCTAAAAGATGTATTTTGAATCACTTTTTTCATAGAGTATGTATGGACATCATATTCACATGGCAATTTTTTAAAAATCTCAATTGCGTATTTTTAACTTTGTGTTATATTAAAATTCTCGATATGAAAGATTGGTATTTTTTAAAGTCATGCTTAATAATCCAAATAACTTATCACTCAACGCTGTTTAAACATAAAACAAATATCATACGAAAAATACATTTACCGCTCCTAATATAGTAACAAATATGATTTTTATCTATATAATATTTAAGTTGATAAGACGATGATGTCGTCTGCGTACGAGATCAGAGGTTAATAAATATTTTTTCTACAAACTAACACCATTCACACGAATGTCGAGGGATTTGTGGTGAACGTTAAGGGCACTCAGTTACAAAATGGTAACTATCACAAGGGCGCCATGATAATACGAACCTCAAATAGAGCTGCTATTTGTGTGAAAAATATCCACGTTATTTGTACTAGCTAAACCCTATAGTTTTATTTTTAAAAATGAGAAAAAGGGCCTTTCCAGGGCCTATGTATTTGGGTGTTGTGTGCAGGGGTATGTGTGCAGTATTTTGCCTGAATCCATGTCATTATATCACGCTGCCAGCGGCGTCAGGAGCCTGCCCAGTTGAGGAACGAAGCACATCTTGAGCCGCTGCTTGAGGCAGAACCGGAGTGTGTGTGTGAGCAAAATTCCCCCGCCTGTTTTTTTTTTTTCCCCACAGTGGTTCACGGATGTAGACACGAGTAAGATGTTCTCGACAAACCCGACAAGGTTCTGTTCGCGAGCGTAACTTGATTTTCGGCTTCGGTTAAGGTCGGAAGTATGACACGGCGGCTTGGATTTGTGCCCTTATGCTGGCTACTTTTTTCGGCTAAGCGCTTTAATTTAATAAAGCTATCAAAACCATTCTGGTTAGCAGCATTTTGGGCAGTTCGAAACATTCTTAAGAGCGGCCACATACAGTCGGAATTTCGATTCGAAATATCGAAACGGGGTTTCGTACATATTTTACACACATATGTAGGATTATTTCCGTTCGGAATAACAAGGCTCACAAATTCCGTAACAGAATTCCGAATGTATGTGACCGCTCTTAATGTCTCCTTAACGTTTACATAATCGTGTATCTTTAGACAATTCAGCTGATAGTTTCCATATATTTTCCTTTCCAGGTACAATGAAGTTGTTTATTTTCCTCGTATCAATAGTTTGCAGTGTCTACGTAGTCAGTGGGTACAACATACTAGTCGTATTTCCAGCACCTTCCCGCAGTCACAACACGCTCGGAAAAGGAATAGTTGACGCGCTTCTGGACGCCGGACATCAGGTAACCGTCTCTGATGACGATGGCCTATTATTACGTAGCTTAATGTCTTACGGTATTTTGCTGTGGGGTACAGCAGCAGAGGTAGACACCATTTTTTACGTTACAAAAGAGAGCTGTTCGAGCAATATACAATATGGGACCTCGCGAATCTCTAAAGAACAAGTTTCAAGAATATGATATCTTAACTTTGCCCTCCCAATACATCTTCGATAACTTAATGCATATTCGTAAAAATTTAGACAAGCTAGATCTAGTGAATGATCGTCATAATTTAAATACTAGAAGTAAAGACAAGTTGGCCGTCCCACGCTTTAGGTTAAGTAAGTGTAATAAAAGCTTTATAGGTAATAGTATTCGGTTTTACAATAAGATCCCAAGTAACATTACCGAGTTACCTGACAATAAGTTCAAGTATTATGTCGAGCAAGTTTTAATCTCAAAAGGTTATTACAGGGTGGATCATTACGTGAACGATAGTGATGTCTGGAAATAACCCACATCTCTGTGCTTCCACTAAAAACTACGATTTGTATAGTTTTTTATATGACATAAAAAAAATTATATTTATGAAAAAAAAAAGAAGGAACCAGATCGAGTTTCTTGCCTGCGCTCTTCTCGACTGGGTTGTTTTCCGAACCGGTGGTAGTGTTTTAGACGTTCATAAGCGCCTTCTTAGGGCCTAAATTGAATAAATGAATTTTGATTTGATTTGATTTGATTTGATATTATTACAAATCTCAGCTTTTTTTTTTTACCTAGCTAATGCTGTTGACCGGAAGGGCCAACAAACAAACAAACAAATCTCAGCTCCTTCTGAACCTCGATAAAAACAAAGTGATCGATTGGTACAAGTTGTTATTGTTAACATTATTACCCATCAAATTGTGTTTGTTTTTTCATACTAGGCTTCCATAGACTATCATTTAATTTGATTAGAGAATAAAATATATCAAAACATATGTAATTACAGCGCCAATAGGAGTGAAAATCAGAATATTATAAGTAATTTGAATTTACAAATGTCTTTGTTTAATTATTAATACTATAATTAATTAACAAAACTAAAAAAAAAAGGTATGTTTACCGAGTTTCCGCTTCTTTTGACAGTCACTATGACTACTTTTTTTATTACACGTCATACATTCACAAGAATTGTATTAACATAAAATGGTTTAGATTGATAGTGTACAATCGAGGCCAATTGGCATAATGTTCGTCGGTATTTAAACTCACATAGATTGTTAATATAACTAAGCTCAGGCGGCGACCCAAGACGTGTCTCGTTCCCCAACTGGGAAGGCTCTTGACGTCGCCGCCAGCGCGATACAGTAACACTGCCCACGCATTGAGCAATTACACGCACAACACTCCATACACACTCATGCGTAACATGCAGGTACATAGGTCCTGTAAGGAACCTTTTTTTTATATTAATATAAAAAATGTAGGGATAGCTAGGATACAACTCGCGAGTGAGTCTTGAGTACTCAGGTGACGGCCAAGCCGAGGTTCGTACCACTTTGGTAGCCCTTGAGTTAGTCACCTTATTGCGGCTGAGTGCCTTCAGCACTCGCCCCCAAAGTTCGGTGAAGCTGTAAAGGCCCTTCCGGTCAACAGCATTAGCTAGGTCAAAAAAAAAAAAAAAATAAAAAAAAAATAATAATAATATAACTAAGTACGTTTATTTATTCATGGGAAAATCCTCTTGGATGCTAATCCCCGCAGGGTAGTGATTTTTTTTTTGACCTAGCTAATGCTGTTGACCGGAAGGGCCTTTACAGCTTCACCGAACTCTGGAGGCGAGTGCTGAAGGCACTCAGCCGCAATAAGGTGACTAGCTCCAGGGCTACCGAAGTGGTACGAACCTCGGCTTGGCCGTCACCTGAGTTATTCAAAACTCACTCGCGAGTTGTGTCCTTTTTTTTTTTTTTTTTGACGGGGGGAAATGCATTTACGCACTACCCTTATCTATTGTATTTAGGGGATAAAGATCCCCCAATACAATAGATAAGGGGCACGGAGTGACGAGCTCCGTGCAGTGTGGGACTCACCCGGGCGTGAAGCGCCCGGAAATACCCACTAAAACCCCCCGGGGCCGTCCGCTGCATTTGGGATGGGGGCGACACGGGGTGACTTTCGCAAGCACCGCGTCGCCGCGAGTTGTGTCCTAGCTATCCCTAGATTTTTATATTAATATTAAAAAAAAAGGTTCGCAGGGTAGTGAACGATGTCGGAATCTTTATATACCTTTTGACCGGGCGCACCGGGAATCACCGCAGCATTGCCGTTAGCTCAATCTTACAACCCAGTAGGAACGTATAACTGCATAATGAGCCAAAGCGATGATGGTGCATCGGATAGTGCGGCCGGATTCCGCGTCAATGGACGCGGGTTCAAACCCACCTACCCAATTCTTAAATCAGCCTGAGCTTTCGGTGAAAGAAAACATCTTGAGGAAACCATAGCATGGTATTTTCTAACAATACCCGCCTTGGTAGCTACCACCCTCAAGTTCGAGAACCTGTCGCCAAATACCAAATAGGTGTGTTTCGGCAAAGCCTATATACCGTGTAAAAAAAGGAGCTACACTTCTTCTGTGAGTTTCTACAATGGCATGACATCTGTAACATACATTTTGTTCAGTAAGCAACAACTGGATTCATCATTATCGACAACCACTAAGGTATGACATGAAATAAGTCTCTAACTTTTTAAGGCATTCCATCCATGTTTTGTGTCAGTAGTAATAATAGAAATATTCGTCCGAAAAGACAGGCAAAGAACAATTTTGTCCATACTGCCTATTCTGTAGTTCAAACTTGCATCAACTCCCCAGCGAGTGAATGGCAATCCTTCCAGAAAATTCCATGATGTTCGTGGTACCTCAGAATATACGCTCCTTGCCCATTATCTTCAATTCACTTCAATAATAAACTACACTACTCAAAATGTCACCAAAATCACGCAAAATAGGGGCCTGTAACACAAATTATTGAATTAAAGATAACAGCCACTGTATGAAAGACTGATGTGCAGCCAAAAAGACATTTTGTGTCAAGTTAACCTATGAGATTTATGGTGCTTTATGGTGCCCTAGACCATTTTCTCTACCGGTTTTTTTACCCCCTGTTTGCCCACTGTCGAACACCACTCCGTTGAGGATCTAAACTGTGTTTCATTACATTTACCTAAAGCCATTCGAATGGATATATCGACCGATATTCTTTACTTTTGTGTTTCTTCAAATATCCGCGTTATGTAATCTATCGTTCAAGGTCCAACATCGGCCACAGCAAATTGTTATGTATTGACCCCAATACTACATACATAAACACATTTATTGTTTATACATACTTTATAATTTATTAGTGATAAGTATTAAGTAAGTCTATTATGTTATTGTATCCGTTGTTTGTAACTTTCTAATAATTCATTGTTATTGTAATTACTTGTTTATTTCTCTAATAAGATCATTAGATAATTGTTTCCGTTTTAAGTCTTTCAGAAATATTGTTTACCTTCGCACCAATTACTCCATATCCTGACTCCAACCTCGAGTAATTGTATATTTTAAAGTAATAAAATTTAACTTCTTTAACTTTCTCGCTGCGTGGCAAAGTCTAATTATGTTCATAAATGATATACAAAGTTTTAAAATCCACGTGAGTGCAACTAAGAACGTTTAACAAGTTTCGAAATAAATTGCATATAGTATTTCTAGTAAATAGATCAGCACAAAAAACACAACAGACCATGATTAATCATTTAACAAAAAAAACTAATGATTTTTATTTGTTTTAACTGGCAACATTAAACGAAGGTCTTATTGCGGTTGGTGTGGACAATCTGTTAATATATAATTATTAATAGTAGCAATATAATACGCAAAGTATCATGAAGCTAATGACGTTCATAAACTGCATATAACTAGTAGTCAATTTGTTACTTCCGGCCTACATAAATTGACAATCGGAAACACCAATCTCGTTCGCTTTGTAAGGAAGGCAGTAGGTGCCCAATGGTTCGAGAGAACTGTGGATTTACACAGGGATCTCAACCTGCCCTCCGTTATGTCCGTTTTTAAAAACCCAGTGTCGCGCATTCTTCGAACGCGCAGAGACACACTCGAATCCCCTCATCGTGCGAGCCGCTTCTTATACGTCGGCCGCGTAGGATCTTATCGTGTCGCGACGATACCATAATTCGTAGTAATAAGATCTTCCCTCCTTTACCTCGTACAAATGCGTGCCAGCGCCCACGTCCGCGAAACCGCCGTTTCCGCCGCCGGGGACAGGCGGCTAATTTTGCTCCCGCACACACTCCGGGTCCCCCTCAGACGGCGACCCAAGAGGTGTCTCGTTCCCCAACTGGGGAGGCTCTTGACGTCGCCGCCAGCGCGATACAGTGACACTGCCCATGCATTGAGCATTACACGCACAACACTGCAAACACACTCCTGCACATAACACGCAGGTACATAGGTCCTTTAAGTAACCTTTTTTTTTATATTTATTAAAAAATGTAGGGATAGCTAAGTTCAAACTCGCGAGAGAGTTTTAAACTCAGGTGACGGCCAAGCCGAGGTCCGTACTACTTTGGTAGCCCTTGTGCTAGTCACCTTATTGCGGCTGAGTGCCTTCAGCACTCGCCCCCAAAGATCGGTGAAGCTGTAAAGGCCCTTCCTGTCAACAGCATTAGCTAGGTTAAAAAAAACCAATCTCGTTTAAAAATGGAACCAAATGTGACGTTTGGAAGAGACTTAATATTATGGCAGTCATTACCTACATAATATATTATATTTTAATCTTATTAGAAAGTTTTTGAAGTGAAACCTCTTTTTGTGGCGTTGAGCGTCACGCAAGCTACAGTATGTCAAATATAACACCATGTATAATGTATACTTACACAGCCTATCGTATATTTTGAATTTGAAAATTGACAAAATATTGTTTGTAGCAGTAGCGTATGTACATATATCATCTAAGGCCCGTGGCAAATTCATTGGATGGGGGCCCGGTAAAAATCGTCACGTTATAATTTGATTTTAATAAATCACTAAGTCCTTCAAATATTTAGTTGTGACTATTTTTAATTGTATTTATAATATTTACTGAAGAATTTTGTTAAAAAAATTTAGGATTCTTCAGAGCTCGCGACTTAGCACGGCTAGGGTCCCATCAGATCATACGGAGGCGAGGTGATATACGGAGGCGAGGTGATATACGGAGGCGAGGTGATATACGGAGGCGAGGTGATATACGGAGGCGAGGTGATATACGGAGGCGAGGTGATATACGGAGGCGAGGTGATATACGGAGGCGAGGTGATATACGGAGGCGAGGTGATATACGGAGGCGAGGTGATATACGGAGGCGAGGTGATATACGTTAGGCGAGGTGATATACGTTAGGCGAGGTGAGGCGAGGTGATATACGTTAGGCGAGGTGATATACGTTAGGCGAGGTGATATACGTTAGGCGAGGTGATATACGTTAGGCGAGGTGATATACGTTGTTTAGGGGTGTTTTGTTGTTGGGGGTTGTGTGTTGACTGCGTGTTGGGGGTTGTGTAGCTAACCGTTATGGCCAGTAGCTCTGGGGGGCAGCAAGTTTGGAATGAGGGCGGCTGTAATAGGGGTGTCTGTGGCGTTGGCGGAAGGCACGGACTATAAGGGGCTTAAGGGCAGGAAGTTCCCTTGGAGAAAATACCATGGGATGAAGACGCTGAGAGGAGGTGTGGATGCAGTGGAAGAGTTGAAGGCCTTGGCCGGTATGACTCCGGGCGTGGCGGAATCGTTACCAAAGTTATGGTTGGATAGAGCGGATGAAATAGTCCAACTGTTGGTGGACTGGGAAATAAAGATGGGGGGTGAAGAAGCGACAAGGACGAGGTCGGTTGCATTGTTTGTATGGAGGTTGGCTGCGTATGCGACGGACGTGTCGGAGCATACCAGGGCTACGTACTGGGAGGCGAATCAGCTGGAGGGGGATGTCAGGAAGCTGAAAAAAGAGGTGGAGAGGAAGGAGGGGTTGTTGAGTGAGGAGAGGGATAAGGTGAAGAGGCTGAGGACTCTGGTAGAAGAGAAGAAGGGGGGGGGTTTTTGCAGCGGAAGCAGATGGTGGATGCTGCTGTGGGTCCTTCATGTGGTGGGGGGTTGAGTGATGATGAGGGGGTGCAACGGAAAGGGGATGATGCGGCGGATATTGTGGCGGCGGTCATGGGGAAGTTGGGGGGAGTCCTGGAGGGGGTGAATCGGAAGCTAGAAGTGTTGGAGGGTCAGGTGGCGGGGGTAGCCAGTCGGTTACCCGTAGGGGCAGATGTTAGGACAGAGGGCAACGTGGTTAAGGAGGGGACCCTGGAAAAGGGGGGGGAGAAGAAAGGGGGTAAGAAGCAGGTGGGAAAGAGTGGCACAGCGAATTCTGTCCCACTAGGGATGGATTGGGCCCCTCTGCCAGGAGGAGCGGTGGTGGAAGTGGAAGAAGAAGAGGAGGACGGATGGATTGAAGTGGAGGGTAGGAGTAAAAGAAGGAAGACCATAAGGAAGGAGGCGGTTGTGGTTCCCAGTGAGGCGGTGAGGGAGGTCCCGAGGACTGAGGTGAGGGCTAACAGACCGAGGCCGAGGCTCCCTGCGCCGCCGAAGTCGGCTGCAGTGGTCATTACGCTGCGGCCGGAGGCGGCGGCGATGGGGCTAACATACCGAGAGGTTCTGGCAGCGGCCAGAGAGAAAGTGGGGTTGTCGGAGCTGGGCATTGGGGACATTTCGTGTCGCCCCACTGCCGTAGGCTCCCGAATCATGGAGATTCCGGGGCCTGAGGGTAAGGGGCGTGCGGATGCCCTTGCTGCTCGTCTCCAGGTGGTGATGGCTGATGTGGCGGTTGTCTCCAGGCCTACAAGGCGAGCGGAGGTCCGCCTTGTAGGTCTGGAGGACTCGGTTACGAGGGAGGAGGCTCTCTTGAGGGTTGCGCAAGAGGGGGATTGTGGGATAGAGGATGTGAAGGCGGGAGTAGTGCGGGTGATAGGAAAGGGGGTAAGGTCGTTGGTTGTGGCGATGCCGGTGGAGGCGGCCTGGAGAGTTGTGAGGAAGGAAAGAATTATGATGGGGTGGAGCGTGGTCCAGGTACAGGCACTTGAGGCGAAGCGGTTGCGGTGCTTCAAGTGCATGGGCCTGGGGCACACGCGTGCAGTTTGTACGGCGGATGTGGACAGGGCGGCCCAGTGCTTCCGGTGCGGGGCACTGGGACACAAGTCGATGGAGTGTGTGGCGGAGTACCCGAAGTGCGCGAGGTGCGCCGATAATGGGAAAGAGGATGGGCATCATATGGGGGGGGCCTTTTGCCTTTCCTAGGGGGTGTATAGGGTGGTTGTTGTAAGGAGTGGTGTGAGGGGTTGGAGTTGAGGGATTTTGGAAAGCGGGATTAGTGTGAGGGGTTGGAGCTGAGGGATTTTGGAAAGTGGGATTAGTGTGTGTGTGGGTACTCGGACTTCTTCTTCTCTTGTCTTCAGGTATCCCTCTCCTTGCTTCGTCTTGTTGTCTAAACAAGGCGAGTACAGGAGAGGGACCTATCTTAGCAGTGGCGGGCTCCTTCCTCTTTGTCTTTGCCCGTCACTGCACTGTCCCATCTCCCTTTCAATTTTATTGGGAGCAGGAGTTTATCCTGCCCCTGGAAGTCAGACCAGCTGGTCATGCCTCCCTTCGGGGGGGGCGGGCGAAGAGGTGGGGTTGAGAATATTCTCCCCCATCCCCATTGGGCCATTGCACGACGAGGCCCGGTGGGTTCGCTGCAGGGGGCGACGCGGTGCCTGCGAAAGCCACCCCGTGTCGCCCCCATCCCAAATGCAGCGGACGGCCCCGGGGGGTTTTAGTGGGTATTTCCGGGCGACTCTCGCCCGGGTGAGTCCCACACTGCACGGAGCTCGTCACTCCGTGCCCCTTATCTAGTGTACTGGGGGACTTTGATCCCCTAAGTACAATAGATAAGGGTAGTGCGTAAATGCATTTCCCCCCGTCAAAAAAAAAAAAAAAAAAAAAGGGTCCCATCAGATCGGGGCCCGTTGCATTTTGCCAGCTCTGCCACCCTATAGTTATGCCACTGGCTTGGTGCGCCAATAGGTGTTTCAATTAACCAATTATTAAATTTAAACAATAATAAAAAAGTGTTTCCATACTTTCGAGTTTTCACTTCTATCGGCAGTCCCCACGGCTGCCTAGTTTTTTTTTTAAACTTAATTCACTATTACATTATCGTTAAGGTGCTACAGTAAAAATTAAATTACAATAAATTTTAAATACCTAACAATCATACATTTCACACTTTTTTATGCCATAAGTACAGGATTATTTATGGGCGAGGAGGAGGGCGACTCTCCTCGCTTTTTTTTTTTCTAATGTATCCGTTTTGGTTCATTCCAGGTGACATGGGCGAGTTCGTTTCCACCAAAAGATCCCGTAAACAATTTAAGGATCATTGATCTTAGCCCCATCAGAGCTCTTGTAGAAGGTACAAATAAAACTGATTTATTTATAATCCTCAAGGCACTATATCGTTATTTATGTAGTTATATTACAGTACCGTCTAAAGGACTAGGGATGCCGTGCACCGGATCACTTATGCTCAATTTCGCCCTTTGACCTTGACCACTAAACTAAATAATCTTGCGACAATTTTTCCTACTTTTAAGATTTGCATATATACATTATTTGTAATCAACTTGACAACAATTCGAACTTACACTTACAGGGAATTCCTAATTTATGATGATAGTATATATGTACAGGGTTACCAAATTTACTTAAATGTACAGTTTATAATATTTTTAGAGTGGCAAAAAGAATCGTTTTTATGATTGTCGACCCTTTCGGGGCAGTCGCAAATAACTTGCTTACTTTTTCATTATTTCCAATGATATGTTGTTTTAGATGTATTCCATTGACCAATTCGTAGGTTATTTTTTAATGCTATCTAGGGCGATACAAAAGTTTGAAAATCTGTCATCGGCATGTGGGTTGTATGGAAGCATCGCTTAAGAGTATGTTTTTTTCATCCCTTAATATCGGATGAGATTTTGCTCAAGCTCTATTACTGTTTTTTTTTTCTTGTTGCAGACATCCTTATAGCAAACCCTATGAACGCGGACAAGAGCTTGTCTTTTGTTAGAGATTTTTCAAGGAATATATCTCGGGCCACGATCGCGACGCCTGCGTTACGCGATGCGATTGTCAACGGGAAATTCGATGCTGTTGTCACCGAATATTTCTTCTCAGACAGCGACGCTGGGTACAAACATTAGTCCATGTATAACACCACACCTTCCTTAAGTGGGTAGAACTATATCCTTTTATTTGTTACCAACCTGACACAAATCTCTGGCTCCTTCTACTTTTATGAGTGCTCATTAATATCAGAATCTTGCGCAGTCAACATCGTCTTGTAAATTTGTCTCGTCAATTTTCTATCATCCATCCTCTTGTCGTGTCCAAGCCAACTAAGTATCCCTTTCTCTATCTCTTTTTTCACTACTTCCTCTATTATACCACAATGTTCTCTTATCATTTTCATTCTAGCTATAATTTCCAGATCCTTATCTCCTCAGCATAAATCTAAATTCTTTGTAAACCTAACACTTTTGTAGCAACACAGAATTAACGTTTACTGAATTTTTCTAACACATGTGTACAATAATCATAGCATATAATGTAAAATTCCATCAGTTTTACAGAATACATGATCAAAGTGGTTTACGTGTTGCCATTGTACAAAAATAAATTATATAATGGCATCATAAGCATGACGCCCTTTCATATTAAAATTGTGTATTTTCTAGCTATGCAGCAGTCATGCAAGTACCTTGGATTTTGGTAAACTGTGTGATCATGATGCCGCCACTTGAGAAACAAGTCGACGAGGTTCGCTCCATCGCGACAATACCTCTGATGTTCAACAACGCACCGACTCCAATGGGCATCTTCGACAGATTGGTCAACACTTTTATTTACGGAATGATGACCTTAGATGGATGGTTAGTATAAATATGATTAATTGATTCATCTGAAAGATGTCCACTGCTGGGCATAGGTCTTTTCCAAAAAATGGAGGAATTGCTATAATCGCCACCCATAGTAGGGTGATCAGACCTCAAAAATCTATACCTTTACGGCGTGGCGTTAGACAGGGAGATGTTATTTCTCTGAAACTGTTCACCGCTGCACTCGAGGATGTCTTCAATATTCTGGATTGGAAAGGCCTTGGCATCAACATAAACGACGAGTACATAACACACCTCCGCTTTGCTGATAATAGAGTATTCATGGCTGAGACTGCAGGAGACCTAAGTAAGATGCTCGATGAACTCGGTAGACAACCCGAACGAGTTGGCCTTAAAATGAACATGGACAAAAGGAAAATCATGTCTAATTTCCATGTTGTGCCAATTCCTATAAAAATCGGTGGCTCTACGCTCGAAGTTGTGGGCAGTTATATATACCTGGGATAAACCATCCCGTTAGGTAGATCCAACTTCCCTAAAGAGGTTAATCATCGAATCCAACTCGGCTGAGCCGCATTTGGGAAACTACGCAAAATCTTGTCATGCGAAATACCGTAGTGTCTCAAGACGAAAGTCTACGACCAGTGTGTTGCCAGTGATGACATACAGTACTGAGACTTGGTCGCTCACAATGGGCCTAATAAGAAAGCTCAAAGTTGTTTAAAGGGCAAAGGAGACGGCTATGCTTGGAGTTTCCCTGCGTGATCGAATCAGGAATGAGGAAATCTCCTGAAGAACCAAAGTAACCGACATTGGCCGAAGAATTGCTAAATTTAAGTGGCAGTGGGCTGGGCACAATGCTCGCAGAACCGATGTCCGATGGGGTCAACGTGTTCTCGAATGGCTACCACGCACCGGAAGAGGTAGCGTGGGTAGGTCTCCCATAAGGAGGACCGACGACCTTATGAAGGTCGTAAGAATCCGCTGGACGCGAATGGCGCAAGACCGGTCATCGTGGAGATCTTTAGGAGAGACCTATGTCTAACAGTGGACGTCTTTTGGTTGAATAGATGGATGGATTACATGGCGGTAATGCCAAACTATCTACCGCATTTGTATTTAAAAAAACTGTCGCCATATTCTTATGTATAAATTCTAACGGGAGCACTTGAGAAGTAGGTAGATTTAGCGTGTTTACCAGCTTGGACCATATCGCCACTTAACTTCAGCAAGCGCTGAACTTTATAGTATATAAAAATAATAGTTACTTTGGTGTTTATTGGAGAAAACCTTTATCCAGGTGTTGATTAACTTAGGGTGATAATTTTTAATGTAGACCAGTTATAATGTATATAGTTGGAGCCTTCGAAAACAGCAGACAAAAACAGTTCTCTCGCTTCTAAATACGAGTATATAGTTGCTATAATAATTCATATGAAATTAGCTCTTTAAGATAAATATATATTTACAGGATCGATTATCCAACGCTGTTAGATTTTTACGATTCTCTATTCGCACCGCTCGCGACTGCGAAAGGAGTGCCGCTTCCTGCCTTCAGCGATGCCTTCTATAACGTTTCTATACTGTTCGTCAATTCACATTCTTCGTTCGCGCCTGCTCCTGTTCTACCGCCTAATGCGATAGAGATCGGAGGTTATCATATCTCGAAAACAACTCCACCGTTACCACAGGTAAAATTTCTTAGCTTTATAGCCATTTTGAAAAAGAGACAGCTCTGCGCGTTGGGACGTATATCGTATGAACGTATATCCCATAACAAAGTAAAGGTCTTGGTGTATAGGTCATGTAAAAAGTATCAGAAGACCGTTACTAAGATCCAAAAATTGCGCCAAGGAAGGGAGAAAAAAAATTAACCAAATGACAAAACTCCAACGGCCATACTTTCAAAATTAATTTTCGGATCTTATGAACGAGGCGGTTGCTCACGAGTCGCTCACGTATCTCTATAACACTACTTAAAGAAGCAAAACTCAAATGACGATGACCTGTATGTTGATGAACATCAAACAGACAGTCATAAATATGTTGTCTTACGTAAAGCAACGACTCTGTTCACTGGCAAACTTATAATACGAAAACCATTAGATCAATCTAGAAAATTCTTTCTTTAAAGAAAGAATCATGGATTTATTATCTAGCTAGTGAACTTGAATAATTATGAATATTATTATTTGAAACTATTATGTCATGGACAATGACAGCGACATTGACCGGGACGTAAGGACAGGATAGATTCATTATTTTTTACACTCAAGTAACGTCCAAGCCAAGTCGAGGTCTGACCATTTTGGTAACCCTTGCGCTAGTTGACGTTTTGCGGCTGAGTGCCTTCAGCATTCGCCCACAAAATCACGGTGAAGCTGTAAAGACCCGTCCGGTCAACAGCATTAGCTAGTTAGAAGAAAGAAAAGACAGGATAAGTGCAAGGTGGATGACATGTCTCTAAACTAGACTTGTTTTTGTGGTTGTATATAACCTACAAATGCTATTAAATATTAACGGAAAAAGTCTGTAAAAACTGTCATGTTATATAGATCTGAGTTTTGGGCAATTAAAAAAACGGAGTACATGTGCCAGATATACGAATGTTGTTAAAATGGTTCTGTGGTATAACTAGCATAGATAAGTTTAGAAATGTTTGAATGAAGTTTGTAAGTAGCACCAGTGGCTTCTCTGCCACTGTTAAGGTTAGTGAAATAGCTCAATCTATTAGGTGTTATGAAAAGTTAGCCGCAGGCGGCGACGCGGTGCTTGCGAAAGCCAACCCGTGTCGCCCCCATCCCAAATGCGGCGGACGGCCCCGGGGGGTTTTAGTGGATATTTCCGTGCGCTTCACGCCCGGGTGAGTCCCACACTGGCACGGAGCTCGTCCCTTAGTGCCCCCTTACCTATTGCATTGGGGGACTCCGGTCTAACTAATGCAATAGGTAAGGGTAGTGCGTAAATGTATTTCGCCCCGTGGAAAAAAAAAAGGTGTTATGAAAAGAGATGAAACTCACGTTAATAAAAGAATTAAGTATGGAAGGTGGATGGATATAAAAGTAGAGAGATCATAAGTGAATGAAGCAAACTTCTCTTGCAATAATTTTACTAAACCATCGACTATAGTTTTAATTCAGGGTTAGAACGTATTCCAGGATTTACAAGATATTATAGTCTCTTCCAAGCAAGGCGTTATTTACTTCAGTATGGGATCAGTGTTCAAGTCTGCATCGTTCTCACCGCAGACCAGACGTGAACTTTTGCAAGTATTCGAAAAGTTGCCTTACACCGTTCTCTGGAAATTTGAAGAACAACTTGATAATTTACCCAAGAATGTCCACGTCCGGCCTTGGATGCCACAGTCGAGTATACTGGGTAAGCTGGTTCTTTTTACCAATACATTTCGAACATTATAATTAAAAGTGTTTCTAGATTCATGGTGAAACCTTCGCACCAGTGACTCATTTCGGTGTGTCGCATTCCGAGATCAACATATGTAGATCTCTATGTAGAATCTCTAAAGAACAAGTTTCAAGAATATGATATCTTAACTTTGCCCTCCAAATACATCTTCGATAACTTAATGTATGTATATTCGTGAAAATTTAGACAAGCTTCATCTAGTGAATGATCGCCATAATTATAATATTAGAAATAAAGACAAGTTGGCCGTCCCACGCTTTAGGCTAAGTTAGTCTAATAAAATCTTTATAGGTGTTCGGTTTTACTATAAGATCTCAAGTAACATTACCGATTTACCTGACAATAAGTTCAAGTATTATGTCGAGCAAGTCTTAATCTCAAAAGGTTATTACAGGGTGGAGCATTACGTGAACGATAGTGATGTCTGGAATTAACCCACATCTCTGTGCGCACCCGCTAATATTATTAAGACTATAGTATATAAGATTTGTATAGTTTTTTATATGAAAAATAAAAAATAAATTATATGTATTATATTTATTAAAAAAAACGAACCAGATCGAGTTTCTTGCCGGTTCTTCTCGGCTGGGTTGTTTTCCGAACCGGTGATAGATTTTTTTAAATTTTGATTTTGTTTTTGAGATCCAACAGTTAAGGAGTTAGTAAGGCCATGGGAACGGAACTGAATCGCGATCTTCATACTCTTATGAAAAACTTGTCATAATGACACGTTAAGCTGTCCATCGCATTTCAGAATAAGCAAGTTTATAAACAGAGATTCCTAGAAACTTAAAAGTTGGTAGATGTGCTCTATAGTGCCGTTTGGAATGATTTTCAAATGGTCAGTCATGGGCAACTAACTAAAGAAAAATCATATCAATTTCCATCTTAGATTTCTTCTTCGAGTGTCTCAAGATACCAGCGACAAAGTAATTTCCAAATTATCACTTTGAACTGGTAACTGGTTTTAGCTCACCCCAATGTCAAGCTGTTCATCACTCATGGTGGTCTACTCAGCACTCTTGAGACACTCCACTACGGAGTGCCTCAGATTGTCATTCCGATGTTCGGAGACCAGCCGTCCAACGCCGACAGGGCAGTGAGGAACGGTTACGCTAAAAGCATCCAATTCAGTGACTCAATAGCCGAAGATATCAAGCAGGCGATCGACGAAATGATGGGAGACGAAAAGTAATCTATACTACTAAATAAAATTGAAATGTCCGTTTGTATTAACAAAGAAATAACTTCTTACATATGAATTTATAGACCAAACCTATACCAAAAACATATCTTTTTTGTGTCTGCCTGTCAGTACCTTTCCGCTAATCTCCGGAACGGCGGAAACGATTTTGACGGGACTTTTTTTGGTAAATAGCTGAAGTTACTAGTACTTTTATATTTTGAAAATAAAATAGCGCTCCGCATAAAAAAATTAAACTCATGAAATTGTGAATAAAAATCTATTCAATGCATGGTTTTACTCGCAAATGTTTAAATTTACCAGGAAAACTATTAGGGTTCCGCATGAAAAAAAAAAAACAAAAAAAATGTTCGGAAAAAACGAGGATTAAATTGTCAGTTTTACGGGCAAGTGCTTTAATTTATGAAAAATATATTTAATTAAAACCAAAAAAATTTGTAGGAAAATAATTAGTGGTCCGTGTAAAAAAAATTAAAACCCATGAAACTGTGAACATAATACGATTCAACGAACAGCTCCATAACAACATTATTTCCCCATTATTACTTAAAAACTATACTGCGCAGTGGAGATTATATGAAACGAGGGCGGAGTCGCGGGCACATAGCTAGTTTCTTAATATAATTATAGAACAAACTTTTACCCTTCGATATGTGATCTAAATTCTAACCTATCACTAAAAGTTCCCTCTGCTAGAGGACCATGACATAATGCGATCCTTTAATAAGGAAACTTCTGTACTCGCCACCAGCGCGAGACTGACAATTTCTGCACTCGTCACAGATGAAGCGATGATGGTCCAGTTGGCTGTGCGGCCGGATTTCGCGTCTAAGGACGCGGATTCGAGCCCATCTATCATCATTCTCCTGCCTTTTCCCAACTCACTTGGTGTCGGCGCAGTATGTTTTCTTCTTCCATACGTCCCTATCAGCCGTCATCTCTTCATTCACTCCTTTTTCATTCATATCATTTCTTACTCACTCCATCCACACTTTCTTTGGCCTTCCTCTACTTTTCCATCCTTCCACATTCATATTCATTACTATTTTACCCACATGCGCTCGAGCCCCATCTATACAAACACAAAAATAAGCCTGAGTTTTCGGAAAACATCGTGCAGTAACCATAGCATGGTGGCAGCCCATTTTGTAGTAATGTCCATCTGGGTAGCTACCAGCTTCAAGTTTGAAAACCTCTCGCCAAATACTCGGACAATGTGTTCTTAAATACCGTTATTTAATGTATTTTCCAAACTTTTTGTTCTAGATATTACAAAAGGGTCAAGTATTTGTCGAAGCTGTTCAACAGTCGTCCGGTGCCACAATCCAAGCTGATCTCACATTACGTTGAACTGGCCATCGAGACTAAAGGTAACTAGTGACGTCATTACATAGTAAGTATAAATAACCACTTTCATAACTATGCGATGCAATGAATTTTATTACATAACTAGCTGTGTTCCCGTGGCTCCGCCCCCGCGTTTCATTTATTCTTCACTATGTATTTAATTTAAGTAGTTTTAAAATAATAATTGGAAAATAATGTTTCGATGGTGTTGTCCATTGTATCATATTTTAATTTCAGTTAATTTTAACGGGTTTTCACGCGTTACCGTTGCTTTTTTTTTCTATCCCGACGTTTCGGCTGGGTTTCACCAACCGTGGTCACGGTGAAAAAACAAAGGTAACACGTGAAAACCCGTTAACATTAACCGAATTTAAATATGGAACGCGAAAACTTAAAAAATTACGTATCATATTTTGTTCACAATTTTTCAACGTTTTTAATTTTTTTTTAAACGGAACTCTAATTTTGTTTTGTATTAAGAGAAAGCAAATATGTTTCTCATAAATTCAAACACTTCCAAATAAGAATGACTGACCATTTAACTGTTTTTTTTTTTTTTCACAATTTCTTGTGTTTGAATTTTTTTACGCGGAACCCTATTTTTCGAATAATAAAAGTAGCCTAAGTAGCGGAGTAACTTCAGCTAACTGTGAAAAATTCTCATCAAAATAGGCACAGCCGTTCCGGAGATAAGCCGAAACAAACAGAAAGACATACAGACAAGAATTTGAAATATTATATTTTTTGTATAGATACCGTAAATATGTATTCATATTTATTTAGTACAAAGTTGTTATTTTGATATTCAGATAACAGACAGACACTTCAATTTTATTCATTAGCATAGATTTCTGAAATGTCCATAAAAACTCTTTTTTTTTAATCGATCTCATGTTGGCGATGACGATGCGACGATAGTGCGAGTAGTGGGTAGAGCGGCCGGATTCCGTGTCAATGGCCGCGGGTCGGAGCCCATCTATCCAACTCTAAAATCGGCCAGTGCTTTCGGTGAAGGAAAACATAGTGAGGAAACCATAGCATGGTGGTAGGGCGTTTTCTAATAATGCCCATTTAGGTAGCTACCACACACAAGTATGAAAACCTGTCGCCAAATACCAAAAGGTGTGTTTCGGCAGCGTCACTTGAGAATCAGTACCTCTAGGCTTAGTGTGTTTACCATCCTGGACCACATCGTTACATAACTTCAGGTGAGATTGTGGTCAAAGCACTGAACCTATAGCGTATTTAAAAAAATAAAAATAGTACGAATAAGTATCCTATTATTTACATATTTGCATCCAACGTTTATAATTTCTATGTATTTTATCCCGCAGGTGCCTTCCATTTGAGGTCCAGAAGCTTGTTATACAGCTGGTACCAGAGGGTTATGCTGGATCAGCTGGTGATCGTCCTGGTTGTTCTCTACGCAGTATACAGGACGATTCGTATAGGAATAAACAAATTTATAAAGAAGAAAAATGATAATTTGAGTAAATTGAAAACTAATTAATGTTATATTTTGTTTATTTTATTAACGCGAAAATTATTTTAGAGCGTTTTTCTTAAATTAAAAAGACTATCTTTCGTAAATGTTTTTTTTAGCTTACCTATCCATTTCTTAAATTAGCATGATGGTGGTAGGGCATTTTCTAATAATGCCCGTCTGTTAGGTACCTACCACCCATAAAATTGAAAACCTGTCGCCAAATACTAATAGGTATGTTCCGGCTGCATCACTTGAGCCCCACCGTATGACATATCTCATACGGGAACACGTCCAAAGAGCGGTCGACGACCTCAGCTCTTGGTACTCCAAGTGGTGTATCGCGATAAACCCGAGCAAGAGCACCGCGATACTATTTACCAGAGACCGTAAGGTTAGGAAAAATCCCCCCAGGCCCGTCCAGTACTCAGGCACTGTCATCCCCTACAGCACCGAAGTCAGGTACTTAGGAGTCCAATTAGACGACCAACTCTATTTCAAAGCCCACATAGAGAAAATCAGGCGCCAGACCTCCTTGGTGCTAGGCCGTCTCTACCCGCTCTACAACAGCAAGAGCAAAATGGCTCTCCGCCATAAAGTTACCCTGTACAAGATGGTGATCAGACCCATCATCACGTACTGCGCACCTGTCTTCGGTCACATCTCTAACGAACAGATGCTAACCTTACAAAAGATTCAGAATCGTTTTATAAGGATAGCTGCAGATGTCTATCGGTTTCAGAGAAATGTGGACTTACACAGAGATCTGAACCTGCCCTCTATTAAGTCCGTCTTTAAAACCCAGTGTCGTGCCTTCTTCGAACGCGCAGAGACACACCCGAACCCACTCATAGTACGAGCCGTCTCGTACACACCAGTCCGTTCCGCCGTCCGAAAGCGGCAACGTCCGTCGCACACGTCAGCCAGTTCCGCCGTCCGAAAGCGGCAACGTCCATGGCACACGTCAGTCAGTTCCGCCGACCGAAACCGGCGACGTCCGCGTAATATACTAACCGACCGCGATGATAGCATCACGCGCGCGAATAGGCGGTTTCCTCATGTTCCTCGCACATTTGCGTGTCAGCGCCCACGCCCGCGTAACCGCCGTTCCCGCCGCCGGGGACAGGCGGCTAACTTTGCTCCCGCACACACTCCGGGTCTCCCTCAGGCGGCGACCCAAGACGTGCCTCGTTCCCCAACTGGGGAGGCTCTTGACGTCGCCGCCAGCGCGATACAGTAACACTGCCCACGCATTGAGCAATTACACGCACAACACTCCATACACACTCATGCATAACATGCAAGGTACATAGGTCCTGTAAGGAACCTTTTTTTTTATGTAAATAAAGAATAAAGAAAAAATGTAGGGTTTAGCTAGGATAAAAATTCCGCGGGAGTTTTCATACTCAGGTAGCGGCCAAGCCGAGGTTCGAACCCTTGAGCTAGCTACCTTATGCGGCTGAGTGCCTTCAGCACTCGCCCACAAAGTTCGGTGAAGCTATAAAGGCCCTTCCGGTCAACAGCATTAGCTAGGTAGAAAAAAAAAAAAAAAAAAAAGCATCACTTGAGAACCAGTACCTCTAGGCTTAGCGTGTGTTACCATCCTGGACTACATCGTCACTAAACATCAGGTGAGGATTTGGTCAAAGCCTTACAAAATAAACAATTCTTTGACCGGTCCAGAAGCGTCACCTTACCGACCATTTACGGGGAGATTATATTTTGTTTATTTTTGATGATATGGGGGGTCTGAATGGTGAGTACTTAAGCAATAAATATAGTTCTTAGAAATCTCCGATCTTTAGTTCAGCACTATACTGATGTTTGAATAAATGCATTAAAGTTAGAAAGTGGCGTCTGTCTTGGCATGTGATGCGCAAGGAGGAACGAGGATAGGGGAAAAGGAAGACACGTTGCGCCGATCCCAAATAAAATGGGATAAGGGCAGGCAGATGATGATTATGCTAAAGCTTACATAATTATAGGGGGTAAAGTCTTTACTTACTGGGCGGTAGGTCCAAATTACCATGCAGGGGGCGATGCGGTGCTTGCGAAAGCCACCCCGTGTCGCCCCCATCCCAAATGCAGCGGACGGCCCCGGGAGGTTTTAGTGGGTATTTCTGGGCGCTTCACGCCCGGGTGAGTCCCACACTGGCACGGAGCTCGTCACTCCGTGCCCCCTTATCTATTGTATTGGGGGATTTTTATCCCCTAAATACAATAGATAAGGGTAGTGCGTAAATGCATTTCCCCCCGTCAAAAAAAAAAAAAAAAAAGGTCCAAATTACCATGCAGGGGGCGACGCGGTGCTGCAGGGGGCGACGCGGTGCTGCAGGGGACGACGCGGTGCTGCAGGGGGCGACGCGGTGCTGCAGGGGGCGACGCGGTGCTTGCGAAAGCCACCCCGTGTCGCCCCCATCCCAAATGCAGCGGACGGCCCCGGGGGGTTTTAGTGGGTATTTCTGGACGCTTCACGCCCGGGTGAGTCCCACACTGGCACGGAGCTCGTCACTCCGTGCCCCCTTATCTATTGTATCTGAGGGACTCTGATCCCACAAATACAATAGATAAGGGTAGTGCGTAAATGCATTTCCCCCCGCCAAAAAAAAAAAAAAAGTCCAAATTACCAAATTTTTGCATATGTAATACTTATACGACCCCTTAAGTGCGTATATTTCATATGTCTAAACAAACGAATACAAAATTGAGATTAAGTTATTAAAAAAAAAAAAACATCCAAAACTTAATGGAGTTTTATTGTAAAACCATAATTAATTTCCAGACAATACAAAATAGTTTTACATTATCTTATAAAATCTACATCTATTCGTATTTTTGTTTCATTTCTCAGTACATATTGCACACAAATCAAAATTCAAGTGTCACCTCGTATATTCACCTCATCAATATTTATAAAAAAAAACTAGCTGTGCCCCCGACTTTGTTCGCGTTACATATATAAAAAATTCATTCAATAAACATTTACCGTTGGACCAAATTGTGAATATAAACCATTCTCGAATCTTTAGGAATAGACACAAAAAATTTCGTTAAAATCGGTTTAAAACGAGTTTAGACACATACACACACAGAAAATTTATATATACAAAAAAAAATAATCCTTTATATCATGATGATCACGAACATTAATTAAACCTGTATACTTTATATTTATAAAAAAAAAAAACACTTAAAAGGTAGACTGCCTGTTTAGTACTTGAATTACAAAAAAAAGAATCAAGACCGACGGTAAAAAAAAAAAAAAAACAAAAATAAACCTATAACTACATTATTAATTTGCCATTCGCAATCATTAGAAGCAAATTATTGAACGATCTCGTTACATTTGTTACGTAATTTATTAGAGGACCTTATAGTTGATAATAACACGAAAAAATAAAATTTGTTTCAAATTTAAACTATACTAAAAAAGTTTAAGTAAATTAATAATTATTGCAAATAAAAAAAAAGCTTTTTTTTTATAACCTTTTCTAGTTCAAAAAAACAAAGCAATGTATTTATAATAATTAAAATTAATGCCTTTATAATTTATTCGTAGTGTATCTTGGTACATTTTTATGTTTCCGTTTATTTAGAAAACTTTACCAATTATAAGCAATTAAAACTATTCGTATTTCGTTAGTTTTATATTTTAATTATATAACGTTTTGAAACAGGAGTACAACAAAGGACACACAAAAAAATGCAGACAAAATATTTCTAAACATTTGACGTTTACGCCAAATTCCAATTATTTTTCTATTGCTAAATTTTGATCGGTATAAAGACCACAAGAGAACATTAAAATGAAACGATATCACGTTTAGTCGGTTAATCAGACGCCATATTGACAACTCGGATTTTTTGTAATTTGTTACTTCACGGAAGAACTATGACATTATTGGAATCTCGAGAAAAACATTATTAGATCATAAACAAGCTGTTGTATTATTAGTCGAATTCAATTAAGTTTTTCTTTCAATTCGCGAGGAAACTTCCCCAGTCCATCAGCCGATAAAAAAAACATGTAAATCAGGCACATTCTGTTCTAGAGATATGATCAAAAAAAGCCATTTCATACAATAATTTTCCCTTGTTTTCTGTTATTCGGGACGGTTAACAAAACAAAGATCATAATCGGTGCAGCCTTTATTTAGTTATAAACGATGTCACAACCCAACTTTGTTCTAATGTATACTAGCTGTGTTGGAATTAATCGAATTCGGTTCAGTAGTGTTTGCGTGATTGGCGAACAAATTAATAAACAGACACGACAATTTTTTTTTTTTAAACTATCGAAATGTGTTCTGTAGTCGAATCTGAAGCCCCGCATAGTATTTTTTCTCAAATATCTTCAATGCACAGACTTCGTCTCGTTAGTCTTTTATTGTAAGTACAGGATTCTGAAGAAACTTAGGACCACTAAGGCCACATGAAATGAATGAACGTTTCAAACACTCATTTAGAAAAAATTTAATGCTTATATAAGTAAATTTAAACTTAACACTAATATTATACAAAGTTCTTTCTTAGTAAAAAATGACATCACTGTTCATTCCTCTTCAACTCTCTCTTGGTGTTTGTCCTTCTTCTTTTTCTTTTTCTTCTCTTTGCGCTCTGAGGTGTCTCCTTCTGGTGCTGCTTCTGTTTTCACCTGCTTCCATCGTCGTGTCACCCTCTGCTCTGTAATTAAAACATTTTCATCATAGATTATTTCAACGTCATGCGTAATTTTTTTTATTAGTCCACAAAACTGGGTACAATTTTTTACTTTTATAATAGGCTAATTTTACAATAATTAAATCTGCCCCTTCTTTGTGTAGACACAGCTTCCAATATTTAAAATACAGTGATGTGTTAAAAAAATAATTAAAGAAAGACACATATAAGTAAGTAATATTTACAAAATTAAATGAATAATAAAACTATATACCACAAAAAATAAAACAAAACACAGTTGTAATTATTGACAGCTAAAAAATGTATATTTTATTGTTGATACATTTTTACATAGAGCATGTTATTCACATAATTTATATTTTACTGAAATTGGTATGTTTAATTACTCCCTTATCCCATTTAAAAATGAATTCAAACTAAGAGTGATATTGTTAAGATTGGATTGCAAAAGTAGTTATTTAATATTTAACTGGCTCCCTGTTTGTAATTTGATTGTCGGACTATTTTTTTTTTTTCTTCATTTTGTTGTGTGTGTGTTTAAAGTTTTTTTTTTAAACAATTTTTATTGTCAAACTAATATTTGTATACTACACATTGGCTTGTATGTTTTAGTAATACATGGAAACTTTGTTGGAATATGAAAATTTAATATAGGTGTATTTAGTTTTAAGCATAAATAAATCTATGTATTTACGAGTATTGTTGCTAGTACTATCTATGGCTTACGCATTCTACCGCGTTGCCCCACAGACATTTTACCTTACAATATTCCTCGCCCTACTAACGTTAAATGTTTGTTGTCATTAGTAAACATTCCCTTTATTAAAATATTATGTAAATTTATAGAAATTAACAAAATTAACCTTTTATTATTGCATGTGTCCTTGTTATTGTTTGGTAGGCCCCGTGGTGGCGCTATTCTAATTGTTATGTTATCCCTTTTGTTTTAGGTAACTCAGCTTATATGCAAAATTTTGTTGGTCAACTTCAATAGAACAGACCAGAATTTGTTTAAATATTAACCACTTGACACTGGCGGAATCATGTATCTCTACACACGCCACTATTTTTATCAGAAACAAAATAGAGCTACTCATTGGCTAATTTCATTCATTCCAAAATCGAATTACCTACTCGACATTGGCAGAATTGAGTACTTTATGCATTTTGCTATTCCCATAAGAAGTGAAGTTAATGCTTTATAAGATGTGTTTTAAAGGAGGCATTTCAGTTTGTTTGTAAAGTTACTAACAACGGAAGCTATAAGGAGACAAAATCTCTACATTAAATTTAATTAAAAAAAACTAAGGAGGCGTGAGAATTAATGGTGGAACAAATTTATCAAAAATAAATGGGAAAATATATTGATGTTATAAATGCATATTTGTTTCAAAATAAATCAAAAGTATATATTAATTTAAAATTACAAAGCTGTAAATATTGGAAATATCTTTTTACAAACATTAATGGATGGAGCTGTAGGCATTTCAGTTTGTAATAAAACTAAAATAATTTCATTTATCAATTGTCTAGACATGAATAGTAAATAAACAATTAATCAATACTCTTTAACTAATTAGTGATAAAAATATAATTAAACTGACAAAGACTTGTATTATATATTATCTTGAATAAAATTATTAATGAAAACAATTATTATTTGCACAGATTAAAATTACCCCAGCAATGTATATTTCAATTTAAACATACAATTGGATCCTTACAAATTAATAGAATTATAACTCAAGGATTTCTTTTGAATCAATTAATTAACATGATTTTTTAAATATTAGATGTATGTATCCTCTGAGCAGGTTTTAGCATGAAATATGTAAGTTATAGAGAGTAAGTACCACAAGACAAGTAACTTTTTTATATACTTGCATTAATTGAAATGGCCTTTTCAAGTATTTTGAAGGGACATTGAAAAAAATATTCAAATGACGAGAGAAAATTTCCTTACAACCACCAAGGCATAACACAACAAAGGCTAAAATTCATTTACTGTACTTGGCAATTATTAAGAATTGAATTTGAAATAAAACTTATATTTTTTTATGGAGAATCTACTTACTGTGCTTCACTGTCACTTTTTTTCTTCTTCTTTTTTTTCTCCGATTTTAACTCTGTCGAATTATTTGGATCGTCAGCATTTGCTGTGCTCGCCGTCCTTTTCCTGGTTCCCTCATCATCACCATTCTCCGGCTCGTTCTTAACTTTGTAATCTACATAACTGTTCAACCATTCCACTGGGGTGTTTTCATTAGGTTTCCCATGTTTATCTAACTTTCCTTGCTGGATTAGGGATTTTTTCTGTGACGCTTTAGGTCCTAGACCCCATTTTCTAGGATATGTGTCTCGCTCCATGATAACTCTTTTGAGTTTTGCTGCAACACCATGGTCACATGAAGCCATAGTTGACGTTGTCATCAAAGCTATAGCCAACGCAACGGCCTCACCTTTAGTTGTAACTATAACAATTTCCTGGTCGATTTCAATGCCATCTTCATACCGTAGTATACCTGGTAGCAGAACCTTAGCTCCATAGCAAACTGCATTTACAGCACTGTCTTTAATAAAAATTCTTTTGTGAGCAATGAGTAATCCTTCTAATGGTTTTATAACTCTACGTAGATATGTTTCATCTTTATGATTTTCATAGGCCCACTGAGCATCTAATATATCATGCATTGTTACCATACCTTCCTGTTCTCCTTGAATACCAGAGCGAACCCTTCTCAACTCGATCATCTGACCGCCGACACCCAGCATCAGCCCCAAATGCACACACATGGTACGAATATAAGAACCGGCCTCACAGCTCACCCAAAATACACCAATGTTACGTTCTTTGTCAAAATCTAACAGTTTACTGTCATACACTGTTCGGACACGTAGCTGACGTTTCACAGCTGATATCAACGGAGGCCTTTGGAACAACGCTCCGCGCAGTTTCTCCAAGCCTTGAGTGACTTTCTGCAAGTTCTCGACAGCAGAGTGCAAGCTGAATACAGCGACGTATTCCTTACCAGCGTTCTGCTGGGATTTCACCAGCCTTGTGGCGCGGTCGATGCAAACAATGAGACAGCCAGTAACCTTGGGGTCCAGCGTGCCAGAGTGACCCGTTTTTTTCTCGACTTTTAGTATACGTTTTATCCATGATACGACCTCGTGTGAACTCGGATTACTAGGCTTGTCCGCGTTTATGAAACCAGACTTGACGTATTCTGTTATTGGACGCTTCAATGGCGAATGTCCGAACGGCAGCGGCGTGTAATGGTTTGTGCGCACATTGAGGCGATCGAAATTTTTCAATAACAGAGGCCAATAGGCCGTGTCCAGTTTACTCACACTCTCGGAAGGTTCAATTTTAAAGTCTCCGATCTTCTGAAATGCACCAAGTGTCACTGTATCCTTGTTTTTCTTCTTTTTCTTTTCCGAAAACACTTCGGTGCCCGGTTGTAATACCTCCGTCATTTTGTATTAAACAATGCTTTAATATCTGAATCAGGAACAGTTCTTATACAATACAAACAGTTTAAGCAGATTATGCTTTAATTTCGAACACTTGTTGTGAATTTAACAATGAAAATCTAAACAAAGTAACCCACTTCAACACGTGCAATTTTTTTAAGGTTAGCTTGGAGATTGATAGCCAATGTTTTTATTGGAGCTTCTTGTAGATGTCGGGCTGGTCGAGCATTATAATCAGTGCTGCCAACATAATCCTTTCAATTTTAATCGAATACACAAACAAAATAAATTTTTACTATTTAGTTTTACATAATAATTAATTGTTCAGTTATATCATAAACATGATTTCATATTCCATAGTAATCAAAAATAATATGTTGAAAATTAGAATTGCAAACTTTTGTAAAATATTTATTATATTCTGTCTACATTAATAATAAAACTAAGATTTTATTTATACATTTGATATTTTTTAAATAATGTAACAAATCTCAATTTTAGCCGATACTAATCCCAAATTTGACACAAGAAAAATGGGGAGGTATGTATTGTTCGGTAATTTACATGCCATGAAAAACAAAACAAAATCAGAACATCCTGCATTTAATCAAGACAAAATACGTATGCAAAGTCGAGGGCTATTTTATTATATGACGGTAAGTAGACCCAGTTAACTTTTATTTATCTATAGTTAGACCTATCCTATAGGTAGGTAAAAGCTAGGTAAAAGGTTTACCAATATGTATACTTCCAGAGTTAGTTGGTATGTGTATCCGAACTTAATAAAATCTGGATTGTGCTTTTTTTTTTATTTAAAAAAAAATAGTGTTTTGGCGGATCTCAGTCTGTCATTTAGTAGTTAGTTTCTCTAATTCATTACCATGTGTATTTGACTTTATATGATCATTATTGTCTACAAGTTTATTATAAACTAGCTATGTGTCCACGGCTGCGCCCGCGTTTCATATATTCTTCAATGCATTTTATTTTTTTTTAAACGGAACCCTATCTTTTTTTGTTGGTACCTACTAAGATAAAGTAAAAACATTTCTACTAAATTCAATTCACGTGCCCGTAAAACTGTGCATTGCATCGGATTTTATTAATTTTTTTTATGAGTTTTAATTTTTTTTTTGCATATATATTTAGTAAAAAAAAATAATTTGACATTACAAAAAGACACTTCAATTTTATTTATTAGGATAGATTTAAATTAAATCGCATTGTGAAATTATACATTAGTATTTTGAAACTTAAAAAATTGCAGTTAGATATAATAAATATTTAAATAATTGGTTTTCAGGCCCAACAGATGATGATGAAGACTCGAGTCCTAAGTAAAGAAGCATCAGAACACGTCTTAGAGAGAGTTTTAGTACCCGTGGGAGATGGATTATACAGGTGGGATACTTTGACACTCTACAAAACACTATATGGTAGTTTTTGTAAGATAGCTACGTACAATTTTTAACTCTTTTATTTTTTAAACTAATACCTTGAATCATATTTGGTAAACAAAATTTTTTCACATTACAGAGGGACACTTCAATTTTATTTATTAATATAGATAATAACGCGTTACGTTTATTCTGAGGTGCCGAGAAAACTCCTTGGAAAGTACTAGCAAGATGGGCCACCGTTTTGCTGGAGCTTGGTATCGTTGATACAAGATTAAAAATACATCTTACCAAAATGACACTGGCATTCATTTGTGTTTGTTTTTAACACACAGATTGCTATATTATAAGTAGAAGAAAATGTAAAGTAAAAACATTTTAAATTGCTAACGATTATATTTGAGGAATTTGGGAGTTTTTACCTGATAAGATCTGTTATGTAGCATTATTTTTTCCATTAAATTGCGTTGACTCTCTATTATTCAATTTTTGTGGTATCTTAATTAATTAACCAAAAAATAATTGCATATGTTTTGGTTACTGTGCATCAACGAAGTGTATTGGAAATAATAATACTCGATAACACTTCTAGAAAGATGACCACCGTTTTACCAGAGTGATAATCTTATAAGATTGAAACATTTAATTAAAAATGTGGCGCATTTTTTTGTGTACTTTATTCAACTTACATTAGAAAAAGCATCATGTTTTTCACGATGTAAGTGGCGAAAAGAGATCCACAATATTGACGATGATGGGTAGCAGTTATAGACGAATTTGAAGTAGAACTAGTTGAAAAAAATAATATTCTAGTTACTGGAATAGTTAAAGAAGCGTTTAAATATCTAATCCCGTGTAACTTTTAATAGTTTTTATAATTTTTACTAATTTGAACAAAAAATGTTAAGATACTTCTGAGCTCGTGGCTTTGCGGTCCGCAGCCCGTGGCATTTTGCCAGCTCTGTCCCCCTATACTATAGGGCTTATAGTTTCGCCACTGACCACGACCTTACCTTATTCATCAATCCTTACTTTATTCATTATTATTACGGCAGTTATACTATAGTCCAAAATAATTTTTAGAAGTATATTCTAGAAATACAGCTGTGAAATTTTACTTGGTATAGAAGCGCCGCTCTAATTTAACACATTTTTGGAGAACACCTTTTATCATAGATTTTTATATTTTTATACACAGAAACGGATCTCCTTGCCTATGATAACAAATACGTAATCTTAATTTTGGACATTTTTGACAACAACCTTGTCAACATTTTAATGAGCAATACTCATATTAAAAAAAAAAGTTACTATCTCTTGCGTAAACATCAATCACAACCCCGTTTCATATGTTACCAAACTAAGTAAAGATTAGAGATCCACCCCCCCCCCCGCCCCTGCGTAATAGCCCCTTAAACTAGAAGCCATTAAAAAAGTTCAATAACCTAAAACTACCTTTTGTTAAAGGGATAATAAAAACACAAAATAAAGTCACAATTTTTAATAGTGTATTTATAGACACTTATATTGTTAGATCACAGTTATCCGTATATTTTAAAACGTCTTAATAATCCACAATTACATACAATAATAGTATTAGAATATAGAAATAAAAAGTTTTCATATTATGGACATTTTGACAGATCCTATATTAAATTTGATGTTTCATACATACATCAAACATTTAAATCATTGCAAGCATTGAATGATTTATAGGTTATGTTTCAACGTTTTTAGTATTAAAATTCAGTTTTCGGTATGAAGTATTTTCAAAAAGTAAAGTTTTATGATCGTGTTATAGAAGTACTGTGGAAATACAAGTCAATTGAACAATAGACAACATTAAGTCAATATTTTTTTTATTTAAACCTCATTGCATTATGACTATATTATTTAGATAATGTGTATTCTGAGAAAAAGCTTTATACTAAACATTTTTTTGGGATACAAATTGGTCAAGAAAACTTTGATTAAATAGAATAAAATTGAAGTGTCTGTTTGTAATATCAAATTAACAACTATTTACTAAATAAATATGAATGTATGTACGATACCTATACTAAAAAGACAATGTTTAAATTTTTGCCCAAATGTTTCTTCCGATTTTGGTCGATCGTCTGTTTCTGTGAGATAGCTGAAGTTACTCTGCGTAATTTCGAGTAAGTATTATTGTTTTTCGAAAATAAATAGGGTATAGTTTTACTGACAGGTGTTTGAATTTGCGAGAAGTATCTTTGATTTTTGTTAGTATAAAAACAAAATTCAGGAAAATTATTAGCGTTCCGTATAAACAAAATGATGGTACAGTTATGAATATAAGAAACGTGGGCACAGCCGCGGGCACACAGCTAGTCAAAAATATAATTTATAATGTATTCTTACGATCGGAACACAATTTAACTTGGTAACTATCGTGGCCCAGATGACAACAGTAGACACATGACAACATAGAGAAAATTTCAAAATATGAACTAATTTAATACTGGATAATTTGGAAATCGTTGCCTGGCAACGATAAGTCAATATAACGTGTCGCTTTTCGGTGTATAACATGAGTTCAACTGAATAAATAAATAGGTGTATTTCACTGCACGGAGGGAGAATGGGAGAAATATACGTATTTATACACCTCGCGGTATATCGTGAGGTTCCCCTCGCCTAGTCGAACCTCACGTGATTAATGGTCGCTCCCTTATTAGCGTTCTTCTTCTTATTCTTCAATATTTCTGGAGAAGGTGGATTATTAATGTTTCTGGAGAAGGTGGATTATTAATGTTACGGAAAAGATGGATTATTAATGTTTCTGGAGAAGATGGATTATTAATGTTTCTGGAAAAGGTGGATTATTAATGTTTTTGGAAAAGGTGGATTATTAATGTTTCTGGAGAAGGTGGATTATTAATGTTACGGAAAAGATGGATTATTAATGTTTCTGGAGAAGATGGATTATTAATGTTTCTGGAAAAGGTGGATTATTAATGTTTTTGGAAAAGGTGGATTATTAATGTTTCTGGAGAAGGTGGATTATTAATGTTACGGAAAAGATGGATTATTAATGTTTCTGGAGAAGATGGATTATTAATGTTTCTGGAAAAGGTGGATTATTAATGTTTTTGGAAAAGGTGGATTATTAATGTTTGTGGAGAAGGTGGATTATTCATGTTTCGGACAAGGTGGATTATTAAACAATGAAAACCTCACAGTCTTGGTTCTTCAAGAGCAGCATATTCCCATCCTTCAGTTCATATTGTATAGTATCCTTCGTTGTGTTCATATCATCCGTATTGCTTTGCAAAACATTGCTCACATTCTCCAAAGTGTCTGTCTGTCGGTTGGTGTGTTTAGCCGCAATGTGTCTCCGCAGTCCCCTCACTCTGCTGTAAGTGGCACCACAGTGTATACACGTGTGGGTTTCAGTCCGTTCGTGGGCGGACGACACGTGCTCGTCCAGGCTTATCTTGTACCCGAATTTCTTGTTGCAGATTTTACACTGGGAATTAATAATTTTTTATTGATGTGAAAACTTTACCAATGCTATAATATGCTATACAGTACTAATACAGGTGAGATTGTAGATAAAGCACCGATTAAACAATATAAATATAGTAAATATTAAAGAAAAAGATATAATGAAACAATTTTCATTTAGTAAAGAAACTGTATGTGGGTAGTTTGATTTTTTTCATATCATAGTGCCTAAATTTTTAAGACAAATTTAACTGTAAATTAAATCTTTAATATCCACTTATTTAATTAGCAGAAGCGTCAAACTATAATTGTTCAAATGATAAAGTAAAAACAAAAATGTATTTCTTTATCTAATATCTATAGATTTATATTTCATTTTGAAGGGAGAACTTCTTTAGCGGCGTTGAGCGATTCTCGTTAAGGGAATAACTTATAGATTCGCGTTACTAATGCTATGACGTCACCCGTTAACATGCTACAATATATCAAGTATAAGATGGTGTTTAAAGAGCATAATGTACATAACTATTAATGTAAAAACCAGACAAATGATATCTCGTCGGGCAACTACCACCCTCAAGTTTGAAAACCTGTCGCCAAATACCAATAGCTGTGTTCCGGCAGCATCACTTGAGAACCAGTACCTTTACGCTTAGTGTTTACTATCCTGGACCACATTGCCACTTAACATGTGTGATTGTGGTCAAATCACTGAACCTATATGGGTTAAAAAAAACCTTAAAACAGATATTATATATCATACGAGAGCAGTAAGGAGATATACCTCAAATTTCTTCAAGCTGAAATGTCTCCTACGGTGCGCTCTCAAGTTAGAACTTGATATGCAACGTTGCGGACATATGTCACAACAGTATGGACGTTCGCCCGTGTGTTTCCTACAACGCAAGTCAATTACTATTTCATTCAATGTTCCAGAGATCTTTTACACTTTGATATGCAACTCCTTTGTAGAGGATGAGAGTAAACATTTCTCGCGTCACGTTCTTTGAACTAGTTAAGTAGAAAGTAGATATTTATGAAATTTCACATTGGTTTCACAGACTCATGGCGTTCCAAGCCGTTTAAGGCACATATTACCACTATTTATCCCAGTCTCTTTTAAATAATAAAAAAAGTAATTGTTCAAAAATTTCGAAACTTAAATTTAATAATTAATAATTGAAAAATTTTAATTCTCTAAGAAATAAGTTTCGATGTTTAAAATTTACTTCTAAAAATCCAACTTTCCGAGTTGGTAGCCCTATTTGTTTTATTAAACTAAGTATCGAGATCAAAAATAAAAACCAAAATAACTGATATTGCCTGAAGAATTGCCAAACTTAAGTGGCACTGGGCTGGGCACATTGCTCGCAGAACCGATGCCCGATGGGGCTAACGGGTTCTTAAATGGCTACCACGTACCAGAGGACGTAACATGGTGAAAGTCGCGGGAATCCGCTAGATGTGGGTGCGACAAGACCGCTCGTTGTGAAGATTTTTGGGGGAGACCTATGTCCAGCAGTGGACGTCTTGCGGTTGAGTGGATAGATGGATGGATGGAAGTATAGAGATAATAAATATAGCTTTACCTGATATGTACAGTGAGGGAAGACCTTTGAGTTGCTTTGAAATCACAATGGGGGCAGTTGTACCTTTTGATTCCTGCATGCGTCAGCATATGCTTGTACAAATAATCTTGTCGGGTGAACACCCTGCCGCATGTCTGTAATTATAATTTACTTCTTGTATATTTTTCTTCGAACTCAGCAAAATGCCCCAATGCACGGAGCCCATAGCTTTTATTACCTGCCATATGTTTAATCCGACCCTACAATATGCTTTAATTATGTATTTATTTTTGTGTTTATACATTTTTTTCTAACCTAGCCAATGCTGTTGGCCGGAAGGGCCTTTACAGCTTCACCATGACTTTGGGGACGAGTGCTGAAAGCACTCAGGACCAAAGAGGTAACTAGCACAAGAGTACCAGAGTGGTACGAATTTCGTCTTGGCAGCAGGTAACGACCTGTGTGTCAAAATTTCGCGGTATTTTGATCCTACCTAATCCCTACAATTAATATTTATTTATAAAAAAAAGGTTTCTTACAGCTGTGTTCTTTCTAATTTCATACAAACTACTTATTTCCATGTTATAATAATTAACGTAACAAAATTTATTATACAAAAACCAGGCTATAGAATTATTTTTTATTCCTACTTGACAAAAGGACTGCACTTTATCTGATGTTAAGATGTCGTCCATTATTCAAGTGACGTTTTTCTTGTAAATTTGTAACCATCCTCCACTTAACCAAATTTGTTTGTTTTTCAGTATAAAGTCTCATTAAATTTCTTAGAATATTATCTTTAAATACAGATATAGCGTCAATCGACGCGGGTTCCATCCCCGCCGATCCGACTCTAAAATCGGCCTGAGCTTTTCTAACTGCCTGAGTAGCTACCATGCTCAAGTTTGAAAACCTGTCACCAAATACCAATAGGTGTGTTCGGACATCATCACTTAAGTACCAGTACCTCTAGGCTAAGTGTGTTAACTATCCCGGACCACATCATCACTTAACATCAGGTGAGATTGTGGTCAAAGCACTGAGTGAAAAAAATAAATGTGATAACTTACAACACCCCTCTCCCACTTGCCAGCCTTACATGACTAATGGACAATCGCTAAATAGAGACCAGTTAAGATGATGATGCTGACCACTAATTAATAGGAACCTGTCAACAGTCAGTATTGTCTATTGTTTCAGATTGGCAGGTTATTTACAACTATATGGTGGTCACTATCTAGTTGAGCTCAATCACACTACAATCCCACTTACTACTAAACCTACATTGGCTGAATCCCTGAATTCGAAACACCATAACAAGTCATTATTGCAAGTTTAAAAGCAGTTTTCTCCATCAGTTAAATATTTTTTCATGGAAAGTGACTGAAAAGGCGCTTTTGGCTGTGCATCGAGTCCTCGAGAGGAGTCCTGGTCCCTACACTTAGGTATGGTAGTGAATGCTGGGTTTGGCAGAAGAAGCATGAAAGTAAGATTAACGCAGTGGAAATGAGAAGTCTGAGAAGTATAGCTGGAGTGAAGACGATTGACAAAGTCTGGAATAGTATGATAAGGGAACGCTGTGGTGTGGTAGAGGATGTGGTGACCAAAATAGAGAAAGGTATGCTTAGTTGGTTTGGGCATGTAGAGAGGATGGATGAGAGAAGATTAACGAAATTAATTTATAAGGCGAGGGTGAATGGGCAAGTCGGTAAGGGTCGACCTAGGCGAATGTATCTAGACCAAATCAATCATGTCTTAAATAAAGGCCAGGTAAAAAGTACCCATAACCGACGAGCATGTATGAAAGCGCTCATGAAAGTAGAGGAAGCGAAAGAGGTATGCCAAGATCGTAGCAAGTGGAAGGACGTAATCTCTGCCTACCCCCACGGGAGAAAGGCGTGATGATATGTATGTATGTAAAGTTGGTATATTTATTTAATGTATTTTACATAAGTCTTTGTATTTAAGATAGAAAAAAACAATGTGTAACTAAGTCATAAAAAAATCAATTTTCATGCCTTGTATAGACTAAAATATAAAAGAGATACATCAACATTACGCCTACTAAAGAATTGTAGTTTTTCAAAAATCCTAGATAAAACTTCTTGATTGCATATCTCTATTTCTGACTCACGGCAATAATTTTTATAATTTGTAAGTTTTATATTAAAAATTTAATCTTAAGTTTGTAATACAAATTCATATTATGCGATTTCATTTCTTTGTTTTTTTTTTTACAAATTTACATTATCAATGGCACACAAAAGGATATGGGTTACATTCATGAGTTTGATGTAAAAAATTTACATTAATGCAGGTGCAGTTGTGTGCCGAAAGCTAACTACGTAATTAGAATCGCATAATTATTATCCGAAATCAACTTCTGAATAATGTAAGAAATTCTCTTCATATTTTATATTTTTAACCAAGCTCATATAATAGGTATATTGGCTGATTATTTTTTATTGTCTCCATAAAACACATACTGAATGTGCATGACCACTGAAAACAAAATCAAAATATGGTCAAAAATAAGAAACTTACATTTTTATGATAGAAAAGGGGGCATATGATACTGCAATGTAACATCACACTAATGTGTAAATTCTATACTAACACTTGTTTTGCGGAAAAGGTATAGAGTATGAATCTTTACTAAAAAGTTATATCTCAGAATGTTATTAGCGGAAAGAAACATTTATTTTCATTTATTTAAGTAATCGTTCTTGAATAATCATTTAATAAATTTACCAGTCTATTACCCATAAGAAAATGCTCAAATTAACCCGAATGCATTATAATGATTTTGACTACAATTTTTTTTTTTCCAATAGTAAAAATTAAGGAGTAAGTATTTAAGTGATGACATACGGCACTGAGACGAGATATGGTTGCTTACAATAGGCCTAACAAGGAAGCTCAAAGGGCAATGGAGATGGCTATGCTTGGAGTTTCACTGCAGTTTCGAATCAGGATTGAGGAGATCCACAGAAGAACCAAAGTAAACAACATTGCCTGAAGAATTGCTTAAGTTAAGTGGGAGTGGACTGGGCACATTACTCGCAGAGCCGATGCCCAATGAGGCCAACGGGTTCTCAAATGGGTACCATGCACTGGAAGAAATCGTGTGGGTAGACACCCTACAAGGTAGACTGACGACATGGCAAAGGTCACTGGAATCTGTTGGATGCAGGTAGCGACAGACCAGTCGTCGTGGAGACCTTCGGGGGAGACCTATGTCCAGCAGTGGGCATCTTTCGATTGAATAAATAGATAGATATAGTATTTCAAATGGAACTAATCTAAAAAAAAAAACTTTACCTAAGAATCTTTCTTAATTTGAATGATAATTCTTTAAAAAAATACAATAATTACCTCACAAATAAAATTTTTCTTAGCATCACCATGCTCAGTTACATTATGTCCATCTAAACATTCTTTTGTTTTGAAAACTTTCAAACATTTTCTGCATTTAAATATATCCTCAGGTAATTCAATGCTTACATTGTGTATATGATCTCTCATGTGAATTTCATACATTCTCCGTTTTGGTAAACATCTTTCACATACAGCACACTTGTAACCATGTTTCAAACCTTTACAGAATTTAATCTCATGACAAATACGAGCTTTTTGCGTTTTAAACCTCTTTTGGCATCCAAAACATTTGAATAAAGCACCATCTTCTTCTATACCATGAGATTCCGAATTGTGTGTTGTTAGATCGCGTTTATTTGTGAACTGTAAGCAACAAATATCACAGTACGTAAGTGATTTCGAACCTCTTTTCTTATTTACTTTTTTAATTTTCTTCTCCGCTTCTTTTACTACGATTTCGTCCTCGAAAAAATTGTCGTCGGACTCATTTCTTGCTATTTCCAACTCTGAATATTCTGACTTAACTCCTTCCTGTTTTGCATCACAGCCCGTTTCAATTATTTCACGAAGTTTCATGTCGGTAGATCGACAAAATATTTTAAATTCGTAAAAATTCTCAATTTCGCTCGTGCAACCGTCACATATTTTATTCAAATAATGAAATGTATCTAGATCGATATCTAAACAATAGGTAATTTTATCATAAACCGCAGTTTCTGATGTATCTTCAGAGAGTTTTGATATTTCCCTGTTAGCATCTTGGCACACCAACAAATACGACATACATTATCAGTTTTTGAAAAATATTCGAAATTGTACTGTTCATCGTTTAATAATATATGTTTCCACGACATGATTTACTAATATAATTTGATTATTTAAGCAACTAAAGTTCGAACACAAACAAAACAATCATACTCTGTAGCCACAACAGATTCCTCGGTAAATACAAACAAATTTACAAAACAGTTTTGAAATTTGACAACTGACTTTGACAGTAAAGTTGTACCTCCATCGTTCTTATATTAACAGGCTAAGGCTTTATGCCATACCACCTTAACTGACAAGGAAAACTTTTCATGCAAAGTTCCAACGAAAAGAGGCTAAAAGACTACGGAATCTTAAACGAACCTATATTTTCTTTATAAGTTATAAAAGTCTTTCTATCTCTCTAACTCAGCCTACTGTAATAGTTTGACATATCTTCTCATTTCTGATTTGATCACGTAGTGAAACTTCAAGTACAGTCCTCTCCATTGCCCTTTGAGTAACTTTGAACTTTCTTATTAGGTCCATTGTGAGCGACCACGTAAAGTATGAATTTACATTATTGAAAAAAATTTAGAGATGTAATAAAAAAGTAGAAATCGTTGTGTATGTACAGGCTGCAGGAAAACTTTCAGTACATTGGTACAAGTTACTTTCCTTATGAAGTATTTGTTCACCATCGACGACGAAGGGAATTTATGTACATTGTTGTAACATATTAAAACTTGCGTGGCTGTAATCTGCAGTCACAGACCAGTATCTGGACTACAAACCAGATATCAATAATAATCAACGTACTACTAAGAGGATACTACGTATGTCTGCACTTATTACTTATATCAAAATTGCACATTGCGCAACAATTCGGAACACATTAATATCAAGCCGTTCGGATACACATCCAAAACTGTAAGTTAAAACCAACGTATGCTGATAACATTCTTCGAATTTGCTGTAACCGTTTGATTGATGACGTGAGATAACTCAGTAAAAGCTAGGACACGGTTCGATATCGGCGCATAATTTATACTAATATTATTTGTTTTTTTTTTTCAATAGTATTATTCTGTGATAAGAGAAAAGGATAGGGTTAAAAAGTTTGTAGGCACACACAATTTATTATTTTATAGGTAAGTTCTGTTTTTGTAAATAAAGTAACATGGATAATTTAATTTTAGATCATTTTTTTTTATATTATTGTGTACACTAATAAATAAAATGAAGTGTCTGTTTGTGATGTCAAAATATATATTTTTTTTACTTAATAGATATGAATGTATATACGATACCTATACCAAAAATAGAATTTATAATTTTTTTGTCTGTCTGTGTGTTTGTGCCGGTTAACCTCCGGAACGGCAGGACAGATTCTGACAACACTTTTTTTTGTAGATAGTTGAAGTTACTCCGCATAACTTAGAGAACTTTTGATTTTCGAATGTAATTAAGGTTCCGCGTAAAAAAAAACTAAAACTTATAAAAAGTGCTTGAATTTATATGAGGAAGATTTTTACTTTATCTTATTACTAAAAAAATTTGTGTCCCGTATAAAAAAAAATTAAAACGCAATAAATAATATTTGAAACGCCGGCGCAGCCGCGGGGGCATAGTTAGTTATTTAAATTTATTTATTGTACATACTTGAATGACAGAAACTAAAAATATAGAAATATAGAATAGAAAAATATAGAACGGAAACGGAGCCGAGGGCACACAGCTAGTTAAAAAAAATCAACATTGGGTGCCTCAGGCTGCAGAAGAATCGCCCAATAAAAGGATCGGATCAGCCGGGAAATAGTGTTAATGCGAATGCATTGTCTACTCCCTGGTCAGATAGCTAAACGAAAAAGCACAGAGTGATATTTAGTCAGAAATTTAAAATTCCATCCATCTATCTATCCAACCGTAAAGGCGTCCACAGCTGGGCATAGGTCTTCCTCAAAGTTAAGGAGGGAATCGCAATAATCGAAACGCTTGGCAGGCGGGTTGGCGATCGCAGTAGGTATTTGTGGTCCTCAGAGGATGCTGCTGCCCATCTCCTGGTTATCCCTTAGTCGCCATTTACGACACCCACGGGTAGATATGGGTGGTACCACACGGCACGGCACAAAATTATTGTGCGTAAAAAAATAGAAAGGAAAGTGGAATAGGGAGTGAAGGCAGTTAAGACATGACGAAAATTTTCCTTTTTTTTACACATTTATCGATAAATATCCACATTACACACGAACAAACATACAATATTACGTACATTATGACATCACCCGCGAATGTAAACATTGCCTTATATTTATATTAATGTATCGGATGTAGTCTATATTTATATGTTTTTTTTTATAAGCTGTAAATTTTTAAATAAATAAATAGATATATAAATAAATACAGTGTTCACTGCTTAATGCTTTGACCATAATATCACCTGATACTAATTGACGATGTGGTCCAGGATGGTAAACACACGAAACCTAGAGGTACTGGTTCTCAATTTACACTGCCGAAAGTATCTATCTAAATATTATTATAAAATGTCCTACCACCATGCGCTACGGTTTTCTAGCGATCTTTTCCTTCACCGAAAGCTCAGGCTAATTTTAAAGGTGGAATGTTGAGCTCGAACTCGTGTTTATTGATGCGTAATCCGACCGCACTACCAACTGGGCCATCATCGCTTACGTAATACTTGAGCGATCCCTAGAATACGACGTAGTACACGGAAATGTGTTATCGTAATGCACAGATGATCACATGTGTGTTACATATACGGGAAATCCAATCAATGAATTTAATAATAATATATCAAACTGATAAGATAAGATTGTGCCTAGTAATATCGTAAGACTAGTTTGTAATAGCGGATGCTTTTACTAAGTATGTATGGAGAAGAAACATCAAAGCCGATGGCGGTGGTGTTGTGCCGACTGAGGATAGTACCAGCCTATATCTTCGCGTGGGTGTCGTAAAAGACGACTAAGGGACAAACGAGGTGATGGGCAGCAGGATCCTCTGTGTACCACGAACATCTACTCCTATCGCCAACCCACCGACCAAGCGTGACGATTATGGCAATTCCTCCTTTTTTTGATAGACCTAATCCAGCAGTGGATTTCCTTTGTTTGAATTAATCAATACCCATCAACCGAATTCTGGGTAAGCACGTATTGCTCCCGGAGGAGGTACAGACATTCTCCGCCAAAAAGATTCCACAGTATATCCAGGTTGTCGACCAGGTGGGGGGCAGGAAATATCCTGCCCCCGGAATGATGACCGATGGGTCATGCCTCCCTTAGGGGGGGGCGGGCGAAGAGGTGGGGTGGAGTATATCTCCCCCATCCCCATTGGGCCATTGCACGACGAGGCCCGGTGGGTTCGCTGCAGGGGGCGACGCGGCGACATGCCTAGCAACCCCGTATCGCCCCCATCCCAAATGCAGCGGACGGCCCCGGGGGGTTTTAGTGGGTATTTCCGGACGACTCTCGCCCGGGTGAGTCCCACACTGGCACGGAGCTCGTCACTCTGTGCCCCCTTATCTATTGTATTTGGGGGACACTGATCCCACAAATACAATAGATAAGGGTAGTGCGTAAATGCATTTCCCCCCGCAAAAAAAAAAAAAAAAAAAAGGTTGTCGACTTTAGCAATATAGGGGTGATCACAATAAATCTAAGTAGGTCGCAGAGTTAGAGGACTGTTTTAGCCTACATAGTCCGTATTGGAATAATTATACGTATGTAACTCTATCTTTTAGTAGTGGGCTCAAAACCTACGCTCAACTAACAAACAGCTAAGGCGATATTCGTACCACTTTGGTGGATTTACGCTAGGTTAACTTTTTCGGCTGAGCGTATTGAGTAAAGTTCCGTGAAATTACCAAGGTGATTCTGTTTAACGGCATTAGTCAGTAAAAAAAAGTAGGCAGTCATGGGCACTGCCGGCAGAAGTGAGTACTCGGAACATTGGACAAACTGTTCACTTCATATTTAAATTTCGTAATGATTGTTAATTGGAGTTATTAACATAACCTAAAAACATAAAACTTGGAAATAAATTATATTATGTAATATCTTGGATCTGTGTAATTTATTATTTTTGTATTATCTGTAAAACTTTTTTTTATATAGTTATAACTGTTTTTCGTACGTTATTTTAAGAATACCAGCCAGTTGAATCACAATACCAGCGCTGCTCTGACAGTTTTTAAGTTGCAGTCCAACAATCAAGTTGAGGTTGGACCTAGTTTGCATAAATGCAACACTATTGTTTTATACATACATACATATCATCACGCCTTTCTCCCGTGGGGGTAGGCAGAGATTACGTCCTTCCACTTGCTACAATCTTGACACACCTCTTTCGCTTCCTCTACTTTCATGATCGCTTTCATACATGCTCGTCGGTTATGAGTACTTTTTACCTGGCCTTTATTTAACACATATTGTTTTATCTATACTAATAAATAAAGTTGAAGTGTCTGTTTGTAATATCAAAATAGAAATATGTTACTAAATACATATAAACGTAATATATACGACTATCTGTGCTCCGCGGCTGCGCACGCGTTTCTTATTTTTGATTGACGCGATTGAATTTTTTTATACGGAACCCTAGTTATTTCCCTAAAAATTATTTTCTATTAATATAAAGTAAAAATATTTCTGATAAATTCAAGCACTTAAGTAAAACTGTGCATTGAATAAGATTCTATCATTTTTTTTTACGCGGAGCCCTGATTATTTTCGAAAATTAAAAGTACCCTAAGTTACCCGGACTAACTTTAGCTAGCTACCAAAAAAAGGCCCGTCAAAATCCGTCCAACCGTTCCGGAGATGACCCGGAACAAACTAGTACAAAAAAAAATATTAGGATTCCGTATAAATCAATAAAATAAGAATATATGAAAACGCGGGCGCAGTGGCGGGCACACAGCTAGTATTATAATAAATATGTATTTTCTGTGTGTTTAAATAAGTGTTGTGTTTTGTACAAATAAAAAGTATTTTAATGTTTTTATTTAACAATTTAATGTTGTAAACACAATTATAAAAAAAAGGTAGGTACGCGATTAATTAGCCCGCGGACGCAACGAAATATACATTCTCAGTCTCTGTGTTGTGCACGACTGACGGGGGTGGGGAATCGTACGAGCCGTCCAGGGAGGCGCATACGCAAGGCAGAGAGGTACTTAGTGCCCAGGGCCGCACTCGACGCGTTACAGTATTATTTTCTATTCTCAACCTGCGAAGAATCCTTCTAGTCAAAAACGTTACGACAGTTCGAAATAAACCGTCAAATTTAACGTTGTGATCATAACAGAGAAGGTAAGGAAGCAGTACTCTTTGTTTCCCTTGCCAAATAGTAGGTAAACTGGAAGGCGGACTGTCTGTAGCGACTTCCATTGTGCATATGTGTAATTTCGCAACCAACGTTCTAAAAATTGTCGAGAAATGTAAAACTGCTAACACACATACGAGCCGGACAGCAAACATGGTATGGCGAGCAGCCTAAGTTATCAGTCGCCTAACTATTGGGATGGGAAAAAGGTTTTGCAAAAAAATCGAACATATAAAACGAGAGCACACAGCAGTTATAAAATTTATCTTTTTTAGGTACCTAATTACAATGAAGTCGTTCGTTTTCCTCACGTGCATGTTATGCAGTGCGTACATAGCTTGCGGGTATAACATACTAGTCGTGTTTCCTGTCCCCTCTCGGAGTCACAACACGCTCGGGAAAGGCATCGTCGACGCGCTCCTAGATGCTGGACATCAGGTAACCACCATATTGATTACGGTCTGGCGTTCTAATTACTGGCTCTGATAATCTACACTAACATATCCTTTAACTAACAACTTTGAAGCTTAGAAATAAACTCGAATTATCTTTAAATGTCTATACTAATAAATAAATCTAAAGTGTCTGTTTGTAATGGTCGAAGTATATATTTTTTTACTAAATAGATATGAACGGTACCTATACCTAAAATTCAATTTTTAAAATTTATTTCTTCCTGTCTGTTTGTTCCGGGTAATCTCCGGAAGGGCTGGACCGATTTTGTCAGGACGTTTTTTTTTTTTTTGGAAGATAGCTGAAGTTACTGCGCGTAACTTAGGCGGCTTTAATTTTTCAAATATAATTAGGGTTCCGTATAAAAAAATTAGAAACCATATTACACAGTGAGAAATATATGAAATTCTGACGTACACTAGAGCTACCAGTTATATCAAAATCAAAATTTATTTATTTAATTTAGGCCCTAAGAAATCGCTTATGAACGTCTAAAAAAACACTACCACCGGTTCGGAAAACAACCCAGTCGAGAAGAGCGCAGGCAAGAAACTTGATCTGGTTCTTTTTTTTTATAAATATAATATATATCATTTTTTTTGTCATATAAAAAACTATACAAATTATAGTCTTAATAATGTTAGCGGGTGCGCACAGAGATATGGGTTAATTCCAGACTCACTATCGTTCACGTAATGATCCACCCTGTAATAACCTTTTGAGATTAAGACTTGCTTGACATAATACTCGAACTTACTGTCAGGTAAACCGGTAATGTTACTTGGGATCTTATTGTAAAACCGAATACTATTACCTATAAAGCTTTTATTACACTTACTTAACCTAAAGCGTGGTTCCGGCCAACTTGTCTTTACTTCTAATATTAAAATTATGACGATCATTCACTAGATCTAGCTTGTCTAAATTTTTACGAATATGCATTAAGTTATCGAAAATGTATTGGGAGGGCAAAGTTAAGTTAAAAATTACCGTACTAGTAAAAAACCGGCTTAAGCCTTCTCTAATGATTACAGCTTATATCTACCTCATGCGAGTTTTATTACCAGAAACTCCTTATCGTTTATTAATCATCTATTCGGTATATATCGCCGCTGTCAAAAGTAATAAAATCCATATCTTAACTCACTTGAGAGACCAGACGGTATTTTGATAAGAGAATAGGGAAAAAACATTACAAGACAAATTTCCCGTGTACATTTTTATCGCTATAATCCATCATTCTTTTTCAAGTGCCGTATTTAACTTTAAAAAGTCATTGAGTTAATACGAGTATTTACAAGTACTAGATATGACATCGCATTTAACAAACACGTAAAATAGAATCGCTGAGATCGACGGATATTCCATCCTCCTATCAGATCTTTGGCATATAAGAATGCTTTTTTTTTTTCAGAATCTATCCTTTTTTATTTGTTAACTGACTGTGCTCTTGATGAATTTTTGTAAACGTAATTTTAACTATAAACTTTTTTAATTTACTAAGATACTTCTCGCTGGATATCCACGGAATATGAACGTTTCGAGTATTATTTAAAACTAGCTGTATACCCTTGACACCGCCCGCGTTTTACATATTCTTCACTGCGTAAAGTAGATTATTAAATCGTATCATTAAATCGTATCTTATTCACCATTTCTTGTATTTTAAATTTTTTACGCGGAACCCTAAATATAATCCAAAAAGATAAGTTACGCAGAGTAACTTCAGCTATGTTCGAAATAATTCTCATAAAAATCTGTCCAGCTGTTCCGGAGATTTCCCGGAACAAACAGACAGACAGACAAAAATTAACAATTTTTTTTTTTTTTTATATGGTTACCGTATATTCATATGTATTTAATAAAACATTGTTGTTTTGATATTATAATACAAAAGACACTTCAATTTTATTTATTAGTACAGATGACTATTCCAGTAAATCCATAGGTCGATTTTCCTTAAAATAATTCCTTAAAACTGATTGTGCGATATTTCGTAATAATTATCGATAAGGTTTTACATATTATAACATTAGTTGTGATCGCGGTTCTGCTCGTATTTTTTATTGTAATATAATTATTTGCTATCTATTTATTATATCTATAAAATATTTAGTGATTTGGGACTGTTAAAATATTACGTATGTGAGCAAAATTTTCTGAATCAGTAATTCGTGAGTTAAAAACAAGACAGAGAAATATTTATTTTTTCTAATATTAAAATAATATTTATAGGTTTAGCATTTAACCACAATCTCGTCTGGTATTAAGTGACGATGTGACCTAAGATGGTAAAGATGCTAAGCTTCGCGGTACTGGCTCTCAAATGACGCTGCCGAAACACAGTCCTGGTAAATTTTCAAACTAGAAAATGATGTCTGTTGTCCAGGTGGGTTTAAGAAACTGCCCTAGATCATCATGCTATGCTTAAGTCATGATTACTTTCAGAATCATTTCGAATTTGGTTTCTCTGTATATAGGTTTCTTTTTATAATTAACCCGACTTTAAGAAAGCGATGATGGTTCAGTTGGTATTCTGCGTCAATGGACGCAGGTTCGAACCCAAACTCTATGATAAGTTTTATAACTGCCTCGGTGGCGCAGTTGTATTACTGTACGACTGCCGTTCTGAGGACTCGGGTTCAAATCCCCGGGGTCGGGTCAAGTGGTATTGGATTTTTTCTACTCAGTATAATCCCGGAGCTTGGAATTTATGCCCGATATTGCGGCAAGCTCGCCCCCTGTCATATCCGGGACGGAACTAAGCTCGGCGAAATGTGGGTGGTGTAGTTCGCTATTTCACCTCTGCCTAACCCTTCGGGGATAACAGGCGTGAGCTTATGGTATGGTATGGTAATAAGTTTTTGTTTTCGGTGAAGGAAAACGTCGTGACGCAGCCTGGGTGGCTACTACCGTGAAGTTTGAAAATCTATCGTCAAAAACCAATATGTATGTTTCGGCAGCATCTCTTGGGAGTTAGTACCTTTTTTTTACCTCTAGGATTATTGTATTTCATCGTCACTTAGCATGAGGTGAGATCGTAGTCCAAGTGCTAAGTCTGATACGATATATAACAGAAGGGTTGAAAATATTGTGAAAATGTAACTTGATATTCGTATTGACAGTACTAATTAAAATTTAAAGATGGCTAGATATATTTCTTTTAAAAAAAATTACTGCAAACTTTATGTTACCACATACGTAAAGAAAGAAAAGAACAAGACTGAAACTTATTTTTGTGTCTGGATTATTCAAGGTGTCCTGGGCGACGCCATTCCCTCCTAAGGATGTTGTCAGTAATTTGACTGTAATCGACATTAGCGGGACGACTGCTCACGCGCAAGGTACTTAAAGGTATTCTTTATGTTTATTTACACACACTGAAATGTGCCAGCAGCTTCCTCCGGTGGCAGCTCAAGACGTGTCTCGTTCCCCAACTGGGGAGGCTCTTGACGTCGCCGCAAGCGCTATAGAGTCACACTGACCATGCACTGAGCATCATACGCACAACATTGAACACACACTCCTGCATACAACACGCAGTGCATAGGTCATAAAAGGAACCTTTAAAAAAAAAATTAACATATAAAAAATTTAGGTATTTTCCGAGGAATTTTTAAAAACAGGTAACGGCCAAGCCGACGTTCGTATCACTTTGGTGCCTTCAGCACTCGCCCACACCAAGTTCGGTGCACCTTAAAGACCATTCCAGTCAACAGAAATAGCTAGGAAAAAAAAAAATGTTCCAACAGTTGCAGCCGAAAACCAAGTTTGCCTAGCCTTATTTACTAGCATAATCGTATTTCGAATTCTATTACATTTCGATAAAAAAAAACATCGCAATGAAAGCATATCATGGTTGTATAATATTTTCTGGCTAGCTACCACACTTTAGTTGAAAATCTGTAGTCAATCACTATATAGGCTTAGTAGCGCTCTGACCACAACTTTTTTTTTTGACGAGGGGAATGCATTTCCGCACTTCCTCCATCGAGCCCATCGAAGAGTAAGAATCTCCCCAATGGTGTCGATGGAGGGGTATATCCATCCATTCAACCAAAAAATGTCCACTGCTGGGCATAGGTCTCCCTCAAAGATCTCTACGCCACCCGCATCCAGCGGATTCGCGCGACCTTCAACAAGTCGTCGGTCCATCTCGTGGGAGGCTGATTGCGCTACGGCTTCCGGTTCGTGGCATGAGAACCCGTTGGCATAATTGGACATCAGGTCCTACGAGCAATGTGCTCAGCCCATGGCGACTTATGTTTCGCAATTCTTCGGCCAGTGTCGGTTACTTTGATTATTCTGCGGATCTCCTTTGATTCTCCTCACCTCTGATTCGGTTGCTCTAAACATGCTCTCTCTCCATAGCTCTTTGAGCATCTTTGTGATTGCTTATTAAGCCCTTTGTGAGCGATCATGTCCCAGTGTCGTATATCATTACTGGTAACATACACTGGTCGAAGTGTTTCATCTTGAGACACCGCGCTATTTCAAAGGAGAAAACTGCGTAGCTTCCCGAACGCGGGCTAGTCGAGTTGGATTCAACAATTGGCCCTTTCCCAAAGTTGTGCCTACCTTTTTTTTTTGACGGGGCGAATTGCATTTACGCACTACCCTTACCTTACCTCTGCATTAGTGAGACCGGAGACCCCCAATGCAATAGGTAAGGGGCACGGAGGGACGACTCCGTGCCAGTGTGGGACTCACCCGGACGTGAAGCGTCCGGAAATACCCACTAAAACTCCCCGGGGGCCGTCCACCGCATTTGGGATGGGGGCGACACGGGGTGGCTTTCGCAAGCACCGCGTCGCCCCCTGCGGCGAACCCACCGGGCCTCGACCGTGCAATGGCCCAGTAGGGATGGAGGAGAATACTTCCTCCACCTCTTAGCCCACCTCTCTTAATTGAGAGGTACGACCAGTTGGTCGAAAGTCCGGGGGGCAGGATGTACTTCCTGCTCCCCATAAAAGTTGTGCCTACCTAACTGCTTATATGATTGTATCATAATCCTGTTCATTTAACTTACGTCAATCGATTAGGAACCTAATCAAAACTACCCTACCAAACCTACACTTGAAAAAAATAATCCCGATTAGCCTGATTAATATCCTGGAATACATCGTCGTTTAAAAACACGTGAGATTTTGATCAAAAGAATATCATTTACCTGTAGGCATTGACGTGTCGAACCCGGCAAACTTGAACAGGGGGATAGCATTTCTGAGGAATATGTCGAGAAGTATATCGCGGACGGCAATATCGACGCCGGCGCTCCGGAATGCGATCGTCGACGGAAAGTTCGACGCGGTCGTCACTGAATACTTCATATCGGAAATTGACGCCGGGTACGTAATAAACGGCCGTTGAATTATTAATAATAACAAAGACATATATATATTAATTTATCTATGATAATAATAATAAAGTCATTTATTCCATATTCTAAGCGACATACTGAGTGTTGTTAGTTAAGACCGATTACTTAAATTAATGGATTATTAGACACATTTTTATACCACTGCCTTGAGAATAATTAAGATAAATTTCAAGAAAGCTTTTTGGTATTTAATAATTGTTGCCACAATTAGAAACGCAACGTGACTTTTATTACGCTCTGAAAAATCTATACTAATAATGAAATTCTAAATTTCACGTGTCTGTACATTTTCGTTTTTTTTTGTGACTTTTGTTTGGGACTAAAAATTGGTAATAAACACATTTCTATCATTTTTGGAAATGTCTGTCTGTTTGGTTGTGCAAGTATCAGTTAGTAAATACTAAGTATATTTAAAAAAATCACAAAGTTAATTATAAAGCATATTCTGGGGTAGCGTTAAAACTTTATTTCATTAAAATCGGTTCACTATTTCAAAAGTTATAGTAATTTGAATGACACGCGGTGGCTTTAGCATGAAAGAAAATGTTATAATTAAAATTACATTTTAATCTTATTCGAGAACAAAAAAACGGGACGGGTCGGTTGTCTATTAGAATATAAATGTCTAAATTTCACGCGAGCGATGTCGCGGGCACAGCTAGTATATAATATGTATATTGAATATTTATACACGTGACAGAAGGGAGAAAAACAAAACTAAGCTAAGTTACGCGAAATAACTCCAGCTATCTACCATTAAAAGTCCCGTCAAAATCGCTCCAGCCACTCCGAAGATTACGAGAAACAAGCAAACAGACAAACATTTTAAAATTTGTATTTTTAGTATAAGTGTCGTATATATATGTATTCAGTGAAATATCGTTATTTTCATATTACAAGCAGACTACCTTACCTTTTTTTTTTTGACGGGGGGGAAATGCATTTACGCACTACCCTTACCCATTGCATTAGTGAGACCGGAGTCCCCCAATGCAAATAAAGGGGGCACGGAGGGACGAACTCCGTGCCAGTGCGGGACTCACCCGGGCGTGAAGCGCTCGGAAATACCCACTAAAACCCCCCGGGGCCGTACCTTACCTTACCATGTCCGCGGTCCGGTCCGTACGTGTATTGACCCCTTAAGAAGTTTCACTTCAAAATTGTTTACAATTTATCATTTAGCTATGCCGCCGTGATGCAAGTGCCCTGGATAATAGTTAACGGGGAGCTAATGGTTACTACACACGAGAGACAGTTGGACGAGGTGCGATCCATACCGACGATACCTCTCATGATGAACCCCTCGCCGATTCCCATGACCTTCTTCAAACGGCTGTACAATACTTTCTTATATATAAAAATGGCACTGAACGCTTGGTAAGTTTTAGTTGCTCCATGTTTACTATGATTAGAAAGAAAGAAAGAAAGTGTTTATTTTATTTTTATTTTTTTTTACAATGGACAGCACAGTGACTGCACTGGACCTGATGGTAAGCACAGTGCAATCCAAAACAGCGATGACTGACACTGAACAGAGTTCACTGCCAGTCACCGCTGTCATGCTGGCCTGCTTAAATACCTCTTCACGCCTCTTTTGAAGGACCCAATATCATATGAAGGAGGGAACACGCTGACAGGAAGACGGTTCCATAACCTCACAGTGTGACAAAAGTAGGAGTCAGCAAACTTTTTGGTTCTTGAAGTTATGGGTGTCACCGTGAAACCGTGACACCGAAGTCCTGCCCGCGTGGTTCTGTTATAGAATGAAGAGGAGGGGATCAGCTCAAAGAGCTCTTCAGAACACTCGCCATGATACAAACGGTAGAATACGCTTAGAGAGGCTATGTCCCTGCGTAATTGAAGCGGTTCTATGGAATTGGTGATACCTGCATCATTTACTATGCGGACAGCACGCCTCTGCAACCTGTCTAAGGCATCGATAAGATATTTAGCGGATCCATCCCAGAGGTGCGAGCAGTATTCCATGCACGGGCGAACCTGGGCCTTATAAAGAAGGTACAGCTGCTCGGGCTGGAAAAACCGTCGCACTCTGTTTAGGATTCGGAGTCTCCGAGATGTTGTGGAGATGACATGTTCGATGTGGTCCTTGAGGTTTAGGTCGCTCCGAATATCCATTCCCAGGATATTTAGTCTGTCACGCATTGCAAGCTGAGTGTTCTGAAGAGTAGGGTTGGGTGAAAAGGGGGATTTTTTTTGGGTAAAGGCACATACCTGCGTTTTCTTGGCATTGAACTCAAATACATTGAACTTATTTCCACCATATACACAGCACATATTTTATTAGTATATGTATATACATTACAAACCATAATTTGACTGCAAGTGCTGTACTACGCTGGAAAAAAGACCCCAGACTCAGCTAATTGCTCCCGCAACGAAGGTTGCGAAAGCGCTGGTTTTCAGCCTGGACTTGTAAATGATCCATCATCATTATGTCACGGAGTGTGATACGCCATATATGGATTATTATTACAGATCACACAATAGTACATACATTTAGATGTAGGGGATAAATATTAAAATTAAAACACGAATTACACGAATGTACATATATATATACATACATATAGATAGATAGATACATATTGTAGGGTATTTGTATATGTGGGCGGTTTTATATAATTAATAAATATAATTATAATAATTATAAATATAAATAATAATTATAAATATAATTATAAATATAAATATAATAAATATAATTAATAAAAAAAAAAAAAAAAAAAAAAAAAAAAAAAGTTGTTTTTATGAAGTATTTTGCGTGTATTTACATATATAAGAGAGAGATCCCTGTCAATATCGCTAAGTTTTCGTTGTGCATCCAAAAGAAATATTCGCAGTCGTGTTCTGAAAGTAGCTATTGAGTTTAGCACTTTCAAAGGCGGTGGTATATTGTTCCAGACCTTGGATGCAGCATAACGAAAGCTTCCTCTAAACGTTGCTGGCTTGTGTTTTGGTATTAACAATTTTCTACTTGCACATTCCCTCTTACTCGACACCCAAGTTAGTTTCCTATACAAGTAGGATGGTTCTTGATATTGGATGATACCAAACAAGAGACAAGCCAGATGTAATTTACGACGAGACCTCATTACAATCTTCCCCAACGTTAAATGTCCACAGACGGTAGATGATAGTAAGTTGATAATTAATAATGCCAAAGAACACGTTTAGATGCTTCATGGAAGGTTTGGGTTTAGACAATCTCACATTCGGTTAAATTATGGCCTCGTTTTGCTCGCGGCTTCGTCCGCGTTTCATATAACCTTCAGTGCAAATAATCATTGTAAAAATAATGTTACGATGTTGCAGTCCATTTAATCGTAACAATTTCTGGTGTTTTATTGTTTTCACACGGAACCTTAATTATTTTCTTAAATTTTTCGGTACTAGCGCAGAAAGCAAAGATACTTATTAAAAAAAAGGTAAATTATAGTTACGCGGAGTAATTTAAGCTATCTGCCAAAAAAAGCCCCGTCTAAATCGGTCCAGCCCTTCCGGAGATTACCCGGAACAAACAGAAAGACAGGCAAACACTTTTAACGTTGTATTTTTATTTATAACCAATGTATTTGAAGATTATTTATTTGTAGAGATAAAGTTAAGCTAGTCGATTGAAACGCTTCTTAAAGACAAGAATATGAGAAGATATTTCGAAGCGACGATGACTTTGTTGGTAGTGCGGTAGGATTTCGCGTCAATGGACACGGGTTCAAACCCACCTATCCAACTTTAAAATCAGCCTGAGTTTTCAGTGAAGGAAAACATTGGGAGGAAACCATTGCAGGACATTTTCTAAAAATGTCCGCCGGGTACTTACCACGCTCAAGTTTGTGCTTGGTGCGTTTACCATCCTGAACCACATCGTCGCTTAACATCAGTTGCGATTGCAGTCAAAGCACTGAGCCTATAACGTGAAAAAAAAACCTCAGGCTCCTTAGCACCTTTAAAATACAAAAATAATAATCAACGTCCGCCTTACGCATTCAACTTGACTGGAATTGCAACTTAAAGTCCATAAACAACTGCAGTTCTATCCTGCGTTAGTCAAAATAGATTGTCCGTTCCCACTGACGAGGTCGTTGCCTTGATTTATATAACAAAATCTTCAGACTTTTTTTTTTTTTTTTTTTTGACGGGGGGAAATGCACTTACGCACTACCCTTATCTATTGTATTTGAGGGATCAGAGTCCCCCAATACAATAGATAAGGGGCACGGAGTGACGAGCTCCGTACCAGTGTGGGACTCACCCGGGCGTGAAGCGCCCGGAAATACCCACTAAAAAAAACCCCCCGGGGCCGTCCGCTGCATTTGGGATGGGGGCGACACGGGGTGGCTTTCGCAAGCACCGCGTCGCCCCCTGCAGCGAACCCACCGGGCCTCGTCGTGCAATGGCCCAGCGGGGATGGGGGAGTAAACACACTTCTCAACCCCACCTCTTCGCCCACCTCCCGTAGGAGGTATGACCTAGTTAGGTCGGTCAGCCGGGGAAAATCTTCAGACCTGACCAAAATAAAGCGATTATTGTTGCTTCATTTTAGCGACAACGTTACCTTATCAAATAAATATCAATGTTTACAGGATGGACTATCCAAATCTTTTGGAATTATACGAGTCGCTATTTACCCCCCTCGCAGACGCGAAAGGAGTTCCGCTTCCCCCCTTTAGTGATGCTTTCTACAACGTGTCTATACTGTTCGTGAACTCACACACCTCGTTCGCACCTGCGGCTGTTCTGCCACCGAACGTGATTGATATCGGAGGCTATCACATTGCTGAGACAACGCAACCTTTGCCTGAGGTATCATCTTCTGTAGCATTCCCTCTTTTCGTGCGACTCTTCTAATAAAATACACCTTTCTCTTACTGAAAAAAAAAACAGCGGCAGTAATAAATATAAAGGAACTACTTTCTCAAAACAAACAACAAACAAACATTCTTGATAAGAGGTGAAAATATCTAGTAACAGATGTTTTAAAGCTGTCAAAGAAGTTTCCATAATCACTGGAAATACTGGGAATTTTTATAAACTTTTAACACATATAAAGCTGTTTCTTTTATTTGGCTATTTTACATGGACTCAAAAAATTATTTCTAGTTCTAATTTAGAATAGTGAGTAATTAATAAGTCTTCCACTGAGACGTACAGAATCAATAATATTGAAATACTAGCTGTGTGCCCGCGGCTGCGCCTGCGTTTCATATGTTCTTCACTGCGATTTATTTTTTTTTATACGGAACTTTATTTTTTTTTTTTTGTAAAAAGAGAAAGAAAAAAAATATTTCTTCTAACTTCAAGCATTTGCCCGTAAAACTGTCCATAGAATCGGATATTATTCAATTTTTTACAAGTTTTATTTTTTTTACGCGGAACCCTAATAATTTTCGAAAATCAAAAGTACCCTATGTTACCCGGACTAACTTCAGCTATCCACCAAAAAAGTCCCGTCAAAATCCGTCCAGCCGTTCCGGAGATTATCCTGCACAGACATACAAAAAATTTAAAAGTCGTATTTTTGGTATAGGTATCATATCTACATTTATATCTATATAGTAAAAAAAAATTGACATCACAAACAGACACTCCAATTTTATTTATTAGGATAGACATTTATCATTTGGTGTCGATTTCTTGACAAAATCTATTAAAGTTAGACCATTCAAAATCAAAATAAAAAAAAAACTCTTTATTCAATTTAGGCCCTAAGAAAGCGCTTATGAACGTCTAAAACACTACCACCGGTTCGAAAAACAACCCAATCGAGAAGAGCGCAGGCGAAAAACTCGATCTGGTTCTTTTTTTTTTTTTTTGTTTTGATTGACCAGACATAGCAAGCTATATGTATGGGAGCTATTATAGGATTTTCAAGAACTGCTGGACTCGTCAAAACAAGGCTTCATTTACTTCAGCATGGGTTCAGTGATGAAGTCCGCATCTTTGCCAGCGCACACAAAGCGGGAGCTTTTGGACGTTTTCGGGAAATTGCCTTATACAGTTCTCTGGAAGTTTGAGGAGCAACTTGATAATTTACCGAAGAACGTCCACATCAGATCTTGGATGCCACAATCAAGTATACTAGGTAAGTAACTAATCGCCAGTAACGGCCGACATAATTTTAATACTAGAAGTAATCACAAACTAGCCGTCCCCTTGCTTTAGGCTTAGTAAGACCAATAAAATCTTCTTAGGCAATAGTGTCAGGTTCTACAACATGGTGCTGCAGGGGGAGACGCGGTGCTTGCGAAAGCCACCCCGTGTCGCCCCCATCCCAAATACAGCGGACGGCCCCGGGGGGTTTTAGTGGGTATTTCCGGGCGCTTCACGCCCGGGTGAGTCCCACACTGGCACGGAACTCGTCACTCCGTGCCCCCTTACCTATTGCATTGGGGGGCTTCGGTCTCACTAATACAATAGGTAAGGGTAGTGCGTAAATGCATTTCCCCACGTCAAAAAAAAAAAAAAAAGGTTCTACAACATGGTACCGAAGCACATTACCGATTTACCTGACGATAAGTTTAAGCACTAAGTCAGACAGGTTTTAATATTCAAAGGTTTTTTTTTTACACGGAATAGGCCACTTTGTCTACAATCATACCGGATGTTAAGTGACTATGTGGTCCAGGATGGTAAACACACTAAATCTAGAGGTTCTGCCGGAATACACCTATTGGTATTTGGCGACAGGTTCTCAAACTTGAGGGTGGTAGCTACGCAGGCGGGCATCTCCTAACACCATTCTATGGTTTCCTGACGATGTTTTTCTTCACCGATAACCGTTTTTAGAGTCGGATAGGTGGGAATCGAACCCGCGTCCATTGACGCGAAACGCGGCCGCACTACCCCCCCTGCGCCATCATCGCTTCAAAAACAAGTTATTATAGGGTTGATTATTACGTGAACGATAGTGATGTCTGAGAAGTGACACCCCTCTTTGTGCTTCCGCTAAAACCGTTTATTGTTATTATATAATAACTTAAAAAAAAACAGACCGAGTTTCTTGCCGGTTCTTCTCGACTGGGCTTTTTTCCGAACCGGTGGTAGTTTTTTTTTTCGCGTTCATAATCGCCTTATCAGGGCCTAGATTGAATAAAGAATTTTTTAATTTCATTTCAACCTTTAAGAGTATTCTAGCTAGCTAAAAGGCATTTTTAAGGCTTTTGAATCACCAATTGTGCCGATAGGTACTTCATAAAATGATAATTTTCTACAAAATAACTAGCTGCGTGCTCGCGGCTGCAACCGCGTTTTACATGCTCTTTACTGCGTTTCAGTTATTTATACGGGACCGTAATTATTTTTGAAAAACAAAAGTTAGTTAGTCCCGTTAGTTACGCGGAGTAACTTCATCTATCTAACAAAAATAAAATCCCTTCAAAATCGGTCCAGCAGTTCCGAAGATTACCCGAAACAACGAGACAGACAAAAAAAATTAAAATTGGTATTTTTGGTATATGTATCGTATATAGATACATATGTACTTATTAGAAAAAATATTTTGACATTACACACAAACACTTTTTAGCTCACCCCAACGTAAAGCTGTTCATCACTCACGGTGGTCTTCTGAGCACTATGGAGACACTCCACTATGGCGTGCCACAAATCGTCATCCCCTTGTTCGGAGACCAGCCGGCCAACGCCAACAAAGCAGTCAATAACGGCTACGCTCAAAGAGTCACATTCAGTCACTCGATGGCTGGAGATATCAAGGAGGCGATTCGTGAAATGATGGCGAATGACAAGTAATTCCGTCACGTAGTTATAGCCCACTACTGGACATACTTTTCCCTAAAACATCTACGCAACGATCGGTGTTGCGGAAACCCGTGACCTTAGACATCCGAGACCCGTTGGACCCATCGGGCATCGGTTCTACGAGCATCGTATCCAGCTCACTGCCCCTTAAGTTTGACAGTCCCTTCCCTATATATCCAGAAAACCAACAGCAACACTTAAGAGTTAGTTTTTGAGACTTAACGTGTTACAAATACGAAGCCTTCTCCTGCATTCGCCTGTAAAGGCCCTTCCGGTCAACAGCATCAGCTAAGTCAAAAAAAAAAAAAAACGGTCGTGTAACTCTTAACAGAATGCTTATGGCCATGATGAATGTAGCCATGTTCTGTTGATATATGCCATAAATTATTGTACCAACCGCCTCGAACAGCCTAAAATACACATATAAACAGAAATTGAATCCTATAACATCACGTCCTTCCAACGTACGCAATTACGTTTCGGAAGTCGGAAATTCGGAAATATTCCCAATATTTCCGGTGATTATGGAAACTTCTTTGATAGCTTTAAAACATCTGTTACTAGATATTTTCACCTCTTATCATGATTGTTTGCTGAATACGTAATATAAATAAGGAAGTAGGTGTTCAGTCCGAATAGTGCCAGAATAATTTTGTTAATAGATTTTAGGTTTAATAACCTAATGCATTGCATTGCATTTTCGTAAAAATTTAGACGAGATCGATCTAGTGAATGATCGTCATTATTTTAATATTAGAAGTAAAGACAAGTTGTCCGTCCCACGCTTTAGGTTAAGTAAGTGTAATAACAGCTTTATAGGTAATAGTATTCGGTTTTACAATAAGATCCCAAGTAACATTACCGATTTACCTGACAATAAGTTCAAGTATTATGTCAAGCAAGTTTTAATCTCAAAAGGTTATTACAGGGTGGATCATTACGTGAACGATAGTGATGTCTGGAATTAACCCACATCTCTGTGCGCACCCGCTAACATTATTAAGACTATGATTTGGATAGTTTTTTTACATGACAAAAAAATTATACACATTATATTTATAAAAAAAATAACCAGATCGAGTTTCTCGCCTGCGCTCTTCTCGACTGAGTTGTTTTCCGAACCGGTGGTAGTGTTTTAGACGTTCATAAGCGCCTTCTTAGGGCCTAAATTGAATAAAGTTGCTTTCAGTATATAGATGTGTTTTATTAAGTATGATACGAAAAGAGGGAACAGTAAGAGATATCTGCTCAGGCCGGCGTCACAGGGACGATTGACGATGGACAAACGATTTCTCGACGGTCGTCATTGTTTTTGGATTCCATTGTGCAATTAAAATTAGTTGGATCATAGCCTAATATGGGTCTATGGGTGTAAGACCATGTGTAGTTTATAATTCTTTATTCCCAGATACTACATGAAAGCCAAATACTTATCGAAGCTGTTCAATAACCGTCCGATAGCACCTTCAAAGCTGATCTCGCATTACGTCGAAGTCGCCATTGAGAGCAAAGGTAAATAAAATCATTTACAAAAAAAATATATATATAACGGAAACTTACAGCTCAAAATAATAAATGTAACGAACAAAACTTAAGTTTTTACAATGAGAATAGATAATTATCGTAAGCTAGCTAATTATGGTACAAGAAGAACGTATATATGAATCCTGAAAACCCTTAAAGATACCATTTACCTCTTTCAAATTATGACTTTGATAGTTAATTTGCTTATGCCTGATTTCTTATCAAAGTTTCTTATCTTATTCTTTCTTATCAAAAATCTGCTTTCGAGCAGCTATTTTTGGAACACTTGACAAAGCGATTCCATTGTACTAATGGTAAGGATGCATATCATTTTAAAACTGCATCCAGGTGCCAAATGATAACAACATCGAATGGCTATATTTAAATTCGAAGTTCCTGGCCTTTTCTCAAATCAAATAAATCTTTATTCAATTTGCGCCCTAAGAAGGCGCTTAAGAACGTCTAAAACACTACCACTAGTTCGGAAAACAACCCAGTCGAGAAGAGCGCAGGCAAGAAACTCTTATCTGGTGCTTTTATATCATTTTTTTTTTTCGCATAAAAAACTGTACAAATCATAGTCTTAACTAATGTTAGCGGGTGCGCACAGAGATGTGGGTTAATTCCAGACATCACTATCGTTCACGTAATGATCCACCCTGTAATAACCTTGTGATATTAAAACTTGCTTGACATAATACTTGAACTTATTGTCAGGTAAATCGGTAATGTTACTTGGGATCTTATTGTAGAACCGAATACTATTACCTATAAAGCTTTTATTAGACTTACTTAACCTAAAGCATGGGACGGACAACTTGTCTTTACTTCTAATATTAAAATTATGACGATCATTCACTAGATCGAGCTTTTCTAAAGCTTCTAAACAAGGAACCACTTTGATTACTTTATTGATAGCTCGAACCACGACCAACAAATAATTATCAGAGTCAATATAAAAAAAATGTTGTTAAAATTTTTAAACATTTATAATTAACTAGAAAGTCATCTGTTGCATTAATAAATGACTTTGGAGCTTGCGTCTTCTTTACAAGTTCGGTAATCATAAGACTAATATTATTGCTTGAAACTACTCCTCCGTCTCCTACGTTCTTTAACCTACCTAACTGACAATTCTTATCGGGGGTCATTCCTCTAAGGCCTGCCAAAACCTGCCCAAACTGCCTCGGTGGCGCTGTTGTATTACGGTACGACTGTCGTTCTGAGGTCTCGGGTTCGATCCCCGGGTCGGGTCAAGTGGTATTGGGTTTTTTTCTAGCCAGTACCAACCTGGAGTTTGGAATTTGTGCTCGATATGGCGACAGGCTCGCCCCCGGTCACATCTGGGACGGAACTAAGCTCGGCGAAATGTGGGTGGTGTAGTTCGCTATTTCTCCTCTGCCTAACCCTTTGGGGATAACAGGCGTGAGCTTATGTCATGTTATATCATTCCTCTAAGAGCCGGTTACAATATGTGATCTCAATCTATTCTTTCGAAATTTCAATCCAGTCAGAAAACTGATACATTTTTGGTTTTATATCAATGTTAACTTTTGAGTTTCGATATTCGAAAACCCGCCATAAGTGGTGAACACTTCGTTTAAATTTTCCTTTACTCCCGTCAGGAACAGCACCGTAATTTTTTTCTTTTTTAATTAGGTCATGATTTCCGAACTGGTAACATTGAATCAGGATTGAGAATATGTAAAATGGTAGCGCCTTTTCTACAAAGATAAGCGTCCGATTTTTTGTGTACACTACAATCCGCTGCAAAAAAAAGTCTCTCTTAAAACATTACCGGACAATAGTTTTTTTTTTGCATTACAGGTGCCTTCCATCTCCGATCGAAGAGCTTATTATACAATTGGTACCAGAGAGTCATGCTTGATCAGTTGGTCTTTGTGTTAGTTGTTCTCTACGCAGTCTATAGAACGCTCAGAACAGCCATTAACAAACTTATAAACAATAATGCCAATACAAATAAAATGAAAGCGAATTAATTTGCGTCAGTAAACCTTATTTATGCTCCAACACAAAGCTTCGAGTTCTAGACATTTGGGACTTACAACTGAGCATAATGAACCTTCTTAGTCAAAAATTTAAAATTATGAGTAAACATTACAATTTTTTTTTAATGAATATTGTTACTCTATACCCATTCGACTTTCCCAGACATGTAAATAAGATATACAATATCTCATTTGTTTGTAAGGATCTTACGCAATGTTATTTTTAATAAGGAATAAATCTAGTAACAATTTGGGCGTCATAATTTATTTATCCATGGCCACATTATAAAATTCAACATGAAGCTACCCTTAAGGTAAACGAGTTATTTAAGGGAGATCAAAGTTTACACAACCATAGTGTAAAATACCCTCCTGCTGGATAAAGTAACGATTTACGGTGAACAAAGACCAAGGTTATACAGAACCATGGACTGAAGATACACGTAGAATGCAAGACGCTACACGAAAGGTGCTTTGTCCAGCGGTGGGCTAACACTGACTGAAGATACGCAATTGGACAAATCATTTGACATGACATTCTCTTATAAAACCAATATTGTTACACTTTAGCAATCGAAAATCAAAAGTCTATATATTTCGCCTCAACTCTATATAACATGCCGTCTAAAATTTCCTAAGCCCAAGAAAAATGGTAAAATAACGATTGAAACAAAAACAAAGGTTTTTAAAATGTACTATATTTATTAAGTCTTATAAAAGTGCGACATACTTTTTAAATAAATCTAAATTTTCTTCAGTACGTCGTTTTTCTTCATCGAAACGATGAATTTGCACTTCTCCTTCTGGTGTTAAAAGACCCTGAAATTAACAGCAAATCTGTCAAAATATATTTAAAAAAAAAAAACCGAAGAAAAAGGAAATTAGTTACCATCTATCCATTCTAGATTTTTTATACTGAGTAGGTAAAAACGTCTGAGCTCTTGTTTAATCTTTTTCGATAACCCAATAGACAGATTTATTTGTTATTCCTGAATAGAAAATCAATCCTCAAGCTATTTTAAGGGGCTATATTTGACACCCAACTCAAGCAAGAGTCAAAGGCTATAAAAATCAATTAAAAAAATTTAGCACACAATCACTTTCATTCGACTAAAAGACTAACCAGGGCACTTTCTCCAACAACAAGACCAGCAGCGCTCTGGCCACCACATTCCCCGTAGATATCGCTACTTGTGAGATCCCAAGCTAATAGTGTTCCATCCTGAAGCACTGCGTACATACGACAAGGATTCACCGGAGACCATATAACAGTCTTCACGGATATCTGATGGTAAAGAGGAAGCAAACCCTCTGTTATCTAAAGTTCAGTATATTTTATCACAGTGCATATCAAAGTTAATTCGGCTCGAAGGACCGAAATGTGCTTCACGTGCGTTTTTAACTGTAAATAGTGTATGGAACTCCAGTGATATTTTTTTTTATTGAATCACAAGTTTTGGTGTGTTTTGATAATCAAAAATGTATTAAAAACAAACTTACATTAACCGATAATAAATCGCTTTCATTAATATTAAGGGTGCGTTTCGAAACGCTGCCTATAAACCTTCCTTTATGATCGGACATACATTTTTCCGTCATTTCAAAGGAGGTCGGTATATTCCTGTAATAGGAATATCTTTTAGAATTTTTGATATACAGTTGGAAAGGGGAATCAAAAAATAATGTAGATACTAATCCCATCTCCAAAGGCGTTTTTTTTAAATTTAGCAACATGACTGCACATCAGCGAATTTAAATAAAGTACAGCCGAAGATAAATGATAATTTATCGGCAGACGCCACCATCATACTATGATGGCGCAGTGGACAGTGCGCTAGGATTCCGCGTTAATGGACGCGGGTTCGAATCCACTTATCCAACTCTAGAAAATCAGCCTGAGCTTTCGGTGAAGGAAAACATATCATGGTGGTAGGTCGTTATGTAATACTGTACGCCTGGATAGCTACAACCCTTAAATCTGAAAACCTGTCGCCAAATACCCAATAGGTGTGTTCCGGCAGCATTATGCATCAGGCATTCATGTCTATTTAGTAAAAAAAACTAATTTTGACACATTATAAACAGACGACTTCAATTGTATTTATTAGTATTGATTAAAGAAGACTTGATACTTAATATCGGTTAATTTGATAATATCGTCAAAAAGGAAACCGGTTGCCGAAAAATTCTCGTCGTGACTATGTCTTTGGGGAAAGTGAACCAGATGGTTAATGGAAAACTTTTTCCGTTAATTTCACCTCAATCAGTACTTACTTATTTTGACTGATTTATTTATTAGTATAGATTAGACATTAAATTAAAAGCACATGCAGCTGTTGAAATCCGAAACTCACCTGCAGTCTAGTGTAAGTAGGACCCTGTTCTCTAACAACGAGCATAAATGAACAGTTCCAGTATTAGTGGCCGCTAGAAAATATGGTAAACCTTGCGAAGACACTTCTATACTGGTGACAGATGTCGTATCAGCTGGAGATGAGAGCATTTGCATTAACCTTCTTAACAGTTTATAAGTTAAAACTTATAAACCTTTATTAAACTTTATTTACTCACATGCAACTCCAAACTTGTGAAGTTTAACAACTCCCAAAATAAACCTACAACACAACACTTCGCCCCGGTCTTTCCCCACTAAAACACTTTCACAATCATCCACCCTCAATACTTTTAAACTATTACAAATCACATTATCCTCCCATGTGTTTATATTTTTCCTATCTTGCATAGTACTTTTTCCACTTCTCACGCTGGCAACACTGCTCGGCCTGTCAAATTCAAATTCGGAACTCATGGCGGATTTCGGGCGGGAAAGCGTCCTTTTCAGTTCTCTTTTCTCTAATTTCCTATTAACTAATCTGTTTTTAGCTGCTGTTAAATTAAAAAAAAACTATCTAACACGCCTTCATTATCTTTTAGTGGCAAATCGATGTAACAGGATAAATTAATAGACTGAGTTTTCTCTAATAACATTTTAGACCAGTAAGCTTTCCCTAGATCTTTTGATAGATTTTTACATTTATCTTGTACTACGTTCCATGTTGTCAATATGCCAATACGCTGCAACGAAATCACCTGGAATTATAATTCAAGAACATTTTTTTTAAATTGGTGAGGAAAAAATGTAGGGTTACATTGGACAGAGGTAAATGACGTGTATTAAAAAAGCCCAAAACTCAACATACCAGTGCTAAATAGATTTAAGAAATACAGGATGTGCTATAAAGCCACAAGATGGAAGCTAAACTTTTAGATTTTTTTTAAACATTTTAATTATTCATCAATTACTTTTGAATTGCATATGTTGTGAGTATCATTATCATTACTTATAAGTAATGAAAATTCACGTAATATTCTAAATTTTGCAGTATTTATGCCTTACTACCACTTTTCGTCACACATAAAGAATCCGAATTCAAATATTTCAAAGCCCTCACATAAAAAGTTTCACTTCAAAAGAAGGATTCTCATAGAATAAAGATAGGATTCAATTCGCGCGAGAGTTTGAACACTCAGGTGACGGCCAAGCCGAGGTTCGTACCATTTTGGTAGCCCTTGAGCTGTCACCTTATTGCGGCTGAGTGCCTTCAGCACTCGCCACCAAAGTCACGGTGAACCTGTAAAGGCCCTTCCGGTCAAACAGCATTAGCTTGGCTCGAAAAAAAAATATCATTGAATTATCTCATTAAACATTTTTAAATAGTAAGATCCAGCCTTATCATATTGTGATAGTAAGGAAAACTTCCCTTGAGTACACGGTTAAGTGGGTACACTCATTTGGTATTTTTGAAACAGAATAGAAGCAGTCGCAATTATACTAGAAGCTAAAGAAATAACTGTAATATCTCGTCTTGTTGCCTGATTTTCATTGTCGAATGGCGAATGTGCGGCTAACAATTTAAATCTACAATTGGTTTCATTTTTATGGTAAACTAAACTAGTAATTTAACCACAGCTGTTGAGACTTGACGATGTGTTTAGATTATTATTAGATTAAGCCATGGAAATGTTTGGTTTTTAAGTAGACCTTTTAAGAGGAAGATTGTTTCGTTAAGCGAGGATTTCAACTTGAACAAAAATGATAGGAAATGAAATAGAAATTTGGAAATGCCGACAATTTGAGCTATTTATTTTACCTGAGCGATAATTTTTCTTCCCCCCTCCTGAGTGATCGTATCCCGCGAAGTGAACTCGAGTCCGACTAACCTGTCCACTACGTCACCATCGGTCATAACGTTAGCGCTGCTCGTGTAAGAACACGCATGTAGCGCGCATTGTATGTTTAACTATAAGAAGAAATACAACTTCTGCTAACCGAATGCGAAGGCTTCATGAATCTTGGTTAAAAATAAGAATTCCCGCAGAATTTATGTAGGTTTAGGGGATTTTGGGGAAGTTATACAAATGCTCGTTAACAAGCCAATCATAAAGATTTCAAGCGATGATGGCTTAGTTGGTAGTGCGGTCGGATTTCATGTCAACGAACGCGGGTTCAAACCTATCCAAATCTAAAAATCAACCTGAGCTTTCGGGAAAGAAAAACATCGTCAGGAAACCCATGACATGGTTGTGGGTTAGTTCCTAATAATACCCGCTTAAGTCTCCACCACCCTCAAGTATGAAAACCTGTCGCCAATCATTAATAGATGTGTTCCGGCAGCATCACTTGAAAACCAATACCTCTAGGCTTAGTGTGTTGTCATTCTGAAGCTCATCGTCACTTAGCATCAGATGAGATCATGGTCAAAACACTCGATCCTATAGAATATTAAAAATTATAAAAATAATAATAATAATAAAGCCTTTTATTCGGACAACAGATATACAATGTTTTTATAATAGTGCGTACATGTTTTTTTACCAAAATTAAAATTATTCGTGTATTTGATGCTTTTTAACTTTCTGTAAGTCCGTTTGCCAGTTGGCAAAGGCCTCCTCCAACCTACTCCATTCTGATCTCTCCCTGGCTACTCTAATCCATGTTATGCCTGCAACCTGCCTGATATCATCGTCCCATCTTTTTTGTTGTCTGCCTCTTTTCCTTTTACCTTCCCTTGGGTACCAATGTGTAATTATTTTGCTCCATTTGTCCTTTCCTCTGACCATGTGTCCTGACCATTTCCATTTTAGCCTTTTTATTTTTAGGGTTACGTCATGTATCTTGGTCTTTTTCCTAATGTTGACATTTCTTATTCTATCCCCCCTCTTTACTCCTATCATGCTTCTCTCCATTGCTCGTTGGCAAATAGCAAGTCTATTGGTTATGTTTTTTGTTATGGCCCATGTTTGGCTTCCATACATTAAGATTGGTAGAATGCAAACATTGAATAATTTACTCTTTGTTGCTATATGAAGGTTCTTGTCTTTCATTACTTCCCTTAAGCCCCAATACCTTTTCCAACTGTTTGCTATTCTTCTTTCGATTTCTTTGCTTATGTTATCTTTGGGTGATATCAGTTGACCAAGGTATATATATTCTTCAACATAGCTGATTTGTGCCTCGCCTACATTTATACTGCTTTTATTTCCGTTGGTCATGACTTTTGTTTTTTCGGCATTTAATTTTAATCCTACTTTTCCACTCTCCGATGCTAACTCGTTTAACATTCTATTTAGGTCTCCTGGTGTTTTTGCAAATAACACAATATCATCGGCAAATCTTAAATGTGTTAGAGTACGGCCGTCTATATTTAAACCCATATTTTCCCATTCAAGATTTCTGAAAATCTTCTCCAGAACAGCGGAAAAAAGTTTTGGAGAGAGAGGATCTCCTTGTCTTACTCCTTTTTGTATCTTAAACGATTCTCCTTTCTTTTCTAGCTGAATGCACGCCGTGCTGTTTTTGTATACATTTCTAATCAATCTTATATATTTTTGTTCTATCCCTTGTTCTGTTAACGCCTCCCAGATATTTGTATGTATTAATGAGTCGAATGCCTTACTGTAATCGACAAATGCTAGATAATATATGAGTTGATATTCCGCATATTTTTCAATGATTTGCCTAACAGCATGGATATGATCAAGTACTGAGTAGTCTTTTCTAAAACCTGCCTGTTCTATTGGCTGTTGTTCGTCAAGTTTTCCCTCTATTCGCTTAAGTACGATCTTTGCAAATATTTTGTACAGGTTGGACATTAAACTTATGGGCCGATAGTTTCCGATATCGTACTGATCACCTTTTTTATACAAAAGGATTACATTGGATTTAGTCCATTGCTGAGGAATCGTTTCTGTGTCGATGATATCATTGAAGATTTCTTTGAGAATAGGTGTTATTATCTGTTTCGTTTGTTTTAGTATTTCGTTGCTTATTCCGTCGGGTCCTGGAGCTTTATTGTCTCTTTGGGTTTCTATAGCGAATTCTATTTCTTCCTGTATGATACTGGGTACGGATGAGATTTCCAACAACTTTATTTCTCTTTCCGCTATAGTACTTCCATATAGTTTCTTGTAGTAAGATGTAGCAATTCCCAATATTCCTTGCCTTCGGTTTTCCTTTAAGTTATTATTATTTTTCATCTGTACGATCCAGTCCTTTTTGTTACTTAACTCCTTATATGCTTTTTTTTATTCCTCCTGTCTGTAAAATATGTCTCTCTATTGTTTCCAGTCTTTTCTGAGTTCTATCCTTTCTAATACTTTCTTTTATTTCTTTGCTGAGTTTTGCTATTTCCTTTCGATTTTCTTTGGAATTTTTTCCATTAATTAGGTCAGCTCTTTGGTTAAGAAGGTTTAGTAGTTTTGGTAGTCATACACTTGTTAGATACGTCTTTATTATTAGTTCCATGTTGAATAGCTGCTTTGATTGTTCCTTCTAACCAGTTGTATTTTTCTTGCACCTTCATGTTTGTTGTCTCTTTATTGTAATCTATAAGTTTTGTTGTTATAGAATTGGCTATTTGGGCTAATTGGTATTTGGTAGGTTTTGTGTTCGTCGTATTGTTTCTTGGTCTTGGGTTTTTTGGCGGAGTTGTCATCAGTTCTGCTCTAATAATTCGATGGTTGGTATTGAAATTCAAATTGCTTATAACTTTAATGTTTGAGAAGTATCTGCTTTTATTAGTCATTATAAAATCTATTTCGTTTTTTGTTTTCCTATCAGGTGATATCCAGGTCCACATCTTACTTTCTTTCTTCTTGAACATTGTGTTTAAGATTTTTAAACCATTCTCCTGTGCAAAGTTTACAAGCTTTGCTCCGTTTCTGCTTCTGGCCTTTTTTCTATATATAAATGGTCCCAGGACTGTGTCTTCTTCTGGTTCTCGTTTTCCAATTTGGCCATTGAAGTCTCCTATCACAACAAGATTTTTATGAGCATGATCTTGGATTGTTTTATTTAACTCTAGGTAGAACAAGTCCATTAATCTTGTATCGGATTGTTCCGTGGGTGAGTATACTTGTATGATGGACCATGGATCTTTGTATCCCGGTAGCTTAAGATTCATAACTGCTACGCGCTCTGATACTCCTATAAAGCTTTCCACATAATTTGTGAGGTGTTTTTTGATAATAAAACCAACACCATACTGACCTGGGGTCGTTCCTATATGGTAAAGAAGGAAGTCTGGATGGGAAATAATTCTTTCTCCCATTCGCCTTACCTCACTCAGGCCGACAATGTCCCATTTGATCTGTTGTAATGCATATGTTAATTCTGTAAGGTTTTCATCGTTTTTCAGTGTAAGTACATTGATGGCTGCAACATAGATTTTTGCTCTTGTGTGACTGTTTTCGCAATGGTTTTTCTGTGTAGTTGGAGGGTTGTGGTCTCTATCCCCCACGAGGACCAATCGGCTTGGGGGAGATTGTGTTATTTCTTTTGTTTGGTTTTCGTAATTTGGTTGGATTGTCCGTTTGCCGGTTGTTAATTGCTATTGGTTTTTATATGTGAGAATATCAGTGAGAGAGTTTGATCGGATTCTCATCAAATCGAAGGCGTTTGTCCTGTTAGTTTTAATAGAACTTATCGTTTGCTGCTTTTTAGGTTTAGTGGTAGATGTCGACTGTGGTGAAGTAGAGAGTTCTCTTTTCCTTTTGTCGGAGTTGGGTCCTTTAACTACTAGCTTATCATATTTCAGAAAAGCAATATTTCCCTTTTTCTTCTCCTCTAGTAGCTGTGGTATCAAAGCCTTTCTCTTTTCTATAACTTCCTTAGAGTAGTCTTCCGATATATATATTCCCTTTAAACTTTTTTTATTCTTTATAATTTGGTCTCTTTTCCACCCGTTTGTAAATGATAACAGCACAGGTCTTTGTTTGTTTTCGACTTTATTATTTCCTAGACGGTATAATCTATTCACGTCATTTTCTTCCACAGATAAATTTTATATCTCTTTTAAAGATCTCCTTGACGGTTTGAAATAGCTCTACTACCGATTTATCTCTCTCTACTAACCCATAAATAATTAAATTGTTACTTTTCTTCTCTTTTTTTAAATATTCGATTTCGTTCTCCAGGTTACAAATTTTTTGTTTCAATTTTTCATTTTCTTCAATCATAGGAGTTAGTTTTTTTCATCTATCCGATCCATTATATTCTTCGTAAGAGATTCTTTTAGATCATTTATCTGTTATCTGTTTCTCCATTTCTATCTTCATTTTATCAAATAATAATTGAAATTGCTCATCCATGTTATTTAATGAGGTTGTGTGAAACGAAACGTAAATGCAAATTGGTAGAAAGTGTTTATTTGTAATGGTAACACTCAGGTTAGTCGTTTATCTCTGGTTGTCAGTCGATTGACAGTTCAGGTATTGTTGTTTATTTTACTGGCTGTCAAGTTGACGTTGAATGTTAAATAATAAGATTATGTTGTATTCTAACCTCAATTTTGGATTTATATTTGAGCTTCACTTTTAATGAGTGGTTCTTGAGAATATCCAAGAATTATTCCTTCTATCTTGATCCGATGTTGTTTTGCTGTCGTTTGTAGCACTATAGTTCCAAAAGTGTAACTTTAACTATTTTTATTAAGTGTTTTATTGACGACGAAAATCACAGACTTGTTGACACTTCAGCGAACGGAAACCATTAAAAATTATAGTATATTTTTAATATAATAAGCGAATATAACGTACGATGCATAGAACCATCGTTAAAAGCCTTTTCGCACAAATTAAATCGAGATTCAAAAATATACATCCTCATACTAAAAACGTACCGAATCCTCATCTACGTGGCTGTTCTTCGAGTTCCATTCACGGTCCTTTTCGAATTCAGTCAGATTATCGGTATTGATTTCTACTAAATTAGTAGAATCCTTTTTATTGGCAACACTATTACGACAAGTCGGTTCCCCTGAGAGATCCCACAAGTGTATTGTACTGTAATCATTTTATTTCAATACGGCAAAATTATGCCTGATATTAGAACAACAATCCGAAAACAGCATAGGGTTTAAGCGAAACCTTACGGTCTGGATATAAAAAAATATTAAAAAAATCTAGCGCCAGAACACTAACACCAGTTCGGAACAACAATCCAGTCGAGAAGAACACTATTATTCTATACTCACTCGACTAGAAATTCGATCTGGTTCCTTTTTGAAGTGAAAAATACTTTAGCGGCTTTGAGCGATTTTCGTTAAAGCAAAACGATATAGATTCGCGTTACCAATGCTATGACGTCAACCGCCAACATGCTACAGTATGTCAAGTGTAAGATGACATTTAGTCGCATTTTTATATTGCCACGATTAAAATATTTTCTCAGAAACGTTTATTATTAAATCCATTCTGTTTTAAATTCGTTTCGAATTTATCTATTTTTCTTTGATATCTATTTAAATGTGTTTAACTTTAAACGTATTTTATTTTACTTCAAAATGAAATTTATTTTAAATTCAAGACACTGAGTTTATTTAAACAATAAAAGTGCATTTTTTCCAACCTTCCTAGTATTTATTATACTGGGAGACACTAAAATGCGACAGGCCAAACTGAAACACCACATGTTACAGTAGTGGTGATCTAGTCGAACGCAATAACCGTAGTAACCCACAATATACAGATTAAATAAAATTCATTATGATTACAATGAAGCCTTTTAATTGAAGTCGAAATCTTCACACAGATAGCAAAAGCATAAATTCCTAAATTCGTTATAAATTATTTAGTAAAAGTAGACGGAGAAGATTTAGAAGAATTAAAACTACGAACTATTTATAGTTAATTAAAATACTTCCTTCTACCTTGGGTGTTAATAAAAAAAAGAAACCTCACCCATCTTCCAAAGCGGCGACGAAGATCCCATCACTATTACCACTAAACCTTCCAATTATAATATCATCAATAGCGACTAAAACTTTCAACGGTTCTCGGTTGGCAACACTGATGTCCCATAGACACACGAAATATTTATTTTCAATAACATTTAACCTATGAACGGTCATTAGCAAGTTGCTCGTGTTCACCGAGAAAAATGATTGAGTGATTTTTGAGGGCTTTAAAAATTTATAATCGTCTGTATATGTATCACGTGGTATTGTTATAAAACCTTTACTGAAAGGAACTTTCGTACCCTTTATTTGATCAGTAAATACAGTATTGCCACTATTAAAACTTAAAATACTACTTATTCTGCTTTCGAACTTTTTCAAAACTCTCTTCAATCTATCCGAATTGTAGGGTTTATTTTTCAATTTTGTTTTATATTTCTCGTATGGCAACATCTCAGTGACACCGACGCCATCTTTCTGTTCTAGATATATCCTTAGCGGATTCCTTTTGTATTCTTGATTTAGAATCTGATCTGTTTTTGTGACTTCATCGCTTTTATGTGTCATATAATTGGTTTTAATGATGTAATCTACTGTAAGTTTGCTATATTTGAGCGCATGAATGTCTTTATGTAAATATATGGAGTGCTTAGAAAATTCAACAGGATGTTGCGTCCATTTATGACTGAGGAATATCTCATCAGTTTGTGCCTCCTCAGAAACACTATCTTCGTTCGTCTGAACACTCGTTTGCGTATAATTATTTCTTCCAAATGTTGCCATATACGTATCATAAGAAACGGGTTTCAACTCAAACAAACTATATGTCATTTCGTGTAAACTGATCATGCTCAGTAAGTCTTTAGCTCGTTGTTTCAAACGTTCAAATATTAGCTTTCTCCGCTTATTCTGTTTTGTTTTTGTAAAATCGAGAAAGAGTGGTCTGAAATACAAAAAAAGAGAGCTTTCGCAATAACTTATTTTAATTCCCCCAAGTGTTTTTTTTTTAAATCATCCTGAGGTAAATTTTTAATTTTTTTTTTAAAAATGCAAACGGGAAATTTGGTATTTTAGATGCATCCAGCCGTGTTGTAGTGTAAATGTTATATTGGGCTCTTACAAAGGTAATTTCTATATATAGTTTTCCTGTGGAAATATGACCGAGCAAAAAAAAACACTAGCGTATAATGCCTCATACACAAATTGTAGTTCAGAATAATAAATATCGATTTACGCTTTTCTATCGGGTCATAGTGAGTCAAAATAAATAAGTATTAGTTAAGGTGAAATTATCGGAAAAAGTTTTCCATTAACCACACTTTCCCCAAAGACATAGTCACCAGGAGAATTATTGAGCAACCGTTTTCTCATTTGACGTTATTATCAAGTTACGTTTCAAAGCTTCTTCTAATCAATACTAATAAATAAAATTAAACTGTCTGTTTGTACTGTCAAAATTATTTTTTTACTAAATAGACATAATTGACCAAAGATACAATTTTTATCTGGTCTCTGTCTGTCTGTTTGTATTGAGTAATCTCCGGAACGACTATACCGATTTGGACGGGATTTTTTTTTTTTTCAGTATATAGCTGAAGTTACTCCGGATAACTGAGGGTACTTTTAATTTTCGAAAATAGGTTTCCGCGTAAAAAGAATTATCCTCATAAAACTTTGAATAAAATCGGATTCTATGCACAGTTTTACGGGCAAGTGTTATAATTTATGAGAAATATTTTTACTTTATCTTAGAACTAATTTTTATTTCAGTAAAATATTTAGTGTTTCGTATAAAAAAAAATTAAAACGCTGTGAAGAATATATGAAACGCGGGCGCAGCCGCGGGCGCACAGCTTGTAATAAATAGAATTTGGCATAACACCCACATACTTATAAATATCAATATATTTGACAAAGAGCCATAATGACTAAATAACTAAACAAATGTAAACGACACTACACGAAATCAAAATGGATCAAAGTGGATTCAAGGAAACAGTTTAAGAACATTATACTTAATTTTATAATTATCTCGACATTTCTTCGCCCAAGTCTGCAGGATAGAGGGCAAGATTGTTACATTTTTTGAAGTTATACTTCTTTAGGCGCGTTATGAAAAAATGATGAGAGTGAAATTTGAAGATGCGCGCGCATCTGTGACACGAAATGAACAGTATGAAGTTGTCTGCTTAACCGCTCATTAAGTCTCGTTAGTCGCGCATGTTGGTACGCTCGTCACCATCAACATGTTTCTAGTTTATACATTCACAACACGTGTTTTAGTTTCATACAACTGCTACATTATATATGTGCTAATAAATTATATTCAGTAGTGATTTAAATTGAATATTTTGATTGATATCACTTACTATTTGTGAATATTAGTGAAAAAAACATTGTGCTTATATACTTTTTCAAGTGCTCCAATATAATTGAGGTTAACTATACGTATGTATTATTTATTGATATAAATTAAAATACTTTTCTTTAATATAATTAACACTAAATATTATTAAATTATTTTATTTAATTTTTCAAATTTAAAATGAACTTTGTTGATTATCCTTTTCCAATCCTTCTATTATTTTATTGTAATTAATTATTTGCATGCAATTAAAAACTATTTTTTAATGATGCCAAAGAAGTATAACTTCTCACGCGCGTACATAACGTACACGCACCCATTTTTTTTTCTCGAAATAGCCTCAATGCTTTGACCACAATCTCACCTGATGTTAAGTGACGATGTGGCCTAGGATGGTAGACACACTAAGCCTAGAGGTAGTGGTTCTCAAGTGATGCTGATGGAACACACCTACTGGTATTTGGCGACAGGTTTAGAAACTTGAGGGTGGTAGCTACCCAGACCACCCACCATGCTATGGTTTCCTCACGATGTTTTCCTTCACCGAAAGCTCAGGCCGACTTTAGAATCGGATAAGTGGGGAACGAACCCGCGTCGATTGTCGCGGAATCCGGCTGCACCAGCCGCTGCGCCATCATCAACTTCAGAGTGGCACACGTCTTACCTGTCGAGTAAATCGACATTTACTGTTTTCATGCTGGAGACAGCGCTTGAACCGCTCATCTCTTGGAAACCTTCATCGGTGAGTGATGTCTTCTTATCGTTTGAATCTTCTGCATCTTCTAGAATATCCTCCATCTTTGATGGTTTCGCTTTAGCTGAACGATCGCGGAGTTCGTAGCTCCCTGGACGTATTCGAATGATCAAATCGAATATGTCTCTGTTATTGTCAGTACCAAACTATTCGTACATTCACGCCCGCGATCGAAATTCGACCATAACTCATAATGCTTAAAAACGCTAACAATTTTCTTTGCTTCATTTTTTTTTGAATAGTTCAAATCTCGGCTTGGCCGCTACATATATATATATACAGTAATACTCCGCTTAGCGCGACCCCGTTACGCGCGGTTTCACTATAACGCGAATGTTAAATTTCGCGCTCAAATGCCTCGCATTACGCGAAAGAGTGCGTGTAAACATAATGTAAAGACAATAGATGTATTTTTCCGTAAAAAATAAGAGTATGTATCGCATAAAGTGTTCTTAGAATTAAAGTGATTGATTAAAATGATTTGTATTTTTTTGTATTAAATTTTGACGTATGTTTAATCACAAACCTCGATATACGCGAATTTCAGTTAACGCGATTTTTTTCGGAACGTATCCCTCGCGTAAAGCGGGGTATCACTGTATATACGTAGACACACATCTATCATTCGTGGGATTTTCGGAATAAAAAATTATCCTATGTCACTCCCTGGGTTTCAAACTATATCCGTACCAAATTTCGTTCAAATCGGTCGAGTAGTTTTTAAATTTATTCGTTACATATAAATATTCCCTCTTTATAATATTAGTACCAATGAATTATGAGTCATATGTCACTTTCGAGAAGGTTTTACTTTAAGTAATTCACAATGAAGAGCAAAACAAAACGCAAGGAACCTTTGTTTTATCGTTAATAAATAAAAAAATGTAGAGATTAGCTAGGATTTTTTTTTGACCTAAATAATGCTGTTGTTGTAAAGGCCCTTACAGCTTCACCGAACTTTGGGGGCGAGTGCTGAAGGCACTCAGCCGCAATAAGGTGACTAGCTCGAGGGCTACCAAAGTGGTACGAACCTCGGCTTGGCCGTCACCTGAGTTTTCAAAACTCTCTCGCGAGTTGTATCCTAGCTATCTCTACATTTTTTTGGGAATTTATATACATACATATATATATATATATATATATATATATATATATTGTTTAATGCTTAACCAGGATGCGGGTTACAAGAAAAAGAAAAGGTATAACTGACTCACGGCCAACACCTGGATCTCACACTCGCACTGTAAACCGCTGGGTGGTTTTTCTGATTTATTTCTTGAATATTTTGTTTTCTTTCACGGAGCACTCGCGAGTTTCGGTTTTTGTTATTAACGGCACACACTACTGTTTTTATTGGCTAGCGAGCGCCCCGGTAGCACGCGTTGCGATTGGTGCATTATGGCCGCGAGATTTAAATGGGTAAAGGAAGGGATGAAAGGAAAGGTTAAGCTTGTCCATATATATATATATATATATATATATAAACTATATGTCAAACTAATGGTAGCGTGTGAAGAACTGTATTGTTTTATTATTTTAATGAATTTTTTTTATGCATAATTCATAAAAAAAATATTAGCACTCTGCTCTCCTACTCAATCGAAACTATAAGGGTGCGAAATTTAACACTCGTCCGCACGCGAAATTTTCGTAAAAAGGGGTACAACATTTTTGCTTCACGTGTTAATGTCATGATCTAGCTGAGTGCCCGCGGCTGGGTCCGTTTCTCATATACATTTTCACTGCGTAATATATTTCATTTTTTTTTTATACGGAACCCTAATTATTTTATAATACTTATTTTGCTATCAACATTAGGCAAAGGTGTTTCTCACAAATTCAAACACCTGCTAGTGAAACGGATTGAATCGGATTTTATTTACAATTTTATGAGTTTTCATTTTTTTTACGACAAAAGCCTAGTTATTTTTGAAAAACAAAAGTTACGCCAAGTTACGCGGCGTAACTTCAGCTATCTACCAAAGGCTCGCCCCCTGTCACATCCGGGACGGAACTAAGCTCGGCGGAATGCGAGTAGTGTAGTTCGCTACTTCACCTCTGCCTAACCCTTCGGGGATAACAGGCGCGAGCTTATGTTATGTTATGAGTGACGATTGCAGCCGACTATAGAGAATAACCCTTAACCTGCTGGGGTACTTAACCAGGCAGATATTAGAAAATCCAAAATCCGAAATCTCAGTAGTGGGATGGTTGGACATCGCGTCCGTTTACATGGGCTGGAATTCCTATCCTGATCTTGATCTTTTTAGTGAAGTGAAACGTGAAATTATGCTGGAATATTTTTTAATATTTTCATATTTTACCACCGTCCTCAAGAAAAAAACTATATCGCTAAGAATCTATAAGTCTGTTCCAGCTTCATTACCAAAAAATTATTCTCTCTATATAGGGGGAAATTGTCGCTTTTTATAAGGTAAAATTGATATTGAGACTCTAAATGTATGAATGGTTATAAGCTAAAACATCGACACGATCATTGTTTTTTTTTCCCGTAAAATTCCTATGTCTATTTCTATCCCTCACGCTCTCTCCGCTACGTAAGGCGGTCAGAATTTGAACGACAGACATCAAAGAACGAACTTTTAATCGTTTGTTATTTAAGTAGTGGCTTCAAAATACTTTATAATGATCGCTTTGCTTTTAGTGATATATGAAGAACTGGAGAATAAGTTAAAGCGAACCCCCGCGAACAATTGTTAGTTAGGCTTAGTCGGCAGTGCGGTCGCCGGATTTCGCATCAACAGACGCGGCTTCAAACCCACCTATAAAACTTTAAAATCATCCTGAGCTTTCGGTGCAGGAAAACATCGTGAGGAAACCATAGCATGGTGGTAGGGGATTTTAAACTATCACCCTTAAATTAAAAAACCTATCGCCAAATATCAATAAGCGTGCAGCGTCACTTGAGAAGCAGTGCCTTCTAAGCTTGCTGTGTTTACCAACCTAGACCACATCCTCACTTAACATCAGGTGAGATTGGGGTCATAACACTGAGCATATATCGTGTAAAAACATTGAACCTAATTTATTATAAAATGTCCTGCAAAACAGTCGTATCTTCAAAGCCATCGCGGTGTATGTCTAAAGCAGAGTGTAACACAGTCATTCGTGGACCAACAACTTATCAATATATATATATAATGACGTACAAACTAAAACTATTATTTTAGAATTAATGTCTCTAAAAAGCACACACACACACATTATATATATTTGGTTAGAAATAGATCAATAATCACATTGCAAATTCACTAATAAATCCTACTCACCTGAATCTAACATTCTCTCTTCATCTCGAATTTCTTTCGCTCCTTCATCTATTACCTCATCACTTTGAACTGTAGTAGTATTATTATCATCATCACCGATAATTACATCACCATCACCCATCGTTTCATCATCCCCGTCACTGTGATAGGAATCGAAATCAGACTCGTAACTTTCAAAATCATCTTCATAGCTGACTTCTTCATCGTCGCTGGTTTTTTCAACTTTCCCCTGATATCCATAAATTTTTATATTATTTTCAATATAAAAAACGTACAGTCCGAACCCCATTTATATATTGTTACAACACAAAACTGCTATTAATTATAATTATTGTCATTTCACTGTGACGCAGATAATTGCTACTGGAATTACGTCCGGTGATGTCATAGTTCTTAAAGTAAACCCTAATATTTTTTGTTATTTAGAAAAGTTGAAAGGTTTGTCCTGGTATGGACATGTTATGAGAAGAGAGGAAGCGGATGTGGGTAAAATAGTAATGAATATGAATGTGGAAGGATGGAAGAGTAGAGGAAGGCCAAAGAAAGTGTGGATGGAGTGTGTAAGAAATGATATGAAAGAAAAAGGAGTGAATGAAGAGATGACGGCTGATAGGGACGTGTGGAAGAAGAAAAACATACTGCGCCGACCCCAAGTGAGTTGGGAAAAGGCAGGAGAATGATGATGATGTTCACAAACAAGACATCATACCGAATAATGTACGATATATAGGGTAATTTTACAAATATTACGTAAGGCAGAGTGTAAAAAGTGTGCCTTTAAAAAAAGCCTACAATCTATGTTTACATATGCGATCTTAGTTTTATCTTTGCTAATGGTAAAGAAGAGGGAAAATATCAAAACTGTATTTTATGGCATTATAACTCGAAAACATTCTGTTCAATGGAGAAAGTTGTCCGACATTGGTTTTGCATTGAGTTATGAAGAAATTTTTTCTAATAATTACGCGACTACTAGACAGAGGTACTTCAAAATTTAGTTTTCCAAGCGAGTCCTCGCAATCAACAATCCCATGTATCAGTTTATACAAAAGGATAATATCCGCAGCCTTCCGTCTTTTATATAAATCTTAAATTTTGTAATGAGTCAGTCTAGCTTCATATGAATTTAAAGTTCCACATTTATTATCCGAATAAGTTATATGATATACAAAACGCTTTTGTACTCGCTCAATTCTATATGAGTGTAATTCGTAACGTGGGTTCCACACTTGGGTTCCATATTCTAAGTTACTACGTATGATCGCATTGTACACTGAAATATTAACCTTTGGGTCGCCAAACGATTTGAGCTGTCTAGGGATAAAACCTGACAATCGGGCAGCTTTACATACTACCTCATAATCTCCCTACCCTTTTCCCATTTTTATTTCGGGTCGGCGCAACATGTCTTCCTCTTCCATTCCTCTCTATTTGTTGTCATCTCCGCATTCACTCCTTTCCTAAGCATATCATCTTTCACACAGTCCATCCATCTTTTCTTTGCTCTTCCCCTTCCCATGTAACCGTCCACATTCATATCCAATGCCTTTCTTACAACATCCTCATTCTCCCTGCGCATCACATGTCCATACCAGGTCAAACGACCGCCTCTTAACTTGTCTGTAACGTTCTTGTCTTGGAAGCTTTACGTGTAATTTGATCAATATGATACCGAAAACGTAACTAATCTGTCCATAATTACCCCTAAATCACGAATACTGGAGACCTCAACTAATGGGACATTATTGATATAGTAAACAGCTTGTATAGGGTTTCTTTTTTTGAAAATTTAATAAAGTATAATAGCATTTATCAATTAATGAAATAAATTAATATATTATATGAAAATCAGTTTATATTATGTGTGAAAAAATAACTGTAGAACCGGTTACAATAATAAGTCTACAAATCATTACGGCCATTATTACTTATTAAAGGCTTCATTACACATTTATGGAATTCTTTACGGACTATCAAAAACGATAAATAATCAATCTATATCTTTTTTACGTTAACTCTAAATTTTTTTGTTTCAAAATTCACAAAAATAGGACCAAGCAGCCCACGGGGACTACCGTTAGAAGCGAAGACTCAAAACTTTGGAAAAATTGATTTGTAATATTTCTATTTCAGCACTCAAACGTCACCTTATACTTGACAATTGGCATACTATATCATGTTGACGGATGACGTCATGGCATTAGAAACTCGAATCTTTAGGTTTTTCACTTGCCGAGAATCGCTCAACACCGCTAAATAGATTTTCACTTTCACAAAACTCACATTAATCGTAAATTGACTTACCTTAGAATCTATCCTAGATTTTTGTTCCTGCAAATCAATATAAAATGCTTTAGGTTTAGCTGTTAATTTTCGCGATAATTTCAACATTTCCGCGTTATTATCTACCATTTCTTCGGTTAGTACTTTTACTTCGTTCTCCATTAGAGTTCTAGTTTTTGTACGTACGTTGTCTTTCGAAAACTTCTACTAAATTCCTCGTCTTACTAGATTCTTCACGATCGGTATTGATTTTACTTGTTTGTTTTGCTTCTAATACGCCTTTATTTAATTTACTTCCAACGACTTCTTTTGGCTTTATAACTTTTTTAACGACATCCTTAGTCGAACTGGTTTTTGGTTTTTCCAATTCTTTATTATTCTCCAGTTGTTTATGATTTAGTTTCTTTTTAATTATAGGAGAATTTACAGTCACACTTGATGCTGGCAACACTGTAGTCCTTCGTGGAGTTTGTCTTGCTGAATGTCTTGCCTTTACATCCTCGTTCCTCACTTTTATATCTTTCCTATTGTCTTGGCTGACAGATGACGACGATGATTTTAAAGTGCTTTTAATTGGTGATACATTTCTGCTTTTCTGTGCAGCACTCGACAACTTCTTAGGTGTTTTCGTGTCTTGAACACTGTTCTTACTCTTTTGCCCGTAAATATCTGCAGTTGTTTTGATACAAATGGCCTAGGAGTTGACGTACTGTTTATAATAACTTTATTTTTTTCATCGTGTACTTCTTTTAGAGTAGTTTCTCTTTCTTTAAGTTTTTCTTTTTTGATTACTTTGTCGTTCTTCTTCATGTTTTACTTTGATAAAGATTCATATATTCAGCAACGTATTTTCATCTGCAAAGTGTATTAGGCACTCAGTCAGAAAATAGTAACCAGCACAGTCTTACCACAATCATACGAACCTAAGTATGAGGTATGTTACCTGCATGTCATTCCGTAAAATTCTGCGTTGACGGTTCAGTGGTAGTGTGGATTCGGATTAAATTTGAATCAACCTATTCTGTAATTAATCTTCTTTTTTTTACGCACTACCCTTACCAATTGCATTAGTGAGACCGAAGTCCCCCATTTCTGTAATTAACCTAAGCTTTCGTTAAAATAAAATAAAACCATTGTATAGTTTTAATGCTTGCCTGGCTAACTACTAACACTTCTTGGTGTGTTCCAGCAGCATCAATTAAGAGTCCGTACTTCTAAGCTTAGTCCTACCATCTTGGCATATACAATCACTTAATATCAGGTGAGATTGCGGTCAAAACGTTGACTCTATGTAGCTAAAAATGACCTTTGATAAACCTAGTATTAAAGCAAAAAATAAAAAATGGTCACAACTTAATTTTGCACGAGAACCTTACCACTCCACACTTCTTTCTTTCTTTACATAAACTGGTCGATCTCTGACGATAAGTCACTATGACGAGTGTACTATAATTGATAAATGGTGGTCACAATCCACTCTTTATTTTTTCGACTTGAAAAATCGGACAATTTTTTTTTTCAATGTCACAACTGTGCGCATACTGTCGTTCTTTGTATCTGTCTGTCTGTTTTATCCGCTAACTTCGCCCAAACCACGAAACGTATTTTGATGCGATTTTCGTTCTCATTTTAGATCTTTTTTTCTACGGAACGTATACCATAAATGTTTGATAATATATACTAATTTCCAGTCATAAATACTTTATAATTAAGTGGCAAAAATATTAATTTTTAAATTTTTAAAACTTCCCAGCAACTTGTCCCTGTCTCCTATGACTGACACACAGTTCCTAAAGGACCCAATTATAACATCAAGGAGTACGAAGTCACGGATAAAACTAGTAATAATTTATAATACTCACAAAGATAAATTATTCTCTCTTGACCTTTTATTGCCATAATACGTACATAATTAGTTCTAGGTACAACAATACTTGAGAACTAAATACTGTCTTATTTGAGATATGATTACTTAATTGCTAATAATTAATATCATTTGACCTAAATTCATTTATTTATTTCGCAAACACGCGTTACGTATATATTAATGACGTGAATACAACCGGTTGCCAAGGTAACGAATTTTCATCACACGCTTTTTGAAATTATTTTTTCTGAAGAAAAGGCAGAGGTACTTAACCCATGCATCCAACTCAAACGTATTTTTCAATCTTAAACCAATTGTTCAACGCTCTAGTAAAATAGTGGTCATCTTAGTAAAACTTTTTAGGGAGTTTTTGTGTGTTTATATAGAAAAAAAAAACTATTCGAATAATAGAAAATTAAAACTTAACAAGATGGTCGCTATGGTATCTTTCTTTGCATTTTATAAAAAGCTATGTATTTCTGTTCGTAAGTTAACTTCATCAGAATCGATGAAACAGTACAAACTTTTTTTAACTTAATCACAGATATGACCAAATTATAAAAAAATCAATCGAATTAAGTAAAAAAATACCGCCGAAATCAGTCTGGCCCTTCTGAAGATTACCCGGAATAAACAAACAGACAAAAATTTTAAAAATTCTATTGTCGGTATAGTTATCATACATAAATAAATAAATAAATAAATATACATTCATATGTATTTAGTAAAATAATAAAATTTTGACATTACAAACAGACACTTCCATTTTATTTATTAGTATGACTAGAGAAGCGTGCGTAAAAGAAGATTTTAAACACATTTTTTTTTTTTTTTCAAAAATTTTATCTGTCTATTTATTCCGGCTAATCTCCGAAACGGCGGGACCATTTTGACGGGACTTTTTTTGGTAGATTTCATTTTGCGAAAATAATTACTTCTCCGCGTAAAAAAATATAAAATTAATGAAATTGCGAATGAAATCTGATTTAGTGCACTGTATTATTGGATGCTGTTTTCATTTGTGAGAAGTGTCTGTGCTGTTTGTTAATACACAAAAAATTATTTCAGGAATATGGTTAGGGTTCCAAATTAAAAAAATATCACAAGCATATCTGAAAAAAAAAACGATTCAGTGGTCAGTTTTAAGGGCAAGTACATCTTAGAGTCTTATGAGAAATATCGCTGCTTTCTCTTAGCATTACATTTTGTTTTAGAAAAACAATTAGGGTTCCGTCTAAAAAATTTGAAACTCCCGAAATTGTTAACGAAATACGATTCAATGGACAGCACCATCAAAACATAATTTTCCAATGATTATTTAACAACTATATTACGCAGTGAAGAACAGACAGAAAAGGTAAGAAGCAAGCGAATAGTCTGTTATGGGCATGTAATGCCGCAGGAAGGAAAAGAATGATGTTAGAAAGGTATTGGATATGAATGTGGACGGGAATAGGGGAACGGGGAACACCAAAGAAAAGATGGATGGACTGTGTGAAAGATGATATGCTTAGAAAGGCAATGAATGTTGATACAATCTTAATAGAGATGAATGGAAAAGGAAGACATGTCAGGGCGGGAGGGAGATGATATTCAAGAGAGAAATACTTCCCTAGGTTAGGTCCTTAAGAACCTTTTTTTATATTAAAAAAAATGTAGGGTTTAGCTAGGATAAAAATTCCGCGGGAGTTTTCAAATTCAGGTAACGGCCAAGCCGAGGTTCGAACTCTTGTACTAGTTACCTTTTGCGTCTGAGTGCCTTCAGCACTCACCCCCAAAAGTTCGGTGAAGCTGTAAAGGTCTTTCCGGTCAACAGCGTTAGCTAGGTTAAAAAAAAATAGATGATTACGCAGTGAAGAACATATGAAACGCGAGCGGAGCCGCAGCATACAGCTAGTTTGTTATAAGCGTAATCTTATAACTCTTCGATTTATTAAAAAAAACGATACTATATATGTAGCTTGTATGTCATATGTGATAGATGTTCTAATGAACAAATTACATGGATATTTCGATGTCTACTTCACTGTGTAAATTATTACGTATGTAATGTGTTACTAACGATTTTCCGTGATAGCCCAATTTATATGCTAATTTAAATATTGTAAAAAAAAACTCTTTCTTCGTGTAACATTTTTTTGACACACTTGTCAGCTTCACGTGCTATCTATATTGATTGGTTGATTCAACCAACAATTTCAAATAGTGTTTTATCTATGGATTCAACTGAAAGACGTCCACTGCTGACATAGGATTCCCCCAAAACAGGGGGAAATGCCATAATCGGCACGCTTAGCAGACGGGTTTTTTTTTACAGTTGTTCGGCAAAGTGACGGCATTATATCTGATGGTAAGCACAATGCAATTCTGAAATAGTAGCGATTGGTGAGAGATCGGTTATCCTTAGGCTTTCGCCCCTGTCATGCGCTGTGTTGCTGATCGCAGTAAGTGTTTATGGTACTCTAAGGATGCTGCTTCCTATCCTTTGGCTTATTCCATAGTCATCTTTTACGACAGCCACGGGAAGATATGAGGTGATATATATATAATCGTTTAAAGACAAGATAAAATTTGACAATAGGAAAGCAATTGGAAGATGGCGTTAACGCCAGGTTCGTACTTAGAAATGCGGCGGACGGCCCCGGGGGGTTTTAGTGGATATTTCCGGGCGCTTCACGCCCGGGTGAGTCCCTCCGTGCCCCCTTACCTATTGCATTAGGGGACTCCGGTCTCACTAATGCAATAGGTAAGGGTAGTGCGTAAAAGAATTTCCCCCCGTCAAAAACAAAAAAAAAGGTTCGTACTTAGAAAGATAATCGGAATATTGAAACGTGATTTTCACCCAATTTAAAACGTCAGATGCAATTGAAATTCACCACACGATACAAGGACAGATGACAATAACTTAATAACCCTGCCGTAGTTCTGACCAGGATCTTCAAGATTAATGATTTTTATTAATTAAAATCAACACTAAGCGTCGTTATCCACGTCAAGTCTCCCGAATAGATTAATATTTATGATTTGCAAGGTGAGGACTTTCCCAGATTAGAGAACCAGTACCCCTAGGCTTAGTTTGCCATCCTGGACTATATCGTCACTTATAGTCCGGCCGCTCAAAGAATGCGTTTTTGACAGATCGTGATCGACTGGGCGATGTAACTTTGAACTGGAGTACAATTTACGGCAAAATTTTAAATATCTTTTATTTATCTTATTAACGAGTGATAATATTAAAATTCGAATAATTATGCCAACTTACAATAAATGTATTAATTTTGTGGTAAAATTATTACAATTACTTAATTAACAATAACATCTTTAAGTCATCCACCACGTCAAACGGCGCTGTTTCAAGGTTATGTCAACTGTTTGTTTTTGTAGTGATGTGACAAAATAACGAGGCAAAGGTAACCGAATATTTTTGTGGTTGAAAAAACTAAAATATTTGATGAATTTGACCGCGATATCCGTATAGATACTATGATTGAAAATAATATGATCATACACGTTAGTGAAGATGACAGCGACTCCTCAAGTGAATTGGAAGATTAAATTGTTTGACATAGTCTTCATTGTTTAATGCTTAAAACTATGTATTTCATAATATACATTTTCCAATAAATAAAGTATTTTTATTTTTTTTCCCCTTCGTTACATTTAGAAATTACGATTTAATTAAAAGATTCATTAAGAATTTATTTACATTGTGAATATATCGAAATATGCTTCCTATAAAAAACAACAACATATAAATTCAATTGAATAAATATGCATAATGAGTGCAATAAATAACGTTACTAAATATTATTAATGTTATTTATTGTAAATCACTAGTCATGATGAATTGACAGGTGTCAGAAACGCATTCTTTGAGCAGCCGGACTACAGATGAGATTATAATCAAGGCATTATGTCTATCTATACTAAAAAATAAAATTTGAAGTGTCTGTTTGTTATGTCAAAATTATATTTTTACTAAATAGATATGAATATATACACGATATCTATACCAAAAACTCAATGTTTATAATTGTTATCTGTTTGTTCCGGGTAATCTTCGGAACAGCTGGGTGGATTTTGACGGGACGTTTTACGGTAGATAACTTACTCCTGGTAACTTTTAATTTTCTAAAATAATTAGAATTCTGCATAAAAAATTGAATAAAATCCGATTTGATGCACAGTTTTACTCGCAAGTGTTTGATTTTTATATGGGAAATATTTTTATTTTATCTTAGAACTAATCAAAATTAGGCTTGCGTATTAAAAAAAATGCAGTGAAGAATATATGAAACGAGGACGTAGCTGCGGGCACACAGCTAGTACAGTATAAAAACGATGTTGCGCGAGTTATTTTTATAGCTGATTGTATTTTCCATATTAACATACTGCATTAGGACTGAGATCATAATAGAAATAAAATACATTTTTAAATATTATTATATATTTATTATTATTCTATATGCTAAATTTGCAGAAGCATCGCTTAATGATTATAAAAATTTGTAGGAGAAAAAATAATCAAAAATAAACTAAACTTCTTTATAAAGATTTCGGCGCAAATTTCTTTTTTTTTTTATTTGATATAATAAGCAGTGATCACTTATTTCATATTATAGATACAAACTAAGAAACGTTTAATAATAAATATGAACAATAAATAATAATTATTATTATTAAGATAGAGTAGCAGACACAATACGTGCTTCAAAACAATCAACAAAATGACGTCACTAAATATTAATCGTAAATAATTTGATCCATATTGAAAAAACTTTTTTCGGGGCGAAAAAAATTATTTAAAAATACAGTCTTCAGAAATAATGTATGATCAATTACGAAAAAAAATCAGATTGAAAACAAAAAAGATTTATATCATTAAGAAATTATAACGTGATTCTTGTCTTTATTTTACTCTGTGGTAACTATTGCGTATGCCGTTCGGAAGTATTCCAAATTCAAACTACAATCCGGCGATGATCGTTGCCGGATCTTCTACTCCCTCTTTGATCTTCTTGAGGAAGAGTACTGCTTCACGACCGTCGATCAGTCTGTGGTCGTAGGTAAGAGCTATATACATCATGGGTCTAATGACGACCTGGCCGTTTAGAGCGATCGGCCTCTCGAATATACCGTGCATCCCTAATATGGCAGACTGTGGGGGGTTTATTATCGGCGTACCCATGAGGGAGCCGAACACACCCCCATTGCTAATGGTGAATGTACCACCGTCCATTTCTTCGATAGTTAACTTCCCGGTCCTAGCCTTCTCCGCTAATCCGGCTACTGTCAATTCTATGTCAGCGTAAGTCATCGTCTGCACATTTCTGATCACAGGCACCACTAATCCTTTAGGAGTGGCCACTGCCACAGATATATCCACGTAATCTCGATATATAATCTCGTTTTCTTCGATAACAGCGTTGACCACTGGTTGGTCCATTAGTGCGTTCGCTGCAGCTTTCACGAAGGGCGACATTAGACCAAGTTTAATGCCATGTTTCTTGGTGAAAGCGTCTAAATGCTTCTTACGGAACGCCATTATGTGTGACATGTCGAGCTCGTTGAACGTCGTCAGCATAGCGTTCGTGTTCTGAGCGTCCTTCAACCGTTGAGCGATGCGTTGACGCATGCGATTCATTTTAACGCGCTGTTCCGTTCGCGTGCCGGCTATCTCCTTGCTGTAATCCTGAGGTGGAACTTTCACTGTGGCTGTTTCGATGGCTTGAGCGTGACGTATCGCTGCCACTGGTATCGATGAGATTGGAGCGGCTGCTGGTGGAGGCGCAGCTCTCGGAGTTGGTGATGGAGGTGGAGGGGGTGGTGGGGCAGCAGCTTGCGGTGGAGGGTTGGCGGGGGTGCCGCAGCCGCTGGTGGCGGCGGAGGTGCAGCTGCAGCTTTAGGCGGTTCAGGCGGCGGAGCATCAGCCCCCTTCTTCGGCGCTTCACCAGTTATATCCAACCTGAACAACTTCTGTCCAGCTTTAACCGTATCGCCGTCTTTAACGTACAACTCCTTTATGACTCCATGACCAGGAGCCATAACCGGAATCGCGGTTTTGTCAGTTTCAATCTCCAAGACAACTTCATCGGCTGCGACACTGTCGCCAACATTTTTGCTCAGTTTGACGTCGCCCTCTGATACCGAGTCAGGGAAACTCGGAGTCATGACATCTTGTTCCTCATATAATGTGTTAGTAAAATGAATGGACGCTACTTGATTGTGAGCGGCGACTATCACCCTGGACTGGTTCAACCTAACCGCGGATTGGGGTAGGGCTCCAAAAACTTTGGGCACCTCTGAAGACTTGTATCGAAGACTCTGCCCCTGCCTTCGATATATCGTCTGCAAGTGTTTTGAGCAGCGTCGTAACATCTTGAAAATCTACTGGAGATTGTTGACCTGAAAAGTAGACATAAAACACATTACAATTAGTTGAATAACCAGTTGATTTTATTCATCATTATCATTGTAACCGAGAGACATCCCACTGGTGGGCATAGGTCTCCGCCAAAGATCTTCACAAAGACCATTCTTGCACCACCTGCATTCAGCGAATTCCCGCGACTTTCACCAGGTCGTCAGTCGACCTTGTTGAGAGCCTACCTACAATGCCCCACCAGGCATTGGTTTTATGAGCAATATGCCCAGCCCACAGCCACCTTAGTTTCACAATGCTTGAGGTAACGTCAGTTATTTTCGTTCTTCTGCAGATCAAAATCAAGAGTACCTCACTATTAAAAGTCACATCACTCATGTCTACTGTTGTTAGTTGACATGAAAACCCCTAACCAAATTGAACCATATAATTTATCTTCTAAATCATTATGTATTCTTTGGACAGATTTTGTTACATTAGGTAAATCAAATACGTTTGAAGCATAGTGAATGTGATGACATTAGCTGGCTGGTGACCACAGTTGGGTTTTAGTGGTAGTCAGATGTTACTGCTGGCCTTGATTTATCACTTTTTTTTAAAATCCAATAACAGTAGTTTAAGCTTAAGAAAGAATAAATAAATACATATTTTTTGCAATAAAAATGATACCTGATTATTTTTTTATTGTGTCATCAAAAAATTAAAACATGATCAAAATGAAGAAACTTATTAATTTTTTTAATTTTATACTGTAGAGAGAAAGTGTAATATTTCATACAAATTTTATACTAATTACAGTAATACCCCGATTAGCGCGACCCCGTTACGCGCGGTTTCACTATAACGCGAATTGCAAATTTCGCGCTCAAATGCCTCGCATTACGCGAACGAGTGCGTATAAACATAATGTAAAGACAATAGATGTATTTTTCCGTAAATAATAAGAGTATGTATCGCATAAAGTGTTCTTAGAATTAAAGTGATTGATTAAAATGATTTGTATTTTTTTGTATTAAATTTTGACGTATGTTTAATCACAAACCTCGATTTACGCGAATTTCAGTTAACGCGTTTTTTTTTCGGAACGCATCCCTCGCGTAATGCGGGGTATTACTGTACATTACGTGGGAAAGTAGGAAAAGATATCCACTACACCAAAATTGGCTCATAATTTTTTTTAAGTATACCTATATTTTTTATTTAATCTGTTGTTTCCAAATATATTCAAAACTAGTCAACTACCAGTCAAATACAATTATTCAATGCAATATGTCTCTTAAATATTCATCGGCTTAGGTATACTATTACAAAAGACCTAACTCTTGAAGGTCATTTTTTATTGGCTTCATTAGCTATTTTCCTCATAGCTTGTTTTATATATTATCTAGTGTAATAAAATACATAATCAAACCAGTGAATATATCTAATATTTAGAAAAGCAAAATCATATAAATTAGTTCAGAGATTGTTTACTTTTAGGCACATTAATAGATAGAAATATATATTCCATTATATAACATACACTATACAACATTACCGATTTACCTGACAATAAGTTCAAGTGTTATGTCAAGCAAGTTTTAATCTCAAAAGGTTATTACAGGGTGGATCATTACGTGGACGATAGTGATGTCTGGAAAAAAACCCACATCTCTGTTCTTCCACAAAAAACTACGATTTGTATAGTTTTTTATATGACAAAAAAATGATATATATTATATTTATGAAAAAAAAAAAGAACCAGATCGAGTTTCTTGCCTGCGCTCTTCTCAACTGGGTTGTTTTCCGAACCGGTGGTAGTGTTTTAGACGTTCATAAGCGCCTTCTTAGGGCCTAAATTGAATAAATAAATTTTGATTTTGATTTTATAGCCCATCCTAAATTATTAGGAAAAACCTCAAAATAAGGGGTCTATCTGCTACAAGTTTTTCATAGATTTTTAATTTGTTTATAAAAAAATTTCTCTCTTTTATTTTATTTGGACAATATCTCTATCAAATATCAACTGATTTAATTGTTTTTCATTTAATAGCTGCACTCTTCAATTAACATAATCAAGCAAATTTAGAAGTAATTTACATCTAATCACAAAAAAAAAGTAACAACCAAAAATTTTCCCCTAAATAATAATCCTTTTTGTCAATTAAAAGCACCCAAATCCCATAAAACCTACATTAATTTAGTTTATTTTACAATTTTATCAGATATTTCCTGAATAATGTTCAAACATTATGTTATTGTAAATCTATTATAATAATATAAAATAATATAAAAAGTACCTTTTTTAAAATTACTTGTAAGAAAATATAATAAACAAAAATCATTAGAAAGGACAAGAGCAAACAGGTTTTTTGAGGTTTTTCCCCCAATAATTTTACATAAATTATCATACGTTTTTAGAGGGTGGGCCTCACCATATTCATATAAATATTCATAATGGTGTACTTGTAAAGAACTCTCATTCAAATTTACTAACAATTTACATTCATCATTCATACATACATATATATGCTCACGCCTGTTTTCCCAAAGGGTTAGGCAGAGGTGAAGTAGCGAACTACACCACCCACATTTCGCCGAGCTTAGTTCCGTCCCAGATGTGACAGGGGGCGAGCCTGTCGCCATATCGGGCACAAATTCCAAACTCCGGGATGAGACTGATTCATCATTCATGCATACTAAACTGTTTTATTTAGTTGGAACCATTTCTAACAATGTGACATTGTCAGAAATATAATTTGAATAAAAAGAAAATAGTACTGGTACACCTCAATTACAATTGTCATAAAAAGAAACATGTGCAAAATAAATATTTAATTATATTTTAAATTGTATCTATATATAGCCTCAAGTTTGTAGGATTTTATCTATACTAATAAATATAATTGAAGTTTCTATTTGTAATGTCCAAAATAAAATTTGTTTACTAAATACATATGAATGTATATCAGATACCTATACTGAAAATACAATTTTTTAAAATTTTTGCCTCTCTGTCTGTTTGTTCCGGGTAATCTCCGGAATGGCTAGGCCAATTTTGAGGGGATTTTTTTTGTTAGATTGATGATGTTACTCTGAAATATATAAACAGTTAACTGAAATATATAAACAGTGAAAAATATATAAACAGAGGGTGCAGCACTACCACACAGCTAGTCTATAAACAAAAAACAACTAATAATCATTCACAACCACACATGACAATGTTAATAATTTATGTTATATTATTAGTGTGAATTATCCATTGTCTAGAGATAGGATATAGTTAAGATTTCAACATTATTTTTTTATATTATTGACACTGTTCTTTACTTGGTAAATATTTATATTAATCCCTCAAATACACAGTTAAATTTGACAATACGAAAACAATTGGAATATGGTGTAACTGCCAGGTTAAGAAATAAATTTGTAATATAATTTTACTTATAAATTCATCAATATATTTAAGGCTGAGTAAGCAATAATCAGAATGGTTTATTTATACATTAAATATCTTTAGCCTCTACAACATTTAACTGTATTACAAATTTAAAAAATGTAATTATTTTAAATTTAAAAAATGCCCCTGTTACAATTATAAATAACCAAATCATGCACACAACAATAATTAAAATATCTTATTTAACATTACATTTAAAAAAACACAGTGAAATGAATTAACCTCTTGAGCACTAACCTGGAATTTACGGCTTTACATTGTTTTTCTATTGTCTCATTTTTATGAGTAATCGACATAATAAAGAACCTAATTAAGAAATAATTATCAATAATAATTAATATACATTAATCACAAATTATTACTGAATCTAAAGTCTTAGGTTCTAACTCTAGACAGGATAGACTTTTTATGTATTAAATATGATTGTTAATTTCTGTTATAATTACTTTTTTTTACTTTATTTCTGATCTATAAATATTTAAATGATAAGGAAATTCTAACAGCCCTCATGTTACAATCTTATCACAGTTCCTAAAGCAAATAAATCAATCTCGCACATCTTAAATAGAAAGATTATATCTATCTCCTAATCTTTACAAAATATGATATTTCATGAAGAATTTATAAATTTAGACCTGAATATGAAATACTTAAAGATATTTCAAATTAATAAAATTACAACAAAAAAGAATAATTAGTTTAATTATGTACTTGGCATAAAATAAAAATAAAAAACATCTAATTTGATAGTGGAACATACTGTATAATTGTGACATCTGACATTGTAATATGAAATTCGTAATTTGATTACAGAAAAACAGTAAAAAGAAAACATAAAATAAGCATAAATATATAAAACAAGCATTTTGTGAGTCGCTTGTAAGTTATAAAGCAGTACTTAAAGGCGGATTACAGCTGGACGTATCCAGCGCACACCCGAGTACAATTTCAAGGTTAGCTTCGAAATTATACGTAATCTCATTAATAATGATAAAAACCACACCCCTTACCTTCTGGATGAGTTGAACGACACCAATCAGCGAACGTTATAGTTATTTCACTGATATAAATTGGTTACATAAGATTAGATCTCATGACAGGGCCAATGTTAATGTCGAGAGAGAATTTAGTTGTTAGAGTGTTAATTAGAACATAGTTGGTTTAAAAACGTGCCTGGTATTAACAGAAACGGTACTTCACTAATGTTTTGACGCTGCGTTTAGGTTTAATTCAGATGCTGTGACCCAAAGAACCTACATTTATTCGTTCGATTCGCCTTTCGCGAATTCAAGTTGGTCGCCACTTGTCAAACTTTCAGTCCCGAGGTATAATCAATTTAAAACAAAGCAAGAAAGATATATACAAGTTGCTATAAGTGTAACAAAGAAAAACATAGTTTTATGTTTAAAGTTGTAAGTGCTTGCGGCAGGAACATGTTGCGGCATATTGAAACGTTTTGTTACTGCATGTATTATGTAAATATTTTAAAATGCTCTTTCGATTTCATAAGAAACAAAGATATTAAAATAATATCGTTCTCTATGCCTAATATTTGTTAAATATATTTTAATGATTACAGCTTCAAATGTTTGGTTTATTTTGTAAATAAAGTAAATTACCTGACATTACTTAAAGAAGTACTCGGAGATAAATAATAAACTTTTAATACATATATCATTAACTAATTGATAATAACTGACACCAGGTATCTTGATCCTATCGTGGTGTATGATCCCACAAACAAGAGTTCAATTCGAGTTTTCGGTGTAATGAAGACGAAAGGAACATTCAAGTCTCATTTCTGTACAACCCCACAACTTTTAAATGTTTTGAAAAGGTACCTATTATTGCATAAAATAAAACAGTAATTTTAGCTTTTCTATATGTTTTGATGTCTCCCACTTATTTCTCAATTAGAAAGGAAATATATCTTGTTTTATAAATAGGTTTTTCCTCTATTTAATTAATATAATTAAGGGCCACTCTAACAGAATCGATTCGTAGTCCGATAAAAAAATTGAAAGCTCTTAGTGTTTTGGTGGAATTTTAACATAAAGTAATATACTTTAAAAAGTAATAAAGTAATTACAAGGATTTATGTGTTATCCCTAAAAAAAATTATTCGATCTATGTCATTTTGGTGGCATTTAAATATATTTTTAATGGAATCTCGGTAAAGTGACTGTACAATAACTGATGGTAAGTGCTGCACAGTTCAAAAACAACGGCGACCGTCGCTGCTATATTTCACCGGTGGTCGTCGTTGTTATACCGGTCTGATATGATGATCCTCTTTTGAAAGACCCGATGTCGTAGGAATAAAGAAACACGCTAGCAGGGAGTCTATTCCACAATAGGACGGTGCGGCAAAGATAGAAATTCGCAAACATTTTTGTTCGTGGCAAGATGGAATCTACTATGTATCTGTGCATCGAATTTGGGTTCTGCGTAAAAAAAATCCTAAAAAATTTAATAAAATCCTATTTGCACAAATTAACAGGCAAGTGCTTGATTTTTTATGAGAACTATTTTTACTTCATCTTAGTACTAAAAAATTTTTAGGAATATAATTAGAGTTCCGTATAAAAAAATTAAAACGCAGTGAAGAATATAGGAAACGAGGACGCAGCTACGGGCAGACAGCTAGTTAAAATATGTGTGGTGAGTCAGCTCGTCTGTCTCGTACAATGATATCGACATTTTCAGCTTTTCTACTTTTAATCATGTCATCCTTGCATAATCTGTACCTCGTATTTATTTTAATTATATACTGGTGGGCTAATGTTTATAAACCACGAGTATCTCTAGATTTACCACAAAATCTATGGGGTATTCGCATTTTACAGCTCATAAAAATATATCAATTAATACATGGTATCCATAAAAATGTGGCCCGTAATTGTACCTCACATTGACCTATGTGGCTCTTGACCAGAAAATTGTTACGACCATTAAGGTGACTGTTCACACCTTTGCCCTTAGAACCATGCTTGTAATTTATTTGTTATCAATAAAAAAAACCTCATTAATTTTACTATAGATTTAATTCATTACACGATAAAATAAATAAAGTACATTCAATTTTTCAATAACTTATTACAATTCATTTTTATTTGCTTTCATTATTACATATCATTATCAGATACTAAACACAGAAAAACATAAAAAAAAGTATAATATTTGCCGTTTCAATAAATAAATAAAGTTAAAAAATTGTGATTTAAATAGGTTTTAAAATTTTTGGTAATATTTTATCAAATACAATTTATATAGTTGCGTTCAGAAATTAATAATTTGTAAAATCATGTTATCATTTCAGACGTACGAAACTGGAAAGCATCTGCCATCCATAAAACACATAAAAAAAAGGCTTGACAGTCAATCAAAATGGTATTATATAAAATGGTTAGTCTAAAGGCGTCAAACTCATGGAAATGTGTGCAAAAATGATGTTGCAACTTCGCGATAGACAGTAGTGACAGAGCCGTCACAGTGACTGGCTATAACCATGGTATAAGGGACTGTTTTATGTATTGCGTAAACATCAAAGGCAGTGGAGTATGCTTTGGTTATTTCTGATGATATGCGGGCCAAGACGAGGGGTATGATAGCGTTGAAATATTGCCAATGTAAAATTTATAAGTAACCAAAATGTTGCTCAAATTGCCTCTAACCAGATGTCATTAAAGCTGTCTAGCGATATCCAAGCTATACGACAAAGCCAAACCATAGTAGGTTTAATTGGATACCGGGCCATTGCACGGACGAGGCCTGGTGGGTTCGCTGCAGGGGGCGACGCGGTGCTTGCGAAAGCCACCCCGTGTCGCCCCCATCCCAAATGCAGTGGACGGCCCCGGGGGGTTTTAGTGGGTATTTCCGGGCGCTTCACGCCCGGGCGAGTCCCACACTGGCACGGAGCTCGTCCCTCCGTGCCCCCTTACCTATTGTATTGGGGGACTTCGGTCTCACTAATACAATAGGTAAGGGTAGTGCGTAAATGCATTTCCCCCCTTCAAAAAAAAAAAAAGTTTAATTGGATGGTATTTCATTTATTGAAAGCAATAGACAAAGGAAATAAAAATGGTAATTAATATCAAGTATCCTGAAGAAAAAAAATCGACTGTTTAATACAATTCTGAGATAAAAGCATTTAAAATGTTTGATGGGCCTAGAGATAGGATGCTCTATCCCAGTGGTCGTCAAACTGCGGCCCGCGACGTACTACGTAATTTTGGTAGACAATGACTCAAAATCAAGTTTACATACTATGAAGTCAATTTAAATAGAAGTACGCAGAAATCAAATAGTTCGTAAATAACGTTGTCAAAAAATCACTTCTTAGGCTATGATTGCCATACAAAATCAAGAGGGAATTCGCGTTTGACAACTTCTCGCTTTGACCTATGTGGCCCTTCAACAGAAAAGTGTGACAACCACTGGAATAGAGGATAGAACTAAAGTGCCTATCTGTATGTTCCTTATTTATGATCAGATTTGTTTTTTTGTTTTAGTGATCAGATTTATTTATAATCTTTTTTTTTATAAAACAATTATTATTACTTGATGCTATTGAATAAATAAAACACATTGAATTAAATCGATTTATAATTTCTCATTCGACTTGCAAATGTTTTGGCTTAGTGGAATGGCTTGTCAAAAAACCTCATGTGAATGGTCCATTAGTAACAGTTATTTTTAAATCTTAATACGATCAGATATTTCACAAATGTTACTAAAGCAAAATTTTGGTCATATTTGACCCCGTTGTCAGGAATAATAGGCTAAGCATACACGCCCCCTCTATAGATGCTTACGTCATATTTGACATTTTTTTTTTTTCGAAAATACCCACTGTCGTGCTTTAAATATAATGTTGATGTGATATCATCGACCTACGGAATCCGTCGACGCGAAATGCGTATGGCAAATAAGCTGACCACTGAAAAGTTCTGAGAGTCTGACGTGATCAATGTAAAATATCATTGGCCATAATTTCAACAAGTCTTATGTAAAACAAGAAAAGAGAAATTACGCAACAATAAAAAGATACTCGAATTAATGTGAACAAAACACAAACACGCATCATGACTGACTGTCAAGCCAAACGTCAATAGGAACGAATTATCCAAAATACTTTTTAAAATTAATCGGTAACTAATAGTATCTTTGTAACAATAAATCGATTTCATTCGCCAACATACATAAATAAAACACACGTCTTTTTAATTCAACGGTTAATAAAAATTTAAATGAATTATGAACAAAATAAATAATAATGTATGTTAATTTAAAATTAGGCACTTAATAATAAAGTTTTTGGTAAAATATAATACTATTTTATATGTAACATTTAATTTAAAAAATAATGGTGATGTAAAACAATAATTGATTTCATATAGGCATTATTAAATTCAATAGGCACCAGTTAGCTTTCGAGAAACAATTTAAAAGTCGACTTTTAACGGAAATTGTCGATATACGAAAATCGACTAGACTAAAACATATTTTTTTTACTACTTAAGTTATGTAAATAAATAAACTCAGTTTTGGCTTTAGACTTAAAATTTAGAAATGAGGCAAGTAACGGGGAGAACGGATCTAGGCAAACATTCTGAACTAAATCAGACACTAAAAATTACCACTAAAACCGCCTTACCTTTAGTAAATTGCCACCATTTTATTAAAAAATTTTTTTAAACAAACAATAAATGATTTTTTTCACTTGAATACGGCAATACCCGTCTTGTATGAAAGTGTTACCAAATAGAAAAATAACAAGACTAATTTGTCTTTCGTAAGTAAGCTAGCTGGTCTCTAATAAGATAATTCAATATTCACAAAAATAAATAATTAAAATGTACGATATTATTTATTTTTTTAATAGAGATCCACAAACAAACTAACAAAATAAAATACTAAACGTTATGATATAATACTTTTTTAAAACAAAAGTTATTATTATAACAATTAGCCTCATGTTTCCAAACGAGTTGATTCGAATAAAGCGGTTTTTGAACGATCAGTTTTGGACGTCAGTTAAATCTGTCAGTCCGCATACGGGCTGTTCAACTAACCTAACCGGACAAAAACCCATATAATAAATTATTATGTAGATGGCATAATAATTATTATCCAAATATTTAATCTTCATGCTATAACCGCGCTAATGTAAGCAGAGTTACATCAATGGCATTAACTTCAGTATGGAACACCACCGAAGTCATCACCAGATTTAAGGCGATATGTAATACTTGAAAGACTTTTTATTTTTCTTACGTTAAATGACTTTAAAACAAAGGACTTTAAAAAAATTACGAAGGTTATTTTTTTTGCTTTAGATTTGACGTACATTTGAATGAGGCGAAGTAGTTTTATACATTTATTCTCGCAAATGAATAAATTTCATTTTATTTTTTACGAAATATATCGAATCCCCTACATCCAATAACGTCTTCATTTATTGTGAAAATAAAATGCTTATTTTAATATTATCAGATACTATTTGGTATATTGCTATATGTACTTCCAAGCTAACTATATCTTAAAAGGACTGGGAACAGGAGCAATGACATCTTTGAACTTTAGCTGAAGCTGAACCGAAGCTTTTGCATATTACCATAGAATAAAAAAAAAACCTTAACAAGATATATCTGTGTTTTTCGAAAGAAAAAAAAAAAACGAGTGACAAATCCCAATCAAGCCATATTGTCAAACTGGCTTGAAGATAAAAACTGAACGTTTACAGATGACCTTAATGTTTTTATATTGTTTATTAATTAGTTTTAACATCACGCCTGTGAGATTTTTGTGAGGTTTTGGTGGAATCTTAATCTATTATGTAGTAATTTTTTTAAACTTTTACCACATATTATTTTGTAATTTTGGTGGCGTTATACACGATTTAATTTGCTATATTGCACATAACTGAAGTATTTTCAAGACGAGGAAAATCAATTCTGAGATATCACAAAAACTCCACGTAAAGTTTCAACAAGATGATCATCCATTAGCAAGTTTAGACAAATATTTAAATATACACATTACACTGGCAGAATTAGGCATGTAACTTAAATATGATGTTATATTTATTTTTATTTTTTTTTATCGAAATTGATCAAGCATTTTAAATCGAGAAGAAATGCGAACATGAAAATTGTAATTTCATATTTATTATAATGTGGAATAGTTAATAATTTTTTTCCGATATTTCCCCAAACTCCCCCCGATTCCCCCAATTCACACGTCCCGGGTGGAGGAGATTACCCTCTCGGGTTCTAATAGTTTGTCGATTAGTGGGCCGGCCGTCGCGAGCCCGCTACTCACCTTAGGAATCTCCTTCTCTTGCGTCCTCTTCTCCATCTGGAAATAACTTCCATTTAATCCCGTCAACTATAGATTTAGAATATAGACCGACTATAGAAATGTAATACAGATGGACAGTCACAAAATTTTATCGACACTTTTATTCATAACAGCCCAAGTGGTGTCTCGATAGGCACCCGTCGAAACGGATCGACATAATAATTTAACATTTTTGTTTCTGTTCCCAGCTCTTACACCAACTATCGCCAAAATACTTTTACAGTGCGAGCCGGTAGAAACTTTAACCAAATCTATCAGCCACATGACTTTGATATATTCTCCACTAATTTAGTATCTGCAAGAAGACAGCTGAGCTTGGACTTTTTTTGTTAATCATGTCATCTTATAATATCTATTATTTAATGTTTAATATAATTTTCTCTTGTTAAATTTAGGATAAATTAAGTTGGATATAACGTTGTGACTTTTATTCACATGTGTATTTCCTAGAAATTTAATGTCTATTCGTGAAAATCTGTAATTGGCTAATCATTGTATATTCTTAGTGCTCTATATCGTTTTATTGCTGTAGATTTTCCATATAAATAAATAAATAAACATATAGATCTAAAAAAATTAATACAAGTAGATTTAAGCTCACATATGCGAAAGAAGATTACTAACTGCATAGCTGCTTGAATTGCTATTATAGGCAATTTTTTCCGACGCAAGTCGAATTAAATCTCCAATATAAAAAAAGGCGCGGACCCAGAGTCTGCAGATAGTTTAATTTCAATAATAAAAAAAAAAACAAAAACTTCTTTGGCTAACATTAATAATTTAATAATATTTAGTGTTAATTATATTAAATAAAAGTATTTTAATTTATATCAATAAATAATACATACGGATAGTTAACCTCAATTATATTGGAGCACTTGAAAAAGTATATAAGCACAATGTTTTTCACTAATATTCACAAATAGTAAGTGATATCAATGAAAATATTCAATTTAAATCACTACTGAATATAATTTATTAGCACATATATAATGTAGCAGTTGTATGAAACTAAAACACGTGTTGTGAATGTATAAACTAGAAACATGTTGATGGTGACGAGCGTACCAACATGCGCGACTAACGAGACTCAATGAGCGGTTAAGCAGCCAACTTCATACTGTTAATTTTGTGCCACAGATGCGCGCGCATCTTCAAATTTTCACTCTCATCATTTTTTCATAACGCGCCTAAAGAAGTATAACTTCAAAAAAAAAAACGGATTGACAAACAGTGAAGCGCGTTGATAGTATCGATACGTTATGATATCATCGATATATATATATCGATATATATATATATTACATTTTTTTTATTTTTATATCTTTATTCAATTTAGTTGCTAAGAAGGCGCTTATGAACGTCTAAAAAACACTACCACCGATCAAGACGGCAAGAAACTCGATCTGGTTCCTTTTTTTTATAAATATAATATATATCATAGTTTTGTCATATAAAAAACTATTAGATGTGGGTTATTTCCAGACATCACTATCGTTCACGTAATGATCCACCCTGTAATAACCTTTTGAGATTAAAACTTGCTTGACATAATACTTGAACTTATTGTCAGGTAAATCGGTAATGTTACTTGGGATCTTATTGTAAAACCGGATACTATTACCTATAAAGCTTTTATTAGACTTACTTAACCTAAAGCGTGGGACGGACAACTTGTCTTTACTTCTAGTATTAAAATTATGACGATCATTCACTAGATCGAGTTTGTCTAAATTTTTACGAATATGCATTAAGTTATCGAAGATGTATTGGGAGGGCAAAGTTAAGATATCATATTCTTGAAACTTGTTCTTTAGAGATTCGCGAGGTCCCTTATATATTCATCCCTATATCACAGTGGTGGTTATAAATGCATTTAACAAAGCATTGGAATTGCAGAAACCCTAGTGGATTACGTAAATAAAGGGGTTTTCTAACGTCTGGTTCACCGATCAACGTGTTGGCCAGGTAGGGGGCCCGGAGCACTCCCCGCCAGAACAGTTTCTCTATGGGCCGGTTGACGCACCAGCCGGCGCACCTAATCCCCAACCTCCTCCAGTACTGCACTTCGCTCCTGGAGGGAACATACCTTTATGACGTCACGATTCTGTTTACGGACCGTCCGATCGAAATTTCAAAAAGCAAAGATTCTTTATTCAAGCCCTGAGAATGTGGTTATGAATGACAAAAAGAGAGAGTCTAAAGCGAATCCATCTCTAAAATCGGCCTAAGCTTTCGGTGCACGAAAACATCGCGAGGAAACCATAGCATGGTGGTAGGGGATGACCGGCTGGGTAGCTACCACCCTCAAGTTTGATAACCTGTCGCTAAATACCAACAGGTGTGTTCCATCGCACGAGAGCCAGTACCTAGGCATAGTGCGTTTACCATCCTGGACCACATCGTCATTTAACATCGGGGTGAGATTGTAGACAAAGCATTGAGCCTATGCCGCGTAAAAAAAGACACAAGCATCAAACTCAATCTGGGTTTTTTTTAATAATAATAAAAGGTTTTAGCGTAAGCGCACAGAGGGGTGTTATTTATAGACAACGCTATCGTTTACATAATGATCCACCCTGAATAACCCCTGAACATTAAAACCTGTCTGACATAGTGCTTAAACTTATCATCAGGTAAATCGGTAATGTGCTTCGGTACCATGTTGTAGAACCTGACACTATTGCCTAAAAAGCTTTTATTGGATTTACTAAGCCTAAAGAATACGCTTTAGCCTTACGTAAGCAACATAAAGGGGCAGGCAGCCAGGCCCAGATAAAATTTTCGCTGCAGGGGCGACGCGGTGCTTGCGAAAGCCACCCCGTGTCGCCCCCATCCCAAATGCAGCGGACGGCCCCAGGGGGTTTTAGTGGGTATTTCCGGGCGCTTCACGCCCGGGTGAATCCCACACTGGCACGGAGCTCGTCACTCCGTGCCCCCTTACCTATTGTATTGGGGGACTTTGATCCCCTAAATACAATAGATAAGGGTAATGCGTAAATGCATTTCACCCCGTAAAAAAAAAAAAAATCCCAGATAAAATTAGGAGGTATTGAGATAGGGCAAAGGGGGCGTGGGCAGATTAGAAATATACGTTTAAAAAAGAAAACAAAATTAAGATCCTAAGACCTTTAGAAAAAACTTACTTTCAAAGTGGGCGGTAAGCAACATAAGGTTGAGAAACTGTGGTCTAGACTCGATTTAATTTTTTATGACACTCCTGATGTATTTATTTACTACTGTTCGTTATCCAAATAAGAGACATCTTTATTCGGGTCATACTTATTTAGAACAGACCACAGATATAATATATACATTGCAGTTAGACACAGATAATAGTTCAATAGTTGATTATTTCTCAACGTTTACTAATATATATGCCGTGTGGTAGAAATATTACCACCCCATATCATTCCCGTGGGTGTTTTAAGGGATATAAACCAGGGAACAGGCAACACCCTCTGAGTACCACAAACACTTACTGCAATCGCCAACCCACATGCCAAGCGTGACGATTGTGGCAATCCCCCCATTTTTGGGGGAAACCTATATCCAGTATTGGACTCTTTCGGTTGAGTTAATCATTCAATTAATTACTGGGGCCTTCTTCTACTATCTTCAGGCATCGAATGTCGAGTATACAAAGTGGAAAAGAGACAGTAGTTGGAGGGAAAATACCCTAAATATTTTTTTATTTTTTCAACACACCTCATTTCCTTAGTAACGTTTAATGTAATTTAGGAGTTTTTGGCGGGATCTCAGTCTGTCATGTAGCGGTTGTTTTCTTTAATTCATTAGATTCGTGTATTCGAGACTCTATATCATGTATTTCGGTGGCGTTTCGTGTGATATAGTTCGGTCATTGCGTACAAGTTAAGTTTGTTATGGGAAATAGCGCCTAGCATTTATTCTGAGGTGCCGCACAAAGCCCCATGGAAAGTTCTAGCAGGATGAGCAACAGTTTTGCTGGAGCTTGGTATTTGGTATTGAAAATACATCTCCCCAACACGACTTTAGCGCTAATTGTTTGAACACAAATCGCCATTATCTAAAAAGTTACAGTAAACTCACGGACTGACAATGTCCTTGTGCAAGAGGACTGCACTGACATTGCACCAGAGGGCTGTCCACCGCCATAACAATGAATGTAAGGCGTCACAGACCCTCAACCCCGCGTGCAGAGCCAGATTATGACCGAACCTAATAATTAATACATTAAATCCTAATTTTGTTCAACCACTAGCTGTATGCCCGCGGCTTTGCCCGCGTTTCTATATATCCTTCACTGCGTAATATATCGTTATTGAATAATTTTCATTGGAAAATAAAGGCTTGACGGTGCTGTCCATTGAATTTGTTTTTATTCATGATGTGTTTAATTTTTTTTTTACACGAAACCCTAATATTTTCAAACGCATACAGAAAATATTATTTTTTACATTTTTTTTTCCGACTATCTGTCTGTTTGTTCCGGTTAATATTCGGAACGGCTGGATCGATTTTGACGGGTCTTTTTCTGTCAGGCAGGTGTAGTTGCTCCGCGTAAAAACACAAAAACTAAATTACGCCGTGAAGAATGTATAGAAACGCGGGCAAAGCCGCGGGCATATAGCTAATATGGTATACGAATTCAGCGGAACTGATCTCAATCAAATCCCTCAGTTTAAAAGGCAATTCCATACAGATTTTATATACGTCTAATTAAGCCATTACCGGAGATTTCCAAAAAACTTCACTGAGTTTATATCACACTAGCTGTGTGCCCGCGGCTGCGCCCGCATTTCACATGTTCTTCATTGAGTTTTAATTTTTTATACGGAACCCTAATTATTTTCAAAAATCAAAAGTTACCCGGAGTAACTTCAGCGGTCTATTAAAAAAAGAAGTCCCGTCAAAATCGGTCCAGCCGTTCCGGAGATTACCCAAACAAAGAAACAGACAGACATAAAAAAAAAATTAAAAATGTGTTTTTAGTATAGGTATCGTATATACATTCATATGTATTTAGTGAAAAGTTGTTATTTTGATAAGACAAACAGACACTTCAATTATATTTATTAGTCTAGATATATTTAAATCTAAGTTTCCAGTAGACACAGTTTGCTTATTTTAGATTCACTATGTTAAATAAAAAAAAATATATATGTAAAATCTAGATAATAAACTTTAGGTGCAGAATAATGTTTAAAAAAAAATAGTGTGTCATAAAAAAAAAAAAAAAAAACACCACGGACCTGGGATTGTTCGGTCCGTTCTCCGCATCGTAGTCGTTTTCGCTGAAGCAATAGGGCCTATAACTTAGGGCCCCGACTATCTCAGGGTCCTTTTTACGTATCTGAAAGGAAACATGTTACACACTTCCATTGAACTGCTATCCCGGGGTAAGGGGGCGTCCATTAATCACGTCAGGCATTTTTTATGAGACTTTTCAACCCCCCCCCCCTCTCTCCAAACCCAATGATGAGATTTCGTATGATTTTCCTCAACCCCCTCCCCGCAACCCTAATCTCGCGCGAAATTCTTCAATACTTATGTTAAAAAAAACACACACACAACTTGTTCTATTACTTTTAACGTATGAATACGACAAACACTATTGTGTCAGATTTCGCCATCTTTTATTCTAGAAGTAATGTTTCACGCAATTTTACACCGTTATCTGCTAGGAAAAAAAATTACGTGATATTTGCTAAGAGCTCCCCTTCCCTTTCATTGAGATTTGGAAAGATTTAGCTTGATCCCCTCCCCCTTAGAAAACTTCACGTAATTAATGGACGTCCCCTAATAAGTATGAAAATTAAGACGATATGCGGCGGTGACAAATTCGAAAAATAGGTGTTTGAGAAATCTATTGCTATCGCGTTGCGCCCCAAAGAAAGAAAAGGGACAACTGCAGCTCGGGCTGAAAGTACCGTATACAAAACAGACAAAAACATCACTTCCTAGTACCCTGTTCCATCCTCCAAAACTAGATTTTTAATTTTCTTCCAGTTATAAAATAAAAAAAAAAAAATAAGGGGAATACGTTTCTATGGAAAAAAAACGTCGCTCGCATATCCCCTTAAAGGGTCTTTTTAGTATATATGATTTATTACCGTAATGAATTTAAGATCAACTTTTGTGACGCGAAACCTTCTTTAGAAGCGTTGAGCGATAAGGAAAATTTAGAGATTCGCATTACCAATGTTATGACGTCAGCCGTCAACATGACAGTATGTCAAGTATAAGATGGCGGTCAGAGATAAATAATAAAATGTATACTTCTGCAGGCTATCGTGTGTTTTAATTATAAATAAACTATAAATGTACACAATTATTACTTGGGAGTGCTAATAGATGTAAAAACCAAACATGACAAATGTTAGGTTATGTTAATAATTTGAATTAAAATATTTAAAAAAAAAAACAGTATTTCTTCGTAAATAGTAAAGCTTCGAGATTTTACTTCTGCCGCGAGTCCCCATGACTGCCTAGTTTTTTACTTTTCCTAATCTTCAGTATTCCAACAAAATGGCGGCGTAACTATGCTACGTAAAACGCGACAAAAACTCCACCAGAATAGTCTGTACAAAAAAGAATATGATACAAGGCAAAAATAACCTGATAAAGTATATAAGGATTGAAGCTGGTAACGGCCGCATACTGGTACAAAATCGGTCTCCTAGAGAACGCTTCCAGGATTCCATTGACGACCTGGAATTATCGTTATTAATTTTGTAAAAAGGCTATTTCGTGGAAGGCATAATGAGGAGCATTTTCAATGGACCTACAAAAAGGAGGAGGTTCTCAATCCAAAAAAAAAAATTGGATTCGGTGCCAACTAGAATTAACCAATGTAATCATTAGCCATACAATATATATCCATTCGGATAGTCAAGCCGCTCTCTTGGCGCTGGCTTCCGACGTAATTGAGTCGAAACTAGTTGCCAATTGTGTAGCAATGCTAAACAGCCTAGGTAAGAATAACAGTTATGGGGGGCAGGAAGTATATCCTGCCCCCCGGACTGTCGACCAGTATGGTCGTGCCTCCTTCTGAGGCGGGCTAAGAGGTGGGGGGGAAGTATTCTCCTCCAACCCTACCGGACCATTGCACGGACGAGGCCTGGTGGGTTCGCTGCAGGGGGCGACGCGGTGCTTGCGAAAGCCACCCCGTCTCGCCTCCATCCCAAATGCAGCGGACGGCCCCGGGGGGTTTTAGTGGGTACTTCCGGGCGCTGCACGCCCGGGCGAGTCCCACACTGGCACGGAGCTCGTCCCTCCGTGCCCCCTTACCTATTGCATTGGGGGACTTCGGTCTCACTAATGCAATAGGTAAGGGTAGTGCGTAAATGCATTTCACCCCGTCAAAAAAAAAAAAAAGGTAAGAATAACAGGTTGATTTTAAGATGGGTCCCAGGACATGCAGGAGTTCCCGGCAATGAATTTGCCGATGCGCTTGCAAGAGCGTGGGCTATCGTAACACAAATTGGGCCTGAACCATTTTGTGGCTAAAAGACTAATTCGACTGACCATTTGAGACCAATATACCTATAAGGCTATAGAATTCTCGAATAAATTGCCAGGACAGATTCATTCCAAAGAGCTCATCAGGGCATTCACTTAGCGCAAAACTGAAGAAGCCTTGATGCTCAGTAGGAATCAGCTACGAGTATTAGTGAGAGCACTAACTGGGCACTGTTGTTTGGGCAAGCATATGCACAACATCGGTGTCCACAACACAAGAGAGTGCAGGTTCTGTTAAATCGCAGACGAAACACCAAAGCACATCTTGTGTAAATGTGACCCACTAATACCCATACGTAACCGAATTCTGGGTAAGCACGTGTTTCTCCCGGAGGAGGTACCGACGCTCTCTGTTATAAAGATCCTACAGTATATCCAGGTTTTAAGTCTAGGGAGTCAGCTTTAGTAATATAGGGGCGATCACAATAGATGTGACTAGGTCGCAGTAATGTAGGAAAGTTTTAGTTTGCATCGCCCCTTTTCGAATAATAATAATGTTGAATGTCAGATCGAATTTAATTAGCGACGTACATTTACACCACTTTGTTATCTGTAAGCTGGCACCGATTTCAAAATTATAAATGGTAATAAAACAAAAAGATATATTGAAGTAAACAGAAGTAGATTAATGTGTCGAGTACACATAAAAATAAAACATTAGAAAGACAATAGGAAAACAATGGAAAGCTGGCGTAAACGCCAGGTAAGTGCACAATGGGTTAATAAACAAATTATTTATTTACTTTTTGGTGCACTTTTAAAGTATATTCCTTGGTCGTTTATGTTCTTAATTTAAAAAAAAAATTGTTTCATATTATATCCAATGTGGCACACCCTCAGGTGATCATTAGAACAATTATGAAAATAAATCTGAAATTATCAAGAAAAAACCTCAAAACATCTATCGAAAAATAGTTATTAGTAAAAAAAAAAAAAAAATTGACATCACAAACAGACACCTCAATTTTATTTATTAGTATAGATATAGGTTATTAATATAGATTCGATTATAAATATTCATTAGCTACACTATTTAACTAACATAATGGAGCCGATTAACAAATAATTCACTTTCAAATCACTTTAAGCAAAAAGTAAGAATAATCGAAAATTTTTGATTATAAAAAAAAAAAAATTAAAACCGCCAAAACGCAAAACAAAAAGTCCTCCATATTTTTTATTATTCTACAAGATATTTTGTAAATAATCTTTAAATCCTATTTGACTGCTACTTAATGTGTCGAGTACACATAAAAATAAGACAATAGGAAAGCAATGGAAAGCTGGCGTAAACGCCAGGTAAGTGCTCAAGGGGTTAAAAAGTAATTTTATAAATAATAAAAAAAAACCGCTATATCTGACTGGTCAGGATTCCATATTTGTCATGGTGGACATTATTAGGGCAGTTAACGATTTTTGAAAAACAGGTTTATAAATTACTTTTTATATAATTATTTCTTACAAACAATGTGCTTTATGATCTATATTTTATCGAAAATATTAATAAACTGGTAAAAAAAAAATTAAAAAATTATTTGATCATTGATTTAAAAATGAATCTTTATCATTTTAAATAAAACTATTTATTTTTCATACTTTTAATTTTGATACCACCTAATTATAAATGTGGTACAGTCCAAACACAATAGAGACAGTCAGAGACAGATTCCACCAGCAAACGGTGTCCTCACACCGACCTTCTAAGAGCCAATTTTTTGATCCGTAGTCAAAGTTACTATATTCATTTGTCAATTTTACTATTACTATTACACAAACCAATGGTTATAATCACAATGCGTCTTTTGATGACAAAATCTACTACGGTTAAATTTAGCAATAGTTATTTATGTTGCCAGTAAAATGAACTGTATAATAGAATACTTTTGATTCCGGTAATTTTTTTTTGGATGATCATTCCGAGTAAAATGTGTCAGGGTCCATAATTCGAGTTGTCGAACAAACATTACAAAAAACAAAGGGGCCGAGCTACTCTCGAACATCTGTGTCCATTATTATTTCTTGTGATAGTTTTGTAATGATATTACCTTTTTTATTATTTCGTCTTGTCTAAAATATTCTTTCATTTTATAATTTAATTCTTGGATTTAATATATTTTACAAGCCAAATAAATATTTGTACTAACTTGATATACTATACATAATGGAATACTGAATTCTTATGAAAAAACAAAATTCAAAAATATTACGAAAAAGATTATAAATAGCAATACGTTGTAATTATTTAACAAATTATTTTATATAAATGAATGTTATATAATGAAACTTCAAATTATCTATTTCAAATGTTACACAAAAGCAATGAAACAGCTGTTCGCACTGGAGTTAACCATCCGCCATCTTGCTAACCCGACTGAGTTGAATGGTTACATTTTGTAACAAATAGTCACATTTTCGACAAATGGTTAGTTTAACTATGTTTCAAAAAACGCATCAGGGCATTATTTTAACCATTTGTTACAAATCTGACCATTTTTCGAGTTGACTACGGATCAAAAAATTGGCCCTAAGATGCCTTTTCATGTTTTTTTTTTTCCTAACCTAACAGCTAACAGCTTCACCGTGGCTTTGGGGGGTGAGTGCTGAAGGCAACAAACTAGCTGAAGACAGAAGGTAACTAGCACAAGGGTCACCAAAGTGGTACAGACCTCGGCTTGACCGTTACCTGAAGCCTCTTCATGCTTCTTTTGAAGGACGATGCTATAGAAAGGAGAATATGCCAATGTGAATTAATTACCTGCTTATCTTCACCTTTTACGTCGATTATCATTCGCATTTTGTTGCCGAGCAAGTAATCGAGCGCGTCGTCGAGCAAACACAGGTGCACTTCTTTGAACTGTTGCCTGAACATCATAGGAACAAAATAATTAAATTATCAGCCCAGTATTAGTAATATATCTACAGATTGCAAGTGAGAATTTCAAAGTTAATCATTCCACTAAACGTCAAATCTCAACTCAATGACGGAAAGACACTTTTTAAATATTGTCAAACGCTTCCCATCTATGACAAAGTTAAATTTAGTCTTTTAAAGGAACAATTCTTTAACACAAACCTACATAATAAAATAGACCACCCTATATACACACAAGTCAGATCATGAAAAATATGTTAACTACCCACCCACTCAGTCAATAATTGTTACGACGAACGGACGACTGCTTACTTAATTCCTAGACTCATAAATTCTTTACCTAACCTATGCAACAAGATTAATACGAAAAATTGCAAGTTTTTTTTTTTTTTTTTTTTTAAATATGACATACCCCTACGACCTCTCCCCCATAAGACCGGCGCTAACCATGGTCAAATGAGGTAACTATGCGGACACGGACCTAGTTTTGCTTGACTTGTTACGACCGTTAATAAAAAAAAAAATAAATAAAAAAAAATTATGTAATAGTTATGTAATTAATAATAACAAAATAAGTGTTTACAAAATAATTTAATATATAGATATAAAAAATTTAATAGAAGTAGATTTAAGCTCACATATGCGAAAGAAGATTACTAACTGCATAGCTGCTTGAATTGCTATTATAGGCATTTTTTTTTCCGACGCAAGTCGATTTAAATCTCCAATCTAAAAAAAGGTGCGGACCCAGAGTCTGCAGATAGTTTAATTTAAATAATACAAAAAAAAAAAAAAAAAAATGCTTGTTAACACTATTAACCTATTGTTATTATCTCTCACCTATTTGGATGTGTTGCTCCTATGTCGATATTATTAATTTTGTCCCAGTCAACGCAGTGCACATTGGTAATATCAGTGCCTGTAAGCCTCTCCAAGCCCTGGTCATGGAGTAGCACAAGCCGACCATCTTTACACGTGCGGACATCCATCTCAACAAAATTACATTCTCTTTCGACACACTGAAATATTCCATAATATTACTTAAACTTAATTTGACTTAGACAAAGGTTTGTGTTGTGCTTACCCTACTTATATAGCACCATATAGTTTAAATATGTAAACTTAGCATTATAAGTAATGTTTAAAAGGGTTAACTTTTTTTTAGGGGCTTTTGACATAAGTCATATCAGCCCCATCATAACCTAATGTTACTAATTTTAAAGGTTTATTTCATTACATACATCATCTTTCAATCAATTCACATAGCATTTTAGCAATCTCTTTAGTAGGATTTACTAAAATACTATGGAACATTCCTACATCTAATTTATTTAACTTAAACTTATTAATAAAATCTATCCTAACATTATATTTTGTAGCAATGATAATCTGTAATAATTCCAATATTTCTATACAATAACTACATACATTTATATGTTTGTGTTAGATTTTGTTAGTAAAATATACTTTAGGAATGAATCAAGGAACATTTGTTGGCAAATAATTAATTAAGGGCCGATTTTTCAATCCACAGATAAAGAGTCTAATAACTACCAAAGGAATATATTATTGGGTTGTTTATTTGTCTCGTAAGTGGTTGTCAGTTTTTAAATTGACATTTATCTTGGATATAATAACTGAGAGAGCAATAATTTCGACTTTAACGCTACTAACTTCAGAGGGGTGAAACGAATATATTGGTAAATACACTTTAGAGCGGGACAGGCTATTTCCATTTTTGTCAAGCAAATAAATTGTCGTCAACAGTCAGTTTAGATCTGAGGGATATGGCCTCCTGGTTATTGTGTGATTTATTGTTATCATACCATTTTGCTTGTAATTTGTATGTAAACAAAGTAAAACTATAATTCCGATGAATTGAATATTATTGTCAATCATTTATTCATAAAAAAAGCAATACTATTGTATACAGAATGATATACCTTGTGAGTAAAAGTACTTCATAAGGATTTTTTTTTATTTCGGTGTTATTGCAATTAGTATCCTTAGATAGAAAATACTAAATACGAGATAAATAAAAAAGGTTTATTTCTCTACTTCGGGTGACTTTAGGAATAATTTTAAGCGCCTCTCTTTAATTAAAAGGTCATTTGTAATAATTAAATATTCAGCAAGGGCAAACCTAAAAACAAATGTTTACTGTTATGTATGTGATTACTGTTATATGATTAATGTAGGTAGTTCTGAATATGATACTTTATGTAATTAATTGTGTCATAAGATTGATGTAGGTAATTGTGAATAGGGGTGCGGTGTCAGACAACCTCCTCGTGGCGCACCCTGGGCAACGGCAGTCCTTCTGACTGCCGGCTAATAGTCTGACCGGGCGGCTGGGCGAAAGCCCACTTTTGGAGGGGCGGGGGGGGGGGGGGCAGAGAGGTGATTACTGCGGTCGCAGTGAAGGTAATGCCTTCAGAGGCGGGCGAAGAGGTGGGGTAGAGAAGTTCTCCGCCACCCCTGCTGGGCCATTGCACAGACGGGCCTGGTGGGTTTGCCGCAGGGGGGCGACGCGGCGACATGCCTTGCAACCCCGTAACGCCCCCTATCTCAAATGCGGCAGACGGCCCCAGGGGGTTTTAGTCGGTTTTCCCGGGCGCTTCTCGCCCGGGTTTGAGTCCCACACTGCCACGGAACTCGTCACTCCGTGCCCCCTTACCTATTGTATTGGAGGGACTCAGGTCCCACTAATACAATAGGTAAGGTGAGTGCGTAAACGCATTTCCCCCCGTCAAAAAAAAAAAAAAAAAAAAAGGTAATTGTGAATAAAGCCAGTTTGTTATCTAAATCAACAATGGCATATCTTTTATTTACATAACTAAATCTGTGATGAAATTGAAACTATCCATAGAATAAACGTTTATCACGCTCTCCAAGGGGCAGACTCAAAAGTTATACCTGAGGTAGTCGAGTTATTGGTTGAATAAGCCCTATCTGATTATTGAAAAATTCATTTCTTGGCTATCTATCGAATAAACTCTATCTGTCTGATTATCTGAGGATTGAAAAAGTGGCCCTGAGCAGTTTATGTTATTTTAGTGAATACCCACTTTACTTTTTTTCTGCTTTTATAACTACCTAACTTCTAAACTAAATCGTAACCTATCGCTAAGCCAGTTTTACCAGTAAGTATACAAAACTTTAAAAAAGGTATGTTAATGTGTTTAAATCCTTTTTTTTTTAATGTCATTCCGCAAAATACCCTCAAGTTTAAAACAATATATATATACCCATGCGAAGTTGGAGCGGGTCGCTAGTAAAATAAAGGTGTACAACTAGCCAAGAATAAAAATTCAAAAGAGGTTTTACTCACATATTTAAACGCCTCCAAAGTGTTTTCGGGAGCGTCCAAGCCGGCACCTCTGTGCGCTATACACCGAACCACTTTCTCCGGATTTGTTTCGCTTTCCTTACTCCCGGGTAACGGTCCGAATATACTAGATACATTACTTGGATCGGGTTTCTTCAGTTTGGTCAAATAATAAACAGAAACACCAATTAGACTGATGTCCAAACCGAACGGTAGAACTGCGTGCAAAAATATAATGAAATAGTAAAACAATAAAAATGATCTAAACAGGCAATTCAGCGAAAAGGTTATAATTGTTAGGAACATTTTTTCGATCGTTCGTTGTTAATTTGTAAAAGTTAGGAGGTTAGTTTTTCGAAAATAAACACTGGCCCAAGAGGGCGGGGCCACATTTGACAGTTCTGAAGCAGTATTGTCAACTTTAATATCCAAATTCTCATATTTTCGGGTAAAAAAAAATGGTCAACTAATCTTTATGGTAAATCGTACATCGTAATGTGTAAATTATCGTACATCCCAATGATTACCACATAGAGTTGGAAACCACAAATACATAAATAAATTTTGGAAACGTTGTTCTGGAGATATATTTTTTTTGAAAGCATTTTGTTACTGCTTTTTTGTTTAGCTATACATAGAAATTCAACTTTTTAATAGAGTTGTGAACTGATATTATTTTGTAACTAATATTAATAAAAAAAACTCTCGTTAATCAATGTTTTCTATACAGATTTGAGAGTCAATTAACGTTTTGAAGCCATATCAATTAAAATATATAATAATTCAGAAGCAGATGAGTTCTTAACACTGTTCCGGCACGTTTGACACTCCTAACATCTATACTAATAAATAAAATTGATGTGTCTGCTTAAAATGTCAAAAAAATAAATTAAAATAAATTTTTTATTTAAATAGATATGAATTTACATACGATACTTATACCAAAAATACAATTTTGAATATTTTTGTCTGTCTGTTTGTTCCAGGTAATCTCCGGAATAGCTGGACAAATTTTGACCGGAATTTTTTGGTAAATAGCTGAAGTTACTCCGCATAACATAGGGTACTTATAAATTTCGAAAATAATTAGGGTTCCGCATAAAAAAAAAATTAAAACTCATAAAACATTGAATAAAATCCGATTCAATGCACAGTTTTTACGGGCAAGTGCTTGAATTTATTAAAAATATTTTGACTTTTTCTTATTACAAAGATATATTAGGGATCTGGATACAAAAAAATTAAAACGCATTGAAGAACATAAGAGACGCGGGCGCAGCTGCGGCACACAGCTTGTCAAATAATTAATAATAAAACAATATGCACATTTATTAAGAGAATACGCGGGCGGTGTTTCTTCTATTCAAACGTATTCCTCTGTTTCCTTCCTGGATAAAAGCATTATAACAAATATTTTATACTTTATAATACATTTACATTTACGATCACCATGTCTGTATAAACTAGGAACTTTCGAAACATTAACTGAATGAGAAACATTACCCAATTTTTACCTTCGTTTTCAGAACTTATACACTGTTTGTTTCAATTCCACTTGTTTATGTTTAAAATCAATGATAAATAAATTTTATTAACAAAAAAGCATAACTAGCATCAGAATATTCAAGGACAAAAATTGTTTTTTATAGTTTACTTCTTTAAATTAACAAATAAAAGCCAGGATTATATTGTTTTTATATCTTAATTTCTGAGTATACGTACATATGTATGAAATTTGAATATCTACGGATGTGCCCCAAGACATACGTATACTGTGGTATAACATTCCAAGAAATATATCATGAACTTAAGTATATTTTAATGACCAATTACCAATAATGGATTAAATTAAATATTGACTCAATAGGGATTAGAGGCTGCAAGATATTACGGGTGTAAGTTTGACTTACCAAACTCAGTGATAGCCAAAAAAGTTATCGTGTCTCATAAGGTTAACCATCACCTAGGGATATTTTTTAGTTTTCTTAATATCACTTAATTAATAGAAAGATTAATCAGTTTTTAAAAAGTATATAAGTTGTGTCAGAGGAACCACTCGTGTTAATTTCTATTATTTGTAAACTATTAACTGATAATGCTCTTATAATAAAAATAGAATTGTATAAACTACTTTAGTGGTTCTCAAGTTTACCAATTTACGGTTAGATAAACAAATATTTTATGCATATAGTGTAAGGATATGGATGAAACACGATAATGGTGGTTGTTATGAAGTTTTTTTTTCTATTGTTCAGATTACTTTTCTTATATACGTATACATACTATTTTACATAAAAAATAACGACGATTTAAATAGAGAAACATGTGAGCCGGTTCAGTGATTCTCGAGTTACAAGCCAACAAACAAACGGACAAAGAGACGTTGCCTTTTATATACTGTAAGGATAGGGATATCTAGGTACACTTTAGCGGTACGTATAAACATATATCTACATATTGTTTAAGTTTTTATTGTTAAGCTAAATCATGGTAACATCAAAGGTTTAAGGTCTATATTCCACCGTTCTCAATCTACTGAAGCAGGTACAACTGGATAGACATTTCACAATATTCCTTACGACGAACATAAAGGTTTCGACGACCGTGAGAACGCTGGCGCCGACGAAAAGTGCTGTGGTTCCACCTAAAGATGCTTTAAAAAAAGTATTTTCAAATTTTAACATGATATAATAAAATTGTATTATCTATATATGCATATAATATTTTATTATAACTATCTAAGTACAGTGGAACCTAGATTACTTAAACGAATAGAACAAGCGAATCCTTGCGAAAAGTGATTATTTTTTTCTAACCTAGCTAATGCTGTTGACTAGAAGAGTATTTACAGCTTCATCGTAACTTTGGGCCGAGTGCTGAAGGCACTTGCCACAATGAGGTAATTGGCACAAGAGCATCAACTCTTCTCTTGTATAAATTAATGTGTTTCATTTAAATGCATTTTACTAACTGTAAGGAGCCTTTTAAATATTACATAAGCAAAATTTTGTCTATTTGACACTTTTAAATTTTTTTTTACTGTTTTATAAGTTAAAGTTATAGTACAGGGACAGTCCAGAGTCTGATTGGTTACTCATAACTTTTTTGTAGACAACTCGACTCGAACATTTTATTCGGGCATTTATGGGAAAAAAATAATTTGTGGTAACACAAAAGCGTTCTCTTGAACGCAGAAATATATTCACAGACTGTAGCATCCCCAGAGTATTTATGTTCCTTGAGCATGCCTTTGAAGGCTGATGTTAAAGGTGACGCGAATATATAAATATCTTTCCCAAACAAAAATCGCTCAACGCGGTTAAATAAATTTTCACAGTAAAAAAACATCATAAAGCGTCTCCTCCCCCCTCCATGTAAGCTTACTTATTTAAGTGCTCCTAAGATTGATGTCATAAAAATAAAACAATACATCATCATTCTCATGCCTTATTCCCAAGTCACTTGAGATTGGCGCAGTATGTTTTCTTCTTCCATACGTCCCTATCAGCCTTCATCTCTTCATTTACTCCTATTTCTTTCATATAATTTCTTAGTTCTTACACACTCTATCCACACTTTCTTTGGCCTTTTTCTATTTTACCATCTTTCCACATTCATATTAATTACTATTTTATCCACATACGTTTCCTTTCTTCTCATAAATGTCCGTACCACGATAAACGAGAAAATTTCAACTTTTCTACCACTGGCGCAACTTTAAACTCCCTTTAATATATTCATTCGTTATTTTATCCATTGTTGTGGCACCACACATTCATCCCAACATTTGCCTCTCAGCTACATGCAATAAAACAATACATGCTTGAATAATTTGTTTAGGTATTAAGGAAATGGTAAATGTGCGGGACAGCCTGAGATGTTATTTAGGCAGTCCGCTAAAAAACACACCGTTGTTGCTGGATTGCGAGAGATGTAGTAAATAATGCCAGATGCCAGAGTTTCAACAATATATTTATTCATACATTACAGGGGTATGACACGGTTTACACAACACAGAATTACACGTTATAATACAGACACACTATAGAAATAATATAGAAACACGCACAATAGTACAGAGACGACACAATTACAATAGAAACAAGATAGACAGAGACAACACAATATAGAAACAGTAGACACAGATATTAAACAGGATATAAAGCATGCACAAGATTAACACGACATATAGCAAGATACGATTCACAGTTAGACAATATAAAAACACACAATAGTCCTCACTATAGTCCCTATACTAGTAATTACACTAGTACTCACAGTTGTCCTTACACTAAGACTCACACTCGTACTCACACCCGTGTGCGAGTTTTACGCGCACGATATGTCTCGAATTACGCGGAATTCGAGACCCACTATAGTTCGATACGCGGTTCACTGGTTCGGTTCGCGGATCGCGTAGGTTCGGAACGCGGATCACTGTGGCTCGGGGACGCGGAATCACGGTCAGGTCGGAGCGCGGTTCTCGTACTCGGGGACGCGGATTCACGGTCAGGTCGGAGCGCGGATCACTATGGTTCAAGACGCGGATTCTTTGAACGCAGTGCACTGTTGCTTGAGGACTTCTTGCGGACTACTTGCTGAATGTTTGACTACTGCTTCTGTCTCAGAGATTAGTTCTTGTTGTTGTTTCTTCTTGAAGAGCGAGCGATGACTGCATAACTGGCACCGTCCCGGGCGGATATTTAAGCTCCCGGCCTGTGTGTGACCCCGTTGCTACGGATCGAGGTAGGCCGGTCGCGTTCGGCGAATCAGAGCACGCCGCCCGGCGGTGCCGCGAGGTGTGTTCTCTCACTCTCACAAAGACGCTATGTTCTCGACGCGTGCGTTCAACGTAATATTCCTTTCAATTACGTATAGATTCCGTAAACTATTCTATTATTTCCTAAATATATGCGGGATCTTATCTAATAATTACGCGCCGTCTATCTAGATAATATGCATAATTTATCTAGCTAATATGCGCCCTCTATCTAGAGGGCGCTGTCCTGCACATTACTCCCGCCGTGCGTCGTCCGCGATCAGCGGCGGCGCATATACATGTGGTGCAGGACCCGTGTGCGATACAGGAACCGCAACATTCTCTACGACGACGATCTTCTTCGGCATGTTCGTGCAGGACTTCCTCTGCTTGCGGTGTAGGACCTCCATCGTAGGGTGTCTCTCGCGCCAACTCGACGGCGCGCACCATATGCTCCCATGAGTGGAGCTCCTGACGGGACGAGTCGCCAGTCTATATTCGTCTTTGAGGCTTCGACCGCCGTGCCGTCCTCGTAAACGGCGCGTCGAAGCTCCTGGCTTGCCCCGTGAGAGTTCGTACCAATGTTCAGAGGCGCGACCGTGTCTGTCGCTCCTCGCTCCCGCCGGTCTAGAGATCTGTACCGGGATCTCACATGTCCTGAGATGGCCGCTGTGGTTCTTGTTTTGGAACCTCGGCCGGAAACACAGGCGATACTTCTTCGCCAAATCCCGCCTCGCGTCGACCGATGAGTTCTGTAGCTGATCACTAGCAACTACCGCGTGTCCCTGTCGATAGTTCAGGTGACACTTGTTCGGTCGATCCTCGACGACGGTGCGGACTCGTTGACGTCTTGCCTGGGGTTCGGTGCTCTGCTGGCGATGCTGCGCGGTTTGTACTGCATACGGCAGCTCGCGTAGGTCCGCCCTCGATCGCTGGGCGGTGACGGCCCGCGGCTGGTACCCCGGACTCCACCAGGGTGCTGCGGCGGCGGCTGTCGGAGGGTGCGGTGCCCCCGAATGCCAGGACTCGGCTGTCGTCTCTGGCTGCGGCACGCTATGTATCCTCCTCGGTTCAACTATTCGTGTCGGTTCCTCTTGCGGCAGCGGGTGTGCGACGGTGACGCCCGCTGGCTGGGTCGTAGCGCCCCAGGATGCGGCAGTGATCACTGGGGGTGCGGCGGCTGTCTGTGTCGGCGGTTCTCGCCGTTCCGGCAGCGGCTGTGCGTAGGTGACGCCCGCTGGCTGGGTCGTAGCGTCCCAGGATGCGACATCGCTCACTGGGACCTCGGCTAACTGCGACGGCGGTTCTCGCCGTTGTTCCGGCAGCGGGTGTGCGGCAGTGACGCCCGCTGGCTCGGCCGTTGCGCCCCAGGATGCGGCAGTGATCACTGGGGGTGCGGCGACTGACTGTGACGGCGGTTCTCGCCGTTGTTCCGACAGCGGGTGTGTGCGGCGGTGACGCCCGCTGGCTGCGCCGTATCGCCCGAGGATGCGTCAGTGATCACTGGGCGTGCGGCGGACTGTGACGGCGGCTCTCGCCGTCGTTCCGGCAGCGGGTGTGCGGCGTTGACGCCCGCTGACTCGGCCGTAGCGCTCCGCGATGCGGCTGTGGTCGCTGGAGCCTCGGCTGACAGTGACGGCGGTTCTCGCCGTTGTTCCGGCAGCGGGTGTGCGTTGATGACGCCCGCTGGCTGCGCCGTAGCGCTCCGCGATGCGGCTGTGATCGCTGGAGCCTCGGCTAACTGTGACGGCGGTTCTCGCCGTTGTTCCGACAGCGGGTGTGCGGCGGTGACGCCCGCTGATTGGGCCGTAGCGCTCCGCGATGCGGCTGTGATCGCCGGAGCCTCGGCTGGCTGTGACGGCGGTTCTCGCCGTCGTTTCGGCAGCGGGTGTGCGGCGGTGACGCCCGCTGGCTGCGCCGCAGCGCCCCAGGATGCGTCAGTGATCACTGGGCGTGCGGCGGACTGTGACGGCGGTTCTCGCCGTTGTTCCGACAGCGGGTGTGCGACAGTGACGCCCGCTGGCTGGGCCGTAGCGCTCCGCGATGCGGCTGTGATCGCTGGAGCCTCGGCTGACTGCGACGGCGGTTCTCGCCGTCGTTCCGGTAGCGGGGGTGCGGCGGTGACGCCCGCTAACTGGGCCGCAACGCCCCAGGATGCGCCAGTGATCACTGGGGGTGCGGCGGCTGACTGTGACGGCGGTCGCCGTCGTTCCGGCAGCGGGTGTGCGGCGATGACGCCCGCTGGCTCGGCCGCAGCGCCCCAGGATGCGGCAGCGCTCACTGGGACCTCGGCAGGCTGTAACGGCGGTTCTCGCCGTTGTTCCGACAGCGGGTGTGCGGCGGTGACGCCCGCTGTATGGGCCGTAGCGCTCCGCGATGCGGCTGTGATCGCTGGAGCCTCGGCTGACTGCGACGGCGGTTCTCGCCGTTCCGACAGCGGGAGTGCGGCGGTGACGCCCGCTGACTGGGCCGTAGCGCTCCGCGATGCGGCTGTGATCGCCGGAGCCTCGGCTGACTGTGACGGCGGTTCTCGCCGTTGTTCGGGCAGCGGGTGTGCGGCGGTGACGCCCGCTGACTGGGCCGTAGCGTCCCAGGATGCGACATCGCTCACTGGGACCTCGGCTGACTGTGACGGCGGTTGCCGTCGCTCCGGCAGCGGGTGTGCGGCGGTGACGCCCGCTGACTGGGCCGTAGCGCTCCGCGATGCGGCTATGATCGCTGGAGCCTCGGCTAGCTGTGACGGCGGTTCTCGCCGTTGTTCCGACAGCGGGTGTGCGTCGATGACACCCGCTGGCTGCCCCGTAGCGCCCCAGGATGCGACAGCGCTCACTGGGACCTCGGCAGACTTCGGTAGCTGTGCGGCGGTGGCTCCCGCCGATGCTGTCATCATGTTACCCCAGGATGCGGCTCTGCTCACTGGGGATTCGGCTGACTGCGGCGGATGTGCGGCAGTAGCTTCCGCTGATGCTGTCACCATGTTACCCCAGGATGCGTCAGTGATCACTGGGAACTCGGCCGACTGCGGCGGCTGTGCGGCGGTGGCTCCCGCCGATGCGGTCATCTTACCCCAGGATACGGTAATCACTGAGGGTTTGGCTTGCTGCGGCAGATGTGCGGCAGTAGCTTCCGCTGATGCAGTCACCATGTTACCCCAGGATGCGTCAGTGATCACTGGGAACTCGGCCGACTGCAGCGGCTGTGCGGCGGTGGCTCCCGCCAATGCGGTCATTTTACCCCAGGATACGTCACTGATCACTGGGGACCCGGCTGACTGCAATAGTTCGGTGGCGGTGGCTCCCGCCGATGCGCTTACCTTACCCCAGGCTACGGCTCTGCTCGCTGGGGGCTCAGGTGGTGCTGTATCCGTCGCCTTCGTTCTGCTGGTCGGAGGACGCGGCGCTCTCGACTGCCAGGACTCGGCTGTGGTCACTGGCGGCGGCACACAATGTTCCATCCTCGATTCGACCATTGGCGGCGGCAGCGGGTGTACGGCGGTGACGCCCGCTGGCTGAAGCGCAGCGTCCCAGGATGCGGCGGTGATCACTGGGACTTCGGCTGGCTGTGGAGGCGGATGTGCGGCGGTGGCTCCCGCCGGCGTAGACGCTACGATGTCCCAGGATGCGGCTAGGAGTTGAGGTCGCTGCGGCGACGACTGTGCGGCGGTGGATCCCGCCGATGTTATCACCATGTCGTCCCAGGATACGTCACTGATCACTGGGCATGATGATCCTATATCCGTCGCCTCGGTTCTGAACGTTCGTTCTGCTATCGCGACCAACTCCGTCGTGGTCGTATCCAACCACGTGTGGACATGCTGCGTCTTGTCGGATCTGGAAGTATACTCGACATACTTACTCTGTTCCGCCTCATATTCGGCTGCAGCCAGTTCCAATCTCAGTCTGGCTATTCTGGCTGCAGCCTCGGCTAGACGTTCGGCCTTTGAACGCCTGCTCGTCCGTGATGCAGCTCGACGCTCTCCGTGCTCTGCGCTGGCAGCGTCGGACTTCGTGACCGCCTGCTGCTGCTGCTGTGAGACTTCTATGACGGCTCGCTGTTCAGTTGCGGCCGTTGACTGGTTCCTTTTCACCGTTGCCGTGACGCACGTCGTAGTGCCCGTGTCGAATTCGGACCCCATCACGGTGACTGTCGATAGTGAAGTCTGTGTCTCCCCGTGCCTTCCTGTAGATCTAGTAACTGGCATGTTGTTCGTTCTATTTACTACACTCTCGTAGATCCGGCTGCGAAGGACCATGCGATGTGCGGGACAGCCTGAGATGTTATTTAGGCAGTCCGCTAAAACACACCGTTGTTGCTGGATTGCGAGAGATGTAGTAAATAATGCCAGATGCCAGAGTTTTTCAACAATATATTTATTCATACATTACAGGGGTATGACACGGTTTACACAACACAGAATTACACGTTATAATACAGACACACTATAGAAATAATATAGAAACACGCACAATAGTACAGAGACGACACAATTACAATAGAAACAAGATAGACAGAGACAACACAATATAGAAACAGTAGACACAGATATTAAACAGGATATAAAGCATGCACAAGATTAACACGACATATAGCAAGATACGATTCACAGTTAGACAATATAAAAACACACAATAGTCCTCACTATAGTCCCTATACTAGTAATTACACTAGTACTCACAGTTGTCCTTACACTAAGACTCACACTCGTACTCACACCCGTGTGCGAGTTTACGCGCACGATATGTCTCGAATTACGCGGAATTCGAGACCCACTATAGTTCGATACGCGGTTCACTGGTTCGGTTCGCGGATCGCGTAGGTTCGGAACGCGGATCACTGTGGCTCGGGGACGCGGAATCACGGTCAGGTCGGAGCGCGGTTCTCGTACTCGGGGACGCGGATTCACGGTCAGGTCGGAGCGCGGATCACTATGGTTCAAGACGCGGATTCTTTGAACGCAGTGCACTGTTGCTTGAGGACTTCTTGCGGACTACTTGCTGAATGTTTGACTACTGCTTCTGTCTCAGAGATTAGTTCTTGTTGTTGTTTCTTCTTGAAGAGCGAGCGATGACTGCATAACTGGCACCGTCCCGGGCGGATATTTAAGCTCCCGGCCTGTGTGTGACCCCGTTGCTACGGATCGAGGTAGGCCGGTCGCGTTCGGCGAATCAGAGCACGCCGCCCGGCGGTGCCGCGAGGTGTGTTCTCTCACTCTCACAAAGACGCTATGTTCTCGACGCGTGCGTTCAACGTAATATTCCTTTCAATTACGTATAGATTCCGTAAACTATTCTATTATTTCCTAAATATATGCGGGATCTTATCTAATAATTACGCGCCGTCTATCTAGATAATATGCATAATTTATCTAGCTAATATGCGCCCTCTATCTAGAGGGCGCTGTCCTGCACAGTAAACCATGAATGCTATAGTTGATAGGTGGTAATTAAGCATTTGGCAATTGGCTTTTGGCACACACTGGTTGAAAGAACCACAAATAAACAAACCAAATAAGTCTTCCAGCGTAAAGATCACGTCTCTGTGAAGCCTGAATTTGGGCGGCATTAGATTTATCCTTATCGCAGCCACCGAGCCCTCCTCCGACTCGCTTAAGCTCCCATTCATGTTTTATCAATTGCTAATGTTATTAATATAGCCCATAATTATTTTAATATATGTTTAAGAACGTTTAATGGCCATCTATTCGACTGAAAGGCCTCCACTGCTGGACATAAGTCTCCCCTAAAACACTCCACGATGACCGGTCTTGCGCAACCCGCATTCAACGTATTCCCGCGACCATTACCAGATTGTCTGTGGACTTTGTGGAGGGCGCACACGTACTCTGCGCCTTCTGGTACGCGGTGGCTATTCGAGAACTCGTAGGCCCCATTGGGCATCGGTTTTACGAACAATGTGTCCAACCCATTGCCAAATCTGGCCATTCTGTGTAATGTGGGTTACTTTGGTTCTTCTGCTGATTTCATTTCTGATCCACGCAATCAAACTCCGGTCATAGCCCTCCCCTTTGGTTAACTTTGAGCTTTCTATTTAGGCCCATTTTAAGCGACCACGTCTCAGTGCCGAAAATCATCACTGGCAACACAACGGTCCTTTGAAGTACTGATACAAAAATGAAATCTTTAGAAATGTAACCTCACATAAATTGCATAATCTATGGATTATTATAATTTTCATTATGTCGAATCGTACCAAAACAAACTCTACTATAGATTGATTAAGGGGCAGTTCAACATTGCGTGAGCAAAATCTTAGATTTTTTGACTCGTGGTATCAGCAATAGTAAAGACTCCCCATAATTGCGTAACTATTACGATAATTTTGAAACAATAAATAAAATTAACTACCATTCAAATCCCGCTTCACTCTTATGTCATCGAAAAATAAGCAAAGCATCCACACCCCGTCTTATTGGTGCTGACGTGGTACCTGAATGGCCCCTTATAAGTAGGCCTACCCTTTACTTGAGACCGCTGCAAAGTGCTTTTAAGCCATTATCTTACGTATTTGATCCTATATCGTTTTTTTTTAACCTAGCTAAAGCTGTTGACCGGGGGGGGGGCCTTTACAGCTACACCGTAACTTTGAGGGCGAGTGCTGAAGGCAACCAAAGGTTACCGAAGTGGTACGAACCTCGGCTTGGCCGTTACCTGAGTGAAAGATCCTATATTGTGTAATTTTGGTGGCGTTTTTATATGATTTAAGTAATTTGTTTGTTGTACCCAGATGAAGTGTATTGGAAATAATTATGCGAAACTTTTATTCTGATGTGACACGAAAACCCCATGGGAAATTCTAGCAAGATGAGCTTGTTTTGCTAGAGCCTACAAATGTTGCCACAAGATTGGATACGTAACTTATCAAATGACACTGGCAGAATTGCGCATGTAAATCGTAGATTGCCATTACCCAAGATGAACACCGTTTCAAAAATAATTCCGTTATAATTTTATAGAAAATTATATACGTTTGTAAACAGGAATCGTTTTATCAATAGTTTTAGTATCAGTAATAGATATATCAAATAACGTTTTAAAATTAAAATAAATATTGCCCATCAGTAATAAAAGTCCTAAGTAATTTTACGACAGTACATAGCTGTAGTACATAGGCTTTTACTCGAATTTTCGGTGATTTTGTTAATTCGTTATTTATATTAAAAATAAAATAAGCTTAATATACCTTAGTTTCTGGTCAAGTGTAGTTTTTCTGTATCCGGTGAAGTCCCCGGAAAAAAAACCTAACCTAGTTGACTTTAATGAAAAAAAAAAACAGAAATGTTGACATTTATTTTATAATAATTTTATAATACTAACCGAATAACGACCTTCTTTGTGTGTGAATAATAGTTGAATTCGGTGCACTGAGGCAAACAGGAGCATTTGGCGAGATTCTTTGGAATATTGATGAGAATTTCGACATTCCTACCGATGCACGCCATGCCGTGAGCGTCACACACGTCGCCATCTTACAATTCAAATAACCCATTAACTCGATTTCACTATTAATATTAACACTGATTATGAGTATTAACACAAATAAAATAATTATTTCGTAATTGTTAATTTCGTAAACTGCAAGAGCTCGAAAAAAATTTGACAATTAGATACTGATGACAGCCGGTTTGCTTTTTTTATTTGCCAGTATTTTTTATTTTAATCGAAAACAAAGGTGCATAAATATTTCTAACTCCTTGTTGTTATTTTGTGTCTTCTTACTCTAAAACGAAAAAGTCACTTGACATTGCTTTAAGGTTAGAAGGATTTCGAAACACATATTTTTGTAAATAGGGATCGTCCATTAATCACGTGAGGTTCCTATAAAAACATCGCGCCGGCATCCCAACCCACCCGCTGTTTGTCGAAACGATAACGTGAATTTAAGATGGGATTTTAAAACTTCACCTCACCTTTAATACGTAGGCGCAGCTTAAAAACATCACGTGGACATCATAATGGACGGGGCAAAAAAAATCATGCTTGGGTAAAATGTAGGCAAGCCAAGGCGACAACAATTACAAACGCTATGCGAACCCACCCCCTTTTACGTGGAAATAGGGTCGACATCCGCAAAACATGACCGCCATACGACTACGGCAGTGCATCTGACAGAGGGCGAAACTGTATACCTTAAAAAAAAATATCCTTTTATTATTTGTACCCTCATTTTTATTTCATTTTCTTATTTCCTTATAGCGGAAACTTTATTAATTATTATTAAGGAAAGGGAATCAAAAGTCGAAAATGTTGTCGAAATTTGAAAGAGTCCTAGTAATTTTAGATTGAACAAATTAAGTAATCTATATATATATAAGCAAAGTTTGTCTTCTTTGTCCGAGGTAAACGCGAAAACTACTGGACCGATCAGCGTGAAACCACAACCATTCGACGCGGAATTAATCGTAGATGGTTATAGGCTATATATTTTTCAAATTCTATGAGCCCTTCGCCATGTTTTCTCAATTTGTTTGTTTATTATTCCTTTGACGCACCATCACCTCAAAACTACTGAACATATCGGGATAGAACTAATACCTTTCAACGCAGTATTTTTCGTAGACAGGTATTTTTTGGATTCCACCGATCCTCTCTCATTTTTTTTTTCGATTTACTCTTTTGTACATTTTCCACTTCAATTTACGCTTATATACATTTTTTCCGCTAATAAAAACAAAATACTCTTTCTTTTATTCATTCATTTGTTTTTTTTAAATTAGCTATAAATGAAACGTCATATGCACAGAACATATGAAACGCGGGCGGCGGCGCGGGGCACCAGCTAGTATTTATATATAGCTGTGCCTGCGATTTCGCAAGCATAGAATTTATACAAAGCGCAGCCTTTATTCCTCCTTGTTAAATATTATTAAAATCTATTTAGTGTTTTACAATGTGCAAAGGTAACAGACAGAAAAAGCTAACTACTACTCGCGACTTCATCTGTGAAAAGTAAATATTTTTTTACGCCAAACTTTTATCATTCTCCATGCCAATTACGTTAACAAAAGTAACTCTTTCCTGAATCTAACATAGTAAGATATCCGTATACCCATGAATAAGACTATATACAAATGATGGCGCAGTAGGTAGTGGGGCCGGATTCCGCGTCAATGGACGCGGGTTCGATCCCACCTATACGACTCTAAAATCAGCCTGAGCTTTCGGTGAAAGAAAACATCGTGAGGAAACCATAGCATGGTGGTAAGGGATGTCCGCCTGGTTAGCTAACCCTTAAGTTTGAAAACCTGTCGCCAAATACCAATAGGTGTGTCCCAGCAGCATCACTTGAGAACCAGCACCTAATCTCAGTGCGTTTACCATCCTGGACCACATCGTCACTTAACATCAGGTGAGATTGTGGTCAAGGCACTGAGCCTATACCATGAAAACAAAGCGTTTATTTGTATTATCAAAATAACATTTTTTTACTTAGTACGTATGAATGTATTTATCAAAAATACAGTTTAAAAAAGACAACTTTTGTCTACCCGTCTGTTTGTTAGTTCCGGCGAATCTCTGGAACGGCAGCACCGATTTGGGCGGGACTTTTTTTGGTAGACGGCTGATGTCACTCAGCGTAACATAGGTTACTTTTATTTCTAGAGAATAATTAGGGTTCCACATAAAAAAATTAAAACTCATGAAATTGTAAATAAAATTCGATTCAATGCTCAGTTTTCTATGCAGATATTTGAATTTACGAGAAATATCTTTGCTTAATGTTAGTAGCAAAATTTTTTTGGTAAAATACATGACAAGCGGGCGCAGCCGCGGTCACACAGCTAGTTATTTATATAGCTTAATTTAACACATTTTTGTGACCGATCGTCCGTTGGTTTTAAACAGTACACATTAATCTAACCTCCAAGCAGTTTATGATCCCTAAAAAATACCTTTATGGAGTCGCTAAGCCATTCATCTGGATATTGACATCTCCTTTGTTCCGGCCTTAAATTCTTCACACTGAGCGACGCTTGAATCTCGACAGCCTGAATCATTTATAATTTATAAATAATGGAATTTTCACCGTCGTACGTGTCGCCTTCGGCCGGGGCCATATCCTCGTATCTTGTAGCCCAAATGGTCACGCATTTCATGCCACTGGTGTTCTTATCATAGAATAAACAGTACGACTGTTTACTAAATTAGTGAGATATTGATTAAATGACTAAAAAAAAATTGAAAGAAAATTTTGGAAATTATTTTTTTTATTAAAACAAGACCTTAGACTCTCTCGCACCGGTAACCTTTGTTTCGGATTCGCGCTAACATAATCCGCGTTTACTTAGGATCATCTCCAACTGATCAATACTCTTTACTTCTATTTAAAATTAATCACAACGTGCAATTTCTTTTTTCAATTTTGTAAAAAAAAAATGTACAAAAGTAGAATGCAAAAAATGACTAATAAGTTACCTTGAAATCTATAATAAGTTCTTCACCGGGCGACACTTCCCCGGTCGGATTAGAAATCGCCGTAGATATCTCAAAGGGAGAATGTATGAAATACTGAAAGTAAATTGGAAGCATTTTATTAAGTAGACACAGGTAGTTCTGGATCGTAATAGGTCCAGGAACTATATCCTTTACGGGAACGACATTGTTCCAATCCGACGTGTCAATTGAAACAGGTTCCTATGTTTAAACAGTTCCTCTGGTTGCACATGTTCCGGGAGTGATTGAACGCGCTAACAAATTTCGAACCGATTCTCGAACCAACCATCTGTCGAGAATAGATTGCGTCGTGCGTATACATTATTAACCTCCAGCGCTATTGTCCGTATATAATAATTACCTTTTTTACCCGCGACTGTACTTGCGTTAATGAAGGTTTTGTACATAAATTCAGGTACCCGCTGTCGTTTTCAGCACCCTTGATTAAGTTTATCTAAAATTCCCTCAGAATCGGCTGAGTCTATTCCTCTCGAGGTAAATAATATAAAGACCACTGGGAAGTCTTTCCTTCCTACAGGAAATTGGTAAAGGGATCCGTTCAAGAAATAAGTATGACGTGAACTAAATTTTGGACATTTTTGACAATAGTAAACAAAGCTCTTACTCCCCTCTCTCCACTCCTATGTCAATAATTACATAAACACTAACATAATTTTGAAAAAAAAAAACATTGTGGTTTTATTAAACCACGATGCAAGTGAAACTTTAGACATTGAGGCGATGGAAAAAGTTTTACGCATAGCCCTACTCCGCGGCTGGCTGTAATGCGACATGCGATAGATGGACGATAAAATTCAAGGAGATGGAAAAAAGTTTGCATTAAAAAAATATATTGCTTACTATATCCCATTCAAGCCCCTCGGTCCCATATCATCAAATAAGGGAAACGTACTTGAACGGCTCCAAGGCACACAGTGATGATGACAAAACACGACTCACTCTAACAGCATTGTTCATTGAATCGATCCTGACAAAACACTGTCCGCTGTGGTAATGGCACTGTAGGAGCTTCGTCGGCAGCCACTCGACATCCTGTAGCATGTACTGGTATTTTGCATATTCAGAATTGAATGTCAGACACATACCAACTTCCGTCATCACCGGATGCCAATGAATCTGCGAAAGGGTAACTAATAAGGTAGGAAACTAATTAAAACTCCTTCTTGGGATGACTTCCGAAACTTACAAAACTTTTGATGAAAAACTGTCCAAATATCGATAGTCTATTGAATATCGATAAATACTTCTCGATATATCAAATCAACACGAAATTATCGAATTATCTAATCTCGATATAGGTATATATTTCATCCAATTATTTATTTATCCGATGTCTAAAACATAATTTAAAACACTATTTCTACTCACACCCGATCTTAATATCAAAAAAAAGCAAGAGATTTTTTTTAGCCATGTTAGACTTGAGTTGAGCATACGATGTATCAAAAATATCGATATATTTGTCCGAAATATCGATTAGTTTCGATAAATCAAGGATGTCGATATGTTTTTTTTGATGAACATCCCTATGTTAGTGGAGAATTTTCAAACGATTTTTTTATTTTAGGTAACAGCTCGTAGCGTATTGAAGTCCTTATGGTGGTTACTATTTCTTGGCTTAGTGCCTAAGTGCTGGCCACAGTGGCCAGGAGCAGCTGTCAATGCCCTTTTTAGATAAAGACATACTTTATTTTTAGTAATACCTGCCACAACAACCTGAAGGATCTTGACAGCTTTATAGTACTTTGGGGCGAGTACTTAAGGCACTCAGCCAGCCAAATGCGTGTAGTGTGCGAGTGTTTGTATACAGCATGATGTGTGTTATTCTAGTGTATTCCATGTCATTGTATCGCGATGGCGGCGGCTGCAAACTTTTTTCAACCATTCGTAAATTTTACACGCATTCAGAATAAAAAGCAACTGCCTACTTACCCGAGTTCCCCACCCACTACTTACCGGTCGTTCGCTATGCGATATCATAACCTTCAACTCAAACGTTGGATGTACATTCAAAGCTAGTTCCAGGAGATCTATCCCCTTCACTGTATCATCAGATTGATACTTCCAAAAGTTCTGCAGGTTATCCCGGAACGATACGTCAGCGACCAATTCGACAAAATCGTAGTAATATTTGTATTTTTCTGGATCTGATTCCTCTGTCACATTCCATAATCTAGACATATGAGAAATAAAGGTGCTTATTATCAAATGTCATCTTCTTCAATGTAATGACCACGCTTCGAGGTCTTGGCTCTCAAGTGACCTGCCGGAATATACCATTTTTCCGAACTAACTGTTGTCCAAAATCACATTTTGGTATCACTGTACTGGTAATCACTGAACTAGCTAAGGAAAGGAAAAGGATGCCGTACGGTGCAGTCTAAGAATAGTACCACCCCACATCGTTCCCGTGGGTGTCGTAAAAGGCGACTAAGGGATAAACCAAGGGATGGCCAGCAGCGTCCTCTGAGTACCACAAACAATTACAGTGATCGCCAACCTGCCTGCCAAGCGTGGTGATTATGGCAATCCCCTGCGTATGAACGACATAACATCCGTTGGATGCGGGTGGTGCATGCCCGGTCGTCGTGGAGATCTTTGGGGAGACCTATGTCTAGCAGTGGACGTCTTTCGGTTGAATGGATGGATAGAAATTAATAGTAGATTCGAACCTAAATCCATCTGTGTGGTATTTAGCAACGCTACCACATGGACCAACATTGTTCACATACACCATTCTGTATTACTGTATATGCGAAACTGTACGCAATGCTATGAGAACTTCTGTTTTGGAGCAGATAGAATGCTACTCTTACAGATAAAGCGATGGAAACTCCACAGGCTTATTTAAATTCCACTCTTCAGTTCAAATGGGTAGAAATTTCCTATTTTATATTATTAACTTATATTTTTGGACTGAGTAACTCTGTTATCCTTAAGGTTTGACAGCTTAACTTGGGCATTTGTGACGACCGTTTACGTAACCACGATGGTACGAACTTTTGTTTATTACCTCTATGAAATGGATCCTCTGTTAAAGTTGTCCATTCAATGAATAAGCATAGAAGAAAAGAAGACAGGCTCCTTACAGACCCAATGTACTTCGCGTATTTTATATAATTGTCATATGCGCAGTGTGATGGCGAGGTCAATGTATCGCGCTAACTGAAAAGACTTCCCAATTGGGGAACAGAGTACGTCTTGATCTGCTACCAGAAAAGGAAACGGAGTGTATATAGGGGTCAAATTAGAAGTCCGCCTCCAGCTCCGCTTGGCCAAATAAAACCCTTATAAGACGCCATTACCCTGAAGCGTATAGGTTTTATTAGAATACTTACGATTCTATTACTTCCTTCGCTTTTTCCGGCTGTACTCTATCAACGAAGCAAGCCGTGACTGCCGGGAAAGTGGTCCACCAGCTCCTGTAATCCCTCTGCAGTGACACGACGACTGGTTCTGAGTTATATCTGTTGTATTGGCTTAGGGCGCAGTAGACTGCTCCGGCGAATGCCGACACAGTTAGCATGCACCACAAAAACCTATATACATATGCTGGTATGAAAAAAAAATTTACTGTGTAGAAGTTCTATAAACGGTATGCTAATGGCGGACGACGAACTTTGGGATAGATAAGATGTAGGTATTCATAGTTCTCACGTGTGATGATACCGATGTTAGGTTCTCCCAGAAATACATGGTGGTAGGCCATTTTCTAATGATGCCCGCCTGCGTAGCTACCTCCCTCAAGTTTGAAAACTTGTCGCCAAATACCTATAATTGTGTTTCGGCAGCTTCACTTGAGAACCAGTACCTCTAGGCCTAGTATGCTTACCATCCTTCATCCATCCATCATTCAAAATGGGGATATCAGAGTAACCTCAATGACCCAGTAATTTAATGTTTTTAGAAATTTTGCAACAGATATTTTTCAATGTGTATGTCCAGGTTAAAAACGAAAACGGCTTGCTTTATTTTGATGAAACTTTTTGCGTACTATGTCAGGAAACTATATAAATATTCGAAATTATTTTTAAAATTCATAATCATGTACACATTTTTTTTCGGGAATAACTCAAAAACTGGTTGATCGATTTTGATAACATTTTGCATAAAGTATATTTTAATTAATTAAATTGGCTATACAAATCATGTCCGGGAACCATGCGTCGCTTGGTAACTGATAGGATATGAAAACAAAACAAGATCAGGACACCCCTCATTCAATCAAGATAAAACACGTAGACAATGCCGCGGGCGTTAACTACTTTTAAAAGTGTACGAAGCAGTTTTTTTATTAAAAGTCGAATTTCAAAATGTCAACATTTCAAAAAAAGAATGCGTGCTCAACAACCGTCACGGACGTGTCAAAAACAAATCGGTTGTCAGCGGATCTAAAAATTATGCCGTTAATAAATTCAAATTTTTAGTTGGCAAATGTATAATTTATAATTTGACCTTTCGAACCAGTGGAGATTATCGCGGACAGTATGCTTCAAGCCGTGTAGAGTCGTCTCCTTGCAGAAGTCCACGTAGATACTGTGCGCCGAAGACATGGATACATTGGTCGAATCGATCGCCGATTTCATTCGCGTCAGGCAGTTGAACATTGCGGTGGGTTTTCCGTTCTTTCTCTTTGTCCTCACCATTATTATGCTATTTTAATATCAGCTGCAGGTGCATCGAGGAATGCTATTTTTATATTGTAATCGCTTGACTTACAAAAGCATCGTTATCACTTGATATCGTATACCTTACCATATATGCGACATTGTTACTTAACAACATCAGATAGCTTGTGTTGAGTGTATAGAACAGTCATGGGCAAAGTACGGCCCGCGGTCCAGCTCCGGCCCTCGAAAGCATTTGAACCGGCCCGCCGAGGGTCCATCGACATGGATGGATGAACATGGCCGGTTATAAATACGTTTTGGCGGTCGAGAAGAAAAAGAAGATTCTATTCTATAATTCTGGCCTTCCTCTAGCATTTCTTAAACCTTGTGGCCCGCCATTAAAAAAGCCTGCCCACCACTGATATAGAATATAAAAAGGTTTGTTGTATGGTTTGCTTATTTTTAACGGCATTGAGACTAAATGGTGATATCGTAAGTAAACTTAATTATTAATCTACGTTTTTTTTTTTTTCTTAATTATGCTTACGTAATTATGGAGGGTATCCTTTGCTTACTGTTTATGACAAGGGTGAGGGATAAAAATAAACAAAATTTTGCCTACGTGGTACTCTTGATCGGTTCGTAAGTGGAATCTTTTGAAACTTTTTACCACCTCAACTTATGTGCTTAACCAATACTTTATATTATGAAAATACGCACGTCCTAATAAGGAAATTGAGTGATTATTAAATTTCTTAATCTGTATTTATAATAAAAGGCTAACGAGACGAAATCTGTACATTGAAGATATTTAAGAAAAAAAATACTATGCGGGTCTTTAGAATCGACTACAGAGAACACATTTTGATAGTTTTAAATTTTTTTGACTGTCTGTCTTTTTATGAAATTGTTCGCCAATCACGCAAAAACTATTGAACCGAATTCTATGAAAGTTGGTAATGAACTAATGACATATCTCGCATCCAGGCCGAGAGCATAGACAAATTGCTAAAAGTCTGGATTCCAAGCGAGTGAAGCCGCGGGCACAGCGAGTAATTAATAATTTATTCATAACATAAGCTCACGCCTGTTTCCCCGACGAGTTAGGCAGAGGTGAAATAGCGAACTACACCACCCACATTTCGCCGAGCTTAGTTCCGTCCCAGATGTGACAAGGGGGAAGCCTGTCGCCATATCGGGCACAAATTTCAGACTCCGGGATGACGCTAAGTAGAAAAACCCAATATCACTTGACCCGACCAGGGGATCGAACCCTTTGACCTCCAAACGAGAATCATAAAGTAATATAACTACGCTACCGAGGCATTAATAATTTATTCACTTACAATAATACTTTAGTGTGTTTGTAAAACCGTGGCCAGTTATTTTGGGAGTAAGCAGACTGGAGATTGGACATTACCTATTATTCGACATGAATAAAAATCCCGTTTTATCCAAATAATTATACGACTGTAACATAAACAAATAGTAGCAGCTCGTTCATGTCACAAGACAGTAAATTTTACGTCTTAAAATTATATTAAAACGTCTATTTAGAGGATTTATCCGTTATAATGACCCCGACTGTCGATGGCGTCATTGTTGTCGGACTGTGTTTTATTAAAAAACTAGCTGTGTTCCCGCGGCACCGCCCAGGTTCATATATTCTTCACTGCGTAATACAACTTTTAAATAATCATTGAAAAATAATGTTTTTATGGTGCTGTCCATTGAATTGTTCTTTTTCACAATTTCATGAATTTTAATTTACTTTTACACGGATCTCTAATTATTTTCTAAAAATAAGAAGTAGCCTAAAGTTATACCAAGTATATTAATTTAACTGTCAAATAAACTTAAAGCCGGTACAAAACAAACAGACAAAAATTTTAAAAATTGTGTTGTTGGTATTAGTACCGAATATATATTGCTATGTATTTAGTAAAAAGGTTTTTTTTATATATATATATTATAAACAAACACTTTTTTTATTAGTAAATGTATTAAAAAAAATCGAAATCTTCACTACACGAATGCGTTTAGGTCCATACTATCTTACTCAGTTAACCTCACTTTATATATTATATTTATTTTGTTAATTTTCCTTATATTAACATCTCCAAATGTGCAAACCAATTATCACTCCATACTCTACCACACTATATCTTTCCCTTATAATACTATTCCTAACTCTGATCACCATATATTTTTCGTTGTAAATTGTTATGTACAGTGAACTATCTGTTGTACTAATTTCTCTGTGACCATATCACTTAGCCATCGATTATGATATAATGGATCAGATTTATGATATATCTAATTACTGTTATATCAGTAAATTTGTAATTTGTCTTTAATTGAACGGTAATGGATTTTTGATTTGTATAATCAGAAAGAATAAAGCACCTTACATTAAGTTAATAGTCATTCCTTTGAAACAGTTAATTGAGGGGTAAAAAGCAAAAAAAATACTGCCTATTTTTCAACTATCTATACTAATAAATAAAATTGGAGTGTTTGTTTGTAATGTCGTAATAATTATTTTTTTTACTAAATAGATATAATGTATTCACGACACCTACAACAAAAGTACAATTTTTAAAATTTTTGTCTGTCTGTCCGTCTGTTTGTTCCGGGTAATCCCCGGTTTTGACGGGTCTTTTTTGGTAGATAGTTGAAGTTACTCCGGGTAACTTAGGGTACTTTTAATTTTCGAAAATAATTAGGGTTCCGCGTAACAAAAATAAAACTCATAAAATTTGAATAAAATCCGATTCAATACACAGTTTTACGGGTAAGTGCTTGAATGTATGAGAAATATATTTACTTTATCTTGTTACTAAAAAATTGAGGAAAATAATTAGGATTCCGTATAAAAAATAAAACTTAGTGAAGAACATATAAAACGCGAGCGAAGCCGCGGGCACACAGCTAGTATAATAAATAAAAGACAACGTATATCTGTCTGTCAATTAGAAAACAAAACGGAGCCGCGGGTACAAAACTGCTGCTTGTTAGATATTTTAAAAGCTTCAATACGCTTATCTTATCTTAGCTTACAAGTAACGTCAAAACCATTTCCACAAAAACTTGCAACTTGAATTCTGAGTTGCCAGAATGTAGCCACTCCTTGGAAATTTTTAGCAAGTAGCTCACTGGTTTGGCAGAGCTGAGCCATATCTGACTTGGTTGCATGGTCTAAATACCTTTGCCTTATACTTACCAAAAAAAAACAGGAACATAAAAAAACACGCTATGAATTTCTTTCTAACCTGTTTCATGTATTTTTCTATATCTTGTATTTACAATTATGATTTTGAAGGCATTCGTAGAAGGGGAAATCGTACATTTTATATTTTCTTTCATCGAAATATAAGGGATTGTTTGATCGCAGACAGTGCCGGATTCAAAATGAGCTTACCCGGGCATTATACAAAATACAGCTGATTTTAAAAATTTTGCACAAAATAAAAAACCTTTAATATAACCCTTTTATTAAATGCCTCTTTTATCGCATTGAATATTTTGATTTAGTATATAAGGAGAAGGGAATTTGGTAGCATTCAGTGTCAGCCTCCACCTATTCCCTGCTTTCAACAAATTAATATGGACCGTAATTTTGTCGTTATAATGTTAAGGTTAAGGTCTGGACACATTCCGTCAAGAAAGTTTGGATATCTCATGAAAACCACAGATTCTCCTTTATGTAACAAGTGTAAAAGGATTGATGATGTCCATTATTTCCTGATGGAATGTTCAATTAATTACAACAATAGGATGACACTTGTTTCTATGTTTAGTATTAATATCTGGAATGTAGGTGCATACCACAACATTCTGGCAGATCCAACATCAGAGTCTGCCAGAATGCCGTGTAGTTCTTTTAAATTGTACTTTTAATTGTATTTTTAATTGGCTGGCATGTATTTTAAGACAAAAGTCCCTTAAAAAAATAAAGAGAAAAAAAACTTATAGGTTAATTTTCGAATAATAAATATTTCAAATTTTTTAATAATTATTATTTTAATAAGTATTTTTGATGACGTGACGAACTTTGTTTTCTCATTTTTAGTTTTTTGCCGACCTGGCCAAATTTTGCAGAGTAATTCAACCATAGATTTATAGAGTAGCGTAATGTTAGGTCTGTGAATTGACCTTTTTTTTTTATACAGGTGGCTGTACTCTTGAGCGTTGTATACGTAGTGTATCAATACCGGGATATCTTGTTCAAACACCAGGATGAAGACGAAGACGACCAAATCAACAGTAGACTCTCGAGGTCGCGATCCAGGTAAAATTAAATTGTATTTTTCTCGTGTGATTTATATTTAGTATAGACTGCATGGTGGTGGAGCATTTTCTAATGATGACCCACTTGGGTATTTTTACCACCCACAAGTTTAAAAAACCTGTCGCGAAATACCAATAGGTGTGTTCCGGCAGCATCACTTGAGAACCAGTACCTTGGTTTAGTGTGCTTACCATCCTGGATCACATCGAGACTTAACATCAGGTGAGATTGTGGTCAAAGCACTGACCCTAAACCGTGTAATAGAAATCTAGTATTTGCTTGAGAATCGTACAAGTATTACCTAAAAAATTGTACTCTTGAAACCTTTTCTTGCCATCAACAGCAATAAAAATTCTTACTCTCTCCCTCCATGATTACGTAAATATTAGCAGGATTTTAAAAAGAAAATTTATAAGTCATTATTCCTTACGTAATAACCACACAGACATCCCCTCCTCAATATCATCACAAATAAGCAAAATGCAGCCACTAGCCCCATATTAATGCTTACACAAATTCTTGGACGGATTCAGTTTGTTGCGCTTTCACGCCTTAACTGAACATTATAAAATTTTACATACACGTTACAGGGGAATTCATAAAGTCATGCTTATAATATCAAAATGTACCACCTTTCATCACAGAGAATTGTTTAAATAAAACCTACATTAACGCGAGCGAAGCCACCGGCAAAAGCTACTCACTTATATTTTTACTAACAAATGCCAAATTGATACAACAGATCGTATTCAAGATCCCGCTCAAGATCAAACGGACACCACTACAAGCTGACAGACTCGAAACAGGGCCGTCGTAGTAGGAGGTCTCACAGAAGATGCCCGAACTGTAGTCTGTGCAATTGAAACTTGAAGGAAAAACAAATGGCGACCCAAAAGGCTTGCAGCCGCTCCTTGACAATTTAAAAAACCGACCAACAAATATACTGCTTTTATAATGGATTTTTTTGTAACTTTTCTCATTTTCTAGATACAAATATAACTTTAACATCAACTACATGGTCGTTATTATTTATTATATTACACGTATTTTTAATGACTAATGATTTCGTCACCAGCTTTACTGAATTTGCCTCAAGGCACTCCGACAAAAGCAGTAACTACCACAAGGGCACCAAAGAGGTACAAACTACAGTTTTGCTATAACTTGTGTGAAAAATTTATTTATGTGTTGAAATATCTTAACACAATGACAACCTAATAATAGTACAGTAAAGTTATAACAGTTATACAGATATAAAATTTATAAGATTTTGTATGGATATTGAATAAAAAAAGGTAAAGAGATATCACAGTAAATTTAATTTCAACATAGTGACATATATCGCTGGACTCATCTACTCATCTTCCTCGAAGTCGAATTCTTCTTCTTCGAGCCATTTCTCCTTTGGTAAAATCGGTAACAAAGCATATGATGGACAGCATACTTCGTTCTCTCTACATGTCCTGTAGAAATGGGATAATTAAATTTTAATACGTTAGAAATTAAATACACAATGCACACACCTGTATAATTTTCTTATTATTTTTACTCCAATAAGAAACACTAGGCAGCTATCGGGTCTGCCAGGAGAAGTGAAAAATTGAAACTGGAAAATTTGTTTTAATGTTTCAATTACATAATTTGCTAATTATAAAAAAAAAACAAATAAATTGTTATTTATCATATTGTGTGTTTGTGTTAACTGTGTTTCCCAAATAAATAAATATTGAAATCCCCTGTGTAGAAACAAAAAGAGAAAGCAATAAACGAGTAAAATAAATTTCAATGAGTGAGTGAGAGTGTAATGAAGGATCACCTTTCATAAAGCCATTGATTGTTGGAACAAAATTAAAGGAAATAAAATCCGACATAAACAGTAATAGGCAAGTTGTAAAAGGAACATTCGTATAAAATAATTAGGGGGAATAGGTTGACGGACAACATTCTCTGTCAACGGGGGAATAGAAGGCGAAATGTGAAGTGTGTGCTATTACTGATTACCTAGGGGCGATCGACATTCAACAGCGTGTGGAAGCACGGTAGTAAAATGTACGATTCAAGTTATTTTTGTATACACAGACAGGAGTTTTTGGTGAGATCTCAGTTTCTTGAAAAGCTCTTCAACAAATGGCCGCCACTTATAAATAAAAATTAATAAAACAATATGAAGTTGGGCTTCAAAAACTTGTATTCAAAGCCGTAATTAATTATAACCACAAATACATATAGAAACTGACAGCCGGTGACAGATTATTTATCTCTGGTGACAGCTGTGTGCTGAGTATTATTATTCATCTCTGCTGAGAACTTCTTTTATAATTGATCAGTGCTGAGAACTCTGTGGCTGAGAAGAAGCATCCATCCATAATAAAATTGAGACGGGCTTTCTGCTGGCACCCCAGGTACTATGTTCAGTCTATCCACCTCAGTCAGTCATGTAGTAGCTGTTATCTTAATTAATTCAATAACTTGTGTTACTGGACCCTATATTGTGTGATTTTGGTGGCGATTTACTTTATATAGTTTGGTTACTACTCATTGTGTACAAGAGAATTGTATTGAAAATAATGGCTTGAAACGTTTATTCTGAGGGTGCCACAAGAATTCCTTAGAACATTCTATAGCCTTGCTAAGGTGTTGATATAAGTTTGTACTTCAGAATAGACGGTATTATGAATGTGCGATATATATCGATACACTCTCGCGATATGTCGAATCATCTGATATCGTTATATAATATCGATATATTTCATCTCATTTATATATATCGATAAAATTAAAAGTACGCTATTTCTAGTTTATTCTGATGTAACAAATGGTACTTCTAATAATGTTATATTTAAATAATAGATGATTATACCATTTTTGAGGAAGGGGAGGGGTGTACTGATGGACCTGAGTTGAGCATGCGATATATCGAAAATGTAAATCTATTTGCTCGATAGTATCGATACATCGTTACGATGGATCATAACGAAATAAATATCGATATTTTTTGTAGATGCATTGTTTGCACAAAAATGTCTGCTAGCCTGTCCCATAGGGGATCTCAGTCTGATATGTAGCAGTTGTTTTCTTTAATTCATTAAACTTGTGTAATTGACTCCATATCAAGTAAACTTGGTGGTGTATTGTGTGATATAGTTTAGTTATTCTGTTCAAGTTAAGTTTTTTAAAGAAGATAACGTGTAGCATGTATTCTGAGGTGACTACAAAGATCCATGGAAAATTGGGCCGGGATGTGCCCCCGTTTTACTGTAGCTTGGTAACGCAGATACAATATTCAAAATACATCTTACCCACATGACGTTGGCACAAATTGTGTGTACACAGATTGCCATTAACTAAGAAGAAGCCTGTCCTAGCAGACGAATATTTCTATATATAATGACACTAATGACAGCACAAGTGACAGCTTTTATTGTGTTTGCGAGTTTTGTAGTGTTTTATATATATGTTAAATGTTGCGAATTTAGGTCGTTTTCTCGTTCTTACATACAATAAAAAAACTATGTTCTGGTCAGAATATTATTAATTTCGTCGTATATTTCTTGCACTGTTTTATGTAGTACCATTTTTTTGGTAAGTTATCTTGACCACCTAACCGCACGAATATTATTTGTAAATAAAAATAACTCTACATTTAATTTAACACAATATAATATATAACATTAGAAATAAAATATTCTACAAAACGTAAAGATTTGAAGACTGCTTGTCCTAAAAATAGAAAAAAAAATACTTATTACTTATACTAATTACTTATTATGTATGTAAAGAACACACTTATTTCGTTCATACCTTCAAATAGAAGAATTAATTTACCATTTTAATACATTTTTTTACTATACTTTTTATTATAGAAAGCAGCCTTTCAAATTATTTAGATTCTCCAGATATACTCATCTCTGATGTCTCCTGTACAATGCCTGATTCCAGTATACATTTATTGTATAAAGTAAAAATTCCAATAAATTACAGGTATAATGAGATAGGATAGCCTATTTGTCCAATAAATTTATGGGGTTAGATAATATGATATAGCTTGAATTTGGTATGGTATTTCATTTCAATAACTTTCTTTCTGACTACTTTCACAAAACAATAGTGCAGTCATCTGCACCAACATAATATTCCAATTATCTCCTTCAAACTTAGAATTACCTGTGGTCCAATGTTAAAACATTATAACTGTAAACAGATCTGTACCAACCTCTATTAAGTATTGACATTCTAAAGACAGAGTGTACTAAGAAAAATGTTCTTTTTGTTACAGAATATAAATAATAATATACTACATTCATTGATAATAATAATAATGAATAATGTAATATTGTGCATGCAAACAGTACTTCCTATCCATACGCCAATATTCAGTAGTAATATTTAACCAATAGGACAGGTAAAAGAAATTATTCCATACTGCCAATTCTTAAATTCAATCTTGTATCACTCATCACTCTAGCAAGACAGTGCCTATTTTTCCAGAGTTTCCAATGGAAGTTTCACAACACTTTAGTGTAAATGTTTAATTATTTCAAATACACTTCATTTGTACACAGAAATCAAACTATATTAAGTAAAACCAAAATTATACATATTTGTCCTATATTAGGCACCAACACAAGTTATTGAATGCCTTATAACAAGGAAATGAAACAGATACGGGATGACAGACTGAGAGGCCAATAAAAACTTTTCCATATTAAAAATTGTAACTCTAATTCTTGACACTGGCTGGCCATCAAAAAACACAAGAAGAAGAACTCTAATTCTGGCAATAATTATTTAAAGTGACATTGAAAATTTATTGTCATTGCGCCCAAATAAGGCTTCACTACAAAATTTAAAAGAAATTCCATTAGGAATTTTGATTCCATTCTAATTAAACACACAATGATAATTAAATTTTTTTGATTTAATCTTTATTGAACAAAGGTTACATGTACAGAAAATACTAATGTGGGTATCTGCACAAACCGTATCGCAGATATCAGAAGTGGACTCAATTATTTTATTAGAAGTGTGAATTTATTGTTTATTAGCTGTGCCTGCTGCTCTGTCCGCATTTCGTATATTCTTTTACTGTATAATATAGTTTTTTAAATAATCTTTTGGGTAATAGTGTTTTTATGGTGCTGTCCATTGAATCAAATTTTGTTCACAATTTTATGAGTTTTTTAATTTTTTTTACACAGAATAATTTTTTTTTTTGTACTAAGATAAAATAAAAATATTTCCCATTGATTCAAGCACTTGTCTTTAAAATTATTTTTGGTTCTAACAAAAAGCAAAGTCTTTGTCATTTAGTATTATTGTGTTTTTTTTTTAAATTAATTATTTCAATGTAACAAAGACACTTCAAATTTATTTTTATCCTTGTAACAAGATGAATAAGTAAGTAACTTGTAACAATATTATTAATTTAGCATAGCTGTTTCTTTTCAGACTGCCATCTTAAAAGAATTACGAGAATTGTTATACTAATTGGCAGAATTGTGGCCAATAGCTATAGAGGCCAAAAAATAAGAAGTGAAGTGAAGTTATATTAATTATTCAGTTTTATAAAATCGTCAAAGAAAGCATCAGTGTATATCTGTTAACAATAAATTATAACAATGGCAGAGTCCTATGATGTAGAAATGATTGAAGGTGCTATGTTAACAGAAAGAGATAATGAGAAACATGAAGGTGAGTTACCATTTTTATCCAAAATAATATACAAGTATGTTTTGCTTATGTGGAAGAACATGAAAGACGCAAATAATCTGTCCAGAGAACAGAAATCCTTAGTAAATCCTTCTATTTTACAAGCAGTTCAAACTGATACCATTCAGATGTTAGTTTTATTCCGAAAATCCCACGGCAACGGGAACTGCGCGGGTAAGATCGCGCGGAGAGCAGCTATCCAAAAATAAGCAAAGCATAACCCCTCCATATATGGTTATTTTCAAAGCGATGATGGCGCAGTGGATAGTGCGGCCGGATTCCGCGTCAGTGGACGTGGGTTCAAATCCTCCTATCCATCTCTATAATCAGAGTGAGCTTTCGGCGAAGGAAAACATCGTGAGGAAACCATGTCATGGTGGTAGGGCATTTTCTAATGATGCACGCCTGGGTAGCTACCACCCTCAAGTTTGAAATCCTGTCGCCAAATACCAATAGGTGTGTTCCGGCAGCATCACTTGAGAACCTAGGCTTAGTGTGTTTACCATATTTGATCACAATATCACATAACATCAGAAAGAAGAAACATCAATAAGAAAGAATTGGTGCATATTGCAGAAAAGCTTTTGTCTAGCTGCATAGGAACTAATCTATGCTAATAAATAAACATTTCGAAACATATATGTATATATATTTTTGTTAGATAGCTGAAGTTACTCAACCTAACTTAGGTTACTTTATTTTTTTCAAAAATAATTAGAGTTCCAAGTAAAAAAACTAAAACTCGTAAAACTGGGAATAAAATCCGATTCAATGCACAGTTTTACTGGCAGGAATTTAAATTTGTGAGAAATATCCTTACTTAATGTTAGTACCAAAAAAGTTGTGGAAAATAATTAGGGTTCCGTATAAAAAATATTCAAAACTATATTACGCCGTGAAAATATATGAAATGCTAGCGCAGCCGCGTGCACGCAGCTAGTCTGTTATAAACGGAACCTTCTAATACGCTAATTGATAATCAACAATTTTCAATTCCAGACCGACCAATTATGTTACTATTCAAACAACTCATAAGCAATGATGACAAGGAAACTACAGTTTTAACCAACGTTCAAATCTTTGATATACTAAATAAAGAATTCGATATGAACATATCGGCAATGCATAAATTAGAAGTTGATATTTATCTGAACGTAATGAAAAAGTTTCTGAAGGAATGGCCGCAATGGAGGCAATTCGATCGCTTAGTCCACAAGTTGAAAACACCTGAATCTATGGAATTAATAAAAAGTAAATTAGAAGAGAAATATAAACAGTTAAAGGATTATTTGAGAGATATACTAATGAATACTAAACCACTCGCCGAGGAAGCTGTAAGTGAAGTGTCACAGGCGACATCGACCAATGTGAAACAAAACCAACACGATGACGTTATCATGGAAATATTTTGCAGTAGAGAAGAGCTAAATCAGCTAATACACAGACATCCCAAAGGCGATTTATCAATAGACATATTTAACGTAACAAACACTTTTCAGAATAAAATAATCTTGAACACTTGGGACATTAAATCAATACTTAACATGTGGAATGTTAAAGTAAATATCACTTGGAACTCACTGATTTACAAACGGCAAATAACTCACAAACTAAGTCACATTTTGGTTAACAGAAAACATGGTACCAACCAACAGATTACAAGGTTAGACACAAGACTTCAGGAGAAACCGAATAAAGGGAAACATTTCGATAAGGAAACAATCTTTATCACTCTGCAAGAAATACTTAAATCATATATGAATAATGTGAAAATATATAAAATGTTGCATCTAGTTTTCAGCCTCATTGAAAAAGACTTGAACAATGCACCGGAGACTTTAAAGATGCCAGCCAGATATAGACAATATATGAATAAATATCCGTATGTCAGATATCTATATACCAATGATAATGAGATTCCGGCTTCATCTGATGTTGTGGAGAAATACGATTTACAAGTGCAAGAGACGGTGTGCCCTATGGTTGAGTATTCCATTGTAAAGGTGGATAAGCGAGAGTCCAAAGTTCCACCGTTCCACGAGTGGTTTAGTATCGAATGTGGTGAATGTAAGCAGAAGTTTACGGGTAATAATTTACTCATCGGATTGAAAGGCCACTTCAATGATCACCATCGCAGCGAGCCGGATTGGGAATGTATGAATTGTAAATTAAAATTTGACATAAAGCAAATAACAGAGGCGATGTGGAGACACAATTGTCCCCAAAATGACATACGTGAAGGTGAAACTATTGAAGCAACGAACAAGTAACTTGAAGAGTAGGATCCTGTTCTATGAGAATGATAAACTGGCATTGGATCCGTTTAACCTAAAGTGGTCACTGCAGTCCGTAGCAGTTTTTAACCAAACTGAAAAAGGTCTGGGAATTGTGAAGGTCAACAACAATATCATTGATTCGGAACCATTCAGACGGAAAACCATTACCATGATCACTGCTACATTGCAGATCCCCTCTTACGCATTTCCTTGTGATAAAGAAATGTAATAAGATTTCTACTTGTTTAACGAAATTAAAATCAATAATTCTTTATTCAATTTGGGCCTTGTGAAGGCGTTTATGAACGTCAAAAATTACCACCGGATTAGAACAACAACCCAGTCGAAAAGAGCCAGCAAGAGAATCGATCTGGTTTTCTTTTAAAATCATTTTTTAAAGTGTATTATAAATTATTGCGTGATAACAATGAAGTTTTTTAGTGGAAGCACAGAGAGGGATGGCATTTCCAGACATCACTATCGTTCACGTAATGATTCATCCTATAATAAACCGCTCGAAACATCGATGCCCCTATTCTATGCATCGTTAAACCTCGATGTTCCTATTCTATGCATCGTTAAACCTCGATGTATCTATTCTATGCATCAAACCGTCGATGTTCCTATTCTATGCATCGTTAAACCTCGATGTATCTCTTCTATGCATCAAAACATCGATGTTCCTATTCTATGCATCGTTAAACCTCGATGTTCCTATTCTATGCATCGTTAAACCTCGATGTATCTATTCTATGCATCAAACCGTCGATGTTCCTATTCTATGCATCGTTAAACCTCGATGTATCTCTTCTATGCATCAAAACATCGATGTTCCTATTCTATGCATCGTTAAACCTCGATGTATCTATTCTATGCATCAAAACCGTCGATGTTCCTATTCTATGCATCGTTAAACCTCGATGTATCTCTTCTATGCATCAAAACATCGATGTTCCTATTCTATGCATCGTTAAACCTCGATGTATCTATTCTATGCATCAAACCGTCGATGTTCCTATTCTATGCATCGTTAAACCTCGATGTATCTCTTCTATGCATCAAAACATCGATGTTCCTATTCTATGCATCGTTAAACCTCGATATATCTATTCTATGCATCAAAATGTCGATGTTCCTATTCTATGCATCGTTAAATCTCGATGTATCTATACTATGCATCAAACCGTCGATGTTCCTATTCTATGCATCGTTAAACCTCGATGTATCTCTTCTATGCATCAAAACATCGATGTTCCTATTCTATGCATCGTTAAAACTCGATGTATCTATTATATGCATCAAAACATCGATGTTCCTATTCTATGCATCGTTAAACCTCGATGTATCTATTCTATGCATCAAAACATCGATGTTCCTATTCTATGCATCGTTAAACCTCGATGTATCTATTCTATGCATCAAAACATCGATGTTCCTATTCTATGCATCGTTAAACCTCGATGTATCTATTATATGAATCAAAACATCGATGTTCCTATTCTATGCATCGTTAAATCTCGATGTATCTATTCTATGCATCAAAACATCGATGTTCCTATTCTATGCATCGTTAAACCTCGATGTATCTATTCTATGCATCAAAACATCGATGTTCCTATTCTATGCATCGTTAAACCTCGATGTATCTATTATATGAATCAAAACATCGATGTTCCTATTCTATGCATCGTTAAACCTCGATGTAGCTATTCTATGCATCAAAACATCGATGTTCCTATTCTATGCATCGTTAAACCTCGATGTATCTATTATATGCATCAAAACATCGATGTTCCTATTCTATGCATCAAAACATCGATGTTCCTATTCTATGCATCGTTAAACCTCGATGTATCTATTATATGAATCAAAACATCGATGTTCCTATTCTATGCATCGTTAAATCTCGATGTATCTATTATATGAATCAAAACATCGATGTTCCTATTCTATGCATCGTTAAACCTCGATGTAGCTATTCTATGCATCAAAACATCGATGTTCCTATTCTATGCATCGTTTAAACCTCGATGTATCTATTATATGCATCAAAACATCGATGTTCCTATTCTATGCATCAAAACATCGATGTTCCTATTCTATGCATCGTCAAACCTCTATGTATCTATTCTATGCATTGAAATGTCGATGTCCCTATTTGATTTGATCAAGTTACAGTCCCGGTTTGAAAAAATACTAGATTCTCTGCTGAAAATATCTATGTTTCAATTGTATGCATTCGTTTCATCGATATTCCCATTCGATGCATCTTAAAACATCGATGTACTTGGTTTATGAATATTCCAACCTCTAGTTTTTTGCATCCAGCCGTTTCATTCGTGATTTTACGTATAACATCTTGTTATTCAATCAAATGTGTGCCTTTTTCTAGTCTCACAGGAATTTGCCAGAACGCGTGCCGGTTGTTTCAATTGAAGATATCTCTTTAATTGTCGACGTAAAATCAACTCGGACTTTAGTTCAATGTAAAGTGCTAATAAATATCATTTACAAAATTGACTATGTTTTTTTCATTTTATTTATTATAGCGTATTATAATATTTTCGGTCAATCGAAAACAGATTTATTTTTTTATTAATTGGCATAAATAATGAAAACTTCAATCTTATATAATCAAAAACGGAAAAGATGGTAAATACACTAAGATGCAGCACTGGATTTACACCCAGGGCTAGAAAATTTGGAGGGTGAGACTAAAAATGTCTTCGCATTATCGAAAATATTATTTTTATTTTCGAAAAAAAAATTGAATACTAATATATATAGGTATACGATTTTATCATGATTTATAATTATCGCTAACTAGCTGATCTTCGCGGTTTTACCTGCGTAGTTCTCGTTTCCGTGGTATTTTCGGAATAAAAACTCCCTGGATTTCAAACTATCTCCCAAATTTCATCCAAATCTGTCCAGTAGTTTTTACGTTTATTCGTTACAAAAACACAAATCTTTCCTGTTTATAATCTTGGTATAGATCAGTGATGTGCGAAGTACGGCCCGCGAGCCAACTCCGGTTCCGTGAAAGTATTTAATCCGGTCCGCCGAGGGTCCATCGACATGGATAATATATAGCCCGTTATAATTACGTTTTGGCGGTCGGGAAGCAAAAGTAGATTATACTTAATAGAATAATAGATGGATGGATAGCCTATAGGTGAAGCTAAACTAGCCATAATAACAAAATAAGTGTTTACAAAATAATTTAATATATAGATATAAAAAATTTAATAGAAGTAGATTTAAGCTCACATATGCGAAAGAAGATTACTAACTGCATAGCTGCTTGAATTGCTATTATAGGCAATTTTTTCCGACGCAAGTCGATTTAAATCTCCAATCTAAAAAAAGGTGCGGACCCAGAGTCTGCAGGTAGTTTAATTTAAATAATAAAAAAAAAAAAAGCTAAACTAGCCGCGTAGTTCATGTGCGTAATACTGATCTGACTGGTGATGAAGCTTTAACACATTATGCATTTTTTTCTATAATTCTGGCCCTCCTCTAGAATTTCTTAAACTTTGTAACCCGGCATTAAAAAAGTTCAGTAAAGACAAATGAGTAATTCATTTGAATTTTGTGTATCGAATATTATGAAAAACTTCGATAAGGGGGCGTCATTTTTTACGATGTCCAGGAACGCCATTTTTATTGTGCCCAAGGGTGGCGCTAAAGTTAAATCTGGCTCTGGCTCTCAAGAGATATTACCTGAACACAACTGTTGGGTGTCTAGCGTCAGGGTTTCTAACGTGAATATAGCAGTTATCCAGGCTGGCATCAAAGAATATGCCGTACGATTACCACGATGTTTTTTTTTCACGGCTCACTATCTTCCGCTAATATTGGCACAACCTTGAAATATTACTGTAACCTTGTCCAAAAAAACTTACACTTTGAAGCGATTATGGTGCAGTGGATAGTCTGCGTCAATAGACGCGCATTCGAGTCCTATCCAATTGTAAAATCAGCCTGAGTTTTCGGTAAAGGAAAACTAAATGAGGAAACCATAGCATGCATGCATGCCTGCGTAGCTAGCAGCCTCAAGTTTGAAATCCTGTCGCCAAATACCAGTAGGTGTGTTCTTCCAGCATCACTTGAGAACCAGTACCTCTAGGGCTTAGTGTGTTTACAATCCTGGACCTCATCGTCACTTAACATCAGGTGAGATTGTGGTCAAAGCACTGAGCCTATATCGTGTAAAAAAAGACACTCACTTTTTATAACCTCTCGGCGCGTAGATAGTAAAGTCTATGGACGGAGTACCGTACTCACAGTATTTTCTCTCGACGCATTCACCCTGTACTTCGGTGCCGGTCTTGCATTTCGTTAATACGACCTCATTCGCTGTCGAGTCAAACAGACAATTAATAATCAAAGGCTCAGCGAGACGTGCTAGGATCCCGGACTGGGCAAGTTTTTTTTAAGTACAAAATTCTTTAGCGGCGTTCAGCGATTCTTTTTTTTTACCTAGCTAATACTGCCGGAAGGGCCTTTACTGCTTCACCGAACTTTGTGGTCGAGTGCTGAAGGCACTTAGCCGCAAAAGGTAACTAGCTCGAGGGTTACCAGGGACACTGACCATGCATCAAGCATACATGCACAACACTGCATACACACTCCTGCACATAACACGCATGTACATAGGTAAGGAAGCTTTTTTTTATTAATAAATAAAAATTGTAGGGTTTAGCTAGGATAAAAGTTCCGCGGGAATTTCCACACTCAGATAACGGCCAAGCCGAGGTTCTTACCATTTTGGTAACCCTTGTGTTACCTTTTATGGTTGAGTGCCTTCAGCACTTGCCCCCCAGATAAGTTGAAACTGTAAAGGCTCTTCCGGTTAACAGCGCTAGCTAGGCTTAAAAAAAAAAAATTAAAATCGCTCAACGCCACTAAAGAAGTTTTCACTTCAATAAGTTATTATAAGTGAATAACCAAAAAGATTTATCTGATGTTGAGATTATTTTATACAGTCTACTATTATCTTTCTATGTAAATATTTTTATACGAAATAATATATATCGACCACCGCCATGCCTGTACGTTTTGATTTTCTCCATAAATTAGTTATTGTAGAAACTAGGAGCCTTTAAAAATGAAAAAAATGCTCGATTTTTTACCATCATTTTCAAACGTTTGTCAAACAAATTTATTGGATGAAAAAAAAGCAAATCGTAGAGGTATAGCCAAAGTCTTTATTATTCTAAAACTAAGAAATTAAAATCGATTCCGTTTTGGAGGAGGATGTTTGCTTCATTTTGCATACGGTAAAATCAGTTCGAGCTGTTTCTTTCGTGTTTTATAATTCTTTCTTTGAGACGCAACGCGATAGCAATAGATCTCTGAAATAGCTACTTTTCCGACCGCATGTCCTCTTAACATTGCGTTGATTAATTCAAAAATAAATGTAGATTTTTGGTGTACTGAAAATTTTGCCGACTCAAAGACGAAGCTACCCTAGGAACGGGCCCAGGCCTAAATCCAGCACTGGGCGGTACACAGTTCACCGAGACAACCAGGTTTTCAATAAATCTTATTTTGTCACTATGGCGTGATTTATATACATATATATACAATTTATTTTATTCCTTACTTTACTAGCAGTGTGCCCGCGACTGCGCCCATGTTTTATATATTTTTCGCTGCGTTTTAATTTTTTTTTTTTACGCGATACCCTAATTATTTACGAAATTCAAAAATACTCCTAGTTACCCGTAGTAACTTTAGTTGGCTACCAAAAAAAGTTCCACCAAAATCGGTCCACCCGTTCCGGAGATTACCCATTACAAACAGACAGACAGACAAAATTTAAAAAAAAAATCTGTTTTAGGTATAGGTAGCGTATATACATATACACATATTGACATTATTTATTAGTATATGTATATATATATATTAGCTATTTTTTTTTTTTTTTTTTTTATATTAACGGTTCGTAAGTATATTATTTAAAACTTACTTTTTAACATGATATCACTTTCTATCGCTGTTTCATTTCCTAAGTCATCTTGTAATGTAATAACTCCGTTGAAAACACCAAACAAAACTGTACTGCTGTAAATGAAATAAATTAATCTTAAAAATAATTTAGTCTTTACAATATGTTATAAAAATACAACGGCTCTCCGTTTGTCCGTTAGGGGTCGTCTGAGTATTACGCAGATGTGGGGGGTTGTAATTTGCATATTTTTAATAACACGGGAGATAGCGATTTGAATGGTGACTATGTTCTCAATATTTACTTATAGATTTTCATGTGCCTATATATATAATTTTTATGACTATATTTTTACACGGACGCAGTGTTTTGACCACAATCTCACCTGATGTTAAGTGACCATGTAGTCCAAGATGGTAACACACTAAACACACCTACTTATTGGTATTTGGCAACAGGTTTTCAAAGCTTAATGGTGGTAACTACACAGGCGGACATTATTAGAAAATGCCCTAATACCTTAAATGCTACGATTTCCTCCTAATTTTTTCGTTCACCGTAAGCTCAGACTGAGTATAGAGTTTTTAGTAAAAAAAACCTTGATAAAAATAACAAATTTTGATATGGCACTTCAATTTTATTAATTTCTATAGATTTTGTTAGGCATTTGCACATATTATAAACTTACAAAACAAGAAACACGTCCATAATGTAATCGGAGTCCAAATTAACTGTATATGTATAGTATGTTAATATCAAATTACTTTATAATTATTTTTAATGAATTGTTTCCTATCGGTAGGTTAAGTGGTTTGAGGCGAAATACAATAGTAATTACGGTTTCTTTTTTATTTATAACTAGCTGTGTGCCCGCGTCTCCGCCCGCATTTCTTATATTCCTCACTATTACATAATGAATGGAAAATAATATTTTGACGATGTCATATCCTGGTATGGACATGTGATGCGCAGGGAGAAAGAGAATGTTGTAAGGAAGGTATTGGATATGAATGTTGACGGTTACATGGGAAGGGGAAGACCAAAGAAAAGATGGATGGACTGTGTGAAAGATGATATGTTTAGAAAAAGAGTGAATGCGGAAATGGCAACAAATAGAGAGGAATGGAAGAGGAAGACATGTTGCGCCAAATAAAAATGGGAAAAGGGTAGGGAGAAGATGCTGTCCATTGAATCACATTTTATTGACAAATTTTCTGTAATTATTTTTGATATTAATAAAATGCAATGATATTTCTCACAAATACAAACACCTGTGACAGTAGAACAGTCCATTGTATGGGATTTTATACACAATTACATGAGTTTTTAATTTTTTTTACGCGGTAGCCTAATTATTTCCTTAAAATAAAAGTAGCCAAAGTTACGCGGAGTAACTCCAACTATCTACCAAAAAAAGTCCCGTCAAAATCGATGAAGCCGTTCCGGAGATTAGTCTGAACAAACAGGCAGACAGACAAAGATAAAAAAAATGTGTTTTTAGTATAGGTATATTATTTCATTTGTAAAAACTTTTTATTAGAACAAACAGACACTTCATTTTTATTTATTATAATAATATAGATTTAACATGAAATGTCTGAGGCCTGGCCATTTATTGGAAAATATTTTGTTGGTAAATAAATTGTTAATAATAAAAATCGCTTAAGTTAGACATTAGTTAGTTGCAGGGCACTTTTCTCTTTGAAGGCCTTAGGCTTCAGCCTATATTTTTCTATAGGTGATTCGCCTATGAATTGATTGACGCACTTTAAATTTATTTACACATTATCTTATGAAATATGTATGTCAAAATATTGAAACGACAGATAATCATATTTCAACAGAGCCAAACATACTGCCAAGATAAATAGGAACCTAGTTTGGCAGGTAGATGTACAAAGGGGGCGACGCGGTGAATGCAACCGCGATCTCGTATCGTCCCATAAATGCGGCGGGCGGCTCCGGGGGGCTTAGTGGGTATTTCCGGCGCTTCTCGCCGGGTAAGTCCCACACTGGTGTGGAGACGTCCCTTCACACCCCCTTACCATTTTCATTGGGGGGACTCTGATCCGTGTAATGAATTTGGTAAGGGTAGTGCGTAAATGCGTTCCCCTCGTCAAAAAAAAAGGTAGATGTACAAAATTAATATGTTCTTAATTCTTTTATAATATACCTATAAGATATACAATCGTATGATTGTCATAGTGTAAAATCATTAACGATATGGCACCTGAAAAAAATTGCTCACTATCAAACATACGTAATTTATTTTTATATAGATATCCGCCCCCTTTACCACCTCATCATCCTTATCTTTTTTTGTGTGGGACAATCCTAGGACACCCACCCCAATTGAGCATCGATGGACGAGTTATGTCGGACTTATACCTACTAAAACCCCACAATACTGTGTACCTAAGTCCAGGGTGGTGTTAGGCGCGTCAACGCAATCGTCGCACCACTCCCGGCAAGGTCTAGTCCTTTGGTGGAGCCTCACTGCGGTCAGAGGTTCGGATCTGTGAACTAAGTTGAGGACGCGCGTAGAGTATATGCCACGTTCCATACCTGGTCTGCGTGCAATGCGCCGGGCTCGTTCAAGTCCGAACCTCATGTCCTGTGTTGAACTCAATTGTATCGACGTAATGTTTTATTCTTCCATACGTCCCTATCAACCCTCATCTCTTCATTTATGGTTTCGCAACACATAGAGAACATCGCGTCAACGCGAGTCGTATGCGATATCTTCTATAGTAAAAGCGCGCTGGCGTCCCGTTCCGCCCTTACTTTTTTTATTTTCTTTCACACTCTCTTTGGCCTTTCTTAATTATTTCATTCTTCCAAATTGATGTTCATTACAATTTCATTTGATTTATCCACATGCGCATCTTCCCGTCTCATAACATGCCAGTCCATCCATCCACAAACAGTATTTTTATTATGTGGTTTACCCAAACCTTTAATAACTCTGACATAACTTATAACGCGACGCTCAAATGTTATTTCCAATTTAAAATTGTGCTAATGCGTAAATAATTATTTTTATGTTGGGTTGTGGTTGATTGGTTGCTTAATTCTTTGATGACAATCTTCTATAATTTATACATACATAAATGTTTTAGCTTGTTCGCGCAGTGTTTACTCGGGGCCATACATAAATTACGTCACACGAATTTTATAAAACTAGATAAAACCCCGGTTCGCTTGGATGAAATGTGACTCATAATACAGGATCTTTTACTGTAACTTCACTGATACGTGTGAATCGGAACTGGTACGTGTGAACCGTCCTTAAAGAACTCAAGACAATATGGCGACTGCCATTTGTACCATTAGAGTTTAACAAAATACTCGACAATCTGAATTTTACGGATATATGTTTTCGATGTGAAATCATTATTTTTGTTTTATTATTCAGGTAAGGTTTCAATCGAGACTACCGTACTCCTTGACCGAATTATTTATATAGAAAAAGATATGTCAACCCCGAGTACTTATCACGTTTGTGTCTAACATCTACCATGGTGTTACCTTTTTTTTTTTTTTTTTTTTGACGGGGGGAAATGCATTTACGCACTACCCTTACCTATTGTATTAGTAAGAACCTACTATCATGGCAATTCTCTGATCGTGTCCAATAAATAAAAAATAAAAACAAACAAATAAAAGTCAAAAACCATTTTTATTTAAATAATCATCATCAATTATCATTATTATTAGTATAAATAACAAAGTACGATTATTAAAATCACAGATTAATATTTCTTTTATGAGAATTTATATACAAATGAGTTTAAAATGCAATATGAGTGTTTGTGAGCCATTTTATAATATTATATAATTGCATTCTTTTGTTATAATCATAAGCCGCTCCATGTATTTATCTTCAATTTTACGAAACCAATAAATGTAATTGTAAACAACTAAAACAAGTTGATGTTTACTATGTAATGACGTCACGCAACCATCATGGCCGCTAACGTTTCCCGTATTTGTAGAACAGATGATTAAAAACCTTTTAAAATGACATATAAATAATAATCAATTTTTATACTCGATTTCTTACGGTGATAAATACTTTATTTAAAGGGATTTTTTTCACACATATAAATAATTATTAATTTATTAAAAGCTGGTATGACTATATTTGTTGATTAAATTATTTATGATTATATTTCACTTCTCGACAAATAATCGACTTTCCCTTCAGTCTAAAGTACAAGTTTCGACATTAAGTCTCTTGATTTAAGGTTAGTTTTCGATTTTTTGGAAAATAAAAAAAAAATAGTTTAATTCAAGCATCTTCATCATTACCGCTGTCAGTAGAAACTTCACCGTCACCAACGAACACTTCCTCGGTGACCATGATAGGGATTTTCGCTTTACTGTTGACTTGCAACACCGAAGCCATAGCCAAACCCGTACCCAAACTATACTCTACGGGCCTGAGACTCTCATCCACATTGTCTATGCTCCGTCTATGACTCGGATGGTGTTTCTTCCTGCTAACTCGATGCTTCCTTAAATCTGTCAACGGACGATTCCATTCCGGATCGCTCTCCGATGACGATGTGATTTCTAAATCTCTCTTAGACACTTTGTAATTAAATTTATCATTGACAGCTTCATTGACAGTTTTGCTGACCGTACCGGCCTCTACGTCACTGAGGCCTTCTGATAATCCACTCGAATCTAATTCTCTTGCAAACCGTACACATTTGAACCAGAGCACAATAAAATATCTTCTATTAACCGCCACAAATGTTAACAGTTTACTCTTGCAATTAAGTTTTGCGTTCGCTTCATATAAAACACCGTTTGAAATGTCACTTTCACTCTCATATTTATCACTTTTTATTTGGAACTTTTTATTAATTTTTTTATTACTTCCAGATTTAATTCTATACGTTCTGAACAGTCTACGTTTCCTATTGATGGTTCTGTTCATTTTTGAAATGAAACCTTTCCTCTCGATGTATTCCTCGACTTTGATTTGCCTCGGGAATTCCGGGACGTTGTCTTTGAACTCGGGCATGGTTTTCGCTAACGCCTGCCTCTCCCTCTCCCTCATGACGTCCTCGCGTTTTCCCAATTTTCTTTTCAGCTCGTTTAAAACGATCTCGGTCGTTTCCTTCTCCCGTTCACCCGGCACTGTTGTCGCATCCCCAGCCGGTTGTAAGCCGTCACCGTCATCGTCCGTTTTAACGAAATAGAAAACTTCATCTTTACACTCCGGTTCGCGGTCTTCGATTTTTAAAACTGTCCCAACTTCTTCGACGACACTATCGCCAGCATCAGGCACCGCCTCCTCGACTTTACCGCGCAACTTCCTCAAACGTATCTGGGAGCTCTGCACCGTCGTCAGACAGCCAGTTATCTTGTCGAGCAACTCGTCAACGTCAGCACTCAACGTTTGCACGTCAACGTCTTGACCGTTCAGAGCACACGAGTCCAGGAATATATCCAGACTGTTGCATTTATTCAGGGCGAACTTTAACTCCAGACAGGCACGAGCGACACCGTTGTGGATGTCCGAATACAACCAGCCGGTGTTGACAGCCGAACCCAACTTCTTCGTTATATCAACATCCTTGTTGCCCGAATTCTTCAGCAACCTGTACATCCTGTCCAGTGACTGGTAGTTCTCCTTGAACTCTTCATTCAAGTGCTCCACCAGCTCCGTATGGATCCAGTAGATGCGTTCGTTGTAATTCTTGTATAGTCTTCGTTCCTGTGGTGACGGGATGTAGTGAGCCATCGCTACGTGCTTCAGTAATGTCGACTGTATCACCAGGAAGGCGTGGTGGATTTTCTGTGAAACAAAACGTGGTAGGTTTAAATAGGATCAATTCAGCTTTTTTTTCTTTTTTTTTTTTGACGAGGGGATTACTTTTACGTACTACGCTTACCAATTGCATTAGTGAAACCGAAGTGCCCCAATACAATTGGTAAGGAGGTGCGGAGGGACGTCTCCGCACCAGTGTGGGACTCACCCGACGAGAAGCGTCGGAAATACCCACTAAACCTACCCTGAGCCGCCCGCCGCATTTGGGATGGGGACGATACGGGATTGCGTTAGCATTGCTCCGTGTCGCCCCCTGCGGCAGGCCCAACTGGGCATCGTCAACTTCTTTAGCCCGGTTCTTTAACCCAGTGTCTCTCTCCCCACCCACATCTTCGCCCGCTTCTCTGCTGAGAAGATTCATCCGGGAAGGGGGAGGGGCTGATCCTGACACACAGGTACCACCACCCTCCCCCCCCCCAACTCCTCCCGGCATCAGTAGCACGGACCCTCAAGATCAATTCACCTAACCTAGTCTATAAACGGATTAAGTTTTCGGTCAAGAACAATATTCTGATGAAACCGTAACTTGCCTAGCTGCCTACCTCTCTTTAGCTGACAAGCAGCATCACTGTAAAGCCAATAAATACCTATAAGTCGTCACACTTTTCTGTTAAAAGGCCACATTGGTCGATGCGAGATACCACTGCGGGCCACACTTTTAAGGATACTATATTTTTATGAGCTATCAAAAGCAATTTCCCCGTGGATTTTATGTGTCAATAACAACCTATGAAGTCATTTCCTAACAACATAATTCTAAACAACAAAATGTCTGCCGCAAAAATATCATCTAAGAGCCACAATTTGACGACCACTGCTCTAAGTTAACCGTGCCGCCATATGTTATGCAACATTATCACTTACCATCGAGTGGGACTGTAGTTAAGACTGGTATAACCTGTGGAAGGTTCACATATCTATTACTAAACGCTAGCCCTTATTCAGCTCCATTAAAAGGCAATCAATCTATTACTGACTCGGCTCCGGAATGCTATAACGAGACAATAAATATTTTTACCTCTCACTCTAACTCATATTCGATATAAAGATACATAGATTCCTCGAGCTTCTGGTCAATTCATACTTAACTGAATCCGGGTATAATAGTTACCATCAAGTTATGTGAGTTGTCCGAGGCACAGCATCCCAGGCCACGTCACCGTGGAGCCAGGGCGCGTTGCCCAGCAAGGCAGATGACGCGCGCGACATCAGTATGGACAACTCGCTCTGCTGACGGCATAAGAGCGTGTGCATCGAATCTATAACTGAAGTTAGGGACCCACTGAAAATAATACATTATGATGAGTTCATGAATAAACAAAACATCGGGCATATCGTCCAACAAGTCATCGAACTTGTCGCCCAACAAGTCATCGAACTTGTCACCCAACAAGTTATCGAACATGTCACCGAACTATAGGATCAACATGCTCCATGTAATGCGATTACATGTGGACAAAAATAAATACATTATACATTTTACTAAACAGTTTTCTATTCCAGAAGGCTGAAACTCGCTCTTGTTTACTTATATTCTTAAGATGTGGTGTCAAAAACACAAATAACCTGAATCTACAACGCAACAAAAGTTAAAATACAGTACTACATAAATAATAACTTAAACAATATCACTGATTTAAATAAAATTTAACATTAAGGTACACAACTTCAAGGAAATGAACACAGGATACTTTTTATAACTCTAAATAGCTCCACTGAGTGACTTCCTCCGTTTCCGTGAAACGGTTTGGCATTGACTAGTAATAAATAGAATTTAGAATAACTTACAGTTGAGCATGCAGTGCTGCAAACTCCTTCAGACATGCGGCGGCTCGGCGTGCGAGCGCTAGGTAGTCGCGCATGTTCGCCAACAAGCTCGCCAGCGAACCGCGGCAAGAAGCACGATGTACCGTCCTTATAGCAAGCGGCAAAGAGAGATACCCAGCTACATTGACAAAAGCAGATCTACTGAGACTGTGAAAAAGATAAACATAATTTATCAAAGAACTTTAATAAACATGGTGGAGTTTGTTTATTTATTTATATAAAAGGATATCCAATAAGAAATATACTGAAAAACAATTAATGTGAAAACAAAGTCATATATAATCTTGTGCTTCCTTAACTATAGGAAACAATATATGCATATTTATCACAATTTAAAATTTAAATATAAACGAAAATAAATAAATAATGAATTATTGTGGTTACTTTTGAATAAATACGTCTTTTTACATAACATTATAATATACTAGATTAAATTAAAGAACAAATGAGAATTTATGTAAATATAATTAGCTAAATTTTGCAGTGGATAGTTATTTATATTATTTCTCTTAATTTATTAAATTTAGTGCCAATAATAATTGTCATTGAAATAGAGAGCATGAATTTGAACATTTTAAAATGAGTTATTTGGAATATGAAACTGTCCATGCACACCTTTTTGGAGGAAACAAAACTACAGCTGTAGCAATTGCAGCTACTGAGATCACAGTCTCCCCCCTCGTGAGCCATCCACCTTTCCCCCCACCTGCTGCAGTCCATACCAACTCTGGAGACGGAGCCTCTTGCTGCACATCAATACTATCCTCACGGAAAAGCAGTCCACTCTCCAGTATATTAATTATGTGCATTCGATTATATATTAACTGGAAGTACATATGTAATTATTACTATAAAAATAATTTAAAAATTTACATTTTTCTAACATATATAACCCTAATTATTTGGAAAGATATTAGAAGATTAAAAGTTTTGGAGCGATGATGGCCCAGTGGGTATTGAAGCTGAATTCCATTTCAATCGACACAAGTTTGATCCCACCTACCCAACTCTAAAATCGGCCTGAACTTCTCGTGAAGGAAAACATTGCGATCTAATGATGAGCCCTGGGTAGTTACCACCTTCCAATCTGAGAACCTGTCGCCATTTGGTATCGTATTTACCAATAGGTGTTTTCCGACAGCATCACTTGACAACCCGTACCTAGGCTTAGTGTGTTTACTATCCTGGACCCCAATGTCACTTAACACCAGGTGAGATAGTGGTCAAAACACTGAGCCTATATGTTGTAAAAAAGGCCTAAGTTACACTCCTTAACTTCACTTATCTGCCAAAAAAATCTTATTAGAATTGATCTAGCCATTCTGGAGATTAGCTACGTTTTTAGTATAGGAACATTACATAACATACACTCCAATTTTATATATGAGCATGAAAGAATACATTGTAATAAAATCTAAGTATGTTAGGACTTTTTTTTTCTAATGCACACCACTATCATGATTGAAAATCTGATATCAAGCTTTTACGGCTGTATTTTGGCAGTATCACTTAAGAGCTAGAAACCTGTAACTTTATTATATTAACCACCCTGTACCACACAATCACTTAACATCAGCTGAGATTTTGCTCAGAGCTTAAATATGCAATATTCATGCAACAAAAGTACCACCATACATAAAAATTGTCTATAGAAACAACATGACAATTTGGTATAGAATAAAAAACATCAATAAGTATGTTTCATTACCATGTTCGGTCTTAATTTTATAGCCATCCATCTTCTTGACAATACAGGTGGTGTAAAGTCTTGTTTCATAAATAAAGCCATCTGGAAACAGTTTACCATATTTAATTTGGAATATTACATCTTTTTATGGCAAAAAGTACTAAACAAAAATATTACTACAATCCCACTCTGATTATTCTCCACATCTATGATAATTAACAGTAATCATTGTCAATGATATGTAACTAACTTCAAATGCTATAAAGAGCCTGAGCTTTCAGTGAAGGAAAGCATAATGTGGAAATCATAACTCATGGAGCATGTTAAAAAAATGCCCATCTAGGTAACTACCATCCTCAAGTATGAAAATGTATCACCAAACACCGATAGGTGGGGCCTAGTAGTAACACAGGAGAACCAGTATCTTTAGGCTTACTGTGGTTACCATTCTGGGCCAGATTATCTTTTAATATTAGGTGAGATTGTGGTTAAAGCACTGAGCATATACAGTATCTTAAAAAAACACTAAATAAACCAATTTTTAATGTTAATATGTAAAATTGCATATATAACAGTAATATTTGATAAAATTTGTTTGTACACTATATGCACTCAACATACATCTTTCTTATGTACCCCTAGAAAGATGATAGATAATGCTTTTAGTATGAAATATTAAAATAACATAATTACTTAAACTTGTATTACAGATACATCATTCTAATGCTCTGCAGTTTCATTTTTGGTATCCACTAATTTTTTTTACAAATAAATTGAAGACAGTTTTGGTGTGGTGAAGGAATAATATTAAAGTACTTTCAACATTTGAAGAAAGCTCCCCAGTTCCCACAGACGATAAATACAAATAATAAAAATACTTTATAAATTTAAAGTACCAAATATGCTGTTCTTTTACAAAGTTATTATTAAGCTCTTAAGTTGAACATATAGATAGTAAAAAAAGAACATAAATTATAATTAACTTAAATCCTCCTTCGTGCACAGTAAATTAAGACGTTGAGATTTGCAGAGAAAATATGACGTATTTCGAATTTTAAAAAACTTACAGTGTTGCGGTAACAGCCTCCTCAATTTTTTCTTTTACATGTGTCCTTATAAAATCATCTCACTTCAGAAAAAAATGTTGATTATTCACGTATAATAAATATCATTATAGAAAAATACTCTCTTATACCCGGTACTTTTGATCAGCTGACTGTCATTACAAGTGCGTGAGTAGATTACACTAATTTTATTACTTATTCAGTTTATTTACATCTTCATTAATTACCTATTATATATAATTTCAATTCAATAATTATAAACTAAATCATATTTTAGATGCGAAATTACAAATCTGTTCACATAAAATCACTAAATAAAATCTATTTTTGTCACTATTGACAGTTTTGACAACAAATAGTGATGGCCGAAGAAACTCTTTTTTTTCTTATTAACTTGTTTAACGGCCCTGAATTCTAGCACTTTTGAGCCTGTAGTTATTTTACAATATTCGTATTATTTCTTAGTCTTCAACTTCAATGCCCAACAAAGTGATGGCCATTTGTTAAGCGTTCTAAGGGAGTTGTTGGGAGATTTCAGAATTCGCGCTCTGTGTCATTATATTTGACACACTTATGCATAATACAGTGTTATTAAACATAGTTGTGTAATGGCTCCATTTCTTTTTGCATTTTACTTTACCGCCGTACTGTAAGATGCTTATAGTGACAAAACAGAACAGATAAGTCTTATTTTCAGAACTGGTAAAGGTTTTCTTTGATGTGGATCGATTTAGAGCGATAAGATCAATTCAAGAGTTCTCGATTTTAGACTTTTTTTGTGCTGATGACGCTTATTTGACGGTCGGCGATGTCAGCAGTTTGTAACGTTTATTAATTCATCTTAATGTGTCAACGGTTTGATCATAAATATCTCAGACTTCAGTGTTTAAGCAACCTGCACGTGTAATGTTCCGAGAGCCAACACCGATACTATTGGATGGTAAAACAGAGAAAGTAACATCCTTTCGGTATCTCGGCAGTTTTGTTCGAAATGATAATCGCCTTGAAACCGAAATTGGCTCACTAATTGCAAAAGCTGCGGCGTCTTTCGCTACGTAAGAGTTTGGGACTCGCATGATCTTCGGATGAACACGAAGATTCTGCCTACATTCTTGTATGCCACCGAGATTTGGTGTCTTTGTAAGTGTGATGTTAAGCGTCTCGATAGTTTCCATATGAAGTGCTTAAGGTCAATGCTTCATATAAGATTGCAAGACAGAGTCTCGAATTTTTTTAAACACGGTATAGGCTGTGATTTGACCACAATCTCACTAGATGTTAAGTGACGATGTGGTTCAGAATGGTAAACGCACTAAGCCTAGAGGCATTTGGCGACAGGTTTTCCAACTTGAGGGTGGTAGCTATCCAGGCGGCCATTATTAGAAAATGGCCTCCCACCATACTATGGTTTGCTTACGATGTCTTTCTTCACTGAAATCTAAAGCTGATTTTCTAAAACTCTAGTTGTATAGGCGGGCTCGAAGCCGCATCCATTGACGCCGATTACCTACTCCGCCATCATAGCTTTATAGTCATTATAAAATAATACAACTAAAATAGATAACGAAATGAAAGAAATAAAATAATGTATTATATATTTATTACAAAAAAAAAGTATCATCATAGAGCAACAATAACACTTAAATATTACAAATGAAATAAATTATAACATGAATAACTAATTTTGTTCATAAAACCACAAGTTGATATTAAATATCAAATCGGTTAGAATAAAATTTAGGAATATATTTTATATCTATTGCACCATTATCCCAAATTTTACAAATTAAAAGAAGAATTAACTAACAAATAAAAATCGTCCTAAATTTAATATAATTTTCTCATCATTTAATATAATATTAATTCTGTACCGTTAATACCATTTAACCCGTAATTCTAGAAATATTTTTAAAATGATGAATCATCTTATTCAGACAGTAGATTGTTAACACTTTTTAACACTATATATTTCTATGACTATATAGAGATTATAAATTTGGTCCCAAAATACCTCTGATCAGTTACATTAATTTTTTAAAATCCACATCACAGACTATACACATATGATCATATAATACAGAGCATACATTTAATATGTATTTTATAATTTCTGTATTTACATTAAAAAAAAATTATTATTATAATGCGTACATTATACTTAAAATAAACGAAAAGTGCTTCTAATCCCATTAATTTAGTTCTGGTTAAAGCAGCCGTGATTATTCACATTAAAATATTTTAAACTCTTAATTTACAAGACCAACACTTAATTTAAAAAATCCATCATTTAAGTACAAACACTAGTATAAAACTTATGGAATATACTTTAAAATGCCTATAGTATTTAATTGGCAATGTATGAAAATAATTTGTTTTTTTTTAAAGACATGTATCTATTTGAATGCACGATTTTTTGTTTGTGATTACGACCCCATAAGAAGAAGAAATATTATAATAGTATGTTTTTAAATCGTAAATGATCCAGGGACAATATTTTTTTTGGCAACACCATATTTTATACGCAAAGTAATTGACATGTCATTAAAATTACATGAAAACTAGATACATTAACTCATGTAATTTTTTAAGTTATAATGCCTTAAGGAACAGTTTTTACGAAAATCTGACACTATGAAGTTAGTCGTGAAAGATAATTTATGTCACCCGCCATCTTTAATTAAAGATTTGACTATAATATTTATTGGTATATCTATATGTTCTAATTAACTAAGTAAGTACAAACACCGATATTTTTATCATTAGTTTATAAATAAAGAAGTTCAAGACATTTTCAACCTGTTTATTAACCGATCTACTTCATTTTTTTAATTGTTAATAGCTATTGAAGAGTCATAGTGTTACCAATAAAAAAAAAGTGGAAACATCTGCTTTTTTCCTCAAATTTTCAATAATGATTCTGTTCGACCACTATTCAAATACAAGTTAACATTAAAACTGAGTATAAAACAAATTCGCTTTTCGAATCCGCTTTTCTAACAACAAAGGTGCCAAGTCCCATTCAGTGGCGAACTGTGATTTTAATATTATATGCAGCAACATTATTTAGGTACCTGAATATTTTCTAGTGTTATTTGTTTTTAGTGAATTACCCAGAATGATGTTTACTGGACTTTATAGTCTATTTTGCAAATACAAAAATATTCATTTTGTAACCAAGTCAACAAAAAAAAAAAAACAAATGTAATGGCTTACATAGGTTAAATCTTAAGACATACATCAAAAACGACGTAATAGAGCATTGTAGTTCTTTAAGTAATCCTAGTAAAAATAACAGTCATATCTTTATCTTACTACCGTCGACTCACAGTGACCCAGATTGTCTTTGGACCCGATTCAATGTGGGTAGAAGCAGATCATAATTTGGACTTTGAATCCAAGCCTTCAATACCGTGAAGGAGAAACTGGCTAGCAAACATGGCGACGGTTTTTGGGTCGACAACGTGCACATTATGGTCCCCGGGCACCGTTCTCATGCGGAAATTGTTGGCGGAATACGACGCTTCCTCGATCAGAAACGCTGTATTCCGAAACAGTTTACTCTCTATGGATTTAGTAGCGACCACAGCGAGTATCGGTGTTTTGACCGCGGTGAAAATAGTTTTTATATGTTCCGGTGAGAAAGGAGGACCGTTGATCAATTTGTTGCGCGGATCTAAAGTGTACCTGTAAAACATTTATAAAAAAAACTAGTTGTGTGCCCGCGGCTGCGCCCGCGTTTTATATATTCTTCGCTGCTTTTTACTACTTTTAAAACGGAACCGTAATATTTTTTTTAATACTACGTTAAAATATTTCTCATAAATTCAAGCATGTGTGGGACGCAATTCAAAACTGTGCATAGAAATATTTTTTTTTTTTTTTTCATTTTTACGCGAAACGTTAATTATTTTCGAAAATGAAACATAGTTTTCAAATATCAGATCTATACGAATAAATAAAATTGAAGTGTCAGTTTGCAATGTCAACATTTTTTATTACTAAATACATATATGAATGTATATACGGTGGCTATACCAAAAAAAAAAAACATTTTTTTTTAATCTTTGTCTGTCTGTTCCAGCTAATCACCGGAACGGCTGGACCGATTTTGACGGGACTTCTTTTGGAATATAGCTGAAGTTACTTCGTGAAACATAGACTGTTTTTATTTTTTCGAAAATAAACAAAGTTCCAAGTAAAAGAAGCGGTCGAAAATACCCAAAATTTTACTTCATTGGCCAGCCCCCTTTTTTTTTGCCGGGGGAAATGCATTTACGCACTACCCTTACCTATTGCATTAGTGAGACCGTCATTGACCAGCCCCTAAGTTTACTAGCCCTTAAATACGTACAAGCATGGCGGTAATATATGGCATGACAATATTTACTATAATACCATTTATCCAGGGAGGAAACAGGGGAATAAGTTTGTATGTAATAAACACTGCAACATATCCTCTTAACGGAAACATCTCGACTCTGTTATTAGCAGTTTATTTAACCTATGTTTCGATGCAAATATAAATTTAAAAAAAAATGATAAATCAAGTGTAACTGACCTAACGAGTCCGTCTCCAGCCGGCTCACAGAGCCTCTCGATTAACATCTCAGCTAATTCTTCTGTGAATCCCCGTTTCTTCTTTAAACTATCTATAACCTGTTGTCAAACAATACTCTTAAGTTGTTTTTATTATAAAGAGTAAAGATTTTTATTTTTTTATGTAACGAATAAACTTAACTACTGGACCGATTCGGATGAGTGGGAGGGGAACAGGAACTAAGCGGGTAAAATCGTAGAGAGCAGGTAGTGTAAATATAAAAGAAAAAGAATTACCCTATTACAGAATAGATTACAAAATTTACAAGGTAAAACTACAATTAACCCCTTGAACACTTACCTGGCGTTTACGCCAGCTGTCTATTGTTTACGTATTGTCTTATTTTACACATATATATATATATATATATATATATATATATATATACACATACATATATAAACACTTCGCGCCTTACTTTTAAAATTACGAGAACAGATTTTTTTTTTTAATTAGTAAAAATTAAAATTAAATAGTGGCACATAAATAAACAATATTTTGAAGCAAATTTATAAACTCAATAGTGTAGTAATTATAATTTAACTTAAAAAACTAAAAAAAAAAAAAAAAAAAAACTAAATGCAGACATCAGATTAATGAATTGATTAAAAAAAAAAAACGAAAAAAGATGGAAAGGAAATATTAACATGTTAAACTGTTTACACACGTGGGGACCGGACCGCTGACATGGTATGGCGGGCGGCTGAGGTCATCAGTCGCCTAAGTAGGGATATGTTATAAGATTTTCCATATCGTTTAATTTTTTTATTCTATTCATAAAACATTGAGGTCTAAGAGATCAATCTTTTTTAGACTAGTTTTATTTGATCTTTTATTCGTAAATATTGGTCTCCCAATGGTCGAAATTGGACTATAATAATCGTTTATTGCAAAAACTGTTTCCAGTTTTTTGTTATTAACAGCACTAAAGGTGATTCAATCAATAGCAACTAAACAAAAAACGGAGAACCTAACCTAACCTATTACGAAAAAATATCACTGAACTGTTTTACTTTTGCCTATTCACAGAAGAAGAAAAAGAATACTCTAATAATCGATACTTTATTAGTTTGAAAGATCGATCATTTGAACCTTGTTTTCTAAATCGATATTTTTCGGGAAGGATTCCCATCTCTACTTAGGCAACTGATAATCTCGGCTGCCCGTCGTACCATGTACGCGGTCCGGTCCGTACGTGTGTTAACAGCATTACGATACCCAGAAAACATGTGCGGAATGGTGTTCCTATGAATCTGTATGTATGAGCGTGCAGTTTGTATGGATTTATATGTATGAGTGTGGAGTTTGTATAAATTAGTACATGTATTAATTAAGTGGAAATTTTTGTACACTTGACGTCAAAGGTTACGAGAGATGGGAAGTGTGACTGTGGTGTTGAGCGAAGAGTTGCGTTAGGGCACAGTTTCTCAAACTTATTTCGCTCACCGTGAACTTTACAAATATTATTATTTGGGTTTCGTACTTCCACAAGGGGGCGTGATTGCCCACGTTAAGAATTTAGGAGTTAGGGAATTGAATAAACGGGGCCAGGAAGCGTCTGGAAAGGCACGTTGGGCTGTGCATCGGGGTGTGCTAGTCCCAACACTCATGTCTTACTTATGGTAGTGAGTTCTGGATTTGGCAGAAGCATGTAAGTAAGATTAGTGCAGTAGAGATCAGAAGTCTAAACAGTGTAGCTGGCGTGAAAATAATGGTAAAAATAAGAAATAGTGTGATAAGGGAACGTTATGGTGTTGTAGGGGATGTAGTGCCAAAGACAGAGAAAGGGATGCTTAATTTGGTTGGACACGTAAAGAGGATGCATGAAAGAAGACTGTCGAAAAAAATTAACAAGGCAAGTATGAGTGGACAAGCTAGTAACGGTCGTCCTAGGCGAACATATCTCGACCAGATCGAAGACGTTCTGGAGAAAACCCTGTAACCGAAGAGTATGCATTCTCTGGCTACCCTTATGATAGCAGAGAGGCGTGATGTTATGAAGTGACAGCCTTCTTTGTGCATCTAATAATATTAGCTAGTTATACAACTAATAGCCGCTATTAAATGTATAGTAAAAAAAAAACATGAAAAAAACAACCAGATCGAATTTCTTACCGGTTCTTCTCGATGATTGGGTTGTTTTGCGAACCGGTGGTAATATTTTGACGTTCATAAGCGCTTTATGAGGGCCTAAATTAAATAAGAATTATTTTTTAATTTGAATTATATGGAATGAAGTACAAGCGTGTAACGTGGTTATGCTTGATATGTATGTATGTAATTATTTGAGAACACCCACCTTGCTTCGTTTGTGTTTCGAGGCTTTCTCTTTGGGCGAGTTGAACTTTTCATAGTTCTCATAAAACTGTACAAAAAACATTTCATACCTGAAATAGAGACAGGAACTTTTACAGGACCTACAGGTAAGTACAGAAAGCATTTATCTACGAAACGATGATGGATAAGTTGGTAGCGCCGGCGGAGTCGGCGTCGATGGACGAATTAGGAATGAAGGGATCCGCAGAGGTAACCGACATTGCTCGGAGAATTTCTAAACATAAGTGGCAGTGGACTGGGCACATTGCTCGCAGAACCGATGCCCGATGGGGCTAACGGGTTCTCGAGTGGCTACCACAAACCGGAAGACGTAGCGTGGGTGTGCGCCCCCCACAAGGTGGACCGACGACCTGATGAAGGTCACGGGAATCCACATGATGCGGGTAGCGTAATACCGGTTGTCGTGGAAATCTTTGGGGGGAGACCCATGTCCAGCAGTAGACGTCTTTCAGTTGAATGAATGGATGGATGGACGTAGGTTCGAACCCATTTATCCAATTATATAAATAAGCTTGTTTTTTTAGTGAAGAAAAAGTCGTGTGAAAACCCTAGCATAGTGGTTTGACATTTTCTAATAATGTCCACTTGGGTAGCAAGTTTGACAACCTGTCGTCAAGCGTGTTCCGGCAGCATCAAATAAGAACCAGTATCTCTAGGCTTAGTATCTTTACCATCCTGGACTACATAACGTCAGGTGAGATTTTAGTCCAAGAGTTAAGCTTTACAGTATAAACTAACTCCTACATAAGTAACTAGCTATGTCCTTGCGTCTCCGCCCAAATTTCATTTTATGTTTTATTTTTTTACGTGGAATCCTAATGATCTTAAATGAATCCTAAAAGTAGCCCAAGTTACGCAGTGTAACCGCAGCAATTTACCAAAAAAAGTCTCGTCAAAATCAGTTCAGCTGTTCCGGAAATAAGCGGGAACAACAGACAAAAAATGAAAATAAAATATGGTTTTAGTATAGGTACCGCATATACATTAACGTGTATTTAGTAAAAGCTGTTATTTGATAAGACAAACAGACACTTCAATCTTATTTATTAGTATAGATCAGGGGTTCCCAAAGTTTCAGGGCCTCTGCAGAATACATGTATAATGTGCCTCCGGAGACCCTGGCATCTTTGCGCCGGTTAGGGACGTGGAGTGTTTAGTCAGTCGGTTACGGCCAACCTGGCACACGGACACCAAAAGAGGGCGCCTCTCGCAGAGAGGAAAGACTCGGTGTCTTAGTCTGTCGCGAGGATCATACGTGTGCAAAAAACTTGGTTTTCGGCACACGTCCGAGCGTTCAACGAGCAGATTTCAACCACGTAAAAAAAAAGGGGTTCCCAAAGTGCGCCGTGAAGCGATTATTTTTACCATTCTCGTATCATTGTACCTGTCTATTATGACCAGCAAGATAGGTCAATTTATGATATATGTAGCGGCCAAGCCGAGGTTCGAACCATTGTGCTAGTCACCTTATTGCGGCTGAGTGCCTTCAGCACTCGCCCACAAAGTTCGGTGAAACTGTAAAGGCCTTTCCGGTCAACAGCGTTAGCTAAGTCAGAAAAAAACCAAGACCGGTCGTCGTGGAGATCTTAGGGGGAGATCTTTTAAAGTGTTTTTTTTTTTTATATTTACCATTTAGAGAAATTTTCAGGAGATATCCCATAGAAATCGATAGGGTCTAATACTATCATTTTCGATATTTTCCTAGGATATGAGACGTTGTAGAATTTACCTGAAAATATAAAACCAAAAAAAAAAAATCTAATTAAACACTTTTTAAATTGTTTATTATCATAGCAAAACTATTGCACTTTTGACGGGACTTTTTTTGGTAGAGATAGCTGAAGTTACTCCGGGTAACTTAGGGTACTTTTAATTTTCGAAAATAATTAGGGTTCCGCGTAAAAAAAATGAAACTCATAAAAATTTGATTAAAACCCGATTCAATGTACAGTTTTACGGGCAAGTGCTATAGTTTATGTGAAATGTTTTCACTTCATCATAGTACTATAATTTTTTACCAAAATAATTAGGGATCAAATAAAGCAAAAAAAAATCAACCGCATTGAAGAATATATATGAAACGCCGCGCCGGTGCAGCCGTGATCACACAGCTAGTATTTAAATTTATGACGGGAATTAAATATTTTTAATGATTTTTCTCACAGCCACATACCAAGAACTGCTCCAAGTGAGTGTCCAATATAGATGAAATTCTCCCATCGGAAATGTTTGACAACTGCTTCCACAGCGTAGACCAAATCGAATATGGTTATCATTAAACCGGGAGGGAACCGATCCGACTTTCCGAATCCAGGGAGCTCTATGCCTTGAATCAAACACCATTTTTTTTTTTTTTTTTTTTTTTTTTTTTTTTTTATAATGGACAGCACAGTGACTGCACTGGACCTGATGGTAAGCACAGTGCAATCCAAAACAGCGATGACTGACACTGAACAGAGTTCACTGCCAGTCACCGCTGTCATGCTGGCCTGCTTAAATACCTACCTCTTCACGCCTCTTTATATTACTTTGGTGCCGGCTTAAGAATAGGACCATCCTATATCTACCCTTGAGTGTTATAGAAATCGACTAAGGGTACACCAGGTGAAGGGCAGCAGCATCCTCTGAGAACTACAAACACCTACTGCGATCGCCAACCCGCCTGCCATGCGTGGCAATTATGACAATTCCCTCATTATATTTAGGGAGACCAAGTCCAGCAGTTGACGCCTTTACGGTCGGATGTATGGATATTACTTTGAACTGACGATAAAGTAAACATAAAAGAATCTATAGCAATATGACTAAGGTTAATATCTACACTAATATTATAAAGAGGAAAGATTTGTATTTTTGTTTGTAATGAATAAACTTAAAAACTACTGGTCCGATTTCGATGAAATTTGGTATGGTTTTTATTCCCAAAAATCGCACTGGAACAGGAAGTAAACTGGTAAAATTACATACATAAATAATAGTTACATAAAAAATATATACACAAATTAACTCCTCCTTAATAAACTTACTAATTACATATTATATATACTTTACGCACCCTTACAAAAGGAAAACAAAATTAAAGCTAAGGCTTCCCTTTATTTATTTATACTACGTTTTTATATTTATTCATTTCTTATTAGGTGTTCAATGCAATGACATCTCATAAATCATTTGTTACATATACATTGCTTCTTAGTCAACCATCGATAAAATAGAGTTTGAAAAGAAATGACATAAACTAAATAAAAAGAGTTCATAAGCGGGGAATTGAAATGAACGTTTAAAATGACCTTCATTTACATACAAACTCTAGTTGTCTCCTTTGCGTTTTTTTTTTAACATATACTTTTTCTATTTTTTACAGTAAACAAATAAAATTGTAATGCAATTTGTTATAATGAAGTAATTAATTTCTATGTAATCAAAGATATACTACACATCTGTATACTTTATTGGAATTTGGTTTATTTTATATACTAAAAATCACAATTTTTGCCTGTCTGTCTTATTGTTACAGCTAGTCTCCAAAACGGCTGTACAGATTTTGATGGGACTCTTTTTGGCAGATAGCTGAAGTTAATCCGCTAATGCGCATACCTCAGGCTTCTTTTATTTTTCCAAATTACTTATGAACGTGAAAAAATTACCACCCGTTCGGAAAGCAAACCAGTCTAGAAGAGCTGGCAAGAAACTCGATCCGGTTTTTCTATATGTTTTTCAAAATTATACAATTCATAATAATAATAATAATAATGTTTAGCGGAAGCACTGAAAGGTGTGTCATTTCAACACATCATCCTGTAATAACCTTTGGATATTAAAACCTGTTTCACATGTGTTTCACATGTCCACCACTGTTTTAAACTTATTGCCATTTAATAAATCTTATTTCAGTATATAATGATTGTGAACAGGTAAAAGTTCTTTTAGATAAGTTTAGACTTTGTATTGAACTGTGTACGTGAACGTAATGATAACAAGTGTTTACAGAAAATTATTTGTCACTGTGACCAGCCTCAACTTTTTTCAATACAATACCTATATAATAGAAGTTCCTAGGAAGGTGGCTGACTAGAGGTCTGAAAGACAATGCAGAGTCCAAGTTGCCGTGACATAGTAACACTGGTGGATCACAGCAGTCACCCCATGCTATAACTGTAATAAAAAATATTTTTCAACTGTTTTGCCCATTATCGTTTCTTGTACTAATCTTTAATGGAATAAAGTAAAAAAACATGTTTATTAAAGATCATTCTATTTATCTAGAGAAAATATTACTAAAGTTATCCTAAGGACTAAGGCGATTTTAAGAAACAATTAATCAAAATCAAATATAATTAGCGATATGCATTCACACCATTTTGTCATATGTAAACCTAGCACCAATTTCAAATTTTTATTAATGGTATTAAAACAAAGGATATATTGAAGTAAACAGAAGTAAATTAATAAAGTTATTATTTAATTTTTTTTTATGCATGTCTATAGTATATTATTTTGAAATCAGTTTTGTTTATAATTAAAAAAGTTTTTTCTTTATTCTGTAACTATGTTACTCTATGGTATACATCATGTATATTTGGATTTACTTTTACTACTAAGAAATCCAGGATATAGATTACCTCTATATAGAATTTCTTCATAATCTATTCAGTAGTTTTACAATATGCATACACAGACAAGTAAGGGACACAAGAAAATTCCAAATATCATAGAAATGTGTTCTGTCATTTATGCTAAATTTCCCCCAATTTTTTTTTTAAATATATAATTAATGAACATATTTTGTCTATATACAGTTTTATTATAAGAAGTACATAATACTATATCAATCTTAGAACACTTTATTATTATGTACTAATTATTTATTATATTGCAGAATATTTTTTTTAACAATAAAAAATAATAACACACTTTAGAAACAATTTATAACTTTTTACAAGTACGTAATATGATAATTTAGCCGAATAAATAGATAACGATCAAAGTTCATCTTTTTTGAGGCCTTGAAACCATTACAAGTAATTTGATAGAAGTGGGAGTTACTTACTGCTTATTCTGCCCCAGGGAGCCTGTATGTACCACTCTTTTTCTAATATACTCATAATATATATAATAACACAAATTAAAAATAATTAATTTGCTCAGTTTATACTTATTTGTAATTTTTTTTTACATTCGAGGTTATACTAAATGTTAGTAACAAAAAACAATATTATATTAGATTCTCTTGTATATTTTAAAAGAAAAGGGGAAGCATTTATTTAAAAAAAAAAACACACACACGCACATTACGCAACTGACTACCTAGACCTCTCAAAGTCGATAAATAATAAATATGGTTCAAACTTTACATAAAACAATTTTTCAATATAAAACAAAACATAAACAAGTGTTGCCATATTTTCAGTATTATTTACGCAGACTAGTAAACGTAGTGGTTATAATTAAGTTTAAATTCATTTTGAGAATAGATTATTATTTTTTCTGAAGTTATATTGTATGGTTGTTTTTACAGGAGTACCAACCTGTAATATTAAAATATACCACACAATGTCAAACCTTGGCCAAAAACAGCCATCTCAAAGGCGTATGTTCTGTCTTTGCTTAGGAACATAAGATACTAGCCGGTATTCTTAGTCCAAGTGTTCAACAACAATATCAGTCACGACGAAAGGTATGACGTATTTTGTTTACATTTGGGTAAACGAGTCGTTGTCCGGATCCACCATCCAGGTCTAGTAGTTACGCTACATATGTTCGAGTTTCTCAATTTCTATAGGCCTTTTTTTTCCCCGTTGGAAAATGCATTCACACAACTCCCTACCAACATAAGCGAGGAGTAAATTCTCCCCGGTTAAGATGTATGTTGGGCTCGCCCGGCGTGGAGCGCCGCAAAATACACTCTAAAAGCCCACGGTGCCGTCCGCCATCTTTCTGGGGCGACCTTCATACCTACATGCTCCGCGTTGCCTCCCGGCAGTCCCGACCTGTTATCAGGTCGCCGACTAGGAAATATTCGAACCCTCTTCTCCTCTCGTCCTTGCCTATCGACAAGAAACTAGGAGAAGAAAGAGCGAGGGGGAAAGAAAAAGGAGGAAGAAGTCGGCTTAAGGAGGCTGGAGAGAGAGAACGTACCTCACCCTTCCGTGACCTACCCCTCCTACAGCGAAGAGGATCCGCTAGGGGGATTCTCTTCCCAAATTCTCTCCACGGCCTCCTTCTGTAGCATAACCTGCTCGCAGGAGGCTAGAACGTCCCACATCATCTCTTTCCCGAGCATGACTCTCACCACACTCGGTAACGAGAGGTCTGGACCCACTGCAATTGCCACCACATGGCGCAACTGAGCCCATGCAGAACACTCTGGAAGGGTGTACTCCGCAGTGTCCTCCGCCGTACCGCAGTGGTGGCAGGTGGGGGACAGCTCCCTCCTGGCTATTTTGTGCAGATACCATCCGAATCATCCATACCCGCATGTCATCTGCACGAGTCGGAACGTCAGGTAGCCAAACTCCCTTGTGGTCCACTCTTGAAGGACCGAACGGACAGGGTCTACGGTATAGCGACCGTAGAGCACGTCCGCCAGTTCCTCCTTCCATCGCCTATAAGCAGCTGGTTGAACGCTCAACAATCATGCCTCGTCCGTCTATGTAGGCCACCTCTCTCCCTTCCAGGTAACTTTTTAAAAGCCTCCGCAAGTACTGTGTCACTCCGAAATATCGGAGTGCCTCCAATATCACACCATACAGAAGGCTGTTGAAGGCATTGTCGATGTCCAGCGACACCACCAACAACCTGTCACCTTGGCAGGTATCCGCTGTCGACCACCCTTTCAGAATTTCTATAGGCCTTGAAAAGCGCCGCTGTAAGAAATTCCGATTATCGTGATACATCTTCGTATTAATATAAAGCTAAACGAGGCGATATCTTGGTCTCATCTTGGACTGATCCTCCAACTAATGGACGAAGCGGACGAGCTATCTCGATTCATTCCCAGTCTTGGTGGGCTTGACTTTGTTTGCTAAAGGCTTTTTTTGGGGATCGTATGATCCATCGTTCTTTACGGAACTGTCATGTGAGCAAAATTTACCCGATTGTCCGCAGTGTCACTACTCTACACAAATCGCACAGGGCGAAGGTTAAATACCCCACGATCTTTTTTTTTAACCTAGCTAACGATGTTAACTACAAGGGCCTTTACAGCTTCCCCGGATTTTTAGGGGCGAGTGCTGAAGGCACTCAGCCACAAACCCCACCATCTTTTTTTGAGATGGCCTTTTTATTAGCTAGATCCCTGTTAAGGGCTTTGAAAGTGAGAGCACTCGAGTCGGTGAAAAGGTGGCATGTAGCAAAGTTTCCAACCAATGCCTTGAGAAATCAAGGCGTATAGGTAGGAGTTCTACCTGGTCTATGTCATAGCGGAATTAATGGCTTGGGTAGCCCAACTGAAACAGAGGCCACTAGGCGTTGAGGTTACTGAGAACTTTCATCAAATAAACGTCATGTGTCTATTTTAAGTCTATCTGTTAGTTAGTTCAGTCTAGCTAAGTTTTAGTAGATATTTTTATGTTACATGATACCTATAGGGAAAAAATATAAAGAAAATAATAAATGAAGCTGATAAAAAAAAAAATTCACTGTAATATTCTTTTGCAAATTATTCCCTAAGCTATTAAGTTTAATGATTAGTATAATGCTGTGAATAACTATGTAGAATAGAAAATTGTTGTAGGCAAGCATAGCTGCCGGCACAGCTTGTGGAAACGACGAGATTACAAGGAGGCACTAATGATGTGCTGATGGTGTTAGTAGGTTTCGATACGATCTACCATTCAACATTGGGTGTGGTGTGGTAATGAGATAATTCAAAAAGATAACAACTTACATTTATTAAGTAAACAGCCACGTGGAACGGTTCATAGTCTAAAGATTTTATCAATTCAGTGCGATTACAACTAAATAGATAAAAAAGAAAATATCTTATCAGATTAATAATCTGAAGATAATTGATAACGCGCTATCATGTGGACACGGATATACTCTCGTGCGAAAACGTAAGTAGCGCTCTCATTTGTTTTGTAAAATGTAAATCAAACAGAAATTATTAAAAAAAAAGAAAATAAACGATGTTGCATTTTTTTCTAGTCGAGACAAAAACAATATAGAGTGGATTGCTATTAATGAATAATGACTAAAAGAGATTGCCATGAAACGAACCAACGAAATAAACATACATCTTTCATGATAAACCTAGTTTCTGATTGCTGTTATCATAATTAAACGTAGTCTTTGCAATTTCCATCGAATTCGAGCTTTTTTTTTTTGTGAGCAACACTAAATGTTTTTTTTTACAAATAAAGGAGGGACCGTTTTATTTTCTCTCGCTCCATGGTGAATTTAAAATCCTTCTAATTTCTTTGTTATTGATCAGATTTTAATTTTATTTTCAGTATTAAGCTTTACCTTTAAATAAAAAAATCAATACCTGATCTATTAGTTGTTCTAATTTAGAACACAAATACCTCTTGGTATCAGCAGCAAGGTCTTGCACTTTATGTATAGTTTTTACTGGTTATAACTTTTAAAGTGGTATTTTTTTCTAATCAAGGCAATCCGGTTGACCTTACAGATCCACCGTAACTTTGGGAGCGAGTACTAAAGGCACTCGCCGCAAAAAGTTACTAGCACAAGGGTACCAAAGTGGTACGAACCTCGGCTTGTCCGTTATCTGAGTGTGAAAACTCCCACGGAATTTTATTCCTAGTTAATCCTTACATTTTTTTATTTAATATAAAAAAAAGGTTCCTTACAGAACCTATGTACCTGCGTGTAGAATTAGGAATATCTGGGGAGTGCCACCGCTTCAATTTCAACTCTAATACCTCCTCAGGCCGGCCGTTTCATCAATCCATTGCCGTTAAGTCGGTTTTCATCAATTTATTTTTGTAGTAGACAATTTGTAGGTTTGAGATTTTAAATATGGTATTTATTTTTCTTGAGGGCATTTTTAACCACTAACAAATAGAATTTGAGCTTCATAAACAATAGAATGAGAATCAGATAGTAACAAATACAACATGGATCCCATCGATGGATACGCAACGACACCTAAGACACCTTGGATATATATAATTTGAACAAGTGGTCTATATTTACTTCGAGCAGTTTCAACGACTTTTTACGTTGACTCAGCTGTTTATTATATGAGGCTTTTGTGACCGTGATTCAAGTTTTTTTTAAAGAATAACGTAATTAATTAAATAAGTAGTCTTGTGTATTCAATTGCTAGGTCTTTAGCTTCACGAAAGTAAACATTCTGTCTACGCCGTAAACATTAATATTTAGTCTGACAATCATATCCAAGCATACACATACAGACAAAACACAGGCATCTTAGGGGTTACTCAAGTATTACGTCAGCATGAAATAAAGGTGGGGTTACGTTATGATTATGTCTATCTAGCTGTGTGCCCGCGGCTGCGCTCGCGTTTTATATGTTTTACATTGCGAAATATAGTTTTTAATTTTATTATACGGAACCCTAATTATTTTCCTAAATATTTTTTGGTACTAACATTAGGTAAAGATATTTCTCACAAATTCAAATACCTGCTAGTAAAACTGTGCATTGAATCGGATTTTATTCAAAATTTTATTAATTATTTTGGGAAAAAAGTCGCGTCAAAATCAGTCCAGCGGTTCCAGAGATTGCCCGGAACAAACAGACAGAAAATTAAAAAATAATGTATTTTTGGTATAGGTATACATTCATGTCTATTTAGTTTTTAGTAAAAAAATATTTTGACATTACAAACATCAATTTTATTTATTAGTGTAGACTAGTTGTGTACTCGTGGCTGCGTCCGTGAATCATATATTCTTCACTATGTTTAATTTTTTTTAAACGGAACCCTAATTATATTCTCGAATTTTTTTTAGTATTAAGATAAAGTTTGACACGTGTAGCCAAAGAAATTTCACTTCTGACATGTGTACTTTGTGCACGCTCTTTTTTATTTTAAACTAGCTGTATGCCCGCGGTTGCCCCCGCGTTACATATATCTTGACAGCGTTTTAATTTTTTATTCAGAACCCTAATTTATGTTTAGTAAGTACTAAACTTTATCTAAGTAGATAAAGTAAAAATATTTCTCATAAATTCGAGCACTTGCCGGTAAAACTGTACATAGAATCGGATTTTATTTCATTTTTATGAGTTTTAATTTATTTACGCGGAATCGTAATTATTTTCCAAAATCAAAAGTACGTAAAACAGTAACTTACGCGGAGTAACTTCGGCTATCTACCAAAAAAAGTCCCGACAAATTTTTTTTAGCAGTTCCGGAGATTACCCGGAACAAACAGACAGACAGAACGAAACTAACCTAAACTTCTTTTCAGAGCAATCAATTCCATGATGAATAAAACGGAAACAGAACTTACGATAAAAGCGCCATGGGGCAACATAAAAGGTGATTTTAAATTCCTGTGATTATTTAAAATGACAACTTCAGCATTCGGTGAAAAAAAACCACAGCACGATGATAGAGCATTTTCTAACAATCGCCTGGCTAGTTAACATTAAGTTTGAAAACCTGTCGCCGAATACCAATAGGTGTGTTCCGGCTGCATCAATTAAGAACCAGTACATCTAGGCTTAGTTTATTTACCATCGAGGACCACATCGTGACTTAACATTAAGCGACATTGTGGTCAAAACCTATCCCTATACAGCAGCGATTCCTAACTTGTGATACGCGTTCCTCTGGGAGTACGCAAGGTACTCATTGTGGGTTCGTTCAAAATTATATTAGTAACAGCGGTAATACAGTTAATTCAATTAAGTATCTTGTCTTCAATATGTAATATTTTTTATGGATTGTTATTATTTTGTAATTAAAAGATTTTGCAATGAAATTCGAATAAATGAATGAAAATTAATATGATTATTGATTACGTTCAAAATAATAAACTTTAAACCTTAATTTAAAGTAACGAAATTAATATAAACGGGATGGTTTTTTAATGTATCAACCAGATAAAAAAAATCAAATTATTTATGTCGAAATTCATGGCAAAAGCATGTACCAATTGTTATAAGAATATCTTTGAAAACAATGAATAAATAATAAATTTTTGTTAATGTACAAAAATGGACTCCTACAGTAACTCACTCTAGATCACAAGTCACTAGAGACAGCACTAGGTATATTTTAAAGTTACGATTGACAATATACTTTTAGAGAAATGAGACACATTTTTAGGAATAGGAGTCAAGTTATTTTTCCGCGGGTGTCGTAAAAGGCGACTAAGGGATAAACAAGGAGATGGGCAGCAGCATGCACTGAGTTTCACAATGCTCCGTCTTCCTGTTAGCGTGTTCCCTCATTCGGATGATCCGCCTGCCAAGTGTGGCGATTAAGGCTTTTGGGACCTAATGTCCAGTATTGGACGTCTTTCGGTTGTATGGATGGAGGGGAGGGGTACTCATAAATGAACGAAAAAAGGTTGGAAAACAACGCTATAGAGCATCAACATCTCCCTACCCTTTTCAAATGAGGTCGGCGCAATATGTCTTCCTCTTCCATTCCTCTCTATTTCAAGTCATGTCGCATACACTCCCTTCTTAAACATATCAATATTCACGCAGTCCATCCATCTTTTTTTTTTTTGCTCTTCCCCTTCCCATATAACATTCCTATTCGATACCTTTCTTACAACATCCCCTTCCTCCCTGCGCATCACATGCCTATTATACCAGGACAGACGACTACTTTTTAATTTCTCTTCACTTCACTGCTATAGAACATGCAGTATTAAAAAAAAAAACCAGACACTCTCCAATATATACAAAAATACGTTTAATTTCCAGCATTAACCTGGGGCAGACCGTCAGATCCACCAGTTCTTTTGTGCCACGGTAAATTGGACGCTTGTTCTGGATTCCGGCCCCTAGTCGCTTTACTCCCGGACACGTTTTACTACGTAGCTATTGATTTACCTGGTAACGGGAGGTCCGATCATCTTCCACGAGGAGTTCGGTATACTGTAATAGATTTAGTCGCTGCTGTGACGTACACTGTAAGACATTTCCAATGGCGGAGATTTATCTATATAGGTCATTCGCTTGGAGTTCCTATAGGTGAGTGTATTTGACAAAATTTAATTTCAAAAGGTTCCATAATTATACCACGATTGTCTATGACACATAATTAAAAACTGTTTGTGTTGAAAATAAAAGCAAGACCTGGAATGCCTAGTAGCCAAGGCTTTAAAACGACTAAAAACAACGACTAATCTATTGATAGAAATCAACGACATTATTATAACATTTTATTTGTCAACTAGCTGTGTGCTCAAGGCTCCGCCTGCATGCCACATTTCCTTGTTTGCGTAATATAATTTTTAAACAATTATTGAGAAATAATGTTTCGATCACAGACCTTGTATAGATAACGCGAAAACATATTATGTCTATGGTTTCGGTGGTCACTATTTTATGGCCCAAAAATGTTTTTGTTACAAACAGAATGCAAAGATATTTCTCGCTAATTCAAATACCTGCCAGTAATAAATACTGTTCACTGAATCAGATTTTATTTGCGTGAATTATTTTCGAAACATAAAAGTAGCCAAGTTACGACTTCAGCTGTCTGCTAGATAAATCCAATCAAAACGCGGGCACACAGCTTGTTTCAAAATAAACAATACAAAAATATAGACAAGTGAAGAATCGTATAAATTATATAAAGACATTTATTTTGCTTACAATAAACATCTATGTTGTTTTTAAACGAATCTAACCACAGCTAACTCGACAAATTCTTTTAATAATACCCAAGGGAATAAATCAAAATCAAAATCAAAATTTATTTATTCAGTTTAGGCCCTAAGAAGGCGCTTATGAACGTCTAAAACACTACCGCCGGTTCGGAAAACAACCCAGTCGAGAAGAGCGCAGGCGAGAAACTCGATCTGGTTCTTTTTTTTTCATAAATATTATATCATTTTTTTTTGTCATATAAAAACTATACAAATCGTAGTTTTTAGTGGAAGCACAGAGATGTGGGTTAATTCCAGACATCACTATCGTTTACGTAATGATCCACCCTGTAATAACCTTTTGAGATTAAAACTTGCTTGACATAATACTTGAACTTATTGTCAGGTAAATCGGTAATGTTACTTGGGATCTTATTGTAAAACCGAATACTATTACCTATAAAGCTTTTATTAGACTACTTAGCCTACTTGTCTTTACTTCTAGTATTAAAATTATGACGATCACTAGATCTAGCTTGTCTAAATTTTTACGAATATGCATTAAGTTATCGAAGATGTATTAGGAGGGCAAAGTTAAAATATCATATTCTTGAAACTTGTTCTTTAGAGATTCGCGAGGTCCCATATTATATATTGCTCGAACAGCTCTCTTTTGTAACGTAAAAATGGTGTCTACCTCTGCTGCTGTACCCCACAGCAAAACACCGTAAGACATTAAGCTGTGAAAGTAAGCAAAGTAGACTAACCTAGCAGTAGCAATATCCGTCAACTGGCGAATTTTTCGAACCGCAAAAGCAGCGGAACTAAGCCTTCCTGCCAAAGTTTTAATATGCGAATAAGTCAATAGTCTTGATATTTGTAAAGGTAAATTCTACAACATCGCATACCCGGGGTATCATAAGTCGCATGGTGGAAATCGACCCTGTACCTGCGCATCACACGTGGCCGACCACCAGACAGGGCATGCGCGATTGGTTTAACGACTATTACCAGTTCTATGATGAGATTAAATATTTTAAATTCAACAGCGGTATGGACACAGCTCCGAAATATACTTATGAAAAGGTTGGTATTTTTCGTATTTAAGAGAAGTTCATGAATCTGTTCTGTTCATCAATTTACTAGAATTTTTCAAAGGATTTTTTTGTGGCACCTCGAAATAAACGTTCCAACCAAAACATATTACGTACACACAATATTACACAATACACATACAAGTAATTGAAGTAAAGGTTACAGCTATATTACGTGACAGACTGAGGTGCCGCCATCATTCAGGTAACGGCCAAGCCGAGGTTCGTACCATTTTGGTAACCCTTGTGCCACTTACCTTTTTGCGGCTGAGTGCCTTCAGCACTCGCCCCCAAAGTCACGGTGAAGCTGTAATGGCCCTTCCGGTCAACAGCGTTAGCTAGGTTAAGAAAAAAAACCGCGTGAGAGTAACATTTCAAAGTCGCTTAGATATTAGCTTCACAGTTTAGAATATTAACCACCGGATAGATGTACGTAGTACGAGAGATAAAAAAAAAATAAGCACGCTATAATTTTTAACTATAATTATTATTTTCTACTCTTTCTGCTATATTCTTGGGGAAGCTTGCGCAGAACTTTATTTACTTTCCTTTATAAGCATATTTTAATGACTCTAATAATTTGTCTAACAGATTTAAAGCTTGCCAAAAAGTTTCACTTTTGACATGTGTAGCAAAAAGAAATTTCACTTCTGACATGTGTACTTTGTGCACACACTTTTTTATTTTAAACTGTCTGTATGCCCGCGGTTGCGCCCGCGTTTCATGTCTTGATTGCGTTTTAATTTTTTTATTCGAAACCCTAATTTTTGTTTAGTACTAAGATAAAGTAAAAATATGTCTCATAAATTCAAGCATTGGCCCGTAAAACCGTGCATTGAATCGGATTTTATTAATTTTTTTATGAGCTTTAATTTTTTTTTATGCGGAACCCTAATTATTTTCGAAAATTATAAGTACCCTATAGGAGTTTTTGGCGGGATCTCAGTCTGACATGTAGCAATTGTTTTCTTTAATTCATTAAACTTGTGTATCTCGTATATCTTGACTCTATATCATGTAATCTTGGTGGCGTTTGTGTGAAATAGTTTAGTTATTGTGTTCAAGTTAAGTTTATTATAGAAGACAACGCGTAGCATACATTCTGAGGTGCCGACAAAGCTCCATGGAAAGTTCGAGCAGGATAGGCCACCGTTCTGTTGGAGCTTGGTAACGCTGATACAAGACTGAAAATCTTACCTACATGACATTGGCACAAATTGTGTGTACACACAGATTGCCATTAACTAAGAAGAAGAAGAAGAAGTACCCTATATTACCCGGAGTAGCTTAAGCTATTTACCAAACTAAGTCCCGTCAAAATCCGTCCAACCGTTCCGTTGATTATCCGGAACAAACAGACAGACAGAAAAATTGTTTTTTTTGGTATAGGTATCGTACATAAATTCATATATATTTAGTAAAAAAAAAATAATTTTGACATTACAAAAAGACACTTCAATTTTATTCATTAGGATAGATTTAAATTAAATCGCATTGTGGAATTATACGTTAGAATTTTGAAACTTAAAAAATTGCACTTAGATTAGATTAATATTTAAATAATTGGTTTCCAGGCCCAACAGATGATGATGAAGACTCGAGTCCTAAGTAAAGAAGCATCAGAACACGTCTTAGAGAGAGTTTTAGTACCTGCGGGAGATGGATTATACAGGTGGGATACTTTGTTAATCTACAAAACAGTGTATGGTAGTTTTTTTGTAAGATAGCTGACCCTGTACAATATTCAACAAATATTCAATGTTTCTTTTGTAGCTCATATTTAAAAAAAAACACTCGACAATAATATATGAGCCCAACGCAAACGTATCTAGACGGCGAAAAGATATTGTATGTAAAACCGGCCAGTTTAATACAGCTTTCTCCCGCAGATTTTTCTGTTTTCTCGGGGGACTATTTATACAATAAAATGAATCGTGATGTGTTTATATATGATAAAACAATCAACCAATGTAAAAAAAAAAATATAACAAAATGGCTTATGAATAAATCGTTCAACGAAAGTGAAGAATTCTTAAAGATTATTGAATAAGTATATAGGAAACCTAGTCATAAGTAAAACCGGTTACTAAAATAGCTAAAATATATGTTATATTGTCTTAATTAAGTTACATTAATCCTAAACACATATACATAAACGCTCGTACACTCTGACACACATCACATACATACTGTATTTGTTGGGTTCACCTTAAGTTTATTTACACTTACACTCACTTACACATCTTATTAATTAATATCCTTATGTCGAATATTGAAGCAGCAGATGGGCACTTGTCAACAGAGTGAAACTTTTTTTTTTTTTTTTTTTTTACGGGGGGTAAATGCATTTACGCACTCACCCTACTTATTGTATTAGTGGGACCTATTGTCCCTCCAATACAATAGGTAGGGGGACACGGAGTGACGAGCTCCGTGCCAGTGTGGGACTCAAACCCGGGAATACCCATTAAAACCCCCCGGGGCCGTCCGCCGCATTTGAAGTAGGGGCGATACGGGGTTGCCAGGCATGTCGCCGCGTCGCCCCCTGCGGCAAACCCACCAGGCCCGTCAGTGCAATGGCCCGGCGGGTATGGGGGGGAGAAAAACTTCTCTACCCCACCTCTTAGCCCGCCCCCCCAAGGGGAAGGCAACAGAGTGAAACCTACTGCCAAGATACAGGGAATCCTAGTTTGGCAGGCAGATGTGTAAAATCATTAAGTTATGCTCACAAAACTTCTGTGTTTATTTTGATAATGTATAAGATTGTGTGATTTTTTGGTCTAATAAATTATTATTATTATTATTATTAAAACTTCTCTATTTTTTTTAAACTAATAGGCTTGAACCACAATCTCGTGATGTTAAGTGACGATATGGTGCAGGATGGTAAGCACACTAAGCCTACAAGTACCCAAGTGTCGCTGCCAGAACACACCAATTGGTATTTGGCGACATGTTTGCAAATTTGAAGGCGGTAGCTACCAAGGAGGGTATATTTTGAAAATGCTCTACCACCATGCTATGGTTTCCTTAGCTTTAGCCAAAGCTCAGGCTGATTTCTAGACTTGGATAGGAGGACTCGAACCCGTGTACACTGACGCGAAATACGGCCGCACTGCCACGCGCTATCATCATGTCTGAATGAGAATTCGGAGATGTAACAAAAACTACTTGGATAGTTCTTAGAGTATTTTGTAAAAAAAAAAAAACACTTTTTTTAAACTTTCACCGTTTTATACTTGATTCAAAACAAAAATTCGCCCTGATTACGCTGTTTGAAGATTAGAAATAGCAAGACTAGAGAGCCAGTACCCCTAGGCTTAACGTTCACCATCCTGGACCAAATCGTCACTTAACATCAGGTGAGATTTTCGGCAAAGTGCCGAGCGTATGCATTGTAATTTTTTCCTATTACAGGTTCACGTACGACCAGCGAATGAAGGAGGTGACGGTTCTACCATTTTCGGGGGGAAATCCTACGTAAAATATACACGGAGACGAGCACACCGACGTTCGGCATATTCGCACAGGATATGATCGATGTGGGCTGTTACACGGAAGTGCCATTCGTAATGGACGACAAAGCTTGGCCCAATAACAATTACCGGCACATTATTGTCAATGGCGGACACGACGTCCACATAAATGATCCCGGTTGTATGTCTAAAGAGATTGCCAATTTTCTATTGGACCATTGTAAGGCTAAGCTATAACATTAATAAACAAAAAAATTGCGTCCGTAAAACACGGTCCATACAATATATTTTTGAACGTGCCCCTTACTTCAACCGATATAGTCAACTCTCGATAAATTAAGTTTTCTTCCCGTTCCTTTATAAAAATACCCGATATATTAAATAAAATAAATTAGTCCCCTCTGTAATTCAAAGTTGACGGAATAGTATCTTGTCCGCCAACATGTAATAATTTGAAGTCCAGGCTTTCCTACTTTTTATAATTAGAAGCGTTTATCAAGCACAGACTTGTAGCGACCTAGAAGCTTACGCTTCCACGCCCTTCGAAGTTAGAATCGACATAAGGGACGATTTTTTTCATGATGGTGCAGCGGTTAATGCGACCGGATTCCGCGTTAATCGACGCGGGTTCGATCCCCACCTATCCGACTCTAAAATCGGCCTGAGCTTTTGATGAAGGAAACAATATAGCGTGGTGGTAGGGGATTTTCTCATGATGTCCGTGTGTCAAGTTTGAAAACCTGTCGCCAACATCAATAGGCGTGTCCCGGCAGCATCACTTGAGAACCAGTACATCTAGGCTTAGTGTATTTACCGTCCTAGACCAAATCGTCACTTAACATCAGGTGAAATTGTGATCAAAGCACTGAGCCAATACCATTTAAAAAATTGCTCTGACCAACAATCGAACAATGATAGACTGAAATCGTCACTCAATAGAATATTACGGCCCTCTTTTTGAAATAAAGAATCTTTTTTTTTTTACAAATTTTAAATTAATTAATCACGAATTTCGACCACACTCTTGATTATTTGATTTTTTCTCCCTCCCTCTTGGTTATTTAACCCCTCGAGCACTTACCTGGCGTTTACGCCAGCTTTCCACTGTTTTCCTATTGTCTCATTTTTATGGGTAATCGATGTATTAAACACCTGTTACTTGGAACTGTTGGAAATTTTAAAATTTTGTCTGGTCCCTTGAGTGTCAAATTATCGAGTGTCGACTGTACTCTTATCCTATATTATAAATTATCGATATGCAATAACAATTTAAAAAAAAAAAAAAAACAACAAAATACACGATTTTTTACACACCTATATAATTTATTTTTGTACCACATAACCTAAAAATCACAATTTACACTTCCCGTAATCCCTGTCCAAGAATTCACGAATATATCCGACACACTTGTGCGGATGTGTGAAGTGAACGTCATGACCGCCATCGACCGTCACTATGGAGAAGTTCTTCAAATTATTCCTCAAAGTCTCCATCACTTTTTTGGCGTCTTCCTTACCTCTTACATAACCCGCGGATCCATCGCTGGCCGCTATTACTAACGTGGGTGGTGTATTCTGAAATGTAAATTACAATAGCATTTCTTATGGGAAGGTGTGAAGTGGACTTTATGAAACGAAAATGTGTAACGAAAAAGAGGCAACAGTTCCATCATTAACCGATAGATGTCACTAAGTATTAAACACGTTTGTTTGTTAGTACAAAATAAACAAACTAGATGTCGCTAAATCGAAAAATTAGTTTCTCTTCTACCGCGTATCAACTCCCACTCAATGTTGAAACAAAGATATATTGTCTGGTTAAGTTTTAGTATGTATTTTTTTCGTTTATTAATTTTCAAAGCTTTTTTATTTTTTTTTTAATTGAAACTTTTGATTCAAGTATTCTGGCGCTAAGCGAGAGAGAAAGACAAAAAAAAACTAGGCAGCCATGAATTAATTTACAATTTCAGACAGTTTATTCGTGTGTCTATATATATATATATTATATATCTTTTGTTACGGCCGGAAAAAAGGCTGGCTGAAAAACAGCGCCGTTTTTATGGCAACAATTATAAAGCGGCAAATGCTGACGCCAGTCCTTATTACCATATGTTTTTATTTTGTTTATATGCTTAATTGTAGTTTTTTTTGTAAACTTTGTAATTTATTCTAAAATATAGTAATAGATGTCTTTCTTCTCCTTCTTCTTAAGAAATTCATAATTTATATCATATATTTATATCATATTATGTCATTTTGTTCAATTACACTCAATCCATAAATTTTTTGTTCTCGAATAAGACTATAACGCATTTATTTACAAACTCTTGTTTCATACTAAAGTCGCCGCGTGTCATTCAAATTACTATAACTTTTAATAGAGTTGACCGATTTTAATGAAATTTAGTTTTGATGTTACCGCGGAATATGCTTTGGAATATCTTATTCATTTTTTTAAATATACTTAGTACTTTCTAATTGATGCCTGCACAAACAAACTAACAGACATTTCAAAAATGATAGAAGTGTATTTAATTATCTATTGGTAGATCCTTGCAATAATTATTTTTAGAAAAAAATCGGAAATTTCTGGACGAGTGTAATTTACAATTTTATTATTAATATAGTTTATTTTTAATTATTTATTTATTATTATTATTTACAAACATACCTTTGAGAATAGTTGATAGTAATAATCATTCGTGTAATTTTGCGGCGCTAATGTCTTTAATCTATTGTCCCACGATAACCTAAAATTTTACAGAAGAGAATGTCATTACGCGAATAATTAAATAGATTTAAGAGGATATCTTAGTGAAATTTATTCCATACAAACGTAGTCCCCCGTTTTCTCCATGGATAATAGCATTATGGTAAATATATTCATACCAAATAATACACATCCACAACCGCCATGACCGTACGTTTTGATTTTTTTTCCACTAATTATTTATTGTAGAAACTAGGAGCCTTTGAAAATGATAAAAAAATGCTCGATTTTTACCGTCATTTTCAAACGTTCGTCAAACAAATTTGGTGGATAAAATTATAACAAGTAAAACGTAGAAAGTCATTCTTATTCTATAACGGAGATAAAATTAAAAATCGGTTCAGTTCTGGAGGAGGAAACAGGGTACTACAAAGTGATGTTTTATTTATGATGATCTCTTCTGCACTTGTCCCTATTCTTTCTTTGGGACGCAACGCGATAGCAATAGATTTCTATACAACTACTTTTCAGCCGCATGTCCTCTTAGTTTCTATCACAATACTGGAGCATTTTTTCATTTTCAAAGGCTCCTAGTTTCGACAATAACTAATTTGTGGAAAAAATCAAAATGTACGGACATGGCGGTGGTTGATATAAAAATATTTACCACAGGCGACTACATTTGTATGGAACAAATGCCGCTGGGATATCCTTTTAACGGCACCATAGTGATGAGTTAAAAAAATATCAAAATTTAACAACCCATACCTGAACAATCCATCCCCGATTTCAATCAAATTCCTAGATAGGATTAAATCTGCCTGCGTTTCTGTCAGTCCTCTGGCCCTCATTACGGTTTCGATTGCCTTTTCCTTAGTGTAAACCTTATACCCTCTATTCCCCTTGTCATAATTACTATAATAACTATCGTACACACTCCTATAATACTCCTCGGGGTCAGTTATCTGCAGTCTTTGCAGTGAGGGTCCTGGGTCAAGAAGTATGAACTTCTTTACCAACCCTGGATATATTGCGTTGTAGAATAACCCTACAATTGGAACATTATTTCAGCGATAAGTTTTTCCAAGTGAAAACTTATAGTTTCACGTTAACAATGCTATGACGTCAGCCGTCGCAATGCTCTACAGTGTGTCAAATCAAAATCAAAATATTCTTTATTCAATTCGGGCCCCAAGAAGGCGCGTATGAACGTCAAAACACAGTCGAGAAGAGCGCAGGCAAGAAACTCGATCTGGTTTTTTTTATTGCGTGTTTTTTTTTAAGTTATTAAAATTATACATTTTATAGTAACAATAAACTGTTTTAACGGAAGCAGAAAGAGGGGTGTCACTTCCAGACATCACTATCGTTCACGTAATGATCCACCCTGTAATAACCTGTTTTTAAAACAATGATGGCGCAGCGGGTAGTGCGCCCGGATTCCGCATCAATCGACGCGGGTTCGAATCCCACCTATCCGACTCTTAAAACGGTTATCGGTGAAGCAAAACTTCGTCAGGAAACCATAGAATGGTGATAGGAGATGCCTGCCTGCGTATCTACCACCCTCAAGTTTGAAAACCTGTCACCAAATACCAAAACAATCTCACCTGATGTTAAGTTACGATGTGGTCCAGGATGGTAAACACACTAAGCCTAGGCACTGGTTCTCAAGTGACTCTGCCGGAACACACCTATTGGTGTTTGGTGACAGATTTTCAAACTTGAGGGTGGTAGCTACCCAGGCGAGAATTGTTAGAAAATTCCCTACCAGAAAACTATTGTTGAAAAAGCTTCTGTCCGTGACTCTGTATTAAGGATATAGAGATATAGATTTTTCAAAAAAAAAAACCACAATTCTCTAGTAATACCTTTTTCATGCATCTCGTTAAGATTTAACCTACATGTAAAACCATAAAAAAATTATATTTGATAATTTACATTCAAATAATAGTTCTTTTATTATTTTACTACCTACACAAAAGCTTTATTTGGTTATAATATTGGATATTCTTACCCCTTAACAACGTTCATATAGCATTGTACATACATACATATGCTCACGCCTGTTATCCCCGAAGGGTTAGGCAGAGGTGAAGTAGCTAACTACACCACCCACATTTCGCCGAGCTTAGTTCCGCCCCAGATGTGACAGGGGGCGAGCCTGTCGCCATATCGGGCACAAATTCCAAACTCCGGGATGATACTGAGTAGAAAAACCCAATATCACTTTACCCGACCCGGGGATCGAACCCGAGACCTCAGAACGGCAGTCGTATGTAATACAACTGCGCTACCGAGGCATAGCATATAGCATTGTAAAACGTATAATATCTATAATTGAATAGTGGAAGAAAATGAAAAAGAAATTCTATATAAATTTTAAAAAATTCATGTGATTTATAAATTATTAGTTACTGTAAATATTAAATTATTGTTACTGTTCTGTCCTACATCAAAGCCTCGGGAGTATATGTTGAGTGCAGTGGAAGACTTAATCATCCGAGCTTGTGATGAGGGCAAATGAGAAACCCCAGCCTGCGATGCGCAGAGCTAAACAAAATATAACAATGACTTACCTTTGCTCGCGTCCGGGTGTACAGGAAGGCCCTATGTATCAATCATCAAAGGGATAGGGAGAAGTCGTAGTCAAGTCCATGTCGGTCAAATTCTACTAGAGCTTCTCACAAGTACTTCGACGCATACAGTGTCACGTAGTACACGCTAATATTAATACACTAGTGATTTTACGATAGTACAAATAGCCTCAATATGGGGATCTGTCGTTCCCGTGGCCCAAATATACCGTAACAATCCAACACAATTAACCCGTTGGCTATTGACCTTGCCCAATTGGGCAACTTTTTTGAAAATGACAGATTGGAAAATATGACTTACGGACATTTAACTTTTGGCGCTCAATTTATTGACAAATGGCACTTGACACTTTGTTTTTATACACAGCACTTGAAACTTAATTCATTACGCACAATCCTACACTGATACAACAATTATTTCCCATAAAACGGTGGTCCATTACGTTGAAATATGGACAGCGAAATTCACAGAAGTGAAATCCATAGATAATGTAAACAAAGCCATTGTTTGCTTATAAAAATATTTTTAGAAAAACCAGAAACAATTTTTTCTACAATTCAAATTTATTATTACAAAAATTAAATTTAATTCAATTTGTTTTTAAAATAAATATTTTTTATTCATAAATTTGGTACGTAAGTTATTTTTCAATAAGTTATCCAGCCCATATATGGCGCTACAATAAAATTACACTTTTATTAGAAAAAATTTCTAGTAAGCAAAAATATATAAGAACTGAAATAAAATAATCCTAATAAGTTTATGTTCTTATTTTATTTATTTATGTCTTGAAATACGACAAAGATTGTATCTTACTTTTCTTTTTCTTTGGTTCAATTTATTCCTTTTTAAAAAAAAGGCAAAGGTACTAGACAATGCAGCCAAGTCAGACGCTAGGAACACTATCAACAAATGAATGGGGGAACAAAATGGTGGCCTTCTGTTACGACCACAACGGGAATTATTGGGACATTTCATGCTAAGTGTCATTGTTTTCACTTCACTTCACTTGTGTATCATAAAAACACTATATCACATAAACTGCCACCGAAATTACATAATATATGGACAAATACTGTAAAATAATTAATTGAAAATGAAAACGACAATATGACAGACCAAAATCGCGCCAAGCACCCATCTAACATATCTACGTATAAAAAGATTTTTTTTATTTACCGCAGAATAATAAAACTCCTTGCAGGAGCTTGGCCTATCGCAAATAGGCGCTTCGCTGTGTACACGTTACACAAATTCTCGTGCGATAAATATCTATTGTGACATAGTGAAGTTAAAATTTAATTTATAAAATAATCTATAGCTTATCCTTGCCATTTCTTTCTCCTTCTTGTATATTTGTCTGTACTGTAAATTGTTAGCGTAACGCAAACCATTTTTTACTTTTTAAGATTAAGATTAAGATTTTAACTGGTCAAATTTCGACATAATCAAGTGCAATTTCTAAGAACATTTTTAAAACAAATTACATACATTGTACGAAGACCAAGGTTCAACGAAGACTGATTTTTAATAAAAAAAAACATGTGGCAATTTAGACCCGGCCTTATGACTATGATATGATAAATATGAGTTATTTCTATATTTTACAATAATTACAGAAACATTTTAAAACAACAATACATCATAACAGAAAGTCCTGCTGAATTAGTTCTTACTCCTTAGTAAATTAAAACGGAAATCAACAGACATCTAAATAAAACCAATAATGGCGCACCCACTTTTCTACATTATAAAATAATGAAAATAAAGCATTGAATATAGAATAAATCAGAGTAAAACAAATTAATTTAACAAAATTATATTCGAAATAAAATATAAAGAATTTCTCATAATTTATAGTCTTACACATTGTCTCAAGATTTATAAGTAAAATTTAACAGAATAATGATAATTTATATAATACATGAAACAATTTTCATGTCGAGAAGTACATAAAAATATTTTTGTATTTATTTTTACACTCATTGTAAAATAGCCTATTGTTATTATTGTTTCATTACAAATTATTGTACTCGACATTGCATTCGACATACGAAAGTTTGATCACAATCGAATATACAGTTTGGGAATAGCAAACATACTTTACATGCATGTATTACTTAGATTACTGTAATATTATATTGTAAAAATTTAAAAATATTTCTTATATGTTATCGCTACTGCTTAAAAACAGTATATTTAAAATAGTAAAATTAATAAATATTTTATAAATACAATAATAAAATTAATATAAATAAGTTGAACTGTTAAATACATTATTCTGAATTTTGTTATAAAAAATTCGTTAACAAAATTGGCCACAACACAGAAGCAGAGCTTTTGCCTTAAAAGACACGTATGAATGGCCGTAACAAATTATCTACGTAAGGTCATACATCTGAAACAAAAGACTATCAACCTTAGTTGTGTTCATAAGGTTCATTTTCGCTTGGCATTTTTTGACAGATAGTTTGTTATGAGTGTCAAAGGGTTAATCATCCGATCTTGTGATGAGGGCAAATGAGAAACCCCCGCCTGCGATGCGCAGGGCTAAACAAAATATAACAATGACTTACCTTTGCTGGCGTCCGGGTGTACAGGAAGGCCCTATGTATCAATCATCAAAGGGATAGGGAGAAGTCGTAGTCAAGTCAATGTCGGTCAAATTCTACTAGAGCTTCTCACAAGTACTTCGACGCATACAGTGTCACGTAGTACACGCTAATACTAATACACTAGTGATTTTACGATAGTACAAATAGCCTCAATATGGGGGATCTCTCGTTCCCGTGGCCCAAATATACCGTAACAATCCAACACAATTAAACTTATCAACAATTAATCGTATGCGCAACAAAAACAAACACCCGGTTCAAGCGAATGACAGCGCGGCGAGCCCAAATGTCAAAACCGATGTTGCCGTGTTTTGGTTCCGAACAGTTACTATTTAACCAATGATTAGTAGTAGAATTAATAGTTTAGTCACCATGTTCACATCCCATAGAATGTCCCATGTAAATGAATCTCTTCCATCCGAGAGCTTTCACAACGATTTCCACGGCAGCTAAAAAAGTGTAACCTTGTCAATTTCAAGCCTGAAATAAAACACAAAAACAAACTAAATCCTGTTTTATAAATATGTCATATTTCAATGAACAGTTAGACCGTATCCCATACAGACAATTCACTTTACAGATCACCCCACTTGGGAGTTATGGGGGTGATAAATTGTACTATTATAACATATCAGATTATAAAGGACATTATGTAGAGAAACATCATAACATATACTATATGTTTAGGCATAGATATAAAACACTCAGAACGACAGTAGTCACAGGCAAAATGAAGCCATTTTAAGTTGGTCTGTCTTTCGTTAGATGCCGGTAATTACGTAATTTCGTGTTACGTACATATATATTTCAATGTTAAGAGAGTTTATATATGAAACTATCAGTCTGAGTGTTATTACTCTATGTTTATGGGGGGGTCCTTGGGAAAGCCAGTGAATTATTCTAGTAGAAAATATAGGTTCAGCATATTGCGGCTGAGTGCCTTCAGCACTCGCCCCCAAAGTTCGGTGAAGCTATAAAGGCCCTCCCGGTCAACAGCGTTAGATAGGTTCGAAAAAAAAAATAGTAGAAAATATTGAAACTGTTTATAAAGTTTATGAAAAATAGGTTTCCAGGGTCTAATAGATTGTGCTGTAATAGAATATGTTAATGTTACTAATAAGACTGGACATTGCACTTAACAAAAATGTTTATGTCTAAATTTGAAATAAATAAATGGATTAATTATCTAAAACTGATAGTGTAGCAGTATTTTGTAACAGAAAGATCAGGTTAGCAAAAACCGTTTAGATTAGGAGTGGTCCAGCTGTAGACTGATTAAGCACCACCTATATCAATTATGCGAGAAAATATATTTTTTGGTGAAGCTATTGTAGGTGAAGTATTATTAGAAAATTCATGGCATGATGCAGTTTTCCTCTACTGAAAATTCAGGCTCATTTATAGAATTAGATAGGTGAGTAAAATCTACATCCATTGATGCAGATTCTGACGAAATTACCAACTGAGCCATTATCAATTTTCACAATAAATAACATTGCGTATTCTGTGTATCTGTACTAATAAATAAAATTGAAGTGTCTGTTTGTAATGTCAAGATTATTTTTTTTACTAAATAGATATGAATGTATATATGATACCTATATGTATACAATTTTTTAAATTTTTATCTATCTGTTAGCAAAGGGTAATCATCGGAACGGCTGGAGTGATTCGGATGAGACTTTGTTGCTAGATATCTGACGTTACTCCAAGTAACTAAGGATACTGTAATTTTCGAAAATACTTAGGGTTATGTGTAAAAAAATATAAACAAAATCCGATTCAATGCACAGTTTTATGGGCAAGTGTTATAATTTATGGGAAATATTTTTACTTATTAGGGTTCTAAATAAAAAATTAAAAACACAGTGACGAATATATGAAACACTGGTGCAGACATGGGCACACAGCTAGTATAGAATACCATTTGTTGTTTAGGATATGTAAATCCTATTTATTTATTTCATATATACACATTATTTATTTTTATCACAACTTACCAATAGGTAGTGGATCTGATCTGCCATTCCCTGGCATGTCCACACTTACATAGTAATAATCTTTCGGCATTAATTGAAGTAACGGTATGAAAGTAGCCAAACTGTCTTGCCGACCATGTACTACAAGCACTGGATCCCCTCCTGCATTGCCCCATGATGTTACTGGAAAATCAATGATACCATAAATAAATTATTGAGATAATTGGAGCTTTTGCCTTTTGGTATCAAATTAGCATTCAAGAATACTGTGTTATAATCACTAATTCTAGTTTTATTTTTATCTGTGTTATTTACTTTTTATTTTAGAGGTTATTCCTTTCTTATATTTCATAATATTTAAGTGTCGAGTACCTGTAAAAATGAGACAATAGGAAAACAATGGAAAGCTGGCGTAAATGCAAGGTAAGTGCTCAAGGGGTTAAGAACCTTGTTGAATCTAGTGAAGATTTTTTTTTTATTTGAAAAAGTATTTATGGTGCTCTAAACTTACACAACTTTAAACTGATTTTTGGTGTCATTTTTATGTCATAATAGTAACATTGGTATGAGCATGCCTGCACTTAGATCACTGTACAAGACAGTAATTTTAGCTATATTATTTTTTTCCATTTAGAGAGCTTAAGATGTTAGCCGGATCGTATAAGATGGCCCGATGAATATACAAAACTAACTTTATAAATACTATATTAACTGCTCCAAGTTGCCTAAAGCTGCCTTCTACTTACAGCTCATACCTGGGGGTTAGTTATTGTGGTATCTAAGAACACCGTCTTGGAGCATGTAACATCATCGAGAATAAATCTTTTTTCTGAAACGAACCAAGGTCAAATGAATTAAGCGTATCATAATTGCGCGGCCAAGTAATAAAAAAAAAGTAGATACCTGCTATGTTACCCCATGGTGCCTTCACATACCATTCTTTAATAATATCCATTTTGTATTGGTCAAAGGTTAAATCCATTTATAAGAAATCACAACAGTTTTTACAACCATGTAAACTTACATTTGTGGTAATTGAATAGATAAAGTTTAAAAATCAAATCTCTATATTTACATGATTATTTTGTTTATTAACGTAACGTATATACGTTAACGTAAAAACTTGTTAATCATCAAAAACCATGTGAAACAAATTATATTTCAAGAAATCAAAACAAACACTGATCAATGACATTTCTTCTTCTTCCTTGGTTATGGCAATTTGTGTTCAAACAATTAGTGCAAATGTCACCAAGCTCCTGCAAAACTGTGGCTCATCCTGCTAGAACTTTCCATGGAGTTTTGTCGGGACCTCAGAATAAATGTTACGCCTTATCTTCTATAATAAACTTAACTTGTACACGATAACCAAACTATATCACATAAAACGCCACCAAGATTACATGATTTAGACTCAAATACACAAATTTAATAAATTAAAGAAAACAACCGCTACATAACAGACTGAGATCCCGCCAAAAACTCGACATTTCTTATCTCCATTATTTTTCTTGGATAAAGCTAAGGTCTATCGCTATACTACCCATGTTTTTTTATTATTCACCTTTGCTGTCCAAGATATACAATTAAATGTATGATGTTGAAACACTTGTTGAAACGTTATTCTAGCATCCAAGGGAGTTTTTGTGACATTTGAGAATTATCATTACCTACTGTAACATTATGTGTTATGAACTCAACAACATTTCAAACATATTTTTTTATTGAAGTTTATCCCGATTTAAGCAATAAAAAATATCGGAGATGTATCTGTTAAGTCCGAGGGATAAATATTGCAAAATTTGTAATGATCGATGTATCTACGATAATACTTTTATAATTAAATAAAAGACAAAATAAAACAAAATTCAAATTTTCACAACCATAACATTTATTTTCCTATTATAATCTAAAAAAAAACAATCATCACAATTTCGATTTCCCATAATCCTTGTCCAAGAATTCGTGAATGTATCCAGCACACAACCGGTGTGGGTGTGTGAAATGAACATCATGGCCGCCCTCCACCGTCACTAAGGAAAAATCTTTCAAGTTTTTCACCAATTTCTGCAGTTGATTCACGCCGTCCATACCTTTAACTGCACTTAACGTACTATCGCTGGCGGCTATTACTAAGATGGGAGGAGCGTTCTGAAATATTGGTTTCTCATGCAGTCCTTGGTTTGTAATTTATATTTTTCAATTTTAGTGGAATTTTTCATCATACAGCTTGGTTATTGTACTCAAGAGAAGTGCATTAATAATAATAACACGATGCTTGAATTGAGATATCTTCCAACCACTACCTTGGAAGGAAACCTTTAACAAAAGGCAGTCATCTTGTCAAAGCGATGTATATAAAGTGTTCCTAATGTCAGACTTGGCTACATGGTCTAGTTCCTTTGCTTTTTCCTAATAATGGAATAAAAACGTATATTTTATATTCGTTTTATTATTTCATTGGATTTAAAAAAATTATATGTATTTTATAATACATATAATTTTATATGTATATATATATATTTTATATGTAAATATATATATATATATATATAACAAGAAATAACAATAAGAAAACATTTCCTTTACTTTTGCCACAGTTCAGTTTATTGTATGTTTGCTAACTTTTGTTTTTGTCTTTCAGTAACGTCTTGTTTAGTGGCTATAATTTGGAAAATGTTTTTTTCGATAAATTTTATAATGATTATACGGTCAAAATCCAGTAAATATAAAAAAAAACAATACGAAAAATTGTCTATCTGTCTGGATATTAATAAAATTTGTCTTTTTTCCCATTGATAAACTATTTATCAAACCTACTTACTTTGCAGTTTTTTATTTTATAAAACTGAATTATTAATTAATAAACATAGATGGGATATATGTACCTTCGAGAATAATTCAAAATAATACTCGTTTGCTAAATTTTGCGGTGCCAGTGTCTTTAATCTATTGTCCCACGACAATCTGCAAAATTTTTAGAAGAGGGGGTGTGATCATAAATTATATGACAAAAATCATGCATTGGATTTCTATCAATTGGGTTTGCTTATTTTTGTTGAACGATGATAACGTAAGCAGGGTTTCAAAATGATGCCGATGCTTACGTTAACCAAAGGGATGGACTGGAGGTTTGCTGGCTATTGCTGACAGAGGAATTAAAATGCCTAAAACTGCTTAAACGACCCCTTATAACAAAACAGCAAATATATATATTATTAAGAGTTAAGCAACGCGATTACTCTTGCTTATAATCATTTGAATTTCGCACAATACTTTGACGTTGACTGGTGTTTATTTTAATGAAAACAATAGGCTTAAGTCTTAGGCTCTCAACATGGGCGATAACGCACTCTTGTGACTCGAGAGAGCCAAAGAAAATGTGGGGGCATAAAAAATATAGTTTCAAAAAGGCAGAAAAAATAAGATGTGGGACTCTAAATAAACAAATTCTAAAATGAGGACGATGAGAAAAATAACATGAGAAAAAAAAATTTCAAACAACTAATAAAAATGTTCCTATAGTGTTATTTGAGTTAGTTTCTCTACGCTTATCGTAACATTAAGTGAAATTATGCTCTACCGCAAAAAACTAAATAAAATCTAAGTTATAAGATTTAAAAATCGTACCTGAATAATTCGTTACCAACTTCAATGAAATTCCTAGACAGGATTAAATCTGCCTGCGTTTCTGTAAGTCCTCTGGCTTGCATCACTGATTGTATTGCCTTTTCCTTTGTGTATAATTTATAGTCTCTGTTCACCTTATCATAATTACTGTAATAACTATCATATATCGTATGATAAAATTTTTCGGGGTCCCTGGTATGCAGTGTCTGGAATAAGGGTCCCACATCGAGAAGTATAAGGTTTTTTATCGCTCCCGGATATATTGCATTGTAAAGGAGGCCTGGAATTTTATCGGCATGATAGAATTTATTTCGGGCGTTGAGTGATTCTCCGTAGGGGGAAAGATTATAGATTCGCAACACCTACAATAAAATGTGGTGTTGATTCGTCTCAGAAGCTTATTATGATTATGGCTTCTTCTCCTTCATTGTCAGCGAGTTATTAAAAAGGTAGATAAGTGGACTGAGTGGTATAAATAAATAAAATAAAAAAGCCTTTAATTCTAATACAAGAAGGAACCTGATACAATGTTTACTACAATTTACAATATTACATTATTGTAATTATATTGTTGTATTAGTCGCCTCAGCGGCGTAGGCCTCCCCTAAGGTCCTCCAAACATCTCGATCCCTGGCTAGCGTCATCCAGTTAGATCCACATCTCTCCGGGGGACTCTGATCCCTCAAATACAATAGATAAGGGTAGTGCGTAAATGCATTTCCCCCTGTCAAAAAAAAAAAAAAAGGTCCACATCTCTCCGAGAAGACATCTTGCCACCTCTTTCTCTCTCTTCCTCTCTTCCTTTTTTTATCAATCGAAGTCCACTCCGTGATCTTTTTGGTCCACCTAGTTTTGTCTATTCGACAAATGTGTCCCGCCCATTTCCATTTGGTTTCCAAGTGGACTGTATGCTGGTTTAAATGCGAGGGCAACGGTATACGGATCTGCTCAACCGCGGGAACAAAATATATAGAGTCAGTTGAGCTGTGAGGAAAGAAAACATACACACTCACTTGGCGATGAATGATGCGCGGGCGCTCGAGTGGTTCCGGTGGTTTTATTACCAGCGCTGCTGCGGTGGAGATTTCTCCTATATTAATTTACAGGCGAAACACTTTTGCGGTTTAGATAATTAGCGGGTAGCGGGTAGCAGGTTCAAATATTTTATAGTCCAAAGGACACGGCAATCACGGCGGCGAGCTGTAGCCGACTCTAGACGTGAACTGATCACGAAACAACTTAGCGGCGTTGAGGTTTCAATGCACATGTTTGGGGGCGGAAGTTAGGCACAAGAGGAAAAGGAGTTGCCCTCGCGGATACTACTTAAAACTTACATAAAATAACTACCACAATGCTATGACGTCAGCCGTCAACATGCTACAGTATGTCAAGTATAAGATGGCGTTTAAGTGGACAGAGACAAATAATAAAATGTATACTCACGCATCGTATGTTTTGACTAGCTGTGTGCCTGCGGCTCTGTCCGCGTTTTATACATTCTTCACTGCGTAATATAGTTTTCAAATAACCAATGGAAAATAATGTTTTGATGGCGTTGCCATTTGAAACGTATTTGTTTACAATGTCACGAGTTTTAATTTTTTTTATGCGAACCCTTTTTTTTTTTTTTTGACGGGGGGAAATGCATTTACGCACTACATGCATTTACGCACTAAATGCATTTACGCACTATTTATGCGGACCCTGATAATTTTCAAAAAATAAGAGTAGCCTTAGCTACGCGGAAAAACTCAGCTAACTCAGCTAACCCGGAACAAACAGACAGACAGACAACGATTTTACAAATCGTATTTTTGTTATAGGTATCGTATACAGTAATACCCCGCTTAGCGCGACCCCGTTACGCGCGGTTTCACTATAACACGAATTCAAATTTCGCGCTCAAATGCCTCGCATTACGCGAAAGAGTGCGTATAAACATAATGTAAAGACAATAGATGTGTTTTTCCGTAAAAAATAAGAGTATGTATTGCATAAAGTGTTCTTAGAATTAAAGTGATTGATTAAAATGATTTGTATTTTTTTGTATTAAATTTTGACGTATGTTTAATCATAAACCTCGATATACGCGAATTTCAGTTAACGCGATTTTTTTCGGAACGCATCCCTCGCGTAAAGCGGGGTATTACTGTATATCACATCTATTTAGTAAAAAATAATAATCTTGAAATTACAGACAGACACTTCATTTTTTTTTTTATTAATATTGAAGATTCATTTTTTTAAGTGTTGTTCTATAGACGTCTGATAAGATACGGAAGATTAAATATGTCGAAAATATTGTTTACACAAAACACAATACATGAAAGGACCTCTATCCGCCAATTGAAGTGACAGCATGAAAAAAAAAAACTGTTACATTATTAAAATTCTTTTCGACGTAGTTTATAGATGTACCTTAAATATGTTAAGCAACAAATAGATGTAACCTTACCCAACAAATAGCGTGATAGAATCAAAAGGAGATGCTGAAATGACAATATCTTTCTCGACGTAATTTACGGATGAACCTTAACTGGGATTATAGTACAAAATGAGTAATGAACATGGTAAATTACAGGTTACCACTAATTAGAAAGAAAACTCCCATAACCAGCGGTAGAATTTAGTCACCATGTTCACAGCCCATCGAATGTCCCATATAAATGAATCTCTGCCATCCGAGGGATTTCACAACAACTTCAACAGCCGCTACAAAATGTAACCGGGACAATTTCACTCCTGGAATTAAATAAAAACTCTTAGGTATATAACATGTTAATTCCATTTAAGTATGGGAACCCCTTTTTTTTTTTTGACGGGGGGAAATGCATTTACGCACTCCGAACACTGCATACACACACTCTTGCACATAGGTCCTGTAAGGAACCTTTTTTTTTAATGTAAATAAATATTTAAAAAAATGTAGGGATTAGCTAGGATAAAAATTCCGCGGGAGTTTTCACACTCAGGTAGCGGCCAAGCCGAGGTTAGTGTAAATGAGAGTAAGTGTAAATAAATTTAGGGTGAAGTCAACTAATACAGTATGTATGTGATGTGTGTCAGACTGTACGAGCGTGTAAGTGTAAGTAAGCACGGTTCACAGCCAGACCCTCAATCCCATGTATCGTATAAAGTAAACAAAGCAAACACCTTCATCGGGTGTAGGGAAACATATTATAGAGGGATGTAACCGCTACAAACCAAGTAAAGAAATAAAAACAGAACGAAAACAAGGCAAGGACGTATTGACCTTAAATCTTACGTTTAAAATACCATTGAGGTCAATTATTGAATTTCATTTTAAATATGAAAATTTTTAATTATAATTTTAATTTTATTATTGACTGGGTAGTAAGTTATTAGTTTAAATTATTATAATATCTACTGCCCAAATTTTAATTGTTTAATTGTCTTAATTGTTTTGACATGAATACTATAATTATAAGAAATTTGACATTGTTGTTTAGCATTTACCTAGATAAGTCGATTATATTGTTTAGATTTTAAGAAAGATAAAAGTGATATAAAAAGAAAAACCTAAGCAAAATAATATGATACAAAAAACAATAATAGATCACACATAAAATGAGACGTAATAACAAGGTCCCTGGTCATGCCAGGGGAAAATTGGCGGGGACATTTAAAAAAAAAAACCGCTACAAACCTTTTTATTTTATATTGTATAGGCTGAATGCTTTGACCACAATTTCACCTGATGTTAATTGGCGATGTGATCCAGGATGATAAACACACTAAACCTACAGGTTCTGGTTATCAAGTGATCCTGCCGTAACACACCCATTGGTGTTTACCGACAGGTTTTCAAACTAGAGGGTGGTAGCTACCCAGACGGGCATTATTAGACAACGCTCTACCACTATGCTATAGTTTCCTCACGGTGTTTTCCTTTACCGAAAGCCCAGGCGGATTTTAGAATTGGATAGGTGGGCTTGAACCCGCGTCCATTGACGCGTATTCCGACCGCACTACCAACTTTGACTGATCATTTGACGTGGTGAGATAATCCAGCTCTCTCCATTTTTTTTTGCTAAGCATAAAGTTAGTAATTGGTCGTTATCCGAAACGAATGCACCGTACAATTTTTCGTTACCCCCAACTTACCAAATGGTAGCGGATCTGATCTACCATTGCCTGGCATGTCCACACTTACATAGTAATACTTTTCTAGGCATTAATTGAAGTAACGGTACGAAGGTAGACATACTGTCCAATCGACCGTGTACCACTAGCATTGGCTCCCCGGCTTCACTGCCCCATGATGATACTGCGAAACGATATGAACAAGGTCCATTCATGTTAACAGATAAGAATATTTGAGGATAAAATAGAAACGTGTTTTTGTAATATCAAAATGACATCTTTTCACTAAACACATATAAATCTATACTAATAATAAAATTGTAAATTACACGTGTCTGTACATTTTTTATTTTTGTGAAAAGAATTATCGCGCGGGACTAAAAATAAGTAATTAAACACATTTCTATCATTTTTAGAAATGTCTGTCTGTATGTCTATACACATATATATATATATATATATATATATATATATATATAAAACAAAAGGATAATTATAAAGCATATTCCGGGGTAGCAACAAAACTTTATTTTATTAAAATCGGTCCACTCAATCAAAAGTTATAGTAATTTGAATGAAACGCGGCAACTTTAGTATGAAATAATTTAGATAGTTACAAAATAGGACGGGACGGGACGCGACGGGATGGGACGCCTGTATTCCACGCGAGCTAAGTCGCGGACACAGCTAGTGTATAATATATACGGTACTTATACTAAGTTTTTAAAATTTTTGTTTGGCTGAACCTATTTTGACGTTTCTCTGGCATATAGTTGTATTTACTCCACGTATTAAGCCACATTTGTTTTTAGGAAATTGAAAAAAATTAACGTTACGCATAAAAACAATAAAACTCATGAAATTGTGAATGAAATCCGATTCAATGCAGAGCTTTACTGGGAGGTATTTAAACTTCTATATGTGTTGGAAGTGCATTGTGTCATATTTTCATTTCTTGATACATAATTATGTTTTGTGATAAACAAATATTTTTATACCTACACTAATAAGTAAAATAGAAGTGTCTGTTTGTAATATCATTTTTTTTTACTAAATACGATACCTAGACCAAAAATACAATTTTCAAAATTTTTGTTTGTCTGTCTGTTTGTTCTGGGTAATCTCCGGATTTTGACGGGACTTTTTGGTAGAAAGCTACTCCGGGTAATTTAGAGTACTTTACATTTCCGATAATAAGTTGGGTTCCGCATAAAAAATATTAAAACTTATAAAAAATGTAATAAAATTTGATTTAGTGAAATACTTGAAGATTTAGTGAAAAAGAAATACTTGAATTTATGAGAAATATTTTAACTTTATGCTAGTACCGAAAAATAATATTGCGGTTTTCCGTATAAAAAAAAAATGCGGAGAAGAATATATGAAACGCAGGCGCAGACGCGGGCACACAGCTAGTGAATAAATAATCTATATATTTAACTCCTATCTAAGCAGTTATTACTCTTGGCTTTTTTAATCGGAAGGTTCTTTATTAAGTGATATTTTTTTCTGTCACAAAACAATCTATTTATTTTTATTGATTGAAAATAATATCAAAGTAATAAGAAATGAGTAAAAAAACTGTAAATGATCCGGTTCCTATCTAATCTTTCAATATTAGACAATGATATTGATAAGAGCATGATCCTAACAGGATATTATGAACCATGCTACTTTGATCTTTGGATCCATTAAATATTTGTAATACCTACCTATCTGGATTATTACATATTTGGTAAAAAAAAAACAATTAAAAAGAATACATTTTTCTCACAAATTTTAACACTTGCCTGTAAAACTTACCACTGAACAATTATTTTTTTTTACCATTTCTTGTGTATTATTTTTTATCCCGAACCCTAATAATTTACTTGAATTTATTTTTTATACTAACAGAAAGCAAAGCACTGTATTGGATTTTATTTATAAGGTCATAAGTTTCAATTTTTTTTTTTACAGGGAACCCTAGTTATTTAATTATTATTGTATTTACCCTATTTATTATTATAAAAATAAAAGTAGCTAAAGTCACTTTGGCTATTTTTTCATTTAAAATCAGTCCAGGTGTTATATAGATTAGCCGAAACAAAGACACAGACAGATAAAAGTTAAAAAATTGTTATTATAATATTACAAACAGACACTTCAATTTTAGTTATTAGTACATTTATTTCAAATAATATATATTTCTATCAGAGGAACACCATTGGTGGTTCATCTTGTTTATAGTAAAAAAGATTATATATTTAAAAAAAGGCATTATACATCTAACAAGCTCTTTACACCATCTAAGGTGATACTGGTTTTTTTTTTATTAAAACAACATTTTCTTCTTCTGGATTCTATGACTTTTATAGTCAAAACAAATAGGTAATACCTATTAGGTATGTCAATATGTAAACTATGGTATGTACTAATTAATGATAGCTACAACCAGTGTTACCAAAACTGAATCAGGTTTTTACAGTAAACAACAGGTCCATAAAATTCGGTATTTTTTATATTTAAACACGGCGATTTTCCAGTAGGCAAATAAAATAATTTCTAATAATCGCTAGGAAATGGTATATTTTTACATATTTGTTTATAGTAAGCTATCTATTCATAGTGGATACATATAAATTCGACTAAAATGAAGCAACTTTGAACAGAAATAAAATATATTATAATTAAATTAAGCCTTACACGGAGCATAAAGTATTAGATATCACAAAGAATCCTTAAATTTTAACATTTATTTTATTTCCGCACTATATTTGTGTACTACAGGAAACAGTAAATGCTAAAATTTAATTAAAATTACTTTTAATCTATTGTAATTACAGTACAGTTGGCATCTATGGCGACAACTTTTTAAAACCAAGTATTTTATTTAAAATTCATATATTTAGCATAAAGTACACATTCATTGGTATAAATATAAAAGAGATAGCGATAGTTTCATGCTGTCTTTTCCAATCAACATTTTTCAAGTCAGAGATAATCTCGAGTCAAAGTTCAACATGTCTAGTGATGACAAGCATAATATCGATTAATAATGATTATTAAAATAACGTTAGATATCGCTTAGTATATAAAATCACAACGCCATTGGCAACGCTATTAATAACCTTTTCTTTTACAATCTAAATACTCTAGAGTGACTTTCTAATATGTATATTATTCGAATAAGCCAAAATTTAAATAAATTCAGATATATGTTTATGTCAAATTTTTTGTGTAATTTACGTGATGAGGGGAAACTAATTTAACGAAAGCTTTTCAGTGAAATATTCATTTGTAACAAAATGTAGTGTACAGTTCGAATTTTACTCTATAAAATAAATTGAAAGCTTTACCCTATATCTATCACAATATTTTATTTTGCTACTAATTCAAATACCTGCCAGTAAAATTATGCATAAAATCGGATTTCATAAGTATTATTTTTTTTACGCAAAATCCTAATTATTTTCGAAATACAGAAGTACCCTAAGAGACGCGGAGTAACTTCAGCTATCTATCAAAAAAAGTCTCGTCAAAATCTGTCCAGCCGTTTCAGAAATTACACGGGACAAACAGGCATAAAAAATTGTAAAAATTGTGTTTTTTGTATAAGTATTGTGTATGCTACTTTCATTTCTATTTAGTAAAAAAAAATATTTTGACATTACAAACACTTCAATTTTAGTTATTAATATAGATTTGAAGTTGCCACTGCATTGGTTTTTATTATTTATAAGTATATGAATGTGCAGAGACATTAAAAACACAAGAAGAAGAAGAAGTATATAAATGTAACAAGAGGATAATTAAAAGACGAATCTTAAACAAAATGAAAATAGACGTATATTTATAGTTTTGATTTCAACAGTATATTTTTGCCGTTGCTTAAGAATTCTGTAATATAATTCGCAACCAAATCAGGGGTGGTTATATGTACGTCATGGCCTCCCTCTATATCGATAACTGTAAAGTTATCATATGAAAGTTTATATTTTTCTAATATATTCAATGCGAAGTGTTTGCTCGGCCCAGCCATAGAGTTTTCAGAGGACACCAAACATAAAGTTTCAGGAAGATTGGTTGCTATTACTGTATAAAATGTTTCTTCTGATACTGGAATCGATGCTATTCTCTTCATCCTCGAATCCCACGAGAGCCTGTACCGATTCAAATTGATTATTTTAATAAAATCTAATTTGTAGGAGTGCCAAATTTGAAAAAATCTATTAACTACAAAGTTATGGCTATCGAAACCGGAAAATATCCCATTCAACTTTTAAAAAAAATAATATGAAGAAAAATATCACGTCTGTATTCTTCAAATGAAATGAGTTTTTTCATAATAATTTAGCTTTAAAGTAATTGAGTCGAGAGTCAATTCGTGCGCAAAAATCACAATGCCAATAATATCAGATACAATCGTATTTATTAATAAGATTATACAAAATCAATTATTTTTGTAAAATTCTTGATAAAGATAGTCTAATGTATATGAAATATTAAGGTCATAAAACTGTTATGATAATGAATCGTTCTGTCATGTGATTGCAATTGAGATAAATTCAATAAAATTCAGTGTGGCCCCACAAGCTGATATTGTATAGCTGTTTCATTTAAATTTCAAAATTATGTTACTAGTATAGTATACACCGCAAGCTGATACTGCAGCAAGTAGCTGATTAAGGGTTTGTTGTTGGATTAACTTGTAAATATTTATTATTTTGTTCTGCATTTGTAATTTATACATTTATTATCCAACAATAAATTTCTTGTTTCTTTTTAGTGTATTTGTTTTTCTTTTAGTTTACGTTTTATGTTAATAAAATACACTTACTTATATTTGCCACTGCCCATAGGCACTAAAGATCTAGACAATACGATTTCAGCTTGGTCTTCAGTTAAATTCCTATTTCGCACAACTAATCTTACAGCTTCTTCCGGTGTATAAAGCCTAGATTTGCCGTTATTGTAGCTGAAAAAAGACAATGTAACTATGAAAAAACAATTACAAAAATGAAATAATTATGCATTCGTTTATAACATCTTTATCATAAATATCTTGCCCTTATCATACACAAAGAAAAAACCCATTTCTTTATTATTTCACTTTCTTCTGTCAGTTGTCACATATCATTATTTACACAGCTCATTTATGTAGCTTCCCTCTACTCTTATCCTAATCCAGCTTAATCCTTTTCTAGTTACGTGAACCTCCTCCCTCCTTATGACATATCCCAGCTTTTATTCATGAACTCCTCTGTCATTTGAAATATTTCCAAGATTTTTTAGGAGTACTTATTCTTAATATTATTCATATATTATAATTATATCACACAGTCTAAATGAATGCGTTACTAATGATGCACGGTGTGTGACGCAAATAAGCGCAGAGTTTGAGAGAGCTTCATTAGCCGGGTGCTCTCTATGCCTCCAAGAAGAGGCACTAGATCATGGAGAATCCACAGAACGATTGGCATGAACGGCTCTAGCTATTAATGGAAGGGTGCCAGGATAACCCATAATCCAGGCGTTTTATCGCACTATAAACTGTGCTGTTTCTTAAACTACCCACTTTTTTCATTAATTTCTATGATTGTTTAGTTATGCAGAACTTCATTCATGACATCAGGTTTTTACCAATTTCATTCTTACTTATAAAAATTTGACTGTTTTTCATGACTTACTTATCGTAATCGTTGTAATAATCGCTGTAGAGGACATTATACCAATATGCAGGCATATGGTGAACATAATAGTACATGGATATCGGTGGACCAGGATCCAAAAATATCATTTTACATATTTTAGTGGGGTATAGGTGATTATAAAACATCCCTGAAAAAAATTATAAAAATGTTCGTAAGTAAAACTATATAAATGTACGTAACAAAGTTATGTTTTTTACATGATATAGGCTCATTGCTTTGACACAATCTCATCTGATGTTATTTGACGATGTGGTCCAAGATGTTAAACACACTAAGCCTAGAGGTACTGGTTCTCAAGTAAGCTGCCCGTACACACCTATTGGTATTTGGCAACAGGTTTTTTAAACTTGAGGATGGTAGTTACCCAGGATTTTTAGAGTTGGATAGGTAAGTTCGAACTCGCGTTTATTGATGCGGAATCATGGCTTCAAAAATGTGATTCGGTGGCAATGTGATTGGCAAGAATCACATTCCATAATGAGCCTAAGTTTTCAGTAGTAGCATGGTGATAGAGCATTTTGTAAAACCCTTCTGGCTAGCCACAATTCTCAAATTTGAAAACCTGTCAACAAGGAACTATAGAATATTTTCCATTTTGGGCCCCAACTTATCAGGTTAGTATTACAGTTAAATCATTGGCTATCTAGTATGAAGCTATTCATCCCATCCATCCATTCAACCGAAAGAAGTCCACTGTTGGACATAAGTCTCCCCCAAAGATGTCCACGATTACCAGTATGAGGCTATAAGATAGAGAAAAAATACGATAACCATACGACTAACGACTTTATTAAAACTAGCTATTGTTGGATGGTTTCGATAATGTCAACGATTTACCCTATAGTGAACAATATACTGTGTTTACACTAGTAATGGAGGTTCCGAAAGCCACTTTTCTGAATCAAATACTATGCACATTGAACATACCTATTGTTGTACCCATGGAGTGAGCCATGAATATAAATTTCTTCCATTTCATTTCCTCCGTGATTTTTCGAATAATTTCAACTATATGTAATTGCCACACTAAAAGACCAGATGGAAAAGGCTGAGACTTCCCATGTCCTGAAAAAGTGTAGGTATAATAACTTGTAACGGCCATATCCTGGATAGCTGGGTTCTGATAGTAATAGTCTTTCTTCCACCCACTACAGTCCTATCGATGTAGTTTGAGGAAAAATACTGGCCTGCAAAAGGTTTCCTTCCTCCTTCGGTGTTTCCTCTAGGGATCATAAAACAGCCAGGGTACAATTATAAACGGAGGTAGTACCTACTACTTACAAATATATTTAAGAAACTGACGCGGCCGTCTCGTTTAAGCGTTCTGATGCGTCTGAACGAGAGGGGCTACAGCAATCCCGGTATGTGCGCGAAGTTACAACGTTACAAACTTTAAAAAAAGTTGTAATACTCGACGACATCTATTAATATGTTACTGTCGTCTTATATTATACACAATAATATTAAGGAAATAAACCTTTAAAAGTTAATTTAAAATTTTACAAATTGGTACTACATTTCATACCAAATGTAGACCACATTTTACGTCAAAAATCAAATATAAGAATCATTAAAACACGATCGTGTTGCAGATTCTGCTGATGATAATTGTTAGAATATTTAAGCAATTTTTATTTTGATAACTTAACAATACCTATTTTTATTATACACAAAACAGCCCACCTGGTATATCAAAAGCAACATAATGATAATTATCAGGTAATTCTTTGATAAGTGGTATAAACGTCGCAGCAGTATCCATATAACCGTGCAATAATAGGAGTGGGGGTTTTTTATTATCACCCCAGGATAACACTGAAACAGAGAAATACGATATTTAAAAAATATATCGAATGTAGCTAGTTTACATCTAAAATAAACATAAAAAAGTAAGCCGTCACGGGACTCTCGAAACGTCAGTGTTGCAGGCTTTATAATTAATTCAAACCAGAAAAAGAACGTGTATACAGAGTATAAGTATTAAAAATTAAGCTTCTTTTGCAATCTTTCTTTTGAATCAGTAAGGCCAATGATTTGTAAGATATCAGAGACCACGAAAGAATTAGAAAATATCTATACCCGTTTTCTAAAATACAGTCACGCACACGCTTTTTAAAGATATGAATATAGCACAAAAAGAAGAAAATAATTATTTTTTTATTAAAAAATTATAGTGTGCTTATTATTTTTTTCTCTCATTTTCTTTCACTACACGATAAGTACAGAGTAAGGCTGGGTTTACTCTAACATTAAAATTCACGATACTAAATCTGATGCTTATATCGAACCATGAAATGTTACTCTTTTCGCACATAAATATTATAATAATTAATTTTCTTTTAAAATATTGATTTTTGTTAATAAAACCAATAGAATAATCCTATTATTTAAATTACAATGTTAATATTAAAAAGCTGTAAACGCATAAAGTCTTGAACAGCCGAATAAAAAAAACACGTTGTATGAATTAGTATATGCGCATGCTCATCAAGGGTATTGAGGGCAACAAAATTATATTATCGATTATTATTTGTATTCAAATAACATAATCACTTCACTATCACTTTAAAAATTAACCGCGAATTCGTAACTCGTTTTAAGCTATACCGACTCAAAACGCTATAAGCTACTGCGACATCACTATACCAAAATCAAGAATGACATTAACGTTTTTATATAGAACTTCTTTAGTCAATGGCCTTCTTTCTACCTTTAGTTCACGGTTATAATTTCATAAAATTCTAAACAACTGATCTGTGTTGTCCACTTTGATTATTTAGTTCAAAGCAATTCTGATATAAATCTATTTATACGGTAATAATTAATACGACTATAAATTATGACTAATAAATAATATTTTAAACTTACTTGCAACTTTCCCCCAGGGCATGTCAATATTCCACTCTAACATTTTTACTTAATATAGGTTTAATAACACAGTCAGAAATACTTGAAATGAACTTTAATTTTTTATATCTAAGTACCCGTGTACCTTATCTTTGATGATAAAAATATAGTGTACATCATTCGTTGCTCCGAACTAGTTTGAATGGACGCATAGTGTTGTTTATCTATTACTAAAGAAGTTATTACGAACTTTTTAGAACTGCAAGGAGAGCGAGTTTGTTTGTTCTTAAATCTATGTTATGGTATCAATAACGCGGTGTCATAAATTACTATTACAATTTAATTAAACTATGTGGTTTTATTTAAAACAATTTATTGATGAAAAGTCATTTGATTTTATTCATGTTTCTCGAGTTAGTTATATAGTAGGTATGAGAGTGTCATGTTACAGACAGGGCTTGTACCAGTTATTTTTACTTGACAAAAAATCTTGTCAAAGCGTTTTCTTTAGTACGTAGCACCAAACAGTACATAAGAACTGTATCATATTATGGTATGGCACTAGAGCACAGTATTGTAGCTAGCTTTTTATGCAACCGGTGCGAGCTTTTATATCTGCGCCCTTGAAAAATGTTCCGACAATAAAGAAGACAATGTTAACAAGAAAAAATGTAACATCCAACAACTTAATGCTTATAAAGCGTAAGTTTGAGGTTATGATAGAGTTTTGGAATAAATATTAGCAGTGTATACTGCTGATTATTATTCTAATAATAATAAATACTGCTGACAGTAAAGCGTGTCTACACAGACATTATGCAATGAAGAATAGGACATTGTCTGTATGTTACTAAATACTATGCATGAATCAAAACTTGTTCCTGGTACGGTAATTTCTGTGGCTTTACTGAGTCAACTTCATGTGCCTAAGCATTGATATCATCGATTTAGTTACGGCCTGGCTTTGACATTAGGTATAGAAAAACTTTGCAATAATTAAATTGATTTGTATTACTTGATTGTAGTATTGTATTGATTGACTTTCTATAAGATTTGATAAAGATATTTTTCATTAGACCAATCGATAATCTCTCTTCTATCGAATCTTTGTCTCTTGTAAACGTCGTATTGAATCCATCAGATTCGGATACAAGTACGGCAGACTACCACATGGCGCAAGGTATTCTTGCTGACGTAAAATAGGTTTATCTAACTACTAAAGTGTACACAGGTACGGACCAGACCGCGGACATAATACGGTGGGCAATCGAAGTTAACAGTTGTCTGAGCAGGAATGGGAATCCTTTCGAAAAAGATCGAGTTTTGAATCGATTCGAATCTAAGCTTCGTGAATAGATTCACAAAATAATAGATCCCCAAAAGATGGATGTTTTAAACTAATAAAGTGTCGATTATTAGAGTTTTCTGTTATATGATTATCATCTGGAAATAGGCAAAAATAAAACAGTAAAACACGCACAACGGACTGTAAATGTGTCTAGTTGCGGAAACAGGAGCCCAACAACAAAATAGTTCAGTGACATTAAATTAGTAGGTTAGGCATTCTTCCCCCATCCCAAATGCGGCGGACGGCCCCGGGGGGGTTTTAGTGGGTATTTCCCGGGCGAGTCCCACACTGGCACGGAGTTCGTCCCTCCGCGCCCCCTTACCTATTGCATTGGGGGACTTCGGTCTCACTAATGCAATAGGTACGGGTAGTACGTAAATGCATTTCCCCTCGACAAAAAAAAAAGGTTAGGCATTTTTCTTTTTTTTGTTTAGTTTATATTGATGACCTTTAACCCCTTGAGCACTAACCTGGCGTTTACGCCAGATTTCCATTGTTTTCCTATTGTCTCATTTTTATGGGTAATCAGCATATTAAGATCATTATAGTTGAAAAAAAAAGAAAGTAGTCTATGCAATAAATAATGTTTATAGTCTAATTTCGACCACGGGAAGAATACTATTTACGAATAAAAAGTCAAATAAAACAAAATGAAAATATATTGAACTCTTGGGCCTCGATGTTTTGAGAATCGACAAAAAATCGATCTTTTTGAAAAATCTTATTCCCCATCCCTACTTCGGCGACTGATGACCTCGGCCACTCGCCATACCTACCATGTCCGCGATCCAGTCTGTACGTATTAACAGCATAATATTGCACTACCGATAATTAATTATAATCTAAAGAGTGCCTATTATTATGGAGAAGAAGTGAGAGTATAAATATGCCTTGCCTTTTGTCTTCGGCATTAATATTACAAAATAGCACAAACTTTATACACTATAACTTCGTTTAAACATTTTCGCTTTACACATAAAATAAATATTAATAACTTCATTTTTAACCTATAATTGATAGTGTCAGAACTAGATTTTCCGAAGTTATTCACGAATAAGTACAATTCATTGTAATGATTCATAACGTTCAATTTTTGCACATCACTACTATTTTTTAGTGATGGCTGACGTCACTGACCTCTATTATGTTTCGTTATTCATTTGTTATGAACTTTGAATGATATCTTTTCAACTGATCTTAAACACAATCAAATCTATTCTCACGTGTCTTTTAGATTTCCAATCTTTGTTAAATTAATTATTGCAACGAATTAAAAACTGTTAATTGGTAAATTACATTTGTATCATTTTTAGAAATGTTTCTCTTTAATATGTTTGTTCAGGCATAAGTTGAAAAGTACTAAGTATATTTAAAAAGATAATTATAAAGCGTATTCCGGAGTAACATCAATTTTTTATTTCATTAAAATCGGTCCACTCTATCAAAAGCTATATATAATTTGAATGACACGCGGCGACTTTAGTGTCATAGAAGAGTTTGTAAATAAATAATACGTTTTAGTCTTATTCCAGAACAAAAAGATGATGGATTGATTTAAATTAAACAGAATTACATATTAAAAAATATGTTTACAGTATATAAATAATAAATATCTAAGACACAGTTAATGAGAAAATAATATTTTCACATTCAATTTCCACACAATTATCTAGGCATTTTAATCGTTGTATTAATGAGTCAATTTATGAAAGTAGTGAACTGAATTTCAGTTATAATATCAATAGGTACATAATATTAATTCATTATAACTTAAAAGTTACTAATAGTATATAAGGAATGCTTCAAGTATCACATAGTCATCATTGGGTGGTTTATGTTTTCTTTATTTTTGACTAGCTGCGACCGCGTTTAAATATTCACTTCGTAATATACTTTTTATGTTTTATTATAGGGAACCGTAATTATTTACAAAAATTCAAAGTAGACTAAAATACACGGAGTAACTTCAGCTATCTGGCAAAGAAGTCCCGTCAAATTCGGTCCCGCCGTTCCGGAGATTAACCGAAATCAACAGGCAGACAGACAGATAAAAAATTTAAAAACTATGTGTTTGGTATAGGCATCGTATTTACATAAATAATTATTAAGTAAAAAACTGTTAATTTGATATTACAAACAGACAATTTAATTGTATTTATTTATATTAAAGTAATGTATGCCTAGTGTAACCACCTTGGCCCGCGGTGGCCAACGAATATTTTACAAAATAAATCGGATATAGATGCAAGGAGTGTAAATAAAAATATTTTTGTATTATATTATTTTTAATATATTTTTTTTAAAACACCACAAATTGATGTCACACAATATTATTATGATTTACAATAAAGACGAATATTTCATAGTTCTGTTCAAATTCAATAGATTTACTGTGTGATTCATATTAAAAACTCTTTATTTTTAAACCAAATTATAACATATTTTCAGTACATGCATATCAAAAATAAATCACAAGAATCGAAACTAGACATAAGTAGCTATGTGGTTGAGTTCCTGATAATATATTTTATGTAGCTGATATAATATAATTGACTTATAAACAAACTAATTGCGTCATCTATTAGAAAAGTTAGAACAACGTCGTATAGGATATCGAATATCTTAACCACATAACGTAAATATGTACATGTAGAGAGTACGTTGTTTACAACTTAGAAATAAAACCTTTGGTATACAAACTCCTTGTATTATTACGTTCTATATTCATTAAATAATCATAAATAAACAAATCTATAAAAAAACTATCTCTGAGACTATGACAGTCTAAATTATTCTTATTTTGATTAATATTGTCAAATTTATTTCTAATTATAAATCCTTTAACAAATAAATTTTGTAATTTTAATCCATTAGTACTGTGCGTTTCAAAATAGGGTTCCCTCGTTTTTTGATAACCTGAAAAAAAAAATGGTGGTTTTTAAATACATAAATACTAGATGGCGTTGTATAGGTTATAATTAAATCTGAAAAAAAAAATGATAATTAATTAATTTATATAGGTAATAGATATTATTTTCTTTCAATTAATATATATTCTTAAGCGTAATAATGGGAGATCATTAAAAAAATATGCAGATAATTAAAAAGCGCCATCTATAAATACGAAGTCGAAAGAATTTGATAGTTCCATATATGCCCAGTAGATGGTGCCACTAACAACATTACCCAAAATAAACTTAGTTAAAAAAATCGTTTTTATGAATTATTATTACGTACCGAAGTTGAATAGCTTTGATAAAACTGATCACCCAATTATCAAAGTCATTGTGCATGCCTTGTAAGCTGGTGACGTCACTTGGTAATGTCGAATCTGTAAATAATTGAACCAATTATACTGCACACATCACTAGCATAGCTAAGTGTGGGTGTAACCAAATGCCCTGGTGCTAATAATTAGGGGCCAAAATGTACAAGTATCGAATTCTTCTCATTTTCAAATTATGCTATTTTGAAAAAAAAATTCAATTTTGTGCAAAATCGTCTGTTTTGTTTCGTTTATATAAATTATTTTTTTTTTTGACGTTTTTTCTAATGTTGATTATATTATTTTCATTCCACATATTCCAACCAAATTGTAAAACAATTTTTTTGGTCTATTTATGCCTTTCTAAGGAATAGGCAAAGGGACCAAGACCAAGTCGGATGTTGTTTATATTCTAAAACATATCCATCTAAAGTTTGCTGGGAATAGGGATGGGAGCTGAGATGGATTAATTGAAAAATAGATCTTATAGGCCCAAAAATCAATTTGATTTTTTCGGGTTCCATATTTTAATTCATACCATTTATTTACAATTAAGAATGTACCCAAACACAAGTATGGAAGATTTTTACTTAAATAATTAAAAACTCAAGAAACGGCTTTGCGGTAAGTTTTTTTCGTCTCTTTGTAAGATTAAAGATGTTGTTTTGTTTGCTAATAAGATGGCAGACATCTACTTTATACTTGCTTGATGGCAAGTAAACACTTACAGTGTTAGTCGGATGATTATGGTTTAATTTCGACTAATAGAAGAATACTTATAATATATAATATTATTATTATACTTATAATATATAATATATAATATATATTATAATAGAATACTTATATAATTAAGAATATTAAAAAAATACGAAAAAAGATCGATTTTCTAGAGATCATTCTTTTGGGCCTCAATTTTTGATGAATCGATTCAAATCGATCTTTTCCGGAAATAAACGCCAACCCTAGCTGGAAACTTTTCTGTTAGCAAGACAGGATTTCTATGTAATTGACAAAATATTTTATGTCATTTAACAATACTGATATACGATAACGTTTAATAATTATATAAATGTAGGTAATAAATACTGTTATTATAATTGATTTATTTACTGTATGTTATCACGTTCAAAGTTAACAAAAGATAGCGAGATAAAGTCATGTTACGAAAGACCTTAGGTCATTGAACTATATCATTGAGAAATACAGTGTTTGTAAATGTTATGTTTATTTTAAAATACCTACTGTAAATGTTTAGCGCTTTGACAATGTAATCTGAGACAGTAAACAGATTAATCCTTCAGGTACTGTCTCTCAAGGGATCGTCCATTAATAACGTGAGGCTTCAAGGTTGGGAGTTGTGTTCGGAAAAAAAAAAATATCACCAGGAGGAGGTTGAGGGACGTGCAATGAGATATCGTATGGCAGCGGTTGACACCGTGGGGCTTTAGTGGGCATTCCTAACGCCTCACGCTGGGTGAGTCCCACATACCCCCTACCAACTCCCAAATTAGAATTGTTAAGGAGATACGTAAATGCATATCCCCACTTTAAAACAAAATGTGCACTGAGATTTATCTTCTTTTTTCTAAACTAGCTAATGTTGTTGACCGGAAGAACCTTTACAGCTTCAAAGAAACTTTGTGGGCGGCTGCTGAAGGCACAAGAGTACCAAAATGGTACGAACCTCTGCTTGGCCGTCATCTGCGTGTAAAAATTTCGCGGAATTTTAATCCAAGGTAATCCCTACGTTCTTATTAATTAATAATAATAAAAGATTCCTTACAGGATCTATGTACCTGTTAGGTGTGTAGGAGTGTGTGTGCAGTGTTTATGTAATGCTCAGTGCATGTTCTGTGTCACTGTATTGTGCTGGTGGCGACGTCAAGATCATCTCCAATTGGGGAACGAAGCACGTCTTGGGCCGCCACTCGAAGGAAACACGGAAAGTGTGCGGGAACAAAATTGGCCGTCTGTTCTCGGCGGCGGGAACTGCAGATTCGCAGACGTGGGCGTTAACACGAATTTTTTTCGATTGGAACGGGAATATCCTATTTCAAAACGCGATGGCGTCTTCAGTTAAAATGTTACTTGACCTCCATGACGATTGCGGGGCATTCGGGTCGGGGGTGTATGACGCTTTAACTATAAATGTGTTCGGGTGTGTCTTGACCTTAAGAGGATATCCTAGCGGCATTTATTCCATACAAACGTAGTCCCCTGTTATTCCCTTGTAGTCCTCCCTAGATAATAGCATTATGGTAAATATTTTTATAGCAAATAATATATTTTCACCACCGCCATGCCCGTAAGTTTTGATTTTTACCATAAAATAGTTATTGTAGAAACTAGGAGCCTTTGAAATGAAAAAAAAATGCTTGATTTTTATCGTCATTTTCACACATTCGTCAAACAAACTTGATGTATAAAATTTTAATTCTTTATTATTCTATAATCGAATGAAAATTAAAAATCGTTTAGTTTTCGTCTATTTGTCATACAGTAAAATCAGCCCGAGCTGCAGTTGTCCCTTTCATGTTTTATAATTCTTTCTTAGGGACGCAACGCGATAGCAATAGATTGCTGGAATACCTACTTTTCCGACCGCATGTCCTCTTAACTCGCGTCAATATATCGATATATTCGACATATCGTATGCTTAACTCTTGAATGCAAACACCCTACCCTCAATGAGTAATTTTTTTTATGTTACATATTTTTGGGATTCACGATCGGGTGTATACATTAAAAGTTGGCCATAATCTTCAAAATGATTAATTTGAAGCCATGTTGGCGCAGTGGATAGTGTGGCCGGATTCCGCGCCATTCGACGTAGGTTCGATCCTACTTATCCAACTCTTAAAATCGGCCTGAGCTTTCGGTGAAGGAAAACATCGTGAGGAAACCATAGCATGGTGGTAGGCCATTTTCTTATGATGCCCGCCTGGGTAGCTACTACCCTCAAGTTTGAAAACCTGTCACCAATTTTGACGAGACTTTTTTTGGTAGATAGCTGAGTTAAAACTCATGTAATTATTAATAAAAACCAATTTAAACCCTTAAACACTAACCTGGCGTTTACGCCAGCTTTCCATTGTTACCCTATTGTATTATTTTTATTGGCAATCGACATATTAAAAAAAATGCCCAGTTTACTGGTAGGTGTTTGCATTTGTGAATAGTATATTTGCTTACTGTTAGTACCAAAAATAATTTTTGGAAAATTATTAAGGCTCCGCATATGAAAATTAAACCCAAAAACATACGATTTTATGGTTTTTTTTTTTTGACTTAGCTAATGCTGTTGACCGGAAGGGCCTTTACAGCTTCACCGAACTTTGGGGGCGAGTGCTGAAGGCACTCAGCCGTAATAAGGTGACTAGCTCAAGAGCTACTAAAGTGATACGAACCTCGGCTTGGCCGTCATCTGAGTACTCAAGACTCACTCGCGAGTTGTGTCCTAACTGACCCTACATTTTTTATTATTAATAATAAAAAAAAGGTTCCTTACAGGACCTATGTATGACGCTAGCGGCGACGTCAAGAGCCTCTCCAGTTGGGGAACGTGACACGTCTTGGGTCGCCGCCTGAGCGGGACCCGGAGTGTGTGCGGGAGCAAAGTTAGCCGCCTGTCCCCGGCGCGGGAACGGCGGTTACGCGGGCGTGGGCGCTGGCACGCATTTGTACGAGGTAATGGAGTGTACGAGGTAAAGGAGGTCAATTTTACAGGCAAGTGCTTGAATTTATGGGAAATATTTCTACTTTATCTTAGTAGGTACCCAAAAAAGAATTATGAAAATATAAAAACGAATTTTATATTAAAAATGTTTTGTGTAACAAATACTGAGTTATTTATGTTTGTAATATTTAAAAAAAAATCATATATTCAGAAATGAGTAGATTATAATTAATAATAAAGAAAATAAAACTGACCTTTGATAATTCTCGCGGACATTCTTTCGCAATATCACTCACTATGACACTGTTGAGTACATTTTATTATGTTTGTAAAAGAAAAGAGATAATAATGTAATTTTATAAGACAAACATAATTATCGTATTAATTATAATAATAAAATATAATAAACAGAGACACGTTGGATTCGATTTATGTTTGTGAATGTTGTAAACATTGTAAACAAAGAACGATATCTAGAGTCCAACGTGTAATACATAGTGATGTGACCGCGATTATTGAGTTATCGATACACGATATATTAAAACTATTAGTTGTTATAATTTATATTTACATTACGGTAAAGCATAGAATTAACGCAGCATGGATGAAATGGCGGCAGGTTTCGGCTACTACGTGTGATCCGCAAATCCCCTTTAAATTAAAGGGGAAGATTTACAAGAACATAATACGACCTGTCGTCTTGTATGGATCAGAATGTTACCCCATAAAGGCGACGGACGAAAGAAGATTACATGCAGCTGAGATGCGAATGTTGAGATGGATGTGTGGGGTAACAAGAATGGACAGGATTAGGAATGAATTTATTAGAGGAAGTTTGAAAGTGGCACCAATAACAGACAAGTTAAGAGGCGGTCGTTTATCCTGGTATGGACATGTGATGCGCAGGGAGAAAGAGAATGTTGTAAGAAAGGTATTGGATATGAATGTGGACGGTTACATGGGAAGGGGAAGACCAAAGAAAAGATAGATGGACTGTGTGAAAGATGATATGTTTAGAAAAGGAGTGAATGCGGAGATGACAACAAATAGAGAGGAATGGAAGAGGAGACATGTTGCGCCGACCCCAAATAAAAATGGGAAAAGGGTAGGGAGATGATGATGAATTTATATTTACATTAATGTGTATATATCCACTTTAAATATTAGTTTCAAAATAATATGCCGAGTTCGAGAAGCTACGCAGAATCTTCTCGTCTGAAATACCGCAGTGTGTCAAGACGAAAGTCTTCGATACGGCACTGAGACGTGGTCGCTCACAATGGCCCTAATAACAAAGCTCAAAATTGCTCAACGGGCAATGGAGAGGGCTATGTTTGGAGTTTCACTGTGTGATCGAATAGGGAATGTGGAGATCCGCAGATGAACCAAAGTAACCGACATTGCCCGAAGAATTGCTAAACTTAAGTGACAGTGGGCTGGGCACTTTATATATCATCTAATGTTATTAAATATATATTAAAATTTGACTAAAGGATACAGTTATGATTTTATGAAAGAACTAGCTGCCTGCCCGTGGCTGCGCGCCCGCGTTTTCTATATTCTTGACTGTGTTTTGATTTTTTTATACGGAATCCCTAATTGTTTTAGTACTAAGATAAAGTAAAAATATTACTCATAAATGATAGCACTTGCCCGTGAAACTGTGAATTCAATCGGATTTTATTGAAATTTTATGAGTTTTATTTTTTACGAGGAACCCTAATTATTTTCGACAATTAAAGGTACCGTAAGTTACCTGGAGTAGCTTCTGCTATATACCTAAAAAAAAGTCCAGTCGAAATCGGTTCAGCCGATCCGGAGATTACCCATTACAAATAAAAAAACAGACCGACAAAAATTTTAAAAATTATATATTTGTTATAATATCGTATTTAAATGATTTTGATATTACAAACAGACACTTCAATTTTATTTATTCGTAGAGATTATAACCAACTAACATATATACAGGGAGAGAGGGACGTATTATTTATTTTTATCGACTGTGAGAAATTTACTAAAATCATCACTAAAGTTATTTTAAACAAAAGTCGTGCTTATAGACGTGTATAGATTTCACCTTTTACTAATCAGTTGAGAGTCACGTATCTAAATGATGAGTATTATTCCATTAACGGCTCTTCGTCATGTACGTAATTGTACCTACGTGTTCTTTTCAAAGATTCCAGCAAATGAAGCGATCAAATGATTTTAAGTCTGCTTATAATCTAAGCACCCGAGACTTCGTTCTCATGAAACATTATTTACTTTTTTGCTAAGGTCTTTATTAAAATGGCTAATAAGATGTATCCCATTCCTAGTGTTGCTACCAGTATTAATATGGAAGATACAATCAAAATGATTAAATAGGAGACTCACGTATTGCTGTTGCTCCATCTTTTGCATTCATTACTGGCATCACAACGTCAAAAAAAAAAGAAAAGCTTGCGGAATGGTAGGGCTTCGGTCCAGCGACGCGGTGACATGCCTAGCAACCCCGTATCGCCCCCCATCCCAAATGCAGCGGACGGCCCCGGGGGGTTTTAGTGGGTATTTCCGGGCGACTCTCGCCCGGGTGAGTCCTACACTGCACGGAGCTCGTCACTCCGTGCCCCTTATCTATTGTCCGGGGGGACTTCGATCTCCTAAGTACAATAGATAAGGGTAGTGCGTAAATGCATTTCCCCCCGTCAAAAAAAAAAAAAAAAAAGGGCTTCGGTCCAAAAATAAAGTACAGTTCAACAGGTAATGCTTAATTTATAATGCAAGATCTTTTTGAATGTTCATGAAAGGCGATTGCGTTATCAACATCCTCTCATCTCTTTTCCTCCTTAACAGAACGCTGCCACTGTTTATATCTGTCCTTTACAGAACATTACAATATTACACTCAATAATGAATATATACAGATATGTCAGACTAGCTATTAATTATTTCCCGTTTTGTTTTAACGTCGATTCAAATCCCGGTAACGATTTCCCGATAATTTTTCGATAGTCGATATTCGCGTTCGACGCGCTACGTGTCACATCACTATGTTATCGCACGCGCATTCGGTAAGCGATCGCGGATTTCACTTATTTCTTAATATCTATATATGTAACAGCACGTTGGTATCCGCCACACATAACATATAAATTCATAATTTTTATTCTATTACATAATATTCGTATCGCGAGAAATATAATAAAAACTGTGTGCCTGCGGCTCCACCTACGTTTCGTATATTCTTCACTGCGTAATATAGCTTTTAAATAATCATTGGAAAATGTTTTGAATTTCTGCTGTTCATTGAATCGTATTTTGTTCACAATTTCCTGAGTTTTAATTTTTTTTTTTACGCGGAACCCTAATTATTTTCTAAAAAAGTAGTCTTAGTTACGCCGAGTAACTGCAGTTATCCACGAAAAAATCGTTAAAGTCAGTGAAACCAGGAGATTAGCCGGATGAAACAGACAACAAAAAATTTTAAAATTGTATTTTTGGTATCTTGTATGCATTCATATGAGTTTGTTAAAAAAATGTTATTTTGATATTACAACAGACACTTCAATTTTAGTTATTAGTAAATATGATTTTTTTACTTTTACCCGTGACTACATCTCTATTAGTTTTATAACTTTAAAAATAAATCTGTGCGACTCTTCAACTAAGAAGGTCGTCTTATAAAGCAACATGAAACTTTTAGCTACTTTTTAACCTTTTCCGTCCGCTGCATTTGGGATGGGGGCGACACGGGGTGGCTTTCGCAAGCACCGCGTCGCAAATCTTTAGGTTTAACCTCCCCTCCCTATCCAAAATGATGTCCATCCATCTATCCATTCAACCGAAAGACGGCCACTGCTGGACATAGGTCTCCTCAAAGTTATATGGGAGGTAATTTCCATGATCGGCACGCTTGGCAGACGGTTTTGCGATCGCAGTCAGGTGTTTGTCGTACTCCGAGGATGCTTCTGCCCATCCCACGGGAACGATATGGGGGTGGTACTATAATTAGCCGGCACCACACAGACATTAAATTATTTTAAATCGTACGATATTTTATTTACCTGCGCGCGTAAAATTACTTTTCCGTCCATCGCTCCTGGTGTCAAAAGACAGCCCCCTTTATACCATCCATATCATTAAAGCAGTGGTCGTCACAGTTTTCTAGTCAACTGCCACATAGGTCAATGTGAGGTACCATTCCGGGCCGCACTTTTATAGACTGTATTATCAATACAATTAATTAACATTGCCAACATCCAACGTGGCAATATGGCCAGCCTTCTAGGAACCTTCTCGTCTGGCAGCAAACTGGACGGCATTCAATATTTATAGTTCTTTTTTTATTTTATTTTGTTTTAATTATAAAGTATTGAATTAATTAATGTACTTTTTGATTTGAATTAATTAATTGACATATTTTTAGATTTTTCACAACAATATGAAACTATTTTTGAGAACCTAATCCACTAACATTGATCTCAAAGAAACTTAAAAATCTAATTTGCGGTAAATTAATAATGATCGAGTTTCTAGAGGTAAAATTAAGTGTTTGTTAGTTATTTTGTCTTCTGGAATTATAGATTCCTGGTGACAAAAATTGTTTTCTACGTCGCGGACCGCACAAATACCAGCCGCATTTTGACGACCACTGCTTTAAAGCGACTAACAATCTGCAATTATCTTAGAAACCATAGGTATTTTGACTCACCGACCGCCATTTTTTCAAGAACGAGTCGCGTGTAAATCTTTCGTTTTTTTATGCACCTCTGTTAATAATTATTATGCATCTTGGAATAAATAATTACAACGTTAAACTAAGGTCAAACATATTATCAAGGTCTATTACGAAGGTCATACTTATAATTTTATTAAAAACTATGTACGTTTTTTTTATTATCTGTGTACATAATATTCTTATTAGCTATACTAATATTATATTTAATAAATAATATTATTTGTATTTATTTTATGTAACGAATAAATTTAAAAACTACTGGACCGATTTGGTATAGATATAGTTTGAAATCCTGAGAGAACGCGGGAACGGGAATTACTCGGGTAAAACCGCGGAAAGCGGCTAGTTATGTATATAAAAGGCAACGTTTCTCTGTTTGTCCGTTAGTTGGCTTGTAACTCTAGAATAAAAGAACCAATTTACATGATCATCAGCCATCCATAAATTCAACCGAAAGACGTTCACTGCTGGGCATAGGTCTCCCCCAAAAATCGCCACTACGACCGGTCTTGCGGCACCAGCATCCAGCTGATTCCCGCGACCTTCAGCAAGTCGTTGGTTCACCTTGTAGGGGGCACACCGCCCACGCTACGATTTCCGGTGCGTGGTAGCCATTCGATAACCCGTTGGCCCCACCGGGCATCGGTTCTGCGAACAATGTGCCCATCCCACTGCCACTCAAGTTTAGCAATTCTTCGGGCAATATCGGTTACTATGGTTCTTCTGCGGATCTCCTCATTCCTGATTCGATCACGCAGTCAAACTCCAAGCATAGCCCTCTCCTTTACCTTTTCAGCAACTTTGAGCTTTTCCATTAGGCCCATTGTGAGCGACCAAGTCTCAGTACTGTATGTCATCACTGGCAACACACACTGGTCGAAGACTTTCGTCTTGGGCCTCTGCGGTATTTCGGACGAAAATATTTTCCGTAGCTTCTTGAACGCAGCCCAGCCTAGTTACATTCGATGATTAACCTCTTTCTCGAAGTTGGATCTATCCAATTGAACGGTTTGCCCCAGGTATACATAACTGTTTCGCTGCCAAGTGTGGTGAGAGCCATGCTCGGAATTGAGAGGGTCAGGCACAGTGTAGCCTTCTTCTGTGACCAAGTCTTGCTGCAGAAGGAGGCCGCAGAGAAGGAGCGGGAGGAGGATCCCTTGGCGGATCTTCATCACCGCAGGAGCGTGGGTGGCAGAAAGGCACGGTTCGCTCGTGCTTTGTACCAAGCTCCCCCCTGAGCGGAAAATAGGAAGGGGTCCTACTCGGCATGGCAGGTTGTCTGCCTGTTCCCCCTTGGGGGGGGCGGGCTAAGAGGTGGGGGGGCAGAAGTCATTCTCCCCCCCATCCCCGCTGGGCCATTGCACTGACGGGCCTGGTGGGTCTGCCGCAGGGGGCGACGCGGCGACATGCCTAGCAACCCCGTATCGCCCCCATCCCAAATGCGGCGGGCGGCCCCGGGGGGTTTTAGTGGGTATTCCCGGGCGCTTCTCGCCCGGGTTTGAGTCCCACACTGGCACGGAGCTCGTCACTCCGTGCCCCCCCTGCTTATTGTATTGGTGGGGCACTCGGTCCCACTAGTACAATGGGTAGGGTGAGTGCGTAAATGCATTTCACCCCGTCAAAAAAAAAAAAAAGGTTGTCTGCCTGTCATATATCGTGGTTGGGCCAGCCGTTGGGGCGATGCGGAGCATGTCTCCCTATCCCGTGTCACCCCTCAGAAAAGCGGCAGATGGAACCGTGGGTTTTAGTGGTTATTCCTGGTACCACACGCCGGGCGAGACCCACATACCATCTGGCATCTCTAATCCGGAAGATTGTGCTTCCGGTTTAGAGATGTGAGGGATGTTGCGTAAATCCATTTACCATAACAGTCAATGACTTCGAGCGTAGAGTCACCGATTTAAATAAGAGTTGGCACAACATGGACATTAGATATGACTTTCGTCTTGTCCATGTTCATTTTAAGGCCAACTTGTTCGGAGGCTCAACTGAGGTCACCAAGCATCGTACTTAGGTCTTCTGCGGTCTCAGCCATGACTACTATATTATAGGCAAAGCGGAGGTGTGTTATGTACTAGTCGTTTATGTTGATGCCATGTCCTTTCCAATCCAGAACATTGAAGACATCCTTGAGCGCAGCGGTGAACAGTTTCGTAAAAATAACATTTCCCTACATTTGCATGATACTATTTGTAAATCATAGTTACCTATATTATCTGGCCGCTTTTTATATACATTTTGTTAAATTAAATACTATCTTTGAGTATCTAGGAAAAGTCATCTCAATATAAAAAAAAAAAACTATGCAACCATGGGGACTGCCGTTAGAATTGAAAATGTAGAGAAAACTTAGTAAAACTTTATGGAAGCGTTTATAGTTTAAAAAACTTTGAGTTGTGATATTAACTTTATTGAGTTCGCACTACTGTTAACCAGCCGCCATCTTGCTAACCCGACTGAGCTGAATGGTTAAATTTTTTAACAAATAGTAATATTTGTAAAAATAAATATTTGTACGAACTTAATATACTATACATAATGGAATACTGAATTCTTATGAAAAACAAAATTCATAAACAAATATATTACGAAAAATATAATAAATAGCAATTTATTAATACGTTGTAATTATTTAACAAATTATTTTATATAAATTAATGTTACATAATGAAACTTCAAATTATCAACTTCAAATGTTACACAAAAGCAATGAAACAGCTGTTCGCACTGGAGTTAACCATCCGCCATCTTGCTAACCCGACTGAGTTGAATGGTTAAATTTTGTAACAAATAATCACATTTTTGACAAATGGTTAGCTTAACTATGTTTCAAAAAACGCATCAGAACATTATTTTAACCATTTGTTATAAATCTGACCATTTCTCGAGTTGACTACGGATCAAAAAATTGGCCCTTAGTTGTTGGTTCCCATGAGTTATACGACGCCACAGAGGAACGTTGTGCTTACACAGCGTTTTCGTGTGAACTCGTAATAATTATTAGTCCTGAAGACCGCATAACTACTTATTTGGGATAACTATACTAATGCTATGACGTCAGCCGTCAACATGCTACAGAACGTCAAGTATGAGACGGCGTTTTTAAGTGCTGGCGTACGGAGATAAATATTATAATTTATACTTGGTGCAGTCTATCGTATGTTTTAATTATGAATAAACTATTTGAAAATGTACATAATTATTGCTCGGAGCGTCAACAGATGTAAAAAACCAGATAAATGTTTTATATTAAATGGCCTACCATTAACATAACCTATCATGTTAGTAATATCATGTTTCATGAAAAAGTTTTTACTTCTGCGGTAGTCCTGACTAGTTTTTTTGTTTGTTTTTTTTTCTTCTTCAAAATTATGCTTATTCACTTTGCAAGACCTGTGATTACTATTAATATCAAGAGTCAAAAACGTCTAAAATTTTGGATCTGATTGTACCACGCGAGTCATTAGACTAATATACTAGCTTCTTTGTTTAGTAACATCACAAAAAACATCACTTCGTAGCACCCTGTTTCCTCTTCCTAAACTAAACCGATTTTTTAATTTTCTTTCAGTTTTAGAATAATAAAGATTTTGGCTATGCCTGTACGCTTTGCTTTTGTTGATTTTATCCATCAAATTTGTTTGACGAAAGACTGAAAATGATGGTAAAAATCGAGCATTTTTTTAATTTTCAAAAGCTCCTAGTGTCTACAATAACCAATTTATGGAAAAAATCAAAACGCATGGGCATGGCGGCGGTGGATATATATTATTTGGTATAACAGTATTTACCATAATGCTATTATCCAGGAAAGAAATAGGGGACTACGTTTGTATGAAATAAATTCCACTAGGATGTCCTCTTAATATCAATTCACGACTCAACAGTTAAAAATAAAAAATATATTCTTACATTAATTGGTACATAGGTCCTGTAAGGAATCATTTTTTTTAAATGTAAATAAATATAAAAAAATGTAGGGTTTTGCTAGGATCGAAATTCCGCGAGAGTTTTCACACTCAGGTAGCGGCCAAGCCGAGATTCGAACCCTTATGCTAGTTACCTTTTGCGGCTGAGTGCCTTCAGCACTCGCCCACAAAGTTCGGTGAAGCTGTAAAGGCCCTTCCGGTCAACAGCATTAGCTAGGTTAAAAAAAAACTTACATTATTCCTCAACTATTTATTACAACGGAATATTAATGTTGAAATAAATAATATTGTAGTCAATTTCATTGGAACATTTAGCAATAAACGGAAGAGATTTCTCGGTATCAAGTTTGCCTTCAACATTTCCTTAATAAAGGCATGGCGGCCGCATTCTAGCGCCTAATAGGAAAAGAGAAAGTTGTCGAATAAGGCATAAGTCTTTAAACTTGCATAATTATCCAATCCAATGCTTACTAAACGTTTCGTTTTTTTTTTTAAATTACTATGCTTTTTTTTAATAGTTATAAATATAAACAAATTTGAAATTGATCTAATAATTTAACAACTGTCTTATGAGAAAGTTAACAACAGGTCAAATTACGCATATATAATTAGCAGATTTTACATGTTGTTTTATCAAAGACTAGTTTTTATAAAAAAAAGTTTTTTAAGATAGCTCTTGACGTACAAATAATCGTCACACACAAAAAAATCAAATTCCCGTCTAATTTCTAGACGGCGCTCATTCATAACCTGCAAAATTGACCTAAAAGTGTGTACTATTTTTTAAACGTGTATTATTTTACGAATACATTGCTTTAGAGATGTTTATTTTCACTGGAAAACATCGATAATTTAGCACTATTTATGCGCTTTGTGACAGATAAGATGATGGTAACTTACAAAGAAACGCATTCTTTTGTTATGAAATGGCGTTTAAATAAATTTTAATTGTTTTAGTAGCTGTATATTTTAGACATTATTTTCAAAACTATCACTAAAAAATTGACGGTCTGTTTGTCTATTCGGACTTAAGGGAACTCGAGCGATATATTAATAAAACTTTGCAGTAGCTGCAAACCGATAGAAAGAGTTAAGTGCGCAACATATTTGGGTATGAAAGTTGATGAACATTTTTCTTGGACGGAGCATATAGACTTTATATGTAATAAACTGAGGGTGTTACTAGGGAAATTTTATCATCTCAGTTACCGAGTTCCTACTGCCACACTAAAATTACTGTACAACTCTTTGGTAGATTCTATTTTGGACTATGCTCTCGACTGCTATGGGCTAACATTTAAAACTTATATCGATAAACTAGAAAATCTTCAAATGAGGTTTATAAAATTACTTGTAGATAAAAAAACTAAAATGAAATTTAAATACGATTATCGCAAATTATTTAAAATTAGTAATATACTACCGGTTAGCATTAAGCATAAATACCTTGTACTCGTTAAAAACCATAGTAATAAGGAGTATATACCAATGGAAAATGTCATGAATAAATATAATACAAGAGCGATGGCTGCGGGTAAATATGTCGTACCGAGAGTTACCAATGTGTATGGAGACAGAACTCTCAAAAAGAGAATCCCATATATATTGAACCCGCAGACATCAGAGAAGAAAGGAACATAGTTAAGTTTAAAATTAAGTTGAAAAATTATTTTATAAATTTTTTACCATAGGAATAGTATTTGATTGTTTTTGTTTTTTGAGATATTGAATGAGATAGTTTGAGATACTCTTGAGGTACTCTAAAGGTATATAATTATGTAAGAAATTTTAATACCATGACCTGCAGTCAAACTGAATTTTCAGTTTTGTGGGTCAGTAATCTATGTTGTAAGGTGTAAACCAGAGAATAAATAAATTAATAAAAAAAAATTGATATAAGATAACAAACCTTTTTTAAAAGTTTTTCTCAGTATCACATTTTTTATAGGATATAGGCCCAGTGCTTTGATCACAATCTCACCTGATGTTAAGTGAAAATGTGGTACCTAGGATGATAAACGCACTCAGCCTAGAGGTATTGGTTCTCGAGTGATACTACCGGAATATACCTATTGGTATTTGGGGATGGGTTTTCAAACTTGAGAGCGGTAGCTACCCAGGCGGGCATTGTTAGGAAATCACCTATCACCATACTACGGTTTCCTCACGATGTCCTCTTTAACAGAAAGCTCAGGCTGATTTTAGAGTTGGATAAGAGGATTTGAACGCACTATCCACTGCGCCATCATCAAACGATATAAGCATAGGAGAAAAATAAGAATTTTCAAAAGGACATACATTCTCGTTGTAACAAATTATTGTTTTACTCACTTACTTCATCGAAAGCTTGAATTCCTTGTGGGATTCGTTCAACGTACTTTTGCATCATACTACTAATATATGGATTCTTCAGATTAATACCCAGACATTACAAACATTACCAAGTAATATAAAAAACCCGTAATGAACGTGGTAAATTCATATTGATGAAGTCGCAGGCAACGATTAGTATTTAAAAATTCTTGTATGTCAAAATTCAATCTTGTATGGCAAAAAGTTTAATAGTGTTAACAGATGGTCGAACTAGGTAAGGAGCATATAACGGACGAGAATTGGCGAACGACTGAACATTGCTACTACTGTAGCAGCAACATTAGCGTCACCATCGAAATGGTGCATTAGACATAATCTATCTGCTATTATTACGACTATTCGAAAAGCCGGATATGCAGGATTCAGCAGTCCTGTATCAATGTAATCTAAAGATGTCCATTGTGATCACGCGCCACTGCTGAAGCTCACTGCTTAAACCTACAGCTGGAATATACTGTAGAATATTTATTTAATATCTCCAAACATAATTCGTAATTTATATTTATTTCAAGCTTCCATGACGTCTGTAACTGACTGTGCCTACAAGGCAACTGGTAACGTCGGTCTTCCATCTTCCGGTCGTACATGGTCCGGCCTTTTTTTTTTTTTTTTTTTTGACGGGGGGAAATGCATTTACGCACTGCCCTTATCTATTGTATTTGAAGGATCAAAGTCCCCCAAATATAATAGATAAGGGGGCACGGAGTGACGAGCTCCGTGCCAGTGTGGGACTCACCCGGGCGAGAGTCGCCCGGAAATACCCACTAAAAACCCCCGGGGCCGTCCGCTGCATTTGGGATGAGGGCGATACGGGGTTGCCAAGGCATGTCGCCGCGTTGCCCCCTGCAGCGAACCCACCGGGCCTCGTCGTGCAATGGCCCAATGGGGATGGGGGAGGATATTCCTCAACCCCACCTCTTCACCCTCCCCCCCGAAGGGGGGCATGACCCATCGGTCAACATTCCGAGGCAGGATATACTCCTGCCCCAATAAAAAGAAACGGGAAGAGAGGGACAGAACGGAGGCGGGCCAAGAGGAAAGACGAAGGAGCCCGCCTCCGCTAAGAAGAGAAAAGAGAGATAGGTCCCTCTCCTGAACTCGCCTTGTCGCAACAACAAGGCGTAGCTAAGAGAGGGATACCTGAAGACAGACAACACAATACACAAATCCACTCAACAGACCCACATCCCCTAATCCCTCAATCAACCATACCCACAAACCCCCCCCAAGGAATCCCCTACCAACACCAACACCCTTAGGGGAGGCAGAAAGCCCCCCCCATATGGTGCCCATCTTCCCTGCCTCTGTCCGCACACCGTGCGCACTTTGGCCGTTCCGCCACACAGGCCGCAGCCTTGTGCCCCAGTGCCCCACAACGGAAACACTGGGCCGCCCTATCCACCTCATACATGGTCCGGCCTGCGCATCTGTTAGGGAAATAACTCTATATCACTGCGTTAAATGAACACAGTGTTGTCAACTGCTAAATTCTAAATTATCGTTTTTCCGCGTATGATTCTTTTCTCTTTGCTAAATTTTTTGTATATTATAATAATTAGTAGTAGCTGAAATTTATCGTACATTTACATAATTACTATTATACATAGTACTAGTTTAGAATTATTGTATGGGTTAACGATAATGAATGGCACTTAATTTAATCTGTTTTTTGTATCTGTATTTTTTTTGTATTTGTATTTAATGTATCTGTAGTGATGGCAGTCGTTATATGTCAGAAATAACACGTCATTTAAAATGTAAAATTTAATATAAAATTAATATTTCATATTTAGTATGTATTTATTAGTAATCTTTATCTAATTTTTAGCAATAGATGGATTACAGTAATTATAAAAGTCGAATTATCGATGTAATAGTAGTAACAGTATATTCAAGAAAGACTTTAAAAAAATCTATTTTGAGAGTAATCTATTTTTTCTGGTAACACTGAATAAAAATTCGCATAAATATTTTCAAATACAAATAGACGAGTCGAAGACGTAGAGCGGCAACGTCGCATGAAACTAAGCATGAGCTGGCATCGTGGTAATTATAATTTAGCCTAATAGGAAAATTAAGGAATAGCGCCATCTAATTACTTTTTGCGTATTATTAGGATTCTGACGTCATTATAAATAGACTTATATTCAATTTCAAACACTCAGCGACGCCTATCATCCTAATAGGTAATCATTTATCGTGTTATGATTTTTTGTACGGTTAATAGCGATCTGTTTTTTACTAATGCAGCAATAAAAAAGTATCGTTTAACGCCATCTGTACGCACAGTTTGGAACTTTTTACACAGAAACGTCTGTAATGATTTCAAGATTCGAATGAAATAAATTCATGAAGTTGTCGACAGGTGTGTAGCTGGTATTGCACACAATAGGACATGACCGATCAAATGAAAGAATTTTCCAGTATTTTTCTGCTAATATCATGCCATGAATAGAGAATCATTGAAAATTAGTTTACATAATATAACGTTCCAGCAGATAGATATAGAGCACCTAACTGAATTTCATTAATTTTTTAAAATCTATATAAACTCGGCATTAGTTACCGGCATGATCCATTAGATGGCGCTAGTTTGTAAATGAACTGTGGCTACAGTAAAATTAATCGAAATTGTACTAAATTGTACATCTATACTAATAAATAAAATTAAAGCGTCTGTTTGTAATATCAAAATAATGTTTTTTTACTAAATACATATCAATATATATACGATGCCTATACAAAAAAAAAAAAAAAAACAATTTTCAAAATTTTTGTCCGTCTTTCTATCTGTTTGTTCCCGTTAATTTTGACGATACTTTTTTTGGCGGATAGCTGAAGTTACTCCGCGTTACTAAGGCTACTTTAATTTTTCAGTTATAATTAGGAATCCACGTAAAAAAAATTAAAAGTCGTAAAATTGTAAATAAAATCCGATGCAATGCACAATTTTACTGGTAGGTATTTGAATTTGTGAGATATTTATCTTTGATTAATGTTAGTACCAGAAAAATTAGGACAATAAATATGGTTCTGTATAAAAAAAAACACTATATTACGCAATGAAGGACATATGAAACGCGGGCAAATACAAACTTCATTTTCTTTGTTTTATTTTTGTTACGAATAAAACGAATAATAGTTTATTTATGAGATTTATTAATTTACAATGTTTTATTAAAATTACTTAAATCTAAAATTATAATAGAGTACTAGTAATTATATCGAAGTTATTATACAGAGTGACGTTGAAATCAATAGCAATAATTAAATTGGACCTGATAATTGTGATTCTGAATAAGTGCAAAGCAAAAAAAATAATCTAGTAAAAAAATGTAATTACATTAAAAATATGTAATTGAAGTATCAAAACCGAGCGCTGCATATTCGGCGGACGATGACCCCACTCGCGCTCGCCCACATCAGCTTATAATTTTACCTACTTAGTGTGCAATGGCCGCTGCAAAAGGACTACGCGATTTGATACTTGAATTGAGTTTATAATGCATGTTTCCTAGTATTGTTTTGTTTTTTTTTTTTTCCACTTGAAAAATATTTCTCAATATAAACTATAAGCTCCCATTTATTTATTGCTATTAATTCCGAAGTCATCCGGTATATACTTAGCCTAGATCGAGTGTTTCAAATAACACTGTCACGTAATTTTAACGTACTTATTAATTACATTGATTTTTAGTTTATACTTTCAGTGGGAGTTTGTATTTGATACATTCTTAGTCACTCTTGATTTCATCCTCCCATCAAGAAAATAGCTGGTCCATTATGGACTCGTACAGCAAAGGACAAGACAGAGTGGAAGTCTTTAGAGGAGGCCTTTGCCGGAAGACAAGCTGCTTCAGGATAATGACCGTTTGCCGATATATTATACATTATTAAACGCAAATTGTAAAAATAAACTTAGGCGCACTTTAATTCTTAATTTATAGCATATGTAATTTCTGTACAGCAATAAAGGCTTTTTTATTTATTTTATTTATATTTTAATCACTCTATTGTCTGTTAACCAAAATCAGACCATTGGATGTTCGTTGGCATAGCTTTATCTAATGGCTTAGACACACAGCGGAAGGGTCGCGCCACCGGCGTGCATTTTACTGTAGGAGAGGTCGCGCACGGCTCGCGCTCGGCTCGTGTCGACGCAATGTGTTCTACAGAAACATTCTACTGGCGTTGCGGCTCGCCCGCTGTGTGAGAAAACCATAACCAAAAAAGATGAAGATGACTTATGTATTTAGTAAGAAATTGCAGGCGTTAATTTTCAATTACTTCAGAGATAAAAAGTATTTATCCATATCCCTGAAAAAGTACCTTGTATGCATAAATTAAAAATCATACAAAGTATAACAAACAAACACGCGGTGGTAGTATTTTGACGTTTCATAAGCGCCTTATCAGGGCCTAAATTGAATAAAGTATTTTTTGTATTTTGAATTGAGTTTTATTTATAATATTTGCTGGGACTGGCAGTAGCCGACATGCGTTATAAGGTCATGAAAAGTCATTTTTGGGCTACCAATTTTAACGTACTGTTGTAGTACGTACAACAACTTAGCAAAGTTTCATCACAATCGAATAAACGGTTTAGGAACTCATAGAGAAGTAAAAAAATAACAAACGTTATATTTAGAAATTATATCACTATTCACACACACATATATATTACCGTAATAAGTTCTATTTTCAATTTACATCAGCTAATGTTGACCTCTTTGAATTAATAATATTGAACTGCCTCGGTGGCGCTAATGTATTACGGTGCGACTGGCGTTCTGAGGTCTAGCGTTCGATCCCCGGGTCGGGGGTCAGTGATATTGGTTTTTTTCTACTCAGTATCGTCCCGGAGTATGGAATTTGTGCCCGATATGGCGACAGGCTCGGCCCCTGTCACATCTGGGACGGAACTAAGCTCGGCGGAATGTGGGTGGTGTAGTTCGCTAGTTCACCTCTGCCTAACCCTTCGGGGATGACAGGCGTGAGCTTATGTTGCGTTATGTTATGTAATATTGATCTTGAATACATTATATACAAAAAAAAAACATTTTAAATAAATTTCTAAGATTTCCATTCCACCTTGTTGCGGGTCCTACCCATACTGCGTCTTTCGGCACGTGGTGGTATTCGATAACCTTATAGGGCATCGAGTATTGGTTCTAAGATCAATGTGCCATACAGCCAGCCCACACTGCCATTTTAGTTTGGAAATTCTTGAAATTCGCTTACTTTGACGTCCACAAACGTCCACATGTCTGATTCGATCACACAGTAAAATTTCAGAAATAGCTCTCTTTATTTTCTGAATTATCAAATCAGACTACAAAACAAACGAATTAATTGTCATGTAGTGAAATTATAGACAAATTATTATGATGAAGATAAAGGAGCACCTCTGACTGACCAAGGACCAAGGACTAAACTCGCGTCCATTCTTTGTCATTCCTATCTCCATCACAGTGTGTTGTCGGCACACGAGAAAAATCTCGCGTTTATTTTCAATACAAGAAATCATCATATTCCTACCCTTGTCCCATTTTAATTTGAGCTCGGCCCAACATGTCTTTCTATTTCCACATTCACTACCTTTCTAAACATACCATCTTTCACACAATCCATCCATCTTGTATTTGGTCTTCACATCCTCTTGCTCCCTTCGCGTCACATGTTTATACCAGAACAGACGACTACTCCTTAAATTCTCTGTTACTAGTGCCACTTTCAAACTGCCTCTAAAGTAATCATTCCTAATCCTTTTTTTTTACATAGGGAAATGCGTTTAGGCACCATCCTCCCATACGGGGGCAGGGAAGAATGTGTGGGACTAACACTAGGGAAGAGGACCCTAGCAAATACCCACTAAAACCCTATGAGTGACCGTCTCTACCCCTACATAAGGGGGGCAACACAGGATCACAAACATTCACTGCGACATACCTCCCCCGGACGGATGATCTATTTAAAAAGGCGAGGCCCCTAACCCGCAAAAGGACTAGACCCGGTCAGCCAAGACTAAGTCCTCCGACGGCTTTCCCAGTGCAATTGAAGGTCAGGGCCCCCGCCTCTTCCCTTCTGGGTCAGCAATCATTCCTAATCATTCTTGTTACCCCAAACATCCATCTCAACATTCTGATCCATACAAGACGAGAGGCCATATCATGTTCTTGTAAATCTTCCTCTTTAATTTAAGGAGGATTTGCGGATCACACGTCGTGGCTGTCACCTGCCCCTATTTCATCCATCTGCGTTAATTCTATGCTTAACTGCCCGGTCTGTTTCGGCATTGCTTTATTGGAGTAAACCGAGGTACTTGAACTCGAGGCAGATTGTTATTGGGAGTGCCATCTAGTGTTATAACAGTTGATCTAGAAGTGTCGTCAAAATCTTAAAAGATATAAGGATCTGGTATCAATACAAGAAATGTTACATACAAAATATTTACAAATCAAATTACACTTTCTTAACAATTAGCTTACTTACTAATGGGGGATTGCTTCAGGGCGATTGCTTGTGACTTTGGCCTCTCCAAAGCACTTCGGATATGGAATCCCGAACATATCACATAGTCGAACTATAGTTAACAGATAGCAGCGCTGATCACTAATCACTCCATATTCTACGAATTGTCCATAGTTATAAATCTATTGGTACTTTTTTTTATTTATTTTTTTAAGTTTCGTTCTCTTGTTCTTGCGAATGTCGCTGCAGCACGGCGAGCCTCTGCTGTGTGACTTCTAAATGATGCTTCCGCCATTTTATACGGCGGTTTTGAAACCAGACTTTCACCTGCGGATTATTTCTATTTATTATTTTTAAATTAAGAACGTTTTATAGCGGCGTTGAGCGATTCTCGGTACGGGACAACTTATAAATTCGCTTTACCAATGCAAACTTCAACATGCTACAATAAGTCAAGTATAAGCTGTCGTTTAAGTGCTGGCGCTCAGAGATAAATAACAAAATGTATAATTAAGCACCTTATCATATGTAAACTGTATGCATACATACATAACTATTGCTGGGGTCGCCAATTGATTTAAAAACCAGTCAAATGTTATAAGTTACATGTTACGTAAGTTAATAATTTCAATTTCGAACAGTTTCCTAATGTTTCAAGTCTTCGCTTCTGTCGATAGTCCTCATGGCTGCCTATTTTTTTTAAATACTGTGAAACGCTTTGACCCTATTATAACCTGGTGTTAGTAAGAAAGGTAAGCCTAGAGGTAGGCACTGTATTTCAAGTGTCACTGCTGGAACACACCTATAGAGGCTCTGAGGCAGATTTGAAAACTTGCGGATGGCAGCTTTATAAAAAACCCTTTTTTTTTTTTTGGGGGGAAATGCATTTACGCACTACCCTTACCCATTGCATTAGTGAGACCGAGGTCCCCCAATGCAATTGGCAAGGGGGCACGGAGGGACGAACTCCGTGCCAGTGTGGGACTCACCCGGGCGAGAATCGCCCGGAAATACCCACTGAAACCCCCCGGGGTCGTCCGCCGCATTTGGGATGGGGGCGATACGGGATTGCACTGCATGCCACCGCGTCGCCCCCTGCGGCAAACCCACCGGGCCTCGTCCGTTCAATGGCCCAATGGGGATGGGGGAGAATATTTCTCCAACCCACCTCTTCCCCCCCCCCCTCCGAAGGGAGGCCTGGCCCAACGGTCAACATTCCGGGGGGCAGGATATACTTCCTGCCCCAACTTATATAAAAAAAAACCCTACAACAATGCTACGCTTGCAGCAGGATATTTCCTTTCACCGATAGCGTGTAAATAACATCAACGTCCATCAACGCGTTATCTGACTATAGAACCATTATCGCTTCGTTATTCGAATGACAACAATTTTCGGCGCCTTAAGCGTTCTGTGAATCTGAAGCCTTAACATGCGACTGGAAAAGTAGGTTTTTCAGAAATCTATTGCTATCGCGCCCCAAACAGAGAGTTGTAAAACACGAAAGGGACAACTGCAGCTCGGGCTGTATTAACCTATGCGAAATAGACGAAAAAACATCGCTTTGTAGCGACCTGTTTCCTCCTCCAAAACTGAACCGATTTTTAATTTTCATTCGGTTTTAGAATAACAAAGACTTTGGCTATTTTAATTTTATCCATCTGTAAGCTTTAAGCTGTAAGGGCCTTTACAGCTTCACCGTGACTTTGGAGACGAGCGCTGAAGGCACTCAGCCGCTAATAGGTAAATAGCACAAGGTAGCACCAAGGTGGTACGGACTACGGCTTGGCCGTTACCTCTGTTTAAAAATTACGCGGAATTTTGATCCTAGCTAATCTCTACATTTTTTATTTATTAATTAAAAAATAGGTTCCTTACAGGACTTATGTACCTGCGTGTTGTGTGCAGGACTGTGTGTAAGTTGTTATATCGATATATACTAATAAATAAAATTGAAGTGTCTGTCTGTAATACTATTTTTTTTTTTACTAAATAGAGATGAATTTATACACGATACGTAAGCCAAAAATGCTATTTTTAATATTTTTCTCTGTCTGTTTGTTCCGGATAATCTCAGGAACGGCTGGACGGATTTTGACGGGACTTTTATTGGTACATAGCTGAAGTTTACTCCTGGTACCTTATGGTATTTTTAATTTTCGAATATAATTAGGGGTCCGCTTAAATTAAAACTCATAAAAAATTTAATAATATCCGATTCAATGCACGGTTTTACGGGCAAGTGCTTGAAATTATGAGAAATATTTTTACTTTATCATAATACTAAAAAATATTAGGGTTACGTATAAAAAAAACGTAGTAAAGAATACGTGAAACCCGGGCGCAGCCGCGGGCCTACAACTAGTAATAAATAAGTAAGAGATAAGCTTATCACCTGTGCTTCAGTCAATTGGAGGGCGTGTGCCAGGTACAACCGTTCCGGACCGACCATGTACTGCTGCCGTTCGAATTCCGCCTCCAGCCGTTCCAACTGCTCCGGTGTGAATATAGTCCTTATCCTTTTACTACTCCTGCCCGAACTGTGATAGAAGGAAAGAAATATAAAGTAAATGAAACGAGGTAGGTCAATCATAGAACCAAACTCGACTTGGCTGCGCTTGGAAAGCTACGCAGAATGTTGTCATCCGAAATACCATAGTGTATCAAGCTTCGACCACGCTACGACCAACGCGTGTTGCCAGTGATGACATATAGCATTGAGACGTGATCGCTCACGACTAATAAGAAAACAAACGGTGATTGCATCAGAAATTTGGAGATCCGCAGAAGAACTAAGCTAACTGAAATTTCCCTAAGAATTACCCAAATTAAAATGGCAGTGTCCGGGGTACATTTATCGTAGAACCGATGCCCGTTGATACCAACGAGTTCTGAGAAGACGCAGCGTGAGAAAGCTCACAACAAAATAGACTGAGAGGATCTGGTGAAGGTCATGGGAATAGGCTGGATGCGAGTGTCACATAACGGGTCGGTGTGGAGATTCTTAGGGGAGAGATATGTCCAGCAGTGGACGTCTTTAACTGATATGATGATGAATTCAAGCTAGTGGCAAGATATAATTTAAAAATTATGTAGATTTGACAAATTATTCATTACATATCAATACACTAATGGACGAACAGAGAGAGACGAAATTACCTTCACTTAAATTTTAAATATTAGAACAATTAATGTTTAATAAATAACTTACCTGCTAGAACAGGATATCGAGTGATTTCTAGGGTTCTTCATTTGAACAATTTGTCGCATCTCTGACCTCGGGCTATCTGTAAATATATGGTTGTTACTTGATAATTTTTGTCCGCGACTTTCTTTCATGTTGACGTTAGAATCGGGGTCTTCAAAGAAGCGACTGAATCGATTTTAACAGGACTTTTTCTGACAGACAGCTGAAGTGAAATGCGCGTAATTTAGGCTACTCTTATTTTTGGAAAATAATTCATTATAAACAAAGTAAATGTTCACATAAATACTGGGAAGTGTTTAAATTTGTGAGTGATATCTTTGCTTTCTTTGTCAATAATAAAAATAATTTGGCCCCCGCACCAAAATCGGATTCATTTTTTCCAGTGATTGTTTAAAAACTATATTATGCATTGGTTGGGCCAGTTAGGTGGTTTAAATCTGCTAGATGCGCTGTATAATTGAATATTTTTCGCGGTCTTCATCTTAAACGCATGCCACTTGAGGTTTCTTCTTCTTCGATTATGGCAATTTGTGTTCAAACAATTCAAAATCAAAATTTATTTATTCAATTTAGGCCCTGAGAAGGCGTTTATGAACGTCTAAAACACTACCACTAATTAGTGCCAATGTTATGTATGTAACATGTATTTTTAATCTTGTATCAGCGTTACTAAGCTCCAGCAAAACTGTGGCTCATCCTGCTAGAACTTTCCATGGAGCTTAGTCGACACCTCAGAATAAATGTTACGGGTTATCTTATATAATAAACTTAACCTGTACACAATAACCAAACGTTATCACACTAAACGCGACCAATATTACATGATATAAAGTCAAATACATATATTTAATAAATTAAAATGACATTGGCACTAATTGTTTGAAAACAATTTGCCATAATCGAAGAAGAAGAAGACATGAGAAGGTTTTATTTTAACCAATTAACAATCAAATGCAAATAAAATTGTTAGCGTTTTTATGAATTATGGTCGAATTTCGATCACGGGCGAGCACTAGTTAGGATAGATGTGTCTGGTGTTTGAACCATTTACACTTTGAGATTAATTACTTTAAGAAGCTCGCAAATACATAAGTTAGCATTATCAAAAGGTCCTTCAATAATTTCTACTCTTAGTTTTCTATTACTTAATTTGTTTTTTTTTGCATTTCCGAGGAAATAGAGTATATCTGTGGCATTCTATATTAAATCAACCATTTTTGACCTCCAACCCCTTTCGATTTGGCTGAAAGTCAATTAACTTTTTCTAACCTATGAAAAACGATAACCAGAATTGTTAACCAATCTCAAAAAAGTGATGAGTTTGAAAAAAAAAAAAAAAAACGGCAATTTTTTTTTCAAATTGCCTTAACTTTAACTTCGTACAAATTATTGGTATAATAAAGAATTCATTCATTAAAGACTTCATTTTGTTAAAAATTGGTCTATCGTGACGTATTTATTTATTTTTCAGACGTTCGCCTTTTTTGAGAAAGATTTTTTTAAAGATCCGATAACTTAATTTTTCTACATTCAGTAGATCTAAATTTTCAATCAGGCGTCCGCATGCTAGGCGCTTTGTGGACCAAGTTTGATTTTTATTTTTGAAATCATATTTTATTACTAGCTGTGTGACCGCGGCCGGCGTAATTTTAATACCAGAAGTAATCAAAAAGCAGTCCCTTGCTTCAGTCCTTAGTTTTACTGACATTAAGCACTACGTCAAGGAAGAAAGAAAACATTTATTCCTCAAAAGAGATACAAAAAAAACATACCGAAAAGAATCAAAATAAATGATACCCTAAAAAATACACAGAATACCAAATTAGCCTATATGCGTATATATATATAACCCACCAGCGCATCTCATCAGATGAAAGGATCTCAAGCTCAGCATATGCTGAAGTACCAAGGGATACTCAGCGCTGATTTTCAGCTGTAGCTCAGACCGAGTCACGGAACTTCAGTATATAAACTTTATAAAATTACAATTAAGAAGACACACGGTTGGAAAGTAGGTATTTCAGAAATCTATTGCTATCGCGTTGTGCCCCAAAGAAAGAATTATAAAGCACGAAAGGGACAACTACAGCTCGGGCTGATTTTACCGTATGAAAAGCAGACGAAAACATCACTTCGTAGTAACCTGGTTTCTCCTCCAACAATGAACTGCTTTTGTTATTTTCTTTCAGCTTTAGAATAATAAAGACTTTAATAAAGGTTTTTTTTAAATTTTATTCATCTAATATGATTGACGAACATCTGAGAATGACGGTAAAAAACGGGTAATTTTTTTCATTATCAAATTTACTAGAATAACAATTTATGGAAAAAATCAATAACGTACGGGCATGGTGGTGTTGAAAATATATTATTTGGTATAAAAACATTTACCATAATGCTATTATACAGGGAGGAAATAGGGGACAAAGTTTGTATGGAATAAATGCTGCTAGGATATCCTCTTAAACTAAATTGTGAAAATTATTTCATACTTAGTCTACACACATAAGGTTATCATAGGTGTAATTTATAAGGGTATATAATAAATTAATTAACATTGCATAAAAGATTATTTTCGATACGATACGATAATATATAACACACTAGTATAAACATATATAAATAATCTATAAGTACTAATAAATAAAATTGACGACAGGCGACAGGAAATATACATAGTGTAACATAAGGCGATGTAAATTAAATTTAAGTTTAGTTAAGTAGATAAAGTGAGAGAAAAAAAAGATAAAGAAAAGAATATAGAACAAGAGGCAAAAGAAAAAGCCTAGAAAAGAATAAAAGGGAAGAAAAAGGAGAGAAGATTAATTACGATTAATTACGCGAGTCTTAACCAAAGTCCCTGATTATGTTAGGGGATAAAAAAATAATAAAAAAATAAAAAATAAAACAGAAGTGTAATGTCGAAAGTATTTTTTTTACTAAACAGATGATATGAATGTATGTATGTATACGATACCTATACAATAAAATTCAATTTTTAATGTTTCTGTCTGTTTGTTGTCTGTCAAACGGGTGGACCGATTTTGACGGGGCTTTTTTTTTTTTGCTAGATAGCTGAAGTTACTTCGCGTACCTTAACCAGGCTTTAATTTTTCGAAAATAATATGAGTACCGCGTAAAAACAAATTAAAACTCATGATATTATGAATAAAGTTCGATTCAATGCACAGTTTTACAGAAACATATTTGAATTTTGTCAGAAATATGTTCGCTTATTATTATTAGTAGCAAAAAAAAAAAATTAGGAAAAAATAATTATGATTTCGTATAAAAAATTGATACGCAGTGAAGAATCTATGAAACGCGGGCGCAGCCGCGGGTACACAGCTAGTTGGAAATAATAACGCGGAACATTCATTCTGAGTTGTCAGAAATCCTGGAAAATACTAGTCAGATGGTTGCCATTTTATTAGAGCGTTGAAGCAATTAATACTAAAATATCGTTACCCATATGACACTGGCAGAATCATCTATGTAACTCAGAGATTGCCATAAAATAAAAAGAATATGGAAAATAATTAAAAAGGAATAGTCGCGAGCAGCCTTTGCTTAACGGCGTCATTTACATCATGGGGTTGTTAATAAAATGAAAGGTGAAATACGAAGAAAGGGCTGTGTAATTAAAGTGAACGAGGGGTCACCCTAATACCAGTTAACTGGCATATTAAACCGGTAGAAGTTGACTGTAGTGGATTATTACTTAGGCTGGCGTGCATCATCTAAGCTTATATTTGACAAAAGTCAAATCCGTAGTTAAATCTACAGTTAGGCAAAAACGTGTTGCACCATCTGAGTTTAGCTTAAATTACGTCATAATTTAACTGTAAACGTAACCCACGAAATTTGGGCGTTTACAATTTAAGCCAAGTTTATTTCAATTGTCATGACATCTGCCAACGATATTTTAGACAGCCTATTATTTACATTGTACAAAAATATGTCTCCATTGTAAGATATTTTATGGGAATCGTCTTCTATAGATGTTTTGTCTTTTTGTCGCAAGCTAATACCATCAGGTTTTTTTTACATAAAATAATATCCTTGTTTATCAATAAGTGTTTGAATACTTAATATTACTCAGTATCAATAATAATTAACATGTCTTTCATTAGGAGATATATTACATTAATAAATGTAAGACAAATATTTTTTTTTTATTCTTGATAAACTTACTTGGTTTTTACAGTTAATATGATTTGATCCATAACGAAATATATCCAAAATCTTCATTTTGGTCCAAACTGACAACAATAACAACACGTTTGTTTTCTATTTATCAATATTGTTTTTGACATTTTTTACGATGTTATCATACATAAAATATTTTCCTTAATATTTATTAGGAGATTGATGTCTCTTTCAACTGACAACTCTTTTAACTTTAACCCTAACTAAAAGTTGGGTTGTGCACTCGAAACTTTGCTACTGCTATGGTTAAAGATATAGTAAAGATTAAGTTTAAATTTAAACTTTACTATAACTGGAGATTTCGTGCACTCCACCCTTATTGTTAAACTAGTTGTAACTGTTGTTAAAATTAATGTTAACCAGCTGTGTGCGCGCGTCTTCGTCCGCGTTTCATACAATTTACACTGCGTAATATAGTTTTTAATTTTTTTTATACGGACCCTGTTAATTATATTCCAAAAAATTTTTTTACTACTAACATTTAGCAAAGATATTCTCACAAGTTCAAATACTTGCCGGTAAAATTGTGATAAACTAACCAGCCGCGGGGACTGCAGATAGAAATGAAAACACTAAACTATGGAAAAACTGTTCTCTTAAGAGGACATGCGGTCGGAAAAGTAGGTATTTCAGAAACCTATTGCTATCGCTTTGCGCCCCAAAGAAGGAATAGGGGCAACTGCAGCTCGGGCTGATTTTACCGTATGCAAAATAGACGAAAACATCACTTCGTAGTAAGCTGTTTCTTCCTCCGAAACAAAACCGATTTTTAATTTTCTTTCAGTTTTATAATAACGAAGACTTTGGCTATGCCTGTAAGTTTTCCTTGTTTTTAAACATATTCATCAAATTTGTTTGACGAACGTCTGAAAATGATGGTATAAATCGAGCATCTTTTTCATTTTCAAAGGCTCCTACAATAACTAATTTATGGAAAAAATCAATAACGTACGGGCATGGCGGCGGTGGATATATATTATTTTATATAAAAATATTTACCATAATGTTATTATCCAGGGAGGAAACAGGTGACTACGTTTATATAGAATAAATGCCGCTAGAATATCCTTTTAAGGTTTAAATTTTATAACTTTTTAATTGTATTTTTTTTACATTATGTGGTTATATGTAAATTTTCATCTAGTTTATTAAAATTCAAAACATTCGATAGGCTGCGTAACGTATACATTTTATTATTTACTATTATGTTAAAGAAAAGTACCGGGAAAAGATCAATAATGAACAAAATGTTAGTTATTCATCCAAATTTATTTTATCGCCTTCAAATGAATAATTATAATTAATTATGTATAATTTTTTTATACGGAACCCTAATTATTTTCAAAAAATTAAACTATACTAAGATAGGCAAAATAACTTCAGCTATCTGTCAAAAAAGTCCCGTTAAAATCGGTCCAGCCGTTCCGGAGACTACCCGGAACAAACAGGAAGACAGACAAAAATTTTAAAATTTGCCTTTTTGGTTTAGGTATCGTATATACATTCATATCTATTTTGTAAAAAAAAACATCACATTACAAACAGACACTTTAATTTTATCTATTAGTATTGATTAGCAGTGCCCGCGGCTTTACCCGCTTAAAATTTTGACAATTTCTAGCATATGTTCTCCCCCTGGATACAATATATGTCATTACCAACTTTCATCAAATTTGGTTCATTCGTTTTTGCGTGATTGCCAAACAAATTCATGAACATATATAAACAAACCGACAAAATTTATTTAAATTATCGTAATGCGTTCTGTGTTCTGTGTCTTGTTAGCCTTTTATTATAAGTACAGATTAATATGACATTGAAAAAAAAACTTTCTATGCATGTCTTTGTGCGTGTAGATAGGTACGTTCGGATTTAACTCGAAAACGACTTTGAAAAAACTTTGTACAGAGAAAACCAAGAAACTGTAAATAGGCAAGGAACGGTTTATAATTCGTTAAAAATAATAATCAAGAAAATTCATTTTCGGCTCTAACTCAAAAACGCTTGACCGATTTTGATAAAATATTGTGTCCATAAAATAGAACTTAATTGCCAAATAGTTTACGTAATATTTGAACGTACAGTTAGGCCGGCGTAACCCAAAAACACCGTCAACACCAATATCGGAATACTAATAAATATAATCGAAGTGTCTCATTGTAATGTCACATTTTTTTTACTAAATACGCATTTATATATACGATATAAAAAAAAAATTTCGAAAAATGTCGTCTGCCTGTCTGTCTGCTTGTTCTGCTGTCTCCGGAACGGCTGGACCTATTTTGATTGAACTTTTTTTTGCCAGGTAACTGAAGCACGAAGAAAAATTCATCTGTCGATGATGATACGAAAAATTATATTGGGTAAAAGACCACCATATTTATTTAAAAAAACGCTACACGTGCTAGGTTTGCAGATAATGCATCGATTCCGACACATATAAAAACGGCATTTAGGGGTTGCTTCAAATTCGCTGCGACAAAGATTTGGAACGACCTCCCCCCACCATTGCGGAGCATCAGTATATCCCAATCGACATTTAAATTACACATCCAGAGAGCATATTTAAAAAAAAACAAACAGAAATGACCGAACTTTGAAGTCCTTCTTAATCACATGCAGTTTATGTTGAGTCTACTAGAGGATTTATCACTTTCGTTATTGTCATTTATGTTTTTTCTTCCCTTTATATTTATATATATGTACGTGTGTATGTACACACATATATGCATGTGTGTATGTATATATATGTATATACGTGTGTATATATAATAATAATAATAATAATAATTTATTAGACCAAAAAATCACACAATCTTATACATTATCAAAATAAACACAGAAGTTTTGTGAGCATAACTTAATGATTTTACACATCTGCCTGCCAAACTAGGATTCCCTGTATCTTGGCAGTAGGTTTCGCTCTGTTGACAAGTGCCCATCTGCCGCTTCAATATTCAACATAAGGATATTAATTAATAAGATGTGTAAGTGAGTGTAAGTGTAAATAAATGTAGGGTGAACCCAACAAATACAGTATGTATGTGATGTGTGTCAGAGTGTACGACCGTGTATGTATATATATGTTTAGGATTAATGTAACTTAATTAAGACAATATAACATATATTTTAGCTATTTTAGTAACCGGTTTTACTTATGACTAGGTTTCCTATGTACTTATTCAATAATCTTTAAGAATTCTTCAGTTTCGTTGAACGATTTATTCATAAGCCATTTTGTTATAATTTTTTTACATTGGTTGATTGTTTTATCATATATAAATACATCACGATTTATTTTATTGTATAAATAGTCCCCGAGAAAACAGAAAAATCTGTGGGAGAAAGCTGTATTAAACTGGCTGGTTTTACATACAATATCTTTTCGACGTCTAGATACGCTTGCGTTGGGGGCTCATATATTATCGTCGAGTGTTTTTTTAATATAAGTTGCAAAAGAAACAATTGACGAATTGTCAAATATATGTTAATTTTTCATGTACTCAGAACTTATATATTATTTCTCCATTACATATATTCGAGTGTTCGAATGTTATAGCAATTAGAATAGGTTACGGGCCGAGCGGCTGCACAAAATTGTAATTATTTAAGCATGTATCGGAGGCTGGGGCAGGCTGAAAATCAGCGCTATGTGGTAATGCCGCCTAGCAGCAGCTGAGCTTGTCCCATTGCCAAAATTATTAGATCACGCCTTGATTATTTATTGTGTTTTGGTAATAAATCGTTTTTATTATTGTTATTATTAATTTAGGCTAGTTTTGTTTTTCGAAAATAAATAGGGTTTCGCTTAAACAATAAAACAATTGAAATTGTGAATAAACTAGGATTAAACGCACAGTTTTACCGTCTGAGAAATATCTTTGCTTTCTGTTAGTACCGATAAGACTTTAGGAAAATAATTCGGGTTCCGTGTAAAAAATATTCAAACTTATAATGTTGTTAACAAAATACGATTTAATTGTCAGCACCGTGAAGATATTATTTCGCAATGATCATTTAAAAAACTATATTATTTCTTAAAAAATATATGAAACTTGGACGGAATCGGGGTCACACAGCTAGTGTTAAATAAAGTTAAATCTAAGAACGCTGACAATACCCAATATATGTGATTGATTCACAGTCACCGTCATTATATTGGCCTAGATCTAAGTACCACGGGTGATGATTCATAATTAGCTCTGCGATATAATTTTTTTAATAGGTACAGCTAGCCCTACCATCCCATAATTTATACTAATAAATAAAATAGAAGTAATTTCTGTTTGTAATGTCAACATATATTTTTTTTTACGAAATAGATATGAATGTATTTACGATAGGTACCGATTTCAAAAATACAAATTTTAAATTTTTTGTCCCTCTGTCTGTTTGTTCCGGGTAATCTCCGGAACGGCTGGACGGATTTTGACGGGACCTTTTTTGGTAGATAGCTGAAGTTACTCCGGGTAACTTATAGTACTTTTAATTTTCGGAAATTATTAGGGTTCCGCGTAAAAAAATGGAATAAAATCCAATGCCAACTGCCAATGCTGTGAATTTATGGGAAATATTTTTATTTTATTTTAGTACTAAAAAAGGTTAGAAAAGTAATTAGAGTACCGTATAAAAAATTTAAACGCATTGAAGAATATATAAAATGCGGGCGTAGCAACGGTCACACAGCTAGTTTTATGAATAAGTTTGATATGTCGATTAGCCCACATCTCTGTGCTTCCACTAACATTATTAAAACTACGATTTGTATAGTTTTTTATATGACAAAAAAAAAATGATATATATTATATTTATGAAAAAAAAAGAACCAGATCGAGTTTCTCGCCTGCGCTCTTCTCGACTGGGTTGTTTTCCGAACCGGTGGTAGTGTTTTAGACGTTCATAAGCGCCTTCTTAGGGCCTAAATTGAATAAATAAATTTTGATTTGATTTGAGCCAAAAAATGAGACAATAGGAAAACTTTCCATTGTTTGGCGTAAACGCCAGGATAGTGCTCACGGGGTTAAGAAAGATTGAAGCGATAATGGCGCAGTTGATAGTGCCGTCGGATTTCGCACTCCTATCCAACTCTAAAATCAACCTCAGCCTTATGTAAAGGAAAACATCGTGAGGAAACCACAAAGCATGGTGGTAAGACATTTACTAATCCTAAAAACCTGTCACCAAATACCAATTAGGCGTATTCCGGCAGCATCCCTTGAGAACCAGTACCAGTAGATTTAGTGTGTCTACCATCCTGGACCACATCGTCACTTAACATTCGGTGAGATTGTGATCAAATCACTAAACCTTCTTGAAATGTAATCAGTGGCTGTTGATGCTTCTCTCAAAGTATTTCGCGAAACGTCTTGGTCACCTGGTAATCTAGTGCCCTCATACAATGAACCACCCAGAACCGGTTAAATCTGGTCTCGCATGGTTGCTGTTCCGCGCATTTATTTTCATATATATAGCCTATACCGTGAAAAAACTATCGGAAGAAAGTTCGAACCTTGCCTCAATGCCGTCGGAACACCGACCATGTTCCGAAATCCGTCGTTCAGCCTCTGGACATCATGACCGGAGTATAGATAATTCTGCAGTTGCCTTTGATTCTGCTGCAGCCTCTCCTGGACTGTCAGATTCATGACATCCTCATCGGGACCCGCCAGGCCCAGGATCGCGGCAATGGTAAAGGATTTTCCCCCTAAATTGGTCGATTTCCCTGTTAAATCCACACCGAACGTCGAATGGCTGCTGTCGCCGTCGTCCAGCGCGGAAACCGGCGATGAACGATCATTATCCGTGTTAAATTTCTCCTCGGATAAAATCCGCCCGTTCTGTTGATACGACACCGCTAACAGATCCGTTAAATTCGTCGGATATATCGCGTTCTGACGTTGTTCCATCATTTTTTTATCGACTTCTTATTTTGTTTTTTTTTTTTTTTTAATTTGTGATTTATTTGAAACGTATTTTTTGTCGTTTTTATAATTCTCATCTTGGCAACACTATTTTTTTAAATATAATTAATTATCGTTTGTATTTGTAATTTTTTTTAAATTAACGTTGTAACACTGACCACAGATTATTGTCGACTTTAAGTAAATGTCAAGTTAATTAGAGGTTTTATTTAGTGAGGAAGTTAATATAACGAATTTAATAAAGACACGAGCGCGTCGGTCGAATTTCACAGCGACATTGTGGTTTACGATTTAAAATAGATAGAATTTTAATTTTCCCCCCTTAGGGCGTGGCCAGACGTGATCGGTTTTGCGGGAAAAAATGACATCGTACAAAACGGTCAATTGGGGGGTGCATGATTATTACCGATTTGTATCAGGGCGGTGGGGTTGAAATTGGATGTTGGGATTGGTCGGTGTTACGCATGCGCTTGGTGGGGCGTGGCCAGATTTAGGGGGTGTGGTGCAGCAGTGATTTGCGGTCGACAAAGCCTTTGATTGAAGCAGGGTCGCTTTTAGACACTTGTAAATAAAATTGAAGTAATATCAAAGTGTAAAATCAAAATAATAACTTTTTACATTACATTACATTTACATACATACATATGCTCACGCCTGTTTTCCCCGAAGGGTTAGGCAGAGGTGAAATGGCGAACTACACCACCCACATTTCGCCGAGCTTAGTTCCGTCCCAGCTGTGACAGGGGGCGAGCCTGTCGTCATATCGGGCACAAATTCCAAACTCCGAGATGATACTGAGTAGAAAAAACCCAATATCACTTGACCCGACCCGGGGATCGAACCCGAGACCTCAGAACGGCAGTCGTATGTAATACAACTGCGCTACCGAGGCAGTTTGAATGTACATTACATTACATTTGAATGTATTTAATGAGAAAATCCTGAGGAAACTATAGCATGTTGGTAGGGCATTTTCTAATGATGCCCGCCTGGGCACTTACCACCTTCAAGTTTGAAAACATGTCACCAAATACCAATAGGTGTGCTCTGACACCATCACTTCAGAACCAGTACCTAAGTTTTTGTCTTTACCATCCTGGACTACATCGTCACTTAACATCAGTTGAGATTGGGGTCAAAGCACTGTGCCTATATCGTGTAAAAAATATGTATATACGGTACCTTTAAAAAATAAAATGTTTAAAATTTTGCTCGCTGTCCGTTTGTTCCGGCCAATCTCCGAAAAAGCGGGACCAATTTCGACGATACTCTTTTGGCAGTTAGCTGAAGTTACTCCGCGTGAAATTTGGTTACTTTTATTTTTCGAATATAATTATGGTCTCGCGTAAAAAAAGAACTTTTTGAAGTTGTCAATAAAATCCGATTCAATGCACAGTTTTACTAGCAGGCTGTTTGAATTTATGAGAAATATTTTTACTTTCTGTTAGTAAAAATACAATTTTAGGAAAATAAATGTAAATGTTTAAACTTCATATAGTGTTATATATATATTTCGCATCCGGGTCAATAGTTCGGAATATCAACGATACACAAACGTCAAAGTGACGTGTACAGAGCCTAGATTGGAGAGGAGGGTAAACGTTAATAAAAGAACGTGCACTCTGTATTCGAAGATTATTATTACGGTACTATCGGTTGAATAAGCAACACTAGCCTAGGAACTGTACTGTGTATATTGAAACGTATTTAGAGTCAAGCTGTATTGTGATTTACCTACACTGTGTAATAAAAATTAGTATTTGGAACATACGAAGTATTTATTTCTCCCTGCTGATGCCCACAATGAGCGTCCGTGAAGATAACGAGTCTCCGATATATATATATATGTATATATATATATATATATATATATATATATATATATATATATATATATATATAGGGCTGGCTGAAAAACAGCGCCGTTTTTATGGCGACAGTAAAAAAGCGACAAATGCTGACGTCAGTCCTTATAACCATATGTTTTTAATTTGTTCATATGCTTAATTGTAGATTTTCCTTCATAAAATTCTGAGCAGAATACGATTTAATGGACAGCAACATAAAATACATTATTCACCAATGTTTTTAAAAAAAATTGTATTACGCAGTGAAGAATATATGAAACCCCTAGTACTAAAATATATCTATATAGTATTATATATATACATCTCTTGAATCTTTGGGATCATTTATGACATGTCATCTCCACAACATCTCGGAGACTCGGAATCCTAAACAGAGTGCGACGGTTTATCCAGCCCGAGCAGCTGTACCTTCTTTATAAGGCCCAGGTTCGCCCGTGCATGGAATACTGCTCGCACCTCTGGGATGGATCCGCTAAATATCTTATCGATGCCTTACACAGGTTACAGAGGCGTGCTGTCCGCATAGTAAATGATGCAGGTATCACCAATTCCATAGAACCGCTTCAATTACACAGGGACATAGCCTCTCTAAGCATTTTCTACCGCTTGTATCATGGCGAGTGTTCTGAAGAGCTCTTTGATCTGATCCCCTCCTCTCCTTTCCATAACAGAACCACGCGGGCAGGACTTCGGTGTCACGGTTTCACGGTGACACCCATAACTTCAAGAACCAAAAAGTTTGCTGACTCATACTTTTGTCGCACTGTGAGGTTATGGAACCGTCTTCCTGTCAGCGTGTTCCCTCCTTCATATGATATTGGGTCCTTCAAAAGAGGCGTGAAGAGGTATTTAAGCAGGCCAGCATGACAGCGGTGACTGGCAGTGAACTCTGTTCAGTGTCAGTCATCGCTGTTTTGGATTGCACTGTGCTTACCATCAGGTCCAGTGCAGTCACTGTGCTGTCCATTATAAAAAAAAAAAAAAATGCTTACATATCGTTCAGTGTAATACAGCTTAAAACATATATACCTAGCATTGCGCTATGCCACAAATAAAAAGACATATATAGCCTCTGTGATGTACTCACGAAGTCTATGACTCGGAAAGAAATATTATCGATGATCAACGGGCATTCGGGCGTTTCCTGGGCCTGGGGCTGGGTACCTATGCCACATTGTCCTCAATCATCATACTAAATATATATTATAATTATAAGTCATATTATAAAAGTATGGACATGTGATGCGCAGGGAGAAAGAGAATGTTGTAAGAAAGGTATTGGATATGAATGTGGACGGTTACATGGGAAGGGGAAGACCAAAGAAAAGATGGATGGATTTTGTGAAAGATGATATGTTTAGAAAAGGAGTGAATGCGGAGATGACAACAAATAGAGAGGAATGGAAGAGGAAGACATGTTGCGCCGACCCCAAATAAAAATGGGAAAAGGGTAGGGAGATGATGATGATGATTATAAAAGTAATAAATTAAGTAATAACAAGTTTATAATATTGAACTTTTTTATTTCGCTGTGCCAAGTGCTGGTACACGACAGCCTCGCTGAGCGTCTTCAATGTCTGTATCGTGATGAGTGTTCTGAAGAATTCTACAGAGGTAAAAGAATCTACAACCTTATCTCTCGATCTCCTTTCCATAACAGAACGACCCCGCACACTCTCCAGGTCCCCCTCAGGCGGCGACCCAAGACGTGTCTCGTTCCCCAACTGGGGAGGCTCTTGATGTCGCCGCCAGCGCGATACAGTAACACTGATACATTGAGTATTACACCCACAACACTCCATACACACTCCTGCACACTACACGCAGGTACATAGCTCCTGGGGTGCCGGTGTCAGACAACCTCCTCGTGGTGCACCCTGGGCAACGGCAGTCCTTCTGACTGCCGGCTAATAGTCTGACCGGGCGGCTGGGCGAAAGCCCACTTTTTTTGAGGGGGGGGGAGAGAGGTGATTACTGCGGTCGCAGTGATCACTCCTTTTCCCTCCGGAAGGTAATGCCTCTTTCAGAGGCGGGCGAAGAGGTGGGGTAGAGAAGTTCACCCCCACCCCCGATGGGCCATTGCACAGACGGGCCTGGTGGGTTTGCCGCAGGTGGGCGACGCGGCGACATGCCTTGCAACCCTGTGTCGCCCCCTATCTCAAATGCGGTGGACGGCCCCGGGGGGTTTTAGTGGGTATTCCCGGGCTCTTCTCGCCCGGGTTTGAGTCACACACTGGCACGGAACTCTTCACTCCGTGCCCCCTTACCTATTGTATTGGAGGGACTCAGGTCCCACTAATACAATAGGTAAGGTGAGTGCGTAAATGCATTTCCCCCCGTCAAAAAAAAAAAAAGGTACATACGTCCTGTAAGGAACCTTTTTATTATTATTAAGAATACAATGTAAAATAAAAATAAAAATGTAGGGATAACTAGGACACAAGGCGCAAAAGAGTTTGCAATCTAAGGTGACGGCCAAGCCGAGGTTCGTACCATTTTGGTAACCCTTGTGGTAGTCACCTTTTGCGGCTGAGTGCCTTCAGCACTCGCCCACAAAGTTCGGTGAAGCTGTTAAGGCCCTTCCGGTCAAACAGCATTAGCTAGGTACAAAAAAAATCGGCATGTACAGAAAAAAATCACAAACACTTACCGTGTACACGTTTATACGTAAGACAGCCGTTGAAGGCTGACCGCTGACGTAATAGATTCTACACGCATAAATAGACACGAATCTACAAGTTTCCCACTACCAAAAACACTCTTTCATGTCAAAAATAAAAATATAAAACATCTTGATTCGTACCTGAGTGTTTTGCCACCCCTAACCACCTTCTTCACCTCTCGCCTCCTACACCTCCTCCACGACGACTCGCCAGTCGTAAAACAATTTAATATCATAATCATTGCCCGATACAATCGACATGAAACCGAAAATGTTTGTGGACGCGTCAAAATTACAAATCACATATTTCATTTCATTAAATTATTTTTCATTTGGCCAGTTTTCTTCATGCTTAATTAATGGCAGCCATAGACCTAGTATAGCGAAAACATATTATGTCTATGATGGCTGGCTGCATGGTCTTGGTACCTTTGCTTATTCCTTAATAAGGAATAAACAGAACCAAAAAAAATGTCTATGTTGACAACCATGTGTGAGCGTACAAAATCATTATCTGCCAATGTCAATTAACTTCTTCTTCTCCGTCCCCGATCCCGTTATAGTGGTCGGATCTCCTCACAATTTTGCACCATGTTGATCTTTCTTGGGTTGTCATTTCAGGCAACTGGGCTGTCTGAGGTCTCATTTAGTATTTCAATTAATTGCCAATGTCAATTGACTCTTTTTTTTTTAAACCAGCTATTGCTGTTGACCTGAAGGTATTTTATAGCTTCACCGAAATTTGGAGCGAGTACCGAACGCACTTAGCCGCCGTCAACTCAATGGTATTAAGTATACTTATATTATAGTAATAAATAAGATGAACATGATTTCTGGAATTTTACTTAAACTGCATGAACAGTCTGAAATATAACCTCAAAATATATATTTATCACAAATTGAAACACCTCCTAATAACACTGTGCATTAAATCGAATTCTATTTACAATTTCATTAGTTTTAATATTGTTACGCGGAACCCTAATTATTATCGAAAGGTACAAGCAGGTTAAGTTGCGAGGAATCGCGTTAAAATCGACCCCAACCGTTCCGGAAATTAGCCGAAATAAACCGACAGACTAAAATTTTAAAATTGTGTTCTTATGTACTGCTAATGCTAAATAGCAAATAGTGATGCGCAGAGAACAGAACGTTGTGAGAAAGGTGTTGGGTATGAATGTTATATAGACAGACACGGGAAAGACCAAAGAAAAGATGAACAGATTGTGTGAATGGTGATATCTTTAGGAAGAGAGTGAATGCAGAGATGACTGCAAAAAGAGAGGAATGGAAAAGGAAGACGTGCTGCGCCGACCCCAAATGAGAATGGGAAAAGGGTAGGGAGATGATATGTATTTAGTAAAAAGTAATTATTTGGATAGTACAAACAGACACTTTAATTTTACATATTAGTTATAGATTTCAAATAATTTACAGTTTTTAAATTAACCGCGTTAGACCTTTTTTTTTTTTTTTGACGGGGGGAAATGCATTTATGCACTACCCTTATCTATTGTATTTAGGGGATAAAAATCCCCCAATACAATAGATAAGGGGGCACGGAGTGACGAGCTCCGTGCCAGTGTGGGACTCACCCGGGCGAAAATCGCCCAGAAATACCCACTAAAACCCCCCGGGGCCGTCCGCTGCATTTGGGGTGGGGGCGACACGGGGTGGCTTTCGCAAGCACCGCGCGTCGCCCCCTGCAGCGAACCCACCGGGCCTCGTCGTGCAATGGCCCAGCGGGGATGGGGGAGTGTACGCACTTCTCAACCCCACCTCTTCGCCCACCTCCCGTAGGAGGTATGACCTAGATAGGATATAATTCCTGCCCCCCCATAACACCGCGTTAGACCTAATTGAAAGATTTTTTTTTTTTTTTTACACGGGATAGGCTCTATTTTGACCGTAATCTCAACTGATGTTAAGTGACGATGTGGTCCAGGGTGGTTAACACACTAAGCCTAGAGGTACTGGTTCTCAAGTGATGCCGCTGGAACACACCTATTGGTGTTTGGCGACAGGTTTTCAAACTTAAGGGTGGTAGCTACCCAGGCGGGCATCATTAGAAAATGCCCTTTTTTTTTTTTTTTTTTTTTTTTTTTTTTTTTTTTTTTTTTTTTTTTTTTTTTTTTTTTTTTTTTTTTTTTTTTTTTTTTTTTGAAACGGGGGAAATGTATTTACGCACTACCCTTATCTATTGTACTTAGGGGATCAGAGTCCCCCAGTACACTAGATAAGGGGCACGGAGTGACGAGCTCCGTGCAGTGTGGGACTCACCCGGGCGAGAGTCGCCCGGAAATACCCACTAAAACCCCCCGGGGCCTTCCGCTGCATTTGGGATGGGGGCGACACGGGATGGCTTTCGCAAGCACCGATTAGAAAATGCCCTACCACCATGCTATGGTTTTCCTCACAATGTTTTCCTTCACCGAAAGCTCAGTCCGATTTTAGAGTCGGATAGGTGGGGATCGAATCCGCGTCGATCGACGCGGAATCTGGCCGATACACCCGTTGCGCCATCATTACTTCAAAAATTAAAGTTTAATCTAAAATAGTCGAATGTTCTGCATTGAATAAGTGGACCTCAAGAAACAAGAAATGTTTTTGTTTTTCTTCAAACTATCTGATGCTGTTTGAAATTGTTCTATAAAAAATATGGCGCACAAAAGATCCTAGAGAAAACTTCAGAACGGGGATATTATTTTCCACGATTGACTCACAAAAACACGGTTTCTCTCTGAACCCAATTTTAAAGTCGACGCGAACTAAGTCGCTGGCGGAAGTGACATGTTCATTTTTGGCGGAATCTCTTTTTGCTATTTACCAACTATGTCATTATTTCATTAACTTGCGTATTTAACTCCACATTATGTAATTTTAGATGAGTTTTGCGCGATACAATTTGGTTATTGTGCACAAGTGAACTATATTGAAAATAATAACGCGAAACGTTTACTCCAAGGTGCCAGGAAAATTCCATTGAAAGTTCTTCTCATCGATTAAAAACGTTGTTCTTATGACACTGGTAGAATTGTATAACTCATAGATTACAATTAATTAGAGAAAATGTAAATATATTATTTGTGTAACTACTATTTAGACGATCCCGTCCAGCATCCCATCAGAAACAATTAATGCTTAACCCTTTCACGACCAAGGGAAACATTTTTCCCCAGTGGAATATTGGTGACTGTATATTTAACTATAACATTATTTGACTTTAAAATTTCCCCACAAAATTCTAAATAAGCTATAGTTTCTAACGTTTACACCTCTTTTTAAGTGGAGGAATGTATTAACGCATTTTCATATATACTCTACGTTTAAAAAAATAAACAATTGAATAGTAATATTTACTCTCCGATATCTTATGGTCCTGAAAGGGTTAAGTGATATTTTGAGGACTTCTTATAAACGTCAAAACACTACTAGCGGTCCGGAACAACAACCCAGAAAAACCATCACTGATCTAACTCTAAATGTGGTTGATCGTTTTTTTTTATATCCTTTAATTTTGTAAAAGTCAACTCAAGTCGACCTCCTGTCTGTCCGTTAGTTCGTTTACATTAAATAGTATCCACGAGTATATGAAATAAGTGATCTGAATAATAAAGAAAATAAGCAGTCACGGGAGCTGAAAATTCGAAACTTCGGAAAAATTGTGTTCCTTTTTAATATTTAAACTTCATCATTGTCCGGTTTTTAATTCTATCTGAAGTCCGAGTAATCTACTTTACATTTTCATATCGTTTATTCATAATCAAAACATACGATATAATGCGTAAGTATAAAACTTAAAATTTATCTCTAAGCGAGTTACCGCACCGTAACCCGCGTCACCGTCAGTACAAACCGTGGGACTGCTGACCGTGCGGATTCCATACCGTGGGAAGCCACTTCGCGACTTCTTAGAGATATAATTCATTGCTATGTAAATTCAGTCTTGTTCAGAACCTCTAATTGTGATAACCTAATAATAATTGTAATTTAAAATAAATAAATTCTTTTTTTATTAAACTGTCGTACCGCCTATCATAACTAGCGCTCTATTTTTTTTCTTCTAACCTAGCTAATGCTGTTGACCGGAAGGGCCTTTTTTTTTTTGTCGAGGGGAAATGCATTTACGCACTACCCTTACCTATTGCATTAGTGAGACCGAAGGCCCCCAATGCAATAGGTAAGGGGGCACGGAGGGACGAGCTCCGTGCCAGTGTGGGACTCGGCCGGGCGTGAAGCGCCCGGAAATACCCACTAAAACCCCCCGGGGCCGTCCGCCGCATTTGGGATGGGGGCGACACGGGGTGGCTTTCGCAAGCACCGCGTCGTGACCGGAAGAGCCTTAACAGCTTTACCGAACTTAGTGGGCGAGTGCTGAAGGCATTCAGCCCCATAGGGTAACTAGCACAAGGCACTTAAACGCCAACTTATACTTGACATACTGTAGCATGTTGACGGCTGACGTCATAGCATTGGTAACGCGAATCTATAAGTTTTTCCCCCTAACGGGAATCCGCGAAAGAAGTTTACAAAGTCAATAAAATAAAGTATATTGTAAAACTTATTTATACATATGTGATTTAGAAAAGGAAGCATGCAAATCGGTTTCCATGGTACCTGAATTTATTATATAGTTCAGGTAACAATTGCTGGTTACTTACAAATATTTACTATACTATGATGCTTGTTGACAGGTCTTCAAATTTGAGAGTGTTAACTACCAAGACGGGCATTATTAGAAAATGCCATACAACAATACTCACTCTCTCACAATGTTTACTTCCAACAAAAGCTTAGGAATATGAAATAGATTTGGATAGGTGGGTCCGAACCTACACTCATCAATGGAGAATCAAACCACATTCCCAACAGAGCTGTTATTTACAAATAATTTAATAGTATACTATACTATACTGGTATAATAATACCAGGTTATTTACAAATAAGCAGTCGGACAGAAACAATCGCCTCTCACTAAACACATCTACCTGTGTGAAATTTCTACAAACTCATTATTAGATCTACAAACACAGACGAATCCGAGCGACATTCACCACTAACTTGTTATGGAGGGTAAGACTGTAATGAAAAGTAACGTGGGGGAGCGCGGGGCGAGGAGCAGTGTGGGGGGGGAGGGGAGGTTGGATTGTTGTACGCCGTATAAAATTGTTTCATAGTGTTTGTGTGATGCGCTTTTTGATCTCCCTTGAGTTTTATTCACAGGGCTGTCACAAATAAATTTTAATAAATGTATTTTTTTTTTACTAATATTAATCTTGGACACGAAGATTTGATTCTCTGTAGAGTTTACCCGTATATCCATATAAAACAGTAATATAAAATTATGTTTAAATGTTATTTTTTAAACTGTACTGCTCGACGCTTGGCTTTAATCACACCTGAAAGAAAGTGCGGATGAGGCTAAGCATAGAGTTACTGACTCTCAAGTGTTGCTGCCGGAACACACCTGTAGATATTTGGCGACAGGTTTTCAAACTTGAGGTTGGTTACCCAGACGGTTATTATAAGAAAATCCCTTACCACCATGCTATGGTTTTCCTTACGAAGTTTTCCTTCACCGAAAGTTCAGGCTGATTTTAGAGTTGGATAAGTGGGATTGAGCCCGCAACCATTGACGCATCATAAAAGTATTTTTTTTAAATATCCATTTTAAAATTTATATTATACATTTAAACTAACAACGATTGCTAAATAAGTCTTTCTTCTGATATAGATTATTTGTACGCACATTCTCCTTTTTATAGAAACAAATGTTGAATCATCAGACTTATTCCTAGTAAGGGATTCAATCTACGCCTTGCGCGATCCACGAACAACAAAAAATTAATTAAAAAAAAAATATAAGAACCATTAATAAAAAAAATGTCATCCATAGTAAAAAATCAATGAATTATATTAATTTCGAAAACGGACGTGCCAACCCTAGATTAAGCACAGATGTCAACGCGCGCTTAGGGTTGCCCGAACACGGTAATTAAAATTCCATCCAGTAATATCGGGGATCATATATTAAGTACCCTAATCGCCGGAACCGACATCCCTACTTGATCAAACATTTATTAGATTTTTTTTTATTATATATATATATATATTTATTATTCAACTGACTTCTTGCGGAGATTTCGCATGTATTTTCCTGTGAATATGTTAATGTCCTATCGAATACGTTTTAGGTACTATAAAATATTTTGATTGGTCTTTCGTTGACATTCTGAAGTGACCTTGTATCGTCATAATTTTTGTTATAGGAGCAAGGTCCTGATATCAGAAAGTTAAAATATACTTATAAACTGGCTGTGTACCCGCGGCTCCGCCCGCTTATCATATTTTCTTGTCTGCATTTTTTCTGAAATTCACACCATTTGCTGCCTCACCATACATTCAACTATTAGACGTCCACTGCTGGACATAGGTCTTCTCCAATAATTGCGACGCTGTGCTTGGAAAAGCCACTCCGTGTCGCCCCCATCCCAAATGCGGCGGACGGCCCCGGGGGGCTTTAGCGGGTATTGCCGGGCGCTTCGCTCTGTGGCCCCCCTTACCTATTGCATTGGGGGACTCCGGCCTCACTAATGCAATAGGTAAGGGTAGTGCGTAAATGCATTTCCCCCCGTCAAAAAAAAAAAACGTTTTTAAATTACGTTAATATATGTAACAATAACTTTAGAAACAATAAAGCAGTGTGGCGGCACACCGTAAGCTCACTATCTCATTATGTGCGAACACCAACTGAATCACGACAGAACAGGGAAATACGTAAAGTCGACAACTGTATGTAAATAATTTTATCGGGAATAAATGTAGATAGTTTAAAAAAAAAATTAAAGCAAATTTTTATACGTTAAATTTGAAAGTCGAATAATGCGATGAGCGTAAGAATTACGAATCCGAATAGTAAATTGAAAAAGACAAAAAATAACAGGCACGATATAGTGTTTCACTGTAGAATATTAATCATAAAGTGAAAACTTTTTAAGCGGCGTTGTGTGTTTCTGGAAAACTTAAAGATTCATGTTACCAAGTGTATGACGTCAGTCGCCAACATGCTACAGTATGTCAAGTATAAGATGACCGTTTAAGTGCTGGCACTCAGAGATAAATAATAAAATTTGCACTTATGCAGCCTATCGTGTTATTTAATATGAATAAATTATATGAAAATGTTCATTATAATTGTTTGGGGCTCAAAGTTACCCAAAGGACAACGGAGAGGGCATTGTTCCCCTGCGTGATCGAATCAGAATAGAGAAAATCCACAGAAGAACCAAAGTCGCAAGTTGCATAGCTCGAAGAATTGCCAAAAAGAAGTGTCAATGGGCTGGCATATTGCTCAAAGAACCGATCCCCGATGGACCAACGAGTTCTCAAATGGCTGCCACGTACTGGTAGACGTAGCGTGAATAAGCCCCCCGCACAATGTGGACTGCCGAACTGGTGATGGTCGCGGGAGCACGCTGGATGCGGGTGGCGCAACACCAGCCGTCGTAAAGATCTTTGGGGAGACCTATGTCCATCAGTGAACGTCTTTCAGTTGAATGGATTGTTCGGAGCACCAATAGATGTAAAATCCAGACAAATGTTAGGTTATGTGATGATATGATATATAATTTACCAAAGTTTCAAGTTTTAACTTCTGTCGTCAGTCTCCCATGGCTGCCTAGTGTTTTTTTCCTCCTCTTACCGCTATATTCGTTCTTGAAGAAGCATGCAGAAGATTGTATTTTAGAAAATGGGAACACATATATCTTAACTTCTTCTCTGTATCTAATACCTATGCCGTATTAATAATTTGTCTTATAGATTTAAAATGAAGTTTGCCTAAAAAGTTTCATTTCTGATTCTGTTATCGCGTTCTGTTTCTCAAATATGCACATTTCCTCTTTTTATCGTTATAGCATACGTGTACAAAGTTACACGTAACAGATTCGTTGTTGAGCTTAGTTGGTAGTACGGTCGGATTTCGCGCCAATGGGCGCTGATTCAAGCCCACCTACAACCCTATACAACACTAAAATCAGCCTGAGCTTTCAGTAAAGGAAAAGATCGTGAGGAAACCATAGAATGGTGGTAGGACATTTTCTAATAATGCCCACTTGGGTAGCTTACCGCCTTAAACTTAGAAAACCTGTCACCAAATACCAAGAGGACTGGCCCGGCAGCATTGCATGTGAATCAGTACATCTAGGCTTAGTGTTTACCGTGATGGAGCACATCATTACTTAACATCAGATGAGAAGGTGGTCAAAGCACTGAAACCTTTGTAAAAAAAAAAAACATTATATAAACTTTTGCGAATAAAATATTTTGAACGACTCAACTGCTCTCTATGTCCGACAAACTCGCAGACTACCCTCATAACGTAGCCCAATAAACCTTATTCCTTTGTCGACGGCCAATTTGTCATCCATTGTAGGCACGCGCCGCCCCGCCTACCATCTCTCCAATAACGGCACATTACACGTTCGAGTGGCAACACGCGAATAAAAAACAATTAAATACTTTATCTATGGTGCTTTACGTGTTATGTGACATATATTACTTGAACTTCAAAGGGCGATTTTATTATCTGTTCGTAAAATAATTGTGTTTTTGGTTATCTCTATAAATATCGAAAAAGGTTTTAATAACATTTTACAGGGAGTTTTTGACGGCATTCTGGTGTGTCTCGTAGTGGTTTTTATTTGTTAGTCTCTGCTGTGTTTAACTCTATATTATGTAATGTTGGTGGCATTTTATGTGATATAATATGTGTTACTGTGTTTAATTGAATTATATCTTTACTAATAATAATAAATAAAATGTGTTTGTTTGTAGATAATATCAAAATAATAAGTTAAAAAAAAAAACGGTTCCTATAAAAAAAAATTTTTTTTACAATCTTTGTCTACCTGTCTGTTTGGTCCGGTTTGACTCCGGACTGATATTCACGGGACCCGCATAAAAAATTAAAACTCATGAAATTGGGAATAAAAAACGTTTCAATGGACAGTTTTACTGGCAGTTATTTGGCGTACGGAGCTGCGGGAAAGCATCTAGTTAGAAGTAGTAATGCGGAATTTGAATTCTGACCTTACACAAGTGAACTTTGCAAAATTGTAACGTTTAAGCTTGATTTTAAGTGAAGATGTGATCTAAGATGGTCACGCTCTAAGCCTAATAATCCATTATGAATGGATGAATATAATATTATTGAGCTTGACAATTGTTTGACAGTATGTTACTGACTGCCGGAATACCGATACCTTTTCGTCTTCTTCTTAGTTAATGGCAATCTGTGTGTACAGACAATTTGTGCCAATGTCATGTAGGTAAGATTTTCAATCTTGTATCAGCGTTACCAAGCTCCAACAGAACGGTGGCCCATCCTGCTCGAACTTTCCATGGAGCTTTGTCGGCACCTCAGAATGTATGCTACGCGTTGTCTTCTATAATAAACTTAACTTGAACACAATAACTAAACTATTTCACACACAAAACGCCACCAAGATTATATGATATAGAGTCAAGTACACAAGTTTAATGAATTAAAGAAAACAATTGCTACATGTCAGACTGAGATCCCGCTAAAAACTCCCTACCGATACCTTTTTTACACTAGTTGCATTTTGTTTTTTTTTTCTGTTTTATTTTTTAAGGAAAAGGCAATGGTACTAGTAGACCATGCAGCCAAGTTTGGAACACTATCAATAAATAGCGGCAACAAAATGGCGGCATTCTGTTACAACCACAACGGGAATGATTGTAACATTTCAGAATTCACGATCAGTGTCACTTCACTACGCTTGTACATCATAACTAAATTATATCACTTAAATGCTGAATTACAATATATATAGACAAGTACTGCAAGATAACAAATTAAAAATAAGGACGACTAACTACATGACAAACTAAAATCGCACGAAGCACCCCAATAGATGCATTTAGATTGCACCATGTTATTTTCTTTCGGCGAAATCTTAAGCGGGAAATCTTCGTAAGATACGATCCCGCGTCAACCAATGCACTATCCGTTTACAAAACCATCGAACTAAATATCTTTAACCGCGAAAATTCCATTTAAAAACAACCATAATAACATCAAATTAATTAATTTCTCCGCACACAGAATAAAAATCAAAGCAAAGGTAAACGCGCCATACAGCCAAGTGTCATTAACGTAACGCGAATTTAAACCGAAATTATAGCTTTCGGCTGCCGTTATTAATTCGAGAACAACTTTATAATTAATCATAAAACGTTGAGAGCGTTGCGTCGCGACGAGGCGGCATTAACCGAAATGCCCTGAGAGGCAGTAAATGAACCGACACGGATGCCTCAATAATGGATATGGCATAATTAATAATAATAATCTTGGGAATCTTTTGTTAGGTGTTTGTGCTAGCAGCCTAGAAACTTTGTGCTAGTTACCTTTATGTGGCTGATTGCCTTCAGCATTCGCCCCAAAGTTCGGTGAAGCTGTAAAGGCCCTTTTGGTCAACAGCCTATGTTTAATGCTTAACCAGGATAAGGGTTAGAAGAAAAAGAAAAGGTATAATAGACTCACGGCCAACACCTGGATCTCACACTCGCACTGTACCGCTGGGTGTTTTTTCTGACGGTTTTCTTGAATATTTTGTTTTCTTTTACGGAGCACTCGCGAGTTTCGGTTTTTGTTGTTAACGGCACACACTACTGTTCCTATTGGTTAGCGAGCGCCCGGGGTAGCGCGCGTTGCTATTGGTGCATTATGCCCGCGAGATTTAAATGGGTTAAGGAAGGGATGAAAGGAAAGGTTAAGCTTGTCCAGCCTAGGTTAAAAAAAAAACTAATAATTTGGATACTTTTTTATCACATAATAAAATTATTTAAAGTTTTCATTAAAAACTTTTTGTCGTCTGTTTGTGAGTCGTTGAACCGATTTACACGATCCTTTTTTACATCATATATCTATCTTCAGGTCAAGATTTAATTACGTGAAATATTAAAAAAAATTGCAAGAATAAATAGAGCTGAAAAAAATGTCCACCTCTTGGAATAATTTACCTAAACAATCGATTTTTTTTTTTGTTGTAAAAGGGTAGTAAATACGTAAACAGCCCATTTGAAGGTAAAGGTTATCGTCGCCTATGGACAACTGTGACACCAGAGGCATTACTGCTGCGTTGCCGACGTTGGAGAGCGCTTTTCAGTCCCTTCTTGAAGACCTCCATGGCCAAAACCGTGCTGGGTAACCAATTCCACAATGCTAGCGTACATGACAAAAATGTCCTAAAGTAACTTTATGTTGTTATGTTTCGATTGGGTTGAAGGGTGTTGGGATAAACAAACACCCAACGGCATAAGGTATGAATTTGGATCGGTAACGAGAGCAGAGTTGCAAGGCACAGCATATAAATCATGCATCCATCTATACAACCGAAAGACGGCCACTGCTGGACAAAAGTCTCCCCTAAAGTACCTCATAAGTTGGCAGTTTATAATGGACTCCATTATCTTAGAGAGCAAGGATAGCAATCGGTCTGTAGTTGGACGGATCTGAGCAGTCGCCTTTTTTAGGGATCCATTGGAGTAGGAGAGCCGGAAATGACGCGTCAGCTCCGATGCCAACTTTGAAGCACATGTCCTGATCACAATTCGAGGTATTCCGTCAGGCCCCCTTGACTTATAGACGCCCAGGGAGAAGAGAGCTTTACGGACACTGTGCCTTGAGACAATGCGGTATTTCAGATGAGAATATTTTACGTAACTTTCCAAACTTGGCTCAGCCGAGTTGGATTCGACGATTAACCTCTTTTTCGAAGTTAGTCTGACCTAATAAAATATACAAATAAGACATTATTTCATCAAATGGCATAATAAAGCTTTAAAAATATTTCATGTATTAATACTGTAAACAGACAAACAATTTCAGTAAACAAAATAATAAATAACGAAAGAGGATTTTTTTTTTCGATTCCACGGGGAGGAATCCTGCCGCAATTAATCATATTTTACCAGGCGAGCGAATATCTCGGTAGCTGCGAATCGTAATTATTGTTTCCCGCTCTATCTCTCTTTTGCAACCAAAACTCATTCCGTTGTGTTGCCAGATGTTAATTCCATATACCAATAAATATTAGATATTGTTAAATATTATAGTCTAATAATTGTGGAATATTCCATGTGTTTGGTAATTTTAAAGTACTGGTTATTTTGTTTGAGTTCTTGGCGCGATTTTGGACTGTCATGTCATTAACTTGCAGTAAAAGACTTTGCATATATGACGGAGAGTTAATTCTGGAATCTCCTAACAACTCCCTTGGTACGTTCCTACACATGACCGCCATTTTATTGGAGCAATGAATATTAGTAAATTAGTTGGGCCTAAAAAAAATTGCTTTCAGGACCGTAATAAATTATTAAAAAAATAGTTATTATTTGTTATTGTATTATATTTGCTGTCATTAAAATAATAAATTTAGTTTTACAAGGTTCTATCCAAGACTTTTCAATTAATCTACAGGTTAACTGTGTCGATCTTAGGAAATAAAGATATGCCATGCCGAAGTAATGTTAAAAAAAATTAGAGCCACAGTTCCTTAGGTGTTCGTTTTGATATATCTCTTATTATTTAGCCTAAGGAAGATATTATGTAATTTTCATTTCTTGACGACCTGGTTTTATTATTGTTTATTATTTTGAATTCAAATTCAAAATTTTTTTATTCAATTTAAGCCCTGATAAGTTGCTTATGAACGTCATAAAAAAAATATATGAACGTCAAATCTCAAAAACAACCCAGTCGTCGAGAAGAACCGACAAGAAACACGATCTAGTTTTATGTTAATAAGTTATTTGTAGAACTATAGAATACATTGTTACAAGCTTTATTAGACATGTTATAAGTTATGTCATTTCCAGACATTGGGCATTTAATTGCATACCAAAAAGTTCTCAAATTTCACTTTAAATGATTATTATTTTTAATTTCTCATTATTATAGCACGCATACAAGAATATTACATATTAATTTGTAACGTGGCAACACAGTCGCGGTATGCTTTGATGCGTTCCCGGTGTTTTATTGAATATTTTTATTATTACGAGATATTCGAGCGGTTCAAAGGCCGCGCTCAGTTTATGAAATTATTCGGGGGCACAGAAACCGTTTGATGTAAATATTACTTCACGATAACTATGTGATAAATGAAACGGGGTTTTGCGGGAATGTTCCAAAAAAAAAAAAAAACAAAAATCTCTACTAATAAATAAAATTGAAGTGTCTGTTTGTAACATCAAAATATTTTTTTTTTATTAAATACATATGAATGTATGTACGATATCTATACCATAAATACTATTTACGAAATTTTTGTCTGTCTCTCTGTCTGCTTGTTCCGGGTAATCTCCGCAACGGCTGGACCGATATTGACCGGGCTTACAGGTGACTGAAGTTACTCCGTGTAAATTAGGGTACTTTTGACTTGCGAAAATAATTAGGGATTCGCGTAAAAAAAAATTAAATGTAATAAAAATTAAATAAAATGCGATTCAATGCACACAGTTTTATGGGAATTATGTTTTCAATTAATTTTGTTTTGCCGTGTTTTGAATTTATGAGAAATATTACTACACTATCTTTCTAAAGACTGTCTTTAGACTTCGTTCGGGGCACATTCCATCAAACAAGTTTGCATTTTTAATGAAAAAGAACCCATCGCCAAACTGTACTGAATGTGGAGTCATTGACGATGTTCAACATGTCCTGATGGAGTGTGCTCGGAATGAAACTTATAGAGTATCATGTTTTGGACCGAATAGAGCTACTAGTATAGGCTTGCCTAATAGTTTTTTAGCAGAATCAACATCCAAAAATGTCAATATGTTAGTTAAGTTAACAGAGTTAGGTTTATAACAATATTGTTTTATCTTTCATATGTACATATGTAAAGAAACAATATTTCTTTAATTTTGAATTTGGCCGCGCTTACTACATTACCAATGACATTGACAACTGACAAGCGCTAGAGTCTGTGGCACCCTTGGTCTGAGGTCTATGGTCAGTTGAGAGGTTATGAAAAAAATAGCATTGTAAAAGAGATTTATTGCGATAGATTTGTTGTTAATTAAAATAGATAAATAAGAATAATTGGTAGAAGAGTAGACTTTAATTGTCGTTTCTTCGTTTTCAGGTAAAGTGGTAATTAATAATAGTGCAGTTAAATAAGTTATCGTATTTGTAAGAAACTAACGAAATAAAACTTCGTTTTCAGAAGTAACACATGAGTTTATTTTTAACCTAAAATTGAAGGATAGTTATTGTACATATATTCATTTGTTATTCCTTATGGGACGATATTATCGCTCTGCGACAAAGTCCTTTTTTTTATATACTCACTCGTTCCGTGACTCGCTCTGGGCTTCAACTGAAAATCAGCGCTGAGTATCTCTCGGTCCTTCAGCATATGCTGAGCTGGAGACCCTTTCATCTAATGAGATTTTGGTTGGTGGGGTGACACATAGTTACCCTATTATGTGATTATTATTTTTTTTTTTGGTATCATTACTTCATTATTATTATTACTATTTTCTATTTTTTCAGTACGTGTTATGTATCTCATTTGTGAATAAAGATTTTCTTTCTTCTTTCTTAAAAAAAAACATAGTGAAAAACTAAGATACATTGTATAAGGTATTCTATTTCATTTACTCGCACGTTAAATCCTTATAGATGTATTTGTTTGTCTCTTTTCAATGTCATTATTTCGTTTCATCGATCTTCAAGTCACAACGGGGCTATGTAAGGTGCGTGTAGTGTTAGCGTATAGCGATCTTCCGCAGTAGGGGATCCGAACACCGCAATTGTAATGCCGACCTCTTATAAGATGCTTCTGTACACCTATTTGAAAGACCCAATGTCGTAGTACATACATACATATGCTCACGCCTGTTATCCCCGAAGGGTTAGGCAGAGGTGAAGTAGCGAACTACATCACCCACATTCCGCCGAGCTTAGTTCCGTCCCAGCTGTGACAGGGGTCGAGCCTGTCGCCATATCGGGCACAAATTCCAAACTCCGGGATGATACTGAGTAGAAAAAAAAACCCAATATCACTTGACCCGACCCGGGGATCGAACCCGAGACCTCAGAACGGCAGTCGTATGTAATACAACTGCGCTACCGAGGCAGCGAGCAATGTCGTAGTACTTTCTATAATACGTATATACCACAGTTTCTCAACCATATTTTGCTTACCACCTACTTTGAGAACAGGTTTTGTTTTTCTAGAGTCCTTTTCTTTCTTTTTTTTAACTATATTTTTAGTCTGCCCACTAAACTATGTTCTACTTCCATATGAGATGTTTATCGCCTACATTGAGATTCAAAAGTATAGACAAATAAAAATAGTCTATAGATTCATAATAATCATTGATTCGGAATAATTATACGATTTAGAAGGAACCATCTAGATTATATATATCATTACACTTACTGGGGTTCGGAGTTATTAATAAAAATTAAAATTGAGAGATAGTAAAAGAGAATTCATATTTACTCCGCATAATATATAGGTACACGTATTGAAAAACATACCAAAAAAAATTGTCATGAGCGAAGTAGCGGACAACAATTAGTTTAAAATATCCCTTTCTATTGAAACTCATAAAAATAACATCATTCATCATCCAACATAATATGCAATTATTTCATTGGCATAGCATAGACAACAGCTACTGCACTTTAAGATCTTAGCAATTTAAAAAATATTTATTTACTAGATGTGCTAAAAATATCATCTGTTACTTGCACATTTTATCTATAGGCGACTTGATCTGAGAAAATATACCTATACTTATGATTTAAAAGGAGAATCATGTAATTCGCTTCATTGGTTCTCGAGTATGATTAGGGCACGTATTTATTTCTTTATTTTACAAAAACTACAATGCAAATTAACAATTAATAATTAGCCTTTGTCATTCGCAACATAACAAGGAAAAATCGACCAAAACCGTTTAAATGGTTTTCAAGATTTGCCTAAACAAGAAAAATGTTAATCTTATTACCTGGAAAACCCTGGGGTGTAAAGAAAGAAAACACAGGGTTTCAAGTAATAAATTTATTTAACATACAAAAACGAAGACACTTGAAGAGTTTGTAAATAAAAAGATCTCACCTGGCTAGGTTGGCTAATTAATTACAGTGAAAATATCTGTGTGGGATATCAAGGCTTATTAAAAAATATATATAGAGAAGGAAAAGAAAAGAAAAAGTTCATAAACATAGTACACTAACATGTATATAAGTATAATACAGTAACAGAATTCCAGTTGTAATTAAGAATACAGAAGGGGTAGGGCTTTTTCTTCGCAGTGACTATTCTTTCAAACTGAGACCCTTGGGACACTCAACCGGAAAATGATAACTAGCACAAAGGTACCAACCACAATAGTACAAACCTCGGCTTGCGTCATTATCTGAGTGCCAGAGTAAGAAAGGTGCCTTACATAACCTATATGTGTTGCGAGTGGTGTCGTGTACATTGTTACCGCGTGTAGTCTAGCGCAACTAAATTGTAAAAAATTGAAACTTGAACATGTACGAAATGTGTACTGGAAATAATGGCGGTTATCGCTGTCTTGCTTTAGTTCTTATTCGACTCTATTTGCGCGTTTGGTCCAGTCTCTTTGGTGTCGGGTGCTTGGCGCGATTTTGGTCTTTAATGTAGTCGTCCTTATTTTGCAGTATTTGACTATATATTATGTAATTTTGGTGGCATTTTGCGTGATATAGTGTAGTTATGATACACAAGTGTAGTAAAGTGAAAATAATGACACGGAGCATGAATTCTTAAATGTCTTAATCATTCCCGTTGCAGTCGTAATAGAAGGCCACCATTTTGTTACCGTCATTCATTTATTGATAGTGTTCCTAACGTCTGACTTGGCTGCATGGTCTACTAGTACAATTGCCTTTGCCTTAAAGGAATAAATGGAACCAAAAAAAAAACTCTTTGGTGTCACTGTATCGCGCTGACATGGGTCTTAGTGACGTCATAACCGACATCAGACAACTGAGTGTCTTGTAAAATAAGTTACAGTTGTATAAAATTTGAGTAAACAGTGAATTATGTTAAAATATTTAATAAGCTTTCAAGGTGAATCAGAAAATAACGCACATGTCAGACGAGGAAAGGAGCAGCCATCGTCAGAGGAAATCGCCCTGAAGCTGTTTACCAATGTACCTTTAGTTGTAAGCTATTATTGGAGTTAGATGTTAAGAAACGCTGTTATTTAATTTTATAATTAATCTATATGTTCTTTTTAATAAATAAATATATTAAAAGACTCGGTTGATTAATTGATTGCATTTCATAAAAGTTGTTTTGTACTATCTGTTATCCGTGGTTTGTGGTAACGCACTCGTCATCTTTCCCCCTTCATGCAGGTGCTCGAAGTGTTCTGTCCCACTTTTAACTAATATAGTTGTCAATTTCGACGTAATTTTATGATCTCGTTTGATATAACAAGGGTCATTAAGTTTTACATTACCGATTTTATGCTATTTCCATGTGACATTAGTTGGAATTGTTTTATTATCTCGTTGGCTTGATTATGGCGTTGACGTTTTATTAATATTGAAATGAGTGTTGCTAATATTCTTTAGTACTGTATACAGTGGTTTTGACTAAAATATCACCTGATGTTAAGTGGCGATCTGACACAGGATGGTAAGCAGGTCAAGCCTAAAGATTTATGGGGGGCAGGAAGTACATCCTACCCCCCGGTGGTTGACCAACAGGTCATGCTTCCCCACTGGGGGGGCGGGCTAAGAGGTGGGGTAGAGAAGTTTATTCTCTCCCCATTGCACCGACGGGCCTGGTGGGTTTTTGCCGCAGGGGGCGACGCGGCGACATGCCTGGCAACCCCGTATCGCCCCCACTTCAAATGCGGTGGACGGCCCCGGGGGGTTTTAGTGGGTATTCCCGGGCGCTTCTCGCCCGGGTTTGAGTCCCACACTGGCACGGAGTTCGTCACTCCGTGCCCCCCTACTTATTGTATTGGAGGGGCACTAGGCCCCACTAGTACAATAGGTAGGGTGAGTGCGTAAATGATATACCCCCCGTAAAAAAAAAAAAAAAAAAAAGGTTAAGCCTAAAGATACTGGACACTCATTAATACTGCCGAAACAATAAGCCGGAAACACATCTCTATGTATGGTGTTTTAAGACAGAGTTTCAATTTGAGAGTGGCCGATAGATATAGGTTGGAATCCGCCTTTACTAATAAAATATAACCAGCTGTGTGCCCGCGGCTCCGCCCGCGTTTCATATATATTCTTCATTGCGTAATATAATTTTTAAATAATCAGAAGAAACTAATGTTTTGATGGTGCTGGTCCATTAAATCTTATTTTATTCACAGTTTCATGAGTTTTAATTTTTTACACGGAACTCTAATTATTTTGATACCATAATGAAGTAAAAATATTTCTCATACATGCAAGCACTTACCCGTAAAATTAACGATTGAATCTTACCTTTTTCCAATTTTTATGTTTTTTTTTTAATTTACACCTTAATTAGTTTGAAAGTTGCGTCAATGGTAGAAGAGTTGAAAGGTTCTCGTTTGTCGTTGTATGGACATGCTATGAGGAGAGAGGAAGCGCATGCGGGTAAAATAGTAATGAATATGAATGTGGAAGGATGGAAAAGTAGAGGAAGGCCAAAGAAAGTGTGGATGGAGTGTGTAAGAAATGACATGAAAGAAAAAGGAGTGAATGAAGAGATGACGGCTGATAGGGACGTATGGAAGAAGAAAACATACTGCGCCGACCCCAAATGACTTGGGAAAAGGCGGGAGAATGATGATTTTAAATTACACCTTAATAATCTTTCTGAATTTATTTTTGGTACAAACAGAAAGCATAGATACTTCTCAGAAATTCAAACACCTGCCAGTAAAATTACATTGAATCGGAATTTATTCACACTTAATGAGTTTTTTTTTTACGCGAAACCCTACTAATTTTCGAAAAGATTAAGTAGCCTAAGTTACGCGGAGTAACTTCAGCTATCTACCAATAAGAGTCCCGACAAAATCGGTCCAGCCGTTCCGGAGATTGTGCGGAACAAACAGACAGACAAAAAATTTCATAATTATATTTTTGGGTTAGGTACCGTATGTATACCGGTGGGTTCGCCGCAGGGGGCGACGCGGTGCTTGCGAAAGCCATCCCGTATCGCCCCCACATCATATGCGGCGGACGGCCCCGGGGGGTTTTAGTGGGTATTTCCGGACGCTTCACGTCCGGGTGGGTCCCACACTGGCACGGAGTCGTCCCTCCGTGCCCCCTTTACCTATTGCATTGGGGGACTTCGGTCTCACTAATACAATAGGTAAGGGTAGTGCGTAAATGCATTTCCCCCCGGCAATAAAAAAAACAAAAAAAAGGCATCGTATGTATGTTCAACACACGCTGAACAGTATTTTGTTGACAATTTCATGAGTCTTCATTTTTTTTTACACGAAACTCTAAATTTTTTATTTTTGTCCTAACATAAAATAAAGATATTTCTCACAAATTCAAACACCTGCCAGTAAAACTATGCACTAAATCGGATTTTGTACACAATTTTGGGAGTTTTAATTACACGGAACACTATATTATATTTATATAAAAAAAAACCAGATCGAGTTTCTCGCCTGCGCTCTTCTCGACTGGGTTGTTTTCCGAACCGGTGGTAGTGTTTTAGACGTTCATAAGCGCCTTCTTAGCGCCTAAATTGAATAAATAAATTTTGATTTTTACTAATGATTTTTTTTTTTTAATTAAGTATTGAATTATAGTATTTATTAATTATTTCTCCTGTAACCTGTAACTTGCTACGTTACGACTTTCTTATATACCTATATAAAATAATTTACGACAAATGGTCGGCCCGCAAAAAACGTTATCTGCCCTGACAAGGAAGTACGCAAAAAATGGATTTACATCTGTAACAGGTCAGTTACAGATGTTAGTTCGTCATCTTGACCCCTAATACGTAACGATCACAGAAGATAATCCCGTTTCCCAACAGGGACGCCTTTAGTTTACAGTGATTATAAATTGTCGTAAAAACTGGCAGGGATGGATTGAAATAACTGACATATTTTCGCACTTAAGTCTTACTGTACAAGTCCCATTTCCCCATGACTAAATTTTTTTCTGTTCCGTGTTTTTGGGATTCCCGTTCGGATGTATAAATAAAGAGTTGCCATCATCAAAATAAAGTAGAAATAGTGTTTTTTTGATTATGCTCGATATATTATATAACGATTTTTTTAAATTAAATACATATGATTGTGTATCCGATACCTATAACAAAAATACATTTTTTTTTCTCTCTGTCTGTCTGTTTGTTTCGGGTAATCTCCGGAACGACTTGTACGATTTTGACGGGATTGTTTTTGGTAGACAGCTAAAGTTACTCAACGTAATATAGGGTAAAATCAGTTAATTTTAACGGGTTTTTACGCGTTACCTTTGGTTTTTTTCTTCCTATCCCGACGTTTCGGCTGGGTTTCACCAACCGTGGTCACGGGCTGACTGGCGTAAACGCGTAAAAACCCGTTAAAATTAACTGATTTTAAATATGGAACGCGAAAACTTAAAAAAATACGTAATATAGGGTACTTTTGATTTTCGAAAATAATTAGGGTTCCGCGTAAAAAGTTAAATACAATCTGATTCAATGCACAATTTTTGCGGGCAGGTGTTTTTGGATTTATGAGAAATATTTTTACTTGGTCTTGGTTCTAAAAAAATGTTTTGAAGAAAATAATTAGTGTTCCGTATAAAAAAAATTAAAACGCAGTGAAAAATATGTGAAACTCGAGTGCAGCCGCGGGTACACAGCTAGTCTAATACATAATAAAATCTGTGAATTCCTCATCTGCCTATTTTTATAATTTCGTCACATTCTCACCTCATTTTTACTTCAGAATGACTCGCATCAACTACTTCAGTCAAACCAAATCCGGACACTAAATCATCGCTTTCGGACTGTGACTAACATTGACAATGTTTAGTCATTTTAGTATAAAAGAGACGTCTAAATCCGACCCTGGTATCGAAAAATGCTACGTATTTAAATGAATCGTTCCATTCGTTGAGGGTTCCCGTAGCGTCCTTGTGTCCTTTAGCGGATTATTACACAGAACAAAATTGGAATTGTAATCGGGACCAATTTTTCGAATCATCTTGTCCCAGCGTTATCTCGTCGGGTTAAAAAAATTAAAACATTTAATTCAGTCACTACTGTATTAATTTTTGTAATGTAATGCTAGTCGGTCAGCGCTTTGACCACAATCTCATTAGATGTTAAGCGACTATGTAGTCCAGGGTGTATCGTAAATCTAGAAGTACTGATGCTACCGGAACATACCTTACCGATAGATTTTCAAACTTAAAAGCATTAGAAAATTTCTTACTATCATGTTTTTTTCTACCGATATCTTAGAATATGGATAGGTAGATCCACGTCCAATAACACGAAATCCAACCACATTACCATTGACCCATTGCTTCCAATTTCTATCGTTTTATGATGACTAAATTCTTTTTCTATACTGTAATTAAGCTAATAGTTTTGACTACAATCTCACCTGATGTTAAATGACGATATAGTCTAGGGTGGTAAACATGCTAAGCCTAGAGGTACTGGCTCTTAAGTGATGATTGCAAACTTGAGGGTGTTAGCTACCCAGGCGGGCATTATTATTAGAAAATACCTTACCTCGTGGATTGTTTCCTCACGATGCATCTCTTCGCCGAAAGCTCAGACTGATTATAGAATTGGATAGGTAGGATTGAACCTGCCTCCATCGAAGCGGAATCCGACTGCATTACCAACTGAGCCATCATCGCTTTCAAACCTATGTGTTTTATTCTACTCGCTGGTATAAGGATTCCATTTATATCGATTTATACATATTATTTTACATTTATTTATTTATATCTTGTAATAAATATACTGGTTCTATAAAGGTTTAATTCTCAAGTGATGCTGCCGGAACTCACCAATAAGAAACATAATTGTGGTACCAAACCAGGTCCTATTAGGTACAGTCGACGTCAGAGGGCGACCACCTGCCCTCAGACCCGAAGACGAGGCCTGTATAGGCTTGGCGCATGCCAGGGGGAGCGGTAGCAGTGCCTACAGCATATCCCGAGCCCCCTGGCACTCTTGCGCGTTGTGGACACCAAGGAGTTTTAGTGGGTATTCCACGGCCGCCCATCTTGGCTGTGGCGAGTCCCACATACCCCCTCTCCGTTATTTTACGTCGAGAGGGGGATGCCTAAAAGCATTTCTCTTTGCAAAAAAAAAAAAGGTCCTATTAGGTAAATATAAAAATTCGTCATAACCACCAAACAATAGGAACACAGATAAGAAATAGAATAAGATTGGAAAATAGAAATATGATGAAAACAATAAAACCACAAAAAAAAAGTAAACAAAACTCGAATTATGTCTGAGATGTAAGGGGAATAAATAAAAAAAACCAGGTCCTATGGCTTCCTCACATAAAGGTTCAAGCGCATTATAGAAACCAAAATATGGTTTTAAACCTACGTCCATCGACGCAGAATCCAAATGCAATATTACTAAGCCCACATCGTTTAAACCAATTCCCTCGTACAATAGTTGGTAGAAAAAAAAAAAAAAATAAAACAACATTTTTATTTTTAATTTTTAATAAATCATTATTTATTTCAATCTTCGGGAAAAGCGTAATAAATATAAATAAATATTTTTTAACGATAATTATATACACCGTTCTAATAGAAATATTCAAAAATATTACAAGTAAAAGCATTTTTATTTATATATAAATAACAAAAAATAATGTGAGAAAAATAATATTAAACATTATTTATTTATAATAATTGAGATAATACATTTATTTATTTATTAATTTAAACTAAATAAAACATTCAGTTCTTATTTATTATCATATATGTTACGTTGACAGCGCCATTTATAGAAGCATACTTCGCAATAACCAAAATGGCCGCCGCGAATCTAATATTTTTAAACTTTGACTCGACTTTTAAGTTATTTTATTGTTTATCTGTTGATGTTATTCGAAGAGTCGTAATAAAAATAGAGCGCAATTTTTTCGCGTTACATAAATAATTCACAATATTAATATTAAACTAAAAAAAATGACTATTCCATTCTATAAGATACTCGTAGCGACTTCTGTATGGGAGTTTTTGAATGTAAAAAAAAATTAAAATGTACTAAATTTATTCATTTATAACTGAACCGTTATATATGTGTTTTTTATGTCACTCCAGGGTCATACATAGACTAATAAAATAAAAAAAATGCATTAAAATCCGTCCATTAGTTTTTGCTTGATTCATGTAAAAGCATACAGGGGTATAGACAATAATTCCAAAAATCATAGAAATGTCTTCCGCCATTGTTCTGAAAGGTTATTGTCAAATCATTTACAGCTTTTGTTTCTTTGATGATTAATACTTCTTAATACTTGTGCAAGGATCGACTGCAGTGGCTTCAACGCACTGATTTAAGGCGCTAATGAATTGGTGGTTAGTTTAAAAGTGCCGTATTTAACTGGGTTCTAAATTCTCAACCCATTAGGAAAGTTTCTATTTCAACTAGTCAATAGCATACTTTATTCCTAATATTCATATAAAAGTTAAATATAGCAGCTTCCGATAAGAGAGAAGATGGAAGACTATAGCATGTACTCCTTCTCAAACCTAAGCCCTCGTATTCAAGAGGTAGGTCGTTTACATTCGAGCTAGTTTATCCTCGATTTTATTAATCAGAAATTAAAAAAAAGAGTCCACGAGAAATATAATCGCTCTACAAAAAATCGAAATATGGAGTACGCAGTTTCATAGCCAATATGTCGCTCACAATGGGACTAATAAGAAAGCTCAAAGGGCTGTGGTTGCGTGATCGAATCAGGAATGAGGAGATCCGCAGGACCAAAGTAACCGACATTGCCAGAAGAACTGTTAAACTTAAGTGGCAGTGTGCTGGGCACATTGCTCGCAGAACCGATGCCCGATAGGGAAATGGGTTCTCGAATGGGTGCCGCGTACCGGAAGACGCAGGGTATGGCCCCTACAAATGAAACCGATGACCTGGGAAGGTCGCGGGACTCCACTGGATGCGGGTGGCGTAAGACCAGTCGTAGTCGACATCTTTGGGGAGATCGTATGCCCAGCAGTGGACGTCTTTCGGTTGGATAACAATTGTTATATAAACAAACTAATATTAAATATGTCTGCATGTTATTATACGCCTCAACCGCTACACAAATCTCCATACAAATCGGGCGATAAATTGTATCAATTGGAAAAAAACAACGATATTGGCACCTCATCGATATAATCTTTTTAATGTCGATATAATCTATGTCCGTTATGATTTTTGAAGTTATACTTCTTTAGGCGCGTTATGAAAAAATGATGAGAGTGAAATTTTAAGATGCGCGCGCATCTGTGACACGAAATGAACAGTACGAAGTTGTCTGCTTAACCGCTCATTAAGTCTCGTTAGTCGCGCATGTTGGTACGCTCGTCACCTCTGATCACTGTTTTAATATTTATAATATTTATCAACATGTTTCTAGTTTATACATTCACAACACGTGTTTTAGTTTCATACAAGTGCTACATTATATATGTGCTAATAAATTATATTCAGTAGTGATTTAAATTGAATATTTTGATTGATATCACTTACTATTTGTGAATATTAGTGAAAAAAATTGTGCTTATATACTTTTTCAAGTGCTCCAATATAATTGAGGTTAACTATCCGTGTGTATTATTTATTGATATAAATTAAAATACTTTTATTTAATATAATTAACACTAAATATTATTAAATTATTAATGTTAAATACTTATTATTATTTGCATGCAATTAAAAACTATTTTTTAATGATGCCAAAGAAGTATAACTTCTCACGCGCGTACATAAGTACACGCACCTATTTTTTTATAAAATATTTAATACGGATAAATAATATCAAACAACTATTTTAGTCTGGCTGTGCATCGACTGATACATCTATCTTAAAAATATCGATATGACTTTAAGAGGATATGTAGTCGGCGACAAATTTGATAAATAGGTATTTCGAAAATCTATTGCTATCGCGTTGCGCCCCGAAGAAAGCATTGTAAGACACAAAAGGGACAACCGCAGCTCGAGGTGATTTTACCTATGCCAAATAGACGAAAACATCAATTCGTATTCCCCTATTTCTTCCTCCAAAACTGGGCATAGTTTAATCTCTCTTTTAATTCTAGATTAAGAAAGACTTTGGCTATGTTTTTTTTTTCGTTTTTATTTATAAAAATTATTTGACGGACGTCTGAAAGCGATGGTAAAAATCGAGCAAAATTTCTCATTTTTAAAGGCCTTTATTTTCTATACTAATTAATTTATGGAAAAAAAAAAAAACGTAAACGTACGGCGGTGATGCATATATATTATACGGCACGAATATATTTACCATAAAGCTATTATTCAGAGAGAAAATAAGGGACGTTTGTATGGAATAAATGCTGCTCGCATATCCTCATAACTATGACATATGGTATATCTTTTACAATTTACATAAATATTTCATTCGAACCTTTGAACAGCATTTTTAGTCACGGGACTTTTTTTTATCAATCTTTAAAACATCGACGCTGATGATAGATGCGTCGATGTTAAGATATCATGGACATGACCTTAACTATGCCGTACCCGTTACAGTTTATTTAAATTCGTAATATTACATTCGGAAAAAAAAAAATCATAGAATATCGAACCGAATAGCGTTTAATGTCACGCGATTTTTTTAACTTGTATCTATCTTTAAAACATCTATGATGACGATGGATACGTCTATGTTTTGACATCATCGGTGCGTACGAGTTCAAAGTGTCATGGGAGGCGTGGAATCCTAATGGCGCTGTCAACTATATAGCTGCATCTAGTGTTATTAGAGATAATCTAGGCTATACACATATCACGCTAGATCCTTAGGCAGCGCATACTGTTGAATCGAGCGGTGACAGTTCCAGTTTGACGTCATCTGACTGTAACTCCGTGACCAGATCGCGTAACCTCCACAACAAAAAAAAATTACTCATGCATATTTTTTTTACACGGAATACGCTCAGTGCTTTGACCACAATTTCGCCTGATGTTAAGTGACGATGTGGTCCAGGATGGTGAATACACTAAGCGATAGAGGTGATGCCGCCAGAACTTGGCGACAGGTTTATCCAACTTGGTGGTATCTACCAGAAAAAGCCCCACCACCATATAAAAACACTATATAAATTGTTGGGTACAAAATCAGAAACGTCACTGTTCAGTTTTACACGTTTAAAGATTTGATAGATGTTTCTCAGGAAGAGGATGCTGTGAGAAAGGTATCGGATATGAATGTGGACGATTATAGGGGAAAGGGGAAGACCAAAATATGTATGGAGTGTGTGAAAGACGAAATGCTTAGAAAGGGTGTGAATGCGGAGATATCTGCAAATAGAGAGGAATGGCAAAGGAAGACACGTATCACCTTTTTTTTTTGACGGGGGGAAAATGCATTTACGCACTACCCTTACCTATTGCATTATTGAGACCGGAGTCCCCCAATGCAATAGGTAAGGGGGCACGGAAAGACACGTAGCACCTACCCCAAATGGAAATGGTATAAGGGTAGGGAGATGATGAGATAATTAAAAAAAAAGCTTCAGTATAGCCATTTTGGTTTACAAGTAATGTTAAGAACTGTCTCAAAAAAAAAAACAGTTTTAAAACTGCCTTTAAAACCAAAAACAAACCCATGTTCTTTTAATGTTAACTCGATTACAGAAAGCTAGGTACATATAATTTATGTCGCAGCGTTAGACTTATAAAAAAAATTATTAAACAGATTAATCTTAATTACTAGATTGGCGTATTCTAAATCAATTAACTATGACGCTGTTATTTTTGACCCTTCATTTGCATATTATAAGGATTTGGCCCTTAAGTGATGCAGACGGAATACATAGATTTCTTTTTACACGGTATAAGCTTTGACCACAATCTCACTCGATGTTAAGTGACGATATGGGTCAGGATGGTAAACGCACTAAATCTAGAGAAAATCTCTCTCAATTAATTGGCACACACCTATTGGTATTTGGCGACAGGTTTTCAAACGTGAGGGTGGTAGCTACCCAACTGATCATCCCCTACCAACATGCTATACGGTTTCCTCACGACGTTTTCCGTTACCGAAAGCTCAGGCTGATTTTAGAGTTGATTAGGTGAGCTCGAGTTCGAACCCGCGTCCATTGACGCGGAATCCGACCGTATTACCAACTGGGCCATCATCTCTTAAATTCGAATTAAATAAAGCTATATCAAAAGACATAATCTGAAAGTTTCTAGATTAATTTGTACTAAAACAAATTAATAGGTACACGTGATTTCGCTTGAATGGGATTTTTATCACGATAGGGAGGCGACTTTGAAAAAAAAAAAAACTTCACGTAATTATTAGACAACTCCCTAACCGGGAAATAGTATTTACATAATAAGGATCATAGAACCCTTTCACAACCATAAGGTGGATCAAATATTACCACATTCAACTGTTTGTTTTTTTTTTAAAACGTAAAACAATTAAGAAGCGATCTTTTTTTTGTGTTATTTTGTAGGTGATATTTTTTAAATTCAACATTTAAATGGCATTATATTAAAAGTCAGTCAGTCATCAATTTTACAATAGGGAAAAATGTCTCCGCTCGTCCTGAAAGGGTTAATCGTACCTTAAACATAATTAAATTATTATTTTTACTGTTTTCAAACCCTAAAACTTATACGGGACAATAAATAAATTAATAAATATATATATATATATATATAATAAAACTCACTTAGTCAACTGTGAGGGTGTCACGTATATGGTGTCTTCGGCCGGCGCTTGCGCGGACGCCGGATACTTTATAGTACCAATACTAACCGGCTTTGCGGTTAATGCCTGTTCAAATCACACAACACACTATTTTAATCGTTTCTATTCGGAAAACAAGACAATGCATGTTATGCATGAGTGTGGAGTGGAGTGGAGTGGAGTGGAGTGGAGTGGAGTGGAGTGGAGTGGAGTGGAGTGGAGTGGAGTGGAGTGGAGTGGAGTGGAGTGGAGTGGAGTGGAGTGGAGTGGAGTGGAGTGGAGTGGAGTGGAGTGGAGTGGAGTGGGCGTGGAGTGGAGTGGAGTGGAGTGGAGTGGAGTGGAGTGGAGTGGAGTGGAGTGGAGTGGAGTGTTAAAAATAATAAGTCTTACGTCTAGTCATTATTGTACACTACCAAAGAATATCTATTTTAAAAATGCGTGTGGCGCCATCTTTTGGCGACAGTAATAAATAATTTACGATTATTTATAATAGGAGTTGTAAAGTATGCGACATCTGTTGGCGGCCAGTTATAACCCTAAACAATACCTTTCAAATGAAAAAAAAAAATTAGTGAAAACTCATATACGAGTCATCATCTACATCATCATCTGTGCCATCTCATCATCATCATCATCTACCTCCAACCCCAACTTCACATACAACCACTATTTTCACATCGTTAATAGTTCCATTTCCCTATAGAATTTAGCACAGGGTTTTCTGCGTAAATTTTCACATTTCCAAATACTTTATGATATACTAGCTGTGTGCCCGCGACTGCACTCGCGTTTCATATATTCTTCAATGCATTTTTATAACACACGGGACCATAATTATTGTCCTAAAGAATTTTTAGCACAAAGATAAAGTAAAAATATTTCTCATAAATTGTCCCTTGCACTTTCCCGTATAAGTGTGTGTGTGCACTGAATTTTTTTTACGTGGAGACCACAGACAGGTAATTACAGACAGACAAAAATAAAAATAAAAATTTCGTTATATTTCGTATTCATATCTATTAAGTAAAAAACAAAAATATTTTGACATTACAAACAGACACTTCAATGATATATATCAGTATAGATTAAAAAAAAACTTTTTTGCTGCAATAACAAATAGACAAATACAATTTTTTTATCTTCAATTTGTTTACAAAATAATATAGGGTTAACTAAGATTCCAAACTAGGCAGTAACTCGGAAGCCTAAGATACCAAGACAGATGTACCATATAATTGTTAGTGACGCAGTTACGACTTAAATATTGATTCCTACTAACTATTCTGGCTTAATGTGTCGAGTACCCATTTAAATAAGACAATAGGAAAACAATGGTGAGCTGGCGTAAACGCCAGGTAAGTACTCAAGGGGTTAATGATCCAAATTGGAACTAACTTAGACTTACTTTTTAGGTAATTTAGATTAACTTTCTAAGTTAGATAAATTAACACTACTTAAAAAAACATTAAACGATGCATAAACAACGAGGAACCATTGTGCCATTATTGAACCTCATTTTCGGTCCTTCGAACCCTATTGTTTTATTTTGTTAAAAATAATTTATCTACCCTAGGCTGGAAGCTCTCTGAAGTTAGTTTATAGACCAATAAATTGCCGATAACCCACAATAACGCTCTGAAATCATTTACTAGGGCTAATTTTCGGTCCTTCGAACCCCATAGTTATTTATATAATTATTCATCCTGTGAAATAATTTACTACGCTTAACTTTATCTATACTGGATTGGATATTATTTTACACGGTATAAGCTCAGCGCTTTGATCTCAATCTGACCTGATGTTAAGTGACGCTGTGGTCCAGAATGGTAAATACACTAAGCCTAGACACTGGTTCTTAAGCGATGCTGCCGGAAAATACTTATTGGTATTTGGTGGCAGGTTTTCAAACTTGAGACTGGTAGGTAACCAGGTGGGCATTATTAGGAAAAATACCCACCACCATGCTATGGTTTTCCTCGCGAGGTTTTTCTTCACCGAAAGCGAAAGTCAATTGTAGAACCTGGGAATTTTATAAAGTCACTTTCTGGATCAATCAATGTCTCCGGGACAAGATAACTGAGTGCAATAATTTTGGGTTTTTTATTAACTACCTACATTAAGAATAATTTATATACATATATGTCCTGCATATGTTTGTTTGTAAAGTAAACTCACTGTAGCCAACTCCGGGGCCGGAAACTCAGTGAAGTCAGCTTCAACACATCGCCACGGTCTGTGCTTGAGTATTTGTTGGCGAACTTCGGCTTGCAATACGGACAAACGTTCCTATAACGATTTCCACATACATAATAGCTTAGCGATTCTACTGAGAGAATCTATACTAATAAATAAGTAAAATTGAAATGTCTGTCTGTAAGATCAAGATTAAACAAAAAAAAAACTACTAAAATCATATGAATGTATATACATACGGTAGTACTGATAGAAAAATTAGAATTTTTAGTCAATCGGTCTGTTTGTTCCGGCTTATCTCCGGAACGGCTGGATCGATTTTGATGGAATTTTTTTTAGCAGCTAGCTGAAGTTACTCCGGGTAATTTAGGCTTATAATTTTCGAAAATAATTAGGGTTCCGCGCAAAATAATGAAAATAAATAAAAGATCCGATTCAGTACACAGTTTTACGTGTAGATGTTATAATTTATCACATTTACATTTCAAAGAAGTTACTCGTTTTATTAACAACTAGTTGCGCCCAGGTTTCATTTATACTTTTAATGCGTAATGTAGTTTATTTTTTTTTAAAGCAAAGATGTTATTTATCACAAATTCATACGCCTGCCAGTAAAAGTAAAAGTTTAATTCACAATTTTATAAGTTTTAATTATTTTTACGCGACACCCCAATTATTATCGACAATTAAAATTTACCCTTAGTTAACCAGAGTGACTTCAGTTATCCACCAAAAAGAAAACCTCGCCACAATCGGTCCAGCCGTTCCGGGTATTAGCCGGAACTAACAGAGAGACAGATAAACATGTAAAAGAAAATCTATTTTTGGTATAGGAATCGTATATACATTCATAAAAAAAAAATAAAAATTGACATTACAAACAGACAAATCAATTTAATTTATTAGTACAGATAGATAATTAATCCTATTGTTATTTACCTCCAGCAGTTTCCTGATCTCGCGTTGCCTCTCCTTGTGGTGCTGGAGAGCCCTCGCGTACCTCCCGGGTTCGGAGGGAAACTGTACAAGACCTGAGCGGGCTACGAACAGAGTCCATTCCTAACAATAACAAGCGACAGATCGGGCTTTATTAAGAAAAAAAAACCTGGCAAATTGACTGCAATTGATTGTCTGTCATTACGCACATAAACACGACGATTTACTTATTTATTCCAGCGACCAATACCCTTAATTACTTTCATACATACAAACAATTATCAGTGCATTTACCTTTTAAACAAAAAAAAAAACAGTATATTGAAGGAAAACATCTTGAGGAAACCATAGCATAGGTTGTATAATGTCGTGGAGGGAGTCCTACAGGGACTTGGCGTCCGACGTGAGTAGGGTCCTCTCCTTGCCGTCGCTCGTGAGGGCGATGGTCGGGAGCTCTAGGGCTTGGGCGGTTGTCTCTTCCTGTTGCGAGGAGGCAGAACGGGAGAGGGAGCGGGCAGCGCTCCCCAGCCGAGTGAGGCGTGTCACACGCCGGAGCACCGGACGCAGCCGTCCGGGCGCCCGTCGAGGTCGACAAGCCTCGTAAAATAACTTGACGTCGGACATCCCGTGAGGTATGGCGCTGTCATGGCCTCCGCAGAATACATATGTACAATGAACCTCCGGAGGCCCTTTTTTTTTTTTTTTTTTTGACGGGGGGAAATGCATTTACGCACTACCCTTATCTATTGTATTTAGGGGATCGAAGTCCCCCAATACAATAGATAAGGGGGCACGGAGTGACGAGACCTCCGGAGACCCTGGCATCTTTGCGCCGGTTAGGGACGTGGAGTGTTTAGTCAGTCGGTTTCGGCCAACCTGGCACACGGACACCAAGGAGGGTGCCTCGGTGACCCAGTCTGTCGCGAGGATCAACGTGTGCAAAAAACTTGGTTTTCGGCACACGTCCGAGCGTTCAACGAGCAGATTTGAACCACGTAAAAAGAAAAAAAAAAAAGGTTGTATAATATACGGGTAAGTACCCATCACCTTCAAGTTAGAAAACCTGTCGCCAAATACCAGTTGATGTGTTCCGGAAACATCACTTGAGAACCAGTACCTCTAGGCTTAGTGTATTTACCATCCTGACCACATCGTCACTTAACATCAGGTGAGATTGTGCTCAAAGCACTGACCCTATACAGTGTAAAAAAAAAAACGTATAAGATGATAGCATAGTTGATAGTGCAGTCAGATTACGGATCGAGGGACGTACGTTCGAACCAACCTATCCAACTCTATAAAGAACGTAAGTTTTAGGAAAACAAGGACAGCATGTTGGTAGGATATTTTTTTAATAATACCACCCATCTATCCATTCAACCCAAAGACGTCCACTGTTGGACATAGATCTCCCCCAAAGATCTCCCTTGCGTCAGCCACATCCAGCGGTCTCCCGCGACATTCACCAGGTCATCGGTCGACCTTGTGGAGGACCTACCCACGCTACGTACTTCCGGTGGTAGCCATTCGAGAACCCGTTGGCCACATCGGGCATCGGTTCTGCGAGCAATGTGCCCAGCAATGTCGTTTGCTTGGTTCTTCTGCGGGTCATCCTGATTCGATCCCGCAGTGAAACTCCGAGCATAGCCCTCTCCATTGCCCTTTGAGCAACTTTGAGCTTTTTTTATTAACCCCACTGTAAGCGACCACCTAATACCACCCCTTATGTTTAAAAATCTGTCGCCAAACAATAGATAGCATAATTCACTTAGGGTGTTCATTTATCACTCTGAACCATATCGTCACTTAACATCAGATGAGTTTGTGTTCGAGCCGCAGTATCAAAAGTGTTTGTGCGTGAGTGTAATTTAGACACACACACACACACGGTAGAAGTGTAACTTAAATATACATTTATTCTAAAACTGTAACAAAAAGTGTTATTTTTTTTATAAAACTACATCCGTTACTATCGTCAGTTATTAAACTTATTTTATAATAAATTAAAATTACAAAATAATTAATAAACATTAATAATAAAGTTGGCAAAAACATTTTTTTTTAATACAAAACAATGCAAAGTATTTAGAGTAATTTTCACAAAAAATGTTTTTTGTATAATATTTAAAAAAAAAATGGCACTTTGTCACCAAAACAAACAACACAATCAACGACCTGAAATGCAATTATTATTGACAACTAACTGTGTGCCCGCGGCTGCGTCTGCGTTTTATCTGTTCTTCACTACATTTTTTTTTATATACGGAAGTTTTTATGTTTTTTTTTCATGCGGAACCCTAATTATTTTCGAAAATTAAAATCACCCTAATTTACCGAAATGACTTCAGCTATCTGCCAAAAAAAAGTCCCATCAAAATCGGTCCAGCCGTTCCGGAGATAACCCATTACAAACAAACAAACAGACAGACAGACATGAAATTTTAAAAATTGTATTTTTTGTTATAAGTATATTGTATATCTATTTCGTCCTTAAAAGAACAATATTTTAACATAACAAACAGACACTTCAATTTTATTTATTAGTATGGATTTATTGTCCTAATACTGCGGGGTACACTCACAGTTTGCAATTTGGTGAGGTCTTTCTCAAGCTGAGCGGCGACCTGTCTCCGAGCTATAGCGCTCGGCGCGGTCGGGTGCTCCAACGGCCTCAGGGACCTTATAGCTACCCGTTCCGCTCGACGGCAAGCTGCTAAACGAGCTGCCTTCTCCCTCTCCACAGTCCTTCAGGTTACAAATACCCTTTATTCAATTTGGGCCTCTGATAAGGCACTCGTTAACGTCTAAACTGGAAGTGTATGCGAATCGAATGGAATCGAATATTAATATTCGATTTTATAACTCTAAAAATTTCGAATAATTCGAACGAAACGCGATTTACTATTGTTTCCAATTTGAATTCCATTGCATCGTGCATCAAAAAACATTCTACTTACTTAATGTGTCGAGTACCCATAAAAATAATACAATAGGAAATGGAAAGCTGGCGTAAACGCCAGGTAAGTGCACGAGGGGTTAATATACTATACTACTATAATATACTTTTTGATTAAAAACCAAAGAACCCGGAGAAAAATTTCTCGAATTATTCGATTCGAATGTCGAATCGAATATTAATATTCAATTCGGAATAAATAATTCGTAAGTTCGAATTATTCGCACACCGCTAGTCTAAACCTACCATCGGTTGGAAAAACAGCAAACAGTCATTGAGAAGAACTGACATGAAAATATGGTTGTTTTTTTTCATATAATTTTTATAAAACTATACGACTCATAGTTAATTCATTAATAGATGCACAGAGAAGGGTGTTATTTCCAGACATCACAATTATTCACATAAAATTTAATCGGCATGAGCTTCCGGTGAAAGAAAACATCGTGAGGAAACCATAGCATGGTGGTAGGGGATGATCGGCTGGGTAGCTACCACCCTCAAGTTCGAAACCTGTCGCCAAATACCAATAGGTGTGTTCCGGCAGCATCACTTGAGAATCAATACCTCTGGGCTTAGTGTGCTTACCATCCTGGACCTCATCATCACTTAACATCAGGTGAGATTGTGGTCAAAGCATTGAGCCTAATCCGTGTAAAAAAAAAAACATTAACACTTGTGTGAATATTCGATGAGGCGATGATGGCGCAGAGGGTAATGCGGTCAGATTTCGCGTCAATGGAAGCGGGTTCAAATCCACCAACCCAAATTTAACATCAACCTGGGCTTTCGGTGAAGGAAAACATCATGAGGATACTTTAACATCTTGGTAGGATATGACCGGCTGCAGAGGCGATGCGAGCAGGGGGCGATGCGGTGCTTGCGAAAGCCACCCCGTATCGCCCCCATCCCAAATGCAGCGGACGGTCCCGGGGGGTATTTCCGGGCGCTTCACGCCCGGGTGAGTCCCACACTGGCACGGAGCTCGTCACTCCGTGCCCCCTTATCTATTGTATTTGAGGGACCCTGATCCCACAAATACAATAAATAAGGGTAGTGCGTAAACGCATTTCACCCCGTCAAAAAAAAAAGAAAAAAAAAATGGGTAGCTACCACCCTTGACCACATCGTCACTTAACATCAGGTGAGATTGTAGTCAAAGCACTGAACCTTTACCGTCTAAAGAAAAACAAAATATTGATAACGATGCTCACCAACTTAGCACTTTAAGCTGATGCTGCAGAGCTTCGTTCACTTCACCAGCTGCGATACCTGGTGTTACCTTCACAGGAGTCTCCTCTGTGAATGAGACAAAAAACATATACCCGTCCTTTTCTAAACTAATCCCTCACACAACATATATGCCATAATAATGTGAAGCGCATTTTACACGTAACACAAGCGAATTAACTTTCTGAAAGATTATATATTATTTCCAAAAAAATTTAGCGGCGTCGATTGGTTCTCGGTAGGGGGAAAACTTTTAGATTCCCGTTACCAATGATATGTGACAGCGGCTGTCAACATGCTACAGTATTTCAAGCGTAGGATGACGTTTAAGTGATTGCGCTCAGAAATAAATCCGTATGTTTTGATTACGAGTAAACTAAATTAAAAAAAAAAATTACATAATTATTGCTCGGAGCGTAGATAGATCTAAAGACCAGACAAATGTTAGGTTATCTTAAAATGATGAAATTTAATCATCATAAACGAAAACAGCCTTTTTTTTCAAAGTTTGGAATTGTCACTTCTGTGAACAGTCCCCATAGCTGATTAGTTTTTTTTTTCTTTTTCGAATCGACTAAGACGCTAAATGAACTAGGGGATCTCGACAAATTCAGCTAAGTTATCTGTTTAAATCGATTAAGAGCGAGAGTGGTAACTAACTTTGTCAAATATCAGCAATTATATCAAACACCATCATTATTGTAATCTATGCTTATAATAAAAGACTAACGGGACGAAATCTGTACATTGACGATATTTAAGAGAAAATTTTTTTTTTTCCGGGGCTTCAGAATCGACTACAGAGCACATTTCAGTAGTTTTAAAAATAATTGTGTCTGTTTATTAATTTATTCGCCGATCACGCAAAAACTACTGAACCGAAATCGATGAAAGTTGATAATGACATATATTGTATCCATACCGAGAACAACAGAGGCAAATTGTCTGAATCCCAAGCGGGTAAAGCCGCAGGCACGGCACAGCTTATAGCCCGTGAATAAAATCTTTCAGTAAGTTTAAAAAAAAATATATTTTGTTTCATTGTTTATACATTGCAAGAATCATGAAGATTATTAATTAACAAAAATAACATGAAATTAAAAATATTCATATTAATTTAAGAAAGAATAAAAATATATCCCACAGCAAACTTTCGACATGGTTATATTTCAAATGGACATAGAATAGATACGCGGTACTAACAATCTACATATTTAAAAAAAAAGAGAATTCGTACAGGGTACACGTGTCAGAAGTGAAACTTCCCTGGCAATATTTGGTTTAAATCAGTAAGACGAATTAGTACAATAAAGGATACATGTCACAGAACGAGAAAGAGATAAAAGATATGTGTATAGCCCCTTTCTAAAATACAGTCGCACGCTTCCTCGAGAAGCCAAAAAATATAGCTTACTTATTCATTTCGTCTCTTTCTCACTCGCTACAGTACTCTTATCTTTCTATTCGTCGCCTTTTAATGTCGAAAATGGTGACGGTAATATCAGAATAATGCTTGAAAGGCGACATAAAATTTTATCCACATCGCGCAAAAAGAAATTTCACTTCAATACTGAAAGGTTAAATATGGACTAATTTATTCACATCGCGCAAAAGTTTCACTTCAATACTGAAAGGTTAAATATGGACTAATTTATTCACATCGCGCAAAAATTTCACTTCAATACTGAAAGGTTAAATATGGACTAATTTATTCACATCGCGCAAAAGTTTCACTTCAATACTGAAAGGTTAAATATGGACTAATTTATTCACATCGCGCAAAAATTTCACTTCAATACTGAAAGGTTAAATATGGACTAATTTATTCACATCGCGCAAAAGTTTCACTTCAATACTGAAAGGTTAAATATGGACTAATTTATTCACATCGCGCGAAAATTTCACTTCAATACTGAAAGGTTAAATATGGACTAATTTGTTCACATCGCGCAAAAATTTCACTTCAATACTGAAAGGTTAAATACGGACTAGTTTATTCTCTCTTAAATTAATCATTTGTGAGTTAATGAATAGTTTTTTTTTATAGTTATTAATAAGAAAATTAATTTAAATTATTATTTCAAATATTTAGTAGAGAAAAGAAAGATGAAAGAAACCTGTCCACATTTATCTATAATTAATTTCCAGTCTATAAAGATAGGCAATGGATTTGGTTTTTTTTTAAACTAGCTAATATATATAAATATCTCTGTGCTTCCGCTAACATTATTAAGACTATGATTTGTATAGTTTTTTCTATGAAAAAAAAATATTATATTTATTAAAAAAAAACCAGATCGAGTTTCTTGCCTACGCTCTTCTCGACTGGGGTTGTTTTCCGAACCGGTGGTTGTGTTTTAGACGTTCATAAGCGCCTTCTTAGGGCGTAAAATTGAATAAAGATATTTTTGATTTTGATTTTCTGCGTAAAAATACCGCGGAATTTTGATCCTAGCTAATCCGTACATTTTTTATTTGTTCATGAAATAAAAAAGGATTCTTGTTTTGAAAGAAGTCTTGCATTCGGTCAATATTAGGGAAGTCCATCTCTGTATTTATAAAGTTACGTAACTCCCGAAAAGTTAAATTTTAAACACATCACTAGTTGCAAGTATTTTTTGGTTATTTATATTTATCAATAATCTCATATCGATATAATTTATCATGGATTTGAATAGTGATGGGCAATGTTCGAGTTAATAAATTCGAATACATCGATAATTGCGCAAAATAATGTCAAATGCGGGTAGAAAGAAGAATATATGTAAAATAGTGGCGCGAACATAAATCTTTACATTCAGTAGTTAAGCGAAAAGTGTATAATGTCTAATAAAGAACATGCGACACGGAAAAAATTTAATAGTATTATAATATTTAAAAAAAAAAACGTAAAGAAATGCTTAGAAAAATAAACAATAAAATTATTAACAACATAAACGTAGTTAGTCATAAATTCCTGTGAAAAACAAAGCCCCTGTATAATTAATAATGTTATTAAAATTCATTATTATTGACAACTCCCTTCCACTTCTTTTCTTATCTATTCATAATAAAATAAACTATAGAGTTCTATTACCAAATCGATATATTTGCTATTTATATGTAAAAAAAACAAAGCAGAAATTTTGACAAATTTTGCCTGTCTAAATGTCTGTTTGTTTATTTGTTCGGGATAATCTCTAAAACGATTGCATCGATTTAGACGAGACTTTTATTGTAAGGTAGCGGGCTTTTCAAAGAATAATATAGGCTTATTTTAGACCCAAATAACTTCAAAGCAAAGCTAATATTTAAATATATCTGAAAGAAATCTAACTGCGTGTCTGGTTTTTATAGATAATGAAGAAAAATTAGTGCCTGATTAGGATTATACATCATCCTAATAAATATCAAAAAAATTAATCAATAAAATACTCCAAAAAATGATTTTTATTAATATCAAAAAAAAATCTTAAGCTCTATAATACCTTTAGGAGCGTCTATAGATGTCGCCACCGCTATGGTAAAGAGACAAAAAAAAACAAATATTTTTTACACGATACAGGTTCAGTGCTTTGACCACAATCTCACCTGACGTAAAGTGACGATGTGGTCCAGGATGGTAGACACACTAAGCTTAGACTTATTAGTATTTCGCGACAGGTTTTCAAACTTGGGAGTGGTAGCTAAACGAGACGGGCATCATATCACCAAGCTATGGTTTCCTCACGATGTTTTCCTTCGCCGAAAGCTCAGGCTGCTTTTAGTGTCGTATAGGTGGACTCGAACCCACGTCCGTAGACGCGGAATCCGGCTGCACTACCCACTATGCCATCATCGTTTCAAAAAATATAAATATAAATCAATTTTATTTGATTTAAATTTTGCAACAGACATATTACTAGTTTATTTAGAATTGACCGTTGGCGTTTATTAGACAAAGACTTACTAGGTACGGTGGGCAAAAAAAAAATTAAACATTTTTTTTTTCTTTATAGTAAAATTGTTCCACCATTCGACACATAATTAATGCGGATAATAACGATCATCGCTATGACAGAACGGATACGAATCCACGTACATAATAAGTTTGAAAAACTCAAGGTTAATTTTTCTATACTTCGATTCAGTATTGCAAACGAACAAAAAAAAAAGGGTGACAAGTATTAAAAAAAATTAATAATTATACGTTATTTTTTTGCATTTTACATCGGCCTGGAAATGCTTTACTAAAGAAAAAATACTGCAATAAAAATTAGGCTTAAACAAAAAAAAAAAAAAAATGAAGTGGCAAGGGAACGCATGCGCAGTTATTTATGTCTTTACGTGCCGCTAGATGGCGTTTATCTTACGTGCGTAATCCCTGGCGGTGACGACGGGCGGCGCCACTGCTGCACGCGCACACGCACAAACACACACACACGCACAATCAATAATTTTAGTATATTTATATTGAAATACTCGAAATATATTATTATGATTAATAAATAAATAAAAAAACTCCCCTGTATTATTTGTTACATAAGAAAGTAAACTGCGAAAAAATTAAAGCTTGAGCTTTAATTGAAGCTCGAACTGTATATTTTACTCTTTCCCGAATAACAAACAGGCGTAAAGTGCTCCTTACGGTGAGTGATCACGGCCTTCGTGTCGGTAATAAAGCCGACTTCTTATGAGGGTTATAGTACAACTGTCAGATTGTACCAGCTCGAAACAAGCGACCAATAAAAAATCCAGTTCAAACTCCAGCATTAAAAGCTCTCGCATTATCATTCAATGACACTCTATAAATATTAACTTACTTAAGAACGCCAGATCTATAAGAGAATTAAAAAAAAATATATCATCATTTACTCATTCATGATCAATCATTATTATAGAGAATCTCGTATTTTTTTAGAATCTCGTAGTTTTAGAAGAATCCAGTAATTTTAAGCCCAACTTTTTTTTTTAATCTTGGAACTTTCTATTTTAAAAACTGGTTATCTGGTCTTAACTATGAGGATACAGAAGCTTTACTCTACATTATTATATAATATATAGGTATTTCTTCTGGTTCTGAATTTAAACTTTAGTCGTTAAGTTTTAGTCGTGACATCTAATTTATTTTACAATAGCTTAAACACACACATACAAATCCAATCATACGCTGACTCGCACCTCACACACACACACAACACGAGTATATTTTTTTTATTACAAAGCCGTAATGTTATAAACGAAGGCAATGGATCCCGGGGCACAAAATATGTTCTTTTCCCCGGTCCATTACACACCCACTGATTTATATTTGATGAATAATGATTTATTATTATTATTATTATTTCAGAATCCAGTGATTTATTTTTTGGGAATCTAGTTATTTCATTTTTAGAATCTAGTGATTTCATCATCTAGAATCTCGTAGTTTTCTTTTCGTATAACCCAGTCTAATTATTCTTTTGCTTTGTAAATATTTTAACGAAACAAAAAAAAAAAAAGCAGCGACATCTTTTAAATGATGAACGAAGGGATGATACGCATCAACCCCCCTATGTAAATGAGGACCGTAATGAATATATTGTACGTACCGTGATGCGAACCGCCTCGCTTCGCGTACAGCTTGAGCTTATCCCTGAGGAGGCCTCTCTCGTTCTCTAGCGAGTCGATGTCTTGCTGGAGGTGGTCCATCGTCTCTTCGAATTCCTTCTCTTTCCTGTGAGACGACACGCCATTTGTATTACCAGATATACTTAACTAACTAACTAACTGTGTGTCCGCGGCTCCGCCTGCATTTCACATATTCTGCACTGCGTTATATGTATACAGTTTCAATTGAATCGCGTTTTCGCTCGCGTAGAATTCAGATAATTATATTTTAATAGACAGCCTATGTTTTCCCTCTAGATGCCCTGCCCGTACCGTCCCGTATTTCATCCGAATCGGTCCAGTAGTTTTTACACGATTGGCGAAAAAAAATCAATAAACAGACAGACAAAAATTTAAAAACCATCGAAATGTGTGCTGTTCTCAATCCTGGGCTACCTCGTGGTATTTTTTCTGAACTACATCCAATCTACAGATTTCGTTCCTATATTTAAAGTATATAGATTATGGCGATTGTGACATTGCCCCCCTACCCTTATCTTTGGAGGAGGACTATGCCCAGCAGTGGGCATGCGGGGATGGGCATACCTTCGCAGCTGGTTGGTCGCGTCGTCGAGTTTCCTCTGGAGCTGCTGGGACCGTAGTTCCGCGTCCCTCGCGGTCGCCGACAGCTTCCTCTCTCCCAACTCCCGTCTGATCTGCATCTCTGATAGTTCCTCTTGTTTCGCCTTACAAAATATTAATTTATCTTTATGCAATTTGTAATATAATAATCTAGATGGTTATTTAAAAATAATTAAAAAAACAAATTAATTAATCACCAAAACCCCCCCCCCCCTCCCCTCCCCCCCCCAACTCGCGGTTGGGCAGTTTGTCATGTCGTCTCGTGACGTCACGCGTCTGTTGACCCTACGTATATTTTGTGGGTAAATTTGTCACATGTGATCAGAATATATGTCTATAAATGGTATACAATTTTTTTTTAATTAAATTAAATTTAACTTAAGTTGGGCTCCTTTGAATATTCGATAATAATAAAGGTTCCGCGTCAAAAAAAAAAAATTAAAACTCATAAACAAGTGAATACATTCCAAATATATGTGCTTTTCGTCGTCAGTACAACAAAAAATAAGGTTCCCTGGAAACAACATTAAAATCCAAGAATTTATTAAAAAAAAACCATTCAATGGTTAACTTTGCTGGCAAGTGCTTGAATTTGTGAGAAATATCTTTGCTTTCTTAAGAGAACTACTAAGGTACCAGAACATTTTTTTAGGAACATAGTTAGGGTTCCGGATGAAACAGACGGAGCCGCGGCAAGACGGCTAACTAAAATTATATTATTAAAAGTAACACAAAGAGCTTCCATTTAATTATCGACATCAATTTCAATTACACTCTGTATATATAATATTCCAAAGCCCGTCCGTTTATTTTGACACATTGCTATAGTAACTAGGGTTGTGCGGAATATCATTCGAATCGAATATTAATATCCGAATCGAAATTCGAATTGAATAATTCGAAAAAAATCGGATAATTCGCCGATAATTCAAACAATCGCGAATCTGCATTCCATTACTATTGTAACGTGTAAAAAAAAATATTTATGGCATGTCGCTAACGGGATATCATTGATTTACTAGATTTTCTATTGTTTCCAATTTGAATTCCATTACATCGTAATATTCTCTACTTAAGAATAATACACTTTTCTATTCAAAATATTGATTTATAATTATTATACAATTATATGAAATGTAATTGAATTGGAGGAAATTTTTCGAATTGTTCGATTTTTTTTTGCCAATTATTCGGGCACTTTCGAATAATTCGATTCGAATTTCGAATTGAATATTAATATATTAATATTCGATTCGGCACGAATAATTCGTGAGTTCGAATTATTCGCACACTCCTAATAGTAACGTGAGAGGTCAATTTATTTTCGAGAGTATTTCTTACTATATTGTTAATTTTTTTTTAAAGAGTTTGTTCAATATATTTGTATAATTTGTAGTAATAAAAAAAACTCGATAGCCATATGGACTGTCGAAGGAAATGAAACTGTTTTTTTTTTTATATTTAAAATTGAATAATTTGTTATTTGAAATTATTAACATAACGAATAACATTTATCTGGTTTTTACATTTATTAACGCTTCGAACAACAATTATGTACATTTCTATATATATATATATATTTACACGACATAGTCTAAGTTCTTTGACCACAATCTCACCTGATGTTAAGTGACGATGTGGTCCAGGATGGTAACATACACTAAGCCTAGGTTAATAATAATATATTCATTTATATTTTTTTTATATAGTAACACGGTAAAGTGACGGCATTGACGCTACGTACGTGATGTTATAGGAAAAGGGGAAATGGGGGATTGGGGGGGAATAGGTGGATTGGGGGGAATTGGGGAAATGGAAATCGAGAGCGGGGTTTTGGGAAATTTGGGGCAGGGGGGGGCAGGAGGGGGGGGGGGGGGGGTAATACATCGGCCGGAAGACTGCCCCACAGCTTCACAGTACGGCAAAGGTATGACGAATCAAAATGTTGGGTTCGTGTCTGGATGGAAGTTACTGTAAAGCTGTAACCCCGAAGCCTACTATGGAAGGGGTCAGATTAAACAGTTCAAAATCAAAACATACGATAGCATGTTGACGTGTGACGTCATAGCATTGGTAACGCGAATCCATAAGTGTTTCCCCGTAAACGAGAATCGCTCAACGCCGGTAAAGAAGTTTAAACCTCATAAACCCCCCACAACTCACTTTGAGCGCCTTCCTGAGTTCCTTGATATCCGCCTCCTTGTTCTCCAGCTTGATGGTGAGGGTCTTCGTCTCCTCGAGTTGCTTCTTGACGAGCTGGGCGCGCACCACCACCGGTGGGATCGGCTGGGAACACACACAGGTTACATACTAACGATCCTAGATTATAATAAACTTAGGCTTTCGATGACAGCTGTCATTTCGAAAGTTATTATAAGGATAGTAGATTAATTATGTCAACGATAATGATGTCTAGGAATGACGATTTAGATCTATTTAGTGAGAAAAGTGCCTCGATGACGCAGTTGTATTACGGCGCGACTGCCGTTCTGAGGTCTCGGGTTCGATCCCCGGATCGGTGCAAGTGGCATCGGGTTTTTCTACTCAGTATCATCCCGGAGTTTGGAATTTGTGCCCGATATGGCGACAGGCTCGCCCCCTGTCACGTCTGGGACGGAACTAAGCTCGGCGGAATGCGAGTAGTGTAGTTAGCTACATCACCTCTGCCTAACCCTTCGGGCATAACAGGCGTGAGGTTATGTTATTGGCACACTCACCTTCTCAGTGTTGACGTTTGTGATGGACATCACGTCGTACTCCTTGTCCTGGGTGAGGTTCGCGAGCTTCGTGACGTCACCGGATACAGCTGTCAGCGAGTGCTTTATCGTACGTATCGGGCCGTGGTCGTCCTGGAAGGTAAAAAAAAAAAAAAATAAGCAGCCATGGGACTGCTGGTAGAAGCGAGAAACTACGTGTTGATATTTTAACACGCTTCGATATATACAAAAAAAAAAAAACATTTCTTTAAACGAAATTAGTAATACACGGACTCCAGTCCTGAGAACTTATTTTGCACGGTATGGGCTAAGGGCTTTTCCCGTAATTTCACTTGATGTTAAGTGACGCTGTGGTCCAAAATGACAACACACACGAAGCTTAGAGGTACTGGTTCTCAAGTGATTCTACCGGAACACACCTCTTGGTATTTGGCGACAGGTTTTCAAACTTGATGGTGGTGGCTACCCCCAGGCGGACATTATTGGAAAACCCTCACAATGTTTTGAGTTTGATAGGCGGATTTGATCCCGTGTCCATTCAACGCGAAATCCGCCCGCACTACCAACTGAGCCACCATCGCTTATTTACAAAACCAACGGAATAATTTAATAGTAATCGTATCGGCTTGAATATATTTTTTTTCGGGCATTTATGGGGAAACGTTTTAGATGTGGCAACACAAAAGTTCATGATTCTGCCCTCATACTTAACATTCCAGTAGCTTAAGTTATTTTTTTTAAACTTCAATAAAAAAAATACAAACTCCCCTTAACTTAATACTAGCAATAGATTTCTTGAATATTGTACGCACTTGAAATAAAAATTTATAATTTTTCTAATAACGCTCATAATTATATATAAAAAAAAAACTTAATTAAATTGCTTAGAGATTAAGGCAGTTGATCTGGCTAACGGAAAGTATCAGTTAAATTCAATTTTATAAAGGAACGTACAAACAAACAAATAAAAAATAAAAAATTCAAATTTACAACACAGTCAAAAACCCCTGTAAGACGAACTTCATGAGGGTAACCAAAATTTCGAGTTATAGAGTTTTCGACTTAAGCGGTTTCTGTAATGAGATATTCGAATTGTAAAAATGTTAAAATTTCCTACAGACTCCATTACAAGTTACGGAAGCAATAACCATATATTTATTCGTCGCTTTATTTATTTTTTTACGTAATATGATGTGTAATTAACATTTCAAAACGTCCTTCAAGTAACAAGTGTGTATTAGAGATTAGGTTTTTTTTTAGCCTTAGATAATTCCGTCCTTCTCTGGCTATATATAGTACTATGTATGTGCCCGCGGATGCGCCCGCGTTTCATATATTCACTTCGTGCTCCGTTCACTTCAGTACGTTGTATTTTTTATATACGGAGCCCTAATTATTTTCCTACAATTTGTTTTTGTAAGGTAAAGTGAAAAAAAAATCTCATAAATTAAAGAACACGCCTATAAAATTGTGCATTGAATCGGGTTTTATTAATTTTTTTATGATTTTTATTTTTTTTTACGCGGAACCCGAAATATGTTCGTTAATTAAAAGTACCCTAAATTACCCGGAGTAACTTCAGCTATCTACCCAAAAAAAAAGGTCCCGTCAAAATCCGTCCAGACAGACAGACAAACATTTTATAAATTTTATTTTTGGTATAGGTATCGTATATACATTCATATCTATTTAGTAAAAAAAAAATGAATTTTGACATTACAAACAGACACTTCAATTTTATTTATTAGTATAGAAAATTCTCGAAAGAGTAGATTTTTTTTTTCTTTTGAGTCGCTGCTGTTCTTTATAAAGAAATGCATTGCTCTCGTATCCTTTACTAAGAAACAGCGAAGGACTTCGTTGGCAAATTCTCTTACTCTCATATTTAAGACAAGGTAATTACTTAAGATCACTAAAGTAACAAATTTTATTTTATATTTAACCCCTCGAGCACTAACCTGGCGTTTACGCCAGCTTTACATCGTTTTCCTATTGTCTCATTTTTATGAGTAATCGTCATATTAAGTAAGTAACGTCCATAGGTAGAATTCTTAGCCTAGTTATATCATTACTTAGGTAAAACTAACACATGTTTTTGTCTCGAATAGACAATACGTTGTTCATTTTCGAAAGTTATGAGTCATTTATAGTGAGAATTTTTAACAAGTAAAGAGGTACTTTATTGTTTTAAAAATAGTGCACGGAGTTTATTTTGAATTCTTATCTAATTCTAATCATTGCAAGATCATTCCATCCCCCCATCCGTTCAACCGAAAGACGTCCACAGCTGGACATTCGTCTCCCACAAAGATTTCCACGTAGACCGGTCTTGCGGTACCCGCACCCAACGGATCCCGCGACCTTCACCGGGTCGTCGGTTCACCTTGTGGGGGGGGGCTACCCCCGCTACGCCTTCCAGTGAGTGGTAGCCATTCGAGAACCCGTCGACCATATCGGGCATCGGTTCTGAGAGCAATGTGCCCAGCAATGTCGTTTACTTGGTTCTTCTGCGGATGTTCCCGATTCGATCACGCTATATATATATATCGAGTTATAGTATTTTCGTCTTATCGAGTGTTCGAGTTAAAGGGGTTTTACTATAACGGGGTTATTAGTTGTTCAGGGTATATTACCTGTTGGTAGACCTTGTCGACGGCGGCCGACCACAGGGTGAGGAGGGTCGCGTGCGGGAGGGGCGCGCCCTCCCCGCGCTCGCCGGCGGTGCACGCGCACGCGCACGCCGCACGCGCCGCTAGTGATGTCGCGCGGCTGCAGCGCCACAGCACGCTCGCACTATCGCCTCGCAGTCGCTCGATCAACTAACAAACCGAGTAACGCACAGACGAACATTATAAACTATATATATATATATATATATATATATATACATATATATATATATATATACATAGCTATGGTCCCTACTCAGTCTTAAAAAACCGAGGTTCAAAGGAGAGCGTAAAGAATATTCAAAACCGTCTAGAAATTGATTTATTCACATTTTTTTTTTGCGAATTTTTATTGATATATACATATCATTTTTTTTTTAATTTTCATGAAAAACCTTATAGATAACCCTGTCGGTCAAATGTTATTTTTGACATGTACCTAGGGACCGTCGATATGTCCATTAAGGGGACATGCGAGCGTCGATCATCCCATACAAACGTATCACCCCCCCCCCCCCCTGCTTCATCCCTGGATTAATAGCACTATTTATCTCGATGGTAATAAATAAAATTGAATTGTCTATTTATAATGTTATTTAGAACATTTTTTTTTACATACACACATACATGTAAGCGGAATTATTTTCAAAAAAGTAGACTAAGAGTTACGCGGAGTAACTTCAGTTATCTGCCAAAGAAAAAAAAAGCCCCGTAAAAATCGGTAAAACCGTACAGAGATCAGCCGGAACAAAACACAAACGGACAAATATTGGTGTCGTATATATATATATTGACATATATTTAGTTATAACCTGTTAGTTTGATGTTACAAACAGACACTTCAATTTTATTCATTACTATGGATGGTATAGAGCTTAGATAACCTAAAAGCCGGCCTAAAAACCTTCTATGACAACGTCGTTAGTAGAGTTTCGAGAACGTTCTCGATATCTGACCTGACTAGACTGACCTGTGCATCAGGGCAGACAGCCTGGAGGCTGGCTCCGGGAGGAAGTCGTCTCCTCACCCCCTTCAGCTGCTGCTGGAGATTGCTGGCCGACGACCGAATCGCTTCGTGCAACAATCCTAACTCCATCTGTCTATCTGAAGCCTAAACACACAAAAAAAGTGTGTGTATGTACGAACGTAAGAAGTAATAACAGAAACAACTAAAACGTTGACAGCTAACTACAGGTGTCGTGTTTTCGTGACTTTGTAATAATTTACTCTCATAATTTCAAAAAAAAAAACGATTACTAACCCCTTGAGCACTGAACTGGCGTTTACGCCGGTTTTCCATTGTTTTCCTATTGTCTTATTTTTATGGGTAATCGACATATTAAAAGTAAATCATGACATATGTCACTGTCAAAACTAACCTAATCCTCAAAACGAATTTAAAAATTTAAAAATATGTATATAAGAAAAACGAAAATTAACTTACAAGTAAAATTTTTTGTTTTTTTTTTGTTTTTAATCAATTCGTTTAATCTGATGTCTGCATTTACTTTTTATTTTTTTTTTTTAGTTTTTAAGTTAAATTATAACTACTTCACTCTTGAGTTTTTAAATTTGCTTCAAAATATTGTTTATTTATGTAGTTTTAATTTTTACTTATTAAAAAAAAAATCTGTTCTTGTTAATTTTAAAAGTGAGACGCGAAGTGTTATATTTATATATCTTTTGTTACGGCTGGAAAAAGGGCTGGCTGAAAAACAGCGCCGTTCTTATGGCAACAGTTATAAAGCGGCAAATGCTGACGCCAGTCCTTATTACCATATGTTTTTATTTTGTTTATATGCTTAATTGTAGTTTTTTTGGAAATTTTGTATTCTGTTCTAAAATATGGTAATAATGTCTTTCTTTCTTTAATATAATAAAGCCATCGGGCATCAGTTCTACGAGCAATGAGACCAGCCCATTCCCATTTAAGATTGGCAACTCTCTGGACTATATCGGTTACTTTGGTTCTTCAGCGGATCTCCTCATTCCTGATTCGAACACATCAACTTGATGGTGATACTCGCGTTTAATATATCTGATCAGGACAGTGGGACACACTTAATAAATTAACGTAATCTCATCGGTCCTTAACCCCTTGAGCACTAACCTGGCGTTTACGCCAGCTTTCCATTGTCTTTTGAAGTTTTGACGTTTTGAAGTAGTATAAAGCGTGTAAAAGAAATCAATCTTTTACATTATATTAACACAGCCGGTGGGTTCGCTCGCATGCTTATCAATATAGTAGGGTAGTTATCCCACCTGGATGGCGACCACCGTACACTTGTGCAAAACCCATCATAACGACACGTTAAGGCGCATCACATATCCAAAATTAGCTAGTGTCGATCTGACAATTAGCAAGGGGTGATAGAACAATTGACGATATTTCAAAATCTACATGTGCCTATAAATAAAAAAGAAACTATCCCCACGCCGTATAATATCTACCTATATAATAAGAGATATCATATAATTTAATTTTCATTAAAAATAAAAAATAAAAAAAACAAACGGGGAATAAATAGTTGTGGATACCCGCTATCATAAAGTTTGCATCGAAGTTACAAACTTCCGCAAACGCAGCTTCTTTTAAACGTATTAAATTCCGTAATATAACCACTCATTTGTAACGTAACACATACGTAACGTAACAAAAGTCCTGCGATGCTTCAGCACTTCCGCGACACAACAACACTTCCACGAAGCACGATCACTTCCGCGACCCATCAACACTTTTGCAACGCAACAACACTTCCGCGATTTATCAACACTTTTGCTACGTATCAACACTTTTGCGACGCATCAACACTTCCGCGACGTATCAGCACTTCCGCGACGCATCAACGCTTCCACAAAGCATCAATCACTTCCGCGACCATCAACACTACTGCGACGCACCAACACTTCCGCAATGCAGCAACAGTCCCGTTACCTGCAGTATCTGTGCGAGCGCGTTGGCGTCCGCGTGCAGCGCGCGGGCGAGTGCGTCGAGCGCGGCGCACGCGTGCAGCACGGGCTCGCGACACACGGCCGCGCCGCTCGCCTCCAGCGCGCCGAGGCTCAGCGCGGACCACATCGCCGACAAGTACGTCCAGCAACGCTCGATACCTGACACACACACACAACTAAATAAACCATACCATGTTTAAAGGGAAAACTTCTTTAGCATCGTTGGTGATTTGAAAGTCGATGAAACGAAAAAGCAACAGTACGTTTCCGATTGAGGTCAGATTTGAACATCGAATTCTTAAGAGCGTGGTTAGCCCGGTGTACTAATACGCTTGTCTCAAAGACCGTACGACTTAAAGGTCGGAGGTTCGAACCCAGGATGGGTAACACATTTTTTTAAGATTTCACATCTACTACGTTTTAATTGAACACATAATTTTTTTTTACATAGGTAAACGCATTTAGAGACCATCCTCCCATGCGGGGGACGGGACGTGTGGAACTAACACTAGGGAAGAGGACATTAGCAACTACCCACTAAAAAACGCTATGAGTGACCGTCTTTATCGCCACACAAGGAGGGGGGCAATAGGGGATCGCAAGCATTCACTGTGGCAAATAAACCATACCTAAACATAAGTTTGCAGGTTATAAAGGAGAATTTAAAAACGCATCGTCAAAAATTTGAAGACGAAGGTTACGTTTAAGAAATATTTTTTTTAGGACAAAAAAAACGGTATTTACAAACGCGATTAACGTTTTGAGAAAATGCATGCAGTTAAATAACATCATTTTAAATAATATAGAACAATATATAAAAGATACTAGTGTGTGAGTGCGTATGCGACTGTGTATGTCTATACTAATATTATAAAGAGGAAAGATTTATATGTAACGAATACACTTAAAAACTACTGGACCGATTTGGATGAAATTTGGTATGGAGATAGTTTGGAATACAGGGAGTAACATAGGATAGTTTTTATTCGAAAAATCCCACGGGAACGGTAACTACGCGGGTAAAACCGCGGAGAGCAGGCAGTAATGAAATGACTGTACACGGGCTGACGACAGTTTATTAGCTCTGTGGTCAAAAGTCTGTTCCTTGAACTTCTAATGCTAAGAAGCGATGATGGCGCAGTGGGTATCGCGCCCGGATTCAGTGTCAGCGGACGCGGGTTCGAGCCCACCCACACAACTCTAAAAATCACCCTGAGCTTTCGACGAAGGAAAACTTCGTGAGGAAACCATACCGTATTTTCCGTAGGGCATTCCCTAATAATCCCCGGCTGAGTTTCCCACCACCCTCGAGTTTGAAAACCTGTCTCCAAATACCAATAGATGTGTTCCGGCGGCATCGCTTGAGAACCAGTAGCTTTGGGATTAACGTGTGTTACCATCCCGGACCATATCGTCACTTAACATCAGTTGAGATTGCGGTCAAAGCACTCAAACCTATACCGTGTAAAAAAAGAAATCTTTGTACAGTTCGTATGTTAGGCATCATTTTTTTTTTATATATAACAATAAATTCTGTGTGTAATATATATATAAGCAAAGTTTGTTTTGTTTGTCCGAGGTAAACTCGAAAACTACTGGACCGATCAGCGTGAAACCACAACCATTCGACGCGGAATTAATCGTAGATGGTTATAGGCTATGTATATTTCAAATTCTATGAGCCCTTTGCCATGTTTTCTCAATTTGTTTGTTTATTATTCCTTTGACGCACCATCACCTCACAACTACTGAACATATCGGGATAGGACTAGCACCTTTTAACGCAGTATTTTTCGTAGACAGCTATTTTCTGGATTCCACGGATCCTCTCTCATTTTTTTTTGATTAACTCTTTTCTACATTTTCCACTTCAATATACGCTTATATACATTTTTTTTTTTTTTTTTTTCCGCTAATAGAAACAAAATACTCTTACTTTCATTCATTCATTTGTTTTTTTTTAATTACCTATAAATGAAACGTCATATGCACAGAACATATCAAAGGCGGGCGGAGCCGCGGGCACCAGATAGTATACTTATAATTAAATACTAAATTAGGTTTTAAAATAGGCTATACGTATAACTTGATGTAATTAGTGTCGGATGGTTGTAATGTGATGGTTAGCGGATGAAGGGAAAACCCACTCACCGTCCAAGGAGCAGTTCTCATCGAGCTCGTTGGTCTTCAGGAGATGGGTGGCTGCGTCCAGGGCCTTCTCCTGCTGTGCAGCATCAGGCAGAGCGCTGGCGCAGCGCAGCAGGACCTCGGGAGTGCACGTGTCCAGAGCAGCCGTCCACATACTAACTACACACTGTAATTAGAACAATATGGTAACTATTATTTTTTATCCCTACAGTACAATTTATTAGACTTGCATTAAAGCGGTACCGATTGAGAAGTAATTATTATTAAATTTTAACTTTGTGTGTGTTTGTGTCTATTCATTGACTAAGATAAAAGGATGACACAAACACTTTTTGCAAAAAAATTGAGCTTAAAAACGGAACATTATTAACGACAGTTTCTCAACTTTATTTTGCAGACCGTCTACTTCGAGAATATGTTCTTTCTAGAATTCCCCAATATTATTGTTTTTAGACTATATTTTTTTAATCTGCCTAAAACCCCTCTGCGCTATATCAATGTACCCCTAATTTTTTCAGGGTCTTCTACTTCCATAAGGAGGCGTCATCGCCCACGTTAAGGACCTAGGCCAGTGATTCTCAAAGTGGTCTATATCGACCCCTAGGGGTCTATGACGACCTGCAAGGGGTCTACGTCAGCCAAAAAAAATTTGGGGGTCCATGAAATGAAAATGGGGGTCCACGATAGTGGATCTCAACACACACACTGATAGTACCTATTTACTTATATCATACTATCTTATAATATCAAAACATATACATTATTTATAAAAGTACCTATGAAGTAAAAAAATATATGTTTATAAAATTGTGTAAGTTGTAGGATTATTTTATATTTATTTAATGTTACGTATATTTTACATAACAGACATAAAATTTTAAATTTCAGTAGTTTTAATTTAAATTAAATTAATAATAAATGTATAAATTAACACGTGCTTTTACTTTATGTTTTTAACACTAAGCTTCACTACAGTTAGAAATTTACAGGAAATCAATATCAATAGTAAGTAGGGGGGGGTCTACCCAACACGGAAAAACATGGCAAGGGGTCTACGACACAAAAAAGTTTGGGAAACTCTGACCTAGGCTATCAAAAAAATCACAACAAATAATGCACACGTTAATAAATAAAAATCTGTAAAAAATCCCATCACAGGAAGCCATTAGTGGTATATAGGACAACCAGGTAACTGTCCTATTATTAAATAGGACGATTGTCCCATATAAATTAAACCAAGTGGATAGTAGGAAATTATAATCACCTGAATCATGTGTAATTGGTACTCTAACTGACAGCGGAAGCTGTACTGAACCGCTGTGTGGGTTTTCGTCACCACCTCCCTATCCCACACGTTCACAGCTGGGAATCTGCACCAATGACCGATAACTAGAAATCCAGGTCCAATCACCAGAGTAAGTAATACATAATATTTGGAAATATCACCCCGGAGATAACCTTAAAATCTATTGTACAACAGTTTGGGCAAATTTCTAACATACCTATACTAATAAATAAAATTGGAATGTCTGTTTGTAATGTCAAAATATCTTTATTTTATAGATATGAACGTATATAAGATACCTCTGCCAAAAATACACTTTTGTTTTAAAATTTTATATGTCTGTTTGTAATGGATTATCTCAGGAACGGTTGGACCTATTTTGACGGGAGTTTTTTTGTTAGATAACTGAAATTACTCCGCGTAATTTAGGTTACTTTAATTTATCGACAATATTTAGGATTTCGCGTTAAAGTCATAAAACTCATGAAATTGTGAATAAAATCAGGACATACAGACGAATTGAGAACCTAATTAATGTGTCGAGCACCCATAAAAATAAGACAATAGGATAACAATGAAAATGTGGCGTAAACGCCAGGTAAGTGCATAAGGTGTTAAAATTAAAACTGTTTCCAAATTTATTCTTATTGATAACACAAAAGCTCGTGGATAAATAGTGCAAAAAAAAATCTACAGTATCTATAGATAATAAAAAAAATAGTAGTATTATTTTCTGACTAGGTGTGTGTCCGCGGCTACGACCGCGTTTTAATGTACTTCACTGTGTGTGACGGAAACTTCATCTATCTGCCAAAGAGAGTCCCATCAAAAACCGGTCCAGCCATTGTCGAGACTAGCCGGAACAAACGGGCAGACACAGAGATATTTAAAAAAAAAAGTGTATTTTTTTTTATATAGCTATCCGTATATACATTGATATGTATTTAGTAAAAAGTTGTTATTTTTATATTATAAACAGACACACTACGATTTTATTTATTCGTATAGATAAGAAGTTTTATTATACCAATAAAAATAAATCAGGAAGAGTAAAAAAAAACAAATATTTTTTTAATAATGATTATGTTCCATATATCCAAGGTACCTACGTACAATGTGACATGTGAAAATGGACACCCATTAGGCCGAGATTTGATATGAAAAAAACATTTATATAAAGCGAACAGCTTCAGAAAACTTCAAAAATCGAAGAAAAACATTGCAGAAAAAATAAATATTCCCAGGCACCGACTACAAAATTAACGAAACGGGTATTAATGAAAGAAATCATTTATTGACTCTTTAGTGCATCTTTATAGTTTATTCATTTTTAAGTCGGTTTTTGTTTTTAATGAAAAAATTTTGTTTGTTTTTTTTTATTTTCTACTTTTTAGTTTAAGTGTTGGTGTAGAAATATCTAAAAGGATTATGTTGAAAGGAGCAAACGGAACTTATCTTTATTATTAGCCTTCGATTAAGCTGGTTCAGATATTATTTCCCACCTCACTTCACTTTATTAATGTTCTATATAATCTGATAATTAATGTGCACTTTTAAACATACGAGAGACCGCGGCGGCGGTTGCGTGTTGGCGTTCCGTTTTTGAATAGGAAGAGGGAGGGGTAATGCATACATAGACTAGATAGAGCGGGGGCGTGTAGACTATATAGAGAATAAATAACTTAGAATAAGAAGAAAATATATACGATAATAGATGGCGTTAACAAGTATATACAGGTATAGCTGTGAAGTCTACTCCATAGCTTTGGAAACGAATATATGAAACACGTGTAAGTGTCTATAATATAGAAAGAAAGAAAATCTTTATTCACATACGAGATACAAAACACGTACTGAAAAATAGAAAAAAAAAATGTAAAAATGATACCAAAAAAAAAAATCACATAATAGGGTAACCATGTGTCACCCACCAACCAAAATCTCATCAGATGAAAGGATGATAGAGGATGAGAAAGAGCGAGTCACGGAACGTCAGTGTGTAAAAAAAAACTTTGCAAAAATTACAAATTACAATAAAAAAAAATTAAATTGTAAAATTTAACTCATATATACTTAGTCTATACATACATACATATATATCATCACGCCTTTCTCCCGTGCGGGTAGGCAGAGATTACCCTTCCACTTGCTAGGATCTTGACACACCTCTTTCGCTTCCTCTACTTTTATGAGCGCTTTCTCATACATGCTCGTCGGTTATGAGTACTTTTTACATGGCCTTTATTTAAGACATGATTGATTTGGTCTAGATACATTCGCCTAGGTCGACCCTTTCCGACTTGCCCATTCACCCTCGCCTTATAAATTCGTTTCGTTAATCTTCTCTCCATGCCCAAACCAGCTAAGCATACCTTTCTATATTTTGGTCACCACATCCTCTACCACACCACAGCGTTCCCTTATCATACTATTCCTGACTTTGTCAATCGTCTTCACTCCAGCTATACTTCTCAGACTTCTCATTTCCACTGCGTTAATCTTACTTTCATGCTTCTTCTGCCAAACCCAGCATTCACTACCATACCTAAGTGTAGGGACCAGGACTCCTCGATGCACTTGAAGTTACACAGGGCCCCATTCACTCTATTCCCTAACAAAACTCTTCGCTCAATATCATCGTCACACTTTCCATCTCTCGTAACCTTTGATCCCAAGTACACAAACTCTTTAACTTGTTCCACTCTGTCTCCTTCTATCGAAATTACGCAATCTGTCATACTTTCTTCTCTTTCAAATATATATCTTCTTAGTCTATATATATATATATCATTAACACATATGCACATTGTTATAAGTATAATATATAAGGGGTATATAGATAAATAAATTAATATTACATAAAAGATAAATTTTCGAGGCGTTACGATATTTATAACATGTGAATTATAAAAGGTTTTTTATACGAGGATTTTTTCTCAATTTCCCCGAGTTCCACTCATCAGATCCTGATCTGGTAGAAATGGGTAAATCTCGGAAGCGTACTCCTTCGATAAAAAAAATTTTTTTGAAAATCGGTCCACAAATCACGGAGATATCGAGTACGAAAAAAAATAATAAAAAATAAATAAAAATAAAATAAAAAAAACGCAAAACGGTTAGTTGAATGTAAACAGATTAATTTGTAGAGAGATTTGAATATATATATATGTCTTTTTGTACGTTGGGAGCGTCGATGTGACTGTGACGTCAGTTAGGAATAGTGACTCACCTTTCCCTTATCTGTCCCAGTATGATTTCGGCTTTAGTCGTCAGCCGCTGCAGCAGCAGGATCAGCAGGATCGCGTCGTGGTCTCCTGCCGATGCGATCACAACAACTTATTACTTAACTAGCCGTGTGCCCCTGCTGCGCCCGCGTTTCATTAACTCCTCACCGCGTTATATTTTTTTTTTGTTTTACCGTACCCTAATTATTTTCCCCGAGGAAAAATTCAAACACTTGCCCCCGTTAAACTGTGCATTGAAACGGATTTTTTATTCAATTTTTTTTTTTTAATTTAAACGTATCCCAAGTTACCCGGATTAAATTCAGCTATGTACCAAAAAAATATTTCCATGAGAATCGATCCAGCCGTTCCGGGGATTGCCAGTTATAAACAGACAGACGGATGAAAAATTTAATTCGACATTACAGGCATTATTAGTATAGATTTATTGAAAGGAGCTGTTCGAGTAATACATATTTGAAACATAATTTTGGATATTAAACCCTCCCCCTCGCCTCTTGTCAGTAATATCATAACTCTTACCCCCCCCCCCACGATTTCGGTAGGCGTTGGGATAATCTGTATGAAATCCATTTAAAAAAAATTAAAAATGTATACGTCATTTTAACACGGCATTTTAGGTAAAATCTGAAAATAAGTCACTTTTTTTTTCTCTTGTTTGTATTACAAATATAATTAATTTCGTATATTCGTTAGGTTTCGAGACTTAGAGGTTCATTTTCGACTAATAAAGGTACTTGGGGGGGGAAAGAGACGAAACATTTTTTTCGCGTTTCTGTGATTTACGATATTTTTTTTATTTTATATAATATACTGTATAGGGCTCGGTGATTTGACCACAATATCACCTGATGTTAAGTGACGATGTGAGGTCCTACATAGATGGTAAACACACTAAGCCTAGAAGGTAATGGTTCTCAAGTGATAGTGCAAGAACGTACCTTTTTTTTTTTTTTTGTCGAGGGGAAATGCATTTACGCACTACCCTACATTTACGCACTACCCTCATTTACGCACTACCCCCATTTACGCTCTACCCTCATTTACGCACTGCCCTCATTTACGCTCTACCCTCATTTACGCTCTACCCTCATTTACGCACTACCCTTATTTACGCACTACCCTCATTTACGCACTACCCTCATTTACGCTCTACCCTCATTTACGCACTACCCTCATTTACGCACTACCCTCATTTACGCACTACCCTCATTTACGCACTACCCTCATTTACGCACTACCCTTGCTGGAACGTACCTGGATTTTTATAGTTGGGTTCGAACCCGTGTCCTTTGGGGGTGGATAAGCAGAAGCGGGATATTGGTAATTACCAGCGGTCTGCATGAAGTGGTCCGGTAGGCAAGCGGCCAGCATGTCCGCCCGGGCCCGCGCCTGGGCCAGCTCCAGGGCCCGCAGCTGCAGGTCGACGGAGCGCGTCGAGGCCCTCGAGGCCATCACCAGCGAGCTCAGCTCTGCGGGCGGGGAGCCGCGCGACACCGGCTCCGGTGTCGACTCCTGCTCCGACCCGGCTCCGGGTGACTCTACTGAACGACGTACAAACGTTGGGAAAACTTAGCTTTTTTAATATATAAGAGATAATAACAGAATATATATATAAAAAATATAATCACTTTTCAGTGGACAGTTGTTTGTATTGATTTATTAAATTAACGAAACGAAAGAAAACATTTTAAAATTAGATTTTTTTTGTTACACGATATAGCCTCAGTACTGTGACCACAATCTCACCTGATGTTAAGTGACGATGTGGTCCAGGATGGTAAACACTCTAAGCCTAGGTAATAGTTCTCAATTGCTGCTGCCGGAACACACTTGTTGGTATTCGGCGACAGGTTTTCAAACTAGAGGGTGGTAGCTACCGAGCCGGTCACCTTTTTTTTTATTTAAACGTATCCCAAGTTATCCGGATCAGCTATCTACCAAAAAAATATTTCCATGAAAATCGATCCAGTCGTTCCGGTGATTGTCCGTTATAAACAGACAGACGGACAAAAATTTAATTTTGTCATTACAGACATTAGTATAGATTTATTGAAAGGAGCTGTTCGTGCAATATTTGAAACATAATTTTGGATATTTCTCGCTCCCCCCTCCCCACCCTCGTGTGAGTAATATCAGAACTCTTACCCCCCACGAGTTCGTAGGCATTGGCGTTGGTATAATCTGTATAAAAACCACTTAAACAATTAAATGTGTATACATAATTTTTAGGTAAATTCTGAAAATAAGTAATTTTTTTTTTGCTTGTTTGTATTACAAATATAATTAATTTCGTCTATTCGTTTTTTTTTTTTTTTGACGGAGGAAATGCATTTACGCATTACCCTTACCCATTCCAAGCCGGTCACCCCCTACCACCATGCTATGTGTCCCTCACGATGTTTTCCTACACCGAAACTCAGGTTAATTTTTTAGAGTCGGGTAGGTGGGGTCGAATCCACATCGATTGACACGAAATCCGACCGCACTACCCACTGCGCCATCGTCGCTTCATAATAAAATATCTAAACTACTATAATATTTTATGATTACATTAATCACAGTAAAAGGACTTATTGCACATGCTAATAATAAAATTGTAAATTTCACGTGTCTGTATATTTACGATTTTTTTGTGAAAAGAATTATTGCAAGGGACTAAAAATAGGTTATTAGAAATGTCTGTCTGTTTGTTTGTTTGTTTGTGCAGGCATCAATTAGAAAGTACTAAGTATATTTTAAAAAATCAAAGGGATAATTATAAAGCATATTCCGCGGTAACATTAAAACTTTATTTCATTAAAATCGGTCCACTCTAACAAAAGTTATAGTAATTTGAATGACACGCGGCGACTTTAGTATGAAAGAAGAGTTCGTAAATAAATGCGTTTTAGTCTTATTCGAGTCTCTCTTATTCGTAAGAGTATATAAATAATACATATGTAAGACATAGTAAATGGGACGGGGAGTAGAGGGAGAATATGTATATAGGCTGTTTTTATTAGAATATAATTATCTGAATTCAACGCGAGCGAAGTCGCGGGCACAGGTAAGGCCAAATATGAATAAGTCTGAAAAAAAAAATTGATTATGAATTCACGAGCGCTAGAAGTGTAACGTTTGTTTTAGTGACATCTATTTGGTTAATGATGAAACTGTTCGTTACAAATTTTCGTTTCATGAAGTCCGATTCACACCGTCCCTTAAGAAGTTTCACAGCAATAAAATGTTTACTATTATTATATTTGACTAACAAACAGAACTCACCCTGCTTGGTCTCCAACTGGTTCCTGATTTCGTTGTAATTTTCAGTCATTTTCTGTACAAGTTCCCTGAACTTTTGTATTGTGGAATCCCGGTCCATTATTGTTTCCAGCGCGGCTTCCCGTTCCCTGATCGCCTAATGGAGGTTATACAATTATTATAAACTAGCGTGTGCCCGCGGTTTCGTCTACGTGTCTCATCTTGATTAACTGTAGGATGTCTTAATTTTCTTTTATATCCTATAAGTTACCCGATGCTTTCCCGTTCATATTTCCTTAAAATCGATCAAGTCTCTTTTGAGTTTTTTTTTTTCTATATTTATCCAGATATGCAAACAAGACAGACAGACAAAAATGACAAATTTAAGCCCACTTTTATTTTTAAGCCTAACACAATATGTCCTTGAGAAAGTTTTATTATTTCTTAAAAAATATTGATGTGTCTTATAGACTATCAATCGTTAATTATCATATTATACTTTATGGGCGTAAAAGTTTTATAAAAATCGGTCAAGCCGAAAATGATTTTTTCTCTCAATTACTTTTTTTTTTACAAACTTTAATAATAATTTCAAAAATCATTACAGTTTAAACAAATCGATTTCATTCGATTTATCGAGAATGTGTATCGAGAATATCGATATATACCGCACAGCCCTAGGCGTTGTTACCTCTCTAGTGGCGGCGTGCGCCATCTCCAACTCCTCCCGGAGGTCCATCTCCAGCTCCCGGTTGGATTCAACGAGCTGTTCGTGCACCTCCTGCAGCGCTTCCAGCTCGGAAACGTCCTGCTTCAGCTGCTCCACCTTATTATCATATTAAAACACAGTATTAAATTCCCAAACAATAATAAATACTGAAAGAAAGAAAGGAATCTTCTGTTGGAAGTCTTCAGACGGATTCCGCGTCAATGGACGCGGGTTCGAGTCCATGTATCCAACTTTATAATCAGCCAAAGGTACTGCTGATGGAAAACCTCGTGAGGACACCATAGCATGATGGTAGGGGTTTCCTAACAATACCCACCTGGATAGCTACCCTCCTCAAATTTGAAAACCTGTCACCAAATACCAACAAGTGTGTTCTGGCAGCATCAACGTCGTCACTTAACATCAGATGAGATTGTAGTCAAAGCACTAAACTTATAACGTGTAAAAAAAAAAAGAAGTATCCTTCTCAATTCGATTGGTAGCTCATAGAAGTACAGTTACTTATTTTTGTTCACTTTTCCTTTAGACTATATTTCTAATCTCCCCACACCTCTCTGCGCTATCTCGATGCCCCCTAATTTTCTCTAGGTTTTCAACTGCCCCCCGAAAGTCTCAAACGGCCACATGGAGGCGTTATCGCCCACGTTGAGAAGCTAGGTACTGTTTAGGCACTGAGCCTATGCAGTGTAAAAAAAAAATTCGTGGGTGTCGTAAAAGGCGATTAAAGAACTCCTCCAGAATCCTCTGAGTACCATGGCAATCTTCTCCTTATATCTTTGGGGGAATTTATGTCCAGCAGTGGACGTATTTCGGTTAACTGCAATGTACCCCGGATACTGATAATTTTCTTTTTTGGTCTCACCAAAAATTAAACTATAAACAACAATTAAAATCTGATCGAGAATAAGGTGCTTTTTTAAAGAGTTGGTTACGCGCACTTGATATCTGCTGTTGCAGGCGTCCATAGGCTACGGTGACCGCCTACCATCAGGTGGATCGTATGCTTGTTTACCACTGTAGTGGTATAAAAAAAAACTTTGTCAGCGGGGTAATTATTTGAAACTACCCTCGTCTGTCCATGGTCATTGATGATATTCACATTAATGGAACTCTTCATGCGAGGTGTTAGTTTTTCAAACACTAGATTCCATACTATAGATAGTTCAATTTTTTTTTTACACGGTACGATTAGTGCTTTGACCACAATCTCACCTGATGTTAAGTGGCGATGTTGTCCAGGATGGTAAACACACTAGGCCTAGAAGTACTGGTTATCAAACGATGGAACACACCTATTGGTATTTGGCGACAGGTTTTGAAGATCGAGGGTGGTAGCTACCCAGCCGGTCATCCCCTACCACCATGCTGCGGTTTCCTCACGATGTTTTCCTTCAGCGAAAGCTCAAGTCGATTATATCTTCCCGATTGGTGTTTTTTTTTTTTTTTTAATTTGAATCGCTTCTCTTACTAATAATAGGAAAGTAGAAGTGATCTGGGGAGAGATTTTTTTGGCTGATGTTCGATCAAATGATTGGAGCCCGCTTCTAGCTGGTATTTTGCGATGGCCGACTTCTATATTTGAATGAATGAATGAAGGAATGAATGAATGAATGAATGAACGAACGAGCGAACGAGCGAACGAGCGAACGAAACGAATGAATGAAAAAGAATGAATGAAAAGAACGATGAATGAATGAATTCTTTATTGTACCAATAACTTGTAAACTGTCGAACTTAATGCCACAAGGCATTTGCTTCCAGCTAACCAGCTATAATGGAGAAATAACACATTAATAAAGGGTGGTGCCGTTCGAAATTGTCCGTTGGTTCCCGTGTGATTTACGCTGTAAAATTTGGTAAATTTAAATGCACAGTATATTTTATAGGTCGTTTTAAAGTCTCACCTGGTCTTCTAATCCCATCTTCTTCTCAGCCAACTGTTCGACCATTTCTTCAGCGCCGAGGGCAGCATCGACCTGTTCTCGGAGGTCTGTCACCTGACCTTCCAGCTCGTCGACCCTCGCCGTCAACTTTTCCTTGGTACGACTCAATTCCGCTATCTCTGACTTATATTGTTCTAGGTCCTATTCGAATGAGTTTTTTTTTTTAATTAATTCAGAAACATACCGTTAATCAAATGCATATATGAAATTGCACGACAATCTTATATAAACCATTCAAGTTTCCACTGACATTATAATTAATTAAAGTAAAAATGACAGTTTTAACCTCTTGAGCACTAACTTGGCGTTTAAGCCGGCTTTCAATTGTTTTCCTATTGTCTCATTTTTATGGGTAATCGACATTTTAAATACCTTTATCATTACAACCTATAAGTTGTTTTATAAGAAGTTTAAAACTTTTATCAGCAATTTTTTTTTAAAGGAACTGATGGGACATGCAAATATATTAATCTTATTATATATATCGCATGAACGAAATAAATAAGTATGTGTTTATCCACATACCATTATTGATATGAAGTTTCTGATAGCGCGTTTGTCGAATTGAAGCGCCACGGGATAATAAGTGTACGACCGACAATTCGCTTTTTTAGTACATTAAAGCGATGCATTTGACGTGGTGTAGTTATATTTATTTTTTGAAGTTATTTATTTTGATATTTTATTTACAATTTGTGTAAAAAGGCAGACTTAATGCCTGAGGCATTCTCTACCAGTCAACCTTGGGGTGGTGCATATATAAAAAAGGAAGTGTGATAAGAGATAAAAATATGTGACATTGATGCATAATATATAAGATTTCTCTTCTTTTGGCAAGTTAGGAAAAAATATGACAGTAAATTTTTACGATGCGCGCGCACTCCGTCACGAAAACCCGACACCCTGAAGTTAGCTGTCAACGTGTGTACATAAGTAGATACACACACATTTTTTTCATATTTTAAAATTAGTGACTGTCTTTTTAATTATAACCAATTATCTAATCAAACTTTTGAATTTTACTGGACTATTGAAAAATATGCCATGTTGAATATTGGTCCCAAAAAATATACATCCTAAAAGTCGAGACTATTAGAAACAGACAGAGTAATGTAAGAGGGAAATTGTAAACGTTGGCAAAAATGCCATGGAAGTGGACACGACTTTATCACGATCACACACCCTGTATCTCATAACTCACCTTATGCAGTTTCTGCATCTCGTGTTTATCATGAGCGGAGAGATCCCTCAACCGTACGAGCGTGTCCCTCAGCCTAATGTTCTGCTGTTGGAGTTGACGCATCTCGTATCCGGTGGCGCCCTCGCTCGCTGCATACGGGTGCTCTGTTCAGCGCGACCACGCACACACGAATCTCTTTACACACCATACACATGCGAAAGTCTCCCCGTTTTATTCATACATGAGAAGTATAGAGACAAGACCCCCTCATGGGCAGCGGAAAGGTTGATAGAAAAACCTTAAGAATCCCTAAAATGCGGCCTAAAAGATCTATGAAATCATACGAGTTACTCGATCGAATCAGTAATGAGGAGATCGGCAGAAGAACGAAAGTAAGTGACATTGCCCGAAGGATTGTCAAACTTAAATGGCAATGGGCTGGTCACATTGCTTGTGGAACCGATGCCCGATGGGGCTAACGGGTTCTCGAATGGCTGCCGCGTACCGGAAGATGCAGCGTGGTAATGCTGGATACAGGTGGCGCAAGACCGGTCTTTGTAGAGATGTTTTGGGGAAAACTATGTCCAGCTGTGGACATCTTTCGATTAAATGGCTAGATAGATGGAGAGTTAAATAATCATCCTTTCACATGAGCCAAGAGAGAAACAATATTTTATAGGTGACAGAATGAAAATCATAGTTACATATTCACACAGTTAGAACATGAATTTTAATCGTGTATCGAAAGAAATTGATATCTTAAATAGAATGAAACGCATTGAAATATCATAGAGAAAGAGATAACAGACTAGGCCTTCAAAGATTAGAATAGAGACTTAGGTTATAAACCAGATTTCAATTACGTTATGACACTTAAGTCGAAATAGCGTAAAAAAAAAGCATTTTTTCTAAAAATTATATTTAGTTACCAAATTAGGTAACTTAATTGACCGTTTGGAAAGCTACGTGAAATCTTCTCGTCCAAAATACCGCAGTGTCTTAAGACGAAAGTCTTCGACCAGTGTGTGTTGCCAGTAATGACATGCGGCACTGAGACGTGCTCGCTTACAATGGGCTTAATAAGGAAGCTCAAAGTTGCTCAAAGGGCAATGGAAAGGGCTATAGTTGGAGTTTCACTGCGTAATCGAATCAGTAATGAGGAGATCCACAGGAGAACCAAAGTAACCGACATTGCCCGAAGAATTGCTAAACTAATGGGGCCAACGGGTTCTCGAATGGCTACCACGCACCGGAAAACGTAGCGTGGGTAGGCCTCCCACAAGGTGGACCGACGACCTGGTGAAGGTCGCGGGAATCCACTGGATACGGGTGGCGCAAGAACGGTCGTCGTGGAGATCTTTGGGTGAAACCTATGTCCAGCAGTGGACGTCTTTCAGTTGAATAGATAGATGGATGGATAATTGTACTTGCAATGTACTAAATAATTTAGAAACGGGGCGGGGGGGGGGAGGGGGGCTGGAGGGGGCAGAATTTGTTTAGCTACATTACAAGGTACTTCTTGAATTAATGAAATAATTACAATTCTCAATATATTTATCAGTTGTCATAACAGGGAGACTTGTAACACAAAATAAAAACGTACAAATAAACAGACAGACATGCAATTATCATATTATTAAACGAAGACTTGACACATTCACTATAAAATGTAGATAGATATGTAATAGACATGTACAGTGATGCGATTTAGTATCAACCCAAAATATAGAAGTCGGTTGTATAGAAAATTGAATGGGGGCAAAAATTTATACATACAATATTTCTAGAAGTGTTATTTCTGCAAGATGGATGAGAAGCGATTGCATGTAGCTGAGATGCGAATGTTGGAGATGGATGTGTGATGTCACAAGAATGGATAAAATAAGGAATTAGAGGGAATTTGAAAGTTGCGGCATCGGTAGAAAAGTTTGTCGTTGGTATGGACATTATGAGAAGAGAGGAAGCGTATGTGTGTGAAACGGTAATGAATACGAAGGATGGCAAAGTAGAGGAAGGCCAAAGAAAGCGTGGATGGAGCGTGTAAGAAATGATATGAAAGAAAAACTAGTAAATGAAGGCTGATAGGAACGTATGGAAGAAGGAAACATTCTGCGCCGACCTCAATTAAGTTGGGAATAAGGCATGTGAGTGATGATATTTCTGCAATCTAGAAGATTATTGTGAATTTCTGTAGGTGCCATTACTAATGTATGGTTAAGGTTTACTGTTGGTTAGTTGGTGTTCCCGTGCAAATAGCTCATGTATCAAATCAATCTATATTTGTTCATTAAACAAAAACTGTCAACGTGTCCTATAATTATGGGTAAAATAAATTACTATCACATTAATTACTTAATGTGTAATTTGTGTTTCTCGATATTTGTTATATCATTATAATAATGTTTATAAAATGTAATTGATTAATTTAAATGTTTATATAAAGATGAATAAATAAAAAAAAAAACTAGGCAGCCATGGGTCGTACCGACAGAAGAGAAAACTAAGTTTAAATTTCTAATTAGATATTGCAAATTATTAACATTTAACATATATATAACATTTGTCTGGTTTTTACATCTATTGGGACTCTCAGCAATAATTATGTACATTTTTTTTTCGAACCTAGCTAACGCTGGTGACCGCAAGGGCCTTTACAGCTTCACCGTGACTTTGGGGGCGAGTGCTGAAGGCACTCAGCCGCAAAAAGGTAACTAGCGCAAGGGTTACCAAAATGGTACACCTAAGTGCCAGCACTTGAACGAGCATAGAAAGAAAGAAGAAGAAAGAAAGAGATTTATTACCACATTTTAGACCAGATTACAAAATTTACAAAAAAAAACTACAATTAAGCATATAAACAAAATAAAAACATATGGTAATAAGGACTGGCGTCAGCATTTGCCGCTTTATAACTGTCGCCATAAAAACGGCGCGCTGTTTTTCAGCCAGCCCTTTTTCCGGCCGTAACATAAGATATATAAATATAAACACTTCGCGCCTCACTTTTAAAATTAACAAGAACAGATTTTTTTTTTTAATAAGTAAAAATTAAAACTACATAAATAAACAATATTTTGAAGCAAATTTAAAAACTCAAGAGTGAAGTAGTTAAAATTTAACAGATTAACGAATTGATTAAAATAAAAAAAGGAAATTTTACTTGTAAGTTAATTTTTGTTTTTCTAATACTGACGGGTGACGTCATAGAATTGGTAATGCGAATCTTTAAGATTTTCCTCTAACGAGAAACGCTCAACGTAGCTAAAAGTGCTTTCAATGCAAACAGTGAATGTGTCAAGTATATTAAAAAAAAACAATAAATGATTTTTTTTTAAGTATGACACTAGTCAATTCTACGTATATACATTAAATATGTAAATTTAATGGCGATAATTAAACCCAACATAAAAAAAAAACTAGGCATTATACGTACATATGTCATTCTTGTATATATATCTACAAAATATACGGACATATAACGCATATATAATTAAATAAATAATGTAATATATTAGTAAATACATACAATAAATCATACTTTCAGATCTCATAAATAGGTCTTATTTCACTTCTCTTACTATTTCCAAATAAAATGTTTAAAATTCAGAATAATAAAATTGTAAAACAGTAATGTCAGCAGCTAAAAGAAGAATAATATAGTACAGTCAGCAAAAAAATAATCTAAAAATATGTTTACTTTTTTAATGTATACCACATATCCAGTCAAAAAATTACCGGGAATTTGTTTATTCGGTTTTGTTTATCGTTCCAATTTCAATTTTTTGCTTTTTATCGTTAGATTGGCACAACTGTTTTTCATTTTTCATTGAGTTTCATCTGTCGTTTAGATAAAATACAGTGCTGTTTAGATCATATCTAGTGTGTACAGCAATTTTTTTCTTAGTTAATGTCAATCTGTGTAGCGGATCCACTAAGTCGCGTTACTGGTGGATCTACTACCCTCAGTAACAAGGATAGCTTAAACGCTCCATGAAAGATAAGGCTCATATTAAACGAACAAAGAACTTATGTACGCCCCTTTTAACATGGCTGCATGCGACGACCGATCATATGTCAACTCCGGCGCATCGATGCTCGTCCATGATTGATAAATATTATTAATTACTAATAATTATAAAAAACTTTGTAGCTGCGACTAGACGATTCATTACGCATTTCGCATTGTAAATAGTAGCTCATTATACCGTTCAACAAATATTGTGTTTCCTTTCATCTTGCCCTCGAATAAAATATAAAACTTATAGATATTCTAGTATTCAAATACTAGACCACATAACACGCCCACCACAATCTGTGTAGACACTATTTGTGCCAGCATCATGCGAGTAAGATGTATTGTTAATCTTATATCAGCGTTCCCAAGCTACAGCAAAACAGTGACCCATCCTGCTCGAACTTACCATGGAGCTTTGTTGGCACCTCAGAATAAACGTTACAGGTTATCTTTCTAACTTGTACACAATAACTAAACACAGCACGCCACCAACATTAAAGGATATAGAGTCAAATATACAAGTTTAATGGAATAAAAATGTGAGCTGTCACGGGACGCCTGGCATATGTGAAACATCGACATTATTTTGTAAAAGTAATATGCACTGCATATAGACAGTATATATATACCATCGTAAAGCGTGGCGACGCGTCGCCACGGCATGCGTCGCCACGCCAGAAATTGGTTTTACGTGCGGCTATGGGTGTTTCACATCAAAAAAAATTAACCGCTAAAAGAATTTGCCTTAAATTTTGCATCGCCAATGGATATTCCCTATAAATGTTAGAGAAGGGTTACGGGTGAAGCGACTTTATCAAAAACGCGTCATACTTTGAAGGCGATTAAATACATTTCGGATGATTTAGTAACATTTTATGTACCTAGTTCGACTGACCATAAGGGACCAATATACCTATAAGGCTATAGAATTCTGGAATAAATTGCCAGGACAAATTCATTCCAAAGAGCTCATCAGAGCATTCACTCAGCGCAAAGCTGAAGAAGCCCTGATGCTCAGTAGGAATCAGCTACGAGTATTAGTGAGAGCACTAACTGGGCACTGTTGTTTGGGCAAGCATATGCACAACATCGGTGTCCACAACACAAGAGAGTGCAGGTTCTGTGAAATAGCAGACAAAACACCAAAGCACATCTTGTGTGAATGTGATCCATTAATACCCATACGTAACCGAATTCTGGGTAAGCATGTGTTGCTCCCGGAGGAGGTACAGACGCTCTCTGCCAAAAAGATCCTACAGTACATTCAGGTTGTAGGTCTAGGCAGTGAGCTTTAGCAATATAGGGGCGATCACAATAGATCTGACTAGGTCGCAGTGATACAGGACTGTTTAAGCCTGCATAGACCCTTTTTCGAATAATAATAATAATAATAACATTCTATGTATTATTGAACTTATCCCAGTACTTTTTTGACGGATTAGTCTATACCTTTTTAGAGAATATAATGTGTGAAACAAATAAACATACATAAAGCGCTATAAAACAAACATAACATTAGATTCGTGTGTACCTGTGCTCTGTCTTTGTACCATCACTATTAATCAAATAAATATATAGATAATAAAAATATCATAAGTTTTTTAATTAAAAAGGAAAGTACAAAAAAAGACGATTTGACTTAAGTTGGTAAGTTTTGCTGCCGGAGCATAACTATTGAGAGCCAGTAACTTTAGGATCAACCCGTTACGTGAGTCATTTAACATCAGCTGAAATTGTTAGTGAAACGATCAAAGGTCTGTCTATATATAATTACTATAATTATTGCATAAATTGCGAGTGTCTGTTTGTAGTGTTGCACTAAATAGATATTAATGTATATACGACAGCGGTAGCAAAAATAAAATTTTTAAAATTTTTGTCTGTCTGTCTGTATGTTTGTTTATTTGTTCCGGGTTATCTTCGGAACGGCTGAACGGATTCTGACGGGACTTTTTTTGGTAGATAGCTGAAGTTACTCCGAGTAACTTAGGGTACTTTTAATTTTCGAAAATAATTGAGGTTCTGTATAACTGTAAATAACTGTGTAGTTTTAGGAAAATAATTAGGGGTCCGTATAAAAAAAAATTAAAACGCCTTGAAGAAAAGCGGGCGCAGCCGCGTGCACACAGGGTAGTCTTAAATATAAATCTATTATTTATTATATATATACGTCTATTTATTATATAACTAGCTATGTACCCGCGGTTTCGCTCCTGTTCATATATTCTTCATTGCTTAATACGGTATTTAAATAATCTGTGGGAAATAATGTCTTCATGTTGCTGGCGTTTAATAGTATTCTGCTCATAACTTCCTGAGAATTTTAACTTTTATCCGAAAAAAGTCACGTGGAGATCAGTGCAGCCGTTCCGGAGATTACTCGGGACAAACAGACAGACAGACGATTTTTTTTTTTTTTTTTTGTTTTTTGTAGTTATCGTGTATACATTCATATGTGTTTAGTAAAAAATTGTTGTTTAGATATTACAAACGGACAGTTGAAATTTATTTATTCGTATATATAAATGAATATAGAGGGATTTATTAAGAGTTATTTGAAAGGTACTCACGTATATTCCCTCCGGCTTCCATCTCCGCCTTCATCAGCTGCAAGTCCAGCGTGGCTTCCTCCAGCTTCTCCCTGCACTGTTCCAGCTCCATCTGAAGAGCTTCCGCTCTCTCCTCGGCCATCTCCTTGTCCAGCGCCGCCATCTCAGCAGCTTCCGACAGTTCGGCCGTCTCATCGCTGTGGTGTTCCAGGGCTTCTTGTGCCACACGGACCTGACGGACGTCATAATGTCCAATATGACGTCCACTGCTGGATATAGCTCTCCCTCAAGGATGTCCGCTACGACCGGTGTTGCTGCACCCGGGTCATCGGCCCACCTTATGGAGGCCCTACCTCTATTAACCCCTTGAGCACTTACCTGGCGTTTACGCCAGCTTTCCATTGTTTTCCTATCGTCTCATTTTTATTGTTTTTTTCCATGTGTCCATTGTTTTTTTGACGGGGGGAAATGCATTTACGCACTAAAGCACACTAAGCCTAGAGGTACTGGTTCTCAAGTGATGCTGCCGGAACACACCTATTAGTATTTGGAGACCGGTTTCCAAACTTGAGGGTAGTAAGTTTAAAAAAAAAAACCGCCCTACCACCATACTATACTTTCCTCAGGATGTTTTCCTTCACCGAAATCTCAGGCTGATTTTAGAATCGGATAGGTGGGATCGAACCCACGTCAGTTGACGCGGAATCGCCCATAAAATATAGCACATTGACAACTGTGCTAGCCGTGAGACTGTATCAGATACTAAATAAAATAAATCAATCTATCCTAATAAATAAAATAGCAATGTCTGTTTGTCATATCAAAAGAACAACGTTTTACTAAATACATATGGATGTATATACGATACCTATAACAAAAAAACTATTTTCAATTTTTTTCGTCTCTCTGTTTGTTTGTTTGTTCCGGCTAATCTCCGGAACTGATAGACCGATTTTGATGGTACTTTTTTTAAGAGGTAGCTCAAGTTACCCCACGTGATTTAGGCTACTTTTATTTTGCGGAAATAATTTGGATTACGCATAAAAAAAATTAAAACGCATAAAACTTTGCACAAAAACCGATTCAATAGCCGTTTTCTTCTGGCAGGTATTTGAATTTGTGGGAAATAGTTATGTTTTCTATCAGTAACGAAAACAAATCAGGAAAATAATAAGGGTTCGCGTTTAAAAAAAAATTAAAACTCATAAAATTAGGAACACAATACGATACAGTAGGCAGGACGATCAAAACATTATTATCCAATGGTTACGTAAAAACTATATTAAGCAGTGAAGAACGCGGGCGGAGCCGCGGGCACACAGCTAGTCCAATACTAAAGTCAGCACAACGCTTACCTCCTGCTTCGCTCGTTGCAGATCGCGCTGCAACTGGGCCTGAGATTCCATTATCTTGCTCTTGAACTCGTTGGCCTGTTCCAACTGGAGCCGGACCCTCTCCAGCTCACGTAACTTCTCCCTATCTTCGGAGCGGCGGAGTTTCAGCGTCTCCAGTTTCTCTTTAAGGTCCTCGACTTCGACCTTCAACTGGGTCATCTGTTATGTAACAACGGATCATTGACACACGCTTTTTTATCTTTTGTCAGTGGGGGTGCGATGACCGAATCGAAGGACCATTTAATTTTCTTGATAGCTTTCTAGGGCTAGGGCTTCTAACTCCTTATCAACTGTTCAGGCCCACCAAACAACCGCACCCAGTAGTCACAGTGTCGACTTACCTGGTGCGCCGGCGCAGATACTTCGCCTCGCTGCGTCTTCTTGATGTTGAGCGGCCGCTCTTTTCCGTAACCAACTTCACTATCGCTACTTTCAATATCCAAGCGCACACACACACACACATACACACGCACACGCACGCACACACGCACGCACGCACACACACAACACACACGCACACGCGCACGCACACACGCACGCACACTCGCACACGCACGACGCACACACGCACACACGCACGACGCACACACGCACGTACACGCACGCACACACGCACACGCGCACGCACACACGCACTGTTAGGAGACCGTCCCTGTTTGTCTTTTTAAAAAAAACTACACATTGAACTACTAAATTATTTATATATTTTATAAAGATTTACACTGTCACTGACTTCCGAATTTGAGTGGTTACCACCGAACTCCGCGAGGTTTAAATCCTGACTGCTTGAACTAAGTGAAATTTGTAATAAAGTATACTAAAAATGCCTAATTGCAAATTGTGCATGTGATAAAACAACGTCATAAGCTAAGACGCTGAGTAAGCTTTGTGGACATAGAAATAAGGGTTATAACAGCACGCACACACACACACACATACAAACACGTTTAACACGCTTTAAGCTTAAAATAAGCAGAAATGACAGCAGAAGTCGATTTAATTAAAAAATATTCCGCGGAGACCGTGTCGCTTAATCGAAAAAACCGTTAGCGAGCGAGGGGCGCCACCAAGCGTCGAAACACCGAAAACCACCGGGCACAGATTAAATGGTTTTGCCTGAACAGTTAGGTTATCTTTTGTTCTTCTGTAAGTAATTTCTTCTATCTTTGATTCATACTGTCTTAAATATTGTTTCCATTATGCCTTTAATTTTATACAGTCACTAACTCCTCCAATTCCCGGGGTCTTAATATCGTCTAGAACCTTGGTTTTTTACACGGAATAGGCTGAGTGCTTTGACCACAATCTCGCTTGATGTTAAGTGATGATATGGTCCAGGATGGTAAGCACACTAAGTCAAGTGATGCTGCCGGAACACACCTAATGGTATTTGGCGACAGGTTTCTAAACTTGGGGTGGTAGCTATCCCCAGGCGGGCATGCCCTACCACCATGCTATGGTTTCCTCATGATGTTTTCTTTCACCGAAAGCTTAGGGCGATTTTAGATTCAGATAGGTGGGGGTCGATTGACGCGAAATCCGGCCAGATAGCCCGCTGCGTCATCATCGCTTCTTCGTTCTCAACGTGGGCGATAACGCCTCCTTTCGTTTGAGACTTTCGGGGGGCAGTAGAAAACCCCGAGAAATTTAAGAGATAATCAGATAGCGCAGAGGGGGCGTGGGTAAATTAAAAATATAGATAGACTAAGGCAAAAAAAAATAAGATCTAGACCAGTGATTCTCAACCTTTTTTTTGTTGCGGAACATATTTAACGATTTCAAAATTTGGCGGAACACAAAGAAAAAGATAAAAATTATTTACTTACTACAACACACTGCATAAATATATTTCTTTTTAAATGATATAATTCAATAATATTAACATTATTATATATTTGCAAAATTTGGCGGCACACTTTAGAAATTTGGCGGCACACAAAAGTGCCGCGGCACAGTGGTTGAGAATCACTGATCTAGACTCTAGAAAAAAACATATTCTCAAAGTGATATTTAAAGGTGAACAAAATAAGGTAGAGAAACAGTGGTCTAGAACCTTCTGAAAGAGTCTTTCTAGCGCTGAAATCAGTTAGTTCATTGGATTAGCGAGTTCAAAAACATACCAGCCCTCCTGTTTTATATATTCAATATAGGTAAAATGGAGTTAAATTTTAAGTCAACCTGATATAGAAGATAGGAGTACAATAGTGTAGATCAAAGGAGTTCTACACAAAAACAATTAAGATGGACTAACAAAAAAAAATGGTTGGAAACGATATAACTTCCAATTTTTAATTCCACTTTTTTCCAGCCCTATCTACCAAACGAATCGTCTCTATCACCGAATATTCTATATCACAAATCCGAGTTCAAAAATTACCTATTATTTCCGCTCCTGATAAATCAGTATTTGACAACAAACAGAATAATACAATGGGTTTTTTTTTTCAATAGTTTTTCTAGAATGTTTTTTTTTTGTGAATAAATTGAGACTGAAAACAAAATAAAAATTATAGTGCATTGAGACAAATAGTTGCTTGTTTAGTTGCCTGAAGAAATTACCAGAAAGTACGATGAAGGTACAAACGCTCCAGAAACTATAAAAAAAAGTCTTAGTGAAGTTGCGGTCATATTCCTAAAATATGGTGACATAGTATTTACATAAGAAACAACTGGCTACTTGAAAGACCATCCTTTTGGAGATGGCAAGAGTCAGTACAGCCGGAAGAGCCTTTACATCTTCACCGTGACTTCGGGCTGAGTGTAAAAAAATCCGGGGAATTTTGATCTTGACTAAGCCAGTCGTCAGTAAAGACAATGGCACCAAAATCTATAAGAGAACCTTCGAGAAGGTTCTCAACTTACCTCCTGCTGAGCTTGCATGTTTGCGATCTTGTCTTCCACGGACGACGGTGTGGGCTGTGGCGAAGTGAGACTTTGCCCCGGGGTGTACTGAGGCGTTAGGGTTTCCACAAACCCGGTCTATAAACACGATATCAGTTTATTAAACGGTGCAAATGTTAAAGTGAATTCTGAGGTGTCGCAAAAACTACCTGAAAGTTCTACTAAGATGGCCATATGTGTTTCAAAGTGTCAAAAACGTAACGTCGAGCAGCGCGGGTTGCCAGGCACGAGAAAATAACTCGGTATTAATGACAGTGATTCCTGACATTCTCACCCCAACAACCGAACAATTCACCCCATTTGATTTAATATCTGTTAACGCCATCTATTATCATGTATATTTTCTTCTTATTCTAAGTTGTTTATTGTCTATGTTATCCATAAGCCCCCGCTCTATTTAGTCTATGTATGCATTATACCTTCCTCTTCCTAATTCAAAAACGGAACGCCAACACGCAACCGCCGCCGCTGTCTCTCATATATTTAAAAGTCCACATTAATTATATTACTAAATTACGAGAATATAGAACATTCATAAAGTGAAGTCAGGTGGAAAGTTAACCCTGAACCAGCTAGATCGAAGGTAGCTAATAAAGGAAAGTTCCGTTTGCTCCTTTCAACATCATTCTTCTAGATATACATCTTCGATAACTTAATGCATATTCGTAAAAATTTAGACATTTAGATCTAGTGAATGATCGTCATAATTTTAATGTTAGAAATAAAGACAAGTTGGCCGGAACCACGCTTTAGGCTAAGTAAGTCTAATAAAAGCTTTATAGGTAATAAATAGTATTCGGTTTTACAATAAGATCCCAAGTAACATTACCGATTTACCTGACAATAAGTTCAAGTATTATGTCAAGCAAGTTTTAATCTCAAAAGGTTATTACAGGGTGGATCATTACGTGAACGATAGTGATGTCTGGAATTAACCCACATCTCTGTGCTTCCACTAAAAACTACGATTTGTATAGTTTTTTATATGACAAAGAAAGGATATTTATTATATTAATGAAAAAAAAAAAGAACCAGATCGAGTTTCTCGCCTGCGCTCTTCTCGACTGGGTTGTTTTCCGAACCAGTGGTAGTGTTTTAGACGTTCATAAGCGCCTTCTTAGGGCCTAAATTGAATAAATAAATTTTGATTTTGATATTTCCACCACCAATATCTTCCCTCAGAGAATAAATCCTACCTTTCTTTCGCCAACTTTCCACCCTCCATTCATCAACCTTCACAGTAATCAATATTAAATATTAACTTTAATAAAACGTATGACCGACCTCAACGAATGATGCTCGTTTGGAGAGATCTGGCGATGTAGCGCGTTCCATTGTCGGTGACGCATACGACGTTAGCGACTGCCGGCTGCTAGCCAGCGATGTACGTGAACTGAAACGCGATGAACATTTTCTCAACGACAAGTAAATACTTTCGCAGAGCTGCATGAATACAGGTATGCATTCTCCCGAACATTATTACAAAGGCAAAGTCGTAAAAGACGCGCAGACCGGACCGCGTACATGGTACGGTGCGTGACTAAAGTTATCAGTCGCTTTTTGGACATAAGCAGATACGGACATCATTATCAAATCGGGAAAAAATAATATAAATTTGTATTTATGCAAATAACGAATATATAAACAGACAGATGTTGCTTTTTAAAATATGTATTGATATTTTATGACGCCGTTAACAGTACCACTACAGTAGAAGAAATTTTTTAGGCTTCGATAATAACGTCCGTATTGTTAGACCTGGCAACCCTTCCTCGCAAGTCCTTACTAATCCCGTTTCAATCCCGAATCAGCATTATGATCCTTCTCTCTATTAACATTCTACCTCTCGGCCAGTCAGTCCCGATCCTTACTCGATACGCAACAGTCATACATTTCCTATTAGTTCTAAATTAATGTAATTATTTTTATTTCATAATTTTTTAATTAACCATATTTAGTAAGTGCATAAATTGTTTTTTTGTGTTAGACGATACTCGGTATAACAGTACGTACAAGGTGACTATTCCGGTCGACCGTCGCACCATGTACGCGGTCCGGTCTGTGGGTCTGTTACGACTTTTAGCATATTGGATCATCGTCACCGGGTTTAAATACATCCACATAAACCTGTATTCATCATAATCTGCGATATTAACAGGCGATGTGTACAAAGCTTTATTAAATTTCGTATTTCATAGGTGTAACTTGAAAACTTGAATGGAGAAATATGAGTGGTGTCGGGTATATTACTATATATTAAAGTCTTATCATATATAATTGAAGGTAAATTTAGTAAACTATTTATTTTCTAGACTTTTCTAAAATCTTCATTTCTCTAATGCTCATAAGTTTTTTTATGTACCTTCTCATATTACTCAGGCAGGTAAAAAATATTTATATAGGCAGGAGATGGAGTAAAGGGTTGCTTTTAATTTTCCAGTTACGCCAACTTAAAAAACTATACATATAGGGCAGGATTTCTCAAAGTGAGGTACGCGAACCCCTAGGGACTTACGTAATGGTACGAAATACAGAAATCGACTTGATACCGAATCAGAATTAAGGTTAAAATTGTCCAAAATTTCTCTCCTAATATTGGTACAATTTTCGACAAGAAATAATTTAATAACAAAAAGATATTTCTTTTGAAACTGTATTTGTTATCTTTTATTGAAATAAAAACCTTATTCTCTTCAACAGCCAATTTTATTATTTTCTTGGGGGGGAGGGGGGAGTTTAATTAGTTACTTAAAGGATTCGCTGTGATATGGAAATTTTAACAGGAGTTCATGGAGCCAAAAGTTTGAGAAACCCTGATGTAGAAGAACAAAACATTTAAATCTAAGACAAAAATAATGATATAAAAAATATATAAAAGCTTATGAAACAGAAAACAGAACATATGAACTAGATACATAGAAACATAATATCCTGGTGTATGTACATATAAATAAACGTAATAAAATGTTAATAACAATAATTGTGCTCTTACGTAACAAGCTTGTGAATATTTAAATCAAACAAGTTTTAAAACATAGATAAGAACAAATAGAAACGGTGTATTTTTTTTTTGTTCACTGTGGCAACACTACTTACACGCTTTTTACCCGTCAACTTTAAAACTAACCGCAACACTAGTTCACACAATGACAGGTTAGTGTGCATTTTTTTTGCGGGATTCTAGTCTGTCACGTAATATTTTATTGTTTTTAATTTATTTACTTGCGGTTTTTGATCGTAAAAGATTGTGATTTTACATGATATGGTCTGAATGTGAAACGTAATTTCTAATGTGTTACAAAAAACCCCCTGAAAAGTTTCAAAAGAGGGCCGCCATTTTATTAGAACACTGAAGATTAGAGTTTATGTATATTACAAAGAAAACTCTGACCTAAACATCTTGTATTCATGATATAAATATCAAAAATAATTTGTTACTTTTATTTTTTACGCAATGCCAATGAAAAACATAATGTACTCTTTATTTGTTCAGCATAGACACTTGTCTATGTATATAGTAACTTATGGTACTTAAAATCATTTGTACTTCAAATAAAAAAAAAAATGAAATTCTCTTAATTGTATGAAAAGCAACAAATTCTTATCACCCCATGTAATGTGTTTTTTTTACATTTTATCATTATTCTTATTGCGAATTTGACTCTTCAAGACCACATTACTTATAAAACCATATCCTTTAAGCTTTATTGTAAAATTATGTATAATTTTGATTTTATTAAAACAACCTACAGTACAAAGTCTCATGTTAAAATGAAACATCTTATTATAAGACGATTAGTATTAATTGCATTGTATACTTCATTCATTCTAAAAAAAAATAAAAAAGATCACCATTCCAAGATGCTACTTCATTCTAAACCCAAAAACCATATCTACCATATATTTAAGATACATTAAAATAACAAATAAAAGTAAAATAATCTGTAATAAAATGCATGCCGTTATTAAAACTAAATCTAATATATATAGAAACATTATAGAGAACTTAAAATAAAAAATCTAAAAAAAAAACATAATACATGTCGCATATACTTTGCGTGGTTTATTTCTACATAATCCCTTCTATTCAAAACCCAACTTGCTTTCATTTATCTTAATTTTCCATAAACAAACGAATATTCTGCAATCGAATATATATTTTCAAATATATTACGTAAAAACTAGTCCGAACCGGATCATGTCTTCACTAAACGACAGACAAAGAATTTGTAAATTTACTAACCTAACATTAAATTCTCACTCACACTATAAGCTGATTTGACGTCACTTTTAAATCAAAATTTAATGAATTATGTGACAGATAACAAAATGAACACAGATAATGAAGCGTGTTGGCGAATGAATCGACGATCATAGTGCTACATAATCCCAAGCGTTTGCGCATAACAACTTACTGCATTTTATATATATTACCTCGACATGGATAAACTCCCGGCTTTGGTCTGCGCGGGCGACGGCTTGCGACGCACGCTTTGTTGGGCAATTATCAATTATAATGTTAATATGTTATTTATAACGCTATAATATGCATTCTGCTTAACTTAGTTCTTTGTTCCGAACATCTTCGAATCCATTCAAGAAATGTTTCCTAAATTGGCGTTGATAACTTATCTAGAAATTCTGGAGACTTTCATGACATTCTTGGGAATATTCCTGTGAGTTATTTTATGGTAAATATCTCTTTGTAAGATTTATGTATGGCCCTCTGCCATACACTGTAAATGTAGATAAGGTCAGTGCATGACCATTATCAAAAATATCACTTGGAGACCATATTACAAGGAAATAAAATAGTACTTCCAAAAACACTTTTTATGTTAACTCATACTGATTTATTAATAAAAAGTAAAAAACATAGATCATCCACACTTGAATGAAAAACTCTAGAATACTTTACTTCTGTTCCATATACAGCTAATTAATACTGACTGTTTGCATGTTTTGTAGTTGGCCTTCGATTAAAAAATCTCTCTAAAGACATATCTATCTATAGGTCTATTCGTACAGCTAAGTTTCAGATAAAGCCAGAACTTTCGATAAAGACAAATATTTTGATAAATAAAATTATTGGGTATTTCTCAAAAACTCATATTCACAAAAAACAACATTTCCTTCTGTATCCTTAGCTTAATTAAAAAATCTATAGAATATACTTGTGTTTTTTTTTTATATTGCGTAGCACATTAACTGCACTGGACGTGATGTTAAGTACAGTACAATCCAAAACAGCGGCGACTGACACTTAACAGAACTCACTGGCAGTCACCCCTGTCATGCTGGCCTGCCTTAATACCTCTTCACGCCTCTTTTACTTCAGTTATTAAATTATTACATAAATGCTTTTTATTTGATTTTAGTTTATCCTTACATCATTGCATTAGCTATTTCGTTTGGTTTTACATCATAACATTAAGAAAGAGGTAATAACTAAAGCAGTAAACTATCCAAAAGTTTTTGACATAACCTCAAAAACAGAACAGTTGGTCGAATGTTCTAAGTAATATAAAAACTTTATTGAAAGAAACGATAGAGTAGAAATATCCTCTGCAATGACTATGTAATGTTTTCTTAAATTATTTCTCTTTTTAGAAATATTCGAAAATTGTAACATATAGAAAATATTATAAAATACAATTGTACCGAATTTGAACGTATTAAAATTATTAGGGTTATCACATTTAGAAGTTGTTAATTAAAATTATATGACACAAAACAATATGATTAGAATTATTATAAATTTGCATGAAGTTAGAGAATTTAAACAATACGAGTATGTTTTAAGTTATTTAATCCACACAATAAATAAATGTAATTAAAGAGTCTGGTAATCTAGTAAAGACTTATACATCAATGTTACCAATTATGAGGGTTTTTTTTGTTTACCATTTATGTGACTGTCCGTCTTCCTTTGTCCAAGCTTACTATTATAGTTGGTATATGAACGCAACCAGTGTATTTTGTAGATATATAACTTGGCAACACCTTTTTGTTATTTGTTATATGCTTTTCTTGTCTTGTAACACTGAGAATATATGTCATTTGGTCCACGTACATCTGGCGTTTTTATTCACTCCTTAATCAATTACTATAACATAATAGTTTGCTAATCTGAACAGATTTTGACAGAACTCAAACGTGTTCAAATTTCATCAACAATAGTGATGACAATGTAAGATTTATACCGAAACACAACAACAAAAATCCCTCATATTTTGGGATAACATTATGGAATATATTATATTATAAAAAACGACTTATGATTATGCTAAATCTCGTTTAAATTCAATATTATATAGCAACTTCACGCAAACTTATTCTACACAGTAGTAATGTGTAAATAGACCCTAAAACTATGCTCTACTGGCAGTCCTTGTGTGTTCCTCTCTCTATCTTTTTCTAATAATATAAAGAGAGAGCCACAAAAAATCCCAGAGATGTGATTGGTGCAGAAGCTCTACAAGAAGCATTGGTGCGTTTACTACATTTGCATTTAGTACTCACGTGGTAGGTCTAGACCTCTGCGCCACTGTAATACTAGCGGGGAGAGAAACACACTGTCAGTTAGGCACACTCTATGTTCTCTATGTACGAAAGGAATTGAAAAATAAAAATAACAATTGTTTACAATTCCTATAAAATTTAAAAATAATACACATCAAAGACCGCGAAGTTTCATATATGTAAATTTGTTGTAAAGACTTTCAATTCCTTTATTTTTTTTCAATTACAATGACTCTGTCATGTGTGAATTATGTTTTTGTTTTTTGTTTTAATGAGCATGACATATGATTACAATGTGTGTAGCTATATGGATTTTTATCAATGGATCTAAACAATGTTTGTTATAATAAAAACACCAGTTTTAATTTACATACATGCATATAATTATATCGTTAAATAAACTCTCTCCCTATTCTGTTCAAAGTATGACTGTTGATTTATTAAAATTTACCTAAATAAAATCTCTATGTATGTATGGTAAGTCTATGTTATCATATAAGAACTTAATTGAAGCTTAAATTAAGTCAAATTTTATATTATATATATATATATAAATATAGTATACAATTTTTTCCTTTACATTTAGTATACATATATTAGCAAAACATAGCCACATTTATGAGCGTGATACAGATTGTTAAGATGATATTAATTAATTCTTTTAATGAAAAGTTTGAGTAATGTCCTATACAAAACAGGACTACTGAATATATCTGTCCTAGTTTGACTATTATAGTATTAAACGACAGAGCTTCAGAACTACTGGTATGACTACTTTTATTAAAAAATCATTTGTTGAAACATTTGTCTTGAATATCGAATTATATGTGGCACATTTAATGAACACTCAAATTTCATTTCAAAAATATCTGTGGCGTATATATATATAAAAGCCAGTCATACAACACACAAGGAACTAGCCATTGTATGAGATTGATTAAAGCCTAAAATCTTACTACATTAAAAATTTTACTATTTTTGTCCTATTTGTCTAAATGAGTCCTATTTGTCTAAGTGAGTCCTATTTGTCAAAGTGAGTAATTCTGATGATTAATTAAACAGTAGTTAATAACTATTAATATTATAAGTGTTAAAATTCCCACCATAAATAAACATGCTTTAAAAATACCCATTTTAAATCTACTTAAACACCTTAAAAACTACACTTCAAAATAGTCTATTAATAATGATTAAAATATAATCCTACATATACAAATTATTTATTAATTGTGTGCGCTCCCTCTTGTTGTGTTATCTAAAACTCTAAATTAGACTTACAAATAATATTACAAATGTCCGATTACGTCCAGTCAGAGTAACGATTGTGTACCATACCCACTTTATTTAATAACCCAACAATTGAATATTTCTACCTAATCTGTCTGAAAGCACAATATTTATCATATGTTTAAATAAAAATTTTCCTATTCTAAATTATAGTGAATAAGAATTTTTTTTTCTGTTCACATTACATCTCAGATACTATCTAGTATCATTATAATTTTAGTAAATATTTATAGATAAATATTAGGTATTGTTTCTATCTTACTTAATCTATCAAAAGAATTTTTCTTACAATTAAAACACTAACGGGAAAAGAATAACAGGTATTTAATAAGTAGTATATATTTGTAAGGAATACCTGCTTAATCTCCTGCCTGGTGCTATCTTTATATCTTCAGACAGAGCTGAGATTGAGGTTTCCATCGGATTATCCTCAGTATCCAGCAACTGTATTTGAGTTTGACGGACAAATACTCCATAATTCTCATCACACTGAAAATTTTGTCATTTCATTGTTATAATCACTTTATACAAACATAATGAATATATCTTTATTTTTAACTGTCGTCCTCGGACAGTATTTGTGGAGCTTGTGATGTGTCAAACAATTTTAGTAATCAATAATTCCAGAATACAACTTTTTTTTAAATACTTAGCTCTGTAAAACTAATCATTCACATTTGACAACTTATAAAAATGTCATTAATTCATCCATCCATTCAACCGTAAGATGGCCATTGTTGGACATAGGTCTCCCCCCATAAGGGAGGTGTTAAGTATGTGATTACTGTCATATGATTAATGAAGGTAGTTTTGTTATTCAAAATCAAAATCAAATTTATTTATTCAATTTAGGCCCTAAGAAGGCGCTTATGAATGTCTAAAACACTACCACCGGTTCGGAAAACAACCCAGTCGAGAAGAGCGCAGGCAAGAAACTCGATCTGGTTCTTTTTTTTTCATAAGTATAATATATATAATTTTTTTTTGTCATATAAAAAACTATACAAATCGTAGTTTTTAGTGGAAGCACAGAGATGTGGGTTATTTCCAGACATCACTATCATTCAGTAATGATCCACCCTGTAATAACCTTTTGAGATTAAAACTTGCTTGACATAATACTTAAACTTATTGTCAGGTAAATCGGTAATGTTACTTGGGATCTTATTGTAAAACCGATACTATTACCTATAAAGCTTTTATTACACTTACTTAACCTAAAGCGTGGTTCCGGACAACTTGTCTTTACTTCTAGTATTAGTATTAATTGTTGTCATAAGATTAGTGTAGACAATTGTGAATGAAATGAGTTTATTTTCTGAACTCAACAATGGCTTATCTTTTAGGGGGTATTGCCATAATCACCACACTTATCAAACAGGTTGGCGATTGCAGTTGTTTGTGATTCTCAGCTGATGCTGCTGCCCATTCTCTGGTTTTTATCCCTTAGTCGCCTTTTACGACTCCCACGGGAAGACATGGAGTGGTACTATTTTTGGCCAGCAACATATGACTACAAATCAACTACACAATCTAAAAAGTGCGGCCCGCATATAGATAGGTTTACAGCTGTCAAGATAAAATATACAATGAAAACACTGTCCTAAATGTAACCAAATATTTAGCAAAGAGTTATTCGTAGCTTTAGAAATATAGTTCAAAAAAATTAATGAGCTGAAATTTATTGTATTACTTTAAAAAAAAACATTTGAATTAGTGAATTGAAACCATACATAACTTTATTGCACAGATTAAAGTAGCAATTTTGTTATTGATATTTATTCTTTAAGTTGATTCTCGTACATAAAATATTATTATTGGAAATTCAACTTGATTTTAAGATTAGTAAAAAACTGATATTTAACTACTGTTCTCTAATCAATCTAATCCATATCCAATGCCAATTCATAAAATTTACATAAGCATCAATGGGGTGAAGGTAACCTTATGCTTATGGTTTATGGTCCAATATTTTATTTTATTTATTTATTTTGTTCACATAATACTGAAACAGATCCTAATAAGAGAAATAATTAGGAACCACACTCACAATTCCAATGTCAAATGTAAAAGTGTGGATTATTACTCCATAGATGTGCTGGTAAAAAGTACATACTAATTTATACTCTAAACTTACATAGGGCCCTTCATTGTGTTTGGCTTATTTTTATAATGACAATTGTTAAAATAACCTATCTCTTAGCAATAATTACCATACTTTCTTTACTGTATTAAGTATATTGCAGAAAAAAAATAACATCAGCTTATTAATACTAAACGAGGCCTCTTCTCAAAATTTTTCTCAACCCCTAACATATTGGTATTTTTGTAATCTTTGTATTAGCAATATTTTTTTTTAACCTAGCTAGTGCTGTTGACCGGGAAAGCTTTTACAGATTTACCATAACTTGGGGGCGAGCGCTGAAGGCACTCAGCCAAAAAAGGTAACTAGCAAAGGGTTACCAAAATGGTATAAATCTTGGCTTGGCCTGAGTGTGAAAACTCCTGCGGAACCTAGCTGGACCCTACATTTTTAATTTCACATAAAAAAAGTTCTTTACAGGACCTATGTACCTACGTGTTATGTGCAGGAGTGTGTATGCAGTGTTTGTGCGTGTAATGCTCAATGCATGGGCAGTGTCACTGTATCGCGCTGGCGGCGACGTCAAGAGCCTTCCCAGTTGGGGAAACAGACACGTCTTAGGTCGCCGCCTGAGGGGGACCCGGAGAGTGTGCGAGAGTATTATCACTAAATTGTGATTATGTATCAAGTTATTCTCATTGTCTTCCTTCACAATCAGGTAATGGTTTAATCAAGTCTAATCTATAAGTTAGTAAGTATAAGTTTTAAGACTTACAGTAAAATATGCATGCCCACGGACAGTGCCATTGTTCTTGCCTTTCGCCTCATCCAATATCACACCGATCCACTTGCCAGTAGCGAAGGTAGGAAACCCGACATAAGCGACAGAACCTTTCACATCTTTCCCGACAACCATGACTCGTTGTCCTAACGTTAACATCTTGTCAGACATTTTCACTGTATCCACAATTTTGATCTAAACAAATTATAATTTTAGCATAAGTATAGAAAACTAAAGACGATAATTCTTAATATAGAAATATGTTACCTTATTTAGAAGTACTTATTCGATTTTACTAATGGAATATAAGAAAGCGCGTCACAGCATATTAAAGTTGGATAACAAATATTGAGGTGATATATGTTTTGTGGCAAATACTAACGATTTTATAATAAAAAACTTATGTAGTAATGCAATTTTTAACGAAGAAATACAATTTTCAATGCAATACTTGTAGGTATTTATACAAAATCGGCACAAAATGTCAACAATGTCAGACTGTCAATAATTGCGTTTAATTCGTTGTTCAATCATTTAAAAAAGCCAAAATATACTTTTTTACAAAATTAAATGATATCTGTAAAACTTTTAGTAATCCAATTTGAGATTTATTGTATTATATTAAAGTAAATTAAAACAATTATGCGTTTTGTTTATGGAATGAATTTGAAGTTTAAGAAAGTCTCTGCAGCTTTCAAATTTAATACTAGCTGTGTGCCCGCGGCTGCGGCGGCGTTTGATATACTTTTATTACGTTTTAATTTTTTTATCCGAAGCCCTAATATTTTCACGAAAATAACTTTAATACTATAAAGATTAGTAATATAAGATAAAGTAAACTATTCATTATAAATTATAGTAATTGTCCATAAAACTGTGCATTGAATCGGATTTCATCGAAATTTTTATGAGTTTTACTTGTTTACGCCGAACTTCAGCTATCTAGCAAAGCAAGTCACTTCAAATTCGGTCTAGCCGTTCCAGAAATTACCCATTACAAACAGCCAGAAAAAAATTGACAAAAAAAATTTAACCGACTTCAAAAAGGAGGAGGTTATCAATTCGTCTGTATGTATTTTTTTTGTATGTTTGTTTCTCGATTTATCCGTCATTTGTGGACCAATTTGCAAAAAAATATATAGAAAGAGGTGGTCCCATTTTCACCAGATCGGGACCTGATCAGTGGAACTCAAAAAAATTGAGAAAATGCCTCGTATGTTATAGACACTTACACGTTTTTCATATATTCGTTTCCAAAGCTATGAAGTAGGCTTCACAGCTATACCTAAATGTACATACTTAAACTGAAAAGTAGGAAAATACTTTTTTAATTAAAAACAGAACCGACTTCAAAAAAGTAGTCTATAAAAGAGCACCAAAAAGTCAATAATTAAAAAAATAATTTATTAATCTGTTTCATTATTTTTGGAGTCGGTGCTAGCTAGCTATCACAATTACATACATATAAGCTTAATAAAGGACTAGGCTGATTTTAAAGAACAATTAATCCAAATTGAATATAATTAGTGGCGTACATTTACAACACTTTGTTATAAGCTCACACCGATTTCAAAATTAACAAAGCAGATTAATAAAGTAATTATTTATTAAATTTTTTGTGCACTTGTATAGTGTACTCTGTTGAAGTCGGTTTGGTTTTTAATTAAAAACGTGTTTGAGATTACAAACACTTCAATTTTATTTGTTAGTGTAGATTTACCTATTAATTATTTTCATATACATATTATTTTGATTTGATTTTTTTTTAATTTTGATTTTTTAATTACGTACAAAAACTAGTATAACAACTGCTTAACCTACTGCTTGTAAAGCTTTTCTTAGAATCTAAGGGCAAGATTATCGATACGTTTTCGACTCGATTGGATGATGTCATTGTTAAAGCTATTTATTATGCGTACTGTTACACACTTAAACCAGAATCGAACCCGTTAGTTTCATGGTATTAACTACGCATTTAAATTGTAACTAACTAAATAACTCAGCAAAGCGCTCGATTAAGGACAATGAAATATTATTATTTATTTCACACAGCTGTGTCTTATTCTCTGTATAATATCAATTTTTTAAATAATCAATGGAAAATAATATTAAGATGAACACTATTTTCTGTGGCCCTAAATTGTTTTGGTACTAACGGAAATCAAAGACATTTTTTCACATTCTGTCCTTTGAATCGGATTTTATTCAAAATTTCATTAGTTTTAATTTTTTTACATGGAACTCTACTTATTTAGGAAATATAAAAGTAGAGTAAATTACGCGGAGTAACTTCAGCTGTCTGCCAGCAAAAGTACCGGCAAAATCGGTCTAGCCGTACCGGAGATTAGCCGGAACAAGCAGACAGACAAATTGTGTGTTTAGTATAGGTATCGTACATACATTCTTTAATATTTTGATATTACGAACAGACACTTCCATTTTATTTATTAGTTTTGTTTAAAATATAACCATAATTAGTATGAACGAGTCTTTAGCGACCAAGAGCAAATGACGTCAGGAAATAGAAATTCCTTTTGTGCATATCAAAATATTAGTAATCTCCGATGTCATTATAAAATGACATGAACAATGACGTCATAAACTAGTTCGAATATTGTGAAGTAGGTTGACGTCATTCGTTCGAAATTCAAACTGGATCAAGAACAGCTGTATATAAAATATTAGTTACTTTCACTGTTGTACATTTTAACGTATCCGAACCGATATACTTTCTCAAGAAAGAGTTATAAAACACGAAAGGGACAAATGCAGCTCGGGCTGATTTTACCCATTCAAAATAAAGGAAAACATTACTTCGTAGTATCACCCTGTTTCCTCTTCCAAAACTGAACCGATTTTTAATTATCTTTTAATTATAGAATAAGATAAACTTCGGCTATGCCTCTACGTTTTCCTTCTTTTTTTATAATTTTATTGATCAAAATTTGATTGACGAACGTCTAAAAATAACGGTAAAGATTGTTTTTTTTTTTTCATTTTCATTAAATACTTATTTTATGAATTATTTTTTTTATTTACTTTACTTTATTCATTTATGGCAAAAATTAAAACGTACGGGCGGTACCAGATATGTATATTATTTGGTATAAAAATATTTACCATAACGGTTCCAGGGAGGAACCAGGAGACTACGTTTGTATTGAATAAATGCCGCTAGCTTATCCTCTGAACCGTACATCTGTACTGACACCTTGACACCTACAAATATTCCCAATAATTGCGTAAATTGCACAAAAGCCAGCAGTAAGAATGTTGTGTATTTCATTCAATAATAGACAATCATAAAAAATTTAGTCTGGTCTTGCGTGTGTATAGGACAAAAATAGTCCTATAATAGTGTTGACTCTTTGGGTGACATCATAATATCCGCACCGGGTGTCGTCCATTTTTATTCATCTCTGGTCCGTACTAAACGCCACTGACTGGTTGGTTTAATATATCCATATCTACGGGCTGTTTTAGTACCTTCGTAAATAAACAAAATTATAATAAGCAAAAGAACAGGTTTCTACTTATTACATGTACCTGTAAAAAAAAAAAATACTTTCGTCTGTCTGTTTGTTTGTTCCGGCAACCAGCTACTCTCCGGATCGGCTGGACCGAATTTTTACAGGAATTTTTTGTTAAATAGCCTAAGTTATAAGGAGTAACGTACTCTATTTTTATTTAGGGTTTTCCGTAAATACTCTATAGTAACCGTGTGTATAGTAAATAGTGGGCGTGTGGTGTCGGCTAAGAATAGTACTACCCCATATCTACTCGTGGGTGTCGTAACGCGACTAAGAGATAAACCAAGGGATGGGCAGCAGCATCCTCTGAGTATCAAAAATACCTACTGCAATCGCTAACCCGCCTGACAAGCGTGGCAATTATGGCAATTCCCCCCTTTTTTGGGGAGACCTATGTCCAGCAGTGGACTCTTCCGGTTGAATCAAACAATAGTAGCATCTAGCATCTGAACCGAATTCGATGATAGTTGGTAATTAGATATATTACCAGTTCGAGATCAAGGCAAATTGTTTGAATTCCAAACCGGGAAAGCCGCGGGCACAGCTAATAGAAAATATATACGTAAGCGGAGTAGCGGGAACAGCTAGTTCCTAAACCTTCTTTGTAAAATATGTCTGATCAAGGGTGAAAACCATATCAAATTCAATTGCGTGTGTTAACAGATAAATAGACAGACGAGGTAATTTCCTTTGACTAAGTATATATTTTAACTCTCTTCAGTTATATCATTACTCAACATTTACACATGTTACAAGTTAATTACTGTTATTATTGATTTTACATATCAAGTAAGTAGGGAATTGGTGACCTCACCATTGCCGTGGCCTCGCTCGAGTAAGGTCATGAGTCATGCGCTAGTTTATTATTGCGTCCGATATCATCCGTATCACTAATATTATTATAAGTCAAACTCCTTCAATTTAATGATAAAACAGATCAAATTCCTTCCTCTTTAAAATAAGTAACGGACACGGCGGTGCGACGTTAATCAATTCATTCGGAATAGATACATTGCTCTGCGACTAGATAATTCTGTATTACAAACGGTTTATTTTAATAACTTTATTAAGATTTTATAAGAATGACTACTCATTCTCTCTTCAATATTCGACAGTTAAAAAAAATTGAATTGAAATAACGTCCTGGTAGGTATTTTGTTGTAAATTTATTTCATTATTATTCTTATAATTTCCTTTATATACTAACTAGCTGACGTAACAAAATTTATACTAAAAATAATAATGTAAATTAGTTTAAAACCTCTCTAAATTTATGCCAATTGCAATAAATATATAAAAGAGAAACGTGCCTTTTATTAGCTACATGTATAAAGAGTCATAAATGAAGTATGCTTTTTGCTGACGAGATGAAGGAAATTTAAAGCAACCCACGTAGATTCACGCAATGTTACTATTTAAGTATATTGTGTATTTTACGTAATGCTAAATAAATTATCACCTTAACTCGAGAAAGGTATTTCATTTAATTAATTATATTTACAACTGAGGCTATATAAACATATTTAAAAATTAACAAGTAGGTAGATATTGAAATAAAACCATAAACGTAAATAAATTTCTTATTGAACAGTTAATTCATTGGTAAAACTATCTACTACGCCGCGTAGTTCCACTTGCTATTAAGTTTTTTTTAAATCATCTCTATTAACCTTTTCTATGTAGGTACTAGATTATACTTGCTAATGTAAGTTGTTACAATATATGTTGTAAAACCTGACCAGAGAATGTATTTAGAAATAATAAAAAATATAATCCTTTAAATAGGCCAATGATTGTGGATTTATTAGCTAATAAATGGGGTCTATTGTTGACTGTTAGAATATGAAAATTTCACTTATAATATAGTAAGAAATAACCTAAAAAAATTATGTAAATAATAAATAAACAATATAAGCATCACTAAATTAAAGATGAATGTATTAAATAATGAATTCTAAATTGTCAATTGTATGACTAACAAGTAATATATAAAATTACACGGAAAATTTCCTGGTATTATAAAATTGTTTTACCTTAAAATACCTACATAACGGTTTATTTTGGTTTTATACAACACTGTCTACCTAGAATGCGTGGCTATAATGATAACTGTAAAAAATGTAATTTTTTTGCAACTCTGCATTACCGACCCACCTACCTACTTTCACTGTGTACGTGAATACCGTTATAAAAATTCGTGCAAACGCCCAACGAAGTAAAATAAAATCACACGTATATAAAAAACATGTTATTTATTAATCGAATCATTACAGCAATTTAAAAATACAATGTCGTAAAAAACAAAGAGCGTTTTTTATAAACTATTTCGTTCGGTTATCAATTGCAACTAAGTCGAAAATGCTTCCGGTATATATTACAAATAGGGTTAGCAAGGCACGGGGGTGCGAGCGGCCGGACAGGCCGCGATGATTCTTCTCTGTATACATCTGTGCTTTCTAGATACATATTTATTAAGGTTTATAACGCGTAATCTCCTCGCATAATACAATATTTTTTGAACATGGTATGTGCGTGGCGGCCTAAAAGCCGTGAACTTTTAGTTGCTCGGGCTTCACAAGGCCCGATTTAGTGAGCCACTGACAAATGTTCTCGCGCTGGTCGCCTTGCAGTTGCAGCACCTCGCCGTACTCCGGGTGCTCCACAACGGTACCGTTGCACGCGAACTCCTTCTTGCATGCCCGCACGATCTTCTTCAAGTCATATTCCGAGGACAAGCCCTGCACCGTGGTCAATGTTTTACGCCCGTTCCGCTGCTGGATTCGGACGTGCACTAGACCATCTTGCACGTCGTCCTCCGAGCTTTTGATAGCATCGGCGAATGGGTCGAATGTGTTCAGATTCTGGATGGACATACGATTGAACGTAGGTGCTCTTTGTTTCAATGAAACGCTGCGATACAACGCACTTCAACAATATAACTGTCACTGATAACGCGCGGCGGTGTGTTTCCGCTGACAGGTGACCAATTTACGCGGACACCAAAATGTAATGGCGGACACTGTAAGATACGAGAAAAATGGAAATGTCACGCGGAGCCGGAAATTATGGATCAATACCATAGAGATTATAGACATTAGACATAAAGCGTGTTATACATTACACTCGGGAGTTTTCAGTATTATTATTCATCTCTGGTTTTCAGTATTAGTGTATTATCTATGCCCTGAGTGTTGTATTTTTCAAAAGAAAACTGTTTTTACTTAGCCTTTGAGTTTCGAATATAATTTTGGAACATAATCATCATATTGAGCAACATAAAAGTTTCCAGCAACCGGAGTACCCAGTTTATATTTTTGTGCAAATTTAGAAATAGAAAATTTGCCCCTTTTATCACCAGAATTATTAGGAAGTTTTGGTTCTTTTGAAAAATCACATTTCTCCGTTTGCTTATAGACAAGGAATACATATCGATGCAATCCAGTACCTTTTGGTGGGCCTGAGCCGATATAATCTGACAGCGCTTCACCTTTATTCATGTCACCCCCATAAATGTTACCAATAAGCCAGTGATGCCATTCACGGAACTTTGGATTTTCACGACTAGGTGCATCAGGGTCTACCATTGCCAAAGTATAATATTCATTTTCCTTAGAAGCCCATTTCACTACTGGTTTATCTTTGACTTGAGTCGGGGTCAATTCCTTTCCTGTATTGACTGAAATACCATTCGAATACTGAATGTTCAGTAGCTCAGACGGAGCAATAGTTACCACATCGGGAATTACGCAGTGTTGTTTAAAAAGTTTTTGGATATCGGCCATTATTACAATGTATGTCTAAGTAACAAATATGAAAGTTCGAATATTGCAAACAAAATGTCAATAAATTTATCAAAATTGTTGCTTGGCAACCAAGTTAAAATAGTGTAGCCCGGTCATAAACACATTCAATCGTTTAACCATTTTATAAGATTGTACACCAGTTCCCGACAAGATAGGACTTATTTTAAAAATTATTGATTTGTAAATAATATATCCATATTAATTAATGATAACCGGAAATCGTCTAATTTAGTGTATTCACTGCTTTAAAAAATAAAGTTGCTAACTTTTGTATGCTTATTCTACTTTGTTTATGATTAGAAAACAATGTAGATTATAAAAAATCGTTACATCAGAGAGTACATTCTGCATTACATTATCGATTTCATAGGTGTGTCCACCGTGTTAATAAATAGTTCAACAATATGTTTTAAGTTCTTTGTATAATTGTCTGATATTTCATAAAAAACGTTACTTGGAATATTTCTATATGGCGATAATTAATCATTTTGTTGGTCTTATAAAATATTTCCAAACGTTAACCTTTTCTAATATGCATCAATTATTAAAACAAAATTTGTAATTAATAAAAATTTTATTTGATTTTTTTAATATAAATATTTTTCTTTTCATATTTCATAATTAAGATTAAAGTAATTTTGTTAAGAATTTTTTTTGCAACTGTTACCCGTTTTAATGATTAGATACCTAAATGCTCCTAAAGGCTTAAACCAAGGGTCGTTAAACAAATAAATAAAAAAAAAACTGGATCCGTAATTATAATATTTGGGGGGATTGCTAGGCGCGATTTTGATCTGTCATGTTGTCATCCTTATTTTTAACACATTATTTTGGAGTATTTCACTATATATTATGTAATTATGGTGGTATTTTACGTCATATAGTGTAGTTCTGATACGCAAGTGTAGTGAAGTGAAAATAATAACACTGAGTGTGAATTCTGAAATGTCCCTATCATTCCCGTTGTGGTTGTAATAAAGGGCCACCATTTTTGTTACCACCATTCTTTTATTGGTAGTGTTACTAACGCTTGACTTGGCTGCATGGTCTACTAGTACCTTTACTTTAAAAAGAAATAAATGAAACCAAAAAAATATATAATACCTATATAATTTTTGGGGCAGTATTTCCAGTATTATATTGTAGTCTTTGGGACCATAATATTTGTGATAGCGATAACATTTTCATTTCAAAGAAAAAATGTTTTCATTATTGTCAACGAAATGATATAAATTCTCAACATTTCGTTAAATATTTTCTGTTCTTTTATTAAGCATAGTTTGGATAGATATGAGATTCATAGTAAATATAACTGCATATAACAATATAATTTAAGTTATTACATTATGCAATGTGATGATTACAACTGGAAATATATTCTCTATCTCTCGGTTATTGAAAGCACTGTACGGTGATATACTATAAAAAGTTAAATGGTATACAAAAAAAAAAAACTAATTGTAGGCAAATAATAAATCACAAATGTTTGGAAGAATTGAAGTTTAATCAACTTTACTATAAACACAAACTGATGGCACTGTACTTAATATTTATTACAGCTAAACAAACTGATCTCTAAGGTATCAAAAACCCCTCAGGTCAAAATTATTTGTCCATTTCCAAACATTCATTACTCTAGTCACAGAATAGTTTATATTGATGTGACTCTGGAAACTTTATTAGGACAGAATTTGGTATTCTAATAACAACAATGATAGTTGATTGTATTAAATAATCTACAGTGTTCTATTTGTCCATTTTCTGAGAACAAATGTGATTTTATTTGAAAGCTATTATAACTATTAACAAAAATTGTTACAATAAATGTTTTTCTTTGGCACTGGCCAAAATATCTTCTGTAGTCAATGGCTTTTTAAGTGTCTTAGATAAGTTATCAGTCTTCAACTGGAGCACCATGCTCTGTGTATTTTTTAATTTTAAGTTTAGACTCTCTATCCGTTTCTTTCTTTCCAGCAACTCTGTTATGAAGTTGTCTATTTCTTTCAAATCCTCTGTATTACTGCTTGGAATAGTATACTTGGGTTTGAAGCGATAGTTCGATATTGCTTCTATTTTCATATTTAGAATTTTATTTTCCATTACAGAACTTTTTTGTTCATACTCCATGGACATTTTACCGAACCTTTTCCGTGATTCTACGACAATATTCATTAGATTTTCACACTTCGTTTCTAAGTTGTCGTCGTCTGAAATTTATAGCATCTTTGGTAAATACATTCTACATAAATTATGTGTCGAAAAGACATTACTTACCCATTACGATTTTTTATTGTCAGACAATTTATTTGTTACTTGAGTATGAAATTTCAATAAGGAACGTCGTAAAAGTGGACAGAGTATATTTATTTTGTTGTATCATACGAAAATCGACAATGTAAAAGCGTAAAATTAAATTAAATCCTCGACAATTTACTAACGAAAAAAAACTGTTCCAAAATATTTAAATATCTGTCAACAAAGTTTCTAACCATAGACAAAACTATAAATCCAAAATTCAACACATATCTATAATATTAGCATTGCTCTTTCTATCTCAATTCAATTTGAACTGTTTGACAACGAGGGCATGAAATTGTATAAAAGTAAATTTATACCATAGATAACATTTGTTAAATACATACGGAATAGTGTTATCCAGTAATTCTTATTCTGATTTGAAGTTTTAACAGAAAAAAGGGTAAATGTTTATATTTATAGGTAGGTAACCAGAGATGAATAATAAAGTAGGTAACTATTTTTATTATATAAGGTACCGCTCTAAAAAAACGAAAAAGTATTTTCTTTAGACATTTATTGTATTTCAATAGAATAAAATAAGAAATGGAATTTCAGTATCCATCGGTTATGGAGTGACAATATTCACACAGTTTTTTATCATTTTCATAAATTCTTGTACAGAGACCTGAAAATAGACAAAAACGATGCAATGTGCATTTGATCCATTTATCAACATTTTTTAAAAGACATTCTTTTAACTCACGAGTCCATCAAAATCTTTATCAGCATCATCAATCATTTCTTCTATTTCTTCGTCGCTCAAATAAATTCCAAGAATTTCAGTAACACGTTTTACATTTTCAAAATTTATGAATCCTGTAAGACATTTTTATAATGTATTAAATTCCAATGTAATGTTGATTATTTATCATTAATGTATTTAAATAGTCAGAAAATATTAATTTCCAATTGATTTACTTCAGTATTTATACTTTTTTATTTCCTCAAACAATGATCTAACCTATCTTTATATGTAAAAGAAAATGGGGGTACTTTGAGGCACCATCCCATCAAAACTACTGAACGTATAGGTATGCGACTATTTCTATTCGACACGAAATTTTTCGTAGGTGGTTAAGGGTTATTTATTTTTTGGATTCCATCGACCTCGACATTTTTCCGCTAATAACAACAAAAGACTCATTTTTCTTTATTCATTTGTTTTTTGGGTTAGGTATAAATGAAATGTTATATGCTCGGAACATATAAACGTGAGCGGAGCCGCGGGCACACAACTAGTTAATCACATTAATGAGAAGTAACTAAAGTTGCTTAAAAAACAATGAAGAAGAACGGAACCGTAAGCGTAACCGAATTAGGAATTAAGAGATCCGCAGGAGTACCAAAGCAACCGACATTGCCCGCAGAATTGCTAAACTTAAGTGAAAGTGGGCTGGGCACATTGCTCGCAGAACCGATGCCCTATCAGTCCAACCGGTTCTGGAATGGCTACAACGTATCAGAAGATGCAGTGTAAATACCTCCCCCCACAAGATGGAGTGCCAACCTGGTAAAAGTGGCGGAAAACAGCTGGATGCAGGTGACGCAAAACCGATCGTTGAGATCATTGGGAGAGACCTATATCCAACGATGGGTGTCTTTTAGTGGAATGAATGGATGGAATGTAGGGTTTTTTACATCTTTAAGACTTGTTTTATCTTTACTCGACAAAGTGACTAAGTTTTATTTATTACTACTGTATAACACCTAATCGTAAGTGTGGTGCAATGCAAAACAATGGTGATTCTCGGTCACAGATTTCATCAGCAGACGTCGCCGTGATGCCAGCCTGTTAAGATTTTTCACATCTATTATCATAAATTTGACGAAAATAATTTATCTTACCACTATCGTCAATGTCGAAGAGACGGAAGCTTTTCATAATATCCCCATCGCTGTCTTGTGACATTATCTTTCTCATTATAGCTGTTTCGAAGTTTTGAAAACTCAATTTACCAGAGTCACCTTTATCAACGGCGCTTATAATCTTTTGCAATTCCTCTTTCGTTGGTTCATATCCTATCAAAACGATTTATTTTGATTACTTTCTTTAGAATGGAACCGTTCTTCCCGACTGAATCGTTATGTTACATTAGCATTACATAACTTGCAAGTACTATTAATTAGTTCTGGTCATTTTGTTTCTGGATTGAATTAGTGTTTATTATTAATTTAGATAAGTAGTAAATTGTTTAGAGTTTATGAAATAAAAATGACACAAAAAGAAAATACCTAGCAAAAAAAAAAAAAAAAATGAGACGTAATAAAAAGGTCTCTGGTTATGCCAGAGGAAAATTGGCGGTGACTACAAAAAAAAAAAAAAAAAAAATTAGTGTTTACCACTCACGGTCATTGATATTATTCCATATATCTACCTATAATTTGTATTATGGTAACTCATGTATTGTGATATAAGTAATCAACAAGTGTAGTAATAAGCTAAATTATGGTGGCTCCAACGCGATTTCTAATTCTCGGTCGTTGCTTTTCTTAGATTATAATTATTCATAATACATATTAAAATAGTGAAATAAATTGGTACACGTTATTGACCAAATAAAATAAAATAAATATTGGTTAAAAAAAAAAAAAACTAAAAAACACGCTTTTATAGAAAATCCAAATGTTAACGCACCGCACGTATTTTTAAAACAAAATCCATTTCTTACTCTTATTAATTACACTATTCTTAATTTATATTTATTAATTATTTTCTATTTCATTTAGTTGGATTTTCTATAAAAGCGTGCTTTTTTTAGCCGAAAACTAATATCAGACAGTAAAAATCGTCAATTCTGAAAATCCTGGTAAGGATAACGGGACTGTTTACAATAATGAATTTTCATCGGTCCTTGATACGTATGCAAAGTTTCAAATTAACCACACTTCTGGAAATTGGTAGAAATTATGCTCAAAGATTCCGTTACATACATACATACATACATGCAACCCAAGCTTATAAAAGCGTGTTAAAAAATTCAACTGCGATTTTACCAAGGGCTTTAATAGCTACACGAAAGTCTTCAGCCTTAATTTTACCATCGCCCGAGTAGTCCAAAAGGTTGAAAGCCTCACGTAAATCTTTTTCCTGCAAAAATAAATGTAGTGCTATTTATTATTTCCTTAGAATTTCATTGGGTTTGTTAACAAATAGTAGCTTAAAATTAACGCTAAGTAAAAAAATACCTTATAAGGAAATAAATACATAAATAAAAATACCTGTTCTTCAGTTAAAATTAATTTGGCTTTTGGTTCATTTATTTCTGTAAGATCAGAATGTAAATCGTCAACTTCTTTAATTGAAAAATCAGCCGTAACCGATAAGTTCGTTTCCTCCATTTTACAGTTTTAAGTAATCTATGAGGTTATGGGATATATCGATTTAACAATCATTCAGATAGGTATTATCTATGCATTACAATACAAACGACTAATACCTTCGTGTAAAATCATAACTGTACAAACTTAACTTAATTCACCGATTTCATTTATCGTCTTAATTTTTGAATAATTTAAATTTCCTTTTCGTGAGTATTACCTTTTATACAGCACTAGCTGTGTGCCCGCGGCTACGCCCGCGTTTCATGTGTTCTTCACTGTGTTTTGATTTTTTTTACACGGAACCCTAATAATTTTCATTGTTAATAAGATTAAGTAAAAATATTCCTAATAAACTCAAGCACTTACCCGTAAAACTGTGCATTAAATCGGATTTTATTCAATTTTTAATTGGCTTTTATTTTTTTACGCGGAACCCTAATTATTTTCAAAAACTATAAGTACCCTAAGTAGTAACTTCAGCTATCTATCAAAAAAAACAATCCCGTCAAAATCCATCCAACCGTTTCGGATATTACTAGGAACAAACAGGCCGACAGACAAGTTTTAAAAATTGTAAATTTGGTATAGGTATCGTATATATATTCATATCTATCCAGTAAAAAAAAAATAGACATTACAAACAGACAATTTGTTTTTATTTATTAGGATAGATTGATTGTAATAATTTCTTTTGTTTATTTGAATACAGAGATTATAAATATTTATTTTAATAATTACAATAATTGCCGACTCACTTGTTCATTTGTAAGTACTAATCTAGCAGACACTGTTTTTCTCCGCTTCTTCTAGGTTCTCTTCTATATCTGTCTCTACTTCTTCGAAGCTTTCTTCAGGATTCATTTTCGCTTTATTTAGTTTTTTTTATGAATAAAAATATATAACTTTTCGTGACAATTATATTGTCAATTTTTATCAAAAATTTAAAAATACTACAATCTTCTTCTTCTTAGGTTACGGCAATCTGTGTACACACAATTTGTGCCAGTGTTCAGTTCAGTGTTAACATGCTCTGATCAATAATAAAAGTAAGATGTGTTTTCAGTCTTGATCAGTGTTACCAATTTCTAACAAAATGGTGACCCATCCTGCTCGAACTTTTCCTGGAGTTTTGTCGGCACCTCAGAATAAATTTTACGCATTATCTTCTATAATAAACTTAACTTGATCGTAATAACCAATCTATATCCCACAAAACAAAACACCACCAAGATTACATGATATAGAGTCAATGACACAAGTTTAATGAATTACAGAAAATAACTGCTACATGACAGTCTGACATCCCGCCAAAAACTCTTACAAAAATAATTTTACGTTATTTTGTAATTTTATATTTTTCCTAACGGAAAAGTAGGTTATTTGTGCTATTATTTCTTATTAGTGCTTATTTATACTGAAGCTCAAAGAACTTACAGCAAGGTTCGTAAAAATTAAAAACGAAATCGCCATATTTTAATAATTTGTTTTTCGATTTTGAGGTTATCTGTGTGAACCGACGCCGCCTTTGTTTTCTATAAAAATTAGCCTATAAGCCAACAAAATGAAGCTAGTAAGATTTTTGATGAAGCTCAGCCACGAAACGGTGACTATTGAGTTGAAAAACGGTAGCGTAGTCCACGGAACTATAACTGGTGTCGATGTCGCCATGAATACGCATCTGAAGGCGGTAAAAGTAACTTTGAAAAATCGTGAAGAATTGCAATTGGAGACTTTGAGTATACGTGGGAACAATATAAGATACTATTTGCTACCGGACAGTTTACCTTTAGAAACATTATTAATCGACGATACACCAAAAGGAAGGGGTAAGCGGGAGGGCTTCCCTCGAGGCGGCGGTAGTCGCGGTGGCCGCGGAAGGGGTCGCGGAGGTCGTGGTGGACCTAGAGGTGGCCGCGGAGGTCGTGGTCGCGGGCGCCGGTAAACTAAACTAAATTTTAAGATGACTGTCGATATGTGTGAGGTTATGTTTTATTAATATTTGTGTCCTGCTACAACAGCTAAATGAGTTGTTGTTTACCATATAATGAGCATATATTGATTATCAACAATATAATGGTAAAAAAATATCGAGTGTCTATTATAAGTGTTGAGAGTTGGGTAAATCTTTTTGTGTGTGTGGATAAAAAGGTGATTTTTACTATTTTGTATAGGAAACGTGAAGTGGTCATCATAAAAAAATCGAAAAATATAGTATTCTCTTCCTACATTGATTGGCAACTTTCATTGTTGGTTTTACCATAGATACAGTTTTACTTGACCAATAGATATAAATGTTCCTTTAAATTGCTTTATGTTTTAAACTGTATGTTTGTTTCTTGATAAATAAATAAACTCAGTAGTTTTGCTGTATCTTAATATGTCATATTTGACCTTATATTATGTCATATTGATTACACAGTACAATGAATAATATAAAGTAAACATTAAAGCATGTAATAACAAAGAACATGTATTCTGAAATATTAAAAAAAAATCTGGTGAGTTGCATAATGCACATTACTATGTCTAAAAGAAGATATTATAAATAAATAATATAAAGTTCAGCTTGAAGGATTTGTATTCAGTAATATATATAAAATAAAATATTTCACAAAATCGTTATCAACTGTAATTTGGGAGTTTTGGTGGAATCTCAGTCTGTCGGCAGTTATTTTCTTTAACTCATTAAAGTAGTGTATTTGACTCTATATCATGTAAACTTGGTGGCGTTTTGTGTGATATAGTTTGGTTATTGTATACAAGTTAAGTTTTCTATAGAAAATAATGTGGAGCATTTATTCTGAGTGCTGACAAAGCTTGAGTAGGATGAGCCACAAGATACCAGATTGAAAATAAATATTACCCACACTTGACACTAGCACAAATTGTGTGTACACAGATTGCCATTATCTAAAAATAAGAAGGAAATTTATAAAGAGTAATTTGAGTTTAATCATTTAGTTTAGACATCAAGGGAAGAGAATATCTTATTTGGTAATATTTCTAATTTAGTCCACACAAGATCAACCAACTGTCTGTCTGTCATAAATTCCTTAATAAATTACTTGGTAAACACTAATAAAAATACTGAATGAATAATGGATTTTTATTTCATAATCACGTTAACATTGTGGCATACTTAACTGTGCCTATGTGTAAATTGTATGATTAGCTAGTATTTATTAGTTTTAATAGGCTATTAATTTTTTTTTTGTTTACTTTTCTATGGTTTGTTGATTAGGTGTAAATTTATATGACGCGGTGCTTGCAAAAGCCATCCCAAATGCGGCGGATGGCCCCGGGGTGTTTTAGTGGGTAATTCCAGACGCTTCACGTCCGGGCGAGTCCTACACTGGCATGGAGTCGTCCCTCCGTGCCCCTTACCTATTGTATTGGGGGAGTCCGGTCTCACTAATGCAATAGGTAAGGGTAGTGCGTAAATGCATTCCCCCATAAAAAAAAAAAAAAGTGTAGATTTATATAATAATTGCTTTATTTTTTCCCAGCTGCTATATAGTATATTCTGAAGTATGACTGTAAAAAAATTAAGATATTTAATAATCATTTTTTATTTAATTTACTTAAATATAACCTTGGCAGTGTCGGATAGGACATCTAGTCATTACTAATAAATAAAATTGATGTGTCTGTTTGTAATGTCACATTTCAACTTTTTAACTAAATATATATGAACGTATATACAATACATATAACAAAATACAAAAATCTTTATTACTTTTACAAATTTAACACACAAATATATGTCTATAGAACCCGGCTCTGGGAATTAATTCCTGTATCGCGGGAGATCGTTCAAATTCCAAGTAACAGTAATTGATTACTCTGTGGTTTGTCACAAGTGTGTCAAAGGATTAATTAAATATACATTTAGGTAGTTTTTATTACATAATTAATTTATAAATAAAGGTATGGCAAAAAGTACCTAAATATTATAACAATAAATATTATAATAATAATATTATAAATATAATTAACATTAATTTACATAGATGCCCAGCATATTTATACCAACTTAAACATAGATAGATATTCTGTAAATTATTAATATTATTTAAAAACAAAAGAGAAAAAAAATTCAATTTTAAAATTTTTTGTCTGTTTGTTCCGGATAATCTCTGTAACGACTGGACGGATTACGAAGGGGGTTTTATGGTAGATAGCTGAGGTTACTCCGGGTAATTTAGGGTATTTTTAATTTTCGAAAATTAGAGTTCCGTGTAAAAAACTTAAAAAAATTAAATAAAATCATATTCAATGCAGTTTTAATGACGAGAGTTTGAATTTATGAGAAATATTTTTACTTTATCTTAGTACAAAAGGCAAAACGGGTTCCGTGTAAAAAAAATATTAAACCCAGTGAAGAATATATGAAAAGCAAGCGGAGCTGCGGGTACACAGCTAGTATATAATAAGATTTATACAGAGAATACATCCTTGCATTACATATATCAAAAGCAATATCTCTGTATGTCTATTTGTTAGTTTGCTTAGAACTTGAGAACAAATTAACATGAATCTTTTTTTAAATTGTAGGTTTGTTTTTTGCCCAGGGTATATTATGGATTATTCCAATAAATAATAATGTGAGGGTAATAGTGAATGAAGTCGATATAAACTTATCCTCCGCTATATTTAATTCTGTATGGAAGTAAGCAGTCTATTTTTCTAAGGAACATATAGGAGACTATTTTTTCCTAAAAATCTAATTTCTCTTGTGTTACCTATTGTAAATAAAAAAGGGAAGGCAAATTTATATGAAAACCAGCTGTGTGCACGCGGCTTCGCCCGCGTTTCATATATTCTTCACTGCGTAATATAGTTTTTAAATACTCATTGGAAAATAATGTTTTGATGATGCTGTCCGTTAAATCTTATTTTGTTGACAGTTTCATGAGTTTTAACTTTTTACACGCAACCCTAATTATTCTGATACCTAACTCTAACTCGAGCATTTACCCGTAAAATTTACCATTGAATCTTATTTTTTTTTTCCATTTTTTTATTACACCTTAATAATTTTTATGAAATTATTTTTGGCACAAACAGAAAGCATAGATAGTGCAAGATGATATGCTTAGGAAAGGAGTGAATGCGGAGGTGACAACAAATAGAGAGGAATGGAAGAGGAAGACATGTGGCGCCGACCCCAAATGAAAATGGGAAAAGGGTAGGTAGATGATGATGAGAAAGCATAAATACTTCGCAGAAATTCAAACGCCTGTTAGTAAATTTGCATTAAATCGGATTTTGTTCACACTTCATGAGTTTAAATTTTTTCGCTTTTTTCGTTTCGGAACGCTAATAATTTTCGAGAAGTTTAAGTACCCTAAGTTACGCAGAGTAACTTCAGCTATCTACCAATAAAAAAAACCGGTCTAGCTGTTCCGGAGATTATCCGGAACAATCAGACAAAAAAATTTAAGAAATGTATTTTTGGGTTAGGTGCCGTATAAAATATTATTCATGTAAAATATTCATATGTATTTAGTAAAAAAAATCATTTTGATATAACAAATAGACACTTCAATTTTATTTATTAGTATAGATAAGTCACATGTCGTCAAAGAAATGGTCATTTTACACAAACAAGGAAGCTCACGTGCCGAGCTAGTCTACGATGTAAAAAAAGAGTCGTGTAAATCGGTTGAGACAGCGGTCATTGTCTTTTACAATGAACATAGAAAAACACCCGGCCTTTGGTAATATATGCTACAGGCTTCGCGCTACATTTCGTCTGCTTATAGATATTATAAATAAATCCATCGGTGAGATATTATAATAGTGTTTTAAGAAAAAACAACAAGTAAAAAAGACAGGCTTCACGCGATCATGGCTCAGTTGGTAGTGCGGTCCGATTTCGCGTCAATGGACACGTGTTCGAGCCCACATATCAAACTCTAAAATCAACCTGAGCTTTCGGTGAAGGAAGACATCGTGAGGAAACCATAGCGCATTGTGATAGAGCATTTTCTAATAATGTCCGCCTGGGTACCTTCGACCTTGAAAATCTGTCGCCAAATACCAGTAGATGTGTTCCGGCAGCATCACGTGAGAACCAGTACCTTTAGGCTTAGTGTGTTTACCATCCCGGATCACATCGTCACTGAACATCAAATGATAATGTGGTTAAAGCACAAAACATTGTAAAAAGAAAAAAAAATCTTTAATATACAAATATCAATTTTTAATCTTTTACCTTGAAAGGAAAAAGTTTGAGTACCGCTGGTTCAAAAACCACTTAACTATGTTTCGTTAGCTACAGACTCATTAGAACATTTTATCGTGTATTTTTTTTACTCTTGAGTATTTATCATAATCTTTTAATATCATAACTTGATGCTAAGTGACGACGTAGGTAAATATGATAACACGCTAAGCTTAGATATGCCGGTTCTCGAGTTGATACTGTGTCACGTCATGTATTAGCATCACATTGCATTCCTATATACTCTGGTCAATTCTAATTCCGTAAAAGAACTTTCTTACAAGCCGTACGGCCTAACAAGAGTTTATTCCGCGAATTTTTTAACAGAGTTAATAGCCCAAGCCGAGATAAGTACCGCTTTGGTGTCCTTATGTCAGCCAGGCGCTTGGTGACTGATTTACAGACTTGGTGGTTTTTAGCCAGGCTACGTTTCATCACGAACAAAGTCGGATTAGTTATACCATTTATAACTCAAGAACTGTTCGACAGGTTTTTGTAATGTTTAATTTCTTGGATTGGTTTTATGATCCTAATGATATGATTGATAATGTAATCAGACCCCCCCCCCCCCGTATCATAAAAAATAAGCAAAACAAAACCACTTCTTCCTAACAATTGTATCGTGCATTTCGGGTTGTATGTTATACAAGCTGTGTGCTCGCGGCTTCGCTCGCTTTTCATATATTCTTCACTGGGTAATATATAATAGATTTTTAAGAGGATATGCGGTCAGAAAAGTAGGTATTTCAGAAAACTAATGCAATCGCGTTACGGCCCACAGAATGCGAAAGGGGAAGGAAAAAATATCGTGATTAAACAACTGCAGCGCGGGCTAATTTAACTATGCAAAATAGACAAAAACATATCTTCGTAGTACCCGTTTCCTCCTCCAAAACTGAAACGATTTTTAATTTTTAGTTATAATTTTTTTTTTGTTAATAGTTAAGTTTTAGAATAATAAAGACTTTGACTATGCCTGTACGTTTTGCTTTTTTAAATTATATCCATCAAATTTCTTTAACGATCGTCTGAAAATGACGGTAAAAATCAAAGATTTATTTATATTTTATGGAAAGAATCAAAACGTACGGGCATGGCGGTAGGATATATATTATTCGGTATAAAAATATTTACCATAATGCGGAACCCTAATTATTGTCGTAAGAACAAAAGTACCCTAATTTTTCGTAGAGTAACTTCAGTTGTCTACCAAAAAAAGTCCCGTCAAAATCGGTTTGCCGCTCCGGAGATTACCCGTAACAAACAGACAGACAACAATTTTAATAATCGTATTTTCGGTATAAATATCGTATATTTAATAAAAAAAAAAGTGTATTTTGACCACAAACAGGCACCTCAATTTTATTTATTATTATAGATTGTATTGAATGTTTTTTTTTTTCAACATGCTCTCTCTTTTATTATTTTTTAAAATTCTACGCTGTCATAAAAAAAAGATTGAGAATCGATGGTTAATACAAATTGCGCTAATTAAGCTTTGTCTACATTCTAAATCACAGTACATACAATCCGCGAGAATCTCGAAGTCGCTCGTCATAATAACTTGATATTCTTGCCTAATAACTAGCCGAATTAAATACATCCTTATTTATTTACTACTTCATTACTGTGTTATACGAGACCTTCTCAAACAGGTAGAGTTATAGCGCAGATAGATGTGTGTATATGTTTGTTAAATGAGTAATATCACCTTGAAGGCTTCATTCAGTCCGGTCTATAGACGAAAACAGCACGTCTCTCGCGAAAAATTAAAAACAACAATAAAAAATAAACATTTAGACGGAAATCACTTTTGGGAAATTTCATGTTAAAATACTGAAAACTACATTTTTTTTTAAATTGTTGTTCTTAAAAAACAAAACAAATCAATAAGAATGGCGAGTGCGAGTGCTCTATTTTTATTATTTTGTGTAAATGTTATCAAAGTCGTTCTGCTTCAAGGAACCGGATCCGGGTCTAATGGAAATTGTGAGTGGATTATGTCATTTTAATAATTAATACTTTTACATGCATTACATTAATTAATTACAAAATATTACTTTAAAAAAATAATAAAATTTTTGTGGGTAAACGATGATGGCTTAGTGGTGGTGTGGCGGGATTCCGCGTCGGTAGACCTAAGTTCAAATCCACATATCTATTCAACCGAAAGACGTCCATTGTTGGACATAGATCTTCCCCAAAGATCTACACGATAAGCGGCCTTTTACCACCCACATCCGTTAGGCTCCCGTGACTTTGTGGTCGTCGGTACACGATGTGGGTACCCACGCTACGTCTTCCGGTACGCGGCAGCCATTCGAGAACCCGTTCACCCTAATTACACACTCCTGCACATAACACGCAGGTACATAGGTCCTGTAAGGAACTTTTTTTTTTAATATTAATGAAAAAAATGTAGGGAACAGCTAGGACACAACTCGCGGGTGAGTTTGAATACTCAGGTGACGGCCAAGCCGAGGTTCGTACCACTTTGGTAGCCCTTGAGCTAGTCACCTTATTGCGGCTGAGTGCCTTCAGCACTCGCCCTCAAAGCTCGGTGAAGCTGTAAAGGCCCTTCCGGTCAACAGCATTAGCTAGGCCAAAAAAAAAAAATCAGTCATCATCATGTTTAGCATTTCTTTCACATATACTAATTTATAAAGAACCTGAGATTTCGGTAAAAGAAATCATGGCGGTAAATCATTGCACGGTGGTAGGGTATTTTCTTATTACCAACTATCTAGCTTCTACCCTCGAGTTTGAAAATGTTCACCCTGCATCCATAGGTGTGTTACGGCAGTGTAATTTGAGAGCCAGTACCTCTAAGTTTAGCGTGTTTACCATTTTAGACCATATCGTCACTTAACACTAAAGATCAAGTAAGATTGTCTTCAAAGCGTTGAGCCCATACAATATAAGTGAATAAATAAAATATAAAATAAAACCTTTTGGCATATAATAACGAAAAAACATAAATAAATACATAAAGACAAAGAAATAAATAGCAATTAGTGGCATCATTAATAAAAAGTGGCACTAAGTATTTTATATTACATTTTCTTACAAAAGATATCAACGCGTCAATAATCATAAAACTGTTGGTATTTCAAAGAAATCCTTGATAATCTAATTTATTCTGAATGTAAACACAAAAAAGTTTCAGTGTGTGTTATTTTGTGTATTATATGTTTAGAATTTTATAGCAAATCCACGTGATGTTAAGTGACTATGTAAGTTATGATGGTGGCCTAGAGGAATTGACTCTCAAGTGATGCTGCCGGAACACATGCGTGCGAACATATTTTCAGCTCTTAATTTATGACCACTACACACTTGTGAAAAATCCACCATAGCTAATGCGTGTTTCCTTCTATTATCAGAAAGTTTATATCTAGACCTACCTGGATGACGCCAACGGTCAATAGATTATCATTCATCCGTGGTCGTTTGCGTTTTTCGTTATTCAACTATTTTGCAGAGATAGAATAATACAAAAAAAATTGCGCCGTGTGGTGCCGGCTAAGAATAACCACCCCGTATCTTCCTGTGGCCCTAGTAGAAGGCGATTATGGGATAACCCAGGGAATATGCAGCAGGATCCTTTGAGTACTACAAACACCTGATTGCGATCGCCTAGACGGTTGCCAAGCGTGCCGATTATGACAATCCAGCCCTTCGGGGAGGCCTATGTCCAGCAGTGGACGTCTAATGATTGAATGGATGGATGAAATAAAAAAAAAAAACCACCTAGCTTTAGGCGTAACTTTTACCTTTAAATTGAGTTAATAGTTTTCACACATGACTATTTTATGAGACTTTAAAATACTTTACACAAATCAATTGCAACTTAGGTAACAATTTTTAAGAATCTCATTAATTCTATGAGCAATCTTTTTTAAGTATGTAATTAAGAAACATTCATTAGGTATCTCCGTGAATTGTTTATCCGTGTAATTTAGGATTTTGAACGAAACGGCTGGTTCGATTCTCGTTAAACTGAATTAAGTTTACAAATAATTTTATAAGTGTTAATTTCAAAAAAAAACATAACCCTATCGTCGATTGTTTATCCAGATATATTTCGGAATATATTAATGTGAAAATGAGTGTACGGCATACGTGTTTCTTCGTGCAATAATAAGTCGAGGGTGCGAGACGCTGATAAGCGCGATCGATGCTTTTGTTGGCGTCGATTGCTTCGGATTCCGTGGACGGCATTTCGCACTAATGTCTCCATATTAAAAGACATGCGACTGGATACAGCACCTTTTTTTTTTTTTTTTTTTTTTTTTTTTTTTTTTTTTTTTTTTTTTTTTTTTTTTTTTTTTTTTTTTTTTTTTTTTTTTTTTTTTTTTTTTTTTTTTTTTTTTTTGACGCAGGGAAATGCATTTACGCACTACCCTTATCTATTGTATTTGAGGGATCAGAGTACACCAATACAATAGATAAGGGGGCACGGAGTGACGAGCTCCGTGCCAGTGTGGGACTCACCCGGGCGAGAGTCGCCCGGAAATACCCACTAAAACCCCCCGGGGCCGTCCGCCGCATTTGGGATGGGGGCGACACGGGGTGGCTTTCGCAAGCACCGCGTCGCATCTTAAATGTAACCTTAATTATAGGTTTATTTGAGCAAAAATTATTCATGCGACAATGAACTTCAGTTTTTTTTTGTAGATCTAATCTGGTCTAACCTAATCTAATGTTTTACAAAAAAATATATATAAAAAAAAAACAAACCAAAATTAACAAAAACTAACATATAAAAAGAAATACAACGGACTAAGTGCAATAACTCAATATGTGGGATCAGGGTACATTTCACGCAATTATTTCAGAGCCCAACAGTCCTGACGCCATGTTGGTAAATAACTGAGTTGCTAAATATTTTACATATTTGAATGTACAATTAGACCGGCGTAACTCAAAGGCCAAATATATTGGAAATAAATAAAAAGGTGCAATAACAAAACTAATATAAAAGTTATTATTCAATTTTTAACCCCTTGAGCACTTACCTGGCGTTTACGCCAGCTTTCCATTGTTTTCCTATTGTCTTATTTTTACGGATACTCGACACATCGTAACATCGAAGACTAATTTGAAGGAAATTTATTATTTCTTTTAATGCCTAATTTTGGTATTTATTTAGTTTGTCAATTGACAAAGTCAGGAATAGTATGATAAGGGAACGCTGTGGTGTGGTAGAGGATGTGCTGACCAAAATATAGAAAGGTATGCTTAGTTTGTTTGGGCATGGAGAGAAGATTAATGAAACGAACTTATAAGGCGAGGGTGAATGGGCGAGTCGGTAAGGGTCGACCTAGGCGAATGTATCTAGACCAAATCAATCATGTCTTAAATAAAGGCCAGGTAAAAAGTACTCATAACCGACGAGCATGTATGAAAGCGCTCATGAAAGTAGAGGAAGCGAAAGAGGTGTGTCAAGATCGTAGCAAGTGGAAGGACGTAATCTCTGCCTACCCCCACGGGAGAAAGGCGTGATGATATGTATGTATGGATGTATGTATTTAGTTTGTTTACAGTTAGATTTATATTCATGCAAAATATTATGAATGAGTTATATGATTTATTTACATATTTTATAACGAAACTGTGCAGTACAGGTTGAATTTTATGCTAAATTTCGATAATGAGGCAGCATTTTTTACATTGCTCATTCTACAAGGGCAGCGCTAAGGTTGAATCCGGCACTTTACATAGCATAACATTTTTAATTATACATTTTAATAATTTACCGAGATATCAAACTATAGAATAGTATTTTAATACGTTATTTTCCTGTGGTTTTACCCACTTCGAGGAACACGGTGATTCCTTGTAGCGTACGCTTTGTAATGACGTAAGCTCGAACTCGATTCGAGTTGTTAGACATCATTTCTTGAAGGTGCTTCGTCGGGGTTTCCCCAATAGAGTTAACAAATGCAGGCTTTATTCAGAATTTCGTAGTCACAACGTCTTCTCGGTAGAGCTGTTTAAACGACGTTGATTCTTGGAAAAGGCTGTGTCGATTTGAATGAAATTGCATGAAACGATTAATTTATCGAAAGAAAAAAAAATCATCTCTCTGAAAATTTCAAATTCTTTTAAGAACAGATAGTTTACATTTTTTGAAGTAAAAAATATAAAAATTTTTGAAATACATAATTTTTAAAATAAAATAAATAAAATACAATTTAGGATTTCTATTTTCAATCACAATATTTGTAGCCTAAAATATCCTCTTTAATTGATTATCTATACTAATAAATAAAATTGAAATGTCTGTTTGTAATGTTAAAATTATTTTTTTTACTAAATAGATATAAATGTGCATAAATACGATAATTAAACCAAAAATACAATTTCTACAATTTTTGTCTGTCTTTCGATTTTGACGGAAGTTTTTTTTGGTAACCTACTCCGGGTAACTTAGGCTACTTTTAATTTTCGAAAACAATTAAGGGTCCGCGTATAAAATAAAACTCATAAAAATTGAATAAAATTCGATTCAATACACAGTTTTACGGGCAAGTGCTTGAATTTATGCAAAATATTTTAACTTTATGTTATTACAAAAAAAAAATAGGGTTTCGTATGAAAAAATTATAGCGCAGTGAAGAATATATGAAACGCGGGCGCACTGCTAGTAGATTTATAAACTAAACAATTAGATCAAATAAAAAGTCAAAATTGAAGTTAACATTATTTTAGAAAGAAATATATGTTTACATTTAAACGTTTTGTGTGTGTGTGTGAGCGTGTGCGTATGGTGTGTGTTTCTGTGTGTAAATGTATGTTTGATAAATTTTATGTAATTTGTTTCCTAGAGAGACTTTAATTTGGTTTCTTAAACTCTTTTTAGATATATTTTTGTTATCAAGTTTGAAGTTAAACAGATCTATATCACTGAATATCACTGTTGGTCATCCCCGTTCCCTATAACCGTCCATATGCATATTAAATTATTTTTTTATTATATTATGCATATCCTTTATTTATTAACTTGCTCGTGAAGCGTGCTTAATTCATCTATTATCATTACTTTTGTCCGGTGAGTGTATTTTAATGCGGATTTAACTAAAATCTCAATGGCAGCTCGATGTGGTGCAACTAGAAAAGTTAGCCGGTGGTTTGAAAAGTTTTCTTACTTCGTGTATTACCCGTTTTCATTCGAACGTATCTCATATAATTATCTGGGCAGTTCTATTTGTTCATTTATCAAATTACTTTTTGAAGTTTTACCTTTATGATAGGTAATTATAAATAGGTTAATTTGAGTTTTGTTAGCTATTTTTTCTCAATAAAGAGAAAGATTTTTTTTTTATGTCTGCATTCTGCTTCCGCTAACATTAGCTAAGACTACGATTTGTATAGTTTTTTTATATGACAAAAAAAAAATGATATATATTATATTTATATAAAAAAAAGAACCAGATCGAGTTTCTCGCCTGCGCTCTTCTCGGCTGTGTTGTTTTCCGAACCGGTGGTAGTGTTTTTAGACGTTCATAAGCGCCTTCTTAGGGCCTAAATTGAATGAAGATTTTTTTGATTTTGATTTTTTTTCTGCTCTATAGGCGTCTATCGGGTCCTTGAAAAGAGGCGTTAAGAGGTATTTAAGCAGGCCAGCATGACAGCGGTGATTAGCAGTGAATTCTGTTCGGTGTCAGTCACCGCTGTTTAGGATTGTACTGTACTTAACATCAGGTCCAGTCACTGTGTGCTGTGGATTATAAAAAAAAAGGCTGAGCGCTTTGATTACAATCTCACTTCTTATTAAGTGACGACGTGGTCCAGGATGGTAAACACAATAAGCATTGTCGGATTTCACTTCGATAGACGTAGGTTCGAACGTAGGTGGGTTCAATTTTTTGTATAGTTCTGAATTTTCGGCGAAGGAAAACTTTCTGAGGAAACCATAGCATGGTGGTAGGGTATTTTCTAATAATACCTGCCTGGGTAGCTACCACCCTCAAATTTCAAAACCTGCCGCCAAATACTAACAAGAGTCTTCCAGTAGCAACACTTGAGAACCAGTACATCTAGACTTAGTGTGTTTAACATCCTGGACCACATCGTCACTTAACATCAGTTGAGGTTGTGGTCGAAATCACTAGTCTTATTCCGTGTAAAAAATTAAAAAAATTGTAAAAATGTAAACATTATTGTAATTTTTTTTTTTTTAAGTTTTCGCGTTCCATATTTAAAATCAGTTAATTTTAAACGGGTTTTTACGCGTTACCTTTGGTTTTTTCTTCCTATCCCGACATTTCGGCTGGGTTTCACCAACCGTGGTCACGGGCTGACTGGCGGTGCGCGGCGTCGCCTAACGCGTTGAGGGGTATTTTGATAAACTATCCCCGTTTGGTCTTTATATTTATTATAGTCACAACACACAACACTAACAGTATCCATCGACGATGCCTGTGACGATAAATCACGAACCTTAAGATTTTCTAGCACCGTATTCCACGCTGAGGAAAGTCTATACCCATCCTCGCGATTGAAATTTGGATGTTTTTTAATTTCAATCGCTTCGCGAGCCATTCTACGATAGTATTGGCGATCAGTGGATAAACATTATGTTAGCATGAGGGAATGGAGGGAGAGAGGAGAAAGCTTAGCTTACTATTCCTGACAAAAGGGAGGCGATGTTCGAAAAACGAATATTCAGCTTACGTAATACTGGAATGGTCCTTAATTACTAATTCACGTTAATTAATAGTGATTAGTGCGCAACAGGTTGTAAATTACAAGTATTATGGTTTTATTACCTCTAATTATTAGACCATATAAAATATGTGTTACATTGTATTCGTTGAGGACTGAGAAATAATTACTTAAATGGATCAAGATTTTTTATGCTTAACTAGTAGTCCCCGCGATTGCAATCGAAGATTTAAACGATTGCTCACGTTCTTTGATTATAGTGTTGTATTCTAAGGTGGAAGAATTTTTAGTTTTTGCCAAACATAAGTGGCAATAGCCTGGGTACATTGCTCGTAGACACGATGCTCGATGGGACCGACGGTTTCACGGATGGCTACAAAGATCGGAAATAATATAATAGACCGGTGATGGTCGCGGGAATACGGATGCGGGTGGGGTAAGACTGGCCGTGTTGGAGATCCGAGGGGGAGATCAATATCCAACAGTGGACGTCTTTCGGTCGAATAGATGGAAGTAGTTTTTGAGTTTATCCATAACAGACAAAAAAAAAACAATTTTACCACTATATATAATAGTATAGATACAGAAAAACAAAGTCATAATTATTAAAGTAACGGAAACATTCACGAATTTTTGTTTGGATCAGATTTATCGATTTTGAGGCAGTACGAAGTTCGCCGAGACAGCTTATATATAGTATAAAACAAAGTTGCTATCTGCGTCAATCTGTCTGTTTATCCGCTTGCTCTTTCTAAACCACACAATGGAGTTTGATGTTGTTTTCGACGTCATTTCAAAGAAGGCTACTCTAAATTAATCTCTTGCACAAGTCCGAAAAAGATGTCACGTCGAGCTAAGAGAAGTTTCGCAACAAAAATCATTTTTTGCGAACGGAGTCACGGTGTACACCTTGTTTAGTCATATAATAGAGCATTTGAAGATATGATTGATCGTTGACGTCAAACAAGTTATGAAGGTCGTTTTTAAACAAGTCTTCACAAAGACACTGACACTGTCCGTGTGAGTCTTAAAGTCAATTAATCACAAGCGAACAATCCACACGTACGGTTTGTCCGGTTGGATAGGTTTTTTTTGTTTGTATTTTTGTAAATATTTTTCCTTGCCATACCGGTATCTAAGAGGCTGATGGGTCACACGACATCCCGTCTCCAACTGGGGAAGCTTTTGCATCCATTGCAAGGGACATATAGCTTTAGTAATGAAATTAGTAATACACTCGAAAGACTCGCATCCAACGGAATCCTGCGACCTTCACTAGTTCGTCGCTCCACCATGTGGGGGCCTACCCATAACATAACATAAGCTCACGCTTGTTATCTCCGAAGGGTTAAACAGAGGTGAAATAGCGAACTACACCACCCACATTTCGCCGAGCTTAGTTCCGTCCTATTGGTATTTGGTGTCAGGTTTTCTAGCTTGAGGAGGGTAGCTACCAAAGCGGGCGTTATTAATAAATGCCCTTTTTTTTTTTTTGACGGGGGGAAATGCATTTACGCACTACCCTTATCTATTGTATTTGTGGGATCAGAGTCCCTCAAACACAATAGATAAGGGGCCACGGAGTGACGAGCTCCGTGCCAGTGTGGGACTCACCCGGGCGTGAAGCGCCCGGAAATACCCACTAAAACCCCCCGGGGCCGTCCGCTGCATTTGGGTTGGGGGCGACACGGGGTTGCTAGGCATGTCGCCGCGTCGCCCCCTGCAGCAAACCCACTAGGCCTCGTCAGTGCAATGGCCCGGTAGGGATGAAGGAGAATAATTCCCCTCCACCACTTAGCCCGCCTCAGAAGGAGGCAATATTAATAAATGCCCTACCACCAGGAGGCTGATTTTAGAGTTGGATAGGTGGACTATGTATTATTATATAAGGTAGATAGTCACTCAAAAGACAAGAGAAACAAAGTAACCGAATATTGCAAGTGTCAGCGGGCGGAGTACATTGCTTGTATAACTGACAACCTGATGGGCTAATGGGTTCTCGAATGGCGACCGCGTACCGGAATCCGCAGGGTGAGTAGGCCTCAGATAAAGTAAACTAACGTGAAGGTCGCGGGAATGCGCTGAATGCGGATGGCCCAAGACGAGTCATTGCGGAGATCTTTGGGGAGAGCAATGAGTGTCTTTTAGCAGATATAATAATAAACATTTTATACCCACTTCAATGACTAGGCATACACTGGGGATAGCATAAGCGCACATTACACGCAGTCCGCATAAAATCAGTTAAGGGATTTTTTTTCAATTTTAACTTTTCCCTACCATCAAACGCTCACCGCAAGGCCTAAGTGAAGCTGTAAAGGTCCTTCAGGTCAACAAAATTAGTCAGTTCGGGAAAAAATAAACCACTTTTTGATAGTGTAATTTTCTAGCTAACAACATTCATAATAACATTTAAATATAATTGGTTTTGTATTCATAATATTAGTGTTTTCAAATCCGTATTATATTTTACATATAAATTTATATTTTCCTTAATGGTTTCCTTGTAATTAACTAACAATTATACGTAATTGTCAAGGTAAAAATCTTGTTATATCTTCTGTAATCTAATTAGGTGTTGTTGTCTAGTCCATTTGACGCTAGGAGTTCCGCATTTGATGTGGTGGTCAACTTATTTTTTTCGTAGTGAAATGCGTTTACCCGTCCCCTCTGTCATCCCTAATAGATACGCGGGCTGACGGACTCGCTCGACATGAAGTCAGTAATACCCACTAAAATCCCACGGTATTATCCGCCGCTTCCATCAGAGTGTGTTACGCAGTGTCTTCTGCAGCATCGCAGTGGTCGCAGGCCGCTGTCAGCTCCCTTCTAGCTATCTTGTGCAGATACCACCTGAAACAAGCCGCGTTCCCGCGTCATCCACTCTTGAAGGACCAGGCGAATACTTACGGCCGCCATAGAAAGGGTCGAGACATATTAGTGTTCGATGCGCCTCCCCATTTCTTCGTCGAAAATTAATCTTTTCCCCAACTGACTAAATGTTGTTGCCTTGAAGGTCCTGGTAAGATCCACCGAAGTATTGGGGCGAACATTTGCGGCACTGAGCCGGCAGAGTGGTGGCTATAGCAAGGCTACCAAAGAGGTATATCGTTGCTATCGGAGACTTAAGTTACGCAAAACTCGCCCCGAGCTAAAAGAGCCCAAATCCATGCAGGTGCATGTGGGTGCATCTGTGCGGGGTGTAGTATAATGCGTGTAATATTAGTGCCTAGTAATAGTGTGTATCACTGCCTCTGTGGCGCAGTTGTATTACAGTACACTGTCGTTCTGAAGTCTCGGGTTCGATCCTCGGGTCGGGTCAAGTGATATTGAGTTTTTCTACTCAGTATCATCACGAAGTCTGGAATTTCTGCCCGATATGGTGACAGGCTCAACCCCTCTCACATCTGGGACGGAACTAAACTCGGCTAAATATGGGTTGTGTAGTTCGCTATTTCACCTCTGCCTAACCCCTTCGGGGATAACAGGCGTGAGCTTATGTTATGTTATTAGTGCATGAAAGTGTCACATCAGTTTTTTTTTTTATTTAATTCCTTACATCTCAGACATAATCCGAGTTCTGTTTACTTTTTTGTGGCTTTCTCCTATTTTTTTTTTGTTTTTTGCTTTTATTGTTTTCATGTTATTTCTATTTTACAATCTTATTTTATTTGTTATCTATGTGTTCCTATTGCATTGTGGTTATGTCGAATCTTTACATTTACTGCAATCCTATTTCTAATTTACAATCCTTATTTTATTTTTTATCTCTTGTTCTATTACATTTTGTTCTGTCGGATTACACATCAGATTGCAGAAGAAGGGCATCTATTGAAAGTAATGAGGAAACAGTCCCTACTCCTCTTCTACTACTCCCTACTTCTACTGTTTAAGTACAGAGTTTTACTGTTTAGTAAAAAATTAACATACGGGATATGGGTTTGACGACTCAGGTCATTTCCTCCGCGTATAAGTTGTTTTGTTCAGTAAGACATCGTCTTTTAATCTTTACTACGTTTATAATTAATTACATCAGAAAATACATTTACAAGGTGACATTGAATTAATATACGAAGCAATAAAAAAATTTAGATGACTCACGTTTCTTATGAAAACGTTATAAAAAACACACACACACAAAACAGATGCAAGTCTCAGAAAATACAAGTAAATTTATTCACACTAATATTCTTTTAGTGGTCAAAATTTTACAAGGAAAAACTATTTTTAAATTTATACAGTTACATAATGAGGCTGAGTTTTTGGAGAAGGAAAACATAGTGAGATAGCAATTGCATCAAGTTTCAAAATGTATTAGATACGGGCAGCATCATTTGAGTACCAGTACCTCTAAGGTGCAGCTTATTATCCACCTTGGGGTCGCCATATTCGCCTGAAATCAGATGAGATAGTTTTTTTTCTAACCTAGCTAATTCTGTTGACCGGAAGGGCCTTTACAGATTTACCGAACTTTGGGGGCGAGTGCTTAAGGCATTCAACCACAAAAGGTGACTAGCACAAGGGTTACCAAAATGGTGCTGTTATATATACAGTCCGTATATAGAATACATTACTCTCCTTAAACCAATTGTCCTTATGATCATCTATAATGTTTGCCATTTAATTAGCCTTAGTTCTACTCCATCATCTGGCAGTGACACTTGCCTCTAAATTCTAATAGTGTTTTCTTCAATCTCATTGTAAGTGAGAAATAAATGTGTTTATCTAAAAAATATCTTTTTTAAAAACCGTATTAACAAAAACCTTATAACAGTATGAACCTCGGCTTGGCCGTTACCTCAGTGTGAAAACTCTCTCGCGAATTTGATCCTAAATAAACCCTATTTTTTTTTTATTTAACATAAAAAAGGCAAGGTGATGAGATTGTGGTCAAAGCACTAAACTTATGCAGTACTAGCGACTCGCCCCGACTTCGCACGGGTATATATGAATCTCTAATTTAAAAACATAAAAACTAGCCTATGTCACTACTCACTGATAAAAAGTGATTATTTTATGATTCTATTACAGTAAGTTATAAAAATACATTAATTCAACCGAAAGACCTAAAACGCTGGACATTGGTCTCCCCCTTATAAGGAAGGAATGGTCATAATCGCCACGATTGGCAGGCGGGTTGGCGATCGCAGTCAGGTGTTTGTGGTACTCAGAGAATGCTGTTTGGTTTATCCCTTAGTCGCCTTTTACGACACCCACGGGAACGATATGGAGTGGTATCATTCTTAGTGTGGGTAGGCCCCCCCACCAGCTGGTGCGATGACCTGGGTGAAGGTCGCGGGATTCCGCTGGATGCGAGTCTTTCGGTTGAATGGAATGGATGGATGTATCTTACTGCACTTCCTTCTAATGTTTCCGAAACCACTCCCTTTCGAGCTTCACTTGATTAACGGATGATCCTTAAGGGCGGTACGAAATATTTTTAGAAGTTCCCATCTTCTCGAATCGTGTCATAAACTCTACGACTCTATTCCGTCACGATACAGAAAAAAAAGATCAAAAATGACTCTTTAATATTTTATATTGGGAGAAATAAAATACAAAGATTTTATTACCTAATATTGGTAGACGTAAAGGTCTCGTTCGACCTCCTTGACGAAATATCTTTAAATGCGATGAGACAAGTTTGGAATTACCCAAACGACCGTGTCCGATATAAGATTTACTGTAGAGTAAACATTTAAGCGTCTTAAACCGGTTGTCACTCGGTGTATTATTTCGCAAAGCGTTATTATATTTTTATTAATGTTTTGTTGAAAACTATAGCGGAGTGATAGGGCTATCATGCGCAATGAGAATTATGAAAACCTGTTCATTGTGACACATTATAGCGTGTCGCATGCTCGGGATAATCAAGGGTTGGCGGCGACCCAAGACGTGTCTCGTTCCACAACTGGGGAGGCTCTTGACGTCGCCGCCAGCGCGATACAGTGACACTGCCCATGCATTGAGCATTACACGCACAACACTCCATACACACTCATGCATAACATGCAAGGTACATAGGTCCTGTAAGGAACCTTTTTTTTTTTATATATATTAATATAAAAAATGTAGGGATAGCTAGGACACAACTCGCGAGTGAGTTTTGAATAACTCAGGTGACGGCCAAGCCGAGGTTCGTACCACTTTGGTAGCCCTTGAGCTAGTCACCTTTTTGCGGCTGAGTGCCCTCAGCACTCGCCCCCAAAGTTCGGTGAAGCTGTAAAGGCCCTTCCGGTCAACAGCATTAGCTAGGTCAAAAAAAAAAAAGAAAAGATAATCAAGAGTATATTGCAGATGCTACGCGTGGATGATGATACGTGCTTACAGTAGGTTCACATCTATTGACGATCGAAATCAATTGGGTACCCTTCCAGTAGCGTCCAAGACTCGCTTAGTTCGCCAACTGGAGAGGCTTTTGACGCCGCTGCTGGCGGGATACACTCACATTGATCATGCCTTACGCAACACACACTCCTGCATATACGCAGGACCTTATAAAGGACCTTTTCTTTAAATATAGCTTTTTTTATTACGGTATAGGCTAAATACTTTGACCATAATCTCACCTGATGTTAAGTGGCGATGTGGTTTATGATGGTAAAAACACACTAAGTCTAGTTAGTTTAATCACACTATTAGGCGACAGGTTCTCTTATTTGAGGGTAGTAGATCCAGACGGGCGTTGTTAGAAAATGCCCCACCACCACGCTATGGTTTCTTCACGATGTTTCAACGAAAGCTCAGGCTGATTTTAGAGTTGGATAGGTGGGATCGAACCCGCGTCTATTGATTCGCAATCCGCTCGCAATACCCACTGCGCCATAATCGCTTCAAAAACTTAGCTAGCATTAAATTCGGCGGAAGTATGTACTCAGGTAACGACCAAGTCAAGGCTTTTACCTCTTTGGTGCCCTTGTGCTAGTTACCTTTTATCGACTTATGCGCTCGCTCCAAAGTTCGATTAAGCTGTAAAGGCACTTCTGGTCAACAGCGTTAGTTCGAAAAAAAAACGATCGTTATCATTCTTGTACAGTACTTTTTTTAACATAAGGTACGTGCCCATGGCTTCACCCGTGTTTCATATTTTCTTAAATAAATATTGAAAAATCATGTTTTGTTTGTGCTGTTCATTGAATTGGTACCCTAGTTATTTTAGAAAAATAAAATACCCTTAATTACGAAGAGTAACTTCAGCTATCTACCAAAAAAAATCCCGTCAAATCGGCCCAGCCGTTCCGGAGATTAGCCGGAACAGACAGATAGACAAAAATTTATGTATTTAACTTGTTATTTTGATCTAATTAACAGACAATTCAATTTAATTTAATTTATTTATTTATTAGTATTACATACATATGTAAATAATAAAGTAAAGTGTGTTTGTTTAAATGATTTTTTTTTTTTAAACATACATAGTAGGTATTCTTGCTTCTATTGGATTTAAAAAAATTGTGACAACTTTTAAACGATTATTATAACGAGAAAAATCTTCTTATTAGACTGCTGGACACGTTACCTTGAATATTTTACCCATCCAAAAACCACTTAAAGCGCCAAAAGATGTTACCACTTTATAAATAATAAAATTCTTTGTTCACAGTGCGCCTCTGCATAGTAGAAGGCAGGGGGTCTTATAAGCGTGCCCCTAAATACTGCCCCATATTAGACGAAGAGAAATCCGGTGTGGAGTGTGTTTTGGGTGCTGACAGGTATTTGATATATTCTATACACCTCGTTTTTTTTTCTAACCTAACTAATGCTGTTGACCGAAAGGGCCTTTACAGTTTTACCGAACTTTGAGGGCGAGTGCTGAAGGCACTCAGCCGCAAAAGGTAACTAGCATAAAGGTTCGAACCTCGGATTGGCCGCAACCTATATCAAAAAATTCCCGCGGAATTCGAACCAAATTAAACCTTACATTTTTTATCTTAAATAATAAATAATAATAAAAAAATGTTCCTTAAAAAAAGGTTCCTAATAAAAAATGTTCCTTATAAAAAAGGTTCCTAATAAAAAATGTTCCTTATAAAAAGTTTCTTATATAAAAGGTTCCTTAAAAAAAGCTTCCTTAAAAAAGGCACCTTCTATACACCTCGCTCATGTCGGTGTAATTTAAATGACACTTCATGCACTAGAGAGACATACGAATATATCACACTTGCACACAACACTCAAGTTACCTTACATAGGTTTTGTATGATAACTTATTTCTTATTTTACGTGTAGTTAGGACCAACGCAGAATGTCAATACTAGTATCTACACCCATCAATCGCCCTGCAGTTAATGTACAGACGGGTTGAAGCACACCTCGGCGTCCCGTATGGTAGCGGCTCATAAAGTCGCTGTAAAGGCCCCTCCAGCATTAGGATAGGTTAGAAAAAAAAGACTTGGGAGCTCTCTGTATACACAGTACCGCAAACTCCTGAGATAACTTGAGATCCGTGTTTTCCTTAACAACCTTAAAATTTGTGTGGCTGGGGTAGCTTATGGTTCCACGTAAAAAAAAAAAATCATGAACTTGTAAAAAAATCCGATATAATGCAGATTTTTTTTAATGGCAGATATTTAAATTTGTAAGAAGTGCCTTTGCTTTCTGTTAGCATCAACGACAATTTCAGGAAAATAATTTGGGTTACGCGCACACAGCTAATGCATAATAAATGGGATATGCTTTCAGATTGGACTGCCTCAGAAGAATAAGTAAAGGGACTGTCGACTTCGGTGTGTTCAGTCCAGAAGACTTGGTGGCTGCGCAATGGGCTGATATAGACGTGCTCGTCACCAACGAACTAAGGTATCGAAATAGTGAGTACAACCTGATTTTTTATTTTACCATCATCAGCCAACCGATAGACGTCCACTATTGGATATATGTCTCACCCAATAAGAGAGGGATCACTATAATAGCCATGCTTAGCAGGTGGGTTGGGGATCGTAGTCAGGTGTCTGTGGTACTCAGAGAATGCTACTGCCCATCCTCTACTTTATTCCTTAGTCGCCTTTTACGACACCCACGGTAACGACATGGAGTGGTACTATTCTTAACCGGCACTTCACGGTTAAATCAAGTGTTAAAAGAAAATTGTTTTTTTTTTGTTCCATTGATTCCCTTTTAAGGAAAAAGGCAAAGGTACTAGTAGACCATGCCGCCAAGTTCGACTTTAGGAACACTATCAATAAATGAATGGCGGTAACAAAATGGTGGCCTTCTGTTACGACCATAACAGGAATGATAGAATCATTTCAGAATTCACGCTCCGTGACATTATTTTCACTTCACTACACTTGTGTATAATAACTACACTGTATCAGGTAAAATGCCACCAAAATGAATATATAGTCAAAAACTGCAAATTAATGTATTAAAAATGAGGACGACAACATGACAGACCAAAATCGCGCCAAGCAACTCCAAAAGAAGGTTGTTACAAAACTAATTATAGTACTAGCATTTTTTATTAGTTAAATGTAATACTAGTTACTAGAGGAAGTTTGAAAGTGGCGCCAATAACAGACAAGTTAAGAGGCGGTCGTTTGTCCTGGTGTGGACATGTGATGCGCGGGGAGAAAGAGAATGTTGTAAGAAAGGTATTGGATATGAATGTGGACGGTTACATGGGAAGGGGGAAGAGCAAAGAAAAGATGGATGGATTGTGTGAAAGATGATATGTTTAGAAAAGGAGTGAATGCGAAGATGACAACAAATAGAGAGGAATGGAAGAGGAAGGCATGTTGCGCCGACCCCAAATAAAAATGGGAAAAGGGTAGGGAGATGATGAAATGTAATACTAAATAAAAGGCAAAGGCAGTAAGTAGATAATGCAGCCAATTCTGACATTAGCAACTTGTCATACAAGACTAAGAAAATTTGTTTAAATTATTCCAAGAGAGTTATAGCGAGAGCTTTGTGTTATTATTTGAATACATTTATCTTGTTTACAATAACCAAAACACATAATATAGAGTAAAATATTAAAATATAACAAGAAAAATAAGGACAACTGTATAAAACCGCCGTCAAAAACTGATATTCTTGAAGAACCGAGCGCATGACAGTGTTTTTAATATTTTTTTATCTCTTTCTAGATCTCTGATATCCGTTACTAATAACTCTGTATCACAGATAAGTGAACAAACCTTATTTTTTTTTTTTTTTTTTTTTTTTTTTTTTTTTTTTTTTTTTTTTTTTTTTTTTTTTTTTTTTTTTTGACCTAGCTAATGCTGTTGACCGGAAGGGCCTTTACAGCTTCACCGAACTTTGGGGGCGAGTGCTGAAGGCACTCAGCCGCAAAAAGGTGACTAACTCAAGGGCTACCAAAGTGGTACGAACCTCGGCTTGGCCGTCACCTGAGTTATTCAAAAACTCACTCGCGAGTTGTATCCTAGCTAATCTTTATTTTTATTTACATAAAAAAAAAAAAAAAAAAGGTTCCTTACAGGACCTATGTACCTTGCATGTTATGCATGAGTGTGTATGGAGTGTGTGCGTGTAATTGCTCAATGCGTGGGCAGTGTTACTGTATCGCGCTGGCGGCGACGTCAAGAGCCTCCCCAGTTGGGGAACGAGACACGTCTTGGGTCGCCGCCTGAGGGGGACCCGGAGTGTGTGCGGGAGCAAAGTTAGCCGCCTGTCCCCGGCGGCGGGAACGGCGGTTTCGCGGGCGTGGGCGCTGGCACGCATTCGTACGAGGTAAAGGAGGAAAGATCCTATTACTACGAGTTATGGTATCGTCGCGGCACGATAAGATTCTTTGCGGCCGACGTATACGACGCGGCTTACGTCCTGGCAAGTACGAGACGGCTCGCACGATGAGGGGGTTCGAGTGTGTCTCTGCGCGTTCGAAGAATGCGCGACACTGGGTCTTGAAAACGGACCTAATGGAGGGCAGGTTGAGATCCCTGTGTAAATCCACAGTTCTCTCGAACCATTGGGCACCTACTGCCTTCCTTACAAAGCGATTCTGAATCCTTTGTAAGGCGTGCATGCGGGAACGAGTGATGTGTCCGAAGACAGGTGCGCAATACGTGATGATGGGTCTGACCACCATCTTGTATAGGGTAATCTTATGGCGGAGTGCCATTTTGCTCTTGCTGTTGTAGAGCGGATAGAGACGACCTAGCACCATGGAGGTCTGGCGCTTCACTTTCTTTATGTGAGATTTGAAAGAGAGTCTGTCATCTAATTGAACTCCTAGGTACCTGACTTCGGAGGAGTATGGGATTTCAGTACCCGCGTACTGTATGGGCTTGGGAGGGTCTTCCCTAAGTTTACGGCTTCTAGTGAATAATAACGCGGCGCTCTTACTCGGGTTTATCGCGAGACGCCATTTGAAATACCAAGCGCTGAGTTGGTCGACAGCGCCTTGGACGTATTTACGTAAAACTCTTTTCTTACGAAAAGCGAAATATATGACGGTGTCGTCCGCGTATAGACCTAACTGAACTCTTCCGAGATCAGGGAGGTCCGCTAAGTATAGGTTAAAGAGGACAGGCGCCAGAATGGAACCTTGGGGGACTCCTGCGCGTATGGGGTGGGCTATAGAGAGAGCGCTCTCTACTCTATAACGGAAACTACGATCGGTGAGGTAATCGTGTATGATTCTAACTAGGGTGTCGGGGATACCTAATCTAGTGAGCTTGTAGACGAGGCCCGTGTGCCAGACCTTGTCGAATGCTTTGGCAACGTCGAAGAAAACTGCGAGCGTATGCCAGGATTTATTAAACTGAGGGTGATTAATATTGGTGAGTACGTACTCCGTGAGGCGGAGCACCTGATGCGCACAGGAGTGTCTGGCTCGGAAACCAAACTGTTGGGGAGGCAAGAGATTTTTGTCCTCTATCACCTCTATGAGACGGTTCATAAGGATCCGCTCATAGAGTTTACCTAAGGTGTTAAGTAGGCTGATTGGACGGTAACTATCGGGTTGCCTGGCGTCTTTGCCAGGTTTGTGTATCCCTATAACTATAGCTGCTTTCCAGGCGGCTGGAAAGTGGTTGTTCTTGATGGCCGCATTGAAGATGCAGACCAGCAACGCGACCAGAGGCGGAGGAAGAAGTTTGATGACTTCGTTCCTGATTCCGTCGGGACCGGGGGACTTTCTGGGCTTAAGGCCCTTGATGGCAGTCGTAACCTCGTCACAGGTGACAGGTGAGAGGGGGACAACCGGAGTAAGAGCGAGGGAGTCCTTCACAGAGGATTCGACAACAGAGATGTGTTCGATATCAATGTTGTCGGTGACGGGAGCGCATTGATGCTCGAGGCTATCGGCTAAGCACTCGGCTTTTTCGATATCGTCAAATGCGGGTTGAAGACCCTGCGTATTTCTGTCCAGGGGGGGCATGTTAACGATGGTACGGTCCATCTTCATAGATCGTGCGAGCTTCCAGTACGCGAGGTGGGAAGGTTTCAGCTCTCCTAAGAGGCTGTCCCACCTTTCATTACGGATCTGATCTATGCGGCTTTTCACCGCTCTACGCAAAGAACGCAAGCGCGCACGATTCTCCTCAGTCGGATACGTGTCGTGGGCGCGGGTCGCGGCGTTTTTTCTGGGTGAGCAGAGCTCTCTCACGTCATCGGGGAGTACAAAGCGGCGATCGTTCGCCGCTTGCACCTCTTTCGAGGTCTCCTCGATGCCGATCTTGAGGTGCTCAACCAGAGCATCGATCGCGAGGTCCGCGTCCGCAGACGTATCCAGTACATCTGGGATCCTATCGAGAGAGGGGGTGGACGGATGGTCCTTTAAATAACGGCCGAGCTTGTAATAGTCCGCTACTTTTACAACTGGCGGGCTAGAATTAGAGTCATCCGTGTGACCTAACATCAAAACTACTGGGCGGTGGTCGGAGTCGAGTTCGTGTACGACTTGTATAAGACGCACAGGAAGCGAGACTCCTTTCAGAACAGCGAAATCTAGAACTGACGGGCGACAGTCCGGTTGAAAATGGGTGGGCTCTAAGGGCGCGACGACCTCAAAATCGAGCTTCCGTACTAAGCGCATGAGTTCCGCCCCATTGGGCGTAACGCACGAGCTGTTCCAGAAGGTATGCCCGCAATTGAGATCGCCGGCGATAATGACAGAGTCGCCTAATGCGAAAAGCTTCTCTAGGTCTGACCTTAAGGGTCGTTTGCTGGGGGGGAGGTATGCAGACACGAGTACGATTGACGGATGGCCAGTCATACCTATTCTACATACCGAAACTTCCATATTGATAAGCTCCGGAGCTTGTAACGGCGAGCAATACAGTGACCGTTTATAATAAATAAGGGTACCACCGCCCCTTTCAGGGGTCCTATCATTTCGTACTATGCTATAATTCGCAATCCCGGGATTGCGATCACTAGGCTTCAAAAAGGTTTCCTGGACGAGAAATACGTCTATTTGACGATCGCGGAGAAAGTTAGCGACTAATTCACGCTGCGGAGCTAATTTCCGCGCGTTGAAAAATGAGAGGGAGAGACCGCGAGGCTTGAACTTAGCCATCGATTATGGGTGAAGAGAGACGCGTGCCAGACCTTGAAGGGTCATGGCGATGGCGGGGAAACGCGCGATAGCCTCGAGCTCGGCGTTTCCGGAGCCGCTGTTCAACATTGCGTTGAACGCGACTACTTCCTGCACATCATGGATGCGCAGGAGAAATAAAACCCGGTCTAAGCCGGTGGAGTTGGCCTGAGGGGCCTGGGGGGGGGGTAGCCAGGCGCGGCTGCGCCTTGGCTTGGGGCCTAGGTGCCCACGGAGCCAGAGGGGCTGCGGGGCGGGGGGGGCGGCGGGACGGGTCGGCACCGCGGAAGGCGACGCCGACGTGCCTGGGAGGCACGGGAAAGACCTCAGTGTCATAGGCGGCACTTGAGGTTGGAGGAGGAGGGGGGCAGCGTTCCTCTGAGGAACGCGTCTACCGCCTTTGTTAGGCTGGTTGCGTCTTACCTTGGGCGCACACGGGCACCCTCGGTAATTTGCGGGATGACCCTCCTGCCTGCACAGGACGCAGCTTGGAGGGTCAGAAGTGTCCTTGGGACGGGGACAGTCGGGGGTGAGATGATCCCCGAGACACTTGACACATCTCGGAGCCATATAACAGCTCCGAGAACTGTGTCCGTACCCCTGGCAACGGTGACATTCCGAGGGGTAAGACTGTTTATGTGGGACTTCCACAGATATCCGGGAGAGGCCGCAGAGGGTCTTCAGACCGAAGACCTTCTTTCCCTCTTCCGTGGCGGACAAAGAAACTAAAACCATGTTAAATGGCTTCATCCTATCTCTTTGAGAGTGCATACGATGCACCTCAATCACGGGGAAGTTCTGCTCCTTAAGGGAGGCAGCTATCTCGTCACACGAGAGTTCCTTGGGAACTCTACGCATGACGACCCGAAGGGACTTTTCCTCCTCAAGTGCGTGTGTAAAAAACGCGTACTTGGCCTCACGGAGGAAACTCGTGAGGGCACGGAAGGTGTCGGTATTGGCTACTTTGACCATGATGCCCTCTCGGACATTGGTCGCCGTGGTAAAGTGTATATGGCGGCTCGAGAGAGCCGCCGAAATCTTCGTCCAGGATGCCTTGTCCTGGATCGTGACCGGTGGTGGAGGACGTACCTTCCTGGGCTGCACCTGAGACGGCGCAGCCGCAGGTTTGGGGGCGGCCGGTTTAGCGACGGGCAGCGGAGTGGGCTGCCGCGACGCGTCCTCTACGGCGAGGACCTTTGGGACTGACATGGAGGGCGGCGGAGAGGCCGGCGCCTTCCTCTTATTTTTCCGCTTAGGGGTGGTGAACTCACCCCCCCCTAGCGGGGGATACGCGATATCCATCTCGTCCGAGTCTGACCCGGACGACGAATGGACTGCGGGAGCGGCGAACCTAGGCATCAGGCTCGGATGCCTATCAGCCTGGCTCTGGGGGGACAGAGGGGAAAAACTATTCCCCGTGCTAACATTAATAACGTCAATAACGTCCGCTGAAGGCGGGCAGAAGGGGGACCGCGAGCGCGACCGGGATCGCGACCTACAATCCGAAAACGATGAATCCCTACGCGAGTGAGACGCGGGCGGAGTACGCGGACGCGAACGCTCCGGGGCGTTTATATTTGCGACAGGTTTACGGATTTTGGGACCCGACGCGGCGGTTGAGGACAGCTGCCTCTTAAAATTTTCGAACTCCCGAGCTAATTCGGGCGACCTCTCACACAATATCCTGACAAATCGGCTTAGGAGCTGACGCTCCGCAGCCAACGAATCGGCCATCCCGCGATGGCAAGAGGGCAGGGGGGGGGTGAACTACCTCCCTGCCTGAGGGGCAGGGGGGGGGCGCGCCAAAAATCTCTATGAGACTACGCGAGTCTCGCAAGTGACCGTTGAGTCAAAGTGCAATGACTCAAGGTAAGTGGGAACCTACGGAGCCTAGGGGGAGGCCCTAACAAGCCCTAGGGCCGAGGACGTGGGTCAGACGCCCAAACAGCACCCAGGGGATGGATCTGTAGCAGGAGCGGAAATCGGGTAAGAAAGAGGGAAACCCGGTGTGATCACACACCAGATTCCGGTATTTGGTGACCCCAGAAGGGGGTCCCCAGGGAACCTGCTAAACCCTGCACCACCTTACGTTGGCACCGTTAGGTCTCCGGTGATGACCACAATCAAGAGAAAGTGGGTTTCAGCAACGTCGTGAAGCGACACGTATCCTCACCTTAAGGGTGAGTATACGTTTAAACGCGCGCGTACTGAAAAGTACGTTTTACGAGAATACTCGAAGTTATAAATAAATTATAAGAACGAGTATTCGAAAACTCGCTACAATTCGACACGCGAAGCAAGTCTTCGTGACCCCGACTTCTGGAATCCAGTAACCGACGTCACGGAGACACACAACTACGGTACGTAACGTAAGCGAAAACAAGTACGACTTGGAGCGAGCGACCCAGGCATGCGTGCACACACCTCGGCTTACCAAACGGGACTCCAACTCAACTCAAACTCGAATCCAAACCTTATTCACTTATCTGTGCTCTGTATACGAGTACATGTCATTTTTTAACCGACTTTAAAAAGGAGGAGGTTCTCAATTTGCCTGTACGTTTTTGTTTGTATGTTTGTTACGCGATTTCTCCGTCAGTTGAGGACCGATTTCAAAATTATGAATGGTATTAAAACAAACGATATATCGAAGTAAACAGAAGTAGATTATTAAATTAATTATTTATTTACCTTTTAATGCATTTTTATTGCATATTCTTTTGAAGACGGTTTTGTTTTTAATTATAAAAAGATTTTGAAGATATATGATACTTTTGTTTAGTGACATACCTTATTATGTTTCAGGACCTTTTGAGAGAAATATCGTGGCTATTGTAAACAGGCGGATATTACCAGACAGTTCTTCAAATCTAAACGCGGTGTTAAGAAATAGATCATTATGTCACCCAGGAGTCGGTATGGACGATATCCGGCCACTCAGCGAAACGTTATCAGGGGTAAATGATTTTTTAGGCAATATTACTTTTACATTCACTACTGTACACAATCCTGAAGGCAGCTTATAAGTCTGCAACTCCCCAGTGGGGCAATTAACATCGTGTCAATGACATTGCGCGTTTGGCTACAAAAGCCTCGATATCTGAAAGCAAAAATTCATAAAACAATAACCACAATCTTTGCCCTCTACTTGGATTTCTGAAACTTGGATACAAGTTCTCTTCACGGCCAACTACATTAATGTAACGCCCTATATAGAAACGCAAACAGAAAAGGCAAGTCTTTCACAACTACCTGCAAAGATCGACTCTCATAAAACCATTTATTGTTGGCAGAAAAACTAGAAATAATAAAAACCGAAATAAACCTACGTGTGTTCTAGAAACATCCCACGACTTAGCTCCGTTCGAGTAATTACGTAAGCATTAACAAGGGCGGAGTCTATTCTTTGCTTATTTTTGACGACGTGGTAGAAGGGGGATCTTAGAAAGCTCAATGTTACCCATAAGGCAACGAGAGAGAATGCTCGGAGTTTCACTGCGTGATCTAATCAGGAATGAGGAGATCCGCAGAAGAACCAAAGTACCGACATTGCCTGAATAAATGCCAAACTTAAATGACTATGGGCTGGGCACATTACTCGTAGAACTGACGCGCGATGGGGCCTTCGGGCTAAATGGCTACCGCGGAGTGGAACTGGGTAGGCCTCCCACAAGGTGAACTATAATGAAGATCGCGGGAATACGCTGAATGTGGATGGTGCAAGACCAGTCGTTGTGGAGATCTTTGGAGAAGGACTTATGTCCAACAGTGAACTTCTTTCCGTTGAATGGATGGATGAAAACATGAGGGAGGGGGTGAGAGGTTTTGCTTACTTCCTGACAATACTTGAACAACACCTAACCGTCTTCTACTAAACCAGTAATAATATATAATTTATGATTACAATTTTGTGTTTTTTTTATAGTATTTGGAGTCACTCGTGCTAGAGAAATCGTGCGATCCCAAGTTATCGTTAACGGAAAACCGGATCAAAGCCATGGCCGGTTTCTTCGGGAAAGCATGTAAGGCGGGCCCTTGGACCCCTGATAAAGCAAGAGATGCTGAATTAAGTGAGTTTATTTCCTTCACCACATCAATCCACCACGTAGCTACTAAAAATACACACATTGAGAAATCTCTAGATTCTTTTCCACAACGTTGCCTTATCCACACTTTTGAAAACAGTGTTTTTGGATATTAGTGAGAGTACTAACACATTTGAATGAATATTTGAATAAACACATGTACAACATTGGTGTCCAGGATAGAAGAGAGTGCAGATTCTATGATACTGCAGATGATATGCCAAAGCACATCTTCCATTTCCACAAACGTGTTCCATTAATACCCATACGCAACCGATTTCTGGGTAAACATGCATTGGTCCTAAAGGAGATCCAAGCTTTCTTTGTTAAAAAGATTCTAGAATATAACGTTTTATAGGTTCCCAACGTGGGCGATAACGTCCTCTAGTGTAAGTAAAAGACCCAGAGACAATTGGGGGGGCATTGAGATAGCGCAAGGCGTGAGGTGCGGCGTGGTTAGATAAAAAATATAGTCTAAAAAAGGCAAAAAATTAAGATGGACCTTAGAAAAAAAAAAACACATATTCGCAAAGTGGCCGGTAAGCAAGATAAGGTTCAGAAACTGTGGTCTATTCAGAAAGCTTTAGCAATGTGAAGAGATCACAATAGATATATCTAGGTCGTAATGAATTGTTTTTCCATGGATAATAATAACACGCTCGTAATTCAACCTTAAAGCGACAGGTAATTACATTACGTTATTCTTTGAAATCGTTTAGAACGACAGTACCCAGAGTTGTGCGCGGCGTGCCGTACCCCATCGAGGTGTGACTCTAGTGACGGATATTGGGGGGACAGCGGAGCCCTAATCTGTCTTGGAGCGGGGGCCGGTGACGTCACTTGGGCAGAGATGGACGATGTCAAGGCTTACTTCGGAGTGAGTTTTTCCCTAAGTTCAGTGAAAATTTTTACAAAATTAAAAAAATATTAAACACTTTCTATGTCTTTACGCAGATCAATTCCTTAACTTTAAAAAAATAGTTCAACCCGAGCATCATCGCGTGGAATAGCTAGTATAGTAGAAATAATTAGAAAAAATATTAGTCCAAAAGTACAGGCAAAGGACTTATCTATCCATACTGCCAATTTCGAAGTTCAATCTTCAATTAACATTCAACACATTAGCAAAACGACGGTCATTTGCTTAGAACTTTCCATGGAGTTTCCGTGGCACCTCAGAATAAACGTTTTCTTGCATTATTATCAATACACATCACTTATGCATGATGGTCACACTTTATCATTTACTACGTTACCAAAATTACGCAACATAGAGTACAATAAGGGGCTGTCGATGGATTACGTAAACTAAATTCTGTTTATTTTTGACCCCTTGTCAGAAATAGTAAGCCAAGCTCTTATCCCCTTAATTTTAATCAAAAAACGATGATTAATAAAGTACCGTAAAATGCTGCAACTTTGCCTGGATATTTACGTCTTTTTGTATATATTTCTGTATCTACTTATTGTCATCGCTTTTAATGGATTTTAGTCATAAAACCAAACTTATTCTGTAATGAGATAGGAGCCGAATAGTTGAAAATAATATACGTTCTTCGAAATACAAGCACTCATAAGTCGGAGGATAACACGCAACGTTGCCTAGGTGGATATCTAAATAAATAAAACGGTTATGATTTTACTTTATTTTCCCAGTATGAGCTTGACACACTGTGCTTGCTTCCGTTAATCAGATTAATAATATTAAACGAATATCTATTTTTTTACAACTTCAAGGCAATGTTGTAGCGTGCACTTACACTTTTCATACAAAGATATCGTGAACGTTAATTGTAATTTACTTTTTCAAAAATTAAACAAAAACGTTAAGTACAAATGGAAATAATTTCAGATAATACTTTAACATAAATTTATAAGAAAATATTCTTATCTAAACAGGAGTATTGTTTTAAATAGATATGAACAAAAAGTTTTTGCAACATTTTTTAAAATTATAAAAATCTTATAATTTGTGAATAGCGCTACTAATGTAAGCCTTCTTCTTTTAAAAACGAAAATTAACGGAAATATAAAGTACAAATAAAATTCAAAAGAGTATTCTTCAGCGAACACATATATATTAAAGTAAATAATTGAAAAAAAGAACGAATAATAACTACTCGTTCATTCAAAATCGTGACTATTTATTCTCAAAATACCCTAATATAAAATGAAAGAAACATAAAACAATTAACCCCTTGAGCACCTTCTCGGCGTTTACGCCAGCTTTCCATTGTTTTCCTATTGTTTCATTTTTATGGGTACTCGACACATTAACTAAAAGAGAAAATAATCTATACTGATGAAAAAAATTGAAGTGTCTGTTTGTAATGTCAAAATAACATTTTTTTTACTAAATACATATAATGTATATACGATACCTTTACCAAAAATATAATTTATAAATTTTTTTATCAAAATAAAAATAAAAAAAATAATAGGCCTTAAGAAGGCGCTTATGACAGTCAAAACACTACCACCGGTTCGGAAAACAACTCAGTCGATAAGAGCGCAGGCAAGAAACTCGATCTGGTTCTTTTTTTTAATAAATACAATATATTTCATTTTTTTTTTTATAAAAAAAAATATACAGATCATATTCTTAACCTATGTTAGCGGGTGCGCACAGAGATGTGGGTTAATTCCAGACATCACTATCGTTCACGTAATGATCCACCCTGTAATAAGATAGGGATTAAGACTTGCTTGACATAATACTTGAACTTATTGTCAGGTAAATCGGTAATGTTACTTGGGATCTTATTGTAAAACCTATAAGCTTTTATTAGACTTACTTCGCCTAAAGCGTGGTTCCGGACAACTTGTCTTTATTTCTAATATTAAAAAATTATAACGATCATTCTGCCTGTCTGTCTATTCCGGCTAATCCCCGAAATGCCTGAACCGATTTTGAAGGGACTTTTTTTGTTAGATAGCTGTAATTACTCCGGGTAACATAGAGTACATTTAATTTTCGAAAATAATTAGGGTTTCGCGTAAAAAAAAATTAAAACTCATGAAATGTCGAATAAAATCAACGTACATTTTAACTGCCAAGTGTTTGTATTTGTGACAAATATTTTTACTTTATCTTAGTACCGAAAAAATTTAAGAACAATAATTAGGGTTCCCTGTAAAAAAAAATAAGATACAGTGAAGAATATATGAAACTCGGGCGCAGCCGCGACCACACAGCTAATATTAAGTTTAACGGCTACGATATGATACACTGAGGTGCCGCCAAAAACCCTCATAGCCTAAAACAATAAAAAAAAATTGTATCAATTAATTTCAAAATCGGTTTTTTCCTTATCGATAACCAGTTGGCTGCGCCAAGTAGCTCCTCGACGTTTTACCCTTCGACAGAGAGGTTTGCTTTCCTCTGTCGCGATGGCACCTGGCAACCGCTGAGAAATAACCCTGAACCATGCATATGGCTCCACAGACCGTGGTCTGTCATCGTCGCTAAGAGGTATATATTTTTTATACTGTGTAGCACAGATGACAAACTCAAAAGTCTTTGGTGGACCAAATTTAAAAACCATTACACTAAGTGGACCGGAACGCACATAACAAAAACCAAAAATTGAGTGCGAGTTGACACGTGGTGGAAGTGAAACGTTCGTTTTAGTGACATCTAGTTGGTTTATTTTGTACTAACAGACAAACGTGTAGTAGGTATTAGTCGCATTAATTAGTGACATCCATTGGTTAATGATGGAACTAAAATTCGTTACATATTTTCGTTTCATAAAATCCAACTCACGTCGTTCCATTACAAGTGTCACTTCAATAAAAACTAGTCTATCATGGCGAATGCCGATAGAAGTGAAATCTCGAACCTTTAGGAAAACTGTATTTTAAACTGGTTTGTAATGTAATAACATTTATTATTGTCTATTTTTAAGAGATTTGTCAATTCGACTTGAACCATTTCGGTTGGGGGAATATGTATTACTCTTACGAAACCCCAATCGTCGTTACGCCTCTGTTGACTATTGAGGAGCTTTAGTGTTAGCAATTAAATAAACGTATATAGTTGACATGCGGTAGAAGTGAAATTGTGAAAAGTGTACACCTATATAAATACTCAGTATATGACGCCTTTTTTCTCCGTTAATAAGAGTGGAGAGGCTACGAAGCATCGCACAAAGAACAGCACCGCGAATAATATCAGAAACACTGTATAATGTATTTGATCTCATTCACTCGCATGTTAAGCCACTATACATGAATGTGTGTTGTCTCGTTTTAACGTCGCTTTTTCGTTCCATCGATTACCAAATCACAACGGGACTAAAGAAGTTTTCATTTTTTTAAAAATATGTATATTTTCTTTGAAATTACAATAACGATTACTGACGAATTTAAATAGTGTTTTTCCAACAGGAAAGCGTCAGAAGCTGTTGTCAAGTTGCTGTCAGTGCTGACGAACAGCAACGTAATCGTTGACCAGCATTGGGCAGGTGCCTTGACAGCGTTGCTGGAGAGTATCCAGGCATTACCTCAGCCGCTGCAGCCTTCACAATCACCACTGGACTATCTCGCTACAGCTAAAGGGTTCAGAGAAGCTTATAGTCAAGCGGGGGTGTGATCCGCCGAGGTAAATCCACATGATCAATAAGCCGCCATAGCATCATGCTATATGCTATATGCAGGCCTTTTTTGTATCCTAGGTAATCTAGATATTGACCGATAGTGCCTTTACTGCTTCATCGTAACTTTGGGGGCGAGTGCTGGAAGCACTCAGCCGCAAAATGTAACTACCACAAGGGCACTAAAGTGGTACGAACCTCGGTTTGGCCGTTACCTGTGTGTAAAAATTGCTATAGTGTAAGCCAGAGTAGAGCTGTTCATGGGAGGAGAGGGGAGGTGGTAATATTTTTGCTGACAAGGGGGGTGGGAAACCAAAAATATCTAAAATGTTGCTTAGGTAATACTTGAATAGCTCCCTGTAGACAGTACTGATATATAAGATGGGAACTCTAATTTTTAGAGTCTCTTTTTACCGTGGGGAAATGCATTTACGCATCCCCTTACCAACTTTAATCATGGGATTGTTACTCCCCGTATCTCAGTTACATGCTATCGTTTCGCATCCATCTTCTTACTATCCAAGTACTCTGGTAAATACAATATGATAGATTTTGTTATACCCCGTTGTTGTTATGGACTGATGACCTTTTTTTTTTTTTTTCACGGGATGAAATGCATTTACGCACTCACCTTACCTATTGTATTCACCGCGACCGCAGTAATCACCTCTCCCCCCCCCCCCCCACAAAAAGTGGGCTTTCGCGCAGCCGCCCGGTCAGACTATTAGCCGGCAGTCAGAAGGACTGCCGTTGCCCAGGGTGCACCACGAGGAGGTTGTCTGACACCGTACCCCATGGACTTATGCCCTGCACTATCACCTAGAAACATAGGTTAATTTGTTTTTAATCAGAGATTCCTATATATCGGTGCGAAGCTATTAGTTAATAATAATTGATATTCTAGACACATAACGATGTGTACGACATCGCTACTAGCGAAGAACAAGTGCGAGTGGCTGAGCGAAGCCGGGGCGGTGTATGGTATCGCGCCGCCGCTGCAGTGCGTGGTCAGGGAAGATACGCGAGCTTGCATGGAGGCTGTAGGAACAGGGGACAGTGACGTCACTGTTGCCGATAGCGACTGGCTCGTGAAAGGCGTCAGGTAAGGGTTACTTGAGATAGCAATAAAACCCCTGTCTAATTTGGAGCTAAACTATCCAAGCGTGGTCGCAGTCAAACACTTTGCGGGCCATATTGACAGTATACATATTTTTGATATCATTGTTTAGACCCTAGGTTCTCAACATGAGTGATAACGCCCTCTTATGAAAGTAAAAGACCTAGAGAAAATTAGTGGTCAATGAGATAGCGCATAGGGCAGATTAAAAAATATAGTGTCTGGGCGGTGATCTAAATATAATTAAGAAACTGTGGTAGACTAAAGTCTTAAGTAGTTTTCAGTTGACCATTTATTTAAACACTTTTTAAACACTCGCACGGTTAATTTTCAACCTTTACTCGATTATATATCGCCAGGCGATCGTTTGAAGCGGTGATACCTCAATTGGTATGATTCCATGTCCGATCTATCCAACTCTACAATAAGCCTGAGTTTGTGATGAAGGAAAACATGGAAAGGGAACGACATAAGATGGTGGTAGGGCTTGTTCTAATGATACCCGCCTGGGTAGCCTACTATCCTCATGTTTGAAAACCTGTCGCCAAATATAGCTACGTATGTTCCGGCAGCACCACTTCAGTTAGTACCATATTTCAGGCTTAATGTGTTTACCATTATGGACCATCGGGTTAGCTTGTGTTCAAAGCGCCAAACCTAATATAATATTTATTTATTTTTCAGGGATTACTCCCTCGTTCCATTGTTACACGAAGCCACGCCGATAGTTGAAAAAACTAACACCGTAGTGGCTTACGTCAACAAGGATTCTGGGATAACAAAAATGGCATGGGGACTTACGCGCCAAACGCGCCGCTTTCCCGCGCTACGACGGCGTCTCGTGGCATTCCGTTTTACGCTATACCACTGAAAATGAAAAAATCAGCTGCAACGATTACGTAAATGGATATTTCAAAGAGATATGCGCTCCGGGTTTAGAGAATGAAACGGATAATTTGAAAAATTGCTACGAAGGTGGTGAATTTGGGGCGCTTAAATCACTCGCCGAAGGAAAGAGCGATGTTGCTTTTATTAGCATGAATGCGTTTAATATGATCGCGGGTTAGTGTGCACTTTTTTTTTGTTGTATCATGTCAAAGTTATTGTCCTCGGTTTGATGGTAAGCATAAATAAAAAAGCTACGGCGATCACTGAAAGATCGGCAACCCATCGATTGTTTTTGGTTACTTTTTCTTCTTCTTCTTCTTAGTTAATGGCAATTTGTGTTCAAACAATTAGTGCCAATGTCATGTAGGTAAGATGTATTTTCAATCTTGTATCAGCGTTACCAAGCTCCAACAAAACGGTGGCCCATCCTGCTCGAACTTTCCATGGAGCTTTGTCGGCACCTCAGAATGTATGCTACGCGTTGTCTTCTATAATAAACTTAACTTGAACACAATAACTAAACTATTTCACACAAAACGCCACCAAGATTACATGATATAGAGTCAAATACACAAGTTTAATGAATTAAAGAAAACAATTGCTACATGTCAGACTGAGATCCCGCCAAAAACTCCCTCCACAAGTTGTTGGTTACTTTTAAATATATATTTAAAATGGTAAAGGTATCTACATCATGCAGCCAAGTATGAAGTTAAGAATATTTTTCACACAACATTCTCACAAAATAGTGAACCTTTATTAGAAAAATTTTCAGAAGTTCTTGAGACATCTGAAGCCATGATGGCGCAGGTGGTAGTTTGGTCGGAATCTGCGTCGAAAAAATGCAAATTTGAACCCACCTATCCAACTTTAAGATGTGGCTGAACTTTCTGTGAAAGGTATCATAGCCTGGTGGTAGGGCATTTTCTAATCTTGCCCGCCTGGGTAACTACCATCCTCAACTTTAAAAACCTATCGCTAAACGCCAAAATATAGGTGTGTTCACGACATAGTTACTTAAAATCAAATGCAAATATAATGGCTACATGGGCTCATGGCAAACCAAGATGCCACTAAACACTCCCAATCCATCGATTCTGGCCGCTGTCATCAGTTATGCCGAGTCTTCACGAAGACTTCTACAATTGATTCCTTAACACGTCTCAGAATATCATTTAGTGTATGGTACTCGCTATTCAGTTGGACACGATTCTGTCGTATATTATTTTTTTGTTCGACATTGTGTTGAAATCGATCGCGTTTGTAAGCTGTACACTTTATTGAAAGAGTTTTAAGAAATAGCAAAAAAAAAAACAAATTTAGTTTAGGTTTAACTGAGGGAAACTGGAATTTTACCTAATCAAGTAGTGTAATTCCATATATTTATGATTGCTGATAAAGTTTTTATGATATTCAACTTGGATATGTGAAGTTTTTTTTAAATATCACACATATGGGAATATGTTTGTAAATTAAACAACCAGAGGCAGAATTGACAATAATGTTAATCACATTATAAAATTATCATGTACGGAAATCATAATTTTGAACTCTTGCCTCTAAAGTAAGCCTAATATTACTACGTACTATTTTCCTTCTTAGTTAATGGCAATCTATGTACACACAATTTGTGCCAGTGTCATATGGGTAAAATGTATTTTCAATCTTGTATCAGCGTTACCAAGCTCCAGCAAAACGGTAGCCCATTCTGTTCAAACACACCATAGAGCTTTGTCGGCACCTCATAATAAATGTTACGTGTTATTTTCTATAATAAACTTAATTTGTAACTAACTGTAAAATAACTTCTACGCAGCAGACTGAAATCTCGCCAATAACTCCTAGGTATATCGTAGATAAAATATAAAATTTACCGAATAAGAACTCTTTAAAATGTACCTCCACTAAAATGTTATTTCATTGCAGGTAACAAAACGCAATATACCACGATAGACTTGGAGAAAATAATCCCTATATGTCCAGAGGATAACGACAAATATTGTTTCATTAGCTGGTCAAATATTGGTCATGTATTCGCAGCCAAAAATTTAACAAACGTTCGAAAACACGAAATCATTAATGTACTGACCAAGTTGGATCAAATGTTCGGCAAGCATCCACCGTTCCATAATCCAATGTTTTCCATGTACGGTCCGTTTAATCATGAGATGGATGTCATATTCCATAATAACACGCGTAGTTTAGCGACAGATTACATGTTAAGCATGCATCCTTATGATAAAATACCAATGAATTTCGAACGTAAGATCATGAATGGAACCGATTTCGCTTGCGGGTTTGGTTATAAATCAGCGCCGTCGGTTTTATTAGTATTTTTAACTCTAGTCGGCTACGTAGTTTTAAGTATATAAAAAAATTGTCATATATAAGGTATATTTGTATATAAATAAAGCATTTAATATGTTAATAGTTTTTATTTTGTCCCCATAAATAACCATAACCTAAATTATTTTTGTAGTATAATCAATCATGGGCGGGTCGTGTGCAGTGTAGGGTTTGTAATATACGTTAGATTAAACTATTTGAATTCATCGAATGTTACGAATTTTTCGAATAACCTGGGAAACACCGCTTTTTTTCTTAAATAAACAACATAATCCGTATTTTTCTCATGGCTTCACTTAGTAGTTATAACAGTATTTGAACGGAAAAATGTAACATTTCTCAAAAGTGTAGGTAATTGAAAATGTAAATCAGTCCTACATGAAATATGTACTGAGAATATTTATTGGTTTTTCTGGTAATGTGACCTTTTTCTTTTTTTTATGGGAGAGAAAAGCTTTTGCGCACTGCCTCGGTACGGGGCCGGAGGGATGATGTAGAAACTCCGATCGCCGTACAGGTGTACGCCCACTAAAACCACTCACGACATACCGCCTAACTAGTAAAAAATCCGCTATAACCCCTAGTGGGTAGCCCAGCAGAAGGTTGAGCCTCTACGTAGTTTATATGAAAAATAACGCGTGACATTTATTCTGAGGAGCCGACAAAGCTCTACGGAAAGTTCTAATAGGGCGAGCCACAGTTTTTCTAGAGCTTGGTAACGTTGATGCAAGGTTGAATATACATTTTACCTACATGACACTGGCACAAATTCTTTGTACACAAATTGCCATTATCTGAGAAAAAAAGTTAAAAAATGGAACCAAAAAGATACAAGTTTGGACAATTCGAAACTTGGTAAGTAGAAAAACTTTCAAAATAGTAATTAGAAAACCGATTTTTTTTTTTTGCAGAATGAGTAAAAAAAAGGCTTTTGATACATTTTTAAATGCTCTTGAAGCTGTAAAACAAGACTTAACGTGCAGTGTATGTTCAGAATTATGCAAAAATCCAGTAACATTGAGTAAATGTTTTCATATAATATGTTCAGAACATTTTAGTGTTTTGACCAATTGCCCGACTTGCGGTGTGGATTTAGAAGGCTGTAAAACCTTCACTGATGACCGCACGCAAGTTTCTATTGATTGCACTAGGGAGCTCAGTGAAATCTTCGAAAAATTTAAACCTCCAAAACAAAGCAGTGCAACGAAAGTAAACGATGTTCTTAGTGTAAACACATTGGAAGAAAGCACTACTGACGAGAAGTCAAAGACAAAAACTCAGAATGTTTCGATGGCCAGCAGTAATTTTACAAAATCTGTTGATAAACGTAACCGTAAAGGAGAAAGTATGCTGCATGTTGCCTGCAGATTGGGACAACGACAAAAAATCATGGACCTTCTGGACCAGGGTGCGAATACTAACACTAAAGACAATGCTGGCTGGACCCCATTGCATGAGGTTGTTCAGAACAATCGGTTGGACTTAGTTCAATTATTACTCGAACACAACACACTTATAGATGTGCCTGGTCAGGGTAATGAAACCCCGTTGCATGAAGCAGTCCGTTATAAACATGATCACATCGCAGAAGAACTTGTAAAGTATGGCGCTGATATAAATGCTCGTAACTGCAAAGGGGAGACACCCTTACAACTAGCAACTGACGAATTAAAGAACAAACTTATAAAGGCATCAGAAAACCTAATTCAGACACAAACGGTGAATGTAAATCACATGTCTATGTTACATACGGAAATAGACATGGAAGACATGAGAGTGTATTGTATATCAGAATTCAGAACAATAAGTCAGAGACTAAAAATATTGAGTAAACACCACAGCAACTTGCATGTCGAAAACAAAATGGAGTACGAAGGTAACCCATTTAATTACAGATGCTGAGGATGGTGTTTGTGCAACGAGTTTGGATGTTTTGCAAGGAATCGTATCTTGTGTGTGGATTTTATCTTCTGACTGGGTAAAACAATCAACTGAGGATACATTGAAACCTTTTGAAGACTATGAAATTGTAGGAGTTGGTTCAAAAGAATATACAGGTAACTGAATTGATTATCAATTAATGTTAAGCATATAGAGAGGATGGATGAGAGAAGATTAACGAAATTAATTTATAAGGCGAGGGTGAATGGGCAAGTCGGTAAGGGTCGACCTAGGCGAATGTATCATCAAATCAATCATGTCTTAAATAAAGGCCAGGTAAAAAGTACCCATAACCGACGAGCATGTATGAAAGCGCTCATGAAAGTAGAGGAAGTGAAAGAGGTATGCCAAGATCGTAGCAAGTGGAAGGATGTAATCTCTGCCTACCCCCACGGGAGAAAGGCGTGATGATATGTATGTATGTATGTATTAAGCATATGAAATATATTGATTTTTTTACACAGTATAGGTTCAGTCCTTTGACCATAATCTCACCTGATATTAAGTAACAGTGTCATCTAGGATGGTAAAACACACAAGCTAAGGTTCTCAAGTGATGCTGCCGGAAACCACCTATTGGTATTTGGCGACAGGTGATATCTACCCAGGCAGGCATTCCTAGAAAATCACTATCCTATGCTTTCCTCACAATGTTTTCTTTCACTAAAAGGTTAGGCTGTTTAGAGTTGTATAGGTGGGGCTCGAACCCGCGTCCATTGATGCTTAATCCGGCCTTATTACCCACTTTGCAATAATTTCTTCAAAACTATTTAATTTGATTTTAATTTATTTATTTACATTAAAATTCACAGCTCCTATAAAAAATACATTTAAACTAAATTGATAAATAAAATTAAGAGCCAAAAATGAATTTATAACTATTTAAAAAACTAATTATTAGACAATGTTTACATGAATGTGTGTCTCTGTATGTGTGTGTGTGTGCGTATGTAATGTGTATAAATGTGGATAAATTTTGTGTTAATTGTATACTAAAAAGATTTTCATTTGTTTTGTAAAACTGTTTTTAGATATATTTTTGTTATGAAATTTGAAGTTAAATAGATCTATATCACTGAATTGTTTATTATAAGTACGCGGAATTCTGCTCCTCAAGTTATTGAATCCATAGTTTGTTCGATGCTTGGGAATATGAAATAATTGTGTGTTGAGTACCTTCATTTTGAAGGTAATATGATTGTTAAATTAGAATCATGTGTGAATGGATTTATATTTAAATTTTGTGGTGAGTCACTGTTGAAATAAAATATTGCCCTCAAACTTAAACAATGGTGTATTTCATCTGATTAATTACAAACATTATGTTGCATTCTCTACTTAAATACTGTAAGTGTGTTCTGGTAGCATAACTTAATGTCAGGTAAAAATGTGCTCAAATCCAATATATTATAGCCTTCAAAATATTATGCCACAAAATAATGTTTATTTTATTTAGTCTAATATATTTACAATTAGTTACAACAAGATAATGTTTCCCAGACATCACTCTGTAAAGAATTAAAATAGTATGTAGGATAGGGCTGTTCATTGAAAAGAAAAGATATCTATATTATTCCACCAATCAATTGTTTTTTGTCTATGGTGGCCATCTGTCTGAATAAAAAACCAGGAATCAATTATCCGCTTGGGAAGCCATGCAGAAATTCTCGTCCGAGATATTGGAGTGTCTCTAAAAGTTTTTGACCAATGTGTTGCCAGTCATGACATATGGCACTGAGATGTGGTTGCAATGGGCCTAATTAGAAAGCTCAAAGTTAACCAAAGGGCAATCGAGTGGGCTATGTACGGAGTTTCCCTAAGTAATCAAATCAGAAATGAGGAGATCCGCAGAGGAACCAAAGTAACCAACATTGCCCGAAGAATTTCCAAACTGAAGTGGCAATGGGCAAGACACATAGCTCGTAGAAACGATGCCCGATGGGGCTAACGAGTTGTCAAAAGGCTGCCGTGTACTGGTAGACGTAGTGTGGGTAGGCCCCCACAAGGGGACTGACGACCTGGTAGGCGCAAGATCGGTCGTCGTGAATATCTTTGGGGGATACCTATGTCCAGCAGTGGAAGTCTTTCGATTGAATGGATGGATAGAATCAAATATCTCATTTATAAACTTAATATATCGAGATTATTGTTGGCGAAAGTTTTAATAGAAACCAAATCTATTTCAGGTCCAAAGAATGCGAGATGTAATAAATACAAACTTCTCCCTGGTCTATTTGATGGATGTCATTTTTACTTACATAATTTTAACATGAAATACGAAATATCTAAAAGGATAGTCGTAACGAAAGCGATTTTGTCTAAGCTCATAACTGATGCTGGTGGCATTGTGTTAAGGAGAGCGCCCAACCCTGAATCCATACCCGATGCTGAGAAGTTGGTCCCTTATCATGCGAAGCCGGGTGGCAAGCTTATGAACTGTTCGCATTACATAATATTTAAAACACTTTATGAGCCAATGTATAATATGGAGCATTTAAAAGCTTTTACCGATCGCTTGGTTTATGGAGTGCATAGAAAAGTATGAATTGTGTGAACCCTAGTGATTTTTTTCTTCCATGTTAATAAATAGTGTAATTAGTAAGTAATAATTAATATAAAATTATATTTGTACATTTCTTGTATTTGTAAAACAAAATATACGTTTATTTATAAATTTACATACTTTAAATTTGATTCAGGAAATAAATGTTGCCAGTTATCTGAATGGTAGGTTTTATCAAATAAAGTGATTAAAAAGGATATCCCAGTGGCATTTATTCCATACAAAGGTAGTCCCATGTTTCCTCCCTGGATAATAAATAGCAGTATGGTAAATATGTTTATACCAAATAGTCATAGGTGAGCGCACAGTTAATCTAAAGGTTAACTTCGTTTCGTTAATTCGTTAGTTAAAATCAACTTCGATAATCGGTAGATAGTTAAATTCTCGAAAATTTAACGTAAGTTAAACATTTAAAACTTTCACTGCAACTGGCAGTAAATCAGCCTCTGTTTCAAATTGCACAAACGCCTTCACAAAGTTGCTGTCATCATCGGTTGTCCTGGAAGTTAATGTAAGTTTAGATTCAAGATATCACATAAACAAACTTAATTAACGATTGCTTATTAACTACCTAGTAATTTTCTTTTTCCATATGATATTCATAATGAATATTAATCATTGTTTGTGCGAGAACGTTTTTTAAGAACACCTTTTGTTCTCATACGAGCTAACACTGCATTCTCTGCTTTCTCACTCTTAGTAACAGGATCTATCCAGTAAACAGTAATTCCCAAGTAACTCTTGCTATGAGCAGATCAGCAGTCTGCTGTAATGCCAATCGATATTTGCTAAGGGTGCTGAAACAATATGTAAATAAAAGTAAAAACGTTTTTTTTATTTTTTTTTTGTTGCTTTTAATAAAAAAATTATTAAAATATTACTTTGATCTAATAAGGTTCGAAATAACTTACACGCTGAGACTTGATTGCGTAATGGATGGATGGTAGGTTAAGGTCTCTGACGGGCCATTGCACTGACGGGCCTGGTGGGTTCGCTGCAGGGGGCGACGCGGCGACATGCGAAATCGACCCCGTATCGCCCCCAACACAAATGCGGCGGACGGCTCCGGGGGGTTTTTTAGTGGGTATTTCCGGGCGCTTCACGCCCGGGTGAGTCCCACACTTGGTACGGAGCTCGTCACTCCGTGCCCCCTTATCTATTGTATCTGAGGGACTCTGATCCTCCTCACCGGGAACCTACAGCTCTCCTTGTGAACGGGTTCTGAACCACTTGGAAGGAGGCCAGATCTGTGTAAGCAAAAGCAGGGGCGCAATACATGAGAATGGGTTTAACTACCGTTTTATACAGAGTAAGCTTATGGCGGATGGCCATCTTACTCCGGGAGTTATAGAGAAGGAAAAGACATCCCAGAACCATGTTGGAGCGGTTCCTGACTTTCAAAACGTGAGCTTTGTAAGTCAAGTGGGCGTCTAGTGTAACACCAAGGTACTTGACTTCGGTGGCCCATGGGATCTCTACTCCTAGGTGACTAACGGGACGAGGAGGGTCATCGTTCTCTACGCAGAGCATAATCGCGGTGCTCTTTCCTGGGTTAATCGCTATGCGTCATTCTTTGTACCAAAGGCTTAAGACGTTAACAGCCTTTTGGAGAGCAAAGTTTAGACGAACACAGTTTGCATTAATAAATCAACTTCTGATCTCCGCATCTAGATTAATTTTATTTTAGTACTTTCAGTACTGTCTATGATGTAAGTGTAATGAATTTATAATAGTGATTAAAAATTTAATCAGTTTCACACCTGACACCACTAACCATCCAACCAACACGGACGAAAATAAACTAAAAAATACCTTTTATTGAGCTTAATATGTCGATTACCCATCAAAATGAGACAATAGGAAAAAAATGGAAAGCTGGCGTAAGCGCCAGGTTAGTGCTCAATGGGTTGTTCGCCGCAGGGGGCGACGCGGTGCTTGCGAAAGCCATCCCGTATCGCCCCCATCCCAAATGCGGCGGACGGCCCCGGGGGGTTTTAGTGGGTATTACCGGACGCTTCACGTCCGGGCGAGTCTCACACTGGCACGGAGTCCTCCCTCCGTGTCCCCTTACCTATTGCATTGGGGGACTTCGGTCTCACTAATTTCTTCCGTCAAAATTAACGATTAATGAGTTAATGGTTACCTTTGCAAATATAATATATATATATATCCACCACCGCCATGAACGTACGTTTTGATTTTTTCCATAAACTAGTTATTGTGGAAACTAGGAACCTTTGAATATGAAAAAAAAATGCTCGATATTTACCGTCATTTAGAAACGTTCGTCAATCTTAAACTTTAATAAAATTAGAAAATCAACGTACAGACATAGCCAAAGTCTTTATTATTTTAAAACTGAAAGAAAATTTAAAATCGGTTCAGTTTTCGAGGTGGAAATAAGGTACTACGAACTTGATGTTTTCGTCTATTTAGCATGCGGTTAAATCAGCCCGAGCTGCAGTTGTCCCTATTCTTTCTTAGGGACGCAACGCGATAGCAATAGATTTCTGAAATACCTACGTTTTCCGAACGCATGTCCTCTTAATAGTTTGTATAACATGTACTGTGTTTATTTGTTATGTTCATTTTGTATTAATGTTGTTTATTTTTATATCATATATGATATAAAGACTTGGGCAGATAAATAGACATTCTGTTTTTATTACCAGATATCTGCAATTTCAACTAAGATGATTTAACATTATTGTCGAATTTAAAAAATAAGTGTGATATGTAATTTAGGCATTTGGGTCGATTCCTGTATTAATTTGAGAATTGCATACAACTTAGTTCAGCTAGTTAGACAAATTACTATTGTTTTTTTATAAAAGTAAAGAAAAAAAACATTTGAGAGATTGTTTTTTTTGCTCAAAAATGCATTTTTTTTTTCAGTTTGTCCTTAATATGTTGATTACCCATAAAAATAAGACTATAGGAAGACAATGGAAAAACTGGCGTAAACGCCAGGTTAATACTCGAGGGTTTAAAAATGAAGGCAAATTTCTTTGTTAATTGTAACTTGTTACTTCTTCGATTTGCCTGGAAAAAACAATTAGATCTGGCGTAAACGCCAGGTTGGTATTTTAACGGCTAATAAAATTATAAGATTTTTATCTCCATTTGTAAATAAATAAAACAATACACAACTATACTGTTATATTTTTATTTTATATGATATTTATAAAATACAGAAGTACTATAATAAGTTACATGTGTAATTACATAATGTGAAAAAAACAAAACGCAAAAGTTTTAAATATACATAAACCGATCATTATTTGAGGCACTATGACCGGTATTCAGCAGTATATATGTGGCTGTTAATGCATTTAACATTACAATAATTCAGGTTCCATGTGAAATAATCCATCATTTTTTTTTTATAATTTCACCAATGAACTTATATGGATAATTGCTGCTCCCTTGCCTTCTTGTCTATTAAATTGAGAGATGGGACTTAATAATTATGTTATTCAATGTTTTAGAGAAGATGCCAGTATTTGAAACAAACGAATAATTCTTATATGCATATAGTCATAACTAAGTTTTTAACTAAATTTTAGACATATGCATGGGAGGTTAAACGAGTCTGTATCTTTTTGAAGTGGAAACTTCTATAGCGGCGTTGAGCGATTCTTGATAGAGGAAAACATAAAGAAAAGCGTTTCAAATTTTATGACGTCTACCGTCAACTTGCTACATGTTTTTTTTTTTTTTTTTACAATGGACAGCACAGTGACTGCACTGGACCTGATGTTAAGTACAGTCCAATCCAAAAAACAGCGATGACTGACACTGAACAGAGTTCACTGCCAGTCACCGCTGTCATGCTGGCCTGCTTAAATACCTCTTCACGCCTCTTTTGAAGGACGCAATATCATATGAAGGAGGGAACACGCTGACAGGAAGACGGTTCCATAACCTCACAGTGCGACAAAAGTATGAGTCAGCAAACTTTTTGGTTCTTGAAGTTATGGGTGTCACCGTGAAACCGTGACACCGAAGTCCTGCCCGCGTGGTTCTGTTATGGAAAGGAGAGGAGGGAATCAGATCAAAGAGCTCTTCAGAACACTCGCCATGATACAAGCGGTAGAAAATGCTTAGAGAGGCTATGTCCCTGCGTAATTGAAGCGGTTCTATGGAATTGGTGATACCTGCATCATTTACTATGCGGACAGCACGCCTCTGCAACCTGTCTAAGGCATCGATAAGATATTCAGCGGATCCATCCCAGAGGTGCGAGCAGTATTCCATGCACGGGCGAAACTGGGCCTTATAAAGAAGGTACAGCTGCTCGGGCAGGAAAAACCGAGCAAATGTCAAGCATACGATGGCGTTTAAGTCCCTGTATGACTTTCTGCCACGGTGGCGCAGTTGTATTACGATGCGACTGTCGTTCCGAGGTTCTGAGGCGTATTGGGTTTCTCTACTCATTATCATCCCAGAGTGTTGGAATTTGTGCCCATTATAGCGACAGGCTCGCCCCTGTCACATCTGGGACGTAACTAAGCTCGGCGGAATGCGAGTGGTGTAGTTCGCTATTTCACCTCCGCCTAACCCAGTGGGCGGCAAACTTTTTTAATGGCGGGCCACAAAGTTTAAGAAATTCTAGAGGAGGGCCAGAATTATAGATAAAAAAAAAATGCATTTTCTGTTAAAGCTTTTAATCATCATCATCATCAGTCAGATCAGTATTACGCATCACATGAAGTAAACGGCTAGTTTAGCTTCACCTATAGGTTATGCATCTATTATTGTACTAAGTAGAATCTACTTTTTCTTCTCTACCTCCAAAACGTAATTATAACGGGCCATATACTATCCATGCCGATGGACCCTCTGCGGGCCGGATTAAATACTTTCGCGGGCCGAAATTGGCCCGCGGGCCGTACTTTGCCCATCACTGGCCTAACCCCTCTTAGCCCTTAGCCTTTTTTTTTTTTTTTTTTTTTTTGACGGGGGGAAATGCATTTACGCACTACCCTTATCTATTGTATTCGGAGGATCGAAGTCCCCCAATACAATAGATAGGGGGGGGGCACGGAGTGACGAGCTCCGTGCCAGTGTCCGGGCGAGAGTCGCCCGGAAATACCCACTAACCCCCCCCGGGGCCTTCCGCTGCATTTGGGATGGGGGCGACACGGGGTGGCTTTCGCAAGCACCGCGTCGCCCCCTAACCCCTCTTAGCCCTAACCCCCTAAGCTTATGTTATGACATTCTCCCTTCTGAAGTTCCCCACCCTACAACCTTTAAATGTCTTCTTTCTCTTCACCTTTCCTCACATAATCAACTAAATTTACGTAAAATATTACGTAAATATGTTACTAGCATTTTTACTAATAAATACTTAAGAGTTTTTTGTCCTACTAATATTGTGTTGTCTTATATATTCGTGTTGTCCCTTTTTCAGGTTGATCACTTAGGTCAAAGGATTTTTTTTTTGCTTTTCATTTCATCAGCCTTGCTTACCAGTTTCTACTCCTTGGTTCAGGGTTTTACCTTACGGACACTGGCAGAATTGTGGCCAATAGCTACAAAGGCCAAAAACTAAGAAGTGAAGTGAAGCGCTGGCTTTAAAATGATAACATTTATACTTACGCAGCCCTAATTATGTAAAATTTCATATACTTTATTCATTATCTAAACATATGATAGTCTGCATAAGTACCATTTTTATTATTTATCTTTGAGCGATAACACTTAAACGCTATCTTATACTTGACATACTGTAGCATGTTGCCGTCCGACGACATATTAATGGTGACGCGAATTTATATAGATCAGTTTGTCTCCTATCCAGAAACCACAATTTCACTAAAGAAATTTCCACTACAAAAATCTCTACTTGTTCATGGGCTCCCAATCTCTTAACCTTCAAATAATACCTTTTTTACACGGTATAGTCGTATTTTGACAACAATTTCACCTGATGTTAAGTGACCAATGTGGTGCAGGATGGTAAACACTCTAAACCTAGAGGTACTGGTTCTCAATCTTGAGGGAAGTAGCTACCTAAATGGGCATTATTAGAAAATGCCCTACCATCATGCTATGGTTCCCTCACAATGTTTGCCTTCAACGAAAGCTCAGGGTAATTTTAGAGTTGGATAGCTGGATTGGAACCTGTGTCCATTGGCGAGGAATCAGTCCGCACTACCAACTACACCATCATCGTTTCAATGAACATTTTGTTTCATTGATTACTGCGATAAAACAAGATTTTAAGGACCCGTTTTGTATTATTTTCCTAATCTTCAGTGTTCGAACAATATGGCGGCTCCCTTTTAGAACTCTCCGGAGAGTTACTTTGACATCTCAAAATTCATTCAAAAATGTTATTTACAATACAATTAATTTGTGCAATATATAAAGTTTTTATTACATAATGACATAATATAGGATAAAAATATTAAGTTAATGAATTACAAAATCCCGCTAAAAGTCCTCAAATACCCTTTTTTTTATTCTACTAGCTGTGTGCTTGCATATCATATATACTTCACTGCATAATATAGTTTTTAAATAATTTATACCTGGCCAAAAAAAAAAAAAAAAAAAATTAATAAAGAAAATTGAGTCTTTTGTTTTTATTAGAAATATAAAAATTAAAAAAAAATGAGAAAGGGTCCACGGAATCCAAAAAATAAATAGCCTAAAAGCATCTATGAAAAATTCCGCATTGAATGGTAGTAATTCCATCGCAGTACGTTCAGTAGTTTTGAGGTGATGGTGCTTCAAAGAAACTCCATTTTCCTTATACACATATGTATTTAGATTACATTAGTTGGGAATAAACTAAAACTCCTCAGCTGTGTAAGGTTCATCAGACACAGCAAAGGAGAAGTTCGAAGTTCGCCTAATTCTAACTGGATAAAATTTTCCCGACCCTCCATCTCTCCATTTACAGACAAGTATCCAACATTTGATTCCACGATTCAGTCACTTTGAACTAGAGAGGTACGGCTAGCTCCCCCTACCTTTCTCCAGCAGCCTATCTCCCGATCGACGCCACTTCAAAAACCTTCAAATATTACTATTATGAAGGAAATCAGGGCTAATAAGATAAACACAATTGTGTGGGAGAGTATATAGCATGTTCAAAGTTAAGGAAAAAATAAATACACCCTTTTAGCAGTTGTATAGAGGGTTTTTTATTACAAATAGGCATATAATATTTTTTTAGTCATGATTGAATTTTTTTTCTAAATATGAACCTTTTTGTCATACATTCATATAGGCATTTTTTTAAATTGTGTATGTGATATCTTTACTAATAAATAAAATGTAAATACAATACCTACACCAAAAACATGATTAAAAAAAAATCTGTTTGTCTATACGTTCCCACTAATATTTGGAACCGGTTGGACTGATTTTGATGGGACTTTTTGTCAGATAGTTACTACGCGTAAAAACAAAAATTATATATTATAAAACTATATATATCCCTCATCTGTCTGTGTTATTTGGTTCATAACTCGCAAATCTCAAATAAATGAAAATATTTGAAACCCCCAATAAATTCACCAATAGTAACATTCAAAGGTTCAAAAAAAAAAAAAATACAAAAAATAAACAACTAACCATCTAGAGAACCGTTTGCAATTTTAATTTTAATATATTTACAATAAATCTAACTTAATGATAGCTTAGAAACTACTTAAAATGATAATAAACAAAAAAAAAAAAACAAACATCCCTATATCACTGACTCTGTCTGTTTGAATGACAATTACTATACAAAAGAAAACCCCATACCTGATTACAACTGATATCTGATGAGTGTCCGTCCATCGCACAAACTGAGACACTAATTAACCGCAACGAAAGGCACTAATTAGGTTATTTATTTAGAAATCACAATAGTATATATTTTCAAAACGCACGATAAAGTCACTTTGCACTGGTTTAATTTTTTTAATTCCTTTATAACAACAAAAAGGCAAAGGTATTCGACCATGCAGCCAAGTCTGACGTTTGGAACACTTTTTCATACGACGCACAAACAAAATGGCGGTTCTACGTAACAAAGCTTTGCTTCCATCAAGACTCGAGTTGCAATAATGCCACTTTTGGTGTTCCAGTTGTTCAGGATGTTGATCAGTGGTGGAGGGGGGGTGTGTGTGGTGTGAGTACCGCCCCACCAGGTGGCAGCACCGACGTAATGACCGGTGCAGAACTACCAACTGTTCCTACAGTACCAACGCTACCAACCCCACCACCGCAGAAGATAACCTGGAAAAACAATTACTTCTGTTAATATGTAATATAATCCAATGCATATTAAAAATAATTCACTAGCTAAAGAACTTGTTTGTAATCAGAGCAATAATAAATTATTTAACAAAAAAAACGTTCCCCATGTACTTTTTTCCTTTTTTTTTTTCTACACCGAATAGGCTTTGACCACAATCTCACCTGATGTTAAGTGACAAAATGGTCCAGGATGGTAATCACACTATAGTCCGGCCGCTCAAAGAATGCGTTGTCGACAGATCGTGATCGACTGGGCGATGTAACTTTGAACTGGAGTACAATTTACGGCAAAATTTTAAATATCTTTTATATACCTTATTCAAAATTCGAATAATTATTGCCAACTTACAACAAATATATTAATTAACAAATATAAAAACAATAGCTTTTAAAAGTCAAACGGCGCTGTTTCAAGATTATGTCGACTGTTTGTTTTTGTAGTGATGTGACAAAATAACGAGGCAAAGGTAATCGAATATTTTTGTTGTTGAAAACAATATGAAAAGATTATATTTGATGAGTTTGACCGCGATATCCGTATAGACACTATGATTGACAATAATATGATTATACACGTTAGTGAAGATGACAGCGACTCGTCAAGCGAATTGGAAAATTAAATTGTTTGGCATAGTCTTCATTGTTTAATGCTTAAAACTATGTATTTCATAATATATAATAAATAAAACATTTTAATTTTTTTTTCTCTCTTCGTTACATTCAGAAATCACGATTAAATTCAATTAAAAGATTCATTAAGAATTTATTTACATTGTGAATATATTGAAAATATACTTTATATGTATGAAATTTGATATATTTATTTAATCTTATTTAGAATATTAATCTTATTATTATTAATTTTATTATTATTGAATATTATTATTAAATTGTTATTCGATTAAATTATTGACATATGACGAAACGATTGTATTTAATTTAATTCAATAATTGTTATTATTCTGACATCACGGTTTAATTGACATTTTATTGACATATTGTGAACGTCTTAGCATTAAGTCTTTACCTCTATTTCTATTAACCTACATAAAATTCCTACTTCCTCTGCGTCTGTATCAATTCTGTTGTCTTTCATCTTCTACTGCTATCTAAACTGTAACTAGTAACTAATGTATATTAAGTATTTAAGAACAATATATATAATAGAATAAATTGGTACCGCAGTGTAATAGATTAGGTTTAGGCTTAAGATTTTAAATGAATAAAAGCACACAAGAGAAAATAAACAGCAAAAGAACAAGCTGCAAAAAAACAAAAAGAGCCAAAAGAGCGCAACAAATAAACAAATAAATAATAAATAAAAGAAATGTAGTAACAAGGTCCTTGGTTATGCCAGGGGGAATTGCGGGGACTATAAAAAAAAAAAAAAAAAAAAAAACACACTTCCTATAAAAAACAACAACATATAAATTCAATTGAATAGATATGCATCATGAATGCAATAAATAACGTTACTAAATATTATTAATGTTATTTATTGTACATCTCTAGTGATGGCGAATTGACAGGTGTCAGAAAGGCATTCTTTGAGCGGCCGGACTATAAGACGGTGGTCTGTGGTAGCGATTTAGCTGGTTGTGGAAATCAGTGTTTTTACCATAATAATAATATATTTGGCTTTTTTGTCCCTTTGTGATCGATCTGTGTTGTGTAGATTTGTGTTGTATGTGTTTGGTGGTGGTTAGCAGGTAAGTTTTATGTAAATAAGTACGTGTTATTTTGTTAGCGTGTTTGTGAGTCGCCTCGAACATGGAGTGTGAAGATCCGGAGCCGCGAGCTCCGGATAAAGTCCCTCCAGACCCACCATATCCTAACACGGGTACCAGTGGTATTTCCGGGGCAAATTTAAAGAGACGGTGTGTTGAGGAGCCTCAAACTCCGGCGAAAAAAAATATTTCTAACCCTGACCTGACTGTCCCTTCTATTCAGACCGTATATACCCACCCGTCCTTTGTCATAGGCGCAATAAATACATATTCGGAGAACGACAAAGGGCCCTACATCGTGCATGTCTCACGCATATCACCTGATCCTGCAGCTGGTACCTCCATCCGCCCAATTAAATTTGGGCAATTCCTTTCTAATCACAAATTCCAAAATATTCATCGCGAGGGTGTTAAAAGAGTCGGACGAAACAAAATCTCTGTGCAATTCACGTCAGCTGAAGATGCAAATAATTTCATATCATCGCCGGTTCTTGCACTTTGTAAATACACTGCTTCTATTCCTACTTTTAGTGTTACCAGAATGGGCTTGGTTCGACAGGTCCCTACAGACTTATCTATGGAGGAGTTTGCCACAAATGCACTCTTACCTCCGGGATGCGGTAACATAATTAAGGCAAGAAGACTGAGTAGGAAAAATGTTGAAGATGGTAAAGTGTCATGGGTCCCTACCCAATCTGTTGTGGTAACTTTCTTAGGCCAATCTCTCCCTTCAAAAATTTTTCTATACTATACATCTCTTCCTGTAGAGTTATATAACTTCCCTACCACCCAATGCTATGCTTGTTGTAGATATGGACACACAAAAGCAGCATGTAGGTCAAAGCCCAGGTGCTTCCGTTGCTCTAAGGAACACTTAGGTGACTCTTGCGAAGTAACTGAGTCAGGGGCATCCTGCGCTCATTGTTTGGGACGTCACTTTGCAACTAATAGATCCTGCCCAGAGCAGGAAAGGCAAAGATCCATAAAAGTGGTTATGGCACAGCAAAGTATTTCCTATGTGGAGGCCTGTGCCCAATTTCCTACTGTTTCCCGACCCTACTCTGAAATTGCTCAGGTACAGCACGCCCATTCACTCTCACTCCAAGCCTCACAGAAACGAGTTTCTGAAATCTCACCCACCCACTCTCATCATTCTCAGCCTAACCATTCGTCGGTTAGAACTATTTATACGACTCCTCGTCCTAGAGCCCCACTGGGCAAGTCTTATGATAAAGTTGCCCATAGAGACCTTGTTTCCACTCCTGTGTCGTCCATGCCGAATGGCTGCGCAATAATTGAACCGGGCACAAGTGTGCAAAATGACTCTATGATACAGACTCTCCTTTCCCTAGTCATTGATATCATCTTAATGAATCCTCAACAACTACCGTCCAACGTTGCCCAAAAACTTACCCAACTCCTATCTTTTAAAACCCACCATGGATCAGTTGATCATCTTACAGTGGAATACCCGGAGCGTGCGATCTAAAAAGCACGATCTGGTCCACTTAATAAATAAATTCCAAGCATCTGTCATTGCCGTCTCGGAGACGTGGCTTAGATTGGGATCCCATTTTCGGATCTCGGGCTATTCCTGTTTCCGGGACGACGGGCCAGATGGGTATGCAGGGAGCGCCTTGTTTATAAGACGTTCTCTACCATTTTCCCAAATCCCTCTTCCTGCCTACCCTGGCATCAATATTGTATGTGTTAGAGTCTATGATATATCCTTCGTATCTATATATATCCCATATCCTAACTCCTCCATAATCCCTGATATCTTATCTCTTCTTTCATCTATTCCTCTTCCTATGGTTGTCATGGGTGACTTTAATGGTCATAATACCGTATGGGGGCATAGCCATACGGATTTGTTTGGCCACTCACTACTAGATGTCTTTGATGATACTAATTTATGCTTATTGAATGATGGTTCTCCCACCCGCAGAGTTCTCCCTTCCCAAAATCTGAAAAGCGCCGTTGACCTTTCCCTCTGCTCCCCCTCTTTAATGTCAATAACTTCCTGGAAGATTCTGCCATCGACATATGGTAGCGACCACTTCCCTATATCAATGTCCATTTTTCTTCCAAATGGCATTGTTCCTTTCAAAAACTTTTGCCCTTTACTGAAATATAAGCTTTCAGGAGCTGATTGGTCGTCGTTCTCAGCTGCTCTGGACCGTAAGTTAGATTCCGATGCAATAGATCCATTCGCTTCACCCCTTGCATCCTACAATACATTTATTGGCAATATCATTTCTTGTGCTAATCTCCATATCCCGCTTAAAAAGCCAGCTGGTGACTTTAGAGTTTCTACCCCTTGGTGGGACTCTGAGTGTTCTGCGGCAGCAGCAGAAAGGAGAGAGGCTGAAAAGTCTTACGGTAGATCTATGTCCGTTCAATGTTTCCAAGACTACAAGAAATCTGCAGCAAAATTCCGTAGGCTGACTGCCAGAAAAAAAAAACAAGGGTGGATTAGTTTTTGCGAGAATTTAGCTCCAGGATCCTCTTCATCGCTTGTCTGGAAACAGATAAGGAGATTTAGAGGGTCTTGCAATACGAAAAACACGGCAACTAACGGTTCACCTTTGTGGCTGGAGGCCTTTTCGGACAATTTGGCTCCATCTTTTGTACCTTGCTTAGCTTCAATCCCATCCCCTCCTGTTCTATTACCGTCACAAAATCCTTTTGACTATCCATTTTCCTCTAATGAACTTTTCTTAGCTCTTGATGGGCTAACTGACTCTTCCCCTGGCATCGATGGCATCCCATACTCCTTCATTAGAAATTCATCAGATAAAGCCAAGACAGTTTTTCTAACTATAATCAACTCCTTCTTAGATTCTGGTACTGTTCCTGTTCAATGGAAATCCCAAGTAGTCATCCCCATACTTAAACCTGGAAGGGTACCTGGTGATCCAAACAGTTATAGGCCAATTGCGTTATCTTCTGTTATGGCAAAAATAGCTGAATATCTGGTGAAACAGAGACTAGAATGGCTGGCTGAAAATGGGTCATTGATGGCCCGTTCTCAATTTGGCTTCAGGAAGGGTATGAGCACTATGGACAGCCTTAGCCTTCTAACTACAGACATCCAGACAGCGTTCATTAAAAGAAAATATGTAGTTGGTGTATTTCTTGATATAACTGCTGCCTATGACAACGTTCTGCTCCCGGTTCTCAGGAGTAAGCTCTCCCAGCTGAGAATACCCGAGAAGCTTGTCCGTTTCATCCATAGCATGTTAGTGGAAAGATCAGTCATTATCAAGTCCGATTCAGGTTTTCTTCCCCCTAGAACTGTCTGGAAAGGCCTACCCCAGGGTTCAGTCCTTAGTCCTCTTCTCTACGGTCTATATACCTATGATCTCGATCAAACTGTAGTATCTTTTTGTGAGGTATTGCAGTACGCCGATGATCTAGTCATATACATCTCATCTTCATCTGTTGAGAAAGCAACTAGTCGCCTTAACTCGGCTTTGGAATACCTTGCTAATTGGTTAGGTGAACATGGCTTATCTCTCTCCCCCTCCAAAAGCTCGGTAGTAGTTTTCACTAAAAAAAGAACCATCCCTCTTGTCAAAATTTTTGTTAATAATGAAATCATCCCTCAATCCAATGACGTCAAATTTCTGGGTATATGGCTGGATTCCAGAATGACAGGTTCCTCTCATTTCCCCAAAGTTGGACAGAAATGTGAAAAGAACATTAATATTCTCCGTTCCCTTTCTGGGGTATGGTGGGGATCCCACCCATACTCTCAAAAACTACTCTACAACGCTATAATTCGTACTCATTTTGACTATGGTTCCTTTCTTCTTAGTACCTGCAATAAATATAATATAGAAAAATTCCACAGACTCCATTCCAAATGTCTGCGTATTATCCTAGGCGCTATGAAACCCTCACCTATCAATGCTATGCAGGTAGAATGTGGGGAGCCTCCCTTGAATTTGCGCAGACAATTTCTCTCGGACAGATTTCTTTTTAAGCTTGTCCAAAATTCCAACCATCCTCTCCTTCCTAAATTAGATTTACTCCTCAAATTATCCGGCAATTCGGATAAAATTTCCTGCCTCCTCCTTAGTTATAAATCATTCACCAATCTTCCAAACCCTGTAGTCCAATTCCCAACCAATCCTCTTTATCTTACCCCGTATGACGCGTTAATTTACCGCCCAAATATCCTTTCGCATTTCGGCGTAGACAAAGAGTGTGTTGATGCTCGAAAAACTTTTAACACCATCTTAGATCAGCGTTTTCACGAATGGCTCTCTATCTTCACTGATGCATCAAAAATGGCTCCGGACAGTGCGGTTGGTGTGGCAGTATGGATTCCCTTCACCAAAATTTGTCTCAGCTACAAATGCCCTTCCTCTACTTCGGTATTCACTGGAGAAGCTCTGGCTCTCCTAGAAGCCGTACGGTTCGTATTGTCCCATAACTTAAATAAATCCATCATCTTTTCTGACTCTAAGAGCTGCCTTCAAGCAATCCTTTCCAATCCATTCCGTCGTCAATCCCAATTTCCCTTAATTTTCAAGATTAAAAAAGCCCTCTTGGACTGCCACCACCGAAATATACAAGTGACCTTGGCCTGGGTCCCTGGTCACTCAGGTATTCCCGGCAATGAGTCAGCTGACTCGTGTGCCAAAGCTGCCTCTCAAATTGGTTCCGTAGACCACTACAAAACCTTTTCCCATGACCTATGCCTGCTTGCCAAAAGTCGACTTGTGAAATCATGGAATATTATCTGGAATTCCTCAAAAACTGAAAAAGGAAAATATTATGCTGACATTCAGCCTGAGATTCCTCCCATCCCATGGTTCTTCAAGTTCCCCAAGGCCAACAAGGCGACAACGTCAACTATTTGTCGTTTAAGACTGGGTTTTTCCTGCACTCCCGTTTTCCTAACGAAGCTCAGGATCAGGAATTCTTCGTTGTGTGAATGTGGCCTCGACGAGGGCGATTTGAACCATATCTTTTTCTCCTGCCCTAGGATGCGTCACTCCCTGTATGACATTCTCCCTCCTGAAGTTCCTCGTCCTACAACCTTTAAATGTCTTCTTCTCTTCACCTTTTCTCCCATAATGAACTATATATTATGTAAATATGTACAAATGAACAACATAAAACTGTAAATAGTAGTATATGTTACTAACATTTTTACTGGTAAATACTGTGTTTTTGTCCTACTAATATTGTGTTGTCTTATATGTTTGTGTTGTCCCTTTTTCAGGTTGATCACCTAGGTCAAAGGATTTTTGTTTTCATATCATCAGCCATAGTCTTGTTTACCAGTTTCCACTCCTTGGTTCATGACTCTACCTTACGGACACTGGCAGAATTGTGGCCAATAGCTACAAAGGCCAAAAACTAAGAAGTGAAGTGAAGTGGACTATAAGACACCTATTGGTATTTGGCGACAGTTTTTGAAATTTGAGGGTTTAGTAGCTACCCAGGCGGGCGTTATTAGACAATCCTCTACCACCATGAGCTATGGTTTCCTCAAGATGTTTTCTTTCAGCGAAAGCTCAGGCCGATTTTAAAGTCGGATAGGTGGTGATCGAACCCGCGTCGATTGATGCGGAATCCGGCCTCACTACCCGCTGCTCCATCATCACTCAGAGCCCAAGATGGTATAACCTTAATACAAGTGTAGCATAACATACGTCCATACGACATAGTAAGATATATTATAATATTATTTAATCCTTAATCTTATATAGATTTTTTTTTTTAAATCTGATCCAAATAAAAAAAATTGCCCAAGTCATTTTCGACATTATTTGAAATACACTTTTAAAAATTCTATTAAAATCCGTCCAGTACAGTTTCAAATAATTTGAATCATTTCTTATTGTAGCGAACTTTTGAAAGTTACACACACGTTTTTTCGAAAAGTATTGTTGTATATATGTATATATTTACTAGCTGGCGCCCGCGGCTCCGTCCGCCTTTCATATGTTCCGTGCATATGACGTTTCATTTATAGCTAATTAAAAAAAAAAAACAAATGAATGAATAAAAGTAAGAGTATTTTGTTTTTATTAGCGGAAAAAAATGTATATAAGCGTAAATTGAAGTGGTAAATGTACAAAAGAGTGAATCGAAAAAAAAAAAATGAGAGGATCGGTGGAATCCAAAAATACCTACCTGTCTACTACTAATACTGCGTTGAAAGGTATTAGTCCTATCCCGATATGTTCAGTAGTTGTGAGGTGATGGTGCGTCAAAGGAATAATAAACAAACAAATTGAGAAAACATGGCGAAGGGCTCATAGAATTTGAAAAATATATAGCCTATAACCATCTACGATTAATTCCGCGTCGAATGGTTGCGGTTTCACGCTGATCGGTCCAGTAGTTTTCGAGTTTACCTCGGACAAGAAAACAAACTTTGCTTATATTGTATATACATAGATAGATATATTACTTACCTGAGAAACGGGTGTCGCCGTTTGTCCCGGAGTCGCAGCCAGGACGTACTGCTGCTGTCTAACGCCGCCGACCTGAATACACATTAATATGAGGGGTCGTTCAACAATTACGTGAGCAGAATTTAGACATTTTTAACCTCCCATCCCTTTGTCAGGAATAGTAAACTAAGCTCTTACCCTCCCCCGTTGATCACGTAGCCATCATAGGGGACCGAGGGCTTTTGATGACATGGAGGAAACGGGGTCTATGTTTTGCTTGCTTTTGATGACATGGAGAATACGGGTCTATGTTTTGCTTACTTTTGATGACACGGAGGATATGAGGTATATGTTTTACTTACTTTTAATGACATGGAGGATATGGGGCTCTATGTTTTGCTTACTTTTGATGACATGAAGGATACGAGGGTCTATGTTTTGCTTACTTTTGATGACATGCAGGATACGGGGGTATATGTTTTGCTTACTTTTGATGACATGCAGGATACGGGGTATATGTTTTGCTTACTTTTAATGACATGGATGATATGGGGTCTGTGTTTTGCTTACTTTTGATGACATGCAGGATACGGGGGTATATGTTTTGCTTACTTTTGATGACATGCAGGATACTGGGGTATATGTTTAGCTTACTTTTAATGACATGGATGATATGGAGTCTGTGTTTTGCTTACTTTTGATGACATGCAGGATACGGGGGTATATGTTTTGATTACTTTTGATAACATGGAGGATACGGGGTTTATGTTTTGCTTACTTTTGATGACATGCAGGATACTGGGGTATATGTTTTGCTTACTTTTAATGACATGGATGATATGGAGTCTGTGTTTTGCTTACTTTTGATGACATGCAGGATACGGGGGTATATGTTTTGATTACTTTTGATAATATGGAGGATACGGGGTTTATGTTTTGCTTACTTTTGATGACATGCAGGATACTGGGGTATATGTTTTGCTTACTTTTAATGACATGGATGATATGGAGTCTGTGTTTTGCTTACTTTTGATGACATGCAGGATACGGGGTATATGTTTTGCTTACTTTTAATGACATGGATGATATGGGGCTCTATGTTTTGCTTACTTTGGATGACATGGAGAATACGCGGTCTATGTTTTGCTTACTTATGATTACAATGAAATAGCAATGTCACAATTTGAACTATTGACGCACTATTGAAGTGAGTTTCTGGTGTGATTTTGGCCCGTCATTTAATACTCAATGGTATTAATTCATTAACTTGCAGTATATAATTCTATATCGTGTAATTTTTTTAGCGTTTTACATTATATAGTCTGTGATAGTGTGCAGAAATGTATCGCACAGTAAATAATTACACGTCTCATCACATCACATTGTTAGATCAATACGTATTTGTAAAATAATATCAAGTAGGTCCTAAATAACTTGTATTCAAGGCCGTAATAAATTATTACAAAAAAGGATGTATAAATCACCTGGTGAATTTGCTGCGGCTGCTGCTGTATCGTCTGCCTGTGTTGGTTCTCCTCGACCACCACTTGATCCATGTACGTGTTGCCTGTAAAAAAAAAAAAAAAATAATAAAAAAATTACTAACTAAAATTAGATTACCAGTAATTATTGTTCATTAAGTCCCGTCATTTCATGTGTCTGTATGTTTGAGCGAAATAGTGGACTGTATTTGGTGTGATGCAAACGATACGCTAACGGGGACGACAAATTTAGGATAGGAGAGATGGGTACTTACGTGAGATGATGCCGATGCGGGGATTCTTCCACGGATCCAGATTAATGGCGTTCACGATCAAGATTAGGTACACTTCATACACTTATCACTAGGTGGTATGTACGTGCGCACGAGTTTACGATAACCATCAACGAAAAGCGATATAACGACGAGTCAACGACGAATGCAACTAGAGAGAGTGCCACGTACATCTCACAGGGAAGATATTGGAGCGGGGGGGGGGGGGGGGGGGGGGGGGGCAAGCGGGGGGTCGGGGGTGAATTTAGGGATGGGACATTAGCGTATACTATTTGCAAACACCAATCGACAATTACGCGCAACCAATTATGTTCAATATTATATGTCGATTAACTGAGGCAAACTGTTTGCTAATTTTATTATAATAGTTTCGTGTGATTAGAATAATCGCATATAAAAAAAAAATCCGACTTGTAGCTTGTCTTGATACGCAGCATTATTTAAAACTAGATGAAAACCCGGCTTCGTTCGGGTGAAACGTGACTCATAATACACAATATTTTACGAAATATAAGTAGATAGGAAATGTAACTTCACTGTAACGTGTGAATCGGCACTGGTACGTGTGAATCGGCCTTGACGAACTCAAGCGACAATATGGCGACTGACATTTACACCATTCGAATTTAATAAAATACTCGACAATCATCCGAATATTTCGTATATATGTTATCGTCAACTCGAAATCATTATTTTTTGAGTCTACCGATTACCCCTTGACCGTATTATTGATATGGGTTTGATACGACAGACCCCAGATTAAAGTAATTGGTGACCCCTTATAGTTATAGAATCCGTGTGTAGTACCTGTATTGTTCGTGGTATTATTGGTAGAGTTATTGTCACATCCGAAGAGGCAATGCTGCACGGTCCATCTCGGCTCGAACGGTATGTGCGTTTTTTCACCTATAATTAATAATCAAAATAAAAAAAAAAAAAAAAAACCACATTAAATCGGAAATAATGATGCTGATTATATTTTTATCATCTCGTCAAAAATAAAAAAATGGAGGGGGGGGGGGGTAAAATGGCAAAAATATTGAATACGTATAACTTGCATTACGGCCATTGTGGAGCACGTACACGCGTCGTGACGCCATAATGACGTGTGACGTCATATTATACCATAGTGTCTTCTCTTTAGGATGAAATTGAAATTTTTTATAATTTCGTTTTTTTTTTTTCCAACAGTTATTCTTTGATGCGATGATGTTGTTTTTTTTTCACACACAATGGCGCAGTTGTATTATACGGTACGATTGTCGCTCTGAGGTCTCGGGTTCGATCCCCGGAGTCTGGAATTTGTGCCCGATACGGCGACAGGCTCGTCCCCTGTCACATCTGACACGGAACTAAGCTCGGCGGAATGCGAGTAGTGTAGTTCGCTACATCACCTCTGCCTAACCCTTCGGGGACAACAGGCGTGAGTTTATGAATAAAAAAAGAACATCCAATAGTGTAAATAGGGTGACCTTTGTTATTAATGAACGATCTCTATCCCATTTAGAATCCCTTACTCTGTCTCTATTCGGTCTCTTTCTCTCTCACTCTCTATCTCACCTTGAGCTCCGTCGTCAGCATGAGTATGTGCCTGCAGGGGAGACGGAACACCTTGCTGAAGAGACACGAACACTCCTGAGTCGACGTCCCATACTTGCATATGTCAGAATTACTGTTCCTCCTGTTCGTTCAAACACATAAACGGACATTTAAACAATCGTCTACGTTAATAAAATTATAAAGGGGAAAGATTTGTATTTTTGTGTGTAACGAATTAAATTATAAACTACTGGACCGATTTGGATGAAGGTTTAGTATGTTTAGTTTCAAATCCACGGAGTGACATAGGATAGTTTTTATTCCGAACATCCGACGAGTAAAATCGCGGAGATCAGCTAGTATCTTATAAATTGTTTTTCCAAATAGAATCCTAATAAAGATATTTTTGTATCAAGAATTTTTTTTATTTGCATAATTATAAACAGTGCGTTAATTAAATAGAGATATGAAATAATCTTCATATTTCACGTTAAAAACTCAGTCGCCATTATGTACACCCGCGTGACGTCACTATATAGTAAACGTCACTTGTAGTTCTCGTTATGTGTGCTATGTGCATAAGTGGACGTATGTGTGTTATAATGATACATATTAAAAATTTTGAACTCGAAATTATTAAACAAGTCCTTTCGCCCCAAATAATTAAGTAAACATTGTGATAATTATCAACAAAATAAAATAGAGTTTAATAAGTAAGTATTGCTCACCCCCCACAAACCACCCCATCCCCCATGTTACAGAAAAATAAGCAAAACAAATAGAAAATTGACGCCTATGTAATATTTGAAAAACCCCTATGTTATGTTGGTGTATGTGTACAAGGGTGTATAAATATGTATGAGGCTATGTATGACTGTGTCTATGAACATGCGTGTAAGTGTATCTTTGGGTGTTCGTGTATGAACGTGTATGACTGTGTGTATGAACCTGTGTAAGTGTATGTGTATTTATGTATGAACATGTATGACTGTGTGTATGAACATGTATGACTGTGTGTATGAACCTGTGTAAGTGTATGTGTGTATGAACCTGTGTAAGTGTATGTGTGTGTGTTTGTGTATGCACTTGTATGACTGTGTGTATGAACCTGTGTAAGTGTATGTGTATTTGTGTATGAACATGTGTGTAAGTGTATCTTTGGGTGTGTTTGTGTATGCACTTGTATGACTGTGTGTATGAACCTGTGTAAGTGTATTTGGGTGTGTGTTTGTGTATGAATGTGTATGACTGTGTGTATGAACCCGTGTAAGTGTATGTGTGTATGAACATGTATAAGAGTATGTGTGTTTGTGTAAGAAAATGTATACATGTGTGTATGAACACATGTATGAGGGTGTGGTATGAACATGTACATGTGCGCATGTGTATGACATGTATGAGTCTGTGTATAGACATGGACGAGTGTATGTTACCTGCCAGCACGGTCGTCGAGGCAGCGCTGCGCCAGCTTCGTCTGGTGGCTCATCAGGTTGTAAGCGTACTGCGTAATCGTGTCCGTCGGCGATTGCTTCAGCGTCTCCGTGTCCTTGGAAATATACAAACATAGCAACATTGTTGTTGAGGACAGCGAGTATTAGAGCGAGACAGAGCGAACAATCCCGGGTCAGCAGAACTCCCCTAGCTCTTAGGACACAATCACAGATCAGTCAGTCGGACTTGAGCTTTCACCCCGGACGGTTGCCTAAGGATAATCATATCCTCTGCGGAAACATATTTCTATTAAACCTATTAAAAGTTCCCCGCGATTAATAAGTTCTTTTTTTTAAAAAAAAAAAACCATTCTTAATACTTCCTATAACAGACAGGCAGTATCGCCGTCTCGCTCTAACCCGTCGCATCAATAAGGAGCGCTCGCAGTTAAAGAGAGCGCTTGAGGGGAGGGTTTGCGCGCGCAATGTGAGCTCCTTAACCCCTTGAACACCTACCTGGCGTTTACGCCAGCTTTCCATTGTTTTATTTTTATGCGTACTGGACACATTAAAGATCGAGCCAACTGTTACCAATTTACAGTTTCAACAAAATATTACAAACAGATACTTCAATGTTATTTATATATGTAGATATGTAAAATTCTATTTTTTTTTCTATGGTTTATTATCTCATCTTACCCTAAGTCTATTTATGGCAAAAGTTCTCCTCTCTTCCTCGAGTTGGTTCGCCATTGTGAAGAATAAAGAGACGAACTCATCGGGCTGCATCGGGGTCCGGACCAGGTTCTGGAACTTAGACGCCAGCCTCTCCAGACCCTGGATAAATATTAAAATATCAATACCCTCAATTAAATTATTATGAAAGGTATATATTGTATGGGCTTAAAAGAAATACCGCACATCAGTAAATGAAAAAAAGAAAATAGTCTATTAACACGTAATATAACTCCTGGCATAAACAATATATTACAACACAAAAGCTATGCCTGAAATCACACTGATTATAGGTATTAGTTCTAACTATATAAATATAATTTTTTTAATTCTTAATTTAGACTGTTTACTACTCTTTTGTAAAAAAAACCGGACTATAGGGGGTACTCATAGGCCTATTAATATGTAAGATTATAATTAAGACAATGACAGAGAAGGTAAGGAGCCGGTCTATCTTGGTATGGGCATGTGATGCGGAGGGAGGAAGGAGGATGTTGTAAGAAAGAATTGGATATAAATGTGGACGGGAATAGGGGAACGGGGAAGACCAAAGAAAATATGGATGGACTGTGTGAAAGATGATACGCTTAGAGTGTGAATGTCGATGTGATCTTAAATAGATATGAATGGAAGAGGAAGACATTTTGCACAGAACACAAATAAAAATGGAATAAGGGGAGGGAGATGATGATTACTGTACCTTATGTAACACATTAGTATAGTTGTCGGCTTCGAGCCAAGAGTCGAATTTACTTATTGGCCCTTGGGGTCGGGTCAGCGTTTCCCACAGCCTCAGGGTACCAGCACCGGTTCCAATGATACCACGTTTTTAACACCTGAACGAGTACACAAATATATTAATTAATATTCAGAAATATTTTTAACCCCTTGAGCACTAACTTGGCGTTTACGCCAGCTTTCCATTGTTTTCCTATTGTCTCATTTTTATGGGTACTCGGGCACATTAAACAAGTTTAGTGGAAATAATCTATACTTAAAAATACTATGCAGGCGTTCAGAATCACAACAGAACTCGTTTCGATAATTTAATTTTCTCTGTCAGTCTGTTTGTTAATTTGTCCGCCAATCACGCAAAAAACTATTAAACCGATTTCGATGCAGTTTGGTATGGTAGTAGTTTACACTGTATATTAACATCTAGCATTTACATATATATATATATATATATCATTATATCAAGTACAACAATGAATATTTGAAATGAATGTAGGATGTATGAATTGATTTCCTTTTCCGATTGTAACTGACAAGGTGTGTATTCTCTATGGGCTGGCCGTGACGTCGATATCGACAACTTTTTTTTACTTCTTACCAAACTTATGCTGTTGAAGGGCCTTTACAATTTCATCGAGCTTTGGGGGTGAGTGCTGAAGGCTTCATCACCCGGAATTTGATCCTAGCTAATCCCTACATTTTTTATTCTTAAATATTAATAATAAAAAAAGTTCCTTAGGGGACCTTCGACAAGTTTGGGAATCCCTGCTGTAGTAGGTGCTAATGTAATTTCCTCACTTGTATTTGCACTGCGGTGATATCGCCTCGTAGTAAGGCGAGGGCGTAGGTTTTAGCGCGAGACGCGACGTCTGACGTGTCCAGTGAGGGTTCGACCTGACTGCAGAGCTGTGCCGCTGCGCCGGCCGCCTGCCACACGCTGCAGGTGACGTGAGCGGACGGAAACGCCGTCCTAACGACCTACACACCGATAATAACACTTTAGTGAAAAAGTGCCAACACTTCGCGGGCATGATGCGATGACGGCTCAGTGGATTCCTTGTCACTGGACGCGGGTTCAAACTAGGTATCGAGCTCTAAAATCAGCCTCACCTTTACCGGTGAAGGAAACCATAGCGCATGGTGGTAGCGCATGCCCGTATACGTACCCACCACCCTGAAGTTAGAAAACCTGTCGCCAAATACCAATAGGTATATAACGGCAGTATCACTTGAAAACCAGTACCCCTAGGTTTAATATGTTTACCACCCTGGACCATATCATCACTTAACATCAGGTGAGCTTGTAGTCAAAGCACTGAGTTTTTATATCGTGTTAAAAAAAAAACATGGAGTGGGCGAGGTTATCGGCCGCCTAAATAGAGATGAGAATCCTTTCCGAGAAAGGTCGATTTTTAAATCGATTCGAATCTAAGCTTGATGTAGCGATTCATAAAATATCGAGGACCAAAAGATCGTTATAATAGACTATCGATTATTAGAGTATCCTTTATGTTTTCTATTAACTGATGATTATCTGTAAATGGGCAAAGATAAAAACAGTCCAGTTGCTTCTTTTTTTTCTTTAGTTGCTATTAACGACGACATTTAGTTCTGTCGATAAAAAAATTTGAAAATAGTTTTCGACATAAATGATGACTATAGTAGTCAAATTTCGACAACTGGAAGAATACTGTTTACGAACAAAAAGTCAAATTTAACAAATCGATAAAAGATCGATCTCTTGTGAAACGATTAAACAAAATCGGTATTTTTGAAGAATCTTTTCCCCGTCCCTAATCAGGTGACAGATTAAAATAGCTTTCTAGATAAGAGTGTTAGATTATACGATAAAGTTCGAAAGCACATTACCCCGTTTACCGGACAATAAGTTCAAGGTAGTTTTAATTTGCAAAGGTTATTTACAGGGTGGGGTCATTCGTTATGTGAACGATGGCGATGTCTGCAAGTGACATCCTTCTCTGTGCATCTACTAATAATCTTTGTAACTATTAGTTAATGTCTTACGGTATTTTGCTGTGGGGTACAGAGGTAGACACCATTTTTACGTTATAAAAGAGAGCTGTTCGAGCAATATATAATATGGGACCTTGCGAATCTCTAAAGAACAAGTTTCAAGAATATGATATCTTAACTTTGCCATCCCAATACATCTTCGATAACTTAATGCATATTCGTAACAAATTTAGACAAACTCGATCTAGTGAATGATCGTCATAATTTTAATACTAGAAGTAAAGACAAGTTGTCCGGAACCACGCTTTAGGTTAAGTAAGTGTAATAAAACCTTTATAGGTAATAGTATTCGGTTTTACAATAAGATCCCAAGTAACATTACCGATTTACCTGACAATAAGTTCAAGTATTATGTCAAGCAAGTTTTAATCTCAAAAGGTTATTACAGGGTGGATCATTACGTGAACGATAGTGATGTCTGGAATTAACCCACATCTCTGTGCACACCCGCTAACATTAGTTAAGACTATGATTTGTATAGTTTCTTATATGACAAAAAAATGATATATATTATATTTCAAAAAATAAAAAGAACCAGATCGAGTTTCTCGCCTGCGCTCTTCTCGATTGGGTCGTTTTCCGAACCGGTGGTAGTGTTTTAGACGTACATAAGCGCCTTAATTGAATAAAGATGTTTTTGATTTTGATTAGTTAACGTTCATAAAAAAAACGTGAAAAATATTAAAAAAAATAACAACAATATCGAGTTTCTTGCCGGTTCTCCTCGCTGTTGTTTTCCGAAGCGGTGTTAGAATTTTGTACGTTCATAAGGGTCTAAATAGAACGAAGTGTTTTTATTTTTATTTAGAGATATTAACTTATAAAAAAAAAACAGCATATTGTAAAAAAAAATAGGCAGCCCTGGGACCAGCTGACAGAAGCTGTTTTATAATATAAAATTATCAGAATTATAACCTAACATATAACATTCGTCTGGTTTTTATATCTATTGGTTGTTCCGAGAAATAATTATGAAATTTTTCATAGAGTTTATTCAACTCACAACACTTAAAATAGGCTGCGGAAAATATACATTTTAACATCTTGACAGACCGTAGCATGTTGACGCTTGACGTCATAGCATGGGTAACACGAATCTATATATATATTTCCCCTATTGAGATTCACTCAACGTATCTAAAGAAGTTTTAATTTTAAATAATAAATTTTGATTTTATGTGATTCTATTTTAAACTAGCTCTGTACACGCGGCTGCGTCCGCTGTTCATATATCCTATTTTTTTTATACGAAACCCAATTTTTTATTATATTAGTAAATATTTCTCATAAATTCAAGCTTTTGCCGGAAAAAAAAACTGTACATTGAATCGGATTTTATAAAAAAAATTATGGGTTCTATCTACCAAAAAAGTCCTGTCAAAAGCCCGGAACAAACAGACAGACAGACAAAAATTTAAAAAAATTGTAATTTTATTACGATTACCGTATATATCCGTATAAAAAAAAGAATAATTTCGCCATTACAAACAGACACTGCAACAATTTTATTTATTAGTGTACATTGGTTATGTGTTTTGACCTCGACTGTACCGCAAGTAACAGTGTACACTCACCTGTTGCGATTTAGTGGGGTCACATACGACACAACGGACCTGCCTCCAGGCGGGATTGCACGACTTGAACGTTTCCAGGAGCCAAGTCAAATCCTCGCCGATCAACGTCGATATACCTAGGAAATTTAAGAGGATGTCCTAGCGGCATTTATTCCATACGTACTTATCCCCCTGTTCCCTCCCTGGATAATAGCATTACGGTAAATATTTTTTTATAACAAAAAATATATATCCACCGCCGCCGTGCCCGTGCGTTTTGATCCCCCCCCCCCCCCATAAATTAGTTATTGGATAAACTAAGTCTTTGAAAATGGAAAAAAAATGCTCGATTTTTACCTTCATTTCCAGACAAAATTGATGGATAAAAATTAAAAAAAAAAAAGATTCTAAAAGTAAAAAAAAAAAATCGGTTCAGTTCTGGAGGAGGGGGAAAGGGTTACTACGAAGTGATGTTTTCGTGCATTTCGCAAAATAAGCCCGAGCTGCAGTTAGTTGTCTCTTTCGTGTTCCATCGCCCCTTCCTTTAGGGCGCAACCCGATTTTTTAAATAACCACTTACCCCCATGCCCTATTAAAACAAAAATTATTTATTGCACCTAACAACAAAAAAAATAAATTAATCTAGTTTAAATAACATTTTGACTTTTTTTTTTTACTGTTAGCAGCAAAAATGCGTTTATTATCATATCAGCCGGCAATGGCGGTCCATTGGGAGGGGGAGTCGTAGAGGTCATGACCCCTTCCCCCAAAATCGTACACGTCGAATTGACAAATGTTTTAAAAATAGACAAATCACCTAAAATAAATTACTAATTTTCAACTGAACATGTCAATTACCTATAAAAATGAAACAATAGGAAAACGATGGAAAGCTGGCGTAAACGCCAGGTTAGTGCTCAAGGGGTTAAAACGTCAAAACTCTATGTTCTCGAGCGTGAGCGATAACGCCCCCATTGTGGGACCCAGAGAAAATTAGGAGGCATTGAGATAAATCAAAAGAGCCGTCGAGTCAGATTAAACATATAGTCTAAAAAAACGACAAAAAAAAAATTAAGATTGGAGACTCCAGAGCAAGTGGGCAGTGGGAAAAAAAAAAGGTTGAGAAACTGTGCTCTAAGCAGCGAAATCAAATAATTCATAACACCCCAGAATATAACCATTTACAAAGTCTTTGGCAACGGCCGCACCTGACTTCCACTGGTGGGCATAGGTGATATGTATTTTATGTGTAATGAAACGACCGGTTGGACAAACAGCTAGTTTATTACTAAAGATATGTTATGCGCGGGAGCGGGGAACGCGCTCGCATACATGTCAATAGGTCTCCCAAAAAATCACCTTCACCAGGTCGTCGATCCACCATGTTGGGGGAGGGGAGGGGGGGAGGGGAGGGGGGAGGTACACGGCAGCCATTCGAGAACCCGTTAGCTCCACCGGGCATCGGTTCCACACGCGATGTCACGCCCAGCCCATTGTCATTTTCGTTTGGTAATCCCTCGGGCAATGTCGGTCGCTATGGTTCTCCTGCGGATCTCCTCATTGCACTGAGTTACTAGCTGTTTTCCCGCGAATCCGTTCGCTTCCGGACGGACAGACACACAGACGGCTCGGATTACGCATTGCTCATCTTTGATGACAATTGGGAGGGTGTGTCTTAATGGTAATTCCATTCACAATATTTACTTAATAATCTTCCCTTTTTTTTTTTGTTCTATATTATGCCAATTCTTATGTAAACATGGGGGAGGAGGGGGGGGGGGGGGGGGGGAAGGGTGTACTATTATCGACGAGGAAGTGGTGGGTTGGGAATGACCAAAATGTTGGTACCGTATATAATGTAAGGGTTAGATACCATAGTTAGAAGCGATCTTACAAAAATAAATACATAAGCAAATAAGCAACTCACCAGCGCTGACGATGACGGACTTTCCGTTTCCGTCCTCCGCTAAGAACAGAGTCACGTTGTGTCTGACGCTGGCGTTGCCGTTAGCTCCTATACTTTGTAACGTGCTGTTAAATTCTATACCTGAAAATAGTATTATATATTGTAACACTACGACTTGTTACTCGCGTCTTTGCTTGCTTTTAAGGCATAAAAAAAACGTCAAGTTTCCGTCCTCCGCTAAGAACAGAGTCACGTTGTGTCCGACGCTAACGTTACCGTTAGCTCCTATAGTTTGTAACGTGCTGTTAAATTCTACACCTGAAAATAGTATTATATATTGTAACACTACGACTTGTTACTCGCGTCTTCGCTTGCTTTTAATTCATAAAAAAAAAACGTCAAGTTTCCGTTCTCCGCTAAGAACAGTCACTTTGTGTCTGACGCTAGCGTTACCGTTAGCTCCTATAGTTTGTAACATGCTGTTAAACTATTTATCTGAAAATAGCATTATATATTGTAACACTACAACTTGTTACCCATGTCTTCGCTTGCTTTTATTGCATCAACAACAAAAACAAAATTTTAGAAAACAATATTTTATAATCTGATCAGATATAAATAAATTATAAGAATGTTCATTTTATCCTATAGAATATATATATATACTAATAAATAAAATAGTGTCCGTTTGTAATATCAAAATATTGTTTTTTACTACATACATATCAATGTATAAACGGCAAATATATACAAAAATAAAACAATTTTTAAAATGTTGTCTTGATTGTTCGGATCAGAACTTAATCTCCGGAAACGGCTGTACCGATTTTAACGGGACTGTTTCTGGCAGATAGCTGAAGTTAAGGCGCACAACATAGGCCACATTTATTTTTGTCAAATTATTAGGGTTCTGCATTAAAAAAATAATAAAAACCCACATTAAATTAGGAACAAAGTCGACTTCAATATATAGTTTTACTTGCAAGTGTTTGAAATTGGGAGAAATATCTATGATTTAGGACCTGTATAAAAACTGAAGTTCGTTATTTATTGTTTCTTTTTTTTTATTATTATTAATAATTATATATTACGCGATGAGGAATGGAAATAACAAATATACGAGGGGCGGGCGGAGTCGCGGGATCGGATAGTTCATCATCAAAAACCAAGTTTTAACCTGTTTCAATGCAAAGGAACTGAGGCACGGCATCGAATGCTAACTGCATGCTCGGAGTCGTCAGGTAAACGCATTGTATGCACCCAGACTGGGAGTGGAGAAGTTTCACTCCAGCATCTGGAAAAAAAAAAAATACCGGACTAACCTCTGTGAACCTTTTTTTTTTTTTTGACGGGGGGAAATGCATTTACGCACTACCCTTATCTGTTGTATTTGGAGGATCCAAGTCCCCTAAATACAATAGATAAGGGGGCACGGAGTGACGAGTTCCGTGCCAGTGTGGGACTCACCCGGGCGAGCGGGACTCACCCGGGCGAGTGGGACTCACCCGGGCGAGAACCTCTGTGAACCTGGCAGCGGACTTACGAAGTTTTTTTTTAAATTACCATCGGACCGTACGTCGCTTGTACCGTAAACAAAAAAACTTTTTTATAGTTTTCCAAATTTGACCGGCAGCCGATTTTCGAAAAATCCGAAAATTATACAACGGAATCTTTTATAGCACCAAAGTTTTTCATTTTTATTTTTTTTTTTTCGAAACCCAAATATGATAATTTGAAAATTACGAAAAACTAACTTTTTCCAAATTTTGAACATTTCGAAAATCTGTGAACGGGGATCGATCGACGCAGAATCGTTTGTAACTTACAGGACGAGTAATAAAAAAAAAAAATCAAAAGTCGACTGCGAAGTTCACAGAGGTACAGGAACTAAACTTGAGAATGTTATTTATCAGTGGCGAAGTAGCCTTAATAAAAAAAATCGCACAACACTCACTTTACAAACAGCAAATACGCTATTAAAAAAAACTTACGACGCATTTCACTTTAAATTATCACTAACAAAATGAAAGCGTTAGTGTATGTCTATACTGATAAATAAAATTGAAGTGTGTTTTTTTTACTCAACAGATCTATGAATGTACGATAACTATAACAAAAATAAAATTTCTAAAATTTTTGTCTGTCTGTTTGTTTATTTATATACTTTTTTGGTAGATAGCTGAAGTTACTCCGGGTAACTTAGGGCACTTTTAATTAACGAAAATAATTAGGTGTACCGCATAAAAAATAAAAATAAAACTCATATAAAAATTGAATAAAATCCGATTCGATGCACAGTTTTACGGGTTATTGCTTGAATTAAAGTCTATATAAATTTTTATACCCATAAAAAAGAGACAATATGAAAAATCACGGAAAGCTAGCGTAAACGCCAGGTTACTGCTCAAGGGGTTAGTAAGAAATAATTTATTTTGTCATAATATAAAAAAAAAAACTGCCTCGGTGGCGCAGTTGTATTACGGTGCGACTGCCGTTCTGAGGTCTCGGGTTCGATTCCCGAGTCGGGTCAAGTGGTATTGGGTTTTTTTCTACTCAGTATCATCCCGGAGTTTGGAATTTGTGTGCCCGATATGGCGACAGGCTCGCTCCCTGTCACATCCGAGACGGAACTAAGCTCGGCGAAATGTGGGTGGTGTAGTTCCGCTACATCACCTCTGCCTAACCCTTCGGGGATAACAGGAGTGAGCTTATGTTTTTTTATTAAAAAAAAAAACAGGGTTCCGTATGAACAAATTTTAATGCAGTGAAGAATATATGAAACGTGAGTGTAGCTGCGGGCATACAGCTAGTGTTGATATCGTAAGATCTGTCTGACAATACGAATCTCATGCGAGTTCGAAGTGTTTCATTCCCTCTCCCCACCACCCCGCGCATACCTAAGGCGCAGTACATCGGTTGCTGTCAGACTATAAACAACCGGGAAAATTTATAGATTCGCGTTACCAATACTATAACGTCAGCCGTCAACACGCTACAATATGTCAACGTATAAGATGGCGTTTAAGTCAGAGATAGGTAAATAATAAAATTTATAATTATCGCGCAGAGTACTGATTGATACGTATACAGAAGCGATGGTGGCTTAGTTGTTAGTGCGGTCGGATTTCGTGTCAATGGACGCGGGTTCGTGCCCGACTATCAATTAAATTCAGCTTGAGCTTTCGGTGAAGGAAAACATTCTGAGGAAACCTTAGAGTAAGGTGGTAGGGCATACCCGTCGGCAGCGGACGGCCCCGGGGGGTTTTAGTGGGTATTTCCGGGCGCTTCACGCCCGGGCGAGTCCCACACTGGCACGGAACTCGTCACTCCGCACCCCCTTACCCATTGCATTGGGGGACTTCGGTCTCACTAATGCAATGGGTAAGGGTAGTGTGGAAATGCATTTCCCCCCGAAAAAAAAAAAAAAAAAAAAAGGCATACCCGCCTCGGTAGCTACCACCAAGTTAAAAAACCTTTTAGTTTTCGAGGGGAATACTTTTACGCACTTGCTGTCCAGCCTAACCCAACGGGGACGTACCCCCCAGGAAATGACTGGATCCGGGGGTGTGCGATAGTCTCTCACACACGCGAGTATTAGTGTGAGAGTCGCGGCGAGAAGCGCCGTTAATCACTACCCACCAATAAATCCCCCCTTTCCCCCCGGTTCCTCCCGCCACCTTGTTGGAGCACCACGGGGTCGCAACGCGTTCTACCGCGTTGAAATTAGAAAACCTGTCACCGAATACCAATAGATGTGTTCCGGCAGCATCACTTGAGAACCAGTACCTCTAGGCTTAGTGTGTTTAACATCCTGGACCACAGCGTAACTTAACATCAGCTAAACTTAACATACAAAAAAAGTCTATCCTACGTTCTGATTATGAATAAACTATATTATAGTAATTATTTCAATTAAAAACAGTTTTTTCAAAGTTTACAAGTTTCACTTCTGACGGAAGTCTCCATGACTGTCTAGTTTTTTTTACACTCGGTCAACGCCTTTTTTTTTTTTTTTTTTTGTTGATGGGGGGAAATGCATTTACGCACTACCCTTACCTATTGCATTAGTGAGACCGAAGTCCCCCCCAATGCAATAGGTAAGGGGGAACGGAGGGACGAACTCCGTACCAGTGTGGGACTCGCCCGGTCGTGTAGCGCCCGGAACTCGGTCAACGCCTTGCCTACAATCTCACCTGACGTTTAGTGATAATGGTTAAATGCAAAGGTCCCTTACAGTTTTATAATAAGTAACGGTTTGCGGACTCACCATAGTTCAACTGGAGTTTCCTAACGACAAAATCATATTTCTGGTTCAACCATCTTATGGCGGCCGAGCCCATTGCCGCTAACTGTTCCTCCGTCATTATCACCTGCGGCTCTGTCGATCTGTTCATTCATTTTTTTTTACATTATCTATACTAATAGATAAAATTGGAGTCTGTTTGTAACATCAATATAAGAATCTTTGTATAATAATAATAATAACAAAGGTTACATGTACAGAAAATACTAATGCGGGTATCTGCACATTGATCACAAACCGTATCGCAGATATCATAGCACAATATAAAGGTACACTTAAATAACATTCAACATCAAAGTGTATATGAGCGTGTGTGTGAACGTTGTTGTATAGAGAATGATTAAATTCTAAACTGGACTTTCAATAGACTATGTTTGTTTGTTTATTGCGGGTAATCTCCGGAACGGCTGGCCCGATTTTGACGGGACTTTTTTTTTGTTTTGGTAGATAGCTGAAGTTACTCGACGTAACTTAGGGTGCTTTTGTGTTACGAAAATAATTAGGGTTTCACATAAAAAAACAATCTAAAACTCATGAAAAATTGTAAACACACTTTACTGGTAAGTGTTTGAAATGATGACAAGTATTTTTGTAAGTGGAATAATTTCAGGAAAATTATTAGGGTTCAGCGTAAAAAAATTAAACATAAAAAGTTTGGAAAAAACAGATGAGATTCAATGGTAAGTTTCAAGTGCTTGAATTTAAAAAAGACAGATTTATATATCTTATTTCAGTGCCAAAAAATTAGGGATCCATGTAAAAAACAATTAAAACTCTTGAAATTGCGGATAAAATAACCATTCAATGGACAGCATTATTTTTAAACATTATTCTCTAATACTATATTGCAGTGAAGAATATAAATAAAGCATGTATCAAGACTGACATTTAGAGCCCGGCTAATTAGCAGTATTGAGACGACAATTTTTTGGTTGTCATTCACATCACTGTTGATTCAAAATACAACCGTTTGAACTATCAACTGTGACACACGTCCACCAAATATCGTCCCGAATATAATCAAGACCAATTAATCATCATCATCATTGGGCATATATTCGCTCGTTCATCGCATTTTTAAAACGGTAAATTAAACGGTATGTGCGTTATATCTTTGCTGCGATTAGATGGATCTAAACTGATTAGTATCATAAGACCCGTTCAGAGTCTCACCAGAGTAGCAGAAAGCCACCACTGCTATTTCGGTTGTTGTATGGGCACACAGCTAATATAATATAAAGATTACCTTTCTGCCGTCTCTGTAGACGGGTTCTCTATTAAGGCTACTTCAAATTCCTGCTGGTCCACTTGAGTGTTACTGGTGATCTCATACTGTTGGTAAGTATTCGGCTGCTCTTCCACTTGTTGCTGGAATATGTTAAAATGCATTTAATAACATGTTACAGTTTAATTTTATTAAATCAATCATCACCGACATACGGCTCTCAAAACAGTGGTGTAACTATAGGGTGGCTGAACGGACTACATGCCATGCTTCAGAAGAATCCTAACATTTTAAATATTCAATTTAAAAAAAATCATAAATACAATTTTACGAAGTGAGAAAACAACTAAACATTTACATGCTTTAGTGATTTATTAAAACCAAATATTATAATGTGACAATTTTTACTGGAGCACCATCCAATGAATTTGCTGTGGGCGCCAGATGGTATAGTTATAGTTACACCACTGGCTCAAACTATATCATATATCACAGAAATTACATCACGCCATTCAGAGTAGTGAGCTTGGTTAGTAAAAGTATGGAACAGTAGCTTTAAGCAATGACATTAGTCCCAGGACTACTAAACTTTTAAAATAGTTGAAAGCTCAAAAATCACATTAATTCAAAAGAATATTTTCTAATTAACCCCTTGAGCACTAACCTGGCGTTTATGCCAGCTCTCTGTCGTTTTCCTATTGTCTAATTTTTATGGGTAATCAACATATTAAATTTAAGTTTAGTTAAGTGAATTAAGTGAGAGAAAAAAAAATAAAGGATAAAGAAAAGAATATAGAACAAGAGGCAAAAGAAAAAGCCTACAAAAGAATAAAAGGGAAGATTCCTATTATTTACCCGAGTCTTTACCAAAGTCCCTGATTATGTCAGGGGGACTATAAAAAAAACCATATTAAATGATAATGTTAATAAAATTTTATTTTTGCTATTAGTTCAATTTATTTATCTTGTTCATCATAGTCCCTGCCATCAACAAATAAATCAAAGAACAACAACAAAAGGTTGAGAATCATTGATTTCAATGATGCTTTTGTAAGCAGACAGTTGCACACCACAAATAATTTGCTTTGATTTTTAGCTTGTTATAAATGCTATAGCACAATTAGCTACAAGCACTGATTATACTGGTATGCTTTCCCCTACAATATTCTTAAAAAAATGAAGCTTCCTTTCCTATTAGATTATAATATTTTAATTAAAAACCTACTATGGATATACATCTTAAGAAGGAACTCATAGGGGTTTAATACACATCTATAGTTAATCATATATTTACATATTTTCGTTTATTGATGCTTAATAGTACACAAGAGCTTTCAGTGAAGGAAAACATTGTGAGGATACCACAGCATTATGGTAAGATATTAACTAATGAAGCTCACCTGGGAAGCTACTAACCTCGAGTTTGAAAACCTAGCAACAAACACCAATAGGCGAGTTCTGGCACCATCACTCAAGAGCCCATATGGAGGCTTATGTATGTACGTAGTATATTTACCATCTTGGACCACATAACCATTTAGCATCATGTGTTTTTGTGGTCAAAGCACTAATATTATATACAAACCTATTACCATAGTGAGTCCTTCACATAATAAATATGAAACTTACAGTAGTGACTTCTGTATTAGCCTGGACAAAGTTTGTCCCTTCCTCCTCGGGCTCGCCTTTCACATCGTAAATAGTCTCTGCCATTACGATTCTTCCAGACGAATCCATTGTCCACATACCGCCGAAAGCGAAATTCGACGGGTTACCGCTTTGTTCGTATAAGATCACAGTATTAGGACCCAATTGCACCGGTTCACCCTTCATGTTCACGAAGACGGGCTGCTCGAAGTTACCTTCCACCAGCTGTCCCGTATGAACTATCTGCTGACCCTCCACAGGAACTTCGACCACTTGATTGACGACTTCAACTTTCTCTTTCTCCTCATTTTTCCTATGAACCATAATCTTTTTTTATCACTCTCGACAGGCTCGTCACTCTTACGTTTAATAACAGTTTTCTTTTTGCTTTTCTTGTCCATTTTTACACTTTTAAAGTACTGTTTTTTGAACAATTTGGTTCACGCCTCGCCCATACATCGACATCGTCTTCATAGAGATATGAGGGTAATTAAATGATTAAAAATACCTTTTATACTCTTTACAGACATTTTAAAACAATATATAACATTTAGTAAACCTAGTTTGTTTCAAATTTTAGGAAATTGTGTTAGAGCGAAAAAGACAACTCAGAGAGACGCCATTTTTAAATGGAGGGAAATGTTTTCCTTTTCTTTGTCGCGTCCGTCTCTTTCTTTTAAAACACAAAAGTTATAATATTGTTTTTTTTTTCTGGTAAATTATTCTAAAATAAAATATTGAAAAAAGAAAAAATTAATAAACGAATCGTTGTGTTACACCAAGATTTTAATAATGTTATAATAGTGTTGCCCACAATTTGAGCCTGAGCGGTTTATCTCTGCTGAGCGGTTATAAAATACTTGCATTTGAACGAACTAAGAAGAAGAAGAGTTAAACCTATAAAACAACATCCGACTTGATTGCATGGTCTTGATACCTTTGCCTATTCCTAGTAAGAAATGAACAGAACTAAAAAAAATTGAGTTCAAAATGTCAAAATGGCTGTTCCAGTTTGATGTTCAAATATTCATCATAAATTTATCTCTATCTTATGCTATATATAAGGAAATGAAGAGTAGATATGAATATATGTCTCGTAACATTACTTTTCTAATCGTATGAGTCCGCATAATCAAATGGTGCTTTTTGGCTTTTGACATTTGTTTTGAATTAATGTCATTATCTACAAATTTATGAGTATTAAAGTCGAAAAAATTCAGATTGTCAGTTTCATGTTGATCCTCAACACTTTCACAGTACTGATACAAATAGTTTTTATAGTGTTTATGTCTTTAGTGTCTATGAACATAGTAAAGCATTTTACTGGTGGAGTTAGAAAGATGAGTTTGCTCGCTCCGGCACTCTTTGTGAACCACGGAGGTGGTCCTTTACCGTTATTGGGAGATAAAGAACACGCTGGCCTCACGACGTTCCTCCGTGACGAGGTAAAAAAACATATCAACTTTAAAGAAATCAAGGCCGTGATATTGGTCACCGCTCATTGGGAAGAGAACGTTGTCGCTATATCTTCAAACAAACACCACGATTTATATTTCGATTACTATGGCTTCCCGCCGGAATCGTACACGTATAAATACAAAGCTCCCGGTGATCCCGAATTAGCGGAGCGTATACATGAATCATTAAAGAGTGCTGGTATTAAATCAAAACTTGACCCGAAAAGAGGTTGGGACCATGGAGTTTTCGTTCCGATGATGCTAATCAATCCTTCGGCGGATATACCTATTGTTCAAGTGTCCGTTCTAAGCAACCAAGATGCTGAACAAACACTATAAACTTGGACAAGTGTTGCGAGAGTTCAGAAAAGAAGGTATTGCTGTATTAGGATCGGGTATGTCATACCATAATATGAGGGAGTTTATGAATAGCAGACACCAGGGTGAGGTTGTAAATAAAGAGTTTGATGATTATCTCAATAAAATTTGTACTGCTGAGAACGAGCAAGATAGGAAAGAAGGTTTTATATCATGGAGGCAACAGCCTGGTGCTACCGAAGCTCACCCTGTAAGGGCAGCAGAACATTTCATGCCTCTGATTGTTATCGCTGGTGCTGGAGGAACAATGCCTGGAGAAAGGATTTTTAATTGGGATCTGTCTAATACATTTAGACTAAGCGGATTCATTTGGAAAGAGCTTTGAAAAGTTTTATAGATAATACAAAAATTATGTCCATAATTGATTATATTGATTTTTAGATATATTTTTATCATATATGTCACAAATATGTATAAGGGACCATTTTTAAAAGGAAAATATTTATTCAATATGTATGTTTATAGGTGTTGCTTATTTTTAAGACAATAAATGATCATATGTAATTATATTTGTGGTTTTATTCTGATTATTGATTGCTCAGAGGATGAACAACATACATTTTCACATACACATTACAACAATTATGTTTTCATTATATATAACAACCCATAAGGTTATGGAGACACTACCATTTGTTTTTTTTTTTTATTACTTATTCAGATGACTGGACTTCAGCTGGTGTTATTATGTATGATAAGAATGATAATGAGAATCTACATACAACGGTTCATGTAAATAGTAGCTGATCTGGGAACACGTCATCTCAAAGTGTATTTACTTTAGCAAGTTTTTTACCTTAAGCAAGGTGATTGCAATTCAGTGTGAGACGGAAGCCATACCAACCCGCGTCATTTGAAATGGCGACACCAACATTACTTTAAGAAAGGTAATAATAATAATAATAAATACATACATACATATGCTCACGCCTGTTTTCCCCAAAGGGTTAGGCAGAGGTGAAGTAGCGAACTACACCACCCACATTTCGCCGAGCTTAGTTCCGTCCCAGATGTGACAGGGGGCGAGCCTGTCGCCATATCGGGCACAAATTCCAAACTCCGGGATGATACTGAGTAGAAAAAACCCAATATCACTTGACCCGACCCGGGGATCGAACCCGAGACCTCAGAACGGCAGTCGTATGTAATACAACTGCGCTACCGAGGCAGTTAATAATAAATATAGGCCAATTTATGTGAAATGTAAAAAAGATCACATGGGCACTTGAATATGTTTCTCATGTCGGTAGCATATCTTGCGGTAAGCGATGATGGCATAGTTAGTAGTGTGGCCGGATTCCGTGTCAATGAACATGGGTTCGAGACCACCTATAAAACTTGAAAATCAGCCTGAGCTTTCGCTGTAAACATCATGAGGAAAACCATAGCATGGTGTTATGGTTATACCATCCTAAAATTTAAAAAACCTGTCTCCAAACACCAATAGGTGTGATCCGGCAGCATCACTTGAGAACCAGTGCCTTTAGGCTTAGTGTGTTTACTATCATGGACCACATCGTCACCAGGTGAGATTGTGATCAAGTCAGTGACAGTTTTTGTTCAAACAGTAACTTAATAAAAACAAATGTTAATCTTTTCTATGTATCTTCTTTTTAGATATTTCAGAGGCATAATCCCGTGAATAAGTGTATATATAAGTAGAAATATTGCAGTTGGAAGATCTAGTCTAGCATAAAAAAAAGGAATTATCACGAAATGCTTTAAGAATTCAATTCGACGTTGTTTTTCAGCACTCTTATCATCATGAGTCTATAAAACATATTTTAAATGTTTACTTTTTTACTACGTAAGAATGACAAAGCAGTTAAAAGTTAGGTAAATATAATTCGTTGTGATTAGGGTTGTCATTAGATATGATACGTAAATTTTGTAACAAAGGGCCTTCTGCGGAAAATAGGGTATAAGAGCCAGACTGGTACCATTACGTACATTGTGAAAAACCCGCCATAGGGGTACGATAAAGCGCTTCACTTGTAGTCGGTCAAGGAAACTCCTGGCTTAGTATCTGAAAATCTATGCAGCATAAGAGGCATCCCTTTTTTTTGTGGACGAGGGGAATGCATTTACGCACTACCCTTACCTATTGCATTAGTGAGATAAGAGGCAACCCTTTTTTTTTTTTTTTTGACGGGGGGAAATGCATTTACGCACTACCCTTATCTATTGTATTTAGGGGATCAAAATCCCCCAATACAATAGATAAGGGGGCACTGAGTGACGAGCTCCGTGCCAGTGTGGGACTCACCCGGGCGAGAGTCGCCCGGAAATACCCACTAAAACCCCCCGGGGCCGTCCGCTGCATTTGGGATGGGGGCGACACGGTGTGGCTTTCGCAGGCACCGCGTCGCCGCAGGCACCGCGTCGCAGATAAGAGGCAACCCTAACCGGCCAGCCTTGTTTTATATGTAGCCATAAATATTGACCTTGTCAACTAGATAGTTTATACCGATACTAACTTGATAATTAATACATTCTAACTGTTTATTTTATAAACGATTTTTCATGTTCATAAATAGTTACACAGGCCTTAGTATTCTTGCATATTAAATAGAAGCAAATATTTCTGTCTGTCTATTTTGTCAAAAACGTTGAATGTATTTAATTTTCTGGCTAAGAATAATACCACCTATATCTTCCTGTGAGTGATGTTAAAGGCGACTAAGGGATAAACCAGGAGATGGGCAGCAACATTGCGATATTTGTATAAAAGGTTTATAATGACTTAAAAACTAACTAAATGTACAATACAGTTTTATTTATAATGTTTAAAATGGCCTCCTCCATTTTGAATAAATATACATATGCGCGGCCAGCTAACGATCGCAGCACGCATCTCATTCATATTTATGCTCGGAGAGACTCCAAATTCTGATGAGGTTCAGCGCACACTTTCTTTTCAAAAGTAGTCGAAGCCAAGCTGGCCTGTATTCTTAAATGAGAAAATAATAAGATTCATGAAACTAAAAGAAAATAAATGTATATTTTTTGGCAGGATCTCAGTGTGTCATGTAGGAGTTAGGATGTAACCCATTAAAACTTGAGTATTCGACTCTATATCACGTAATCTTTTTTTTTTGTGTGATCTAGTTTGGTTATTGTGTACGAGTTGAATTTACTATAGAAGATAACGGGTAACATTTATTCTGAGGTGCCGACAAAGCTCCATGGAAAGTTCCAGCAGGATGGGCCATCATTTTGCTGGATCTTGGATAAAAATACATCTCACCTACATGACACTGGCAGAAATTGTGTGAACACAGATTGCCGATATCTAAGAAAAAAAAAGAAGAAGAAGCAAAGTAAATGAAAAGCCTATCTTAGCAGGAGAATATAAATATAGGAGTGAATTATTTTAAGAATTTAAATATAATACGCGTGCGGAGAAGGGGGCACACAGCTAGTATATACCTTTGGACATAATGCTAGCGAAACCACAAGCATGTCTGATGTGTAAAATATATAACTAAACACTGACGTGTGGGTAACATTATATTTTCAATCTTATTTCTAAGTTCCACCTAAACGGTGGCTCATCTTGATATATAGAACTTTCGTGGAGTTTTCGTGGCATCTCGGAATAAATGTTTCGCGTCATTATTTTTGTTAAAATGATTAGGCCCGTTTATTGTTTTTGTACTTTATTCTTTATTTTTATTATTAACTCACAAGTAAAACACAATCATGCTTTCGCTATCTTGATTGCAAGCTAAAAAAGGTTACAATCAGTGTTGCCAATTTAAATGTATATAATATAAATCAACAATTTTCAATACCCTTCACCTGTGCACAATAACTAAAATATGACGCAAAACGCCGCCAAAATTGCAAAAAATACATAAAATACGCAAGATAATGAATTTAAAACAACTGAGACAGATTGAGATCCCGCCAAAAACTTTCTTTTGTTTGTCAACCGATTTTCCTTCATTCTTTTTTGTTAGGTAGTAAAACTTTGGTGTTACCAATAAAATTATTTACTTCCCCTTAAATAGTTAATAACAATAATCGTCTGAGATTCGGCCACCGTTAATATATTTATAAATACTCAAATATTTATGCATATTTCAGTAAACCAACACAAAATGTATTCAAATTTCAATAAATGCCAGAAGAAATCTCCGTCGAACAATTCGATTGTAGCGTCATTATATAGGTATTTACTAAGTACGGGAAGAGATTTTTGCAATGAAACCAGTATACACGGGTTTTATCAGATAGCTGTACCCGGCCGACATTGGATGGAAAGGTGGGATTATTTCAAAGTTATATATTTTTTCCTGATTTACTTTTTTTTTTATAAAAGTACGACTAGGTCTAAGACTAGTGTGGTGGTGGTATTACGTATTACGAGGGTAAGATGAAAGGAAACACAATATTTGTTTGACGGTATAATGAGCTACCTTTTACAACGATAAATGCGTAATGAATGTGTAGTCGCAGCTACAAAGTTTCTATAATTATTAGTAATTAATAATATTTATAAATCATGGACGACCATCGATGCGCCGGAGTTGACATATGATCGGTCGTCGCATGCAGCCATGTTAAAAGGGGCGTACATAAGTTCATTGTTCGTTTAATGAGCCTTATCTTTCAAGGAGCGTTTAAGCTATCCTTGTTACTGAGGATAGTAGATCCACCAGTAACGCGACTTAGTGGATCCGCTACACTAGTAAAGTCGACTCTCGATAACTTGACACTCAAGTGATCAGAAAAAAATTCAAATTACCATGATTTTAATTGTCCGTTTAATTGTAAAATGATAGTGCGGCCGGTTCCGCGTCAATTGACGCGAGTTCGAGTTCGACTATCCAACTCTAAAAATCAGCCTGAGCTTTCGGTGAAGGAAAACATCGTGAGGAAATCACAGAATGGAGGTAGGGCATTGTCTAATAATGCCCGACTGGGTAACTACCACCCTCAAAGTTTGAATACCTGTCGCCGAATACCAGTAGGTGTATCGTTCCAGCAACTCGTTCCGAACTTGAGAACCTGCACCTCTAAGCTAAGTGTGTTTACCATCTTGGACCACATCGTTACTTAAGGTGAGATTGCGGTCAGAGCAATCAGTCTATACCGTGTAAAAAAAAATTGATCAAAATTCGTGTTTTATTATTTTAAAAATTTATATAATTATACACATATATTCATACCGCAAAGTCCTCCAAAAGTACGCCAAAGGATAATTGCGAAGAGGACTATGCTCGGAGCTTTACTGCGTGATCGAATCAAATATGAAGAGATCCGTAGAAGAACGAAAGTGTCGGTTACATTGCCCGACGAATTGACATGTGGCTATGGGCACATTGCTCGTAGAACCGATGCCCGATGGAGTAAACGTTCTCTCCAATAGCTGCCGTTAGCTCGAAAGACGCAGCGTAGGTAGACCTGATGAAAGCTGCAAGACCGGTCATTGTGGAGGTCTTTGGGAGAGACTTAGGTAGGTCCAGCAATGGACGTCGTTTTGTGTGAAGAAGTTCGTAATTTTCTGTTGAGTGAGCGACATCAGTCTATCATTGTCTAATGATTTTTCGATATTGGTGAAAAAAAATCGTCACTTATGGGCGCATAAACGTAGGTAGGTCTATAGGTAGCAACAGGTGATGCATGATAAACGCTTTAAATTATAAAGTTCTGGTGTTCAAATTATTGCATGCTGGCTGGTAAGTTGAATTTCAAATTACCAATGAATATGGATTTTATTAAATTTATCGAATACAAGAAATGTGCCCGCGGCTCCGGTATGTTCTTCACTGCATAGAATAATTTGTAAATAATCATTGGAAAATACTGTCTCGATGGTCCTGTCTGTCCTGATCTGTATTTTGTTCAAAATTTGACGAGTTGTAATTTTTTTTTTATTCGGAACCCCCAATTATTTTAGAAAAACATTCACCTCAGTTAAGCGGTGCAACTTTAGAGCGACCTGCCAGAAAACGTCCCGTTGAAATCGGTACAGCCGTTCCTGAGATTAGTCGGAACAAACATACGGAGATATATTTTTTTTTAAACGGTTTATTTAATAAGTTGTTATTTTGGTTTACAAGCAGGCGACGGTGTCGTGTGGTGCCGGCTAAGAATAATACCACCCATATCGTTCCCGCGGGTTTTTTTTTTTTTTTTTTTTTTTTTGACCTAGCTAATGCTGTTGACCGGAAGGGCCTTTACAGCTTCACCGAACTTTGGGGGCGAGTACTGAAGGCACTCAGCCGCAAAAAGGTGACTAGCTCAAGGGCTACCAAAGTGGTACGAACCTCGGCTTGGCCGTCACCTGAGTTATTCAAAAACTCACTCGCGAGTTGCATCCTAGCTATCCCTACATTTTTTATATTAATATATAAAAAAAAAAAAAAAAGGTTCCTTACAGGACCTATGTACCTTGCAGGTTATGCATGAGTGTGTATGGAGTGTTGTGCGTGTAATTGCTCAATGCGTGGGCAGTGTTACTGTATCGCGCTGGCGGCGACGTCAAGAGCCTCCCCAGTTGGGGAACGAGACACGTCTTGGGTCGCCGCCTGAGGGGGACCCGGAGTGTGTGCGGGAGCAAAGTTAGCCGCCTGTCCCCGGCGGCGGGAACGGCGGTTCGCGGGCGTGGGCGCTGGCACGCATTTGTACGAGGTAAAGGAGGAAAGATTCTATTACTACGAGTTATGGTATCGTCGCGACACGATAAGATCCTACGCGGCCGACGTATACGACGCGGCTTACGTCCTGGCAAGTACGAGACGGCTCGCACGATGAGGGGGTTCGAGTGTGTCTCTGCGCGTTCGAAGAATGCGCGACACTGGGTCTTAAAAACGGACCTAATGGAGGGCAGGTTGAGATCCCTGTGTAAATCCACAGTTCTCTCGAACCATTGGGCGACCAATTACGACCAAACCAACCATTAACGACACAGACACATCGTTCCCGCGGGTGTCGTTAAAGGCGAGTAAGGGATAAACCAAGGGATTGACAGCAGCAATCTTTTAAGTACCACAAACACGTACTGCGATCGCCAACCCGCCTGCTAAGCGTTCTGATTATGCCAATCCCTCCCTCAATGAGGGAGGCCTATGTTCAACAGTAGACTTTTATCTGTTGGCTGATGATGATGATGATGAAACAGACATTACAATTTAATTTATTAGTATAGATAAAGATTCGTTTATAATCGCATACCACGCTGACTGGCACAGGCACGTAGCGTTCTAGTGATTACAATATTAACTAACGTCATCTAATAATTATCATCATGAGCTTTGCCTTTTTTTTATGGCAATAATAATGTAGATTATATATAAAAAAAGATTACTTGAGTGTTTGTTATAGATATACTGGCAATGAACGCGACTACGTCTGCGAGGAATTCGATGTTTGTGAAACGATTTCAATAAAATATCTCGCTTTCACAAAATTAAACATATTTATCGATCCTTAACATTAAATACAGATATGTATGCACCTTTTCAAAGACCCCCCATAGTCATTTATGCATATCTATACTAATAAATAAAATTGAAGTGTCTGTTTGTAATGTCCAAATTAATTTTTTTTTACTCCACAGACATGAACGTGTATACGATACCAATACCAAAAATAAAATGTTTAAAATTATTGTCCGTCTGTCTGTCTATTTGTTCCGGGTAATCTTCGGAACGGCTGGACCGGTTTTCACGGGACTTTTTTTTTCAGTAGATAGCTGATGTTACTCCGGATAACTTACGGTACTTTTAATATTCGAAAGTAATTAGAGTTTCGCGTCAAAAAAATAAAAACTCATAAAAAATTGAATAAAATCGGATTCAGTGCACATTTTTACGGGCAAGTGCTTTATTTTATGAGAAATATATTTAGGAATTTAAAAGAATTTTTAGGAAAATTATTAGGGTTTCGTATAAAAATTAAAACGAAGTGAAGAACATAATAAACGCGGGCGCAGCCGCGAGCACGCAGCTAGTAAATAAATAGCTGTCTGTTTGTTGAGTATTAAAATTGGCCGATTGTCTTAATCGTTTGTAGTACCGTGTGGTGCCGGTTAAGAGTAGCACCACCCCATATCGTTCCCGTGGGTGTCGTAAAAGGCGACTAAGGGATAAACCTGGGGATGGGCCAGTAACATTCTCTGAGCACCACAAACATCTATTGCAATCGCCAACCCGCCTATCAAGCGTGACGATTTTGGCATATCCCCCCTATTTTTTTTTTTTTTTTTTTTTTTTATTGTCCCCGCCAATTTTTTCCTCTGGCATGACCAGAGACCTTGTTATTACTGTCCTTTTGGTTATAGTAGTCATATCAACAATTTAAACAATTAATCAATTCATATAATAAAAATACTTAAATCAATTTAAAGTCAAAATTAAAAACTAAATTACAAATAAAATCAATTCATATAGATTCAATTTAAGTTAAAAGTTAAAACTGAATTCGTTATTAAACTCAACATTTAAAATCATTTGAAATCCAAAAACAAATTCAGGGCAGCAGTATAAACACTAAACTAAACTAAACTAAACTATCTAAACTAAACTATCCTCCCTATTTGGGGGAGCCCAATGCCCAGCAATGGACTCTTTCGGTCGAATCATCAGTCTTGTTTATTATTTTTAGTCTACTGTGGTTTGGCCTAACCGTAGCGGCTGTTAGCGGTGCGGTGGGGGTCTCCCTGGGCCAGTGGCGGAGGTACAATGATAACCCGACTGTGGTCACCTTGGAGAAGAACTTTAGATCGTGGAGGTTCAGTCTACCAGCTGTCACTGCTTGTCCCAAGGTATTGTAGAGCGTATTATGTACCGTTTAGTAATTATTAATTTTATTTGTTCGAGGGAAAGAACAGAATACACAATATTTGTTTCGACGGTATAATAAGCAACAATTTACAATAAGGTATGCGTAATGAATTAGTTTTTTTTTTTTTTTTCTAAATAGCTAACATTGTTACCCTTTTTTTTTTTTTTTGACGGGGGGACATGCATTTACGCACTACCCTTATCTATTGTATTTGAGGGATCAGAGTCCTCCAATACAATAGATAAGGGGGCACGGAGTGACGAGCTCCGCGCCAGTGTGGGACTCACCCGGGCGAGAGTCGCCCGGAAATACCCACTAAAACCCCCGGGGCCGTCCGCTGCATTTGGGATGGGGGCGACACGGGGTGGCTTTCGCAAGCACCGCGTCGCCCCCTGCAGCGAACCCGCCGGGCCAAAAAACTGTGTAACTAAACCTTGGGTTCGAATTTCCGACCATTCAGTCGTACTGAATATAAGACACGCGGATTAGCCCACCGGACTAACCACGCTTAACATTGTTACCCTGGCTCTTCGGTGCTTCCGGTATTAGGGCATGGGTCACACTCGCCCAGTCTGTCCTTGGGGAGTAGACCGGGAATGCCAATGTGTGGGAAACAAACCCATAAAGCTGTTGATTGTAGGGGGGGAGACGCCTCACTGCGCTTTATGCGCTGAGGCGGGAGGTGACACTCTTGACCATATGGGTAGTATGCTGCACAGGCCGCTGTCTAGGTTTATTAGAATGGCTGGGGGTCTTTAGTTTTAGCTCAGGGGGTGCAACGAGGGCTAAACGCGGACAGCGGCTCAGTCTGGATGGGACGGGACGAGGCATAGATAGAGAATATATTGGTAATGAGATATATATAGATAAAGGCCTCGGTTACGCAGTTTTATTACGGCGCGACTGCCGTTCTGAGCTCTCGGGTTCGATCCCCGGGTCGGCGCAAGTGGTTATGGGTTTTACTACTCGGTATCATCCCGGAGTTTGGAATTTGTGCCCGATATGGCGGCAGGCTCGTCCCCTGTCACATCTGAGACGGAACTAAGCTCGGCGGAATGTGGGTTTGTGTAGTTCGCTACTTCACCTCTGCCTGACCCTTCGAGGATAACAGGCGTGAGCTTATGTTATGTTATGAGATTTTTTGCATATTTTGAAACAATTTTGCCTTTACAGCAAGGTAGGCCCTTTCTAAGCCTAGGCACTCAGCCTCAAAAGGTAACTAGCACGATACTATAAATGTTTTTATAGTTTAATAACGAAGCTGCAAAATTCTATTTAAAGCTTAATTTTACCAGCAAGAAACTCAAGCTGGTTTTTTAAAATGTTTTTTTTAAGCATACATTATACAATTCATAATGATAAATGATTTTAGCGGAAGCTCATAGAGAGGCGTCATTTCCAGACATCACTATCGTTCACATAATGATTCACCCTGTAATAACCTTTCGACATTCAAAACTTAGTCGACATAGGGCCTTAACTTATTGTCAGGTAAATAGTTCATGTGCTTTGGAACCATGTTCTAAAACCTGACACTATTTACCTAAAAAGCTTTTATTGGGCTTACTAAGCCTAAAGCAAGGGACGGCTAGTTTGTGATTACTTCCGTTATTGAAATCATGCCGGCCGTTTGGCATTTGAAATTACCTGCTGACCATTTTGATTTTCATTAAAGAAAAGAGCGGATCCAGCTAAAATGGAGCGCGTTATCAAGAGATATTGGAACGTATCTCCTACGGAAGAGCAATACGCATATTATAGCAGATTCGTCAGCGTCGTTGCTAACTCTGAGCAGTTCCGGCTTGACGGTTACGAAGAGTTTAAAGACGACCAGAGTCTGAACGTCGACCTCTTCCAATTAGCAGTCGATGTGAGTTTATTCTTTCGTCAGATTATCAAAGGACCCTGGGTATTTTATAATCGTTACATATTATTAAAGACTAGCTGCGTGCACGCGCAGCTGCGCCCGCATTTAATATATTCTTCGCTACGTAGTATAGTTTTGTAAATCATTATTGGAAAATAGTGTTTTGATGGGGCTGACTATCGAACCGTATTTTGTTCACAGTTTCGTGAGTTTTTTTAATACGCGGGACTCTATTTTCGAAAAATTAAAGCAGCCTAAATTACACGGAGTAACTTCAGCTATCTATCAAAAAAAAATCCCGTCAAAATCCGCCCATTTTTTATATATAAAAGATATCGAATATACATTCATATGTATTTACAAAGATTATGTATTTAGAAAAAAAGATATATTTTGATAGTACATACAGACACTCTAATTTTATTTATTTTAATAATTATAACTTATATTTTTGATAAAATTGATGACCTCGAAATTGAATAGAGGCGCTATAAATGATTTTATAAATTCACCTGATGGAGAGAAATATTTTTTGTATATTTAAAGACAGGGCATTCCCACCATGATTAAGAACAGTTTTATACACATACTAGTTATGCCTGTGACTCCGCTTGCGTATCATATTTCCTATCACGTAATATTCTTTACTCACTGCACTGCACTCACTGCTGATAAGTTAAAATAAATTTAGATGTAACGGGATGGATTTTTTTGCAAAAAAAAAACAAAATAAAACCAATTTTGACCCTGACCCTTGATCTAGCTACCTTTTGCGGCTGAGTGCCTTCAGCACTCGCCCTCAAAGTTTGGTGAAGCTGTAAAGGCCCTTCCGGTCAGCAGCATTAGCTAGGTTAAAAAAAAATCCACTTATTAATAATAATCCACTTATGAACGTCAAATTACTACCTCCGGTTCGAAAAACAACCCAGTCGAGAAGAGCCGCCGAGAAACCCAATTGATTTTGTTTTATTAAATGCAGTTGTAAAGATGCAATAGGATATTTATTTATAATCGGTATTTTTAAGTTGATTTCGGTTCTCAATAATACGTGGCATTGCGCTATATAGTTACTTTTAACTGATATTTGTACAGAGTTATTATAAACTGGAACCAGCCCGAAACTTTAGAGTCATCATCGTCATCATCATCTCCCTACCCTTTTCCCATTTTTATTTGGGGTCGGCGCAACATGTCTTCCTCTTCCATTCCTCTCTATTTGTTGTCATCTCCGCATTCACTCCTTTTCTACACATATCATCTTTCACACAGTCCATCCATCTTTTCTTTGGTCTTCCCCTTCCCAGGTAACCGTCCACATTCATATCCAATACCTTTCTTACAACATTCTCTTTCTCCCTGCGCATCACATGTCCATACCAGGATAAACGACCGCCTCTTAACTTGTCTGTTATTGGCGCCACTTTCAAACTTCCTCTAATATATTCATTCCTAATCCTGTCCATTCTTGCTCCCCCACACATCCATCTCAACATTCGCATCTCAGCTGCATGTAATCTTCTTTCGTCCGTCACCTTTATGGGGTAACATTCTGATCCATACAAGCCCGAAACTTTAGAGTGACCAAATTATTTAGTGTTTTTCTTCCACTCGTTTGTTACAAAAATTCAATTCTCCTAAAAATAACATGTCGTTGATTGATTCTGCTTTGCATAACAATATCCATTCGCGGTAAATATATTTACATACATTATATTAGCTTCGCGAAAACAGATGCCACTAAATGACAATAGTTTCAAGGTTACTCAACTTTCTTGTCAGTCGGGCCGATCAGACAATTCAGAAATATTTGACGGGCCACCAACTGTTACTGTTATTAATTATAATAGTTTATAGTATCTTATTTTAATCCTTCGACGATAAAATAAGGTTTTAGTTTTTTTTTTAGATAACGTTCCGTCACCCTAAAGAGTCTTTTAACACGTTGACCGTCCAACCACAGGGACATTCAAAGTCAAAATAAAAAAAAATCTTTATTCAATTTAGGCCCTGAGAAGGCGCTTATGAACGTCTAAAAAAACGCTACCACCGGTTCGGAAAACAACCCAGTCGAGAAGAGCGCAGACAAGAAACTCATTCTGTTTTTTTTTTTATAAATATATGTAATATATATATCATTTTTTTTTTCATATAAATAACTATACAAATCATAGTCTTAATTAATGTTAGCGGGTGCGCACAGAGATGTGGGTTAATTCCAGACATCACTATACATTCACGTAATGGTCCACCCTGTAATAGCCTTTTGAGATTAAAACTCGCTTGACATAATACTTGAAGTTATTGTCAGGTAAATCGGTAATGTTACTTGGGATCTTATTGTAAAACCGAATACTATTACCTATAAAGCTTTTATAACACTTACTTAACCTAAAGCGTGGTTCCGGCCAACTTGACTTTACTTCTAATATTAAAATTATGACGATCATTCACTAGATTGAGCTTGTTTAAATTTTTACGAATAGGCATTAAGTTATCGACTATGCATATGCAATGCTATTAATATCCATTGCGACGTTAAGCGTGTTCTACAGTCTGTATTATGGCGAGTGCTCTGAAGAGCTGTTTAATGTAACCCTTTCTTTTCCCTTCCATAACAGAACAACACGCGCTGGGCTTCGGAGCCACAGTTTTACAGTAACTTTTATCCAGGCACGAACCAAACATTTCGATTCGTTTTAACTTTGCCGTACCGTGAAGCTGTTGAAACAGTCTTCCGGCCGATGTATTCCCTCCTTCTTTCCTATATCATCACGTCCTTCCAACGTAGCGTGAAGAGACGACTGATGATGGATAATCGATCTCTCGCCAGTCGCCACTGTTTCAGGATTGCATTGTGCTTACCAGAATGCCGTCACTATGTTGAACTACTATAAAAAAATCCCCCAAATTCCTCCACATTTATGTGACGTCCAATTGTTTTTTTTTTTGTTGTAGGTAGTTTTGAAAACTCTCAATTAAATAAATAGATAATTTTTAACAATAGTTTTTCAGATATTTTTAAGTTGTATCACATGTGATACAAGGACGTCTAATGTATTTTCTTTCGTTTTTCTTTTTTATTGGTATACGTTTAAATAACGTAACTACCTAACTACTAACTCAAACAACGTTTGTAAACGGTACTCATTTAAAAAATTGACAGTCTGATGATCAAACTATTAATAAATGTTTGTGTATTGTGTTCCACGGGGCCTATGTGACTACAAACTGCGTCGAATTATAGAAAATTTCAAAATTTTTAATATTGGCTCTTTCGGTTTTCATTTAGCCTATCATTCCACCTAGACGTCCAGACAAATAAATAGTATCGAATTCGTAGATCCGACTGCATCAGATTGTATCTTAATTGTATCACATGTGATTCAGGTACACTCAAAGTGTTAAATTAGAAATTGCCGCGTGAAAACGGTAGACGCCATTTTGGTTTAGTTCTTGATTTTACTAATTAATCTACACCATAAAGATGTCGGAGAAAGGTCGCAGACTATTACAAGCTCGGCAGATACCTCAAGGAACATCAGTCTTAAGGGTCATCAGACCCCCCACTCGACATGATCCCCGACGTACTGGATACGCTTGAAGACACGGATCTCTCGATCGCTTCTCTGGTTGAGCATCTCAACATCGGAATCAGAGAGACTTCGATGGAGGTATAAGCGGCGAATTATCGCCGCTTTATACTCTCTGATGACGTGAAAGCCCTGCTCACCCAGAAGAACCCAAGCGACCCGTGGCCACGACGCGTATCCGACTGAGGAAAATACGTCCATTGGCGTTGAATCCGGCCGCACTATCCACTGCGCCATAATCTCTTCAATGTTGGCTTGTTCATAATAGCAAATGTTATAAAATTTTTTACCGATGTTTTTTCTCTGGACTTTAATTGTAAAATTAACACGAACGAAGTCGCAGGCAGAAGCTAGTCTACATATGGTTATCTCTGATAGTGATTTACTATTCCAGGTGATGCCTGAGGTGTCAATAAAGATTATATCATCAGAAGACGCCAAGGCGGTCAACTTTAAATGGACACCGGTGATGACGGAGTCAGGAGTTTGTTTCACCACAAATTCGTTAGCTGTAGGGGACATTGCACTAGTGTGGGTAACTTTTGCCAAAATTAAAAAAATAAATTCTATATTTGGTATCAAAGACTCAATATTTTTTATCTATTACTCTACTAGAAATCATGACTTTAAGTGACATTATTAAACAGAAAATGTCGCTTCCGTAGGTGTAACGACTCATTCTATTGCATAAATTAATGGGCTAATAAATCTTTATCATTGCACAGGAAACCAGAGCCGAATGTAACGAGGGGTTATCCGATCACATGTAAATATTCTTCGCAGACTTGCTACCTGACGTTCGAGGTTCAGAATGTGACTTATGTGAGTAGTCTTCCTGTGTTTATTTCTCCGTTCGATAAGGTGTAATTGCGGAGTGGTAGGGCTCCGCACGTTTCCGACTGGGCCATGAGCATACATATGCATGGCGCGATTCGGCGAGTCGTGCGTCCAGGATCAGCCAGTCTCTTGCCGTAATTATGTAAATTGCTTTTTTGCAATTTTTATGTACCCAATACATTTTATTATAATTACAAATTTTATCATTAAAAAAATATCATTAAAACAGTGGCTTTATTTACATTTTGTCAAGATTTTCAATTGGTTACATTTACCAGGCATAAAAGCAGTAAATCGCTTTATTTATTTACGGCATTTTGATTTACAACAGTCAATGACGTAAATTCATTTATTTTCGGCTTCGGATATAGTTCTGATTTAAAATCTCATTTTATTAAGCTATTATAATATTATTTATTTATTAAATTTCAAAACTTTTCACCTTTCATTTTTTTTTCTAAAGTAGCCAATGTTGGTGACCGGAAGTTCCTTAACAGCTTCACCGTATCTTTGTGGGTGAGTGCTGAAAGCACACAGCCGCAAAAGGTAACTGGCACAAGGGTTCAAACCTCGGCTTGGCCGCTACCCGTGACATAAAATTCCCGCGGAATCTGCACATAGCTAAACCCTACATTTTTTTATTTTTTCATAAAAAAAAGTCCCTTATAGGAGCTTTTTTTTTTTGACGGGGGAAATGCATTTACGCACTACCCTTATCTATTGTATTTGAGGGAACAAAGTCCCCCAATACAATAGATAAAGGGGCACGGAGTGACGAGCTCCGTGCCAGTGTGGGACTCACCCGGGCGAGAGGACCTATGTACCTGCGTGTTATGTGCAGGAGTGTGTATGCAGTGTCACTCTATCGCGCTGATAGCGGCGTCAAGAGCCTCCCCAGTTGGGGAATGGAGCACGTCTTAAGTCGCCACCGGAGGTGGACCCGGAGATTGTACGAGAGTGCTACCTTTCTCCTAAGCGCGGCAGTATAAATACAGTAGTAGGGTAATAGGCCAATTAAGCTTGACTAAATCTCGAGCATCGTAAACGTGTGAAAACCCTGAACAACGACACATTAAACTGAGCCGCAGTCCAGAATCGACAATGTACAGACCTTTAGCCGATAGATTCTAACTTATCGCGTATCATCATTGTTATTTGGTTGTACTTTGAATGAAGTTGAATAAAATGGGTGTATCCAAAGTCTTTGGTTTGAGAAGCTACGCAGAATCTTCTTATCTGATATACTGCAGTGTCTCTAGACAAAAGTCTTCGTTCAGTATATGTTGCCAGTAATAAGTTAAGGCACTGAGACGTGGTCGTTTTCAATGAACTTTATTAGTAAGCTCCAATGTATCCAAAAGACAACAACAAGGACTAGTGGTGGTAAACGTTCTTGAAGCGATGATGACGCAGTGGGTAGCGCGGCCGGATTCGCGTCAATAGACGCGGGTTCGATCCCACCTAACCAATATTAAAATCGGCCTGAGCTTTCGGTGAAGAAAAACAGTTTGAGGAAACCATAGCATGGTGTTAGGGCATTTTATAACAATGCCCGCCTAGATAGCTACAACCCTCAAGTTTAAAAACTTGTCACCAAATACCAATAGTGTATTCCGGCAGCATCGGTTAAGAACCATTACCTAGGTTACGATTTCTTGTTTTTCTCCAGGAAATTCCATTAGAATGGAATCACGAAGCTTTATAGATATAATAATAAATCGAAAGCAAAAATTCTTTATTCAATTTGTGCCCCGATTAGGAGCTTATGAACGTCAAATAATTACCACCAGTCCGAAGAACAGACCAGTCAAGAAAAGCAGGCAAGAAATTATACAGTTTAGTGGAAGTACAGAGAGAGGTGTCATTTCCAGACATCACAATCGTTCACGTAATAATAATCCATCCTATACGAACCTTTGGATATTAAAACCTGCTTGCTTACTTGATTGATTCAAATGAAAGACGTCAACTGCTGGGCATAGGTCTCCCCCAAAAAGAGAGGAATTGCCAGATTCCTCACGCTTGGCAGGCGGGTTGGCGATCACAGTAGGTGTTTGTGGTGCTCAGAGAATACTGCTGCCCATCTCTTAGTCCTCTATTTTATCCCTTAGCCGCCTTTTACGACACCCTCGGGAACGATATGGGGTGGTACTATTCTCAGCCGGCAACACACGGCTAGTCCTTACTTACTATTAGGTAAATTTTTAATACAGGAGAGGGACCTATCTTTCCCTTCTATAGGGGAGACGGGTTCTTTCCCTCTTTTCTTCTTGGCCCGTCTCCGCTCTATTCTCCCTTCCCCTTTCTGTTTATGGGGGGCAGGTTATACTGCTCCCCGGAATGTTGACCGTTGGGTCAGGCCTCCCTTCGGGGGGGCGGGCGAAGAGGTGGGGTAGAGAAGTTCTGCCCCACCCCCACTGGGCCATTGCACGACGAGGCCTGGTGGGTTCGTCGCAGGGGGTGACGCGGCGGCATGCAGTGCAATCCCGTATCGCCCCCATCCCAAATGCGGCGGACGGCACCGGGGGTTTTTAGTGGTATTCCCGGGCGACTCTCGCCCGGGCGAGTCCCACACTGGCACGGAACTCGTCACTCCGTGCCCCCTGACCTATTGTATTGGGGGACTTCGGTCTCACTAATACAATAGGTAAGGGTAGTGCGTAAATGCATTTCCCCCCGACAAAAAAAAAAAAAAAAAAGGTAAATTTTTAATGTGATTTGGAATACTTACGTTAGACTAACTAAGCCTAAAGTCTAAATAAATCAAGTCGGGTCGTTTAAAATAGTTGTCGTTACTCTGTAGTTTTACCCCCATTCTCCGTACGATGTGATGGAGATCGCCACGAGGCGGAATGAAGTGTTCCTTAGACTCAGCCGCACTACGCAGCTGAGTGTAACTGAGACCAACTGCGCTAAAGGTGTCAGAGAGCTGACTCCCCAAAGAAGAGGCTGTCGGTACACAGACGAACCATTGGTTGATGGTAGACAGGTAAATATTTTTTTACTCACAATCTCACCTGATGTTAAATGACGATTTGGTCTAGGATGGTAAGCCTAGAGATTCTGGTTCCTAAGTGATGCTGCCGGGACACACCTATTGCATTTTGGCGGCAGGTTTTTAAACTTGAGCGAGGTAGCTACCCAGGCTGGCATCATTAGAAAATACCCTAACGCCGTGCTTTGGTTTCCTCACGATATTTTCCTTTTGTTCAGGCTGATTTTAGAGTTGGATAAGTGGGCTCGAATCCGCAGAATTGACGTGGAATCCGATTGCACTACCAACTGTGCCATTGTCGCTTCAAAGTTCGTATTTATGAACACTACTGTACTCTCGATGGTCAAAATTCAATTAAAACAATTATTCAAAGCTTGAAAATTGATTTCGATTTTTTTTTATAACATTAAAGTTCATTTTTTATAACATTAGGAATGCCAACAAGAGTGAAAACTCGAAACAATTTTTTTAATGTTTAAATTATAGTATGAGTAAGTAATAATCATAATTTGTCAATTGAAATTAATAACATAACCTAAAAATTAACATATTTGTCTGCTTTTTACATCTATTGACGCTCCGAGCAATATCTATGTACATTTCCATATAGTTTATTCATAATAAAAAAAAAAACATACGATGGGATGCGTAAGTATAAAATTCATTGTTTACCAGCTGTGTGCCCGCGACTGCGCCCGCTTTTTATATATTCTTCACTGCATTTTAACTTCTTATACGGAACTATCAATAATAGGCAAAGGTATTTCTCACTAATTCAAACACCTGTCTCTAAAACTGTGCATTGAATCGAACTTTACTCACAATTTCAAGAGGTTTATTTTTTTACGTGGTATCCTACTTATTTTAGAAAAATTAAATAAGCCTACGTTACGCGGAATAATTTCAGCTATCTTACAAAAGAGTCCCGTCAAAATCGGTCAAGCCGTTCCGGCGATTACTCGAAAGAAACGGAAAGACAGACACAGATTTTTTTTTGTATCAGTGTCGTACATATACACTCATTTCTATTTAGTAAAAAAAAATTTATTTTGAAATTACGAACTGACAGTTCAACTTTATTTATTGGTATAGATTTATCACTCAGCGCCAGCACTTAAACGCCATCTTATACTTGATATACTGTAGCATGTTGACGGCTGACGTCATAACATTGGTATCGCGAATTTTTCCTCTATTGAGAATCGCTCAACGCCGCTAAAGAGGTTTTCGAAATCGGTTTATAAAGGACAATGCATTAATTAGGACATACGAATTTCATGATTTTTACCAGTCGAGTGTTAACAGTTGCCGAAATTCTGATCAGCGGCAGAATTTTCGTTTTTCTCTCTCTAGGTTTACAGCACGCACACTTGCCGATTATCCTGCAGAATTAAGAACGCTCTCAGAATGTGCGGATGTCGACCATTTTATTACTTCTACGACGGTAAGTATATTTTTAACAGTTGCCATTTTTAAATATACTAATACCATAGAAAAATTTCTATAACAGTCTTTGCTGATACATAATATTGAAGTGTCTGTTGTAATGTCAAAACAGCATGAATGTGTAGACGATATACAATGCCACAAATACGATTTTTAAAATGTTTGTCTGTCTGTCTGTTTGTTTGATTGTTCCGGGTTATCTCCGGAACGGCTGGGTCAATTTAGACGGGACTTTTTTTAGTAGATAGCTGAAGTTACCTCGCGTAACTTAGGCTACTTTTATTTTTCGAAAATAATTAGGAAAAATATATGAAACGCGCGCGCAGCTAGTGAAACGATATAATGAGTAAAATTCACATGGGTTTTAAGGTAAAGAACAGGTTTTAGCCGATTATCGGTGTTTAGTATATAAGAAAAGAAAAGCCTATAATCCCATAGTCAATTTACGTTACAGATGGTCCAGCATGCGGCCCGTCAGGTATGTATTGCTTGGCGATTCATGCCGATCAGTTGACCAACAAAGCCAGCCGTTGTCCTTGCACTGCGCAATGTATGGACGCAGTCTTTAAGGATATCGCCACCAAGGATAATATTTGGTAACATGCTTTCATTTTACCTTAACCCAAACAAGTTACCTTTACAGAGTTACCTTCTCCGAGTACCGTTGTATGGAAATGTTTTTTTAAAATAGAATTTTTGATGTCATAGAATAACAACGCTAAGAACGATAGTCTCATACAAAATAGCTAAATATTGAAAGTGAAAAAAAAATGTGTTAGCAACACTGAAATGCATAATCACCGGCACGCAGTACGTGGCCTTTTAAGGCCTAAATGAAATATAATCATTCCGCGTGCTACTATTGCCGTTCTGAGTGTTTTAATTCTATGTTATAGGCAGTGTTTTGTTGACAATCTCGTCTGCATGTTAGGTGACGACACGGCCAAATACGTACTGGTAATGATGGTAACAGTATTAGCTAGTAATTCTCTATTCAACCGAAAGACGTCCACTGCTGGGCATAGGTCTGGGGACTGTCGCACTCTTCCAAATAACCTGAATACGCCAGCTCTTATTCATAGAATTAGTCACTTTTCCGCGCCTTTGATCTCATTTTTGATTAGATGGGAAATTATAAAAACATTTTGTTCTGCTCTTAAGGATTGTCCTTCCATTAATCAAAAGAGACTCGAAGGGGAAACATCTCCAAATATCACAAGGGAGTAGCGGGGGTGCACTGAGATCCATCTATCAACTCCATTCAACTGAAAGACGTCCACCGCTAAACATAGGTATCTGCTAATAAGGGTGAACTGCCTTAATCGGCACGCTTGGCAGCCGGGTTGGTAACCGCAATCAGGAGTTTCTGGTATTCAGAGGGTGCTGTTGCCCATCCCCTGCTTTATCCCTTAATCGCTTTCTACGACATCCACGGGAAGGTATGGGGTGGTGCTATTCTTAACCGTCACCACACGGCATAGCTAGTAATAAAAAAAATGGTATTTAAACAGGGAGAATGGTCCGTTCATAACGCGCGGCTCAATGCGCTACGTCGTCCAGATTCCAAGGACAAGGTATACAAGAGAAATCGTGTTCTACTACTTCCAGGATTTAATTGGTAATACTTACAGTCAAGTTATCATCTAATATAAAAAAAAGTACAATCTAAAAACGGTGATGAATGCAAATATATGACAGTCGGCACCATCATGTTTAAATAGGCTATAGAACTTTTACCGGCAACTAGAAATATGTCTTCTTTATTTTCTTCTTCAGACCGTGTTAGCCCACAGCTGAACATAGGCCTTTCCCAAGTCGCGCGTGGTTGAGCATCTAAATGACACTTTTTAAATTTAACTTTGAAAGAAACTAAACTAAGCGCCGATCTTATTGGCGGGCGGTATGATGTTCCAATACTAAATTAGCATTTAGAGGCAGTTTTCGGCGAACATATAAAGTAGCCTCTACAAGGGCATAATGTCAATAACTGTTGAGACGTAACTCTACGATTTTATTCATCCAATTTAATTAATTATAAAGATATAACGGTGCTCGCCATTTAATTACGTCAAACAGAAGGCTTGTAAAATCCAGTTTACGCCTTGCCTTCATTTTTAAAAGTAGGTGTTTATTGAAACAGTTTGATTAAAACTCTCCATGTCTATTTATAGACGCTTTGGTCTGGGGACTGCCGCATTCTTCCAAATAACCTCAATACGCAAGGCCTTACTCAAAGAATAAGTCATAAGGTTACTATTCCGCGCCTTTGATCCCATTTTTGATAAGACGGGAAATTATAAAGACTCGAAGGGGAAACATCTTCAAACATCACTGAGATACATCTATCAATTCCATTCAACTGCTGGAAATAGGTATTCCACAAACATCTCCATGACGACCGGTCTTCCGGATTCGCGCGACCTTCACCAGGCCGTCGGTTCACCGTATACGCTACGTCTTTCGTTGCGTGGTAGCCATTCAAGAATGCGTTGGCCCCATCAAGCATCGGTTCTGCGAGTAGTGTGCCCAGCCCAGTGTCACCTAACTTTGTCAATTTTTCGGACAATGTCGGTTACTTTGGTTCTTCTGCGGACCTCATCTTACCTGATTCGATCACGCAGTGAAACTCCAAGCATTGCCATCCATTACCCTTTTACCAACTTTGAGCTTTCTTATTTTTTTGGTGAAACGCGCGATGTCTAAACTGAGAAGCGGCGCGTGACCTTGCCTAGCCGTTGCCAGGTAACGATTTCCAAAATTTACCAAAATTTAATTAGGTTATACCTGCAGGATGGTGGAGCCTTTGTGCCAGGTTCAGTTTGAGCGACTTGTGGAAAATTATGGACTTCTCTATCTATCAATTTGGTGTTGCCATCTTTCTCAGACTGTACTTTAATTAACCGTTAGATACAGTACAAACATTTGCTGCATTTTATTGCATCTCGAGTAAAAAAAAAAAAAGAGAATTTTGTAGCATGAACAAACACCAGCTAATACGTACTTTTAATCTCATCACAGTCTCATTCGGAGGAGCGGCTGGATTGTTCCTTGGGGCTAGTTTCGTTGGCTTCGTGGAAATCCTTTACTTCCTCGCAGAGAGGATCTTCGGGCATCTCTTTAAAAATAATGGAGATACTTCGAATGTAAGTGTGTTTTATACTGTGTAGACTCCCTGCTTTGACCGCAATCTCAACTGATGTCAAATCACTATATACATACATATATAACGTCACGCTTCTCTCCCATTAGGGTGACAGAGACTATATCTTTTCACCTGCTACGATCCTGATACGTCTTTAGCTTCTTCTACATTCATGAGTCATTTCATACTTTTGACTTATCCTTTTTTCAGAACGTTCTAGATCTGGTCAAGATACGTTTCCCTAGGCCGAGCCTTACCGGCTGGCTTATTCACCCTCGCGTTGTAAATTTATTTCGTCAATCTTCTTTGATCCATCCTCTCCACGTGTACAAACCAATTCTCCAATGGCTCAATAGGGTAATTAAATATACTTGAGATACTGTGTCTCAAGTGATGCTGCCGCAACTACCTATAGGTACGTGTTTAGGGACAGAGTTTCATGAGGATGTGTTCCTTCACTGAAAAACGCAGGCTTATTGTAGAATAGGATAGGTAAATAGAATAAACCGACGATATACGACGTTGTAGCTGATCACAGTACCACTGGTGCATTATCGCATAAAATTACAGTTTTAATTATAAACAAATTATTCAATATAATTCATTTATTGCAGTTAAAAGGACTTGGTCGATGTGCCATACGTTTAAGATGGAAACATAATCTCCTTTTTACTATTTTCACCATTGTCATTTTGTTTAAGTGTAAACGGCATAGATATATTGAATTGTCTGTTTAGGTATTTACCTCAATGCTTTAGTCAACTATTTATTTGAAATCTCTGAATATAATATTATAGGAGAAAGGCAGAACGGTATCTTACGAAGCACATCGTGTTATGGAGTTGACTAGAATTCTTGAAAACCACCCTGCATATAATCATGAATTGAAGATGTAAATTTCATGCTCGTTGTATGAAGAAAAGGCAAAAGTATTAGGTCATGCAGCCAAGTCTGACGTTTGGAACATTTTTTATACAACGTCCTAACAAAGTAGTGATATTATGTTAAATCTTTCTTTCCAAAGAAGTGGAAGATTATAAGACTTCACGATCGGTTTCATCGTTATTTTTAATAAACTTCACTTGTGCACAATAACGAAAAATATATCACCGAAAATGCCACTGAAATTACATAATATAAAGTCAAATAGCTATTGGTCCTTCAAGATAAAACAAACTCGCTCTCTATTCTAAACCTATAATATTGGACGCGTTTAAAGAATAGTGAAAATATGCGGTTTGAAGGATTATTTTCTTGTAATTTATTATGGTTTCCGAATACAAGCACTTTAAGCCGCCTGCCTTTGTATTATTTTTTACTCCTCAAAAATATTGCTTAGATAATCACACTCTGTCATACACACAGAAAATTATTTAATTTTGGCACGTCAACAATATTGTCACAGTTATGAGTTCCTTTTTGCCAACATTTTTATGTACATTTTTTTTAATTGTTCGATATCCATAGTTGTTGTTATTTTTAAGATAGGTTTTGTTGAAATCATTTGCTTTGTTTGGGTCAATTGTGATGAATTATGATTATCTGTACACACTATAGAATTAATTATTGGCTTCTTTACTATTTATAAGAACGTATATGTAAATTAAATTTAATAGCTTTTGTTTTCTTGAAATAACTAAATAGTTAATAGTTTAATAGTTGTGCTTTATTTAAAGAATCCAGTGAGTTTTTTTTGTACATAACAAAATTCATGGTTCGTGTTATTATTTGTAATGCACTTGTACACATTAAGAAAAACTATAAAATACTGTTATAATTTTTATGAATAATAAATAAATAATAACTAGTTCTCAACAGGATATGTTCAGAAAACTGATAATATAGGCTTTTTTTAATTTTTAAATCGTGAGTTACTGTTAATTTCATCTCTCCATCCATCCGAGTTTGCCTCGGCCCAGAACCAGCATGAGAACGTCATCTGTTGGCTCCAATTTCGGGGCTACTTTACATTTGCGCCACGATTGTCTTCTTTGCACCAAATCCGGAGATCTTTCTGGAATATACAATTTTTATGGTAATAATTAGTAGTACTTTTGGTTTTAAGTGCTATATAATAGTGGTATCCCCAACCCCTAAAAATATTCTCCACCTGAAGCCAGTTAATAAAAGATGATTGAAGTAAAAACTTTTTTTACGTTGAGCGACACTCTCGGTAGGGGAAATACTTATAAATTGACGTTACCAATGCTATGATATCAGCCGTCAACATGATACAGTATGTCTGGGCAAAAAAAACACTTATTTCAGTCATACTTTTTTTTAGAGAGATATGAAGGAGATCAAACACCAATTAGAGGAAGAGAAATAGAATGTTATTAATTTAGAATCTTTTTTTAAAAAAGTTTTTTTTTTTTCTAATCTAGCTAATGTTGTTAACTGAAAGGGCCTTTATAGCTTCACCAAGCTTTGAGGGCGAGTGCTGAAGGCTATCAGCCGTAACTTTTATAAGTTTTTTTTCTAACCTAGCTAATGCTGTGGACTGGAAGGGCCTTAACAACTTCACTGAACTTTGGGGGCGAGTGCTGAAGGCACTCAGCCGTATAATGGTAAAGAGAGTAGCTAGCTGAAAGCCACCAAAACGGTACGGGCATCGGTTTGTGCTGTTACCCTACACTTGAATTTGCTTAGCACTAAACCTAAGTCAAGGAAAGTATGGATTTAATCGAACCCATGTACCTGCGTGCATTGTACAGAATTGTGGAATACAGCGTAATGCTTGTGATACTAATGCGTGAAAGTAGCAAAGTATTATGCTGGAGTCGGATACAGAAGCCTACCAAGTTGGAGATCGAATCACATCCTGGTTTGCTACCGGAAGGAACCCCGGGGTATGATTCGTGTCGATAGTAGCCTCACAATCTGCACTCTTTAGATCGTAACGTAGGAATGCTAACACTGTCGTTGAAATACGAATGTTTTATTTTTTTCCTGTCTCTGATATTTATCCCATCACTAATAATTAAATTAAAAAAAATCACTTCTGACACGTGTAGGTTAAGATAGGTTCAATTCCGTAAACATTACATGTCGGTAATAGTCTAAGCCAAATTTCGTACTATTATAGTACTCTCAAGAAACCTGAGTGTGAAACTATCAAGACCCTTCAGGTACACAGCGTCAGTCAGTTCGAACAAATACAAACTAAAGCATGTAACAATTTTAGGTCATTGTTACTTATAAAACAGTGAAAATATTTCCCTTAAATACTAAACGTTATACAGTTGAAGAATATTGTAAGAGTATTAAGAGAAAACACGGTTAGTGATTGACTTGAAGAACAGGGTACTTCAGAAAAATAACGGAATAAATGTCGCTAGCAGTTCCATTTAAGAGAAGAACAGGGACAATAATAACTTACCACTTTCCCCGCGGCGCTCTGAATGCTAGCTGTGAGAGCGAGGCGAACTACGGCATCGACGCAGGAGTGAGCAGGATGACAAGACTATGTGGAGCACCGCTAGGCACGTATATATCGTTGTCTGATATCGATATACCCAATTGGTTATTTTAGTGTTGCAATCCTTAAAATTAAAAATTACATTAATTTGATGACAATAAATAAATATTATAAATGTAAGTGCTTTAATTTGGCTTTTCTGTAGAAATATATATAAATAAAATGATATTCTGATATTGTGCGCGCAATTATTATTTGTTTATTTTATACGTAGGAGGGGTAAACAGGAGTCCGAACGGTGCTTACGGAAGGAATACATACTTGTTCTTTTTGGTACTTATGCTTACTATTGCGAACAACGGTGAGAGGAAGTCAAAATATCTAAATTTTTGTCAAATACTTAAACGGTCTTTTATATTTATAAAAAAAATTAAAGTCTTAAATGCTAGTAGTGCATAGCTAGCTTTATAAATAAATAAAATAAAAATCAAAATACATTTATTTCTTACATTAACAACAAGTATCTAGAATAACAAAATTCCAACAATCCGTGACCTTCACCAAGTTTTCGGTCCACCTTGTGGGGAGCCAACCCACGCAACATCTACCGCGTGAAATGGGTTAAGAATTATTAAAATATTTCAAATGGATAAAGTGGAATGCATCAGCTAATTGGTAGTAATCATCTTACCTCAGTATACATTTGCTTAGAAGTACAATTTCCAGGGTAACCAGCGATCCCGCAACACGACCACGGCTTGAAGGATTCTCCATCAGTTCTAGAAAATTAATATTATTATTAGAATTCACTTAGTGGTTGAAATTCAATTTAAAATTTGAGGATTTAAAAACTAACTGATTCTAAGATTATTTTTATTGTTGGTAACATTAAGGGTTTCTTCAGCGACACTTTGGTTTTTGATGAAGGATGGAATCGTGATGAAACCATAGGCATTATAGAAAAGTATTTTTTCTAATACCCGCCGATATCTATTTGTTATAAATAGGTTATGATTATTTTATTTAATGATTTTAATTAATAAGGGGTTGTGTTTCGATGACCATGTTGTCACGTGTATAAGAAAATCCATTACTATAATCCGTTCATAGTTATTTTACTTCTAGCCGTTAAGATGTCGTTCAAAATATTGTGTTATCATGTTTTATATGTATTATTCGTTATGATTTGATTGAATATATAATTTGAATGAGGTTTGATAAACGTGTCAGATTCAAAAAACCGATCGAAAACATGAGTTATTACAGCGAAAGAAACTCCGTAGCTACTGGCCACTTTGGTATGTTGTTGACCTGAAGTACATCAGTTGTAGGATATATGTTTCGGTCAAACCTATAACTGTACATCAATAAAAATAAAGCTTTTTTTTGTATATGTATTTTTCTTGGAGTACTTAGTATTGAGATTTAGAACCCGCAACTTCTTCTTCTTTGCCGAAAAAGGAATATAATTTTTATTTATTCATTACACTGTGGTACAAATTACGGGATTTTTATTTATTTTATAATAAACCGAGATGGTTTTTTGGGTTTATTTTTTTTCTATTTCTATTTGTTCAGACAACACTATTTTACGTACGAGTCATGGCGGCAAATCGTATGTACGTGCGGAGAAAGTACGTTAGCTAGAAAAATATTTGTAGAGCACTACTATGAATTCGTTTTGGCTTGTAATGTACTATAAAAAGAAATAATCCAAAACGGTTGCCAAAATATTTAGACTTTGTGACAGCTAGTAATGCCAAAATACCAAAATGAAACTTCAGAGGTAAAATAACTCTGAACGGACTATACATAATCGTGTCAATGGTACACTTATCAGTACTTAGAGGCTTAGTGTGTTTAGCATTCTGGATCAAATTGTCAATTAACATCAGCTGAGTTTGTGGCCAATGTATTTGCTATGTTGTATTTTAAAAAACGAAGCAAAAGGCACAACCTGTGAAACATGAAAATTTGAAACTAGGAGATCAGATGGAGCTCTTTAGGTAATAATGACCATTACAACATACATATTAAGTTCGCAGCACTGGAACATAACTCGCATCAAATGTGTCCACTGACCGTCGCCCTCCTGTAACCCTTTCTATAGGAAAAAATAATAATTAGTAATTTTTGGGGTTGTGCCGACAGAACTGAGAACTCGAAACATTAGCGAAACCGTTTTTTAAATGTTTAAATTAGTTCAGTGTCTTAAGAACGCTTCAATTTATCAGAAATAAAATAAAATAAAACATAATTTAAAAAAAGTTAAAATAAAATATTTTTGAAATAAAATAAATTTAAAACTAATTTAAAATAAAATAATCATTTATGGGAAAATATTTTAGATGTGGTAACACCGAAGTGCCATCAATTTAACTTGACATGTTATTATGGCATTGTAGAAAAAAAATTATTACTAGTCACAGAATGTTACTTAATATGACAGAATGAGACTGCATGATATGTTTAAAGACATTAATGATAAAAAAATTTTGTTTGTCCTTGTTGCTGTGGCCGAATTTTGATCCTTGGCGAATTTGAAGGTTATCCAAACAAACTTGTAGCGTTTAGTATTTTGGTTTTTTAGCTTCTGAAGTTCGTATTGAGGCACTGTCTCGTTGACCTTTTATTTAATTCCAGTATATTTATTTACCTGTAATTATTGTAAGTGCGATGGTGTATTGCAGTGTTTTAGTATGCAATAGCCGTACTATTAAAAAGTATTTCTTTCTCAAGTTCGGCTACGCTATCGGTCGATCTGTATGAATTAATTTCTTTAGGGTAGAAATAGATGTAGATGTGATTTTAAAACGCTATAACCACTCACCTCTATAAAACTCGAAGAGAAGTAGAAGAGTAGAGAACATTCTAGAAGTAACATGAGGAGTGTTAACGTCGCGTACTGTAAATGACATATTATTCATATGTTATCACGTGATCAAAGCTCAAAGTTACCCAATGGAGAGGCCTATGCTTGAAGTTCCACTACTAGATCGAATCAGAAATGAGGAGATCAGCAGAAAAAGCAAACTTATATGGCTACCGCACCGAAAGACGGAGCGTGGGTTGGCCTCCCATAAGGTGAACCAACGACATGGCGCGGGAATCCTCTGGACGCGGATGCCGCGAGACCGGTCGTTATGGAGATTTTTGGGGAAGACCTGTGTCCAACGTCTTTTAGTTAAAGGGATAATGATAGTAGTAATGGCCAGCCGGATAGATTTATGTTCGAATCCAATTAAGCTTTCATTGAAGGACGACACCGTAATGCAATCATAGTATGGTAGTAGCACTTGGCATTCAAGTTGGAAAATATCTTTGCAAGCTCTCAAGCGTTACTCGACAGCCAGTACCGTTGGATTCAACATGATGACATTCTCGACAGATCAATGGAATGGCGGTGTATGCTTTTTTGGTGCTATCTGGGTTCGCACAGTTCGGAAGACTAAGGAGGACGGCATTAGAAGCGGGCCACCGGCTATCACGCCACCGCTGAGCAGCCGCGCTCACGCCCCACTAGCAACTAACCGCCTCGTTTTATAATACGTACTTGAAATTCTCATATTGTGGTGACGTATGAATTTATAGGAATTAATACATTAGAGGAAGTTTGAAAGTGACGCCAGTAATAGAGAAGTTAAGGACCAGCCGTCTGTCCTGGTAAGGGCATGTGGTATAGAAAGAGGAAGAAGATGTTGTGAGCAAGGTATTGGATATGACTGTGGACGGGAATATGGGAAGGGGAGGACCAAGTTTTTTTTTTTTAACCTAGCTAATGCTGTTGACCGGAAAGGCCTTTACAGCTTCACCGAACTTTGAGGGCGAGTGGTGAAGGCACTCAGCCGCATAAGGTAGCTAACTCAAGGGTTCGAACCTCGGCTTGGCCGCTACCTGAGTATGAAAACTCCCGCGGAATTTTTATCCTAGCTAAATCTCTACATTTTTTATCTTTATTTACATAAAAAAAGGTTCCTTACAGGACCTATGTATTTGCGTGTTATGTGCAAGAGTGTGTTTGCAGTGTTGTGCGTGTAATGCTTGATGCATGAAAAGATAGATGTATTATGTGAAAGTGAGTAAATGCGGAGTTGACTGCAAATAGAGAGAAATTGAAGAGGAAAAAAAAAACGTTGCGCCGATCCCAAATGAAAATGGGATAAGGGTAGAGAGATAATGATAGTGTTGTCAAGTATTTTTATTTCTCAATTAGTTTAAAACATTGTAGCCTAACTTTATCTGTAATTTCTTCTTCGTGTCTCTATTGTAATCTTCTTCATGTAATATAAACTGTGTATTACCATCTGTCTGTTTTTATGATTCTCATCATTTTTGTTTAATTATAAAAAAAAACCAAAAAACACACAAATTCATCACGCCGAATACCAGTTTGCTTATTTTTTATGATATGTAGGATGGACGGGGTCTAAATGTAATTACGTAACCATTATTCAAAATAGTGCCAATGCTTACGTTGCCATTTGGTAGGAGTTTGGCTTATTGCTTAAAAATGTCTAAAATTATGCTCACGTAATACTTAGACGACCGTTTAACTTCAGGTGACATTGAAAAACAAAAACGTCTATAAGTTTTTAAAAATTCTGTTCATTGATTATAAAATCATAAGTCTTCTAAAGAACACTCATACGATTTTTATAATGTCTATTATAAGCTAACTTTATGATTTACTTAACCATGAAAAGCAGGAACGGAGAGCGAGTTACAGCACCGTAGAAACCCATGAAGCTGATAAAGAAGATTATGATCGACACAGCGCTGGTTCCCACTCCTAGGGATACTGTCAGTACTTCAGAAGGTAGTAAGGCCTGAAAGAGAAACGCGCTTTATATTAGCTTGACCTGCATGTAGCAGTATCCAGCTGGAATGGGCAGCAGCCCACAAGTTAGAAGACTTTAGGTCCACCAGCATTTTACAGTGCTTGAAGATTCGTTTCTACAATCAATGTATCCTCTTCGCCATGACGTATGGTGTCGACACACGAGCACTCATAGTTCAGGCTGTGCATAAAATACAAGTGGTACAGAGAGCCATGGGGGCGTATCAATGTTGGCATTACATTCCATTGGCATTAGATCCGATGTCGCACTAAGGTCCGCGACGCTGGTAAGATAAACATGAAATTGAAATGGCATTGAGCAGGACATATTGTTAGATAGAGTGATGACAGGTAGAACAAAACGTTGACGGAATGGCGGCCATATGGCGATAAACAAGAAATCGGCCACCAGCTCGTTGGATGGATGATATCGTAAAGACTGCGGGTCAAACATGGATGAGGCTAGCTCATAGCCGAAACCGGTGGCGTACAAGAATAGGAGCTTATGCTCACCAAGGAGCGATGATCATTTTTGTTTTTGTTAATGACATAATAATAATAATTATATGACATAATGTGACATAGAGTAGGTAGGCCCCTACAAGGTGGACCGACGACCTGGTGAAGCTCGCGGGAATCCGTTGGATGCGAGTGGCGCAAGACCGGTTGTCGTGGAGATATTTGGAGGAGACTTATGTCCAGTAGTGGACGTCTTTCAGTTTAACGGATGCATAGATGGATGGAAGGGCATGAAATCCTTGCAAAAGATTCCGAATAGTTTTACAAGAAAAAACAGTAGGTGCTCGTTAGTTTTAGAGAAATGTGATTCATACACGGAGATCTGAACCTAACCTCCATCCAATCCGTACTTAAGTCTTAATATCGCGACTTCTTTGAACGTGCGGAGATACACTAGAACCCACTTATAGTGGAAGCCTTCGCGTACTCCCCCGACCCGAATACCCCTCTATCGATACGAAGGCCGCATAACATCTTAACCGACCCCGAGGACGACATCGTATTTCGAATTAAGATCTTCCCGTTCCAACCGAGACAAATTGTGTATCAGCGCCCTCGTCTGCAAAACCACCGTTCCCACCGCCGGGGACAAGAGGCCAATTTTTCTTCCGCACAAACCCACTCTGGTGGTGGCCCAAGACGTGCCTCATTCCCCAGGTGGGGAGGCTCCACGTCACCACAAGCGCGATACAGTGACACTGACCGAGCATTGAGCATTGCATTACACGCACAACACGCAGACACATGGAAGCGATGATGCTGCAGTGGATAGTGCTGCTAAAACTCTAAAACCAGCTGAGCTTTCGGCGAAGGAAAAAACATCGTGAGGAAATCATGGCACGGTGGTAGGTCATTTTCTAACAATGCCCACCTAGGTAGCTACCACCCTTAAGTTCGATAACCTTTCGCCAAACACCAATAGGTGGTTCCGGCAACGTTACTTGAGAACCAGCATCTGGGCTTAGCGTGTTTACCATCCTGGACCACATCGTCACTTAACATCAGGTGAGAGATTGTGGTCAAAGCACTGAGCCTATACCGTTTAAAAAAAAGGTACATAGTTCCTGTAAGGAATCTTTTTTTAAATATTATTATTAATAAATAAAATATGTAGGGATTAGTTAGGATTAAAATTGCTCGGAATTTTTACACACAGATAACAGCCAAGCCGAGGCTTAGTACCACTTTGGTGGCCTTGTGTTAGTTACCTTTTTGCGGCTGAGTGCAGAAGGCATTCAGCCACCAAGTTCGGTGAAGCTATAAAGACCCTTCCGGTCAACAGCATTACATAGCTTAGAAAAAAAAAAAACTTTTGTTTTTGTATAATAATTAGGGTTCCGCGTAAAAAAATTCAAGCTCATTGAAGCTTTTAACAAAATCCGATTCAAGGCACAATTTTACTGGCAAATGTTTTTTTGTTAGACACAAGCAATTAGCTAGCTACGCCTCTGTATGTATGTATAAATGTTTCTTAATATTCATAACTATATTATAGCGTGCATTGATGGATAATATTATATTTTCTTAATAGGTACGAAAGCTAAATCTCGAAGCTGAAGCAAACAATATCGTTCGCATGTTATCGGGGTCGCGCCCGTACCAGCCGGTACCATGCACATCACAATACAGAAAAACCTCGTCCTTAAGGCATGTTATCTTTTCGAAAGTGACGATCTAATGTCGAGTAATTTTTTTTAAATTATCTGTACCAATAATAAACAATGACGTTTTATCTGTAAATTTATTAATTTAGAAATGTATTAATTTAGAAATGTATCTGTTACTTGTTTGTTATCTGTGTGAATGTCCAGATTTAAGTTGAAAACGATTTGAATATTTCAATGAAAATTGATATAAGGGAAGCATGTTTTGTCGTTCAGTCTAGAAAAAAACAAAACAAAATCGCAGACGCAGACGAAGTCGTAGGAGCCGGCTAGTTTTTATTTACAACCTCTTAAAGTCTCTTAGTTTTATCAATTTAACAACGTTTTTTATTAAATACATAACGAATCTATATACGGTATTTACGGTACCAAAAACATGATTTTTTTAATATTCTTATCTTTCCGTCTGTTTGTTACGGCTTATTTGGATCGATTTTGACGGGACCTTTTCTGGCAGATAGCTGAAGTTACAAAAGGTGTAACTTCCAAAGCGTTGATGGCGGATAAGGTAGTGCGGTTGGATTCTGCGTCATTCGACGTGGATTTGATCCCCACCTATCCGACTCTAAAATCGGCCTGAGCTTTCGGTGAAGGAAAACATCGCGAAGAAACCATAGCTTGGTGGTAGGGCATTTTCTAATGATGCCCGTCTGGGTAGCTACCACTCTCAAGTTTGAAAACCTGTCGCCAAATACCAATAGGTGTGTTCCGGCAGCATCACTAGGCTTAGTGTGTTTACTATCGTGGACCACATCGTCTCTTAACATCAGGTGAGATTATGGTCACAGCACTGAGCCTATTCCGTGTAAAAAAAAAAAAACTTAAACGATTTTTATTTATGGAAAATAATTAGAGTTCCGCTTAAAAATTAAAACAAAATCCGATTCAATGGACAGTTTTACTGAGTGTTTTAAAATGATGAGGAACATATTTACTACGTTTATGTGTAAGAAAAATAATTTTACGAAAACAATTAGGGTTCCCTGTAAAAAATTTAAAACTGATAAAGTTGTGAGCAAAGCCGATTAAAAATAAAATAAATCCAATCATTTTCAAATATTATTTAAAAACTATACGAGTACAAGACATAACAATTGTGGAGAATAGAAAATATGATACGCAGGCGGAGTCGCGGGAACAGTGCTAGTGCATCAATAACAAAACACATTCTTCTTTATGTTACTATGTCTAATTTAATTGTTGTAGTATACAGTTCAAAATATCAATAAACACAAATCCCGTAACAAATCGGCTATCAATCGAAAACAGTCGATTCGAATAAATTTTGGTGCGTGGATTTCGCCGCCATGAGCCAGCGTGACAGCGGTGAATTCTGTTCAGTGTCATTCGCCGCTGTTTTGGATTGTACTGTACTTAACATCATATCCAATGCAGTTTTTTTTTTCCTACCTAGCTATTGCTGTTGACCGGAATGGCCTTTACAGCTTCACCGAACTTTGTGGGCGAGTGCTGAAGGCACTCAGCCGCATAAGGTAGCTAGCTCAAGGGTTCGAACCTCGGCTTGGCCGCTACCTGAGTATGAAAACTCCCGCAGAATTTTTATCCTAGCTAAACCCTACATTTTTTTTATTCTTTATTTACATAAAAAAAAGGTTCCTTACAGGACCTATGTACCTGCGTGTTATGTGCAACATGCAGTCACTTTGCTGCGCAATATATATAAAAAAAAACCTCTTATTCAGATTCCATTACCCCCTTCTCCATCTTCGTGCGATTAATTGACGATATCTAAAGTGAGAAATGAATAATTTTACAAAGAAACGGAGTAGTAAAAACTTACTTACTGCTAAAGTCTGACCACCAATAGCCTGTAAGAATCCGAATAGAGTCGTAGGCGATGCTATGATCCATAAACTGAGTGAAAACGCGATCGTGCAACACATCTGTAGACAAGAATTTATATAAATATGATTGTGACTTAGTGCGCGCCATATAACCCGATCTTGCGCGGTGATCAATTCTATGGTATAGTCAGAGGTGAGGCATGGTGCGCGGGGAGTTAAAACCTTTACGCGCGTTAGCAGTTTACTCTGAACATGGTTTTTATTTTATTTTATTTTTTACACACTAAACTTAATAAGGGTTTAGCCTCAGTGATTTGAGGTGTGCAGTGAGATTGTGCTTACCTGATGTTAAGTGATGATGTGGTCCAGGATGGTAAACACACTAAGCCTAGAGGAACTGGTTCTCAATTGATGGTGCCGGAACATACCTATTGGTATTTGGCGTCAGGTTTTCTAACTTGAGAGTGGTAGCTACCCAGGTAGGCATTATTTGAAAATATCCTACCTCCATGATATAGCTTCTTCACGAAGTTTTCCTTCACTGAAAACTTTGCCTTATTTTAGTGTTGGATAGGTGAATTTGAACCAGCGTTCATTGACTCGAAATCCGACCGGAGTACCAACTAACCCATCATCGCTTCAAAAATCGTTTCTTAAGGTTCGTCTATTAATCACGTGAGGTTCACAAGGGGGTGCAGCGAGATGTCACAAGTAAACGACTTCCAGATATATTAGTTTACCCACGTCCTTAAAGATAATATTCCAAAGTTTTTTATTATACTTGGGAACAAAAAAAAAAACACGTGATTTTGGGAAGAGAATGTGGGGAATACATTTAAAACCTTACTACGTATCACCAGGAGAAGGCAAGGTTGCAAATTTGGCAAAAAAATCATGTGATTAATGGACATCTCCTGAAGGTAATGGCTCTGAAGAGATTCTGCACGAACATGCCTAACGTAGATTGCTGGGCAGGTATTAAAGATTATCATAACATCAAGTGATTAGTGCAAGACGATATTAGATTTAAGCCAGCCTTCTAATTTATTTCAGTCTAAGTCAATACTGATTTCAATGCCATTAGAATTCCTTGACATACATAATTTCTGTAACCTTGAGAATTAATAAGGCCAAGACGAGGTCTCGTTAATTTTAATCCAAATATACCTTGATGTCAAAATACTTACTTCTTTAATGATATATTTATAAGGTTTGTTTTTATTTGACCGTTACTAATAAATAGCCCTTGAAATAAAGATATAACTAAAATGAGAAAATGTGAACGCTAAAGGTTCTAGCGATGAACTTGGTTATTTAAAGCTTCAGGGGCTTTGTGATTTTTTTTATTAGTGCTCTGTAAAATTACTGCTGTAATCTGTCTGTCTGTAGGCGATTCTCGATAGATTGTTATATTATTTAATAGTAGCTGTGCCCGAGACTTCGCTCACGTGGAATTCCGATAATTATATTCTATTAGACGACAGTCTATATTCTCTAGTCCTGTCCCGTCGCGGGATTGGCGAACAAATTAATAAACAGACAGGCAGACCGACAGACAAACAAACAAACATTTAAAAAACCATCGAAATGTGTTCTGTTGTCGATTCTTAACCCTCTCATGATATTTTTTGTTAAATATCTTCAATGTTCAGATTTCGTCCCTCAAGCCTTTTATTATAAGTATTGATTAGCTGTGTGCCCGCGACTGCGCCCGCGTTTCTTATATTCTTTCTTTAATTTGTTTATACAGAACTCTAATTATTTTATTTAGCAAAAATGAGTACTAAAATAAAGTAAAAATACTTCTTATAAATTCAAGCACTTGTCCATAAAACGGTACATTGAATGGGATTTTAGTCAAATTATTTTATGAGGTTTTTTTTACGCGGAATTTTAACGCTTTATTTATTATTTGAAATTTAAACTTGGATTTTTTATATTAAACGCTTATTTTAAGACAAATAAAAGCCCCAAGTTTTAAATTTAGATTGCTGGTGGACTTTCTATTTTATTTTCACCTTAACTCTTTCTTTGAATTATAATTACTGTGCATGTCGTCGTTGCCTTTAATTAAAGTCACAACTAAACAAAAGTTTATAATTTATGTATATATATATATATATATATATATATATATATATATATATATAAATTACATAAAATGCCACCAAAATATAAGGGTGATTAATGTGAGTTAAATAATTACAAACATGACAAACGAAACTCCCCTCAAAATCAGAATGAACTCACCATCACAAAACAATTGACAATTATTAACAACCAAGCGGCCATCTGTGACGTCTTCCCGGATTTGCCGAACATCATTGCGTTATTACTGGAATAAAGAATTCGTTATAATTATAATATTTACAGTTTATCTATACTAATAAATAAAGTGTCTGTTTGTAATATCACATTAACATCTTGTTACTGAATACATGAATATATATTCTTTTAAATTTTTGTCTGTCTTTCTGTTTGTTCAGGATAATCTCGGGAACGGCTGGACCGATGTTAACAGGAGTTTTTTTTTTTGGTGCAGTAGATTAACTTCTTTACTCCTAGTAACTAATTTTATTTTTCGAAAATTATTAGGGTTCCACGTAAAAAAATTAAAACTAACGAAATTTCTCATAAAATGCTATTCACAACGCACAGTTTATATTACTGGCAGTTGTTATGAATTTGTATGAAGTCTCTTTTCTGTCGTTTTAGTACCAAAAATAATTTCAGGAAAATATAGTTTAAAATGCTGTGAAAAAAGAAAAAAAATATTAATTCATCAGTCTTACTGGCGAGTCTTTGAATTTATGAGAAATACTTTAGCTCTCTTTAATTATACAGGAAAATAATTACGGTTCTGTGAAAAAAAAAATGATATCAAATGACATTTTGTTCACTATTCAATGGACAGCACCATCAAAATATTATTTTCCAATGATTATTTAAATAACCATACAGTGAAAAAAAAAATAAAACAAGGGCAGAGCCGCGGGCATACAGCTAGTTAAGAATATAGAACTAGGTTTACCCGCGGATCCGCTCGCTTATCGGTTAAATTGTTTTCGAGTTATGAGCCAACTGACTAACAACAGACAAATATTTTTTTTTTTCTTTATTGTATATTACTTAACAGTACATTTACTATAATACAGTTTATTATTTTAACATTTAAGTAGTACCAATTACAAAGTAATTATAATTAAATTTTGTTATGCAGTATAATGTCTTGAAATTCAAATTTGATTGTGTGTGTGCGTGTGTATGTGTGAGTGTGTGTATGTGTGAGTGTGTGTATTTCTGAGTGTGTATGCATGTGTGTGTGTATTATAAATAGTGACCATATTTACTAATATGCAAAATAAGAAGACATCACTTAGTTTTACTACTAGCTTTCGCCTGTAACTTTGCCGCCGCGTTTAATTTAGAATTGGATCCAGAGAGAAATTGTTATCTATTATGAGTCGATCGTTGGATTTATGTTTAGCCTATTTGTAAGTAATGAAAAATATTTTTTTGCCGATTTGCATACGAAAATATTGATTTTTTTTTCTACTCAAGCTTGATTAGATTATATAATAAAAACTAGCTGTGCCCGCGGCGCCGTCTGCGCCCTTCGATATTATAAACAAAACATACATAATATATGAAATATTTCCATACAAATTTGCATTTCCTTTTGTAATGGATTAAAAAAAAATCGTTAGTTACTCCGAAATGTAGACTACTTCCAGACTAAATTTCATCAATAAAAAAACATAAAAATATAGAGTAGTGCCCAGACAGACAGATGGACGAAAACCATGGAAATATGTCGCGTTATTGATTTTAAAGTTTCCCCGAGTGGTATATTAAGCTAGTTGTGTGCCCGCGGCTGCACCCGCGTTTCATATATTCTTCACTGCGTTTTAATTATTTTTTTTCGAAACCCTAATTATTATCCTTAAAAAAAATGAGTACAAAAATATTTCTCATAAATTTCCCGTAAAATTGCCACTTGCCCGTAAAATTGTGCATTGAATCGCATTTTATTCAAATTTTTATGAGTTTTATTACGCCTTACCCTAATTAATTTCGGAAATTAAAAGTACTCTAAGTTACCCGGAGTGACTTCATCTATCTACCAAAAAAAGTCTCGGCAATATCCGTCCAGCCGATCCGGAGATTACCCGCAACAAATAGACAGACAGACAGACAAAAATTTGAAGGTATTAGCGGTTAAACAGACAGACAAAAGCGGAAAGTTACTATGTTTTTTTTCGGGTGGGTTCGCTGCAGGGGGCGACGCGGTGCTTGCGAAAGCCACCCCGTGTCGCCCCCATCCCAAATGCAGCGGACGGCCCCGGGGGGTTTTAGTGGGTATTTCCGGACGCGTCACGCCCGGGTGAGTCCCACACTGGCACGGAACTCGTCACTCCGTGCCCCCTTATCTATTGTATTGGGGGACTCTGATCCCTCAAATACAATGAGATAAGGGTAGTGTGTAAATGCATTTCCCCCCGTAAAAAAAAAAAAAAAAGGTTTTTTGAGCCCATGTTTTTGGCCCGTATAATGAACGTTATACGGTAGCTACAGCAAATTAATGAGTTTTTCTTTTTTTGCGAAATTATCAATTAGAAGCATAAAAACTAATAATTAGGCTAGATCCTATTGATGAATGTGTTCGTCTTGAAGCATTTTCGTTTTATCGAGTTTCAAACCACAACGATTCTAAAAAAACTCACTTTAATAATGTTGACAGAGTTGAAAAAGAGAAGTATAATTATACGAAATTGTCACTAATATGTTGTTTCATTTATTGTATAAAACAGATAATATGAAATTGCCTCTATTACATATGAATTACCTTATGAATGGTTAATAGTTGAACAGTATATTATTGCTTTGACCTAAATATGCGTCGACGATTACTTCAAACTGGGGCATAAATAATAAAATTGTACGTACGTGTTTCGTGCCGGTCGGCGATGATATCGTCTATTTTTAAACTGACTATTTCCTCCCCTTTCTCCCCCCTTATTATGTTTAATAATTAATCATGATTACAAGCGGTATAATAGCTTAGTGTGAGTTTATACGGATACTGCATCTAAGGAGGTAGATTCGAATTCTCTCACCTTTACTATAAATTAAATTGAAGTGTCTGTAATGTTGAAATAATATTTTTTTTACTAAATACATATGCCATATAATACTAATAATAATAATAAAAAACGATTTATTGCCAAAACATAATACATGAGCTTAAAATAATAATCATGGCGTGAGTTACCGCACCGTAACCCGCGTCACCGTCAGTACAAACCGTGGGAAGCCACTTCGCGACTTCTTAGAGATATAATTCATTGCTATGTAAATTCAGTCTTGTTCAGAACCTCTAATTGTGATAACCTAATAATAATTGTAATTTAAAATAAATAAAAAATTTTTTTTTTAATTAAACTGTCGTCGTACCGCCTATCATAACTCGTGATATAACAATTTCGACAATGGGACAAGCTCAGCTGCTGCTAGGCGGCATTACCACATAGCGCTGATTTCCAGCCTGCCCCAGCCTCCGATACATGCTTAAATAATTACAATTTTGTGCAGCCGCTCGGCCCGTAACCTATTCTAATTGCTATAACATTCGAACACTCGAATATATGTAATGGAGAAATAATATATAAGTTCTGAGTACATGAAAGGTAATATATATATTTAACATATATTTAAAATATAACATATACACACATATATACATATACATACATTTACACACACATACATACATATATATATATATATATATATATATATGTGTGTACATACACACGTACATATATATTTATATAAAGGAAAGAAAAAAAAAAACATAAATAACAATAATGAAAGTGATAAATCCTCTAGTAGACTCAACATAAAACTGCATGTGATTAAGAAGGCCTTCAAAGTTCGGTCATTTCTGTTTGTTTTTTTAAAATATGCTCTCTGGATGTGTAATTTAAATGTCGATTGGGATATACTGATGCTCCGAAATGGTGGTAAATAATAATACGTAAATAATACGTATGCCAAAATACAATTTTTTAAATGTTTGTCTGTCTGTTTGTTCCGGTTAATCTCCAGACCGGCTGGACCGATTTTAATGGGACTTCTTTCGGTAGATAGCTGAAGTTACACCGTGTAATTTACGGTACTTTTGATTTTCGAAAATATTTAGTGTTCCACGGAAAAAAAAAAAATGTAAAAATGTGAAATTACGATTAAAATCAGATTCAGTGGTCAGTTTTACGGGTAAGTGCTTGAATTTATGAGAAATATATTTTTTTTTATTATGATATATTTACTTATGCTGTTACCACACGTACGGGGTCCGGACGGCGGACATAGTATGTCGAGCGGCCGAGCTCATCAGTCGCCTGAGTAGGGATGGGGAATAAGATTTTTCAAAAAGATCGTTTTTTGAATCAGTTCACAAAACATCGAGATCCAAAAGATCAATCTTTTTTGTATTTGTTTTTTGCTTGAACTTTTATTCGTAAATAGTATTCTTCCTGTGATCGAAATTGAACTATAATCATCATTTATTACAAAAACTGTTTCCATGTTTTTTATTAACAGCACTAAAGGTTATTAGTAGCAACTAAACTAAAAAAGAATAATGCCTAACCTACTAAGGAAAAATTACTCTGAACTGTTTTATTTTTGTCTATTTACAGATGACCATCATATCATAGAACTAAAAAAATTACACTCTAATCATCGACACTTTATTAGTTTGAAAGTCATTGATGTGTTGTGAATCGATTCATCAAAGTTAGATTCGAAACGATTCAAAAATCGATGTTTTTCGGAAAGGATTCCCATCCCTACTTAGGGGAATGACAACATCGGCCGCCCGCCGTACTATGACCGCGGTCCGGAGTCCGTAGGTGTGTTAACACCATAACTAAGGTAGATAAGATTACTAAGGTACCGATTAGGATTACTGTGTGCACGCGGCTGCGTCCGCGTTTCATATATTCTTTACTGCGTTTTGAATTTTTTATACGGAATCCTAATTATTGTCCTAAAAAAATATAGTACTGAGATAAAGTAAAAATATTTTTCATAATTCATAGCGCTTTACGCGGAACCCTCATTTATATTCGAAAATCAAAAGTACCTTAAGTTATGTGAAGTAACTTCAGCTATCTACCAAAAAAAGTCCCGTCAAAATCGGCCCAGCCGTTCCGAAGATTAACCGATACAAACAGACAGACATCCAGAAAAACATTTGAAAATTTTTATTTTTGGTAGAGGTACTGTATATACCTTCATATCTATTTAGTAAAATAAAAAAAATATATATTATATATTACATTATTATTACATTATATATATTACTGCCTCGGTAGCGCAGTTGTATTACATACGACTGCCGTTCTGAGGTCTCGGGTTCGATCCCCGGGTCGGGTCAAGTGATATTGGGTTTTTTCTACTCAGTATCATCCCGGAGTTTGGAATTTGTGCCCGAAAGGCGACAGGCTCGCCCCCTGTCACATCTGGGACGGAACTAAGCTCGGCGGAATGTGGGTGGTTGTAGTTCGCTACTTCACCTCTGCCTAACCCTTCGGGGATACAGGCGTGAGCATATGTATGTATGTATGTATATATATTACAAACAGACACTTCAATTTTATTTTTTAGTATATATTAATTACTTGAACAGATTTTGTAAATATTATCCTAATACTTACGTTACTATAAGAGTTTTGTTTTTTGCTGACAAAGGGGGGAATTAAAAATATAGAAAATCTTGCTTACGTTAATACCTACGTAAATTACGGGCAAATTCTTTTCAAAATTTTGGCGAAAAAAAAAAAAGACAAAAGGAAATAATCAAACATTGCTTACCTAATAATCACTATTCAGAGACTCCATAGGTGATAGCGTAAGACTTGGCCGGCTTCTTTTGTTTTAAAAGCGTGCGATATAACAGGCGGTCCTGCCCCTGGGGAATCCAACACAAATAGATTCAAGTAATTTCAAAGGGCATTCAACCTTTTTGCATATTTATAATGTTTATGACACGCACACACCATAATCTAAAATCATATTAGATTCTAAAAAAAAATAGGCAGGCATGGGACTGCTTACAAAAGTGAAAACCGAACTTCTGGATAAACTTTTTTTATATTTAAACTAACAAAGATATTTTTCACAAATTCATCTACCTGCCAGTAAAATTGTGCATTGAATCGAATTTTATGAGGAACCAAGACAAAAATCCCGTCAAAATCGGTCCCCAACCCTTCCGAAGCTTACACGGAACAAACAGATAGACAAATAAATATTTCAATTTACACAGTGAGTTTCAAAACCATAATATTTGCTTAGTTTAGAACTGTCTTATAACTACCTATGTATATATATATATATATATATATAGTAATATTAAACGAACATACAAAAAATGGAAAAAAAAAAATGACCATGTGTTAGTATCGCGTGTATGAGTTTGCATGTGTGTGTGTGTATGCTTAATATGTATCAGTGTGATAAAAATAAAATTACTTTATATATACACTAGCTGGTGCCCGCGGCTCCGCCCGCGTTTCATATGTTCTGTGCATATGACGTTTCATTTATAGGTAATTAAAAAAAAAAAAAACAAATGAATGAATAAAAGTAAGAGTATTTTGTTTTTATTAGCGGAAAAATGTATGTAAGCGTAAATTGAAGTGGAAAATGTACAAAAGAGTAAATCAAAAGAGTAAAAAAAAAAAAATGAGAGAGGATCGGTGGAATCCGAAAAATACCTGTCTACGAAAAAATACTGCGTTGAAAGGTATTAGTCCTATCCCGATATGTTCAGTAGTTTTGAGGTGATGGTGCGTCAAAGGGATAATAAACAAACAAATTGAGAAAACATGACAAAGGGCTCATGGAATTTCAAAAATATATAGCCTATAACCATCTATGAGTAATTCCGCGTCGAATGGTTGCGGTTTCACGCTGATCGGTCCAGTAGTTTTCGAGTTTACCTCGGACAAACAAAACAAACTTTGCTTATATATATTATATATATATATATATATATATATATATATTATATATATATAGATTCTTTGCTATTACAGACACTTACATTTTATTTATTAGTATAGATTATCAACAACTGTTAAGAACGTTTGAAGAACACGGTTCAATGTATTAATAATAAATGAGAAATGTTATGAATCAAAAAAATCAAAAAAGGCATTTGTGGGAAAATATTTTGGATGTGTCAACAAGAAAGTGCCAACACTTAAACGCCATTTTATACTTGATATACCGTAGCATGTTGACTGTAAATTATATGTGCTCATCATACTAAATATAAAAAAAGTAATCAGAATGCGTGATGGCACAATTAGTTATGCGGTCGGATTCCGTATGAATGGATGAAGGTTCCTGTCCAACCCTAAAATCCTTCTAAGCTTCGGGTGAACTTAATTAGGCAGGCTAGGGCATTTTCTAATACTGCCCGTCTGGGTAACTACCACTCTCAGATTTGAATACCTGTCCCCAAACACCAATAGGATGTTCCGGAAGCATCGCTTGTAAACCAGTATCTCTAGGCTTAGTGTGATTACCTTCCTGAACCACATCGTCACTAAAAATCAGGTGAGATTGTGCTCAAAGCACTGAGTCTATACCGTGTAAAGAAGATCATTGGCATGCTCTATTTTACGTATGTCCGTACATTATATAAAAGGCAATGTTTGTGTTTAAGTTAATACGCAAGTAAAGCCACGTGCACAGAGTAGTCTAATAATAAGTATGAAGAAAATGTTATAAGCTTACAAGTTGTATCGTAAATAATTCAAAGCTGTTACGAAATAATGTCGCGCGCGGTAAAACGTCCGTTTCAATTCACGTGCGATTTGCGACTGGACTGATCACTGAAGCTTTGGACCGTAGCAGTGATGCCAGCTGCACTATAATTACGGTAGATTTACTGTAATTTTACTTGAATTTTAGCGTTTACTGTTTCCTGTAGTACATAAATACAGGAATAAAATAAATGTTAAAAATTATGGATTCATTGAGATATGTTATATTATATTTTGTTTCCGTTAAAAGTTGCTAGTTGCTTGATTTTAGTCGAATATATATAGTTATGTGGTTGAGGTAATAAGTATTTATCGAAACAACAAGCTTAATAATTGCTCTGTAATAAAGAGAATTTATTATGTTAAATACAATGTAACATAAATAATATATACACAAAATAACTCCTTCCTAATAAACTTACTAATTACATATGATTTTTACGCACCTTCAATAAAGAGAAACAACATTTAAAGCTATCGCTTCACTTTATTTCTTTATACTATATTTTCATATTTATTTATTTCTTATTAGGTAATCAATGTAATGACATCTCATAAATCATTTCTTACGTATACATAATTGTTTTTTGTAAATACATTGTTTCTTAGTAAATCATCGATAAAATAGTTCAAAAAGAAATTACATCTTCTAAATAAAAAAAGTTTATAAACAGGGAGTCGAAATGAAGGTTTAACTGACCTTCATTTACATATTTATAGGTATCCACTATGAAAGGATAGCTCTTGCAATGTACAAATCTGTGAAAATAAACCATTTTCAAGAGGGTTTTAGAAATTATTTTTTTTAGTGTAAAACCACCGTGGTTAAATATAAAACACACTTGTATTTTTGTATCCATCTACTGTATTTTTTACCGTAAAAACCTGACTCAGACTTGGCAACACTGGACCGTTTAATCAATTAGGCAAGGTTGTCAAAGACTAAAATAAAATAAAATTCACAATTTAATAAAAGTAAAAATAAATAAAATAAAAATGGCTATGTGGTTAATTTATACGCGGTAGAAGTAGGAGCGAGAGGTTTACCAGCAAAATCTCTCTATAACCTTCTGGAGGACCTTGGCCTGTCGAGAACTGCAGTAAGTTCTATTTTAGAACGAGTGTCAAAGGCTGCACTAACAGGTTCCTACCAAATTTGGCTAGGCAGGGCGGGAAACTCGAGCGGTGAAGGTGAACGTTGATGCGCATCTCAAAAGGGGCCTCCTTAAACCTACACCTAGCTCGCAAGTCCTTGGAACTGCTCTGAGTTTCTCCCTCTGCCACACGATGGACCCGGCACCCGCACGGTGAATCCATGGAATGCTAAGAAGTTTGTCTCATATCAAGGAGTGCTTGGTCGAGCTTTTTCATTCAATTTTGATAATTATTAAGCACATAGACGCAAAAACTACGACGGTAAAAAAATAATAATTACCTAACATAATTAAAATTAAAAGATCATTATGAAAAGTAATTGAATTATTTGCAAATAAAATCTAAACAAAACAGAGCTTTTTGATGGCTATAATCAAACTATAGTGTATGATTAAAGACCTATCTCGAATAAACTGCCAGTAATTATAATTAAATAATCAATCAAATCAAATGTCAGGACCCGAGCGAACTCGACATGATAATAAAAGGAATGACATCATCGCTGCATCGTTGAAACAAACGTTAAGGTTCGGAATTCTTGAAGATTGTTAGAACGGTTAATTAAAACGCATCGACTTTCTCTATCTTTAGGAGCGTTATTTAATCCAGTCAATCTATTACACCAAAAGACGTCCTCTGCTGGACATAGGTCTCCCCCAAAGGTCTCCACGACAACCGGTCTTGCACCACCTACATCCAGCGGATTCCTCCGATTTTTTTTTTTGACCTAGCTAAAGCTGTTGACCGGAAGGGCCTTTACAGCTTCACCGAACTTTGGGGGCGAGTGCTGAAGGCACTCAGCCGCAATAAGGTGACTAGCTCAAGGGCTACCAAAGTGGTACGAGGGTCGGCTTGGCCGTCACCTGAGTACTCAAGACTCTCTCGCGAGTTGTGTCCTAGCTATCCCTACATTTTTTATATTAATATATAAAAAAAAGGTTCCTTACAGGACCTATGTACCTGCATGTTATGCATGAGTGTGTATGGAGTGTTGTGCGTGTAATTGCTCAATGCGTGGGCAGTGTTACTGTATCGCGCTGGCGGCGACGTCAAGAGCCTCCCCAGTTGGGGAACGAGACACGTCTTGGGTCGCCGCCTGAGGCGGACCCGGAGTGTGTGCGGGAGTAAAGTTAGCCGCCTGTCCCCGGCGGCGGGAACGGCGGTTACGCGGGCGTGGGCACTGGCACGCATACTGAATCGGTTGAAAAGGAAAGATTCTATTTTCGCACGTGATATCATCATCGGGATCGGTGAGAACGTTACGCGGTCTCCGAAACGGTTTCGGAGCTAGCGGATCGGAGGAGTACGCGCCGGATTTCGCTATGATGGATTCCCCCGACCTTCACCAGGTTGTCGGCCCATCTTGTGAGGGGCCTACCCACGCTACGTCTTCCGGTGCGTGGTAGCCATTCGAATTTGCCACTTCAGTTTCGCAATTCTTCGGGCAATATCGTTTACTTTTGTTCTTCTGCGGATCCGATTCGATCCCGTAGGGAAACTCCGAGCATAACTTACATATTTTTTCGAAACCAATTCTGTTTATTGAATTATTATTAGCAACTAGCTCTGTGCCCGCGGCTGCGCCCGTATTTCATATGTTCTTCGCTGCGCTTTAACTCTTTTATGCGGAACGCTTATTATTTTCCTAACTTTTTCTTTGTACTAAGATAAAGTAAAAATATTTGTCATTATTTCAAACATTTCAAGCACCCGTAATACTGTGATTTGGATCGGGTTTTATTCAATTTTTTATGAGTTTCAGTTTTTTTTTTACGCGGTACCCTAATTATTTACGAAAAACAGCTATCTACCAAAAAAAGTTCCGTCAAAATCGACCCAGCCGTTCCGGAGATTATCCGGAACAAATAAACAGACAGCCAGAGACACATGTATTGAATTGTATTTTTGGTATAGGTTTAATAAATTTTATTTATTAGTATAGAGATATAGATAAAAATGGCGTGAGTTGATTCAACTAATTTAGTATAATTATCTGGCCGTAGTTCAGTGAAATAGAGGGAAACCTTCCTTTTTACATTTTTGATAACAACTCGAACTAACAATACGGCTCCACTCTACTAAATCTAGGTTCTACAGTAAATTATATTTAATAAAATGCCGTTAAAATAACGCAGCAAATAACCTATATACAAAAATAAATAAGACATTAGCCTTGTCGTCAAGAGCATATCAATTTGGAAAAAAAACAATTACCGTGCTTTCGGTAGCTTCTTAAATAGTCAAATTATACTCTTCTGTGGTCATCGTTAGTTATAGCGACATGTTTTTAAATACTGTATAGGCTCAGAGCTTTGACCGCAATCTCATTTGATGTTGAGTGACGATGTTGTCGAGGATAGTAAATCCATTAAAGCTTGGCTCTGCGATTAAGTAAGATATTTGGCAACATATTTTCAAACTTGAATGTGGTAGCTAGCTAGGTTATAACAAAAAAGCCTTCCAAAATCCTGTGGTCTCCTCGCGATATTTTCCCTTCACCGATAACTCATCCCTACTGTTAAATAGGTTAGGTGGATTCACCACGGGTTCGCTGCAGGGGGCGACGCGGTGCTTGCGAAAGCCACCCCGTGTCGCCCCCGTCCCAAATGCAGCGGACGGCCCCGGGGGGTTTTAGTGAGTATTTCCGGGCGACTCTCGCCCGGGTGAGTCCCACACTGGCACGGAGCTAGTCACTCCGTGCCCCCTTATCTATTGTATTGGGGGGCTTCGATCCCTCAAATACAATAGATAAGGGTAGTGCGTAAATGCATTTCCCCCCGTCAAAAAAAAAAAAAAGGTGGATTCACCACACTACCGCTGAGACAATTGTTTTAACACTACTTCAGCTTCATGGAAAGGGTAAAAAAGAAAAAGAGATATCTTGTCCATTAGTTGATATAATAGATATGATGTGATGCTATCATGTCTTCTTGATGGTTGACCATAACGATAGATTGCTCTAATACTGCGTCGATCCATATGAATTCGAATCTTGTCCTTAAATAAACCTTTTAAAAACGTAATGAAATCTTAGTATAGTGATAGGACATCTAGTTATGCCACATAGTCACCGTAAGGTGTGTGTTAAGTGCTAAATGAAAAAAAAAAACCACTTATTTATAGTTATATTCAAAAGCGCTTTTCTGCGATAGGTATTAGCTACACTATTTTTACCGTCAAAACTTCTCGATTACCTAAAACCTGTTTTATTTGTAAATTTTCGAACGTTCTGTGTCGCCATGATGAAATTAAACAGCTTCTGAATAGCCTGGTTTTTCACCCGTCTTCAGCAGCTCGGCTGTTATCCCGTCATTACCCGGTGCCTTGTGGTTCTTGACCTGTTCGAGAGCAGTTCGAATTTCGTACAGACTGACGTCCGGGATATCTTCGGTAGAGTGTCGGGTTAGTCTAACTCTGAGGTCTAAACTCTATGCGTTTGAAATTATTTTTGTGTTGAGCTAAGATGAAAGCTTGTAAATAAATTTGTAAAAAGAAAACCTTCTGTATTCATTATGTTTTAATTTAAGTTTTAATGTTAACTGTTACTTTTCCTTCAAATAAACATGTAAAAATAAATTGATATTGAATTTCCAAAAAAAAATCATAAATAAATAATTCTACGCCTTAAATATTCAACACGTTTTAATGCTGAGGTCCGATATGCCAGTATTAGTGAGCGCTTTATATTTATAAAATATTCATAACCTATATACCAAACTTTTAGTACAATAATTTACTATTACGAACATAATAAAATGTGTAGTGTATTTCTAAAAATTCTTCTAAATGTGATTGTTTTTGACTGGTATGTTTTGAATAATAAATGTAATATTAGGTCCTTACATATTGGCGTTTTGTCGTTCTGAACACTTTCATCTCAAATATCTGGCGTTCGGTTAGGAATTTCAAATTCAAATGTGTTTTAAATTGTTCTAGTGACGTTATCAATTCTAGCGGATGTACGTCCAGAAGAGATCAAGTAGTAAGTTTGTTTGTTTCTATTTTTTTTTTTATAAGGAAATCTCTTTCTTTTTATCTGTTTATAATTTAGTGGATTTATAACTCGCACAACCTCTGAATCAATTTATCTAACCCTTTTTGAAATGATACTTCTTCGTGTGCGATCAGTGACAGATTTTACGTCACGATTTTGAACATTGTAGGACGAATAGTGTAGAAAATGTACGTAGTGAGAGTGAAAGAGACAAAAAAATTAGCTCAATTTACTTTCGAACTGTAAAACTGCTATTTTCCTTCGTGCGCTATATTCGTTCTTAAAGCCGTTAATACACATACGGACCAGACCGGGGACATGGTATGGCGAGCGGCCGAGGTCATCAGTCACCTAAGTAGGGACGGGAATAAGATTTTTCAAAATAACGTTCTTTTAATCGATTCACAAAAAATCGAGGTCCAAGAGATTATTCTTTTTTTTAGACTTTATTTATTTGACTTTTTATTCGTAAATAGTATTCATCCATTGGTCGAAATTAAACAATAATCATCATTTATTTAATTTCAAACTGTTTCCATTATTTTTTATTGACAGCACTAAAGGTAGTCATTAGTATTTAAACAAAAAAAGAAGAAATAACGCTTAATCTACTAAGAAGAAATGACACTGAACTATTTTATCTTAGCTTTTTTACAAATAAACTTCTTATGATAGAAATAAAAAAGAACTCTCTAATAATCGATACTTTATTAATTTGAAAGAACGATCTTTTGGAAATCGATGTTTTGTGAACCTATTCATCAAGATTAGATTCGAATCAAATCAAAAATCAATGTTATTCGGAAAAGATTCCCAACCCTACTTAGGGTACCTAGAACCTCGGCCGCCCACCGTAGTATACCGCGGTCCAGTCCATACGTGTGTTAACCGCTTAAGGAAGCGTACGCATGATTGTATTTTAGAGAGTGGTCGTTCTAATTTTTTATCTCTTTATAAATGTGAGATCTCTTACCGAATATTTTGTCTTTCAGATTAAAAAGATTTACGAATAAGTTAAGAACTTACACTTCTGACACGTATTTTAAACATTTCGCCATTTCGAAGTTCGTACCACTTTGGTGCCTATCCGCTAGTTACCTTTTTCGGCTGAATGCTTTAAGCGATCACCCCGCAAAGTTCAGTGAAGCTGTAAAAGCCGTTCCTGTCAACCTGGTGTTGTGTGTTTCATATTCAAGATATGACGTAGTTAATAAAGAGATTTTTTTTTTTTTGCATGCTTTGTTGTTTACTTATGAAAATGCTATTTTCCAGTAGACCAAGTAATAAATGCGTACTACCAGCTTATCCTAAGAATGGATTTTATCTTTCGTCGATCGATGGCGGATCTCCAGGAGATGAAGTCAACGATTTCGTATTGAACGTGACCTGCCTGCCTGGTTATAACTTGGTCGGATATAGACAATTCTATTGTCTTAATGCTTGGACGTCCGGTCCTATGCCGGAATGCCTCCGTGAGTGTATATTTATGATATAATTAACACTATTATGATTATTGTAGTGTTGTATGGGGTCGAAAAGACCTCATGATTAACATTATGTTACTGATAAATAAATCCATTTCTATGCGAAATTTCCTCTAAGGTTCAAGAGTTATTATAAAATAAAGCGTTTTTTTTATTCAGCATACCGTTCAGCGCTTCGGTTACAATCTCACTTTTTATTAAGTGTCCGTAAACTAGCTAACACTAAAGGTACTGGTTCTCAAGTGATGGTGCCGGGGCACACCTATAATGCTTACCGGCATTTGTTAACACTTAAAGGCTACTCGTAAGCCTTGAAATGGTTTCTCTCTACGTTGTTTTCCTTCACTGAAAGCTTAGTCTCATAATACAATAATAATAATTAAGCCTTTTATTTCCATCCACATTACATTAAATTTAAACTAACATAATATTACAAAATATATAAAAAAAGGTGTGTTTAGGCCATGGCTCTTCTTCGGATATAGGCCTCCTACAACTGTTTCCATAGTTTTCGATTTACCGCCTTCGTCATCCAGTCTTCGCTGGCTGTGTTTTTAATTTCAACGACCCATCGATCTTTAGGTATTCCTCTGTTCCTTTTTCCACTGGATTCCTTCCATTTAGTGACTATTTTAGTCCATCTCACGTATGGATTACGGGCGATGTAACCAGCCCATCTTCGTTTTAGCTGTTGTGCGTGACGTTCCACGTCTCTTAATTTTGTTTTCTTGTGAATATCTTCACTCTCGATTTTATCGCTAAGCTTAATTCCTAGCATGCTTCTTTCTATGGCACGCTGGCACGAATGAATTTTATGTTTAAGTCTCTCTTGGAGTATCCAAGTATGTGCTCGATATGGCAGACATGGTAACAGGTAGGAATCTACAGCGTTCTTTTTAAGTTTTAATGGAACTTGGTAGAAAATACCAAATCCGGGTTGGCCGGCCTCCAAACCTCCTATTTCATGCTGAGGGTCTGTTGACAACACTGGGTCACTAAAAGTGAAAATATAAGAAATATGTCCACTTACCGAGCAATCTCTCGTGCACATCCTATTCCGAGGACCCTGGACCTTGCGTAGTGGCGTGGAAGCGGTGTAAGGCGTGATGCGGCGATATTGTGAAATTATTATAAAAATATGTGGTCTGCGCTGCGGAGTGGTTGCGCGTATATATTTGAACCAAGTGTCAAATGTAACGCCGAGTGGCGCGGGTTGCCATGGTCAAAACAATCACTCGGCAAGAGTGACAGTGATCCTGACATTCTCACCCCAGCAACCGAATAATTCACCAGGTGTTTTGCTTTTAGAATTTCTTTCAATGTCCAGTATTTGCTCCAAGTTATGTTGATATGACGCTCTATTTCATCTTCATGTCACGATTCCTTGAATGAGATTTGATTCCCATGGTACACAAACACTCCCTACATACTCTATCGGTGTTCCATTTACTATTATAGCCTTTTGTGTATTATTTATAGAGAATTTTGTTTTGGACGTATTTAAATGTAAACTTATTTTTTTGCTGGCGCTTATTATTACGAAATACATCGCTTCCAATTGTTTGGATGTTTTTGCAAAGAGGACGATGTCATCTGCAAAACGTAGGTTATGACGTACGTATTATGAACTCTACATCTATATTTATTCCTTTGTTTCTTCAATCTACGTTTTGCATTATATCTTGTAACACAGCTATGAATATTTTTGGTAATAAAGGATCTCCTTGTTTCACTCCTCGCCTTATATTAGTTTTGGCCTAATTTTATCTAGCTTTACCCTGCTTGTGCTGTTCTTCTATATCTTTCTTATGATGTTAATGTAAGTATTTGAAACGCCCTGGTTTGCGAGTGAATCGAAAGCCTTCACGTAATCTATATACGCAATATATTTAGGTTGGTTGAATTCTCGATGTTTTTTTCACTATTTGGTTAAAAGTGTGGATGTGGTCCATGATAGAGCTACCTGGGCGAAAGCCGACCTGTTCCTCTAGTTGGTGTTTCTCTATGCTTATCGCTAACTTTTTTTCTAGATACATGGCAAATAATTTATATATAGCAGGCTGTTAGGGCGATAGTTTGTAATATCTGAGGGATCTCCTTTTTTTGTAGTGCCGAATTATTCTTGACTCACCCCATTTCTCTGGAATTTCTTACATTTCTTTGATTAAACTAGGTTGTGACAGGTCCTATTAGAATATTTTTTCCTATTTTCAGGGCTTCTTTAGGGATGTAATCGAGTCCTGGGCTCTTCTCTGATTTTAATTTGTCCATATTTTTCAGGATTTCTCTACCATCAAAAAGTGTAACGGATGGTTCTGTGTTCGTCCTCGTAGAGATATTGGGAAAATTTTGAAGAAATTTCCACTATCACTGTTCATGTTTGTAGTTTATCTCTTGTATTCTGTATTTTCAGAGTTGTTATCCATCTTTTTTCTGTGTTTAGTTGTTTGTATGCTTTCTTTTGGCTTTTACTAGTAAGCAGGTTCTTTTCAATAATTCCCATTCTGTATTTTTTTGTGGTCATTTCTTAAAAATCACCACGACGACCGGTCTTACGCCACCCGCATCCAGCGGACTCTCGCAACCTTCGCCAGGACGTCGGGCTACCTTTTCTTTGTGCTTTTATAGGGACCTGTAATTCCTTCTTTTCCTCTTTGTTTTTGCATGGTTTCTATTACAATTCAGAGCGTCTTTTAAGTTGTTGTTTGGATTCTTCTGTTAAAATATCTTTATTATAGAATAGTTTAGGTAAATTCAAACCCACGTCCTTCGAAGTGATATCCGATCTTACTACGCAATGATCGTTTCGTTTCTTATAGGCTTTAATTATATCTGATAACGAACCAGGTTATTCTAAAAGTATATAAAAATAATCATCATTTTTTAAGTGGAGAAGTATTGAGAATAAAAACACTTCTTTTTTTAACGTGGGGAAATGCAATTACGCTTTCCCCTTCTAACTTAAACGGGAGCAGTTTCCTCTTAAGTTGAGAGGGGGTATGTGGAATTCACCTGGTGTGAAGCGCCAGAAATTCCTTCTTATAACCCACAGACAGGGGATTAGTAAGCATGCTCTGCGTCGCCCCAGCAGCAGTGGGGTAGCCCATTTGTACGAACCGCCCCACCTTCCGACCGCCGGCATGGAAGAGTCCGCCTTCTCCCCTCACATTGTTTTTGTATAAACGACAGGAGCATAGAGGGAATAAACATACTTCTGAATGAATAAATAATAAAGGTGTTTTCTGTTTTCAGCATACTGCAACTCTGATAAGGATAACCACGTCGTGACCTGCGAGGTGGACGTTCCCCGTTGCGTAGTGGAAACGAGAGCTGACGTCAAACTTGCATCACCAACCGACGATAAATACGGTAGATTTAACATGGGTTTTTTAATTTACTAGCTGTGTACCGGCGGCTGTAACCGCGTTTCATATATTCTTCACTGTGTATTAATTTTATTTATACGGAACCCTAATTATTTTCGAAAAAATGAAAAATATCCTAAGTTACGCGGAGTAAACTTCAGCTATCTGCTGAAAAAAAGTCCCATCAAAATCCGTCCAGTCGTTCCGGAGATTAGCTGAAAGAAACTAACAGAGCGACAAGAACTTTATAAATTGTATTTTTGGTATAGGTATCGTATCGTATATATAATTCGTTACATTCATATCTGTTTAGTAAAAAAAAAATTGACATTATTAACAGATACTCCAATTTTATTTATTAGTATAGATTACATAGAGTACAAGTTCTTTCAATATCAAAAATACAAAATTCTGTAATCAGTTTGAACCCTAAATAGGTTTTATGAACGCCAAAAACTATTACCACCGTTTCGGAAAACAACTCATTCGGAAAGAACTGCTAAGAGATTTGATCTGGTTTTTTTTTGTTGGGTAACAATGCTTTTATCTATATTAATACTAATAAATATGATAAAACAGAATTATTTTACTACATTTTGTTTGTCTGTCTGTTTGTTTCGGGAAATTTTCGGAACGGCTGGATCGATTTAGACGGGACTTTTTTTGCAAATATTAAATAAACTCCGCGTAACTTAGGGTACTTCCGGTAGGTACTGAGGGATTTTTGAAAATAATTAGGGTTCCCCGTAAAAAAAAGCATAAAAAATTTAATAAAATCCAGTTCAATGAACAGATTTATGGAAAAATGTGTGAATTTATGATAAATATTTTTAATTTATCTTAGTATTAAAAAATATTTTAGGAAAATATTTAAGGGTTCCGTTTAAAAATTAAAATGCAGTAAATAATTTATTTCATATTTCACACAATTAAATTATAATATAACAACAATTTTGAGATGAAGAATCACAGTATTTGAAACAGAAATAGGAACGGTCCCAATATCGAGCCCTGCGGGACGCCTATTCGGGCTAATAATCCCGTAGAGAGGTGTGTCAAATAAGATACCTAATGGTCGAGAGAAATTTCAGAAACACCATATGGTTTTAATTACAGAACAGGTATACTGTGATCAATGCAATCAAATGCCTTTGACAGATCACAAAACACACCGATAGCATCCTTTGAATTCTCCCAGGCGCTCTCAAAAAATAAAACTATGCAGGCTGTTTTACTAGATCGAATTTGTGTTAAATGTGTTGGGAGGCTTCTTAGGTTAATATAGTATGGAGATATACATCACGTCGGGGTCACCAATATATGGGGGGTGTTGTTATTCTCACTTCCACATTTAACGCGTGTTACGCACAGAAACACAAAACGTTTATTATAAGCGTGTAATATTAAAGATAACAAATAATTAACAACTCATTAAGAAGGACAAGTTATCTGTTCACTCAAGGACGATGCACACTCTGAATGTAGCCACGAACTCGGCGATTCGCGAGTGGTTGGCGCGAGAGCGCTGGACGAGTTTGACGTCAAGAAGCCTTTTTTCTCTAACCTAGCTAATGATGTTGACCGTAAGGGCCTTCACAGCTTTATCGTAACTTTGGGTGCGAGTGCTGAAGGGACTCGCCGCAAAAGGTAACTAGCACAAGGGCACCAAAGCTGTACGAAAGTGGGTTATGCGTGTATCCTTGATGCATGGGCAGTGTCATTGTATCGCGCTGGCGGCGACGTCAAGAGCCTCCCCAGTTGGGGAACGGAACACGTCTTGGGCTGCCACCAGACAGAGACCCAGAGTGTGTGCAGAAGGCGTCACGAAACTACGTTGGCCCAACGTTTATAGGCGGAGTGTTATTATCACGCCATATAGTGTATTCCTGAAATTTATTCTTTTGTGATTCGTGAGATATGTGTCATTGGTTGGATATTTCACTTTTGTTGAAGATTGTGGTGAGTTTTGGAGTTGCTTACTCAAATATCATTGCGGGCGGGCACCGAGCAGAGCTCCAGGAGTTACCGTGGCACGCAGGTGTATATAGAAAGACTACGACTCCCTACATGCAGATATGCGGCGGGTCTATAATATCCAGCAACGTTATTATATCAGGTAAGATATTATTTATACGCTTCATTTAACATTAGGTGAGATTGTGCTCAAAGCAATGAGTCTATACAGTGTACAAAAAAAGTTAAACAAAAAATATTATTTTAAGTTAAAATATTACTCTCCGGTGATTCTCCTTTTAACGATCACGAATAATTCAGCGGCACACTGTTTCTGGAACGACATTGAGAAACTTCTACCGGCTTCGCGGTTTGCAGTCGCTGTCGGGAAACTCTACCGGCCGTGGAACAACCAGCATGACGCCTACGCTCAGAAATCAGACGTAAACATGTTTTTTTTTTAATATTTAACCTGTATCACATTCCATATGTCACTGAGCCTCAAGTTTGAAAAACTTGTCGCCAAATAACAATAGGTGTTGTGTTCCGGCAGCATCCTTTTAGAACCAGTTTTATAACTTAGTGTGTTTACCATCCTGGAACCCATCGTCACTTGACATCAAGTGAGATTGTGGTCAAAGCATTGAATCTATATCTTATAAAAAAGGCATCAAATAAGACAGTGCAATGAACTTGATGACATAAAATACTAAACAAGATATACGTACTAACAAAATTATTGCTGAAGCAGTTATGAATTTGAAAGAATTAAACATAGCATGCTACGGTTTAAGTTAAATAATTATGCGGTGCAGAATCAGTCAAATGTTAGTGTTTTTACCAGCCTGTGTGTGGTTTCGTAGATACGCGTGTAGGCCAGAGTTGCACAATTCTTGGGCCGGTTGCTAATTTTTTTTAAGGAAATCATCTCGTACAACTCATCACAGCCCGAGCAGCTTATCACAAGACCAGCGCATTTCCCGCAGTCATTTATATAAAAAAAAATGGATATTACAATTAACAATGTTTAATTATTACATTCATTCTAAAAGATAGATTCGAAGCCCTTCGACGGTGGCCTCTCCTTTGTCCGCGCCTACGGACAAGTCTGCTATAGATTGCTAATTTATTAACTGCAATAGCTGCTCTTCAGAGCCGACTTTACCTATAGTGCAGGGTGTGCAGCTCACACGGCCGCAAGGTTTTAGGGGGCGCCGAGCGACGCTTGCGACTATAAGGCTATAGAGTTCTGGAATAAGGACAAATTCATTCCAAAGAGCTCATCAGGGGATTTACTCAGTGTAAAGCTGGGGAAAGCCTAATGCTCAGTAGAAGTCAGCTATGAGTATTAGTGAGAGCGCTAAATGGGCACTGTTGTTTGAGCAAGCATGTACATAACACGGGTGCACAGAACACAAGAGAGTACAGATTCTGTGAAATTGCAGACGAAACACAAAAGCTCATCTTGTGTGAATGTGACCCACTAATACCCATACGTAACCGAGTTCTGGGTAGACATGCGTTGTTCCCGGAGGAGGTACAGACGGTCTCTGCCAAAAAGATCCTACAGTATATCCAGGTTGTAGGTATAGGCAGTGATCTTTAGAACTATGGGGGCGTTTTTTTTTTTCTAACCTAGCTAAAGCTCTTGACCGGAAGGGCCTTTACATCTTCACCGAGCTATGGGGGCGAGTGCTGAGGGCACTCAGCCGCAAAAAGGTAACTAGCACAAGGGTTCGAACCTCGGTTTGGCCGCTACCTATATATAAAAATACCCACGGAATTTGACCCTAGCTAATCCCTACATTTTTTATCTTAAATAATAAAAAAAGGTTCCTTACAGGACCTATGTACCTGCGTGTTATATGCAGGAGTGTGTATGCAGTGCTTTGCGTGTAATGCTTGATGCATGGGCAGTGTCACTGTATCGCGCTGGCGGCGACGTCAAGAGCCTCCCCAGTTGGGGAACGAGACACGTCTTGGGTCGCCGCCTGAGGGAGACCCGGAGAGTGTGGGGGGAGCAAAATTAGCCGCCTGTTCCCGACGGCGGAAACGGCAGTTTAAATATGGGGGCGATCACAATAGATCTATTTAGGTTAGTTATAAGACTGTCTTAGCCTTCATAGCCTCTTTCTCGAATAATAATAATGATATGCTGTTATAGTAAATAGAGGTCTATCTAAATAGGTCGATGAGATTAAAGTCCCGGAACGGTACCAAGGCAGCGCAACTAACTTCCAAGACGATATAGCTATCGTGATATTAACCAACAGTTTTACCTTCAATGATCACGTGAAGCCGGTCTGCCTGAGCTTCGACCATCGCTTAGACGAGAAGCAGTTGAAAGAGGGTAACTTTGGAAAGGTGAGTCAACTTTTTGCCTATTTGTCCGATTGATAACTTACTTTATTAAGCAATTTATATGATTTTTTTACTAAGTTTAGGCTCAGTGCTTTGACCACAATCTCACCTGATGTTAACTGATGATGTGGTCCAGGATGGTAAATACACTAAGCCTAGAGGTACTGGTTCTCAAATGATGCTGCCGGTATATGGTGGCAGGTTATGTAACTTGAGAGTATTAGCTACCCCGGCGGACATTATTTTAAAATGTCCTGCCACCATGTGTTTCTTCACTATATTTTCGGAAACCTCGGTCTGATTTTATAGTTGGGTAGGTGAGTTTGAACCCGCGTCCATTGACGCGAAATCCGGCCGCGCACTACCGACTAAGCCATGATGGCTTCAATATTAGATTACAGTTTTGCTAGTTGGCCAAGTTTTAGTACACTTTTTGTTTTGTTAAATCTAGTATGCTATGTTCGGAATTACATTCCGTGATTGAACTACGATTGAGCTCCTCAAACCTGGATCTCCATCCGCGGAAGGATTAAAGTAACCGGCATAGGCCAAAAACAGCGAAGAATCGCCAACTAAAGTATCACTGGGCCCGATGTCCGATGAGGTCAACGGGTTCTCAAAAGGCTGCTATGTACCGGAAGATGCAGTTTGCTTAAGATTCTAACAAACGGGACCTAAGACCTGGTGAAGCTCGTGGAATATTACTGGATACGGGTAATGTAAGGCGTAAAGAAGCGATGCCTTACTTGTCTATGATTTGGACACCAGACACATTATATAATTAAATATACTAACCAATCTTCAACTCGCAACTTGGTAAGCAGTCGCCGCAGGCTAAACCAGAGTGCAGCTTTTTTTACCGTGTCAATATAAAACGATATATGTAATTGTTTTTAAATAATGTTTACAAATTCATTTCTGTGTCTTTTGACATTATGTACAAGGCAACGTGTTTCTGTCTGCCCGCTTTTCGGCTTATAACCCGAGACCCACTAAGCTCATAGGGTCGGAGTCGCGGACACAGCAATTAGGTAAATAAACTGTTTGTTTGTAACGTCGTCAAACCCCCCATCAGGTCGGAGGGTGGGGACTAACGGGTGAGGATGAGAAGGCATCGCAAGTGCTCAAAACTGTCGACTTACCTTACGTTGATATACAACAATGCATCACCGGAAGTCCTCCAGGGTTCATGGCTTATATTACCAGCGATAAGATCTGCGCCGGTTACACTAATGGTATGTTTTTTTTTTCTAACCTAACTAATGCTGTTGACTGCAAGGGCCCTTACAGCTTCACCGTAACTTTGAGGGCGAGTGCTGAAGGCACTCAGCCGCAAAAAGTAGCTAGCACAAGGGTTCGAACCTCAGCTTGGCCGCTGCCTGGGTTTGAAAACTTCCGCGGAATTTTGATCCTTTTTTTTTTTTTTTTTTTGACGGGGGGAAATGCATTACGCACTACCCTTATCTATTGTACTTAGGGGATCGAAGTCCCCCAGTACACTAGATAAGGGGCACGGAGTGACGAGCTCCGTGCAGTGTGGGACTCACCCGGGCGAGAGTCGCCCGGAAATACCCACTAAAACCCCCCGGGGCCGTCCGCTGCATTTGGAATGGGGGCGATACGGGGTTGCTAGGCATGTCGCCGCGTCGCCCCCTGCAGCGAACCCACCAGGCCTCGTCGTGCAATGGCCCAATGGGGATGGGGGAGAATATTCTCGACCCCACCTCTTCGCCCGCCCCCCCGAAGGGAGGCATGCGGAATTTTGATCCTAGCTAATCCCTACATTTTTTATTTAATATAAAAAAAGGTCCCTTACAGGATCTATTAGTGAAAACCTTGGTATACATATATACTTTTAATAAATCTGTAGAGGGCCAAAAACTTCTCATTAAGTATATCTGAGGAAAACATGACAAAAACCCACTCCTGGGGGCTTTAAAAATTAATGAAAACTCACTTTTGTATGATATTCCTATCCTAAATTCCCATCTTTGCCGCATCGTACAAATGTGGAATAAACTCCCTCCTCCCTACGACATCGGTTTCTTCAAAAGAGTCGCGAACAGGCACCTTATCAATTCGGTACAGCGACGACGACCGCCGGTAGTATCTGCCAGTGACGGTCACCGATATATTTGGACTGTACAGCACTTACCATAAGGTAATTTACAGTCATTTTACCGATCTACTACGAAAGAAGATGATATTTTGTATTTTTTGTCTGTCTGTCTTATTCATAAAATTCATAAAAATTACTTCATTTATTATGCGCGAATGCAAGTGGAGTCATCACTTGTTCCACGGTTTTTATAATTCAATGATATATTTTTAATTCAATATTATTTTTCGCTTTATACTTGGTTCTGAATCATAATTTAATTATTGCCTTTGATTTCACTCTTTATATCTCGGGTAATAATTTAAGATTTTTTGAAAACTCAAGGGGTTGAAAAATGGGGTGCAAATTTGTATGAGGATAATAAATATATAGATAAATAATTTCATATGAATATTTAGACGCGGTTAGTTAAAAATAAAGTTTAATAAAATTTGGCGAATAAAAAACAAACGTTAAGTCATAGACAAAATCTCTCTTAATGTATAATTGAATATATATTGAATTAAGTCAACGATATTGAAAACGGTAGTATTTTGACGTTTATAAGAGGCTTATCAGGGTTTACATTTAATAGAGTATTTTTGAATTTTTTTAATAAAAAAAATTACAACCAAGATGTTAAATATCCCTGTCAAAAATATAAGAATATTATATTAACAGGTGCGTTCCGTTATTATCAAATGACGTCAGGAATGTAGGCTTAGTGCATTTAGTATCCTGAAACAAACACTGAGTCTACAGTACAGCAAAAAATAATTCATTTCTAGGCACTGCGGTATGTAAGGGTGACAGCGGCGGAGGCCTCGTATTCCCGGAAACAATCGGCTACAAAACGAGACACTTTCTACGTGGCATAGTTTCCACCTCGCCGAACAGCGATCACGCTTGCAACGTGTTCACTTGGGGCACATTTACGCACGTCGTTAACCACGAACGTTTCATACGTAAGACGTTACGCTCCGGTGTGACTGAGGTCGCAGCGCCTGACGTCACCGAGACAACACTATCCGCTAGAAGTTTTTTCCATACGGCTAATATCATGCACCACGCGACCAGGAAACCAGTGTATCAGTGGGTTTAAGTTAATTGATTTACAAATATCGTCCTTATTAGATTCTCAGAGATAGTTATGTATTTTGTTTTATTTTTAGAAATATTACGTATATGCATTTTTGTGGTAGAAATCTCAATTGTAAAACTTTTATATTAAAATAATAAAATTAACAAACTGTTTGTTTTATTAAAAACAACGAAGCAGGAAATATAAATATATACTTATAATAAGAGGCTAACGACACGAAATCTGTACATTGAAGATGTTTAAGGAAAAATACTATGCGAGGTTTAGGAATCAAATACAGAACACATTAGGATAGTTTTAAAAATTTTGGGTGTCTATTTATTAATTTGTTTGGCAATCACGTAAAACTACTGAAGCGAATTTGATGAAAGAAATACATTGCAATCTAGGGGGAGAAAATAGGCTTTTTTTTTCGGAAGGTTTTATTACCATCTAAGACCTGTGGCAAATCAGTTGAATTAAAAAAAAATCATTAAAGCGTTTGAATATTTAGTCGTATCTAACTTTAATTGTATAAGTATATTGTTAGATACGAAGAGAAATTTAAATTAAAAAATTAATAAGTTATTGTTGGATCGGTTAAGATCAACAGGAACCGATTACAAACTAAATAAACAATAACAGTAGATAACAATACCGCATGGAGTGTCTCATACACGTACGTTGTATGAAGCTTAGACGTGGTGTTCCGCCACGCCACTCCGGGCACGACACACAGCGCACGCAGCACTGGGCATGCAGCACAGGGTACTCCGAATTACCCGCGGTGGTTGCCCCTCGGTCTTTGGTACTTGGCTCTCAGTGTTCAGCATGAGCGACTGAAGAACTCAGGCCCGCGCGCGAAGACGGTCGATAAAACACTCAGTCGCGCGTTTTTTTTTTGTAACCTATTTTATGATTTTGAACGGAAGCGCCTGTACTTCACTGTAACTTTGGGGGCGAGTGCTGAAGGCACTCGCCGAAAAAGGTAACTAGCATAAGGGTTCGAACCTCCGCTTGGCAACTACCTACGTTTAAAAATTCATTTCTTTCCTTTTTAGCGCCTGATCAAATTCTATTAGTAAAGAACGATGCTATAAAACTTTTTTAACGCCTGTTCAAATTCTTTTAGCAAGGGTCAATAATACAAGATACTGGTATTCACCTTTTCCTGATATCGTCTGTTGTTGTAACCTCACCGAACCTGTTTCGCGGTCATTATTGAGTGTTGCTATGGTAATAAAAATTCTAGTAATTTCTTGATTTTTTTAAAACAAACTTCCCTTGTTGCTTGGATGTTTTAATAAAATATTTTAATAAAATTGGAAGAAAAACTTATAAATAGTAAAAAAAAAATGAAATTAAATTAGTCATGTCATCAAATAAATTACCCTTATCATTTTTTCCTTAAATGACAAGTCATAAAGTAATTAACAACTTCAAAAACGAATGACGAATTTAAATTATTTACGTACTGTTAACATAAATTTATTATTTATAAGGGGTCATTTAAAGATAACGGAAGGAAGAGCTTTGTTTATTTTTGATGGCTTGGGCGACGGGGGTCAGTGTGGTGTTTTTTTGAACAATGTCTTCTCATTTACTAAAGCACAGAGAGAGAGAGAGAGAGAGAGAGAGAGACTCAAAACTCACTACTATTCTAAGTGATAATTATATGGCACGATAAACATACGGGTAAGTTAAAATATTATCTCAATTAAGGTATAGTTAATGACTTAGTTACAAATATAACTCTATCAGTATCATCTAGATAGAATATTTTTCTAATCTTATATTAACGCTGTCTCAAAATTGTGGCCATCTTGTTAGTACTTTCCAAGGAGTTTTTGAAGCACTTTAGGATTCATATTCCGTGTTATTATTACCAGTACACTTCACTCGTGCACAACAATCTAATTATGACTTGCAAAATGTCACCAAAATTACATATAGTCAAATAACACAAGTGAATCATCATATAAGGATCCGTATGACATATCCTACAAGAAAAAACAATCTTAATTAGAAAGATCAATAATAAACAACTTCAGATGACGTTTTCAAGGACAATCGACAATAATAATATTTTAAACAAAGACATTATTACACAGTACCAACGTAATAAAAGAAATTACCAACGCTTAAGGAAAATTAGAAGTTTTTAATCTGGTATTATTATAATAGAGCGGACACTCGTGGAATTCCCATCGTGTGTCAGTTCGCTTTATAATATTTAGGATTTTAGCTATTAGATTTCCTTTATTTGTATATATAGATTATTATTGACATGATTTCTTTAGTTATTTTGAATCTGTTTTCCGCATAGTGTTTATTATTGATATTTGAATTGTAGTAAACAGAATTTTAATAATAACGTGTCTTTATGTGTACGTAGTATTTTAAAATATAATAATCCCGTTTACAATACAAAATAATGGCGTTCATGAATTTATTCGTCATTATTGGGCTCGGTAAGTTTGTTTCGTTTTTTGTATGTGTATTTTTTTTTTATTTATAAAAAAGTTTTGACGTCATTTCGTGTTTAGTTAGATTATTTGATAGTATGAGACAAGATCTATTTAAAAAAAATTCACATAATGAATTGCTAAAGTTTATGTAAAAGGTTATATAAAAAAATTGTAGGTATTAATTAGAAAATGAATTTGTTAGATTTGTTTTTTTTTTGTACCTATTTCTTGTTTGCATGTGTGAATTAGCTTAATGTAAGTAATTGAGTTATTACATTATTATTACGCAAATTATACATAATTATGTTTGTTTTTTAATTTATGCTTGACCAGCTTATATCTTTTTTTACGAGGAAAATGCATTTATGCATCCCCCTGCGAACTCTAATTCGGGAATATAATCTCCACGGGTTAGTGATGCCAGAGGGTTATGTCGGACTCGCCCACCGAGAAGTGCCGGGAATACTCAGTAATACCCACGGTACCACTCGCCGCTTAGGAGGGGCGATACGGGATTGAGGAACATGCTCCGTGTTCCCCAAGCGGCAGGCCCAACCAAATGGCATGGCAGATCGAGCCCTTCTCTATCTTCCGTCCAGGGGACAGCCCGGTACAAAACAACCCCTTCTTCTCCCTTCTTTCCCAACGCCAGCCAAAAGGTCTCGCCCATCTCCTTGGATTCTTGTAGAGAAGGAAGTCACAGTGTTTAAGACCATCGAACATGGCTCTCACCACGCTCGGCAACGAGAGGTCCAGTCCCAACTCTACCACAACATTGCGACGCTGCTCGACCAGTCCAGCACATTCCACCAGAGTGTGCTGCGCGGTATTCTCTGCAGCGCCGCAGTGGGGGCAGACTGCTGTCGGCTGCCTCCTAGATATCTTGTGCAAATACCACTCGAAACAACTGTGTCCGGAGAGTATCTGCACCAGACGGAAAAAGAGCCGCGCTCCCGCGTCATCCACTCTTGAAGGACCGGGCGAATGCCATCTACTGTACTACGACCGTATTTCAAATTCACCAGCCCACACCGCAGCGCGGCCTCCCTCGCTCTCCTCCTCTCCACCATCACCTCTGCGTGTATAAAGCGGAGCCCTCCACCATCCCTCCTCGCAGCCGTGTACCGGTTTGCGGCGGCGAGCACCTCCGCTTCACGCTCCCACGGCAGGGATCCTGCGAGCACGAAGGCCGCCAACGCAGACAACGTGCGGTATCCGTATATCGCCCTTAACGCCACCGTGCGCTACGTAGCAAGGAGCACACGTATGTAGCTGGCTCTAAGAGCGTCCGCCCACACTGGTGCCTCTTAGACGTGACTAACAATACCTACGAATCTGCTTGCATATAACTTTTATTTTCTAAATTAGCTAATGCTGTTAACCGGAAGTGCCTTAATAGCTTCACCGTAACTTTGAAGGCAAGTACTGAAGGCACTCGCCGCAAAAGGTAACTAGCACAAGGGTTCGAACCTCGGCTTGGCCACTACCTATTTTATAAAACTCCCGCGGAATTTGAACCTAGCTAAGCCATACATTTTTTGTTTCTTAATAATAAAAAAAGGTTTCTTATAAGACCTATATACCTGCGTGTTATGTGCAGGAGTGTGTTTGCAGTGTTGTGCGTGTAACGCTCAATGCATGGGCAGTGTTACTGTATCGCGCTGGCGGCGACGTCATGAGCCTCCCCAGTTGGGGAACGAGACACGTCTTGGGTTGGAAGTCTAGGAAGGGGACCTGGAGAATGTGCGTGAGCTCGCTTATAACTACTGATTAATATATCTCAAATAGTAAGTGGTTCTGGCAACGCATTGCAAGGTTTTTTATAATGGTGACTATCCTTTGTCTATTATATTCTTAATTTGGGTAGTAAATCTTTTCTAATATTATAAAAAATTATACTAAAACCTGGTCAAAGAATAAGTATAGGATTTTAAAACAGAATCATGTAAGTAAATCGGTTCATTTGTTCTTAAGTTTTTAGCCAACTCACGGACAGACATACATACTTTTAAAATATGTCAATTGTACGAGACAGGTATATATTTTCTGTTACACTAATCCAATGAACAAGTTTTTAAAACTTGATTTTTTTCATTTAATCAATCCTGTTTTATAACCTAATTAATATTTCTTCGTATTTTGTCTATAGAATCTTTTGAAATGATATATTTTGATTTCCTTTTTTTTGCTATATGTGCTCTGAGGTTTTGCTTACTTTAAGAATTACAATTATTCACTGTATTATCTATATATAAAACAAAGCCGTGTTCTACGTCTGTCTGTTTATCTGCTAACCTCTCTTAAGAGGATATGCTAGCGGCATTTATTCCATACAAAAGTATTTCTCTGTCTGCTCCCTGGATAATAGTTTTATGGTAAATATTTTTATACCAAATAATATATATCCACCACCGCCACGCTCGTAAGTTTTGATTTTTTCCATAAATTAGTTATTGCTCGATTTTTATCGTCATAATCAGACGTTCGTCAAACTAATTTGCAGCGAAACGCGCATAAACTTACTAAGGCAAAAGCTTCTCTACAGCGTACCACTAGCTTTTTCGTAAACGCGTACGGGACGGAGCTTTGTGGGAATATTCAAAAGTGTGCGAACTTGGGGGATATTTGTAAAGTAGATGCAGGGATAGAAAGAGCTTTCGGTCCTACTCCAAAGAAGACGTCCTCTTAAGGAAGTCTAGGGCTCTTTTATAACAAACAGTAGTCGTCAGATGACTAGATGTGTGGTGCACTACTTCAAGCTCTACTCATGTCCTGTGAATATTAAGTCAGAAGCAGTGTAGCTTATCCCAAACCTGTTAATTTGGCACGATTTAGACACCACACCTACAGTAGAGGAACTGGAAGGAAGGATATGGGCGATGCTAACAACGTTACTCTATATAATGACATAGGCGACCGTAGATCTCGGACTGTGACAGTTCCTGCGAAATATTGCTTCTTAGCATCGCCAGTAAAGCTTTTGCCAGAGCCATTTTGGAAAAACTACAAAGGCTGCCGACCCCGTATACCCTGAGGGCTCAATGTGGTTTCAGATTCCAGCGGCCAACAGCTGACATGATATTCTCTCTTCGGCAGTTACAAGAAAAGTGAAGGGAGCAACTAAGGGGAACCCCTTAGTCGTTGTATTTTTGACTTGAACTTGCTTTTACACTGTGAGGAGAGATGGGTAGTATTCAATCCTTGTTAGAGTTGGATGCCCCCCCGAAACTAGTTAAAACTAGTGCAGTCATTCCACGATTTGGAAGCCAGTATTCTGCATAATGTTGAGACTTCTACGCCATTCGACTTATGTCGTGAAGTTAGCCAAGGTTCTGTTTTGGCTCTTAACTTCTTTGAAATATTTTTCTCTGTTCTATCTACACATAAGATCTGATGGTAGGCTGCACAACATCTACATGCTCAAGTCCAAATGCCTTAGGGAGGTTCTATTTGCCTTCTCTTCGCTGATGACGCCCCATTTGTTGCTCACGGTCAGCCTCAACTTTAAGACCTGATGGACAAATTCAACAGAGCATGTGATCTTTTCTCGATGTCCATTGATGTAAAAAAAAACTGTCATTTTAGCGGAAGGATGTTCAGAATAACCAGAAATTTTACTTAACGCCGCACCCTTGCAGGTTGTTAGGAAGTTTTGCAACATACGTTTTCCACGCGTCGAGCAATCTCTCGCTTCATATAGAAATTGGTTCTCTCATCGTCAAAGCAGCATCTACCTTCGGGAGACTTCAAAACGTCTCGATCGGACAATTTTTAACAAAGACATGTCAATTTAAAGAAAGGAATCGTTTTTTTTTAATTCATAACTTTTTACGAGACAGATAAAAAAAATCTGGTAAACTTTCAGCTAAATCGAAAGGAGTCGGGGTCAAAAGTGTTCGATTTAGTATGGAATCCCCCAGATATGCTCTATTTTTCCCTGGTATATAATTTCATGCTTCACGAATGTAAAAGTTATTAGGTAATAGATAATAAAGAGTAAGAATTTATTAAAAGGGTTTTTTTTTTTAAATAATGATAACCATTATATACAGGGGCGCCATTATCAAGGTTCTGGTTGGGTTCGAAAAAATCGTAAATACGGGCCTGTCTGAACAGAGGACAAAAATGTCTTGAACTGTTTTATCTCTGCTTATTTATATATATATAACATATATATTGTTGTATCGAGGGTGAGACAAGTAAAACGTCACGTAGCTATTTACACACTGTTTATTAGACAGGTGTCGCTCGGTGTCGAGCGGCACGTATAACATACATACATACATATATAACATTTCTCCCCCTTCAAATCACGGTTACATTTATGAACAAACACATTATTGAAAGAATTGTCTATAGTTTACTGGTGGAATGTTACGCAGTATTCTATTGCTACTTCTAGACGTAATTTCGGTTGATGGTTGCGAACTCGGGTGACGTTACTTCCCTTACCACTTGTTGATTGTTTAGGTCGGAAAGCTGTGAGGATGTATTCAAGTCATCGTGATGAGTGTCGTGTGTATTATTACTCAACATGTTGTCTTTATAAGGTAATATTTGGTTTTTATGTTTACGACAATAACCCTCTATCTCTGAATGAACTGTATACATGACTTTACCTAGTTTGTTAACGATTGTACCTTTCAACCACTGAAATTTATTGTTATTTCCAAATTTTTTGTAGACAATCGGATCTCCTACATTGAAGGTTTGTTTGTTACATCCTTTATAAAATTTACATTGCAAAAACTGTTTTTGTTTTACGCGATTTGCCAGCGATGTAAGCGATGTCGAGGAGTCATTGGGATTCAGTAAATCTATACGCGATCTTAGTTTTTGACCAAAAACCAACTGCGATGGTGAAAACCCAGTGACAGAGTGTATCGAGTTTCGGTAATCAAACAAATACTTCAAAAGTTTTAATTTTATATCCTTAGAACTAGGAGCGGTTATCATACAAGATTTTATACCTTTCTTAACAATTTTGACATAGCTTTCAGCTTGACCGTTACTAGCTGGGTGGAAAGCTGGTGACGTCATATGCAAAATTCCATTAGACTGACAAAATTGCTTAAATAGAAACGACGTAAAGGCAGTACCATTATCGCTCACAATCGTGTGAGGCAACCCGAATCTCGACATGAATTCATAGAGTTTTTCGATTACAAATGAGGAACCCGTTGTAACACCCATGTTGAACACTTCGACCCATTTGGTATAAGCGTCTACGATAACTAAATATGTGCAATTATTTATTGGGCCTAGGAAGTCAATGTGGATTCTATAAAATGGTTTAGGGGGGTACTGCCAGGGTGCTAGCGGCGCGCGTCTTGGTGATGGTCGTAACTGTGTGCACACACTACACGCATTTATCATTTTTTCTAACTCCACATCTATACCGGGAAACCAAAACCTAGCTCTAGCTTCCTCTTTGGTTTTTACGATTCCTAAATGGGACCTATGTAATTCTGATAATATTTTATTATTAGTATTAATAAAGTTACATGTTGTTATTTGTAACCCGAATCTTGCCATAAAATCCCTGCCGAGAATCGGGGGCCCACCTTCACGAACGACATGTACTTTGACCTCAAGCGTCTTTCCTTGATAAGTCAATGGCATGTTAGCTATACCTATACATTTAATAAGAGTCCCGTTATACGAATATAAATTTTTGCCTTTTAACAAAGGAATATTGGCAAACATATCATAATAGGTTTTCTCGGAAATGACTGTTATACTTGATCCGCTATCTATTTCAAATTTTAACTGAACGCCGTTTAAGGTTACAACTTCTGTCAAGGGTTCACCACGCTCAGAACGAATATTAAACAACTTACCGTCATCCCCGTCATCGCTCACCTCGCTCGCCTCCGTGTAATTCACTTTTTTACGCATGTGACTTAAATGACCTTTTGTATTACACTTATTGCATTTATGTTCCGTAAAAGGACACTGAGGTGCAGCATGATTACTGAATCCGCACACAGTACATTTTATTTTCTTCCCTTGAACTGACATTTTATATACGTTTCTTTCTTGAGAGGTGGGAACGATGATGCTGCTGACCGCTGTAGCCGCTGCTCGTGCACAACGGACGCTTTCGGCGATCTCAACGGCTTTCGTGAGGGTCAACTGGTCAATATCTTGAATGAACAATTTCTCTTTTTCAGGTCCTGGTAACATGCCCATTATAAATTTATCGCGAAAGGCTTCTTCGACGTCACGGAACCCACAGTTGGCAGTCAATCCACGTAGTCTGGCTGCCCATTGATGAGGTTTCTCGTCGATTTGTTGAATAGCTGAGTAGAAACTGTACCTCTCTGAGAATCCGTAGCTTTTAATGGTAAAGTGATTATCAAATAAATTGACAATTTTCTTCGTACGGTACATTTTGAAGTTCCCTTGGCAATGCCAAATCCGCTGCAAGCTTATAGGAACTGTCGCTGAGTGTGCTGAGTAGAATCGCCCGCCGTTTTCTGTCTACTTCTTTCCCGTCCAGTTCGTTTGCGATAAACCACTGCGCTAACCGGCTTTTAAAACTTTTCCAGCATTGTATATTGTGGTCAAACGTAGATAAAACTCCGAAAGTCGACATTTTTTTTTTTGTTTGTGGGTATCTCGTCGCCAATGTTGTATCGAGGGTGCGACAAGTAAAACGTCACGTAGCTATTTACACACTGTTTATTAGACAGGTGTCGCTCGGTGTCGAGCGGCACGTATAACATACATACATACATATATAACATATATATATATATATATAACAATATAATTACTACGTTATATTAATCGTTTACAAGATATCGAATACGTTACTAACAAAAAGAAAAGGAACGAATTTTTAAATCATTTATAACTTGTTTTGTAGCGATTATAAATTTGAAGTCATTTTCGTTGTGATGATAAAAATTTACTGACTATAGGTAATTCTGTTTAATCTGACACCTTCAATAGTGTATTTTGAACTTTACACGCCTACGCACAAAGTTTAGTTTTGAATTTATAATAACTATAATAAACGTATAGTTCCGGTAGCATCGCTTAAAAACAAGTTTCTCTAGCCTAGACTATCTTAACTTAATACGTCGTTACTTAACATCGCTGAGATTTTAGTCAAATGATAAACTTCTGACAAAAAAGAAGAATGAAAAGACATTTATTATCACATTTACGTAGATTTAAAAATTGCCAGGGAAAACTACAATTATATAAACAAACACAAAAAACATGATTAATAAGGGCTTTTTTTTCTTTTTTTTTTTCGAGGGGAATGCATTTACGCACTTACTGTCCAGCCAGACCTGATAGGGACGTACCCTTCCAGGACTGGCTGAAGCGCGACTGAAGATGTATGACAGTCTCTCGCACGTAAGTGCAAGGGGCTGTCACACAGGATTAGAGTGGGACTCGCGGCGAGAAGCGCCGTTGACCACTACCCACTAAACCCCCCGGTACCTCCCGCCACCTAGTTGGAGCAAACACGGGATCGGACTAAAGCATGCACCGCGAATGCTCCAGTGGCCGCCAAGAGATGACAACCCTAATCACAACCAGGAGAGGGTAGAGAGTAACACCTCTCAACCCCTCCCGGCATCTGTGGATTAATAAGGCCTAGCGTCATCATTTGCCGTTCATGACGGTCATCATAAAACCGCGCTGTTTTTCAGCCAGTCCTTTTACCGGAGATACAAGAGAAATATATGTAAAAAAACACTTCGCGTACCTATAACATTAAAATTACAAATTACGAGAACAGGAATAATGATAATAGTGGTACAAAAAATATATATTTTGAAGCAAATTCAATTTAGACGACAAATTAAGGATTTTTCAAAAATGTCAATATCTATCCATTAATTCAGTCTACAGACGTCAACTCTTGGACATAGGTCTTCCCCGAATATGTCCATAACGACGGGTCTCCGAAAAATATATCTCCCAGAATATATCCGCATCGAGCGGATTCTCGCGAACTTCGCCAGGTCGTCGGTCCACCAAGTGGGGGGTCTACTCACGTTCCATCTTCCGGTAGGCTGCAGCCATTAGAGAACCCGTTGTCCCTAGCGAGCATCGGTTCTACGAGCAGCTCATTGCCACTTAAGTTTGGCAATACTTAATATCAGTTACTTTGGTTGTTCTCCGGATCCCCTCATCCCTGATTCGATCACGCAGTGAAACTCCGAGCATAGCCCTCTCCATTGCCCTTTGAACAACTTTGAGCTTTCTAATTAGGCCCATTGTAACCTTCACGTCACAAGTCATCACTGACAACACACACTGGTCAAAGACTTTTGCCTTTGACTTTAAATATGCTAATAATAAAACTATAAAGAAACAAAATAAGTACATATATATACTAATAAATACAGTTGGAGTGTCTGTTTGTAATGTCAAAATATTTTTTTTTTACTAAGTCGATATGAATGTATACACCTATACCAAAAATTCAATTTTTTAAATTTATCTCTGTCTGTCTGTGTATTCCGGATAATCTCCGGAACGGCTGGACGGATTTTGACGAGATTTTTTTTTTGGTAGATAGCTGAAGTTACTCCGGGTAACATAGGGTACTTTTTATTTTCGAAAATAATTAAGGTTCCGCGTAAAAAAATTAAAACTCATAAAAAAATAATAAAATTGATTGAATTTATTACAAATATTTTTGCTTTATCTTAGTACACTAAATTTATAAAAAAAATATCAGGGATCAGTATAAAGAAAAAATTAGAATGGAGTGAAAAACATAAGAAACGCGAGCGCAGCCGCGGGCAACAGCTAGTGTTAAATATATTTAACAAAGATTACTCGAAGGGACTTTAAAAGTAATTACAGAACAGTGTCTATGTGTCTGTGTTAACTAAGTGATCCGTAGTAAGGTTGAGTCTATAAGTTAGGTGGGTATAAACGCGTAGTTCCTTCGATGCGTCTTTCGAGATCATGTCTACGTCACAGCTCAGAATAAATAAATTGGTTTTTACCGTTTTCCTTACGCAAACACTTCGAATAAACGAATATAGTAATGTGTCGTTTCGTACGGGAGTTTACAGAGTTACTCAAGTGCACTATTTCTCAATGATTGTTGGCTCAGTGACACCATAGTCGATACCTAAATTTATCTAAAAACAAATAAATAAAATGGAAGAGTCTGTTTGTAATATGAAAATAATCCGGGTTATCTCCGGAACGGTTTGGACGCGACTTTTTTGGCAGATGGCTGAAATTACTCCACGTAACTTTTGAATGTACGAAACGCGGGCGCAGCTAGTAATAAATAAGGTTCTCTTAGATGGTATTTTGTTGTTTCACAAAATGTAAAGGTTTTCTTTTGCAGTATCATCGACCGCCCTGGCTTCGGTTACAAGAAATCGCAGTTACCATTGCAGGTAATTTTTCTAATACTATGTACTAAGAAATATTATTAAATGTGAAAGCTCGATCCTCGTTTGATGAAATATTTTATAACACACAGAGATATTTAAAGATAAAAGACATTATTACATGTTAATTTTTTTTTTTTATATTTTCGCGTTCCATATTTAAATGCAGTTATTTAAAAACGGGTTTTCACGCGTTACCTTTCCTTTTTTCTATCCCGACGTTTCGACTGGGTTTCACCAACCGTGGTCACGGGCTGACTGGCGGTGCGCGGCGTCGCCTGCTACGTTGAGGGGTATTTTGATGAAGATTTGATAAAGACCAAACGGGGGGGGGGGTAGTAGAATATATTTCTAAATGATGAGAATGTTGAGACGGATGTGTGGGGTAACAAGAATGGACAGCACTAGGACTGAATACATTAGAGGATGTTTGAAAGTGGCAGCAGTGACAGAGAAGGTAAGGAGCAGGCGTCTGTCTTGGTAAGGACATGTGATGCGCAGGAAGGAAAGAGGATATTGTAAGAAAGGTGCTGGATATGAATGTGGACGGGTATAGAGGAAGACGAAGACTAAAGATAATATGGATGGACTGTATGAAAGATCCTATGCTTAGAAAGTGAGTTAATCAAAAAATCAAAAAAAAAACTTTATTTAATTTAGGCCCTAAGAAGGCGCTTATGAACGTCGAAAACACTACCACCGGTTCGGAAAACAACTCAGTCGAGAAAAGAGCAGGCAAGAAACTCGATGTGGTTCTTTTTTTTATAAATATAATATATATCATTTTTTTCCATATAAAAAACTATTCAAATCATTGTCTTAACTAATGTTAGCGGAAGCACAGAGATGTGTGTTTATTCCAGACATCACTATCGTTCACGTAATGATCCACCCTGTAATAACCTTTTGAGATTAAAACTTGCTCGACATAATACTTGAACTTATTGTCAGGTAAATCGGTAATGTTACTTGGGATCTTATTGTAAAACCGAATACTATTACCTATAAAGCTTTTATAAGACTTACTTAACCTAAAACGTGGGACGGACAAGTTGTCTTTACTTCTAATATTAAAATTATGACGATCATTCACTAGATCTAGCTTGTCTAAATTTTTACGAATATGCATTAAGTTATCGAAGATGTATTGGGAGGGCAAAGTTAAGATATCATATTCTTGAAACTTGTTCTTTAGAGATTAATGTAGGTGTGATCTCAAATAGAGATGAATGGAAGAGGAAGATGTGTTGCGCTGACACCAAATAAAAATGGAATAAGGACAGGGAGATGATGACGATATTTGTACGTGAAAATTTATTCAAACGAATCAAATAATTTAATTAATCGGAATCGAATGTATCATTGTTTGATATGAGGATCATGTATGCGTGTATTATTGATAAGCTAGTGTATTTTTTTTTATTATTACTGTATTACTAATAACTTGCACCGTATATTTATATTTAAATGTCAAAATTTGTTAAATGTAATTATTAACATAACCTAACATAAAATAACATTTGTCTGGTCTTTACATCTATTAGCGCTCCGAACTATTTATCTATATTTTCACATAGTTTATCCATAATCAAAACATACGATAGGTTGCGTAAGTATAGTTTTTTTTTCTTTATCTCTGAGCGCCAGCACTCAAATGCCACCTTATACTTGACATACTGTAGCATGTTGACAATGGCTGACGTCGTAGCGATGGTAATGTGAATCTATATGTTTTTCCTCTACCGAGAATCGTCGCTAAAGAAGTTCTTACTTCAATTTTTTACTAAATTTTTTTATTTTTTCCACAGACCTAATGATTATCGCTGCAAAGATGACAGCTGTATAAGCTTCGATAAGATTTGCGACGGTATCACAGACTGCTTTGACGGAGACGATGAAACTATATGTGACGGAGAATCGTAAGTTATTAAAAAAAATAAACTAAATCTAGGCTTCAATTGCAAAAGCAAACCACGTTAGCAGGTTCATTGTTTCTCAAGTTACGAGTTTAAAGCAAACTAAAAGGCGGTCACATACAGAAAGAATATGTTTAAAATATTTGAACACGAGAAAGTGCCTCGGTGGCGCAGTTGTATTACGGTGCGACTGTCGTTAGAAGGTCTCGAGTTCGATCCCCGGGTCGGGTCAGTGATATTGGGCTTTTATTACTCAGTATCATCCCGGAGTCTGGAATTTGTGCCCTATATGGCGACAGGCTCGCCCCCTGTCACATCCGGGACGGAACTAAGCTCGGCGGAATGTGGTTGGTGTAGTTCGCTATTTCACCCCTGCCTAACCCTTCGGGGATAACAGGCGTGAGCTTATGTTATGTTAAAATGAAAAATATGATTTTTTTAAGTTTTTTTTTTTCCTATTTAAACGCAATTCGTATTATTATTTAGAGTGTGTACTATTGTAATCAATAGAGTGATATCATGTTGGTTTTTTTTTTGTTATTACAGAATTAGCTTTTGGAAGAACGAAGATCCGGTTTTTAAATCGTTTGAAACGGCAAACCACTGCTAATTGTCGGTGAGTTCTATAGTATGGTATTTTTATATAATACATAGTGATACTTTTTGAAATTTTGTTTTATACGAACTCGTCTTATCAAATGTTTTGATTTTGTAGGTACAGTTGAATACAATGGTGATTTTTTTTTTTTTAATAAACAATCTCCGTTATGCTGAGGATGCGATACCATAGATATGAATGTATTCACGGATACCTACACCTTATCTATGTACTTATTTTGGCAGATAGCTTAAGTTACACCGCGTAACTTAGAGTACCTACTTTTATTTCATGAAAATGGTCTCAGCGTAAAAAAAAAATATAATTTTATCTCAATAAAGTTGTGAATTAAATCCTAATGAGCAGTTTTAGTGGCAAAATTCGAGTTTGTGAGACATATCTTTGCTGTCTCTTAGTACCAAAAATGTTTTAGGATAATAAATAGGGTTCCGTGTAAAAAAAATTAAAACTCATGATGTTATGAACATGATGTTGTTCAATGGACATCAAAACATTATTTTCCAATGATTATTTATAATGAAGAATGTGTGAAACGCGGGCGAAGCCGCGGGTATACAGCTAGTATAAAATATAAATAATATAGTACATGTATTATTCATGTTTGAATTTTTTTAAGTCGATTTTGTGGATAAATTACACTTGGTAATTATTGATGGTACTAAGAGACTAAATATAATGTCATAAGCATTCATGTGTTGCCAGTAAGAACCAGTGGCAATGCAGGGACGGATCCTGTATCACCTTCGATGGTAAATGTGACGGAGTTGTCGACTGTGTCGATGGCAGCGACGAAACGCACGCGCTTTGCAGAAAAACCCAGTATGTATTTTTTTTTTTGGTTCCATTTATTCCTTTTTAAGGAAAAGGCAAAAGTACTAGTAGACTATGCAGCCAAGTTAGACGTTAGGAACACTATCAATATATGGAGGTAACAAAATGGCGGCCTTCTGTTACTACCACAACGGGAATGATTGGGACATTTCAGAATTCGCGCTCCGAATTTTCACTTCACAACACTTGAGCATCATAACTAAACTATATCACGTAAAATGCCACTAAAATTACATAATATATAGTCAAATACTGCGAGATAATTAATTAAATAAGGACGACCACATGACAAACCAAAATCGCGCCAGGCACCCGCCAGTATGTATATGTCAAATTTTATAGTTTTTTTTTTGTTTCCTTTTGATGAAAAGGCAAAGGTAAGAGACCATGCAGCCAAGTCTGACGTTAGGCTATGTTAATAGATACGGTAACAGAATGGCGATCTTCCATTACGTCAATTCCAATGGGAGTGATTGGGAGAGCTGAGAATTCATATTTCGTCTCACCAGTTCCAATTTACTTCACTTCTGCATCATAAATAAACTATTTCAAGTAAAATGCCACCGAAATTACATAAAATATAGTCAAATACCGTAAGTTAATGAATTAAAAATAAGGACCACTACATGACAATCCATAATCACGCCAAGAACTCCATAAAGTATTGAGTGAATGATGTGCAGACTTTTTTATAATTCATTGAATATAAGTTCTTTAGATTTAACTCTATATTTTTTCCAATTTCGGTATTCCAGCAACATTACGGTCCTTCGTTTTAGAATCTTTTAGAGTTTTTGTGACATCTCAAAATTCACAGTCATTACACACTTCACGTCTTGTGCATAAAAACTGAAACAATATTACATAAGATGTCACTAAATTTAAATTAATTACAAGGACTAGTATATGAAGAACTTTTTTTTTTCGACATGACTAAATTATGATTTTTAAGCGATGTTGGCACAGTTGCCATTACGCGTCTATGGACGTAAGTTCGAACCCATCTATTCAATATTTTAATCAGTCTGAGCTTGTGGTGATGAAAAATATCATACGGAAACCATAGTCCGCCTGGTTAACTGCCACTTTCAAGCTTAAAAACCTTCCATCAAGCACCTTCAGGTGTGTCCCAGCTGCATCACTTGAGAGTCAGTACCGTCTAGGCATAGTGTATTTACCATCCTGGATCACATCATCACTTAACATCAGGTGAGATTGTGGTCAAAGATTGTGGTCTGAGCCCATATCGTGTTAAAAACTCCAGATGCCAGTCAAATTGGTTCCGCTGTACGTACGGCGCGTGCGTCGATGGAACTGCACCTTGCAATGGCGTGCAGGAATGTGCTGATAACTCCGACGAGCTATTACCGAGGTGCAGGAACGAAACAGAGGAGATAAGGTAGAGAGTTTCTTTAAAAAAATTGTTTCAGTTTGCGTCTTTGCATAACTTTATTTTTAACTGTCAAATGTCTTTCAACTGTCTCTATATTAATTTATTTAAATAATGTTAATCTTAAATATTTTTTCAACAAGAAGGCATTATTTAACAAAGTGGTGAATCAAATCCTTTTGCGTAATTATAATTATAATTTTTCGCCTGGTCCGCGAAATTGTTGATAATTTGAAGAAAAAAAAAAAACAGTTTCCATAAATTTTAATGATAAAACTAAACAAAAGCAAAAGTCAATAAAAAGGAAAGGCAAGTTTCTTGAAGTGTTTTGTCTTTGTCCATAAATAGTTTTCAAATTACAGTGTTTCTAATTTTCATTTTATATACAACCGGAGTTACAAGGAGAGGTTATGATTTATCAATAGTTCCTAATTAGGTAATGGTAGAAAATCATAAAATATTTCAAATCAACATTACGCTAAGGATCTGAAAGAATTTAGAAATCATGCAGAATTCGCATCTTCTATTTCTTTACCCCAAAGTTAAGGAAATATATAATACATTTGATGCCAACAGAGGCCAATTCAAATGTCAAGACGGTCGGTTCATATTAGCCGCAAATCGGTGTGACGGTGCTGTCGATTGTACGGACGGGTCCGACGAGACTGTCCGCGCGTGCGCCGGCATGACCTGCCCTTCCTACTTGTTCCAATGCGCGTACGGAGCATGCGTTGACCAGGGAGCTGATTGTAATCAAGTAAGTCTAATCTTTGGAAGGATATCTAGCGTAATTTATCTTATAACTTCCACCTCCTTTTTTTGTGCACTTGTTTGATAACTCTTACCTATTAAGCCTTTATAATCCTGCATTACCATTATTGACGATATCATAGATGTAGGTTTAGATTAGGAAACCCTGGGTCATATTCTAGCAACGGTCCATAACTTGCCACGATCGTTAACAATACTTACAAAAAAAAGAACCAACAAAAAACATCTATAATATACTATATCCTCATAAACATATTTATAAATTAAAAAAAAAATACATACAACAAAAAAAAAACAATTATTTAACATATAGTGTTTGTTTACATGTGAAATATAAGTAGATTTAAGTTCACTTAATTAATTAATAAGGTAACTGCATAGCTGCATGATATATTATAAGCAAATTTTTTTGACGCAAGTCGAATTAAACCTCCAACAAAAAAAAAAGAAAAAAAAAACTTGCCACGATCCCCAACTGAGGAGGCTGCTGTAGGTACTGCCAACGCAATACAGTCACATTTTCGTGCATTTGTATACGTATTGCAGTATATTGTACCTCTTAACCACCGTAGATTTATCGCGGGGCAAATTCCACATGATTTACGTTTTAGGTGACAGCACAATACGAAGTTCAAAACCTGAGCAAAGAATACATCTATGATGTATAAAAAGATTCACAGAAATCAGACAATTACAGGTTCGAAGGTACAAAGAACAGGATCAGGCAATTAAGGAGAAGAGAAACATGTATTATGGTGATAAATTTGGTTACATGCTAAGACTAGAAAGGGAAGCTGATTTCAAGTCAAAATCTCATAGGTATTTGTTATTAGGAACGCTTGTTGGCTATGGAAAGAAGGCTCTATGTATTAATGATAAAGGACTAACGAAGAAAAACGTCTAGATACAAATATTAAATCTTTTACAGATAACAGACTGCGCTGATGGTTCGGATGAGTCCGCAGAACTTTGCGATAAGATGGCGCCAGTCACACCGGTTAACAAGTAAGTGTGCAAAGTTTATGATAACAGTCATTTGGGGATTTCTTTCAGTGATTGACCTTTCGGGCCTTACCAGAGCAGCGGATGCTTACAATTTACTTTTGCGTATAACAAACGGCATTATAAAATTTGTTGTATAAAATTATTCAACTAGGACTGAAGGAAATAGGACGGCCTACTGAGCAAAACCAGTACCTCCTGAAGTTACAGTGGAGCAAGTTTGCGTTGAGACAAGGAATTTTGATAATTTGTTAGCGCGTTTCGATGACATTCTTGCATCTTGCACTCTAAAGCTGTATTAATTCCGTGTGATATTTTTTAAAATCTATATTTCGAAATAAAGAAAGAAATAAATATATTGTTGGATAATAAGTATATATATATATATATATATATATATATATATATATATATATATATATATATATATATATATATATATATATATATATATATATATATATATATATATATATATATATATATGGCAAGACTTGCATTATTTTGGTCGTGTTTGACTCATTGTTTTTAGTATAGAAGCGATTTTGACTATGTTTGTAGTGTAGTCAAAATCCGCGGCAATAGATATTTGTTCAAACTATCCAACTTATTATAAGCCTGAGCATTCGGTTAAGGATAACATCGTGAGGAAACCTCATACCATAGTGATAGGGGTATTTTTAAATTCCCACCTGAATAAAATAAAAAAAAAGCCCATACGATTAGCATGTTTACCATCTTTTGTTAAAGTGACGATGAGCTAAGTAATAATGGGATCGGATATCAAGTTGATGGACGTAGCTTTCAACCCGCTAATCCTTATAATGAGCTTACTCTTTCAATGAAGGAAAACATCTTCTACATATTTTTTAATGTCTGCCCGGTTAGCTTCACCCTCAAGTTTGTAAATCTCTTATCATACATCTATAAGTCATTTCGGCAGCATTAATTTATAGTAATGGTTTATCGAGGAATAAAGTTAATGCCACATAGTATGAAAGTATGGGAGAAAAATAATTGAGAGACGTCTGCGAGAAGAGAGTGAGATTTCACGAAACCAATTTGGTTTTATGCCTGATCGCGGTACAATGGATGCCATTTTTGCGATTCGTCAAGTGTGCGAAAAGTACAGAGTGGCACACAAGAATCTGCATATGGTGTTCGTTAACCTTGAAAAGGCATATGACCGGATTCCTCGTGAAGTCTTGTGGTGGGCCCTTAAGAAGAAAGGAGTGCCTGGGAAATACCTGCAGTTGATTCAAGCCATGTACTGCAAATGCAGTACTCAGATTCGGTCTGCTGCTGGTGTCACAGCCAGCTTTGATGTGGCTGTCGGTTTGCACCAGGGAACGGCTCTTAGCCCATACCTCTTCCTGTTAGTTATGGACGCTATTACGTCGGATATACAGGAAGTGGCACCCTGGTGCATGATGTTCGCCGATGACATCATGCTGGTCGGTGAGAGTGGCCAAGAGGTGCAAAACAGACTGGATGAGTGGCGGCAAAGACTGGAGAATTTAGGCCTAAAAGTTAGCAGAACAAAAACAGAAGATTTGTTCTGCGACTTTGGCGGTATCTCCAGTCTGAAGCCAATATCACTCGGAGGAACACCAGTACCAGTCTGTTCTGAATTCCGCTACCTCGGGTCACTCTTGCAGTGTGACGGAGAAATCGACGGAGAAGATGGATGAGAAGCGACTGCATGTAGCTGAGATGCGAATGTTGAGATGGATGTGTGGTGTTACAAGAATGGATAAAATAAGGAATGAATATATTAGAGGGAGTTTGAAAGTTGCGTCAATGGTAGAAAAGTTGAAAGGTTCTCGTTTGTCGTGGTATGGACATGTTATGAGAAGAGAGGAAGCGCATGTGGGTAAAATAGTAATGAATATGAATGTGGAAGGATGGAAAAGTAGAGGAAGGCCAAAGAAAGTGTGGATGGAGTGTGTAAGAAATGACATGAAAGAAAAAGGAGTGAATGAAGAGATGACGGCTGATAGGGACGTATGGAAGAAGAAAACATACTGCGCCGACCCCAAGTGAGTTGGGAAAAGGCAGGAGAATGATGATGGTTTCTAACTTATAGTCCGCGAGAGACAAAAGTATGGTCCGCAAACGAATACAAAATTCGCGGACAGTGCATCTCCGCCACGCATCCAATCGGGTGCTCGGTTGAGTAGCTTTGAGCTAATTATTCCTAGGCTTATCGAAGCCGCGAAGAAGATGCAAAAATTGTATTTTTTATTAACTAGTTACTATTGAGATTTTAGTTGTGGTATTGATTCGGTTTGTCATTTTTGTTTCTGTTCATTATGGTCTCTCGTCAAGAAAGATTTGGGAACCATTGATTTAAAGCCTCACAATTTCTCAACCTTATTTTGCTTACCCCGGATTTGAGAATATACTGTTTTCTAGAGTATCCCATCTTAATACCCCCTAATTTTCCGTGGGTCTTCTATTACCACAAGGAGGTGATTTCGCCCACGTTGAAAACATAGGCTCTAGTTTTATATTATAGTAGTTCCCATTAATATCGTCCTAAACACTCAAAATTCCTTAAATCCAGTTTATATTATCTCCTTTCTAATCGTTTTCAGAACAAAACCGACCGGACCTTGCATCTTACCAGCATACCCTGAACATGGCAGTTATAGTGTAACGAACGCTCCTACAGCGGTACCCGGACAAGGATTCAACACTTTGGAGTTGAACGTAACTTGTAATCCGGGATACGGGACTATTGGGTCCAGCATCGTTTATTGCATTAGTGGAAAGTGGTCTGCACAGCAATTGCCTCAATGTATTCGTGAGTTTATATTATTTTTATTCGACCTCATCTGATTTGTTTTTACCGTTCTTTATCAGTACTTCTAGGCTTAGTGTGTTTACCAGCCACATAATGACTTAACATCAGATGAGGCTGTGGTCAAAGCACTGAACTTTTACATTATACGTAAAGGTACAATCAATGCAAGTCTTTGTGGGTTCGAATGATACCACGTAACACACCTGCGCAAGATATTGATGTTTTTTTTTTAAACTTAAAATTAAACATTCTGCGGACTCTGCGTCCACACCTTTTTTTCTATCGGAGGTTTAATTCGACTTGCGTCGGAAAAAAATTGCCTATAATATTTCAAGCAGCTATGCAGTTAGTAATCTTCTTTCACAATTAATTCTTTGTGAGCTTAAATCTACTTCTATTTTACATCTAAATTTACTATATCTAAGATATAAGATATTGATGTTAGAATAAAAACACCATGCGAAAAAAGTCGTGAGTGACAGCTAGTCATTAATAACTTAATACTATTTCGTATTAAATTATTAGGTTATTTTAAAATTGAAATTTATTTTTTTACCGCGTTTATACATACGATGACGATAGACGCTTACTAAAGGTCAAAACCCAAAAAAAAAGTATCGATCAATTAAATCAGTGGTCGTCAAACGCGACGTAACAAATTATTTACGTCACCATACTTGTCTATAAAACACATCAGTTTACCACTAAAAACCCGATTATTTTAATTCTATAATAATAAATTTCAAAGTAGATTTTTACATTCATCGAAATAATCTGTACTAATAAAAAAAATTGTAAATTTCGCGTGTCTGTACATTTCCGATTTTTGTAAAAAGAATGATTGCAAGGGACTAAAAATAGGTAATTAAACACATTTCTATCATTTGTAGAAATGTCTGTCTGTTTGTTTGTTTGTGCAAGGATCAATTAAAAAGTACTAAACATATTTTAAAAATTCAAAAAGATAATTATAAAGCATATTTCGGAATGACATAAAAACTATATTTTATTCAAATTAGTTCTCTCATTCATAAGTTATAGTAATTTGAATGACACGCTGCGACTTTAGTATGAAAGAAGAGTTTCTAAGTAAATTCGTTTTAAGTAGTTTTATTTAAAAACAAAAAAATGATAGATTAAATATATTAATAAATATATTATATACATAATAAATATTTAAGACAGTAAATAAGAAAACAATATTTTGATATTCAGTTTTCGCACAATCATCTAGACATTTGTGATATCAATAGGTATAAATATGGCGTAGAACATAATGGGACGGTTCCTGATTTTTTTTCATTTTTGATGACATGTGGGACGAAGTTTTATAAATGTGATTACGTAACGGCGTGGGACGGAATGGGATACAATTGTCTGAATTACATACGAGCGAAATCGCGGGCACAGCTAGTTTTAAATATTTATGTAGTCAAAAATGACTACATAGAGGTTATTATTGGCATGTAAAATCTATGGAGAATCTACAAATATGTCAATTAATAGATTGAATACCTAATTAAGTGCGGCCCGCAGTGGTATCTCACATTGACCCATGTGGTCAATGACCAGAAAAGTGTGACGACAATCGGTTCAAACGTTCTTCTTTTTAAGTAAACAGTAAACAAACATCACATATAAATTTTGTTCCAGGATTCTGCAAACTGAACAGTCACCCATCGGTGAGGTACACGTGCATTCTATCCGGGAACAACGACGGGTTCAGACCGTGCAAGACATACGAACCCCACGGCACCCAGGTCCATCCGATGTGCAACACCCCAAACTACTACACCCCGACAAACTTCAACTACATGAACTGCATCGACGGCAATTGGGACTACATTGCGACATGCCTCCCAGGTTTGCCCAAAAACGGTACTAACGTGACGATACTAATCAGGGATAAAATCGAAATATACATAAGCGGTTATCAATATACGGTTCGTAATAAAACTGAATCTAATATAACTGCTGATCGTAATAAAACTAACAAAGTTGTAATCGAAAACACGACTGAGAATCGCATCGATAATAATACAGTAGATTATGACGCTGTTGATGTTAACGATTGGAGAATCGCCGGTGCTAATAGACCGGTGACTGAAAAAGGTGGTGATTTGTTAATGAAAAACGGTACCGTTGCTCGGGGCAATGCTACCACTATTAATGTCAGCGTTACTAATAGTACGGTATCGTTAAGTTCTAAAGGTTGGCTGCAAGACATCATTGTCTTTAGGGATTAACATGAAATATGTAAAACTAATCGATTTTATTATATAATAAAGGTTAATTGGGGAATGTAAATTTACTGAAAATTAGGAACGACAATAAGTTATAAATAAAGATACGCTATTCGGGAAAAATCAGTACGTACAGATTACACTAACAATCTGTCGGATTAGGTTGCGCGCAATCCGGAGACTTAAAAAAAAAAGCAATAATTAATATTGACAATGGAATGAAATATAAAGATCTTAATAATGTCGAGTACCCTTAGAAATGAAACAATAGGAAAACAATGGAAAGCTGGCGTAAACGCCAGGTTAGTGCTGAAGGGGTTAATGATTTCGAGCTTTTGACTATTTAGTATCAATTTTTATTATTATTCTAATGGTTTTAATTAAATTAGGTATTAAAAAAAAGAAGCTAATAGGTGATCCATTAGCAGAAATAAAGCAACAAAGGTGTACAGAGTACATGTGTCAGAAGTGAAGTTTCTTCTTCGACAATATTTAGTATAAATCTGTAAGACAAATTAGTGATATAATACAATAACACCTTAAGTGTGTTTCACCAAATTTTTTTTAATTTTCTAAGATTTCCTTAGCCAATCCAAAAATTATGGATAAAATTTAGCTTTACATTTAGGAAGTTCCTTGAAATTAATTTTTCCTTTAAATTATTTAAAATATACACTGGTTAGGTTAATTTCTTTTTTTTGTTTAAACACATAATTAATTTATATAAAACGTATACTACGATTATAATGTGCTTAGTATCTATATACTAATAAATAAAATCAAAGCGTCTGTTTGTGATATCAAATTTATATTATAATTTTTTACTAAATACATATTAATGTATATTCGGTAACCTATACCAAAAACGCAATTTTTTTAAAACAATTTATCTTTCTGTCTGTCTGTTTGTTCCGGTTTATCTCCGGCAGGGCTGGATTTATTTTGACGGGACTTTTCTTGGCAGAAAGCTGAAGATACTCCTCGTAACTTAGGCTACTTTTACTTCATGAAAGTAATTCCGTTCCGCTTAAAAAATTAATATACAAGCAATCGTGAGAAAATAATTATTATTTAAAATTATATTACGCAGTGAAGTATATATGAAACGCGAACGGAGCCGCGGACGCAGAGCTAGTATTGTAATAAATGAGTAGTTTTATTTATTTTAATTTACCTATACATCTTTGTAATCTTTTCATACCGGTACACACGGGTATTTACATAAAGATAAAATGTTATTAAACCTATATGTTACCTAAAGATTAGATTAACCTATAGATTACATTTCTAAAGAACAACGCTTAAAGAAGTATTTTCAAAACTGCAATGTGAATAGTGTGTCATACAGTAGCATAAATGGATGGAATGTAGAGAAAAGAAGTTCCTATTTCCTTTTTTCTTTTTTTTTAACCTAGCTAACGCTGTTGACCGGAAGGGCCTTTACAGCTTTACCGTGACTTTGGGGGCGAGTGCTGAAGGCACTCAGCCGCGAAAGGTGACTAGGTCAAGGGCTACCAAAACGGTACCAACCTCGGCTTGGCCGTCACCTGAGTGTAAAAAATCTCTCGCGAGTTTGAACCTAGCTATTCCCTACATTTATTATTAACTTAAAAAAAAGGTTCCTTACAGGACCTATGTTCCGAATGATCAAAATAGCGGTCATATAGCGAAATAGTATGGCCTAAAAGTAAAGAATACTTATGAAATTCTCGCGATAGTAAGGGACCAATCAAGCGTTACATTTGCTTCAGTTTCCTATAATTTGTTTATTTTTGATGACATCGGGGATATACCCGACCGGTCTTGAGTGGCCATTACGTAAGCAATGGTTTCTTTTGTTAAAGTGAAAAAAATTCTTTTACCACAAAAACATAGAGTTAGTACTCCTTAGCCCTACATTTCATATAAAATTTGTTACACATTAACATAATATGTTATCTATGTTATAGCTATTAGAAAAAAATGAATATCTTTATTTATATATTAAGTTGGGCAAAAAGTTTTCTTCGCCTTTTATGTCAAAACTCAAGACATTTTTTCCATAGTTTATTTACATTTAATTACAGTATATATGTGCCATTTTGTTCGATGACTTTCTGCCATCTTGTAGGTAGCACCATGATCTCGTTGCTGTAGAAATTTTGTGACTTCTGATCAAAACAACGTGATAAGTAGTTTTAGTAGTCCTCTCTTGACGTTTAACTGACTCTGCCTAAAGAATTTTGAAGAGACCGAAACAGGTGGAAATCTGAAGGAGCAAGATAAGAGCTATATGGCGGATTAACACCCCAGCTAACCTATCTTGATTTTTTGTTGATTGGCTAAATATGTGCGTTATCGTGATGAAAGACCAAATCCTTTCTATTGATCAATTCCGGCCGTGTTCTTTCAACTTCTTGCTTTAATCTCACTACTTGTTGGCAGTAGAGATCCAAATAAATCATTCTGCCCGGCGGCAAAAGCTAATAATGAACAATGCTCTGCCAATCCCACCATACACAGGGCATCACCTTATTGCAAGTTAACCAAGGTTTTGCCACAGTCTGTGAAGCCTGACCGACCTTTGACCACGACCTTTTCGCACGTTCTTGTCGTAAATGATCTACTTTTCATTACCAGTTATCGATCTCTTCAAAAACAGTTTGGTTTCATCATGTCCCAATAAAGAATTGCAAACGAGTACACGGTTTCTTTCAGTGCCCTCTTGGCATCCAAATATCGAGTATTTTTGTGTGTATCCAGCTTTTTCAAATGCGTCAAAACTGTTTCGTGGTCAATTTCGTGTTCTTCACCACGTGGTAACTACAGATATGCCGATCTGGCTCCGCTTTTTTTTAAAAATGGCGTCCACTTTATCCGTAATAAGGCGACCAGAGCGAGGTGCACCTTTGATATAAAAATTCCCGGATTGAAAACGCTTAAACCAACTTTCTGCTACTCTTACTGACACTGCATTAGGCCCATAAACGTCACAATATTTTTTCGCTGCTTGCGTTGTATTATTTCCTTTTTTGGTAATAAAATTTTAAAATGTATGGAATTTCTTCATTAGATCCACTAATTTAGAGATTAAAAAAAACAAATGAAAAGTAGCTGAAAACAACATTTTACTAATTTATTTCTTTTTTGAAATGTAACCTTTTTAATGTCATCAAAACCAGCCAGATACAAATAGTACAGCCGAAGAGATTTTATTATATTAAAAGTTTATACATACTATATGCGAAAAGACTTTTTCCTCGACCTATTACCATAGATTTTAGACACACTTTTATTTACCTACTGAGGTTATCATGGTAATAATAGCTAATGTGATTTCAGTTTTTTATTCTTTTACAAAACAAACATTATTAATGACTATGAGCTATTTACCAATGAATTTACATTTTTAATATTGGAGAAGTACATTTCGATGTTCTGGTTTTTAAATAGTAATTATTAACAAGCAATTTGTTTAATGTAGAGAACTATGGATACAAAAGTTTTAAAGAGGTATATTTTTTTAAAATATTTATAAAAGAATCCAGTGTTATCCAGTATAAACTAGAATATTTACGATGACACTACTGTAAAGGGTTTTAAAAAAAGTTAACTATAAGCTACTGAGAATGCTAATTGAAGAGGTTATACAGTTTCGAAAAACTTTGTTATTTTCAATTAATCTGTGTTGCTATTAAAAATTTAAAACCTATTTATTAGTTTATTATATAGGTTAAAATACGAACTGTAATAAATATTTTTTTGATGTACTTTTACATTGAGTAAAACTATGTTCGGCCTTTGAAATGGATATTTCAACGAAATAGGTGATTGCCTATATTGATGTCATAATTTTTACCTTATTTTTCGTGTTCAAAGCGCTTTTTTTACTAACCTCTCCAATTAACAGTCAGGCAAAAAATATATTACATGTAGGCGTATAAGGGGTCGTCCATTAATCACGTGATGTTATAAGCAACTTTTTGATCTCACCTCCCTCTCTGACATAGTGAGATGTGGTAAAATTTTAGACTCAAAAAACTACGTGCATTTCTGTGGTACCTTACATATTTAATTCTGGGAAATTTTGGAAATGGTTGCATCGTACTTGGACTTAGCCATAGAGCATACAAGGAAAAAGCAAAAATACGCTTGATTTTTTAATCCTTTCGAGCATCACGTGATTAGTGGACGATCTCTAAGAAGTTAATGTTCGAGAGAGTACCATTTTAAATAACTAATATGTTACTAGGATGGAGATTTGTTTTTATTTTAATGTAAAATATATTTTTTGATCAAATAATAAAATAATCAATAATTTAAAAAAAAATGTTGTTTGATTTATTCATATTTTATCCTGTTCCTCCATCCTATTAACAGATTTTAATAAAGTTTTAAATCGTATTGTTTGCAAGCTTATTTGAAATACAATAGTTTTGTGGTAGATACTTCAGAGAAATACGTTTCACTTGCTTTAAGATCGAAACTCGTTATTAAGAGGATATGCGGTCGGCGAAAAATTAAAAAAATAGATATTTCAGAAATCTAACACTATCGCGTTGCTCCCCAAAGAAAGAGTTATATAATACGAAAGGGGCAAATACAGCGCGGGCTGATTTTATCTATGGCTAAATAAACGAAATCATCTAAATAGGCTGGATTTTATTTTTTTTGTAATTCAGCAAGTAATAAAGAATTTTGGTCGTCCAGCAACGTAATTTCCTCTAAAAGTAATTGGTTGTTAACTATCCATTACAACTGACACTTAAAAAAAACATTCGTACAGATTAAAATGTCCATTTTATACTGAAAAAAAACTAACACTAGAACACAAACAAAGTAAAATGTAAACAAAATAAGTAATTCAAATTCAGAATTTTTTTATTAAATTCAACTTAGGCCCTGATAAGGCTATTATGAACGTTAAAACACTAGCACCGGTTCGGAAAATAACCCAATCAACTATTTTCTTCTTTTTTTATACATGGTATGGGCTTTGATCAGTGCTTTTATTACAATCTCACCTGATGTTAAGTGACGAAGTGATCCAGGATGCTAAACACACTAAGCCTAGATACTGGTTCTCAAGTGATGCTGCCGGAGCACAACTATTGGTATTTGGCAACAGGTTTTCGAACTTGAGTGGGGAGGCTCTTGACGTCGCCGCCAGCTCGATATAGTGACACTGCCCATGCATTGAGCATTACACGCATAACACTGCAGACACACTCCTGCACATAACACGCAGGTACATAGGTCCTGTAAGGAACCTTTTTTTTATGCTTAACAAAAAATGTAGGGATTAGTTAGGTTCAATCTCACGAGAGAGTTTTACATTCAGGTGACAGCCAAGCCGAGGTTCGTACCATTTTGGTAACCCTTGTGCTAGTTACCTTTTAGGGCTTAGTGCCTTCAGCACTCACCCCAAAGTCTCGGTGAAGCTGTAAAGGCCCTTCCGGTCAACAGCGTTAGCTAGGTTCGAAAAAGAATATTTTTTTGAATAGTCCAGTGTCGCGCCTTTTTGGATCGCGCAGAGACACACCCAATCCCGCTCATAGCGAAAGCCGTCGTATACTCCACCGATCCGTTAGCTCCGAAATCGTTTCAGAGACCGTGAAATATTCTCACCGACCCCGATGATGAAATCAACGCGAATACTTGATCTTTCTCTATCAGCCGATTCAATACAAATCAAATTCGCGGGCGTTGGCGTGCCTCGCATATCTTAACCGACTAAATGCTGTTAATTCTTCGGGGTATTTTTGAGGCGAGCGTTTAAGGTCGAGAGAGTGGACGATAGTGCAAGAATACGGACCTCGGCTTAGGCTTTGCTACCCAAGACTTAAATTCCATGGTGCTTGCATAGTGTTTTAGGGTATCAAGGAAATCTGAAGATTACAGAACCCACGTAGTTACCTAAGTTAGATTTTCAAGTTCTGCACACTTGTCATGATAGACGATATGTATTCAAAATGCACAAAAGACATTTGTGTGCCATTTGGTGACATTATATAAAAGAGGTCGTCCAAATATTACTTAAGAGTTCATGGGGAGCATGTTTTTTTAATTGCATGGGATAGAGGGGGGTGCGTGCCGGCCTGTCAAACTCTAAAATCAGCCTGCGCTTTGATTGAAAGAAAATGTCGTGAGGAAACCATAGCATGGTGGTAGGATATTTTCTAATAATGCCCGCCTGGGTAGCTACCACCTTCAAGTTTGAAAACCTGTCATCAAATAAGTGTGTTCCGGTAGCATTACAAGAGATTACTGTATAAATGAATTTAAGTGCCATCATGGACCACGTCTTCTCTTAGCATCAGGTGAAAATGTGATCAAAGCATATAGCCTAAAAAACTTAGGTTCGCACAAAAGACATTGGCGGTCTGCCATTTGATGACATCAGGTAATAGTGGTCGCGCCAATATTACGTATGCGTGAATGGAGTGGGGAGCATGCTTTACTTATTTTTATTACTTGACGGTTAGGGTCAAAAGTGACCTAAATTTTATCCACGTCATACTTGAAACGTCTCTATAATAATAACAGATTATGAAGAGAATGAATTATTAATTTAAGTCGACACGAAAAGATTACCAACGCGTCCTCAATATAAAAGCGAATGTTGGATTGAACCATTTTTTTTAATTTGATTTGAATTTTTATCAAGGGAATAGTTATATCGACTTTCCGTTTATGCCAAACAAAGCGGAGTGTAGGGTTAAGTAATTAATTACTATTTTAACCAAGCCACCAAAAAATCGATTTCATGCTGAATCGACAAAATAATCGTATTAGAGATATGAGATTCTTCAAAAATCTTATAGAAAACTTTGCCTCGTATCGCCTACAATTGCATTGACACAATTTCTTTGTTAACCCAATTTCAAAAATAACGCGGACAATCAGTTACTCTTTTTAAAATAGCATCAATTTGATATTTCAGAATGCGGTAAGGTGACACCGGACGGAGAACAGCTGATTATAGACGGATGGTCGGCTAAGCACGGTGAGCTGCCTTGGCACACCGGGATATACAGGAAAACGACGAGTCCCTACATGCAGATTTGCGGTGGATCTCTAATCAGTACAAGCGTCGTCATATCAGGTCAGCAATGTTCTTTTAATGACGGATCACTGAACAGTAATTCTGTTCCTATTACATTTTTGTGAAAATATTTAGCTTATTATTTTATCATATTTTTGGAAAGGTTAAAATGTATCTGTTCGCTTTAGAGACATCATTACAATTCATATGGTAGATTGTCCGTGTGGTGTCGGCTAACCACCCCATATCTTCCCGTGGGTGACGTAAAAAGCGATTAAGGGATAAACCAAGGGATGGGCAGCAGCATCCTCTAAGAACTACAAAGACCTACTGCGATCGCCAATCCGCCTGCCAAGCGTGGCATTTATGGCAATTCCCCACTTCTTTGAGGGGAGACTTATGTCCAGCAGTAGACGTCTTTTGGTGGAATGGATGGTAGATCAATGTTTTTAAAATTTTCTGTTTTTCTAAACTTCTTCTTCTTCTTTGTCGGTATCACTCTTGAGAGAGTGGTGGTGGTCATCACTTAAGGTCTTGGTGGCAAGCTTCGCAACATGCCGCCACTCCTCTCTGATGGCCGCCTTCCCCGTGCATTCGTGTAGTGATGCGCTATTATATATTTACTGCTGCTTTTATCTGGTTAGTCCTCCTCATAGGCGATCTTTCTCTTGCCCTGGTACCCTCAAACTTTCCCTAGACCACAAGTCGCTCAATAGCCACCTCCCCTCGGTGACATCCGTCACCAAAATGGTGAGGGTACGAGACTGTACCAAAGATGATAAACGCTGCTTGACGGCAAGTTCTCGTAGTATAGACTCCGAGCATTTTCCTTCAGCAGCACATCTCTAGGGCGTCTTCTCTACTTCCCACAGAGTCCACGTTTCTGGAGCATACAAGAATATGGGGAATACGAGTGCCCTAACTAGCCAGATTTCTTGACTCTATTCTAAATAAGGCTTGTTATTTTGCTCACGTAACTGTTCTGTGGGTATAGTTCTGTTCTATTCTGTATTACATCAGAGTTTGATTATTATAATTTCAATGTTCTGTCTGAGTCGCTGTTTTATTGTTTACGGCACTTTGTTCGAGTATTGGTTATCTATACATATAATAAAAATGTAACGGATCGCTGTCTGTACATGGAAGATATATGAGAAAAAATATTATTAGGACCTTTATAAACACAAATAGGACCCAAAACTATGATTTTTAAAATTTTTGTCTGTTTGTCTGTGCGTTTGTGCACGCTAATCTCAGAAACGGCTTATCCGATTTAGATGCAGTTTTCACTAATATATTGTAGTAAGCTTCACTTAACATTTAGTGTTTGTTTCATGTCAATCGGTACATAAATAAAAAAGTTATGCCAATTTAAAGAATCACGTTGAACATTTATTCTATCTAAATTCTTTCTCTGTTCAGATGCATTGTATGAAACTTTACTAAACTCCATAATGGTCTATATAAAAGTATGATTATATATTAATAATAATATGTTAATAAATAGAAGTTAAAAATGATCGGTTTCGGAAGTGTTAAAATTCCAATTTAAGTTGACCTCAGACATATATCACCATTCATATGAAATAGGGTTCAGGTTAGGCTGGCAGTGCAGGTTGTTTATATATGTATAGATAAAGCACTTCGAGAGCCGGGCCGCTTTCGGAGGCGCATGGCGTAACAGTTGCATTCGATAACACTGACTGTTTGCTTATTTCATATATTTATATTTTAGGGTTTGTAAATACATATTGTATGTATATAGTATAGGTTAATTAGTTTTCAAATTAGGTAAACACGTCTTATTAGTTAAACTGTAAATACAAGTTTATACAAGTTCTTAATTTTTATGTTTAAAAAACAATTTAGTAATTTGCGATTAATTAATACATAAATGTATCTATTAAACATTTCTTTTATTTTCAATAATTAATAGGTTAGGTTAATACGTCTTAATAGTTATTAAACTGTAATAAAGTTAAACTGTGTAATAATCTGTAAGTATTTAATTTTTTTGTTTATGATGAGTATGTGTTCACTAAATAACGCTGAGTTAGTACTAATAACTACTTCTTATAAGAATGCCTCGAAAAAGATCCAACCTCCCCCAGTGCAGCAGAAATGCTATAAGGATGAGATTAGTTCTCAGTACTTCACTGCATTTCAGTAACGTCAGGCCAGGTTTCATATTACAGAAACTTCAGCTCAGCGAAAATCTCGATTGAGTTCACATCGTTCTCGAATGATGGCCACTTGAGTTAGGATGAACAGGGAACAGCGTGAAGCACGTTTGTCCACCGATCGCAAGGCTCATGCAATATCGCGTGAGTCTGAGACCTTTACTGATAGGGAAACCCGCCTGAGATCTTAAAAAGCACGAACTTTGCAGTCTAGAAAGCTGGAAAGTAGCTTAGATCGTGAATCTCGATTAACAGCTGATCGAGAAGAAGAAAGAAACTGCAGAACAACGTCAGTCACGACTAAATGCCGATCGACTTTGGTATATACTCAATAAAATGTTATCAAGTTTGATAGAAGACCCAGAAACTGGAGCGGAAATTGATATCCTTCCATGGATTACCAAAAAGAGAAAACAGGTTATTTGTATTCGCCCAGAATTGATTACTCTGAATTCGCATCTATAGTAGGTATGGTGGTATGTTGTCAGTTTTGTAATGCTCAAAAATGGAGAAAAGAACCAAATGGAATATGCTATTCAGGTGGCAAAGTGCTCATTTAAACTTATCATGAGCCCCTTTATAAAAGTTTTACTAAATAGTGGGCATCCTCAGTGTAAAACATTTTTAGACTATATCCGTTTATATAATAGTGTATTCCAAATGACATCTTTTGGGGTCAAATATATCACATCCAACTTTTAAGGTGCAGGGCCAATTTATCACTTGATTGGATTTTTGCTTCTCCAAAATGAGCCAAAATTTCTTTACATTTATTTTGTATCAAATTACAATGAACAGGCCCATATACGACGTCATAACTTTCCTCAGCTGAACAACAACTTTATATTTCAACTTGAGAATATGTTACATCAAGTAAATCCGTATGTCAGAAGTTTCAAAGCCGCAATAGATTCCATCCTACAAGGCCAAAATAACAATTACAAAGTTATAAATGATATATTTCCATGGTCAGGATGGGTACAATTTCAGACTCTACCAAGTAAATCCAAGCACTAGCATAACAAATTATAATAAAAAATATCAGCCTTACAGTTTTATTCATACCAGATACAAATTAGATGAAATTGTTGTATCTATTGCTACTTTATTTTCTCTATAGTAACTTGAGATCGGTAACGGTGTGCATCTGCAGGAACAAGCAAAATTTGTTCTAAACGCAAACCTATGCTGCGAAGTTTCATGAATGCGAGACCTCATATCATCCGTGTATGGAAACGCAACGCAAATACCAACTAGCGAAAATTCATGGCTTTGCGACAGAGCTATTTTAAGTCCACGAAACGACCAAGCAACAGCAATAAATGCTGAAATTTTGAGCTTTGTTTCGGAGGATAATGTAGAGTATATCTCCATTAACAGAGTTATAAAAGATGAATAATCTACCAATTACCCAGTAGAATTTTTAGAATCCCTCAGTGCTCCTGGACTACCAGCTCATAAAATAAATTTAAAGTCGGCGTACCCATAATGCTGCTACGAAATTTAAGACCGCCAAAACTTTGCAACAATACTTGATTAAAAGTGAATTTTTCTCTTTTAAATTTCTGATTCTGCGAAACCTGATAGAAGCAGAGATTTTAACAGGTGGTAGTGTTTTTATGCCTCGGGTTCCTCTCATACCAAACAATTTTCCGTTTAGTTTTAAACGAGTTCAGTTTCCAGTGAGCTTATGACCAGTTTCGCGATGACAATTAATAAAGTCTATGGTCAGACGCTAAAAGTTGTGGATGTGGATCTAAGTAATAGCTGTTTTTCGCACGGTCAGCTTTATGTGGTTTTATCACGTGTTAATAATTCTAGCAGCCTGTATGCTTTGTTCCCCGATGGCTATACGATGTAACGACGGTGATTATAATCCAGAATAAACCAAAATCCGAAAAATGCTGCCCAAAGTCACTATTCCACGCAGACGAAGTTGCGGGCACAGCTAGTTTTATACATATATTTGGATGTTCATTAGCTTTAAAACTTGACGAAATCGTAAAAACAATCCTACGCTTGTAATCGTCTGAATTTATTAATTAGTCGCAAAAAAAAACAAACAATTTATTTAACTTGATTCAGTCTTCAACCAACCATAGCTTCCACAAATGCTTCACATCACGTAATTAATAGAGTATTATTCCGAAAAAGAGCTATGCAGATTTAAACAATCCTGAATTACTGGCACCTATTGTGACCTCACTGCTAAATCTCACTGTTTAAACCTACATCCTAGATCTTAGATATACTGTGTAATCTTTTTGGCAGAAATCGTTTGTACCCATAACTCAGTTGCCTGCGAGTATTAAAAGATCACATTCACACAAGATGTGCTTTGCCGTTTCGTCTGATGTTTCACAGAACCTGCACTCTCTGGTGTTTCAGACACCAATGTTATGCATGTGTTTGCACAAACAACAGTGCCCAATTAGTGCTCTCACTAATAATCTTAGCTGATTCCTACCGATCGTAAAGGTTTCTTTAATTTTCCCTGATAAGCTCTTTGGAGTGAATTCGCCCTGGAAACTTGTTCCATGTTGTATAGATTACACAACTGTATTATTCACGTAAAGACTTTTAAATATCCCAGCTGCCCACTGCTTCTGGAGCGATCTCGAGAATCAACTACCAGCAGAAAACTACGCTATCGCTGTTGGCAAGATATATAGACCTTGGAACAACCCTCAAGACAAATTCGCGCAGAAATCTGACGTATGTATTTTGACGTTTAGTTTTTTTTAAAGTGCGTGGGTATATTGGTAGATGGTAATAATTTAAATCTGTAAGACAAATCAATAGATATGAGAGACAAAGAAAAATAATTATTTCCACTTTATAAAATACAGTCATACGCATGTTTCCTTGAGCACGAATATAGGACAAAGAATTTTACAATTTTTTTAGTATTAGTCACTTTTCGAATTCACGCTTTTTTTTTTTTACCACGGTGTCTGAAAGTCCTGTCATTATTTCTTATTACTTAGCTAACTATAAAATAATCACAGTTTGCAATAGTGTTATCTGTTATCAATACTAATAAATAAAATTGAAGTGTCTGTTTGTAATGTCAAAATTATTGTTTTTTACTGAATAGATATGAATGTATACACGATAACTATACCAAAAATGCAATGTTTAAAATTTTTGTCTATCTGTTTGTTCCGGGAAACCTCCGGAAGCGCAGGACGGATTTTGACGGGACTTTTATTGGTAGATAGCTGATGTTACTCCGGGTAACTAAGGGTACTTTTAATTTTCGAAAATATTTAGGGTTCTGCATAAAAAAATGAATGCGATTCAGTGCACAGTTTTAAGGGCAAATGCTTAAATTTATGAGAAATATATTTACTTTATTTAAGTACTAAACAAAAATTAGAGTTCTGTATATTTTTAAAAAATGCAGTGAAGATTATATAAAACACGGGCGCAGCCGCGGCCGTACAGCTAGTTGACTATATAAATAAATTTACAAGTAAAACTATCGTCTATTAATCATATATCTGATGGCTAAGTGTAAAAAAAACACATCCAGTTAAACTTTGGAAGAAAATTTTATTCACACAAAATTTCGTTCAAATCGAAACAGCCGCGTTTCCGCCAATGAACATCCAAACAGACATGCTCGCAGACTAAAAAGAAAGATACCTCAAGACCTTCTTTGAGAGGCACAAGAATTAATGAAGCAGTCACTGGACGGCTTTCGTGCTAGCCCTTTAATTAAATAAAATCTCACACATATTGCTGGATGTCTGTAAGATTGATAGGTTGTAATAATAACATTAAAAAAAAAAAATCGAAACACCCGCGTTTCCCGAGACACCAATTTATACAACACGATCTGAGCGTGTAAATCCGCTGGTACAGCTCAGGATTGTGATTTTAGGTGAAGGACATCAAGATTCCACAACGTTTCCGCCGCGGCTCATCGACAAATTTCCAAGACGATATTGCTATTGTGATAGCGGTGACCGCTTTCGAGTACAAGACATACGTGAGACCGATCTGTTTGGACTTCAACGTGAACTTCGAGAGGTCTCAACTGCAGGAGGGGAAGCTGGGAAAGGTAATCATGTCTCTACCACTTTCAACACCTTTTTTAACAGGTAAATGCTTTTAGGCACCATACGAGGGCAGGGAAGAGAACACTAGCGACTACTCACTAAAACTCAATGAGTTACCGTCTCTACCGCCACATGAAGGGACACAGGATCGATAATCATTCACCGCGACATTCGCCCCGGGCGGATGACCTAGCCAAGAAGACTGGTCTCCTACCCGCTTAAGGACCAGTCTCGGTCAGCCAAAACAAGTCCCCGACGGCTTCTCCAGTGCAATGGAAAGTCAGGGCCCCCGCCCCTTAGCCCCTTGGTTCAGCAACCACTTTTAGGATCTAACGGTTGATGTGGATGTTAGATGGATAATTCAACTTTGCCCTTACATTGGGGCAAAGTTACATCAATGGGGCGGGAAGGTTATGCTTTGATGCTTTACTTATTTTATGAGGAACTTGGGACCATCCATCTATTCAACTGAAAGGCATCCACTGCTGGACATAGGTCTCCTCCAATTATTTTCACAACGACCGATCTTGCATCCAGTGGACTCCCGCAACCTTCACCAGGTCGATGGTCCAGCTTGTGCGGGGCCTAACCACGCTGCATCTTCCGGTACGTGGCAGCCATTGGAAAACCCGATAGCCCCATTGAGCATCGGTTCTACAAGCAATGTGCCCAGCCCATTGTCACTTAAGTTTGTCAATTCTCCGATCAATGTCGGTTACTTTGGTTCTCCTCCGGATCTCCTCATTCCTGATTCGATCCCGCAGTGAAACTCCGAGCATAGCCCTCACCATTGCCCTTTGAGCTTTCTTATTAGGCCTATTGTGAGCGACCACGTCATGGGGGATGGATGGGTGTAATATCGATTCGTTTCTTTAAACTATGTCAATGCTTATGGAGAGGAGGGAGGGAGGAGGGCTTATGCCATATCGTAATTATGGAGAGGGAAATAAGATCTTTGCTTGCTATCACTGACAAGAGGTATGTAAATACTTGAAGAAGACTTGGTGAAGATAGCTTAGCACAGATCGTGATGCCAGATTCTCCGAAGGATGGAAGCCAGGCGGTAGATGGCAGTACAGTCGTAGGTGGTTTTTGGGGTTATTTGTGGTGGTGGTTTCGACCACTGTATAAGTCCAATATACTTTTTTTATACTGTGTAGCCTCATTGCTTTGACACATACTCATCTGATGTTAAGTGACAATGTGCTCCAGGATGGTAAACACTCTAAGCCTAGAGGTACTGATTCTCAAGTAAAGTCATGGAACACACCTATTGGTATTTAGTGACTGGTTTTTAAACTTGAGGGGTGGCAATGTAAAGCCAGGCAAGAAAATATCCTAACACCATGATAATGTTCATATAAAATGTCCGTCTCAGGTGGCCGGATGGGGTCTTACGTCAGAGGATGGTGTGGCTTCTCCAGTGCTGAAGGTAGTCAATTTGCCCTACGTCGAAATCGGGAACTGCCTCGCCAAGGCCCAAATCGGCTTCGTAGAGTATATTACAAGTGACAAGATCTGCGCTGGATACGGAAATGGTAAGTTCAATCTGTTAATAAATTTTGTAAAGTGAAATCCCTTTTCAGGCGCATTTAGCGATATTTCGAAGTGTAAAATTTTCCACCACCGATATACATAGCCATAGCCATCTATGGGGGAGGAAAACTAGCCGGTGTGGCAAAAAAGTATGAAATTTGGTTTAATTCAGATAATTGGTAATCGTTCAGAAGCCCAAGTATACTATTCTAAAAATATTAAATTCACATCCATTGCATTTTATGTCGACATTAACATTTAAGAAACCTATTAACATTTGCACCATCTTACCTCTTAAAGTAAACAACAAGATCATGGCTTGAGCACGACAACCGCTACGGACGTACATATGTGTTTTCATTTATCAGAAAAATAAATTTAAGAGAACACTGTTATTTCATAGTTTTTACTTCAGTCGGCATTGTTCACTCACTACCAATTTTTTTTTCAATTCTATCATTTTTGCTTCTGCTATGCATCGTGACCGTTTTAGTAGATTACGAGATTATTCTGATAATAAGAATAATTAAGATTTTGTGATATTCCAAAATTTACGCTCAAGTTAATATTTCCAATTCCAAATTTGAACTGAAGACAAAATTTTGCGAAAGTTTGTGAGTAATATTAAGGTATAGATTATTAGCTTTATTTTAGGTTACGATGGGACTGACATGTTTTTGGTAAACCCAAGTTCCTAAATTAAATATAAAAAAAAATACATTATTTAGTTTCCAATATCGCAAGCTTATCTCTAACAAGAACAAGACTAAAGTACCTCAATACCTAAAACTAGCTTACCCAGACATAAATTCATTTAGACACCTAACCTATTTTAAAATAAAATTTCGATACCCAAAATAATGTAGCGTGGAGTGCTTGGCACGATTTTGGTTTCCTTAAGCAGTAGTCCTTATTTTTAATTCGTTTGTGCTCGAGTGAATAGTATCGAAAACCAATATTTATATATTATCAATACACGGGGCGTAAATTCTGAGATCTCCCAATCACTTCATTGGAAGGAAGGCAACATTTTATTAGAGAGTTGTATGAAAAATGTTCTAAACGTCAAACTTGGCTGCATGGTCTAGTACCTTTGCCTACAAGATGGAACCAAAACAAAATTTAACTTGGAGTTTTTGACGGGATCTCAGTCTGTCGCGTAGCAGTTACTTTCTATAATTCATTAAAGTTGTGTTTTTGACTCTATATCATGTAATCTTGGTGGCGTTTTTTTTTTTGTATAAAGTTTGGCTATTGTGCTCACGTTGAGTTTATTATAGGAGATAACGTGTAATATTATTATATTCTGAGGTGCCGACAAAGCTTCATGGAAAGTTCAAGCAGGATGGTTCAATGTTTTACTGGAGCTTGGTAACGTTGATGCAAAATTGATAAACATCTTATCCACGTGACACTGACATAAATTGCACAAGGTGGTACAGATTGACATTAACTGAGAAGAACTAGAAGAAAATTTAGTTGTTGTTTTTTTAATTTATTTCAGGAACGGCTCTATGCAAAGGTGACAGCGGTGGCGGCCTCGTTTTCCCCGAGTACGACAGATTCACAGAACGTTTCTATCTAAGAGGCGTGGTCTCGACCGCACCGAACAACGAACACCTGTGTAACGCTTTCACTTTGACAACGTTCACTGAGATATTGAAACACGAACACTTCATCAAGCAGAACATAAGGGCGACCGAATAATTTCATATAAATAATATTCAATAATATTACTTTTATTTCCATAGGTCGTCCATTAATCACTTGATATATTTTTTGCAACTTTTCAATCATGTCTCCTCCCCTCTTTGGTTATACAAATACGTGTAAGGATAATGACGTGCATGACAATTGCGTGTAAGACAAATTATTATAATAAGTGACAAATATGAGATAAAAATGTCTATGCGATTTTTTTTTTAAAACAGTCATGAACAAGTTACCTCAAGAACGAACATATTATAACAAAAGAGCCTGGTAATAATTCTACGGTCAAAAAGTAAAGCATGCTTATTATTTTGTCTCTTTCCCTCTCACTCTGTATTTCTATTCGTCTTTCAATATTCATAAGAGTAACGCTAATTTCAGACGGTTATATTCTGACGTGACCTTGACATTTTACTCTCCATTACCTTGAAAAAGATTTATTATTCTCCCCTTATTCCTGTTTTCGACGGTAATAACTCTCTTGAATCATTTATGTATGTAAGTTTAGATGAAATTATTTTAATGTTATGTAGTAAAAGCCGTACAAGACACATGGGCCCGACGTCATACATGGTACGACGTACAAACGACGTTATCAGTTGCTATGTGGACACGAAAAAGTCGCTTTTGCTACAGCGGTTACGTTAACGCTGTCTTAAAAATTCGTATATGTTTAAAAAAAACATCTTTTTGTCTGTTAAAATATAAATAGCAATATCAAAAACAACGATGAAATAATCGACGGTGAAATAGCATTATCTTCTAATTAACAAGATTAAAACTTAAAAAAAAATGAAAAAAAAATCTTGTTAAAATTAAAATGGATTAAACCATTTACATCAAAAGTACATAAATAAAAATAATCTCATTTTGGTTCAAAATACACTTCAGAAGTTTTACTATAGTATTTACCTTCCAAAACAATAAAAAAGTTAATTTCTCAGAAAATGACAGATAGATCGTATTGGTATTACGCCGTCGATATAATGTTCGGTCAGTTCAGTCGTTCGACAAACCATGTACGCTGTCCAGTCCGCGCGTCCATAACGGCCTTTATATGTATATATGAGCACTCTTTTTAAATTTAACTTGATTTCATTAAAGTAAAATGCAAGGTAAAGGATAATTTTTTGTAGAAAAAAAAAATTCTTATGTTGCATTAAATAAGTTAAAAGTTATTTCTAAAGGAAATTTAACTTTAATCATACTTAAATTAGTCGCACAGCTAATTTTCACTTACTGCTTAATTATCTACGGATATTATATTGTCATTTTAAGGATTTTATTTAGTGAAGCAATTATATAATTTTTTTTAACTTGTCTACCTGTTTTTTCAAAAGAATAGAATGAATAAGAGTGAAATGGCCATAGATTCCGTCCAATCGACGCGGCGAACCCGCATTTCCTTGCTAACTTCACCCTTAACAAGAATTGCCATATTTGTTGTTTATAATTGGTTTCTTACGATATTAATATCGTATTGTCTTAACATCCATCGAAGTAGGTGAATAAAGTTTTTTTTTTTTCTACAAATGATATTTGAAATAAATAGAAAATTAGTTCTTGTATGTGAATTTTAAAAATCGTACTTTTTAATTCCATCTGTTTTTTAGCAATTTTAAACCATTAAATATATAATTGAATAATAAAAAATATCGGCAATTTATTGTGTGTCCGTAATGTCCATATTTTGACAATATTTATATGTTTATATATGTGTCGGTTCACTAAAGAACTATAGTTGTTGAATTTATATCTAGTTTCGGTTTCTGCTGAGCCGAATTTCAACCGAAACTTGACAATTTACTCAATTATATTTAACTTCATCGAAATTACTGTATTAATGTCAAATACAACATACGATAAAGGTGACTTAATTTGTTAGGGGCCGTCCAAGTATTACGTAAGCAGTATTTTAGTCATTTTTGACTTGTTCCTACATTTTGTCTGAAATAGTAATCAAACTGACCCTCCCCCCAAAAGCCTTGGGAATGTAAGAATTAGCATAGTTTGTACAAAATCTGCTTAAGTAAATAAATAAGTGTATGGTTAATCATCAGTGAAGGCCCTTTTTAATACTATACAGGATCTGAGATATGACCATAGTTTCTCTTCTGATCTTAAGTATTGGCGCTCAAGTGATGCTACTGGAAAACAACTATTCTTTGGAGACAGGTTTTCAAACATAACAGTGGTAGCTATGCAGATAATATTATAAAATGCCCTACCACCATGCTATTGTTTCCTCATAATGTTTCCTTTCATTATAGAATTAACGCAGCATGGATGAAATGGCGGCAGGTTTCGGCTGTGTGTGTGTGTTCCGCAAATCCCCTTTAAATTAAAGGGGAAGATTTACAAGAACATAATACGACCTGTCGTCTTGTATGGATCAGAATGTTACCCCATAAAGGTGACGGACGAAAGAAGATTACATGCAGCTGAGATGCGAATGTTAAGATGGATGTGTGGGGTAACAAGAATGGACAGGATTAGGAATGAATATATTAGAGGAAGTTTGAAAGTGGCGCCAATAACAGACAAGTTAAGAGGAGGTCGTTTATCCTGGTATGGACATGTGATGCGCAGGGAGAAAGTGAATGTTGTAAGAAAGGTATTGGATATGAATGTGGACGGTTACATGGGAAGGGGAAGACCAAAGAAAAGATGGATGGACTGTGTGGAAGATGATATGTTTAGAAAAGGAGTGAATGCGGAGATGACAACAAATAGAGAGGAATGGAAGAGGAAGACATGTTGCGCCGACCCCAAATAAAAATTGGAAAAGGGTAGGGAGATGATGATGATGTTTTCTTTCTCCGAAAGCTCAGGCTTTCAATTTAGAGTTAGTTAGGGGAGGCAAAATTCGACCTCACCGACTCCACTACTCTCTCCGTCTTCCATGTCATAAAAAATAAGCAAAACATAGACCTATTAGTGATTGCGTATTTCTTGAATGGTCCCCTATAAGTGTTACTGGACAGAGATTCACGCGAAAATCACTTTCGATGATTGACCGAAACCGAAATTAGGATTTTAAGCCGAAACCGATACCAACACTTCGGTCGGTCATTTATAATTTTATACACCAATTATTATCTATTAATAAATATTCAATATTTGTTATTTTGTTACTATAATGAAAACAGATGATTATGCCTCAATAAATTCGTCTGTAGTAGCCTTAAGTTTTTACGACAGAAATATTTTTAATGAAGAGATATGCTCAATTACTTAATATACATTATTGTATAATACTTCAATTTACTTTGTTTTTTTTTTGTTATCTCATATTCTTCCTGTGCCTTAAATAGCTTTTGTGTAGATATGTTATATACGTAAAAATAAAGTTACAACCATTTTTTTTATTTATTGAAGTGAAAATTTCTTTAGATGTTGATGTTCAGAGAATGTTCGATTGGATTTTTGTGGCACCTTAGATTAAACGCTTCTTGCCATTATTTTCGTGGCATTGAAGATGAAGATTAATAAAATAATACGAATATTGCAAAATTACTACAGACTCAAAAATACTTTAACCCAAGGCCGTTAAACAAGATAAAAGTAAGTTTTTTTTTTTTAATCTAGAGAACGTTGTTGACCGGAAGGCCTTTTACAGCTTCACCGAACTTTAGCGCCGATTGCTGAAGGCACTCAGCCACAAGAAGAAGATGTAATCTTTGCCTGTATGTTATCTCAAAGTTGATACATCTCTTGATAGAACATGATCTAGTAGTGATGTACATCAGAGAGAAATAATAAAATTATGTGCAAATTGAAACAGTGCAACTATTCTTTTTATCGTGCTTGTAATTTATTGAATTATATTGTCAAATGTAATAAGCAATAATTAACGAATTTCTTTATTTATTCATCAAATCCTTAATTTCTCTCTTGATTTTTCAATTAGAATCCAAAGAAGGAACATTTAAAACTTGTTCAATTTCCTTTAAAGTTGTTAGTCTTCTTACTCAGAGACTAGAATTAAAAAAAGTGTGTCTCTGGACACCCGACAGAAGTGATAACTTAAACTAATTTAAGTTGAACTATTTAAATTGATAAATTTCAGAAAAGCTTAGGTTATGACTTAAATTTTTCCTTAATTTATGATAATGTAAGGAAAGGTTATTATTTATTAATTAATATATTTTATTCTTAGTTACAATTCTTGAATATTTACATTAGAATTTTTGTGTATGTACATTATTAGTGTGATTATTTAATCAACAGTATATGTTTATTGCACACTAAACACTGAGTGGAAAGAGAGGGAACCGTCTGTTTGAAATATGGCTAGCGCTGTGAGTTAGAGTGAGAGAGGATGAGCCTGCCGCCGTACTGGCGCCGTAACCACCAATAAGAACCCTCCCTCCCATAAGAAGTATTAACTTCAAAAATACTTTAGACACTGATAAGGCGCTTATGAACGTTAAAACACTATCATCGGTTAGGAAAACAACTTAGTCATCGAGAAAAACTGTTATTGGAGTATGGTATTAAGTTACGGTATACATATGTACGCTCTTTGCTCGGAGGTTCAAAGAGAATATTTTAATATAAAATATTAAGTTTGAATGTTAGTTTCAATGTACCTACTGAGTAACACCTTTCTATTTATTTTTAAATGAAACAACAAAGAAAAAATGAAATTTACTAGGTAAACCATTTACATATTCCTTTCCAAGTCAGAGGTTAGGAACACTATCAATATATGCCGTTAACAAAATGGCGGCTTTATGATACTACCACAACAGAAATTATTGGGACATTTGAGAATTCACGCTCCGTGTCATTAAATACATTTCACTACACGTGTGTATCATAACTACACTATATCAAGTAAAATGCCACTAAAATTACATAATAAATAGTCAAATGCTGCAAAATAATAAATTAAAAACAAGGGCGACAACATGCAGACCAAAATCGCGCCAATCATCTCAACTTTGTATTACTTATCTCTGATGGACATCACTAGGTAACTAAATGTCAAAGTTAAACAAATTGTCAAAAAATATTCAAAGTCGGAAGCCAAGAATGTTTTCTGTTTGTGAAATTTAATTAAAATATTATATCAAATGTGATAAAAATAAATGGCAAATATGGAAAAGAATACGGTTGAAACGAAGAAAAATACTAAACCGAAAACATATTCCATTCAAAAGATAACAACATACATAATTATAATTTTTTTGAGTGAGTTCTTCTTTTATGTCTTTTAATTTATTATATTAATTATTATTTCGAGGGTCATAGATGTTTGTAAGGATCGACATCGAAGGCGCTTAACATTGACACTTATTATTATTAGCATATTAAATAGAAAATCATGTTTTGGAGGTTAAATAAGAAACAAATTACATTTTTGAAGCTTAGATTATAATAAAGGTTTTGTTATATATGTGGCGTTCCAATGTAAATAAATAATATATATTGGTTCTACTAATGTATGCAAATATTGTTGATACTCGATACTGGTTTAGACGGAAATAAATAGTACTCTATACTGAATTGATATCAATGGAAATACTGACATGAAAAGAAGTGTTTAATGCCATCTTATTTTGTATTTAATTCTATATTTATAGTGTTTTACATGATATAGATTGGTATTTGTGCTTAAGAATTCCAAGGTGCCTCAAAAGCTCCCTTAAAGTTTAAGTAAGATGATTATGATTATGCTAATCTTGAAACATTGATATAAGATTAGAATATCTAAAGTGTCTGCCTGGTTTAGATATCTTTATCTTTCCTCAAAATTTCTTTTTGCAAAATTTCATTTTAAGAAACGGATATTGATATAGTCTGTTCAATGTTTATAACCTCTATGGTATGGCGGTTTAATTCTTTTTATTTGGAAAGGTTATTAAATATACTTACTTTATAAAAAGTTCTATAAATAGTTCATAAGTACCTTGAATAAGTTCTCTCTGATTCATTTGAAGTATTGTCCATCACTAGTAAGCACTTTCTCCCATCTTTCTGTCAGTATATGAATTCCACATAGGAAAAATGACAAGTCTTTTGAGGCTATCCAAGAATTTATCCATTTTTTAGCTTCTTAATAAGAATGAAAGCACTAGTCAGCTAGGCCATGTGCCATCAAATGGAATAGGTGGGAATCAGAAGGGGTTATGTCAGGTGACTACAGTGGGTGGGGTAGAACTTCCCATTGAAGTGTTTTCAAGTAGGTTTTCACTGGTTTTTGCAACATGAGACTAAGAGTTGTGATGTAGCAAAATCACTTTGTCACATGTCTGCTTGTATAGCAGTCTTTTTTCTTTTAAGGCTCGACTTAAACTTATCAATTGAAGTTGATTCCGATCCCCTGTGATACTCTCATTCGGTTTGAGCAGCTCATAATAAATTACACCCTGCTGATCCCACCAATTACAGAAAAGAAGCTTCGAATCCTGAATATTTGGTTTTGCAGAGGATGTTGACACATTGCCGGGCTTACCCCATGATTTTCTACACTTTGGATTATTGTAGTCTCACCATTACCAGTCACGATGCATGTAAAAAACCTTTCCTTTTCTGCCATTGAAGCAATAGTTCACACATGAGAAAATGCCGTTTGATATCTCTCGGCTTTAATTAATATGGTACCCAATGTCCTTGCTTCTGGATCATTCCTGAAACTTGAAAATATTTTTAAACAGTTGATTCATCTACTTGTTATGTTTTTCCATGTTCTGCTAGCAACTGACATTGCTCTTGATTGAGTAACTCCTCCAATTTTTCGTCTTCATTTTTTTCGGTGCACCAGAACATTATTCTCAAGTTCAAAATCATTATTTTTGAAGTGTTGTATCCAACAAAGCATTGTCACCATAAGTCTTAACAAGAATTCTACGTGCTTCAACTGCAGATTTCTTTTGAATAAAGTAGTGCAATAAAATTCCCTCCAAATAAATACACTTTATTTAGCACAAAAGTAGTTATTTTAAGAACTGAGAAAAAAATACTTTCTTCATATTCTTCTTAATTATAGGCAATTTGTGTTCAAACAATGATTGCCAATGTCATGTAGGTAATGTTCAATCTTGTATCAGCATTACCAAGCTCCAGCAAAACTGTGGCTCATCCTGCTAGAACTTTCCATGGAGCTTTGTAGGCACCTCAGAATAAATGCTACTAATATTCCATAATAAATTTGACTTTTACACAATAATCAAATTATATTTACATGATAAAGAGTCAAATACATAAATCTAATTAATTAAAGAAACCGCTACATGACAGATCCCACCAAAAACTCCAAAATTACTTTGTTTACACTAAAGTAAACTACCATACACTGAAATTTATGGTTAGATACACTACTGCCTTGCATGTGTGTTACTATTCCAAATTCCACAGATGGGATACCCTGCCATCTTTGAAGAAACATGGAGAGTTTTCAGTATGTTCTAATAAATACATGATTTCAATCTTAATTTTGTTTTTTACAAACACATATCTAATATATAATATGAAACATTCTTTCGAATGATCATCATTATTTTAATATTAGAAGTAAAGACAAGATGGCCATTCCACGCTTTAGGTTAAGTAAGTCTAATAAAAGCTTTATAGGTAATAGTATTCGGTTTTACAATAATATCCCAAGTAACATTACCGATTTACCTGACAATAAGTTCTAGTATTATGTCAAGCAAGTTTTAATCTCAAAAGGTTATTACAGGGCGGATCATTACGTGAACGATAGTGATGTCTGGAATTAACTCACATCTCTGTGCGCACCCGCTAACATTATTAAGACTACGATTTGTATAGTTTTTATATGAACAAAAAAAATGTATTATATTTATTTAAAAAAAAGAACCAGATCGAGTATCTTGCCTGCGCTCTTCTCGACTGGGTTATTTTCCGTACCGGTGGTAGTGTTTTAGACGTTCATAAGCGCCTTCTTAGGGCCTAAATTGATAAAGATATTTTTGATTTTTGATTCTCAAAAATGTGTATTGTAATTAAACAATAATTAGACAGTTTTCTTATACAATTTTTTTTACATACATTATCTTATAGGTACATAGTACTATGGAAAGAAACCTTGTAAATCATAGTTTTTGAGCGGGATCTTTGTCATGTAACTCTTATTTATTATTCATGTAATTTTCACAGTAATTTTACATATTATATCATATGAAAATGATTTTCAAATTTAAAATAAGTTTTAGTTAAACCACATAGAACACACCATTTTTTCGATTATTAGACCACAACTTATGCTTTAACATCCCTTAATTGCATCTGGTTATCTACCACCACTGTAAAAGGCTACAACACCCACTCGGGGTTGGTATTACCCCCATTGGGGATTTATCGGTTAGATAAATCCTAACACAAAAATATATCAAATCTTATTTACAAAACAAATATTACCGTACAGTTAATCTATGTATACATACATACACAAAATAGCATATCTTTCAAAATTGTAAGGAATCAATAAAATTTACTATAAAATATTTAGAAAATTCAGTAAATTTTTCGATGTAAAACTTTCAAAATAAAAACATATTCCAGTTATATGGGCATCATAACAGCTTGCAACACCAATTTTATTGCTAAGCGATTATGGCGCAGAGTGCGGCCGGATTCTGCGTCAATAAACGCGGGTTCGATCCCCACCTATCCGAGTCTAAAATCGGCCTAAGCTTTCGTTGAAAGAAAACATCGTGAGGAAACCATAGCATGATTTCTAATGATGTCCGTCTAGGTAGCTACCACCTTTGAAAACCTATCGCCAAATACCAATAGTTGTTTTCCGGCTGCATCACTTGAGAACCAGTATCTAGGTTTAGTGTTTTTTTTTTACCATCCTGGACCACATTGTCACTTAACATCAGGTGAGATTGTGGCCAAAGTACAAAGAAAGAAGTTATTTCTTTTCTACTAAAATAAAACTACAATCATGGCTATGTAATAAGTCTCCACAATATTTTTTTTTGTCGATAAATGAAGTTTTTTTTCTTTTAGCATTTTCAGTGGGATATATACACTATAGATACGTTTCCCATCTTTTTGAAAATGATCGACATTTCACATATCTGTCGGAATTGGAGAGAGAGATGTCATTCCGTACGGAAATGGGTTTCTATTATTCTTATTATAAAACAATAGTGGAGGAGACACCGTTTATTTCGGGTATCACCAAGTTGGTGTACGACAAACTAGTCGAACATCCGAAAGACGTTAATGCTTTCAACCGATTCAACATACATCCAGAGGTGAGTATCATTTCATATTATGATAACATTACATTACTTTTCCATGTCGTTTATTATTATTATTTTTCGGAAAGGGTAAGTCCTTTTTTTTGTGCATTTACGCACTACCCCTACCAAGTTCATTAAGAAGACCGAAGTCTCCCCAATGACTTCATGGGGGGACATTAGGGGGGTGTCTAACCTAACCTAATCAGATCTATTGTGATAGCCCCTATATTGCTTAAGCTCACTGCCTAAACCTACAACCTGAATATACTGTAGGATCTTTTTGGCAGTGAGCGTCTGTACCTCCTCCGGGAGCAACACATGCTTACTTATCTCGTACATATGCGTGTCAGCACCCACGCCCGCGAATCCGCTGTTCCCGCCGCCGGGGACAGGTGGCTAACTTTGCTCTCGAACACTCTCCAAGTCCCTCTCAGGCGGCGACCCAAGACGTGTCTCGTTCCCCAACTGGGGAGACTTGACGTCGCCGCCAGCGTGATACAGTGACACTGCCCATGCATTGAGCATTACATGCACAACACTGCATACACACTCCTGCACACTACACGCAGGTACATAGGTCCTGTAAGGATTTTTTTTTTTATTATTATTAAGAAAAAATAATGTAGGGTTAGCTAGGATACAACTCGCGAGAGATTTTGAAAGCTCAGGTGACGGCCAAGCCGAGGTTCGAATCCTTGTGCTAGTCACCTTTTGCGGCTGATTGCCTTCAGCACTCGCCCACGAAGTTCGGTGAAGCTGTTAAGGCCCTTCCGGTCAACAGCATTAGCTAGATAAAAAAAAAAATACCTGCTTACCCAGAATTCGGTTACGTGTGTGTATTAATGGTTCACATTCACACAAGATGTGCTTTGGTGTTTCGTCTGCGATTTAACAGAACCTGCACTCCCTTGTGTTCTGGACACTGATGTTGTGCATATGCTTGCCCAAACAACAGTGCCCCGTTAGAGGTCTCACTAATACTCATAGCTGATTCCTACTGAGCATCAGGGCTTCTCCAGCTTTGCGCTGAGTGAATGCTCTGATGAGCTCTTTGGAATAAATTTGTCTTGGCAATTTATTCCAGAATTCTATAGCGTTATAGGTGTATTTGGTCTCTTATGGTCAGTCGAACTAGGCTTTTTGGAATGCCACAAAATGGTTCAGGCCCAATTTGTGTTTGCCCCTGCTCTTGCAAGCGCATCGGCAGCTACATTGCCAGGAACTCCTGCATGGCCTGGGACTCTTGCCATGTCATTAGGTACATATTACATTCAGCTACTTACCACGGTTAAAGATAAATTCCGTGTTTCAGACTTTATTGGAGCGACTAAGTTGGTAGTTCGGTCGGATTTCGTGTCAATGGACACGGGTTCAATCCCACCTATCCGACTCTAAGAGATATAAATGAAAAAAAAAAACAACTTAATTTTTACATTAGATGCTATTTCTTTAATAATTGTAATGCACAACAAAATACAGTTAATTTTATTGATTTTTTTAAGGCACAAGTCTTAAAAGTAACTTAAATAGAAACCGTCAGTGGCCCGCTAAATGTCCGAGTCAAATGATAAAAAAAAGTTTAGCAGTCTATCATGGAATTCAAATGTTAGGCCTCAGAAACATCACCGGGCTATCCCCCCTCTCCCTCTCAGTTGGAAGGTAAAGAAAGTGGCCCGGTTTGTGCCTGCCGGCAGGGCGACGCGGTGATGGCAGGGGAGATGCGTAAATGCATTTCTCACGATAAAAAAAGCCCTCAAAAACATCCGGGCGAGATCCACATAACCCCTTTTTCTTCTTTTTTTTTTGGCGGGGGGGAAATGCATTTACGCACTACCCTTACCCATTGCATTAGTGAAACCGAGGTCCCCCAATGCAATGGGTAAGGGGCCACGGAGGGACGAGTTCCGTGCCAGTGTGGGACTCAAACCCGGGCGAGAGTCGCCCGGGAATACCCACTAAAACCCCCCGGGGCCGTCCGCTGCATTTGGGATGGGGGCGACACGGGGTGGCTTTCGCAGGCACCGCGTCGCCCAGATCCACATAACCCCTGGCATCTCTAATACAAAAGATTCTTACTCCCAGGTTAGAGATCGCAGGGGGGTTGCGTAAATGTATTTTCCAGCATATTTTTACATTCCAGGTATTAATAGGAAGCTTGTATCGATATTTCGAACCCTGGCTGAACACGAGCACCTTCAGACAATGCCATACGGTGGACCGTGGCGAAAGCCTAACCCCGGTCGAGAGTTGCGTCGGCTTGGGTCAGCCAATATTCTTCTATTTGGAGGCCATATGGTTGTTGGCCGGTCTTAATGTTGCCACGTTATTCTTACACGCGGCTACGTTGAGGTTTGCACATATATGTCCATTTTTTTTTATTTTATTTATTTATATAAATTGCACCGAAAAAAAAACACCACACCAAAACACACAATACAATATTTTGTTTTTATACGATATAGGCTCAGTGCTTTGACAATGCCACCTGATGTTAAGTGACGATGTATTCCAGGATGGTTAGACACGGTTAAAAACGGTGCTTACCATCCTGGACCACATCGTCACTTAAAACCGTGTAAAAAACATATTTTTTTATTTAGATGTGACCTTAATTAAACGACGCATGGACACTAGCTATTATTGCAGGATAAAATGCAAACAAAAATGTGTTACAATGAAAAAGATTAGTTAAAAAAAATCAAATATAACAGCAATTTTGATTAAAGAATAAGGGGCCATTCATTAACTACGTTAGGATGGATTTTGACGATTTTTGAACGCTATTGTTGCTTGAAAATAAAAGAAACATTTTTTTATTCTCCAAATCATTAAAGTACAGTAATACCCCGCTTTACGCGAGGGATACGTTCCGAAGAAAATCGCGTTACCTGAAATTCGCGTATATCGAGGTTCATGATTAAACATACGTCAAAATTTGATACAAAAAAATACAAATCATTTTAATCAATCACTTTAATTCTAAGAACACTTTATGCAATACGTACTCTTATTTTTTACGGAAAAATACATCTATTGTCTTTACATTATGTTTATACGCACTCTTTCGCGTAATGCGAGGCATTTGAGCGCGAAATTTGACATTCGCGTTATAGTGAAACCGCGCGTAACGGGGTCACGCGGGGTATTACTGTAAAATTAATACGCGGGAAGAATTCACTGTAATATAATTACTTATTTATGACAATTAAAATGGATGAAAATGCACGTATTTGAGATTTAAAAAATTTAATAATCATTACAATTTTGTGAAATAAGATGTAAATCGAAATGCACATTATGGAATGAAAAAAATATACAATTAGCATCCGATATAGAAATAGATTTTTAATAATATATTTCGACTTGTAAAATATTACGTAAGAATGAGTTCGATCCCACCTATACCCCTCTAAAAATCAGTCTGAGCTTTCGCTGAAGGAATTAATGCATATTCGTAAAAATTTAGACAAGCTAGATCAAGTGAATGATCGTCATAATTTTAATATTAGAAGTAAAGACAAGTTGTCCGGAACCACGCTTTAGGTTAAGTAAGTGTAATAAAAGCTTTATAGGTAATAGTATTCGGTTTTACAATAAGATCCCAAGTAACATTACCGATTTACCTGACAATAACGTTCAAGTATTATGTCAAGCAAGTTTTAATATCAGAAGGTTATTACAGGGTGGATCATTACGTGAACGATAGTGATGTCTGGAATTAACCCACATCTCTGTGCTTCCACTAACATTATTAAAACTACGATTTGTACAGTTTTTTATATGACAAAAAAAATGATATATATTATATTTATAAAAAAAAACAACCAGATCGAGTTTCCTGCCTGCGCTCTTCTCGACTGGGTTGTTTTCCGAACCGGTGGTAGTGTTTTAGACGTTCATAAGCGCCTTCTTAGGGTCTAAATTGAATAAATAAATTTTGATTTTGATTTTGAAAACATCGTGAGGAAACTAGAGCACGGTTGTAAGGGGTTTTCTAATAAGGGCGCCTGGGTAGCTACCACCCTCGAGTTTGAAAAGCTGTCGCCAAATACCAATAGGCGTATTCCGGCAGCATCACTTGAGAATCAGTACTTCTACGTGTGTGTTACCATGCTGGACCATATCGTCACTTAACACCAGGTGAGATTGTGGTCAAAGCACTGAGCCTATACAGTATATTAAAAAAAGGGCTATGCTCAGAGTTTAACTGCGTGATCGAATCAGGAATGAGGAGATCCGCAGAAGAACCAAAGTAACCGACATTGCCCGAGGTATTACCAAACTAAAATAGCAATGGGCTGGGCACATTGCTTGCAGAACCGATGCCCGATGGAGCTAACGGGAATTGCTACCACGCACCGGAAGACGTAGCGTAGTAAAGCCCCCCACAAGGTTTTGCAAGACCAGTTTCGTCATAAAGATCTTTGGGGAGGCCTATATCCAGTAGTGGGACGTCTATTTGTTGAATGGATGAATGGATTATTTGTTTTAGTAGAGGGAGCCCCCCTAAAACATATTATGGTTTCGCCACACAGTCACGACAAAAATACGTTTGGGTTGGGACGCTAAGAGTACTATTCTAAAGAAGACATGGCGTCGACGCGAATCGAGCGCGAGCTATACGCGACCTTTTCTATAGTAAAATCTAGGGGTGTGCGAATAATTTGATCTTACGAATTATTCGTTCCCTATCGAATATCGAAACTCGGAAGTTCCCGAATAATTCGAAAAATTGTCTCCGAGTACTCAAATTTTTAATCAAAAATTATATTATTCGTAAGTAGTATATTTTGATACAAGATGTAATGGAATTCAAATTGGAAACAATAAAAAATCTAGTGAATCAGTGATTTTTCGAATAATTGGAAAATTCGATATGCGCACACCCCTAGTAAAATCGCGTTGGCGTCCTTGTACGCCCACTGTGTGGCGAAAGCGTTATGCAATCGAAACACACGATGTAAATTGAAACGAGGTAACATCGAAACTTTTGAAATGAAACAAAGCACACTAATATATAGGACTAGGTGTTTACCCGCGGCTCCGCTCGCATTTCATATATTCTCCACTGCGTAATATGGTTTTTTTTTATATAATCTGAAGCTGATTTTGTTCATAATGTGACACTAACAAAAAGCAAAGGTAATTCTCAGAGAAATTCAAGCACTTGTCATCGGACTTTTATTCATAATTGCATGTGTTTGAAATTATTTTTTTTTCTTATCGACATCAAGTGCTTAGGAGGGTAGGAGTTGAAAAAAAACATTTTTTTTGAAGCACCTTATGAACCCTATTGATGGTTGAGTGTATGCCTCGAATTTAGTCTAGAGTAAGATAGTATCTCCACTTAATGTATGGAACTTATTTAAACTCGGTACAGCGACAGCATACTCGGTGGCCTCCTGGCTGTTGTCCAGTATTTTGTGAATCACGGCGAATGTACCAGGGTTATGTGGGCGCCAAATGAAAGGGAGAACCTGGCAGGTCCCCTTCTCTTACTCCAGACCTGGCTGGTCAGCATCCAGCTGAGAGATAAGAAGAGGAGGACCACTTTCCAGTTGCAGGTTTGTCTTGGTCCCATCAGAATTTGAACCTAAGAAAAAGAATGAATGAGTAACTCGCTGGGCATAATTATAGTTTACGATATCGAAAATTGTCTCCTTTGGATTTATTTTTTTTAATAATATAAGGGTACCTAATTCTGTCAAATAATTTAAATTTTGAAATGCGACTATGCAAATTTAAAGGTTAATGGGGAAAGAGTTTAAATATTAAGAAAAAGAAATTTAAAAAAAATGTATACGAAAAACGTTTACGAAACTAAAATAATATTAAAAAAAAGGATAATAAATAAGGTTTTTTTTTTATTTATTCGTTTTTAAGACAAAGGTACTATTAGACCATGCAGCCAAATCAGACGTTAGGAACACTATAAATAAAAGGCGGTAACAAAATGGCGGCATTTTGTTACAACCACAACGGGAATGATTGGGACATATCAAAATTCACTTCACTACACTTGTGGATTATAACTACACTATATCACATGGAATGCCACCAAAATTACATAAAATATCGTCAAATACTTAAAGATAATTAATTAAAAATAAGGACCGGCTACATGACAGACCAAAATCGCGGCTCGCGCCCCCATAAAGTTTTATTAAAATGGCCGCTTTCAAACTAATGTCACTAGTCCTGAAAGTACTAAGTATTTATTATATCGATGATTACGTCAATTGCAATAGGAAACGTTACCTACGCTATATATTATACTAGCTGGTGCCCGTGCACGCAAAAACTTGCATTTTTGACATAGTTATCGTATATACATTCAACATTTCAACAAACAGACATTTCGATTTTAATTATTAGTATAGATTTTTTTTTTGTTTCAGGTGTCCGTCTTCGTTCTCTAAACTCCCTATGCCTTCTATTCTGGCAGTTCACCCAGTTTATATTCCTGACGCAGACCGCGATCTTTTTCGTAATGGAACAGTTGAGGATTATCGACGTGAAATCGCTCTGTGTCTTCCTCCACTCGCACTTCTGCGGTTGGCATATGGCCGTCCTGCTCTTACAGGGGAACGATATGCTTACATCTTCCTTGTACGCGTCATTCTTCATAGTCGTTTCAGCTTATGCTCTCCTCTTCAGTTCGTTTAGGATCAAAGTGAAGACTCGAAGCGATCTCTACGTCGAGTCCTGGTTGGTCCTTCTTCGAATAGCAATAGTTGTCTGTTCTTCGTTTTACTTGAAGACGGTTATCAGCGATTTCCTCGACCTCCACGAAGATTCCCACGTCTGGGATCTGCTTTACTCGAAATTTACAAACTTCAAAAGCTTCCATACTCTGATTTACACGTGCTCGGAAGTTTTCGATTTCCTACCGCTGTCAACGGTCAAGAAGTTAGTGAATACTTGCCTGATACCTTTCGTCGTGTTGAGCGTCGGAAACTTTGTCAAGTATACGGTGACGAATGCGATGGACCGTTATCGAGAGCAGAGTGAGAAGGAAGATAGGAGCGACAACAAGTTAGAGGACGAGAGCGATAGCGGGATCGAAAGTACTGACCCTGGAGTACGCAAACGGCGTATCGATTTGGATAAGCTCGTTAATGATTTCGATATCAATGACGATGATTGGCTAGTGATGTTTGTGAAGTATTTGAACGTAGACCCGGCGATATTTTATAATATATCACAGATGCTGGTCTATGGTGTGATGGCGATCATAGTGATGAGGTTGAAGATGCTGCTGGTGCCTCAGATGTGTGTTGTTTGTTCTCTATGTCTTAATCGGAGTTATTACATGTGAGTTGACTTTGATGTTTGCGTTCCATATAATAAAGTAAGAATTTGGCTATAAAATAAGACTTAACTCGTCACTTAACATCCGGTCAGATTGTGGTCAAAGCACTTAGCCTATACCGTTTAAAAAAACTGTGGCTATGAGATAATACTTAGGCTATTAAATGAGACTTTGGCTATAAAATGACACTTTTGATATACAATGAGACTTTGGCTATAATATTCAATCGCCAATCGACGCGGATTCGATACCCACTTATCTATTTCTAAAATCAGCTTAAGCTTTCGGTGAAGGAAAACATCGTGAAAAACCCATAGCATGGTGGTAGGGCATTTTCTAATGATGCCCACCTAACCAGCTACCACCTTCAAGTTTGAAAACTTGTCGCCAAATACCAGTACGTGTGTTCCGGTAGCATCACTTGAGAACCTGTACATCTAGGCTTGGTGTGTTTACCATCTTGAACCACATCGTCACTTAACATCAGGTGAGATTGTGGTCAAATCACAAAGTCTATAGTAACGATATACCGTTAAAAAAAAACTGTGTCTATAAGATAATACTTAGGCTATTAAATGATACTTTGGCTATAAAATGACACTTTTTTTTGATATACAATGAGACTTTGGCTATAAAATAAGACGATGGTTATATAATAAGATTCTGGCTATGCCTCTACGTTTTGTGTTTTTTGTTTTTATCCGTCAAATTTATTGTTCACGGACTTCTGATAAAGAACCATCCTTAGAACATTAAGTCTCCACGATGTCCCTAACCGGCGCAACAATGTCAGGGCTTCTGGAGGCGCATGTACATGCATTCTTCGGAAGCCCTGACAACGCCACATCTCGCAAGAGGTCCGACGTCAAGTTATTGTGTACGACGCTTGGCGACCTCGGCAAGCTGCCTGCTCCCTCTCCCTCTCTGCCTCCTCCTTTGCGAGTATGACGGACTCGCAACAGAAAGAGACAACCGCCCAGACCCTAGAACTCCCGACCATCGCTCTGACGAGCGATAGTACGGAGAGGTCCCCACCCACGTCGGACGCAAAGTCCTTAAAGGACTCCCTTCACGACACGGGACACACGACCAACGTGTGCTCGACGTCGTCTACGCCTCCGCCGGCACAGTGATTACAACACGGAGAGAGTTCCCTGCCTATACGATTCAGGTAGCTGCCGAAGCACCCTTGCCCCGTCAGCACCTGCGTAAGGCGGGTAACTCAGAACTCCGTAAGTCCTCCCTAACCAGTCCCTAAGGTGGGGCCGAACGGCCTCCACTGTGGCGACCCCGGCGCCGGGATTTCCCGAGCGCCTTTCCCACCCTTCTAGGACGAGAGAACACTAAGCCTGCTTCTACCAAGAAGCAGTGATTTTTTCTCATTTTTTAATATTAATAATTTATATAATGCAAAACAATTTGTGGAAATAATCAAAATTGAGGGTCTTGGCCATGGTGGATATATATAGTGACCTACCCCGGCTTCGCACGGCTATACAAAAATTTCTAATTTAAAATAAAAATATAGCCGATGTCACTCAGTGATAATCTAGCTATCTAATGGCGAAGGATTTATTAAAATCGGTTCAGTAATTTCAGAATTTATCGATTACAAACAAACAAATCTTTCCTTGTATAGTATACTGTGTTTCCGTGGCTCCGCCCGCCTTTTAAATATTCTTCACTGCCTAATATAGATTTGAAATAATTTATACCAAACCAAAAAAAACAAATGAATGAAGAAAAATGAGTTTCTTTTGTTTTTATTAGCGGTAAAATGTACATAACAGTGTATCGAAAAAAAAAAAGTGAGAGGGTCTATGGAATCCAAGAAATAACAGAGTTACGTTTCTTAAATGTTAAATGGTAAATACTTAAGCTAATAACCGTCGACGAAAAATACCGCGTCGAATGGTAGCAGTCCCATCCCGATGTGTTCAGTAGTTTTGAGGTGATCGTGTCTCAAAGGAAACGCATTTTCGTTGTATATTGAGGTTAGTTGTGTTTACACAGGGAGGAAACAGGGGATAACGTTTGCATGGGATAAACATCGTCCGCGTTATTTATTGCTATTAATTTTCACACAAAGGAAATCTAGGTAGTTGAAAATTATTTTTGTTTTGTTCCACAGAATACCCAAATCGAATTTAAAATACCTAAAGTTATTTTGGGTGTTCAGTATGTGGCCGCTCGTATATAATCTTGTATATAACGTATCTGCCGAAATGTCCCATATAGGTATGTTTTTATTTCTTTTTTTTTTAAATCTTTTATAATGTATTTATGTTCTTTCAGTTTTATCTATAATAATAAACAAAATTGAAGTATCTGTTTGTAATGTCAATTTTCTTTTTTTTTACTAAATAGATATCAATATATACATAGTCCTGTCGGCCCGATGGATTTTGACGCCTTTTTTTGGTAGATAGCTGAGTTTAGGGTACTTTTAATTTTCAAAAATAATTAGGGTTTTGCGTAAATAAATCAGAAGTCATAAAAAAAATGAATAAAATCCGATTCAATGCACAACTGTAATTACGGCCGAGTGATTGAATTTATTAGAAATGTATTTAGTTTATCTTAGTACAGGATTTTATTCACAATCTCATGGTTTTTTTGTTTGTTAACACGGAACCCTAATTGTTTTCCAAAAATAAAAGTAGCCTAACATACGCGGAGTAACTTCAGCTATCTGCCAAAAAAAGTCCCGTTGAAATCGGTTTAGCCGTTCTGGAGATAAGCCGGTACAAAGAAACAAACAAACAGACAGACACGCAGAAAAATAATAAAAATTGTGTTTTTGGTATCGGTATATACATTCATAATATGTTATTTTTATATTACAAACGGACACTACAATTTTATTTATTAGTATAGATTAGGAGCCGAATACATAAGTCATATCACGTTCCCGACCATCCTATATATAATATGTGTAGTACATTTTGATTTTTTCCACATATTTAGGGGAATTTAGCGACATACCTCAGGAGGAACTGTTGGAGTGGATATCCCGGGAAACGGGCACCAAAAGCGCTTTCGCGGGTTCGATGCCGATTTTGGCAGCTGTAATGTTATCAACTCGTCGGCCCATAGTCGCGCACCCGCATTACGAACACATTGAAGCCAGGTACGGATCGAGTTTTTTTTTTTTAATGATTTACCCGATTTTTAGGGTAAAAGTTGAATAGCCATTTGGGTTTTTTTAAATATGCCATGCCTTTTTATAACAATTTCACTTGTATTAAATGTAAATGAAGTTTTTATTATTTACCCGAATTTTAGGGTAAAATTTAATGAGCATGAATAAAATAGCCAATTGGAGTTGTTTTAAATATGCCATGCGTTTTTATAACAATTTACTTACTCTATTAACTGCATATGGAGTTTTTAACCCGTACCTGTAGATTTATTGTGTTCACTATCCTGGACCTCGTCGTCACTTAACATCAAGTGAGATTGTCGTCAAACAAAACTTTTTTTTTTTTTCTTGCAGGCAACGAGCGTATTCTGTGTATAAAGTGTACAGCCGAATTTCTTCCATAGAGTTATATTACGAAATGAACAAACTGAGAGTCAGTTACCTCATTGTGGAAAACAAATACTGCTACGGCAGAAGCAGGTAACTCTCTCAAAACATCATTAAAGGTCCAACCAACCAATAGTGTATTAAATAAAAACCTTGTCTGTTTGTTTGTATGTTTATTTGTGCGTTCAAAACTCGACACCCGTTTGACCGATCTAAACAGTTCATCTCGTATATCATAGACACATTCCTCGGTTCACTTAGAGTATATACTAGTTGTGTGCCCGCGGCTTCGCTTGGGTTTTAAGTATTCTTCGCTCAGTTTTTAAATTATAATTCTAAAATTTCACGAAATAATTAATGTTTTAGTGATAATTTTTTGTTAAAAGTAAAGACTTAAATACAACCGTGGCCTCGTCCATATCATGTCTATACCAATAAATGAAATGAAGTGTATGAAAGATTGAGAATCGCTGAGAACGGTTTTATCATAGTGTTCTCCGATCCATCGTCGTGTCTATTGTCGGTACAATTTAGTCGTCCTCGTTTCCTAGCAAGGGTTGCTCCTTCGTTGATATATGGGACGTGGAGAATCCATCGATGAGGGAGCAGCCGGTCTTGTGCCGGACTCTGCTGACCACACTGGTGGATCATTTCTACCCGGTTTTCCAGAACGAACACTACACCGTCTTCAACGTGCACGACTACAGTGTCAGGTGAGTTTGGAAAGACACACGCGCGCAGACACAGTTTCTCAACCTTGTTTTGCACACCGCCCTCTTTTAGAATAAGTCCCCCACCTTGTTTTTGAAAGAGGAAACCTCTTTAGCCGTGCTGAGCGGTTCTCGTTAGGAGAAGACCTTCACGATACTAATGTTATGATGTCAGCAGTTAACATGCTACACTATGTCAAATATAAGATGGCGTTTTAAACGCTAGCACTTTTTTGTTGCCTCGTCTAAATTTCTTTCCCCATTAAATGCTTATTTAAAATTTGTTTTATTTTGAATATGTTTTGATTTTTTTTTTTTGTGAAAATTACGGTATACGTTCTTATGACACTTGAACTAATTTAAACATTTAAAAAACACAGTTTTTTACAACTGTTCGGGTTCGTTAACTTCTGCCGGCAGTCCCCATTGCTGCCTAATTTTTTTTAAAATCTCTTTTAGACTATATTTTTAATCTGCCCACTCCGCTCTGCGTTATATCAATGCCCCTTAATTTTCTCTTGATTGACTGCCTCTCCCGAAAGTCTCAAACAGCCACAAGGGGCGTTATCATCCACGTTGAGAACCTAGGGTTAAGATTGACAACTTGTGATCGTCGGCGTCCTTTAGGGATCGTCCATTAATCACGTTTTTTTTACACAATCGCACCAGATATTAATTGACGAGGTAGTCCAGGATGGTAACCACACTAAACCTAGAGGTACTGGTTCTCAAGTGATGTTGCCGGAACACACCTATTTGTATTTGACGACTGGTTTTGTTTTCCTTCACCGAAAGTTCAATTTTAGAGTTGGTAAGGTGTCGGAAACACGAGTTCTGCACTCGATTCTAAAACTCCGGGGCAATTTTTTTTCTTAGATATCTCCAATGTACACAATTTGTTTTTTTATTTTTTTTATTATCAGTATTCACATTAAGTTTTTAATTGACATATATATATGTAGATACATGCCGCGTAGCTTCCACACCTGACATCGGCCCCCCTATCAATCGAATGAAACAAACGATAACCTTCTGGAATTGAAGACTAATTAATTAGTTAAATTATGTATAAAAAAAGACATGAACCTAAAAAAAAATCTAGGTAATTTTAACAAGAGTATTGTATATAAATGTAGGAATATTGTTTGTAAATAAAAAAAAATGTTTTTTCTTTTTTTTTAATAAATAGTCAATATGCGCATGTATGCCTAACTAACGCTGCATACATGAGACGTGAATGTGCATATATCTAACGTTTTTTTAAGTCCTCAATGAGACATCAAACATTTTTTATACGATTCCTAGTTTTTACCAAGAATTATACACGATAATGGTAATTAGTATTGTAAGCTAGGAAAAAAAATTACATTATTAAATTATTGCCAGTCTCATTATGTATGAATAATTTAAGTCTTCGAAACGAATTGCCTTCGAATGTATGATATAAACATAGAGTAATAACCCTCAGAGCGATAGTTCCATACAATTATACGCTTAACATTGAAGCTATATTAACATATGTATATGTGTGTGCGTGTAAGCGACACGGAATTATGTATTCACCGAGGTTGACGAAATAATTTTTAAAGCCAACTTGAAATGACTACACTCCGCGTGCGACTATTGCTCTTCTGAGTGTTTTAATTCTATGTATGTAAGTTTGTTCAATAGAACCAACGTCTATAAAGTATTAAAAGTTGTGATGTATTTTTATTTACCTTTATCTATATAAATATTAAAGCATTTATTAGTCTGTTCATGTGTTTTATTTTGTGAGCGTCGTGTACCTTTGAAAATGATTTTTTTTTTTAACCTAGCTAATGCTGTTGACCGGAAGGGCCTTTACAGCTCGCCGAACTTTGAGAGCCAGTACTGAAGGCACTCGCCGTAAAAGGTAGCTAGCACAAGGGTTCGAACCTCGGCTTGGCCGCTACCTGAGTGTGAAAACTCCCGCGGAATTTTTATCCTAGCTAATCCCTACATTTTTTATTTAACATGAAACAAAGAGGTTCCTTACAGGACCTATGTACCTGCGTGTTATATGCAAGAGTGTGTTTGCAGTGTTGTGCGTGTAATGCTCAATGCATGGGCAGTGTCACTGTATCGCGCTGGCGGCGACGTCAAGAGCCTCCCCAGTTGGGGAACGAGACATTGTTCAGTGGAGCACACGCTCAAGGGGGGGGGGTGGGGTTAGGAAAATTTGATGGCGCCGCAGCGTCTGTTTGCTTATAAGAATTGATATGGTAAATTTTACAAATGAAGAGAAAATTCCGTATATTATTCCCTTCGTTCTCTAACATTTTTACATTTCATCAAAAATAATTTATTGTTCGTTTTATTTAGAACGAAATTTCCAGGTATTCTTCCAAAGTCATTAAATGAAATGGAATATGTCTGTTTGGCGATTCGAGATCTGCGTTTGTTGAATCAGTCAATTAGGACAAGCACTTCATGTTAAGATTATTACACTTTTGTAATAAATATGTAGCATTATTTTAAAAGTAGATTTAAGGGACGGCAATTTTGTCTTTTTGATAGGGGCGACGTAATTTCTAGAGCGGATGCTGTACAGTGGTAATTTAGTCGGATTGTCACGCCGGGAGGGTGGGTTTAAGACTAACTACCGCGCTGGTTGCATTCATACAAACCCGATAACGTTAAAAAACCATAATCAGCCTAGTAATTAAAAAAAGAAGTTTTTTTTTATTAAAAATATTTTATTATTAAATCACAAAAAAGTACAAATTATACCGCTGCACTGTACGTACACTAAATGCACATTTTTTATCACTACTTACAACTAAACCACAATGAATTATTCTTTAATTATAAAATTACATTAAATAATTACGAATAAACGCATTATATTTAAGCTGTGGATAAGAAAAAGTTTTATAATATATTTAATACGAATGAATTTAATGTTACCATTCTTGATTAAAACAGTTTAGTTATTGAGGTGGGGTAAATATTATCGAAACATGTTTACGCATCATATCAACAAAAGATGACGTAGAACAAAATTATTATATCATCCGCCATTATGTTTTCGAATCTTAAAAAAACTAATGAAACACAAGGAATATAATTATACAGCCAAACGAACTGTCAAACACTCGATTTACAAAAAAAAAAGTACGCGCTTAGATAGATTTAGGGGAGAACACAAAAAAAGGTTATTAATTTTTTACGGACATATATTACTGTTAGAATATTGATACGTCTTTCGCTTCTTCTAATTTCATGAGCACTTTGATACACTCGTCGGTTAAGGGTACTTTTGACCGCGACCTTTCTTCGATCTGATCGAGATACGTTCGTTAATGTATTGGTTACTAATAGTAATATATTTGAAAATCTGTTTGTTTTATTCATTATTTCAAGTTGGTTTTATTCGTAACACGTATTAAAAACAACACCGTAGCTTGTCTTAAAGGGGCCCTGTATCTAAATTTGTTAAGAGGCCCCGGATTGTGGCGAAGCCCAACCCATAAACATTTATGGGTAATAATTTACTATTATTTTTTTACACGGACCCCCGCTAAGGTAAAAATATTATTTTTCTCCTTTTAAAGCGTTCCCCTAAATTTCTTCGCAGATTTATATAATATTATTAACAAACTAATGTATAGATTAGTATACAACGAACTTAGCCATCAAATACATTATGAAGAATGTGACAATGGATAGAGCATTGCGTGTCGCAGAGCCCGGAACTATTGGCGTCGCAGCGCTGCACGCGTCTAAATGCTGGAACAGTTCTATATAGTTCCTGGCGGGTTCATGTGATGAAGACAGAGTAGGTTCGGTCAAACCGATGGTCGAGTCGCGGAATAACAAGTCACTGATTCCGTCAAACGGTGAGAATATCTCCAGATTGATGTGCTGATTCCCTGTAGCGAAATAAACATCGAGCGTATCGAAGAGTACGTTCAGAGCGTTATAATGTGGGTCGTTTCTGTAAAATGAAAAACTTATTTTTCGAAGCATGTTCTATAGTTTATGGGACGATTAATCTTTTTGAACTGAAACTTCTTACAAGCGGTGCAACTATTTTTTATTATAGTGAAGACAAAGATAAGTAGGTACCTACATAGAGGGGTGCGGTGTCAGACAACCTCCTCGTGGTGCACCCTGGGCAACGGCAGTCCTTCTGACTGCCGGCTAATAGTCTGATTGGGCGGCTGGGCGAAAGCCCACTTTTGGTGGGGGGGGGGGGGAGAGGTGATTACTGCGGTCGCAGTGATCACTCCTCTTTCCTCCGGAAGGTAATGCCTCTTTCAGAGGCGGGCGAAGAGGTGGGGTAGAGAAGTTCTCCCCCACCCCCTCTGGGCCATTGCACAGACGGGCCTGGTGGGTTTGCCGCAGGGGGGCGACGCGGCGACATGCCTTGCAACCCCGTATCGCCCCCTATCTCAGATGCGGCGGACGGCTCCGGGGGGTTTTAGTGGGTATTCCCGGGCGCTTCTCGCCCGGGTTTGAGTCCCACACTGGCACGGAACTCGTCACTCCGTGCCCCCTTACCTATTGTATTGGAGGGACTCAGGTCCCACTAATACAATAGGTAAGGTGAGTGCGTAAATGCATTTCCCCCCGTCAAAAAAAAAAAAAAGGTACCTACAGAGAGATTTACTAGAGTTTAATTGGTTATTCGAAGTACTAATAAAGGAGATTTACACTCATCAGATTAGTTTACCTTCTAGAAAGTACTTCAGCGTCGACGACGTAAGCTAGGAGACAGTTGTCGTCGACGGCGACGCCCGGGTTGATGGCGAGCGTGTTGTTACGGCAAAGCGCGCGGAACTGGTTCGCTTGTAGACCGAGTGATGATAAGTAAGCTGAAATGGCAAAATTATAAAATATGATAAAACTATCGCTTTAATCTATACTAATAAATAAAATTGATGTGTCTATTTGTAATGTCAAACAAATTTTTTCACTAAATAGTATGTATCCATGATACCTATACAAAAATACAATTTTTTTATTAGTCTGTAAGCTTTTCCAAAACTAATAAAATAAATAAATAAATAAAAATACAATTTTTAAAATTGCCGACAGTCTGTCTGTTTGTTCCGGCTAGACCGATTTTGGCGGGCACTTCTTGAAGTTATACTTCTTTAGGCGCGTTATGAAAAAAATGATGAGAGTGAAATTTTAAGATGCGCGCGCATCTGTGACACAAAATTAACAGTATGAAGTTGTCTGCTTAACCGCTCATTAAGTCTCGCTAGTCGCGCATGTTGGTACGCTCGTCACTTCTGATCACTGTTTTCATATTTATAATGTTTATCAACATGTTTCTAGTTTATACATTCACAACACGTGTTTTAGTTTCATACAAGTGCGAATTATATATGTGCTAATAAATTATATTCAGTAGTTATTTAAATTGAATATTTTGATTGATATCACTTACTATATGTTAATATTAGTCAAAAAAATTGTGCTTATATACATTTTCAAGTGCTCCAATATAAATGAGGTTAACTATCCGTATGTATTATTTATTGATATAAATTAAAATACTTTTATTTAATATAATTAACACTAAATATTATTAAATTATTTTATTTAATTTTTAAAATTTAAAATGAACTTTGTTGATTATCCTTTTCCAATCCTTCTATTATTTTATTGTAATTAATTATTTGCATGCAATTAAAAACTATTTTTTAATGATGCCAAAGAAGTATAACTTCTCACGCGCGTACATAAGTACACGCACCCATTTTTTTTTTGGTAGGTAGGTGAAGTTACTCTGTGCACTTTAAGAAGTACTCTAAGTTTTCGAAAATAAACATAGATCCGCGTAAAAAAATTCAAACTCACGAAATTGTGAATAAAATCTGAATCAATGCACAGTTTTACTGGCAGGTGTTTGAATTCGTGAGAAACGTCTTCGCTCTCTCATGGTATCGAAAATAATTAGGGTTATGTATAAAAAAAATTAAAACCCACGAAATTGTATAAAAAAAAAACAGAATTCAATAGTCAGTTATACTGGAGAGTGTTTGAATTTGTGTGCAATGTATTTTCTTTGGTTACATGTAAAGGAAATCCATAATAAACTCACTAGTAATGTTTCTTATATTCAGTACAGCGATGTCAGTCGTAGGGTCCGCTAGACACGCCAGAGATCCATTATTGCCGTAGTACAAGTTGCTGTAGTCCCACGAACAGACAACTAAAACAAACATCAATTAATATCGCATCTAATTAATAAACTGTTGGTGGCGCAGTTGTATTACGGTGCGACTGCCGTTCTGAGGTGTCGGGTTCGATCCCCGGGTCGGGCCAAGTGGTATTGTGTTTTTCTACTCAGTATCATCCAGGAGTTTGGAGTTAGTGCTCGATATGGCGACAGGCTCGTCCCCGGTCACATCTGGGACGGGGAACTAAGTTCGGCGAAATGTGGGTGGTGTAGTTCGCTGAGCTTATGTTATATTATTCTAATTAAGAAATTCTATAATTTATTTATTTTTTATTATGTTACAGCACATTTAACATATTTTATTTAGTTATGTTTAAGTATTTAGGGGTACTAATTACAAAATTCTGTAAATAAATTAGTCTTAGTTTTCTCTGGAATGAAGCAATTATAAACAAAATATATTTTTTTTTTGTTTTAATTAGGATATTTATTTATACACGATAATTGATTATTAAAAAATTGACAATTATATACAGTGTAAACTCCATTTAACAGCACTCGATTTTAACTACAAACTCCATAACACGTTGAAACTACCTGACTTCGGTTTGTTTACTTTTATAAATAACATTAACTTTTTTCTTTCCATTGCACGGCATCTCTCAGTAAGTATCGCTCTATGGAGTTTACACTATGTAAAAAATCAATAGTTTTTTAATAAAATATCACTTATAGCTTTTTCGTTTTTGAATAAAAGTTTTTTTTTTACATTACGAGAGCTGGCAAACATGCATACGGTTCGTCTGATTGTAAGTGGTCACCGTAGCCCATAGACGCCTGCTAAACTACATCCTCTCACACAATTTTTAAAACATTAGGAAATGAAATCTCTCCTTAAGCTTGAACGGAACTTACAAAAATAATAACTTACAGTCAGAGTAATTTCCCATGGAGACAACAGCCGGCTTGCAAACTGTGCACAGGGTTGTCGCGTTGAAACTCTGTTAATAACAGTTTTATTATTAAATAGGGTTACATCACAGGACGTATACAGAGATCTTTCTTAAGATACGCTGTTTTGATCCAACAAAGAGACGTCCAGCAGTGGACATAGATTTCCCCCAAAAAAAATGGGGGATTGCCATAATTCGTTGACAGGCGGGTTGGCGATCGCAGTAGTTGTTTGTGATACTCAAAGGATGCTACTGTGCATTCCCTGGTTTATTCCTTAGTCGCCTTTTACACCACCCACGGGAACGATATGGAATGGTACTATTCTTAGTCGACACACACACGGTACTGTTACGTTTATTAAATTACAAAATGTAGAATTAACATCTACCCTTTTTTTACATAAAAACATTTCAACGCTGTAGGACAGGTTCTGTGGCACCTCATTAATTATCCATCCATTATTGAAGTGAAGACTTCTTTAGCGAGGTTGAGCGATTTTCCGTAGAGGAAATAAAATTTAGATTCGCGTTATCAATGCCAGTCGTCAACATGTTACAGTATTTCAAGCATAAGATGTCGTTTAATTACTGGCGCTCAGAGATAAATAATAAAATTAATAATTACGCACTCTATCGTATGTTTTGACTACGGATTAACTATATTAAAAACACGTAATTATTGCTCGGAACGCCAATAGATATAAAAACCAGACAAACGTCAATTGTTAGGTTATATTCATAATTTTAAGTAATAAAGTATGAAATTTAAACGTTAATAAAACAGTTTTTCCAAAGCTTTGATTTTTCACTTCTGTCGGTAGTCCCAATGGCTACCAAGTTTTTGAAATTCCACCAAAATTACTTACATAATTTAAACCCTTCGTCTTCTTCTTTTTTTTTTCTTATAATGGCCACCTGTGTGAATGCGCAATTTCGCCAATGTCATGTAATTGCAAAAAGTATGGACCAGAGACAAAGTAGGGAAGATGAGGCCTTATTTACATAGTGCATAGTAATAGTATTAAACACTAGAAGTTTATAGATGACAAATAAACACAGTCATGACATAAGATAGACCAAATTGTCAATATTTTATTTTTTATTTATTCTACTTTGGGATATCTGTAACATTATTAGGAACTTTCTCGACTTGAGTTCGTTAGAATTTTTGACCTTCCATTCATCAGTTAAGGTGGACCGATGACCTGGTGAAGGTTGTGGGAGTCCGCTGGATGCGGGTAGCGCAAGACCGGTCGTCGTGGAAATCTTTCGGGGAGACCTATGTCCAGCAGTGGACGTCTTTCGGTTGAATGGATGGATGGATGATTCATCAGTTATTAAATACCTTCTATGCCGGGAAGTAAGAAAAAATAGGTTTAAAAAACTTAGGAGTTTTTGTTTGGCATCCCTATAAATGTTACGTAATGATACTTATTTAGTATTTCGTTGAAATGAGGTGCAATAAAAATGTCCTGGAAAGTTCCAGCAAATTAACCGGCATTTTGGCACAGCATTGAAGCATTGAATACTAATACAAGATTGGAAAAACCTATATGACAATTGACACTGGCGAAATTGTGTATTTAACTCATAAACTAACTAAGAAAAAGAGATCGTGTGTAAGGTTCTTAATCTTTTTATTTATGTATTTTAGTTTTAATGTAGACTATATAAAAATCATAAGAATCGCATTAGAAAGTGTGGCTTTTTGTGGCTTTTTTTTGAATTAATTTGTGTTTTTGAAGTGAAAACTTCTTCAGCATCGTTGTGATTTAAAAGTCGTTGAAACGAAAAAGCGACAGTACGTTTTCTGATGGAGGTCGGAATTGTTCATCAAATTTTTGAGAGCGTGGTTAGCTCAGTGAACTAATCCGCGAATCTCATAGACGGTACGACTGAAAGTTCGGAGGTTCGAACGCAAGGTAGGTAACACATTTTTATAAAGGGTTCCACCACGTGTGAATTGCACACATTAATTATTTTTATTAATAATTATAATAATACTGTAATTAAATAGACGGTCACCAATTTTGAAATAAAAAAAAACAAAATTATTAACTGCTGATAAAAAATGTTTTCCAAATCACTGTAATTTGATTCACTTGGGCAATGAGATAAAATAACAAATATTATAAGTCATGGCTACTAATGCACGAGGCACAAACTCACCCGAAAGGTGAGGGATTATAGAGTTTTTTTTTTTTTTTTTTATTTAGTCCCCTTACATCTCAGACATAATCCGAATTTTGTTTACTTTTTTGTGGCCTTACCCTATTGTTTTTTTTAGTGCCTTTATTGTTTTCATCTTATTCCTATTTTACAATCCATATTTTATTTCTTATCTCTTGTTCTATTACATTTAGTTTTGTCGGATCTTTATTTATTAATAATTCTTAGATTATAATATTACGGGTGGCCGAAGATTCGGCCGAAACTGCATCGTCGGTCGGACACTAATGTAAACTCACAGTTGAATCGGAGAGAGCGTGAGAAGCGTCGATGGCGCCGGGGGCGCAGGCTCCCTCGAAGAATTCACCCACTGCACGAGCGTAGTCACACTCAGTTGCGCTTACGATACTTCGCTCCTGAGCGGCGCGTACAAACGCCACGTAAGCTACGATTTTGTAACCACATTTTAGAGAGTAGAAGCCAAGATAGTAAATTTCGTAGCGTTATCGATTTTTTTTTTTTTTTTTTTTTTTTTTTTTTTTTTTTTTTTTTTTTTTTTTTTTTTTTTTTTTTTTTTTTTTTTTTTTTTTTGTTGTGATGTGGTCTAGGATGGTAAACACACTTAGCCTAGAGTACTGGTTCTCAAACGATGGGTACCAGAATACACCTATTGGTATTTTGCGAAAGGTTTTCTAACTTGCATTTCTAACAGGCGGGCATCATAAGCTTAAGCTGATTTTAGAGTCGTACGGATGGGCACGAATCCGCGTCCTTTGACGTAGAATCCGGCGTTTTACCGACAGCGCAATCATCCCTTCAAAACAGTGCCCAAGGGCGGCAATAAGATTGAATCTGGTACTAATGATGATGCTTATTCTTGACGGTGAAACTTTTATAGAGGATTGATTATATCAAAAATGATATGATTAAAGATGTAAATATTGAGGAAAGTTGAAGTAGGTAACAGTAAAATAGTTAACGTAGAAAGATAACTAAGATTTAAAAGCAAAAAAAAAAAAAATAAATATTGTGTCTTCTTGTCGGAAAACAAGAATGCAGTGAGGGGAGGAATGTGGTCACCTTGATTTAGCGGGTGAAAAAGGGGGATGCAGCTGGTACCACGCTGCCTCCCTCGGAAGGAAGATAAAGGAAATGGCCCGGTTTTTAAGCCTGCCACTAGAGCGACGCGGAGCATGTCATTCTATTCCGTTCAATGGATGGTACCGTGGGCTTTTAATGGGTATTCCTGGCACTTCACGTCGAACGAGTCTACCTCCACTCCGTTTAAGTTTAAGTGAGGATGCGTAAATGAATTTCCCATATAAAAAACATTAAAAATAACATATTGTGCCGACCCTACTTAATATAGTAAAAGGTAAATATGAGATTTTTTTATTGACTTACCGAGTCCACCGTATTCAGGGAAACAGGCCTTCTTGTCTCTAAGGTTTTCGAAGCGTGTGATATTATTTTCAGCGGCCGACGTTTTAATGAAAGCCGCGACCCTGGACGCAGAGGCTCTTACATTCTGGACCATCTTCACCGGAGTTAGTCTGTAGTGTCTGTCAGTCGAAGTATACCGTTAGTGTAATGAAACGAAGTCATGATAGCAGTGGGTAGTGTGGCCGGATTCCGTGTCAATGGACGTGGGTTCGAGCCCACCTATCCAACTTTAAAATCAGCCTGAGGTTTCGGTGGAGGAAAACATCGTGAGGAAACCATAGCATGGTGGTAGGTCATTTTCTAATAGCAACGCGGTGCTTGCGAAAGCCACCCCGTGTCGCCCCCATCCCAAATGCAGCGGACGGCCCCGGGGGGTTTTAGTGGGTATTTCCGGGCGACTCTCGCCCGGGTGAGTCCCACACTGGCACGGAACTCGTCACTCCGTGCCCCCTTATCTATTATATTTGGGGGACGCTGATCCTTCAAATACAATAGATAAGGGTAGTGCGTAAATGCATTTCCCCCCGTCAAAAAAAAAAAAAAAAAAGGTTTAGTGTGTGTATCATCCTAAAAAAAGGTCATTTTCTAATAATGTCCGCTACCATCCTAAAGTTTTAAAATCAATAGGTGTGTTCCGGCAGCATCACTTGAGAACCAGTACCTCCAGGTTTAACGTGTTAACCATCCTGGACCACATTGTCACTTATCATCAGTTAACATTGTGGACAAAGCATTCAGTCTTTACAGAGTAGTGTAGCTTTGTTTTAAAATTGTTGACAAAAGGGACAAGACAAGGCGGAATCAAAAATATCTAAAATTCTGACTACGTTTTTAAGTATGTATCTTAAAAAAGTTATAAGAAATCTTTTAACCTAATTTCTTTAAAACCAACCATTAAGAGGACATTTGAGCGTTGTTTATTCCATACAAACGTAGTCCCCTGTTTAATAATCATCCTCCCTGGATAATATTATTATGGTAAATATTTTTCCAGCTCCGCCATGACCCGTAAGTTTTGTTTTGTTTCCATAAATTAGTTATCGTAGATACAAGAAGCCTTTGAAAGTCATTTGCAGACGTTCGACATATGTTTGTCAAATTGGATAAATATAAAACGCAAAAGCAATACTTACGTGGCATAGCCGAAGTCTTTTTTATTCTATAAATAAAAAAAATAATTAAAATCGGTCCAGTTTTGTAGGAGGAAACAGGGTACTACAAAGTGATGTTTTCGTCTATTTTGCATACCGTAAAATCAGCCCGAGCTGGTTTGTCCCTTTTGTGTTTTATAACTCTTTGTTTGGGGCGCAACGCGATAGCAATATATTTCTGAAATACCTATTCTTCAAATTTTTGTCGTCGCCGCATATCCCCTTAAGAAATGACTGCAGTTATATTTCCTTACTGTCTAGCAAGGTATCCGTAGTTTGATGGGGCCGAAATGAAGTCAGCACGCTCGTCTCTAATGTCGGTTAAGCAATCGAAGACGGAACTCCTCTGCTGGCAGGAAATGGTCGGTTGAAGGCCGAGGGTGTACGCTGCGCTGCGAACCCAAGCGCACTTGACCTGCTCAGCAGCGGACGTGGTGCACCAACGGCGTGCTGGCAGGCAACTACCCGTCGCATCGATAGCCGGGATATCACGAACTGAGGGCAACATAAAAAACGTTGATAATACCAAAAATTAAAGCGAAATTTGCAGCTATATTAACACGAGCTGTCGATGAAGACGACCCATCGCTAGGTTTTTTGAGCCCCCACCCCGTGTCACCCTCACCACCCCGTGTCACCCCCATCCCAAACGCCCTTCCGGTCAACAGCATTAGCTAGGTAAAAAAAAAAAAAAAAAAATATATAAAAAAAAAATGCGGCGGACGGCCCCGGGGGCTTTTAGTGGGTATTTCCGGACGCTTCACGTCCGGGCGAGTCCCACACTGGCATGGAGTTCGTCCCTCCGTGCCCCCTTACCTATTGTATTAGGGGACTCCGGTCTCACTAATGCAATAGGTAAGGGTAGTGCGTAAATGCATTTCCCCTCGACAAAAAAAAAAAACAAAGAAAAGGTTTTTTGAGCCCATGTTTTTGGCCCGTATAATGAACGTTATATGGTAGCTACAGCAAATTAAAGTTTTTTTTTTTTGCGAAATTATCAATTAGAAGCATAAAAACTAATAAGTGGGCTAGATCCTATTGATGAATGTGTTTGTCTTGAAGCATTTTCGTTTTATCGAGTTTCAAACCACAACGATTCTAAAAAAACTCAATTCAATAATGTTGATAGAGTTGAAAAACAGAAGTATAATTATACGAAATTGTCACTAATATGTTGTTTCATTTATTGTATAAAATATTTTCTTATATATTATCAATAACTATATACTAGACCGATAATACACTCACAAAGAATCGTAACACGATAAATTATTAACCATTAAGATGAGTGGGTAGTGGGTGGTGTAGTTCGCTACTTCACCTCTGCCTAACCCTTCAGGAAAACAGGCGTGAGCATATGTATGTATGTATTAAGATGAGAGGTGTCGTCGCTGAGTGTTTCAAATCTATCTGTAGTAATAAATAAAATTGAAATGTCTGTTTGTAATGTCAAATTATTATTTTTTTTACTAAAAAGACGTATACACGTAACCTATACCAAAAATACAATTTAAAAAAAACAAATTTGTTTGTCTGTCGGTTCATCTGTCTGCCTGTCTAGTTGTTCGGGTAATCTATGCAACGGCTGGATGGATTTTGACGAAACTTTTTTTGGTAGATAGCTAAAGTTACTCCGGGTAATTTAGGGTACTTTTAATATTCGAAAATAAACACAGTTCCGCGTAAAAAAAAAATAAGGAACATAAAAAAATTAATAAAATCCGATATAATGCACAGTTTTACGGGTAATTGCTTGAATTTATGAGAAATATATTTACTTTATCTTAGTACTAAAAATTAAAAAAAAAAAAAAAATTAGGGTTCCGTATAAAACAAATTAAACGCAGTGAAGAACATATAAAACACGAGCGCAGCCGCGGGCGCACAGCTAGTACTATTATTAATAAAATGAATGTGTGTGTTTGTAATATGAAAATAACTTTTTACTAAATACATATGAATGTATAAAACGATACATTTATAAAAAAAAATGCAATTTACAATCTGTTTGTTTGGTCCGGGTAATCTCCGGTACAACTGAACCGATTTTCACGTGACTTTTTTTAATAATAGCTGATGTTACTCCGCGTAACTAAAGGTACATTTATTTTTCGCAAATCATTAGGGTTCGGAGTTAAAAATTAAATCTCATGAAGTTGTAAACAAAATACAATTCGATTGCCAATTACCATCAAAATATTATTTTCAAATGATTATATACAGACTAAATTACGCAGTGAAGAATATATAAAACGCGGGCAGAGCCGCGGGTACACAGCAACTGACCAAATACGTTTAGTGATTTTCGAACTATGCATTATGCACGCAATTACTTAACTAAGAAACTTACTAGGCGCGGTATAGTTGGCTGGAGTAACAGGAGCGTCCTGGAAGACGACACGAGCGTTGGCACCACCAGCTAGAGCGGTGAACAGCACCGACTGCCACGTGTTCATGCCGGGGTCCGCGCCATTGGGCCACCACAAACGCAAATTCGTCAGAACGGCGGCTGACGAAGCACTATTAAAACAATACATAACGTTAGGAGTCTCTCCCATTAGTGTAGGCAGAGAGTATATCCTGGCACACGTCTTTCGCTTCTTCTACTTTCATAAGCACCTTCATACATGCTCTTCAATTACAGATACTTTTAACCTCGGCCTTTCTCCAGAACATCCTCGATCTGCTCGAGATAGGACGACCCTTTCCGACTTACCCAGTCACCCTCAACTTGTGAATTTGTTGCGTCAATCTTCTGTCATCCAAGCTCTCTATCTTAGTCATTACATCCTCTACCACACAACAATAAGCACTCAAAAAACATAGAAGCACTATAGGTATTCTATTGGTATTCTGCGATAAGGCCTTTCAAATATTACGTAGGCATTGTGACCATCAACCTCCTCCTTAGTATTAATAACAAGCGAAACTCTTACCCCATGATTTCGAAAGTCTTAGCATATTTTTGACAAAATACTCCCTCGTAATAATCATCATACCGATTTTTATTTCTGTAATCATTTACAGTCCTAAAACGCTTCCTTCTCTTCAAAGATAAAATCGATTTGTTCAATTCTAATCAGAGACATCGAAGATTCCGATGGACTTCTCTCTTGATAAATTATAACAAACTCGATAAGGTTTATTTTAGCCAAAAGCCTATAGTATCATCTAAGGGCTATGTACTGCATCATTATAAAATGTTTAACTTACGTTGAAGTGACGATTGCGCCCCAGGGTTGCCTCACGAATGGGCAAGGCGATGTCGAGTTGTTTAATACTGCAGTGGTAAGCGCCTGAAGTGTGCCATCCGGGCAGAGTAGAGAGAACGATGGAGCATCTTGTGGGTTACGCAGCTAAGCGGAAAATATCACAAATGTATTTTGCGCTAAGAATTCTTTTAGCTAATAATCTGCTGTGAATTTTAAATCAGTGGGTTCTGGTACCATTGAAAGGCAATTCATTTAATTTAGTCCCTGAGAAGACGCTTATGAACGGCAAAACACTACCACCGGTTCGGAAAAAAAGGCGAGAATAATCGACAAGAAACTCGATCTGGTTACTTTTTTATTCATAAATTGTGAGATAAATTTATTTAGTTTCTGAACCTTATTTTATCACCGCCCATTTTCAAAATATATTTTTTCTAAAGATCCCATAATATTATTTTTACCTTTTTCAGAACATTTTTTTTTAATCTGTCCACGCACCTCTTCGCTATCTCAATGCCCCCTAATTTTCTCTGGGACCTCTACTTCCACAAGGAGGCGTCATGCCCACGCTGAAAACCTAGGGTCAGCGGTCGTCACACTTTTTGGGCAAGGCCCACATAGGTCATTGTGAGGTACCATTGCGGGCTACACTTTTATGGTTTGGGTACTTGATACTATCTATTAATTGACATATTTTTATGAGCTCTAAAACGCGAATACCTTATCGATTTTCAATGGGGTTAACAAATTATCAAGTAACTTTAAGTCAACTAAAATTGTTTAAGACATTGCGGGCTGCACAATGCCGTCTAAGGGCCGCATACGACCCTTGGGCCGAAGTTTGACGACCACTGGTGTAGAATTTGACTACAACATTAGAAGAAAGACTCACGGTAAAGAATTCCCTGACGTGCTGCCACGCGACGTACGCTACAGCCGGAGCGCTGCCGTTGGAGTTAGTCCTTAGACACTCGAGGGCTTGGATATGACGGTTGTCATTCCTGACACCGGCGACATTTGGGCCCATGTCGATACTGTAGCCCGAGCATGAAGAGGACGGGCCGCAGAGCGAGCACATTGAGGGGAAACGTGACTCTATAATTAGTTAAAAAAAAAAAAAACGATTTTATCCGTTTGTGTAATTGTATTTCGACGATTCGCGTGTTCAGAATTAGTCAGTATAGACCAAGTGAAAAAGAAAGAGAGAATTCCCTGGCGCATTAGGAGGAAAAGTGGCATCCTTAATAAAATGTTGGACTAAAAGACGTCCATCACCGCTACAGGAGTATATGAGGTGAGAAGCATGGGTTTGCCACCTCTACATGTATCAAGAAGCACAGGGAGAATCTTTCCCTGAGGTGAGCTTTACTATCCATAGGGGATTCGAACGCGTGATTAGGGTTTTGCAGTATGCCTTCCTGATCCAGGGACTTTATCTTACATACACGCTATGCGGCTAGGATTTTATTAGCTGGTAAGAGCTTGTCGTTCTCCCGATCCTGATTATTATTATTATTCTTGTATCATATCATAACAAATAGAGAAACATCTCCATTTAATTTGAAGGAATATTTAGTACTTACTGAGATTGGCATCAACGGACACATTAGCGCTCCACGTGCCTGGTCTGCAAGCAGCCGAGAAAAACCCGTGAATGTTTTCCAGCTCCAACTCTTCAGCCGTCTTTCCAGCTGTATTCACATCAGGGCAGCGATCCGTCCGTGCGCTCTGCATGGAAAGAAATATTTACTCTCTTAAAATTCTTCATAGGAAACTGCCTTGCGCTAGGCCCTGGTATTTCATATTAAACTTCTCAAGAAAAGTTTGTCTCATGACTCTAAATCAGGGTTCAATGAAGATTAGTCAGTAGTCAACGTCCAACAAAAAATCTACAATTAATGAATCAAATAGAGGGTTTTTTAACGAATAATTTTCACTTCAATTTTTTTTTTAATTTCATTAATTTATCTGGATTTTACAGCGCTACGGAGTTGACCGGGTTCTAGAATACTCTTAAGAATACGATAAAAACGAGCCATTAGTTATTATATATTATATTTCACATAAATTATTAATATTCATCATCATTTTCTTAACATTCCTATGTTATTATCAATTTCTCATCGACCCTTTTCCCCACCACAAAACTTAGAATATCATTGGTTTTACAGTAATTACTAATCAGAATGTACAGAAAAAGGCCCAAGTTATCGCTTGGGGACAAATGAAAATCTGACTACTATTACTGTTATTATTATGACATGTCCTAGAAGGTAGAGCTGTTTCTTTCCCCTCTAATTATTCTTTCAGTTTTACTACATATTTCGTCACGTGCAGACGTATTGAAAATCGCGAAAAGTTTTTTGAGTTACTAGTTACTAACTAGTTTAGTTGCTAGTTTACGAGATACAGAGCGAAAACCCTTTGCACCCTTTTTTCTAAGATAGCGGCTAGGGGAACAAGGGTGGCGACCACAAACTTTAAGTTAAGATTATACTACCTCCCCCTACACACGAAAAAAATATAATTGCGTCCTCTGAAAAAAACGCTTACCCTAAATGTAACTTTTCAATGGACTATCCCCAAAGTCAATCTTCGTGGACCTTTCGTCAAGGATAAATCAAAGAGCTGGTGCTTGAAAAGGCATTTTGATACAGGGTTCCAATTTCAAAATACACAACACAGGGACGTCTGTTTACGTTAGGAAACATATGTATTATAGTGGTGCTTTTATAAGAGAATCCTGCTTAGACCCTAACGAGGAGTAATTGAACTAATGTATTTTTATATCTATACGAATGCTATAAGATAATAATTCACCTCAAAGTCTAAATCAAAAAATTCTTTATTCAATTTCGGCCCTAAAAAGGTGCTTATGAACGTGAAAAAAACTACCACTGGTTCGGAAAACAACTCAGTCAAGAAGAGCCGGTAAGAAATTCGATCGGGTTTTTTTTTTACATGTTTTTTTAAGTTATTAAAATTATAAGATTTATAATAACAATAAACGGTTTTAGCGGAAGCACAAAGAGGGGTGTCACTTCCAGACATCACTATCGTTCACGTAATGATCCAACCTTTGGATATTGAAACCTGTTTGACATAGTGCTTAAACTTATAGTCAGGTAAATCGGTAATGTCTTTTGGTACCATGTTATAGAACCTGAGACTATTACCTCCTCAAGTTACTCTAAGGAAATAAGCAACTTCATATTCTTGGATCATATGTTTAGTGTTCTTAGGAACTCTTTACAAATTTGCACTTTTCAAAAATAATGTTAATAACATACCAGTTGTTCTAAAGTCTTGAGCACTCTCGGAGACCAACGTAGATCGATCTGGTCAAGACCGGGATGGCAGTAGCGGCCTCCTCTTAAGCCCTCCAATCCACCAGTGTGGTTGGAAGGGACTACAGCGACGGCTTCGAAGGCGAATGGCTCTGGACAAGATATATAACTTTGTGAACTTTTGGGCTTCAAAATATGGCCATAGGTACGCTTCACTGAGAGCGAATATGGCATAAAGAGATGAAAATAGTAATAGTACAGGCAAAACTATTGAGAACTGAAAATATAGAAGAAAACAATTGAAAGCTGGCGCAAACGCCAGGTTGGTGCTTGGGGCAGACGTCTGTCTTGGTATGGGCATTTGATGCGTAGGAAGGGAGAGGATGTTGTAAGAAAGGTATTGGGTATGAATTTGGATTGGTAAAGGGGAAGAGGAAGACCAAAGAAAAGATGTATGGACTGTGTGAAAGATGATATGGTTAGAAAGAGAGTGAATGTAGGTGTGATCTCAAGTAGTGATGAATGGAAGAGAAAGACGTGTTGCGATGACTCCAAATAAAAATGGAATAAGGGCAGGGAGATGATAACGATGTCTGATAATTCATTCTTTTTTGTTTAACCTAGCTAATGTTGTTGACCGGAAAGACCTTTACAGCTTCACCGAACTTTGTGGGCGAGTGCTGAGGGCACTCAGCCGCAAAAAGGTAACTAGCACAATGGTTCGAACCTCGGCTTGGCTGCTACCTATATCAAAAAATTCCCCCGGAATTTGATCCTAGCTAAACACTAAATTTTTTATTCTTATATAATAAAAAAAGGTTCCTTACAGGACCTATGTACCTGCGTGTTATGTGCAGGAGTGTGTGTGGAGTGTTGTGCGTGTAATGTTCAATGCATGGGCAGTGTTACTGTATCGCGCTGGCGGCGACGTCAAGAGCCTCCCCAGTTGGGGAACGAGACACGTCTTGGGTCGCCGCCTGAGGGGGACCCGGAGAGTGTACGGGAGTATATTCATTTTATCGTATTCTGTTATTCAGGACTCACCCATTCGACTGACATCACGGACAGTTGCAATGACTCGGTTGTCATTTGGTTGCTGTTGTGTGAGTAACAGTGTTTCCTCTTCAGAGAAATAACCAATGTCGGCCTCGTTTCGCGACAGCTTGAGAGCGCAGTCGACCCTGCCAATATATATATAATTATAATGCTGATATTAGTTTGTTCATTTAAATAATCCTTTATTATTATTATAGACGTATGTACGCGGCTGCGCCCGCGTTAGTAATGCTCTCACTGCGTTTTATATTTCTTTTAGTACTAAAATAAAGAAAAGTATTTCTCATAAATTCAAACACTTGCCCATAAAACTGTGCGTTTGATTCGGATTTTATTCAATTTTGATATGAGTGTTAATTTTTTTACGCGGAACCGTAATTAATTTCGAAAATGAGTAACTTCAGCTATCTACCAAAAAATCCCATTAAAATCAGTCACGTGTGTAGATATACATTCATACCTATATAGTAAAAAAAAATTCACATTACAAACAGACACTACGATTGTATTTATTATTATAGATCGCTAAGTTAAGTTCCATTTATAAATTTCCAATGACTAAAGTTTTTTTCCTATTGTTCCCTTAAATATCACGGTTCTTAAATAACCGTTCCGCTGTTAATGTTTAGAACTGGTATAAATATCTAAAATCTAAAGATTTAGGTATTTTGCGATTGTGTTTTTTTTTGCGCAACTGTTTTAAATTTAACAAGCACATAGTTTTTCCTACGTAATTAAGGCGAAGTGTCGAGCAGTACAAAAATCCCTTATTAGTCTACACTACTAGTGTAGTATGTTTCCACACTCAATATATAAAAGGAAAATTGGGGTTCTTCAACCATTACCTCAAAACTACTGAAAGTATCGGGTTGGGATTACTACCATTCGACGCGGAATATTTCGGATTCCACAGACTCTTTTTCATTTTTTTTTTTTTTTCGATTTACTCTTATGTACATATTCAAAATCAAAATCAAAATTTATTTATTCAATTTAGGCCCTAAGAAGGCGCTTATGAACGTCTAAAACACTACCACCGGTTCGGAAAACAACCCAGTCGAGAAGAGCGCAGGCAAGGAACTCGATCTGGTTCTTTATTTTTCATAAATATAATATATATAATTTTTTTTTTCATATAAAAAACTATACAAATCGTAGTTTTTTAGTGGAAGCACAGAGATGTGGGTTAATTCCAGACATCACTATCGTTCACGTAATGATCCACCCTGTAATAACCTTTTGAGATTAAAACTTGTTTAATTATTGTTAGGATAACTATTCGTATAGTTTGTTTATATACGTAATAAGTAGTATGAAACTGTAATAGAATTTACGTATACATTTCTAAACCGAAACCGGAAAATAGATAAACGGAAGTGTAGTTAATTTTAGATTTAATCTATAAGCAATGTAAGAATTAATCAATAATCAATGTAAGAATTTTCTATATTTTTAAAAACGTATTTTAGAACGTCTACATATTTTGTTTGTTAAGAATATTATTAACAGGTATTGCATGCGTTACAAATATAATTAGTCGCCCATCGGGTATTTAAGGGAGTCATTATCGAGACGTGGCACGGATAACACACAGAGTGTTAGTTACCATTGTACGATACATGGCCAAATATACGTTTCAAACAGATTGATATACGCGTAATTACTGCACCCTGACCTGTCCCTACAATATTTTCCGCGCAGATAAAAGCAAAAGACTATCATTTATCTTCAATAATTTGTTTGTTTTTTTTAGGTACGCAGTGAAGAATAAATGAAATGCGGGCGGAGCCGTGGGACACGTGCCAGCTAGTAATAGGATATAGCAAAAATGAGACACCTGTATTATTAAATTAATTAATTACTTAAAATTTACTAATTACCTTGTTTCCACAGTCTCGCATGTCGCCTGACTGCCGTCCCTTTCGAGGCTCTGGCACAAGTTTGTAGATGACGAAGAAATGCATACTTTGTCTGTAACGTAACACACGCTTATAAGAACAACAATATCTGTGAACAGCTAGTTACCAATGGGAGATACTACGATACTAATAAAGCAGTAAAATATTCAAAGATGCAACAATATAGAATAAAAAAGAAAACACGTTTTTTTATTTACATTTTTACGTTACATATGAAAATTTGAAAACATTAATAAGTGATATATTTATTCAAAAAGTACATGAATTTATACACAAAAAATTTAAAATTTAAATAAAATAAAATACTATAAATAATGAATGCCGTCCAGCTCGCCGCCAGACGGGAAGGTTCCCAGGAGGCTGGCCATATTGCCACGTTGGATGGCAATGCTAATTCGCTGTGCCAAATATTGGCCAGCCCTCTGGTCGCGAGACGTGTCGACTAGACGACCCGCGAGATCCTTAAAAAGGCTATGAGCACTCGGGCCCCACGGTCCCAGAGTTTCGACCCCGAACGGGACAAATATGTAACTCCCACCAAGGGTAGCATATTTGCGCCGCTTGAGATCCTCCGCTGATGTTACTGATTAATAAGTTACTTATCTGTTTGCGTTTTTTGTATTAAAAAGTAATTAATGATTTTTATTAGTTAGTTTTTATTTTTATTAGTTTATGAATAATCGGAAGAGGTTGCGTGGGTAGCTCCCACATAAGATGGAGCGACGACCTGGCGAAGGACGCTGGATGCGGGTGGTGCAAGACCGGTCGTCGTGGAGATCTTTGGGGGAGACCTATGTCCAGAAGTGGACGTCTTTCAGTTGAATGGATGGATGAATAACCATAAACCCTTAGTACATTTTTTTGTAATTACATAATTAGAAATTTTCTTTATTTAAAAATTTATATTTTATGCAATTGTTTTGTTTTACAGTCCCCAAAGTCGACATTAATGCCATGAAAATTGATTTTTCGACAACTTGTTGTTATAAAAAATAGTTTTTTTTCTACTTAGACAAAAGCTTGACTAAAACATATTATATATAAAAGATTTTTTGAAAAAGTATTTAAGGGTAAAAACATCATCGACATCCATTGCGTAATTTACAAAGATCTACCAGATAAGAACACAGACAAATGCGGAAAGCGAGACTTTATTATATACTGTGCCTAGATAGGAGCGAAGCCGCGGTCATAGTGTGTTATAAAACAACGCCCTAGTAACCTTTTTATACATTCAATTTATAACATTATCATAGCTAGCTGTTGTCATATGACTTTGAATTATTATCTATATATTTTTATTGATAAGAGATAATGGTAAGGCGAGCCGGTGATTCACATAACTACATTAAATGTTATCATTATAGGAAAATGTAAAGTTTAGTCAAGTTAAAACGTATCATGTTACAATAGTTCTTGAGTTATAAGCCAATTAACCAACAGGTAAAGGGTACGTTGCCAATCACAACACTCAAGGAGAAACGCCAAATTTAATACCACTGACGATTTAGTAAAGGAACTGGTATCAATTCCTAAAAACAACTTGTGCTATCCTAATGAGAAAATATCGGTTACTAGGATTTTGGAAGGATATCTTCTAATCTTCGACCACCATACATAAATTGAAAAATTGTAACAAAGTACATGACGGTTTGAAACGGCATCTGCTTTAGACCAAGTAAAATCCTTTACAAGCTTCCAATAAAATCAGAACACACCAATTTAATCCACCATTTTGGAGTCACATCGTAACTTCATATCAAATGAGGTTGTCGTCAAAGCGTTAAGCCTAAACAGAAAAACTAATTCCAATAAAATCGCTGAGTAATACGACTAACTTATGTATGAATTAATGGTGCAAGACATAGTCCAGAAAAACGAATTTACAAGCAATGCCAAAGCAGTCCCTACTTTTTGGACAAATAAGTGAAGAAAGACAACGTGGGTTTATGTGATTAAACCCCACTTTCGCTACCCGACAAGGGTAGGGTATCTTATGGAAGATTTCCCCGCGCAAAAAAATATCCAGAAACAACTCCTCAACGAAACATTGATATAGCAAAACGTTAGGTTGTACTATCAGATAATATATTTGATGAAGTCATCGTACAGTAAATATACGATACCGATGTGTATAATTCTGAGAATCAATAAACTGAAATGACGTTAGGAAAGTCACGTCCGTCTAAAGATGAGCAGACGCCCGAATAAATGAAGAATCGAGTTGAGACCGTATCATCTTCACTTGGTGGGGCATTTATAAATAATGCCTGCCTGGGTGCCTATCACCCTTAAGTTTAAAAAAAAACCTGTCGCCAAATACTAATAGGTGTATTCCGGTAGCATCACTTCAGAACCAGTTCCTCTAGCCTGAGTGAGTTTACCATCCTGGATCACATCGCCACTTAACATCAAGTGAAATTGTAATCAAAGCACTGAGCCTATAACGCGTAAAAAGCATATTAATGATGAAAATGTATTTAAAAAAGACTATTATAATACTAAAAGTTATGTAAACATTGTCAGATTTTACTGGTAATAAACCCCGTAGGTTTTCGTACCCAATTGTACTGCGACTACCATACACATTGCGAAAAACACACTAAAGTGCTTCATTCATCGTGTCGTATTTATTCTTGGACTATATTTTATTTAACACCGGTTGAAGTGCTCTCATTTTTCAGAGATTTAACAAAAAAAACAACCAAGCAAAAACACTCGCATACACTGACACACGTGTCATTCCAGCTACTGCTAATTCTAAGGACTGTATAAGATTTACTGCCTGATCACAGAACTTGATTGGACCTATTTGACCTACCTGTGGTCTATGTTTGCTCCATAAAATATTTTAGATTACGGTGCGTTTGCATGTACATGCGGAAATCCGTAAAAAAAATAAAAGTATAAAATATTGACTTCTTAAAATGCAACTCAAATGGCGTTAGATATGCTGATGACAGGCGGAGCAGATGAGACTCAGGAAGGTAGACCGCTGGTGAGATAGATCAACGATAACGCAAAACTAGTCCACAGTATCGGCACAAGACATGATTACTCATAGCGTAAAAGAGGGGCAGCTTATACTCTGCAGCGGGCTAGAAATATTGTCCATAAAACTGGCATAAAACAATAATGAATTGGGTAAAAGAGAGGAGGCTTATACCTGGGTATTCTGGAAGTGGGATGACAAAAGCTGTTCATAGAAATTTTCACCAGCTTATCAACCGATTTCAAAATTATTTACTATGAGCTTGAGTTATGTTCGTATTTCGACAACAAGACAAACTAATTCTTCTAAACCAATTTTAAAGAGTGGTATAAAATAAACCGCAAATCATCCATATATTTTATATAATTGATAATGACACCTGTGAAATTTTTAAAAAGCTTCAATAATGTTATCTTTGTTTATGGGTAACGTTAGAATTAACTAAACGAAACCAGTTTTATAATCAGTTTATAAATGGCATAAACGCTACTGCCCCAAATAGTTTAGATATAATAAGCCCATATCCGCTATGCTTAAATTAGATTTCATAAAGTTTAATTATGCTGAAAGATTAGGTGATGAATTAGATGAAGCAAGTGAATACCGTTTGATTGGTGCACTCGCACTAATGGACAGTGGCGTTATTGCGTTTACACACCTCAAATATAAGCTAATGAGATAATAAAATTACATAATACTTACAATTTTGTGCCGAAACAAATCCGATCACAGATAAAATTAAAGCGAACGCCTTTAACTCCATTTTTTATTCACTAAGTCTTTTTAATATATTTAAAAAAAAATCACACAGTAGGACTATTAAGTCCCACAGAAAGGCCACACCCTGGTCAATAAATCTCTTTGGACTCGACTGATGCCTTCGATAACTTATCCCTCAATGTAAACCGCATTCGAAACGATTCTATAATGTTTGCCGTGATATCTTATCGCTGTATTTCAAAATTCAGTGTAAAGGTATATATATATATACATGTGATATAATGCAAACTGATAATATGATAACGGTGCGTCAGACGTCGGCCTCCGGTGTACCGCAGGGTATTATATTGGCGCCATAATTTTCGAACAACGAAATGTTTATTTGAACTTTTATTTATTTAAATATCCTTTTTTTTAACTTGAAGCAGTAATATGGTCGGATAACACCTCAAAGGACGTAGGTTAGAATCCAGCTATCCTATACTAAAATAAACTTAAGCTTTCATTGAAGGAAGACATCATGAGGAAACCATAGCATATTGGTAGAGCATAAACGACTGGCTAGCTACAACTTTGAAGATTAATATCTTGTTGCTTAACACATCTGTAGCTATATAGCTATGCTCAATGCTTAGGGTGTTTACTATATTGGATCATACGGACTACATATTCTCAAGGAAGATTTACATAATAACTATTATTCTAAATTATTAGGTAATTTATCCGAATTATATTTTGGTATCAGTGGATAAAATAATACATTGCTTACCGTAGGCTTAGTCTTAAATGATACATCAAAATCGTGTACTACAAGTAATGAATTATTCAAAAAAACGCTAGAGAAAATGTTACGAAATAATAGCTTTATCTCCTAGAACTGATTAAATTTAATTAAGAAACTCTTTTTCGGAATAGAAGCTAGTTTTGTTAAACATAAAACGGATGTAAAAAAGGATGAAGAAAGACGTCACAATCGACCTTTACATCATGATGCATTTCTTCTACAAATTCCGTTACTGATAATACGATATATCACATTTGCCGTATTACTACTATTAATACAGAAAATTGTGTATTTTTTTTTCTCTGTAAAATATGTAACGTTATCAGATAATGATAGTTCTAGGAAACCGCAGTATCGATCGGGCAAGTATTTTATTTAGTTCGCTGATAACAATGCTGGGTAGGGTACTTGCTGTTGACGTTACAATCGTAATTTGACTATGCTTTTTAATGTTTGGGATTTTTTTAATTGATTTGATCAAGTTTAGGAATGAGGACACAGAAGAACCAATAAAAAGGTTGTAAAATATAAATAAGTGTGGGAGTGATTTCTTTGCTGTGACACCGGGAATTTATTCTGTGAAGCATGAATTGTTTTCTTGATATTTTCTTTAATTGAAATGATGGTTAGACCTATTTGTTACGGTCACAACCTAAGCATCCGGTGACGGGCTGAAAAGGCTAATGTAATGATAATTGTGTACAAATTATTTTAATAATAAATGTCATTTAGTTTTATATAAGTGAATAGCTAAAATGTAACAGACATTGTCGGAAGAATGACCAAAGTTAAATGGCAGTCAATGGGGCAAATTGTTTGGAGAACCGATGCTCATTAGGGCCAACGGGTTCTGAAATGGTTACCACGTACCTGAAAACGAAGCATGCTTAGACCTTTGATAGAATCCACTGGATACGAGTGGTACAATAGTAGTTGTAGCGGAGCTCCTTGGAATAGGCCTATCTCCAGCGGTGGACATATTTTGGCTGAAATAATGATAATAATAAGATTTTCTGTAGCCTTATGGCTAATATTCTAAAACAAATTCCTGTGTCCTGAAAAGACGATGTGCTATTTCCAATTCGTAAAAGTTTTTTATACTGTAATAGGCTCAATGTTTTGAGTGGTTCAGGACAGTAAATATATAAGCCTAGGTTCTGGCTCTCAAGTAATATTACTGAAGCTGATAGATTGTCAAACCCGAGGGCAAACTAAGCAGGTAACGAAAAAATATCTTACACCATCTTACACATTACCAATTTTTTTTCATTGAAAGCACAATCTCATTATAAATTAGGAGAGGATACGCACCTAAGTTTGTATATCGATGCGGATTCCGACCAGTAGTAAATGAAATAAAAAGCTAATTTAGCTAAACTGTCAGATTCCTCATTACCGTTCATTTCAACATGTGAAGGAATCCATTGAATTTTCAACAAATTTTTCCTAAGTAAATTTTTAAGTCCTCCATAAAAATGAAGTTACGAGCTACTATTCCCTATGAAACGAGGATGACTTTGCTATTTCTTTTCAACCTAACCTAACCTGAACCTAATCCGATTCTAACAATACCCTAACTGTCTACTAAACAATTTCTAACAATTATACAATTAAATGGGAAAATCATTGTCACTCTACATCAAACCGGGCTTGATATCACGTCATTATAAAATGGCGGCTACGTATTACTCCTCTAGTTTTGTATTGATTATCAAATTGGGGAAAGGTAGATATATATTTTCCGAATAAACTGTGATCTGAACACGTATGATAATCTTTATTTCTTCGTAATTATAATCTAGCGACGAGATTTGTTGAGGATTTTGTACTCAACAACTCTCATAATGTCTATACTAATAAATAAAATACAATTGTCTGTTTTTTTTTTTTTTTTTAATGTCCCCTCCAATTTTCCCCTGGCATGACCAGGGACCTTGTTATTACGTCTCATTTTATGTGTGATCTATTATTGTTTTTTGTATCATGTTCTTTTGCTTAGGTTTTTCTTTTTATATCACATCACTTTTATCTTTCTTAAAATCTAAACAATATAATCGACTTATCTAGGTTAATGCTAAACAACAATGTCAAATTTCTTATAATTATAGTATTCATGTCAAAACAATTAAAACAATTAAGACAATTAAACAATTAAAACAATTAAAATTTGGGCAGTAGATATTATAATAATTTAAACTAATAACTTACTACCCAGTCAATAATAAAATTAAAATTATAATTAAAATTAAAAAATTTCATATTTAAAATGAAATTCAATAATTATTTACAATTGTCTGTTTGTAACGTCAAATTATTTATTATTTTACTAATAAGATATGAATGTATGTAACGGTTGTTGAAACTTTACAATAGCTCAGTGATTAAAAAGATATGCGTAAGACGAAGTTAAACTAAAAAATATGATCTTGTAATTTTCATTGTATCTGTATTCATTTTTTTTTTGTTCTTGACGTAACATGTTATTTTTCACATACATTTCTTTTTTTGAATCTAAATACTATAATAAGGTTCAACATAATTTTTTTATATAAACTTTTTAATACAATACATATTTTGTCACTAACAACGACACCCTTATAAGAAATACAATTTTTAAAATTTTTGCCGGTCAGTCTGTTTGTATCGGGTAATCTCTTGAACGGTCGGACCGATTTTGACAGGACTTTTTTTGGTAGATAGCTGAAATTACGTCGCGTAACTCACGGTACCTGTTTTTGTTTTTCGAAAATAGTTAGAGTTCCGTATACTTACTTTACAAAAATAACAAACCATATTACGCATTGAAAATTTATATGAAACACGGGCGCAGCCGCGGGAACATAGCTAGTTTACAAATATAGTTTGATCCAAAGAAAGCGAGATATTTTAAATTACTCAGAGACATAAACTAACTCTTTTATAACCAATAACTTCAATTCAAAGCTTAGGTTTCTAGAATGAGTTTTCATAGATTTATGTTTTGTGAATTATGACTTAAAATGTATTATTCTTCCAACTAGCTAACGCTGTTGACCGGACGAGCCTTTACAGCATCACCGTGACTCTGGGAGCGAGTGCTGAAAGCACCCACCGCAATAAGGTAACTAGCACAAGGGCACCAAAGCGGTATGAATCGGCTCGGCCGTTACCTGAGTGTAAAAACTCCCGTGGAATCTTAATCCTAGCTAAACCCTACATTTTTTATTTATTAATAATCATAAAAAAAGGTTCCTTACAGGAGCTATGTACCTGCGTGTTATGTGCAGGAGTGTGTATGCAGTGTTGTGCGTGTAATGCTCAATGCATGGGCAGTGTCACTGTATCGCGCTGGTAGCGGCGTCAAGAGCCTCCCCAGTCGGGGAACGGAGCACATCTTGGGCTGCCACCGGAGGGGGACCCGGAGAGTGTGTGAGGCCAATATTCTAATATAAATGCTAGTTTTTATTATTAATTTATCTACATAACTAATTTAACACAACACGTCACATTAGCATGTCGGTGACGCGAACACGTTAAGTCTTGCCACTATCAAATATTCCTCAACGCGGCTAAAGAAGTATTTACTTCAAAAATACGATTAAATGGACAGTTATGGTAAGTACCCAAAAAAAATTTAAGGCCAAATAATAATGACCATGAAAATTTTTATTTTCCAATGATTATTTTAAAACTATAATTACGCAGTGAAGAAATGTGAGGAATAGATAAATATTCTGAAATACGGGCGGAGCCGTGGGTACACAGCTAGCAATATAATTATCATTATCATTGTTTATCATTATTACTATGGCTATCAAACACCGGAAGACGTAGCGTGGGTAGGCCCCCCACAAGATGGATCGAAGACCTGGTGAAGTTCGCGGGAATCTGCTGGATGAGGGTGGCGCAAGGCTGGTTATCGTGGAGATCTTTGGAGGAGACCTATGTCCAGCAGTGGACGTCTTTCGGTTGAATGAATGGATGGATCATTATTTTGACCTGCAAAGTGGATTCTAGAGTAAAATATTTAAACTATTCGTCACTACGTAATAAATCATTGTTTTTCATAGAAATTGATGAAAGTTTCCATTCTTAGTGATGATTCATTATAATTACCTATAAAACACTCACTAGGTATGTTATCCGTTACTTACACGTGATGATTCAGTGCTTATGTCGTCGGCACACCACCCTGGATGATGTCTATTCGAATCTTATAACGAACCTTTTTTTTATTAACGTGGGAAATGCATTTACGGGAGTAAAATCTCCCGGATTAGAGATGTTAGGTAGGTGTCACGGTACCATCCGCCGCCTTTCTGGGGAGCGACACGGGATTAGTGTAGCACCCGCGTCGCCACAGCGGCAAGTCCAAAGACCGGACCTACTTTTGACTTCCGTCCAAGCGAGGACAGCCATATACTAGCTGCCTCCTACCCTTCTCCAATCGCTAACCAAAGAGCCCTCAACTTTCTCTGCCATGCATTTTTGTCTTTCAGGAAGAGAGGGGAGCAGAGCCACCCGATTAACTGAAGGAGGCGAGAAAAGCACAGACGTAGGTGCTATGCCATTCTGCCTCTAGCTCTCTGCAGTAGGACCTACATATGTATCTGCGTGTTGCGTGCAGGAGTGTGTGTGCGGTGTTGTGTGTGTGTAGTGCTCAATACATAGTCAGCATCGCGCTGGCAGTTTCGCAGGCGTGGGCGCTGGCACGCATATTTCATCGGTTAATAGGAAAAGATCATATTTTCGCACGAGATTTTACCTTCGGGGTCGGTAAGGACATTTCGCGGCCTCCGAAACGATTTCGGAGCTAACGGGTCTGTGGAGTACGCGATTGCTCTCGCTATGAGCGGATTCGGGTGTGTCTCTGCGCAATCGAAAAAGGCGCGACACTGGGATTTGATTACGCAATCGTGTAAATCCATATTCCTCTGATACCATCGGGCACCTACGGCTCTCCTCGTGAAGCTGTTCTGAACCACTTGGAAGGAAGCGAGATCTGTGTATGCGAAGGCAGGGGCGCAGTACGTAAGAATGGGCCTAACTACTGTTTTATACAGAATAATCTAATGGCGGAGGGTCATCTTACTCGAGGAGTTGTAAAGGGAATAAAGACATATCAGAACCACGATGGCCCGGTTCCTGACTTTCGCAATGTCAGGTTGGAAAGTCATATTGACGTCTAGTGATCGAGATTGTGGTAAAATGGTAAAAAAGACAATTTTTTGTAACACCTCAGAATTCATTTAGCGCGTTAATATTTTGCAATTCGTTTCATGTTCACACAATAACTGAGATGTATCATGTAAGATGACACAAATATTAAAGACTTATTGTGGAATAAGATAGCTGGATTCGTTCTTACGTCCTTTGATGCGGAATCAGACCACAATTTAAACTGCACCAACATTCAAATTGCAATAAGCATACATAATTTCGTTGTAGCATTGTTTGAAGATTGTTTGAAACTGGCTAAGAATAGTACCACCACATATCTTCCCGTGGGTGTCCTAAAAGAAGACTAAGGGCATTGGCACCAGCAACCTCCGAGTACCACAAACTCCTACAGCGATCGCCAATCCGCCTGCCAAGCGTGGCGAATAAGGTAATTCCCACCTTTTGGGGGAGACCTATGTCCAGCAGAATCAAATAATTGCATGAAAATTAGAGAAATAAAACAAATAGAGGATTAAAAAGTTTGTATTCATAACTGTAATAATTTATAAAGGACAAAACAAGGTAATTCGCCAATAAAGCGGCTACGCGGCTACCTCCGCCTGACACGGTACCGGCGATCACAGCGGCGACAGCGCTTAAACTTCCCCGATCGGGACCGGCACCGCCATTGATAGCTGTCCACAAACGTAACACTATAATAAAAGTCTACATTAGTGTTGCCACTAATAAAATCATTACTGTCATTGCTCATGTTTCTTTTAAGTTTCAGCTATTTATTTCACGAACGGCCGCCTACCTGATGTCAATCATCCTTGGGGATGCTATTTTTGGTGGTTAAACCGCCACTTACAGTCCGAGGGTAGATGTATGCCCATGTTTTTCCTTCTGACGCTTCTTACGACACCCCACGGGATAGGATAAGGGGTGGTGGTATTCTAGAGCCGCCACGCACACGGTATATAAAATAAATAAAAATTAAAAAAAAAACCAAAACGAGTCTTTTGCACATTCTTCTCGATGACTGAATTGTTTTACGAACCCGTGGTAGTATTTTGACGTTCATAAGCGATTTATCAGGGACTAAATGGCTTTTTGTTTTATATTAACAATTTTTTTTAAATCACCACATGAATGATCGAGGGATTGCCAAAAAGATGTACACAAAAGATATTTTAAAAAACTGGTATTATAACATAACGTCATGCCTATCTCCCGTAAGGGTGGGCAGAGATTACATCCTTCAACCTGCTATGATCCTGACAAGTCATTCGCTTCCTCTACTTTCATGAGCACCTTCATACATGCTCTTCGGTTACGGGTACATTAGGCCGCGGTCTTTCTTGAGAACATTCTCGATACGGTCGAGGTACGAACGCCTAGGACGAGTCTTACCAGCTTGCCCACTCACACTCGCCTTGTAAATTTGTTTCGTTAATCTTCTGTCATCCATCCTCACCACGTACCAGCCAATTAAGCATTCCTTGGTCTATCTTTGTCACTACATCCTCTGCCACACCACAACATTCCCTTATCACACTATTCCATACTTTATCTATCATTCTGATAGTATAAAAATAGTCTCTCTAATTTTTCGATTTGAAACGTCTCTGGCACTCTTTGGCACTAACACCGGCGAGACGCTCTCTCATGCCGTCATGCTGTTTCTTCATCGTTTCTCTGTGACTCTTTTTTAATTATTATTAAATAAAATATGTAGAGCTTAGCTAGGTTTAAAATTTGGCGGACTTTTTACACCCCGTTAACGACCAAATAGAAGTTCGTACCACTTTGGTAACCCTTGTGCTGGTTACCACTTGCGGCTGAGTGCCTTCAGCACTCGCCCCCAAAGCTGTAAAGACCATTCCGGTCAACAGCGTCAGCTAGTTAGAGGAAAAAAACGTTTCTCTGTGTGTATTGCCCGAGTCTTTCTATTCGACTATAGTATGACTACAACCAACCTATACCATAACAAAGAGACAGGCATCTCTTCAAACCTTTTATAATGTGTAAGAATATCATCTGAAGACGTCCACTGCTAGGCATAGTCCGCCCTCAAGGCACTCCATGACGAGCGGCTATACTCTATCAATTTGAAAGGGAGTGGGAGGCTTCGGTAAATTACCGCATTGCACGCTTTTTTCAAAATTATTTTAATTACCTACCTGTTTTTTTAATTTCATTGTCTAGACGTTTAAAGTGAGAAGTTAGTAATTTATTTAAACCTTTCATAAAAATTGCCTATTTTAACCGATTTGTCAATTCGACGTGTACTATTTTTTTTCTAACCTAGCTAATGCTGTGGACTGGAAGGGCCTTTACAGTTTCACTGAACTTTGTGGGCGAGTGCTGAAGGCACTCAGCAACAAAAAGGTAGCTAGCACAAGGGTTCGAACCTCGGCTTGGCCGCTACCCGAGTGTGAAAACTCCCGCGGAATTTCGATCCTAGCTAATCCCTACATTTTTTATTTAACATAAAAAATGGAAATGGAAAATTACAGGAGAACAAATGTGCAAGATTTTGGGGGGGGGGCGGAGGGCAATGACCTCTACGACCTCCACTTTGAACCGACACTGATGATATTTGAGTTCGGCAATTCTTCGGGTCAATATCGGTTACTTTAGTTGTAAGATGAGAGGATATATAGTGAAGTTAATAGTTACCGCGACCGACGACCGCAGGAACGTCTTCGGCTGCGTCGTCGACGACTGCCGCACGAGCGTCGCCGGCGACAGCAAGCCTGGCGGACGCGATACCTCCTGTCGCAGCTCCGGCACCGCTTGAACCTGCCACTTTTACTGCGGCAGCGACTTTACAAACCAACATTTGAATGTATTTATATAGTGACGGCAATCTCACTTGATGACGTGTGGTGCCGGCTAAGAATAGTACCAATAGTAAGAATAATATGTGTCGTGAAAGACGACTAAGGGATAATGATAGGATAAGAAAATAGAAGGAATAAAGGATAACCACGCTAAACCTAGAGGTACTTGCTCTCAAGTGATCCTGCTGGGTAAAACCTATAAGTTCTCATTTTTTTTTTTTTTTTTTTTTTTCCTGCCTAGCTAATGCTGTTGACCGGAAGGGCCTTTACAGCTTCACCGAACTTTGTGGGCGAGTGCTGAAGGCACTCAGCCGCATAAGGTAGCTAGCTCAAGGGTTCGAACCTCGGCTTGGCCGCTACCTGACTATGAAAACTCCCGCGGAATTTTTATCCTAGCTAAACCCTACATTTTTTTATTCTTTATTTACATGTTATGTTATGCATGAGTGTGTATGCAGTGTTGTGCGTGTAATGCTCAATGCATGGGCAGTGTCACTGTATCGCGCTGGCGGCGACATCAAGAGCCTCCTTAGTTGGGGAACGAGGCACGTCTTGGGTCGCCGCAAGTTCTCGGCAATAGGTTTTCAAATTTGCGTGTGGTAGCTACCAAGGCGGGCATTATTAGAAAATGACCTACCCCCATGATTTGGTTTCCTCGCGATGTTTTCTTTCACAGGCTGATTTTTAGAGTTCGATAGGTGGATTTGAACTTACGTTCACTCACGCAATATCCGACCAAAGTAATATAGAGCCATGATTGACCAAACTATTATATATACCGTATACAAAGAGATTCGTATGTATAAACTATTGCGTCATCTCTTCTAACTCATACTTTGACTTCGGACATAAGCGTACACTGTTTGTCCAATATTTTCTTGAATAAAATGGAAAGTATTCAATCAATAAATCTCTTTATCCTCGTATATGGCGTTAAACGGCTGTTAATCGAAGACTTTCTACAATCTTGGGTCGTATTGTATCTTTTAACTAACATGCGCTAATGTAGACTCTACTCACGTTCTGCACATCCTGAAAAATAAATAAAGACATGCGATAAAGACTAATCAAACGATTATTCTCTCTATGCCGTAAATACGAACGTCTCCATAATGTATTGACGTTTTAGGAGGCGTCCAATTATTACGTGAGACATTTTTGACTCCCCCTCTCACGTGAGATTACGATATAACTCGAAAACCACAAAACCGATTCACATAATAATTTTTCTAAATCGTAGGTATATTCTCTGGTCAGATTTCAATATGTATTTTGTTATATTAAATTGTATCTACGAGTACAATAAATAAATAAATACATAACATAAGCTTACGCCTGTTATCCCCGAAGGGGTTAGGCAGAGGTGAAATAGCGAACTACACTACCCATATTTAGCCGAGCTTAGTTCCGTCCCAGGTGTGACACCCCTGTCGAGCCTGTCGCTATATCGGGCACAAATTCCAACTTCGGGATGATACTGAGTAGAAAAACCAAATACCACTTGACCCGACCCGGGGATCGAACCCGAGACCTCAGAACGGCAGTCGCACTTTGTCGCAATACAACTGTGCCACCGAGGCAGTAAATGTATAATAAACAAACATCGTAAGAATTAAGATTTTCGTGTTTCTTTTTTTTACATTACACAAAATTCATTCATACGAAGACGTAACATTTTTAAAATTAATTTTGAAAAAACAATAGTTATATTATTATTACGTACTTCTGTTTCCGACGTGGTTTGGCCATTTTTGATCTGTAATTATAAAACATCAAGTATATAAAACCTATACATATAATAAAAGGCTAACGAGACGAAATCTGTACATTGAAGGTATTCAAGAAAAAATACTATTCGGCGCTTCAGAATCGACTACAGAACATGTTTCGATAGTTTGTTAAAGAAATTTGTCCGTTTGCTGGATTGTTCGCCAATCACGCAAAAAACCACTGAACCGAATTCGATGAAAGTTAACAATGACATATATTGCATCCAGGGGGAGAACATAGGCTGTAAATTGTCCGAATTCCAAGCAGATAAAGCCCCGGGCACAGCTAGTATAATTATAAAAACGTCTCGTGACCAGAGAGCTGGCTTATTTCTCAGCCATGTTGTATGGCTTTCCTAGTGGCAACGATTTGGAAGGCATTTTATTTGTTAACTGATAATGTAATTAATTGTAGATAAATTTAATGTAATTATTATAACGTATGTTAATTACACACATAATATTTATTAATATATATAAATGAATATTTGCGTTTGTTTGTAATTTATGCGCTGCTATACCGTTGCAAAGCTTAGCTAACTAGGGTCCTAATACATTGCTTTCGACCAAGTTAAAAAAAAAAACAAACAAAATAATGTAACTTACTTATGTACGTATTATTGTATTAATCACAAGGGACTCATATCACAGTGAATTTTAACAAAAACACAAATAAATTAACATAAAAAATCATAAAATAAAGTTTACTCTACATGGCGATAAAAAATATTCGAATAGAAGGAAACATGACATTGATTGTTTTCGAAATTCGAACGTCAAGAAGTTTGTATTATTTTTCTTTTTTTGACACTCAATAGATAGAGCATGGAGTTTGCAATTGGTGTGTTATAATACTCTTTAAGAGTATTTAACGGCCTCTCAGTCTGTATGTAGCAGTTGTTTTCCCTGTTAGCAGCAGTTTCCCTTTTTTGTGTCAAGATTCGTAAATATGGTTGTAAAATATTGAAAACCGATCAAAGTTTCCACCTTTAATAATCGCATTTTTACATTACTATATTAAAATGGTCTTGACTGGGAACTATATGTTAATTTTACTTGTGTTTATGACTCTATATCATGTAATCTTGGTGGCGTTTTGTGTGATATAGTTTGGTTATCGTGTACAGGTTAAGTTTATTATAGAAGATAGCGGGTAACTTTTATTTTGAGGTACCGGCAAAGTTTAATGGAAAGTTCGAGCAGGATGGACCAGCGTTTCGTTGGAACTTGGTAACACTGATACAAAATTGAAAATACATCTTACCCGCATGACACTGGCACAAATTGTGTGTACACAGATGCCCATTATTGAAAAAGTTCTCTTTAGTGAAGCTTTTATTAGGTTTTTTTACAACCTGTACGGACAGCCGAATCAAGACTTATATTGGGCTCCCGCCGGAAAGAGGACCCTTTACAAAATCTTCTTTGAAATATTGTAAATATTTTTCATCCAATCGAAAAACGTCCACTGCTGGACATAGGTTTCCAAAGATCTCCACGAGGACCGGTCTTTTGCCACCCACATCCAGTGGATCCCCGGTACCTTCGTCGGTCCACCTTGTAGGGTGCCTTTTTTACACGTTATAGGCTTAGTGCATTGACCACAATCTATCCTGATGGTAAGTGATGATATGGTATGATGATATGATGGGAAACACACTAAGCCTAGAGGTACTGGTTCTCAAGTGATGCTGCCGGAACACATCTATTTGTTTTTGGCGAAAGGTTTTCAAGCTTAAGGGTAGTAGCTACTCAGGCGGACTTTGTTAGAAAATGCCCTACAACCATACCATGTTTTCCTCATGATGTTTTTCCTCACCAAAAGCTCCGGCTGATTTTAGACTTGGCTAGGTGGAATCGAATCCACATCTATTTAGCGGAATCCGGCCGCACTATCATCGCTTTCTTCACCCACGCTACGTCTTCCGGTGTGGTAGACATAGTGGGGACTGGGAGCCAGTTCATTATTGTACCGTTTATAAGAGGAGGTAGCCATAATTGGCACGATGGCTGGGGAGTTGTCGATCGCAATAAGTGTTTGTGGTACTCAGAGGATGCTTCTACCCATCCCCTGGTTAATCCCTTGGTCGTTTTTTACAACATGCACGTGAAGATATGGGGTGATGCTATTCTTAGCCGGCACCACACTGCTAGATAAATAAGTAACAACAATATAAAGTTTTAGCGAAAGAAAGAATTAATATGTGAGAAATTATCATTATTGGTAAAATTTAGCATGTTAAAATTTTTCTTGCAAGCTCGGTCCCCTTAAAATGTGGGGCTCCGGTAACTTTAATAAGACGGCTCTGCCTATAAATTTAGTATAAAATAAAGCCTCGTTCCATAATTGTCTGTCTGGTTAGCGATCGTCCATTAACCACGAAAAAATCACGTGTTTATAAGCAGCCCGTGACTTTGACTCACCGTTGCCAGGCAACGATTTCCAAAACAAATTTAATTTAAAACAAAACTATGCAAACCTAGAGGCTGCCTACAGAACTGAAAACTTAGTATAAAGTCTTTAAGGTTGAACATTCATAATTATTCATTGAAATTATTGACATAACCTAACATTTGTCTGGTTATTTCATCTGTTTGCGTTCCGAGCAATATTGTTACATTTTCACATAGTTTATTCATAATCAAAACATACGATAGGCTGTCTGTGTAAGTGCGTAAATTGTATTATTTGTCTCCGAGCGCCAGCACTTAAACACCATAGCATGTTGACGGTTGACGTCATAGCATTGGTAACGCGAATCAATAAGCTTTTTCCCCTTTTTTTTCGAGGGGAATTTATTTACGCACTAGCTGTCCAGCCCAACCCAAAGGGGACGAACGCCCGGGAAAGGCGAGAAGCGTCATCACTACCCACTAAAACCCCCCGGTTCCTCCCGCCACCTAGAGTGGGGCAATACGGGATGGCTTACGCATTCTACCGCGTTGCCCCAGTGAAGTTTATACCCCTACCGAGAATCCCTCAAGGCCGCTAAAGAAGTTATCACTTCAAAAAAACAAAAACCAAAAAACAGCAAAGGATAACAATAAAAAGAACTAAATTAATTTAAGTATCATTTTAATTTTTTTTTTTTTTCTTAATTATTCGATCGAGCGTATCTTTAAATTAAAGGAAATCATGCGTTATACAGACGTCTTACAGAAATATAAAAGCGCAAATTTTTTTCATATCTTTCACCTTAGGGACCGTCCAGTTATTACGCAAGCCTCAACGCAGGCCAGTAGCATTCGCTATGATTATTTTCAATGAGGGCAGAGTAAGCAGTTTACTTAAGTTTAGTTTTTCCTTCATCAAAATTATGCCAAAGCCAACGTGATACTTGGTCGACCCCTAAATACCACGTCATCGCGGACGTGTTTATATCACGATATGATACACAGGTCGTAGCGAACAATATCCTTACACATGGAATAAATAAAACGACCGAATGAAACCGCTATTGCTTAAAGTTTATTTTGTATCCCTTCGTTTCCGGGTCCTGTTCCATCTGGAAGTTGCTCGTCGAGAGGCCAAAGGGTTTCAGGATCATGTTCCCCAGATCCTTAAGTTTCCCCAGCATTTCGGTCTTGAGCTGTTCGTTCTTTCGCTCGATCAGCGGCGGGAGCCGTTCGACCGCCTTCAGCGCTTCTCCGTTGCTCGGATCGAGCTCTAGAACCCTCTTGAAGTCGGCTAAACTCTCGTCGTATTTCTCCTTGTATTCGTAACAGTGCGCCCTCCTGTAAAGATTAATCCGTTTCCTAATTACATCAACTATGTAGTTATATTATCAATACTAATAAATCAAATTAAAGTTTCTGTTTGTAATATATAAAATATTATTTTTTATCTATCTATTCAACCAAAAGACGTCCACTGCTGGGCATAGGTCTCCCACAAAGATCTCAACGACGACCGGCCTTGAGCGATCCAGCGGATTCCCGCGACCTACATCAGGTAGTCGAGAACCTTGTGGAGGGGGGGGGGGCTACCCACGCTTCGTCTTCCGGTGCGTGGTAACCATTCGAGAACCCGTTGGTTCCATCGGGCATCGGTTCTGCGAGCAATGTGCCCAACCCACTATCACTCAAGTTTAGCAATTCTTGAGGCAATGTCGATTACTTTGATTCTTCTGCGGATTTCCGCATTTTTAAAATATTTGTCTGTCTGTCTATTTGTACCGGGTAATCTCCGGAAAAGCTGGACGGATTTTGACGGGACTTTTTTAATAGATAGCTGAAGTTACTCCGGGTAACTTAGGGTACTTTTAATTTTCGAAAATAATTAGGGTTCCACGTAAAAAAATCAAAATGCAGTGAAGAATATATGAAACGCGGGAAAAGCCGCGGGGTCACAGCTAGTGGTGAATATAATCGTTATTAAGAAGATATAGTAAAAAAAATGTAAACAATTTTTTTTTTATATCACTAAACCTTGTCAATAGCTGCTACTACAGGAGAAAAAAAAATAAATCTATGGAAAACACTATGTGATAAATAGAGGAGGTTCTTGAACTGCTTTTTCTATAAAAGTTCACACTTAATTACGAAAGATATTATTTCATTAATTGCAATAATTCCTTTCAATATGTTCAATTTATCCATCCATCCATTTTTCCATTATTATTGAGTAATAACTACTAAAGACATACTGTAATTAAATTAATTTAATTACATACATTAATTTCCCTTTTCCCATTTTCATATGGGGCGGCGCAACATGACTTCCTCTTCCATTTCTCTCTTTTTAATATAAATTTTAATTTTTTTTAATTTTTAATTCATAATTATTTATATTAATTTTATTATTTAATTTATTTGATTATAAATATTTAAATAATATAACATAAATAAATATAATATAAATTAATTTAATTTTTAATAAAATTTAATTTTTAATTGTAATTAATAATTCAATACATTTAAAAAAAATTAAATATTCTACAGTCACATTTTAATATATATTCTGTTGTGTACGGCCAATATAAATATAACAAGCTATGATATTATTATTTGATATACCTTAGATATGCTTTCAAATATTTGTCATCGAGTTCTATGGCTTTTGTGCAGTCCTTTATTGCCTTTTCATAGTTTTGAAGTTTCATCTTAGCCGCACTCCTGTTACAGTATAGTATTGATCGTTGCTGCGTGAACTGTAGGGGGCATTTTCTTAATCCTAGAAAGAGTTACTCATATCTGTAAACTAGATGAATGTGACACGCACTGTTCAAGTGGTCTGTCAAAAGTATTTTCCACTATCTTATGACTGTAAATTCGTATGCGTTGACTTTAGAATTGTGTCGAGAGAGAAACTGTGTAACTGTGAGTCAACTGTTGCAGGTAAAGATATCGCCAATTTCTCTTTATGACTCACTAATAATCAAATCAAATCAAATCAAAATTTATTTATTCAATTTAGGCCCTAAGAAGGCGCTTATGAACGTCTAAAACACTACCACCGGTTCGGATAACAACCCAGTCGAGAAGAGCGCAGGCGAGAAACTCGATCTGGTTCTTTTTTTTTTCATAAATATAATATATATCATTTTTTTTGTCATATAAAAAACTATACAAATCGTAGTTTTAATAATGTTAGCGGGTGCGCACAGAGATGTGGGTTAATTCCAGACATCACTATCGTTCACGTAATAAGATTTAATCTATGCAAGGATGAAAATATATTTTGCCTAAATAAACACTTAATAGTAGGGCATAATCTTTTCTTGAAAAGAAACTAAGTAACCATGGAGACTGCCGACATAAGTGAAAACTTTGAAAAAGACCAACATAATAATTTTAGTAGTAATTGTTTTGTTTCGAAAAAAAATTAAGAATTTTGGAGAAAATATTTCATACTTGGCAACACAAGCTTAAGAATCTTCCCATAACACTTAACTCTCCTTTCCATCAGAGACAAATTATGAAACTTTCAATGTCATTGACAGCAGGTTGACAGCTAATGTCACATTTCATCAATAACGCGATTTATAACTTTTCCCCTACCAAGAATTACCTACCTTACCTACATCCCACTAAAGAAGTTTTTACTTTAAATCTAACTGTAGGAGAAAAGTAACAAAATCTGTTGTATAATTAACACTAGAGTTTAGCAAGATCTTATATACAAACATCCATTTGTATTTACAAAGAGATATTGATTTCAAACGGGAATGTACTAAGGGATGCACCTTAATCTTGCTTTACCACCCCGCAACTAAGCATAAATTCAAGATAACAGTTGAAGTCAAATAAAAATAAATTACAAACCTTCTGTGTACTTCTCTATACTCAGTTCATAATCGGCCACTAGAAATGCGTCATTCCCTTTTAATTTAAACTCTTCCGCTACGCTCCTTCTGTACTCTTTCTCTTCATCTGTCATATCAACCTCTGCATCTTTGAGTGACACTTCATCAACAGAGTCTGTATCACTGGAGTCACCTTCTTTAGCCTCATCCTCTGTGAAGTCATAATTCTTATCTACATGTGACTGTGAAGGAGCTGGAATTAAAAGTATTTCACCAAAATTACTTATAAACTTATCACACAGATCAACCAATAATAATGTAGTCTATATCTTGCAGTAGCATCCCAAGACATGCTTCTATTCCCAACTTTCATCACCGTTGCATCCACTGCAAGCGTCATTCATTAACACTGCATGAACTAGTAACGTACACGAGATATAATTTATTACAGCTATCAATAATTAAACTTGTCGTGAACAAAAGCAATGCGGAGCGGTCAGTTACCGGGCAGCGACTGGCTAACAAATAAATTACATGTAACTGCCCCACTATAAAACTATTCGACTTTGTACTTATAATACCTATAATTAGGCATGCACAAATACTTTGTGTTGCTCACAACAGCTCTAAATACAAGTTATTTATTTAAGCCCAAGTTTGTATTATTTTACTAATTTTTGTTAATGTTCCAACAAAGTGGGGAGCCATTTGTAAAGTGTTCCAAAGCAGATGTTGTGAGATATCAGAATTCACACTCACTATAATTATTTGAATATGTCGATTACCCATAAAAATGAGATAATAGAAAAACAATGGAAAGCTGGCGTAAACGCCAGGTTAATGCTCAAGAGGTGAAGTAACTTCCCATGTGTATAATAACCAAATTATATCACATAAAATGCTACTAAAATTAAATAATATAGAATCATTAACTGCAAGTTAATGTTGCTATTTTTTAATGAAAGCAATTTGCCAATTAATACCTAACTGTTGAGATTAAGTTGTACTTAGAAACAAAATCTCTATATTAAGTTTGGTTCAAAAAAAAAAACTACAGGCGATTTATAATACAGAATATGTCAAATATAGAATACAAAGGTATTCACCACTTTATTTCATAAACTAATAACATTATGTTATGAGGCATATTAGAACCTGTGCAGGATATGCCTCCTAGTGTCTTATAGCCACAGATAAAAAAAAACAAGCAGACTGTATTTACCTAAGCTTTGATAAAGTAACAAAAAATAGATAGTCCTTCTGTTGAATAAATAAAATATATCTTAATGAAGATATACTCAATGTTTTATTATTACCAATTACATGTATTTATGCCAAAAGTCATTACTTCTAGAACATGTACATTTTTTTCATATACATTTAAATATTATATATTTTTAAGTTTGTTCTTTACAGCCAGTATGTCGCCATGCCAATGAGGTAATGAGTTAACATGCTTCTTATCCAACAACTTCTAAAATCTATACTGTTATTTACATCTAGTTTAGTGACCACTGTTTTAAGTGTTGATTAGTGCTTATTTAATAACTGGTGACGGATAATGATCATGCTCATTTGAAATATGAACTATCAGAAACAATATTTCTGACTGTTCTGATTGGCAAAAAGACAGTTTTTTTATTCATTCACTTACTAAATACATCCTTGTATGTTTTTATTCTTCTGATCATTATTCACTATGTAAATCAATAAATCAGACAAACGATAAATGGCCTAAGGAGACCTACGCCTAAAAACTCGGTGAAATTATTACTGAATTAAAGGCTTACCTGTTTTTGGTGTGTCTCCAGAGCCCTGAGATTTAGAAGGTAACTCTGGACTATCAGTTTCAGAGCTTGTAAAATTGCCCTCAGAGTTTTCTATTGTTCCGAGCGATGATTTTAAATCTTTTGTAAGGTCATCAATAATATCTTCATTTGACGTTTGAGCGCTATTTTTTAGCCTCTCAGACATGGTAGTATACAAATTTTCGTCAAATAATTACAAAAACCCTTTAAAATAATGATAGAAAATTGTATTTACTGTGATAGATGAATTCACTTTTTTGACTAGTCTGGACTCTAGAAACTTCAAAATTGTCATTTTTGAAAACTAACCAGTATCGCCATACGTAAAAATTAATTGCCCTGTTTTAAACTGTATTATTTATCTCTGGTATTTTGGATATCGAACTGCCGTGTTTTGAAGTAAAAGTTAAAAAATTGTCATGTCTCATACTAATTTAGTTTATACCTATAGTTGTTGTAGAACTCATGCACTGAGAGTTCCGTACGAGATGCATAAAATAATGCTTATTACAAATTAAAAATAAATCTGATTGTATAACAATTGATTGGTTAGTCATAACATAAATGTTTTTTTTTTGTTGCTAACCTAGCTAATGCTGTTGACCGGAAGGGCCTTTACAGCTTCACCGTTACTTTGGGGCGTGTACTGAAGGCATTCGCCGCAAAAGGTAACTAGCACAAGGGCACCAAAGCGGTACAAACCACGGCTTGGCTGTAACCTGAGTGTGAAAACTCCTACGGAATTTTAATCTTAGCTAATCCCTACATTTTATATTTAACATAAAAAAGGTTCCCTACAGCACCTATGTACCTGCGTGTTGTGTTCAGGGCTGTGAATGCAGTATTGTGCGTGTAATGCTTGATGCATGTTCAGTGTCTTTGTATCGCGCTGGTAGCGGCGTGAAAAGCCTTCAAGGTTGGCGAACGGAGCACGTCTTGGGCCGCCACCGGTGTAGGACCCGAAGTGTGTGTGGTAGTTAAGTTAACCGCCTGTCCCCGGTGGCGGGAACGGTGGTTTCGCAGGCGTGGACGCTAGCACGCAAAATAAACGCGGTTGATGTATGAAGATCTTATTCATACGAGTGATATTATCATCGCGGTCAGTCAAGATGTTACGTGGTCGTCGCATCTTGGGGAGGGCGTTCGGGTTGAGTGAGTAGGAGACTACAGCCTTGTACTATGAAGGCAATAGGGTTTGTCTCTGCGAGTTCGAAGAAGGCGCGACACTGGGGTTTTAAAAACGGACTTGATGGTGGGCAGATCCAGATCCCTGTGTAAATCCACATTTCTATGGTACCATCTAGCGCCTATGGCTATCTTTACAAAACGATTCTGAATCTTTTGTAAAGGTACATTCTGGGAACTCACTTATATCAAAGATTCATATTTATTTTTTTCTTACAATCATATTTTGAGCTGTCTTTCATGTAATTTAGCATTCCTGTGGTTGACTTAAAAGTTGTACAATTTTATTGCGTTTATGGTAAAAGTGATTTTTTATTTCGTGATTTCGTTTGATCATATTTACGGTGCTAAAAATGATTTCACAGTCACTGTTACTGTGTAACAATGACAATATATTTAATACATATTTAATTAGATAGCCAAATTTAACTGTTTTGTTTTAGATGTGTTTAATAAGTTACTGCACTACTCGCGAAGTTGATCGCCGAGTTACGTTTACTGAGTCCGAAGTATGTATCCACACACTAGTGAAACCTCGCGACGAGCTTATGTTCTGTTTGCGCCTGTTACCTATAGATAATAGATTATGTTTAAGTGATAGCTGCTATTGCAATGTGCACTCTCGCTTCTTATAACTATGTGCGTGTTTTGTACATCTTTACAGCAGTTTTGACAGACGCCTTGTGTAGAAACTCAGGAAACTTTGAGTCTTTTGACTCGGACGCAAAAACCGACAATATCTGGAAGTAACCTGAGACAATGTTAAGCACCACGAAGCGAAACAAAGTGCTATTCACATTATCGTCCTCCCCCCCCCTGTGTCTTCTGCATATGAATGTCATGCTGCAAACTAACAACAGTATTCATTGCTATGCAGATGACAGCACCGCGGATGCCCTGTACACCGGCCGTGCCAACTTTTCTTGGGAACACGTCAACGAGTGCCGGATTAAACTTATGTGTGATGTCGGGGCTTTATTGGACCAAGTCTCAGAATGGGGGAGACTAAACTTAGCTCAACACTAAGAAGACACAAGTTTGCGTATTTACAGCTAAAAATAATCTCTTTGTCGCGTCTCTTCGGTTTGAATACGGTCCCTTAGGTACTTCACCCAGTCTCTGAATTCTTGGAGTTGACATGTCATCTCCATAAACCTCGGTGTGCTCAGTAGAGCGGGATAGTATTTTAACGTCGGACCATTCTCTTAAACTCTACAAAGCTCAGGTACGACCATATATGGAATACTGTTCTCAACTCTGGGCAGGGAACCCCAGTACCATCTTCTTCCATTCGAACACATCCAATGCAGAGCATCTTGTATTGTCAATAACCAAGTTCTTTCCGATCGACTTGATCCACTGGCATTGAGAAGAGACGTAGGATCTCTTTGCATTTCTATAGAATTTACCATGGGGAATGTTCCGAGGAATTGTTCGAATTAGTACCTGCTGCTGGATTTTCCCACCGTAAACGCGATATATATTTAAATTCCACCTTCACTATCTGGATGAATGGCGATCCACAGCGATGCGTTTTGCGCGGCATTTTTTGACTCGCACTACTATCTTGTGAAACTATCTTCCGTCAGCGGTATTTCCGGATCAATACGACTTGGAAACCTTTAAAAGGCCGGCAACGCATCTGAGATTCTTCTGGTGTTGTGGGTGTCCATGGGCGTCGGTGATCCCTTACCATCAAGTGACCCCCTTGCTGGTTTCCCTCATATTCCATTTAAAAAAAATTCTTTATTTTATCAATATTGAAAATGAAATTATAATAACGAGTTCCGTTGTTACCGGTTTTAATAATGTTATATGGCAGATTATTATTTTGATGAAGTTAAAACTCTAATAAAAGTATCTAATTAGACTTTTGATTTGTTGTAGATATTCATTTCAATCAATAGACCATAAATATTCCATTAATGTAAATACGATATCTGTGCTAAACAATATTTATCATATGACAAACACAGACTAATAATACTCCTACCTGAAATGACAATTGACATTGACACGTCAAGGGCGCGCGCGGAACGGATCGTAAACTTAACCTGAATTCGAGATGTAATATTTATTTATTGGCTTTTTATTATTTATTAGTTTTTGAAATTTGAATATATTAGCCAGGAGCACAGTGATTCAGCGTTTTTATCTCCCGACATCCAAAATGTTCAGAAGTTTAAAACGATTGTCGGGCTCAAACATACGCTATTTACTAAAATTTAACGGCTTAGGAAGTAGTTTTAGTAATTATAGAAACATTGTTCCCGTGTCAACTAGTAACCCGGCATTGAATAACGAAACGTAAGTATTATTTTCAGAAATTTATATGTCTTATGCAATAATTATATTTATTTCTTAATCTTGGCAAGAATAACAATTTTAATTGTTTATAGATCATTACCAAGGACTTACCTTGACTTTTAAAGGAATTATGATACGTAAACAATAACGAGGAGTAATTGTAAAATAAACTGTATGCTCCTTTCTAACCAATATCTTCCTTTCTATGTACATACAATTATTATGTTCATTATATTTCATGCAAAAATAAATTATATTGTCTTTACAAACCTTAGCACTGTTCCAAAAAGACTTCAGGAATATATTTGGTAACATATAAAGATATAAAAAATAGAACTTATAAATTTTTAAATACTGATTTTTTATGTCTGAGTAATAATATAAAAGAAATGGTGAAAAAATGTTATAATAAAGGGCAGTTCAATTTCAGACGCTTTTAATTTATAATACATGACCATAAATATATAATCATCATTCCCAAAGTTCTATCAGCACTTTTTTAAAAAAAAAATATACATGTATTTATTTCAATAAAAGGGTATTGTTTAGATTTTTAGTATTATCTTACATACAAACATAGCTATAACTGTTATTTGATTTGTGTAAATTTCAACAACAGTAGCATTATACCCAAATTTCATGATTGTTTTACCCTCCTACCCACCTCGTTCAACCTTGTCGCAGTTGGTCACATTTGTGAGACTCTTCCCTAAGGTTTTGTATGTATTTTATGATTTTACATCTAGAAATGATTAAATTGCCTTTGGAACAGTAGTTCTAAATCAGTTTTGTTTCTAAATCAAATATTTCGAAAACTTGACAAAACAAAAAACAATTGAATGAGCACTTACATATATGTAGATTTTATAATGTGGCATCACAATACTTATGACTCCAGCTCATTGTCATTAGGCGAACATGTGTTTCACAAAATACAATAGTCAACAGAATGTCCATATAGTATGAAAGCACATCCTTTCGTTATGGTTCATTTGTTCAAAGTCTGTTATCAAGTTTCTTCTTTTGTCTAGGTTTTTTTTTATTGGAAATAAAGCTAGAATGCCACAAATTTATAAAACTACACATATAATTAAACACCCTCATGTTATGTTATCTATATAAAAGGAAAATGGGGTTCCTTCAACACGCCATCACCTCAAAATTACTAAACATATTAGGATGGGTCTACTTCCATTCGATGCGGAATTGTTCATAGATGGTCTTAGGCTTTGAATTCCATTGACCCTTTCTCAACTTTTTTTCTGGTTACTTTAACCTCTTGAGCACTAACTTTACGTTTACGCCAGCTTTCCATTGTTTTCCTATTGTCTTATTTTTATGGGTAATCAACATATTAATGTAGATTTTTTTCCCCTAATAAAAACAGAAGAGTCTCATTTTTCTTCATTCATTTGTTTTTTTAGCTTAGGAATATATTTAAAACGCAGTAAAGAATATTTAAAACGTGGATGCAGCTGCGGGCACACAGTTAGTATCTGTCATCTCTGAAACTGACAAATGCTACTAGAAAACGATTATTTGGCTCATCTCTAGTTGTCACACTTCATCCGATAATGTGTGACGTAATTTATGGATGACCGCATATTAGCAGTGTAGTTTACCCATTTCAATAGTTAAAAAATATTAGCATCTGTGGAAATATATCACAGTCATTAGTAAATCCTTACAATATATTATTTAATTCACAGGGTAAAGGTAACTTTCGTTTTAAATGATGGTAAGCGACTGGAAACTGATGGCAAAATCGGTGACACACTTTTAGATGTTGTGGTTAACAATGACCTCAATATTGAAGGTTACGGTGCTTGCGAAGGTACTCTGACTTGTTCCACATGTCATGTCATACTTAAACAACAGGATTATGAAAGGTAACTTAGAGACACATTGTAAAGGATTTTAGCCTCTAATTAACTGTCCTGTGTGTACATATCCTGTCTAATAACTTGGACTGTATTTTATCTATGTCTATACTAATAATAAGTCTGAAATTTTGTCTGTACATTTAATTTTTGTTTCCAAATTTTCTGACATGGTGTCATATTAGGCCTTACTAATCTCGAATATGACCAATTTTTTTATGTCTGAATACCTTACCGTGTGTATGTCCGTATTTAATTCTATAAGATCTTGATTGATTTTGATGAAACTTTGTACATGGGAAGTATATGACAACAAGCAATTTAAAAAAGTACTTTATGAGTTTAAAATAATAGAATTGTTTTTAAAACTTTGAAAAAAAATGAATTAAGAAATAATGGCTAATAGGGATTGATACACTATAAAAATGGTCTGTATAGTTTTAAGAAATTGTAACAATATGAATTTTAAAAATGACAATTTTGTCTGTCTGCCCTTCTGTATGTTTAGATAAATCTTAATAAACTCGAAAAGGACTTGATTGATTTTAATGAAATTTAGTGTACGCATGTGTCCTTCAGTAACTGATAGGATATGGGAAACAATACCAAATCAGGACATCTCATATTTAACCCCTTGAGCACTAACATGGCGTTTCCGCCAGCTTTCCATTGTTTACCTATTGTCTTATTTTTATGGGTACTCAACACATGAATCAAGATAAAACATTGATAAAAGTGCAGTCAATTTCCTGAAATAGTAAATAAAAGAAATAGATTAATACGTATAGATTATATTTCTTCCCAGACTACCAGATGAACCAAGTGACGAAGAAAGAGATATGTTAGATCTAGCGTACGGCCTGACGGATACTTCTAGACTGGGTTGCCAGATCACACTAACCAAAGACCTAGATGGACTCGAAATCAAAGTTCCAGAGACAATCAACGACGTCAGAAGCTGATGACCGATATAAGACCAAAATCCATAGGATAATATAGTTATTTGTATTATAGATATGTTATGGGGTTAATGGGATTTAATTAATAGTGTTCTGTTCTGATTTTAAAATGTATAAATTACTGATTGGAATTTTCTAATAATCCCCGCCTGGGTAGCTACCACCCTCAAGTTTGTAAACCTGCCGCCAAATACCAATAGGTGTGTTTCGTCACTTGAGAACCAGTACCTATAGGCTTAGTGTCTGATAAGCTTTGAGTACGGATGGACGTACGTTTAAATCACCTTTACTATTCTTTTGAGTCAGAGCCACAGATAAGTGAACAAGGGAGATATGCCTTGAAATAATAAATGTTCGTGTTCTAACCTCTCCACGGTACATCTACCTATCTCACTAACACAACCACAAATACGTATGCCGTACTCATATTTTTCACGCACACTAATACTCAAATTTATAGCCGAAAGCTTGCTTAGCATTTGCTTAGCTCAAGCTTAGCATTTGCTCAGCTTAAGCTGAGCAAAGTCCAAGTCGTCATATTCGACGTATTACGGAAATCTCAGCTCCTTTTATTCGAGCTCGCCAAAATGACAGGCACTTCATCTGATGTTAAATTAATATGAGCTGAAACGTGTCACAATAGCGGTATTTCACCGTGTGTATGGTAGTGTCAATCTATATTGAATTATTAATTGATAATTATTCTTAAGATCCGGATTTTTTTTTTTTTGACGGGGGGAAATGCATCTACATACTACCCTTACCTATTGTATTAGTGAGACCGGAGTCCCCCAATACAATAGGTAATGGGGCACGGAGGGACGAACTCCGTGCCAGTGTGGGACTCGCCCGGGCGTGAAGCGCCCGGAAATACCCGCTAAAACCCCTCGGGGCCGTCCGCTGCATTTGGGATGGGGGCGACACGGGGTGGCATAAATTCGAAACCTAAGGTTACGCATTTGCTTAGAAAAGTTTGAACTAAGGTAAGTACTCTCTATAGATTTCACCCTAAGAATGTTACAAAAACACTATAAACTTACTAACTGACTGCATACGTGCAAAAGAAGGAGGCGCATAAGCTCGTACCTACAGGACTTTTTTTTTTTTTACGTGGTTGAAATCTGCTCGTTGAACGCCCGGACGTATGCCGAAAACCGAAGTTTTTTGCACACGTTGATCCTCGCCACAGACTGGGTGTCACCGAGGCACACCCCTCTGCGAGAGGCGCCCTCTTTGGTGCCCGTGTGCCAGGTTGGCCGTAACCGACTGACTAAACACTCCACGTCCCTAACCGGCGCAAAGATGCCAGGGCCTCCGGAAGCACATTATACATGTATTCTGCAGAGGCCCTGACAGCGCCATACCTCGCGGGAGGTCCGACGTCAAGTTATTTTACGAGGCTTGGCGACCTCGGCGGGCGCGCGGACGGCTGCGTCCGGTGCCCCGGCGTGAGACACGCCTCACTCGGTTGGGGTGCGCTGCCCGCTCCCTCTCCTGCTCTGCATCCTCCTTCGCGAGCATGATGGCTTCGCAACAGGAAGAGACAACCGCCCAAGCCCTAGAGCTGCCGACCATCGCCCTCACGAGCGACGGCAAGGAGAGGACCCTACCCACGTCGGACGCCAAGTCCCTGAAGGACTCCCTCCACGCGGGACACACGACCAACGTGTGCTCGACGTCGTCGACGACTCCGCCGGCACAGTGATTACAACACGGAGAGAGTTCCCTCCCTAGCGTACCTACAGGACTAGGGTAACTAGAGTAGGAACTCTTAATCGATATGAGAGTTTACTTTCTAGTGAATTACAGTTATATTTTATTATTTGCTTTATTATATAACAAATACGGTTCAATAAATCATAATTGTATGTGTCTGCACAAGGTCCGATATTCCAAGGTTGTCTAAATGCGTATCAGCAAACTAATACAGTATTTTTATAAAGATTTTGTAAGGTTTCTTTTAAGTCTTTATTCTTTTTCAATACCTGCTGCTTGATTTGTTTCGCAGTTTTTATATGTGCGATTTTTGCCGTTTAATTACATTCTCTTGTACAGAAATCAATTGACGTAGTTTCTGTTGTCGTGGTGTTTCGATTATTTCCTTGTTTTCTTGGTTATCTGCATGTTTCGATATGTTTCTTTCTCGTATTATTTCTCAATCTTCTCTATGTTTATGAATTATTTATTGACATAAACATAAAGTGACTGTATTTTAATACATTTTTGCAAAACAATTTTGAGTAGCGAAAAAATGATCTAATAAAAATTTATACAACAAATAAATGAATGTAATGAATACATGTATGGTCGTAAAAAATATCGACAGCTTCGATCATGGCCACATCTCTAATTCACGGATGCCGGCAGCGATCGCACCACGTACTTATCGCGTTACTGAGAGTATTGTATAACCAATCTTCCATTGCGCAGTTAGACCAGATGATTCACAAATCGTTTTGTACTAAGCCAGCGACCGTTTTTGTGCTATCGAAAATAAGTGACTCGGGGTATTTTTACGTTGTTCGAACTTCACGAAATAATGTTTTATTGATTATTAAACGATTAATGATAATATTTTAATACTTACGTGTGAAATGAGATACCATATTTCACCTAATTTAAACTAAAATCAGTGTATTTGCAAACAAACACAGAACAACGTGGCATTTTGTTAAAATTCAAGAGATGTCAAACGCTGCGCAGCATAATTTCGACTAAAGACAAAGAAATACATCAAGCCCATTTTAGGCAAGGTGTGTTCGCATTGAACAAGCCTTCCTGCAATATCTACCTTATTCACTTATCTGTGGTCAGAGTTTTCAGTGAAAAAAACACAATGAATAAATCTACTTATAGATAATTTAAGGATTATGTTTTTTTTTATTGTCTCCGTAGTATATTTTATATAATTAAATATTAATAATTGTTATGTTTTTAGTTGTTTTATTCGATTGTAATATTATATGGAATAAGTAAATAAATTTTATGCACTATTTTTAATTGTTTTTATTTTTCGACTTTTTTTTAAATTACTGTATTTGATTTTGATTATACGCTTTGATTATAATCTCACCTAATGTTAGGTGACGATGTGGTGCTAGATCTCAAGTTTTCAAATTCGATGGTGGTAGATACGCAGGTGGGCATTTTTGGTAATTGCCCTAGAACCATGTCATGGTTTCCTAAAAATGTTATCCGTCACCGAAAGCTCAGGCTTATTTATTATTGAGTTGGATAAATAAGTGAGTTCAAATTTACGTCCATCAACGAGGAATCCAACTGCACTACCGACTGCGTCGTTATGGCTTCGGTAAATATGGTTATCGACTTGGTCCACATTGTCACTTATCATCAGGTAAGATAGACGTATAAAAAGTCCATTTTTACAAAGTACACCTGTCACAAGCGAAACTTGTTGTTATATCGCAACCTTGAGATTTCACACATCGCGCGCAAAAAGTTTTAATTCAAAGTATTAACAAGAAAAACCATAAAAACGATAGGCACTCTTACGTTAAAAATGCAATATCTGCCTGTCTGTACGTTAGTTGACATTGGTAACTCCAGAACCGAATTTACGTTACTCTCTTTGATCGTTAGTTACCTGGCCAGCTTTTAGTACATATTTGGTTACATTAGATAGTTTATAAGAAAAGTTATAACGATTGTCATAAATGAAGTCGGCACAAAATTGTACACCATTTTTTATACATTGACATATTTTAACTAAATCAACGAATATTTAAGTCTTAGTACAGTAGATAGATAATTATGCAAATCGTCATTTTATAAACGCGAAATCCCACGCAGACCGAGTCGCGGGCGCAGCTGGTCTTAACTAGAAATTCAATTACACGTTTTGAATACTACATAATACATTGTGCGCCATTACCTTTATCAATTAAATTGTTTGACTTACCTATATTTACTGTGAGTTACCCTACGTGAAATTACGTTCGGCAACCATGATTAAATGTTTACCATTTATAATATTTATGATATGTAAGTTTTTATTTATTTTTAAATTTATAACTTCACAATCATTCGTTTAGTCAGTGCGTATTTTGTAAGATTTTTCACAGAGGTAACGGCCAAGCCGAGGTTCGAACCACTTTTGTGCCCTTGTGCTAAATACCAAATTGCGGTGAGTGTCTTCAGCTCTCGCCATTAAAGTTACGGGGAAGCTGTAAAAGCCCTTCCGGTCAACAGCATTTGCTAGGTTAGAAAAAAAAGCAAGATTTTTAATTACAGGCGATTCAAGCCTAAGCCCTTATCACTTTAATGCCCCTCTGCTAGATGTTATTTAGTTGCGATTGTTCTTGAGTTGACTTAAGTGGTTCTGACAGCTTCACTAAATTTTTGGGCGAGCGCTAAAGCACTTAGCTAAAAAATGGTAGGTAGCGCAAGTGCACCAAAATGGCAAGGGCTTCTGCTTAATCTTGATACCTTTGAAAAAAAAAATCCGTTGATTTTTCCCAAGATAAACAAGGAAGAATTACCCTTACAGAATTCATATACCTGTGTATGGGACTCAGTGTAATGTGCGTGTTGTGCTAGACTACAGTTTCTCACCGTGTACTTTGAGAATGTTTTTTTCTAGAGTCCCTCAACTTAATTTGACTTCTTTAGGCTATATTTTTAATCTGCCCACACCCCCTGTGCGCTTTCTCATTGTCCTCTAATTTTCTCTTAGTCTTATACTACCATAAGATAGTGTTATCAGCCACGTTGAGAACCTAGGTGCTAGTGCGTGAAAGTTACACTGTATCATGCTGGTGGCGGTTACAGAAGTCTCCACCAGTTGAGGATAGGAACACGTCTTTGCTCGCTATCATAGTGAGACTTAAGGACTCTACGCAAAAAGCCAGAGGTCAGCAGCTTTAGTGGTATCTAAAATAATAAAACAGTGTGTGTGTACTTATGTACACACGTAAGAAGTTATACTTCTTTGACGTTATAATAGAAAAAAAAAACTAAAACATTGACAACTAACTTCAAGGCGTTGGTTTTTCGTGACGGTGTGGTAAAAATTTACTCTCATAATTTTTCCCTAACGCGCCAAAAGAAGTACAACTCCAATAAAAAATTAGTACTAAGTATTTTTTTAGTGTTGCCATCTTTCGTGAAAAACAAAGTACTACCGCAACCGATGCATAAACATCTGAGGTTCGCCAGCTTCGTAAGACCATTGGAAATGGTAGATAATGATTATGAAGTGACCGATTTTGAAAACACAACACTGAGGAAGTCACGTTTTCGGGCGAATACCCGTCTTTATCGTACACAGAAGACCAGAAAAGGATCGACAACTGATGTCTTTAGAAAGGCTGTTTGATGAAAACGACGGTATGGTTTATTTAACCAAGCCTAGGGGGAAGAATATTTTCAATTACGAGAAAAACGATGACCCGATGAGATTACGAAGAGAATGGGAAGGTGTAAGACGCGCAGTTGACTCAAAAGTTTCGGAAACGGGATTCAGTGTAAATCTGAATTCAAATGTAAAGACGTCGTTCGATTTCGGAGACTTAGTCACCTGAATGGATAGTTATTGTAAATTAAAAAATAAGTAATTTTAGCACAAAGGTATCGAAGTGGTATGAACATTGGCTTGGCAGTTACCCGAGTAAAAAAAAATGGGTGCGTGTACTTATGTACGCGCGTGAGAAGTTATACTTCTTTGGCATCATTAAAAAATAGTTTTTAATTGCATGCAAATAATTAATTACAATAAAATAATAGAAGGATTGGAAAAGGATAATCAACAAAGTTCATTTTAAATTTGAAAAATTAAATAAAATAATTTAAAAATATAAAGTGTTAATTATTTTAAATAAAAGTATTTTAATTTATATCGATAAATAATACATACGGATAGTTAACCTCAATTATATTGGAGCACTTGAAAAAGTATATAAGCACAATTTTTTTCACTAATATTCACAAATAGTAAGTGATATCAATCAAAATATTCAATTTAAATCACTACTGAATATAATTTATTAGCACATATATAATGTAGCAGTTGTATGAAACTAAAACACGTTGTGAATGTATAAACTAGAAACATGTTGATAAATATTATAAATACGAAAACAGTGATCAGAGGTGACGAGCGTACCAACATGCGCGACTAATATCGAGGTTCAATTTCTATTTTGTTGTTAGCTTATTTTTCGAGACTTAATGAGCGGTTAAGCAGACAACTTCATACTGTTAATTTTGTGTCACAGATGCGCGCGCATCTTAAAATTTCACTCTCATCATTTTTTCATAACGCGCCTAAAGAAGTATAACTTCAAAAATCCTCGGAATTTGCACCAGCTAATCCCTACAATAATTTGCATAATTCTGTCTAATTGTCAATTAAACTAAACGCATATTTTACATATTATGTAGATATATTTATCTAGGATTAAGGAGAATGCGTTTCTGGCCATAGGAGATAGTACAATTTGATTCGACTCAACAGAAGTCACGTTGTGTGGAGTAGTAACAGTCTTTCTGACTTTATTCTGTGGTATGGTCATGTCGTTAACAGCTCGCTCTAACTAGGTTTCGTATTATTGTGGTTTTTTTTACACGGTATAGGCTCAGTGATTTGACAACAACCTCACCTAATGTTAAGTGAGGATGTGGTCCATGATGGTAAACACACTAAGCCTTGAGGCACAGGTTCCCAAGTGATCCTGCCGGAATACGCCTATTGGTATTTGGTGACAGGTTTTCAAAGGGTAGCTACCCAGCCGGTCATGTCGTACCACCATCCGCTATGGCTTCGTGATGATGTTTTCCTTCACCGAAAGATCAGGCTGTTTTTAAAGCTGGACAGGTGGGTTCGAATCCACATCCATTACGAAATACGGTGGTTAGGTGATGTACAAGTATTACGTACACATTAATGAGGTCTACACTTTGCTTATTTCTGATGAAATGGAACGGAGGGAGGATTCTGAATAATGATTACGTAAAAAGAAAAAAATGGATTACGTAACACTTTAACGACCCCTTACCAATCTCAGCACAGATCAATTTTAAACCCTGTAAAGGTTGCCAATAACTAAATTAAAAAAGAAAACGCTCTTAGACTGTAGCAACTCGCTTAGGTTCTCAACGTGGACAAAAAAGCCCCATAATGGAAGTAGAAGACTAAAAAATTAGAGGGCACTGATATAGCGCAGAGGGGATGTGGGCAAATTAAAAATACAGTATAAAAATGGCAATCAAAATTAAGACGGGAGAAGACTATAGAAAAAAACATATTCTCAAAGTGAGCGGTGATCGAAATAAGTTTGAGGACTGCTTTAACTGCAACGAATTAGTTTTAAAACGGTCACTTCTTTCCAAAGGAAATCGAAAATAAAACACAATAAATAAATACAATAGATCATTTTATTTCCATAATCGTTTATATAAACTTTTACCATACAAATCGGCCCTCGATAATATACTATGCGAATAATTTACAAAAACAAAAAAAAAAAAAAAACAGAAAAAAAACCATGTCATCCTCACTTATTACTTCTACACAAAACCGAAGACTAAAAAAAACATATAATAATAGAATTAAAATAATACATATCCCTGCATTTAATTAAAAATTATGACAATTCGAACATTTTACATGCATATTTTTTTTGGATTTATTCTCGTTTTTTTTATTATCAATAATGCCTCAAAATTTACGACGGTTAGGACAACGGTGACCGTCGTTTACCGTTACAATAAATAATAATTACGGGTAATAAATGCAAGGAGAAACATCTGTGTATGAAAGGGTCCTGTCACTACTGTAGCTAGCGGCAGTGGCGTCTCTAGCCCTTGCACAATCAATGGCGGCCTCCAGTAGGTGCGCGGTCAAAATGGAAAACTTACAGTTATATTCGGTTGCAACAAATGATTATCAGGAAGCAATTGGTACAAGAGATAAAAGTATTTTTAGGAAGGTCATAAAACACGGGCGCAGGGTCTTTGAGAGCGAAGGAGGTTTTTTTTTAGAAACCTTTTTTTATATTAAATAAAATATGTAGGGATTAGTTAGGGTTAAAATACCGCGGGAGTTTTTACACTCTGGTAACGGCCAAGCCGAAGTTCGTACCACCTTGGTGCCTTTTTGCTAGTTGCCTTATCTAGTCACTTAGTCTTAAATGCACTTCCGGTCAACAGCATTAGCTAGGTTAGTAAAAAAAAAAAAAACTTTGAGATCGTTGGCGCCTCGAGCGACGCATCTTTGTAGGTGTCGCGAGCGTTATTCGGCGTCCCTTAAAACCTTGCGTCTGTGTGCGCTGCACACCCTGCACTAAAGGTAAAGACGGCTCTGGCTATCCGGTATATTACACAGCAAATTTTTAGGTTATATTTACTACAAACTATTTGAGGTTATGTAAATAGTTGATATATTCGACTATTTCAGTTCCCGAAAATATTAAATTCTCAACTCAAGCTCACCTTCAATCAGTGCTATTTTACTGGATTTTTGAGTTGTAATTTCCCATTTAGACACCTGGCAACTTTTTCGACCTATCTTCCATTTAAGATGGACCTCCTTACGTTTATTCTCTATGCTCATGTCAAACTCTCATCTGTCATAAAACCATATTAGCACTAGGGAAGGGACACGTGCGGTTTCGTACTTATCGATTCGCATACTGTAGTGTCCGCCGGCGCATGATACTCTATACTAATAAATAAAATTAAAGTGTCTGTTTATTTATTTTTTACTAAATACATATGAATAATATACAACATCTATACCAAAAAATACATTTTTTAATTTTTTTGTCTGGCTGTCTGCTTGTAAAGGGTAATCTCCGGAATGGCTGGACCGATTTTGACGGGACTTTTATTGGTAGATAGTTACTCCGGATAATTTAGGGTACTTTTTATTTTCGAAAGTATTTAAAATTCCGCGTAAAAAAAATCTCATAATAATTTCACTAGAATCCGATTCAATGCACAGTTTTACAGGCAAGTGCTTGAATTTATGAGAAATATTTTTACTTCATCTTAGTACTACATTTTTTTAGGAAAATAATTAGGGTTCCGTATAAAAAAAAACGCAGTGAAAAATATAAGAAAAGCGAGTGCAGCCGCGGGCACACAATTATTTTGCTTGGGTGATTTATCAATTACTTATCAATTGTATAAATGGTAGTTGATAAGCAAATCTAGTAACAAACGCACGACCACATAATAATGCACATTTTACCAAAATATTATTGATTGAAATAGTGTAATATTACTGTTTTAAAAAAACCAAAAAAAAAAAAACAAGAGTGTCCAAGCAAATATATTTTGTACTAGCATGCTAAATACCTTAACATCTTTATTTCATTCACCTATCAATGTTTTATATAAATTGATACGTCATTGACTATTAAAAAAAAAAACAGTTTAAATTTAGTCTATTGTAACTTATAATTGTTCCATATTATTTAATAAAGTTTGTCCCAAATGTTTAACCGCATGCATTTTATCAAAATGGTGATCGATTTTTTTTTTCGAACCTAGCTAACGCTGTTGACCGGAAGGGCCTTTACAGCTTCACCGTGACTTTGGGGGCGAGTGCTGAAGGCACTCAGCCGCAAAAGGTGACTAGCACAAGGGTTACCAAAATGGTACGAACCTTGGCTTGGTCGTTACCTGAGTGTGAAAACTCTCTCGCGAGTTGTGTCCTAGCTGACCCTACATTTTTTATATTAATATAAAAAAAGGTCCCTTACAGAACCTATGTACCTGCGTGTTATGTGCAGGAGTGTGTTTGCAGTGTTGTGCGTGTAATGCTTGATGCATGGGCAGTGTCACTGTATCGCGCTGGCGGCGACGTCAAGAGCCTCCCCAGTTGGGGAACGAAGCACGTCTTGGGTCGCCGCCTGAGCATGGTGATCGAGTTGGTTCACATTCTTTATAAGTGTCCAAATGAGTTTTTGGCGGGATCTCAGTCTGACATGTAGCAATTGTTTTATTTATTTCATTAAACTTGTGTACTTGACTCTATATCATGTAATCTTGGTGGCGTTTGTGTGAAATAGTTTAGTTAACTTGTGTTCAAGTTAAGTTTATTATAGAAAACAACGCGTAGCATACATTCTGAGGTGCCGACAAAGCTCCATGGAAAGTTCGAGCAGGATAGGCCACCGTTCTGTTGGAGCTCGGTAACGCTGATACAAGAATGAAAATCTTACCTACATGACATTGGCACAAATTGTGTGTACACACAGATTGCCATTAACTAAGAAGAAGAAGAAGTGTCCAAATAACTTTTGAAAGTATCAGAAACATGACGTCCTATTGATACAGAGAGACGTAGACGCTGTCCTTTTCCCACGTTTCGTTGCCCCCACGAGCAGCGAGTGTTTGACACAATAGTTAATTCGTTCGTCCAAACGGATGAAGCCTACACCATTCTTAGGGATCGTCCATTAATTACGTGAGGCTAAAAATGGGCTACAAGTCTGTTTGGATATTTTTATCATCCTGCTAAATTTTTGAATATTATACCTGTATTTAGTTATATTTATAAGAGACTGTACAAAAGAAATACATGTGAATTTGGGTTGGTTAGGGATTAGTCTAAAACCTGACCAAATAACAACGGTTTTAAAAAAAATGATAAATAACATCACGTAATCAATGGACGATCCCTAATCAAAGTAATTATAATCCATCACAATTAAAACCTAATAAAAAATGAATCAAACCTCGCGTTTGATTAACCTTTTGTCCAAATCATTTTATAAACCCATGAAGATATCTGTGGAATGTTGTTGTGATTAGGAAATAATTAAATAATGTCTAGGGGGGTATACGTAAATTCACAAATAAAAATTATAACACAAAACAATTAGCGAACGAAGACGCGGCCAGATGCTTGTGCGAAGTAGAAGAATAATTGTGCTAATAAAACCTAACCTCGACTTTCTACATATAACGTTGTTTTGCTTACACATTAAAATTACGATTAGAAATTAAAAAAAAAAAAAACGAAAAAAAAAAACATACAATTTTCCGACTTTCTTTTTTAACAGAATCACTATTTTAACCCTTTCTCGACCAGGGGAAACATTTTTCCCATTGTAAAATTGGCAGCTGTCTATTTAATTATAACAGTATTTGAATTTCAATTTGAAAAATATTCAAAAAAAGTTTCCCACAAAACTCTAAAAGAGATAGTACTTACAAATGCATCATTTTGTGATTTTCCTATACTCTATGTTTAAAAAACTAAAAGAAACAGTTGTATGGTCATATTTACTCTCCGCCTACTTATGGTCCTGAAAGGGTTAAAACACAACAAACTTTATATTATGCTTCTAATATTAATGTTTTTCGGAAATTATAGAAATCGCATAGTAGTTTCTTTCACATTAATTAGAATCGTTTTTTTTTTTAACCATAAATATCGATTTTATATATAAGATTTTATCTATTATTACAATTCATAAGATCTTCAAAATGCACCATGTCAAAACACAGCCGGCGTAATGTTAAGAATTATATTTTTTTAAAAAAAAGAAGGAATTAATATAAAAATTAAGGATTGTAACGAGATAGAGTAATTTAGAAAACAATCTTTTATTGTAAATTGAAACCTTTGGTCGGGAGTTTTTGACGGTATCTTGTTATTTCTTGTAGCGTTTCTTCTTATTTGTTATTTATATTACAGTCTTTGTAACTACAGTAATACCCCGCTTTACGCGAGGGATACGTTCGGAAAAGAATCGCGTTAACTGAAATTCGCGTATATCGAGGTTTATGATTAAACATAGTCAAAATTTAATACAAAAAAAATACAAATCATTTTAATCAATCACTTTAATTCTGAGAACACTTTATGCGATACATACTCTTATTTTTTTTACGGAAAAATACATCTATTGTCTTTACATTATGTTTATACGTACTCTTTCGCGTAATGCGAGGCATTTGAGCGCGAAGTTTGACATTCGCGTTATAGTGAAACCGCGTGTAACGGGGTCGCGCTAAGCGGGGTATTACTGTATATTACGTAATTTAAGTGGCATTGTACGTGATATAGTTAGAGTTATTGTGTTTGAGTGAAATTCACAAGAGATAATACCATGATGTTAGTGGAAAGATGACTACATCTTTGCTAGAGCGTTGCAGCTTAAAAAACGAATTGTGAAATAACGCCTGACTTGGCTGTATGGTCTAGGTACCTTTGCCTCGGTTTTCAAAAGTGCCAATGTCAATAAGGACATTTTTTTATTTACTTGACACTGGCTAAGACACAAGCCGTGCAGAGCCATTAAAAAACACAAGAAGAAGAAGAAGGACATTTTTGAGTTTTTGGCGGGATCTCAGTCTGACATGTAACAATTGTTTTCTTTAATTCATTAAACTTGTGTACTTGACTCTATATCATGTAATCTTGGTGGCGTTTGTGTGAAATAGTTTAGTTATTGTGTTCAAGTTAAGTTTATTATAGAAGACAACGCGTAGCATACATTCTGAGGTGCCGACAAAGCTCCATGGAAAGTTCGAGCAGGATAGGCCACCGTTCTGTTGGAGCTTGGTAACGCTGATACAAGATTGAAAATCTTACCTACATGACATTGGCACAAATTGTGTGTTCACACAGATTGCCATTAACTAAGAAGAAGAAGAAGGACATTTTTCATATTTTGAATTATCCACTCTCTACTAAAATGGCGTCTATAACTTCCGGGAAGTTTTTCTAACGCCTCAGGATTCACGTTTCTCGTTATTATTTCCAATACAGTTAACTTTTGGACAAGGTAACTCGTAAAAAATCTCACAAAAATGACATAATATATATGCTCAATAAATTAGTTCATGTCAAAAAAAACTATAATAAATAATGCTTTGTTAAAAATAAGTTGTGCATCAATAATAAATAAAAGCGATACACCGTTAATTATTAACGATATTTATCTACCATTAAAAAAAAACATTGATTACGAATTTTCTCAACAAACGTCGCAACAAAATATTACCGACTTTTTCTTTACGGCTTTTTTCTCTCGACAACTTTCAATGCATTTTTACATGCGCACAATAAGTTTTTGCTAATAAAAGGGTATTTCATCTATACTAATACTAATAATATATATAATTGAAGTGTCTGTTTGTAATGCCAAGATGATTATATTTTACTAAATAGATATGAATGTGTACACGATACATCTGTCTGTCTGTTTATTCCGGGTAATCTCCGGAACAAATGGACGGATTTTGACTGGGATTTTTTTTTGGTAGATAGTTGAAGTTACTCCGGGTAACTTAGGGTACTTTTAATTTTCGAAAACAATTAGAGTTCCGCGTAAAAAAATTAAAACCCCTAAAAAAATTATAAAATTCTATTTAACGCACGGTTTTACGGGCAAGTGGCTTGAATTTATGAGAAATATTTTTACTTTATCTTAGGACTAAAAAAAATTTGGGGTCCCGAAAAAAAAAAATTAAAACACAATGAATATAGGAAACGCGGGCGCAGCCGCGGGCAAACAGCTAGTTATTACTATTATTAATTACTAATGAGGATAACAGACGATACGGAATCATGTAAGTCCATCTGTCATCTAAACATCTAGTTTGAAGATACTATTTTATTATAATTCGATGTTTTTTTTGAACTCTTTGGATTTTAACAAGGATCACTCACATTAGGAATTTCTAATTTAAACTTCTTAATACATCTCAGTATTAAAATCAAAATAAAATAATTACTTTTTTTTTAAAATAATTTAATATTCAAGGACAAGCCTTGATACTTTTATCAGGGGAGATAAAGGTAATGACTTGTGTCCAAGTCTGATGACACTTATAGGATACTCTTTCGCTTCAACGGACTTCGATTCATTTGGGGTCGTTCGTGTATTACGTCGAATACATGAACGCTCTAGCAGTTACGTCGCCCGGGACAGAAAAAAGAAAAAAAAAAAAACAAATCGCCACCCCTTAAATGTATATATTTTGAAAGTAACGGAATATAATTTTTTTTATTACAACAAAAAAAAAAAAAACAACAAAAAACATACGATTTAAAATTTTTTTTTTTTAAGGTTGTTTAATATATAAATTTTATATATATAACGTAGAGATTTTTATGCGAATCTGTCACATCATTGGTAAAATTTACCCTAACAATTATTAAAACCAAACGGCTGGCGCAGCGACCCCGTGTATAAATGCGCGGCTTGTGCAACCGCCCCTCCCCCCCCCAAAACCCCAACCCCTTCCCCAGAAAGAGCGCTGAGTATACGCGGTAAGCACACCACTTACCACAAACGATAATGTACGTATAGTCATAATTTTTTTTCTAAAATCTCCCCAATTAATTAAGTAAACATTCGTTCTGTAAGACCCCGAGGACCCCACGCCATCAACAATCAACAGAGCACAGACCGCGCTCTCTATTGTTGCTTATGTCATATTATGATCCCCCTTTTTTTTTTTAATCGGCGAGGTTAATAATATCTTTATACCATAGTACAGTAATACCCCGCTTTACGCGAGGGATACGTTCCGAAAAGAATCGCGTTAACTGAAATTCGCGTATATCGAGGTTTATGATTAAACATAGTCAAAATTCAATACAAAAAAATACAAATCATTTTAATCAATCACTTTAATTCTAAGAACACTTTATGCGATACATACTCTTATTTTTTACGGAAAAATACATCTATTGTCTTTACATTATGTTTATACGTACTCTTTCGCGTAATGCGAGGCATTTGTGCGCGAAATTTGACATTCGCGTTATAGTGAAACCGCGCGTAACGGGGTCGCGCTAAGCGGGGTATTACTGTAAACTACTATTTTCACAATAACACCGTGGCCGAGTACACTAGGAACTATTAACACATTACACCGTTTACAATCAACTTACATGATGAAAAAAAAAATTTAAAAAAAAAAACATTCCCAACCCTATTTTACAAACAGACCCCCCCCCCCCTCTATTTCCATAGTTATATATATTTAACAACCTGTATAAATTATTAAAGATACTTTGAAGGGAACAATGTATATATGTGTAACTCGTTAAACTAAAAAACCGGCTTGTAACTCGACGGCTTTTAACTCGTCTCGACTTTCGAGTCGTCGGTTCGAGTTCACCTGTCCGCCGAGTTACATTCGCCTGTCGGCGGTGATTTGTTTCTGTTTTTTTTATGATTCTCCACGTCCAGATGCAAGAGGCATCCGACTGCGCCAAAATACCTATGAATAAATAAATAATAATAAAAAAAAATAACACAACTCATAGTATTGAGACATACCGAGTTATATTTATAGATAAATAGTCTGTATGAGCAAAATAGTGGACTGTATTTGGGTGATGCAAACGATACGCTAATGGGGACGACAAATTTAGGATAGGAGAGATGGGTACTTACGTGAGATGATGCCGATGCAGGGTTCTTCCACGGATCCAGATTAATGATGTTCACGATCAAGATTAGGTACACTTCATACACTTATCACTAGGTGGTATGTACGTGCGCACGAGTTTACGATAACCATCAACGAAAAGCGATATAACGACGAGTCAACGACGAATGCAACTAGAGAGTGCCACGTACAGCTCACAGGGAAGATATTGGAGCGGGGGGGGTTGGGGGGTGTATTTAGGGATGGGACATTAGCATATCTATTTGCAATCACCAATCGACAATTACGCGCAACCATAGTTAAAAATGTACGGCAGAATATATTTCTACAATTTTTAGATATTTTATTCAATACGTCCGTCTGTGCATTTAGCAATCAATGGAGGGATTCTCATACCATGTTTTGGATTCAATTGAGAGGACATGCGGTCGGGAAAGTAGGTATTTCAGAAAGCTATTGCTATCGTTTTCACCGGCTTTTTTTTTTACCGTATGCAAAGGAAGACGAAAGTGACGGTAAAAATCGAGCATTTTTTTTGCATTCCCAAAGGCTCCTAGTTTCTACTATAACTAATTTATGTAAAAAAAAAACGTACGAACATGACGGTTAAATATATATATTTTTTTTGAAGTTATACTTCTTTAGGCGCGTTATGAAAAAATGATGAGAGTGAAATTTTAAGATGCGCGCGCATCTGTGACACGAAATTAACAGTATGAAGTTGTCTGCTTAACCGCTCATTGAGTCTCGTTAGTCGCGCATGTTGGTACGCTCGTCACCATCAACATGTTTCTAGTTTATACATTCACAACACGTGTTTTAGTTTCATACAACTGCTACATTATATATGTGCTAATAAATTATATTCAGTAGTGATTTAAATTGAATATTTTGATTGATATCACTTACTATTTGTGAATATTAGTGAAAACAAATTGTGCTTATATACTTTTTCAAGTGCTCCAATATAATTGAGGTTAACTATCCGTATGTATTATTTATTGATATAAATTAAAATACTTTTATTTCATATAATTAACACCAAATATGATTAAATTATTTTATTTAATTTTTCAAATTTAAAATGAACTTTGTTGATTATCCTTTTCCAATCCTTCTATTATTTTATTGTAATTAATTATTTGCATGCAATTAAAAACTATTTTTAATGATCCCAAAGAAGTATAACTTCTCACGCGCGTACATAAGTACACGCACCCATTTTTTTTTAAACACTTTTTGCACACATTTATGTACAAAGGCGGACTTAATGCCTTAGGCATTTACTCCCAGTCAACCTTAGGGTGGTGAAGAAAGCAGCAAAGGTAGGTGCAAGACTAAATAATAATATATATATATCATATATACAATACATTAATTAATATTTGATGTAAAAAGAACATATTCACCACAATACTATCCAGGGAGGGAACAGGGGGACTACGTTCGTATGGAATAAATGCCGCTAGCATATCCTATACAATTCAAGCTAAAAGGAATAGTTTGAAATTAGTAAGTATTATAACTCACCCTTCATGTTCTAAGAACAACGCTTTCAGAGCACCCCTGGACCAATACGACATTGCGTATGAGAGGAGCTTCATCGATAGCGGATTCACGCGTAAGAAATTACCGCAGAAAACCACCTGGAAATGTTGCCAATTTAAAAACAAAAATCTACTATTGTATCTATTAATTTTTGACAGAAACTTCCATACGTTAATAATATCTTATTTATCTATATATATATAAGCAAAGTTTGTTTTCTTGTCCGAGGTAAACTCGAAAACTACTGAACCGATCAGCGTGAAACCGCAACCATTCGACGCGGAATTAATTGTAGATGGTTATAGGCTATATATTTTTTCTATGAGCCCTTCGCCATGTTCTCTCAATTTGTTTGTTTATTATTCCTCTGACGCACCATCACCTCAAAACTACTGAACATATCGGGATAGGACTAATACCTTTCAACGCTGTATTTTTCGTAGACAGGTATTTTTTGGATTCCACCGATCCTCTCTCATTTTTATTTTTCGATTTACTCTTTTGTACATTTTCCACTTCAATTTACGCTTACATACATTTTTTTTCCGCTAATAAAAACAAAATACTCTTACTTTTATTCATTCATTTGTTTGTTTTTTTTTTTTTAAATTAGCAATAAATGAAACGTCATATGCACAGAACATATGAAACGCGGGCGGAGCCGCGGGCACCAGCTAGTATAGATATATAAGGATAATGGGGGTGATTTCAGGCGCCATCACCTCAAAACTACTGAACATATCGGGATGGGACTACTACCATTCGGAATTTTTCTAAGACGTTTATAGGCGCTAATTATTTTTTTTATTCCATCGACCCTTTCTTCTCATTTTTTTTTTCTTTAATTCTTATGTACATTTTAATAAAAACAAAAGACTCTCATATTTCTTCATTCATTTGTTTTTTAGGGTAGGTATAAATTATTTAAAAACTATATTACTCAGTGAAGAATATATGATAGACGGTCGGAGCCGCGGCCTCTCAGCTAGTATTCTTATATAATAAAACATATGGTTAAAAGTCGACCACCTCAATTTAAAAAAAAAAAAAAAAAAAAACTAGAAACTTTGAAGCAACACTGGCTCATTCATTATGGAATCGTGTGTTTTAATTTTACGATTCTAAAAAAAAAAAAGTTACACTTCTTAATGCATTTTTGGACATTTATATACTCTTAGGAGAAAAAAAAAAAAAAAAACTAAAAATAAACAGTCGATTGCTAATATTTACTCTCCGCCGCTTTATGGTCCTGAAAGGGTTAAGAGCCAATTGGTCAGAAACCAACCGGTATATGAAAAAAAATGACCTACCCGCTCTATGTGCTCGTTAGAAGCGCAAAGCCTCGCGATGGACCCGATATTGTTGGTGATAGTGACGAGGGTCGCACGCGCGAGATCCTCCCGGGATATCTTAGCGCGCCTCTCCGCCGAACACATGTGCCCGAAACTATTGTTCGAGAACAAATTTATAAAAAAAAAAAAAAAAAAACGTTTAAATGAGTTGTTTGAAATGAGTTTAAATAATGTATTTCAAAAGAACAATAAATTGGGTAAGTTTGTAGGACACAAACTATAGTAATTTTGATTTCCACTATCGCAAAGTTTACTAGCTTTAAATCCTACTATCATAAAAAGTTTAGTCATTTTAAGTTCCACCAATCCCAAAACTTAATAATTTTAAATCCTACTATCACAAAGTTTAGTAATTGTAAGTACTACTATCACAAAGTTTAGTAATTGTAAGTACTACTATCACAAAGTTTAGTAATGTTAAGTTGTACTATCACAAAGTTTAGTAATGTTAAGTTCTACTATCACAAAGTTTGGTAATTATAAGTTCTACTATCACAAAGTTTAGTAATGTTAATTCTACTATCGAAAAGTTTAGTAATTTTAAGTACTACTGTCACAAAGTTTGGGGTATTTATGAATTCTACAATCGCAAAGTTTAGTAATTTTAAACCCTGCTAACATTAAGTTTAGTAATTCTAATTACTACTATCACAAAGTTTAGTAATGTTAAGTTCTACTATCGCATAGTTTAGTAATTTTAAGTTATACTATCACAAAGTTTGGTAATTCTCAGTTTTGCTATCACAAAATGTAGTAATTTTTTAAAGCCTAACTGACACAAACTTTACTTGTTTTTGTTATCGTTTTGATATAAAGGCGCTGAAATCACACTGACCTGCTGGCCACCAGGTCTCCGGGCAGGCCGAACCTCGCGTAATCGCCGCCGTATATGTCGCGGACCAGCTTGTCAACTGTAGTGTTATCGCCTGAAGCAGCGAGGGATATCGCCTCTTCGAAACTACTGCAGCCGGTCAAGAGACAGCAGAGCCCAAGGAAACGTACCGCCGCCGAGACTGTTCACATATATGATCTCATAATAGTGATATTATTTAATAGAGAGTTTATTTATTTATAATCTAGTATATTATATATTAAATAACCGGTTAAGCACCAACCTGGCGTTTATGCCAGCTTACAATTGTTTCCCTACCGTTATGAATTTAAATAAATTGCGTGTAAATTTCAATATGTTTGTCTGTGTATCAAATTAATTCATTAAAAAAAATAATTGTACGTAGATGTTTTTGTCGTGAAATCACTCGGAAAGGAGATATCGTCAAGAAACACTGCTCTTTGATGCCATTTTACCAATATGGCGGCACGAGCGGCAAATCTAATATTCAAGTAATAAAAGTGTAGAATTTTCTTTTATTTCTCATTTTTAATAACCATTCTAAGCGTTCTTCCAAAAAAAAAATCAGCAGTTTATATACACCTTAACGATGTGCACCGTCCAAAGCTGAGGAGGAGGGGGGGGGGGGGGAGATGGGTTTTGAGGCAAACAATTCCTTAACTTTCTTGGATTTAGGGTATATCGTTTTCAAATGAAAGTATAAGGGATACTTTTTACACGGAATAGGCTCAGTACTGTGACCACAATCTCACCTGATGTTAAGTGACGATGTGGTCCAGGATGATAAACACACCAAGATTAGTGGTACTGGTTCTCAAGTGATGCTGCCGGAACACACCTGTTGGTATTCGGCGGCAGGTTTTCAAACTCGAGGGTGGTAGCTACCCAGCCGGTCACCCCCTACCACCATGCTATTGTTTCCTTAGGATGTTTCCCTTCACCGAAAGCTCAGGCTGATTTTAGAGTTGGATAGGTGAGTTGTAAACCCACGTGCCATTGACGCTTCATGCCCTATATACTTGATTAGCTGTGCCCGCAGCGTCGCCTGCATGACATTCAGCCAACATACTATTTTCCGCCGATGGTCTGTCTTTTTAAAAAAGTAGCTGATGGCTTCTAACCATATCCACGGGATAACAGTAACGGTCGATCGATCGCTATTATATAATGGTCGTAACTGTTATGGTGACTGTCACTTTCGACGGTCACCGTTATCATTTGATATACTCTAAGGTTAGTGGTCACAGCTAATAAATGGTAGGAACGATCAACTGTCACCGTTATCCGTAGACATGGATAGTTCAACGTTCGCCACCATAAATTGATATCTTTTGGTCTAAGGATCCATTTAGCTTCTAAAGCAGACATACAATCACAATTACTAATGTATAAACAATTAGGGGTCGAACAATTATTACGTGAGCAATATTTTGGACGTTTTGTTGACCTTCTCTAAGGTCCTATATAGCTTCTTAAGCATACGTACACAAATGTATTTATAATTAGGGATCGTTCAAGTATTACTTAAGCAAAAGTTTGGACGTTTTGTGACCTCAAAGGTCCTATCTAGTTTCTTAAACAGACATCAGTTAATTTGTATTTACAATGAAGAATTTTAGAATTACATCATCATCATCATCACCACACGTACCTGGTCCCGCTAACTCTGTAGTAGTTATCCGGCGCATTCACCACCAGCAGCGAGACTCCGCTGCCAATATTCACCAGTAGGAATGGATAAGGGGCCGAAAAGTCGAACGGCTTCCGAACGTACTGACTCAAAGCGGCTTCAGAGTACGGCGGCTGGTAAATGACATAAATTATAGTTTAAAAACTAAAACAAAAAAAAAAAAAAAAAACCCCTTAGTTGCTTTGAAATCAATTGATAGTTAGGCAATTAGGTTTGCTATCGTTAATAACAATATTCAATTCGAAATTCGAAACGAGTAATTCGAAAAAATCGAATAATTCGAAAAAATAGAATCCTTTCGAATAATTCGCGAGTTAATAAAATATCTCTGGATTTTCAATTGTTTTTATTTAAAATCCTTTAAATCGTATATCGAAATATTCTGCTTGCGAATAATATAGTATAGGATTGTTAAATTTATATTTGAATATTGAACATTAGAAACCCTGAATTGAAAATACTCGAAAACTCACTATAAATTAAAAAAAAAAATCGTAATTCGATTCAAGTTCCGAATCGAATATTAACATTTGATTCTGAACGAATAATTCGTAAGTTCGAATTATTCGCACACCACTACTGGATATGAAATAAGCGCAGGATAACAAATAACTTGAACTTAAGATCAATGAGTGTCATTGAAGCTAACTTTTACATATGATTTAGTAATAACAACTTGGTTAGTCCTGCAAATATATATGGAGTTATTTATTGCAGACAATACTCACCGTGTCGCTAGCTTGTTGGTGTACGGGCATTTCATCAGGCGGTGCCCAGTAGTAACACTCCTCAGGGTTCGCCGAGTCCACGAACTGGACGCCGGTTAGCAAGGCGTCCAGTTCGTCCATCTTCGAAAGTCTCATATTCACCACCTAAGAATCCACCATCTATATCAAGGGTTCGTCACAATTTTCCGTTCAAGGGTCACATAGGTCAATGTGAGGTACCCACTGCGTGCGACACTTTTATAGACTTGCTAGTTCATACTTTTATTTTTATAAATTGTCAAACACATATGCCCCACAGATTTCGTATAGTAGTAACAACTAGGTGTGTGCGAATATCGTTCGAATCGAATAAAATTAAATATCAATATTCAATTCGAAATTCGAATGTTGTATTTTTTAGAATACTCTATTTAATTTCTGTTATTTCATTCTTTTTAAAATAAAAATCTATAATAATTGTTCTATTTGTGTAAATATATTTCATGGTTTAATTAAATGTATATAGACTGTTAAATTTATATTTGAATATTGAACACAAGAAACCCGGAATTGAAAATACTCGAAAATTCACTAACAATTTAATAATTCCGAAAAAAAAATTGAATTATTCGAAAAAAAATCGAATTAGTCTATTCGAGTTTTATTATTATTATATAATTATTCTATTCGAATATTAACATTCGATTCGGAACGAATAATTCGTATGTTCGTACTATTCGCACACCCCTAATAACAACTTATGAAGTCTTGAATATTTTACCTACATCCTTACGCAACAATATTAATATAAAAAATTGCAAATTTTGTTTAAAAAAATTTTACTTATCCTGTTTGTAAAAAACCCTAAACACATTATATATTTGTAACCGATTTTTTAAATTTTAAGTGCTACAGACAAACCTTAAAGGTTCAAGTGGCGCTTTATAGATGTATATTTTTTGTAATATGTTTTATTGATAATTAAATTAAAAAAAAAAAAAACATATCATTACTTATGTGTAAACTTCGTTTGAAGTCATTGCCTACCAAAATGGTGTGCGACATTGCGGACGGTGCAAATAACGTCCAAGGGTCGCCGCAGTTTGACGATCACTGATCTATACTGATAAATAAAACCGATGCCTGTCCGTTTTGCAATGTCAAAATTTTATCAACTTTTTACTAAACGATACATAGACCAAAAATACGTTTTTTTTTTTTTGCAATTCTTCTGTCTGTCTTTTTTTTGCATACGGCTGAAGTTACACCGCGTAACTTAGGCTCCTTTTTGTTTTTGAAAATATTTAAGGCCTTAGGCCACCCTAGAGGATGAAAAAAAAAATACGCTTTTTGGGGATTTTTTTTCAGAAAAACTACAAAATAAATCAAGATAACAGAAACGTGGTTTTATTATCTATATCAGTGACTGCTAACAATAATTTTTGAAGCGATTCATTACAAAATGGCGGCTGTGGAGCGTTTCTGCGACGACGTCTTTTTTTTTTCGGGGTCCACGGCCGGACTAACAGCTCCTGTAATTTTTAAAATAATAATGAGCAAATGAATTTCTCGATTATATATAGTAATTGCTATAGAAGTACGTAGGATTTTTGCGATATATTGATTTTTGGCCAAATGGCGCCCTTCTAAAGTGAAAAGTGACAAACTTGCCTGAAAAATTGTCAGATAATTGTTAATAACTAATGAACTACGCAATTTAAAAAAAAAAAAAAATCCTACGTACTTCCATAGACAATGTATATTTCAAGATATTTACAAAATTTCAAGTTAATCGGTTGAAAATTGCTTGAGTTACGAGTCCAGCCAACTTGAAAAATACAGTATTGAGATAAACGCGTTTAAAGTTTCGAGTAGTAGAAAATCATGAATAATTTCACAATACCTTTAATCTGCGATGCCTGCACCATACAATTGGCCTTCCAGATTATCTTCCAGTTCTTGCATTTCTTTTCTGCTTGATCTTGAAGCGATTCTTGCCTCTTTTACCCGGTCGGACAGCGATCTTTCTTCAAGCTTTATGCGCTGTTTGTCGATCTCCAGGACATTTCGTAGCTGTTTGGGCCGATTTCCAAGTTCATTGCTTTGATTATGTGTAAAATTGAAACAAATCCGTCATTGAACACACAAACTGCAATATCCGTGGCTACATCCAAGATTGTTTTACCCCTTGAAATAGATTTCGGACATTACTAGTTTGAATACCAAACCACGCTTACTGCTTTCAGTAAATTTCACTTCCGATTGGCATATCTTACAAACGCAGCGTTCGAAATAGCTGAAAATACTGCGATAAAGTTAATTATACGATATCCAAACGCTAGATCCACTTCAATATCATATAAATATTCCGATTGCTTTAGTTTTTTTGCCGATGTACCGGCATTCAAGTCGTCTGGTGCTTCTAGCGCATGGCGATTCAATGGTCTTCTTCAAGATATTTTTGGTCTCTTTCTATTGCAAAACGACGTTTTTATTCCTTTCTTCGCACTGTACACTACTTTATCACTCATTGTAAAAACTCAATAATTATACACGGAAAAAAAAGAAATGGAAGTTCACAGAAATATCGAGGAAAACAAGTGTTCGTCGACTAGCGTCCTTCTCAAATGCTTAGCTGTGCCCAACTAACTAAAAGAGACGTTCGACAAGGATAAACTTGTCTAGACTAGTCAGGAAATAAATATTTTCAATAACATCTGCCGTATACCTGCTCTAGTCCCCTAACATTCAACCTTCCCCCTAGCGCTCACAAAAGGAGCTCGCTGCGGACCAGATGGCCTTGTACTAAAATTCGAAAACCGAGTACCCAAAGGTTTTTCCCGGCCATATTCTTCTGGGACATCATTTTTGAGGTCCTAAGGGACCATTTGAAATTAAAAAAAAAAAAAAGAAATTTCAAAAATTCTAGGGTGGCCTAAGGCCTTAAGTATCCGCGTAAAATTGGGAATAAAATTTAATTGAAATAAATGGTATCAAACGGTAATATGGTACTTATCTCTCCGACTTAGTTGCCTCGAATGTTTATTTGGAATACCACAGATAATATTTAGCTGGTTTAGAACAGTCATTTGGTTGAAAAAAAAAATAGGGTTACCTGAAAAGTTTTCGGGGTGTTTTGAAGATGGGTAAATTTATAGTTACTGATGTGCTTTTTTTTCGAATTTCCACTTTGCCACTCGCGCCGTCATATTGAAAAAAATGGCGCCCAAAATTTTTTTTGACAAAATCTCGTTTCCAAATAATTTTACGATTAAAACATCTATATACAAAATAACTATTGTACGCCGTAACTATAGATTTTATTTAAAAAAAATGTAAAAGGACATGAATTGTGGAAATGTGTTTTATCGTAATATAACAATTTTCCAGTCATACAGCGAGTTATCAGGAATATATTCAGAGGGCAAGATAAAGACGCTACATTTCAGAAACTATAAAAGTTGGTTTTTGTAAATTAAATATGTCTAGATTACCTTGATAAAATCCTCTTCGAACTTGTAAGCGCCTCCGCCTGTTGCGTATATAGTATTCACGAGATCGGCCATGCCTTTGGACCTAGCCAACTGGAGGAAAGCACCCACTTCTGATGTCGGGAACCGGATAAAGTGGAGCGTCCCGCGCCTGCCCCTTATCGTCACATTCTCCATCTGAAGAATGATCGGATATCATGTTTTAAAAACATAACAGAGTATTTGACCGCTTTGGTTCATTTAAAACTAGCCGTGTGGCCGCGGTTTCGACGGTGTTTCATACATTCTTCACTGCGCAATTTACTTTTTAAATCATAAGAAACGCAGTGAAGGATATATGTAAAGCAGGCGGAGCTGCGGGCACACAACTAGTTTTGAGAATAAATCGTTTTAGTCTTCAACCGTGTCTATTGCCAATGATGACATACGGCACTGAGACGTGCTCACGCACAATGGAACTAGTAAGAATGCTCAAGGTAACTCAAAGGACAATGGTGAGGGCTATGCTCGGAGTTTAACTGCGTGATCAAATCAGGAACGAAAAAGGGAGGAGTACAAGAACCATCGAAGTAGCGATGATGATGTGTGTGGGTAGTGCGGCCGGATTCCGCGTCAATAGACGCTGGTTCGATCCCTATCTATCCAACTCTTAAATCGGCCTGAGCTTTCAATAAAGGAAAACATCGTGAGGAAAGCATATAGCCTGGTGGAAGGCCATTTTCTAATGATGTCCGCCTGGGTAGCTACCACCCAAGTTTGAAATCCTGTCGCCAAATACCAATAGGTGTGTTCCGGCAGCATCACTTGAGAACCAGTACCTAGATTTAGTGTGTTTACTATCCTGGACCACATCGTCACTTAACATCAGGTGAGATTCTGGTCCAATCATTGAGCCTATATTGTACAAAAAAAGTAACATTGGAAAATTTAAGCTGGTCACATTCGTCGTAGAAACGATGCCCGATGGGACCAACGGGTTCCCGAATGGCTGTCGCGTATCAGACGACGCATCATATGCTCCCAACAAGATGGACAAACAACCTGGTGAAGGTCGCGGGATTCCGCTGTATACGGGCGCTTCAGGACGTCATTTTTGGAGATTCTTGAGGATGACCTTTGTCTACGCACGCAAGACGCAGCAAGGGCCCTCACAAGGTGGACAAAAGACCTGTTGAAAGTTGCGGGAGTCCACTGGATACGGATGGTGAAAGACCGGTGGTCTTAGAGATCTTTGGGGAGACCTATGTCCAGCAGTGGACGTCTTTCGATTGAATGGATGAATGGACCTTCGTCTAGTAATGAATTAAGATGATGATAATTTTAGAATGAAAAACACAGACCTGTAAATGGACATCCCTCCTTCCAGTCTTCCCGTAGGCTGAATTCCTCGTGAGATACCGTCTAATGTTCTTCAGGACTTCCGTTTCTTTGTCCAGTTCCCGTCGGTTGTTCTCTCTCGGTTCGAAATACACAAGCTTAGTCAAGGTGCCCCCGATGTCCATGCCGAACCATGGCATCGCTATAAACAAATGTTTGTTTACACTGAAGAGGTATTTTTTTTGCCGACAAAGGCACTTACCGCTTACTTGAGGTCAGAGTTATTAGTAATAGATTGTGTTTAGTGCTGAACTTGTCTGTTTGTTTATAGGGTTATTTATATACCCGTGTTACATGTGTTGATAGTGTTTTAATCTTATCTTGTTTTTGGGAGTTTATTAGGTAATAGCTGTGTGCTCCGCGACTGCGCACACCGCATTTCATACATTCTTCACTGCATTTAAATTTTTTCATACGGAACCTTAATAATTCTTTACCAACGTATTTTTTTTTTTTTGCTACTAACATTAAGCAAAGACATTTCACGCAAATTTAAATACCTGCCAGTAAAGCTGTGCTTTGAATCGGATTTTATGCACAATTTCATGAGGTTAATAATTTTTACGCAAGACCCAAATTATTTTCGAGAAATAAAAGTACACGAAATTACGCGGAGTAACTTAAGGTATCTAAAAAAAAAATCACCACAAAATCAGTTCAACCGTTTCGGAGATCACTCAGAACAAACAGACAGCTAACGTTTTTTAAAATTGTTTTTTGATATATGTATCGAATATACATTATTTATAATATATAGTTTTGATTTGATGCGTGTGTGTGTGTCAGTGATTTGCAAATTATTTCATCACAACTGGATAAAAAATAACGAAGGACTGAAGAGTTGCGTTAGTCCAAGTGTATTGAGTGATGTATGTGGGCTCTTTGTGAGCTGTAGGTTTGTTTGTTTTGTTTAGGTCTAGATATTTATATATAAGGATTTTACATTCAAAATATTTAAAAAAAAATCTACCTTTGTTTACACAGAAGAGGTTGAGCACTTACACAACAATCTTACCTGATGTTAAATGACAATGAAATTTAAAGTTATTATTATTATTCCGAAAGGGACTAAGCAGACTAGAACCCACTTGTATTACTGCGACCGAAAACGATCTATAGTGATCGCCCCACACTATATACATATATATTTTTGCAGAAGCGTCTGTACACGTGCTTACAAAGAAACTTGATTATGTATGGGTTTTAATGGATCACATGATGTACTTAAGAGTTTTGTCTGCGGTTCACAGAACCTTCTTTTTTTTTGTCGAGGGGAAATGCATTTACGCACTACCCTTACCCATTGCATTAGTGAGACCGAAGTCCCCCAATGCAATGGGTAAGGGGGCACGGAGGGACGAACTCCGTGCCAGTGTGGGACTCACCCGGGCGAGAGTCGCCCGGAAATACCCACTAAAACCCCCCGGGGCCGTCCGCTGCATTTGGGATGGGGGCGACACGGGGTGGCTTTCGCAGTCACCGCGTCAACCCCTGCGCGGTTCACAGAACCTGCATTCTCTTGTATTATGGACACCAGTGTTGTGATCTCACTAATACTCGTAGCTGATTCCTACTAAGCAACAGGGCTTCTTCAGCTTCGCACCCTGGTAAGCCTTTTGGAATGAATTTCTCCTGGAAATTTTTACCACAGTTCAGGCTCAATTTGTGTTTCCACAACTCCTGCAAAAGTTCGTTCGTAGCTGCATTGCAGGGAACTCCTGCATGACCATGACCTATCTTAGAATCAGCCCGTTATTCTTGCTACGCTAGCTTGCTTGCAGTTGCTAAATATGGCTAGAAATGGTGCTAATTATGCAGGCTCTATCACCATGTCTATGGTTTCTCACGTAGTTTTCCTACACCGAAAACATAGATGTATTTGAAATTGCATTCAACGACGCAGTAACCCAGACACAATGAACTGAGCCATCATTTCTACATAACCACGAGGACATGGTGTTAGGGCGTTTTACGTTCCCCCTGGATGGTCGACCAAGCTTGGTCATGCCTCTTTCGAGAGGCGGGCGAAGAGGTGGGGTGGAGAAGTATTCTCCCCCATCCCCACTGGGCCATTGCACGGACGAGGCCCGGTGGGTTCGCTGCATGGGGGGCGACGCAGTGCTTGCGAAAACCACCCGTGTCCCAAATGCAGCGGACGGCCCCCGGGGGGTTTTAGTGGGTATTTCCGGGCGCTTCACGCCCGGGCGAGTCCCACACTGGCACGGAGTTCGTCCCTCCGTGCCCCCCTTACCTATTGTATTGGGGGACTTCGGTCTCACTAATACAATAGGTAAGGGTAGTGCGTAAATGCATTTCCCCCCGACAAAAAACCAAAAAAGGGGCGTTTTACGTTATTTGCATATTTAGCTATTGTAAATTATAGCGTCGGAAATTTATGTCTAAAATCTGGTAACGGTATTTTTATAAGCTTAATGTATGAATATCTTCTTGGCTAAAATCACCCTTAAAATCTCTGCTTGACTGTTAGCCATACACAAAACAAGGTTAAATAAATGTTACTCACGAGGTGCATTATTATCAGGCGGGCGTCGGGGGTGCAGGCTCTGCCATTTTCGTCACGCAGTTCTCTTTACTCATTGTTCGATTAGGCGGGTAGGGGGTTCGTCTCGTTTTCTTTAATATCTTAGTCCTGCCGAGTGAATGAGATAGATATATTAGAATTAGCTTCACAAAATAAAATATAAACTAGGCAGCCATGGGGACTGCCGATAGAAGTGACATTTTTGTTTTTGAAGTTATACTTCTTTAGGTGCGTTAGGGAGAAATGATGAGAATAATTTTTTACGATGCGCGCGCACACCGTCACGAAAAAACAACACCCTAAAGTTAGCTGTCAACGTTTTAGTTTTTTCTATTATTACGTCAAAGAAGTATAATGGTGTTAACACACGTACGGACCGGACCGCGGACATAGTACGGCGGGCGGCCGATGTTATCTGTTCCCAAGCAGGGATTGGAATCCTTTCCGAAAAAGATCCATTTTTGAATCCATTTGAATATAAGTTTGATGAATCGATTCACAAAAGATTAATCTTTCAAACTAATGAAGTATCGATTATTTTCTATGGTATGATGGTCATCTGTAAATAGGCAAAAATAAAACAGTTCACTGTCATTTTTCCTTAGTAAGTTAGGCATTCTTTTTTTTTTGTTTAGTTGCTATTTGCATTTAGTGCTATTAATAAAAAAAAAATTGAAACAGTTTTTCCAATAAATTATAATTATAGTTTAATTTCGACCACTGGAAGAATACTATATACGAATAAACAGTCAAATAAAACAAATAGAAAAAGTATTGATCTTTCGGACGTCGACGTTTTCTGAATCGAATAAAAAAAAATCGATCTTTTTGAAAAATCTAATTCCCATCCCTACTTAGGCGACCGATGACCTCGGCCGCTCGACATACTGTATCCGCGGTCCGGTCCGTACGTGTATTAACAGCATAACTTCTTACGTGCGTATATGAACACACGTTTTTTTAAGGTTTTAATGATAGCACGAGCAATTAAAATTTCATAATTTGTTCTTTGGAATGACAAACATTTCTCTGGTTTATATATTGGCGTTCCGAGCAATAATTATTCGGTACATTCTCATCTAGTTTATTCTACATACAATGGGATACGTAAATATACATACAACTTAATTGGAATAATGATTAGTATACACTTATATTATTTTACTAAAAACCTGACCGATAAATTATGTTAAACTGTTTATACTGGCTTTAGTAACAACACACTAAAGGATAGACGTGGACAGAAAAAATATAGGTATCCTTAATTATATATTTTTTAGTATAATATACCTAACAATGATTTACATTGTTTTATTATACACTAGCTGGTGCCCGCGGCACCGCCTGCGTTTCATATGTTCTGTGCATATGCTGTTTCATTTATAGCTAATTTAAAAAACAAATGAATGAATAAAAGTAAGAGCATTTTGTTTTTATTAGCGGAAAAAATGTATATCAGCGTAAATTGAAGTGGAAAATGTACAAAAGAGTAAATCGAAAAAAAAATGAGAGAGGATCGGTGGAATCCAAAAAATACCTGTCTACGAAAATATACTCCGTTGAAAGGTATTAGTCCTATCCCGATATGTTCAGTAGTTTTGAGGTGATGGTGCGTCAAAGGAATAATAAACAAACAAATTGAGAAAACATGGCAAAGGGCTCATAGAATTTTTTTGAAAAATATATAGCCTATAACCATCTACGATTAATTCCGCGTCGAATGGTTGTGGTTTCACGCTGATCGGTCCAGTAGTTTTCGAGTTTACCACGGGCAAAGAAAACAAACTTTGCTTATATATATACGAGTATATAGATAGATGGGGATTTATTATTAGGTACTGCAAAAAATGCCAGGGGTTGTCATGTAGATAAATCTAGGCAGACTTTATAAAACAGTGCATTTAAATATATTCTATACTATATTTTTCTACAAAGTCAGGAATAGTATGATAAGGGAACGCTGTGGTGTGGTAGAGGACGTGGTGACCAAAATAGAGAAAGGTATGCTTAGTTGGTTTGGGCATGTAGAGAGGATGGATGAGAGAAGATTAACGAAATTAATTTATAAGGCGAGGGTGAATGGGCAAGTCGGTAAGGGTCGACCTAGGCGAATGTATCTAGACCAAATCAATCATGTCTTGAATAAAGGCCAGGTAAAAAGTACCCATAACCGACGAGCATGTATGAAAGCGCTCATGAAAGTAGAGGAAGCGAAAGAGGTATGCCAAGATCGTAGCAAGTGGGAGGACGTAATCTCTGCCTACCCCCACGGGAGAAAGGCGTGATGATATGTATGTATGTATTTTTCTACCTAAAACCTGACACCGACTCGGCAAGACTGCTAACATCACACCTCTAGCATGTTGTTGACAGTTGCTGTCACATACTATCGGAGACGCGAATCCTTTAAGTTTTCCCCCTACAGCGATCCGATTAACGCCGCCAAAGAAATTTACACTTTCGTTTCGTTATTATCGTATCGTATTTTGATTTCGCGCGCTCTTTAAATGTAATCGGTGCAGTGTTGGAACGCCTTCATATACGGTATAACATTGGTTATCAACCAATGGGATCGCTCGAGAGACTCGAAGCGCAAACGCGATACCACCCGCCATAGTGGCAAGCGTCGCGGCACTCTCCTCCGATAACGTGACAAAAGGAAGACCTACTACGGCTTAAAACGTTTTTTTAAGAAGTTAACTACACGAAGAACGTGTCCACCGTTTACCAACTATTTTAAATCTTATGCGTGTGAGTGAACAGTGGAGAACCAACATCAGCCGGCCGGCCTAAGGGAATACCGCAAGAACCTGGACGCAGACTATCTGGTGAGTACCGTGCATGATACCCATCGCTTGATAGTTCGTGTTATATCGTATTTACCGGCGAGTATATCAGTATACTCGATCCAGAGTGGCGAATTTACACTGCATCGTATTAGAATCGCGTTAGTTCGTTACATCTTTAAAAATGGAACTTTTACAAGGTTGTCATGTTCTGCTCCGTCTTGTAGGATATTTCTAATGAGACTGACTGACACACGAACTCTTATCCAAAGGGTTATCAAAAGGGTCAGTCCGTAGCTACTACCGCTTCCGGAGATAGCATATAGTTGGTCCTAAATACCTGCTATCAGATTTCCATGTAAAGCGATATTGCTGAGTTAAGTTATAAAATATGTTATAAATATCTACGATCTCAGCACTCGGTACCGTTTTCAGGTCGGTTATATGTGCCCTTCGTTATACTGACCATATAATATGACATTTGATGACATTTCCTTGTCCTTCACTTTTTATATTAATAAAGGCGACATCTACCTGTAGGTTAGTTGACTTGGGTACCTCTGAACCGATGAGATGAGATGAGATGAGATGATTCTTGTTTTTTATATCATCTCGTATCGTATCGTATTTCCTATTCCACATACTTAATCATCTATACTAATAAATAAAATTGAAGTGGCTGTTTGTAATGTCAATTTTTTTTTACTATGATAGATATGAATGTAGATACAATACCTAAACCAAAAATTTTTGTTTGTCTGTTTGTTTGTTCCGGGTAATCTCCGGAACGGCTGGACGGATTTTGAAGGGACTTTTTTTGTAGATAGCTTAAGTTACTCCTGGTAACTAATGGTACTTTTAACTTTCGAAAAGAATTATGGTTCCGCGTAAAAAAAATCTCATAGAAAATTCAATAGATTCCGTTTTACGGGCAAGTGCTTAAATTTATGAGAAATATATTTACTTTATATTAGTACTAAAAAAGAAATTACAATAATTAGGGTTCCGTATAAAAAAAAATTAAAACGCGATACTTAAAAAAAGCAAGTACAATCTGCTAAGGCAGAGTGAGGCTTAAGAGACGATTGTGAAGAAACGAATGGAACCTAACATTGTTTTGTACAGGCCCTAAGGGTTCATACAAAAATTCAGAATATGGTCTTTAAATACATGGTCGTGGTCATGAAATATAATCAGGGGCTGTTGATGATTGCCTCGAGATATTTCGCGTAACGCCTAGGTCATTTTATTATACACACAATGCGCAGAACAGGCTTAAACTGATCAGTCCATCGCATAGGTAATCAACCTACCGTTCATTATTTTTATCCTTCGATCTTATATAGGTCTTTGGAGCGATGATGGCGCTGTGGATAGCGCGGCGGAATTCCACGTCAATGATCACGTAGGGCTGTTAGGCCATTTTGTAATGATACCCGCCTGGGTAGCTACTACCCTCAAGTTTGAAAACCTATCGCCAAATACCAATAAGTGTGTTACGAGAGCATCACTTAATAACCAGTACCTAGGTTTAGTGTTTACCATCCTGGAACACATCGTCACTTAACATCAGGTGAGATTATGGTCAACGCACTGAGCCTATACCGTGTAAAAGAAAAAGGTATAACCTAATTTTATTCTGGAAATCGTTGCCCGGCAACAGGGAATCAAAGTCACACGCCGTTATTCGGTTTAGACATTGCATGTTCAATGAACAAATTAACCTTCTTGGGCCTTGTGATGTTTCGTGATTTTTTAGACCCCCATTGAAAAGGTGTGCTTACCTTGGCAGAGATCTAGGAGAAGTGGAGAGCGGCGTCGCGCGGCGGTCGCGCCCGCACGCCGCTAGACAGCCTTCACAACGATGCAGCCGCATCTGTGAATGTCAAACAATCATCCAAATATGCGTATTAAATACAATATACTGTATCAATAATATAATAAAATGAATCGATCCGAAATTTAAAAAAAAATTAAAATTTTGAAATTAACCTATTATTGGGGTCAAATTTGGAATTCATTTTAATGCTGAAACCTCAATTTAAAGTATTGATCAATTTAAACTAGATAATAAGCTATGGAATTAAATATTTATATCTACTACCCTAAATTTAATTTTAAATTAAATTTGAATTGATTTTAATTGTAATTTTAGTTTTTTTAAATTTTGATTTTAAATTTGTTTTAAATTGTTGACATGATTACTATAACTATAAGACTTGACATTTGTTTTAGTATTAATTTAGATATAAGATCACAAATAAAAGGACAGTAATAACAAGGTCTCTGGTCATGCCAGGGGAAAAAATTGGCGATTATATATAAAAAAAAAATATATATATATATATATATTGGGATTCTCGAATGGCTACCACGCATTGGAAGATGTAACCCGACAAGATGGATCGACGACTTGAAGGTCGCGGGAATCCGCTGGATGCGTGTGGCGCACGACCGGTCGTCGAGAAGACCCTTCCATCCAGCAATTAACGTCTTTCCGTTGAATAAATTGATGGATATAAAGTCCATAAAACAGCAGGGACATATAAAATAGTTCAAGACATACGTCTCCTGTTCTAGTCAAGGGATTTACAATATACAGTTCTCCGTCTCCTTTTATCAGCGTTTATCTTTAAAATCTGCACATAACGATATATGCCTGAGTTCAAATATCACTATAGAAAGTCCAATAGGTTTCATGACAAAAGATTATTTATTGATATCTTGCCATCACGTGATTATTAAGATGTTTATCTAGTAAATATAATTTTAAATTTACAGTAATACCCCGCTTTACGCGAAGGATACGTTCCGAACAAAATCGCGTAAACTGAAATTCGCGTATATCGAGGTTTATGATTAAACATACGTCAAAATTTAATACAAAAAAAAATATACAAATCATTTTAATCAATCGCTTTAATTCTAAGAACACTTTATGCGATACATACTCTTATTTTTTACGGAATAATACATCTATTGTCTTTACATTACGTTTATACGCACTGTTTCGCGTAATGCGAGGCATTTGAGCGCGAAATTTGACATTCGCGTTATAGTGAAACCGCGCGTAACGGGGTCGCGCTAAGCGGGGTATTACTGTACCAATATTAAACTTACTATATTGACATGTATATTTGATAATTAATTTCGTTATTAGCTGTGTGCTCGCGGCTGCGTCCGCGTTTCATATATTCTTCACTACGTTTTAATTTCTTTATAGGGAACCCTAATTATTTTCCTAAAAAAAAGTGTTAGTAGTAAGATAAAGTAAAAATATTTCTCGTAACTAAAGTAGCACTTGCCCGTAAAACTGTGCATTTAATCGGATTTTATTCAAATTTTTATGAGTTTTTTTTTTTTTTACACGGAACCCTAATTATTTTCGAAAAACAAAATACCCTAAGTTACCCGGAGTAACTATAGCTATATATACCAAAAAAAGTGCCCGTCAAAATCGGTCCTTTTTTTTTTTTTTTTTTTTTTCGAGGGGAATGCATTTACGCACTAGCCGTCCAGCCAGATCTGATAGGGACCCCCCCTTCCAGATCTGGCTGAAACGTGTCTGAAGATGTGTGACAGTCTCTCGCACGAAAGCACGAGAGGCTGTCACACAGGATTAGTGTGAGACTCGCGGCGAGAAGCGCCGTTGACCACTACCCACTAAACCCCCGGTACCTCCCGCCACCTAGATGGAGCAAACACGGGATCGCTCTGCATGCACCGCGAGGGGATCAAAATCGGTCCTGCCGTTTCGGAGACAAATTTCGGAATTACAAACAGACAGATAAACAAAAATTTTAAAAATTGTATTTTTGGTATCGGTATCATATCTATTTAGTAAAAAAAAATAATTTTGTCATTACAAACAGACACTTTAATCTTATTTATTAGTGTAGATAGGAATCGTAATTACATTTATAAAATATCGATATTTTTTTGGCACTTCCTTAATTCCGCATTTTCATATAAAAAAATCCATATCACTTGGAGACGACAGATGTTCCGCACAGAAATATGTGTCACTCAAACAGGCTATTTGCTGTTCTCTAAATGGCATTAGCGGAACAAGTTAAACAGGTCTAGATCCGGTTTTCCTTTCAAATACGCACTTATTTGCCAAACACGTTGTTAACACGTGACTATAAATTATTTACGTGATAAGTCCGAGCAAAAAATATATGTTTTTTCTTACTAGCTAATTCTATTGACCGGAAGGGCCTCTACAGCTTGACCGTGACTTAGTGGCATCATCCTCATGCTAGCGATGTTATCGTCGGGGTCGGTAAAGACGTTACGCGGTCGTCGCATCTTCGGGCGTTCGGGTCGGGCGAGTACGAGACGGCTTGTGCTATCAGGGGGTTCTGGTGTATTTCTGCACGTTCGAAGAAGCTGCGACACTGGGTTTCGAAAACGGACTTGACGGTGGGTAGATCCAGATCCCTGTGTAAATCCACATTTCTCTGGTACCATCGGGCGCCTACGGCTTTCCTTACAAAACGATTCTGAATCTTTTGTAAGGTGTACATCCGGGAACTCTTAATATGAGCGAACGCGGGATCACAGTACGTAATGATGGGTCTAATCACCATTTTGTGCCAGAGTGACTTTATGGCGGAGGGCCATTTTGTTACAGTTATAAAGAGGGTAGAGACGGCCTAGCACCATGGCGGTTTGGCACTTCAACAAACACAAATAAACGATCGTATTCGTAATATAGTAAGCGCATTTTAACTGTATCTCGTCATTTACTACGTGTCTTTGTCATTAGACAAACCAAAACCCCAAGTAACCGCAATGAAAAACACACTGTGACATCACGCTGTGACGTCACGACCAAGTAGTTGCCTCACTACCTACTTAGTCAACGAATCACTTACATTAGTATCTTAGTATACTTTAAATTTTCGAAAATCATTAGGGTTACGCCTAAAAATCTCATAAAAATTTGAATAAAATCAGATTCAATGCAAAGTTTTACGTGCAAGTGCTATAATTTATGAGAAATATTTTTACCTTATCCAAGTGTTACATTTTTTTTAGAAAAATAATTAGGTTTCCGTATATAAAAAAATTAAAACAAAGTGAATTATATATGACACGCGGGCGCAGCCGCGCGCACACAGTTAGTATGAAATATATTCATTTCACGGTTATAGAACTTATTGAAAATTGTACATTTTGAAATTAATGAAAAACGGTAGGAACTTCGCCTTGGACCGCTATTTGTGAAAGAAATTACGTCGCATCTTTCTCTAGCTAAACTATAATAAAATAAAATAAAAAAAGCCTTTTATTTCTTGCTTATACATCATACACAAGTAATCTTATATCTAAGTACAAATTAATAAGAGTTTTTTTCTATTTATTTCTTGCACTATTAATAGCAAGAACCCCAGGTTGCGTAAAGGCCTCCTCCAAAGATGTCCATTTTTTTCTCTGTCTTTGTGCTACTAGAATCCAATTTGAGCCGGCGGTTCTTTTAATGTCGTCTTCCCATCGTGTCAAAGGTCTTCCCCTACTTGTTTTCCCTTGCGGGCCTTTCCATATAGTTGTTTTTATAGTCTATCTCTGATCTGTTAGCCTCGCTGCATGGCCTTTTTTTTTTTTTTTTTTTGACGGGGGGAAATGCATTTACGCACTACCCTTATCTATTGTATTTAGGGGATCAAAGTCCCCCAACACAACAGATAAGGGGGGGCACGGAGTGACGAGTTCCGTGCCAGTGTGGGACTCACCCGGGCGAGAGTCGCCCGGAAATACCCACTAAAACCCCCCGGGGCCGTCCGCTGCATTTGGGATGGGGGCGACACGGGGTGGCTTTCGCAAGCACCGCGTCGCCCCCTGCTCGCTGCATGGCCTGCCCATTACCATTTAAGCTTTTGTGCTAATTTCAAGGCATCTGTGGCTTTTGTTATTGCATAAGCTAAGCTAAGCTAAACTATATCTGGACAAAAAAAAACAACGCAGATAAGGTAAAGACTACAAAACTCTATCGATTGGATTCTAGCATAAACCATGACCTTCTTCATTGTTCTAGGTAAAACAAAAATAAAAAAAACCAGGCAGCCATGGAGACTGTAGACTTAGGAAATACTTTACACTTAATATTCATTGCATTTGTATTCGATTTAACTGCCTCGGTGGCGCAGTTGTATTACGGTAAGACTGTCGTTCTGGGGTCTCGGGTTCGATGCCCGGGTCGGGTCAAATGATATCGGGACCCGGTATCATCCCGGAGTCTGGGATTTGTGCCCAACATGACGACAGGTTCGCTCCCTGTCACATCTGGGACGGAACTGAGCTCGGCGAAATGTTAGTAGTGTAATTAGCTATTTCACCTTCGGAGATAACAAGCGCAAGCTTATGTTATATATATTTGTATGGTTTTTACATCTATTGACGCTCCGAGCAATATTTATGTAATTTTCACTTAGTTTATTCATAATTAAAACATACGATAGAGACCGCGTAATTATGAAATCTATTATTTAGCTTTGACTGCCCGCACTCAAACGCCATTCTACGCTTGACATACTTTAGCATGTTGACGGGGGTAACATTATAACATTGCCGGTTATAACCTACCGGGAATCAATCAAGACCGCTAAATAAGTTTTCACTTCAAAAACAAAATTACAAATGGAATATCGAGGAAACATATAATTTATTTCTTATCATCGCAATGCCTATCAAGTTATCGATGCGATAAAACATACTTTAACGTAATTCAAACGAAAAAACGGACTTTATTCTATCAGATAATTCTCAATCTATTTAGAGATGAGACGATATCGAAACTAAAAATCATTGATTGTTCTGTTGTATATTCATAAACTAGTTTTCTTTGGCCTACGGATTCTCGAGTGGCTGCCGCGTAATGGAAGACGCAGCGTGCGTAGGTCTCCCACAAGCCCTCTCTTCCCTTCCTTTTTCTTCATGGGGGCAGGAAGTCCTGCCCCTGGACTGTCGACCTAATGGTCACGACCTCTCCTCAAGAGGCGGGCTAAGTGGTGGAGGGGAATTATTCTCCTCCATCCCTACCGGGCCATTGCACTGACGCGGCCTGGTGGGTTTGCTGCAGGGGGCGACGCGGTGCTTGCGAAAGCTACCCCGTGTCGCCCCCATCCTAAATGCAGTGGACGGCCCCGGGGGGTTTTAGTGGGTATTTCCGGGCACTTCACGCCCGGGTGAGTCCCACGCTGGCACGGGACTCTGATCCCACAAATAAGGGTAGTGCGTAAATGCATTTCCCCCGTCAAAAAAAAAAAAAAAAAAAAAGGTCTCCCACAAGGTGAAACGACGACCTGGTGAAGGTCGCGGGAGTCCGCTGGATGTGGGTGGTGCAAGACCGGTCATCGTTGAGAACTTTGGGAGATACCTATGCCCAGCAGTGGACGAGTTTCTGTTGAATGGATGGATGGAAATAGTTATAACATATTTACATGAGACATATCGATAGCACATTACGACAACCCTAATAAAAAAACACTATCTACGTAAAAGAATGTACGGACACCAACGGATTGATAATTCAGTTTATCAAAACGCAATCCATATCCAAATCAAACAATGTCCCGTCATAGATATAAATTGCTACGAATGCGAGTAAATGTTTTTTTTTTTTCAACCAAGTTAATTGTAACGCGCTAATTAAATCCAAAACATATATTACTGTCTGTCTGTCCGTTAGTTGGCTTATAACTCGCGAACCACGGAACCGATTTACGTGATCACTTTTTTAAATCGTAGATATATTATCCAGTCAGGTTTTAGTATATATTTCATTACGTTATTTGTAAATAAAAAACACTAAATAACAGACTAAGATACCGCCAAAAAAAAAGTCGCAAAAAAAAAACCACTCTTTAATGTGTTATCACAAACATCAGTCTGAGAAAGAGGTATTTAATATAAACGTATTATGGAATAAAATACGTCAGTACAATATTTATTTATTCTAATTATAAAATTAAATAAATTTGTGAGTTTACTTAAAATTCATGTAACACCTAAAATAAGTGTATAATTAATTACAGTCCGTTTGGAAACACTTGTGACATTAACACATTTTGTTTTAATGCTGTGGACGGAAAAGCGGTTAAAGCGCTTCACGAACTTTTGAGGTTAGCGCTTATAGAGCTCCGCCCCGGAAGAATGATAGTTATCGCAAGGGTACGAAAGTGGTACAGACCTCGGCTAAAGATGCTACCTTAGAAGTAAATACTGCGGAATTTGCACAGCACTAAACCCCACTGCAGGTTAAGATAATCCACAAATCTTTTTGCAGCTCAATACGTGGTTTTTTTTTTTTTTTGACGGGCGGAAATGCATTTACGCACTACCCTTATCTATTGTATTTGAAGGATCAGAGTCCCCCAAATACAATAGATAAGGGGGCACGGAGTGACGAGCTCCGTGCCAGTGTGGGACTCACCCGGGCGAGAGTCGCCCGGAAATACCCACTAAAACCCCCCGGGGCCGTCCGCCGCATTTGAAGTAGGGGCGATACGGGGTTGCCAGGCATGTCGCCGCGTCGCTCCCTGCGGCAAACCCACCAGGCCCGTCAGTGCAATGGCCCTTGAGCGTGGTACCTAACCATGCGGTTAGACACACACACACACACACAAAGCGCACGTCACAAATTTGATTAATGAAATACCCACTAAAACCCTCCGGGGCCGTCCGCTGCATTTGGGATGGGGGCGACACGGGGTGGCTTTCGCAGGCACCGCGTCGCAAGCGCTTCCTAACCTGTATTACAAGTATCCCCCTGAGGGCCAAAAAATAACGGTTGGACCAGTCACACAATTTTTTTTAAAGTGAACAATTGCTTAGTCGCTTTGTACGATTCTCTTTAGGGGAAAACTTATAGATTCGCGTTACCAATGCTACGACGTCAGCCATTAACACGCTACAATAAAGCTGTTAACACACGTACGGACCTAACCGCGGACATGGTACGAAGGGCGGCCGAAGTCACAAGTAACCTAAATAGGGATGGGGATCCGTTCCGAAAAAGATCGATTTTTGAATCGATTCGAATCTAACCTCGATGAATCGATTCACAAAACGTCAATGTCCAAAATATTGATCTTTCAAACTAATAAAGTATCGATTATTAGAGTATCCTTTTTGTTTTCTATGAAATGATGATTATGTGTTAATAGGCAAAGATAATTGGGTTCAGTGTCATTTTCTCCTTAGTAGGTTAAGCGTTCTTTTTTGTATAGTTGCTATGACGACCTTTAGCAATAAATTATAATTATAGTCTATGCCCAGCAGTGGTCGTTTCTCGGTTGAATGGATGGATGGATATTGCGCAAGTGAAAAAAAGTAATGCAGTATACGCCTTTACATCTTTAACAGATAATTTAAAATTTAAACATCATCGCGACGAATGCAGTATTTAAAAATTTTCCAGTTTTTACTTCCTACTTTTTTTACTATCCCCATGACTGCCTACTTTTTTTTCCCTATAATGTGATATTATTTTAAATGTCATATCTAAACCATTAAACTCGTCGTGAACCATAAAATATATTATTGCGTTGTTTATTCAATTGATATTATCAGTATTGGATCTCATAAGGTCATTATATAGTTGGCCTCGCTGATTATAATAAACATGGGAAAATTATGAATATTATACCTAAATAATAAATTTAATATGCTGTATAGAATAATATAAACATTTTTTTTTATATATTGCACAGCACAGTGACTGCACTGTACCTGATGTTAAATACAGTCCAATCCAAAACAGCGGCGACTGACACTGAACAGAATTCACTGCCAGTCACCGCTGTCATGCTGGCCTGCTTAAGTACCTCTTCACGCCTCTTTTGAAGGACCCAATATCATACGAAGGAGGGAACACGCTGACAGGAAGACGGTTCCATAACCTCACAGAGCGACAAAAGTGTCGGCAAACATTTTGGGTCTTGAAGTTATGAGTGTCACCGTGAAACCGTGACACCGAAGTCTCGCCCGCGTGGTTCTGTTATAGAATGGAGGAGGGGATCAGCTCAAAGAGCTCTTCAGAACACTCAAGATACAAGCGGTAAAATACGCTTAGAGAGGCAATGTCCCTGCGGAACTGAAGCGGTTCTATGGAGTTGATGATGCCTGTATCATTTACAATGCGGACAGCCCGCCACTGCAACATGTCTAAGGCATCGATGAGATATTAAAAAAAATTATGTAGGTAACACTTCACATGAGATTTGAAAATAATATTCATATTTATAAAGTAAAATACAAAGTATTAAAAAAAACTAACCGTGAGGATCGTGACTATTTTTATTTTATAGTTTTTATGGAAGGTTTACAGTCAAATGTAGAATACAGGTAAAAAAAAAAAAAACATAATATTACAATCTATATTAATAAACAAAACTGGAGTGTCTCAAAAGTTAAAATTATTTTTTTTACTAAATTATGAATGTATACGAGGTAACAAGATTGGACAGGATTAGGAATGAATATATTAGAGGAAGTTTGAAAGTGGCGCCAATAACAGACAAGTTAAGAGGCGGTCGTTTGTCCTGGTATGGGCTTGTGATGCGCGGGGAGGAAGAGAATGTTGTAAGAAAGGTATTGGATATGAATGTGGACGGTTACATGGGAAGGGGAAGACCAAAGAAAAGATGGATGGACTGTGTGAAAGATGATATGTTTAGAAAAGGAGTGAATGCGGAGATGACAACAAATAGAGAGGAATGGAAGAGGAAGACATGTTGCGCCGACCCCAAATAAAAATGGGAAAAGGGTAGGGGGATGATGATGATGAATGTATACGAGTATAGACGATACCAATAACAATCTTGGGGTTCGAGTAATCTTCGGAACGGCTGGACGGAATGTGACGGGAGCTTTTTTTTGTTAGATAGCTGAAATTACTCCGGGTAACTTAGCGTACTTTTAATTTTCGAAAATAATTAGGGTTCCGCGTTCAAAAATTAAACCAAAAAAATTACATAAAATCCTATTCAATGTCTCCGTTTTACGAGCAAGTGCTTGAATTTACTTTATCTTAATGCTAAAAAAATAAAAATTAAAACGCAGTAAAGAATATATGAGACACGGGCGCAACCGCGGGCGCACAGCTAGTTGCTGATATAATCATAAAGCCTCCACCTACACGTAATAAAATAAACGTAAAAATAATTGAATATATAGATACAAAAAATTTAATAGAAGTAGATTTAAGCTCACATATGCGAAAGAAGATTACTAACTGCATAGCTGCTTGAATTGCTATTATAGGCAATTTTTTCCGACGCAAGTCGATTTAAATCTCCAATCTAAAAAAAGGTGCGGACCCCGAGTCTGCAGATAGTTTAATTTAAATAATAAAAAAAAAAAAAAATAAAATAAAATAAACGCCTTAATAATTATCATAACGAATATGTGTCGCTATATATTACAAAACTCTTGTGTTAATAACTTTTCAACTAAGGTGAAATCCAATTAGGATCGGCAAAATTTTCGAGGCATCTAAATTTGAATGGCGAAAAATTTACAGAAAATAAAAAAAACAAACAAATAATGGTCATTATGCTAAATGCATTGCAAAAAAAAATCAATCTTATAATGGTGTGGCAGACTGTCAGATATGTCAGGAATATATACATACATAAGCTCACGCCTGTTATCCCCGAAGGGTTAGGCAGAGGTGAAGTAGCGAACTACACCATCCACATTTCGCCGAGCTTAGTTCCGTCCCAGATGTGACAGGGGGCGAGCCTGTCGCCATATCGGGCACAAATTCCAAACTCCGGGATGATATTGAGTAGAAAAACCCAATACCACTAGACCCGACCCGGGGATCGAACCCGAGACCTCAGAACGGCAGTCGCACCGTAATACAACTGCGCCACCGAGGCAGGAATATATGCATGAACGAATATGAATTAAGAGAGCAGTAATTAACGTTTACGCTAGCTTTCTATTAAAGAAAGAATTGTTAATTTAAAAATGAAAATATTAATCTATAAAAAAATGATAAAATAAATTTGTACCTAAAAAAAAGACAAATTAGAAATTTAACTCAGAACAATTTAAATATTTGCTAACGGGCTATTTCATTTCGATAATCACTTCCATATTGATAACACCGGCACAGACAAAAAAAGTGGTCTGTGCATTTGCATTTTTATCAATTAAAAAGTTCTGTAGAGAGGATGGATGAGAGAAGATTAACGAAATTAATTTATAAGGCGAGGGTGAATGGGCAAGTCGGTAAGGGTTGACCTAGGCGAACGTATCTAGACCAAATCAATCATGTCTTAAATAAAGGCCAGGTAAAAAGTACCCATAACCGACGAGCATGTATGAAAGCGCTCATGAAAGTAGAGGAAGCGAAAGAGGTATGCCAAGATCGTAGCAAGTGGAAGGACGTAATCTCTGCCTACCCCCACGGGAGAAAGGCGTGATGATATGTATGTATGTATATATATAAAAAGTTCTATGGCTAAACGCTCATCTGTCTTATCTAGCTTCGTTGCGAAAAATAACGTTACCAGCGGTGCTAATGAGTACCGACGATAAAAAATTATAAAAACACCCATCTCTAATAACGCCTAAGAAATATCGGCCTAGTAATTTCAATATCCAAATAATATTTAGTCCAATGTACACTAACTATCTCCCGCAATGAATACCAATAACACGGAATAATACAACGTTTGTTTTTCAATCAAGAATTAAACATGAAGCAAGACGAATCGAAAGTTACGTCATTCGGTAACTATGCAAGACGTGTAGTCCAGTTTCGAAAGAAACCCACCATACAAAAACCAAACACATCGCACGATGCAAACCTAGAATGCAGGCATGTCGATTTAAAATCGATTAACTGAAGATAAGATTTAATCGATTTAAACTGAAGATTTGCATCGATTCATGACTCTCATTCATTCTGATTCACATTAGTGCGAAAGCAGACCAGACTGAAACAGTTACTAGTTTTTTGTGACACATTGTGGAAAAACTTACGACATATGACAAATGCAATGAAAAATAACCCCATCCATCCATTCCCCGTAAAGGCGTGCACTGCTGGACTTGGTCTCCCCCAAAGATAAGGAGGGAATTGCCATAATCGCCACGCTTCAGGCGGGTTGCTGACCGCAGTAGACGTTAGTGGTCCTAAGAGGATGCTGCTGCCCATCCCTTAGTCGCCTTTTACGATACCCTCGGGTATATATGGAGTGGCACAAAACTTAAACCAGCACCACACAGAAAAAAAATTTGTGGAAACAGGAAATTACGTTTGTATGGAATAAATGCCGCTAACATATCCTCTTAATATATACATACTTACAATAAAAGACTAACGAGACCTGTACATCGAAGATACTTAAAAAAAATACCACGCGGGGCTTCAAATTCGAAGACAGAACCAGATTTCGATAGTTTAAAAAAAAGTCGTCTAACTGTTTATTAATTTTTTCGTCAATCTAGAAAAAAAAAAAAATACTGAACCGAATTCGATGAAACTTAGTAATGACATATATTGCGTTCAGGGGGAACATGGGGTGCAAATTGTCTGAATTACAAGCGGGTGAAGCCACGGGAACAGCTAGTTTACTAATAATTATTATATTTGAAAATGCAAATGTAATTAACTCTGTGTGAACTAAAACACGAAAACCCTGAGGTTAAAAAATTAACATACAAAAGTTGGAATGCAAGTGTATAGTGGAATAACTAGCGAGGTTCATATAACGGGAATGGCGCAATTCAAAGCGATGATGGTGCAGTGGATAGTGCGGCCGGATTCCGCGCCAATGGACGCGGGTTCGAACCCAGCTATCCAACTCTAAAATCAGCCTGAACTCTTGGTAAAGGAGAACCTCGTGAGGAAACCATAGCATGGTGGTAGGGCGTTTTCTATTAATGCTCGCCTGGGTAGCTACCACCCTCAAGTTTGAAAACCTGTTGCCAAATACCAATAGGCGTGTTCCGGGTGAATCATTTGAGAACCAGTACTTTTAAGCTTAGTGTGTTTACCATCCTGCACCACATTGTCACTTTAAATCAGGTGAGATTGTGGTCAAAGCACTGAACCTATATCCTTTAAAAAAAAATCACAATTTAATGAGTTTTAATTTCTTTACGTGGGTCCCTAATTATATTCGAAAAACAAATGCACAGTTTAACTGGCAGGTATTTGAATTTGTGCAAAATATCTTTGCTTAATGTTAGTAGCGAAAAAAATCCGTATTAAAAAAACTAAAAAAAACTCTATTACGCAGTGAAAAATATATGAGACGCGGGCGCAGCCGCGGGCACACAACTAGTCAAGAATAAAATACAAAGCGAAATTTCGAGATCTTATAATTCAGACTCGATACGGAAGACCGATTATAGATGCAGTTTATGGGGGAAATATATGTCCAACAGTGGACTAACACGCGCCGATTAGAATGACGTAACAGTGACGTAAACATGTATATATTATAATTTTAATATTGACATTGATCGTGCGTATTTCTAGTGCCAATTAGGAAGTGAATTAATTTTACGTCACCATTGCAAACAGTAGTTAGGAGCATGCGGCATCCGCCATAATATCTGGATTTTTTTAGTAGTGATTAAAAAAAAATCATTCATTTGTGTATTTATAAATAATATCGATTTTCAAGAAAAAAAAAAACACTTTTTTTTATTGTTATACATACATACATACATATCATCACGCCTTTCTCCCGTGGGAGTAGGCAGAGATTACGTCCTTCCACTTGCTACGATCTTGGCATACCTCTTTCGCTTCCTCTACTTTCATGAGCGCTTTCATACATGCTCGTCGGTTATGGGTATTTTTTACCTGGCCTTTATTTAAGACATGATTGATTTGGTCTAGATACATTCGCCTAGGTCGACCCTTACCGACTTGCCCATTCACCCCCGCCTTATAAATTAATTTCGTTAATCTTCTCTCATCCATCCTCTCTACATGCCCAAACCAACTAAGCATACCTTTCTATATTTTGGTCAGCACATCCTCTACCACACCACAGCGTTCCCTTATCATACTATTCCTGACTTTGTCAATCGTCTTCACTCCAGCTATACTTGGAAATTTATATGCTATAATTCTTTTTATTGTTATAAGTACGAATATTTCATGTTTTGTTGGATTGTAACATTGCAGAACAATTGCCAAACTTAAATGGCAGTGAGCTGGACACATTGCCCGTAGAACCGATGCCCGATGGGGCGAATGACTACCGCGGTACCGGATGATGTAGTGTGGCTAGGCCCCACCATAAAGCGGTCTGACGTCCTGGTCTAGGTCACGGGAATGCGCTGAACGGGAGTGGCGAAAGACCTGTCCTTGTCGAGATCTTTGGGGAGACCTATGTTCAGCAGTGGAAGTCCGTTGAATGGATGGACATAAATACGGATGTATATATTTTAACATTTTTGTCTGTCTGTTTGTTGCGGGTTATCCCCGGAACGGTTGGTCCTATTTTGTCGAAATTTAGTAGATAGCTGAAGTTACTCCGCGTAACTTAGGGTACTTTTATTTTTCGAAAATAATTATCTAAGGTTCCACGTAAAAAAAAAAACATGAAATTGTGAATAAAATCTGATTCAATGCAGTTTTACTGGCAGATATTCGAGTTTGGGAGAAATATCTTTGTAATTAGGGTTCCGTAAAAAAATATTAAAATCTAATTATGCAGTGAAAAACGCGGGCGTAGTCGCAGGCACACAGCTAGTTAAGTAATATAACCGAACATCAAAACGAATATATGAATAACAAATATAAATAAATGTTGATTAAAATTCAATCGAAATTCACTAACCTGATGTATTGTTATAATTCCAGATTGTTCTGTCATGATGAAAACCTATTTATTTAACACTAAAATAATATCGCTACTTTACACACTACACTACTTTACACAACACTAATATCACAGATTGAATAAATAAATAAAATTATCTATAACATAATAATATCACTGATCATCTTCGTATTCAATATCCCAAAGGTTCGCCAGACCCTGTAACAGCTTCCTTATGGTGTGATCGACGATTTTATTTAAGAAAACGAAATAATAGAACAAAATCCACCAGAACTCGATTATCATACGCACGTCTATGGCTAGCATTTAGCAGCGCGTCCGTACACCGCGGCGGTTGCGCTGCGAATGACAGAAGACGAGGTCGAGACCTGAGCGACGCGACGTTCGAAATTTAAATTCCTGCGTATGCGTCGCACACGTTATTATATTATTATTTAATACAAATTATCAGCGACCAGTCGACTGTATCATGAAACGGTCACGGGAAAGGAACGTTTTAGTGATAAATTTTATCACTAAAATCGTTAATCTTTTGCCCTACATTTATCCTTATCCTCACCTTATTCTCGTTTCTTTTCCCTACATAGCAATGTTGTTTACCGGAAGGGCCTTTATAGTGCAAGATTTGCTATAAGAAATATATAAGTATCATCTGTTACTACCTCAGAGCCATATAACAACTCCGAGAACTGTGCCCGTACCCCTGGCAACGGTGGCATTGCGAGGGGTAGGATTTTTTATGCGGGACCTCCACAGAGATCCGGGACAGGCCACAAAGGGTCTTCAGGCCTTCACCTTTTACCCTCCTCAGTGGCGGACAGCGATACCAGCACCATGCTGTATGGTCAACCATACAGCATACAGCGATTTCTTTGAGAGTGCATGCGATGCACCTCAATCACCGGGTAGTTCTGTTCCTTAAGGGAGGCGACCATCTCTTCACACGAGAGTTCAACCGAAACTCTTCGCATGACAACGCGTAGGGACTTTTCCTCCTCAAGTGCGTATGTGTAGAACGTGAGGGCTCGGAAGGTGTCGGTGTTGGCCACTTTGACCATGATGCCCTCTAGGACATTGGTCGCCGTGGTGAAGTGGACGAGACGGCTCGCCAGAGCCGCCGAACTCTTGGTCCAGGACGCTTTGTCCTGGATCGTGACGGGAGAAGGCGGACGAATCTTCTTAGATTACAGCTTTACCGAACTTTGTGGGCGAGTGCTGAAGGCATTCAAGCCGCAAAAGGTAACTATCACAAGGGTTACCAAAGTAGTATGAACCTCGGCTTTCCGAAAATAAACGAGGCACAGACCTCTCGCCCTCCCATAGATATTTAATGCATAATACCGGTATGCGCACCTATAAACGAATGACGCACGACGCTTAATGGCGCTAAGTTCAAAAGGTTACCATTTACGACATTTTCAAGCAGTTTTTGCCTATAATACCCTACTATTATTCAAATAACATTGTAATGTGACAATGGGAAATTAAAAAAAAAAACCACATGACGACATCCTGCGACAAGTTTTTCCTTATTGTTGCTTGCGGAGTTTAACGCACGCAAAAGTGCTATTGTAAAGAATGTCAAAATTATAGTCCCAAATCATCAACTTAGAAGAAAGACAACCATTGTTAGGCATATGCCTACCGCTATCCATATACCAATAAATAAAATTGAAGTGTCTGTTTATAATTTCAAAATAACAGATTTTCACTGAATATATAATATGAATGTAGTTTGAAACAAAAATTTTGAAATAAAACTTTTTACGGGAGGGCTTTGAAATTCAGATCCACAACGATTTTGTGTGACGGAAATTGGTGGTGTCTTTTCTCACCACAGCTGTCTCGTTGTCTTTACTATGGCGTTTACGCCATTTTTCCATTGTTTTCCTATTGTCTCATTTTTATGGGTAATCGACATATTAAAAGTTTTCATTAATTATACAATTATGAATGACTAGCTGTGTGCCCGCGGCTGCTACCGCGTTTCATACAATTTTCACAGAGTAATATACTTTTTTTTCATACGGAACCCTAGTTATTTTCTATTTCTTCTTTGCCACTAACATTAAGCAAAGATATTTCTCACAAAATCCAATAGCTACCGGTAAAACTATGCATTGAATCGGTTTTTTTTAAACTTTATTTTTGCCCGGTACTCTAATTATTTTCAAAAAAATTAAGTAGCCTAAGTTACGCGTAGAAACCCCAGCTGTCTAACAAAAAGTCCCGTCAAAATAGGTCCCGTCGTTACGACGATTAGCCGGAACAGACAGACAAACATTTAAAAAATGGTTTTTTTTTTTATATGTAGGTATCGTATATACATTTGTATTTAGTAAAGAACTAGCCGGTGCCCGCGGCTCCGCCCGCGTTTCATATGTTCTGTGCATATGACGTTTCATTTGTAGCTAATTTTAAAAAAAAAAAAAAATGAATGAATAAAAGTTAGAGTATTTTTTGTTTCTATTAGCGGAAAAATTATTACAAGGATAAATGCCTGTCTTTTGTTTTATGGGAGCAAATGAATTAATAAACAAACAAATTGAGAAAACATGGCAAAGGGCTCATAGAATTTGAAAAATATATAGCCTATAACCATCTACGATCAATTCCGCGTCGAATGGTTGTGGTTTCACGCTGATCGGTCCAGCAGTTTTCGAGTTTACCTCGGACAAAAAAACAAACTTTGCTTATATATACGAGTATATAGATAGATTGTTATTTTGAGATTACAGACACTTAAATTTTATATATTAACGCAAAAAAAATTGAATTTTCTTTGAACGATTCTACATCGCGCTATGGTTCTATAGTCTTCCATTATACATACATGTTTCAAAACGGTCTACGCTTCAATTACATTTATTAGCATAGATAAATATTCGTAAATAAATGTACTTCTTATCATACTAATTACTATTTATATTATTCTTATCTATTTAAGTTTCACCTCTACCGTACGTGATACATACAATTAAATATTGTCAAAGTAATTTCACTTCTGACACGTGTACACATGCTTTTGTTGTTTTTTTTTTAATTTTTTTAATTTTATTATTTATACGATATAAACGAAGCCGCGAGTATTAGCTAGTGGAAATATAAACAAGTACTGAGACTTCATACCATATATGTTTTTGTATAAATTGCTGTAACTTATAGCACTAACTGAGTATACAAACAAAGACATGTTATGGAAACTAGTTTTGGACAATGCAAATATTATTGTAACATGGTGTCCAATATTAAGAGGATATCCTAGCGGCATTTATTCCATACAAACGTTGTCCCCTGTTTCCTCCATAACACCATTATGGTAAATATTAAAACTCGGTGGAGCAGTTGTATTACGGTGCGACTGCCGTTCTGAGGTCTCGGGTTCGATCCCCGGGTCGGGTTAATTGGTATTTGGTTTTTCTACTCAGTATCATCCCGGAGTCTGGAATTTGTGCCCGATATGGCGACAGGCTCGCCCCCTGTCGCATCTGGGACGGGACTAGGCTCGGCGAAATGTGGGTGCTGTAGTTCGCTATTTCACCTCTGCCTAACCCTTCGGAGATAACAGGCGTGAGCTTATGTTATGTTATGTTAAATATGTTTATACCAAATAATATATATCCACCACCGTCATGCCCGTACGTTGATTTATTCCTAAATTAGTTATTCTAGAAACTAGACGCCTTTGAAAATGTAAAAAATGCTCGATTTTCACCGTCATTTTCAGATGTTCGCCAACAAATTTAAAAAAAAACGTACAGGCATAGCCAAAATCTTTATTATTCTAAAACTGAAAAAAAACGAAAAATCGGATCCGATTTGCAGCAAGAACCAGGGTGATTTTTTCGTCTATTTTACATACGGAATATATTTCTGAAATACCTACTATTCCGACCGCGCGTCCTCTCAATATAAACAAATTTGATAAACTGTCACGTGTTTTAAATTCTAAATAAGTGACCGACCCGGAACTTAATTAATCTAAAATGATTTTATCATTAATTCCGCTTAATGAGACTTATAAGAAAGAGTTATGTTATCTAGTCTAGATTATTAATTACAAATGGCGTCCCTATACGATTTAACCATAACCATTACGGAAGCATCAGTTAAGAACCGAGCTTAGCGTGGCCATCTTGTTTTATATTGCCACTTTATTAGGAGAGATTGTGCTGAAAACTATATGGAAAATTTGCAGAATAACTGAATCACATCAAAAATATGGTAATAATACTAAGAAATATTAATATTTTTTTTTCCCAAAAATAAAGAATAATCCCTGTCAACTCAACTAGGCTTTTTTTAGCCTGCGTCTCAGGTGTCGGTCTCTTCGGATTCGGATTTCGAGTTGATGCAATCCTATGCTAAGCATTCAGTGAAAGAAAACATCGTGAGGAAACTATAGCATGGTGGTAGAGCCACCTTCAGGATTTCTTTTCCACTGTATAGGCTCAGTGTTTTGACCACGATCTCACTTCATGTTAAGTGACGATGTGTTACAGGATGACACCTATAGCCAAGAAGTACTAGTTCTCAAGTGACGCTGCCGGAATACACCTATTGGAATTTGGAAACGGGTATCGAAACTCGAGGGTGGTAGCTACCCAGGCGGGTATTATCAGAAAATGCCTTACCACCATGCTATGGTTTTCTCACGATGTTTTCCTTCACCGAAAGCTCAGGCTGATTTTAGTGTTGGATGGATAGGTGGGCTTAAACCCGCGTACATTAACGCGGAATCCGGCTGCACTACCGAATGCGCCGTAATCGCGTAAAAAAAACCCGTCGCTAAGCACAGTTTTTAATTAAAGCAACTATTATCGTTTTAAAACATTTTGTGTAAATTGTTTTTTCTAAATAAAAAAAAAAAAATAAAAAAATAGGTACCGTTTCCGCTGGTTCTTTAAAGATCAAAATATTATTCTAATTGGTGTATCGGTAGGGGCACGAAACACTTGTGTTGTGTTTTGTTTGTGTTGTCGTGGTGGTTGTTTGTATGTCCCTTTCTCTTCTGGGTATCCCTCTCCTTACTATGTCACTTGTCACTTGTCAAGTATGACAAGGTGAGTGAAGGAGAGGGACCCAAATTTTATTCTTCTTCTTCTTCAGTGGCGGCTCTTTCCTCTGTTTCTTTGCCCGCCACTGACCTATTCCTTTCTTCCGTTTTATGGGGGGCAGGAAGTATATCCTGCCCCCCGGCTGACTGACCTAACTAGGTCATACCTCCTACGGGAGATGGGCGAAGAGGTGGGGTGGAGAAGTATTCTCCCCCATCCCCACTGGGCCATTGCACGACGAGGCCCGGCGGGTTCGCTGCAGGGGGCGACGCGGTGCTTGCGATAGCCACCCCGTATCGCCCCCTCTCCAAATGCAGCGGACGGCCCCGGGGGGGTTTAGTGGGTATTTCCGGGCGCTTCACGCCCGGGTGAGTCCCACACTGGCACGAAACTCGTCACTCCGTGCCCCCCTTACCTATTGTATTGGGGGACTTCGGTCTCACTAATACAATAGGTAAGGGTAGTGCGTAAATGCATTTCCCCCGTAAAAAAAAAAAAAAAAACACTGCACGGGGACAATTAAAGTGTATTGAAAATGGCAGTCAGCAGTGGTCTGCTTTTGACCGTCGTTAGAACTTCTACCTTAACTACTATCTACCTTAAATCTACTAACTATCGTATCTTACCGGATAGTGTATTCACATGGCCGCCCGGTATTGTAGGATCCTCTGGTCATGTAAAACTGGAATCCATGTGGAGACACTATCCGGTTTTTTTTGCTCAGTCTCTCACTAACATTTGGATGCCATGGTCATATACAATCTTGCTATAATATACTGGTACCGCACACGCCCGTCCGTTTCCGACTCACCCTATCAAGTTTTTTGCAGGATACTGCAACCGTACGCTTGTGTGAAAGCATGCATTAAAATACTGTTGCCAGTAAATAAAATCCTCCAAAAAACAATTACTGTAAAGAATCGGATGTCTCCGTATGAACGGGTTGTGACGTCACCCCACCATTACTTTTTTTTTACTGAATAAACCTAAATACATTATCTTATCTATTGCATAAATTTATATAACAAATGTAAGTGAACTAGGTTATCCTAAACTTTATCACAAATAACCTCGCGCTTATTGCTATTGTAAAAAATAAACCGATCCACTCTATTCTGCCTTTTTTTTTTTTTTTTTACCTCAGGAAATCCTCATGGACGAACCACTCTCCCGGGCAGGAGAGTGGAACAGTGCCGGACTCCTACCGGCTAAAACCCCAGGGTGACCTCATTCTCGCACTATAGCCAGGGGGTGCGGGAATTGCGACTGCATTTCTACCGCTCCCCCCCGGCGTGCGTAGGCTCCAACGAGCCATCGACCATCTGATCTGAGGGGGGTCAAGGAGTGATAAGACCCCCCTCTGACGTCGACCACGGGAGGCGCAACTGGGTCACACAGTGCGCCTTAACCTCCCTACCCGAGCAGCAAACTCGCTGCTGGGACGATGGGCATGCCCGCACCCACCGTCCCCGGGCACCGATCCTGCAGCAGTCGTGGATTTCGACCTCGAGCGGAGACCGCTGCTCGGTACTCTATGCTGCCTGGCAATAATAAATATGTACTATGTAGTTTTGCGTAATGGAAGACAAGGTGGACCAACGACCTGGTGAAGGTCGCGGGAGCCCGCTGGATGCGGGTGACGCAAGACCGATAGTCGTAAAGATCTTTGCGGGAGACCTATAATCCCAGCAGTGGACGTCTTCCGGTTGCATGGATGGAATAATAACTATCGTATGTAAGATTTCCCTACATCAAAAAAATGTTGCCCGTCACGGAACTCCTGGCAGATGTCAACATTATCAAAAATCCAAATCAAAATGTATTTATACAATTTAGGCCCTAAGAAGGCGCTTATGAAAGTCTAAAACACTGCCACCGGTTCGGTGAAAAACACAGTCGAGAAGAGTGCAGGCAGGAAACTCGATCTGGTTCTTTTTTTGAAATAAATATACTACATATAGTTTTTTACTTTCATATAAAAAACTATACCAATTATATTCCTAACTAATGTTAGTGGAAGCACAGAGATGTGGGTTAATTCCAGGCATCACTATCGTTCACGTAATGATCCACCCTGTAATATCCTTTTGAGGTTAAGACTTGCTTGATTTAATTCTTGAACTTATTGTCAGGTAAATCGGTAATGTTACTTGGGATCTTATTGTAAAACCGAATACTATTACCTATAAAGCTTTTATTACACTTACTTAGCCTAAAGCGTGGTACGGACAACTTGTCTTTATTTCTAATATTAAAATTATGACGATCATTTACTAGATTGAGCTTGTTTAATTTTTTTAAATTGAGCCATTATAGTTGATGGTAGAATTAGACGCATACAAGGAAGTCAACGCGTCATGATCATGCCGTTTGCCGTCACGGCATACGAAACGCTTTAACTGACACAGCCCGCCAAGCAAATTCGGGAAGATCTTTCCGCTCAACAGCATTCGCACATTATCTAGATAATCTTCAGAATAACTGATTTGTAAATACACACTTCAACTGTAACATATTCACGTACAACCGTCATTTGACAATACTATCGTGCTACCGAGTTTAAAAAAAATTATAGATATTTACTTTTAAACCATACGGAGGTGTGTCCGAGGATCGTGATTTCTCAATATGAGTTAAATAACCTCGATATATTCGCACCTATTCAGTTTGCTGTATCTCGCGAATAATATTTACATTTACCTTTTTACGTTACCAACTTGACCTCTTATGTCTAACAACACATGGAATGTACTAGAGCCTTGTTTGAGGTCATGGACGTCATTTATCTACTTCTTATAATATCTACTATTAGAAGCTTATACATACATATGCTCACGCCTGTATCCCCGAAGGGTTAGGCAGAGGTGAAGTAGCGAACTACAACCACCCACGTTTCGCCGAGCTTAGTTCCGTCCCAGATGTGACAGGGGGCGAGCCTGTCGCCATATCGGGCACAAATTCCAAACTCCGGGATGATACTGAGTAGAAAAAACCCAATATCACTTGACCCGACCCGGGGATCGAACCCGAGACCTCAGAACGGCAGTCGTATGTAATACAACTGCGCTACCGAGCTTATCAGTATTTATAATATTCCTTTGTCAGTTTCTGCTGATGTTGCGAATGAGTTAGGGCCCTTCGGGCACGACGCGGTGCTTGCGAAAGCCATCCCGTATCGCCCCCATCCCTAATGCGGCGGACGGCCCCGGGGGGTTTTAGTGGGTATTTCCGGACGCTTCACGTCAGGGCGAGTCTCACACTGGCACGGAGTCGTCCCTTCGTGCCCGCTTACCTATTGCATTGGGGGACTTCGGTCTCACTAACGCAATAGGCAAGGGTAGTGCGTAAATGCATTTTCCCCAGTCAAAAAAAAAAAAAGAAAAAAGGGCCCTTCCGGCAGTGACCTAATATTTGCTTTAATCGCCCAATTGGAGAAGGCCTTGTGACCGCTGCCAGCGCAATACATTAATGAGATTTTATGCACTTGCAACTCACAGTACTCCCATACCGTACATGAGGGGTCGTTCATGTATAATGTATTGTTTTGATGGCATGTGGGACGGGAGGCAGGGATTCAACAAAGTGCTAACAAGATGATAGCAAGAAACATTGCTATAAGATTGGAACGTCTGACTTGGCTGCATGGTCTAGGTACCTTTGCCTGTTCCTTATAAAGGAAAAAACTGGAACCAAATGAAAAAAAATTGAATCGACATCTCGTAAATATGATATGAATTGTCAAAAAAATTAAACGAATCTAAAAAGTTTAAACAAGATGTATGAAAATATGTTATTATAAGATTAGAACATCTAACTTGGATGGATAATCTTGGTACCTTTGCATTTCATTCACAAGGGGAAAAAACTGTAACCAAATCAAAAAATCAAAAACGTCACAACTCCGATGTAAATAAAGTAATTCGAAATTCAACACCTAAAATTTATTTGCACAAAAGATATCTTTATTTATACTGGTTAGTAGTAAAAGAAACTCGTTAGTACTGTTAGTAGCCGTTTCTCTTCAAGGACGTATTATTATAATAGACAATTATTCATTCATAGCTTTTTAATCGGATTTCTATTGTATCAACTACCGATTCGACATACAAAATATTAACCCTCCTCCATTCATAACTACACAGGCAAAAGAAAGACAAACTTACCAACGTACGTACAATGGTTATCAAAAAAACATATTCAAGAGAACAGCTAGACCACTCCGCAAAAGTGGGAAACGACGTGCTAATGAAAAAGCCTATATAGAAAGATGCATATGCAGAGGAAAGTTTTTTCGCATATAGCTTGTATAAATAATAAAATCTCTTTGAAGTACTATTTGTATCCGACTGATTTTGATGACATTAAAAAAGTTACATTTACAAAAAGGGTTACAAGCGGCCGGAATTGATCAATAGACAATGTGTGTGGTCTCTCATCACCACATACATCTTTAGCCACTCAGCAAAAATTAAGAGAGTGGCTGGGTGTTGTTAATTCATTCACCATATTGCCCTTTTTTTTTTTTTTTTTTTTTTTTTTTTTTTTTTTTTTTTTTTTTTTTTTTTTTTTTTTTTTTTTTTTTTTTTTTTTTTTTTTTTTTTTTTTGACGGGGGGAAATGCATTTACGCACTACCCTTATCTATTGTATTTGGAGGATCAAAGTCCTCCAAATACCCTAGATAAGGGGGCACGGAGTGACGAGTTCCGTGCCAGTGTGGGACTCACCCGGGCGAGAGTCGCCCGGAAATACCCACTAAAACCCCCCGGGGCCGTCCGCTGCATTTGGGATGGGGGCGACACGGGGTGGCTTTCGCAAGCACCGCGTCGCCCCCTGCAGCGAACCCACCCGGCCCGTCAGTGCAATGGCCCGGTGGGGATGGAGGAGAAAAGTTCCCCTCCACCTCTTAGCCCGCCTCAGGAGAGGCAAGACATACGTCCAACATCCAGGGGGCGGGATAAGTTCCCGCCCCCCGTAAAGAGAAGAGGGAAGAGTTGGACAGAGCAGTGACGGGCAAAGGGACAAATGGGGAAGAAACCCGCCACTGCTTTAAGGTAAGTAGGTCCCTCTCCTTCACTCGTCTTGTCTTAGTCGACAAGACATAGGAAGGAGAGGGATACCTGAAGAGATACGAAAGAAGAGAAAGAATCGAAGAGAAAGGGGACAGAAGAGGGGTACAACTACCACACTCACAAACACACAACACAAAACACCTTCCCACGGCAAGCGCCACCAACACCTTCCCACGGCAAACGCCACCAATCCTCAACGGCACACGCCACAACGCTGCCCCCCCCCCCCCCCCCCCCGGGCACGCCTACATGCGGAGGAAACTCCGCACGTAGCGTGCCCACCGCCCCCTGGGCCTCCTGCGCCTCCGAGGATCCGCCCGAGGATCCTCTTCCCTGGCCCTCTCGGCCGCCTCCTTCTGCGACATCACTTCCTCGCAGAAGGAGGTAACCACCCCCCAGACCTCCTCGCTGCCGACCATAGCGCTGATAACGGTCGGCAGCGAGAGGTCCGGCCCCCCACCGCCGCCACCACTGCACGACGCGGCTCCTCCCACGCGGCGCACTCCGCGAGGGTATGGTGCGCCGTGTCCTCCGCCGCGTCGCAGTGGTGGCACCTTGGCAACGGCTCCCTCCTGGCTATTTTGTGCAGGTACCATCCGAAACAGCCATGTCCGGACAGCACCTGCACAAGCCTGAAGGTGAGGGAGCCGTGCCCCCCCTCCTCAACCACTCCCGGAGGACCGGGCGGATGGCGTCTACGGTAGGCCGTCCGTAGCGCACATCCACCAGGTCCTCCTCCCACCTCCTCAACTGCCGCTCCCTCTCCTCGAGCCTAGCTCTCCGCACCTCAGCCGGGTGCAAGCGGAACCCACCACCATCCCTCCTCGCTGCCGAGTGCCGGTACACGGCAGCGAGCACCTCCGCTTCTCGCTCCCACGGCAGGGAGCCGGCGAGCACACAGGCCGCCGTCACGGACACCGTGCGGTAACCGCGTATCGCTCTCAACGCCACCGTGCGCTGCACTGACTGCAGCACACGGGTATTACGGGCGTTGAGAGCGTCCGCCCACACAGGTGCCCCGTAGACGGCCATGCTGCGCACGACCCCTGCGTGGAGCCGGCGGCACCTCTGGCCAGGCCCCCCCCACATTCGGGAGGAGCCGCCCCAGTGCCGCCGCGGCACCGGCGATGCGCGGTCCAAGTCCCTTAAAGTGGGACTCGAACCGCCATCTACCGTCCAGGATAAGGCCCAGATACTTCATCTGGGCCTTAACCCGGATCCGGTGCCCCCCCACCGAGATGCTCGCCCCAGGGGGCGGCCCATGCCGAGGCCCGTGAAACAGCAGGGCCTCGGTCTTTTCGGCCGCTACCCTGAGCCCGAGCATCTCGATGCGCTTGACCACCAGGGCGACCCCCATCGTGGCCAAGCGCTCCACCTCCTCTCCCACCTCCCCCCCCGGGCTACGACCAAGGTGTCGTCCGCGTAGCATATGAGGCGCACCCCACTCGGAAGTGCGCCTCGGACGACCCAGTCATAGCCCACGTTCCACAGGAGCGGTCCGAGCACCGACCCCTGTGGAACCCGCAGCCCGCCGGACGCTGGACGACGACGCCTTGGCTGTCCACACAGGACACCTCCCTCCCTCGGAGATAGTCCTCCAACAGCCCCCTCAGATAGCGGGGCACTCCAAATGACCGGAGCGCCTCCACTATCACCGAGTGCGGGAGGCTGTTGAAGGCGTTGGCGATGTCGAGCGACACCGCCAACAACCTATCTCCCTGAGAGGTGGCCTCCATCGACCACCTCTTCAGCCTCACCAAGGCGTCAATCGTCGAGCGTCCTGCCCGGAACCCGAACTGCGCGTCCGCCAACTCCGGCCCCACGTCCCTCATGTGCTGGATGACGCGGAAAGATATTATTCGCTCGAACATCTTCCCGACGTCATCCAGCATTACGAGGGGCCGATACGCGGACGGGCAGTCCGGGGGGCGGCCCTCCTTACCTATCAGGCAGAGTCGGCCCTGCTCACCATATTGCCCTGACCTTGCACACTCAGATTTCTATCTGTTTCGGGCACTTCAAATTCTTTAGGCAGAGTCAGGTTAACATCAATAGAGGACTACAAAAAAGGACTTGTCACGTTGTTTTGATCAGAAGTCACAAAATTTCTACAGCTATGAGATCATGGCGCAACCTACAAGATGGCAGAAAAGCATCGAAGAAAATGGCGCATATTTACTGTACATACATATCATCACGCCTTTCTCCCGTGGGGGTAGGCAGAGATTATTACGTCCTTCCACTTGCTACGATCTTGGCATACCTCTTTCGCTTCCTCTACTTTTATGAGCGCTTTCATACATGCTCGTCGGTTATGGGTACTTTTTACCTGGCCTTTATTTAAGACATGATTGATTTGGTCTAGATACATTCGCCTAGGTCGACCCTTACCGACTTGCCCATTCACCCTCGCCTTATAAATTAATTTCGTTAATCTTCTCTTATCCATCCTCTCTACATGCCCAAACCAACTAAGCATACCTTTCTCTATTTTGGTCACCACATCCTCTACCACACTAATTTACTGTAATTAAATGTAAATAAACTATGTCTTAGGTTCTCGTAAAATGCGAAGAAACTTTTCGAAGAAAACTTTGCGAAGAAAGAACTAATTTATATTTAATGCTAGCAATTTTTAATTTTATTATAAAATTATCCTAATGATATTTTGTCTTTAGACTGACTAATTCTAAAGACTTGAAGAGGCCTTAGCTAGTTTCCTACGGTCTTTGTGACAATAGTGAAATTATAGTTTCAGATGGGAATCTCAGAACTATATTTTATGAGCATAAATAGAGAAAAAATTGAAACATTAAGCAGTGATCGTCAAAATATAAGCGCACTATACCTTTTTCATTATACTATTTTCTCCTCTTTGTGTAATATTCATTCTTGAGGAAGCTTACGCGTGACTATTTCAGTAAGTTGGCATTACCATGTTTTTATATATTTACAAAACAGGACTGTTCGAGCAATATACAATACGGGACCTCGCGAATCTCTAAAGAACAAGTTTCAAAAATATGATGATATCTTAACTTTGCCCTCCCAATACATCTTCGATAACTTATGTATGGTCGTAAAAATTTAGAAAAGCTTAATCTAGTAAATGATCGTCATAATTAAAATATTAGAAATAAAAGAAGTTGAACGTCCCACGCTTTAGGCTAAGTAAGTCTAATAAAAGCATTATAGGGAATAGTATTCGGTTTTATAATAAGATCCCAAAAAATATTAACAATTTACCTGACAATAAGTTCAAGCACTATGTCAAGCCAGTCTTAATTTCAAAAGGTTATTACAGGGTGGATCATTACGTGAACGATAATGATGTCTGGAATTTACATCCCTATCTGTGCTTCCGCTAACAATGGTTATAGCTATGATTTGTACAGTTTTTATTTCAAAATAATAGGTGTATTTATATTTGAATTTACAAAAAAAAAAAAGAACCAGATCGAGTTTTTTGCCTGCGCTCTTCTCGACTGGGTTATTTCCGAATCGGTGGTAGTGTTTTGACGTTCATAAGCGCCTTCTTAGGACCTAAATTAATATTTTGATTTTCTCTTTCTCCGTCTCTGATATGTATCCCTTACTAATAATTGAAGTTATACATTTAAACTCAAGTATACCAAAGTAGTTTCACATCTGACAAGTGTACTCTCTCCTACACACGATTGTTTTTCAATCATAGGCAGATTTCATCGCAATGCATTATCTAATTAACCAATCAATATTTAAAATACAGTTTTAAAATATAAATTAGTTTAAGCTGCGAGAAGTACAGGTTCGGAAATAAACAAAATGGCATCGAAGTGTACAAGCTGGATTCTTAAAACTGTTGCGTGTAGTTTGCGTGTGCAAAAATTATAAAAAAGAAGTTAGGTGTGTATATATATTGTGTAATAGCTCGCCGCAAGTGGGCCAATGTCAGCTGGCTTACAATCGTAAATTATGCGGGACCAGTAAAACCGCATTTTATTCATAATATCCCTATCTTTTGACAATAAAATTTTTAACCGACCTCAAAAAGGAGGACGCTATCAATTCGTCTGTTTTTTTTTTTTTTTGTATGTTTGTTACGCGATTTCTCCGTCAATTGTGAACTGATTTTCAAACTAGTGTTTCACATATTTGCTTCCGAAACTATTAAATAGGCGTCACATCTGTACCCAATAGTTAAACTAAAAAGTTGTTTTTTTTTTTATTAATAATTACAAAAAAAAAGCTATTTAAACAGAAGTAGATTAAAAAAAAGTAATTACTTAGTTACTTTTTAGTGTTTTAGTTTAGTGCTTATTCTTTTTAAAGTCGGTTTTGTTTTTAATTAAAAAAGTTTTCAACGATTATGACACCGAGCTCACCTATCCAACACTAAAATCGGCCTGAGCTTTCGGTGAAGAAAAACATCGTGAAGAAACCATAGCATGGTGGTAGGGCATTTTTTCTAATAATGCCCGCCTGGGTAACTCCAACCCTCAAGTTTGACAACCCGTCGCCAAATAACATTAAGTGTGTTCCGGCAGTATCACTTAACAACCAATTTCTCTAAACTTTGTGTGTTTACCCTCCTGGATCACATGGTCAAAGCACTTAGCCTATACAGTATTAAAAAAAATTGGGTGTTTAAATGATGTTTATACCAACAAAGAGTAAATGAGGCACGGTAATCTTTAGGGCGGCACCCCTATAAAAATGGTCCGTGGTAACCTAACCTTCCCTTTCATCTATGGTGTAAAAAAGTAATCATATATGAGTTCATTGGTTCTGATTAATGAGAAAAGATTGATTGAAAATAACATTTAAAAAAAAATTTCGATTCTAATTTTAATAACCTCTAGAAAAAACGAACAGTTTAAAATTTTATTAAACAAATCTTCAGAATACTGCCATCTATGTTCAGTTTATGGAACCTAAAAATCGACAACAAATAATAGGCTTACTATCAATCAATGAAAAGGTTACTGTTAAAAAAAAACAGATGGCGCTGAAATAAATTAAGTGTAAAGAGCACATTTGAGTCGTATAATTCCAATACCGCCAACTCCAACTCCATTTTTTTTTAAAAATGTAAGCTATTTATGTTTCTGGATAGTCTATGAAATTTCACGTATGTCATTTTGTTCGTTTTATACCTACTACCGGCAAATTCCAACTAAATTTGACATCAAACTTTCGAATTTATTCCAAAATCCGCCAGCTCTTTTGAAAGTTATTTCCAAATCCCGCTACGTCTGTTTCAACCAATCACGACGCTCTATTCCGAAGATTCCAATATGGCGTTTAGTTTTATCATTAAGGTGATACAGCGTGTCTGTTTTTTTTATTGACAATTTATAATAATAACTATATTTAGTAAAATTTGCAATCCATTATACTTGTGATTGAAGTTACCATTTAAATTTAGTTATCATTTAAAAATTAAAATGCATGAATAGATTATATACAGAAAAAATACCATGGGTATCCTTTTTTCAAAGACTTGTAAGGTACAATTTTAAAATATAATACTTGTTGGGTTAATTATTAATGGTTCTAATTGTGGTGGTAGTTCTAACTTATATGATGTCATATAAGTATACTTTTTTTCAGATACGCGCCTGCCAGTTTGCCTGTTTTACCGAAATGTGGACACAATACAAAAAGATTAAAGTATGGCTCTTTGACAATGAGTGATTTGATGAATATACATAAGCAGTTTTATGCAAAGAATAATAAAAAATAATCCAAGATAATTTCATTTTGAAGTACTGTGTGGCAAATAATGTTCAAAGACATCGACCTAAAGATGGGAGCCGAAGTTTGAAAAATATGAGTGTAAAATATTTCCTTTTTGTGTGTGAAAGAGTTGTAGAAAATGATCAGTTTGTTTAAATTACTTTTTAAAATTTTATGTTTTCCTTTCTCTTGTCGTTGTGATCAAAATAAAGTTTCATCTATATTTGAATTTTTCATTTCTACACCTGTATATGAACAAAAAATTAATTCGTTACAAAAGCCGCTAAATCTACCTCTACCTAGATCCAAAATCCGCTAACTCCACTGGTTGGTTTCAATACCCGCCAAATCCATTTTTAGGATATATAAATAAGTGTTTATCTTCTTTTATACTAATTAAATTACGTTATATCAGGGGTATAAACAAATTAGAATTACATTCGCTAGTGGAATAATTATAATTCATTTAGTCAGGTACTCGAAGATGGGTAGATACACTTTATTGCTTTTACTGAAAATATGTTGCGTGTGGAGTTAGCTGATATTGGAATTATACGACTCATTTATTCAAGGCCGTGAATAAAAGTTATTTAAGCACAATTTTGTATTATTTCACTAATCGTCAGTGTTACAACAAATCGGCAGTTAAATGTTAAACAAGGATGCTGTAAGGTCACGGTACGTTTCATTATTTTCAATACACGTCACTTTATGCACAATAATAAAACTATATCGCGTAAAACGACACTAAAATTACATAACATAGAGTCAAATACTACAAGTAAATAAATTGGCATTATCTATGAAGAAGATTATCGAGTACATATATATATATATCAATATACGATAATTATGGACAATAAATAAACCTAAACAACCTAACAAATCCTGTAGACCTTTATAAACACTTACAAACTATTTTTTTTTTTATTTTCAGATTACCGTACGAGAAGTGAGATCGCCCGCAAATTGATGTCTTTTTCCAAGAGGGTCTCGCCAGATTCATTTTTACGGCGGCCATTTTGAAAAAATTTTTTACTTGTACTTTAATATATAATAAAAATAACCTACAAAATTTCAAAATGATTCAGTTATTCCTTCCCGGTTTAAAATGTCCTTAAAAACGGTAAAAATTAAGGCGTTTACATGTATCGCCCCCCTAAAAAAGTTTATAAATCGGAACCGAGGGTGTATGGGAGTATCCTAGGGCGTGTAAATAGCCCTAGGAGCGGTTTTGGGGGGCAATCTAGCCTAAGCGATGCGGTTGTGAAAGGAGTTGCAGTAATCTACTCACCGATGGTGGCGGCGACCGTTCCCTCTGCCAGCGTATAGTGTCCAGGACGGTTTTCTCGAACTCACTTTCACGTAAAGCGTATATTTTAAAAGCTTGCAGCTGCAATAGCGCGGATTTGCGGTAAAACAATATTTGTAGCGGAGGTGTTCGAATTCAAGTACACAATTTAACTGTCACGGCTCACTAATGACTCGACCGTCGGGTCGGCGCAGTAGTCCAGCTAAGGTACTACAGCGCCACCACTCAACGGCACAGCAAATCATCAGCAAACCTTCACAAACCGCCTATAGATGGCGTAACCAGAGGGTGTAACGAAAAGCGAAATATAAGATATTTTCACTCACCTAACACCATACTTGGAGATTGCCACAGTAGTATACGTCCGATGGCACAGCGTAGATTCTCATCTCAACTTCCAACGATGACCTCGAAATCGAGTACGTCTTCGTCACCGGGATGCTGCCATAATTTGTCACTGGAATTTTAATGCTCTTATTTATCATTAATATAAAATCATTTTGAAATAACAATTTATGATTCAGTAGCGGTAGTTGAAGTTATCAATACGTCCTTATATATTGGCACACCCCGTAAAAGAGGAAAACAGATAGAATGTAGATTACGCAACCGACGCTCAAGACACATTCTAAGCAAGTCAATGATCATGAAAAATTTTTGGGCTGCTCTGAAATTTCTTTATTTAAGTGGGGCCATGGACCAGGTCAGACAGTTCAGTTTGAATCGGACATCCGAGCGAAGAACAAGAAGCAATCTAGAGGTAAAGGTAGACGAGTGAATAGTGCAATAAGTATTTGTTTAGTGTAATCAAATTTGTGACGTGCGTTTTGTGTGTGTGTGTGTGTGTGTGTCTAACCGCATGGTTAGGTACCACGCTCAAGGGCCATTGCACTGACGGGCCTGGTGGGTTTGCCGCAGGGGGCGACGCGGCGACATGCCTGGCAACCCCGTATCGCCCCTACTTCAAATGCGGCGGACGGCCCCGGGGGGTTTTAGTGGGTATTCCCGGGCGCTTCTCGCCCGGGTTGAGTCCCACACTGGCACGGAGCTCGTCACTCCGTGCCCCCCTGCCTATTGTATTGGAGAGGCGTTAGGCCCCACTAATACAATAGGTAGGGTGAGTGAGTAAATGCACTTCCCCTGTCCAAAAAAAAAAAAAAAAAAAAAAAAAAAAAAAAAAAAAAAAAAAAAAAAATACCACGCTCAAGTTGTTAATTTATCTGCAAGCAACTTAGCCTGTTACAACCATCGCGATGGTTCCGATCGCTCTTGGTTTATGTTGACATAAAAAAAAACAAACCATAATAGGATTTCACTAGTAAACATCCATCCATCCATTGAACTGAAAGACACCTACTGCTGGATATAGATCTACCCGAAAAATGTCTGCAACGACCGGTCCTGCACCACCCGCATCGAGTGGAATTCCGCGACCTTCATCAGGTCGTCGGTCCACCTTGTGGGGAGCCTACCCACGTTGCGTTTTCCGGTGCGTGGTAGCCACTCGAGAACCCGTTGACGCCATCGACATCGGTTCTGCAAGCAATGTGCCCCAGCCCACTGCCATTTAAGTTTTACAAGTTTTCGGGCAATTTCGGTTACTTTGATTCTCCTGCGAAACTCCCCTTTCCTGAATCATGCAGTGAAACTCCAAGCATAGCCCTCTCCATTGCCTTTACAAAATCGATACGCTACATAAAAAAAAAATACCATATACATAGGTAAGCTCTGAATAATCTGAATAACTGATCTGAATAATCTCAATGAATCTGAATAGTTAATTTACTTCTAACAATAAATACACAATAGTTTACTGCACACAATTGAGAAACTGATCTGTCAGATAAGATAACCTAGCCTAACCTAGATACGTTAGCGAATGGATTGAGTGTCAGATACGGTGTTAGGTAACGTGATTTACAAAATCAAAAATCGCTTTTATCATCGCGTCGTGTGATACCATGAGTTGGGATTTTTTTTCTCCATTTATTCCCTTCTAAGAAAAATGCAAAGGTACTAGAAAAATTAGCGAAGCCTAACGCTAACAACGCATTAACAAAATGGTGGCTCTCCGTTAAAGCTTTCCTATCATGGGAGTTGATGGAAGATGTCTAAATTTACGCTACGTGTGATAATTTTCAATAAACTAATACAAATAACCAAGTTAGTAGAATGCCACCAAAATGACATCATATAGTGTTAAAAACTGGAAGTTTAATGCATTAAAAATATGTTTATTACTTGACATATAATGTTTTTTTTTGTTACCAGTTTGTGCCATACTAAGGAAAAGGCAATGGTACCTAGACCATGCAGCCAATGAATACCGACATAAGGAACCAAAATTACATAAAATGATGTCGAATAATAAAAAATCGGTAAAATGACATTTCATGCACTAGGAACATAAACATCACACTGGAATTGCATTTTTTATAAGTAAAAATTCTATAAGAAATATTAAAATACACTTATCAGTAAAAAAAATCCTGGTCATTGTGTCACATACGTGTTAACAGTTATCAATTTATCTCAAAGTCAACAAAAGGTGCATGGAAATAACACTCAACGGGTAAACAATTAGTTCAATGAATAAGAAACCACATTTTTATTTATACTATACTGTCTGCACGCGGTCGCACCCGCGTTTCATATATTTTTCATTGCGTAATATAGTTTTTAATTATTTTTTTTTTTACGGAACCGTAATTATTTTTGATTGTTAACATTAAGTAAAAATACTTCTAACAAATTCAAATACCTACCAGTAAAACTGTGCATTGAATCGGATTTTATTCACAATTTCATGAGATTTAATTTTTTTTTGCGCGAAACCCTAATTATTTCCAAAAAACAAAGTACCCGAAGTTACGCGGAGTAATTACATCTATCTGCCAAAAAAAAACCCGTCAAAATTTGTCAAGCCATTCCGAAGATTACGCGGAACAAATAAACAAACAGACATAAAATTTTAAAAATTGTATTTTTGGTATAGGTCTTATATACATTCATATCAATTTAGTAAAAAAAAAAAAATACATTACAAACAGACACTTCAAATTAATTTATTAATATAAATATAGATTTATTGGAAGGTAAGAAGTAGTGTTTGCATGATAAGAGCATCTATCCCTAACACGAATAAGTATCAAGACTGTCAAGTGGTAATTAAAAAAAAAAAAAAAAACTAAACTCCCTACCACACCTATAGGCTTAACCCGAGACCTTGTCAAACATGAGGATTAATTAATTAATAAATTTGTATCATTGCTTTCTTTCATATCGTTGATTTCTGTATCTTTTTATTTATTTCGTCTCGCGGCGACAGTAACTAAAATAGTAATTTATTTGATGCTATTTATCCAAATATGGTCTCTCAGAAAATAAAACGAGGAAAAAATTGCTATCTGCCAGAGGAAAATGGAAAGTATCTTGAGAATAAAATTAAGCGATAGAGTAAGTAACAAAGCTTGCAACCAACATGTTCCGCCGAGCGGACACGTCGGCGCACGTTCGCCTCCAGAACATCGCGCCGTTGCACGCTAGACCTCCCGACAGTCGGAGAGGAAGAGGTGATCGCTTGTCATTAATATATAGGCCTCAGGCGCGCGATCTCATACGCCGGTCCTCGCCTAGCTGAGTAGGTAGTTGAAGGAGGACCGTGTCTATGACCCGTATAGATCGGGTGCATCTCCCTGACCCCTCAGAGTCCGATCGACAGCAGGATTAGCTCCCAGAACTCAGAAGATTACTCCACGAGGGACGCACCTGTGTGCCTCACCCAGTTGACTTGTCCGTAGGCGCGGACAAAGGAGAGGCCACCGTCGAAGGGAATAGCCCTGATGCGGTTTCCCCGTGTCCCCTATTAGTTCGTAGTATAGTCAGTAAGTGTAGTGTGTAGTTTTTCTAGCTTTGTTTACTTTTTTTTTTTTCTATTTTCTATTTGTATTTTTATTTTTTAATTTTATTATAACATTTAATTTATGTGTAATGTGTAAACTACATCTGTAATGATTTTTTAAATAAAGAACCAAAAAAAAGAAGAAAAAAAAAAAAAAAAAAAAACAAAGATAGGGAAACACACGACACACGGCTGCTAGACTGCTCGAGCTGATAAGGACGCACGAGAAGAATTGCTAGTTAAGTAACAAAAGCATAAGGACAAAAACAAAGGCAACTGATATAAAAAGAAGAATAAGGGAAACCAAATGGAAACGGGCGGGACACATATGTCGAATAGACAAAACTAAGTGGATCAAAAAGGTCAGGGAGTGGACTCCGATTGATAAAAAAAGGAAGACTATCTTTGTCGTATTTTTCTTTATCCGCTATCCGGCCAAATACTCCTTTATTATCTGGTATCTTGCCGGATATTCAATTTAGGCCGACTACCGGATAGTTACCGAATCCGAACTATATTACGCAGTGAAAAATATATAAAACGCGGACGCAGCCGCGGGCACACGGCTAGTTGTGAATTAAATCCGATTCAAGGAAAAGTTAAACTGTAATATCGTTGTTAGTAGCAAAAAAAAAAAAAATGACGCAGTGAAAAATATATGAAACGCAGGCGCTGTCGAGTGCACACAGCTAGTGTAAAAATAAATGAGGTCACGTGCAATTCGTTCTAAAATGTGTCATAGACGATGTGTATCAAATTCTAAAAATCACTATAAAATCACAATCATTGTGAATCATGATTACACTTAATCCGCTTCCAAAAATTATCTGTGATTTATCAACGTTGTTATTTTATAACATAACAATATGATTTATAAATAATAATTTTATTTTTGTTTCTGACTGTGACTTCGACCCTGTTGACGTTAGAATTATGTCCCGAGAGAAAGTGTGTGGTGTTTACATTATGAGACAATCTTAGGAAGTAAAGGTTTTTTTATTAAGAAGTTTTCCTTAGGATTTTTGATGTATCTTTTAAAATTCGACCAACGTAAGCCGTGCCAATATTTTTTTTTGTTTATTTATTTATACTTTATTTGCAATTTGTGTACAAAGGCGGACTTAATGCCACAGAGGCGTTCTCAACCAGTCAACCTTAGGGTGGTGCAGAGATGGGGTGCGGTGTCAGACAACCTCCTCGTGGTGCACCCTGGGCAACGGCAGTCCTTCTGACTGCCGGCTAATAGTCTGACTGGGCGGCTCGGGCGAAAGCCCACTTTTGGGGGGGGGGGGGGAAAGAGGTGATTACTGCGGTCGCAGTGATCACTCCTCTTCCCTCCGGAAGGTAATGCCTCTTTCAGAGGCGGGCAAAGAGGTGGGGTAGAGAAGTTCTCCCCCACCCCCGCTGGGCCATTGCACAGACGGGCCTGGTGGGTTCGCCACAGGGGGCGACGCGGCGACATGCCTTGCAACCCCGTATCGCCCCTATCTCAAATGCGGCGGACGGCCCCGGGGGGTTTTAGTGGGTATTCCCGGGCGCTTCTCGCCCGGGTTTGAGTCCCACACTGGCGCGGAGCTCGTCACTCCGTGCCCCTTTACCTATTGTATTGGGGGACTTCGGTCTCACTAATACAATAGGTAAGGGTAGTGCGTAAATGCAATTCCCCCCGTCAAAAAAAAAAAAGGGGTGGTGCAGAGATAAAATAAAGTAGGTGTGATAAGAGATAAATAGAGTTTACTGAGTTATAAAATATTCACATATTTCCTACTTACACAAAAGCTTAATTAAGATGAATTGTTATGTATACTTAATAATTATGTATACTAGCCGTGAGCCGGCGGCTGCGCCCGTGTTTCATGTTCTTCACGGGTTTTATTTTTTTTATACGTAACCCTAATTATTTTCATAAAACATTTTTGTACTAAGATAAATTAAAAATATTTCTCATGAACTATAGCACTTGCCCGTAAAACTATGCACTGAATCGGGTTTTATTAAATTTTTTATAAGTTTGAATTTTTCTACGCGGAACTCTAATTATTTTCGAAAATTAAAAATACCCTAAGTTGCCCGGAGTAACATCAGCTATCTACGCAAAAAATTAACGTTAAAATCCGTCTAGCCGTTCCGGATATTACCGGAACAACAGACAGACAAAAATTTTAAAATTTTATTTTTGGTATTGGTGTAGTAATTAATTTATAAGGCGAGGGTGAATGGGAAAGTCCGTAAGGGTCGACCTAGTCGAACGTATTTAGACCAAATCAATCACGTGTTAAATAAAGGCCAGGTAAAAAGTACTCATAACCGACGAGCATGTATGAAAGCGCTCATGAAAGTAGAGGAAGCGAAAGAGATGTGTCAAGGTCGTAGCAAGTGGAAGGACGTAATCTCTGCCTACCCCCCACGGGAGAAAGGCGTGATGATATGTATGTATGTATGTGTAGTATGTACATTCATATTGTATATAGTAAAAAAAAATTATTGTGACATTACGAAAGAACACATAAACTAGCTGCGCTGCCACGTGTCATATTTTTTATTACACAAATTTATTCACTGCGCCATACAGTTTTTAAATAATCGTTAGAAATGAATGAACCTTATTTTATTACATCACTAACAGAAACCAAAGATATTTCTCACAAATTCAAACACTTGCCAGTTCAATTGTGCTTTGCATTGGACTTAACCCTTTCACGACCAAGGGAAACATTTTTCCCCAGTGGAATATTGGTGACTGTATATTTAATTATAATATTATTTGACTTTAAAATTTCCCCACAAAATTCTAAATAAGCTATAGTTTCTAACGTTTACACCTCTTTTTAAGTGGAGGAATGTATTTACGCATTTTCATATATACTCTACGTTAAAAAAAATAAACAATTGAATAGTAATATTTACTCTCCGATATCTTATGGTCCTGAAAGGGTTAAAATTGCATCGCTTTTTATTCTTTTACGAGGAGTCTTAATAATTTAAATAATAAAGTAACCAAAGTAACATCCTTTAGCTATCTGCCAGAAAAAAAGTTGCGTTAAATCGGTCCAACCGTTCCGGAGATTAGCCGACCAAAAATAATATTGAATGGCTGCAAGTCGTATCTATTAATGAAATGTCAAAAGAGGTTAAGGTTTTTTTTTTTTTTTTATTGTTACATTTGAACTAACCCCCAGTCATCTGATTAGACAGTGTAATGATTGGTTTTAGTTCAATTCATATCAATTTTTATATCTTCATTATATTTATTTATTAAATTAATTAAGGAAACCCGAAGCTTTTCTATTAGTTTATTAATGTCAACAACTGTCAATATATGTTATCCCTGCGTTCTCAAAATCAAAATCAAAATCAAAATTTATTTATTCAATTTAGGCCCTAAGAAGGTGCTTATGAACGTCTAAAACACTACCATCGGTTCGGAAAACAACCCAGTCGAGAAGAGCGCAGGCGAGAAACTCGATCTGGTTCTTTTTTTTTCATAAATATGATATATATCATTTTTTTTTGTCATATAAAAACTATACAAATCGTAGTTTTTTAGTGGAAGCACAGAGATGTGGGTTAATTCCAGACATCACTATCGTTCACGTAATGCTCCACCCTGTAATAACCTTTTAAGATTAAAACTTGCTTGACATAATACTTGAACTTATTGTCAGGTAAATCGGTAATGTTACTTGGGATCTTATTGTAAAACCGAATACTATTACCTATAAAGCTTTTATTACACTTATTTAACCTAAAGCGTGGGACGGCCAACTTGTCTTTACTTCTAGTATTAAAATTATGACGATCATTCACTAGATCTGCTAATGTAACTCTATATGTGAATGTGGATTGGACGAAGGCACTCCAGACCATATCTTTTTTAACTGCCCGAATTTACGTGAATCTTTATACTGTGTTTTACTGTTTTACCTTCCAATATTCCTCGTCCTACTAACATTAAATTGGTCCAGTGACTCTTGAATATCTTGAACATACTCATCATCTGCTTCTTTTTAATTACTGGTAATTGGAGGTTTGGAGAAAAACAGTTTTTTTTTTTTAATTTAACAAACAGTTCAAATTATTTTAAACAAGTGTTCTTTTTTTTTTTTTTTTTTATGCCATTAATTTTTAAAACAAATAGATGTATATTAATTCATTTCTAGATTAGGTATTTTCAAATTTGCCATAGTAAAAATTATATTTTTACAAAAATTGATTAATGGATAAACATTTTTTTTATGTTGCATGCATCTCTAATCTATACTAAATGCTTTACATACAGGTGTTCTAACTAACATTTGTTTTTTGAATTTGTTATCATTATATCTTTGGTTGCTGCTAGCCAGTTGAAGGATGACTGGAGGGAAAGTCGTGGTACACGTTGAAAGTTAATTATTAACTGATTCTTATATGATTAATTAATTAATATTGAGGATGTACAGTGAGACCTATATTCTAAAAGATCCCCTCGTTAGTCGTAGGGCTTACAGTAACTACGGTGGTCAATCAGAAACATGCAGAGTGCGAGCGAGACGGGACACACGGACTTCTCTCATACGAGGTATTAAATATATGTAACCCGTGCGCCCGCTTTCGTGCTAGTGTGCTGTTAGATGTTGATGAGGTCTCTACATATCTTTGATTGATTTGAATTGAATATTATGAATGTTTGTTTTAAAAATACATGTTATCTTGTCTTATAAATGCGTGCATGAAATATTGTATTTTAATTAATGGTACTTTGAACTTTGATTGAATAAATTACTTGTCATAAAAGTAATATGTATTATTTACTTACAAAACCAAAAGTATTACGTAAGTACAAAAAAATTATACATGTGTTTAAAACAAGTTGTTTTAATCATCCCAAGCCTGGGTAATTGTGAGTATATTTTTTGCAAATGTCATATCAATGGAATTATATGATAATTTTCTAGCATAACATTCTAGCAGAATGACAGCAATTTTTATAGAATTTTTGTGACACCCCAGAATTCAAGCTTTGTCCTAGTAATTTTTGGTACACAATAATCCACCAAATGCCATAAAAAAATAATTAACACATGGTCAAATAACAAACATAGAAACAAACAAAAATAAGAACTATTACATGACTGATACTGATATATTTAAATAAACATTTTCTGTGAGTGCATTTAAGTATTAAGTGCATTAAGTAAGTGCAATCCAAATAACCAATGTAAAATACAAGAGAAATATACATAAAAGTCTTTGTAATGCCTTTACAAGCTACAGTAAACATATTATAGACATAAATACAAAACCGTTCCTACACAAATACGAAACGAAACTAGCGTAATTACTGTAAATCAACAGTTATCATGATGAAAAAAACCAGTTCTACAGCATTCTGTATACATAATAGGCACGAACAATATATATGTAGGTAAATAGGTTGTGGTAGGTGCCGTGCCGACAAATTAAACAATGATGCAATGTGTAATAAAAATTGTACGCGAGAAACAATATTACATTCGGAAAGGAATTGCCTGTGTCCATCAAAAAAAAACTTAGTAAGTACACAGGAAAAAGTGAAACGAGTATTATCATATAACTAGTAGAGAAAAATAGATTTAGCTTAAATACTCACCGCTATATTATATAAAAACTGTTCGTTTATTGCAAAATGTTTATTATAGTAATCAATTGAAACCGGTAGTACGAAAATGTTCATAAAATCGCGTTCCTCATCAATACCGACCACAACAGCATACGAGGACGAACCAAACGCGGAACAAACAGATAAAAAAGACCACTTGACAATTTTGACAATGACATTCATTAACAGAATTGCAGGCTTTAAAAATAAATATAAATAGTGTTAGTACTTTACGTAAAAAGGTCTCGATTACCCATATTATTTTATAAAAACTTTTATTTAATTTTACATAATAAGAATAATGATTGTTCCCAATGAGGTTGTATGACATTAGTTGTTAATTTTTTTCATTTTTCGTTATCTCGTTTATTATAGTTACTTAACTACCAGATGACGCTGTTGCATATCAGTTTTTAAACTTACATTTAACAAATTCGTTCTTCTTTTTGATGTGTAGCTCCAACACACTTCTCGTTATCAAATCTAGATCATACAATGGCTAAATTATAGTAGGTACGCCTAGAAATAAATAATAAAATTACAACCGTTTTGGTTGGCAGCCTTGTTAGCGATGACAAATTTTCCTGGCTCAAAAGTACTTGAACTCAGGGCCGTTAATCAAGCTAATAAAAAAAAATGACAAATTGTCAAAAGTCAAAGTTTTTCTCTCGCCATTGTATACGAAAATAAATTCGTTTTTGCGTTTTCGTTTGAATTATAATATTTAAATGCTACAGTCAAAATGGGCCTACCAGCTTGCAGTATACCCGACGACAGACTGCCTTTGTGTTGGTCAGACGATGTCCGCATGAACGCATTGTTCGCCCCGTTTCGGTTAAAAACTACGAACTTAGAATCTTGGGACATGAAAATGAAGTTTTGGTCTGACATGCTGCGACAGTGGTGCAAATACAGGAAAGATCCTATAGTCTCCGCCTCAGACGCCAAGGTCGCATTCCAAAGAAAAGGTCGCACTCCGGCGTGCCTTGATATTGTTGTGGAAGAAATGTTCACGTGAGATAATACATACATTATATTTTCTTTTTTTTATGAATTTCTTAATTTAACTTTTTTTTTTTTTTTTTTTCAATAACACATTAATTTTGGACTACCCACTGGCTTTCAAAAATATTTAGATAACTAATTTAGGTAGTCACTACAACATACTTTCGATGTTTACTATAATATTAAAATATCCCTTTTTCAAAAAGTTTTACTATATTTTGTTATTGACATAGGCGGTAAAGCATTTCCTAGTGTGTTACTGCCAAATTTGATGACTCTAAATTTATTACTTATCTGATGAAAAAAAATGTTGCTTGGTTATAGTTTTAGTAAAAATAATGTTATTGAGGAGGTATGAAGATGGAATTTATTGTTTAAAGAGTGCATGTGAGTTTGGTGAAACTTTTTTTAAATTACCAGTATCTATCTATATGGTAAATAATCTCAAAATAAAGTTTTCAAAAGTACTTATAGATCTAAATGTGGTTTCTTTTTTTTTCTATTTATCCAATCCCTTGTGAACAATTTTTTTTTAATAAATCAAAGTAGTGGTACAGATGAAAATTAAAAAAAAACCCACACACAAAGAATCTACATGTACATTTAAGTGAAAAAATAAGTTGAATTTTAAGTTAAAAGAAAACAAATACTTGTAGATGTTTGCAGTTAATAAAATATACTTAGAAACATATTTTCAATAGAAATTATATAAAAATAGAAAACAAATGCACTTTAACTAAATAAAAAAATTGCACCAAAAGTTTTTTTCATCATCTTAACAGCATCTTCATGGTAACTAATGGAAAATATCAGTAAGTTAATTTTTTGGTGTTTTGGTCTAATGGTGCAAAAATTTATCTTTCCAGTTCTGGCGAACTCTGCCCCGTTTCAAAATACCAACACATATTGCACAATGGCCCTGAAGGTTGGGTGAAGTGGGGAGCTCGGTTGGCTTTCAAGCCAGCAGCCTTCGCAATTACAGCTATGACTTCATTACTCCCATCGCGACAGGCTCTCGATACTGATGGGCTGCCTAAAGCCAGTATAGACTCCACACAGAGATTTGTAGTAGAGAGTGCCGTGAAGGTATGTCTTGTGTATTGTGTTCAATTCTTACCGTTTTCAGCAATAGTAAGTAAAATTCTTGCTCTCTCCCCCCTCTACAAAATTTTACAAAATTTCCTTAAGTAGTCATAAATTAATATTTCTTACATTGATGTAAGAAGATAGAAGTTACGGGTTACCAATCACAGTCAGGTGTTTGTGGTACTCGGAGGATACTGCGGCCCATCCCCTGGTTTATCCCTTAGTCGCCTTTAACAACATCCCCAGGAAGTTAAGGGGTGGTACTATTCTTAGCTGGAAGCACACATTACTAGATCACTCTAGTGTTGTTCAAGGGAGTTGCTAATGTTCTGACCTTTGATGTGCTTTATGGTCAGTAAAGTACCCAATTTTAATGAAAGCCCATACTTTTACATATTGGGCAAACATTATAAGTATACATTTCTTAGGAAATAAGCCAAGCATAGACTCCCTTGCCTCCATTGGTGCTTGTTTTACACGGAATAGGCTCAGACTCACTGTTAGTTGGTTTTTAACAATAAATGAAAATTTTGTTTGCTTTAACTAATTTTTCTAAATTCTTATCAAATAAATCCATTTCTTATCTAGGAGTGATCTTTGGAACTTAACTGCAGACTGGGTGTATGATCTAAATCAGTTCGGACTGACCTAAACATAATCAGAATTACTGAACCTACCCAGTTTGTTTTCCAAACACTTTGTTTTGGGATATCAGGGAATCTTTCATATTTTTCTTGACAACAAAGACACCTTAGAGTGATATGGTGGTATAATTGGAAACAATGCCTTTCAGTAGAGGTGTTTTTTTTTTTTTCATTATATATTACGCCATCAATACAAGGTTTTTACGCCCAAAATACAAACAAGAACTACATGACTAACCAAGATCATGTTCATAATATCCAAAAATTTACCCATTAATTTCAATATCCGCTAAGGTTCCAATGTCCTCATACCCAGGAGTCACTTTCGGTGTCGGTAATTCTTTGCCACATACAGATTGCGTCAACATAACTGTGAATATATTTATGTTTATTTACAGGAACAAGCTTCAGAACTCATAGAGAATTATCCAGTGGATGCGGAACGCATTGGAACAATCGATGAGATCATGAAGAATTATAAATTCCAGCAGAGCAGGGAAATATTTGAGATCCTACTTGGCTGGCTAGTGTCACAGGGTTTGGCTGTTAAGAAGAATGATATTGTTAAACTTGGTAAGTTTACTTGAGCTACTTTTTGCTTTACACGCACGCACGCACGCACGCACACGCACACTACTAACTCAGCCATCATCGCAAATATATAATAAGATATATATTTCACAGGTGATATAGATAAAAAAGCGACAGCGGTAACACAGAGTGATGAAGCACTAGTTAAACTGATCAGCGCTGAGAAGAAACTAGAAGGTGATGCTGCGAGAGGTGCCAAAGAACTAGCGTCTGCTGAAGCTGACGCTCGAGCTGCTCTCCAGCTTGGAAACAGGATAGCTGTAAGTGCATATATTCTTCTACTCATACTGATGAGGAAACAGTGTTATTATGTTTCAATAAAAAATTCAAAATCAAAAAATATTGTGTGTAATTAACAGGTGGTAGAAGTTAAATATTAATTAAAAAAATACCCATCCTGTGTTCGAACCTCCGACCTTTCAGTCGTACCGTCTATGAGGTACACGAATTAGTTCACCAAGCTAACCACATTCTCGAAAATTTGATGAACAAATCCGACCTTCATCAAAAACGTACTGTTGCTTCAATTTAGGCCCTAAGAAGACGTGTTCGTAAGAACGTCTGAACACGACAACCGGTTCGGAAAACAACCCAGTCAAGAAGAGTTAGGTAGGTTTCATGAAATTATTCTCCACTTTTTATCAAATACCATTGTTTTAGGGTTTGGTTACTCTTTCAGATTTTCCACTATAATTCCATAAAATATTAAACATGGGTTGGTATGTAAAATATGGTTGAAGTTACTTTGCTAATTCCGATTCAAATGATTTTCAGCTGTCACGTCTGTTAATATGATTAAAGTTACTTTGCTAATTCCGGTTCAAATGATTTTCAGCTGTCACGTCTATTAATATGGTTAGAGTTACTTTACTAATTCCGATTCAAATGATTTTCAGCTGTCACGTCTGTTAATATGATTAAAGTTACTTTGCTAATTCCGGTTCAAATGATTTTCAGCTGTCACGTCTATTAATATGGTTAGAGTTACTTTACTAATTCCGCTTCAAATGATTTTCAGCTGTCGCGTCTGTTAATATGGTTAAAGTTACTTTGCTAATTCCGGTTCAAATGATTTTCAGCTGTCACGTCTATTAATATGGTTGATGTTACTTTGCTAATTCCACTTCAAATGATTTTCAGCTGTCACATCTATCAATAAGGTTGATGTTACTTTGCTAATTCTGCTTCAAATGATTTGCAGCTGTATTTATTTGTATATGTTTCTCCGAAAACAAAATAGCTCCATTTTACAGTGGTTTTTTTTTCACAAATGGAAATAGAGTAGATTAATTTATTTACACAACATTTTTTAATGAAATTATTAACCCTTAATTTCCAAGTTCAATTAAATTTGAACAAAATGATCAGGGGTTATTTGTTGACGACTGTACTTGTATAAACTGTATCACAATCATTAAAATGTTCTATGGGTGAGTATAGTGCCACATGTTTTTGGCAACTTTTGTCATAACTTTACTGTAAGGGACTATTAAATTATTACGTAGGCATCAATGGAGGGGAGGTCTATATTTTGCTTATATTTGATGACACGACGGAGACGGAGGCTTCTGTCGTCGTTTTTTCTTCAAAATTATGCCAACGCTTACTTCATCACAGGTTCAATTAGCCCAACCAGACCTCAATTAACGAGATCAGGGAAGCTTACTTAAGCACGGATAAGAGCTTTGCTTACTACTGCTGCGAGAGGGGGGAGTGTTTCAAATATTCCCAAAATTATGCTTGATTATCTATGTCTCAAAATAAAAAAAAATACGTTAGATTCTCCTTTTGACACAGGCCAAAAACCACTTGCGTCGTAAACACAAAATCAATCAGCGGCTCGAACGCTCCATCAGCGCGTTAGATAACGTTCGTCAGCTGATACAGCAGATGAAGGATCAACACGTCAACGTAGCCATCGTCGATACTTACAGGTGGATCCTACTTTACACATTTGCATATTTGTGTTTACTATTGCTCGCCCGTGATCGAAATTCGGCCATAATCCATATAGATTAAAAAAACTAAAAAAAAAAAAAAAAAAAACAAAAAAAAAACCTATTTCGACTCTAAAATTACAGCGTTTAGATTTGACAGAACCGATTGACTTTCTAATGTAGGTCTGTGGTGCCAACATATAGGAAAGGGAGCCAGTGGACAAGTTATAGTGAACGGACTATAGCGTATGAACTGTATTGTTTTATTAATTTAATGAATTTTTTATTCATAATTAAAAAAAAAAAAATCAGTATGCTGCACTCATTCTCTATATAGATTATAGAATATAAGTGTATGAAATTTCATACTCGGCGCAATTTTCGTAAAAAGGGGTACAAAGTTTTTGCTTCACGTATTAATATTGTGGCAATGATGATGATATCTCCTTCTTTCTTACTTTACACATTTGCGTTTATTACCCCTTCTTTCTTACTTCGTATAGTTCGCGTCATGTAAATACAACAATAGTAGGCGATAATGGCGGGGATGACTGCGCAGTTGTATCGTCGTCTACGAAATGTTTTGCTATCACTCGGGAATCTAAATCTTTTATATAATTGCATTTATAGCGCTCGTTTCCCACTTTAAAAACTGTGTTTTTTAAAACGTTTTTTCCCATTTCAAATATTTGCGTTTCATTAACGTTCGTTTTTCATTTTACATTTTACGATTTTTATCCATTTTAACAAAAACAAAATGATGCAAGTTACTTAGTTAAAGATTTTACATCTACTACATATGATAGAATGAAATGGCGGCAAAATAAATATTAAATGATGACTTGAAGTGAATGAAAATATTTACTTTTTTTTTATGATTATCTAATCAGGACTAGCTCGGAAGCAATGAAACAAGGAATGAAGGAAACTGGTTTGGGGGAAGATGCAGTTCTCGATACAATGGAAGATTTGAAAGAGGTGAGTTTAATATTTATTCTAGTGGAGTAATTAATCATAATACCTTTCCAGCCTTATACCAATTGTATCATCATCGCTGGAAATATTATTTAATTTTACGTGACATAAAAAAAAAAACTTGAGAAGCAAAAATACGAAACTTAACATATCTATTGACACTCCGAGCAATAATTATGTACATTTTCATGTAGTTTATTCATAATCAAAACATACGCCTTCTTATACATGACATGCTGTAGCATGTTGACCGTCGACGTCATAGCGTTGGTAACGCGAATCTATGAGTTTTTCCCGCTATCTAGAATTGCTCAACGCCGCTAATGTAGTTTTCGCTTCAAAAAAATCGAAAATTAAAAAGTAGATATTGCATACGCAATCATTATTCAAACCCCCGGCCATCAAATCATCAATAAATAAGCATTGTTGCTTATGTAATAAACTGGCACATATTAAAGGCGGTTTAACTGTGCCGCTCTGAAGTATGATACAAATGGCTTACCGAAACAAGTGTTGTAACAATAATCAGTGAAGATCACTATTCTTTCAGGTAATGGATTCGTATAACGAAGTGGAGAAAGCCCTGGGCGGTACAGTTGATGACTTCGATGCTGCAGAACTTGAAGAGGAGCTTCGGGAGCTGCTAGCTGGTCCTGGAAAACCTGAGGGCGGGACTCCTGGCAAGGAGGGGAAACAAGAAGGTATGTTTGGTGATCGGCAATTCGAGGGCTATGCTCGGAGTTCCACAGCGTGAGAACCAAAGTAACCGACATTGCCCGAAGAATTGCTAAACTTAACCGGCAGTGGGCTGGGCACGTTGCCCGCAGAACCGATGCCCGATGGTCGCTGGAATCCGCTGCATGTCGGCGGGACAAGACCAGTCGTGGAGACTTATGTCCAGTACTGGACATCTTTCAGTTGAATGGATGAGATGTCGGCAATCTGATCTTTTACAGTTTTTTTTGCCGCTCTGTACAGCGGCAGTAATAGATAATATATTTGTAATAATTCACTGCGTAGTATAGTTTTTTTTAATAACCATTGTAACAAGAATGTTCCCAATTTTTTTTGGGTCAACCCCTACATTGTTTTTAATACTAACAGGAAGAAAAGATATTTCTCACAGATTCAAACACTTTCCAGTAGTATGGGCTATTTTAATTGGATTTAGCTCACAATTTCATGAGTTTAAAAAAAAAATTAACGCAGAACCCTAATTATTATTCAAAAATAAATTGTAGCCTAAATTACGCCTTCAGCTATCCAGGCAGCTTATAAGCCACTATATTATACCCTACTGGTTATAATTTAGGTCGGATCATTATGTGAACGTCTGGAAATTACATAGGTTGTCTGGTTGTCCATTAATCGTGTGATGTTATTTTTGCAAATTTGTATTGAGTTGTATAGTTCTATACAAAAGTATTGAGTTGTATAGTTCTATACAAAAGTATTGAGTTGTATAGTTCTATACAAAAGTATTGAGTTGTATAGTTCTATACAAAAGTATTGAGTTGTATAGTTCTATATAAAAGTATTGAGTTGTATAGTTCTATACAAAAGTATTGAGTTGTATAGTTCTATACAAAAGTATTGAGTTGTATAGTTCTATATAAAAGTATTGAGTTGTATAGTTCCATACAAAAAGTATTGAGTTGTATAGTTAATACAACTAATTCTTCAAATTTCTTGCTAACTGCGTATCCTTTAAAACGTCTAAAATCAAAGTCTATCTTGGTATATATTCCTCTGTCCCGACATCAACAGGCCAAGGTACCCCCGGTAGGAAAGTTCTGGAAGGTGACTTCATCTTCGACGGCGAAGCTCGCATGCTCGCGGAGCTTAACGACCTCGGCATCGATGACTCCAAAACTGAGAAGAAGATAGAGAGCAGAGAAGAGAAGAAGAAAGTCGCTCTCACAGAGAATTGGGAGAAAAACGGTAATAAATTCAAAACTTCGTTGAGCGATTCTCGGTTGCGGGAAGAACTTATAGGTTCGCGTTACCAACCCTATGACGTCAGCCGTCAACATGCTACACTATGTCGACGTATAAGATGGCGTTCGAGTCGGAGATAAATAATTAATAAGATTCATACTTACGTTTGAATTATGCTTTTATTATCAACTGTAAAAACCAGATAAAGGTTAAAAAAATCAAATTAACATTTAAACATTAAAAAAACAGTTTTTCCGAAGTTTCGAGTTTTCCATTTCTGTCAGCAAAACCCATGGCTGTCAGTTTTTTTTTTTTTGTTAGCTAGTACACGCAACTTCTGCTGTGTTTACCTTAACAATGTGTAGTACATGGAGATTTTTATGATTAAAAAAAAACTGTCCAAGTGTTTGTTTCAGTAATGCGTAGTCAAGATTTTATACATTTTTATCCCCCCCCCCCCCCCTCCATTAATCCCCTTTAAGAGTTTCGTATACAATAGCTTATATGAGAGAGGGGACGGACAAAAACGACTGAAATGTTTCTTAGTTGAATAATATATACATATATATATATATATATATATATATATATATATATATATATATATATATATATATATTATTTACTCGTGTGTGCTATTTTTAATAAATTTACATCAATCAATTTCGATTAAAGACAATGTTTTTTTACACGGATAGTGCCGGAACACACCTGTTGGTATTCGGTGACACGTTTTGTAACTCGAGGGTGGTAGCTACCCAGGCACCCCCTACCACCATACGCTATGGTTTCCTCACGATGTTTTCCTTCAGCGAAAGCTCAGGCCGATTTTAAAATTGGAAATGTGGGTTTTGACCTGACACCATCCTTCCCTTTTTCTTGATCCATTAAAATTCTATTGTTTCTCGACGTTGTAAATATCAAATTTTAAATATTCTTTCTTAATATGTCAATTACCCATACGAATGAGACAATAAGAAGAGAATGGAAAGCTGGCGTAAACGCCAGGTAAGTGCTCGAGGGGTTAAACGGCCTCCCGAATGAATCCAATAAAAACTCATGTTACATTACCAGAACGCACCGATAAGATATACTGACAGTTGACATGAATAAACTAATAGAAGACCTTCGGTTTTTTTTTTTGTTAATTAATATACTAAATAAATAATACATACATACATATGCTCACGCCTGTTATCCCCGAAAGGTTAGGCAGAGGTGAAGTAGCGAACTACACTACCCGCATTTCGCCGAGCTTAGTTCCGTCCCAGATGTGACAGGGGGCGAGCCTGTCGCCATATCGGGCACAAATTCCAAACTCCGGGATGAGACTGAGTAGAAAAAACCCAATATCACTTGACCCGACCCGGGGATCGAACCCGAGACCTCAGAACGGCAGTCGTATGTAATACAACTGCGCTACCGAGGCAGTTATTAAATAAATAATAATAATACAATAAATTTATTGCCTCGGTGGCGCAGTTGTATTACGGTGCGACTGCCGTTCTGAGGTCTCGGGTTCGATCCCTGGGTCGGGTCAAGTGGTATTGGGTTTTTCTACTCAATAGCATCCAGGAGTTTGGAATTTGTGTTCGATATGGGGACAGGCTCGTCCCCTGTCGCATCTGGGATGGAACTAATCACAGCGGAATGTGAGTGGTGTAGTTCACTATTTCTCTGCCTAACCCTTCGGGGATAACAGGCTTATGTTATGTTATAAACCCGTTGACACGAAATCCGCCTGCGCTGCCAGCTGAGTCATCATCGCTCGCTCCGTACTATCTGTTATAGAGACACCGAAGGATACGAAGAGTCGGAAGCCTTCAAAGTCCTGGTACCCTCCGTCAGAGGAGTGTCTCCGTTCGAAGACAACTTGGTCGAACAACGAGCCGGACGTCTCGCTGCGGGACCTGTCGCGCCAGTACGGGGAGGTGCGGCTAGACGAGAGACTGCATCCAGGTATGCACTCGCCGGTTTGACGCCAGCCTCCATTCGTGATTATAGAGATAATGTCATTTCAAAAATTTCCAGAGCATAGAGAAAAGTAAAAAAAAAAAGTGTACGTCCCGGGACGCCCGACAGAAGTGATAACTTGAGACTAATATAAGTTTAAATAGTTTCATATTGAATTTTTTTAACTTCTCAAAAGCTTAGGTTTTTACTTTCATTTAATTTAATTTTATTAATAATTTTTTTATTTTTATTTATTCGAATTCTCGAATATGAACATTAGTGTTTGTGTATGTACATTATTAGTATGATAATTGAAACGACAGTATATGTCTATCGCACACTAAACACTGAATAGAGAGAGAGGAGAAGTCTGCCTGCCGTATGCGTGAGAGAGAGGGAAGCCAGACAGACTGGCTCCGTAACGCGTTACGTTTCAAAGCGGTTCACCCTTCCATAACAAATTATCACTCAACCCCTTGAGCACTTACCTGGCGTTTACGCCAGCTTTCCATTGTTTTTGCATATGTACATTATTAATATGATAATTGAATCAACAGTACATATCTATCGCACATTAAACACTGAGTAGAGAGAGAGAGGGAAGTGTTTGTTCGAAACACGGCTAGCGCTGTGAGAGAGGCTGAGCCTGCCTACCGTATGCGTGAGAGAGAGGGAAGCCAGACAGTCCACACTCCCATAAAAAGTTATTACTTAACCCCTTGAGCACTAACCTGGCGTTTACGTCAGCTTTCCATTGTTTTCCTATCGTCTCATTTTTATGGGTAATCGACATATAAAAAAAAATACTATACAATTCTCACAACTCACAGGAAAATTTCCATTATCTACAGGAAAGTTTCCGAAACACACAGGAAAGGTTCCAAAAAGTAATGTAACATTTTCAAAACTCACAGGAACATTTCCAGTAGTTACAGAAGAGTTTCCAAAGCATATAGTCAAGTTTCCAGAATTTACAAAAGCATTTTAATCACCTACTAAAAGGGCAGTTAGTTAAAAGGCAGATAGTTTGAAACAAAAAAAAAACAGGATAGTTTCTAATACACACAGTAAAGTTTATCGCACAGAAATGTTTTGACGAAAAAAAATGCAAGATACATACAGTACATACAGTCATGTTCCAAAAATTTACAAGAATGTTTCTAGTACTTAGGGGGAAGTTTCCGAAACATACATACATAACATCACGCCTCTCTCCCATACGGGTAGGCAGAGACCACATCTTTCCACCTGCTACAATCCTGACACACGTCTTTTTTTTTACACGGTATAGGCTCTGCGCTTTGACCGCAATCTCACCTGATGTTAAGTGACGATGTGGTCCAGGACGGTCTTGTAATATATGCATATATATATATACAACTGTAAAAATTTAGTTCATAATTTATTTTTACAGTTGTATGTTCAAGTATTTATGAACAGATTTAGATTAGTTACGACGGGACTGGCATGTCTTTATAAGACAAAAGTCCCTTAACCCCTTCAGCTCTAATCTGGCGTTTACGCCAGCTTTCTATTGTTTTCCTATTGTCTCATTTTTATGGGTACTCGACACATTAAAAAATAATTGTTTATATATATATACATATATATAACAAAGGGGCCAGATAGAATTTATTGCCCTCTCTTTTCGACTGGGTTGTTTTCCGAACCGGTGTTAGTGTTTTAGACTCATAAGCGACTTCTTAGGTCTTAAATTGAATAAAGATGTATTTCGATTTCCTATCTTTGTCACTACCTCGTCTACCACACACACACACACACTGCATGCTTCCGATACACACAGGAAAACTTCCCATAGCACACAGGACACTTTAAATGTCCTGCAAAAAATCCTTCACCTGCCCCCCGCTGATCTGATCGTTTGGCAACAATGCCCTGTCCGTCCAGGTCAAGAGTTGAATGTAGACTTCTCGACACCGCCCAAGCACTACAGGTCGGAGTTCCAAGTCGACGACCACAAGCCCGCTGCCGGCGTCTGGTTGTTCAACTCGAAGGATGGCAACACCACCATCGATGGACTCGCTCATAGCACCGAGTACTTCAGGTGAGGACATCGTTAAAGCAGTGGCGGGTTTCTTCCCCCTTTTCCCTTTGCCCAATTCTTACTCTTTCTCTTTATGGGGGGCGGAAGTATGTTCCGCCCCCTGGATGTCTGACCTTATGGTCATGCCTCTCATCAAGAGGCGGGCTAAGAGGTGGAGGGGAAGTATTCTCCTCCATCCCCACTGGGCCATTGCACGACGAGGCCTGGCGGGTTCGCTGCAAGGGGCGACGCGGTGCTTGCGAAAGCCACCCCGTGCCGCCCCCATCCCAAATGCAGCGGACGGCCCCGGGGGGTTTTCGTCACTCCGTGCCCCCTTACCTATTGCATTGGGGGACTCCGGTCTCACTAATGCAATAGGTAAGGGTAGTGCGTAAATGCATTTCCCCCCGACAAAAAAAAAAAGGTAATGACATCGTCTGCATAGGTGGGGGTGGGGGAGGTGTTGAGGGGGGGAGAAGGGGGGTGTTGCCATAGTCGCCACGCTCGACGATCCCAGTCAGGTGGGGTTTATCCCTTATCCTTACGACACCCGCGGGTTGATATGGGGTTATAAATAAATCAATATTGCAACTAATTCTACTCCATACATACACCGTTGGATAATGGATATTAACTGCAGCCCATTGTGTATATATATATAACTAATAAATAAAAGTGTCTGTTTGTGATATGAAAATACATTTTTTTTTTTTTATAATGTTTTGTCTGTCTGTCTGGTTTTGGTACGGGTGATCTCCGAATCGGCTGGACCGGTTTTGAAGGGTCTTTTTTTTTTGGTAGATAGTTCAAGTTACTCCACGTAAGAGTACCCAAAATTTTGTTTTTCGAAAAAAATTGTGTGTGTAAAAAAAATAAATTAAAACTCATGAAATTACGAATAAAATCCGATTCAATGGACGGTTTTATTGCCAAGTATTTGTTTGTGAAAAATATCTTTGCTTAATGTTAATACAAAAAAAAATAATTATAAAGGTATAAAAAATTACAAAAAAACTCAAGAAGTCGTAAAAAAAAACCATGTAAACGTCAGTTTTACTGATTAGTGCTCGAGTTTGTAAGGAATATATTTGCTCTGTCTTAGTACAGAAATAAGTTAGGAAAAAAATTAGATTCTAAAATAATGATTTTTTTTTTTTTTTTGTACTTGTTATCGGTTTTCAAAATGATATATCACATTTACTGTACATTTTTTTTATATATCACCATCAAGTTATTATCGAACAGACGTAAAAAAGTCACTTGTTAATTAAAAAAGAAAAAAAAAAAAAAAAAACACATTTGCACAGTGTCAATTTTGTTTTTATCGCGTAACAAATGATCGTGTTAAATTTGTTCACCATCAGGCATACTGCTTACGTAATATTCGGACGGGCCCTGACCGTGGTAATAATTCCTTACAGCTCGGAGAGTCCGGGTAAGACGGGGGGGAGTTTCCAAATGGCACCGGGAGGGGAGAGGCACACTCCCAACCAGTGGCCAAACGGAGAGCCCTCAGTCGAGGACATCGAGAGGAGGTTGAAGAACTTGAGAGGCCTTAACTTATAATAAATATCGAAGGTCCGTTTGAATGTTGTAAAAAATTTAGATAGGCCGTGGACAGTGGACCGTCCAGGTTGTTGTTTTTTTTTTTTTTTCTAAATTCTCATCTATTAAATCATTTAGCTATGCTAATTATAAGATATATTTATCGGTAAGCACGAACAGCAGCACTCGAAGCGCTAGACTTAGGGGCCGTCCATTAATTACGTGAGTCATTCTTGAGAATTTTCTAAACCTTTAAACCCCGCCCCCTTAATATCTAAATATATGTCATATTTTAACTAACCAATCCCTAATTAACATACACTTTGTGCGCACAAAGTTTTATCAACCCCTTTTCGATTAAAGTCGAAACTATTTTTTTTTTTCTTATTCTAGAAATACTTTCGAAAACCTATGTAACTTATCAACAACCCCTTGACATAGACTTTTTGCGTTTATAGTTTTTTTTTAAATCAAAATAAGCCAATCCGCTTTCGTGTTAAATGCATAGACGTTTTTCAATGTCAGATTCGAGATTCGAAAATTCAAACAAAAAATAGTCGAGTTCGTTCGTTTTAGTGACGTCTAGTTTGATTATTTTGTACTAACAAACAAACGTGTTGCAGCTATTAAATATATTATTTAGTGACATCTATCGTTTAATGATGCAACTGGAACATTAATTACGTGAGTCATTCTTGAGAATTTTCTAATCCTTTAAACCCCGCCCCCTTATTAAGATTTCCTAAGTTTTTACTCAACTCCCTCCCCACTCACCTAGTCTCAAGCGAGATTCTTCAAAATATGTGTTTTGGCTGTTAACATTATTGAGAAAAAAATAAACACAACTTGTCCCATTACTTTTATTCAAAACTAGCAACGACTAGTATCTGTGGATATTACCGTAATTAAAAATCGTAATCATAAAATTAAATAAATACTATTGTGTCAGATTCGGACATATTTTATTCTAGAAATAAATTTTTACGCAATTTTACATCCGTTTTCTGTTACAAATAAAATTACGTGATATTTGCTATGACCACTACGTCTTGCCCCTTAAGTGAGCTTCGGAAAGATTTGGCTTGATCCACTCCCCCCCCCCCCCCCTAGAACACCTCACGTAATTAACGGACGTCCCCTATTGAAGGTATAAAAAAAAAACTAGACAGCCATGGAGTGAAAACTCGAAGCTTTGAAAAAACTGTTTTTAAATTTCGTAATATATTAACTGAAACTATTAACTAAACCTAACATTTAACATCATTTATAAAATTCGGCTGCTGTCCCCCACAGCAAAATACCATACGACATCAAACTATGAAAGTAGCGAAGTAGATTAATGTAGCGTTACTATAAACGTACGTAGCGTTCTAAGATGCATACGTAGCGTTATTACCTACGTACTTAGCGATTTCGTATAGCTTTGTAAATAAAAAACATCGAAAATGAATTAGTAAACATTGCTTACGGAAATCATCATTCAAACTCCCCCCCCCCTGTCCCTGTATCATCAAAAATAAGCAAACCATAGACCTATCGCCGCCATTGGTGGTTAGTAATACCAGTATTGGTTTATTTGCCAGGGATAATTAGTAGTACAGTTAACAGTTACAAAAACATGTTAATTCTCTATAAAGGTCCTAAAAATGCAACCTTCAGGGCTGCCTAGTTTTTTTTTTAATTATATCCGTTTGGCGATCTAACCAAATTCCAAACGCACGTAAATTATGCGACTCAAATTGCGCTCGTTTCGCTTCACCCTTAACTCTCTCGTCGGCGGTCATGTTTGTTCACTTATTTTGTGAAAATTATGAAAAAAAAAACATTAGAATATTGTTTTTAGATATCTTAAGATTATTGGCATAAGTATTTTCGATGAGCTATGCTATGCGATACTATAATATACGATGCTATACATACATACATACATATGCTCACGCCTGTTATCCCCGACGGGTTAGGCAGAGGTGAAGTAGCGAACTACACCACCCACATTTCGCCGAGCTTAGTTCCGTCCCAGATGTGACAGGGGGCGGCCTGTCGCCATATCGGGCACAAATTCCAAACTCCGGGATGATACTGAGTAGAAAAAACCCAATATCACTTGACCCGACCCGGGGATCGAACCCGAGACCTCAGAACGGCAGTCGTATGTAATACAACTGCGCTACCGAGGCAGTAACAAACACGTGCGAAATGCAAAAATAACGTCTCAAACCAGTTGGATAGATTTTTTTTCTATACATCTTGCAACTTATAGATATGTAAAATAAATGCAATGAAAGATTTAAAAAAAAAACATATTTATTTTTTTTGTATTTGGACACGTAATATAATATGAAGCGCAAGTGATGTGACCTTTAAAACTATCGTTATCGATTACGACGAATAAGTATCGATAAATTATTCCGTCGTTTGGTTGTTATAATTTAAGAAAACGTATATGTTTTTTTTGTGCATTTTTAAACTAGTATTCACTCATGGCTTCATTCATTTCCTGTCGCTTTCTTTCTGTTATAATGTCTAAATATGACATTGATATTTTTTATAACTAACCAATCTCTAATTAACAAATACTTTTGTGAACACAAAGTTTTATCGACCCCTTTTTGAATTAAAGTCGAAACTAATTTTTTTTTCTTAATTATATTCTTTTACGATTTCTAGAAATAGTATCGAAAATCTATGTAACTTATCAACAACTCCTTGACATAGACTTTCTGCGTTCATAGTTGTTTTTTTTTTTTTAAATCAAAATCGGTCAGTCCGTTTTCGTGTTAAATCCGGGATATACATACAGACATTATTTCAATGTCAGATTCGAGATTCGAAAATTTAAAAAAAAAAGTAGTGTGTGTGGATATCACACGCAGTTGATGTGAAATGTGCGTTTTAGTGACATCTATCGTTTAATGATGGAACTGAAATTCGTTACACATTTTCGTTTCATAAAATCCAATTCACACCGTTGTTGAGAAGTTTCACTTCAAAAGAATTAAATGTACAGACAAACTTTCCGTTTATATTATTAGTATAGGGATATTAATCGCATACTATAGCTCATGGAAGACTATAATTACGCTAGGGTTGTAAATTGAAGCAATATGTATATATAATAATTTAATTATGACGTCTATCCATGTGAATGTATAGAATTATCAAGTGCCTATTTTTTTTAATTTTATAAGCTTTTATAAAGTAACATATTCTCATCATTTATTTGGCTTAGGATAGTTTAAACTAATAAAGCGATGATAGCTTAGAGGCAATGCGGTCAGACGGACCTAGGTTTAAATCTAATCGCCTAAGGACATTTTCTAATAACGCCATAAATTAGACCACATCGTCACTCAACATCAAGTGAGATTGTTGCCAAAGTTCTGAGTCTGTAAATAAAGCAAAAAACTAGCTGAGGTATACAGGGGGATATCTATTGAAACTCGAGTATAATTCTCGCAAATTGCTAATGCGCTGGAACCTTATTTGGCGTTAGCATGATTTTAGAATACAAAAAAAAAATCTAGACAGTCATGGAGATGCCGATAGAAGTGAAAACTTTGAAAAAAAAACCGGTTTTTTTTTTTGTAAAGTGCAAATAGTAATCCAAGGACACTAAAGTTCTGGGTTTGATTAATAATACTCAAGACCTTATTAGGACTATCTGTGTACTAGTTGCTCTCCGCGGTTTTACCCGCGTGATTCAATTTCCCGTGAGATTTTCGAAATAAAAACTATCCTATGTCACTCCTTGGATTTCAAACTATCTCCATACTAAATTTCATCCAAATCGGTCTAGTAGTTTTTAATTTTATTCGTAACATACAAATCTTTTCTCTTTATAATATTACTATAGATGATTTGTGAGGACCTATCTGTCCTCAATAATTATAGTCAAAGCTTTAGAATATATTCGTTATATTAACCCCTTGAGCACTTACCTGGCGTTTACGCCGGCTTTCCATTGTCTTCCTATTGTCTTATTTTTATGGGTACTCGATACATTAATAAAAACGAAACCGCGGGCCCAGCTTAGTCATATGCAGTTAGGAATTTCATAATGATAATGCCACCGTTTGCCTTTGATTATAATTGCAGCAAATATATGCTTTATAAAATAAACTATAATAATTACAGATAATTCTAAAGTATTTAATGTGATTTAGATGATTTAAAACTAACTTTTAACAGGGGTCATCCGTAAATTACGTCACACGTAGAGGAGAGGGAATACGGTCAACGAAGTGTGACATTTGATGTCGTGACGTCACATGTCAAAATCTATGTCTAAGTATTGAGTATAGGCTAATTAATCTTGTTATTGTTTCGTAGATTTTTTTCCAATGTTCGATTTGATGTTGATTTTTTTTTAAATCAGCTATTTTAAACTAATCATTTTTAAAATATGCGACTCACAGATGTGATTAACTGTCACAAGGCAATGCAGAGAAATTAAATTAAACTCGCGTGACGTAATCTATGGATTACCCTTAATAATTAGGCATACCATAATATTATGTAAAAATGTAAATATCATATATTTAAAAAAAACATAGTATTATTAATGTTTTATATACATATATATAAAAATCACTACAATTAAATAAGTGAGTAGCTAGGTGTAGGTAGAATAAAAATATATAAAAAAAAAGTTTTTGGAAAAAAAAAAAAAAACCAAAAAAAAATTGCAACGTGTGTATACTTAGATTTTATACTTTTAACATAGAAATATATTTATTGGGTATTTAAATAAATATCGATAAGTACCGTTACCATATCGTACGCAACACTATGCAAGTCGTATGACGTCATCACCGCATTAGTTCTAGCGAGAGCTTAAATAGGAATTAAGGATTTAACGAGGAAAATAATATGACCGGGGATTATAATTGCAACATGCCAAATAATGAAGACACGATCTGGCCTTATATCATGGTAGGGGACAATTTCCATCTAGATTGTAACCCACTATACCTAGATCAACTGAAATCCTATATAGTCACGGTATCGTCCAAAGAGCACTGATGTTTGGGCAAACATACGCATAACATTGATGTCCAGAAAACAAGAGAGTGCAGATTCTGTGAATATGCAGACGAAACGCCAAAGCAAATCTTGTGAGAATGTGATCCCTTAATACCACCGCCAAACCCACACGTAACCGAATTCTGGGTAAGCACGTGTTGCTCCCGGAGGAGGTACAGACGCTAAAAGTGAAGTGTCTGTAATGTCAAAATATGGCTTTAGAATTCTGAAATAAATTGCTTGGAACAAATTCATTCCAAAGAGCTTATCACGGGATATACTCAGCGCAAAGCTGAAGAAGCCCTGATGCTCAGTAGGAATCAGCTACGAGTATTAGTGAGAGCACTAACTGGGCACTGTTGTTTTGGGCAAGCATATGCACAACATCGGTGTCCAGAACACAAGAGAGTGCAGGTTCTGTGAAATAGCAGACGAAAACACCAAAGCACATCTTGTGTGAATGTGATCCATTAATACCCACACGTAACCGAATTCTGGGTAAGCACGTGTTTGCTCCCGAAGGAGGTACAGACATTGCCAAAATATCAACGCTTCTGGTGTTTATAGAACATTGAGTTCCTGAACTATCCCCTCCTTTTCCAGATATTCTCTAAAAACTTTGTTAACATTAGTAGGTAATCCTCCATTATCTGTATGCAATATTCGCATGTTGTGCGTGCATTTATTTTTAATCAAATATACATGCCTGTGACTTGTAAATGGATTTTAAACAATACAAAGTATCTCATACCTGGATACGATGTGCGATCGGTCCACATACATCACTACCGCTCTCCTCGTATAGATTTGTGTAACGGAAACCTACGCTGCTTCACAAACAAAGTCCTTTTGATCATTGTTAGTAATTTTCTAACCTTTCACAACACTATTAGCATACATGTTTTTGATTTCTTTCAACTTGATATGCGCCCCAGTCGTTCATGCCACGTTTTAATATAATTTTAAATGTTTTGATAGTTGTAACAAATCATCTTGAACCACTGTTCTTATTTTAAATTCATATAAATTATTTTCTGCTTTTACCAATTTATAAATTAAATCACTTGTATCTTTGTTCATCGTAGTATAACGTTTTTTTTTTTATTATAGCTCCTTCTGAACTTGGGACATAAATACACCATGCAGCAGTTCGCCTGTCTCCCACTGTCCATTGACATATTTATTAATACTTTGTCTATCCCAGAAACTTGTAGTTTGTTTTCTTCCTAATGTCAATGAATTTTTATTACATTCAAATAGTTTCCAAAAGAAATCCTTTCTAAAGGCACCACTGTATAGAATCCATGTGTTTTTTTATCACTGTCGAGACTCTTCTACACTGAATACCAACATATTTGTATTTTCTTGTTGAAATTGTTCTTGATTTTGTTTTTCTGGGAAAACTACATTCTTTCGAAAGGTGACCTCGCTTTCCGCATTGTAAGCATTCAAATCTATGTTTGGTGAGTTTGTAGTGATTTGTACCACTTCAACATGGCCTGGGCTCATTTTGTTTTGGCCGATTCTTACCTCTTTTATGAGCAATAAAAAATGATATCTCTTCCTTCAAAATTTTCTTGGTTTTGATTTTCTGGAAAAACGACGTTCTTTAGAAAAGTTACTTCCCTTTCCGCATTGTAGAATTCAAATCTATGTTTGGTGAGTTTATTTTGATTTGTACCACTTCAACATGGCCTGGGCTCATTTTGTTTTGGCCGATTCTTACCTCTTTTATGAGCAATAAAAAATGATATCTCTTCCTTCAAAATTTTTATGGTTTTGATTTTCTGTGAAAACGACGTTCTTTAGAAAAGTGACTTTCCTTTCCGCATTGTAGAATTTAAATCTATGTTTGGTGAGTTCATATGATTTGTACCACTTAAACATGGCCTGGGCTAGATTGTTTTGGCCGATTCTTACCTTTTTAAAGCAACAAAAAATTATATCTCTTCCTTCAACATTTAATTGGTTTTGATTTTCTGGCAAAATGACGTTTTTTAGAAAAGTTACTTTCCTTTCCGCATTGTAGAATTCAAATCTATATTTGGTGAGTTTATATTGATTTGTACCACTTCGACTTGGCCTGGGCTCAATTTGATTTTGTCGATTCTTACCTCTTTTATTAGCACCAAAAAATGCTGCCTCTTGTTCTTCCATAGAAGCTAAACTTGCTTCTTCATCGAATAAACGAGCAGTTAAATTGTTAAGAGTTTGTTGATTGGGGTCTAGTGATATCCATGTTTGACGCAAGTAGCGTTTCAAGTATTTTTGTAATAATGGCCAATTCAATAACACTCTCGCCACATTCTTTTAGCTGTTTAGCTAGGTCATTTCTTCTTTTGAAATACGTTGTGCTACACTGTCACTCGCTGACATATTATACTGCAAATTTTTTTCATGGATTAATATTTTACATAGGTCACTATTTTGTTCATAAATTTATTCTAGTTTTTGCGTTATTTCATTAGCCGTTTCAGAATTTTCTATTAAAATGATTTGTTTGTAATCCATTAATGATGTCATAATAAACATCGTCATGCCATTATTTTTCAACCACTCGGTACTTTTCGTTGGTTTGTACACTCCATCCATCTTTTCTTTGGACGTCCTCTCCACCTCCATCCTTCAACTTTCATGGTTATCACTTTATTCGTCACATGCGTTTTGGCTCTTCTCAAATCATATCCATACCAAGACGATTTCGTTTCATCATTCACTGAAGCCGTTTTCAAACTTCCTCTAACGTGCTCATTCCTGATCCTATCCCTTCTGGTCACGCCAAACATCCATTTCAACAGTCGTTTTTCATCCATCTTCTTACTAGTCCAAAATCCGATCCATACAGTATGACAGGTCGTGTAACGGAACACAGAAATAAGTATAAAATATGAATAAATTGGTGAATGAATTTGTTGATAGCGGTTTAAGATAACTCCATAATCACCAGTCACTTCTCTTTTAAGACCATTGTATTGAACATCTAAATACAATGGAATTCTTATTAAATCCAACATTAGTATACATTATAAATATGTAATAAAATATTTAAAAAATTGTTCTAAGTCTAATGTAGTGTTTATAAGAACACTTAAGAATCAATAATACAAGACACACATGCGAACGCTTGCGAATCACGCTCAGTTCAAGCGTATGCTCGCTCGTGCTCGAACTAAGCACACGCACGCTCAAGTCACGCGCATTATGTTCCACTGTTTACTGTAACTTAAATTTTTATTCATGTCAATTTCTGTACAACATACATACATATCATCACGCCTTTCTCCCGTGGGGGTAGGCAGAGATTACGTCCTTCCACTTGCTACGATCTTGACACACCTCTTTCGCTTCCTCTACTTTCATGAGCGCTTTCATACATGCTCGTCGGTTATGAGTACTTTTTACCTGGCCTTCATTTAACACGTGATCGATTTAGTCTAGATCCGTTCGGCTAGGTCGACCCTTACCGACTTGCTTATTCACCCTCGCCTTATAAATTTGTTTCGTTAATCTTCTCTCATCCATACATGCCCAAACCAACTAAGCATACCTTTCTCTATTTTCACCACATCCTCTACCACACCACAGCGTTCCCTTATCATACTATTCCCGACTTTGTCAATCATCTTCACTCCAGCTATACTTCTCAGACTTCTCATTTCCACAGCGTTAATCTTACTTTCATGCTTCTTCTGCCAAACCCAGCATTCACTACCATACCTAAGTGTAGGGACCAGGACTCCTCGATGCACAGCCAAACGCGCCTTTTCAGTCACTTGAAGTTACACAGGGCCCCATTCACTCTATTCCCTAACAAAACTCTTCGCTCAATATCATCGTCACACTTTCCATCTCTCGTAACCTTTGATCCCATGTACACAAACTCTTTCGCTTGTTCCAATCTTTCTTGTTTTAATTGACAAGATATATATTTAAAACAAGTGTTATTTCATAGATTCTTTCATGAACAATTTATAATGTCATGTTTGTTAATGTATTAAATTTATTTAGAAATCATCTTGTTTATATATGTTTTTTTTGTTATCCATAACTATGCTATAAGTAATAAATTGTGATCAAAGTAATTAATGATATTCTTATCATTATTGTATTTTATAATTATAATTATGTGTGTTTATTTTGTGTTAAGTTGATGAACTATTCTTATATACCTTTTTGCACAATTTAATATATAATTTACTATAATTTAATTGATATTATTTGACTAATCATTCAGTGTAAATAGTGTTGTACATATTATATCATACGAACGTGACGTACATTTGTTTTATTGCCCTGTTTGATCCATAGATTTAAAATTATTACAAACACGAACAGTTACCGCCAGAGGTGAATAATAAATAAAAATTACCGCTTTTTTTTTTCTAAAGTAGCTAGCTGTTGACCGAAAGGGCCTTTACAGCTTCACCGTATCTTTGGGGGCGAGTGCTGTAACTAGCACAAGGATTTGAACCTCGGCTTGGCCTATACCTATATCATAAAATTCCCGCGGAATTTGAACCTGGCTAACCCCTACATTTTTATTTTAAATAATAAAAAAAAGGTTCCTTACAGGACCTATGATGTACCTGCATGTTGTGTGCAGAAGTGTGGTATGCAGTGTTGTGCGTGTAATGCTTGATGCATGGGCAGTGTCACTGTATCGCGCTGGTAGCGGGGTCAAGAGCCTCCCCAGTTGGGGAACGGAGCCCTTCTTGGGCCGCCACCGGTGGGGGACCTGGAAAGTGCGCGAGAGCAAAGTTAGCCGCCTCTCCCCGGCGGTTTCGCGGGCGTAAAAGTTACCGCTGGTACATCCTATTATATACATAAGTCCGTTCACAGTTATTTTACCTCTAAAGTCTCATTTTGGTATGTTGGCATTACTAGCTGTCACGTAGTCAAAATATTTTGTCAATGGTTTTGGATTTTTACTTTTTATAGTACATTAAAATCATAAAAAACGAATTCAAAATAGTGTTACAAATATTTGTACAAGCTATGAGCACATTCTCTGAAAGAGATAGATCATATAAAGGCTGTTAATCCCATTCGCCAACGATTTGCCGCCATGACTCGTACGTAAAATAGTGTTGTCAGCATATTAAAATTGTCTAAATTCTATAGGAATAAATATCGAAAAAGTCATATCGGTTTATTATAAAGTAAACAAAAAAAGCTTTTATTTGTATCACAAGCCAATATTTTTTTTCCCCCCTAAAGAAGGAGAAATTCCAGCTTTTATGTCTCAATACTAAGTAGTCCAAGAAAGATACGTTTATCCATAAAAGATGATTTTGATTGATATGCGATCAGAAATAAAATACATTTTTATTGATGTACGGCTATAGATTTTTCGGGAAACATATATTTTACAACTGATGTATATCTTATTCATCCGGCTCATCGATATACCAAACTGTTACTTTTGCTGTGAAAACTCTTGTTTCCGGACGGTCTATTTTGAGTCTGACAGGTTTATCAAACCTCTTTCAAATTGTATATTCAATCAAATCATGGCGAATAATTCATATCGAACATGGTAACACAATATTCAGAACGGCAACTTAACGGCTAGACGTAAACTAACTGTGAACGTTTATTATTTATCTTTGCTGTGAACGGACTACAGTAGCGGCACTCTATGATGACCGTTTTGAAGTTTGTCAGCTCATGAAGTTTTATAGTTTTTGAAGGAGCAAACTACTCCTTGCAGTTCGCTGGCCGTCACAGCTACATTCTCCCGCAGCCCGCGTCAATTCACAATGCAAAATATTCATTTTTATTCCAATATTCTGTTCATTCAAATATAATAATTAAAGGTTGGTTTTTTCGTTTTACTAAAACTATTTAGTCACCTACTGCTTGCAATAGTAGTTATAAATACTAAAACTTATAAGACACTTCTCGTATTTGATTATATTTTATTCGAAAATAAATTGACATTTACGTCACTAATGTGTCAAAATGGGCATCATAGCGTGCCGCTGCAGTAGTGTCCTTCTACTTAGATAATGACAATCTATGTATTATACACACAAGTTTTGCCAGTGTCATGTGGGTAAGACGTATTTTCAATAACACCAACCTTCAGCAAAACGGTGACCCATACTTCTCGAAGTTTCCGCCTCCAAATAAGTAAAGTTTATTGGAGGAGTTATTATTTAGGCGTTATTATTTATAATAAATTTAATTAGTATACAATAACCAAACTGTAACACACAAAACGCCACCAACATAACATGACACAGAGTCAAATCCACAAGGTAATGAATTAAACAAAAAACCCCCTACATGACAGACTGAGATCCCGCTAAAAACTTGCAGTAATGTTATAGAGGTTTTTGAAGTGATGACAGCTGTGATATGTTGTACTGTAATCGCTTATAACATGCCTAGCAGTGGCAGTTTCCCGTATATGGAGAGTATGGTCAAGACCTATTTTTTTTCTTTTTTTTTAACGAGGGGAACGCATTTACGCACTACCCTTATCTATTGCATTAGTGAGACCAAAGTCCCCCAATGCAATAGGTAAAGGGGCACGGAGGAACGTCTCCGTGCCAGTGTGGGACTCGCCCGGACGTAAAGCGTCCGGAAATACCCACTAAGGTCCCCGGGGCCGTCCGCCGCATTTGGGACAGGGACAACACGGGATATGGTTTTTTTTTTTGACGGGGGGAAATGCGTTTACGCACTGCCCTTACCTATTGCATTAGTGAGACCGGAGTCCCCCAATGCGATAGGTAAAGGGGCACGGAGGAACGTCTCCGTGCCAGTGTGGGACTCGCCCGGACGTGAAGCGTCCGGAAATACCCACTAAGGCCCCCGAGGCCGTCCGCCGCATTTGGGATGGGGGCGACACGGGGTGGCTTTCGCAAGAACCGCGTCGCATGGTCAAGACCCTAACCTTTTTAATAGAAGTCGCCAAAAATATATTAAAAAAAAGTGTCTATAGGGTACACGTGTCACAAGTGAAATTTCTTTGGTAATCTTTAGTTCATACTTCGAGAGTGCTGCGCGGTGTCTTCCACAGTGCCGGTTAGTGTCATGGGTATCCTACTGTCTGTGGAAAACAATTGGGTTACGTGAATCTCCTTATTAAAACCACATTGTAAATCATGTCCCGCCTGTGGCAATGCGCAGCCGGGCCCTGCAAGCAACTGTGTAAACGTCAGTTATGTACTTTCCCAGCCCGCTAAGTCAGTGCAATAGAAGAATGAAATCCTCTCCTTGCCTCAGCAAATGGGGGCATAACCCCTACAACGACCCCCTCTTTTTTTTCTAACCTAGCTAATGCTGTTGACCGGAAGGGCCTTTACTGCTTCACCGTACCTTTGGGGGCGACTGCTGAAGGTACTCGCCGCAAAAGGTAACTAGCACAAGGGTTCGAACCTCGGCTTGGCCGCTACCTATAAATTCCCGCGGAATTTGTTCCTAGCTAATCCCTACATTTTTTATTTATTAAAAATAAAAAAAAGGTTCGTAGACCTCCTCCTCGGACCGTCCCTGCCTCTATTTGGACTTTTGTCTTGCGCCTAAGATTCTTCGTTGACAGTCTAGCTCCGTCCTATAATATACCTACGGGAAACTTTAAATTCCTTCAATGAATTTACATAATAGATATACTCGAATTTGATTGGTTGTTTCACCGCTAAACATTTTTGATTGATTCGCGCAATATTTCAGCATAACATAATCCAGTTCTCTGTAATTTGATTAACACGGCTCAATAATTAAAATTCAAAAATTATATATGTCTCAATGTTGCATCAATATGTGATAAATTAATGAAACAAACGCACTTTTTGATTATCGTATAAACTCAAACACAGAGAGAAAAAAGAACAATCACTCGATCGTCTATAATTTAAAAAAAAACTTGGTAAGTCGTATAAAATTTCTAAGTCGTAATCTGAAAGATATATTTTTATCTATGGTCATATCTAATAGTTAAGTTTTCAAAGAATATATTATTATTCGCATTTTTAGTAAGTTATATTTAGCATTTACGAATTCTTAAGGAAAATTATAATTAAATAGGACAAAAATAGGCAATGATATTTAGAATTGCTTGTTATAATAACAGGGACACGGAAGATTAAAAAAAAAATACATTTTACCATTCTAAGAGTCGTGAATTAAAAAGTGCTTCGGCCAAATTTAACAGTTGCAATTTGTGTGTTAAGATTTCATTTATAAAAACCTTTTTCTTATGTAACGAAGTTAAAACGTTAGAGTTTCAAATAATGAAAACAATATTTAGTTTTCGTTGAAAAAAGATTTGTATCCCCAGCGCGGATATTGTGGTATCGTAACATTTTTGCATTCTACTAAACTATTGTTGGTGACAGTCCTGATAAGGTTAAGGTTTTTCTGTGTGTTTATTTTTTGGAATTCACGATCGGGTGAAACCCGAGATGGACCGCCCCACAGCCGTCTCCTTGCTAGCCCAGTGAAAAATAAAAAAATAATTAGGTAATAAAAAAACATTTCATATAGAAGAAATTGACTGATACCTCCGTGCAAGTCAAATTGGCATGGGCAATTTAATTTAAACTTTAATAATTTTGAAAATATTCATTTTATAATTATATCAATTACGTTTATAAATGTTATAAATGACATGTCACTAATTGAAAGTCACTGTAATTAAGTAAAGTTTTGACTTATACCTAATAATGTTTGTCATTTAAAAAGTTTATTTATTTATTTACATTTAAAATTCACAGTTCGCATAAAATAGATATATAAACTACTAAAGAATAACTAAAGAAAGAGTCAAAAATGAATTTATGATTATTTAAAAACTGAATATTAGACTATGTTTACCGACTGACGACCTGTTGAAGGTCGCGGGTATCCGCTGGATGTTGGTGACGCAAGACCGGTCATCGTGGAGATCTTTGGGGGAGACCTATGTCCAACGCAGTTGAATGCTTTGCGACCCCGTGTTGCTCCATAAAGAGGAACCGGGGGGTTTAGTGGGTAGTGGTTAACGGCGCTTCTCGTCGCGAGTCCCACACTAATTCTGTGTAAACACGCAAGCGTGAGAGGCTGTCACACACCATCGGTCGGTTCCAGTTATTCCCTGTTTGGGTACGTTCCTTTAGGTCAGGCTGGACAGCAAGGGCGTAAATGCAATCCCCTCAAAAAAAAAAAGACCTATGTCCAACAGTGGACATCTTACAGTTGAATGGATGGAGACTATGTTTACATGCGCACGTGTGTATATGAGTATGTGTGTGTGGGTGTGTGTATATGGGTATGTATGTTTGTCGATTTGTGTATGTAAGGATATATGGGTTATGGATAAGTACTTGCTTACTAGAGACTTTCACTTGATTGAATTAATAGTCGTATATTTTATTATTCCAGGGGAAAATGACACCAAAATAACTATACTGTAATTACTTAGGTGGAATACTGTTGTAATGTCGTCAACAGAAGATATTTTGATAAAAAATGCCGAATTATTCATTACATTAATTAGAAATGGACCAATTGAAGAAAAAGTGTAGAACTATTATTAAACTTTTAAAAGAAGGTGCTAATGTTAATGAAAGGTTTGCAAACAATTCTAATAATACGCCGTTGCATATAGCAGTTAGAAAAGAGGAAATAGCTTTAGTAGAACTGCTCCTTGAAATGGGTGCTGATATAACATTAAAAAATAATGAAAGCAAGACCGCTTTGGATATATCAAAAGACTTAAATGCAGACACCGGATATAAAATAATCGAATTGTTAGAAGTTTATCATGAGAAAACACAAAATCAGTTTAAACCCGTAAAAAGTGTCACGACGCAGCGAAATAATGACACAGATAAATTGTCAATGTATCAGAAACGTTCAGGTACTACAGGTATCAAAGGAGAGCTGTACGAGACTAAACTACTCAGTCTTGTTTTAATACGAATATTATTAAATGAAAAAATAGATCAGTTTTATTTGGGAACAAGCGTTCAAGGTATCGGAGCATTAGATGATATATGTCTAAGATATAGAGAGAATAATAAAGAATCTGTTTTGTTTCTACAAGCGAAACATATTAAAGGAAAAATAACAGATAAAGAATTATGGAAAACGACAGGAAACTACAGTTTACCCAAATATTTTAATAGTTATTTGAAAATAAGGCAAAGATTTGAATCGATGAACAAAGATGATTTGTTTCAAGGCAAATACGAGGAGATGAGATGTCATTTCGTAATTTACACTACAGCCGAAGATGAAATGACACACAAGATTTCAAATCAACATTCAGTTGACAAAACGGTCAGAGAAATAATAAGTACCGGAGAAAATCGTCACATCTTTCAGTATAAATACAATGAAGGACATATTAAATTATTAACAAAAGTTCTATTAGTCGAACGAATGCAACAAATAGGGAAAAATCTATTTCAATTCACACAGGAAAATAAATACAAGAATATGTTACGCGATAAACATATTCGTAATTATCATGTTGTTTTGGCTCAAAACGTGATTACTGTTTCTGAAATAATTACGAATGACGCCCGCATAGGATCATTTCGACAAGGATTTTTATCAAGTAACAACGAATTACTCATTGTGCTAAGAGAAACTATATTTAAAGAAGCTGTTACACATACTAGAATAAGCGATGATAATCTAATTAGAATTGTAGATACAGCTTTATTTCAACCAACGCCTATTAACATAAGTAAATTATTACAAAGCGTTCCAACAAGCTATGATTTAAAAAATAATAGACTTGAAATATTTAATAATACTATAAAAGAATTATTTCTACTTACACTGTACGAGAAGGTTCTATCACATACTACTTATAATGAAGCTTATCAAATAGCCGTTAAAGAGAAATTAGGCAATCTTAACTTCAAACTTCCCTTGACGTTTGGAAACGTTGATTTCAGAGTAAACGAGTTAGATGTAGATAATATTTTGAACAACGTTGTGTTAAACATAGAAAATATAATATCACAGTCTGAAGACAAAAATATTACTATAAATAGTAAGGATAAAATAGATCCTTCATTAATCGGTAATCTGTTAGTTTTTGATGAAGACAGTAGTATGTTTAAATTGAACTGTTCTGAACCACTCGGTCAAAACGCTAATAACATTTTAAATAAATTAAAAATTAAAATCAAAGATTTACATGCATATAGATTTCAATTTAACTCAATTAATGTTCCGAAAATAACATTGGAAGCTGATAAATATGATGAAAATTTAGCGAAAGATTTTTTAAATAAACTGTGGTTTTACACACGACAGGCTAAAGAACATGAAATAGAGGCATGTGCTAGAGACGGTGTGGAGAATTATTACAGCACAAATAAACAAAAGCCGCACAACACATTCTCTCAGGTACATTCAGATGCGATATTCTTGAAAATCCACAATGAAGTGCAAAAATGGTGGTTATTGGAGACAACGCAAGCGCATTATATAACGAAAAACATTCAGATATTTGATACAATTTTAAATGACTTAAGAACTAATAACTTATTGAGTATATTAAACTATATTTACATTAATGAAATTCAAAAATTTGGTATTGACTTTAATGATGAAGCTATTCGATCACTAGGTTTAGACTCATCGAATTGCCTCACTGTTGTAGAAACTGGAAACAAAACCTTGACAGCGATAAAATTATATCAATATTTCAGGCAAATGAATTATACTTTTATCGATTTTAATTATACATCTCGTCTCACATTACAAGATAATGTAATATTATTAAAAGAACTTGAGAAAAATGATACAGAGACTATTATAATAATTTACGAAGAAACATCAAATGAAATGGTGAATTTAAACGATTTTTTAAATCTATCTTTGACAAATAAAGTTCTATTAGTTATAAATGATAATTGTCTTGAAAAGGTAATGAATAAGACACGTGTTAAAGATTATGTCAAAGTAAGAGATGCAAGAAATAATTTACGAGATCTAGTATTGTATAGCCAGTCAAAAGTTTTAGAAAATAAATGTGTATTCCAAGGAGTTGAAATCAGTTTTGAAACACTAATAGACAAAGAATCTCAACATTTGATAACGGCAGATATATTAAATGCAATGAGCAACAATGAAACTATTGAGATAGGTAAAATTCTCACCTCTTCAAATTATGAACAAATCAAAGACTATTATGTGCAAAGATGCTTATACCGTTCAAAAAAATTTAAAACTTCTGATGCAAATATGCGCTCAGAAGGTTTATCAAAATCGCCATCTTCATGGTCATCAAAGTCTTCTTCATCGGCGGAATCTTCAGAAAGCGAAAATAATGCAAATGCAACTTTCTTAGATGAACATATTGTTATTAAAACACTTGAGGATATAAAAAACACTGTGTTACTTATGGCTGCACCCGGTATGGGTAAATCAACATTACTAACACATCTGTCTATAGAAACGAAGAAAAACAATCCACGATTATGGATCGAACGCATTAATCTATTGGACTATTCATCAGATTTTAATGAATGGCGAAAGAATAAACTAAAAATTGATCTATTAGAAGCACTTCGATTCCTGTGTAAAACAGTAATTTACAAATATTTGTCATCACATAACATGAAGCATACTAATAAGAAAATAAATTTCGACATTGAAGTTAATAATGGAATATTATCAGCCACATATCGTGACAAATTAGACTATTTAAATATATTTGAACTAGAGATATTCATAAATTGTTACAACAAAGGAAATACGATTTTAATTTTCGACGGTTTTGATGAAATATGTCCGCATTACAAAAATTATGTTTTAGATTTATTAAAATGTTTAGCTGTTAAAACGTTTCCGAAATCAGATAACACTTCACCAGATAATTCAGAGGGCAAACAACACATGTGGATCACGAGTCGACCTTACAACGATATTAAAAAAACATTAGAAAGCGAATTCGGTATTTCCTATAGTTTAAAACCATTTACAGATGTCGAGCAAAACTTTTTCGTTGAAAAATATTTAAGAATAAATTTGAATCTAAAGGATCTTAATTACCAACAGTTTCAAAGTATAGATAGTCTTTTCGAATACATGATACAGTTTAGCGATCTTCATAAAGACGCTAATGAAATTGTATTGATAAAATCAACTAGTGCTCCATTACACAGTTTATATTGTGCAGCGATCACATACTTCCAGAGTGAAATAAGTAATACACCTATATCGGAGGACAAAATATTGTTTAAAAAGAAATGGAATTCAAATATACGTTGGATGAAAGCTTCAGAATTATTAGCGTCGTGGAATCATGTTTCCGAAGAAGCAATGAATTTAGCAAGAACACCCCTTCACATGCACATAGCAGTAAGTTACTTTGAAACTCAAATCAAAAGTTCAGTAAACATTAATTTACCACATCAATGGGATTTAGATACAAACACTTTTGCGTTCTATGAAAATTTTCTCGAAACTAAACTGAAGAAGATACGTTTCGAAGAGAAAAATCATATGGACCTACAAAATCCAGATTTAATGTTAACATATGAGAGAGAACGCGTTGAGTTTGTAACTAAACATAAGCAATTGGCATTCTATTCTATATTCAAGGATGATGCTGACAAGATTCTTGATAGTAGAGAAATTAATGAAATTCAACAAACAATTAGAAGGATTCAAAACGGCGAAGAGAAAACCGGTCTTATAGAATACGTTATAAATGGTGTTCCTAAATTCGTTCACCTGACATTCGCTGAATATTTAACTATCGAATACATTACAGATTTACTAAATACATGCGCACACGACGAACAAGTAAAAAAAAAGTATGGGAATTTATATTCCATGTTCTATTACCTAAAAGCTCTACGGGAGTCTTAGAAGTGTTCGATCGTAAAATAAATTGTGATGCGAAATTTATGTACGTATTTGCTAGTTTCGACATGAAGCAATTTATTTTCGACGGCTTAGTGGAAGATGAATCTTATTTACAAGTATTTCCGAATTTTACTAGGTACACCAAATCGTTTGTATATGAAAGGCAATACGTTAAAACTACTTTAGATATCGCTGTATATTATTGCATGAGAAATTTAGCTAAGTTATTGTTAACAACAATAACTGACAGAGTGACTGAGGATAATCTAAATCAGTTTATAAAATTCATCAAGTATCAATACTTTTTCAAATTGTCCATCAAATATGGCTACATTGAGATATTAAATCTCATCCTCGATTGTGTGAGACGTGTGGATAGTAAGAAATTGTATAAATTTTACTATATTCCGAACAAACGTGACTCTAAAATACCTTTATACGGTTGCACTAATGAAGAGATTATTGATTATTTACAATGTAATCTTAATACCGAGATCGAATTACACGGAAGGGAACAGGAACATCAGAATAGAAACATACAGATTATGCGAAAGAAAATGTATAAAAGAAAGAAAAGTAAAAAAAATACGTATGTTCTCTGACCTCTTTGCAATGTTGTAGTGGTTCCCGAACTTTTCCTGTCCGGGGGCCATTTTGATTTCATCCACGATGAACAAAAAAAAAACTAAACAAATTTACGCATCTCCTTCACAAGTTCGATAGCCTAGAAATAGTTTTGCTCATAACTACTCAACCTTATTGGATGCGCGGTGATCCACCGTCCGCAAAATTTAAAATCGTTCGCGGACTATATTTTGGCTCCTACAGACAGTAAATAAAAATCACTGCATAATTGTTATTAATGACAACGATTCTTATGTTTACATGTACTTTGATTTCTCTTTTTTTTTTGTTGTAGGATGTTACGATATTAAAAAAATAAAATTCTCTCCTGCCTTATTCACCATTTATTGACCTTTTTATGAACCCTGTTGGTCTGAAGAACCTTGCACGTCGTCGAAGTATTACATAAACAATAAAAGTAAGCTGGTGGATTAATACTATTGTAAGAATATGTAAGAAAGCTTGTGTTACTATGGAGATAAGAAAAATGGTCACTGTTGCTGATGAGGGGCAGGGAGTAGTCGAAAACAGACCCTTAACAGCTTCGTCCGGGATTTTGCATGGTAGTAGGACATTTTCTAATAATGCCCGCCTGTGTACCTTTTTTTTTTTTTTTTTTTTTGTCGGGGGGAAATGCATTTACGCACTACCCTTAATTACACACTACCCTTTTTACGCACTACCCTTCCCGCCTGCGTACCTACCATCCTTAAGTTTGAAAACCTGTCGCCAAATACCAATAGGTGTGTTCCGTCAATATCACCTGAGAAACAGTTTCTCTAGGCTTTGTGTGTTCACCATCCTGAAGCACATCGTCACTTAACATCAGGCGAGATTGTGGTCAAAGCATTGAGCCTTCACAGTGTTATTAAAACCTACATACTAACAGGCAGACTAAGACGTTCTCTTATAAGACGTTACAAATAAGTTTTAATTTTAATTCGATGTCTTTATTTGACATTTAAAAAACGATTTTACATAATTTAGTAAATGTCGTCTGTCGGTTTTGCATCCGGTCGAATTTGTAACCAAATAACTGTACAAATATGAAAGAGTGAAACAAAATTAATTAAAAAAATCTACATGCAAAGAGAAATGCGTGTGGCTGTAAAATTAATAATAAACATTATTGACAATTCTTCTTATTCAAGAAGAATAAGAAGAAGAGCAATTTCATTTACTGTATTTTTTTTACTTTTATCCGTTATCCTGGAGAACTCTTTAGGTTTTATAGGACAAAAAGTATCCTGGATGCTACTCTATAATATTAGTTATCACAATGTCAAGTTTCGTCAAAATTGGTTCAGTACTTTCAGAGTGATACGCGTACACAGGGAAAAAGACAGACAGACAGACAAAAATTCCAAACAAAATATTTTTGGCTTCTATATCGATAACAAAGTCCATCCCGCTTATAATTTTCAAAAAATATTTAATGTACTGATATGGCCTAGTCACAGTTTTATTATATGTAAATAGGTTAGTATAGACTAGTTGTCCCAGCGAACTTTGTACTGCTTTAGAATCAATCAATGCTGTGTTATTAGGGTTAATTTGACCACGTGCCAGACCTTGAAGGGTCATGGCGATAGCGGGGAAACGCGCGATGGCCTCGAGCTCGGCGTTTCCGGAGCCGCTGTTCAACATTGCGTTGAACGCGACTACATCCTGCACATCATGGACGCGCAGGAGGTAAAGGACCCGGTCTAAGCCGGTGGAGTTGGCCTGAGGGGCCTGAGGGGCGGTAGCCAGGCGCGGCTGCGCCTTGGCTTGGGGCCTCGGGGCCCACTGAGCCAGAGTGGCTGCGGGGCGGGGAGCGGAGGGACGGGTCGGCACCGCGGAAGGCGACGCCGACGTGCCTGGGAGGCAAGGGAAAGACCACAGTGTCATCGGCGGCACTTGAGGTTGGAGAAGGAGGGGGGCAGCGTTCCTCTGAGGAACGCGCCTACCACCTTTGTTAGGGTGGTTGCGTCTTACCTTGGGCGCGCATGGGCACCCACGGTAATTCGCTGGATGACCCTCCTGTCTGCACAAGACGCAGCTGGGAGAGTCGACGGTGTCCTTAGGACGGGGGCAGTCCGGGGTCAGATGATCCCCTAGACACTTAACACATCTCGGAGCCATATAACAACTTCGAGAACTGTGCCCGTACCCCTGGCAACGGTATTAATTAAATCTAGTGTTTATTCCAATAATTCTGAGAAGAACCAAAAAGTTTACCGAAAATCTCGAGATATAATCAAAATAACCGTTTTAAAAAAACATCTGTGTGAAAAAAAGAATTTCCTTGATACATTTTTTTCTTTCGTGAATTTCCGTTGTTACATTCTGTTATTCGGGGCGGAGACAAAACTATAAATTATAAAAATTGGTCCACCCGATCTTGAGTTATGGTATATCAATTGGTGTTACTTACCCGATTCTTCATATTACAAATATATGAGAAAGATTTAAACAATTGTAATATTTATTACCCCACTGTTCGTGGATCGGAGCACGTCTTGGGCCGTTGATGTAGTGTGAAAAATCAAGCCTTATAAATAAAAATAGGGCCTCAAAGTTCATATAATAGTTACGTGCAAAGCTGGCTGAAATACACTAGTCGAATAATACTCACTCACGGCCTAATAAGTCGTGTATTAATTAGTATGCTTGTTATAAAATATAAAATATTTGACAAGCACTCAACAGCTCGACAAATTCATTAAACGAGGTCAATGGTATTTACGACTGGCCTGCGTTCGCGATTTCGTTCGCTTGTTATATTTTTATCATTTCTCCTTTGAAGCACCAAGACAAAATTTGACAATAGGAAAACAATTGGAACTGGCGTAAACGCGGCAGCAACAAATTTAAGCAAGAGGTATTTTCGCTATCGCGTTGCGCTTCTAACAAACAGTTATAATACGCGAAACGCTGCAGTTTTCAGCTCGGGCTGATTATACATACGCGTACTAGATGAAATCGTCACTTCGTATTCTCCTGTTTCCACCTCCAAAACTGAGCGTACTTTAATTTTTCTTTGATGTATATAATAAGAAAGACTTTGGCAACGCCTTTACGTCTAGCTTTTTTGCTTATATAGGTCAAATTTATTTTGGCGGACGTCTGAAAAGGACGTTAATAATCGAGCATGTTTTCTTCTTTCTGTAGGTTCCTATAATGCATCCAGGAAGGAAACAGGTGAATACATTTGTATGGAACAAAAGCCGCTTGCATGTCATGTTAACGATACATAACGCTATGACATTTTAAAATCTAAACTAGCTTTGTTCCTGAGGTTCTGCTTGCGTATAGTAACGGGCAAACAGACGGATAGATGTTGCCATTTATATAATGTAAGGATAGGAAATGTAAGAAGGAACACGATTATGCTACATATTGTAAAATGAATTTTCCTACATACGTATGATGCTATTTAACGTCGCAAACTATTTATTAAAACATTGCCAAAAAAAACATGTTTTATCCCAACATTTTTTTTTAACTTACACACCCAGTGACAACTTTACAATTAAAGCGAATAACGTTGTTATACAGACGTACAGACAAATTGAAATGTGCACGCTGAGAATTTTAATGCCTACATCTACATAGATTAAAAAAAGACGCTGTCTGTTTCTTCGTAAACTTTTTCTTTATTAGTCGAAAGATTTTTTTTAAAACTATATTGTTTATTTAATCTAAATTCAAGTATCTGACAACGCTATAACACAGTTTTTCTTTGAACCCTATTGCGATGATGGCGCAGTGGATAGTGTAGCCGAATTACGCGTCATAAGACGCGGGTTCGAGCCCACCTATCCAACTCTAAAATCAGTCTGAAAATCCGGTGAAAAAAAAACATCGTGAGGAAACCATAGCATAATAGTAGATCATTTTCTAATAATGTCGCCAAATACAAATAGGTGTGTTCCGGTAGCATCGCTTGGTTTACCATCCACGCAGGTAGATAGGTCATCTAAGGAACCTTTTTATTTTATTATTTAAGATTAAAAAATGTAGTGTTTAGCTAGGTTCAAATTCCGCAGGAGGCGACGCGGCGACATGCCTTGGCAACCCCGTATCGCCCCCATCCCAAATGCAGCGGACGGCCCCGGGGGGTTTTAGTGGGTATTTCCGGGCGACTCTCGCCCGGGTGAGTCCCACACTGGCACGGAGCTCGTCATTCCGTGCCCCTTTATCTATTGTATTGGGGGATTTTGATCCCCTAAATACAATAAATAAGGGTAGTGCGTAAATGCATTTTCCCCGTCAAAAAAAAAAAAAAGGTTCAAATTCCGCGGGAATTTTTTGGTATAGGTAGCAGCCAAGCCGAGTTTCGAACTCTTGTGCTAGTTACCTTTTTGCGGCTGAGTGCCTTCAGCACTCGCCCCCAAAGTTCGGCGAAGCTTCCGGTCAACAGCATTAGCTAGGTTAGAAAAAAAAAAGCAGAAAAACCATACAGTCCCCATGTCTGTGTAGTTTTTTTTTTGTTTCAGCCAAAGTGCACTAGCCCCCACTGATAATGATCACGCATTAAACAAGTTCTTATGTAATATAGGTAGGCATACAAATATTTTCGCGCCAATTAACACAAGTAGCGAAAATAGAAAGTCTATACGAATGCGTCAGTACATTCTATTTGTTTGAACACTTCACCGGACGATATTAAAAGCACAAGCGAAACTTTTGCAATGTAACTTAATTTAAAATATTACCGTAACCGGCGAGAGGTCGCACTCCTCGGGTCACTAATAAGTCGCACGTTTTAATGTTTAATTCATTCGCATCGTGCAGTTCGCGTGCGGAATCCATATTGTCCGCGGCGTCGCTTCGTGAAGACCGCCATCGTTTATTTTGACATTTCACTTGGCCGTATCTTCGATATACCATTGCTTATAAATTGGAAATAGTTACAAAAAATAGTGAATCTATCTAGTTTTTTTAAACGCCAAAGTGCAAAGGAATCATGTATCTTTCAGCTTTATTGTTATTGGTATGTAACAGTTTATTGTTGATTTTTTAACATATTTTTGAAACTTTTTATAACTATAAAAGTGTTCTTAATCGGTGGAAAAATAGTTAATAACATGCCGTTCGAACGTTTGCTTGGAACAAATGATATCTGTATACAATCGCATAGTAAATTTATAATATGCAAAAGCTTCAAAACAGTCTAATGTAATTGAAAACATCGTAAATAATCCTAAAGAAGACCTCTACTCCCTATATTTACTTTCTTATTAACACGCGAATATTCACACATTAAGGCGAAGAAGATAAAGTAACGTAATAATATCATTAAATATATCAAAAATGTTAAAGAAATAATTATCTAGACTAGTAAATAAAAATGGAGTGTCTATTTGTAATGTCAAAATAATTACTTTTTACTAAATCCATATGAATGTATAATCTACAGAAAAAACATCAGTTTAAAAAAAAAATGTTTCTTTGTATTCTCCGGAACGATTAGGTCGATTTTAATGGGACTTTTTTCTTAGATAGCTGAAGTTACTCGGTTTAACTTAGGACACTTTCGTTTTTCGAAAATAATTAGGGATCCGTATAAAAAAAACGCAGTAAAGAACATATAAAAGCCGGCACACAGGTAGTCAATTGTAGTAAAACTAGAAATAAACACAACTTGTAAAATAAGTATGTATGCGAAAAAATACTTAGGAGACCTATTCCAATATTCATCATTATAACTAAACTATATCATGTACAATCCCAACAAAAGAGTCAAATCTTTTAATTAGTAGGAAGATGTCCAATGCTGGACACAGAACTTCTTCAAAAATCTCGACAACAACCGGTCTTGTGCTACGCGCATCCAGCGGATTCCCGCGGCCTTCACCAGGCAATTCAATAAGGCCGTTGGCACCACCGAGCATCAGTTTTACGTGGAATGTGCCCAACCCACTGGCACTTAATTTCGCAATTCTTTAGCCAATGTAGGTAACTTTGATTCTTCTGCGAATCTTCTCAATTCTGATTTGACCACGCAGTGAAACTCCGAGCATAGGCTTTTCCATTGCTTTGAACCTTGAACCTTCTTACGAGACACGTTGTGAGCAACCACATCTCAGTGCTGTATAACATCACACACACACACTGGTCGAAGACTTTCATATTGAGACAATGCGGTGTTTCGGACATGAAGATTCTGCGGAGCTGCCTGAACGCGGCCCAGCAGAGTTGGATTCGGTGATTACCTCCTTTTTCGAAGTTGGACCTATCTAACTGGACAGTTTGTCCCAGCTATCAACAACTTCAAGTGTAGAGTCACCAATCTTTATAGAAGTCTATACAAGTAGACCTGATTTTCGCCTTCTCCGTGTGGAAACACTGCAAGCTATGTAATATTAATAAATAAAAACGGAGTGTCTGTTTCTAATATAAAAAAATAATGACTTTTTACCATATAGAAATACATATGAATACGCAATTTATACTACTAAAAACATAATTTTTTAAATGATTGTCTGTCTGTCTTTTTGTCCGGAGATTAGCCGGAACAGCTGATCCGAATTTTTATGGGACTTTTTCCGGCAGATAGCTAAAGTTACTCCGTGTAACTTTTAATAAAATTACGCGTAAAACTCATGAAATTGCTAATAAAATCCGATTCAATGCACAGTTTCATTGACAAGTGTTTGAATTTGTGAGAAATATCATTGCTTTTTCTTAGTACTAAAAAAATCAGAAAAAATTTAGGGTTCCGTGTAAAACATGAAATTTCAAAAGTACATACTCGTTTATTATTTTGCAATGATTATTTTAAAAAACTATATGAAAAACGGGCGTTAGACAGTTAGTCAAAAATAAAACTACAGCGTGATAGATTTAGATGTCGACAAAACCTCCTCTAATAAATTAATCGAATTAATATTATATAAAAAAAATCCAGCGTAGATAGACAAAGGCACAAATGCTAAACAGCCTTTAAATTTTTTCTATTACATATCAATAAATAATTTATGGATTATTATGTAAAAAAAAAGAACAACCATTTATTTATTTCTATATATTATTTTGTAATTACATATTGAGAGATATTGTAAGGTGCGTCTGCCATTTGAATATATAATGAAGTGAATTAAACATCATTTGTTGTATGGAAAAGTAAATAACTGGTTTATCGGTAGCTTAGTGGTCGTTTAAGTATAAAGCATAATTTTAGTCATTTTTTGAACCCCAACCCATTTCATGATAATGTAAGCAATGGCATAATTTTGTAAGATTTGCTTAAATAATTAAGCGTAAATAATGCTTACGTAATCAGCATTCGTATCTCCCTCCGTTCCCCATGCTATCAAAAATAAACAAAGCATAGACACCCCGTTCCCCAGGGTATCAAAAATAAACAAAACATAGACACCCGTCCCCCATGTCATCAAAAATAAACAAATCACAGACCACTCGTCCCGCATTGGTATTTCTTAATATTTAAACCCTTATCGGCTGAGTGCTGGTGTGATCGGAAACCGCGTCGATGTCTCGGGTTCGAATTTTGCAATGATTTTTCATTCTGTGTTTTCAATCTAACGTGACGTGCAAATCCTATGATCAGCTAGTAATGATCCAACACTTAGCAGGATGATAGCGCAATAGAACCACCATACTACGTGTTTCAAATAATAATGTGTGTCTCAATGACCTTGATCTGTCAAAGCTCGATTAAAAGGTATGGAACGCAACAGAAATATTCGCATAGTTTTTCTCTTCTTTTTTAGTAAATCATTTGCCTAATTATTAAGACTTTTAATTGAACCATACAGACCTATATAATTGTTTCGTTAGCTATGACGTCACAATATGGCGCAGGTCCATGCACATTCTTATTTGAAACGCATTGTACGCATAGTAAAAAATCCCGTCATAGTGACTAGTTAAATCGCATCGCATATCCGAGATCTTCGTGTGTAGAGTCAAAACTACCTAGATGCTATATCCGTGGATTGATTTAGTCCAGTTTGATTATGCCGACTTGAGATAGATTCAAACTTGTCGGTAATCTTCTTGGTCTTTATTGAACGTCAGATGAAATGCAGTCATTTTGAACGAATCTATACTTGATAACAAACGGTTAATGGGACGAAATCTGTATATTGAAGATATTTCTTAAAAGATTCTATGCTGGGCTTCATAATCAACTATTAATAAAGAAATCTGTGTCTGTCTGTAGGTCGGTCTATCCGATTATTAATTTGTTCGCCAATCATGCAAGAATCATCCCATTCATGGACTTATTTAGGTTCATTTTGATACGTAAATATTAATCTTTTCATGTTTTAATCAAATAATATATATATTTTTAATTAGTATGGATAATAATTAACAGCTTAGAGGAAAAAATAGGTCACCTACACAGGTGAAATCGAGGTCAGCTAGCTCTGTCTGTCTGTTACTCTTTTACACCTAAACCATGCTGAAAAGGTTTCGATAAAATTTGTTGGTTTGGAGATAGATTGCATGCAGATGGAGAATATAGACTGCAAATTGTTTGAATTATACGCGGGTGAAGCCGCGAGCACAGCTAGTAACAAACAAAATATTAAATGAAAGTGACCATCTATTTCTATACTGATAAATAAAATTGAAGTGTCTATTTGTAATTTCCAAATTATTTTATTTGACTAAATAGATATGCATGTACATACGATAGCTATACCAAAAATACAATTTTTGTCTGTGTGTCTGTTTGTTCCGGGTTATTTCCGGAACGGCTGGACATATTTTGTCGGGACCTTTTTTGGCAGATATCTGAAGTTACTCCGCGTAACTAAGAACACATTTGTTTTTCGAAAATAATTAGGGTTCTGCGTAAAAAAAGTTAAAACTTAAGAAATTTCGAATGACATTCGATTCTACAAACAGTTTCACAGCAAGTATCTTTGCTTAATGTTATTGTGCAGGACAGCGCCCTCAAGAGAGAGGGTGTATATTCAGACAGATTTTACATAGAATTAGATCCCGCATGAATAATTGTACATTACGAAATAGTTGTAAATAAATAGAATTAGAATGGCATAATTGATGAATATTGCATTGAACATACGCGCCGAAGCACGTCGCGTCTTTGCGAGAGCGAGACAGAACACCTCGCGGCACCGCCGGGCGGTGCGCTCTGATTCGCCGAACGCGACCGGCATACCTCGATCCGTAGGAACGGGGTCACGCACATGCCGGGAGCTTAAATATCCGCCCGGGACGGTGCCAATCATGCAGTCATCGATCGCTCTCCGAAGAAGAAACAACTAAGAACTAAACTCTGAGACAGAAGCAGTAGTCAAACATTCAGCAAGTAGTCCGCAAGAAGTCCTCAAGCAACAGTGCACTGCGTTCAAAGAATCGGCGTCTTGAACCATAGTGATCCGCGCTCCGACCTGACCGTGAATCCGCGTCCCCGAGTACGAGAACCGCGCTCCGACCTGACCGTGATTCCGCGTCCCGAGCCACAGTGATCCGCGTTCCGAACCTACGCGATCCGCGAACCGAACCAGTGAACCGCGTATCGAACTATAGTGGGTCTCGAATTCCGCGTAATTCGAGACATATCGTGCGCGTAAACTCGCACACGGGTGTGAGTACGAGTGTGAGTCCTAGTGTAAGGACTAGTGTAAGTACTAGTGTAGGGACTCTAGTGAGGACTATTGTGCGCGTTATATATTGTGAATTGTATCTTGTTGTTTTCATATCGTGATTATCTGTATCTGTGCATGCTCTTATATCGTGTTTAATATCTGTGTCTACTGTTTCTATATTGTGTTGTCTCTGTCTCTTGTTTCTATTGTAATTGTGTTGACTCTGTTTACCTATGTTTCTATATTGTGTCTGTTTTATATTGTAATTGTGTTGTCTGTTTTATAGTGTAAACTCGTGTCTAACCTGTAATAAACATATTGTTTAAACTTTCTATCTGGCATTATTTACTACATCTCTCGCAATCCAGCAACAACGGTGTGTTTTAGCGGACTGCCTAAATAACATCTCAGGCTGTCCCGCACATTGCATGGTCCTTCGAGCCGGATCTACGAGAGTGTGTAGTAAATAAATATAGCGAACAAAATGCCAGTAACCAGATCCACAGGAAGGCGCGGTGAGCAAACCTCACCATCAACAGTCACCGTGACAGAGTCGGACTTCACAACGGGGACATCAATGACGCTGACGACGACCTACGTCACTGCGACCACGACTACGGAACAGTCTACGGCCGCATCCGAACTACAGGCAGCTACAGATGTCTCCCAGCCGCAGCAACCACAGGCTGCCGCGAAGTCCGACGCACCGAGCACAGGTAACAGAGCGTGTCGAGCTGCATCAACAAAGAAAAGCAACGGGCGTTCGAAGGCGGAACGCCTGGCCCAAGCCAGGGCCAGGATAGCCAGGCTCAAGCTGGAGCTGGCTATAGCTGAATGCAAGGCGCTGGAGGCGGAGCAGACCGAGGATGAAGACGACCTGTCTTCAACCAGCACCAAGTCCGACGCGGCGCAGCGGGTCCACACCTGGTTGGACACCACCACCACGGAGTTGGTCGCTATCGGGGAGCGACCATTCAGGACCGAGGCGACGGAAGCCACACCCCCGGTGCCATCCTGGGACAACGTGATGACGACGCCGGCGGGAGCCGCCGCCGCACCGCCGCCGCAGCGACCTCAACTCGCAGCAACAGCCGCCGCCGCTACATCCTGGGGCAACACAGCGCTCGCACCGGCGGGAGCAGCCACCTCTGCACCGCCGACCGAACCCCCTGCGATCGCTGCAACGTCCTGGGGTACCACCGCCCTACCGGCGGGAGCCGCCGCCTCACAGCCGCCGCCGCAGCAGCCACCGACGTCGTCAGGGGGACTGAGGGACCCCCGAGTGCCGCAGCCAGGCACCACAGCGGAGTCCTGGCAACCACGGGCGCCGCACTCTCCACCAGCCGCCGCCGCCGCTCAGCAACCGAGGTCAGATCTCCTCGAGCTGGCCTCTACCATCACCTACGCGGTACAGGCCGCGCAGCACCGCCAGCCGAGGAACACGGAGCTACCAGTCTTCAACGGGTCGCATCAAGACTGGTTGAACTTCCGAGCGGCCTACCTGGAGTCTGCACATCTGCTGAGCACCGTAGACAACATGTCCCGGTTGAGGCGGAGCCTGCGGGGAATCGCCAAGGAAGCAGTCCTGGGTCCGCTCAACACCAGCACCGATCCTGCCGGCATCATGCGGACGCTGGAGATGCGTTTCGGACGTCCCGAATCCATCGCGACGTCCGAACTAGAGCGGCTACGTGCGCTGCCACGCCTCACCGAGTCGCCGCGCGAACTCTGCTCGTTTTCGACGCGCATCGACAACGCGGTGGCTACACTGAAGGCGCTGAACTGCATCCCGTACCTATACAACCCGGAGGTCACCAAACACATGTTGGAGAAGCTGACGCCAACCCTCAAGAGGCAGTGGTACGAGTTCGCAGCCACGAACACCGAAGCGGAGCCCGACCTGCTTAAATTCAGCCGCTTCATTCGCCGGGAAGCGGACTTCTGCAGTCCGTTCGCGCCGCCGGAAACGATAACACCCGAACGGACTACAATAGAACCTCAGGCACGCCGGAATCAGCGCGTCCACGCCGTCCTCGAGGATCGACCGAACCGGTGCCACCTGTGCAATCGACAGGGGCACGCGGTAGCTGCGTGTGAGCAGCTGCGGAACGCATCGGTCGACGCGAGGTGGGACATCGCCAGGAAGCACCGCCTGTGCTTCCGCTGCCTGAGGTACCGAAGTAAGAAGCACAGCTGCCGCCCGAAGGTATGTGGGATCGACGACTGCTCCCACAAGCATCACCAGCTGCTCCACGCGGAGAGAAGGCGGCAGAAGGAGGCCCCAGAACCCGAACCCGAACCGGAACCAAGGCCCGAGGAAAAGGTGAACTCGGCGTGGTGTCCGCAGGCGGCCTACCTGAAGGTGATCCCGGTGCAGATCTCTGGACCGGCGGGAGCAGTGAACACGTTCGCTCTGCTGGACGACGGCTCGACCGTGACGCTGGTCGACGCCGCGCTGGCTCAGCAAGTAGGAGCCGCGGGTCATGATGAACCCCTGCACATCATGACCTATGACGGAGGCTCGGAGACCCACACCGAGTCACGACGAGTGACACTCACACTGCGCGGTAGCAACGACCGCGCAGAGAAGATCCGAGCGCGCACGGTGCGCAATCTGCAGCTGGCAGCGCAGAGGATCCCCCGGGGAGCAGTCGCGAACCTGAGGCACCTGCAAGACGTCGTCGGACACGTGGAGTTCCGTGATACCACGCCCAAGATCCTCATCGGGCAGGACAACTGGCCTCTGCTGTTGGCCAGAGAGACCCGAACGGGCGGACGGAACCAGCCAGTGGCATCATTAACGCCGCTGGGCTGGGTCATCCACGGCGTCGCCTCCCGAAGCTTAGGACACCGGGTAAATTATATTAACTACATAGATTCGGGCGATAGTTTACAGCGTGTTGTACAGGATTACATCGCGGCGGACAACCTGTACATACAACCAAAGAGGCCCGACAGCGACCCGGTGGAGAAGGCGCGGCGCTATCTGGAGCAGCATACGACGCGGACTCCGGATGGCAGGATCCAGACGGCGCTACCCTGGAAGTCGGAGCAGAATAAGATGCCGCCGAACTATGACAACACACTCCGGCGACTGCTGAGCACCGAACGCAAGCTGGACCGAGACCCTGAGCTGAAGAGGAGGTACAACGAGCAGATGGAGGCCCTCATCACCAAGGGATACGCCGAACCTGCACCCTTACAGCCGACGGGAAGCAGGTTATGGTACCTGCCTCACTTCGCGGTGTTCAATCCAGCGAAGCCGGAGAAGATCAGGGTCGTACACGACGCCGCCGCGACGACACGAGGGGTGTCACTAAACAACCAACTCCTCACCGGTCCGGACCTACTGCAGCCACTGCCGGGGATCATCATGAGGTTCCGGCAGCACCCCATCGCCGTGACAGCGGATATCTCGGAGATGTTCCTGCAGGTGAGACTCCGAGAAGAGGACCGGGACGCGCTTCGCTACCTGTGGAGAGGGGATCGCCGCGACAATCAGCCCCCGGAACAGTACCGGATGAAGACTCTCATCTTCGGGGCATCAAGTTCACCAGCCGCGGCGATATTCGCGATGAATAAGAACGCCGAGGAGTACGGCGACCGGTTTCCCGATGCGGTGCGAGCCATCAAACAGAAGCACTATATGGACGACTACCTCGACAGCTTCGGAACAGTAGAGGAAGCCGTGAAAACCGTCAACGAGGTAAGATCAATCCATCAGAAAGCAGGTTTCAATCTCCGGAAGTGGTCGACCAACGAACCAGAGTTGCTGCGGGCAGTGGGGGAAACCGGCGGTCTAGGCGAGCAGGTGCGCCTACAAGACGACTCGCAAGCGGAGCGGGTACTGGGGCTCGTGTGGACGCCAGGCCGAGACGAGCTAGCATTCAACCTGGACCTGGCGCGGGTCTCGCCGGCGGTGTTACGACGCGAGACTCCTACGAAGCGGCAAGCCCTGCAGCTGGTCATGTCGCTGTTCGACCCCCTGGGTCTGGTTTCGCCGGTGACCATCCGAGCGAAGCAAATCCTGCAGGAAGTCTGGAGGAGGGGGATCGACTGGGACCAGCCCTTGGACGCAGACCTGACGGTGAGTTGGTGCGCATGGCTGACTCACTTGAACGAGCTCCGGAGGATCGCCATCCCGCGGTGCTACCCGCGCTTCACCGACGCCGCCTCGCTTCAGCTGCACGTCTTCGCTGACGCGAGTGAATCCGCCTACGCCACCGCACTGTACTGGCGGGCGGAGACCGAGGACGGCCAGGTCGCCGTCACCCTCATCGCGGCGAAGGCGAAGGTCGCGCCACTGAAGCTGATCTCCGTCCCGCGGCTGGAACTCCAAGCAGCGGTCCTGGGAGCGCGCATGGCAGCTGCGATCCGCGACGAGCACGAGAGGCAGCCGGAATCGACGACGTACTGGACCGACAGCCGCACCACGCTAGCATGGATACGAACAGGTGCGCGATTATTCAAACCTTACGTCGCGCACCGCGTAGCGGCGATCGAGGAGCTCAGCAAACCTAACGAGTGGCGGTGGACACCGACGAAGTTAAACGTCGCGGATGACGCGACCCGGGACGTTCCGGATAGCTTCGACCGTCATCACCGGTGGTTCCTGGGTCCCAGCTTTCTCCGCGAACCCGCGGAGACATGGCCAGCCAACGTAGACCCCGCTCCGACCACTACCGGCGAGGAGCGGACCATGAACATTGCGACGTCGACCGGACCTCGGCTCACGGAGGCGATCCCAGACGCGGACCGCTTCTCGCGATGGGAGCGATACCTGCGCGCGACAGCCCGAGTCCTCCAATTTATCGCTCTCTGTCGCCGGACCGATGAATCGGTGAACTTCCGGCGGACCAGGAGGATGAAGGATACAGACCCAGCGTGGAGGAGCACCCGAGCCACGGAGAAGCGCGTCGGAGGCAGCCATCCGACGCGAGACGAATCGAAGCACCGGCCTCTCAGCGGGAGCCTGCTGCGACGGGCGCACGACCTGATTCTGCGGGCGTCCCAGGAAGATTCGTTCAAAGACGAACTCGACGCTCTCAAGGCGGGTAGACAGGTATGCCGGCGAAGCCGCCTTTTTCCTATCAGCATAAAGGTCGCCGAGGGAGTCCTGCGCCTGCGAGACCGAATCCAGGCAGTCTCCGGGGTCCCGGACACCATCAAGGAGCCACTGATCCTCGACGGGGAGCATCGGGCCACGCAGCTGTGGATCGACCACGTCCACCGGCAGCTGCACCACGCAGGCGTCGAGACTACTGTCAACGAGTGCCGCCAACAGTTCTGGGTGATCCGCCTACGACCGATCACCAAGGCGGTCATCAGGCGCTGCCTGACGTGCCGCATCCGAGCCGCCGCACCGCCGCAGCCTGCGACAGGGGACTTGCCTCCCTGTCGACTCGCCCACCACCGAAGGCCATTCTCCTACGTGGGCCTAGATTACTTCGGGCCTCTCTCCATCACCGTGGGGCGGACCCACCAGAAGAGGTACGGCGTCATGTTCACGTGCCTAACTACCAGGGCCGTGCATCTCGAGCTGGCAGCGAACCTCAGCGCGGACTCAGCGATCATGGCGCTGAGAAGGATGATGGCGAGACGCGGTTGTCCGGCCCAAATATGGTCGGACAACGGCACTAACTTTCACGGGGCGGACAAGGAGCTGCGACGCGCCGTGTACGAAGCCACGGCGGTCGAGGCGTCGCGACGGAGCATCGACTGGCGGTTCATTCCGCCGGGCGCGCCCTTCATGGGAGGGGCATGGGAGCGCATGGTGCGCTCTATCAAGGTGGCTCTCGCGACGACCTTACGCGAGAGACACCCCACCGAGGAGGTCCTACACACCCTCCTACTGGAAGCGGAACACACCGTGAACAGCCGACCGCTGACTCACGTATCGGTCGACCCGGACGACCCTGAGGCGCTGACACCGAACCACTTCCTCCTGGGAGACTCTGGGAGAATCAACGCGCCCGGGGACTTCGACGACCGGGACTTGGACCTTCGCAAGAGCTGGCGCAGCTCACAACGCCTGGCCGACCTGTTCTGGGCCCGCTGGCTCCGGGAATACCTGCCGGAGCTGCGCAACCGACGTCAACCGCACGGGCAAGGACCGGACCTGCAGGTGGGGAACGTCGTGTTGATAGTCGACGGGAACCTGCCTCGCAACGTGTGGATCCGTGGACGCATCATCGCGGTCTACCCCGGTCCCGACGGCGCCGTGAGGACAGCGGATATCATCACCAAGGGCGGAGTGCTGCGACGACCAGCTAAGAAGATCGTAGTCATTGAGGGTGGTGCGGTTCCTGCACCACACACGCTGCCTGCACCGACTGAGGATGCGCCGCCGCTGATCGCGGACGACGCACGGCGGGAGTAATGTGCAGGACAGCGCCCTCAAGAGAGAGGGTGTATATTCAGACAGATTTTACATAGAATTAGATCCCGCATGAATAATTGTACATTACGAAATAGTTGTAAATAAATAGAATTAGAATGGCATAATTGATGAATATTGCATTGAACATACGCGCCGAAGCACGTCGCGTCTTTGCGAGAGCGAGACAGAACACCTCGCGGCACCGCCGGGCGGTGCGCTCTGATTCGCCGAACGCGACCGGCATACCTCGATCCGTAGGAACGGGGTCACGCACATGCCGGGAGCTTAAATATCCGCCCGGGACGGTGCCAATCATGCAGTCATCGATCGCTCTCCGAAGAAGAAACAACTAAGAACTAAACTCTGAGACAGAAGCAGTAGTCAAACATTCAGCAAGTAGTCCGCAAGAAGTCCTCAAGCAACAGTGCACTGCGTTCAAAGAATCGGCGTCTTGAACCATAGTGATCCGCGCTCCGACCTGACCGTGAATCCGCGTCCCCGAGTACGAGAACCGCGCTCCGACCTGACCGTGATTCCGCGTCCCCGAGCCACAGTGATCCGCGTTCCGAACCTACGCGATCCGCGAACCGAACCAGTGAACCGCGTATCGAACTATAGTGGGTCTCGAATTCCGCGTAATTCGAGACATATCGTGCGCGTAAACTCGCACACGGGTGTGAGTACGAGTGTGAGTCCTAGTGTAAGGACTAGTGTAAGTACTAGTGTAGGGACTCTAGTGAGGACTATTGTGCGCGTTATATATTGTGAATTGTATCTTGTTGTTTTCATATCGTGATTATCTGTATCTGTGCATGCTCTTATATCGTGTTTAATATCTGTGTCTACTGTTTCTATATTGTGTTGTCTCTGTCTCTTGTTTCTATTGTAATTGTGTTGACTCTGTTTACCTATGTTTCTATATTGTGTCTGTTTTATATTGTAATTGTGTTGTCTGTTTTATAGTGTAAACTCGTGTCTAACCTGTAATAAACATATTGTTTAAACTTTCTATCTGGCATTATTTACTACATCTCTCGCAATCCAGCAACAACGGTGTGTTTTAGCGGACTGCCTAAATAACATCTCAGGCTGTCCCGCACATTGCATGGTCCTTCGAGCCGGATCTACGAGAGTGTGTAGTAAATAAATATAGCGAACAAAATGCCAGTAACCAGATCCACAGGAAGGCGCGGTGAGCAAACCTCACCATCAACAGTCACCGTGACAGAGTCGGACTTCACAACGGGGACATCAATGACGCTGACGACGACCTACGTCACTGCGACCACGACTACGGAACAGTCTACGGCCGCATCCGAACTACAGGCAGCTACAGATGTCTCCCAGCCGCAGCAACCACAGGCTGCCGCGAAGTCCGACGCACCGAGCACAGGTAACAGAGCGTGTCGAGCTGCATCAACAAAGAAAAGCAACGGGCGTTCGAAGGCGGAACGCCTGGCCCAAGCCAGGGCCAGGATAGCCAGGCTCAAGCTGGAGCTGGCTATAGCTGAATGCAAGGCGCTGGAGGCGGAGCAGACCGAGGATGAAGACGACCTGTCTTCAACCAGCACCAAGTCCGACGCGGCGCAGCGGGTCCACACCTGGTTGGACACCACCACCACGGAGTTGGTCGCTATCGGGGAGCGACCATTCAGGACCGAGGCGACGGAAGCCACACCCCCGGTGCCATCCTGGGACAACGTGATGACGACGCCGGCGGGAGCCGCCGCCGCACCGCCGCCGCAGCGACCTCAACTCGCAGCAACAGCCGCCGCCGCTACATCCTGGGGCAACACAGCGCTCGCACCGGCGGGAGCAGCCACCTCTGCACCGCCGACCGAACCCCCTGCGATCGCTGCAACGTCCTGGGGTACCACCGCCCTACCGGCGGGAGCCGCCGCCTCACAGCCGCCGCCGCAGCAGCCACCGACGTCGTCAGGGGGACTGAGGGACCCCCGAGTGCCGCAGCCAGGCACCACAGCGGAGTCCTGGCAACCACGGGCGCCGCACTCTCCACCAGCCGCCGCCGCCGCTCAGCAACCGAGGTCAGATCTCCTCGAGCTGGCCTCTACCATCACCTACGCGGTACAGGCCGCGCAGCACCGCCAGCCGAGGAACACGGAGCTACCAGTCTTCAACGGGTCGCATCAAGACTGGTTGAACTTCCGAGCGGCCTACCTGGAGTCTGCACATCTGCTGAGCACCGTAGACAACATGTCCCGGTTGAGGCGGAGCCTGCGGGGAATCGCCAAGGAAGCAGTCCTGGGTCCGCTCAACACCAGCACCGATCCTGCCGGCATCATGCGGACGCTGGAGATGCGTTTCGGACGTCCCGAATCCATCGCGACGTCCGAACTAGAGCGGCTACGTGCGCTGCCACGCCTCACCGAGTCGCCGCGCGAACTCTGCTCGTTTTCGACGCGCATCGACAACGCGGTGGCTACACTGAAGGCGCTGAACTGCATCCCGTACCTATACAACCCGGAGGTCACCAAACACATGTTGGAGAAGCTGACGCCAACCCTCAAGAGGCAGTGGTACGAGTTCGCAGCCACGAACACCGAAGCGGAGCCCGACCTGCTTAAATTCAGCCGCTTCATTCGCCGGGAAGCGGACTTCTGCAGTCCGTTCGCGCCGCCGGAAACGATAACACCCGAACGGACTACAATAGAACCTCAGGCACGCCGGAATCAGCGCGTCCACGCCGTCCTCGAGGATCGACCGAACCGGTGCCACCTGTGCAATCGACAGGGGCACGCGGTAGCTGCGTGTGAGCAGCTGCGGAACGCATCGGTCGACGCGAGGTGGGACATCGCCAGGAAGCACCGCCTGTGCTTCCGCTGCCTGAGGTACCGAAGTAAGAAGCACAGCTGCCGCCCGAAGGTATGTGGGATCGACGACTGCTCCCACAAGCATCACCAGCTGCTCCACGCGGAGAGAAGGCGGCAGAAGGAGGCCCCAGAACCCGAACCCGAACCGGAACCAAGGCCCGAGGAAAAGGTGAACTCGGCGTGGTGTCCGCAGGCGGCCTACCTGAAGGTGATCCCGGTGCAGATCTCTGGACCGGCGGGAGCAGTGAACACGTTCGCTCTGCTGGACGACGGCTCGACCGTGACGCTGGTCGACGCCGCGCTGGCTCAGCAAGTAGGAGCCGCGGGTCATGATGAACCCCTGCACATCATGACCTATGACGGAGGCTCGGAGACCCCACACCGAGTCACGACGAGTGACACTCACACTGCGCGGTAGCAACGACCGCGCAGAGAAGATCCGAGCGCGCACGGTGCGCAATCTGCAGCTGGCAGCGCAGAGGATCCCCCGGGGAGCAGTCGCGAACCTGAGGCACCTGCAAGACGTCGTCGGACACGTGGAGTTCCGTGATACCACGCCCAAGATCCTCATCGGGCAGGACAACTGGCCTCTGCTGTTGGCCAGAGAGACCCGAACGGGCGGACGGAACCAGCCAGTGGCATCATTAACGCCGCTGGGCTGGGTCATCCACGGCGTCGCCTCCCGAAGCTTAGGACACCGGGTAAATTATATTAACTACATAGATTCGGGCGATAGTTTACAGCGTGTTGTACAGGATTACATCGCGGCGGACAACCTGTACATACAACCAAAGAGGCCCGACAGCGACCCGGTGGAGAAGGCGCGGCGCTATCTGGAGCAGCATACGACGCGGACTCCGGATGGCAGGATCCAGACGGCGCTACCCTGGAAGTCGGAGCAGAATAAGATGCCGCCGAACTATGACAACACACTCCGGCGACTGCTGAGCACCGAACGCAAGCTGGACCGAGACCCTGAGCTGAAGAGGAGGTACAACGAGCAGATGGAGGCCCTCATCACCAAGGGATACGCCGAACCTGCACCCTTACAGCCGACGGGAAGCAGGTTATGGTACCTGCCTCACTTCGCGGTGTTCAATCCAGCGAAGCCGGAGAAGATCAGGGTCGTACACGACGCCGCCGCGACGACACGAGGGGTGTCACTAAACAACCAACTCCTCACCGGTCCGGACCTACTGCAGCCACTGCCGGGGATCATCATGAGGTTCCGGCAGCACCCCATCGCCGTGACAGCGGATATCTCGGAGATGTTCCTGCAGGTGAGACTCCGAGAAGAGGACCGGGACGCGCTTCGCTACCTGTGGAGAGGGGATCGCCGCGACAATCAGCCCCCGGAACAGTACCGGATGAAGACTCTCATCTTCGGGGCATCAAGTTCACCAGCCGCGGCGATATTCGCGATGAATAAGAACGCCGAGGAGTACGGCGACCGGTTTCCCGATGCGGTGCGAGCCATCAAACAGAAGCACTATATGGACGACTACCTCGACAGCTTCGGAACAGTAGAGGAAGCCGTGAAAACCGTCAACGAGGTAAGATCAATCCATCAGAAAGCAGGTTTCAATCTCCGGAAGTGGTCGACCAACGAACCAGAGTTGCTGCGGGCAGTGGGGGAAACCGGCGGTCTAGGCGAGCAGGTGCGCCTACAAGACGACTCGCAAGCGGAGCGGGTACTGGGGCTCGTGTGGACGCCAGGCCGAGACGAGCTAGCATTCAACCTGGACCTGGCGCGGGTCTCGCCGGCGGTGTTACGACGCGAGACTCCTACGAAGCGGCAAGCCCTGCAGCTGGTCATGTCGCTGTTCGACCCCCTGGGTCTGGTTTCGCCGGTGACCATCCGAGCGAAGCAAATCCTGCAGGAAGTCTGGAGGAGGGGGATCGACTGGGACCAGCCCTTGGACGCAGACCTGACGGTGAGTTGGTGCGCATGGCTGACTCACTTGAACGAGCTCCGGAGGATCGCCATCCCGCGGTGCTACCCGCGCTTCACCGACGCCGCCTCGCTTCAGCTGCACGTCTTCGCTGACGCGAGTGAATCCGCCTACGCCACCGCACTGTACTGGCGGGCGGAGACCGAGGACGGCCAGGTCGCCGTCACCCTCATCGCGGCGAAGGCGAAGGTCGCGCCACTGAAGCTGATCTCCGTCCCGCGGCTGGAACTCCAAGCAGCGGTCCTGGGAGCGCGCATGGCAGCTGCGATCCGCGACGAGCACGAGAGGCAGCCGGAATCGACGACGTACTGGACCGACAGCCGCACCACGCTAGCATGGATACGAACAGGTGCGCGATTATTCAAACCTTACGTCGCGCACCGCGTAGCGGCGATCGAGGAGCTCAGCAAACCTAACGAGTGGCGGTGGACACCGACGAAGTTAAACGTCGCGGATGACGCGACCCGGGACGTTCCGGATAGCTTCGACCGTCATCACCGGTGGTTCCTGGGTCCCAGCTTTCTCCGCGAACCCGCGGAGACATGGCCAGCCAACGTAGACCCCGCTCCGACCACTACCGGCGAGGAGCGGACCATGAACATTGCGACGTCGACCGGACCTCGGCTCACGGAGGCGATCCCAGACGCGGACCGCTTCTCGCGATGGGAGCGATACCTGCGCGCGACAGCCCGAGTCCTCCAATTTATCTCTCTCTGTCGCCGGACCGATGAATCGGTGAACTTCCGGCGGACCAGGAGGATGAAGGATACAGACCCAGCGTGGAGGAGCACCCGAGCCACGGAGAAGCGCGTCGGAGGCAGCCATCCGACGCGAGACGAATCGAAGCACCGGCCTCTCAGCGGGAGCCTGCTGCGACGGGCGCACGACCTGATTCTGCGGGCGTCCCAGGAAGATTCGTTCAAAGACGAACTCGACGCTCTCAAGGCGGGTAGACAGGTATGCCGGCGAAGCCGCCTTTTTCCTATCAGCATAAAGGTCGCCGAGGGAGTCCTGCGCCTGCGAGACCGAATCCAGGCAGTCTCCGGGGTCCCGGACACCATCAAGGAGCCACTGATCCTCGACGGGGAGCATCGGGCCACGCAGCTGTGGATCGACCACGTCCACCGGCAGCTGCACCACGCAGGCGTCGAGACTACTGTCAACGAGTGCCGCCAACAGTTCTGGGTGATCCGCCTACGACCGATCACCAAGGCGGTCATCAGGCGCTGCCTGACGTGCCGCATCCGAGCCGCCGCACCGCCGCAGCCTGCGACAGGGGACTTGCCTCCCTGTCGACTCGCCCACCACCGAAGGCCATTCTCCTACGTGGGCCTAGATTACTTCGGGCCTCTCTCCATCACCGTGGGGCGGACCCACCAGAAGAGGTACGGCGTCATGTTCACGTGCCTAACTACCAGGGCCGTGCATCTCGAGCTGGCAGCGAACCTCAGCGCGGACTCAGCGATCATGGCGCTGAGAAGGATGATGGCGAGACGCGGTTGTCCGGCCCAAATATGGTCGGACAACGGCACTAACTTTCACGGGGCGGACAAGGAGCTGCGACGCGCCGTGTACGAAGCCACGGCGGTCGAGGCGTCGCGACGGAGCATCGACTGGCGGTTCATTCCGCCGGGCGCGCCCTTCATGGGAGGGGCATGGGAGCGCATGGTGCGCTCTATCAAGGTGGCTCTCGCGACGACCTTACGCGAGAGACACCCCACCGAGGAGGTCCTACACACCCTCCTACTGGAAGCGGAACACACCGTGAACAGCCGACCGCTGACTCACGTATCGGTCGACCCGGACGACCCTGAGGCGCTGACACCGAACCACTTCCTCCTGGGAGACTCTGGGAGAATCAACGCGCCCGGGGACTTCGACGACCGGGACTTGGACCTTCGCAAGAGCTGGCGCAGCTCACAACGCCTGGCCGACCTGTTCTGGGCCCGCTGGCTCCGGGAATACCTGCCGGAGCTGCGCAACCGACGTCAACCGCACGGGCAAGGACCGGACCTGCAGGTGGGGAACGTCGTGTTGATAGTCGACGGGAACCTGCCTCGCAACGTGTGGATCCGTGGACGCATCATCGCGGTCTACCCCGGTCCCGACGGCGCCGTGAGGACAGCGGATATCATCACCAAGGGCGGAGTGCTGCGACGACCAGCTAAGAAGATCGTAGTCATTGAGGGTGGTGCGGTTCCTGCACCACACACGCTGCCTGCACCGACTGAGGATGCGCCGCCGCTGATCGCGGACGACGCACGGCGGGAGTAATGTGCAGGACAGCGCCCTCAAGAGAGAGGGTGTATATTCAGACAGATTTTACATAGAATTAGATCCCGCATGAATAATTGTACATTACGAAATAGTTGTAAATAAATAGAATTAGAATGGCATAATTGATGAATATTGCATTGAACATACGCGCCGAAGCACGTCGCGTCTTTGCGAGAGCGAGACAGAACACCTCGCGGCACCGCCGGGCGGTGCGCTCTGATTCGCCGAACGCGACCGGCATACCTCGATCCGTAGGAACGGGGTCACGCACATGCCGGGAGCTTAAATATCCGCCCGGGACGGTGCCAATCATGCAGTCATCGATCGCTCTCCGAAGAAGAAACAACTAAGAACTAAACTCTGAGACAGAAGCAGTAGTCAAACATTCAGCAAGTAGTCCGCAAGAAGTCCTCAAGCAACAGTGCACTGCGTTCAAAGAATCGGCGTCTTGAACCATAGTGATCCGCGCTCCGACCTGACCGTGAATCCGCGTCCCCGAGTACGAGAACCGCGCTCCGACCTGACCGTGATTCCGCGTCCCCGAGCCACAGTGATCCGCGTTCCGAACCTACGCGATCCGCGAACCGAACCAGTGAACCGCGTATCGAACTATAGTGGGTCTCGAATTCCGCGTAATTCGAGACATATCGTGCGCGTAAACTCGCACACGGGTGTGAGTACGAGTGTGAGTCCTAGTGTAAGGACTAGTGTAAGTACTAGTGTAGGGACTCTAGTGAGGACTATTGTGCGCGTTATATATTGTGAATTGTATCTTGTTGTTTTCATATCGTGATTATCTGTATCTGTGCATGCTCTTATATCGTGTTTAATATCTGTGTCTACTGTTTCTATATTGTGTTGTCTCTGTCTCTTGTTTCTATTGTAATTGTGTTGACTCTGTTTACCTATGTTTCTATATTGTGTCTGTTTTATATTGTAATTGTGTTGTCTGTTTTATAGTGTAAACTCGTGTCTAACCTGTAATAAACATATTGTTTAAACTTTCTATCTGGCATTATTTACTACATCTCTCGCAATCCAGCAACAACGGTGTGTTTTAGCGGACTGCCTAAATAACATCTCAGGCTGTCCCGCACAGTTATTAACCAAAAAGAGTTTAGGAAAATAATTAGGGTTCCGTGTTAAAAAAAAAAAAAACTAAGAACTACATTACGCAGTGAAGAAAATATGCAACGCGGGCACTAAGGTAGACGCTAACATTTCTTACTTTACTAAAAACGCATTGAGTATGATTATTTTTAAAATACATAATACCAGCGTGAAACGTCAAACGAAGCAAACGGTAAAGCGTAGTGTTAATAATCTTTTAAAACAAATGTATGTTTAATTCAGAATAAATTTGCTTAAATAATGTTCAATTTTATTTCTTGTAAGATCTATCTCGACGTACCAGAACATAATATCATAGACAAGATTTTTGTTTTCAACTGGTATTAATATGCATTTCTGCCATAGTCAAATGTCCTATCGATGGATTGTGACACCGAGGTCAGAGGTCAGGTTAAAGGCGTAATAATTTATTACGCCTTACAAAAATTCGTTATTTCTTTAGGATTATTGTAAATATTATAGAGACATTTTTAAACTCTGGTATATTTGAAAGAAAAAATCATCATTGATATCCATACATCTATACGGGATATCTTACAGCACTGAGACGTGGTAGCTTACAATGTGCTTATTTATAATGCTCAGAATTACCCAAAGGGCTATACTTGGAGTTTCACTGCTAGATCGAATCAGAAATGAGGAGATCCCGGAAGAACCAAAGTAACCGATATTGTCCGAATAATTGGTAAACTTAAGAGGCAATGAACTGTCAACGCGTTCTCGAATGACTACTGCATAGCGGAAGACGCGGCGTAGGTGTGCGCTCTCCCATGGTTTTTTTTTTTCGAACCTAGCTAACGCTGGTGTCCGGAAGGGCCTTTACAGCTTCACCGTGACTTTGGGGGCGAGTGCTGAAGGTGACGCCGCAAAAGGTGACTAGCACAAGGGCTACCAAAATGGTACGAACCTCGGCTTGGCCGTCGCCTGAGTGTAAAACTCTCTCGCGAGTTTGAACCTTTTTTTTTTTTTTTTTGACGAGGGGAAATGCATTTACGCTCTACCCTTATCTATTGTATTTAGGAGATAAAAATCCCCCAATACAATAGATAAGGGGACACGGAGTGACGAGCTCCGTGCCAGTGTGGGACTCACCCGGGCGAGAGTCGCTCGGAAATACCCACTAAAACCCCCCGGGGCCGTCCGCTGCATTTGGGATGGGGGCGACACGGGGTGGCTTTCGCAAGCACCGCGTCGCCGCGAGTTTGAACCTAGCTATTCCCTACATTTTTTATTAATATATAAAAAAAGGTTCCCTCCTATGATGGATTGACGACCTGGTAAAGATCGCGGGAATCCGCTGAATGCGGGTGGAGCAAGACCGGTTTTGTGAAGCTCTTTAGGGGAGATCTATGTCCAGCAGTGGACGTCTTTCGGTTGAGATGATGCCCAGATTTTATTTATTTACGGTTCTCTTTACAAGTAAGATAGGAATGGTAGTAAGTAAGTAAGAATGTATTTTCTTAATTTCTTCATAACTTCGAATTGCTTAGGTACGTGTAGTTTCATTTTAATTTTAAATTTAGTAATTCCCATACAAACTTGTATTCCTCTTTTTCTTATAATCATTTTTTTTTTAATTCTATATATTATCTTGAGGTGTAGACTATTTCTTGTAACCAAGACCTTCAATTATTTTGATACTGAATTTCACCAAAAACCTATCAAGAACTTTTTCGTACTATTCGTACATACCAGGTTCGTACCATTTTGGTAACCTTTTTGTGGCTGAGTGCCTTTAGTACTCGCCCCCAAAGTCACGGTGGAGCTGTAAAGGCCCTTCCGGTTAAAGCATTAGCTAGGTTAAGAAAACTATCGTTCACGTAATGATCCACCCTGTAATAATCTTTGGACATTAAAACCTGTTTGACATAGTGCTTAAACTTATTGTCTGGTAAATCAGTGATGTGCTTTGGTACCGTGTTGTAGAACCCAACACTGTTACCTTAAAAGCTTTTATTGGATTTGCTAAGCCTAAAGCAAGGAACAGCTAATTTGTGATTACTTCTGGTGTTAAAATTATACCGGCCGTTTGTTAAAAACTTCATTAAATTTCCTCTATGAAGATTTTAGAAGAAAAAACGGAACACGTTTACTATGATTTTTTAAAGTAGGTATTGTAGGTTAAAAAAGCAAATGAATAGTTGATTGAAATGAAATCGCGTTTATATTTTAGTTTATATCGACATTGTAAATACGCGAACGGAGTCGCGGGCAGATCTAGTAAATAATCAAAACATTATTAACAAATAAAGCCATCTATATACTAGCAGTTAAATTTAAACACCTTAAATTTAACAAGTTATTTTTTTAACTAATTTAAAACAACGTTACTTATCAAGTTAGATTTTGATCAGTTAACTGAACCTAATATTAGGTAGTGTAAAAAAGACTTCAGTTATGAATATCGTAAATCAACTTACGAATTCAGCACATCAACTTACGAATTACGCACATCAACTTACGAATTCCGCCTGCTACCCGCGCTCCTCCTTACACTTTCCGGGTAAACGACACGCATGGTTCCCATACTTTGTACAGATCTTGCAATCTCTAGTAACTGGCAACGAGTCTGTTACTCTATGCATTATACATTGAACTGTTGAAATGAACGTATATATTTCAAGTAACAACAATAGGTACTGGCTCTCTATGCTTGCCTATTGTCTCAAACAATAGTCGTGAGGATAAACAGAAGTTTCCTATATTGAAAACTTATAAATAATTCATAACTCAGTAATATTTATATGCATTTATACAAAATACAGGTAGACAATACTTAATATGAAAGACATAAAAATTTAAAATTTATTACGACCTTGATGCATACAAGTTTTTTTTTTATTATTATAATCAATCGGGAAAAGCTAATTTCAATTATTACAGAAACACATTTTTATCTATATGTATATATATATTTTTTTTTTTTTTCTAACAAATTAACTTTGATCTCACCAGATGTTAAGTGACGAATTGTTATCTTAACATCTTAGATATTTTTTTTACGCGGACTCTAATTATTGTCGAAAAACAAAAGTGCCCTAAGTTATTCGGAATAACTTCAGCTATATACGAAAAAAGTCCCGTCAAATTCGGTCCAGCCGTTCCGGAGTTTAACTCGAACAACAGACAGACAAAATTTTAAATAATTGTAATTTTGGTATAGGTAACGTATATACATTGATATGTATTTAGTAAAAATAACTGTTATTTTGACATTACAAACGGACACTTCAATTTTATTTATAAATACAGAGCAGTGTTCGTCACATTGACCAATGTCAAGTACCACTGCGGGCCGCATTTCTAAGGATAACATGGTAGTTAATATCATCTATTAATTCTAGCTCCTAAACGCTATCTAAGCTAAGCTGTCAAATGCGGTCGCATGCGGCCCGCAGTTTGACGACCACTGGTATAGAGTGTAGAAATAGATTATTTCCCTCCCATATAAGACGTTATTTTAGTGACACGCGAATGTAACATATGAAATTCCGTTCGTCATGCCCTTGTAAGTCGATGGAGATGTGTCGAAACAAACTTACCTACGTAACTTGCGCCAGTGCAATAGCTAAGTGCTAATTCAGACTTAGCTATGGCAGTACGTTCTCAACGCCTACGTGAATTTATATGCTTTCAACATCTTTTTTGAAGTATCGAATCGGCGAAGATATATGTAACACGATACCCTGGATTTAAAAAGTGCCGGAGTTAAGCTATCGGTGTTTGTTGACAGATATCCGATTTATAATTATTAACCTAGCTAATGCTGTTGACCTGAAGGGCCTTTACAGCTTCACCGAACTTGTGGGCGAGTGCTGAAGGCACTCAGCCGCATAAGGTAGCTAGCTCAAGGGTTCGAACCTCGGCTTGGCCGCTACCTGAGTATGAAAACTCCCGCGGAATTTTTATCCTAGCTAAACCCTACATTTTTTATTCTTTATTTACATAAATAAAAAAAAAAGGTTCCTTACAGGACCTATGTACCTGCGTGTTATGTGCAAGAGTGTGTTTGCAGTGTTGTGCGTGTAATGCTCAATGCATGGGCAGTGTCACTGTATCGCGCTGGCGGCGACGTCAAGATCCTCCCCGGTTGGGGAACGAAGCACGTCTTGGGCCGCCGCCTGAGGGGGACCCGGAGAGTGTGCGGGAGCAAAATTAGCCGCTCGTCCCCGGCGGCGGGAACGGCGGTTTCGCGGGCGTGGGCGCTGACACGCAAATGTGCGAGGAACATGAGGAAACCGCCTATCGTCGCGGTCGGTTAAAATGTTACGCGGTCGTCGCCGCTTTCGGACGGCGGAACGGACTGGCGTGTACGAGACGGCTCGTACTATGAGTGGGTTCGGGTGTGTCTCTGCGCGTTCGAAGAAGGCGCTTGATCTGGATTTTAATACAGTAATTGTTGAGTCATTGCCGTGTGGTGCCGGCTGAGAATACTAACATCCCATATCTACTCGCGGTGTCGTAAAAGGCGGCTAAGAGATGTAGACCAGAGGATCTTAGTGCCAAAAACAGCTTACTGCAATCACCAACCCGCCTGCCATACGTGGCGATTATGGGAATCCCCCCTTATTCGGGGAAACCTATGTCCAGCAGTGGACGTCTTATGGTTGAATGTATGGATGGAGTTGAATCTATTGTAAGAGATAATGGTTGGTTGTAATAAGACACTTGGTTGATTGGTATCCAGAAGGTTATTACAAAATGCCCTAACATGTCACCACGATGTTTCAAGCCGATGTCAAATGCGCTCTAGTCCTTATAAAAAATTGTATAATATTTCTTAAAAAAATTATTTCCAAGCGAAACTGCTGCGACAACGTTTAACATAAAATTAGTACAGTAAAACTGATATCTTGGAATTATTTATAACGGACGTCAAAGGTTCCAACAAAAAAAAAATGTCATGAACCACATATAGTAACATAACATAGGTATAGAAAAATGACATTATTTACATACATCTATACTAAGAAATAAAATTGAAGTGTCTGTTTGTAATACCCAAAATAACAGCTTTCTACTGAATACATATATATATAATAAGTATCTATATCAAAAACACAATTAAAAAAAATTTGTCTGTCTGTTTTTTCGCGATTAATCTCCGGAAGGCCTGGACCGATTTTGACGGGATTTTTTTTTGGCAGATAACTGAAAACACTCCGCGTAACTTAGACTACCTAGTTTAATTTTTCGAAAATAAATAGGGTTCCGCGTAAAAAAAAATCCGATTCAATGCACATGTTTCGCTGGCGAGTGCTTGAATTTACGAAATAATCTTTGCTTTCCCTTTGTGCAGGACAGCGCCCTCAAGAGAGAGGGTGTATATTCAGACAGATTTTACATAGAATTAGATCCCGCATGAATAATTGTACATTACGAAATAGTTGTAAATAAATAGAATTAGAATGGCATAATTGATGAATATTGCATTGAACATACGCGCCGAAGCACGTCGCGTCTTTGCGAGAGCGAGACAGAACACCTCGCGGCACCGCCGGGCGGTGCGCTCTGATTCGCCGAACGCGACCGGCATACCTCGATCCGTAGGAACGGGGTCACGCACATGCCGGGAGCTTAAATATCCGCCCGGGACGGTGCCAATCATGCACCCCAAGCGAAAGAATAAAAGGAAGGCGCCGGCCTCCCCGCCGCCCTCCGAGTCAGTCCCGAAAGTCCTCGCCGTAGAGGACTCGTCACGGCAGCCGACTCCGCTGCCTGCCGCGAAGTCGGCAGCGCCCAAGCCTGCAGCGGCACCGTCTCAGGTGCAGCCCAGGAAAGTGCGTCCCCCCCCCCCTGTCACGATCCAGGACAAAGCGTCCTGGACGAAAATCTCTGCGGCGTTAGCGAGCCGCAAAATACATTTCTCCAGCGCGACGAATGTTCGCGATGGAATCATGGTGAAGGTGTCGACCACGGACACCTTCCGCGACCTCACGCGGTTTCTCCGTGAGGCGAAATATGCTTTTTTCACGCACGCGCTGGAGGAGGAGAAGTCCCTCCGCGTCGTGATCAAGAGAGTTCCAAAGGAACTCTCTTGTAACGAAATCGCTGACTCCCTTAAGGAGCAGGGATTCCCCGATGCCGAAGTGCATCGTATGCATGACCAAAGAGGCAGGAGACCATATAACATGGTCCTTGTTTCACTCCCCGCCAACGAGGTTAGCAAGAAGGTCTTCGGTCTGAAGACCCTCTGCGGCCTCTCCCGCATCTGTGTGGAAGTCCCACACAAGAAGTCTTACCCCTCGCAGTGTCACCGCTGCCAGGGGTACGGGCACAGTTCTCGGAGCTGCTTTATGGCTCCGAGATGTGTCAAGTGTCTCGGGGATCATCTCACCCCCGACTGTCCCCGCCCCAAGGACACTACCGACCCTCCGAGCTGCGTTTTGTGCAGGCAGGAGGGTCATCCCGCAAATTACCGAGGGTGCCCGTGTGCGCCCAAGGTAAGACGCAACCAGCTTAACAAAGGCGGTCGACGCGTTCCTCAGAGGAACGCTGCCCCCCTCCTCCTCCAACCTCAAGTGCCGCCTATGACACTGAGGTCTTTCCCGTGCCTCCCAGGCACGTCGGCGTCGCCTTCCGCGGTGCCGACCCGTCCCGCCGCCCCCCGCCCCGCAGCCCCTCTGGCTCCGTGGGCACCCAGGCCCCAAGCCAAGGCGCAGCCGCGCCTGGCTACCCCCCCCCAGGCCCCTCAGGCCAACTCCACCGGCTTAGACCGGGTTTTATTTCTCCTGCGCATCCATGATGTGCAGGAAGTAGTCGCGTTCAACGCAATGTTGAACAGCGGCTCAGGAAACGCCGAGCTCGAGGCTATCGCGCGTTTCCCTGCCATCGCCATGACCCTTCAAGGTCTGGCACGCGTCTCTCTTAACCCGTAATCGATGGCTAAGTTCAAGCCTCGCGGTCTCTCCCTTTCATTCTTTAACGCGCGGAAATTAGCTCCGCAGCGTGAATTAGTCGCTAACTTTCTCCGCGATCGTCAAATAGACGTATTTCTCGTCCAGGAAACCTTTTTGAAGCCTAGTGATCGCAATCCCGGGATTGCGAATTATAATATAGTGCGAAATGATAGGACCCCTGAAAGGGGCGGTGGTACACTTATTTATTACAAACGGTCACTTTATTGCTCGCCGTTGCTAGCTCCGGAGCTTACCAATATGGAAGTTTCGGTATGTAGAATAGGTATGACTGGCCATCCGTCAATCGTACTCGTGTCTGCATACCTCCCCCCCAATAAACGACCCTTAAGGTCAGATCTAGAGAAGCTTTTCGCATTAGGCGACTCTGTCATTATCGCCGGCGATCTCAATTGCGGGCATACCTTCTGGAACAGCTCGTGCGTTACGCCCAATGGGGCGGAACTCATGCGCTTAGTACGGAAGCTCGATTTTGAGGTCGTCGCGCCTTTAGAGCCCACCCATTTTCAACCGAACTGTCGCCCGTCGGTTCTAGATTTTGCTGTTCTGAAAGGAGTCTCGCTTCCTGTGCGTCTTATACAAGTCGTACACGAACTCGACTCCGACCACCGCCCAGTAGTTTTGATGTTAGGTCACACGGATGACTCTAATTCTAGCCCGCCAGTTGTAAAAGTCGCGGACTATTACAAGCTCGGCCGTTATTTAAAGGACCATCCGTCCACCCCCTCTCTCGATAGGATCCCAGATGTACTGGATACGTCTGCGGACGCGGACCTCGCGATCGATGCTCTGGTTGAGCACCTCAAGATCGGCATCGAGGAGACCTCGAAAGAGGTGCAAGCGGCGAACGATCGCCGCTTTGTACTCCCCGATGACGTGAGAGCTCTGCTCACCCAGAAAAAAAAACGCCGCGACCCGCGCCCACGACACGTATCCGACTGAGGAGAATCGTGCGCGCTTGCGTTCTTTGCGTAGAGCGGTGAAAAGCCGCATAGATCAGATCCGTAATGAAAGGTGGGACAGCCTCTTAGGAGAGCTGAAACCTTCCCACCTCGCGTACTGGAAGCTCGCACGATCTATGAAGATGGACCGTACCATCGTTAACATGCCCCCCCTGGACAGAAATACGCAGGGTCTTCAACCCGCATTTGACGATATCGAAAAAGCCGAGTGCTTAGCCGATAGCCTCGAGCATCAATGCGCTCCCGTCACCGACAACATTGATATCGAACACATCTCTGTTGTCGAATCCTCTGTGAAGGACTCCCTCGCTCTTACTCCGGTTGTCCCCCTCTCACCTGTCACCTGTGACGAGGTTACGACTGCCATCAAGGGCCTTAAGCCCAGAAAGTCCCCCGGTCCTGACGGAATCAGGAACGAAGTCATCAAACTTCTTCCTCCGTCTCTGGTCGCGTTGCTGGTCTGCATCTTCAATGCGGCCATCAAAAACAACCACTTTCCAGCCGCCTGGAAAGCAGCAATAGTTATAGGGATACACAAACCTGGCAAAGACGCCAGGCAACCCGATAGCTACCGTCCAATTAGCCTGCTTAACACCTTAGGCAAACTCTATGAGCGGATCCTTATGAACCGTCTCATAGAGGTGATAGAGGACAAAAATCTCTTGCCTCCCCAACAGTTTGGTTTCCGAGCCAGACACTCCTGTGCGCATCAGGTGCTCCGCCTCACGGAGTACGTACTCACCAATATTAATCACCCTCAGTTTAATAAATCCTGGCATACGCTCGCAGTTTTCTTCGACGTTGCCAAAGCATTCGACAAGGTCTGGCACACGGGCCTCGTCTACAAGCTCACTAGATTAGGTATCCCCGACACCCTAGTTAGAATCATACACGATTACCTCACCGATCGTAGTTTCCGCTACAGAGTAGAGAGCGCGCTCTCTCTATAGCCCACCCCATACGCGCAGGAGTCCCCCAAGGTTCCATTCTGGCGCCTGTCCTCTTTAACCTATACTTAGCGGACCTCCCTGATCTCGGAAGAGTTCAGTTAGGTCTATACGCGGACGACACCGTCATATATTTCGCTTTTCGTAAGAAAAGAGTTTTACGTAAATACGTCCAAGGCGCTGTCGACCAACTCAGCGCTTGGTATTTCAAATGGCGTCTCGCGATAAACCCGAGTAAGAGCGCCGCGTTATTATTCACTAGAAGCCGTAAACTTAGGGAAGACCCTCCCAAGCCCATACAGTACGCGGGTACTGAAATCCCATACTCCTCCGAAGTCAGGTACCTAGGAGTTCAATTAGATGACAGACTCTCTTTCAAATCTCACATAAAGAAAGTGAAGCGCCAGACCTCCATGGTGCTAGGTCGTCTCTATCCGCTCTACAACAGCAAGAGCAAAATGGCACTCCGCCATAAGATTACCCTATACAAGATGGTGGTCAGACCCATCATCACGTATTGCGCACCTGTCTTCGGTCACATCACTCGTTCGCGCATGCACGCCTTACAAAGGATTCAGAATCGCTTTGTAAGGAAAGCAGTAGGTGCCCAATGGTTCGAGAGAACTGTGGATTTACACAGGGATCTCAACCTGCCCTCCATTAGGTCCGTTTTCAAGACCCAGTGTCGCGCTTTCTTCGAACGCGCAGAGACACACTCGAACCCCCTCATCGTGCGAGCCGTCTCGTACTTGCCAGGTCGCAAGCCGCGTCGTATACGTCGGCCGCAGAGAATCTTATCGTGCCGCGACGATACCATAACCCGTAGTAATAGGATCTTTCCTCCTTTACCTCGTACGAATGCGTGCCAGCGCCCACGCCCGCGAAACCGCCGTTCCCGCCGCCGGGGACAGGCGGCTAACTTTGCTCCCGCACACACTCCGGGTCCCCCTCAGGCGGCGACCCAAGACGTGTCTCGTTCCCCAACTGGGGAGGCTCTTGACGTCGCCGCCAGCGCGATACAGTAACACTGCCCACGCATTGAGCAATTACACGCACAACACTCCATACACACTCATGCATAACATGCAAGGTACATAGGTCCTGTAAGGAACCTTTTTTTTTTTTTTATGTAAATAAAAATAAAGATTAGCTAGGATACAACTCGCGAGTGAGTCTTGAGTACTCAGGTGACGGCCAAGCCGAGGTTCGTACCACTTTGGTAGCCCTTGAGCTAGTCACCTTATTGCGGCGAGTGCCTTCAGCACTCGCCCCCAAAGTTCGGTGAAGCTGTAAAGGCCTTTCCGGTCAACAGCATTAGCTAGGTCAAAAAAAAAAAAAAAAAAAAAAAAAAAAAAAGCCAATCATGCAGTCATCGCTCGCTCTTCAAGAAGAAACAACAGCAAGAAGTCCTCAAGCATCAGTGCACTGCGTTCAAGGAATCCGCGTCTTGAACCATAGTGATCCGCGCTCCGACCTGACGGTGAATCCGCGTCCCCCGAGTACGAGAACCGCGCTCCGACCTGACAACGATTCCGCGTCCCAAGCCACAGTGATCCGCGTTCCGATCATACGCGATTCGCGAACCAGTGACCCGCGTATCGAATCCCGCGTGATTCGACACACGTAGTGCGCGAAAACTCACATACGGGTGTGAGTACGAGTGTGAGACACGGGTGTGAGTACTACCGCGAGTACTAGTACTAGTGCGTAAACGTGTGTGAGTACTACCGTGGGTACTAGTGTGAATACGTGTGTGAGTACCACCGTGAGTACTAGTGTGAGGACCATAGTAGAGACTATAGTAAGTGCTTTATACTGTCTGTATGATATTTTGGGTTGTATAGAGTCAATATTTAACTGTGTATGCTTCATATTGAATTATATAAACATAACTTTGTTTTGTATAAACTCAACTGTGCATGCCTTATTTCGTGTCTCGTATTGTACTCTTTTATTGTATTTTATATTGTTGTTTCTATTCTGTGTGTATCTGTGTCTACTGTTTCTATATTGTGTTGTCTCTGTCTACCTTGTTTCTATTGTAATTGTGTGTCTGTGTTATAACGCACAAGTGTTGTAACCATATATTGTACGTGTCTGTTTGTAATATACTGTTGAAACTGTCTACCTGGTATTATTTACTACACCTCTCGCAATCCAGCAACAACGGTGTGATCTCGTGGACTGCCTAAACAACATCTCAGGCTATCCCGCACACCCTTAATAGTAAAAAAAAATTAAGTTTACGGGTAAAAAAAAATTGTAACCCATGAAATTGTAAACAAAATACGATTCAAGGGACAGCATTATTTTTCTATTAATATTTTAAAAACCCTATACGCGGTGAAGAATACATGAAACGCGACACGAACACTATATAATAAGAATTGGACATTGTTTATTATTAATTTAGATAAGTAGTAAATTGTTTACAGTTATGAAATAAAAATGACACAAAAAGAAAATACCTAGAAAAAAAAAAAAAAAAAAAAAAAAATGAGATTTAATAAAAAGGTATCTGGTTATGCCAGAGGAAAATTGGCGGTGACTACATAAAACAAAAAAAAAAAAAAAACATGAAACGCAGAAGGAGCCGCGAGCGCACAGCAAGTCTAAAAATACCGACTACGTATATGGTTTGAATATTCATAGTCCAGTAATCTAGTGATCAACTGAAAAATAAATATATTTTTGACTAATAGTAACCCGTACAACTAATAAAACAATGCTATGGAGAGGGCTATGCTCGGAGTTTCTTATCGTGATCGAATAAGAAATGAGGAGATCCGCAGAGGAACCAAAGAAGAACCGCCATAAGAATTACCGAACTAAGTGGCAGTGGGCACTGTACAGTGGGGCCAACGGCTTCACGAATGGCTGCCGCGTACCGGGGGTAAACATCCCTACAAGGTTGACCGACGACTTGATGAAGGTCGCAGGAATCCACTGGATGCAGGCGGCAAAAGACCGGTCGCTGTGGAGATCTTTGGGGGAGACTTGATGACGTTGTCGTAATAATGATGATTATATTTAATTACTAGTTGTGTGCCCGCGGCTGCGACCGCGTTTTATATATCTTTCACTGTTATATAAATATAGTTTTTAAATTTTTTTAAACGGAGTCCTAATTTTTTTTCAGCGTATCCCAAATTATTTTCGAAGTATTAAAGCAGCCTAAGGTAACGCGGAAAAACTTTTTTTCTTTTTTTTTGTTTAACCTAGCTAATGCTGTTGACCGGAAGCCATTACAGCTTCACCGAACTTTGGGGGCGTGTACTGAAGGCACTCGCCGCAAAAAGTAACTAGCACAAGGGCACCAAAGTGGGACGAACCTCGGTTTGGCCGTTACCGGAGTCTAAACACTTCCGCGGAATTTTAATCCTAGCTGAACTCTACATTTTTTATTTAATATATAAAAACTTTCAGCTATCTGCTAAAAAGTCCTGACAAAATCGGCCCAGTCGTTCCGGAGGTTACCCGGAACGAACAGACAGACAGACAAAAATTATATACTTAGCAAAAAAAAAAAAATTTTGACATTACAAACAGACATTTCAATTTTATTTATTAGTATAGGAATTATTACATAAATCTGTTATCTATACTGTCTGCCTCTTTCTTCCGGGTAATCTTCGGAACGGCTGGACGGATTTTGACGGATCTTTTTTTGTAGATAGCTGAAGTTACTCCAGGTAACTTAGGGCACTCTTAGTTTTCAAAAGTAATTAGTGTTCCGCGTAAAAAAATTAAAACTCCTAAAAAATTTAATAAAATCCTGTTCAATGCACGGTTTAACGGGCAAGTACTTGAATTTACGACAAATATATTTACTTTAACTTATCACTACAAGAAAAAATTAGAGTTCCGTATAAAAAAAAATTAAAACGCAGTAAAGAATTTATGAAAAGCGGGCGCAGCCGCGGTCGCATAGCTAGTTCTCAATAATTGAAAAAAGTCAAATACCCTATTACATCTGCACACACTGCCTTGAAATGTAACAAAAACCACTTTTTACGAACGAACGACTCAAGTACCTCGACGCTCCGTAAATAAACAGCTCTTTACATAAACGAATAAATAGAGGACACGTTTAATTATAAATTTGCTGTTCGCAATAGATTCCTTTCACTGACACAAAACGAATTTCGTGATCGGAAAATGTAAGCCCTAACGAATTTAATTACAACTACACAGACCGATTCGTTTACAAAGACATTAAACATTTATAGACGAGATAATATAACAAGAGAATATAAATAAATCTTTAACAGCTGTCAATTTATAGATGCGCATACAATTTGTACATAGGCGAGCTTAATGCCATTTGGCATTTTCTTCCAGATAACCTGCTAATACAAAGAAGCGGATAGTGCGTTTTTGAAGTTATACTTCTTTAGGCGCGTTATGAAAAAATGATGAGAGTGAAATTTTAAGACGCGCGCGCATCTGTGACACAAAATTAACAGTATGAAGTTGTCTGCATAACCGCTCATTAAGTCTCGAAAAAAAAGCTACCAACAAAATAGAAATTGAACCTCGATATTAGTCGCGCATGTTGGTACGCTCGTCACCTCTGATCACTGTTTTCATATTTATAATATTTATCAACATGTTTCTAGTTTATACATTCACAACACGTGTTTTAGTTTCATACAAGTGCGAATTATATATGTGCTAATAAATTATATTCAGTAGTGATTTAAATTGAATATTTTGATTGATATCACTTACTATTTGTGAATATTAGTGAAAAAAATTGTGCTTATATACTTTTTCAAGTGCTCCAATATAATTGAGGTTAACTATCCGTATGTATTATTTATTGATATGAATTAAAATATTTTTATTTAATATAATTAATACTAAATATTATTAAATTATTAATGTTAAATACTTATTATTGGTTATTTAATATTTACAAAATAAAGAAATAAATTTAATAAAAAGTTTGTGATATAAATTAAAATTGAACATCAAATTATAATATTAATTTTTAATATTTGCTATTAAATTGAATATTTCAAATTTAAAATGAACTTTGTTGATTATCCTTTTCCAATCCTTCTATTATTTTATTGTACTTAATTATTTGCATTCAATTAAAAACTATTTTTTAATGATGCCAAAGAAGTATAACTTCTCACGCGCGTACATAAGTACACGCACCAATTTTTTTTTAATGTAATCATATCTATTTTGTAGGTACTAAAGAAGCCATAACATATAACGGATAAATATTGATTTATTTTTGCCAATCTTAAACAATAAATTCGGGTGACGTGGAAACCTTTGCTATAAAGTTTTATTAAGTGCCACTGAAACTTTGATTGTCTGATTGATTCGACCGAAAGACTCCACTGCTGGACATAAATCTCCCCCAAAAAGGGGGGATTTGCTTAGCTGGGGATTTGGTGATCGCATTTAGGTGTTTGTGGTATTTAGAGGACGGTGATACCCATCCTCTGGTTTATCCTTAGCCGCATTTGCAACAGCCACGGGAAGATACTGCATATTATAGGTAAATAGGTGCTATTCTTATCCGGTACAACACAGAACACTGAAACTCTAATTCTATCGATCTAGTGAATGATCGTCATAATTTTAATATTAGAAATAAAACAAGTTGTCCGTCCCACGTTTTAGGTTAAGTAAGTGTAATAGAAGCTTTATAGGTAATAGTATTCGGTTTTACAATAAGATCCCGAGTAACATTACCGATTTACCTGACAATAAGTTCAAGTATTATGTCAAGCAAGTTTTAATCTCAAAAGGTTATTACAGGGTGGATCATTACGTGAACGATAGTGATGTCTGGAATTAATCACATCGCTGTGCTTCCGCTAACATTATTAAGACTACGATTTGTATAGTTTTTTATATCAAAAAAAATATATAAGTATTATATTTATTTAAAAAAAAAAAAGAACCAGATCGAGTTTCTTGTCGGCCTTCTCGACTGGGTTGTTTTCCGAACCAGTGGTAGTGTTTTAGACGTTCATAAGCGCCTTCTTATATAGGCCTATATATAATTTAAAAAAAATGATTTTGATTTAGTTTAATCTCTTTGATAGTTTAATCAGAATACAGGAAAATGTTGCAACCGTGTTTAATCAAGTATGTTACCGCATTCGAATTGACTTAAGTTCGTGGCCCGGTGTGATTAGTGAAGGTAAATGTTCGCATTGTTTATAACTAACTATGCACGCAGCTTCGCTTGCGCAAACCGATTAGAATTTTTGAAGTGAAACTTCTTTGCGCGCTTTTGAATGGAAAATTTCAAGGCCGCATCACGACTTTCAATATATATAAAAAAAAAATATTTTAATTAAAAACAAAACTGAGTTCAAAAAAAATAAACCAAAAAAAAAGCACTAAAAAGTCAATAAATAATTTCTTTATTAATCTGCTTCGTTAATTTTGAAATACAGTACCAGCTTATACGTCCCTAATTATATTCAATTTTGATAAAATCACCCTAGACCTTTATTTAGCATACATGCAATTGTGATAAAGTTTAGGCAGTTATTTCTATTAGTTAATGAGTACGTTGGTTATCTCTAGCCGGCACCGACTCCAAAATTAACGAAGCAGATTAATAAAGAAATTGACTTTTTAGTGAATTATAGTTTATTCTTTTGAAGTTTTTTTGTTCATAATTTAAAAAGTTTTTTTTTCTACTTTTTAGTTTAAATATGTACTTTTAGGTATAGCTGTGAAGCCTACTTCATAGCTTTGGAAACGAATATATGAAACACGTGTAAGTGTCTATAGTATTCGAGGGGTTTTTCTCAATTTCCCCGAGTTCCACTGATTAGACCCTGATCTGGTGGAAATGCGCCCACATCGGAAGTGTACTCCTTCGATGAAAAAAATATATTCTAAAATCGGTCCACAAATGACGGAGAAATCGAGTAACAAACATACAAAAAAAAACCTCCTTTTCAAGTTAGTTAAAAAAGTATAGACGTTTTTTTTTTACTGTAGAATAATTATTTTCTACTCTTTGTGCTATATTTGTTCCTTTCTTTTCATCCGTCAAAATTGTACTTTCTTTACTATATTAAGTAAATGTTATTTCATTCTGTTATCACCATAAAAAGCATGAGCAAGATGCATAAGTTGATAAGCATGTGAGAGCGAAAGAGAGGATATATAAACGCACCGCGATGATAGAAATTGGAGGTACGCTTATAACTTTAGTTTTTTTAGTGGAATGTTTTAAACAATGCCGCGTAGACATAACTAAAACATTATCTAATGCTTGTATGGTTGTGATCCACAAATTATTGGCAAATATTAGTACTAATACAAGCAAACATCCTGAACATAAACTATGTAATGGGGGGAAAGTTCACAGAACCGATCTACCAATCACACGATCGTTACAACAGTTCCTCGTACGACGGCGACCAATTAGAACTAAGAACCGATATCCGCGCTGTCAAGGTTATTTGTGAAGATGTTTGACGATATTTATATTTATAAATTTTGATGTTTTTTTAAATATAACGTGGTTTAAATACACGCACAATGGGTAAACAATTCCATTAACAACTGTGGATTTGCCAAACATCCGTCCTCGAATAGATGCTAATGCGTGTGTTATGTAAACACAAATGTTTTGTACAGGTTATAATTCTATTTCACTTATATATTATAGAAGCTTACATATCGCACTGTCTGTCTGTTAGTTGGTTAATAATTCATATTAATTATCCTACGGTTATTTAATAGTAACAAGTTTTTGATCTTAATATTACAAATTTATTTATTTTTTACATATTCATGCCTTTCTTTTCAAACCGGTCAGTACGAAATTTTGCATAGGATATGAAGTACGTTCCTAAATTGATGTACAAAATTTAATTTAAATCTGCTGGCAAAACTAGTTGCATGAATTTAAAAAAAAAATGACGAAGGCCTAGCCACATTTGTAAAAAACTCAGACGAGCTTTAAATCAGACACAGTGAAACATGTCACTACATCGGCTATTTTAGCAACTATATGGTGATTTAAAAGGTTCAAATAAGTTTTTTTTTATACTGCATTGATCATAATCTCACCTGATGTTGAATGGCCATGACGTCCAGGACGATAAATATGCAGGTACTGGCACTCAAGTGATGCTGCTAAAGCAGACTTATTGCTACTTGAGGGTATTAGCTACCCAGGCGAGCAATAATAAAAAAGAACCCTAACCCAACGATATAGTTTCCTCACGATATTTTCGTCCGTTAAAACCATATGCACCAAAAGAGTTGGAATGGTTCGAACCTGTGTCCTTCATTGCATATTCGACGAACATAACATTTAAATTATCCCTATTGATATATTTTCAGGTTCTGTCAACTATCAACGTAGTTTCCAGTCAAGAACACAGCGCCATACTGAGAGATGATGTCGTGGGTCCAAATGCAGACGGTTCCTACAAATGGGCTATAGAGACTGGTTAGTAATCATCCGAATTCACGTACTCTTTAGTTGGAAGCGATGATGTAAGAAATACATAAGGCTCTATGAAACATATATTTCAATCAGTGGATGCCAAATTACGGCCCTAGGGCGGTATTTGTGCGGCCTACAATGTTCCAAACAATTTTGGCAGACTCAATGACTCATGACCGGGTTTAATTATTATGAAGTTAGACTAAATAGAAATACGCAGGTTTTTTTTCTAACCTAGCTAATGCTATTGACCGGAAAGGCCTTTACAGCTTCACCGAACTTTGGGCGCGAGTGCTGAAGGCACTCAGCCGCAAAAGGTAACTAGTACAAGGGTTCGAACCTAGGCTTGGCTAGAAGTACGCAAGGTGGGAACATCAGTTTTAAGAGTCAGTAAGCGGATTGCCGAAGAGATGTCTTGACAATGGCTGCCAGCCTCGCATTTTCTTTTACCTTAGCAACCGGCTTTTTGATTTATATTATTATAAAGTTTAATATAAGGCAAGCTCCTAACAATTTTCGAAGGCGACACTTTTCCGGCGCCACTGGATACGGAGTATCGTTTTCCCTGAATTCTTTCTTTACTCGATTTACCAATAAGCTTAATAATCTAGTAAGATTTGCGGTGATGTGTGTCACGGCGGTAGAGTAGAGTGGCAGATTAGACGATCGCCTGCCTTCCACTCCCACCTCAAGTCGGTATTATATTGTAAACTGCTTGCTCCTTTTTGGAAATTGCCAGAGAAGGAGTATAAACGATAGCTAAAAGCGGTGCAGCAGCTAAATGAAATATCATAGACTTAACACGTACAATTAAAAAAAAGTCGAATGAACACCAGAGAGGAGAAACGACATTTCTTCCTTTAAGAGTAAGGTTCCGTTTTCCTTGCTATTATGTATCGGTTAATTTCAGAACTGTACCTTCGAAAAAGTGTGTATAAGAGAGAAATAAGTAGTTATAAAAATAAGGAGTGTAGCGTTAAAAGTATCTGAAATTTAGGATGTAGGCGGCGGATCGATTCAACCTAAAGTCGGCACATTTGTAAATCCATCTAAACCTAAAGTGTGATGACTAGGTACTGATTTGAATGGAAAACAAAGATTGATATTACTTAACTGTTTGAAGAAGCATTAATTGTAAACGTGATTCCAGATGAAGGTATCTTCCACGAACAGCGAGGCTCTCTGCGTGGAGATGCAGGTCTGCTTGTGGAAGGACAGTATCAATATATAGCGCCAGACGGACAAGTGAGTTTTAAAGAATATTGAAGCAGTACAATTTTTTTTTCTTTCTTAGCGTTTGGCAGCAACTCAACTGATGATAAGTGACGATATTACATTTAGAAACAATCGAGTTGTAAATAACCAGTTGCACAATTTTTGATAGTTCCGGCTACTGCCAAGAAAGACACAGCTGTACTCAGCGGGAATATTCGAAGTAAAGAACGCAGCTACGGACCAAAGTTTTACAATACCTGGAAAGCGTGCGAAGTGACGCACATAGAGATTCAACGAAAAATGTTTCAAAGAATAAACGTGTGTACAATTATATACATATATATATATATATATATATATATATATATATATATAGGGTAGAGATAAATTGTATACAGGTAAATCAGTTTTAGAGTTAGTCAATAGGCGATCACTCACAAGGAACAGTCGTCATAATCATAAGTCGTCCGTATAATAAAGAGAGAATATCGTAAAAATGTCGGGTTTAGCTAGGCTAAAATTCCGCGGGAATTTTAGGTTCGAACCCTTGTGCTAGTTACCTTTTTGCGGCTGAGTGCCTTCAGCACTCGCCCTAAAAGTTCAGTGAAGCTGTAAAAGCCCTTCCGGTCAACAGCATTAGCTAGGTTAAAAAAAACTTGAGGGTGTTTTTCTTCCCCGAAAGCTCAGGCTGATTTTAATGTTGGTGGGATCGAACCAGCGTCGATTGACGTAGAATCCGCCATCATCGGTTCCCGTTATCCGCCGGAGCCACCACTACTCAAGTTTCATATTCTGGAATCGTTCTTACCTGTGTTGGAGACGTTCATAGATAAACGTCCAGCCTTTATGAAATAACGAAGATCTGGCTGTTGTGGGCTCTTGGACTATTTTGTTGCAAGATCTCTCTTATTTTCCCCTTTGTATGTATGTTTGTGCGTGTCTATTATTAATGAAGAATTAATCATTCGCTTCAGGTGATCAACGTACTGTACAAAGCAGATGAGAACGGGTTCCAAGCGAAAGGCGACCACATTCCCACTCCCCCGCCAATACCGCCGGCAATACAACGTGCTCTCGCCTACCTAGCCACTTTACCTCCATCTACTGAATAAATATTTATTTTTAAAACAATACAATATTTAATTTCATATCCGTCATGAAAACCTTACATTATATTAACCCCTTGAGCACTTACCTACGCGTTGACGCTAGCTTTCCATTGTTTTCCTATTGTCTTATTTTTATGGGCACTCGACAGATTAAAAAGGCAACGGGGCCGGTCGAGTATTGTACAAGCAAGTATTTTTGGACAATCTGACCGCCACATCATTGGCAATATTTTTGATATACAAAAAAAAACGAAAATTCATATCGCTTACGCAACCACCTTTCGAACCACCTCCCACGTGCCATCAAAAACATGCAAATCATAAACCCTCTGGCCGCATTAATGCCTAAATGTCTGGTTAAATTTTAAACCATCTATATTCTATATTAATATATACAATTGAAGTGTCTGTTTGTAATGTCAAAATAACATTTTTTAATGAAACCAAAAACAGAATTTTTAATTTTTTTTTTCTGTCTATGTGTGTTCCGGGTACTCTGCGGAACGGCTGAATGGATTTTCATGGGACTATTTTTGTTAGATACCTAAAATTACTTTGCGTAAGTTAGGATACTTTTGATTTTCGAAAATAATTAGTATTCCGAGTAAAAAAAAATACTCATAAAATCCGATTCACTGCACAGTTTTACGGGCAAGTGTTTGAATTTATGAGAAATATTATTAACTTTATCTTAGTAATAAAGAGATTTAAGGAAAATAATTAGGGTTCCGTATAAAAAATTTGCCCCCCACAAGGTGGACCGACGACCTGGCTTCCTGGACATCTTTGGGGGATATAGAATTTTAGACCCATGTACAGCTTGTGTATGGACGTCTTCCGGTTCAGTGGATGGATGGATAAACAAATTAAAACGCAGTGAAGAATATACGAAACGCGGGCGTAGCCGCGGGGACACAGCTAGTATCAAAATAAATAATTTAATTATCATAATTACGTATGTCAGTCTTTATTGTCATTGATTATGGGACAAATTTTGTATACAGTTTAAAAGTCAGCGAGTTACTCTTACCTACTATTCAAGAGGTAAGGGACTCCTAAGCACATAGTGGTTGCCGCGGAAGCTCCTCAGGGGCGATAGATGCAAAACCTTAAGAAATTTACCGAAGAAAGAAATAACTTTTAATACGAAGTGTCCTCGCAATAAAAGAATCTTCATGGAGTGTCCTTAGAACTATTTCATCTTCTCAGAAACTTAGGCGTATTTCTGATCATGTATAGGCTCTCAGTGATTTGATCACAATTTCACCTGATGTTAAGTGACGATGAGTTCTAGGATGGTAAAGCGATGATGGCGCAGTGGATAGTGCGGCCGGATTCCGCGTTAGTGGACGCTGGTTCAAATCCTCCTATCAGACTCTAAAATCGACCTGAGCTTTCGATGAAGGAAAACATCGTGAGGAAGCCATAGCATGGTGGTAGCGGATGACCGGCTGGGTAGCTACCACCCTCGAGTTTCAAAACCTTTCACCAAATACCAATAGGTGTGTTCCGGCAGCATCACTTGAGAACCAGTATCTAAGCTTAGTGTGTTTACCATCCTGGATCACATCTTCACTTAACATCAGGTGAGATTGTGGTCAAAGCACTGAGCCTATATTCTATAAAAAAAATGAACTAGCCAACAGGATTAGATGTATTTTGTAACAATGGATAGCCATAAAGAAGAAAGAAAGACGAAAGAAGATTACATGCAGCTGAGATGCGAATGTTGAGATGGATGTGTGGGGTAACAAGAATGGACAGGATTAGGAATGAATATATTAGAGGAAGTTTGAAAGTGGCGCCAATAACAGACAAGTTAAGAGGCGGTCGTTTATCCTGGTATGGACATGTGATGCGCGGGGGGAAAGAGGATGCTGTAAGAAAGGTATTGGATATGAATGTAGACGGTTACATGGGAAGGGGAAGACCAAAGAAAAGATGGATGGACTGTGTGAAAGATGATATGCTTAGGAAAGGAGTGAATGCGGAGATGACAACAAATAGAGAGGAATGGAAGAGGAAGACATGTTGCGCCGACCCCAAATAAAAATGGGAAAAGGGTAGGGAGATGATGATGATGATGGATAGCCATATGAAACAAAAACGTATAAAGAAAAAGAAACAAAACACTACTATTGATTTGAAAATATATTTTATTTAAAATTAAATTAATACAAATTGTGATTTAAACTGTATCACAGTTACATAACAATTATAGCTTCTTATATATTTGACACAGAGTAATATATCAGCACCATTAAAACAATAACAAATCTTCTCATATTTCAGTACATCCCAAATTACTAAATGTATCATAAAGGATATTCGTTACAAAATATAATAAAAAAAATTGATGTTAACTATTTAGCAACACATAAATAAAAATAAACACAATAAAACGAATGCAAACCGCAAAACTCGAATTCATATTAAAACTGAAAACGCTATGTAAATTACAGAAGTTTCATTCGAATCTAAAAAAATGTGGATAACGTAATTTAAATGTTAACATAACATAAGCTCACGCCTGTTATCCCCGAAGGGTTAGGCAGAGGTGATGTAGCGAACTACACCACTCGCGTTCCGCCGAGCCTAGTTCCGTCCCAGATGTGACAGGGGGCGAGTCTGTCGCCATATCGGGCACAAATTCCAAACTCCGGGATGATACTTGAGTAGAAAGACCCAATACCACTTGACCCGACTCGGGGATCGAACCCGAGACGTCAGAATGGCAGTCGCACCGTAATACCACTGCGCCACCGAGGCAGTATAATTATAATTTATTTATTATAATTTAAATGTTATAATACAAATAAAGCGAATTTAATTTTTATATCAGCTACATTCAAATGCGAATGAAATTAATTTTAAAAATATAATTGATATGTGACTAACGAAATTATAATTTCGTTTTAAAATCAAAGCAAACGTGAATTACTTAAAAAGAAAAACTAAAATTAAAGCACATTAAGTTACTTATGGCAAACGTACTGTCTAAGTACGTAAGAAATGGCACTTTATATTTAGAAAATAAACGGAAGCGAAAACTTTGTAAATAACTAATTTGACTATAACCATTTTTTGTTACATTTATTTGTTTCTAGGGAGAAGGCAAAGGTAAACTAGACTATGCAGCCAAGTTTGACGTTTGAAGCAATCTTACAAAACACTAACAAAATGGCAGCTATTTGTTAAAGTTATTCCAAGGGAGTTGTTGTGAGATCTCAGGATTCACACTCCGTGTTGTTTCAGTAAACTTGTGCGCAATAACCAAACTACATCATGTAAAATGTCACCAAAATTACATAATATAGAGTCAACTATTGCAATTTAGTAGATTACAGACAATGAATGACAAACAAACTACATGAAAGACCAAGATTGCACCAAGAATTATTGACCTTAATCATTATTGTAAATTTAAAGAGAAAAAGAACCGCTTACAATTTTTTATAACCCCTGCCATCATTTGATTATATTATTGACAGTTCGAGTACAACTCAGTTAGTGATGTCCTAACACGTTACTGATTCGATAACTTATAACAATTGATTTTATCGATAATGAACTGTTTTATTTTAGCTCAACACTTTTGTGTTATAAACACACCTAATTATGTACTAATTATGACTAATATTTTATGTACTAAAATAAACCGTTTATACTAAGGTAAATGTATTTATTATATGGCAACATCAATCAAGCAGGCCATAGAGAACATTAATAATTATATACGAAATAAGTAAATTAATGTTAACTATACATTTTATTAAATGAAAATATTTTAATAATCTGTGGCCTCGATAAATAACGGAAATAAAAAGGATGTCGCTTCACTATTGAGAAAAACAACGTTCATGAATCTTTGCATTTTTTTTTGTCCATGGTCGCCTGTTTATAATTATAGAACTCCCGAGGCGTGTTTATGTCAAAAATAAAATTAATGGTTGGAAGGGGTATAATGTTAAAATAAACTTCAACCGTAGCTACTACTAATTTAAAACAAAAAGAAAATCGGTTGATAAACAGGACCAGAAACATGTCGAACTGTCTCTGCGTATTTTTATATAGATTTAAATATATTGAATATTTGAACACATTGGGTAGATAGGTACAAATAAAATCGACGATTTCAAATGACTCTCAAAGTATTATTGAATGTAATAAAAAAAAAATCACAACAATCTCACCTCTCATCTCACCATAAACTATTTAGCCACGTTACTACCAGTCGTTATGTCGAGAAAAATAACTAGACACATCCTACGACTAATTACACAGTGGGTCTATTATGGCAAAACTATGGACACACTTAATTTTTTTTTTTTTAATTAATAGAAAAAGAGAAGTTTTCGCCTTCGTAAATCACTGCTATAAATTTATGGCAGCCATAATGTTAAGAACAGTGGATTATCGTTCCGATATCCGTTAATTCGGCTCTCAGTTGTTCCCAAACTTTCTTCCCCTTTTATTCGTTAAAATGTTACGATACTTCTGAAGTCGCGGCTTCGCGGGCCGGAGCCCCATCGGACCGGGGTCCGTGGCATTTTTGCCAGCTCTGCCACCCTATAGTTGCCTTTTGCAGCGCATCAAACCAAAACCATATATTGATAATCGATATAGATTTTGCTAAACTATATATATATATATATATATATATATATATATATATATATATATATATATATATATCGAAATCTAATAAAATATACACGTTTCATATCCCCCTGACCCATTCCTAATCCTCAATAAAAGGAAAAATATATGACAACAATATATTCTAAAGAAAGTCATATAAAAATTAATGTCCGTATGTTCTTTCAAACGTAACCACTGTGCAACGTTATATATATAGGGTGTTATCGAACCAACATAGCTTTAAAATATCAATCCACCTCAATTATTATATTTATCTAACTAACTTAAAGTAATAATCATTAATAAAAATAACAGTTAAAAATTACGTACAATTTTGTATTTAATATATATATATATACTAGCTGTGTGCCCGCGGCTGCGCCCGCGTTTTATATATTCTTCACTGCGTTGTAATTTTCTTATACGAAATCCTAATACTTTTTTATAAGACTAAGATAACGTAAAAATATTTCTAATAAATTCAAGCACTCGCTCGTAAAACTGTCCATTTTTTATGAGTTTTAATTTTTTTTTACGCGGAACCATATTTATTATCGAAAATTAAAAGTACTCTCAGTTACCCGGAGTAACTTCAGCTATCTACCAAAAAGAGTCCCGTCAAAATCCGTCCAGTCGTTCCGGAGATTACCCGGAACAAACAGACAGACAAATACTTTAAAATTTGTATTTTTGGTATAGGTATCGTTTATACATTCATATCTATTTAGTAAAAAAAATTAATATTGACATTACAAACAGACACTTCAATTTTTTTTTTAGTATAGATATATATATAACTATCTATATATTTGGTTTTAATTTTTTTATCTATCAGTCTTTATTGGTACCACAGTGTCTTTGTAAATGACTGCAGCGTGAGGTTCAGGCAGCATCCTCTGATCTTCGTCCCTTATTTCTCGAGGTTCTGATTTCTCCTCTACAAGAACAATTACATATTTCTCTTCAACTGTTAAGTGACGATATGGTCCGCTATGGTAAACAAGGTAAGCCTAGAGGTACTAGCTCCGCAGTAATGTCGGACCCAGCCACCACGGTGTGGTTTCCTCGCGACGTTTCCTTCACCGAAAGCCCAAGTTAATAGAACAGAATGGATGGGTTCAAACTTACGCTTATCGACGCATAATCCAATTATAAACAACTAGCTTGCTCAAAACTATCCTATGTTACTCCCTGGATTTCAAACTATATCCATATCAAATTTCATTCAAATCGGTCGAGCAGGTTTTTTTTTAAGTTTATTCGTTACATACAAACACACAGATCTTTCCTGTTTATAATATTTGTAACACATGATTTTCTAAGCTTCAGTATTCCAACTTCAAAACTTTAAAAAAATTTGTGATTTTTTTCATAGAATTTCTTATCTCAAAAAATATTATATTTTTAATTTAATTATACGAAATTTAATTTAAAAAAAACGCATCTCGATCGGTCAATTTTTAACAATGTTATAGTAATTTGAAAACAAAAAACCCGTTTTTCTGAAAAATGCATAACTTTCCTCGAGGTGGATTTAAAAAATTTACAAAAAAGAAATCCTGGATATCGTTTTAGAACAAGATAATAAACTTTTAACCAAATCGCAAAGAGGTCAGGGTCAAAAGTGGTCAACTTAATATGGACTGTCCCATATTCACAGCCATATATAGATTCACATTTTTTTTTACACGGTATTAGCACAGTGTTTTGACCACAAACTCTCCTGATGTTAAGTGACGATGTGGTCTAGGATGGTTAACACACTAAGTCTACAGCTAGTGGTTCTCAAATGATGCTGCCGGAGAACACCTATTTGTATTTGGCGGCAGGTTTTCTAACTTGAGGGTGGTAGCTACCCAGCCGGTCATCCCCTACCACCATGCTATAGTTTCCTCACGATGTTTTCCTTTACCGAAAGCTCCAGCTGATTTTAGAGTTAGATAAGTGGGTTCGAACCCGCGTCTGTCTTCATCGTTTTTAGGACTATACTTTATTTAAAATCACATGTTTGCCGAGTTATATTCTGAAAATGAAAGGCAATGCAAGAAGTAATAAAAGAAACTACGGTAACTTACCGGATCGCCGGACCATAGTAAACAAAATGGCGTGTAACGCAGACGCAGCCACCGCGATACAGGCGAATGTCCTGAACGAGTTCCTCCCCCCCAAACAACTGTAAAGTTGCCCTCCCAAAAGCGAGCCCAGCGCGAAACCTGACCAACACGGTCCATTTCATCTTACCCTCACGAAATATCCACATACTAGCTGTGCGACCAGCGGCTCCGCCCGCGTTTCATATATTCCCCATTGAGTAATATAGTCTTCATGGTGCATGTGCACTGAATCGGATTTTATTAACGATTTCATGACTTTTTTTTTTTTTTTTTTACGCGGAACCCTAACTAATTTCGAAAAGTAACTTTTTTTTTTTTTGACGTGGGAAATGCATTTACGCACTACCCTTACCTATTACATTAGTGAGACCGAAATCTCCCAATGCAATGGGTAAGGGGGCACGGAGCGTAAAGCGCCCGGAAATACCCACTAAAAACCCCCTAAAAGCCCCCGGGGCCGTCCGCTGCATTTGGGATGGGGGCGACACGGGGTGGCTTTCGCAGCAAAAAAGCACCGCGTCACCCCCTGCCACCGCGTCCCCCCCTGCTTCGAAAAGTAACCTGAGTTACGCGGGGCAACTTCAGTTATATGCCAAAAAAAAATCCCGTCAAAATCGCTTCAACCGTTCCGGAGATTAGCAGGAACAAACAGATAGACAGACAGACAGTGAATGAAGATATATTCATGATAAGTCATCGGATAAGTTATTGATATCGTTACGAAGTAATTATCAGTGAAAAAAGACAGAAAACCGTATGACAAGAAATGTCTTAAACTTTTTATCTTTGCCTATTCGTATCCATCGATGAAAAACTCATTTATCAATAGTCGATGTTCTCGAAGGACACCTATATATCTATACTAATAAACAAAACTGAAGTGTCTGTTTGTAAAATTAAAATAACAACCGTTTACTAAATACGCATGAATGGTAAAAACGACACCTATACCAAAAATGTAATTTTTGCCTCTGTTTGTCTGTTTGTTGCGGGCAGTCTACTGAACGGCTGGACCGATTTTGACGTGACTTTTTTTGTTATATAGCTGAAGTTACTACGCGTAACTTATGGAACTTTAAACTGATAAAAATTTGAATAAAATACGATTTAATCCACAATTTTACGGACAAGTGCTACAATTTATGAGAAATATTTTTACTTTATCTTATAACCTACTAAAAATATTTAGAAAAAGGTTAAGGGTTCCGTATATAAAAAAAAAATTAAAACACAGTGATGAATATATGAAACGCGGGCGCAGCCGCGGGCGGACAGCTAGTGCTAAATATAAATAAAGCAACATCTAACCGTTTCAATCGTAATTAAAAATAGTGAAAGGCGTGCAAAGTACGTTGCACTATTTTCATACCATAAACTCCAAAAACGTATTGTACAGACGGTACTGACGGATTTATTATTAATATTGAAGGAATTTTGTGCATCTTTTAATTTTTTTTTTAATATATGCATTTATGTTAGAGATAGCGTAAGGACTTGGTCTGATAAACCTCGATACTTTAAGAGCCCAAAGGCCTTAATAAAAGTCAAAATTAATATAAAGCAGTTGGGAAACTTTTTATAGGAACATGTGCTTGTTGTAAAAGGCCAGGACATGACTTTCTCCAAAAAGCCATAAGATTTTGTCAATTCAATAACGCTCCTAAAGGAACTTTCTAGAGGAAATGGAGGATTGATCAGACGGTTATACTCACCTACACCATCGTCCATACCGGCCACAATGCCCTGGACAGTGGCGGAGTACCCCTCAGGGGCAACGTGGGCCGCGTACCCGACTATAGTCGCGTAACAAAGAGCGTACGTCGGCCCTTGCATTACACCCTGGAATTTACGCGATCATTCGTTGACGCACATATCGCAAGCAGGGCCCCTAAATGTATCTATTACTGACTCTAAAACTGTTTTGATTTATAGTCGTAAAGTCGTAAAAAAAAATCGTCGCTAAGACATACACAAAAGTCATAATTTGTAGCGGCAAAGTCGCTAAAACGGCAACACTGATCATTAGCCAATCGTTCCCGACGTTAGGAACAGTTGTTTCAGGTCAGTATGACTGTGCCGGTTGGTATCTATAGGCCGTAATAACCGCTAGACAGAGCGTAACAGTAATACTGTAGGCGGTTTGCTGTCTCTTTTTAACCCTTTCACGACCAGGGGAAACATTTTTCCCATTGTAAAATTGGCAGCTGTCTATTTAATTATAAAAATATTTGAATTTCAATTTGAAAAATATTCAAAAAATGTTTCCCACAAAACTCTAAAAGAGATAGACTTACAAATGCATCATTTTGCGATTTTCCTATACTCTATGTTTAAAAAACTAAAAGAAACAGTTGTATGGTCATATTTACTCTCTGCCTAATTATGGTCCTGAAAGGGTTAAAGAGTCTGTGCACAGTTCGTAGCAACATATATAAAGCCTTGTCTAGTACTTATGTGGTCAGTTGAAGCTTCCAACCTGAATATCTTTCAACGACTTCACTTAATAGGAAATCCCACTTCTGAGATTTACGTTTAACAATCAATATTACTTGCTAAAGCATGCGCAAAGCAGCGAAGCCGAGATCGACTGACCCTCAAGTGATGCTGCTAGGCACGAAAGTATTTGATAATTGTTTTTTTAACTTGAGGTTAATGGCTATTGATAATTGATTGTTGATAACAAACGTTTCGACATTCATTTCCGAGGAATCGATAGCGCATTAATTTCAAAACATGAAGCTAACTTTGAAATCCATAGATAATGTAACAAAGATACTGTTTGTTTATTTTTAAAAAAACATTAGGGGGAAAATCTAGTTACACTTTTATTGAAGTTATACTTCTTTAGGCGCGTTATGAAAAAATGATGAGAGTGAAATTTTAAGATGCGCGCGCATCTGTGACACAAAATTAACAGTATGAAGCTGTCTGCTTAACCGCTCATTAAGTCTCGAAAAAAAAGCTACCAACAAAATAGAAATTGAACCTCGATATTAGTCGCGCATGTTGGTACGCTCGTCACCTCTGATCACTGTTTTCATATTTATAATATTTATCAACATGTTTCTAGTTTATACATTCACAACACGTGTTTTATTTTCATACAAGTGCGAATTATATATGTGCTAATAAATTATATTCAGTAGTGATTTAAATTGAATATTTTGATTGATATCACTTACTATTTGTGAATATTAGTGAAAAAAATTGTGCTTATATACTTTTTCAAGTGCTCCAATATAATTGAGGTTAACTATCCGTATGTATTATTTATTGATATAAATTAAAATACTTTTATTTAATATAATTAACACTAAATATTATTAAATTATTAATGTTAAATACTTATTATTATTTGCATGCAATTAAAAACTATTTTTTAATGATGCCAAAGAAGTATAACTTCTCACGCGCGTACATAAGTACACGCACCCATTTTATTAGAATATTTTACCATTTTTTATTTAAAAAACTCGTTAATAACATTTGCCTACAACATTGTGGCACTTACACAGTTTGGCTTAAAGTGCTAGTATCAATGGTCGTAATAAATTAATTAAAATTGACCGTCGACGTCATCCATCTATAAACAAAGACAATTGACTCATTGAAGATTGTAGAACCAAAACCCAGGACGACCGGCACCTTTAGGCTTGCCGCTTAGGCTACACGGAGTGTGCCTGACTAATCCTATGTCGCCCCCCAGAAAGGCGACAGATGGTACCGTGGGGTTTTGGTGGGTATCCCTGGCACTTCACGCCGGGCGAGTCCCATACACCACCCTGCGACCTCTAATCCGGGAGATTGTGCCATCTCTAATCCGGCAGTAAAACCTTCCGAATTAGAGATGGCAGGGGGGATGCGTAAGCGACGCGGTGACTGCGAAAGCCACCCCTTGTGGCCCCCATCCCAAATGCGGCGGACGGCCCCGGGGGGTTTTAGTGGGTATTCCCGGGCGACTCTCGCCCGGGTTTGAGTCCCACACTGGCACGGAACTCGTCCCTCCGTGCCCCTTGCCCATTGCATTGGGGGGGACTTCGGTCTCACTAATGCAATGGGTAAGGGTAGGGCGTAAATGCATTTCCCCCCGTCAAAAAAAAAAAAAGGGGGGGGATGCGTAAATGCAATTAACACGTTAAAAAAAAAAGGACAACCGACACGATATCGCTGAAGCATCTATTATTATTATTACCTCAATAAACACGAGATGCCACGGATGCTGTATCAGAGAGATAAGCACCATCCTCACACCGTAACAGAAAAGCGAGAAAGTCAAAGTCGTACCGTAACCCCAACGTTTGATTATTTTACCTGGAGACAATAGATAACAGAACACTAAGTATTTCACCCTGTTTCTATCAAATGTATCGGGCAACGCTGATAGCTAATCTCAATGGTTCGCGTAACCAACAAATAGAATACAGTAATACCCCGCTTAGCGCGACCCCGTTACGCGCGGTTTCACTATAACGCGAATGTCAAATTTCGCGCTCAAATGCCTCGCATTACGCGAACGAAAGAGTGCGTATAAACATAATGTAAAGACAATAGATGTATTTTTCCGACTATGTATTGCATAAAGTGTTCTTAGAATTAAAGCGATTGATTAAAATGATTTGTATTTTTTTTGTATTAAATTTTGACGTATGTTTAATCACAAACCTCGATATACGCGAATTTCAGTTAACGCGATTTTCTTCGGAACGTATCCCTCGCGTAAAGCGGGGTATTACTGTACATTGTTTCTTTTTATAATTGAAGAACTCAATATATAAAGAAAAGTGGAGACAAATTCAACTATTTATATTTTTTTTAATGCATAATTAATACATATGTAGCTAACATCTAATTTAAAAGATTTAATAGAAAAAAAAAATGTAAAACCAATATGAAAACAATATTAGTTTAATTCCACAGTATTACTGTATCTGTGATAAAGGCTCGGCCTAGTTCAGACGCTAGGAAACTTAATATATTACATAAATTAAATATATAGGATAAATATCATTGATAATCCATATTAATAAATAAAATTGCAGTGTCTGTTTGATTATTTTCAATTATTTTTTTTTTTACTATATAGATATGAACGTACATATTATACGATAACTATATCAAAAATACGACTTTTAAAAATTGTTGTTCTGTCTGTCTACTTCTTTTGGTAGATAGCTGAAGTTACTGCGGGTAACTTAGGGTACTTTTAATTTTCGAAAATAATTAGGGTTAAAACAAAATTCTCCACCTAAAACTCCTACAAAAAATAATATAATCCTATTCAATGCACAGTTTTACGGGTAAATGCTTGAATTTATGAGAAATATCTAAGTACTAAAAAAAATTACAGTTCCATCTAAATTTAATAACACTATGTATATGCCTGCGTCTCTGCCCGCTTTCCACTTGTTCTCCACAGCGTAATATAGTTTTTTTTAAATAATCATTGGAAAATAATGCTTTGAAGATCATTTATTTTGATTATTTTTTTTTTTATTTCAGAGTTTGAATTTTTTTACACGGAACCCTAATTATTTTACTAAAATATTTTGGTACTTTAAAAAAAAAATAGAAATTTTTCTAGTCTAACTGCAAATTATTAATTCCAGAACTTTATAGCTAATTTTTAATAGGCAATAAATACCAAAATGTATTTTTTTTACACGATAAAGGGTCAGTGCTAATGACCACAATCTCATCTGATGTTAAGTGATGATGTGTTACAGTATGGTAATCACATTAAGACTGGTTCTCAGTCGCCTTGAACATGTGGAAGTGGGAACTCCTGGTAATAATCTATCCAAATAAATATGCAAAGATGAAACAGTTCAGCGTATTGTTTTCCCTAATTTTTTTTTTTTTTGTAAATTATTTATTTAGTAACAAATGACTAGGTTTTCAATGAAAACTAGTTAAATAAATTACCTGAAAAGAAGAAGAACAGCAATTCTCCGATGAAGCTCTGAGCGGCTACCACGACCCCTTCGATTAGTTTGATCTTAACCGTGGACCCGGTCTCTTCAGCGAGCTCCTCAAGGAACCTAAGACCGAGGATGAATTTCATACATTTATAAATGACTCAAATTTTGTCAACGTTACTTGCTAACTGCTCTGGAATTTTACAAATTTATAAATATCTCAAATTTTGTCAACGTTACTTGCCAACTGTTCTCAAAAATTTACAAATTTATAAATATCTCAAATTTTGTCAACGTTACTTGCTAACTGCTCTGGAATTTTACAAATTTATAAATAACTCAAATTTTGTCAACGTTACTTGCTAACTGCTATGGAATTTTACAAATTTATAAATATCTCAAATTTTGTCAACGTTACTTGCCAACTGTTCTCAAAAATTTACAAATTTATATATATCTCAAATTTTGTCAACGTTACTTGCTAACTGCTCTGGAATTTACAAATTTATAATTATCTCAAACTTTGTCAACGTTACTTGCTAACTGTTCTGAAATTTTACAAATGTATAAATATCTCAAACTCTGTGAGCGTCATGCTAACCGGCCTCAAATTCGACACAATTATAAATATCACTTCCTGAACTTTATGTTAATTAGTTTTAAATATTAAACAATTATAATGTTCTGAAATTATATGAACTTTTTACTAAACGGTCTCAAATTATACACAATTAAAACAATCTCAAATTTGTGAACTTTATGCTAACAGATCTCAAGTTTTACACAATTATAAGTATCTCAAATTATATTGAATTTTGTGTTGTGTGATCTCAAATTTTAGATAAATATCTATTTTCAAACTGTAATAAGTTTTGCATTTAAGAACTTCTGTTAATTAATTCTTTCGAAGTCTTACCAGAACATGTAATATATGATAAAGCTGTCGAAAGTTCCCGGCGAGAATGGCGAACGCTATGAAAACGAGCACCCGAGGCATCCGCAGCACCGACCGCAGCGCCGCGCCGGAGTCCGACGGGCTCGACAGCGACGGTAACTGTCATCGTTCGTTCACCATTAAATATACTCTATCCAATTATACTTCAATACGACAAGATTTAAAACAAACGCCTCCTTGTGAGAATTTGAGAATTTCAGGAGGAGCAGTAAAAGACTCAAAGAAAATTAGGGGGCAAAAAAAATTAAGAATAATTAAGAATAGGTATTACAGAAGTCTATTGCTATCACGTTGCGCCCCCAAAAAAAAACGAGTTAAAAACGCTAAAGCCTCAGCCTAAAGGTTCTCAACATGGACAATAACGCCCCCTTGTGGATATAGAAGACCCGGAGAAAATTAGAGAGTACTGAGAAAGCATAAGGGTCGTGGGCATATTAAAATTACATTTTTAAAAAGGCAAAAAAAAATTAGGATTAGAGAATCTAGAAAATAAAACATATTCTCAAAGTGGGCGGTTAGCTAAATAAGGTTCTCAACCTGTCGTCTGATGTAAATAATTTTAAAATCAGTAATTTCGTTAATCTCATTGCATCGACTCATAGCAATGCTGATTGAGATAATTACTTGGTGATTTTGTGGATAGATTTAGACATAGGTTCGAAGCAATCTACCTATTATATTCTATATGCGCCTGAACCTGAAACCAAAGATAGCTTGGTGGAAAGGCCAAGCTATCACCGTCAAGCACTTACAGATGTCTGCATGCAGTATTACTCTAGACATAGCCTATTTACCATCCTGAACCACATCGTCACTTAACATCAGGTTGTGGTCACTAATGCATTTCCCCCCGTCATGCATTTCCACCCGAAAAAAAAAAAAAAAAAAAAAAAGGTTGTGGTCACTAAAGACAGTGGTCGTCAAATTGCGATCCGAGGGCCGAGTTTACATAGTAAATTAACTTGTCAAAATGACTTCATAGGTTGTTATTGTCACACAAAATCTATGAGGAATTAGCGTTTGGCGGCTCATAAAAATAAATCGTTTAATAGATCAACTACCCAATCCATAAAAGTGTGGCCCGTAGTATTACCCCGCATTGACCTATGTGGCCTTTTTCCAGAAAAGTGTGACGACCACTGCTATAGACTATACAACATTAAAAAAAAAACAGTCATTAAGGAGGTAATCTAATCACATACGGTCAAAGCTCTACAGCTGTATAAGTCTACGGCGGTCGCAGTGAGGGCCACCACGAAGGCAGGAGTGAAATCCTTATAGGTCCCAGTAGATACGGAATCGACAAGCCAACCCCCCAGCAGTGCCGTTATACCGTACCCTGCAGTGCCCCAAGCGCGTTGGGCACCGTATTTAGATCCTCGTTCGGGACCTACAAAGTGACATTTTTCCAATATTAATCCCCAGAAATATCGAGTGCACGAGGCCCTGCGTAACTTTATGCGCAGCCAGAATGTGTCTAAAAAAAATGCACGTTTGTTTGCTAGTCCCTACACTTATGTAAGGTAGTGCCAAGGTTTACTGGTAGAGAATGTGTAGAGAAGCCTTTTTACGCAAATTGTAAATAAAGTATAAATAAATAAATGCTGGGTCCGGCAGAAGAAACATGCGACCAATATTATTGCAGTACAGATGAGAACTCTAAAGAAGCATTATTGGCTTGAGAATGACAAATAAATTAAGGAATAGTGTGATATAGGATGTAGTGACAAAGATAGAGAAAGGGATGCTTAATTGGCTTGGACGTGTAGAGAGGATGGATGTAAAAAGATTGATGAAACAAATTTAAAAAGTGAGGGTGACTGGGTAACTGGTAAGGGTCGTCCTAGGCGAACGTGTCTCGCTCAAATTGAGGACGTTCTGAAGAAAAACCCCGGTCAAAAGTTCCCGTAACCGAAGAGCATGTATGAAGGTGCTTATGAAAGTAGAAGAAGCGAAAGACGTGTGTTAGGGATCGTAGCAGGTAGAAGGATGTGGTCTGTGCCTACCCTTATAGGAGAGAGGCGTTATATAGGTATGTATGCATAAACATTATTAATGGCAACCCCCTGTACCGTAACTAGGGCTATACCAGACACTAGAGAGGCGTATTCAATAAACTGGAATTGATAGAAACGTGCATTCTTATACGTAAATGGTTATACGATTAAGAAAAGCGAATATAGCCGCATATTCGTTCCAAACAGCGGTCAAGCGACTTGCAGCTAACTTCGTGCTTAACAAACTGTGATATAAACGTACTTCTGTCAGTATTGACTCTTTATCTTACGTACACGTTTTCGAATTAATTTTTACAAAAAAATAAATACCGATTGAATACTTATTTCAATATTTTTATCGATTTTATCAGTATTTTCTCGACACTAGTGACAATAATTTGACAGCTGTCATTCTAATCGGGATATATTTTAAGAACGACAGATTAAACGTTAGCAAATAATCACTGTATCTTCCTCACATGTTATCAAAGCCAACGTCCGTCCCCTGTATGTTCGCTAGTTGTCTTACGACTAGATAAATATTACTCGAATATGCGTATTTTTTATGGTATTCTATACTATAAAGTTTGGTTATTGGGATATTAATGTGTCGAGTACCCATAAAATGAGACAATAGGAAAACAATGGAAAGCTGGCGTAAACGCCAGGTTAGTGTTCAAGGGGTTAAATATGGAGTGCCACAAAAACTTCTTGAATACCGCTACAAAAAAGGCCGCCATTTTTTTTTTAAGTAAGCAAGTATTTTGTAGAAACATCTTACCTAAGACATCGAAACACACTGCATCTCCGATACAGTTAGCTACGTTAAAGGCAACCGTTCCGACACACATCAGTATTACGAACACCCAGAAAGTCGCTGACGTGTAAAAAAAAACTGTTACTCGATTCATTCCTATCGTCTGTACTCTGTATAATTTTCATATTACTCTTCGCATCCTTCCCGCCGACCGTATTCTTCTTCGTTACGTCGTCGACGATCTGATTGGCCGTCGAGTTTACAGACCTTGTGCTCCTATTGGCGCGTTCGAAATTCAAATCGTCCTCGAAGCACAACAGATCGCAGCCGTCTTTCGGCACGCACATCACCTCTCCCTCTCTGACGTCGTCGAAATTCATTGCGAAGAGGGAACAAGAAGTATTCGTGACGTCACCGTCTACATATATCGTATTTATAAACGTGCTGTTCGATAAATAAACACCGAACTCGCCGGCAGTAGAGCAATTCCAATGGCAGTTGTACCTCTCTAGTGATGTGCTGTTGTCATATTTTTTTAAATAGATCGTTTCGTTCAATCGATACACGTACTCGAGTAGTGGCTGCTCGTTGGTCTGTGGTTCGGGCATCGGCAGAAACCATAAACAACAATATGATCCACTCATGACACCTATAAGCATCATGAAAACCAATTTTCTATGCGCCTGGAATGAAAACGAACATCATTGGAATGATTATACCTATAGCGTGGTCAGACTTAGGATCAAACATTCCATAGATAAGCATATCGTTTTTAATGAAGGCTAACCAGAAATCAGGCAGTTTTATAAAATGAAGTAAGTACGTCTATCGTCTATATCGTGACGTTTTTAGCAAGTTTTTGAACCCCTCACGCTTCGTGATTTATGGAGATATTTTAGTCTTAACATCCGTCCCCACGAAAGTTCTCGTATTTCTTTTTTGGTAAAAATATAATAGTCTTATTCCGGAAACATTTGGAGTCAAAGCCACCGGACGCTTCTCAGTTTACACATTCACAAAAAGAAATAACACACGTGGAACTTCACTGCATCCCCTTCCCTTCGCCATTGTGATGTTTGGTGATGCTTACCGAATTACCTCCCCCGATTGAGACTTTGGTAATTAATGGACGATCTCTAAACGACAATAGCTAGTGGAAAATATGGTCACCGTTATTCTATTTACTGTATGTTTTTATTTACCATCAAATAAAGGGGGTTAAGTCCTCTGGAAATATAAAAAAAAGAAAAATAAGTCAATAGATACGTTACCGGCCAAAAATCGACAAGGTAGCCAAAAAGGGGCTTCGCTGCCGCCCACAGCAGAGGCAGGACTGCGGTAACCATGCCCATTACGGCCGGCGACACACCCAACTGTTTGCCGAATACATTCATTTGTGGTAATAACGGCCCAAGTGCTAAGGAAATAACATAAGACTTTTTTTATATCTTCTTATTAGCTAATGGCAATGTGTGACCTCACATAGGCTATTTGAATATAGTAAGTCAACAAATTTAAATAAATAAATAACATTGAATGTAAAAATAATATTGTTTTACTAAATATGTATGAATCTATATAAGATACCTAAACCAAAAATACAATTATAAAAACTTTTGCCCTTTCGATCTCTCTGCTCGTTCCGGGTAATCCCCGAAACAGTTGGACCGATTTTGACGGGACTTTTTCTGGCAGATAGCTACACCGCGTAACTAAGGGCCGATTTTTTGATCCGTAGTCAAACTTAACGTATCCATTTGTCAATTTTGCTATTACTGATACATAAATCAATGGTTATTATCGCAATGCGTTTTTTGATTGAAAAATCTACTATGTTTAAATTTAGCAATAGTTATTTATGTTGCCAGTAAAATGAACTGTATAATAGAATACTTTTGATTCCGGTAATTTTTTTTTTTGTATGATCATTCCCAGTGAAATGTGTCAGGGTCTATAATTCGGCCACCCCGTGTCGCCCCCATCCCAAATGCAGTGGACGGCCCCGGGGGGTTTTAGTGGGTATTTCCGGGCGACTCTCGCCCGGGTGAGTCCCACACTGCACGGAGCTCGTCACTCCGTGCCCCTTATCTAGTGTACTGGGGGACCTCGATCCCCTAAGTACAATAGATAAGGGTAGTGCGTAAATGCATTTCCCCCCGTCAAAAAAAATAAAAAAAAAAAAAAAAAAAGGGTCTATAATTCGAGTCGTTAAACAAACATTACAAAAAACAAAGACTCGAGCTACTCTCGAACATCTGTGTTCATTATTATTTATTGTGATCGTTTTGTAATGATATAAACTTTTTTTAATTTAGCCTTTTCTTAAATATATCAATTTCATTCTTGAAAAAAGATTACATTTAATACATTTTATAGGACAAAGAAATATTTATACGAACTTGATATACTATTTAATGGAATGCTCAATTCATATGAAAAACAAAATTCATAAACAAAAGTATTACGAAAAACATAATAAATAACAATACTTAATTTATCTACGTTGTAATTATTAAAAAAATTATCTACTTTAAATGTTACACAAAAGCAATGAAACAGCTGTTCGCACTATAGTTAACCATCCGCCATCTTGCTAACCCGACTAGGCTGTATGGTTAAATTTGTCAACAAATAGTCAACATTTTTGACAATTGGTTAGCTTAACCATGTTTCATAAAACGCATTATGGCATTATTTTAACCATTCGGTACAAATCGGACCATTTCTCGAGTTGACTACGGATAAAAAAATCGGCCCTTAAACTACTTTTAGTTTTCGAAAATAATTAGGGTAACGCGTAAAAAAAAACTCATATAATTGTGAATAAAAAACCCGATTTAACGTACAGTTTTACTGGCGGGTATTTGTATTTTACGAGAAATGCATCTTTGCTTTCTATTAGTAGGTACCGAAGATTTTTTAGTAAAAATAATTGGAGTTCCGTGTCAAAAAAACTAAACTGATGCATTCTGATAATTGTGAGCAAAGTACGATGCACAGGCACCGTCGAAACATTATTTTCCAATGAATATTTAAAAACTATAATATGCATTGAATAACCCGGGAGGAACCGCGGGCACATAGCCGGTGAATAAATAATTCGGCTATTAATACGTCGATTACCCACAAAAATGAGACAACACGAAAACAATGGAACGCTGGCGTAAACGCCAGGTTAGTACACAAGGGATTAAAACTTTGAGATATAGGCGTTAAATTTTTCTAGGTTAGGATCGAGAGAGGGTATCCAGAGAGAATAACAACAAAAATAAAAAATAACCTTGTGTCTACTACTAGGGTATATCTATTTTTATTTGACCTCATTAGATTGATCCTTTCAATTTGTGGCTAGGGACAATTTAATTTGGGTTAATTAATTGTATGGTAAAACTTAATTCGGCTTGTTTAGAAATGTTAACAATTTCGATCGGTTGTTTTTTTTTTAATCTAACTAGCTAGCACTGTTGATTGCCTTTACAGCTTCACCGTGACTTTGAGGGCGAGTGCTGAAGGCACACAGCCGCAAAAAGGTAACAAGCACAAGGGTTACCAAAGCGGCACTAACCTCTGCTTGGCCGTTACCTCGGTGTAAAAAAAAATCCGCGGAATTTTAAACCTAGGCATACATTGGGTTCCGGGCGTCCGTCGAGGTCGCCAAGCCTCGTAAAATAACTTGATGTCGGACCTCCCGTGAGGTATGGGTGAAGAGGTGGGGTCGAGAGTGTTTCTCCCCCATCCCCATTGGGCCAATGCACGACGAGGCCTGGTGGGTTCGCTGCAGGGGGCGACGCGGTGCCTGCGAAAGCCACCCCATGTCGCCCCCATCCCAAATGCAGCGGACGGCCCCGGGGGGTTTTAGTGGGTATTTCCGGGCGACTCTCGCCCGGGTGAGTCCCACACTGGCACGGAGCTCGTCACTCCGTGCGCCCTTATCTATTGTATTGGGGGACTCCGATCCCTCAAATACAATAGATAAGGGTAGTGCGTAAATGGATTTCCCCCCGTCAAAAAAAAAAAAAAAAAGGCCTCTGCAGAATACATGTATAATGTGCTTCCGGAGGCCCTGGCATCTTTGCGCCGGTTAGGGACGTGGAGTGTTTAGTCAGTCGTTTACGGCCAACCTGGCACACGGACACCAAAAGAGGGCGCCTCTCGCAGAGGGGTTGTGACTCGGTGTCTTAGTCTGTCGCGAGGATCATACGTGTGCAAAAAACTTGGTTTTCGGCACACGTCCGAGCGTTCAACGAGCAGATTTCAACCACGTAAAAAAAAAAAATAAAGGCATACATTGGGTAATCGACATAGTTGCGTGAGTTTGCGAATGAGTGTGTGTGTTTGTAAGGAAGGATATTATCTATATAGCTACATATATTTTATTAAGCGTTATTCTCTTTAATGCGGTACAATTGACGAGGCAATTTTAAACACTAGACCGTTATCATAACGAGACAATTAATTCATTACCTACTTTAATAAAACCTGACACTATTGTTTACAATGTTTGTTTATTTTATCGCTTGAATCCACATTTACCTCTACGACTATAAAATAATCCAAGTAAACATCAATATACATTTTTATTAAATAAATTTGTATAAATAAAGTATTAAATTTTCGTCAGTGGTGCAAAAAAAAAATAGACACTAAATTATTTTTTGACCGTAATCTCTCCTGATGTTAAGGGACGACGTGGTCCATGCGATACTGCCGGCCTGACCTATTGGTATTTTGTGACAGGTTTTCTAACTTGAGTGTGGTAGGTACCCAGGCGGGGATTATTTTAAAGTGCCCTAAAACCAAGCTATGGTTTCCCACGACGTTTTCCTTCACCGTAAGCTCGGGCTGATTTTAGAGTTTGACAGGTGGGTTTGAACCCTCGTCCATTGACGCGAAATCCGACAGCATTACCAACTAAGCTATCATCGCTTATATCATATAATATATTATCTGTACGTACTAGATGAAAACCCGGCTTCGCTCGGGTGATATGTGACTCCGTAATAGGAACTATAACTTCACTGATACGTGTGAATCGGCCTTAACGAACTCAAGATGGCATCCGAGTGACCAATATGGCGACTACGATTTACACCATTAGAATTTAACAAAATACTCGACAATCCGAATTTTGCGGATATATTTTGTCGACTCGAAATCATTATTTTTTTATGTTTTATTATTCACGTAAGGTTTCAATCGAGTCTACCGTACCCCTTGACCGAATTATTAATGCAGATTTGATTTTTTTTTCTAAATTAGCCAAAGCTTAGTTAAACATGGTAAGTAAAGGCTTTGCTATTGTTGACAAGGCCCATCTTAAGAAGACGTCAAAAATGGACAATATGTTGTTTGACTTGAATCTTGCAAAAAATCTTACATTACTATTTACATAAATAAACGTAATTTTTATAATAATACTGTCGAAATTAAAACATAACTACACGGATAGCGCGTCAACTGCCGAAGATTCTAGTTGCCTTTTGTAAAAGAAAACATGCATTTGTTAAAATAAAAAATTGGAAAAAAAAAACGACACTGTCAAAGTACATACATAAAGATATATGAAAATTTTGCACAAAACGATATAAGATCTACAATAGAATACATTTGAGATTAATTTTACGCGAGTTTTTGTCGGCACTACGGTCTGTCATGTCTCTGTGTCAGCTGTCATCTTTAATTTAATATCTTATTTTAATGGACCCCATATATTGTATACTTTTAGTGGCGTTTTACGAATGTATAGTTTGGTTAATGTTTACAATTGAGGAACGTTTATTATGAGGTGCCATGAAAATTCCATGGGAGGCTCTAGAAGGACGGCCATCGTCTTGCTAGTGTTCAGAATTTACAGCATAGATTATTTCCTTGCGCATGTTTTTATTTGTCACTTAATTTTATGTTATAGAGAGAGTGTACTTTATTTAATACTAGAGCTTTGCCCGCGCCTTAACCCGCTTGGAATTCAGACAATTTGCATTTTAAATAATCTTCTGAGTGCAATATCTGTGATTGCTACATTTCATCACATTCGGTTCAGTAGTTTTTGCATGATTGACGAAGAAATTAATAAACAGCCATGCAAAAATTTTGAACTATCGAAATGTGTTCTATAATCGATTCTAAATCTCCGGATAGTATTTTTTCTTAAATATCTTCAATGTACAGATTTCGTTTCGTTATCTGTTTATTGTAAGTATAGATTATGCAGGTCTAAAAAAATGAACACTTTTTCCTATCCCCTAAACTAATTATAAGAAGACCAGACAATAAGTTCAGGCACCGTGTCAAGCAAGAGTCAAGTCAAAAGTTATTATCGGGTTCATCATTATGTGACCGAAGGCCATGTCTGGAAGTGACAGCCTTCTCTGTCTATCTACTAATAAATATTGCAGTTATGAGTTGTATATTAAAACAAACGAATATAAACCAGATCGGGTTTGTCGCCGGTTCTTCTCGTTGGACTGGATTGTTTTCCGAACCCGTGGTAGTATTTTGACGTACATAAGCGTCTTATTTATACTAATAAATAAAATTGAAGTGACTGTAATGTGAAATTTTTTTTTTTCTATAGAAACGTCACGCTCGCGTACCTTTTTTTTTTTTTTTTTTTTTCGAGGGGAATGCATTTACGCACTTGCCATCCAGCCAGATCTGATAGGGACGTACCCAAAGGCTGAAACGCGTCTGAAGATGTGTGACAGTCTCTCGCACGAAAGCGCGAGAGGCTGTCACACAGGATTAGTGTGAGACTCGCGGCGAGAAGCGCCGTTGACCACTACCCACTAAACCCCCGGTACCTCCCGCGACCTTATTGGAGCAACACGGGATCGAACAAAGCATGCACCGCGAATACTCCAGCAGCCGCCAAGAGAGACATCCTAAACCAACCGAGAGGGGGTAGAGAGTAACACCTAACCCCCCTCCCCCAGGCACCCTCCCCTCCCGACATCTGTGGCGCGAACCCCCCCTTATCTCATCCCGTTATAAGCAACAGGGTGTAGCGAGAAAGGGGAACCGTACTCGCGTACCTACCCGCCCGCTGTGTAGCGAAACCATTAGATACTGTTATTTGAGAGCGAAGTGTACTTCTCTTAACAAAGAATTTACAACATCGAAACAAGTTATAACATAATAAAGGAGGGAATGATACATTAATTCACCTAACACGCCGTTGATACATGCTATAATAACCTTATCATTTATTGCAAGGATTTAATCAAGAATATAGAATCAACAAAACATACCTAGACTGTAATGTGATACTAATCATTTTAATGTGATTCGTTTGTTGTATCCATGTTTGATAGGTTTATATTATTTCAAACGTAAGCCGCTTCGAGAGCTGTCGGTTTTTGAATTCAAAATTCAAATTCAAAAACACTATTCAATTTTAGCACTGACTAGCTGTGTGCGCGCGGCTGTGCCCGCGTTTTATATATTCTTCACTACATTTTCTTCTTTTTTTTTATTCGGTACCCTATATTTCGTTTTAGTGCTAAGATAAAGTAAAAATATTTCTCATAAATACAAACAGTTGCCCGTGAAACTGTCCACTGAATCGGATTTTATTCACAATTCCATAAATTATACTGTTTTTTACGAGAAGCCCTAATTATTTCTTTCATTTGGTTTATTGATTGACAAAAACTAAATTAATGCGAACAAAGCCGGCAGCGCAATGTACTTTGTTTTGTAATCGTGCCGCGGTTTTATTGTGGGATCCGGGCGTGACCTCACAGTGTCAGTGCCAAGGACCCCTGCGAATTGATAACTGCTTCCGTTATTACGGGGTCGACTATTACCCATTACGTTTCGTTAGGTCGTCTTAACAGTTTTAGTATGGGGTCATATTATCTCTAGCATGCGTGATCGCATGGTACGATCACATGATACCATTGGTAAATTTCAAAATCTAAATATTAAATATTTTGTGTCCTTTAAAAAGCAATTTTAAGAGGATATGCCAGGGGCATTTGTTCCATACAAACGTAGTCCTCTGTTTCCTCCCTGGATAATGGAATTACAGTAAATATTTTTATACCATATCATATTGTATATATCACCGCCATGCGCGTAAGTTGATTTTTTCAAAAAATTAATAATTATAGAAGCCTTCAAAGATGTGTAAAAAACGCGTTTTAAAAAATAAATTTAACGAACGTAATCGAAAATCATAGCCAAAGTTTTGGAAGTGGAAACAGGATACTACGAAGTGATGTTTTCGTCTTTTTTGCATAAATAAAATCAGCCCGAGCTACAGTTGCCCCTTTCGTGATTTATAACTCTGTCTTTGTATGGGACGCAACACGATAGCAATAGATTTCAAAAATACCTACTTTTCTAATAAGTCACCGACCACATTACCAATACAAAATACCAAATAGAGGCAGGGACGGTCCGAGGAGGAGTCAACGAACCTTTTTTTTTTATTTTTAATAAATAAAAAAATGTAGGGATTAGCCAGGATCAAATTCCACGGGAATTTATAGGTAGCGGCCAAGCCGAGGTTCGAACCCTTGTGCTAGTTAACTTTTGCGGCCAGTGCCTTCAGCACTCGCCCCCAAAGTTACGGTGAAGCTGTAAAGGCCCTTCCGGTCAACAGCATTAGCTAGTTTAGAAAAAAAAAAAAAAACCGCCGACCACATGTCCTCTTAACTCCTAAATATGTATAAACGTCGCTAAACCCCTTAGCTCCACTCGCAAGAAAAAAAAAAACCACCACCACTCTACTTTATAGTATAAATGTTGACTGACTATAATTTATTATCTCAGCAGTATACACAAAAGGCTGACACTTGAAAACAAAATTAAAATCTGATAAAAAATTACAAAATTACAAGCATTTAAATTAGTTTGTTGCTTTGAGGATATCATATAGTTGAAGTGTTATACTTTTTTTTAATGTATTTCTTTTGAAATATATATGTATTTTTTCATTCTACTCCATAATTCTTTGATGGTTTTTTTATTGATTACTAGCTGTGTACCCGCGGCTGCGGGTTCGTATATTTTTCACTGCGTATAATATAGTTCGTAATGTTTTTATACGGAACCGTGATTATTTTCCAAAAAAAAAATTGTTACTAACATTAATATGTCGAGTACCCATAAAAATAAGACAATAGGAAGACAGTAGTAAAACAATGGAAAGTTGGCGTAAACGCCAGGTAAGTGCTCAAGGGGTTAAGCAAAGGTATTTCTGACAAATTCAAATATCTGCCAGTAAAACTGTGCATTGAATCGTATTTTATTCACAATTTCATAAGTTTTAATTTTTTTACGAGGAGCCCTAATTATTTTCAAATAACAAAAGTAATCTTAAATTATGCGGAGTAACTACAGCTATCTCCCAAAATAAGTCCCATAAAAATCGGTAGAGCCGTTCCGGAGATTACCCGGAACAATCAGACAGACGGAGAAAAAATTTAAAAATTATATCTTTCATATAGGTATCGTATATACGTTCACATCCATTTAGAAAAAAAAAAACATTTTTACATTACAGACACTTCAGTTTCCTTTATTAGTAAAGATACAGATATGTCGGGCACAATTTGTTGGCCAGCTTTCGACCTCAAACTCTCAACTAAGATTACCTATAGTCAAATTTCTAGGCGAACTAGGCTAAAACTAATATTAACAATTAAACTAAATTAACCCCCACATCATAACATACAATTAAATGTTAATATCGGTACAATATACAGTAATACCCCGCTTCACGCGAGGGATACGTTCCGAAGAAAATCGCGTTAACTGAAATTCGCGTATATCGAGGTTTATGATTAAACATAGTCAAAATTTCATACAAATGATTTTAATCAATCACTTAAATTCTAAGAACACTTTATGCAATATACACTCTTATTTTTTTTACGGAAAAATACATCTATTGTCTTTACATTACGTTTATACGCACTCTTTCGCGTAATGCGAGGCATTTGAGCGCGAAATTTGACATTCGCGTTATAGTGAAACCGCGCGTAACGGGGGTCGCGCTAAGCGGGGTATTACTGTACTGCATAACAATATTAAATTATAATTACTTTGTAATTAGTACTAATTAAATGTTAAAATAACAGACTGCATTACACTAAATGTACTGTTAAGTAATATAGAATTTAAAAAAATAAAAATACATCATCATAGAATTTCTTAACAATATTTCAGAAACTCAAGTGGTTTATCTAAATATGATATGACGGTGACGTAATAAATATTTGTAATCTAGTAATGAAGTGACATTATCGGACTTTATTTAGAACAGACTTACCATTCTCTATATTTCCTATACAGGTTTAGCGTTTGACCAAGATGGTAAACAAACCAACAGATCTATTCCCTCTATAATTTATGTAAAATTCATAACATCATTTACTGATTGATTCGAATGGAAAGAATCCACTCCTGGACATAAATCTCCATCGGAATTTGCGATATTGGGGAATTGCCATAATCGCAACGCTTGGCAGGAAGATTGGCGATCGCATTGAGGTGTTTTTGCTACTCAGAGGATGGCATCGCCTAGTTTTATCCCTTAGTCACTTTTTACGACACCCACAGGAAGGTATGGGGTAGTACTATTTTTAGCCGGCACCACGCCAAGCATATTTTATTACATTTATGTAAAAAAAAAATTACACATAGAATATCTATAATAACAAATAAAATTGAAATGTCTGTTTGTAATGTCAATTTTTTTTTTAATATAAATATATACGAATGTACCAAAAATACAATTTTTAAATTTTTTGTTTGTCTGTCTATCGGTCCGTTTGTTCCAGATAAACTTCGGAACGGCTGGACGGATTTTGACGGAATTTTTTTTGGTCGATAGCTGAAGTTACTCTGAGTAGCTTGGGTACTTTTAATTTTGAAGAATAATTACGAGTTCCGCATAAAAAAATTAAAACTCATAAATAATTGAATAAAATCTGATTAAATGCACAGTTTTGCGGGCAAAGTCCTTGAATTTATGAGAAAATATATATACTTTATCTCAATACTAAAGGATTTTTAGGAAATGAATTAGGGTTCCTTATAAAAAATTTAAAACGCAGTGAAGAACATAAGAAACACGGGCGCATCTGCGGGCACACAGCTAGTTAAGTTATAACTTCAAAAATATACATTCTCAAATTTCATGATTCACATCCATCCATCCAATTGAAAGACACCCGCAGCTGGACATAAGTCTATTTCAAATATTTCCACAATCGTGACTTTCAACAGTTTATCATTCCACCTAGTGAGGGGCCTACCTACGCTGCATCTTCTGGTATGCGGCAGCCAGGCGAGAACTCTTAAATCCTATTGGGCATTGGTTCTACAAGCAATATGCCCAGCCCTAAGGCTGCAAGTATAGCAATTCTTCGGGCATTGTCGATTCAAATTTGGATATTCTTTATTCAATGTAGACTCTGATAAGATGCCTTTGAATGTCAAAACACAACCACCTGTTTGGAAAACAGCCCAGTCATCGAGAAGAACTTTAAAAGAAACTCAATCTGGTTTTTTTATATGTTTATTTTACATGTTTTCAATATTTTGATATGTTACTTTGGTTTTTCTGCGGATCTCCTCATTTCTACTTCAATCATGCAGTGGTTCGAGCATAGCTCTCTCCATTGCTATTCACATAGTTAGTGCTTATTTAATTTCATAAATTTCCTAATGTAAAATAAGAATACAAAAATATTTAAAGTTCTTCACAATATTATAAAAGGCAAAAAGAAGAAAGATCTACAAGATCCAGCTAATTTAATATACATATAATAATCTATGTCTTTAAAAAAAACACTCACTGTATTAATTAGATCTTAAGTAAACTTAATCTTAATTTTAATTAAATTAAACTTAATCTTAATCTTGTCTTAAGTAAACTGTAAAAAAGCATACTGAAGAACACTTTTCTCTTAATTTAATTAATTATTTTCCTCATAACTTCTTTTACATATTACTCATAAGTTATTAAGATGTATCCTAATCTAAAAAAATTATACTAAAAGTACACCCACATTTTTCAAAAATCATATAAATTAATTTTATATTTCTAAAGATTTAAAGCATCCGAAAAAAACATGGCAGGGAAAAAATATTGCCTTTTTTATGCTTTATATACTTTGACGTACAGATATACCGAATTCATGACCCAGTTTGAACTAATGTAAAAAAAAAATAGATTAAATATAGTTGATTATTTATTTATTTAAAAAAAAAATCTACAGTCAGTTCTAAACTAATTACATATAAACTCTTACATATAATAAACAATAATAAGCAAGCCAAAAATTATTTATAAATGTACATAATATAGAAAGAATAATTAACAAAACATTTTGTAAAAAAATCTATTATTCAGTAAGTCATTGTAACTATAAATTTAATTTATATGATAATAAGTTTTTATCATTCTTGTCGAAATCTTAAACAATAGATATTATATATCAGTGTTATCTATTTTTAAAAAATATATTGTTCTGTTTGAAAAAAAAAATTATAAATATAAAATCGAAGATATTAAAGAACTGATTAGAAAATAAACAGATAACAGAAATTACTTACCAGCGAAAAAGAAGAAAAAGTGGGCTTTGATAGGTAACAAACCTCTATCGATTTTTAACTTCATTGTTATTAATTTTTAGCACTTATACGAAATAAAATTTTATTCTAAAAAAATGACGATCACCTCATTATGAAAACATATTCAAATAGGAGCAGCCTAGGTTAACGACCTTTATAAATACGCGACACCGTACGCTTTCTAATCTCGTTATGCATAAAATTGAAATTACTCGAGGCTAAATATATTTATAACATTTTTATTTACACAACATACCAACTGTCAAAACAAAAACGATTGACACAAAATAGGGATGCTCATAAAATAGTAACAATGAATAAAAAATCAACTAAATACTGTCTCATGTGAAAAGTAAATGTTTTAATTTTGGAATAGAAAAGTACTCTACAAATTTAATTAATATCAATCTATGTGAATAATACTTTAATATTGTGTTCGAATGTAATTTCATTTTGAATCAATAAAATCATTGTCGTCAAGTAATAATTTTTTTCAATTTGTATACACATCTATGAGGTAAACATAATTTTAATTTACTGTTAGTATATCATGGGTTTATACAAAGTTCTTTATTAGGTTTACTATTTTTTTATTTTTTTTAAATTATAAACACTGTCCTCACAAAATGATGGTCTGGGTAAGGAGTTCTTGGCGCGATTTTGGGTAGCATGTAGCATTGCTTGTTTAATTCATTAACTCGTATTATATGCCTGTATATAATGTATTGTTGGTGGGGTTTTTTACGTGACATAGTTTGGTTATGGTGCATAAGTATGTTGCAAATAATGACACGGAGCGTTATTTCTAAGACCTTACAACAATTCTAAATATTTTAATTTGTAAACTACAAGACTTTGACATATTTTTCACTAATTTAGTATCTGCTAGAAGGGATGTGATCTTTTATTGTTTGTTATCATAAGCTCCTTTTACATTTTTTGGTGAAACAAGTCACAAGTAAAGTTGAGACACATGAGTTCACATGTGTATTTTCTATAAAATATATTATTTATTCATGAAAATCTGTAATTGGCTAATTCATTTACGTTCTTAGTTCTATGTTGTTTTTTTCATGAAAATTTTCCGTGTAAATAAAATAAACAAACTCGTTTGGGTTACTTTAACAAATGACCACTACTTTTTTGGACTATTGAAGATGACTAAAATAAGACTATAAATTAGTAAAAGTGGGCCTAAAGAACTCGTATTCAGGGCGGTAATAAATCATTTCAAAAATCTTTTTAACAAAATGCGCATTAGAGTTTTTGGCGGGATCTCAGTCTGACATGTAGCAATTGTTTTCTTTAATTCATTAAATTTGTGTACTTGACTCTATATCATGTAATCTTGGTGGCGTTTTGTGTGAAATAGTTTAGTTATTGTGTTCAAGTTAAGTTTATTATAGAAGACAACGCGTAGCATACATTCTGAGGTGCCGACAAAGCTCCATGGAAAGTTTGAGCAGGATAGGCCACCGTTCTGTTGGAGCTTGGTAACGCTGATACAAGATTGAAAATCTTACCTACATGACATTGGCACAAATTGTGTGTACACACAGATTGCCATTAACTAAGAAGAAGAAGAAGAAATGCGCATTACTGCGACGGCTCATATAAGTACCGCGTCAATTCGAATTCATTCGACTTCTTTTATAACAAGCTGTTCCCGCGGCTCTTCGCGCGTAACTATCATATTTTCTACAATTGTTCATTCCGTAATACACTTTTTAAATATTAATTGAGAAAATTTGGACCCTTTTTTATTTTATTAGTTGGAACAAACTGACGTACCTGCAGACAAATAATTTAAAATATTTAAATTGTATCCTAAACTAATAAATAAATTTGAAGTACCTGTTTGCAAAAAACAAAATTTACCACAACTATATGCCCATGAATGTGTATATGGTATCTGTAATAAAATACAATTCTAAATAAATTGTCTGTTTGATCCGCCAAACTCCGGAACGGATGGTTTGATTTTGACGGGACTTTTTCTGGCAGATAGCTGAAGTTAGGCTGGTTTAATTCGAAATTATTTCAACAACAATTGGGATTCTGAGTAAAAAAAAAATTTGGATAGATTTCAATGGACTGCAGTCCACCAAAACATTATTTTCCAATGTTTATTTAAAAACTATATCACGCAGTGAAAAACATATGAAACGCGGGCAGAGCTGCGGGCACACAGCTAGTCTACTAATAAACCTTCTAACTTTGAGTTGGATACAACTATAAAAAAAAAACATATTGAATAAAACCAGATCGAGTTTCGTTGCCGGTTTCTACTCTATAACTGGACTGTTGTTCCGAACCGGTGATAGTATCGCCTTATCAGGGCCTAAATTAAATAAAGAATTTTTGATTTGATTGATTGATTTTCTTCAATTTTATATATTTGCATAGATAAACCTTAATATCGATGGAAGAAAAAATATCATTGTTAAACGGAAGCGTCGTGTTAGCGTTTTGAATTTGAAAATCTGTTTACACTCACCTGTAGTCTTGATTTTCTTGTTAAGATCTAGTACCTCTATCTAGACTTAGTGTGTTTACTATCTTAACCCCAACATCGGTTAACGTGACGTGAGATTGTAGTTAAAGATTATATAGGTATTATAAAACATAACATGAATTATTAAATAAATCAACAAAACAGAGTATCGACATTTTTTATTACATTATAACTAGGTTTTATTAACACTATGTACACAAATGTATAATATTTAAAATAAAAAGAACCAGCCAGCCGACAGTAGTGAATGCTTTGGAATAACTGTTTTTTTTTTAAATTATTTAAATGTCATAAATTGTTAATTGAAAAATGCTAATTAATCAATTTGTTATTTTGCCAAAAATTCTTGGCTTACAGCCTGCTCAAAGTCAACTAGTCCTCGCGAAGGTGTTGGGACGAGCCGCTCTGTAAACTAGTACGGAACAATCTTTATAATACGTCAACTAGTGTTGCAAAGCGTGCTCGTCTACTAGCCGGCTCAGGAGTGGAAGTCATGCCTCTGGCTAAAGTATTACCATCCCCGAATATTAGCACTAAATCAGAAAACTCCAAATTGAGTCTGACCGTCTACCTACGTTTAGGGGTATCGCGATTGTCTCCACATTGCTACCATTGTGGTATTATTGTCGGCTCGCTCAGGCATCACGGTCTGGATTGTAAAGATCGCAGGTCGTAATTCGCGTCACGCCACCCTCAATGACGTTTTACGTCGGGCTTTTGCCAGTGTTAATGTACCAGTCAGCTTAGAACTTATTGGTTTAGTGCGTGATGATAGCAAAAGACCCGATGGGATTACGCCTAAGCATTGATGGCATGATGAAGCTGGGATGGTCTTTGGTATGGAATGCTACTTGCGTCGATAATTTACATCGTCACACATCATCGAGTTACCTCTTTGAAGGCCGGAAGCAGTAACTACATCAGCAGAGGATCTTAAGCGGCGTAAACATACTGCCCTTGGTGAGGGTTACATATTTGTCCCGTTTGGGGTCGAGACTCTGGGTCCGTGGAGTCTGAGTGCTCATAGTCTTTTCAAGGATCTCGTGAGTTATCGTATAAGTATTGGCATCAAACGTGGCAATGTAGCCAGCCCTCTGGGAACCTTCCGATCTGGCGGCGAACTGGACAGCATTAATTATTTATAGTTTATTAGGTAATAGTAATAATTAGGTACTATTATTTAGTTTTGTGTTATTTAATTATAATATATATTATATGCTTAATGTACTTTTTTATTTGAACAAATACTTTTAAATTTAAATTATTAACATAACCTAATATTTAACATATAACATTTATCTGGTTTTTACATCCATCAGCACTTCGAGAAATAGTCATTTTCAAACACTTTATTTATCGAAACATACGACAGTTTCTGTGAGTATACATTTTATTACATATATCTGAGCGCTTTAGCCACCTTATACCTCACATACTGCTATTATTTTAATGGCTGACGTCGTAGCATTTATAACGCGAATCTGAGAGAGAGAGAAATGTTACCTTATAAATTACCAAGAATTTAATAAAGTACCTACTTCATTTCTTTCCTTTCTGGTTCGATACGAGTGACCTGAATCCAGCATAGAAAGGAGAATATTTCTTAATCTTCTTTCGAGGTTTCGTCCAACCTAACCTTCCACGTAATATCGTTGTCATTACAAAGTTCGCTTTTAAATAATCGATAATCTCTTCATTACTGCTATCAAGTGCGGGTAACGTTGACCCGTGTCGATTCGCAATCGAAAAAACTTCATGCAATTTTTCAACATCCACACGCCTCACACAGTCCAGGACGAGCTTCAATATCGTATTGTAACCGTATATGATGGCTAATTTGATGAAATATTGTTTCTTAATAAAATCTATGAATCGATCCACGTTATTTGAGGTTACTTTGTCAGTTATACTTGTTAATAACATGACTGCAAAGTTTTTCATGCCGTAATATACAGCAATATCTAATGTGGAATAAACGTACTGTACTGAGGATTTAGAAGCCAAATATAAATTAGAGTCGTCACGGATATTTAGCACGTGTGGGAATTGACTCAATAATCTATCCACGACGAAGTCTTTCAAATTTATATTCGAAATAACGTCCATCAGTTTCGGATCGTAATTTAACTTACGATCGAAAATCTCCAGAATCCCCGTCGAACACATCGGCATAATGACATATACTATAAATTCCCATGTTTTTGTCTGTTTCTCATAAGAAACGGTTTGCAGTAAATCTGTAACGTACTCGACGGCTAAATATTCAGCGAATGTCAAGTGAACGAATTTAGGAACACCATTTATAACGTATTCTATAAGACCGGTTTTCTCTTCGCCGTTTTCAATCCTTCTAATTGTTTGTTGAATTTCATTAATTTCTCTAATATCAAGAATCTTATTAGCTGCATTCTTAAATATAGAATAGAATGCTAATTGCTTATGTTTAGTTACAAACTCAACGCGTTCTCTCTCATATGTTAACATTAAATCTGGATTTTGTAGGTCCATATGATTTTTCTCTTCGAAACGTATCTTCTTCAGTTTAGTTTCGAGAAAATTTTCATAGAACGCAAAAGTGTTTGTATCTAAATCCCATTGATGTGGTAAATTAATGTTTACTGAACTTTTGATTTGAGTTTCAAAGTAACTTACTGCTATGTGCATGTGAAGGGGTGTTCTTGCTAAATTCATTGCTTCTTCGGAAACATGATTCCACGACGCTAATAATTCTGAAGCTTTCATCCAGCGTATATTTGAATTCCATTTCTTTTTAAAACAATATTTTGTCCTCCGATATAGGTGTATTACTTATTTCACTCTGGATGTATGTGATCGCTGCACAATATAAGCTGTGTAATGGAGCACTAGTTGATTTTATCAATACAATTTCATTAGCGTCTTTATGAAGATCGCTAAACTGTATCATGTATTCGAAAAGACTATCTATACTTTGAAACTGTTGATAATTAAGATCCTTTAGATTCAAATTTATTCTTAAATATTTTTCAACGAAAAAGTTTTGCTCGACATCTGTAAATGGGTTTAGACTATAGGAAATACCGAATTCGTTTTCTAATGTTTTTTTAATGTCGTTGTAAGGTCGACTCGTGATCCACATGTGTTGTTTGCCTTCTGAATTATCTGGTGAAGTGTTATCTGATTTTGGAAACGTTTTAACAGATAAGCATTTCAATAAATCTAAAACATTATTTTTATAATGCGGACAAATTTCATCGAAACCGTCAAAAATTAACATCGTATTTCCTTTGTTATAACAATTTATGAATACTTCCAGTTCGAATATACTTAAATAGTCTAATTCATCAAAATAATTGGCTGATAATATTCCATTAGTAACTGCAACATCGAAATTTATTTTACTATTATAAATCTTTTGCGTCATAGAATGTTTGTTTATTACTGTTTTACACAGAAATCGAAGTGCTTCCAATAGATCAATATTTAGTTTCTTCTCTTGTAATTTATTAAAATCTGATGAATAGTCCAATAAATTAATCCGTTCGATCCATAATCGTGGATTCTTTTTCTTCGTTTCTACAGACAGATGTGTTAGTAATGTCGATTTGCCCATACCGGGTGCCGCCATCAATAAAACAGTATTTTTTATATCTTCAAGAGTTTTTATTTTAATCGGTTCATCTTGAACCCGTAAGGATAAACAGCATTCATCTTCACTAGATGAAGATTCTGATAGCATATTTTCATTACTTGTTTTAGATATTTTTGAACGGTATAAACATCTTTGCACGTAATAATCTTTGATCTGTTCATAGTTTGAAGAGGTGAGATTTTTTCCTATCTCAATAGTTTCATTATTGCTAATTGCATTTAATATGTCTGTCGTTATCAAATGTTGAGATTCTGTATCTATTAGCGTTTCAAAATTAACTTCCATTCCTTGGAAGAGTAATTTCTTTTTTAAAATTTTTTCTTGACTAGACAATGTTAGATCTTGTAAATTATTTTTTTCGTCTCTTACTTTGACGTACTCTTTAATTCTTATTAAAGACTTATTCATTCTATTATCAATATAATTATCGTTTATAACTATTACAAATCTTTTCGTTAAAGATGGATTTAAAAAAATCATTTAAATGGACAACTTCATTCGATATTTGATCATAAATTATTATTATAATTTCTGTATCATTTTTCTCAAGTTCTTTTAATAATATAATATTGTCTTGTAGTGAGAGACGAGATGCATAATTGAAATCTATAAATATATAATTCGTGTGCTTGTAATATTGATATAATTTTATTACTGTCAGCGTTTTGTTTTGAGTTTCTACAACAGTGATACCAGCACACGTATCTAAATCTAGTGATCGAATAGCTTGCTCGTTAAACTCAATAAAAAGTTTTTTAATTTCATTCACGTAAATGGAGTTTAATATACTCAACATTGTATTGGTTGTTAAGTCATTTAAAATTGTATCAAATATCTGAATGTTTTTCGTTATGTAATGCGTTTTCGTTGTCTCTAACAACCACCATTTTTGTATTTCATCATGAATTTTTAAAAATACAGCATCTGACTGTACTTGTGAAAACGAATAATTTGAATTTTGTTTAATGGAATTATAATATTCTGTCAAATCGTACTTAGCGTAGCCTTCTATTTCATGTTCTTTAGCTTGTCGTGTGTAAAACCATAGGTTATTTAAAAAATCCTTTGCTAAACTATTGTCGTATTCATCTGGTTCAAATTTTACTCTATGCATATCAACGGTATTAAATTGGAATGCATATGTATCTAAATCTTTTATTTTATCTTTTAATTTATTAAAAATTATTTTAGCATTTTCTGCCAGACGTTCAGCAAAAGTATTAAATCTAAACATACTAGTATCTTCATCAAAAACTAACAAGTTGCCAATTAATGAAGGATCTATTTTATCTTTACTACTTATAGTAATGTTTTTGTCTCCATAACTCTGAGATATTAATTTTTCTAATTTTAACGCAACGTTATTCAAAAGATTATCTGCATCTAACCCGCTTACTTTAAGATCAACATTTCCAAAGGTTAATGGAAGTTTAAAATTAATTGAACTTAGTTTCTCTTTGACTGCTATTTGAAAAGCTTCATTAAAAGTAGTATGTGATATAGTTATCTCGTGTAATTCTTTACTTTTCTTATGCAATATATCAAGTCGATTATTTTTTAAATCATAACTTGTTGGAACGGTCTGCAATAATTTACTAATGCTGTTAGGTGATGGTTGTAGCAAAGCCATCTCGACAACCTTTATCAGATTCTCTTCGCTAATATTAGTTTTTAAAACGGATTCTTTAAAAAATGTTTCTCTTAACACGATCAGCATTTCGTTGTTACTCGATAAAAACTCTCCACGAACGATCCGATGCGTGCGTCATCGTCAATTATTTCAGAAACAGCGATTACTTTAGTTACCAAAACAACATGATAACCGCTAATATGTTTATCACATAGCATGTTCTTGTATTTATTTCCCTGTGTGAATTGGTACAATTTTTTCCCTATATGTTTCATACGATCCAGCATTAAAATCTTCGTTAATAATTTAATATCCCCTTCATCATATTTGTACTGGAAGATATCATGATTTTCTCCAGTATTTATTATTTCTTTAACTGTCTTTTCAACCGCGTGCTGATTTAAAATTTTCTTATGTGTCATTTCATCTTCAGCTGTAGTGTAAATTACAAAGTGACATTTCAAATCCTCATATCTACCTTGAAACAGACAGTCTCTGTTGGTCGATTCAAAATTTTGTCTAATATTCAAATAGCTACTGAAATATTTAGATAAACTGTAATTACCTACCGATGCCCATAAATCTTTCACCATTACCTTTCCCTTAATAACATGTTTCGCTTGCAAAAACACAACTGATTCTTTATTATTCTCTCTATATCTTAAACATATATCATCCAATGCTCCGATACCTTGAACGCTTGTTCCTAAATAAAACCGATCAATTCTTCGATTTAATAATAGTCGTATAAGAATTATACTGAGTAGTTTTGTTTCGTATAGTTCTCCTTTGATCCCAGATGTACCTGGTCGCTTTTGGTATACTGACAATTCATCATTTTCATCGGTTTTCTTTATAGTTACATTACTTACTATATCGATGTGTTTAGATTGTTGTAATAATTTTTTATCGTATTTTTGTATTAACTCAATGATTAATCGAGACGTTTCTGTGTTCATATCTTTTGCGACATCTAAAGCGTTTTTACCTTCATTATTTTTTAATGTTATATCTGCTGCTTTTTCAAGAAGCAGTTTTACTAGAATTGGATCTTCTTTCTTAACGGCAATGTGTAACGGTGTATTATTAGAGTAGTTTGCAAAACTTTCATTCACGTTAGCACCTTCGTTTAGACATTTTATGATTTTTTTAATTTTCTCTTCAGGAGTTACATTACTAACTAACGCAATGAATAATTTCGCATTATTTATCAAGGCATCTTCAATCGAAGACATTATAACATTAGTATTAACAGAATTAACCACCGGGTGTGCGTGTAAAACTTTTTCAAGATCATTTACCGTTATTCGTTGAACAGATGAATTTAAGCTGCACTTTATGATTATGAAATTTCGTATGGAGTCCAAGCAGGAAAATCAAGAGGATTTGTCCGATCCTATATGGTAATAAACTTAGTTTCTTCTTATTGCTGTATTATGGCACGTTGGTTTGTTTCCTGAAATAGATAATAATAATAGGTTTCTGACGTAATCTATAAATAGCTGTAACTTCGGTGGTGTTTTGTAAAATACAATCTGGTTAATGCACAAGCGTATTGGAAATAATAATATTTATTTTCGTGTTGAAACCAAAGTAATTTCCTAACAGTAGTAACTTAACACTCTCAAGTTTGAAGTTCTGTTAGTAATATCTGTGGTCCAGTAATACAACTTGAGAGACAGTAGCTTTAAATCAGCCATACTCAACCTACGGCCCGCCAAAGTTTTCTTGTGACCCATCTAGCATAAACAAACATAAACAATAGCATAAATTATTGACCAGTTTTAAATTTCGCACATTTTTGTTATATATGTATATATTTTATTTAACTGAATTTTATAAAATTGAATTCCACGCGGAGGGAGCAACGGCGACAGCTAGTCTATACTAATAAATAAAATTTAAGTGTCTATTTTTAATTTCAAAACATATTTTTTTACTAAATAGATTAGCGTACCAATAATAAAAATACAATTTTTAAAATTTTTGTCTGTCTGTTTGTTCCTGGTGATCTCCGGAACGGCTGGGCCGATTTTGACGGGACTTTTTTGGGTAAATAGCTGAAACTACTCCTGGTAATTTGGCTACTTTAATTTTTCGAAAATAATTAGGGTTCAGCGTAAAGAAAATAAAACTCATGAAATTTTGAATAAAGTCCGATTAAATATTCAGTTATACGGACAAGTGCTTGAATTTATGTGAATTAAATTTATTTTATCTTAGTACAAAAAAGAAATTAGGAAAACAATTAGGGACCCGTATAGAAAAGACGTATTAAGATGCAGTATTAAGTAATATATGAAACGCGAGCGTAGCCGCGGACACACAAGTAGTATAAAAATGAATTATGTAAAATACAAACAACTTTCGTTTGTCCTCTTTACGTAAATTAAAATTATTACCATCAGTCATTTTTATATACCTAATTTATTTATTAAAAAAAAACAAAAGAGTTAAAACAAATTTTTTTTACTCACCCGTGCGTATATAGTATATATTATTCTTTCATCAGAAACGAAATGGTTCTTCTGCTTATATATTTTATGGTGTTGGCGATTTTTTTTTTACGTTCACACTAAAATTTATTGTTGCTCTACAGTTGTAGATAAGCTATCAATTAATACGATTAAGTTTCGCTTCGAAGTTTCGACAGTTTTACGATTCCCTCTGTGTTACTATCAGAATTAAAATTATTCCTTCAGATTATTACATGCACGTTGAATGCAAATCATAATCGTTTGGAATTTGTTTTAACGGTTTTCACACATTAAAATAACCGTTTACATTGATAACTTTTGAATAATGAACTCAGACACTATTGCGTATGAAGATACAACTGTAACAATCCATTCAGTTGTGATGAATAATCATTTAGAGCCAATGATATTTGTGTTTGTCACATTTTTCGTACGTTATCCATAGCGTACAGGAAAACGGCCGGATTGGGCAATTAGTTGAAATAGCAAAAGCTATGGGTCCCGCTTCTTATATTTGTGAGATAACAGTAAATTACCAGTAAATATCCATATTGAGTTCGATGTATGACGTCATACTTTAATTTCATGAGTTTACTTTTTTTTTAACTGCCTCGGTAGCGCAGTTGTATTACATACGACTGCCGTTCTGAGGTCTCGGGTTCGATCCCCGGGTCGGGTCAAGTGATATTGGGTTTTTTCTACTCAGTATCATCCCGGAGTTTGGAATTTGTGCCCGATATGGCGACAGGCTCGCCCCCTGTCACATCTGGGACGGAACTAAGCTCGGCGAAATGTGGGTGGGTTGTAGTTCGCTACTTCACCTCTGCCTAACCCTTCGGGGATAACAGGCGTGAGCATATGTATGTATGTATGTAATTTTTTTAAAGCAAAAGTACTTTAAGTTGTGCGGAGTAACTTCAGTTATCTACATAAAAAAAGGCCCGTCAAAATCGGTCTCGCCGTGGCGGGATAAACAGACAGACAGACAGACCAAATTTTTATAAATTGTATTTTTGCGTACAGGTATCGTATATACATTCATATGTATTCAGTAAAAAAAGGTTATTTTAATATTACAAACAGATATTTCAATTTTATTTATTTGCATAGAAGAACAGATATTAATTTTTTTTTTTAATGGTCAGGATCTACTTTTTGAAGAAACAATAAAACTCAAGTATCAAACCAGAGTTTTTTTTTGACCTAGCTAATGCTGTTGACCGGAAGGGCCTTTACAGCTAAATTTATTGAAATATTTTATATATCTTCATATATGATAATACACGTGGTACTTGTGCGTAGGTTATAATTCGTGTTCTGTATTATCAAACAACGAACGGGTTCTCGAATGGCAACCACGCACCGGAAGACGTAGCGTGGGTGTGCGCCCTCCACTAGGTGAACCGACGACCTGGTGAAGGTCTCGAGAATCCGCTGGATGCGGGTGACGCAAGACCGGTCGTCGTGGAGATATTTGGGTGAGACTTGCCAAAATTTGGCCGCCTGCATCCGACGGCGGGAACGGCGGCTTCGCGGTGGCGTGGGAGCTGGCACGCATACTGAACCGGTTGATAGGGAAAGATCCTATTTTCGCACGTGATTTGATCATCGGGATCGGTCAGAGCGTTACGCGGTCTCCGAAATGGTTTCGGAGCTAACGGGTCGGGGGAGTACGCGACGGCTTTCGCTATGAGCGGATTCGAGTGTGTCTCTGCGCAGTCGAAAAAGGCGCGACACTGGGACTTGATTACGGAATGGATGGATGGTAGGTTGAGGTCTGTGTGCAAGTCCACATTCCTCTCTTACCACCGGGCACCTACGGCTCTCCTGGTGAAGCGGTTCTGAACCACTTGGAAGGAGGCCAGATCTGTGTAAGCGAAGGCAGGGGCGCAATAGGTGAGAATGGGCCTAACTACAGTTTTATATAGAGTATCCGGTCTTTCCATCTCTGCTTTAAAGTCACGGGTATGAAGGAAGTTTACGAACTTAGTAGGCCTATTATGAAGAATTTAATAATCAATGTTTGTCACAAATTTATACAAGGATTGTTATTCTCTCTCAGAAGAAATTAGTTTTCTTTATTGGTAAAAATTCTTTTCAAATTTAGTTTTGATTTTAAATTACTGTACTTTAATTTTCGCACTCCTAAAGTGTTTTGACCCAATGCCCGCGGGTCTAAATGTAAAGCGGTTAACACACGGACGTACCGGACCGCGGACATGGTACGGCGGCCGGTCGAGGTTTCTTAATATGCTTCTATCTTCCACTTTGATGGTTTTGCTACGACTCTCCCGAATGAGCGCAATAAGCGCTTGCTCGAAAAGTTTAGTGAAGTTATTAAGAGGATATCCTAGCGGCATTTATTCCATATAAAAGTAGTCCGCAGTTTCCTCCCTGAATAATAGCATTATGGTGAAAAAAATTATACCAAATATATATATATCCACCACCGCCACTCCCGGACGTTTTGATCTGATCCATAAATTAGTTATTGTAGAAACTATCCTTTGAAAATTAAAAATAATGCTCGATTTTTACCATCACTTTCAGACGATCGTCAAACAAATTCGATGAATTAAATTTTAAAAAAGCAAACCGTACAGTCCGTAGCCAAAGTCTTTATTATTCTATAACTGAAAGAAAATAAAAAATCGGTTCAGTTTCGGAGGAGGAAACAGGATACTACGAAGTGATGTTTTCGTCTATTTTGCATACGGTAAAATCAGCCCGCGCTGCAGTTGCCCCTTTCGTGTTTATACTTCTTTCTTTGGGGCGCAGCGCGATAGCAATAGATTTGTTTAATACCTACTTTTCCGACCGCATGTCCTCTTAAAGGCCTTTCGATCAACAGTGTTTAGTTTATTCGGTTATTTTGCAGTTTACTTAAAGTAGTAAACAACACAGATAGACTTCTTCAGAGTTATCACAAAACTCCTTGAAAAGTCGTGACAAAACACTACATTCTTCCCTTTAATGTTTACTTCTTTAAAAACAATAAAAAAATTCTATAACCCCTTGAGCACTACCCTGGCGTTTAAGCTAGCTTTCCATTGTTTTCCTATTGACACATTTTTATGGGTAATGGACATAATTAAGTGTGAAAAATGTAATCTTTTAATATCTTGGCTTCGAGGATTCATAATAGACTCCGATTAGACACGATTTTTCTACAAAACCCACCATTAATCTGGACAATAAGAAAGAAATACACTTTTTATGGAACAAGTAAAAAAAAAAGAATAAAAATCGTATGAACTTTATTAAATCTATCTAATCGTAATAATTTCAAAAGAGTACATTTGTGTCGTTCATTTTCGAAAAGGGTCAAATTCATAGTGGGTTACTTTCGTAAAAGTTACTAATTTATTACTATATAAGATAAAAAATAAACATTATGTTGTTTATACATAACTCGATTTCAGATTATGGATAACCAAACTTTCGCTAAATGGGTACTTTGTTTTGATTTTAAATTTAAAAATAAATTACGAAATAAAAAATATAAACTAGAAAAATATATTAATATTACACAGAACACAATCTCTATAATTAATTAATCTAATTTATTAATGAATTTATCACTATGAATTTAAATCCTTTTTTTCAAACAAAACGGACAGATTTAATTAACCACACAAAATTACAATTAATTTTTAAATTATAAATTTTAACAGTCAATATTAATTTTAACCTTCGAGATTTATGATATTTAAGCAACACCCAACAAGGCTGTTTGGATAGAAGATACGTCCCTGAGATTGAAAAAAAAAACCTAATAAATACATCGCTATACTGTTATATGCCGATGAATTTTTGGCGGCACCTTAGTCTGTCATATAGCAGCTGTTATCTTTAATTCAATAACAAGTGTTACTAGATCCAATATTGCGTGATTTTCATGGGGTTTTACGTAATATAATTTGGTTATTGGGAAACAAGTGAAGTAATTTAAAAATATTGGTAAAAAGCATTTATTCTGAGGTGATACGAGAATCCATGGAACATTCTAGAGGGATTTCCAACGTCTTGCTACGGTGTTTATACAAGTTTGAACTTCACAATAAGCGGTATGGACAAACGTCTTTTTAGCCTGTCCCATCGGACGAATATTTCTAAAACTACTTTAACACTTTTTAACAGTGTTTAGTTTGTTACGAATTTGCTATTTATTTTTCATTCATTATATTGAATTTTTGAACCTATATTATGTAATTATGATAAGAATATACGTTACAACAGACCACCTGCCTGATTCAAACGACAATTCGGATGCAATTTTTGATGTCGGGAAGCAATTTTAACCGTTACCACGCTCGGTGTCTGCCATAACCCGGGCGCAGGGTCTTTGAGAACGTTGGCGCCTCGAGCTACGCATCTTTGTAGGTATCGCGACATGCACGCACTATAGGTAAAGTCGCCTATGGATGTATTGAAAATAATATGAAACATTCTGATATCCCGCGTAATTTCTCTGAAGCGTTTGTACTATGAAAATTTGGAAAAATTGGATATAATTTTAAAGATGTAATTAGTATTGTTTACTAACACACTCATCATCTCCCTACCCTTTTCCCATTTTTATTTGGGGTCGGCGCAACATGTCTTCCTCTTCCATTCCTCTCTATTTGTTGTCATCTCCGCATTCTCCTCCTTTCCTAAGCATATCATCTTCCACACAGTCCATCCATCTTTTCTTTGGTCTTCCCCTTCCCATGTAACCGTCCACATTCATATGCAATACCTTTCTTACAACATCCTCTTTCCTCCCGCGCATCACATGTCCATACCAGGACAAACGACCGCCTCTTAACTTGTCTGTTATTGGCGCCACTTTCAAACTTCCTCTAATATATTCATTCCTAATCCTGTCCATTCTTGTTCCCCCACACGGCACACATCCATCTCAACATTCGCATCTCAGCTGCATGTAATCTTCATTCTTCTATGTTCACTCACACACTATTGCCATTATTTATAAAAAATAAGTATTTACAAAATAAATATCGGCACTAACTACATAAAATCAGAGCATAATAATAAAACAAATGAAAAAGAAAAGGTAAACTGTCAATGAAATAACTTTTTGATACGATTCAAAATAATATAATTCGAGTCGAAGATAAATCGATGGACCTAAAAGCATAACAAAAAAAAATTGTACATTGTATTAATCATCTAATGAAGACAATTTCTGATTTAGTATAAGTCCACGGAGCTGTAAAGTGTAAGATCACACGTTTCTTTAAAGACTAAAATTACCCGAAAATACGGAAAGTTTAGAATTACGTCACCATTAGAGTGATCGTTAATTACATAACTCTATCACAGACTTAACTACTTTGACTTTAGACTTTAACTCGAGATCTGTTATTGGCAAAGTACACTTCTTTGACTAGATTTAACATTTTCCCAATTCATTATTTAATTTATTCTACCACGCATCGCACTTTTATAACGACGATATTTCGCAACGCACGTTAGTCCGCCAGCCAAACGACTCGAAGGCCAATCGGAAAAACGAAATCTCCCGAAATATCGGGTAATTTTAAACGATAAACTGTAAAATGTAATTTAATTTCTTATGTATTCGAAAAACAGTCAGTTGAAAATGATAGAAAAAAGAAATTTTATTCAGAATCATTGAATAGTGTTGCTATTTCATCTAAAGAGTGAGGTCAGGTCGTCAAAAAAAAAATAGGCTCATCAGGTAAATAATATTTTCCAGTATTCTTTGTTATAATATATTAGCAAACCCAAGCATGGCTTAGAATAATAAGGCCCAAAAACGCGGTTAAAAGCCGCCAATAATTAATTACACCGGCCCACAAAAAAAAAAAAGAAAAGTGGTCTATACTTTTGACCGGACCTACCTATCTTTATGTATTTCGACGCTTCGTATCCGAATCTGAAGTCAGTTTTGTCCACCCTCAAAATTTTAATTGAATTATTTTTTTATAGTAATGAATTTAACCAAATTCAATCATTTTTTTTACAACTATATGTGCAATTTTCCGTATTAACTTAATTTTTTGAGGGCTAACAGCGTGCCAAATAAATTTTAAATATATATTTATTTAAAAATTATTAAAATTTAAAACTAATAAATAATTACAAGACTGGAAAACCTGACCAAAATCTGACAAACAAATTTAAAATTTATACTCCGCAAATCAAATAACATAATATTTTATTTTGATTAAAAAAATGATTTCCATCACATCATTTTTTTTTTAATTTTCAGATCTTTTTTTTGCTACTTAATTAGATTTTTAAAGATATATTAGCGGATAGGCTCAAGATTTAAATTCAACGGATCTAACTACATAAAAATCATGATTGATCCATTGATCTAGCTCTATAGAATTTATTTTATCACAATAACTGCCATTATTTTCCAAAACTTGCAGGGATTTTTTTTGCAATTTACTTAGATTTTAAATGGCTTATGGTTGAATAAACTTCAGAAACGACCAAAATACATAAAAATCATAATTGGTCTATTGTTCCACAAATTTTTTTTTTTACCAAAACTACAATTTTTTTTGCTTTTTTTCCCTCAAAATTTTGAGGGTGTTTGGGCAAAACTGACTTCAGATTAGGATACGTCAAAATACAGACCACTTTTTTTGTATGCAGATTATCCACAGGTTATCTCATAATATCGTAGCAACACTGTTCACTCTTCTTGTAATTTTTCTATTGTCAGAAAGAGAAAGGTATTTTTGCCAAGAAAATCTTATGTCGATAATAAAAAAGGAAAATTAGAACAGAGCAGTTTTAATTTGCAAAGAAGATAATGTATGAAATGAACTGATCATTAAAATAAGAAAGCAAAGGTAATTAGAATGATAAGTGGAATAGCTAATATGTTTCGACTTTGATCCATTGATTTAAATTTAAACCCTAACCCTGATGCTTTAAGCATAGTAAAATATATAAAAAGTCAATGCAGTACACCAAAGAAAAAAAACAAAAGACTTTATAATTATATGCACTAACCTTCATTAATTTATTTTAGTACAAATTCAAAATATATTAACACTACACTACAGAATGAATCGAACCCAACAGATGAATCAAACTGAACTGATTAATTAAGTCCAATAGATGAATCAAATCCAAGTGATGAATCAAATCCATCAAATGAATCAAATCCAATGGGTAAATTAAATGGTACAAATGTATCTAAGCTAATCAATACACCGAATCTAATGGCAAAACAAATGCAATTGATGAATCAAATCCAATGGGTGAACAAAATCCAATGCGTTTACAATAATTATTAAAGGTAACTATGCCTAATTACATAACATTAATCAGATCTCAACGAATTGGGAAAATTTACGATAAACTGACCAAACAAAAATTAACAAGCTCATGCAACAATGTGTCGATTTTTGTCATAAAAATTTAGTCAATCAATATTATTATTTAATCATCAAGTAACGTTCGTATATGCATATTATTGCGTGAGCTAATCTATACCTATGTTTATTGCAAACCTTAATATAAACGTATTATACATGATTTTTTTATTTTAATACATTTTAATTATTAACAATTTTTGATACATATATTAGAAATAATTACATCCACCACCTACACTTGAAAGCACTTGAAGAAATAATGTAAATATATTAGAGAAACTATCAATCTACCCAATTTATGTTGGATCTGTGTTGTCTTGTTTATGTCAATTGTCGATATAATCCCAATGAGAATTCATAGATCTGTAAAAAAAAAACAACGCAAGATTACAAAGATTTTTTAACACACATATATAAACATACACAGTATCATGATTTTCAGGTGACACATTCATCATTTGACACACTCAGGCGACGGCCAAGCCGAGGTTCGTACCATTTTGGTAACCCATGTGCTAGTCACCTTTTGCGGCTGAGTGCCTTCAGCACTCGCCCCCAAAGCCACGGTGAAGCTGTAAAGGCCCTTCCGGTCAACAGTGCTAGTTAGGTTAAAGAAAAAAAACGCTTTTTCTCCCTTGGGGGAGGGGGGTGGGAGCGAGAGCGGGACACACGTCCTTCCACTTTCATTAAGGCTTTCACACATACTCGTCGGTTATGGTTACTTTGTACCTGGCCTTTTAAGACGTGCTCCATTTGCTCGAGATACGTTTGCCTAGGTCGACCCTTACCCCTGGGGGTGTTTTGTCGGCCTCCGGTGATGCGGGCACCGTTTCTCGCGGGTCTTGCCTTAAGGGCGAAGGTTGGGTGAGGAGTGGTTGGTGGTGGCCTCTCTCCGCCACGCCTTGCTTATGCAAGATGGGATGGGGAAGGGTGCACAACACCGAAGAGGAAGTGAGGAGTTGAGGGGGCGAGAGGTAGTTATAGCTGCTGGAGGTAATTACCTCTCTCCCTCTCGGATGGTGAATGCCTCATTAAGAGGCGGGCGAAGAGGTGGGGGGGACATTCTCCTCCCCATCCCCATTGGGCCATTGCACGGACGAGGCCCGGTGGGTTCGCCGCAGGGGGTGACGCGGTGAATGCGAAAGCCACCCCGTGTCGCCCCCATCCCAAATGCGGCGGACGGCCCCGGGGAGTTTTTAGTAGGTATTTCTGGGCGCTTCACGCCCGGGCGAGTCCCACACTGGTGCGGAGACGTCCCTCCGCACCCCCTTACCCATTGCATTGGGGGACTCTTCGGTCTCACTAATGCAATGGGTAATAGTAGTGCGTAAATGCATTTCAACCGTAAAAAAAAAAAAAAAGGTCGACCCTTACCCTTGGGATGAGGACTTGGCGGAGGTGCGCTACGGCCGTAGTAATATGGAGTACATCAGCCCGGTCCTTCGGGTGTAGGTGAATGTGTATGCAAATACTATGCGGACACGGTTGTTCCGTATGCTATATACTTAAGATAGCTAGGAGGGAGCCGACAATGGCCTGCCACCATGGTGGTGCTGCAGAAGACACCGTGCAGCATACTTAGGCTGAGTCTGCTGCGTGGGTCAAGCACCGTCGCAGTGTGTTGGCCGAAATGGGACTGGACCTCTCGTTGCCGAGCGTGGTGAGCCTCGCTCAGCAACGATATAGTCCAGAACGCTGTGGCCTCCTTCTATATGTAAGTCTTGTTGCAGAAGGAAGCCATAAAGGGAACCGGAGGTGGATCCTTTATGGGATCCTCTTCGCTTAAAAAGTACGAGTTATAGCACGATGCGTCCGCACCCTCCCGCCGCCCTAAGCCCTCTGCCTGCTCCACATAGCCTCTCCCCTCCAAGTCCTTATCCGTATATAAGGAACAGAGGAGGAGAGGGGCTGGATCTATCAATTGGTTTGGCGGCCAGAGTATTGCATTGCAAAAATTAAATACTGTATAAAAAAAAAATATCGCTCGGAATAATAGTTATATACTTTTTCAAATAGTTTATTCATAATCAAAACATATAATAAGCTGCGTAAGTATACATTTTATTATTTATCCCTCAGTGCTATCAGTTAAACGGCGTCTTATATTTGACATACTGTAGCATGTTGATGACTGACGTCATAGCATCGGTAACGCGAATCTATAAGTTTTTCCCTTACAGAAAAAGGCTTAAAGCAGCTAAAGAAGTTTTAATTTCAAAAAAATATTTAAATCTATTGTTCTAAATTAAATAATTAATAGTAATCAAAACTGACGTGTGGTGCCGGCTAATAGTACCACCCCATATCGTTCCTGTGGGTGTCGTAAAAGACGACTAAGTGATAAACCAGGGGATGGGCAGCAGCATCCTCTGAGAAACAAAATACCTACTCCGATTACCAAACCGCTCGCCAAACGTGGTAATTATGTCAATTCCCCCCTTTTTGGAAACAACATATGTCTAGCAGTGGACGTCTTTCAGTTGTAACAATCAATCAAAACTTACAAGCAATCACAAAGCCGTCTTCCTACAGTTTGGGCAAGTCTCGTTCTCTTGCAGCCAAGGAAGGATGCAATCTGTATGGAAGTTATGAGTGCATGGCAACGACATCAATTGCTGGTTTCTAAGCATCACGTCGAAGCAGATCGAGCATTCCTCCAGTGACCAGGACCGTTCACGGCTGAAATTAATTAAGTAACATTCGGTAAGTAAAAATAATAGTCGACTTCACTGAACAAATGTTGGACATTTAAAAGTAAGAATGTGGGTATCTATCTGCACTGTTTACAAACCATATCGCAAAACAATACAAGCAATATACACTCATATAGGAATAGGCATAAAGTTATAACTTCATGTGCAGCCAGAAAGTGACTGAAAAGGCGCGTTTGGCTGTGCATCGAGGAGTCCTGGTCTCTACACTTAGGTATGGTAGTGAATGCTGGGTTTGGCAGAAGAAGCATGAAAGTAAGATTAACGCAGTGGAAATGAGAAGTCTGAGAAGTACAGCTGGAGTGAAGACGATTGACAAAGTCAGGAATAGTATAATAAGGGAACGCTGTGGTGTGGTAGAGGATGTGGTGACCAAAATAGAGAAAGGTATGCTTAGTTGGTTTGGGCATGTAGAGGAGGATGGATGAGAGAAGATTAACGAAATTAATTCATAAGGCGAGGGTGAATGGGCAAGTCGGTAAGGGTCGACCTATGCGAATGTATCTAGACCAAATCAATCATGTCTTAAATAAAGGCCAAGTAAAAAGTACCCATAACCGACGAGCATGTATGAAAGCGCTCATGAAAGTAGAGGAAGCGAAAGAGGTATGCCAAGATCATAGCAAGTGGAAGGACGTAATCTCTGCCTACCCCCACGGGAGAAAGGCGTGATGATATGTATGTATGTATGTATAATTTGAAAATTAAATGAGTGTATGTGCATACATGTGTGTTTATGTTTGAGTAACAAGTGATGTGTTATGGCATATGAGAGAGTATGGCTATGCTCTAAGATAATCTTTAAATCAAGAAGCAAACCTTACTTGACTTGAGTCCTAATTAAAACAAATTTCATTCGATTCGGCGCTGTTTCTTACACTTGAAATTGACACTAGCGCATGATCATACTGTGGGTCAAATTGATAAAACTTCTGCGGAGTTATTCTTTAGGATTGAAAACCACCATTCACCATTTAGTTTGACAGTTCTGATTTGAGTATTTCGATCGAAAATAAATGTCAAAATACACTATACGCTATTTTGGTGTTTTTTATTACAATATCAAATGAAGAACCAATTATTAATTTTTTTTTCAATATTGAAGGGTTAAAGTTAATAACTTATAGCGTAATGTTACAGACTTGGCATATTTAAATTATTCTAACATCAGTCATTTAAAAAATATTATAATCAACATAATCCAAACGTAGATTAATAATATTTTATTATGACGTTATTAACCTGATACACTTAAGATGCTAATACGATTTGATCATAATACAATGTTATTTTCGTTTCGGTTTGGTTCAAGAGTACGTTTCTAAATCAAATTCTGTTCAAATGTGAGTCTGTTGAATCAAAAATAAAATCAAATTTGAATAACCTTCAGGAGTAAGGTATTATACATAGTAAACAATGTTCTCACCATGAATCTATAATTCAAGAATTGTGTTTCTATCAAACACTTCATTTTAGCTCTGAAACCTGATCATTTACAGTTAACTACAAATTAGATTTATAGTTGCTGTGACATCAATGAATTGTGATTAATTAATAGAATGTGTCAACTACCCAATCCATAAAACTGTACTAAATAAATGATTGTGTTGCATAAGAGAAAGATAGACATTGGTTAATCTAAAAACAAAACAATGATCAAAATGAAAAAAAATGAAAAACAATATTGTTAATTGTTGAAAATTCAACCTATTAAAACCAAACACGTTAAATCACACAGTAATCTACAATCCAAACTGATAAAACTAATTACATAAAAACCAAAGAAATTAAAAGAAAAGTCCTTACAATTGCTGATCTTTGAGTGGATTTACATGGTCATTGGATCTTCTGCAAAATTATTTAAAAAAATATATGATTTTTATACAAAAATTTTTGAGTTAAAATAAGTATGCCATTCCTAATATATTCATAGAATTCAAATAATAGTCATATTCTAGCCAAGTTTCTTTTTCTTTTTATATCAATCTATAATTAGCTAATACGTCAGTAATAAAATGATTTCCTGATTAATAATAAGTAAAAAAAACATACCTAATCTAATGAGATAAAATGGAATTACAATGCTTAAAACAGTTATTTCAGAGTTATATATGAACTTACAAGGGAACGGGGCTTTCAGTCATCCATCCTGAGGTAGTGGCTCCTTCGGAGTCAGGGTTTTCGGGCCGTTTATTGAAATAATAGTACAGCGCAGCACCAACACCCACGCTCAATGCTGCGGCTGCTAACCCGAGCCCGCGACTTGGGCATCCCGTTTTCTGCTTATCTTCTTCACGGACACTCATTGTTTTTCAAATTTATATAGTATTTAATAATTGCGTTTCAATTTTTTAGTTACGCTTTAACAATTTAGCTTGTTTAGACTTTTGACATTAAATGACAGATAAAATTTCAAAGTAGTTCTTATTTTTAATTGCAATATGTATACAAACAGTTTGTGCCGGTGTCATGTGGGTATTACTAATCTTCCAAGAACTTACTTGGAACGAGAGTTTAAACAAAGAAATGCCATTTTGTTTAGGCTTTGTATTATGTAATTTTATTATTTGTGTCTGGTATGAAGTATTCTTAACGTTAGACTTGAGTGCATGGTCTAGATACTTTTGCCTTAAAAAAAACAAATACCCCGATAAAGATTATGTACACAACATTGGCAGAAGTGTGTATCAGACTAATAATAAGTGTGTGTGTATTATAAATCTCGGGGTGCGAATTTGGTCCCACCTCCACGTGGTGCACCCTGGGCAATGATCGACAGTGTTATCTTAGGATTACTGCTGATCGTTGGCGAGGAGGACCAACCCAATCCAAGGTGTTAAGTGAACCGTGCCGAGGGATGCGTGGCTGGGGGGGAGCCCAGTCGTGAACGGTACCTCTCTGATACCGGAGCACCTCAGAGAGTAATTTTTGCTCTTCCACCGACATGCGGGGCTCTGTCGGTGGTGACCTGTTATTTCCCTAGCTTATCGTGGGAACAGTATGAATGAAAACATCATACCCTTGAATTTTAATTCCCTCGTTGACGCCCTAGAGAAATCTAGTGACGTCAGTTCTTCTGGGACGGGGGGGGGAGGTAACATCTCTCCAACGCCCAGACTAAGTACCTTAAAAGCCCAGAGGATAGATCCTAAGGCGGAAGTTGCTTCGGCGACCTCAGCGCCCACGGAGACTGACTCTGAGGTAAGTAAAGGTAAAACAGTTGCGGTTACAGGCGGTCCTGTTTCCTCTACCTTTACAGCCTCTGGGCTGGAAGGGTCAGCGCCCCTGGCGCAGCATATCCTTCCAAAGCCTTTAGGTAGAGGAGGTTACAGAGGAGGCAGGACTAGGAAGACAGGCGGAATCCAACCTCGAGGTGGACTTACTAGTCCCCAGACAGGCAGGACGACCACCGGTCGGAAACCTTTACGCAAAAAACAATAGCACACATCGGTGGTCATGCGAGGTTCCTCCAGGTTAACCTCCATCATGCTGTTGCAGCAACGGCGGTACTGGAGAAATGCTTCTCAGGGGGCATTGTGGACCTCGCTCTTATACAAGAACCCTGGGTGCGCAATAATACAATCATGGGATTGAAAACCGCAGGGAGTGTTTTTGCACACAACTGCGGGACTAAGCCCAGAGCTGGTATAGTTTTTAGCAAAAGAACTAACTTTCTACCTGTTCCAGAGCTTTGTTCAGATGACCTGGTTGCAGCGTACATTAATCTTGACGGGTGGAAGGGCTCCAAACTATTAGTTTGTTCAGCCTATCTACCTGGAGAGAACAGTAATCCCTCAGAAGAGCTTATGCGGATTGTGGACTATGCGAAGAAACACAACGCTGAGCTGCTGGTGGGGTGTGACGCCAATGCTCACCATACTACTTGGGGTAGCAGTGACGTTAACGCAAGAGGAGAGTTACTTTTTGATTTTATTACAACTAGTAACCTAACTATTTTAAACAAAGGATGTAAACCAACCTTTGTTACACGTTCTAGACAAGAAGTCTTAGACATAACATTCGCCACTAACAATGTAGCTAGGCATATTATAAACTGGTGTGTAAGTGACGAAAACTCTATGTCTGATCACAGGCATATTAATTTCGAGCTCTTATTTTCAATAAAGAGTCAGAATGTTCTATATAGGGATCCTAGGAATACCTCATGGGATACCTATAGGGATACCCTAAGGTCTAACCTGGAAACGCTCCCTAAAAATATTAAGACAATTGAGAGTCTAGAGTTGGCAACTAATGCTCTCACGGCATCTATTACTGATGCTTATGAGCAGAGTTGCCCTCTAAAACAAAAGACCTCAATAAGACAAGTTCCCTGGTGGAACTCTAAGCTAAAAAAGCTTAGGGAAAAAACTAGGCGGCTTTTCAATAGGGCCAAAAACACAAAGGAGTGGGAGACATACCAACTGGCCCTAACCAAATACAATAAAGAAATTAGGAAAGCGAAGCGGGCTTCCTGGAGAAAGTTCTGTGAGGAAATCAATGATACGCCTCATGGAGCAAGAATTCACAGGGTGCTCGCTAAGGACAAACCTAAACAAATAGGACTCCTTAAAAAACAAGATGGGACCTTCACTTACAGTGAAAAGGAAACCATGGAGCTCCTTACGTCAGTTCATTTCCCAGGTTCTGAGAGACTTATTTCTAGAAGACTGCCCTCCTCAATAAGGCCTCAATTAGAGGACTGGCGTAGAGCGGCAAGCTTTATAAGACCACAGAGTGTGAAATGGGCTATAAAGTCATTCAAACCATATAAAACAGGTGGAGAGGATGGAATTCAGCCTGTGCTATTACAGCGAGGTCTTGACATCCTCACACCTGTAATTATTAAGATTTTCAGGGCAAGCCTTGCTTGGGGATATATACCTGAACTATGGAGAAAAGTACGATTACTTTTTATACCCAAGGCCGGTAAAAAGGATTACGCTATGCCAAAGTCCTTTAGACCAATAAGCCTTACATCTTTTCTTCTGAAAACTATGGAGAAGATAATTGATAGAAATATTAGGGAAGTGGTACTAACCACAAACCCTATAAGTTCTAAACAACATGCCTATAGCAGAGGAAGATCCACTGAGACTGCCCTGCTCTATCTTGTAGATAGAGTGGAGAAGGCATTAGAAGATAAGGAAATTGCACTATGTGCATTTTTAGATATTGAGGGCGCTTTTGATAGCACACCCATTAGAACACTAGTTCATGGGTTAAGTGTTAAAAAGGTAGATTCAACCACTATAAAGTGGATTGAATCAATGCTCTCAAACCGTATAGTTAAATTATCATTGCATGGCACTAATCATGAGGTGGTAACCACAAGAGGTTGTCCACAAGGAGGCGTTTTATCGCCCCTATTGTGGACCCTAACAGTGGACCAACTCCTGCATAAGATGGAGGAATTAAGGATTGACGCCCAGGGCTACGCTGATGACCTGGTGGTAGTTGTCCGAGGTTTCTCTCAAAGTACAATTTCGTACCTTATGCAGAAAGCACTAAGTGTCATTGACAAATGGTGCAAGGACAATGAACTGAGAATCAATGCAGACAAAACTGTCCTAGTACCATTTACTAAGAAAAGGCGTCTTGACCAATTGGTACAACCTTCACTAAATGGCAAGACAATAAACTTCTCACCAGAGGTCAAATACTTGGGTGTTATTCTCGACCAGAAACTGACCTGGAATAGCCAAATTGGATATATAATTCAAAAGGCTAAAATTGCAATGGGGATCTGTAGTCGAATGGCCGGAAAGCGCTGGGGTTTACATCCCAGGCTAACCATATGGCTTTATACGGCAGTTGTCAGACCCATAATAACATACGCCTGTGTGGTTTGGTCCAAAAAGGCACAACAGCAGTCTGTTTGTACCCGATTAGCTTCAGTACAAAGAATAGCTTCTATCTTAGTGACAGGAGCCATGTCGACAGCCCCTGGAGCGGCTCTGGATGCTCTGTTAAATCTGACGCCCCTACATCTACATGTAGAGAAGGTGGCGAGGTTGACGATGCACAGAATGTACGCCCTCGGGAGGAGACAATGGATATCCCAGTCCATGAGATCTTTCTTAGACTCAGTGATAGAAACACCAATTTTAGGGATGATATCAGATATGATGATTCCTGAAACTAATCTTAAAAAATTGTATGATGTCGAAATCCCTCTACGGGACTCCTGGTTAAAACAGTGAGATAACGTGGAAGGAAGGCAGCTTACTGTGGTTTACCGACGGGTCCAAAATAGGACTTAACGTAGGCTGTGGAATATATGGAGAGCGACCTAAGTTTAGTCAAACAACTAATCTTGGTAGTTTTGCCTCCATTTTCCAGGCAGAGGTATACGGGATTCTAGAATGTTCCTGTATAAATCTGCAGAAAGCCTACGTGAACCATACAATATATATCCATTCGGATAGTCAAGCCGCTCTCTTGGCGCTGGCTTCGGACGTAGTTGAGTCGAAGCTAGTTGCAAATTGTGTGGCAATGCTAAACAGCCTGGGTAAGAATAACAGGCTGATTTTAAGATGGGTCCCAGGCCATGCAGGAGTTCCCGGCAATGAAGCTGCGGATGCGCTTGCAAGAGCAGGGGCTATGGAAACACAAATTGGGCCTGAACCATTTTGTGGCATTCCAAAAAGCCTAGTTCGACTGACCTTAAGGGACCAATATACCTATAAGGCTATAGAATTCTGGAATAAATTGCCAGGACAAATTCATTCCAAAGAGCTCATCAGAGCATTCACTCAGCGCAAAGCTGAAGAAGCCCTGATGCTCAGTAGGAATCAGCTACGAGTATTAGTGAGAGCACTAACTGGGCACTGTTGTTTGGGCAAGCATATGCACAACATCGGTGTCCAGAACACAAGAGAGTGCAGGTTCTGCGAAATAGCAGACGAAACACCAAAGCACATCTTGTGTGAATGTGATCCATTAATACCCATACGTAACCGAATTCTGGGTAAGCATGTGTTGCTTCCGGAGGAGGTACAGACGCTCTCTGCCAAAAAGATACTACAGTATATTCAGGTTGTAGGTCTAGGCAGTGAGCTTTAGCAATATAGGGGCGATCACAATAGATCTGACTAGGTCGCAGTGATACAGGACTGTTTAAGCCTGCATAGCCCCTTTTCGAATAATAATAATAATAATATAAATCTCAAATTGCCTTTAACCAAGAAGAAGATTACAGAACGTGATATCTTCTTTTCTTTTGCAAATATATAGAATAGATAGTTTGTGTAATAAAATTAATACATCACGAAAATTATTTTTTTAATACAACAAAATGAAAAATAATACGTATAACAATTTATCACTGTAAAGTAAAAAATTGCAATTTTACAAGTATTTGAAATATCTATTAAAATCACAGTACGTTTATATCGAGCCTAGAAAGATTTTAATTTAACTAAATTGTTCTATAAAACATAGACCTAGTATAGACAAGACTCACGGTGCTCGTTAAAAGACGTTACAAAAAAAGGAGTTGCAAAAGTATGCATGAAATAGTGTTGTTATAACTAATCATAAATGTTATGGATGGTATATATTCTGATTAGTGGTGTAACTATAGGGTGGTAAAGCTGACAAAATCACACGGGCTGCGGTCCGATGGGGCCTCGGCCAGCGAGCACAGAAGAATCCTAATATTTTTAAAATTATTCAATAAAAAATTTAAATACATTTAAAGTTAGACAAGACTAAATATTTAAACGCTTCAGTGATTACTTTAGTGATTTATTAAAATCAAATTACAATGTAACGATTTGTATTGGTGCCACAACCAATGACTTTGGCACGGGCCTCAGATGGTTAAGTTACGCTACTGATTCTGCTATAATAATATATTACTGGATAGATTCAAGCTCACTATTTATTACCATAATAAAATGATTTCAAAAGATATAAAACATACTCTACTAAAAGTAAAAAGATAATGTAAAAAATAGTGTCAAAGAATATTAAATACCTTCTAGAAATTGGTGGATCAAAATACTACAAATTACAGCTTCAAAAATATTTAGGAGAAATTGAAGGCACGTGGAACGTTATAAAGAAGTATGTAATTTAATTATTATAAATTTAAATAATTTATAAAATACAACTTATTGCTAATTAATTTACACTGTATTAAAAAAAAATATGGGTTGTTCAAGGTCTCGTCTCTAATTATTCCTTCAAAATAGACCATAAATAAGGCTGAACACTGAAACCAAAATATATTTTTAACAAGAAATAAATATCTTATAAGCGACTTAATTTTATCCTAGAGAGATAACTCCTATACTAAAATATGACGTCAAGCTTAACGTACTTTGTGCAAGTTCTATACTCCTTTTTCAGGGGAAGAGATAGAGCATCTTAATCACCACCAAAAACTTTAAACACCTAGATTTCCAACATTTTCTTGACGAATTTGTTATTTTTAATAAATGAATCATCAGTAAATTATTCTATTCCAAACCAAACAAAACAATAAAAATACAACTTTGCATAATTCTATACAAACTATATTAAGGGTGCAGATATGAAAAAAAATTTGGTTTGAATTCCATCCTGAATAAAAATTGTCTTTATTTGTATTAATAATTCATAATAACTTATCCACTAAACATCTATGAATCTAATCATCGACTATCGATGTTCATGACGTCATCATTTTGTCAAACACTAGCGTAAACAAATATTCTTTTATTTACATCCAAATATCTTCCAAGTCTATATAAAGCAGTAAAATATTACAATAAATCAATATAGAAAGATAAAATTTCTAACTCAAATCAGTTTTGCGATATAATATTAAACATATGGGAACTAACAATGTAATCAAACCTGTCTTAATTACCCGTGAAATAAGTATTTATTTATTAACATTATTACGTTGTGTAATTTCACATTCAGTCACTGAACAAAACACAAATAATATTTTTACAGGTTTGTCGAAGATTATTAACTATTTAAAAAAAAATCTCCAACAGAATTGACAGCGGTCTTAGGGGGTTATAGCAAGAATAGAAATCATTCGATTCGCTATCTCTTTTTACCTTAGGCAATATATATTTAATTATGACTTCTCACTCCCATGCTCTGTTCGTCCAGGACCTCCAGAATGAGTTTTTGAAATTTCCCCATAACAGATAAAAAAATTCCCCAAAATGATACTATTTTACCCAAATAATTAAACTAAAAGTATCGTTGTTTTATCATCTATATCGATCATGAATACATCTTGTTAAAGCCCAACGTTGCATTATTTTTCAAATTTTCAGGGATCTAATGGAATGATGGCCAATTGTTAGAACTCTTTAGGCCATTATTAACATTACAAAGTTCACGCTTTGTGTTATTATTTTCACCTAGCTGAGCCCGCGGCTTCCCCTGCGTGAAATTCAGAACATTTTATACATATATTCTCTCTCATGATTAATAATATATGAAGTTTCACACTTCTTATTTCAAAAATGACAAAATAACCCATTTAAGAAGGATTGCCTGGATGAAATCGCTAGCAGCAATAAGGACACTCTTTGTACTCTATATGCAATATATACATGCACTTATATATTGTATAATATACCTTCAACTGGTGTACAATAAAAAAAAATTAAATTTCCACCAAGATTACATAATATTTATTGAGTTATTATTATTTATATATCTTCATTTTATTTATTTACTTCAATTCATTAAGATAACCCTAAAGTTTTTTATTAGCTTATTCATGTCAACTGTCAGTATATCTTATGTATAAGCTCTGCTAATGTAGTAACATGAGTTTTAATGGATTCATTGAGGAGGCCGTCTAAGGAAGAACATTTAAAATTTGAACATTTGGAACGTCGAGAAAGAATAGAATTTGAATGTCATTATGAAAAAGAAAAGGATAAGGTCATAATCAAAATTTCAAGTGATAATATTACAAGATATAATAAATAGATATAACACCGTGCAGTGGGAGAGGATGTGAGATAATGGATAACGGTCACTCCGTTATCTTTACAAAAAAAATTACATAATAAAAAGTAATGTAATAAGACACACTCTGGGTGATGAAGAACAAGCGACACTCTACGGCCATTTATAATCAAATAATCATGGACAAATCAGGTATAAGTATTGCAGTGCTATATGTGAAGAGTTTCTTTGCCGGACAGGTATATTATTATTTTTATTTAATTTTGATATTTATTGTATGTAAAGGAGAACCTTCGGTTTTCATATTTTACACTGTGTTCATATTTTCATTTCGTTTTTAATTTATATTCGTTAGTCAAAATTTTAATTTAATTGCCCTCGCGACATATTTTAGATTTATTCATACGATACATTATTGGCAGAACAGAAATGCATAGTAATATTAGAAATATTTTAGAAAGCTATGATATGATTTAGGGGAACAAAAGTACAATTATGATAGCGTACTCAAAAAATAATTTCAATTACCTAAATATATCAATACAAAAAATACATTTTAATAAAAATATAGTCATTTTAAGTTTATTTATTACGTAAATATAGTAATTTATTATTGCAAAAACATTATAAATAACATAGTATTGTAAATGTATATAACCATGAGACACGTACTATTAATATTGTTTTAATCTTAACATTTTATTCTCATTTATAACGGTGTACAGTAAGAATTATGTTGCTACATTAACAAAATAAACATAAAATACTTTCCCAAATTTCCCTCACATAATTTTCTCTCCAAGGATTTCGTTTCCCCAAATCGTTAACCAAAAAAATATTTTCCCCCAAAATTGTGAAAAATCCCCTAATCTGCAGACTGTGTTCGTCTATTGAGCATAGCCAATATGTATTATGTCTATGCTATAAAATTAATTGCAAATATTAATTTTTTATCATTTGTTGGGGAAAAACTCACAAGTAGGTATAATAGCACGGGAATTATTCTGATGAAAAAGAATTCGCCATGTTCATTAGTTCCTTCATCATTTGACTTTTGTGTACGGTGGGTGTATTTTTTAAAAAGCTGACAATAATTTATTTTCTTTTTTGTATCTATTTACAATTATTTATTCTGTTACCCTGTTTAAATGTTAACTACAATATATCCTTGGCAACAGAATCATACAAATATAGTGGTGTGATTTCATAAAGTGAATGATATATTATGACATAATTATTACACGTAATAGTTATTTTGACGTGTTTCTATTATTGATTTGGAGTTTTAATTGAATATTACACTAGGAATTACGCGTTTAAATAGTATCACAGAAAACAAAGGTAAGTTATAAATCATAATCCATAATATATGTAGGTACTAATTTATTTAATGTCTTTTTTTAAACTTTGCACTTGTGGCTAAAACTTTATTCGAATAGTGATTTTATAAATATAGGAACGTATTTTTTGATATTCGATTGATAAATATTCGAGTATATGTGTTGAGAAATATTTTTCGTTGTTTCGACTGTTTGGTTATTTTTTTCTATCATTAATATCGTTGCACTTTTTCATTGGGATTGAATTCTACCATACTAGCTATGTGCCCGCGTTTCATATAAATTTTCACTGCGTAATATAGTTTTTTTTTCCCCACAAAAACGTACAACGCGCCTGCCAAGCGTGACGATTATGGCCTTGTGATTGAATGGAATATATTGTTTTTTTTTTACGGAACCGTAATTATTTTCCAAAATATGTTTTGGTACTAAACATTAAACAAAGATTCTCACAAATTCAAATATCTGCCAGTAAAACTGTACATTGAATCGGATTTTAATAACAATTTCATGAGTTTTTTCATTTTTTTAGACGGAACACTATTTTGGAAAAATAAAATTAACCTAAAGTTACGCGGAGTAACATCAGCTATCTGCATAAAAATAATTTCGCCAAAATCGGTCCAGCCGTTCTGTAGATTAGCCGAAACAAACAGACAGACAGAAATTTTAAAGATTGTTCTTTGGGTATAGTAACAGTTTATACATTCATATGAATTTAGTAATAAAAAAAAATATTATTTTGATATTAAAAACAGACAATTTTCTTTACAGACAGACAGACAGTATTATACTGCAATATGTCCTCACATTTTAGTGGTTCGTAGTAATTCTCTACGAATAATCGTTTTGCGGGAAAGGGATAGGATACATGGCCGTAGCCAGGGGTAGGCATTGTGAGGCAACCCCCTATCTTCATATGCTAAGGCCCTTTTTTTTTTTTTTTTTTTTTTTGACGGGGGTTATGCATTTACGCACTACCCTTATCTATTGTACTTAGGGGATCAAAGTCCCCCAGTACACTAGATTCCCCCAGTACACTAGATTCCCCCAGTACACTAGATTCCCCCAGTACACTAGATTCCCCCAGTACACTAGATTCCCCCAGTACACTAGATTCCCCCAGTACAATAGATTCCCCCAGTACACTAGATTCCCCCAGTACACTAGATTCCCCCAGTACACTAGATTCCCCCAGTACACTAGATTTCATATGCTAAGGCCCTACCTTAACAAAATACTATCATTAAATCTGAAGCAATTCTGCCCTGCCTGCAACCGTATCTCACTATACGTATTAGGTACCTATACTTCATTATCCACTTAATTTGTTTTCAATCAATTAAACACAAGTCAAATACCCTGTTCATTCATCCCATCCGGACAGAAACAAGACGTGTTTATAATTTTATAATAGTTAAGTTTTATATTTAAAAAAAAAAACATTTAAAAAAATGGCAGTCACGGGACGGTTCAGCAGTTACGAGTACGCTCCGGTTTCCCCTCTGGCAGGTGCACAAGACGTGAGGGGTTTTCTTCTTTTCTATTCTTGTTTTCGATCCTTCCTTCTGGTCCTTCAGGTATCCCTCTCCTTCCTACGTCTTGTCGACTAAGACAAGACGAGTGAAGGAGAGGAACCTACTTTCCTTAAAGCAGTGGCGGGTTTCTTTATCCCTTTCTCTTTGCCCGCCACTGCTCTGTCCAATTCTTCCCTTTTCTTTCTATGGGGGGGCGGGAAGTATGTCCCGCCCCCTGGATGTTTGACCAATTGGTCATACCTCTCCTTGAGAGGTGGGCTAAGAGGTATTCTCCTCCATCCCTACCGGGCCATTGCACGGACGAGGCCTGGTGGGTTCGCTGCAGGGGGCGACGCGGTGCTTGCGAAAGCCACCCTGTGTCGCCCCCATCCCAAATGCAGCGGACGGTCCCGGGGGGTTTTAGTGGGTATTTCAGGGCGCTGCACGCCCGGGCGAGTCCCACACTGGCACGGAGTTCGTCCCTCCGTTTCCTACCCATTGCATTGGGGGACTTCGGTCTCACTAATGCAATGGGTAAGGGTAGTGCGTGAATGCATTACCCCCCGTCAAGGTGCACAAGACGTGCTTCAACCTCCACCTGGAGAAGCTCTTGTAGCCGCTGTCAGAGCGATACAGTGACACGGCATGCACTAGCAATCACACGCATCATGCTGCACACACATGCTAGCACACTGCACGCAAAGTACATAGGTTCCGTAAGGGACCTTTGTAACTAAACAGGTTTACTAGCCGTTCGGTTAGTGTGGGTTAAAGTCCACGGAATTTTTGTCACGGGTAGCAGCTCAAGCCGAGGTTCGAGCCATTTTGGTGCCTTTGTGCTGGCTACCGTTCCTTGGCTGAGCACCTTAAGCGCTCGCATCAAAGTTCAAGCATTTAGGGCCTTTTCGGTTAACAGCGTTAGATTTTAAAAAAGATACGAGTCCATTTAATTACCTATAGATCTTTCACATGAATAAATAAAACTTACACATATATTTTTATTTAATTATAATTCAAGCAGTAGGTAATCATTAGCTCAAAATGATAAAGTTATGATACAAAATCATTTGTATAATGCGCTATCTCTTATCTATTATAATAAATAACGTAATACTATCCACATAATCGTTTTCAGATAAGTTGATAATATGAATTATATGGTACTAAATACTGTAAAATGCAACGTCTGTTTTAGTTTAAGAGGATATGCAGTCGGCGACTAATTTGTAAAGTCGGTATTTTAGAAATCTAATAGTGTTGCGCCCAAAGAAAAAACGTTATTAACTCGAAAGAGAACTACCGCTCGGACTGATTTTAACTACGCAAAATAGACGAAAACATCACTTCGTAGTACCCTGTTTCCTTCTGCAAAACTGAATCGATTTTTAATTTTCTTCCAGTTATAGAATAAGAAAGATTGATTATGCCTCCACGTATTGACTTTTTTTTTGTTATTAATCAACATTTTTGGACGAACGGCTGAAAATGATGATAAAAATCGAGCATTTTTTCCATTTTCAAAGGCTTATATAGTTTCTGCAATAACTAATTTATGGGAAAAATCATAACGTACGGGCATGGCGGTGGTGGATATTTATTATTTGGTATAAGAATATTTACCATAATAGTATTATCCAGGGAGGAAACAGGGGTTACGTTTGTATGGAATAGACACCCTTCGTATATCCTTTTAAGCACTCCCTAACTGGTAATACTGGACCGATTGAAATAATTTTGTTTATTTCTAAGTCCCCTTCCGGTAGCGGCTCGAGACATGTTTCGATGACATTTCGATTTATTCACTTGTTGAATATTATGTCTGTTACGTAACTTTGGTATCGTTTTAGATGACGTATTGTAGAATATTCTGTGTTTTTGTCTACGAGGAAACAACTCCTTTGAATTCCTTTAAACAAATGGCAGCCACTTAGTTGGACCATTGAATATTAGTAAAGTTATACGGCCTAAAACTGTCCTATATCACTGCGACCTAGATTGTGACCTATCGTGATTGCCTTTATTTTACAGACATTTTTTTTTACGGGGGGAAATGCATTACAATCTGGATATAGTGTAGGATCTATTTGGCAGATAGCATGTGTATCTCCTCTGGGGGCAGCGCGCGCTTACCCAGAATTCTATGGCCTTATAAGTGTATTCAGGGTCGTAATAGACTATAAAACATATTTACAGATGGAGGCATTGTTGAAGGGTGTGATGCTCGGCGCTATGGCGGTCGCCGCAATGATAACAGTCGCCGTTGAGTTGTGGCAGTACAAAAACGGGCCTCAAACATACGCCACTCATGGCCAGAGACGACGAAGACAAGATTAAATTAAGTAATTTTAATTGATACATGATTTTGGTTAGGAATAATTCATGGCTTGCTTTCTATCTGGTGTAAAAATAGACAAACTGCACTGTATATTCCTGTATCTGCGAGTGGTGTACGTGACGATGGACGTAAGTTCGAAACTTCAAATCCGTCTATCTTATTCATAATGGACATGCATTTACGCACTACCCTTACCTATTATATTAGTGAGACCGAAGTCCCCCAAAACAATAGGTAAAGGGGCACGGAGTGACGAGCTCCGCGCCAGTGTGGGACTCACCCGGGCGTGAAGCGCCCGGAAATACCCACTAAAACCCCCCGGGGCCGTTCGCTGCATTTGGGATGGGAGCGACACGGGGTGGCTTTCGCAAGCACCGCGTCGCCCCCTGCAGCAAACCCGCCAGGAAAAATTGTTTCCCACCCTGGGTTCGAACCTCCGACCTTTCAGTCGTACCGTCTACGTGACACGCGGATTAGTCTACGGGCTAACCACGCTCATTCATAATGGACCTGAGCTTTTCTAGGTAGAGGAAAAACATAAAAGATTGTTTCCGGATTTTGTAATACTATCCCCTCAAGATTAAAAATCTGCCAGCAAACACAAAGTGTTTCGGCAGCATGGCAACGAGGGATAGTGCAAACGTGTAAATGGCTTTTTTTTACTGGGAATAAGCCTAGCGATGTTAACCCATACTATATTCCTTTTTTGTTTCTAAACTAGCTAATGCTGTTGACCGGTAGGGCCTTAACAGCTTCACCGCATCTTTGTGGGCAAGTGCTGAAGGCACTCCGCCGCAAATGTAACTAGCACAAGAGTTCGAAACTCGGCTTAGCCCCTACCTTTTTTTTATTTTTTTTAAACCCCTTATTCTCAAACACAACGCTGTATATGGCTAATCTGTGTTACAAAACAGAAGCGCGAGTTAACTTGTAAGTGGCGCCATCTCTTGTTTATCTATGCACATAATGCACAACCAACCATCTAGGGTCATATTGTTACTAAATATCAAGAGAGATTTTTTTTACACGGTATACGCTCAGTGCTTTGACCACAATCTCACCTGATGTTACGTGACGATGTGGTTCAGGATGAAACACACTAAGCCTAGAGTTACTTGTTCTCAAGTGATGCTGCCGGAACACACCTATTGGTATTCGACGAGAGGTTTTCAAACTTGAGGGTGGTAGCTACCCAGGCGGGCATCATTAGAAAATGCCCTACTACCATGCTACGGTTCTCCCACGATGTTTTCCTTCACCGAAAGCTCAGGCCGGTTTTAGAGTCAAACGGGTGGAGATTGAACCCGCGTCGATTGACGCTGAATCCGGCCACAATGCCCGCTGCACCATCATCGCTTTAAGATTAAATACTATCATCATTATCCTGCTCCCAATTTATTATTTGGAGTCGGCGCAGGTCTTCTTCTGTCAGCCACCATTTCCTCATTCTCCTGTCATATCATCTCTCACACTTCATCCATCTTTTCTTTGGGCGTGTTCTCGCTCTCCATTCCTCAACATTCATAATTATCATTTTCTTCGTTATATGTGTTTCGTCTCTTCTCAAAACATGTCCATACACAACTTGCATGTCCAAGACAAACGATTCCCTTTCAGCTTTTCTATAACTGGCGTAACTTTCAAACTTCCTCTAACATACTCATTCCAGGTCCTATCCATTTTGGTCATACCATACACCCATACCAACATTCGCATCTCTGCTGCACGCAGTCCGTTACTCGTCCATCTTCTTACTAGCCCAACATTCCGATCCGTACAATATGGCAGGTCTTATAACCGACTCTACCTAGATCATGCCTCCTACGGGAGACGGGCGAAGAGGTGGGGTTGAGTAGTGCGTACACTCCCCCATCCCCACTGGGCCATTGCACGACGAGGCCCGGCGGGTTCGCTGCAGGGGGCGACGCGGTGCTTGCGAAAGCCACCCCGTGTCGCCCCCATCCCAAATGCAGCGGACGGCCCCGGGGGTTTTAGTGGGTATTTCCGGGCGACTCTCGCCCGGGTGAGTCCCACACTGCACGGAGCTCGTCACTCCGTGCCCCTTATCTAGTGTTCTGGGGGACTTCGATCCCCTAAGTACAATAGATAAGGGTAGTGCGTAAATGCATTTCCCCCCGTCAAAAAAAAAAAAAAAAAAAAAAGGTCTTATAACCGACGTTGAGATTAAATAGTTAAAAAAAACAGTAGAAACTAATCTTCAATTCATATAAAAATCTTACATTTGTATCTTTTTTTTTTTCTGACATATATTTGTTTTCAGGTAAAGAAATATCAACATTCAGCATAATATGGACGCTTAAAAACTATTAGGCACGCTAGGTGACGGTTTCAAAGCAATATTTTTTTATTAATAACTATTAGGATAGTAAGTAATCTCGTGACATTATTTAGAATAACGATGACGCTCAGGGACGTATCTGCCGCTGTGTAAGTGACTCGTGACCCCCCCAAGTCAAGGGGTCTCGGCACGTTGAGAATATTTTGTCTTATATAAATGCTTGAACGCTTTAACAGTGGCCATCTTGACACAACTTTTTAGGTACTTTTTGTGGCAGCTCAAAATAAATACATGTTTTAAACTTCTCTTTAGTATGCCACCTAAAAGGTGAACAAAATGAAATAATATAGGGTCATGTAACGCATAGATTAAAAAGATAAGAAACTACCGCATGACAAACTGAGTTTCCGCCAAAAAACTTGTCGCAGTTTGATGACCAACTGATCTATAGATTCTTGAACTGTGCTTTGTTTGAACTCGAATAAAGTGCAGTCGCTTTGTCGAGCTCCATTACAAACAATTTGAATAATATTTTGGACAAGTATGTCAGGATATCAGTAAATTAAATCCACACAAAAATTACCAACAACACGCTCTCTTGCTGTTTCACTAAATTCTACACAATAATTTTATAGTTGACGCTAGCGGTGACGCAAACACAACTAGTATTATTAACCTATACTAACGTATCTGAAAGTTAGGAAAATTTAGTGTATGTAAATGTATCAGAATTGAAATTTCTTTGGCAATTTTTAAATATGTAAGAAACAATATTATTAAGGAATAGAACGCGAGAAAGAGACAAATATATGTATGCCCACTTTGTAAATTATTGTAGCTTCTTCAATAACGAATATAACACTAAGAAGACAATAAAATCCAGTCAGAATATGTCTGAAAAGGCACGTTTGGCTGTGAATCGAGGTATGTTAGTCCTTACACTTATGCAAGGTTGTGAATGCTGCGTCTGGCAGAAGAAACATAAATCTAATATTATTGAAGTACAAATGAGAACTCTAAGAAGTACAGTTGGCTTTCTTTTTTCTTTTTTTACACGATTTAGGCTCAGTGATTTGACCACAATCTCACCTGATGTTAAGTGACGGTGTGGTCCAGGATGGTAAACACACTAAGCGTAGATGCTGGTTCAAAAGTGATGCTGTCGGAACACTTATTTGTATTGGTATTTGGCGGCAGGTTTTCGAACTTGCGAACTTAGAAGATGCCCTACCACATGCATGGTCTCCTCAGGATGTTTTTCTTCACCGAAAGCTCAGGCTGATTTTAGAGTTGGATAAGTGGGTTTGAACTCGCTTCCATTAACGCGGAATCCAGCCGCAATATCCACTGCGCCATTATCGCTTCACTGCTCGAGGTAAATTACGGAGTAGTGTGATATAGGATGTAGTGACAAATATAGAGAAAGAGATGCTTAATTGGCTTGGACGTGTAGCGAGGATGGATGTAAGAAGATTGACGAAACAAATTTAAAAGGTGACTGAGAAACTGGTAAGGGCTGTCCTAGGCAAACGTGTCTCGACCAAATCAAGGACGTTCTAAAGAAAGACCGTGGTCAAAAGTACCCGTAACCGAAGAGCATGTATGAAGGTGCTTATGAAAGTAGAAAAGGCGAAAGACGTGTGTCAGGATTGTAGCAAGTGGAAGGATGTGGTCTCCGCCTACCACATATCTACCGTCTATGGCATAGAGGCGTGACGCTATGTATGTATTTAAAACAATAATAATTTCACGCGATTTTAGAAAAGATCCTCGCAGGCCCGTCCAGTACACAGGTACTGTCATCCTCTATAGCACCGAAGTCAGGTACTTAGGAGTCTAATTAGACGACCAACTGAATTTCAAAGCCCACTTAAAGAAAATCAAGCGCCAGACCTCCATGGTGCTAGGCCGTCTCTACCCGCTCTACAACAGCAAGAGCAAAATGGCTCTCCGCCATAAAGTTACCCTGTAAAAGATGGTGATCAGACCCATCATCACGTACTGCGCACCTGTCTTCGGTCACATCACTAGCGAGCAGATGCTAACCTTACAAAGAATTCAGAATCGCTTTATAAGGATAGCTGCAGATGTCTATCGGTTTCAGAGAAATGTGGACTTACACAGAGATCTGAACCTGCCCTCCATTAAGTCCGTTTTTAAAACCCAGTGTCGCGCTTTCTTCGAACGCGCAGAGACACACCCGAACGCACTCATAGTACGAGCCGTCTCGTACACGCCAGTCCGTTCCGCCGACCGAAAGCGGCGACGCCCGCGTAACATATTAACCGACCGCGACGATTGCATCACGCGCGTGAATAGGCGGTTTCCTCATGTTCCTCGTACATTTGCGTGTCAGCGCCCACGCCCGCCGTTCCCGCCGCCGGGGACGAGCGGCTACTTTTGCTCCCGCACACTCCGGGTCCCCCTCAGGCGGCGACCCAAGACGTGCCTCGTTCCCCAACTGGGGAGGCTCTTGACGTCGCCGCCAGCGCGATACAGTGACACTGCCCATGCATTGAGCATTACACGCACAACACAGCACACACACTCCTGCACATAACACGCAGGTACATAGGTCCTGAAAGGAACCCGTTTTTTTTATTAGTAAATAAAAAAAAATGTAGGGATAGCTAGGATACAACTCGCGAGAGAGTTTTGAAAACTCAGGTGACGGCCAAGCCGAGGTTCGTACCGCTTTGGTAGCCCTTGAGCTAGTCACCTTATCGCGGCTGAGTGCCTTCAGCACTCGCCTCCAAAGTTCGGTGAAGCTGTAAAGGCCCTTCCGGTCAACAGCAGAAGCTAGGTCAAAAAAAAAAAAAATTTCGCAGTCAAAAGGTATGGCGTGGTCTTTGATTTTGATCTTTGTCTCTTTCTCACTCACTAGATATGTACTTATATCCGTCCATTAACATTCGTAACCTTGAAATTTTAATTAGAATAAATAAGTTTCACACTTCAGACGTCACTGAAGGCCCCCAAGGCAGACGTAAAATATAAAAGTTAACATTAGTATTTATTATTAACGAAAACAACAGACATATCAGGAGTACACAGTTGGATTTATTTAATAGCTCCCAATTACTTTAAGTTTATTGTAACAGGGCTGGATTTAGGCAAGGACATAAGGGCTTCTGCGACCCAACATAAATGACACTAGCACGATAAATTAAAAAAAATGCTCTTTAATAACACAAACGTTTCCGTGAAAATTAACAGGGCATATGACCCCGCCTGCTACGTCTAATTTAGAAATTATCCATTGGGCCCCAATCTGGTTTACGTGGACCCCCCGGTACTTAAATCCGGCCCTGAAAAAAACTTTGTATTGTTTTATAGTAAGATTCGCTCACTTTTTGTTTTAATAAATGTTTTTGTATCGCAATTGTCTCTGGTTTTATTCATGGTTTTCCTTGTAAACGATAAAGCGAAACGTGTTTGTCCGCTAGTTGACTTTTAACTAGAGAATTTTTAAAATGATTCTTGAATCATAATTATACTATGCTGGTGGGTAATTAAAATGACTTCGTGACGAGATTAAATTTTATTCAACACAAAAATGGCTGTAACTTTTCATAAAATCCATAAACCAAAACTTACGATAATTTAATAATAAGGATAATTACTTATTAAAACACAACTTCACAATCCAAAACGTCTCGCAGAGAACGTCCGGGACATTCCTAGGCGAGGATATTTATTTATTATTGGTTTTAATACATGTTTGTTTTTGTATTAGTTATTATTGTTTATATATCTTCATTGTATTGACTAATTAAATAAACCCGAAGGTTTTCTATTGGTTTATTTATGTCAACTGTCAGTTATATAGAATATCTTAGGGATGCGCTTTACGAATCGAAAATGAGTTTTTAACGGATTCATTGAGGAGGCCGTCTAAGGAGGAACAATTTAATTAAATTAAAAAAAAAACGTCGGTCTGAATTACGATACAAGATATACGAAATGAATACATTATTATACAAAAATACCCCGCTTTACGCGAGGGATACGTTCCGAAAAAAGTCGCGTTAACTGAAATTCGCGTATATCGAGATTTATGATTAAACATAGTCAAAATTTAATACAAAAAAATACAAATCATTTTAATCAATCACTTTAATTCTAAGAACACTTTATGCAATACATACTCTTATTTTTTACGGAAAAATACATCTATTGTCTTCACATTATGTTTATACGCACTCTTTCGCGTAATGCGAGGCATTTGAGCGCGAAATTTCAAATTCGCGTTATAGTGAAACCGCGCGTAACGGGGTCGTGCTAAACGGGGTATTACTGTAATTACATAAAAACCGAAGTTTCTCTTTACGTTTAAAATAAATATAGAAATTACAAAGAATTGAAAAAAAAAAAAAACCCCGGCTACTTCAATCACTGTAATGGAAGACCCTAGCCAGGCGCTCGTCCGAGAGCGGATACGTCCCTCTCGCTGCTGGTCATTATCCTGGGAAGCCTTCCTTTAATAATTAACCACCCTTAATGATATCACGGGTGCAGCATCGTTCCTTGTCATCCGGGATATCTATACGTAATTCAGACAGACGTTGTTTTTTTTATTATACTTCCTGTCTCACGACCACTTTTTTTTTTATTGACATCAAAATTCTACTCATTCTCGACGATCGAAAAGTCAAATTTCAAAATGTTCCTTTTTAGACGGAATCCATTAAAGACTCATTTTCGATTAACCCCTTGAGCACTTACCTGGCGTTTACGCCAGCTTTCCATTGTTTTCCTGTTGTCTTATTTTTATGGGTCGAACTCGATACATTAACAGAGCGCACGCGTAAGATATACTGACAGGTGACATGAATAAACTAATAGAAAACCTTCGGGTTTCCTTAACGAATTTAATTAATAAATATAATGAAGATATATAAATAATAATAATATAATAAACATTACGAGACAAAGTGTTTTGACCACAATCTCAACTGATTTTACGTGACGAAGATGGTAAACACACTAAGCTTAGAGTTACTGGTACTCAAGTGATGCTGCCGGAACACACCTATTGGGGACAGATTTTCAAACTCGAGGGTGGTAGCTTCCCCCAGGCGAACATCCCCTACCACCACGCTATGGTTCCCTCACGATGTCTTCCTTCACCGAAAGCTCGGGCCGATTTTAGGCATAGGTGGGTTCGAACCCGCGTCTGTTGACGCGGAATCCGACCGCACTATCCTCTACGCCATCATCACGTATGTGTATGACCACCATAAATTGTTTGAAAAAAAAATCAGGGTAAAAAAAATAAATAAAACCACTTAAATATATGGGAAACATGTTTTTAATATATTCCTGGCGCATATTCTATTTACATACGATAGAGCGAACAAGCTCTCTCGCTGACTCTCTATTACGCAAATTAAAAAAAACTTATCATCTATTTTACACATAAGAATTATTATTACAAAAAAAAAAATACAAACAAACAAACAAACAAACAAAAAAAAAAAACCCATACTCTCATATAAAATGCACTTCAAATATTTATAATGGCAAAACTTATGATAAAGCGTTGTCATTTATAAAGAAATTGAAAAAAAAAAAAAAAAAAAAAACAATACAGCGACTGTCAATTTTGTCTTTTACTATAGCGTTCTGTCAAAAGTAATTACACAAAAAAATACGGTTATTTTAATACCGATAAATTTATATGATTTAAAATCTTGATCCATGAAATGTGATTTCAAATAAAGATAGTTAAAACAAAAATTTATAATTTCTTTTGATTTATTTTTTCTGTGTGATTAAAACATTTTTTTAATGATGTCAAATTTGTTTTCTGTACATTTATTATTGGAAAGTAAGCTTTAATAAAATGCATTGAGAGTAGAACTCACAAGATTTAGATCCTAGTATATATATATATTTTTATATTATATAATTAATTATCTTTTCTACAGAACCCCAGAATATATTAAATGCATAGACAAAACACTATATGGACGGCAAGAGACGAATGCAAATGAATAAGTCGTTACTTTAAATTCAAACGTTTCAAAATAACGACCATTTGAATACTGAAAACAGTTTATAATTTTTGCATTAAAATCACCAAAAAAAAAACCGCGTTTACGCTCCTGCCCCCCCCCCCCCCCCCCCCCGTTTTTACACTCATTTCCCCCCGTCGATGCCCATAAACTCCCCCTTTACGGTATTATGTAAGCGATTTTATTCAAACAAGTTTCAATTCACACCTCTCGTATTATAATTAACAATATTGACAGCCGCTCAGTCCCCAGTCAAGATTTATCATTTTAACGTTCAAAATCGAAACGAAACACACAAACGGACATACGAAATAACTGTATTATTAAATTGCTTTTCCGTAATCATCAGGCACCTCATGGCAATTGTACTAAGTGTCTAGGAATTTGAGGCAATGGAATATTACTACTGGTAAAGGTCAAAAGCGGTCTAAGACGTGATCCGATACCCAACTGGGGGGAGATCTTGCATCCCCTATCAGTGACACTCTATGTACTAATACACTGCAAGTATTACGTAAGCAAGATTCTAATCTATGGTTGATTAGGTAGGTGGAGGATGTGGTGACCAAAATAGAGAAAGGTATGCTTAGTTGGTTTGGGCATGTATGGATGAGAGAAGATTAACGATACAAATTTATATGGTGGGGGTGAATGAGCAAGTCGGTAAGGGTCGACCTAGACGAACGTATCTAGACCAAATCGATCACGTGTTAAATAAAGGCCAGGTGAAACGTACTCATAACCGACGAGCATGTATGAAAGCGCTCATGAAAGCAGAGGAAGCGAAAGAGGTGTGTCAAGATCGTAGCAAGTGGAAGGGCGTAATCTCTGCCTACCCACATGGGAGAAAGGCGTAATGATATGTATGTATGTATTTGTTTGGCAAGTATTACATAGGTTTGTTAATTGTATGACGTCAGATATTAATTCACCTTACAAAATGATTACATTCTCAGTAATCATCTGTATTATTAAAAAATTTCAATTTCAAGATTCAATGTAAGGGCATTTCCCTTGGATCTTTGGAAATCACGATCGGGGGAACCGAGCCAATCCCCCCCCCCCCAGCAACGCTTCTGGTCTGAGATTTCAAATTTCACAGGCACGATGATAGTGCCAACTCCTATAAAAATCGATGACTCTACGTTTCGAAGTTGTTGACAAACGTCCAATTAGGTAGGTCCAACTTCGAGAAATCACTCTCGAATTATCGAGAGATAACGAAAATATTCCCGTCCGAAATATTCCAATTTTATTTATTAATATTACATAGCTTGCAGTGTTTCCACGCGGAGAAGACGAAAATCCGGTCTAATTGTACCGACTTCTATAAAGATTGGTGACTCTACACTTGAAGTTGTTGATAGCTGGGACAAACTGTCCAGTTGGATTGCTCCAACTTCGAAATAGAGGTTAATCACCGAATCCAACTCGGTTCAGGAAGTTCCGCAGAATCTTGTCTCAAACGATGTCTCAAAGTGTCTCAAAACGAAAGTCTTCGACCAGTGTGTGTTGCCAGTAATGACGTACGGCACTGAGACGTTCTCGCTCACAATGGGCCTAATAATTAAGCTCAAAGGGCAATGGAGAGGGCTATGCTCGGAGTTTCACTGCGGGATCGAATGATAAGGAGATCCGCACGAGAACTAAAGTAACTGACATTGTCCGAAGAATTGCTAAACTTGTGGGTTATGCAGAACCGATTCCCGATGGGGACAACGGGTTCTCGACTTGAGGACGTACTGTGGATGGACTCCTTGTAGAGATTTTTGCGAGAGACCTATCTCCAGCAATGTACGTCTTTCGATTGGATGGATGAGAGTCAAAACGAAAAATTACTAAAAAAAAAAATGGACGATGGTTACAATCAATTTGCTTGAGACAAAAAAAAAACGTCTTAACGTTGAATTTCCTACCAGGATTTATAAGATATTTGACAATATACTAGCAAAGGATAATAACAGGAAAACGTCAATTAAGACCATCTATTAAACGCCCGTCGGTTCATTAATTCTATTTAAATAAACTAGGCAGCCGTGGGGATTGCCGACAGAAGTGAAAGTTAAAAACTATTGAAAAAATTGACATTTTAACCCCTTGAGCACTTATCTGGCGTTTACGCCAGCTTTCCATTGTTTTCCTATTGTCTTATTTTTACGGGTACTCGACACATTAATGTTAAAATGTCATAATTAGTTAATAAAAATTATTAAGATAACCTAACATTTATCTGGTTTTAACATTTAATGACGCTTCGAGTATTACATACATACATATGCTCACGCCTGTTATCCCCGAAGGGTTAGGCAGAGGTGAAGTAGCGAACTACATCACCCTACATTTCATAACTACATTTCGCCGAGCTTAGTTCCGTCCCAGATGTGACAGGGGACGAGCCTGTCGCCATATCGGGCACAAATTCCAAACTCCCGGATGATACTGAGTAGAAAAACCCAATATCACTTGACCCGACCCGGGGATCGAACCCGAGACCTCAGAACGGCAGTCGTATGTAATACAACTGCGCTACCGAGGCAGTTAATTCGAGTGTTAATTAAGTAAATTATCTTCTTTTTTTTTAAAGCCCCCTCAAATAACTCGCCTTAGATCGGAAAAGTTAATTAATTAAATTTAATACTCCATTCCATAATTAAGGCATTCCTAGACACTCCACTCCCATTCACATTACAAGAGAAATATCAAGTAAAAAAATATGCGATACCGACCGACATATTATTATTATATATAAGGAATCAAATTCAAAATTTACACGAATGTACAAGGTGACTTTGAAATCATTGGCAATAACTAAATGGGAGGTTATAATTAAGAGCTTAAAAAAAATACAATTATCAAAACTGTGCGACAAGTATTACGGCGGTTGTTGACCTTACTAGCGCACGTCAGCTGATAATGTTGCCAACATGGTTACCGGATTATCAACCGCTTGAAAACGACTAAGCGATTTTGATACTTTCAACTGAATTTATAATGCACACTTTATAGTTTTATTCAATACTAGCTGCGTGCCCGCAGCTGCGCCCGCCTTTCATATATTCTTCACTGCGTAGTTTTTAATTTTTTTTTAACGCGGATCCCTAATTATTATCGAAAAAATAAAGTAGCCCGTTACGCGGAGCTTCAGCTATCTAACAAAAAAAAAAGTCCCGTCCATATCCGTCCAGCCGTTTTGCTGATTAGCCGGAACAAACAGTCTGGCAAAAATTGCATTTCTAGTATGTATTTAAAAAAAAAAAAAAAACAATTTTTTTTTTTTGATAATACAAACAGACACTTCAATTTTATATATTAACGACTACAGAGATTGATTTTTATCGAACGATTTTACATCGTGTTATGGTTATGTTGGCCTCTTTAATAATCTGGGCTTCAATTTTATTTACTAGTTGGTTGCGCGTAATTGTCGATTGGTGATTGCAAATAAATACGCTAATGTCCCATCCCCAAATCCACCCCCCAACCCCCCCGCTCCAATATCTTTCCTGTGAGATGTACGTGGCACTCACTCATCGATCGTTCTCTCGTCGTCATTGTCTCATCATTCTCTCATCGCTCTCTCATCATCGCTCGTCGTTGACTTGTCGTTATATCGCTTTCGTTGATGGTTATCGTAAACTCGTGCGCACGTACATACCACCTAGTGATAAGTGTATGAAGTGTAGCTAATCTTGATCGTGAACACCATTAATCTGGATCCGTGGAAGAACCCTGCATCGGCATCATCTCACGTAAGTACCCATCTCTCCTATCCTAAATTTGTCGTCCCCATTAGCGTATCGTTTGCATCACCCAAATACAGTCCACTATTTCGCTCATACGCTAGTGTTGATTTCTTTCCAGTTACTTTTTTTTAAACATGTTTCTGTTTATACTAACTACCCTCATTTAATTATTACCACTAATTTCAATGTCACCCTGAGGAAAGCGATTAATTAACAACAAAATAAATCGAGTGCGAGTTGAAACGCGGTAGAAGTGAAAATTCGTTTTTAGCGCCATCTAGTTTGTTTAATTTGTACTAACAAACTAAACGCGTCGTCGCTAATAGACGTATCATTTAGTGACGTCTATAGGTTAACGATGCGAACTGAAATTTCGTTACACATTTTCGTTTCATGAAAGCCTATTCACACCGTCCGCATAACAAGTTTCACTTATAATAGCAGAATAGCCTTATAATAAAACAAACACAAGACAATCCCGCGTTTTCACTTCTTTTATTTATATTTTAGATAAAATATAAAAGGGTAGCGATTTCAAAGTACGTTTTTATAAATGAAAATAGTTGGATAGATTTATTTACTAGGCTAAAAGAGCCGTGACATATTCGTATGGAATTAAGTAAATAAAAACTCATATCGCCTTAATTTTTTTACTAGAATTTATCAACTCGGTTAAGTATTAATTTATGGTTCTAATATTTTTTTTAAATATATATTCTGTAATATATCTCAATATTAATATATTGGATATGATATAATATCCAACTATAGAACAATTTTTATTATATATTTAACATTTAAAGTTTAATTCTTTAAGTTTTTTTGTTTTGTTGTTTTTGATAATTAAAAAAAAATATTTTTAAAAGATGCATGTCACTCGAATTGTATCCATTTATTGTGTTTAAATGTAAAAAAAAAAACAAAAAATATTGTAGATGACATATAACATAATTTTAATAAAACGTGTAAATCGACACAAACAGACGGACGTGTAGAAATCGATCATCAAATTTCAAATTATCGGTAAATACCGGTTTTATACACACACGCACCGGGACGAATGATACGAGTTGATAGACAATTTTTTTATAGCCGGATAAATTTTAATCGAATCGATAACGACCATAATTTCTCTTTTTCAAATAAATTAATCGGTTATTATAGTAACCGACTAGTAATTTACGATTTATAGATAACAGCGATATATAATACTCTTTGATAACCTGATTAAAATTTAAATACAATCGGTTAATTGTTTACATGAAAACCTGTTATTGAGCATGATTAACCGATAATAAAAACCGTTTAGTAACTTTTCACCGGTTTTTCTATCCCCGATTTATAGTGGAAAGTAGAAAATAAGCTAGAAATCGACATACCAAAAAAAAAAATCATCTGCGTTGAGTCCAATCGGTAACGGCCATAATATCTCTTTTTCAAATAAAGCAATCGTTCTTAATAATAATCGATTAGGAATTTACGATTTACCGATAACAGTGATAGATAATACTTACCTAACCGGATTAAAATTGAAATGCAATCGATGTATTGTTTACATGAAAACCGATTATTGAGCATAATTAACCGATAATAAAAACCGTTTAGAAACATTTTACCGGTTTTTCGAGCCTCGTCTCATATTGGAGAATTTGGAAATAAACTTGACTTCGACACAACAAAAGAATCATCTGCGTTGAGTTAAACGTATATAGAGTGAAAATAATATACTTGTGGTTTGTCTGCAGGCGTGTTTGTTTGACTGCGTGTCTGGTGGTCGCCGTCTACTCGCGCAGTTTAAGCGCGTGGTCCTTGATAACGCCTCCGTCGCCCTCGGACACGAAGCGTTTCCGTCCCCTAAAACGAGTAAACACACACCCCAATCAACTCTAAATCTATACTAATGCAATTGCACCCCTTGAGCACTTGCCTGGCGTTTACGCCAGCTTTCAATTGTTTCCCTATAGTCTTATTTTTATGGGTAATCGACACGTTAAAAAACTAACTCAAGCTAAGAGTGATATTGTTAAGAATTAATTGTCAAAGTTAGTTATTTCTTATTTAAATTTAAATCCCTATAATTTTTTTTATTTTCTAATATCATGTTATTGTTTTTGCATTTTTCTATGTGTTCTTTGTGTGTGTGTGTGTGTGTTTTTTTTTATAAGAATATTTATTGTCAAATTAATAGATACTTCTCCTTTGGCATTGTATGCTTTAGTGATATGTGGAAACTTTAATGGATTATTATAATTAATATATGATGTAATTCGTTTTTAAAGTACTGTTTGTTTCCTAAATAAATAAATAAAGCAAAGTTTGTTTTCTTGTCCGAGGTAAACTCGAAAAACTACTGGACCGATCAGCGTGAAACCGCAACCATTCGACGCGGAATTAGTCGTAGATGGTTATAGGCTATATATTTTTCAAATGCTATGATCCCTTTGCCATGTTTTTCTCAATTTGTTTGTTTATTATCCCTTTGACGCACCATCACCTCAAAACTACTGAACATATCGGGATAGGACTAATACTTTTCAACACGGTATTTTTCGTAGACAGGTATTTTTTGGATTCCACCGATCCTCTCTCATCATTTTTTTTTTTTCGATTTACTCTTTTGTACATTTTCCACTTCAATTTTTTTTCAAACATTTTTTCCTCGAATAAAAACAAATTACTCTTACTTTTATTCATTCATTTGTTTTTTTTTTTTTTTTTAATTAGCTATAAACGAAACGTCATATGCACGGAACATAAGAAACGCGGGCGGAGCCGCGGGCACCGGCTAGTAAATAAATAAAATTGAAGTGTCTTTTTGCAATAATCAATTCCAAACATTTTTTTTTTTTTTGTTAAATTAAATACATATGAACGTATTAACGATACCTAAATATATATATATATTATGCCGTGAAAATTATATAAGCCGTACTCAATAATTCCACCAAGCGTCGTCATACACACTTTTTAAATATTGTCAGAGGCTTCTTTTTTTTTTTTTTTTTTTTGACGGGGGGAAATGCATTTACGCACTACCCTTACCTATTGCATGACTGCACTGGACCTGATGTTATGTACAGTCCAATCCAAAACAGCGGCGACTGACACTGAACAGAATTAATTCACTGGCGCAGTCACTGTGAGTGTGTATATGTATGTGCGTGTGTGTGTGTGTGTGTTATAAATAGCAACCATATTTCCTAAGTTCCTTCTCTCTCACCGTATGAACGTACTAACGTATTGGGATTTTATGTTTTAAATTCTTTATAAAAATAATTATTTCATATATAACTAACTAAATAACGAAATAGATCCGCAGAAGAACCAAAGTAACCGACGGTGTCCGGAGAATCGCTAAACTTAACTGGCGGTGGGCCGGGCACGTTACTCGCAGAACCGATGCCCGATGCCCCCCCCCGACCCTCACCCCCCACATCATCAAGGTAAACTGACAACGTACTCCCAGAGTTGACTTTGTCAATGAATACAGAGGCCCTTCTTTTTTATATACGTTTTTTACGTCTTCTTGCTGGAACTTTCTACGGAGATTTCGTGACACGTTAGGATAAACGTTACGTGTTATTATTTCTATTGTAACCGATGCTCGATGGGGTCAACGGGTTTATCCGATGCGCAAAACAAGGTGGACCGACGACCTTGTGAAGGTCGCGAGACCGGTCCTCGTTGAGATCTTTGCGGGAGACCAATGCCCAGCTGTAGACGTCATTCGGTCGAACTGAACTGACCTCGTCGGTATACGTTTGAGGACGCACTCGCCGAGACGGAACTTGTGCTGGCAACGCTCCATGAACCTGTCCAGCATTATGTAAGCCAGCGGCACGTCCAGGACTATGTCGTTCATGTCCTCCAGAACGCGGAGGAAACCCTGCAATATTAAATATTAAAAAAATGTTTATTTATCTGTATCTGTATGTATCGAGTACCCGTAAAAATAAGACAATAGGAAAACAACGGAAAGCTGGCGTAAACGCCAGGTAAGTGCTCAAGGGGTTAATACTTTTCTCTTTTTATAATTTTATCCATCAAATTTGTTTAACGAACGTCTGAAAATGACTGTGAAAATACAGCAATTTTTCACTTTCAAAGGCTCTGGTTTCTGCAATAACTAATTTTAATGTGTCGAGTGCCCGTAAAAATAAGACGATCGGAAAACAATGGAAAGCTGGCGTAAACGCCAGGTAAGGGCTCAAGGGGTTAATAAGATTTTGTAATAAAATTGATACATTTGTATGCCCCATTAGATTCTTTAAAAAAAAATTCTGAAAATAGTTTTAAACTTTGCCAGAATATTTCAGGTTGTAATGACAGAGGTATTAAGTACTGTTTACTGTCATTAATTTTCTTAATTATATCACATATTAATTGCCTCGGTGGCGCAGTTGTATTACGGTGCGACTGCCGTTCTGAGGTCTCGGGTTTGATCCCCGGGTCGGGTCAAGTGATACTGGGTTTTTCTACTCAGTATCATCCCGGAGTTTGGAATTTGTGCCCGATATGGCGACAGGCTCGTCCCCTATCACATCTGGTAAGGAACTAAGCTCGGCGGAACGCGAGTGGTGTAGTTCGCTATTTCACCTCTGCCTAACCCATAGGGGATAACAGGCGTGAGCTTATGTTATATTTATTAATTATAATTTTAGTGGAAACTTGAATGGTTTTTGTAATATTTTTATATGCAATTTCATATATGTATTTAAATGTGTGTTTCCCGAATAAACACATATATTAATAATTGAAACATTACCCGAATAATAAAACATAAAGCAATAATGATTTCGAGTTGACAACATATATCTGTAAAATTCGGATTGTTGAGTATTTTGTTAAATTCTAATGGGTGCAAAAGGCAGTCGCCATATTGGGTCGAGTTCGTTAAGGCCGATTCACACGTATCAGTGCCGATTCACACGTATATGTTCATTTGTTAACTTAAAAGTTAATTAACAGTATGACAACAAATAATAGTTTATGTTAAATATTCTATAAAAGTTTAAACATTTGATAAATAAACTCTCAAAGTTTCATTAAACTTTAACGGTTGATTTTAAATCTATCTTTTAATTGAAAGTACCTAAAATTTTCATTGTAAAAATAAGTTAATGTTAAAATTGTGGTTTTTTTTTTTTTTATATTTCGGGGGATTAATTTATCATTGTAACTACTTATAAATATATGTATATATGGACTTAATTTTTATGATCAAGTTGAAAATGGCGAGTCCACTTAACTCACCTGTTAAGTAAAACTGCGCGTCGAATAGAATTTTATTTGATTTTTTTTTTATACACAGAACTCCAATTAGTTTTGACAAATTCAAAACTACCCTCAGTTACAAGCGGAGTAACTTCACTACACCCACCCAAAAAACAAGACCAGTAAAAATTAGATTCAGCCAGCCATTACGGAGATTAGCCGAAACGAAACGGAAAGACCGGACGACAAGAAAAAAAAACAAATAAAAAATCGTTATTTTGACATCACAAACAGACACTTCGATTTTTATTCATCACTATAGATACGAACCCTGTCCATCTGATCGAGTGTCACGATGACGCAGCGCCGCAGCTCCGCCAGGAACAAGCAGAGTTGCTCCTCCACGCTCGAGTTGATGGTCTCCAGGGCCAACAGTATAGTCTGGAATTTTTTTTTTTTTATTTATCCTTCATACAATAATTAGTGTAAAAAAAAGCTCTCAGAGGTTGATTGGCGGAGAATGCCCCAGGTATTAATTATTTCGAAGATGGTTTATAAAGATAAACTGGAAAAAATTTTTACTAATAAAGCTATTTCAATGTTTTTTTTTAATGATTTATTAACTGCTTTCTGAACATATATATATATATTAAAAAAAAACAACCAGATCGAGTTTCTTGCCTGCGCTCTTCTCGACCGGGTTGTTTTCCGAACCGGTGGTAGTGTTTTAGACGTTCATAAGCGCCTTCTTAGGTCTTAAATTCAATAAAAAAAAATTTGATTTTCATTTGATTTTAACAGAGTTGCAAGCGCACCCTCCCCCCCCCCCCTTCCGACCCCCATTATTGTTGCTGTTTCGCGTGCCTTTCCCAAACCTGACATGGGTAAGAAGGTTTAGATGTTTTTTTTTTTTCGTACACGATATAGGCTTAGCGCTTTGACCACGAACACACCTGATGTTAAGTGACGATGTGGTCTAGGATGGTAAACACACTATGCCTGGAGGTACTGGTTTTCAGGTGATGGTGCCTAAACACACTATTGTTATCTAGCGACAGGTTATCAAAACTATATATATATATATAAATAAATAAATTCAACAGAAAGACGTTCACAATATTACAAGCTCTAGTCTTGAGGAAACGTGTGTTTTTTTTTTTTTTGTACAAGCTTTCATTAGCTTCATACGTATATGTTAGTACGTGCCTATGTAACGAGAAAGTTTGACCATGAAACCCCCCCCCCCCCCCACCCCCTCGGTTTGAACCTCATTAAAACGTCAAATTAACCCGATTTTGTTCTTTGCCAATGACCGATGACAATTCAATTAGTTAGTCCCGTTATCATTACCAGGATTTTCAGCGATAATTTTTAGCATCTGATTACGAAAATTAAAAAAAAAACACGCTTAAAAAAAACCACCAAAAACAGCAATAAATTAAGTGTAAATAAGAGAAAAAAAAGAAGGATTTTATTGTAAAAAAAAAGCGTGCTTTTTTTAAGATTTTATTTAGTTTTTGAAGTGAAAACTTCTTTAGCATCGTTGAGATTTGAAAGTCGATGAAACGAAAAAGCGACAGTAAGTTTCTGATGGCGATCGGATTTGTTCGTCAAATTTTTGCGAGTAGCCAGGTGGAGTAATCCGCATGTCTCCTAAACGGTACGACTGAAAAGTCGTAGGTTCGAATTCCGGGTGGGTAACACATAATTTTTTTTTACTATTATTTTTATCAGTTTGACTGTAGCAAACATAAAATTTAAAAATACCTACATTCCTAAACAGCATCATATTATAACATAATATTATGGTGGTTCTACCTCATAGACGAGCTCGTGGTGGAAATGTGGTACTTCCAGTTCCCTGACGCAGCGCATGGCCTCGGCCAGGTCACCGGACATCAGGTACTCCTTAAGAAGCAACTGGATCTGGCGGATCAGCGATTTCACCGGCCTGTATCATAGACAATAAGAACGATTATAGAATGACAAACATATCTGAACAGGCGGACAAAAGGGGAACTAACGAACGCCATCTTTAAATACCAACTACGCCTTTCTTTTTCCGCGTGTGTTTTTCTTCACCGTTTTTTAACATCATGAATTATCAGTGTGGACATGTTATGAGAAGAGAGGAAGCGCATGTGGGTAAAATAGTAATGAATATGAATGTGGAAGGATGGAGAAGTAGAGGAAGGCCAAAGAAAGTGTGGATGGAGTGATTAAGAAATGATATGAATGAAAAAGGAGTGAATGAAGAGATGACGGCTGATAGGGACGTATGGAAGAAGAAAACATACTGCGCCGACTCCGAGTGAGTTGAGAAAAGGCAGGAAAATGATGATGAATTATCAGTTAAATTAAAAATGTCCAAGCACTATAATATGTTAATTGTCTATATATAATTTTATTCTGAAAAGTATTTGCTGGCAACACTATAAGCGATTACAGCGACGCCGCCACCGAGCCAGATAAGTTTGTAGGACTATACATCTATATACAGGTTGAGACAAAAAATAGACCGAAAACGGATAAGAGTTGCGCGAACAGCCTAGGAAATGGGTTAACGACATAAATAAAAAATAATAGCTGGTTCTTTTAGGACAAGACTAGCACTGCACTAGTATCGCTAAGATGTACCGAAAAAATGTGTTTTTAGTTATAAACTTGTTAATTCTTTTTTTTATTTTTCATTAAATAAAGGCGTATTAATATTAAACAGGTTGACTTTGAAATCAATGGAAATAATTACATGGGAGCTTATAATTATGATTCCGAATACGTACAAAAGCAAAAAAAAAAAAAATTGAATTAAATATATATAAATATCGAAGTACTAAAACTGTGCGACAAGTATTGATGAAGCGAGAAGCGATGACGGCGCAGTGGATAGTGCGGCCGGGTTCCGCGTCAATGGACGCGGGTTCGAACCCCATCTATCCAACTCTAAAATCATCCTAAGCTTTCGGTGAAGGAAAATATCGTGAGGAAACCATAGTGTGGTGGTAGGGGATGCCCGTCTGGGTAGCTACCACCCTCAAGTTTGAAAACCTGTCGCCAAATACCAATAGGTGTGTTCCGGCAGCATCACTTGAGAACCAGTACCTCTGGGCTTAGTGTGTGTTTACCATCCTGGACCACATCGTCACTTAAGATCAAGTGATATTGTGGTCAAAACACTGAGCCTATACCGTGTATATACCAAACACGCAATTGTTACAAGTTTGTTCTGACTAATCTCTGGAAACGACTGGTCCGATTTTGATGACACTATTTTTGGCAGATAGCTGATGTTACTCAGCGTCACTTAAGCTAGTTATATTTTGCAAAAATAATTAGGGTTCCGCGTAGAAAAAAAAACTAAAACTAATGATATTATCAAAAGAACATTCGATTCGATGCACAGTCATTATAGCGAAGTGTTTGAATTTTAAACTCTCATGAAACTCTTCGTTCAAAATCAAAATGATTTTTTTTTTCTACTCGGAACCCTAATTATTTTCGCAAAACATAAGTAGCGTAAGTGACGCGGAGTAACATCAGCTATCTACCAGAGAAAGTCCCGCTGAAATCGGTCCAGCCGTACCGGAGATTAGCCGCGACAAAGAAACAGACAGTCATACGAACAGACAGACAAAAAAAATTAAAATCGTATTTTACATACAAGTACTGTGTGCGCATTAAAATGTGTTTAGTGAAAAGTTGTTATTTTTTATATTAGAAAGGGTAGATAATTTTTTTTTTTACCTGATACCGCCCCCAACTCCCCATATGTTGTCCAACCGTACGAGCCCTTGTTTCATAGACAACAATGTCTCCGCTCTGTGTATTGCCTGTCTGAAATAAATAACAAAAAAAATTATTGCTACCCTATTATTATTTTTTTTCTTTCAAAATTTGCTCACTCTGTTCCTGTTGTTAATTTTATTTGACACTAGCTGTTTGCCCGCGGCTACGTCCGTGTTTTGATATATTTTCCACTGCGTTTTATTTTTTTATACGCAACTATTTTTTCCTAAATTCAAGCGCATTTTATTCACAATTTCGTCAGTTTTTATTTTTTTTACGCGGAACCCTAATTATTTTACGAAAAATTAATGTTGCCTGCCTAAGTTACACGGAGTAGCTTCAGCAGTCTACCAAAAAATAGCTCCAGCCGTTTCGGAGATTACTAGGAATAAAACAGACAGACAGACAATCAAAAATTTTAAAAATTTTGTTTTGTTATAGGTATCGTACTAGAGATGCCACGAATATTCCGCAACTATTCGGTAATTATTTTCCACCATTCATTATTCGGCCGAATGTCGTGAACCATTCGGCCGAAACACCGAATAGTAAATCACAAAAAAAACATTGCATACTATTACTAACAAAGATTTTTATTTTACCAATAACTTAGCATTAATTTGTACTTAAAATCTAATAATGGTAAGTTAATAATGAATAAAAAAAACATTTTTTTTCAGCATTTTTCTTTATAGCAAAAAATTTTGCCCTTTTCCTCGTAAATTAATTATTTAGGCTTTTAAAAATAGCCACATACTGTATCCAATGCAAATTCTACCATGTTACGATATTGTTTAGCGCTTGCTGACCCCCGATTGTAAGGGTCTGCTGTCCTATCTTATTTTCATTATCATTATCAACGTCTTTCTACCTATGAAGCGTCCAATAATGACACGTTCCCTAAATAAAGTTACTACTAAGGACACGCGCACTCGCAATCGTTGCGCACACAACACTCTGGGCGTCGAGTGAAAATTAGCGCTGGTGGCTTCACCTCCTTCAGCATATATGCTGACTCGACACCTTTTTGTAACACACACTTATTTTATCTTTGTTTTCTCTTTTTTTTTTTTTTTTTTTTTTTTTTCAATATTTTTTTTTTGTGATATTCTTTGTATATTAATTGTATATTATGTGTGTAACAAATAAATTTATTTTCTTTCTTTCCTTCTATCTAGGCGAACAATCTCGAATGAAGCAAAAGCGCCCGCGGCGCGTCCTCATCGCACGTATTTCAGTGACGCGGTTTTATTATAGCTGTCACCCGCGAAATGTACCAAGTGTTGCCGAATATTCGGCCAAGAGCCTCGCTGGATATTCGGTATTCGGTCAAATAACTATTCGTGGCATCTCTATTATATACATTAGTATATAATTAGCAAAAAAATATATACATATTTTGACATTACAAACGGACACTTAAATTTCATTTATTAGTATAGTCCTTCAAAAGAGGCGTGAAGAGGTACTTAAGCAGGCCAGCATGACAGCGGTAACTGGCAGTGAATTATGTTCAGTGTCAGTCGCCGCTGTTTTTGGATTGTACTGTACTTAACATCAGGTACAGTGCAGTCACTGTGCTGTGCATTATAAAAAAAAAGATGGTAATATGTGGAAAAAGGTTAAGAATAATAGTTTAATTTGATATTGTGAATTTCAGCCGAGATAGCGATTTTTAGATAGTACAAAGCAACTGGCACTGATCATTATTTAAACCCTTGAGCACTTACCTGGCGTTTACGCCATCTTGTCATTGTTTTCCTATTGTCTTATTTTTATGGATACTCGACACATTAAGGATTACATAAAACATATTATAGACATAAGCTCACGCCTGTTATCCCCGAAGGGTTAGGCAGAGGTGAAATAGCGAACTACACTACTCACATTCCGCTGAGATTAGTTCCGTACCAGATGCGACAGGGGACGAGCCTGTCGCCATATCGGGCACAAATTCCAAACTCCAGGATGATACTGAGTAGAAAAAACCCAATATCACTTGACCCGACCCGGGGATCGAACCCGAGACCTCAGAACGGCAGTCGCACCGTAATACAACTGCGTCACAGAGATATTAAATGGGATTCGAATGCGGTCTTTCGTAATATCCTTGGATAATCATGTAATGAAGACTGGAAAAAAAAGTAAATAGGCACGGCTCGACTCACCTGGCACTAGGATTCAGGTCAGTTTTGGCCTGAGTCTGGACGAATTTCGGCGGGAGGCAGTCGTCGGCGACGCAACGCGCTATGAAATTAGACAACAGGGACACCGCGTCCGGCGTGTCGAGGACTAAATCGGGCAGTTTGTCCAATAGACGTTCGAACGCTGCATAATATATCGGAATAAAAAAAAATCTTTATTCAATTTAGGCGCTAAGAAGGCGCTTATGGACGTCTAAAACACTACCGCCGGTTCGGAAAACAACCCAATCGAGAAGAGCGCAGGCAAGAAACTCGATCTGGTTATTTTTTTTTCATATTAAAAACTATACAAATCATAGTCTTAGCTAATGTTAGAGGAAGCGATAAATTACGAATGTGCGAAAAATTTAACAACTGACAACTCTATAGTATTTATCGAGGACACTCTACTAAAACTAGTTTTGGGGGAAAAGGTGATAAAGCATCCCATCCCATCCCATCCCACCCAAAACTTTTAAATGCTTGTATATGTCAGATTTATTTTAGTGTAATTATTATATTGTGCATTAAGAGGATATGGGGTCAGCGTTTATTCCATACAAAAATATTGACCTGTTTCCTCCCTAGATAATTACCGGTACCTACTATGATTAATTATAGAAATTAGGAGCCTTCGAAAATGACAAAAATACCGTTTAAAACAAATTTAACGAATGGAATTAAAAAAAAAAACACACACACAATATTGTCGCATGCCAGTCTTTTTCATTTAATGCTATGTGTGGGGCCCGCGGCCGCACCCGTGTTTCATATGTCCTTTACTGTGTTTTAATATTTTATTACGGAAACCTAATTATTTTCTTTAAAAAAAAATTAGTATTAAGATAAAGTAAACACATTTCTCGTAAATTCAAGCACTTCCCCGTAAATCGGATTTTATTCACGTTTTTATAAGATTTTTTTATGCGGAAACCAAATTATTTTTGAAAATTAAAAGTACCCTAAGTTACCCGGAGTAACTTGATGATCTATCTACCAAAAACAGAACCCGTCAAAATCCGCCCAGCCTTTCCGGAGATTGCCCGGAACAAACAGACAGACAGAATTTTTTTTAAATTGTGTTTTTGGTATAGGTATCGCGTATACCTATATTATATTAACCCACATCTATTTACAAACAAAGATTTAAAAGTGAAATTAAAATGGGCCCTGTTTGTGTAGGAGGAAACAGGAGAACATAGAGTCTGTCTATTTTGCATAGATATAATCAGCCCAAATATAATCATGCATTATACAACAGTTATATACAGTTCAAAAAACATGTTTTTTATGTTTTCTTTTTCAATTATATATCAAATCTATTTTGAACGCTATTAAAAATTAAAATAAAAAAATTCTTTATTCAATTCGGGCATTAAAAGGGCGCTTATGAACGTCAAAAAACTGACAACGGTTCGGAAAACAACACAGTCGAGAAGAGCGTAGGCGAGAAACTCGATCTGGTTTTTTTTTTAAACATATTAAAGTTACACAATTTATAATAACAATGAACGGTTTTAGCGAAAGTACAAAGAGTGGTGTCACTTCCAGACATCACTATCATTCACGTAATGATCCACCCTGTAATTTATTTTATGCTACCCGTTCATTCAATAAATCTACATCATCTCCCTCCCCTTATCCCGTTTTTTTTTGGGTCGCCGCAACATGCCATGCTCTTCCATTCATCTCTATCTGATGTCACACCTACATTCACTCTTTTATCTAAACATACCATCTTTCACACAGTCCATTCATCTTTTCTTTGCTCTTCCTCTCCCCCCATATCCCTTCTACAAATATCTTTCTTACAACATCCTCTTCCTATATTTTTTTTTCGTGGTAAATCCATTTACGCAAGGAACCTTTTTTTATCTTAAATGAAAAAATGTATGGATTAGCTAGGATCAAAATTCCGCGGGAGTTTTCACACTCAGGTGGCGGCCAAGCCGAGGTTCGAACCCTTGTGCTAGCTACCTTATGCGGCTGAGTGCCTTCAGCACTCGCCCACAAGTTTAGTGAAACTGTAAAGGCCCTTCCGGTCAACAGCATTAGCTAGGTTAGAAAAAAGAAAAAAAATGCAATTACACATCCTCCCTGCCATCTCTAATACGGGAGTAAAATTTGGAAAGAAATTCAAACACATGTTTGGAGTTACCTATAATAAAAGAAAACGATTTACCCAATGAATTCTTGAGTACAAAGACAATATATGTAAGGTAATAGTGTTTTTTGTGTGTGAGTGTCTGTGTGTTTGTGTTGATTCTTACCGTAACCGATGTCTTTAGCTGTGAAAACTCTTCCGTATAAATCAGATATGAGGACGGACGCCATTTCGCAGTGCGACGGCTTGTGGTCGAGCGCAATCTCTACGATTGTCTCGCATATCTGATGGACAGAAATATATAGAATTATAAATCTGATAAAAAAAAGCAACAGTCTGTAGATATAGAGGGCAGTGGTTCCCAAACAGTATCCGCAGAACCAAAGATTTCGAAATTTCTTGAAAAGTGCATCGCTGCGGCGAAAAAAATATGTTATTTAAACAATAGTGTTCTGGTTAAATTATATCATCTATACTAATAAATAACATTGAAGTGTCTGTTTGTAATGTCAAAATTATTTTTTTTTTTTACTAAATAGATATGAATGTACATAAGATAACAAAAATACAATTTTTTAAAATTTTTGTCCTGTCTCTTTGTTCCGGATGATCTCCGGAACGGCTGGACGGATTTTGACGGGCCTTTTTTGTTAGATAGCTGAAGTTTCTACGGGTAAATTGGGTACTTCAGTTAAAAAAATTAACACTCATAAAAAAAGTTGAGTAACGTAAAAAAAAAAAATTAATGATCGGAACAAAAAAAAAATGTAAAACACCGTAACGCGGGTGCAGCCACGTGCACACAGCTAACAGTATAATGAGTATTAAAATATATATCAATCACGGCCTTTCCCCTAAATCTTCATTTTTTTTTTTTTCATAAATTAATAGCCTTCAAAAATTATAAAAAATTGCCTTGCTTTAATGGTAGATTACAAGGACGTCCGTCAAATTTTTTTTACATATAAAACAATAAAAAAAAAAAAAAAGGAAATCTTCAAGCATAGCCAGTCTATCTTAATTTATAATTGCAAGAAAATTAAAATCTATCCAGGAGGAAACAGAAGTAATACGAAGTCATGATTCCGTCTATTTGCAGACAAGTTAAGAGGCGGTCGTTTGTCCTGGTATGGACATGTGATGCGCGGGGGGAAAGAGGATGTTGTAAGAAAGGTATTGGATACGAATGTGGACGGTTACATGGGAAGGGGAAGACCAAAGAAGAGATGGATGGACTGTGTGAAAGATGATATGCTTAGGAAAGGAGTGAATGCGGAGATGACAACAAATAGAGAGGAATGGAAGAGGAAGACATGTTGCGCCGACCACAAATAAAAATGAGAAAAGGGTAGGGAAATGATGATCATGATGATTCCGTCTATTTAGCATGCGGTAAGATCAGCCCGAGCTGCAGTTGTCCCTGTTCTTTCTTCGGGGCGAAACGCGATGGCAATAGACTTCGAAAATATCTATCCTTCATATTCGTTACCGACCGCGTTTCCTCTTAACTGCACTGTTTTATATTTTAAAATATTTAATTTAAACATTGTCCAAAGGATATCGTCGTTTCCAGACCAAGTTCTATTCAGAAGTCGGTATTCTATACGGATTTAACTGATTCGATTCCTCCGGGTGGAGTAGTTGTCAAGTGCTGTTAAATTAATCTATACTAATATTGTAAAGAGGAACGATTTGTGTTTCTGTGTGTAACGAATAAAATTTAAACACTACTGGACCGATTTGGATGAAATTTACTATGGTGATTGTTTGAAATGGGAACTACGCGGAGAGCAGCTAGTATAATATTCTATGTTTAGGTTATTTGTTAGGTTTTACCAGGTGCGTGCGTTTAGCTGTGACGAATTCGAGGAAGTCCTCCGTCGCAGCGTTCGTGTCGCCGTGCTCGAAGTATTCCAATATCACAGGTTCCGCTTTACGCTGCGGACAAATGAAAATATACCCTTATTTTCTGTATAAATTGTTTTTAAAATTTTCGCCGCACATCCAAGATATTATCCGCCTACATCCGGTGGTACCGTCTCTCACGTACCACGTGTCAGATCGCATGCAATGACTATATAAGGCTCTGTAGAGCCGACACAGACACACTTGAGTTCTATTGAGCCATACTTAAAATGAGGTCTCGTCGTAAATTACATCTGGCTTGTCTCTTGTTTGGTATCATCAAATATCAAGAACCATCCTACTTGTATAGAAAAGTAACTTGGGTGTCGAGTAAGAGGGAATGCGCAAGTAGAAAATTGTTAATACCAAAACACAAGTCAGCAACGTTTAGAGGAAGCTTTCGTTATGCTGCATCCAAGGTCTGGAACAATATACCACCGCCTTTGAAAGTGCTAAACACAATAGCTACCTTCAGAACACGACTGCGAATATTTCTTTTGGATGCACAACGAAAACTTAGCGATATTGACAGGGATCTCTCTCTTATATAAATAGCCTATTATTATTTATTATTTATTTACTCATTCTTGCGTTTTTACACACAAAATACTTCATAAAGACAACTTTCCTATTTAGCTATGTGTTTATATGTGTAGGGTATTTGTGTATTTGTATGTGGGCGGTTTTATATAATCTTATATAACAAAACAGTCAGCTGCCAAACTCGTTGTGTTTTTTTTTTTTTTTTTTTTTTTTTTTTTTTTTTTTTTTTTTTTTTTTTTTTTTTTTTTTTTTTTTTTTTTTTTTTTTTTTTTTTTTTTTTTTTTTTTTTGCAGCTGACTGTTTTATTATTAACTATATAAAACCGCCCACATATACAAATACACAAATACCCTACAATATGTATCTATCTATCTATATGTATGTATATATATATGTACATTCGTGTAATTCGTGTTTTCATTTGAATATTTATCCCCTACATCTAAATGTATGTACTATTGTGTGATCTGTAATAATAATCCATATATGACGTATCACACTCCGTAACATAATGATGTTGGATCATTTACAGGCCCAGGCTGAAAACCAGCGCTTTTGCAACCTTCGTTGCGGGAGCAATTAGCTGAGTCTGGGGTCTTTTTTTCCAGCGTAGTACAGCACTTGTAGTAAAATTATGGTTTGCAATGTATATATATATATATATATATATATATATACTAATAAAATATGTGCTGTGTATATGGTGGAAATAAACAAATTCTTTCTTTCTTTCTAAAGTGAACGTTCCTGATATCGCAATATAATAAAGTGGTGACGTGGGAATAATACATAGTGAGAGTGTTTAACCCCTTGAGCACTTACCTGGCGTTTACGCTCGTTTTCCTATTTTCTTCCTATTGTCTTATTTTTATGTACTCTACTATAGCGAGAGTGTTTTAATAAAATTTATAAAAATTGATATTTGTATATATAATATAAAGATATTGTGGCGAATGCCTTCAGCACTCGCCCCTAAAATTACGGTCAAGCTGTAGAGACCCTTCAAGTTAATAACAGCATTAGCTAGTTTAGAAAAAAAATAAATCAGATAGCAAAACTACAAAATTATAACCATAAAGCGATGATGGCGCAGTGGGTAGTGCAGGTTCGAGTCCACCTATACAATCTCTAAAATCAGCCTGAGCTTTCGGTGAAAGAAAACCTCGTGAGAAAACCATAGCGCATGGTGGTAGGGCATTATTCTAATAATACCAAGGAGTGTCTACCACCCTCAAGTTTGAAAACCTGTCGCCAATTACCAATAGGTGTGTTCCGGCAGCATCACTTGAGAACCAGTACCTATTATAGGCTTAATGTGTTAGCCATCCTAGACCACATCGTCACTTAGCATCAGGTGAGATTGTGGTCAAAGCACGGAAATTTACATGAATTTTTTTTTTCTTGGAAAAGGTTTGTGTGTGTTATCCACGTTCGTTACAGAATGCTTTGTAAGTTCTCTTAAATGTAGTTTATGGAAATTTATTAAAATTAGTATTCCAGATATGTTTTTTTTTAATATTTTAGATTAGTTGAATATATATGAAAAAACCACTCGGAGGGACTTTAAATTCCACAAACATACGATATAAATAAATCATCTCAATTCAACAAATTCCTAGATGTATATTGTATAATGTCTTCAAAAAAAAAACATATATTATCATTACTTGGCATGTCAACGTATAAAACGCATCATTATCGCCGGTGTCAACGACCCGCAATAAACACTTGAGCCAAGTCGCTACTAACGCAACCTATATTAATTGGAAGGTACGGCTTGCGTGGGGGGGGTCATTAGGTACGCAACCCCCCGCACACTTCAATATGATATTTCAATCAACTGAGTAACATAGAATCCATAATTGTAATCTCTAAAATCAGAATCTCACGCAATTACGAATAATTTAATGTTTATGAATGCATTCGTAATAAGTTATAATTTTTGCGTACTTCCATACCGAATTATATCAATATTCAGCCAGTAATTTTTGCGTGATGCAGTGCATAGGCAAAACATACAGCCAACCATCTTACAAATGTGCCCTGTCATTGATTTTAAAGTCCTTCCGAGTGGTTTTTTCATATATATATATATATATATATATATATTCAACAAGCTGTGCCCGCGGGGTCGCTCGTGTGGAATTCAGACTATTTGCAGCCTATATGGAGAATCTGTCTTATAAAAATGAAATAATTCGTATTTTTTACTTACAATTTACAATATATTTCTTTAGATACTATGCAGAGCGTCATAGTAATAATAGTAGGACCAACATAAACCATTCGTATTTCCATTAAAATTATAATTTCTTATTATACATATCGCATGAGCGAAATAAATGTGTTCTTCACATACCTCGTTCAGAACAGGGATTTTAAAAAGTGATTTCTGGCATAAGGTCGAGGAACCCTAAAACTAATTTCACTAACAAGAAACGGGGAGTCAATGAATTTCTAAGTTGTTTAAATAAATAATTTTGATCTCTCACTATTCGACGATTACTAAGTGAAGGTGGCGAAAGTTTATTTGATAATTTACATTTAAATGTTAAGTGCCTAATAAATCGTCGTTTTTTTGTACACTTTCAATAAGGTTATATTGTGGATTGTTGTTAACAATATTTTCGCGACACGTCCGGCGGCGCCTTATGATATTATCCGCCTACATCCGGTACAGTCTCTCTCACCTGCCACATTGCTTGGAATGACTATATAAGGCTCTGTAGAGCCAACACGGGGACAATTGAGTTCTTTCTGCTAAAGTGAATGTTCCTGATATAATGAAGTGGTGATGTGGAAATAATACATAGCGAGAGTGTTTTAACAGGATTTCTAAATTATTGATCCATATTCTAATATAGAACGAACCAACGAAGTCTTAGAGTAGTTGGTTGCTTAAAAACTCTCCCAGTTCTAAGAACGAAGCCAAGAATTTTATAAGCTTTCCGAATTATAATATTGACATCACCACTAAAGTTTAATTTATTATCGAGATGTATACCTAGATCTCGAACGCCGGTAACATCGTTTCAAAATGATGTTATTGAGATAATATTTATAAAGAAAAGGATTAACATTTCTAGGAAAAGATATTATACTATGCTATATGTTACTAACTTCTTTTCAGTAGCTACTCTACGAATATTATCTAAGTTAATACAGTTAAGTAATGTCTATATACAACTCTGTTTTAACTAGACGACACATCACTCATAAGCTTTCAGGCAGTTGAGATCAGCGAGTAATGAATAAATCAAATAAAATATTTTTAGCTTTTTTTTTTTTATGTTTTACTAATGAAACCTGCCAACATATAATACTTATCTCGTGTACAAAATAATCTAATGGCATCCCTGTTTAATAAAAATTTTGACCCACAGACATAACACCTAGAATACGACTCAGCGCGTCACGTACACACTACACAATGTACTTCATGCTAATAAACGTTCACGGACGACGAAACGAAACGTGATTTTCCTGCAGAACACAAACAACAACGACTGTGACAACCAGACACACACTACGTACGAAATATTCAATTAGTATAGATTTTTTCTCATGTATCATTTACATTCTAAGAGAGACTCCTGATCTGTCTAAAGAATATCTCAAAGTCACCTTTAGATTTGCGACTGTTCCGCAATGCTTGGCAGTGTGGGAGCCTCGGAGGCGATGAGAAGCTTCTGCGAGGAAGTCATCTCATTGAAGGAGGCCGCAGTAAGGGAACGAGGTGTGGACCCGGCAGCGGATCCGATAAGAAGACTTCAGGGCGGTAGGTGGAGGCGTCGCCTTTATCCACAGGATTCTCCCATGTAGGGATCATACCTTGGAACAGATGCATCTACGAGAAGGGAGTTCGGGGAACTCCCGCTCATAGAGTTTATCTATGGTATTGAGCGAGCTGATGGGACTATAACTATCCGGTAAGCTAGCATCTTTGCCAGACTTGACTATGACTGTATGTAAGCAGCTGGAAAGTGGTGATTCTTGATGATCGCATTCAAGATGCAAACCAGCAACGCGATCAGAGGGGGAGGGGGAAAGAAGTTTGAGCACTTCGTTCCTGATTCCGTCTGGCCCGCGAGATTTTCTGGGCTTAAGGCCCTTAATCGCGAGAACTACCGCGTCACAGCTGACAGGGGAACAACCGGAGGAAGAGCATCGAGACCATGCAATTTGGATTGGACGTGGAGAACGTCAATGTTTTCGATGACGGGGGTACACATTGTTGTGCGAGGCTTTCGGCTAAGCACTCGGCCTTTTCGATAACTTCAAACGCGGGTTGTAGACCCTGCGAATTTTAGCGACAAAACGGTCAGTTTTCATTGATAGTACGAGCTTCCAGTACGCGAGTTGATAAAATTGCATATCCTCGGGTAGACTATCCCACCTGTCATTACGAATCTAATCAATTATGCCAATGCGTTATCGTGGAGAGTAAGAGATTTGCTTATCACATTACTGACAAGAGGGAAGGTCGAGTTATAAATAGAATGGACAATTCAATCAAAAACATAAAGTGAATGTTATCAAATACTAAAAACATTATTTTTAAAACAAATCCATTATAGTATTATTTAATAACTAATAATTACAAATTAAAAACAAATAAAGTAACCCCCCCGCCATATCAATATTATTGCATAGTATTAATTTTTAATACTCTATTATCAAAACATCACTGATATCTTTTTAAAAACGCTTTTAGCGAAACGAATTCATTTCAAATAATATTTAGTTTGTAAACAAACGCTGTTATCGCATATCTCAAGGCCGCTCCCCCACTCGATCCAATCGTCAACGTTACCCGGTTCATAAATACACTAATACGGTAATTTATAAATTACTAATGTGTTGTAAAACATCACTAGTTAAGCCCCGCGACTGCGTTCGAAAATAAAACATCTAGACGCCATGTTTTTTTTTTTTTTAATGTATGCATATTATGTTAATTGTAATTATTATCATAACCTATTAAAATAATAACATATGTATGGTTTTTACATCTATCGGCGCTCCGAGCAATAATTTATATACGATAGGCTGCGTAAGTGAACATTTTATTAATTATCTACGAGGGCCAGCACTTGAACGCCATCTTATACTTGAAATACCGTAGCATGTTGACGGCTGACGTCATAGCACTGGTAACGCGAATCTATAAGTTTTACCTCTGCCGAGGATCGCTTCAAAAAGAAGTTTTCATTTCAAAACAATCCTTTACAGACTACACGCAGGAGATCCATCGTATTTTATAACCACCGCAGGTTAGGTCGGGGTCGCTTCACGCCCGGGCGAGTCCCACACTGGTGCGGAGACGTCCCTCCGCACCCCCTTACCCATTGCATTGGGGGACTTCGGTCTCACTAATGCAATGGGTAAGGGTAGAGCGTAAATGTATTTCCCCCGTCAAAAAAAAAAAAAAAGGTTAGGTCGGGGCAAATTCCTCTAAAATTAACGTCTCTGATTGCTGCCCAGAGTTCAGTACCTCTTGTCACTTTAGCCAGTTAGAAAAAAAAATACAGTGATACCTTACTACTTGAAAGTAAACTATATATATATATGTTGGGGGGGGGGGGCATAACGATAACAGCTCGTACACCAACCATACAATTTGACCCACCCCAAGTGACCATTTAAAATGATAAAAAAGTGTATAATTATGATGGGTTAATTTTAACACAAAATTAAGTTAATTTTAACCCCTCATGCACTTACCTGGCGTTTACGCCATCTTTCCATTGTTTTCCTATTGTCTTACTTTTATGGGTACTCGACACATTAAGTAGACGTAGTGTCCACACGTTTTTCATTAAAACTAAATCATTTGTTAAAATGGTTAATTCACAAGCCACACCTACAGTCACTAACACTAACCACTAACACTTGATCACTAAATCACAATTTAGTCGACTTGCAATTAAAGACTAAATAAGCTTTTAATTTGTTGTTTACACGCATCGTTAAGTTGATCAATCAGTTGTCACTTGTTAACGTTTAGGTAGGCAATAGGTAAGGGTAGTGCGTAAATGTATTTCCCCTCGACAAAAAAAAAAAAAATTTTGCTTGCCGACAATTTTTTATGCTAAGCCACTCTTTTATGTAAGTAATATGTTTATTTCTAGAGCCACCTTCCCATATTTAAATTTGTTGCATTATTTAGACTATATTTTCAATTATCTCAATGCCCCTAATTTTTTCTGGGGTTTTATATTTCCACAAAGGGGGGCGATATCGCGCACGTTGAGAACCCACGTACTAAGGTTTTTAATACGAGGGCACAGTTTTTGATGGAAATTTGGATGGACTTGAAATTCAGATGGAGATAAATAATCGGTTTTTTACTTACAACGACGTCTTCCGGCTCAGCTTCGACGATCACCTGTTTGAATTCGATGTCGCCGTTCGCGACCGCCTCAGAGTCGTAGTTCGGATCGTTCGCATCTTCAACGTATTCTTCCAGGAGTTCAGACCCCGGAGCGCCCCAAACACCTTTGCCTCCCGCACCACCTTTACGATTACATAGGTTTCTCTCAAATGAATGATTCTTTAGCGGCGTTGGACGAAAAACTTAAGATTCGCGTTACCAAGGCTATGATGTCAGCCGTCAACATGCTACAGTATGTCATGTATAAGATGGCGTTCAAGTGCTGGCGCTCAGAGATTATATAATACCATTTATTCTCACGCAGCCTATCGTATGAATAAACTATATATGGTAATAATTCATATTTATAATAAAAATCGGACAAATCTTAAATGTTACATTATGTTAATAATTTTGATTTTAAAAAAAATGAAATTTAAATTTTGCAAAAGTGTATTTCCATAGTTTCGAGTTTTAACTACTGTCCGATGGCCGTGTTTTTGTTTTAATTCGTGTACCCACCACAATCCGCGTGGCACAGTGACTTTTATGTCAGAGGCGGTCCGAAAGGGGGTTCGTGGGGGAGTCATATCCCAAAAATACAGTACAAATAAAGCGTCTGTTTGAAATGTCAATTTTTTTTTTCTAAATAAGTATAGATACGAATCTATATACTTATACGATACCTATAAAAAAATACAATTTTTTAAATTATTGTTTGATGGTTGTTACGGAACGGCTAGACCGACTTTAACGGAAGTTTTTTTTTTTGGTAGATACCCTTTTTTCTTTTTTTTTTTTGACGGGGGGAAATGCATTTACGCACTACCCTTATCTATTGTATTTGAGGGATCAGAGTCCCCCAATACAATAGATTTGGTAGATATCCTAGTTAGTCAGGGTACTTTTAATTTTCGAAAATAATTGATTAGGGTTCTGCGTAAAAAAAAAAAATAAGATTCATAAAAATTTGAATAAAATCCGATTCAAAGCACATTTTTACGGGCAAGTGCTATAATTAACCCCTTGAGCACTAACCTGGCGTTTTCGCCAGCTTGCCATTGTTTTTCTATTGTCTCATTTTTATGGGTAATCGACATATTAATGAAAAATATTTTTACTATATCTTAGTACCACAATTTTTCACGGAAAATAATTAGCGTTCCGTAAAAAAAATTAAAACTAAAAGTGTAGAATATATGAAAACGCGGGCACACGGCTAGTCTCATACATATAATAAAACTGAAACTAGACCAAATCTGTACATTAAATATTTTTTTAAATTATAATCAGGGTGGATTTAGTTATCGATGTGAAAGCTAATATTTTTGCTATACATTCGAATTGAAAATGTATAACAAACACGTTATAAATACAGACACTTCTAACTTTGTATAAAAGTATGAAAAAACTAAATCGGCATTATTTTATGTATCATCCAACTAATCGTTAATTTTTCGTTTCGCGAAAGTCGGCATTTTAGCAAATTAAATTGTTAAAATTCACGGTCAAGGAAAATTCGATTTATTCGTTTGTTATAATTACCTATAGCGCCATTTATTACGTGCCAAGTGAATTTGGCATTACGTGTTTAGCGTGCCAAATAAATATAGCAATAATTAACATTTTTTAAACGCAATGCAAACCGTTTTTTTTTTTGAAAGCCTCTTTTCAATTGTCAAAGTCGAGTATACTGTAACTGGAACTAGATTCACTCAGCACCACAAACATCCATCATTAATTAATGTGTCGAGTACCCATAAAAATAAAACAATAGAAAGACAATAGGAAAACAATGAAAAGCTGGCGTAAACGCCGGGAAGGTGCTCAAGGGGTTAATATACTAATTTTCAAGACAAAGAAGTATGACCACCAAGTAGATTTTTTTTTATGCTCCGGCTTTACCGACGACTTTTTAAACGCTGCGCCACTGCTGTTTATTATAGACTATATTAGTCTGAATGCTACGCGAGCGAAGTCGCAGGCACAGCTAGTGTTAAATTAATTATTAACGAATTCAACGAATAATAATAATACGTAATGAATACATAAACTTAAAAGTAATTATTATTATACGTGGGTGTCATAAAAGGCGACTGAGGGATACACCAGGGAATGGGCAGCTGCATCCTCAAAGCACCACAAACACCTACTGCAATGGCCGACCCGCCTGCCAAGCGTGGCGACTATGGCACTTCTCCCCTTATCTTTGGGGAAGACCTATGTCCAGCAGTGGACGCCTTTACGGTTGGATGACTGGATTTCTAAACAAAGCTTCAATTTAAAAGAGAGAAATTGAAATCACTATAAGAACCGATTCAAGTGGAACGATTAGTGCTTGTATATTTCGATAATAAAAAATAAAAACACAAGATAAGACGATAAACAAAGATACGTGATTACGAAAAAATATTAGTTTTATCAACAGCCCGTCCCATAACTTTCGAGGTCGAATAAGCTGTCTGTCTATAGATTACACTTCAATATTGGAAATATATCTCGAGATTTATTTTTAACTATCTGTGTGCCCGCTGCTCCGCCCGCGTTTCATATATTCACTGCGTAATATACTTTTTAAAACTATCATTGGAAATCATAGTGCCCGTCCATTAAATCGTCTATATCATAAGGCTTTAAATTTTTTACAAGGAACGCTAATTATTTTTCTTCTTTTTTTTTTTTTTTTTTTTTGGCACTAACAGAAAGTAAAGATATCTCTCACAAATCAAATACCTGCCAGTAAAACTGTCCATGGAATCGGATTTTATTTACAATTTCATGAGTTTTAAATTTTTTATGCGGAAACCTAATTCTTTTCGCAAAATTAAAGTAGCCTACGTCACGCGGAGTAACTTCAGCTATTTACGATCGGTACAGTCGTTCCGTAGATCAGCCAGAAGAAACAGACAGACAAAAAATTTAGCTATCGTATATACGTATGTATGGTAATAAATAAATTGGTTATAATTTAAATTTGTGTCCAGTTGGTAGTAGTGCGGTCGGATTCCGCGTCGATGGAAGCAGGTTCGAACCTATCTATCCAACTCTATAATAAGCCTGATTAAGTTTTAATATTCATATCGAAACAAAAATAATATTTGAACGACGACACTCTGTATATTACAAAATAAAAAAAACTCTTAATACTCATAAACCAAGCGGTGTCAAATGGCGGCAAACAAATTAAATTTGGGACAAACAAAAGTAAGGACAGATCTAAAATAGCCTTGGATGTCGAAAGTTGTTTACAAGCGGCCATTGCGTAACGACTAGCAAGTCATTCAACTGCATTAACATAAATAAACGGAATGCCGAATATCAAATAATGGCACATTCGTTATGAAATGATACAAATTTCGAATTGCGCATATGGAGTGCACCGGTGACCTTGAACGACATTCGAAGTGTTAACATAATAACAATAATACTATGTATACGATGAGTAGTAAACAAATGTTACGTAAAACAAAACAAAAAGCACCTCGTTCCATTGACCGCGGCTTTCTAGAATTTTCTCCGGCTCGGAGCGGTCATGTTTATCATTATTGCAGTTTATTATTGAACGAAGGGCGGGAGTTACGTACCTTTTTTGGGTAGGCCCCGGCCGTGGCCATGCCCGTGACGTGGTCTGCGGCTGTTTTTTTTTTCCAGCTGCGATATTTAGGTAGAGGCGTTACAGAGTTCATCGCATCTTTGCTATTCGAGCGAGCGTATTTTTTGCTTTTGCGACGCAAACGATCCACATGAGAGGTGGCAGCGTCCCCGGCGCCCACATCCGCGACCGGCTTCTCGTCCATCGCCACGTTTTCCGTATCGGAAGCGATGCGGTCAACTTCCATTGCGGCGATGAATAAAATATAATCTTACTGGAATCACACTATTCGGTACAGTAAATTAATATTCTGATCAGAATATAGGTCGATGTTATTTATTTTTTATCGGCGATAAACAAGAAACCATACGACGTACGCAGCAATTATTTGTTTTGAGCCCACACCGGTGTGAAGTTAGCAAAATAACATGGCGCACAGGACCACAGACACATATCAACTGCTCTTGTTCACATCAGTTAGTATCGTTGAAATATTTGCCAGTGTTGTACTTCACTCATTAATTACTATCATAGTTTCGAAGGTTATTGATTTTTTTTTATTGAAATTTTATATTATTTAATAAACTTCGGGAACACAACGTAATATTTTGATCAATATGAAATCAACAGAAAGTTTTAAACTAAAATAGAATTGTTATGATATACGTATTACCTACAAGAATTATACTTTCATTATTGTACTAATCACGATGGTGAACAGCATAATAAGGTCTAAATGAATTAAAATAATTATTGCATTAACTGAAATGAACAAAGTAAAACTAAAAAAAATATCAATTGCGATTGATAATGTCAATAACAAAAAGTAAATATATTTTTTACCAGTATTTTTCTTTTATTGCATTCAGTAGCAAAGTTTAATGTTTTTTAACAATAGAATTAATACTTAATTAGGGGTAATTTAGTTTCATTCGTAGGCATTTATAAGTAAAAATGAAATGGTACGTAATTGGCAACTTTAACAATATGTCAAAATATAGGGAACTTTGTTTTTGAAAATGCAAAATAATAAAGAAAATTTATTCAGTGAAAAATTCCGTTTACTAAATACTCAAGATTATAATGACGAGATCAATTTGGTTTCGAGTTCATCAAGCGACTATGAAGCGGTGACGTACAACAGTTCGATTTACCAAAATAACTCAAGAAATAAAAAAAGAAAACGAAAGAACAAATGTATAAAAGATGTTTCAAGTTTAGATGTAACAATCAAAGACGTATTAAGTGATTCCAAAAGAGATGAAACTGGTAATGGATCACCAATTTTTGCGTGTTAAAAGTAGATCAAGTACTATACAGAGACAAAATATCCTGCAACAGTCGCCAATTTTGCGTACACTGAATGTACAGCAAAAAAGTCCAATTTTATCTCTTAAAACGGTACCACAGACTTCGCTTAAGGTGAAAAAACAACTCTTTCATAATACCATTAAATCAAAAAACATAAATGATGTTAGTAAAGAATTTGACATAGATTGTAAAGTAGAAAGTTACCGGAAGCAGACAGGGTGCATGAATAAAGTATGTATTTCACAAAATTTAGAAGATGAAGTTATTACCGGTGATAAAAAATAGTCAAAATTTATTAAAAGACTTTGTATATTCCAAGACACAAAATATAAATGATGCGAAAAAAGATTTGATCAAAAAAGTGAAATCCTTCTTTGAAAGTCATTTTAGTTCAGAAGAAATATCACAACATACTATTAGTGATTCTCAAAACATCATCTAGAAGTGAAGAATTAGATATATTTACTTGTAAATCTGAATCCAAAAGTGACAGTCCAATTGTAAGTTCGATTAAAGAACAAATATTTAGCCCTGAAAATAACTGCGAAGAACATGAAGAAACAAAAAAGGTTAGATACAAAAAAGAAGGATTAGCGTATCGCTTGAATAATCTGTTAAAAAAAAGAAAGGCACACATCTCTCTGTGGCAACATGAAAGATATCTGGCAGGCAATTCAAATTTTGTAATACCCAAACAGGAACATATAGTGTTCCTCATTCAAAAAGTCCATTTCAAATATGGTTGTTATCTTTTAGAGGCTTGTGATATTAGTGATAAACTTTATTGTGTTGTTATTAATAACTATTATATGAATGAAAATATTAAAAATGAGTCTGTAATTAAACTATATAAACCTTATCAATTTATTAATATTAATGACAAATATAAATTAGTTATCAATGTATGTAAATTCCAAATTGTGAATATCAAATAATTGACTTTGTAATATAATATTTTTTATTTTTATGAATGTACGTAACCCCATTGAGCACTAATCTGGCGTTTACGCCAGCTTTCCATTGTTTTCCTATTGTCTCATTGTTCATGCTCAACATCTACACGGCGCGATCGCTGGAACGTGAACGCATTCTCAACGAACCAATCGATTTTAAATATATAGACGTTAAAAAGCACTTGTAAATTAGTAACGATATTAAACGCACAATCAAGTAAAACGCAAATATTTTATTTCTCAAGCCGTTCATGTAGCTGTAAAAAGCCTATACACTCATTTTTATGGGTAAACGGCATATTAAATAAAATTTTACTTTTACTATATATAAAACTCCATTTTGGTAGATTTCTGTTGAAAGTTGACTTTTGACTGTATAAATTATAAATTGTTTTATTACAATAAGATTTTTTTTTTTGAAATTTCTAGTGTTTTCATCAAATTTTATCCCAGAATTGTAAACATGCTAGACCTTGAGGTGCTGATTCACAAATGATGCTGCAGGAACACATGTGTTTGGTGACGGATTTTCAATTTTGTGCAATGGCACGCAACCAGATGAGCATTGAAAATTGTCCTAGTAACATGCTGCGGATTCTCCATGATATTTTTCTTTACTGAGTGCTCAGGCGCATTATAGAATAGCTTAGTTGGATTCAAATCTATATCCATTGGCATGATATTCAACAGCATTATAACTTTAAAAATTATAAAACACCAATGGCCTCTTCAGAATAGTTGTACAGGAATGTTACTTATAGAACAGTACAGCGTTAGATATATGAGAATATATACTAATAATAAAAACATAAATTTTACATTTCTCACGTGAAAAGAATTATAGGAAGGTACTAAAAATAAGTAATTAAATACGATTCTATCATTTTTAGAAATGTCTGCATGTCTGTGCAGGGATCAATTATAAAGTTTATTCCGGAATAACCTTAAATTTTTTGAAGTTGAACTTTCTATGAAAAGTTATAGTAATTTAAATGACATGCGGCGATTTTAGTATGAAAAAAAGGGTTGGTAAGGAAATGTGTTTCGACTTTTGAAATTCGACTATACTATTTATTCTTATACAGCTTAATACTGATAAATAAAATTGAAGTGTCTGTTTGTAATGTCAAATTTTTTTTTTTTTTTTACTAAATATATATGTATGTATATACGATACGTAAATCAAAAACACATTTTTTGTTAATATCTTGTAATGTTTCAGAACAGGCCAAATTATTAAAAAATACTAGCTATGTGCCTGCGGCTACGCCATGTTTCATATGTTCTTCACTGTGTTTTTAATATTAACCCTAATTTATTTCCTAATTTTTTTTAGTACTAAAATTAAGATAATATTTCTCATAAATTCAACACTTGCATTGAATAGGATTTTATTCCATTTTTTATGAGTTTTAATTTTTTTACGCGGAACCCTAATTATTTTCGAAAATCAAAAGTACTCTAAGTTACTCAGAGTAATTTCAGCTATATACCAAAAAAGCCCCGTCAAAATCGGTCCAGCCGTTCCGGATATTACGCTGAACAGACAGACAGAAAGGCAAACATTTAAAAATTGCATTTTTTGGATAGGTATCTTATATACACTTACATGTATTTACTTAAAAGTAGTTAATTTGACATTACAAACAGACACTTCCATTTTTATTTATTAATATAGATTAAAGTGAAATGGTACGAAATCTGTACATTGAAGATATTTTAAAAAAATCTATGTAGGGCTTCAGAATCAACTACTACACATTTCGATACTTTAAATTTTTTTTTCCTATTTATTAATTTATGCACTAAACACACAAAAACTACTGACTCGATTTCGATGTAATTTGGTATAGCATCTAGAGGGAGAATATAGGCTGTCTATTAGAATATAATTGTCTGAATACCAAGTGAGTAAAGTCGCTGTCACAGTTAGTATATAAAAAATAAATAAAGCAGTTAGACTAGCTGGCCCGGCTAACTTAGTACCGTCTCAAAATTAAAAAAACCAATTCCATAAAAAAATTATGAGAAAAAAAAATCATTTTCGTGAAATTTTCTATCGGTATTTAGATTAACAAAATTTACATAATATTTGGCCTTACACCTAGGGCCAAAACTATGAATGCTGTCAGAAGTTAGTAATTGTGGGTCAAATAAATAATTTGAGGCTCCGAACAATTCGCAATGATAGAAAATTAACTGTTCCGATGTTTTTTTTTTTAATAATTTATACTAAGCCGAAAGGTTCGAATGTTAAAAACAGTACTTTAAAAATGATCTTCCTTTTTTTTTGTCAGAATGAATCTATTTTTTGTTTTAAAACAAAATCTATAAATAAGTTATTTGAAGTTCTTGAAATATTAAAAAATATATTAACTTCAATGTGATATAACAATTTCTTATTAGTTTCTTAGGATATTAGTGTCGTTAATATAAAATCGACTACCACACATTTATGTAACCTATGATTACCCTTTTGTGTAGTCTGTGATAATAAGCTCGTTCGAAGCTCAATCGCTATTCGCTTCCTACATGTTCATTAGTGTTGCCGATTCAGCTCTATTTACAATTAGTTTACCAACGGACCTATTTGGCTCCATTCCATACCATAAAAAAAAACATTACAAAAATAGCGCAAAAATAGGTTGTGGCGTTCCGCCTTTCTTGTATTAATATTATTAAGTTTCATATTTTAACTCTTTAACGTTAATAGTGTATTAGATACTCTTTGCTGCAGGACGCTATGATAGACGCCGAAAAAACATTATGCTTATAAAACAATACGTCTTGTCATTACATTGTCTGACATTAAACTATTCACTCGTTCTGTATATTTGATATTAATTAAAAGCAGTGAGTCAATCTACGGTGTTCTATTTTTAACTCCTCCGTCGACCAACTACACGGTACCTCCGGGTAATAAATCGCCAAAAGGTCATGATAAAGACCACTTTATCCATCAGTAGAGTAGAAACGCAATGGAATAACATCAGCCTTGTGCTGTGGGAAAAGAAGAATAATACAATAGCAACAATAAATAATTGTTTCGACGACAACAATGAATTATATATTATCTGAAGTTTGCTATCTTATACGAACTAAAACTCTTTGTTTCTGATTTTTTTTAGATTATTAGACATTATCGTATAAATTACTCTATATCAGTATAAGGCAATGATTAAAATGTTAATTTCATAACTTTTTTATTCATCTCCCTTTTACCAAAAAAAATAACTATACTTCTAACTTTCCAAATGCAGAATTGGTAACACTGATATTCGTACTCAGTGTCTCAGTCCGTCAGTCGATAATATCGCCAAAGCTTGCATACTTACCATTATTTTTCATTATGAATTATCTTGTTTAAATACATATCAGTTACAATACCTAAATCAATTGTGGTGTGTTAAAACAAAAGAGTTTACTAAGGACAATACTTTTCCTAGAATTATATTTCGTAAGTAGATAGAGAGTGAGTATTTTTTTACATTATTATTTTTATATATATTGATTGATTGATTAAAAACGTAAAAGAGTAATAGATGAGTAACAGATATTAGTTACTTTTTAATTCAATATCTACATAATAAAATAATTGTTTATGAGTTGTTTGTACTTCATTGTGACAAAGAGGTTTAATTCGTGTTTTTTGCCGAAAGACGAAATTCATTTAAAAATCAGTTACACAACAATTTTATATTATTGTCTATACTAATACATTAAATTTAAGTCTGTGTGTAATATTAAAATAAATGGTATAAAATACCAAATAGATATGAATGTATATAAGATACCAATACCAAAATTACAAAATTTTTTTTGTCTGTCTGTTTGTTTTGGGTAATTTCCGGAACAGCTAGAGCGATTTTGACAGATTTTTTTTTGTTAAAAAGCCGAAGTTAATCCGCGTAACTTAGGCTACTTGTATTTTTCGAAAATAATTAGGATTCTGTGTAAAACAATTAAAACTCATCAGAATTTCAATTAAATTCGATTCAATGCACAGTTTTACGTGTAAGTGCTTGAATTTATGAGAAATATTTTACTTTTTTATTGTTTTATCTTAACTTAATTTTTTTACGAAAATAGGGTTCCGTATAAAAAAAAAAAAACTAAAACGCAGTGAAGAATATATGAAACGCGGGCGCTGCCGCGGGCACATAGTCAGTTGTCTAATATAGATTGTAAACTGGACAGTGACCAGGCCCGGATCTACGATTTTTTCCAACCGGGGCAGAAACTTGATAGTGGTCGCCCCTGTCTCAAGGATTTGAGATAAATTATTAAAAAAAAAAACTCACAAATATGTAATATTAATCATTATAAAAAACCGTTAATAAAATTGTACTCTTTATTATCTATTACCTAAAAACTTTTTCATTTGTGAGGCATGAAATTATATATCCTGGAAAAATTGAGTATTCCATACAAAATCGACCAATTTTGACCCTGACCTCTTTGGATTTGGCTGAAAGTTCACAATAATTTTTTTACGCGTCGCGAAAAAGTTTATGACTTTTCCAAAAAACTGCTCGTTTTTTTTTCAAATTGCCATTGAAACATTTTGAAGTGTCCCGAACGTAGAGGCTCCTTTGCCGAAGCGGGAATCGATCTCTGTATGGAGCGAATGATTGCTCGTGAAAACCTAGGTAGTAAAACTTGCTGACTACCTGCAAACGTGGCGTCGTTAAGCAACATTTCTGGTTGTTCTGAACATTCTTGTGAAGGCTTCTTTTGTGTTCGAGAAGCCAGTCGTCATGGTTCGGACGTTCCATGACGCAAACCGCATGTAAAACACCATTGATGTTAGTCTTGGAGTTTTTATTTTTGTTATTTCAAGCATTTGGTTAAGATCACACCGCCAACGTCCAGCTGATAGCTTGTGTTCCGTTCGCTCAAACGAAATAAGTTAACGCTGAGGTACCTTTTTTTATTTTATTTTTTCCTACCTAGCTAATGCTGTTGACCGGAAGGGCCTTTACAGCTTCACCGACCTTTGTGGGCGAGTGCTGAAGGCACTCAGCCGCATAAGGTAGCTAGCTCAAGGGTTCGAACCTCGGCTTGGCCGCTACCTGAGTATGAAAACTCCCGCGGATTTTTTATCCTAGCTAAACCCTACATTTTTTATTCTTTATTTACATTAAAAAAAAAGGTTCCTTACAGGACCTATGTACCTGCTTGTTATGCATGAGTGTGTATGGAGTGTTGTGCGTGTAATTGTTCAATGCGTGGGCAGTGTTACTGTATCGCGCTGGCGGCGACGTCAAGAGCCTCCCCAGTTGGGGAACGAGACACGTCTTGGGTCGCCGCCTGAGGGGGACCCGGAGTGTGTGCGGGAGCAAAGTTAGCCGCCTGTCCCCGGCGGCGGTTACGCGGGCGTGGGCGCTGACACGCAAATGTGCGAGGAACATGAGGAAACCGCCTATTCGCGCGCGTGATGCTATCATCGCGGTCGGTTAGTATATTACGCGGACGTCGCCGGTTTCGGTCGGCGGAACTGACTGACGTGTGCGACGGACGTCGCCGCTTTCGGACGGCGGAACGGACTGGTGTGTACGAGACGGCTCGTACTATGAGTGGGTTCGGGTGTGTCTCTGCGCGTTCGAAGAAGACGCGACACTGGGTGGTGAGGTACCTCTGAGGTAAACAGTACCTTATTGGTCAGACTGCTCGACTTAAAGCGGGTGGTAACTGATCAGTGAATCTACGGCGGATCCTCCTACTGTCGAGAGTGGCCCCTAGCGCTCGCACTGTGGTCGATTTGGTATGAAATTCCCCATCTACATTCAGTGCTTTGTGAAGCAAGTTTTCTTTTTATTTTTAATCATATTATAGTATGATTTTGGTGCCCCCTGAAAGTGGCACCCGTGATGAGTGTCCCGCCTTGTCTTCCCTCTAGATCCGGACCTGACAGTGACGCAGGTTCTTATTAATTACTACCAAAAAGGATGTAATCTGTCATTAATTCTGTATATCTATTCAAAATCAAAATCAAAATTTATTTATTCAATTTAGGCCCTAAGAAGGCGCTTATGAACGTCTAAAACACTACTACCGGTTCGGAAAACAACCCAGTCGAGAAGAGCGCAGGCAAGAAACTCGATCTGGTTCTTTTTTTTGTATAAATATAATATATATCATTTTTTTTGTCATATAAAAACTATAAACATCGTAGTCTTAATAATGTTAGCGGGTGCGCACAGAGATGTGGGTTAATTCCAGACATCACTATCGTTCACGTAATGATCCACCCTGTAATAACCTTTTGAGATTAAGACTTGCTTGACATAATACTTGAACTTATTGTCAGGTAAATCGGTAATGTTACTTGGGATCTTATTGTAAAACCGAATACTATTACCTATAAAGCTTTTATTACACTTACTTAACCTAAAGCGTGGGACGGCCAACTTGTCTTTACTTCTAATAATAAAATTATAACGATCATTCACTAGATCTAGCTTGTCTAAATTTTTACAAATATGCATTAAGTTATCGAAGATGTAAAAACGTATTGAATGAAATGACGTATACGAAATGTATTAAAACTCTATACACATATATTTATAGGTATTCTTAGAGTGAAGTAACATTTACTGGAAATTGTTATTCCTACTACACAAACTTGAAAATAAAACCAACGTAAATATAGAGCAAGATGCAATCAAGTTCTTAAATCATGTCTGTCTGTCTATTTGAACGATTTAGTAGACAATTCGGCAGGCGTTTCTGTCAATATTCAATTTAATTTATACTTTCTCTATCTATGCTTTGATTTTTTTTTTTTGTAAATATATTAACGTGGTCAAGTCATTTCATAACAAAGTCGGTATTTTTTTTTTTTAATTGCAAGAGATTTTTTCGTCTTGATTTCAAATTTACGTAACATATTATTTCGAAATCACTTGTATGTAACTCGGCGGCTCCCAGCATTTATCTTACTTCATCCATCCATCTATCCATTCAACCGAAAGACGTCCACTGGTGGAAATATGTCACCCCTAAGATTTCCACGACGGCCGATCTTGTGCGAACCGCATCCAGCGGATTCCCGCGTCCTTCACCAAGTCGTCGGTTTACCTTGTATGAAAACCCGTTGACCCCATCGGGCATTGGTTCTGCGAGCAATGTGCCCAGCCCACTGCCACTTAAGTTTAGCAATTCTCCGGGCAATGTCGGTTACTTTGGTTCTTCTGCGGCTCTCCTCATTCCTGATTCGATTACGTAATAAAACTCCGAGCATAGCCCTCTATGCTATTTGAGCAATGTTATTAGACCCTTTGTGAGCGAGCACGTTTCAGTGCGTATGTTATCACTGGCACACACACACCGGTCGAAGATTTTCGTCTTGAGACACTTTCGGTATTTTGGACGAAAAGATTCTGCGTTACTGTTAAGTTTCCATAAAAACCCATAACAGTGTGTATGGAGAGGTCACACGCAGCTACTTATTTTGTGAAGAACGACACGGAATTTAATGAAATCGAAGTCACAATTTTATCTTTTTTTCTAAAGTTACTTTTAGTTATGTCCGCCGTATGTTCTTTGGAGTTCATTTTAGTTCTTGTTTTGCAGTTGAGATTTATTTTCGTATCACCGCTCTATTCGATACGCGGTCCGTTTGATTATTGTTTACAGAAACAATTATAAACCGCTCGTTGGAGTTTTTTGTCGGGATCTCAGTCTGTTGCGTTGCAGTTATTTTCTTTAATTCATTAAACTTGTGTTCGGTTGTTATGTGCAAGTTAAGTTTATTATAGAAGATAATGCGTAACATATATTCAGAGGTGCCAATAAAGTTCCATGGAGAATTCGAGCAAGATGGGCCGCCATTTCGCGGGAGCTTGGTAACGCTGATACAAAATTCAAAAAATACCTTACCCACAAGACACTTGAAAAATTGTGTGTACACAGTTTGCCATTATCTGAGATGAAGAAACCGCTCGTTGTCGCGTTTCAAACGAGTCTCAGAAAGGTTTATTCGAAAGAGATTTCATTTGTTAATTTTCTTTATTTTATACTAACTGTTCGCCTGTCATATTTATCTCGTACAATTAATCACTGCGTAAAATAATTTTAAATGATCATATTAAGAGAATTGGATGCATTTTTTTTTTTTAAATACAGGCTCTATATTATTTTGGTGCTCATAGAAAACAAAGATATTGTCACAAATTCAAACACTTGTCAGTATGTCTGTCCATTGAATCGGATTTTGTTCACAATTATAATGATAATTTTTTTTACGCGAAGCCCTAATTATTTTCCAAGAAATAAACTAGCTAATGTCATGCCGTATAATTTCAGTTATCTGCTAGCAAAAGTACTATTAAAATTGGTCCAACTATTCCATAGATTAACCGGAATAAACATACAGGCAACAAAACAACATTCATATGTGATTTTGTTTTTAGTAATAAGTTTTTACTTTGATGTTACAGACATACACTTTAATTATATTTATTTGTTTAGATAAATGATGTTTAGCTATAAAACAAACGATCGAGTATCAGCATTGCCGTTAAAAGGTAGAATAACTAGGCTTTGAGTCAAAACGCTCCTGGACAGTTGCACACTATAGGCTACACACAAAGGTCGTGTACACGCCCGCGTAACCGCCGTTCCCGCCGTCGGGGACAGGCGGCTAATTTTGCTTCCGCACATTCTCCGGTGCCCCCTCAGGCGGCGACCCAAGACGTGCCTCGTTCCCCAACTGAGGAGGCTCTTGATGTTGCCGCTAGCGCGATACAGTGACACTGCCCATGCATTGAGCATTACACGCACAACACTGCATACACACTCCTGCACGCAACACGCAGGTACATAGGTCCTGTAAGGAACCTTTTTTTTATTATTTAAGAATTAAAAAATGTAGGGTTTAGCTAGGTTCAAATTCCGCGGGAATTTTTATGCATAGGTAGCGGCCAAGCCGAGGTTCGAACCCTTGTGCTAGTTACCTTTTTGCGGCTGAGTGCCTTCAGCACTCGCCCCCAAAGTTCGGTGAAGCTGTAAAGACCCTTCCGGTCAACAGCATTAGCTAGGTTAGAAAAAAAAAAAACAAAACAAAGGTCGAGTAAGGAACCTTTGTTCGTTTTTTTAGTAACCGAAATGTTTATCTTGAGTCAATTCCCCAGAATTTACATACAAGTAATTAACTGCACTAGTCGAGTTTTGTATGCTATTTTCCATTTTCCCACTTAGTGCATTAAGCGCTCACCACAAAACTCGGTGTAGTTGCAAAAGCCCTCCAGGACAAAAGCGTTGGACAGTTCGAAGAAAAAAAAAAAATGATGAATAGGGAACGCAGTTGAAAAATCTCAATATTAATTATAAGTCAAACAAATTTACCGTCTAATGATAACACCTTATTAATAACTGTATGCAAAAAAATATTTTTTGTTTTACAAATAATTATTCATCCTTGAAAGATGGCGGCAATAACACACGTGTGCCGTGCCACAAGCAGACTTTGTTTAAAATCCGGCATAATCAAAGAGGTCTTATTCATTTAATTTTAAACGTTACGGCTATCGTAATAAAGTATAATAAAAAAGATATAACTTGTTATTATATTTTGCAATATAGCTACTAGTAATAGACTCATTGGGCAATAATATAAACACATTAGTGGTAACGTAAAACAAACTCGAAACTTTGATTTTGTTGATAAATTAGCGTAGTCTTCTTCTTCTTCTTGTGTTTTTTAATGGTTCTGCACGGCTTGTGTCTTAGCCAGTGTCAAGTAAATTTTCCCATGTGTCAATTTATGGCTTGACAAGGTTTGAGAATAAAATCGGTTTCAAACATTATGTACCTATTTACAACAAAACGCGGGAAACATAACGCGGAAAACAAAACCGCGAATAAAATAAGAATTAAAAAAAAATCAGAATAATAATAACTAAAACATATTCAAGTAACTAGTAGCGTAGTCTAGTCGCGGATTTAGATTCAATTATTTTTATATATTAGTCTTGTCGGCCAGTTACTCTTGAATTATATATATATATATATGCTTCTTTTTTTTTTTCTTCCTTGTTTGGCAAGGCGAATATATCTAAACTTATCAATTACATACATACATACATATGCTCACGCCTGTTTTCCCCGAAGGGTTAGGCAGAGGTGAAGTAGCGAACTACACCACCCACATTTCGCCGAGCTTAGTTCCGTCCCAGATGTGACAGGGGGCGAGCCTGTCGCCATATCGGGCACAAATTCCAAACTCCGGGATGATACTGAGTAGAAAAAACCCAATATCACTTGACCCGACCCGGGGATCGAACCCGAGACCTCAGAACGGCAGTCGTATGTAATACAACTGCGCTACTTATCAATTACTCCCAAGTATTACATAATCACCAAAGAGGTTATCCAATTATAAACGGTCTATTGACAGACAAAGAGGTTTTATATTCAACACGTGGAGAAAATAATTGTAGCTATATTAATTCTTCTTTTTAGTAAATGGCAACATGTGAATAACACAATTCTATAAGTGCCTTGTTGATAACGATTTATTATCATTCTTGTATCAATGTTTCTAACCTCTAGCAAAATGGTGGCCCGCAAAAGTTCTGGCAAGAACTTTCTATGAAGTTTTCGTGGCAGCTTAGAATCAACGTTTCCGATTATTATTTGCAATACTTTACTTTCAATAATTAAACTATATCACGTAAAACATCACGAACATTACATAAGACAGGTTGTGAATAAATTACAGACGAACTTAACAAATTTGTGGTGAAATAAAAAACAACCTTTGATCATTGTCTCTACGTATATATTTTTAGTTTACATATTATACTTTTTTTTTTGGTTCCATTTTAACGAAAAGGCAAAGGTACTAGTAGACCGTGCAGCCAAGCCTGACGTTAGGAACACTATCAATAAATGAAATGGCGGTAACAAAATGGTGGCCTTCTGTTACGACCACATCGGGAATAATTGGGACATTTCAGAAATTCACGCTCAATGTCATTATTTTCACTTCACTACACTTGCGTGTCATAACTACACTATATCACGTAAAATGCCACCAAAATTACATAACATATAGTCAAATACTGCGAAATAATGAATTAGAAACAAGAACGACGACATGACAGACCAAAAATAATATGACGTTTTTTTTTTTTTTTAGGTACCGCACTATGGTAACAGTAATCATTCAGCCAGTGAATGCAATTATAGCAACTTTAGTTTTACTGTCATGGATCACATTAGGTAAGTGTAATATATTAAATATAACAATAAATCTGATGTAGTATGACTACGAAAATCGAGAATGAATATAATCCATACTAATAAATAAAATTGAGGCGTCTGTTTGTAATATCAAAGTAACAACTTTTTTTACTAAATACGTATGAATGTACCTATACAAAAATCTCTTCATATATATATATATATATATATATATATATACCTATACCAAAAGTTTGTTTGTTTCGGTTTATCGCCGGAATGTCTGGATCGATTTTGACGGGACTTTTTTTGTAGATAGCTGAAATTACATCGCGTAATTTAGGCTACTTTTATTTTTGGATATAAAATCTCAACCCAGAACGCTGCGAACCTTTATTATTTTCGAAATAATAAAAGCAGCCTAAGCTACCATCGAAATCGGTCCAGCCGTTCTGGAGATTAGCCAGGACAAACCGAAATTTAAAAATTGTTTTTTGTGCTATTTTAGTAGAAACTTGACTGGTTTGTGTAATGTTTGTATTTAATTCCATATGTGTGTTTTGTAAACTGTGTGTTTCCCAAATAAATAGATAAATAAATATTTTAGTGTTACAAACAGACACTTCATTTTTATTTATTAGTATTATAATGTCAGCTATTCGGTGGGCGGTTTTACATTATGCAGTAATCAAATGTTACCCTATTTTAATAGTAACATATCTAAAATGAGCTTCCGAGGTTTATAGACAGTTTTAGAAATTCTTGCGGGAGGTGATAGTTTTTTTTATATAGAATTTTTGATGTGAAACATCTATAGCCGCACGTAAAACCGATTTCTGGCGTGGCGACGCATGCCGTGGCGACGCGTCGCCACGCTATATGATGGTATATATGTACAGTCTATTTGTTAATATATTAAATAAATTCGTAAATTTTTGTATTGAATGAAAATAAATGTTTATTCAATAAATAGTCACCGTTATCTGGAAAAAAAATCGTAATATTTTATTTTATCATTATGACATATATTTAGTTCCTATCACAATCTGTTCTTTTCTGCTTATTACTTGTACAAAATAATGTCGATGTTTCACACCTGCCAGGCGTCCCGTGACGTCACTCTTTTTTTTTATTGTTAACGTCACAAGAGTTTGACATGCCTGCTTTATGGTTTCTACCTGTGCTACAATTTTCTACCCCAAAATATGTATAATGTAATAAATTTACATTAGGTAACCAAAATACATGTGATTTATAAAATACATCTGTTCTGAAAACACGAGTTAATAATGTATTATCTGTGCTAATAAATAAAATTGAAGTGTCAACGTTTGTAATGTCAAAACGACATTTTTTTTTACTAAATACATATAGACTATACTATACTATACCAAAAAATATAATTTTTTTAAATGTTCGGAACGGCTAATATTGACGGGACTTTTTTTTTGTATATATCTGATATACTCCGCGTAACTTAGGGTGTTTTTTAATTTTTCGAAAATAATTAGGGTTCCGGGTTAAAAAAAATGACAACTCATAAAATTTCAAAATAAACCCTATTCACTGCACTGGCAAGTGTTTCAATTTGTTAGAAATAGTTGTAGGGACAGGTCAGGGTGCAGTAATTACACGTATATTGATGTATTTGAAACTTATATTTGGCCATATATCTTAAAACTCTATATGCTTATCCGTGCCACGTCTCGATAATGACTGCCTTAAATACCCGATGGGCGACTAATTTATATTGAAACGCATGCAATACCTGTTAATAATATTCTTAACAAACAAAATATGTAGACATTCTAAAATACGTCTTTAAAAATATAGAAAATTCTTACATTGATTATTAATTAATTCTTACATTGCTTATCGATTAAATCCAAAATTAACTCCACTTCCGTTTATCTATTTTCCGGTTCCGGTTCAGAAATGTATACGTAAATTCTATTACAGTTTCATACTACTTATTATGTATATAAACAAAGTATACGAATAATTATCCTAACATAGTTTTACTTTATATTAGTACTAAATTTTTTTTGGAAAAACTTTTTCAATTAAAAAGCCGACTTTAAAAGAGTACACTATAAAAATGTGCTAAAAAGTCAATAAATAATCACATTATTAATCGTTAATTTTGAAATCGGTGCCAGCTTATGGATAACAAAGTTGTGTTTATTTACGTTTCTAATTATATTCAATTTTGATTCATTGTTCATTTAACCCCTTGAGCACTAACCTGGCGTTTACGCCAGCTTTCCATTGTTTTCCTATTGTCTCATTTTTATTGGTAATCGACATATAAAAATCACCCTAGTCCTTTATTTAGCTTATATGTAATTGTGATAAAGTTTAGGCAATTATTTTTATTTATTAATGAGTACATTGGTTAACTCTAGCCGGCACCGATTCCATAATTAACGAACCAGATTAATAAAGGACATAATTATTTATTGACTTTTTAGTGTATTTTTATAGTTTATTCTTTTGATGTTGGTTAAGTTTTTAATTAAAAAAGGTTTTCTTTCTTTTTTCTGGTTTAAGTATGGACTTTTAGGTATAGCCGTGAAGCCTATTTCATAGATTTGGAAACGAATATGTGAAACACGTGTAAGTTATTATATATAAACGAATTGATAACCTCCTTCTTTTTGAGGTAGGTTAAAAATAGGGTTCCGTGTAAAAAAAATTAAAACGTAATGAGGATCATATGAAACGCGGCCGCCGCAGCCGCGGGCACACGGCTAGTAATATTTAAAATAATAATTATTAATAGGTCACAGCATCGACTGCTTCAAATGCGTTTCAATGAACGGTCGTTTCCCGGCGTGCGACGATCCCTTCCACAATAACCACTCTCTGCAAATGCTCGAGTCGCCGTGCATGGGCGGGAGGAAAGGCCGCGATGGATTGTTCCCTGCCACTTCGTGCATCAAGATCGACGGGATTTTTGGTAATATATCTTCTATGTGTTTGTAGTATATATATATATACAAGGAAAATGGGGTTCCTTTGAGGCACCACCACGTCAAAACTGCTGAACGTATCGTTCCTACGTAACCTTTTTTTTTTTTTGTCGAGGGGAAATGCATTTACGCACTACCCTTACCTATTGCATTAGTGAGACCGGAGTCCCCCAATGCAATAGGTAAGGGGGCACGGAGGGACGAACTCCGTGCCAGTGTGGGACTCACCCGGGCGTGCAAGCGCCCGGAAATACCCACTAAAACCCCCCGGGGCCGTCCGCCGCATTTGGGATGGGGGCGACACGGGGTGGCTTTCGCAAGCACCGCGTCGTAAATTCCTACGTAACCACCATTCGACGCGGAATTTTTCGGCTTAATTTTGTTTATTTTTCCATCGACCCTTCTCATTTTTTTTCCTATTCACTCTTATTAACATTTTTTCCGCTAATAAAAACAAAAGACTCTCATTTTTCTTCATTCATTTGTTTTTTTTACGTTACGTATAAATTAAATGGTTGTATGCACTTTTTCACTCACACCTATAGGACATATGAAACGCGGGCGGCGTCGCGGGCACACAGCTAGTCTTTTTATTTGTTTCCTAGTGCGTTTATGACGTGTATTAGATTGAGTAATAAATCATTATTTGGTTTGCGCAGTGCACGCTAAATAATGACTTTAAGAGGATATACGAGCGGCGTTTATTTCATACAATCGTATTCAGTAGAATAGCATTACGGTAAATATTTTTGTACCATATAATATATATTCACCACCGCCATACGATTTAATTTTGCCATAAATTCATTATTATAGAAAATAGGAGCCTATGAAAATAAAAAAAAAATGCTCAATTTTAAAATAAATAATATTCATGAATAAAAACAAAGGGTAAAGGCAGCGCCGAAGTCATTCTGATTTTATATATAAGTGAAAAAAAAAAATACAATTGGACCCGTTTTGGAGGAAACAGGGGAACAAGAAGTTATGTTTTCAACTATTTTGCATAGTTATAATCAGCTCGAGCTGCGGTTGTCTCTTTCATCTTGCATAGTTCTTTTTTTGGCGCAACGCGATAGCGAAAGATTTCTAAAAATATCTATATTTCAAATTTGTCGCCGACCGCACTTCCCCTTAATTATGATTGTTTTTTACCTTTCGTTTTTTAATTATAATCGTCATAGGTATATCTCATTAAAAAACTTTAAAAAATTGCTTAATTTATTTTGGATTTTATCCATCACAAATAATAAATACAATAATTTTATACTAATGAATAGTTTTGATATCTCTATATATTATAAAACTAAGCAGCTTCCTGCCGTCTGTATGCTTAGATCTTTTAAACACTGTTAGTCTGATATTCTTTCAGGGAAGGTTTCAAAATCATTTCTTTTAAATTCAATTTACGCCATAAGAAGGCGTTTATGAACGTCAAAACACTACCACCGGTTCGGACAATAACGTAGTCAAGAAGAACCAGCAAAAAAACTCGATCTGGTTCCTTTAAAAAAAAATTGTAAATACATATTAATTTTGATTTTTTTTTATATTAATAAAAATTATAACCATTGTTGGCAGAAGAGAGGGGGTGTCAATTCCAGACAGACGTTCGCGTGATAACCCATCCTGTAATAACGTTTTGAAGTTAAGACTTGCTTGACATATTGTATATAATGGTATCCAGAATGAAGCGAGAGCGCGTGTCGCTAGTATTGGATTTTTTTTTGATAAATATAGTCCGGGCAACGCCGGGTGGAACAGCTAGTTTTTTTTATGTATTTATCTTTTACGATTGCATTTTCAGACGACACCGGTGAATCGATTACTGTGAGGGGCTGCGGCCTGGACTCTGGCACGGCTACGACTGACACGGAAATCATAAGAATGTCACATTGTGGAAGATTCTACTACGATGATAGGTAATAACAATATGCAATTACTATTTTTAGACGCTTTAAAGTGGTAACAGACGCGCGTCACCTGACCGCGTCGGGCGAGCGAACTGACCGAAGCGACATGCAGGTACATATGTAGGTCCTGTAAGAAACCTTTTTTTATTATAATTTTTTTTAATGTAGGCCTTAGCTAGGTTTTAAAATAACGCGATTTTTTTATACTCAGGTAACGGCCAATGGCCGTACCAATTTGGTAACCCTTGTGCTAGTTACCTTATTGCGGCTGAGTGCCTTCAGCACTCGCCCCCAAAGTCACGCTGCAAGCTATATGGGCCTTTCAGGTTAACAGCATTGGCTCGTTAGAAAAAAAAAGTTATCAGTCGCCTTATGCGCATGGTCAGGTATGCACGTCCGTATAGTACGTAGTAAAAGTAATAGATCAATACAAAAATTTATTTAACATTGAAGCCAAAAAAAAAAATTATATGTCTGTGTAAGCGACACGGAATCACGTGACGAAAGACGTGCATGGACTTTTAAGGCCAACTTGAAATGGCTTCACTCCGCGTGTGACTACTGCCGTTCTGTGGGTTTTCTTTCTATACGGACATCATTATCGAAACGCGGCGAAAATGCAAGTAACGGATATAAAGACAGAAAGATGTTACCTTTTATAATGTGTATTAGGTAATAGGATTTTTACGGCGGTATTAACGTTGCCGCTAAAGTAATAGGATTTTTATCAAAATCAAATCAAAATCAAAATCAAATTTTATTTATTCAATTTAGGCGCTAAGAAGGCGCTTATGAACGTCTAAAACACTATCACCGGTTCGGAAAACAACACAGTCGAGAAGAGCACAGGCAAGAAACTCGATCTGGTTCTTTTTTTTTTAAATAAATAAAACATTTTTTTTGTCATATAAAAAACTATACAATCGTTGCCTTAATAATGTTAGCGGGTGCGCACAGAGATGTGGGTTAATTCCAGACATCACTATCGTTCACGTAATGATCCACCCTATAATAACCTTTTGAGATTAAGACTTGCTCGACATAATACTTGAACGTTATTGTCAGGTAAATCGGTAATGTTACTTGGGATCTTATTGTAAAACCGAATACTATTACCTATAAAGCTTTTATTAGACTTACTTAACCTAAAGCGTGGTTCCGGACAACTTGTCTTTACTTCTAATAATAAAATTATAACGATCATTCACTAGATCTAGCTTGTCTAAATTTTTTTTTATTTTATCACGCATTAATAATGACGTCCGCAGTGGGTAGTGCGGTCTGATTCCGCGTCGAACGACGCGGGTTCGATCCCACCTATCCAACTCTAAAATCGGCTTGAGAAAGCTCCGCACCGAAAGCGGTGAAGAGAAACACCGTGAGGAAACCATAACATGGTGGTAGGGCATTTTCAAATAATGCCCGCCTGGGTTGCTACTACCTTCAAGTTTGAAAACCTGTTGCCAAATGCCAATAGGTATGTTCTGGCAGCAACACTTGAGAACCAGTACCTAGGTTTAGTGTGTTTACCATCCTGGACCACATCGTCACTTAACATCAGATGAGATTGTGGTCAAAGCACTAAAAATATTACGTAAAAAAAAAAAACAAAGCGATTCGGACTGATAACTTCGGTCGTCCGCCGGACCATGTACGCAGTCCGGTCCGTGCGTCTGTTAAATGCTTTATTTATAATTATTAAAAACAATAAAATAATTTAACAAGTTAGTCCTATCATTAAGATCGGGGTCTTCAGGATTAGCAATTTTTATTACATGACTAGCTGACTAGTGTGCCCGCGGCTGCGTCTGCGTTTATTATGTTTTTCACTGCGTTTTAATTTTTTTTTATACGGAACCTTATTTTGTTTTTTTTTTTTTTTGTTATAAGATAAAGTAAAAATATTTCTCATAAATTCTAGCACTTGTCTGTCCGTAAAACTGTGCATCCAATCGAATTTTGTTCAATTTCCATTACCGGAGATTACCCGGAACAAACAGACAGACAGTTAAAAAAAATTAAAATAGTATTTTTGTTATAGGTATTGTATATACATTCATATTCTATTTGTGTAACCTGTGAACCTTTTTTTATATTAAATAAAAAATGAAGGGATTAGCTAAGATTAAAATTCCGCGGGAATTTTCACACACAGGTGACGGCCAAGCCAAGGTTCGTACCACATTGTTAACCCTTCCGGTCAACAGCATTACCTAGGTCAGAAAAAAAATCTTCACTTCGTATTCCCGTCGCCTCCTCCAAAACAGGAGCTATTTTAATTTTTCAGATTTATTTAACGGCCATAGAACCAGGCATTTCTTTCTCATTTTTAAACTCTACTAATTTCTATGATTATTATGTAAAAAAATCATGGGGGCATGACCGTGATATACAAATATTTACATGTCATTATCCAGAGAGAAAACAGGGAGATACATTTGTATAGAATAAAAGTCGCCCGCATTTTCTCATGATATCAAAATATAAAAAAATAAATCGATTTGATATAATAATATTGACTTTAGGATATAATAATTTATTCTTCTTCTTCTTCTTCTTAGATAATGGCAATCTGTGTGTACACACAATTTGTGCCAATGTCATGTGGGTAAGATTTTCAATCTTGTATCAGCGTTACCAAGCTCCAACAGAACGGTGGCCTATCCTGCTCAAACTTTCCATGGAGCTTTGTCGGCACCTCAGAATGTATGCTACGCGTTGTCTTCTATAATAAACTTAACTTGAACACAATAACTAAACTATTTCACACAAAACGCCACCAAGATTACATGATATAGAGTCAAGTACACAAGTTTAATGAATTAAAGAAAACAATTGCTACATGTCAGACTGAGATCCCGCCAAAAACTCTAATTTATTCTTATGTGTCGAGAAATGTAAAAATCCTTAAATGTACTCCACTTCACGCAATAAATTATTGAAATGTCTTAATTCCAATACCATTTAGATGATTAAATATTTGTTATCTGTTCTACAAATACGTCAAACGGTAGCCGCCATAATGGATGTTTGCGTGACGTCACTCTACAGTCTACAGTAAACATCACCTTTAGGCATAGCTTGTCATAATGCCGATGCTGTTTACGTTCAATATATCGCTAGTTGATTATGCAATGGCGTCATAAACTATCAAAAAAAAAATTAATTGACCTGTAATGTAGATTATAAATTTCATCAAACCAAACTAAAAAATTCCTTATAATATAGCTTGATTAGAATGATAGCTGTCATCGTGACGACTTACATGTAATTTTTTTAATGTTCTCAAGAGTACCTCTAACTTTAAAAATCTATACTAATAAATAAAATTAAGTGTCTGTTCGTAATGCCAAATTTTTTTTAATACTACTATATATATAAAAATCTATATACGATACCTATACCAAAAATACAATTTTTTAAATATTTTGTCTGTCTTTTTATTCCGGGTAATCTCCGGAACGGCCGAACGGATTTTGATGGGATTTTTTTTGGTAGATAACTGAAGTTACTCCGGGTAATTTAGGGTGCTTTTAATTTTCGAAAATAATTAGGGTTAGGTGTAAAAAAAAATTAAAACTCGTAAAAAAATGAATAAAATCCTATCCAATGCACAGTTTTAAACGGGAAAATGATGGAATTTATGAGAAATTTATTTACTTAATATTACTATAAAAAATTAGGGTTCCGTGAAAAAAAAAAATGAAAGCGCAGTAAAGAATATATGAAACGCAGGCGCACAGCTAGTCACAAATAATAGTTATATTGATCTTGTAATTACATATTATACTAATTCGAAATAATTTTTTTTTTAAACTTGTTAGCATATTTTACGATTTATTAAAAAAAATATGTATCAGTATTTCTGTCAATACTGGTTCACCGTATATTCCCGATTGAATATTAAGACTCTAAATAATTAAAAGCCGGCTGACATTTTTTAGTGAAGTGAAAATTTGTCGGTTGACCGATTCTCGATTGGAGAAAAACATTATACATTCGCGTTACTAATTGAATGTGACGTTTGCTATCAATCTGCTGTCAACGACAAGGAATTTTTAAAGTTTTATATATTTTTTTCTTTTCGTGGCTTTACTGAAGCTTTTGCCAGTGTTTTATTATTTGTCTCTGATGGAAAGGAATGTTAAGTATGACGGGAGACTCTTAAACTCTTGTGTTGCCATATAAAGTTTTCACTTCTGTCTGCAGTCTCCATGACTGCTAAGTGCTTTGATCACAATCTCACCTGATGTTAAGTGACGATGTGATTCAGGATGGTGAACATACTAAACCAAGGTGCTGGTTCTCAAGTGATTCTGTCGAAACACACCTATTGGTATTTGGCGACAGGTTTTCAAACTTGAGGGTGGTAGCTACCCAGGCGGGCGTTATTAGATAACGCCCTATCACTATGCTATGGTTTTCTCACGATGTTCTCCATAACCGCAAGCCCAGGCCGATTTTAGAGTCGGATAGGTGGGATCGAACCCGCGTCGATTGACGCGGAATCCGGACGCAATACCCACTGCGTCATCATCTCTTCGAAAATAGTTTTGCATTATTTCTTGTTTAATGTGACATAGACATGTGTAACATAATTTAGATGCTTTAATTCCATTTTTTTAACGTCTTAGATACGTTCACGGATGCCTTCAGAGCTGTAACGATGCTGACGCCTGTAACTCATCAGATCGACTGTCTCCTCACTTCACGTTCCTGGTTCTTTTATACGTCACCTTACCCGCCTTGTTTAAAAGCTAACAGACATACAATGTTTCATATACCTCCGAATATTTGTTTTTAATTAAATAGGTACATTAAACAAATGGTTATTTCTATATATATTTGCTCGGCAAATGACAGACATGTGCGGTGTATGTTCACAAAATAATTATAAAGGTTAACGTCCACTTAACGATCTGACTCGAGCCGAACCGAATCTCGTTAATTCTTTTAAAATACCGACTATATTTTAGTGTTTATTATGTCTGTAATCTGGTTAATATATAATCGTTTCTATGCTCAGCAGTTATTTAATGCATCGTATTTGTTAAATTCTCGAATTAAAAAACACACTAACCGACTAACGACTAAGACGTAGTTGCATAAACTGTAATGTTACTTGGGATCTAATTGTAAAACCGAATACTATTACCTATAAAGCTTTTATTACACTTACTTAACCTAAAGCGTGGGACGGACAACTTGTCTTTACTTCTAATATTAAAATTATGACGATCATTCACTAGATCGAGTTTGTCTACATTTTTACGAATACGCATTAAGTTATCGAAGATGTATTGGGAGGGCAAAGTTAAGATATCATATTCTTGAAACTTGTTCTTTAGAGATTCGCGAGGTCCCATATTGTATATTGCTCGAACAGCTCTCTTTTGTAACGTAAAAATGGTGTCTACCTCTGCTGCTGTACCCCACAGCAAAATACCGTAAGACATTAAGCTGTGAAAGTAAGCAAAGTAGACTAACCTTTTTTTTTTTTTTTTTTTTGTCGGAGGGAAATGCATTTACGCACTACCCTTACCCATTGCATTAGTGAGACCGAAGTCCCCCAATGCAATGGGTAAGGGGGTGCGGAGGGACGTCTCCGCACCAGTGTGGGACTCACCCGGGCGGCGTAAAGCGCCCGGAAATACCCACTAAAACTCCCCGGAGCCGCCCGCCGCATTTATAGTAGGGGCGATACGGGATTGCACCGCGTCGCCCCCTGCAGCAAGGCCCACTGGGCCTCGTCCAAACTTAAGCCCAATGGGGATGGGGGTGAGAATACCGCTGCCTGACCCACAGGCTCTCTCTCCACCCACCTCTTCGCCCATCTCTCAAAGAGAGAAACAAACCCACCCGGAGGAAGAGAGGTGATTATCACCCTAAAGCCACAATCACCTCTCTCCCCCCAAAAAGTGGACTAACCTAGCAGTAGCAATATCCGTCAACTGGCGAATTTTTCGAACCGCATAAGCAGCGGAACTAAGCCTTTTCTGCCAAAGTTTTTATTACCTCAGAATAAATACTACCCTTTATTTTCCATAATAAACTTCATTTGTACCCAATAACCAAATTATATCACACGAAACGCCACAAAAATTACACGATATAGAGTCAAATACACAAATTAAAGAAAACAACTACTCGATGTCAGACTGAGACCGCGAAAAAAAACTCCAACGCGATTCTTTATTAATTGAGCCAAGCCGAGGTTCGTACCACTTTGGTAACCCTTGAGCTAGTCACCTTATTGCGGCTGAGTGCCTTCAGCACTCGCCCTCAAAGTTCGGTGAAGCTGTAAAGGCCATACATACAAGCAATAATTGCCCAAGCCCCAAACTATGAGGTAACTATGCGGACACGGACCTAGTTCTGCTTGGCTTGTTACGACCGTTAATAAAAAAAAAAAAAGTAATTAAAAATTATGTAATAATTATGTAATTAATAATAACAAAATAAGTGTTTACAAAATAATTGAATATATAGATATAAAAAATTTAATAGAAGTAGATTTAAGCTCACATATGCAAAAGAAGATTACTAACTACATAGCTGCTTGAATTGCTGTTATAGGCAATTTTTTCCGACGCAAGTCGATTTAAATCTCTAATCTAAAAAAAGGTGCGGACCCAGAGTCTGCAGATAGTTTAATTTAAATAATAAAAAAAAAAGCTGTAAAGGCCCTTCCGGTCAACAGCATTAGCTAGGTCAAAAAAAAAAAAATTATTAATTGAGAAAATTAATGCGTCGATTCTGTATCGTTTAGGAATTGATTGGTTTAACAAGTTCGTTTGATTATAAACATGATAACTTGGCATTTGTTTTTATTTTATTTTTTTTTATAATTTGTGTTCTGAACTAAATCATTTCAAACCGCCACAAACTTTTATAGTGGTATTTCGTGACGGCCACCGTTTTTTTTTTTTGTTCTTACTATTAAAATAACTCTGTCATTTGCCAAGTTAGTATATAAATTAACAGGTTATTAGTAATGATCCGGCTACATGATAAAACTTTTCTAAGTGTTGACTGGAAATGATCACTTTGATCAGATAAGTTGTTTCAAACCGTATGTCTCAATTACTCTATTGCTTTTAATGTTACCAGTATGTGAACGTACTATTGCTAAGGAAAGGCTTTTTACCAAAGGTAGGTTTGATCGCGACACCACTTTCAGTCACTTTTTACTATTTTTGTAAGCATATTGTCAAAACATCAATACCATTTGTTTCGTTAGAAACGAAAAACTAACAATTTTTTTCTTCATACTCTGCTTATCACAATCACACGGCAAATCATTTTACCGCCCTCAATACTGACGGAATACATTTTTTTTATTTTTTTATTATTTAAATTAAACTATCTGCAGACTCTGGGTCCGCACCTTTTTTTATATTGGAGATTTAAATCGACTTGCGTCAGAAAAAATTGCCTATAATAGTAATTCAAGCGGCTATGCAGTTAGTAATCTTCCCTCGTATATGTGAGCTTAAATCTACTTCTATTAATTTTTTTATATCTATATGTTAAATTATTTTGTAAACACTTATTTTGTTATTATTAATTACATAATTATTACATTTTTTTTTTATTTATTTTTTATTATTATCGGTCGTAACAAGCCAAGCAGAACTAGGTCCGTGTCCGCATAGTTACCTCATACTTTGGGGCTTGGGCAATTATTGCTTGTATGACCTTTTGGTCTCCACAGAATACATTTACACGGACGGAATACATTTACATGTGCTTGCTTCGTTATACTATGGTTTCATTACGTTGCTTTTCCTTTAACGAAATCTAAGACTTCTTCTTCTTCTTAGTTAATGGCAATCTGTGTGTACACACAATTTGTGCCAATGTCATGTAGGTAAGATTTTCAATCTTGTATCAGCGTTACCAAGCTCCAACAGAACGGTGGCCTATCCTGCTCAAACTTTCCATGGAGCTTTGTCGGCACCTCAGAATGCATGCTACGCGTTGTCTTCTATAATAAACTTAACTTGAACACAATAACCAAACTATTTTACACAAAACGCCACCAAGATTACATGATATAGAGTCAAGTACACAAGTTTAATGAATTAAAGAAAACAATTGCTACATGTCAGACTGAGATCCCGCCAAAAACTCTCAATCTAAGACTTATTTCATGAGTTGAACGACGCCGTGTGCAATTTGCGCAAACTGGAACAAGCAGGAAAAGTTTAATCGTGGAACCGAAGCATCGAAGCATACCTTAGTTCCTTGATTTATTATGACTACCTACGAATGTATTGAACAATGTATATCAATTATCGATATATTGAATAAGGATTAATTTTAAGTAAAATTACGTAATCAACATTTCATAACACTATCGTAGATGTTACACGCGAATTTATCGACTGTATAGAGCCTAATTAGTATAAAATTTATTAGTCGCTTTGTATGATGTATTTTTTAGTGTTTTCTAGTTTACCTCCTAGCGTTTTCTTGAAATTTATGCAAATACTTGTTTTTTGAATTATTTACATTGCAAGCTTTTGCCATAAGTAAGATTGGTAAGTATGTTGTTTCTATAAATACTTTAAACCGGTAGCTTCAACTTTTCTAAGATTTATATTTCGCTAAAAATAAAATTCTTCTTCTTAATGTTTTAATAAATAATATATCTCCGCAGCTTGGAAACTGTGGGATAATATCTAGTTTCCAACCTACCAAATTTCCAAATGTAGTTTTAGGTAACTTAATCTTAACAATTTATAATAAATCTGGCAACCCTGGTTTAAAGTAATCAAAGCGGCAAACTTTATTCATAGTATTGTTATTAATCGAGTAACATCAACTTTTTGGTAGAACTTTTTGACTATTTTACAGTCTAATGTTAGTTTTTAAATCATCGATCACTATTTTGTGAATATATTGTTTTTTATCAATTGACCAATAACAACTTTTGCTTATTGTCGTAAGCGTTGTGAATGCTATTTTTGAGGCCTACACGTATTTTTAAACTGTGGTAATATTTTTATTGGCCTAAACATCGGAGTAATAAAATAAAAATAAAATATTTAAAAGTAGTCTGTAATTTAATTCAATTATTGTAACGTACATAACCTCTGCTTATATTATATCCAATACATGTACAAATTTCTGGCTCATGCAATTACAAGTTTGTATGCAATTAAAATCGCGTACTGGCTCACAAAGTGTTCCGATTCAATCTTAAGTAATAGTTAGCCTCCCCAATGATATTTTTGAATATTGTACGGATTCATCGCTTTAACCACAATTATGTTAAGTAACGGTGTGGTCCCAGATAGTAAATACGCTATGGCCGTATGCTGCCGCAATACATTTATGACTGCTTGTTGATAAAATTTCAAACTTGAAGGCTGCTAACTAGGTGGGCATTAGAAAATGTCCTACCCAACTATAGGACTATGGGACTTTAAAACAGTACAAATATACTGTATTCTATTTATTAGTTTAAAAAAAAACTCGAATTTAGCATTCGCCAGTAAACATGAAAGTGCTTACTCTATTCTAAGTTTCGCTTGCCTGTGATATTTTATATACTTTTATTATAAAAACGAATCATATGGTCTGAATGCAAATAAAGCTAACCGTCGACCAGACGAACCGAATCAAGGTATAGTAGAGTGTTACGAATTCGACTCGGTTGGTCTAATTTCGCCTGGTGGACGTCAATCTTTATTCACGTAGAGTGAACGTGCAAACGATTTTGTGCTTTAATCGCTGTGTTTTAAATTTCTTTATTCTTTGTAAATTTTGGAATGGATGACGTTCTCGCTTCGAACGCTTCGACACGAAGGCCATATTTGATTCAGTCTATCATACATTCTAATATGCGGTTCCTCGGCTAACTATATCTTTTTATACTGTTTTGTATGCTTCTTCTATTTATTATAATACAAAAAAATATTAATTTGTATTCTGTCCATTGATAGAGCAGTAGTAAACCTTTTTTTTCTGTATAACTAATAAATAGTGCTTATGTTTGTTTAATTATGGATATTTATTACAACTGCCACACGGCGCGCAAGGAACGACTGTGATAATTTATGTGACGACTTCATCAACTAGTATTTCTTATAAGTTTTTCTTAGTAATGTAACAAAATATTTACTATAATCCTACCAAATAACATTAAAAAAAGGATCCTGTAAATTGGTTGATGAGTTCTCGAGTTAAAAGCCATTTGATGAATGCATTTTGGTAACCTTTTGCAGCTTAGTGCCTTCCGTTCGGTGAAGCTGTTAAGGCCCTTCCGGTCAACAGCATTAGCTAGGTAAAAAAAAAGACTTTTTCTCTCGTTTTCGAATTTTCAGGGATGTGTTAATTTTTGCCGCGTTTTAATATAGACATCCGTACCTGACTGCGGACACAAGGCGACTGATAACTTTGGTCGTCTGTCGTACCATGCACGCGACCCAGTCCGCGCGTCTGTTAATGCTTTAATAAAATAAATGTAAACCAGAAATGTCACAGTATTCTAATTATAATGTATTAGCTGTATGCCCTCAGCTCCGTTCGCGGATACTATCGAACAAACGGATAAACATTGCCTTTTATATAATGTGATAATGATCATTTTTGTGAAATTGTTTCCTATTTATACTGATTACTTTTCCTATATTTCTCACACATTGACGTAATAACGTAATTAAGTCTTACTAAAAACCGACCAGCTAATATAAATTTACTATTTAGTTCAAGAGTTATAACTAAACTAAGTGGCATACAGACAGACGTTACCTTTTATATAATGCTATGCATATATATATATATATATATATATTTTTTTTTTTTTTTTTTTCGAAGTGATAGGCGAACGGAGCCGCGTGTACACAGCTAGTTTTATATGAGAGTTGTCTGAGATCACTTTTTATTTTTTACACAACTCTGTCGATGGACGTGTACCTATTTATAAGTATTTAAGAGCACGGACTATATTCTAAAATATTATAAAAAATTACATTAAGAAAGAAATAAACCTATATAAATACGTTGTGTTTCATTTTCTAGTTTTTTTTTTATTCAGTATAGGCTCAGTGTTTTGACTACAATCTTAGCTGCAGTTAAGTGACGAGGTGTTCCAGCATGGTAAACACACTAAGAGATAAGGGTTCTCAAGTGATGCTACCGGAACACACTTATTGGTATTTGGCGACAGGTTTTCAAACTAGAGGGTGGTAGCTTTCCAGTCGGGCATTGTTAGAAAATGCCCTACCACCATGCTACGACTCCTCACGATGTTTTCCTTGGGATAGGTGGGCTCGAACCCGCGTCTATTGACGAGGAATCCGGACGGACTACCCACAACGTTATCATCGCTTCAAATGCCTGCTATTGTCTCGAACTACTTTCGCGACTCGTATGTCAAAAGAGGCCATTTAAAGTATTAGATGTGTTATTAGTCAATAGCGGGACGGGGTGTTTATTTTTGACGACATGGGGCACGAGGGGTCTGAATGTTGATTACGTAAGCAATATTAATCATAGTATTACCTATATTAAGCTGTTAATACACGTACGGACCAGACCGCGGACATGGTATGGCGACATGCCGAGGTAATCAGTCGCCTAAGTAGGGGTGAGGTATAAAATTATTCAAATATATCGATTTTTTATTCGATTCACAAAAGAGATCAAAACCTTTTTCGACTTTCTTTATTTGACTTTAAATCGTAAATATTATTCTCCCAATGATCGAATTTAGACTACAATCCTCACTTATTGCAAGAACTGTTTCCAATTATTTTTTAATATTAACTGGACTAAAGGTCATTAATAGCAACTAAACAAGAAAGAAGAACACCTAACTTCCTACGGAAAAATGACACTGAACAGTTTTATTTTTGCCTATTTACAGATAATCATAATATTACAGAAAATAAAAAGGATAGATACTCTAATAATCGATACTTTATTAGGTGGGTAGTTATAAAGATGCGACGCGGTGCTTGCGAAAGCCACCCCGTGTTGCCCCCATCCCAAATGCAGTGGACGGCCCCGGGGGGTTTTAGTGGGTATTTCCGGGCGCTTCACGCCCGGGTGAGTCCCACACTGGCACGGAGTTCGTCCCTCCGTGACCCCTTACCTATTGCATTGGGGGACTTCGGTCTCACTAATGCAATAGGTAAGGGTAGTGCGTAAATGCATTTCTCCTCGACAAAAACAAAAGAAAAAAGGTAGTTATAAAGATCGATCTTTTGGACCTTATGTTTTGTGAACCGATTCGTCGAGCTTAGGTTTGATTCAAAAATCGATTTATTTTCGAAAAGGATTCTCTATCCATACTTAGGTAACTGATAGCGTCGGCTGTCCGTCGTACCATGTACGCGGTCTGGACCGTACGTGTGTTAACAGCATTAATGAAAGCGATTATGGCTTAGTTGGTAGTGCGGTCAGATTTCGCGTCACGTTCGATGGACACGGGTTCAAATCTTATCCAAATCTAAAAATCAGCCCGAGGTTTGGGTGAAGGAAAAAATCGCGAGGAAATCACAGCATGGTGATAGGGGGTTTTAAAATTATGCCCGCCTGGGTAGTTTGAAAACCTTCGCCAAATACCAATAGGTGTGTTCCGGCAGCATCACTTGAGAACCAGTACCTCTAGGCTTAGTGTTTACCATTGTGGTCCACATCGCCACTTTACACCAGGTGAGATTGTGGTCATAGCACCGAGTCTATATCGTGTAAAAAAAGTATTTTTTTATTCAAAATTATGCCAATTTTTGAATAATCATGGGACAAGGGAGAGGGCGGTCAAAGATCAAAATTTGCTAATTACCTACGTAACCTAACCTAACCTAACTTGAATGACTACAAACAAAAAAAAAATAGATAAAAATCTTGGCTGAAACTCAGACGATAGTTCTTATTTATTCATTCACTAGCTGCATGCCCGCGGCTCTGCCCGCGTGTCATATGTTCTGTAGGTGCGAGTGAAAAAGTGCATATTTATAAAAAAAACAAATGTATGAAGAAAAATGAGTCTTTTTATTAACAGAAAAAAAGTAGATAAGAGTGAATTGATAAAAAATAGAAAGACTCGATGGAATCGATCAATGAAAATTTTAAGCAATGATGGCGCAGTGGATATTGCGGGCAGATACCGGGTCAATCGACGCTGGTTCGATCCCAACTATCCATCTCTAATATTGGCCTGAGCTTTCGGTGAAGGAACACATGGTGAGAAAACCATAGCATGGCGGTGGAGCATTTCCTAATGATGCATTAAACCTATATCATGTAAAAGAATCCAAAAAATATTTGGTGCAATTGTTTTGTCAACTTGGAGAAAGAGATGATCACTTTTTATTCAAGGTAACTTTGGCGATTGACTGACGAATGGGCTATACATTTTAATCTTACTCGCGATAACTTCACTTTCACATTTTGTAAGGACACCGTAAATGTTACATCTTGTCGCAAACTTATAAAACATTGACATAAACCTTTTATTATTATTATTCGGAAAGGGGCTATGCAGGCTTAAACAGTCCTGTATCACTGCGACCTAGTCAGATCTATTGTGATCGCCCCTATATTGCTAAAGCTCACTGCCTAAACCTACAACCTGAATATACTGTAGGATCTTTTTGGCAGAGAGCGTCTGTACCTCCTCCGGGAGCAACACATGCTTACCCAGAATTCGGTTACGTATGGGTATTAATGGATCACACTCACACAAGATGTGCTTTGGTGTTTCGTCTGCACTCTCTTGTGTTCTGGACACCGATGTTGTGCATATGCTCGCCCAAACAACAGTGCCCAGTCCATGCTCTCACTAATACTCGTAGCTGATTCCTACTGAGCATCAGGACTTCTTCAGTTTAAACCTTACATATTTCCATACACACTTTCAGCCCCTATTGTTATTTACACCCTTGAAGGTTAAACTTTTACAAACTTTAAATGTCATAATCAACAGCCTGAAAATAAGTTTTAAGCTTCTAGCTTTAAATTGATGATACTTCCATACAACTATCAACCCCTTGCTCTTTTTCGCATTAAAAAGCCTATGTCCTTTCTCAGGCTCTAGCCTATCTGTGTACTAAATTTCATTTAAATCGTGTGCAGTAGTTTTGGCGTGAAAGCGCGACAAACTGACAGAGCTACTTTCACATTTATAATATTAGTAAGGAATACTTAGTAGAAAAGGAAAAGGAAAAAAAAAACATTATGATAAATAACTCGAATTATTTATTTAAAAAAATACACCAGAAGATAGATTTATAAATAAATTAATATGCTACATAAAATTACAACATTTATTTTGCATAAATAAAAAAGTAAATTTTTACATTACATTACCTATTCCAATAACCCTGTGATATCATAAACAACAAAAAAAACGAGCATCGAATGAAAATAGCAAAGCCTTTTTATCTTTGAAAAAAACATTACAAACAATAATTTTTTTTTACCGTAATTTACCTTGAAATGAAAAACTCAATTCACATCAATAGACACGTGTCGTCCTTCGCAACTAAAAAGTACCGCTAACAAAAAAAAATGTAATAGTTTAATTTAACGATTATTAAATTATTATTGTCAATAAGATAGTATTCATATAATAATTTCATTAATGTTTTACTTTTAATAGGTTTTTAATACGTCAGATAATACGTCGGGTTTCCGACGTCAGCCGGTACGAAATTCGAACGGCTCTTAAAAAGCTCAAAAACAACAAGGCCGTATGACGGAAGTATGAAGGTGATGACGGAATAACAGCCGAGCTGCTGAAGGCGGGTAGAAAACCGATTCATGAGGCCCATCAGAATCTTTTTAATTCCGTCATACTCAAGGGAAAAACGCAAGAGACATGGTGATAACACGCTTTTGAAAAATCACCACCTCTCACTTCTCACATCTCACTTCTGAGTCATATCTATAAGCTGTTTTCGGAGTCCTATAGATAGATAGATAGATATAGATAGGGGATTGGGAGGGTTTATGGTTTGTTTATGCTGTTATAGGAGACGGATGGGTCTGAAAAGCAATTACGTCAAGAATATCGTGAATTTAATCAAGACGCCTCAGGCTACAGAAACACGATACAGAAAAGGGCATAGAAAGTGGACCTACATGAGCGAAGAAATGGAAACTTTTAGCCAGTTCAGTATTATTGTGTCTATAAATATTTGCAACTTTAGAAGAAATAAACTTCGTTTTGTAAAAATAATCCCAATGCAAATTCTTTCATAATCGTATGAGAGGGGAAGGGGTATTAATTGATTGGACTTGATTAATTTTGAGGACAACAGGTTGTGCCTTTGAAGTGGAAACTTCTTTGGCGGCATTTTGCGATTCTCAGTAGATAACGGAAAAACTTATAAATCACGTTACCACTGCACGTTAGCCATCAATATGCTAAAGTATGTCAAGTATAAAATGGCATTAAGGTACAGGCGCTCAGAGATAAATAATAAAATGTATAATTATGCAGTAGGTCGTATGTTTTGATTATAAATAAACTCTATAAAAATGTTATTACTACTCGGAGCGCCAATACATGTAAAAAGCAGACAAATGTTTGATTAGTAATGTCAATTAACAAATTATGAAATTTAAAACTTAAAAAGTTTTTCCAACATTTTGAGTTTTCACTTCTGTCGGCAGTCCTCAAGGTTCCAATTTTTTTTTTATAATGAGCTTGAAGTTCATACTTAATTTTTTTGGATTTACTGACCTTTAAGTGCGCTGATCTGTTGTCAGTCAAATGCTCAAGCAAAAAGGGCAAAATTTATTTTCAACCTCTCTTATGTATTATAGTATAAAAATAATATTCTAATTCTTTGACTCCCCAAATGGAATCAATTATAGATTCGGAATTGTTTTCTATGTCAAAAATAATATTAACTCGATTGATTTTATTGCTAACGCTACCGGTTGCGTGGAGCGTTTGCGTGAGAATGACGTAACTATAATGGCGGACCCTCGCATTTGCAATTTGCAGGAATTGTACAATATTTGTTCACAATAAATAATGGATTATAATGGACATAATTTATAATGATTAAGGGTCAAGTTTTTGATCCGTAGTCAACTCGAGAAATGGTCAGATTTGTAACAAATGGTTAAAATAATGCCCTGATGCGTTTTTTGAAACATAGTTAAGCTAACCAATTGTCAAAAATGTGACTATTTGTTACAAAATTTAACCATTCAGCTCAGTCGGGTTAGCAAGATGGCGGATGGTTAACTCTAGTGCGAACAGCTGTTTCATTGCTTCAAGTTCGTACAAGTATCAAGTTCGTACAAATATTTATTTGGCTTGTAAAATGTATTAAATTCAAGAATTAAATTATAAAATCCAAGAATATTTTAGACAAGACGAAATAAAAAAATGCTAATACCGTTACAAAACTATCACAAGAAATAATAATGGACACAGATGTTCGAGAGTAGCTCGACCCTTTGTTTTTTGTAATGTTTGTTCGACAACTCGAATTATGGACCCTGACATATTTTACTCGGAATGATCGTACAAAAAAAATTACCGGAATCAAAAGTATTCTATTATACAGTTCATTTTACTGGCAACATAAATAACTATTGCTAAATTTAACCATAGCAGATTTTGTCATCGAAAATCGCATTGCGATTATAACCATTGGTTTGTGTAATAGTAATAGTAAAATTGACAAATGGATATAGTAAGTTTGACTACGGATCAAAAAATTGGCTCTAATAAGATAATGTAATGCATATTGCACGAACACAAATATATTGTCTACAATGACAACAAATAAAAGGACTATTTCAATCATTTTTTTCTTCAACATTCTCCGTTTTCTTCCTCCGTACTGCTAGTTTCTGTTGCTACTGTTTCGTTAATATCTATCAATTCAAATTTTGATAAATCAATTGTTAGAGTAGGTTAATAGAAAATTATTGTTTGTGCAAAGACTGAGGAAGTCTTTGTAATGCTTTTATAAGATATATGAGCGCTTCGTCCACAATTTCACGCGATGTTATGTGATGATGCAATCCAGGATAGTAAGCACTGTGAACCTAAAAGTACTGGACTCAATGTTGCTGGAACTTATCTGTTGATGTTTTGTGACAGGTTTTCAAAACTGAAGGTGGTAACTACTCAGGCTGGCTTGTGACAATGCGCTATCACTATGGTTCCTCACGATGTTTTCTTTAGCCAAAAACTCTGGCTAATTATAGAATAGGATTGGTGAGTTCAAACCAAACTAACATACCATCAACCTATTAGATAGAAAAGACATTAAGAAGTGCGTAGGTTAATAAAAGAAAAGAGATAGCATAATTGAGCGTGACAACAAATAAAAGAGATGTCACTCTATTTGACAACTGCTTTGATTGACAGTTTAACACTTACCCATACTAGGGGTCGGTGCCGGAGTTCTATCACATTTGCACCTCCTCATCTCCTCGAGGATCCTCAGTTCTGAGGGGAGCATGCTCGAAGCGTTTCGTTCAGCGTAAGCTAAGATAATAAGCAATCCTTTGGGACTTAAGCTTTACTTCAATAAACGTCCATAGACAATGGGACCCTAAAAGGCTATTGTGTCATGCTTTTAAAGGAGGTGCTAGAGAGGAACAAAATACGGGACTCTTTCGCTATAGACTCAAAATTCAAAAATAATTTATTTAATTAAGGTCCCGATGAGGCGCTTATGAATGTCAAAATACTACCACTAGTTCGGAAAACAAACCAGTCATCGAGAAGTACCGGCAAAATTTGATTTGTTTTTATTTTATAAAGGTTTTAGTAGATGCACAGAGAAGGCTGTCACTTCTAGACATCACCATCGTTCATCTAACGACCCTTTTTTTTTTTTGACGGGGGGAAATGCATTTACGCACTACCCTTAGCTATTGCATTAGTGAGACCGGAGTCCCCCATGCAATAGGTAAGGGGGCACGGAGGGACGAACTTCGTGCCAGTGCAGGACTCACCCGGGCGTGAAGCGCCCGGAAATACCCACTAAAAGCCCCAGGGCCGTCCAACGCATTTGGGATGGGGGCGACACGGGGTGGCTTTCGCAAGCACCGCGTCGCTCATCTATCGACCCACCTTATAATAACCTTTTGGAATTAAACTTATTGTCCGGTAAATCGGTAATGTCGCTAATACCTGACTAGGGGATGAAATGTATCACTTCAATCCTCCATAGTCCCACAATCGTACCCATGCGAGTACGCTTTTCCATTCTTTAGACAATCCTGGCTCAGTTTAGCCTCGAATTTGGGACTCTCCAGTGAATATCAGTCTACAGAGTGACTGATATATTTTCAGTATCATATTTTTAATTTCGACCGAATAAGTTAAGCGGGAGGAATTAGGGAATACTGCTCCATTTCCCATTCTGCCGTTTCCTCTGCACGATGGACTCGGAACATAAAGCAACAGCCTTCTATAAAACCTAGCGCTTCCTCACCTCAACTTTCAAGTAGTTGTCAAAAATGTATTTAAAAGAATATTACTTTCAAACCTTTTGACACACGGTCACATTAGCACTTGTTAGTTCGTGAAATCAAGAACAGTTTACAATTTGATATGGTAATATCGATGGACTGATTTGAGGGTTAGATCCATACCTGCTACAAGTGGAAAAAGATCCTTAATTACATTAACTATCAAGTCCCAGAATGACTCTCAGGCTGGTGCAGAAATTGGTTCTACCTTTACAGAGTCACCGTTTCGTGTTTATTCCGAGTCTTCATTATTTGTTTCTGATTTGAGAAGGACATTTATTCTAGAGGTTTATTGGTGTATCTCATTCTCCTCTCATGGTATTTGGTACTCGAAGGTAGGGGGTACTGTTCTTTTTTCCCTGTATACCACAGTATGGGAGTACAAAGCAACCAATGTTCTTTGAGAACCATATCTCTAACAAAGAAAAAAACAAACAGCCCTTACCATGGAAACGGTAAGTGGAGATGGCAGGTACAATGTAGTTAATATTATATTCTTCCAAATAAAGATAAAAAAAGGATTTTTTATGAATGAGAGAGGCTACAATAAGGCTAATGCTTTGCAACGAAATTCTTTAAATAAGGAAAAGGTTCCACCTTTAGGGCCCTGGTGGGAGAAGTGGGTTCAACAGAGCTAATATTATGTTCTTTAGAATAAAATACTACAAAAAAATTTATTAATTTCTGTTACCGAGGAAAGGTTTAATGGTGGCTAATATTATACTCCTTCAAAAAATCAAAAATAATAAATTCTGTATTCAAATTACGCCCTAATAAGGCGCTTATGAACGACAAAACACTACTACTGTCAAAACACTTCTTTTTTTTTTTTTGACGAAGGGAATGCATTTGCGCACTACCCAAAGGTCTCCCCAATGAAGTTGGTAGGAGGTGTGGAGGGACGTCTCCACACCAGTGTAGGACTCACCCGGCGAGAAGCGCCGGAAATACCCACTAAACCCCCCGGAGCCGCCCGCCGCATACGGGATCGGAGGCACAATCACCGCGTCGTCCACTGCGGTAGGCCCACAGGGCTACGTCCACTTTCTAGCCCAGTTGAGTATGGGGGGGAAGTCGCTGCCTGACCCACAGGCTCTCTCCCGCCCTTGGTATAAATTCCCTAAAAGAATAATATCCCTTTATGAGGAAGAGGGGTTTCGATACAATGGAAGTTAATAAGACGTTCTAGAACAAAATTTCCTGGAAAAAAAAGGAAAAATAAGGACTTTCTTACCGAGAGCGAGTTGAAGCTGTGGGTCAGATTCTCGTGTAGTGTCTTCATCACAGCGGCAATTCGGGTCTTTCAGCCTCGCCTGTTCCTCCTCTAAACGTCTTATCTCAGACGGAAGTAACTTGGGGCCTATATGATATATATTTTGAAGCGATGATTGCACAGTTGATATTCCGGCCGGATTCCGTATCAATGGACGCAGGTTCGATCGCACCTAACTCTAAAATCAGCCTGAGCATTCGGCGAAGGAAAACATCGCTAGGAAACCATAGCATGGGGGTAATGCATTTTCTAATAATGCCCGCCTGGGTAGCTACCACCCTTGAGTTTGAAAATCTCTTGCCAAATACCAATTAGGTTTGTTCCGGCGTTATGTTTGCCATCCTAGAGCACGTCATCACTTAACACCAGGTGAGATTGTGGTCAAAGCACAAGTCTATAACGTGTAAAAAAAATACTTTGCAAAAATTACAACGTTTGAAGTCGTTTACCGGCATTTCATTTAGACATACACTAAACCCCGTCCACCCATTTATTTTATCTTTGACATTTGACAAGTTATATTATTGTTAACAGGCATCCGTCGACAAATAAATATAACAGTTCTTTTCAGTTCCGTTCCGTCAATGGACGCTGTTTTTTATTCAATAGTAAAGCGACAGGCTTTTTAGTTCCGATATTTATCCAACCCACAGATAATGTAAATATTTTAATCTAATGAAATGTACCTATATTAAATACTAGCTGGTGCCCGCGGCTCCGCCCGCGTTTCATATGTTCTGTGCATATGACTTTTCATGTATAGCTAATTTAAAAAAAAACAAACAAATGAATGAATAAAAGTAAGAGTATTTTGTTTTTATTAGCGGAAAAAATGTGTATAAGCGTAAATTGAAGTGGAAAATGTACAAAAGAGTAAATCGAATGAAAAATGAGTGAGGATCGGTGGAATACGAAAAATACCTGTCTACTACTAATACTGCGTTGAAAGGTGTTAGTCCTATCCCGATATGTTCAGTAGTTTTGAGGTGATGGTGCGTCAAAGGAATCATAAACAAACAAATTGAGAAAACATGGCAAAGGACTCAAAGATAGCCTATAACCATCTATGACTAATTCCGCATCGAATGGTTGTGGTTTCACGCTGATCGGTCCAGTAGTTTTCGAGTTTACCTCGGACAAAGAAAACAAACTTTGCTATATATATATATAACTTAGTTATCTATATAACTAATAAATAAAATAGAAGTGTCTGTTTATAATATTAAAATAACATTTTTTTTACAAAATCATATAAATGTATACACGATACCTATACCAAAAATACAATTTTTTAAAATTTTCTGTCTGGTTTGTTCCGGGTAATCTCCGCGGAACGGCTGGACCGATTTTGATGGAACTTTTTTCAGTAGATATTTAAAGTAACTCAGGGTATTTTTGATTTTCGAATATTTACGAATTCCGCGTAAAAAAATAATAAAACTCATGAAATTGTGAATGAAATCCGATTCAATGCACAGTTATTCCGGCAAGTGCCTGAATTTATGAGAGTTTTTTTTAGCTTTAGTATCGAAAAAATTTTAGGAAAATAATTAAGGTTCAGTATAGAACACATGAAATGCGGACGCAGCCGCGGGCACACGGCTAGTTATGTATATAATTATTAATGTTCTTTATGACCAGCTTGAGTATGCATTATTTATTATGCTTCTATATTATAAATGATAACGTATTTCTTTCTGTATGTCTGTTAATCCACGTATAACTCGAGATTTTTTTAAATCATAAATACTTTCTCTGAATAAGTTTTAGTATATATTTTGTTACATTAGCTAATACAATGGATAAACTATAAATAAAATTTACTTGAACGTTTATGAATAATTATGTGAAGATATACGAGCGAAGTCGCAGGGCATGGCTAGTAGAAGTGTGGCTTAGTTTACGAGTCTAATGAGAGAGTGTTGTTAGTGTGGTCTACTAACAAGGACTGGTGGTGAAGGGTTCGGTCCGATCCAAGGCGTCTGCGATGACTCGTTTCATCATGTAGTGACCTGGGGTGGCGCGTGGTGGTGGCGATACCACCCCAGTTGCACGATCCACCACTATACAAACGCATACATAATGCACACAAATTCTAAAGCGATGATAGCTTAGGTGGTAGTTGGGTCGGATTTCGCGTCAATGGACGCGGGTTCGCACCCACCTATCCAACTCTAAAATCAGGCTGTGCTTTCGGTGAAGGAAAACACCGTGAAGAAACCACAGCATTTTAAAATAATGCCCGCCTGACTACCTAACTAGCTACCTACCACCCTCAAGCTAGAAAACATATCGCCAAATACCAATAAGTATGTTCCGGCAGCATCTCTTAAGAACCAGTACATCTACGCTTAGTATATGTTGCCACCCTGGACCACATCATCACTTAACATCAGCTGAGATTGTGATCAAAGCGCTGAGCCTATACCGTGTAAAAAAAAATAACCCACAAAATATTTTATCTACACGGTGGTCATGAATATAAGACAATTCACGAAAGCTTTTAATGAATTATTAACTTCCTGCTTAAACGTTTAAACTAGTGGTCGTCAAACTGCGGTCCGCTTGCGGCCCTTGGAAGGTATTTGCGCGGCCTGTGACTTAGCAAACAATTTTGCTAGACAAATGACTCTTAAGTTAATGAAATAGGTTGTCAAAAATTACTTCATAAGTTGTTATCGCATTATGGGGAAATCGCATTCGACTGGCCCATTAATATATGTTAATAACCAAGTGGTATCCACTACGCAATCCATAAAAGTGCGGCCCGCAGTGGTACCTCACACTGACCTACAAATCCCCTTGATCAGAAAAATGTGACGACCACTTGTCTTAAAAACAATGAAATCAAAAAATTGTAAACAGATATAAAATTTTGAAAAATACGTGAAAAACGATAATTAGCTTTCTGCCAAACAGTAGCAGTCTGCCAAGCTATCATGAGATCCAAAATTTATATTCTTTAAAAAAAAAAATACAAGAACCTAGTCTATATGAGACCGGCTCAAGACGTGTTCCAACCCATATCTGAGGGAACTCATCGACACTTCATGTGCTAATCAAATAACAAAAGGCACATAAGCACACGTAAAATTAGGTCTGTATTTGATTAAGTTAGATTTCGCGAAATTGCATACAAGGAAACGGGCAAAGCCGAGGTTCGTACTAGTTGTTATTTACTAGTTGTCTTTAGCATGTCGAGTGTCTCAGGCACTTGTCAAGAAGCCTGGGAGGAGTTACCAATGGCGAGACTTGGTATCGTCACCTGAGGCCAATTCATTGGATGGGGTAATCTCGTCTCGTTACAATTTGATTTTAATAAATCACTAAAGCGTTTAAATACTTAGTAGTGTCTAGCTTTAATTTTAGCAGCCATAGGTTAAACCTATGTTTGAGCTATGGCTGCCAAACATGGTCTCTTAGAAAACAATACGAGGAAAAAATTGCTATTTGCCAGATAAAAATGGAAAAAAAAGTATCTTAGGAACAAAATTAAGCGATAGAGTAAGTAACAAAAACATAAGATTAAATGGGCGGGACAAATTTGTCGAATAGACAAAACTAGGTGGACCAAAAAGGTCACGGAGTGGACTCCGATTGATAAAAAAAGGAAGACAGAGAAAGAGGTGGCGAGATGTCTTCTCGGAGAGATGTGGACCTAACTCGATGACGCTAGCCAGGGATCGCGATGTTTGGAAGATCTTAGGGGAGGCCTACGCCTATATAATTACAGTAATGTAATATTGTAAATTGTAGTAAACATTGTATCAGATTCCTTCTTGTATTAGAATTAAAGGATTTTTTATTTATTTATTTTATTTATTTAGCTTTAATTTTATTAATAATTTTTACTGAATTTTGTTAACATCCTAACATTAGAATTTAAAAAAAGAACTTTATTCAATTTAGGCCCTAAGAAGGCGCTTATGAAAGTCTAAAACACTTCTTCTGAGTGGTCCCGTGGCATTTTACCAGCTCTGACTACCCTATAGCTACGCCACTATACTTAACTATGCTATAATAAAAAAAAACTGTGGACAGATAGCTATAGCTATGAGGTCCAGCATCCACTTCACCCAAATCTAGGTACTAAGGGGACGCTTTTGATATAAATTATATAAATGAAACAAAAGTGCGTCTAATCAAAGTACACTTGTCAGAAGTTAAACTTCTTTGACAACCTTTCGTTGAAATTTGTAAGACAAATCCTTACATACATACAATAGATAATATCATAGACCGAGAAAGAGATAAAAAAACATTGTGTTATTTTATGAAATCACGTTGAAAGTGTAATTTTTCCAAAAAACAAGTCATTGTTTACTTATTTTTAATAGTTACCATAGATACCATAAAATATTTCAAACACACACAAATACCGCGAAGCACTTGAACGAATGAGTGAGCGAGCTACGGGCGCCGCCATATTGGCCTTGACTGCTCTGACGAGCGCCTTTCACTTTTACCCCTACTCCGCGAGCGGCTGTAATGCGACATGCGATAGAGACGAAAAAATTTGAAGCGATGGAAAAAAACGTTTCAATTTAAAAATTATGTAAAATCCACTTTCTAAATTATTACATTCCTCAAGAAATAATATACCACACAAAGGAAAAATTAAAATCACGTATAACGTGCGTATTATTTTTTTTATCTTGATGCTTAACGTCATTTATTCTGACGCTAGGAGTTAATTTTGAAAACTCTTAAACCAGGAGTAATACTTACAATGGGACACCATTTGCATACAGTCAAGAGTGACTTCGACACTTTCCCTCAGCCTCCGACCTGTATCGTTGATAAGGCCAGCCTGTTCATTGCGGCGGCGACGCGACTCCACGACGGCTGACATACATTAATTTTTTAATTTTTTTCTAACCTAGCTAATGCTGTTGACCGGAAGGGCCTTTACAGCTTCACCGTAACTTTGGAGGCGTGTCCAGAAGGCACTCGCCGCATAAGGTAACTAGCACGAGGGCACCAAAGTGGTACGAACCTCGGCTTGGCCGTTACCTGTGTCATACAAACTCAGACAAATATACACTAATATTATACTGGTAAAGAGGGAAGATGTATATTTTTGTATGTAACGAATAAACATAAAATGTACTGGACCAATTTAGATGAAATCTGGTATGGAGCTAGTTTGACATCCAGGGACTGATAAAAGATAGGACTTTTATTCCGAATATCTCACGGAAAAGGGAACTACACGGGTAAAATCGCAGAGAGCGGCTAGTATACATTACAACAAGAGAAAAACGTTCGACAGTTGACCATCCAACCTTATAATGAATTTGAGCTTTTGGTGAAGGAAAACAACTTCAGGAAACCATAGAGCATGGTGATAAGGCATCTTATAATAGATAACCACCACTCTCAAGTTTGAAAACCTGTCACCGAATGCTAATAGGTGTGTTCCGGTAGAATCACTTCGGCGCTAACACCTCTGGGCTTAGTATGCGGACTATCCTGGACCACATCATCATTTAACATCAGTTGAGGTTGCGGTCAAAGCACACAGCTTATACAATGTAAAAAAAAACAAAGATACATTCGTTTATTTCTATAAACTTTATAACTTTTGGAAAAGAGATTGAAGTTGGATATTATGTTCTGGTATTACGTAAGCATCAATGGAACCGGTCGGTTATTCGTCTGTTCAAGCGTAAGGCGTCCACTGCTGGACATAAGTCTCCTCCGAAGAGTAAGTCTCCACGACGACTGGACATGCGCCACCTGCACACAGCGGACTACGTGATAGCCTTCCGGTGCGTGATAGCCATTCAGGAATCCGTTGGCTCCATCGGGCATCGGTTCCAGGAGCAATATGCCCAGCCCACTGCCACCTAATTTTAGCATTTCTTTGGACAATATCGGTTACTTTTGCTCTTCTGCGGATCTCCTCATTCCTGATTCGATCGCGCAGTGAAACTCCGAGGATAGCCCTCTCCATTGCCCTTTGAGAAACTTTGAGCCTCCTTATTAGGCCCATTGAGAGCGAGCACGTCTCAGTGCCGTATGTCATAACTGGGAACACATACTGATCGAAGGGTTTACACTTTGATTATTTGGATGACATGGGGGTTTGGGGGAGAGGGGTTAAGGTAAAAAATACTTATGTTCATACTTCAACGACCCCTTAGTGCGTGGCAGACATATGACTCAAGCCTACATATCTATCCCCAAACACATTCACATGCACACTCTTTCAATCAAACAAACACACACAAATATCCTGGAGATACAGCAGTGTTTGAGACGTACCTTCATCGACAACAGTGTCGAGCATGCAACGCAGTTCGTGATGCGCGGGGAACCTCTCCCCGAGGGTCTTCGGTTCAGTTCGGGGTCGGCCTGGATTACACACACAAAAAAAACAAAGGGTTTCCACGAAAGCATGCAACTATAACAATAGGACTAACCCGGAGATTAGCCCCTGCGGAGAGATGTAACTAGAAGCACTTTAGGGGCGCTTCTCCCCAGTTATCAAAAAAAAAACCTATCTATTATTATAACCTTTTTACAATCTATCAAATCATTGCAAATTTTTATAGGCGCAATACTAATTAATGTAAGGTTAAGGATTTTCTATTGCGTGTTTTTGGGATCCCCGATCGGGTATCACCCCTAAACGGGTCCATTTGATTTTAATTTTCTTTCTAATAGACGTACATAGTATGTGTCTATATTTTCACACATTTATACATAGTTTTGGAAGATGTCTATCATATAGCATTAACCTCGTATCGAAATTTCTGGTGATTCTAACTAACCGTGTGGTACCGGCTTAAGAATAGTACCACCCCGTATCTACCCGTGGATGTTGTAAAAGGCGACTAAGGGTATGGGGAGCAGCATCCTCTAAAGAACACAAAAATCTGACTGCGATAGCCAACCCGCCTGCAAAGTGTGGCGATTATGACCAAACCCCTCCTTATCTTTGGGGGAAACCTATGTCCAGCAGTGGACGCCTTTACGGTTGGATGGATGGATGGATGGATTAAAAACCTCCGAAATGGCACTCCATTCCCAGGATATTCCTTTACTTCATAATTTTAGTTTTAGTTGGAGCAGTTCTTTATAAATTTTACGATATACTCTAAATAGTGCAACTAATTCCAGAAAAAAATGTCGCCTATTTTATTGGTACTGGGAAATTATTAATTTATTTCCATAGCATAACATAAGCTCACGCCTGTTTTTCCCGAAAGGTTAGGCAGAGGTGAAATAGCGAACTACACCACTCACATTCCGCCGAGCTTAGTTCCGTCCCAGATGTGACAGGGGACGAGCCTGTCGCCATATCGGGCACAAATTCCAAACTCCGGGATGATACTAAGTAGAGAAACCCAATACCACTTGATCCGACCCGGGGATCGAACCCGGGGTTTCAGAACGGCAGTCGCACCGTAATACAACTGCGCCACCGACATAATAACATAAGAACAATTCGCAGAATATGTTTCAAACGATAGTAGCTGCTGCTGTAGTTGGAAATTCTGCTGCAAATATTGAAAGAGAATCAAAAAGTCTGTCAAAGTCCACGCTTTTCCAAATTGAAGACAAGATCTGTTGGGCGCCATTGGTACATCTTAACGAGCTCTTACTTTCTCCCGGTTCTTCAGGAAGAAGCACTTGCCCTCCATCGGGATCCTTCCTGGAAATAACTTATGAGGGGTTTAGACTAACGCCTTGTGTGTTTCCACCTCGGGTCGTCCCGGGCGTTGGTCACCCGCGGCTCCCGCGTCCCCGGGCACGAGCGGCATCGGCACAGCTCGTCCAGGGGACAACCGCATCGTATACACGTCTCTGAAAAACGTTTACTTCAACAATATTGTAATTGCAAATTCAAATTGTTAAAGCTGTAAAGAACAATACATATATGGATTTTGTTAATATTTTAACTTACAGATTAGCGTTTCCAATGCTCTGACGTCAGTCGTTAACATGCTACAGTATGTGAAGTATAAGATGGCCTTTAAGTAATGCCGCTCTGAGATAAATAATAAAATGCATACTCTTACGCTAACTATCGTAAGTTTTGTAATGATATGTAAAATCAAAAAAATGTTATTTGTTAAATGTTTATTATGGGTTATGTACTTTGCACATGAAAGTACTCTAGAGAGGCAAAAAAAAAAATTGTCACTGAGCCATAAAGTGGTATAGAGTAATACAGAGTGGCTGAAAAGCGTCAAAGTACTCTAAAGAAGCAAAGACGTACATATTGTTAATGAGCCATAAAGTGGTACAGAATGACTAAAAGGCGCAAAGTACTCTAGAGAAGCAATGAGATACATATTGTCACTGCGCCATAAAGTGGTACAGAGTAATACAGAGTGGCTAAGAGGCGGCACAAAGTACTCTAGAGAAGTAAAAAGGTATAGATTATCACAGAGGCTTAAAATGGCACAGAGAGACATAGGGATGGTTGATGATTTACATAAGTCTAGTTAGCCTGTGAATGAAAAAAAAAACAAACAGTACCCGTTTTTTTCTCGGCTTTATCGATGAGTCCAAATATTGTATCCCTGGCTGCGTCAAGTCTCGCGTTCTGCAGAGCCGAGATACGATGCCGGGCCGCGGTCTTGTGCGCGTGCGGCAGCAGGAACTGCTGGACCAGTTCAGCCACCAACTCGTTCTCCTCCGCCGTAGACCTAGATATCCACAGAACAAACGAAGACATTCATCATCTTCTTTACCTGATGTTAAATGAAATACTGCCCGAGAACCATGTTTTTTTTGTCAAGATCTTGTCCAAATTTTGTGTTTACCGGAACTCGAAAAGTGTTTCCTCGGGAATTACTCCACTTACTTAAACTACGGTAGTGTGATCGGTGGTGGGGCATTTTGTAATAATGCCCGCCTTTTTTTTTTTTTTTTTTAACGTGGTTTAAATCTGCTCGTTGAACGCTCGGACGTGCGCCGAAAAACCCAGTTTTTCGCACACGTGTGATCCTCGCGACAGACCGTAGACACCGAGTCAATTGACTTAGGTGTCCGTGTGTCAGGTTGGCCGCAGCCGACTGACTAAACACTCCACGTCCCTAACCGGCGCAAAGATGCCAGGGCCTCCGGAGCACATTATACATGTATTCTGCAGAGGCAATAATGCCCGCCTGGGTAGTTACCATCTTCAAGTTTGAAAACCTCATGCCAAATATTAATAAGTGTGCATCGTTTGAGAACCAGTACCTCTAAGCTTAGTGTGTTTACCATCTTGGAACACTTTGTCACTTAACACCAGGCGAGGTTGTGGCCAAGCCACCACAAAGATCTAAGCCTATACCATGTAAAAAATAATAATTCTGGGATGATGGACGTAGGTTCGAATTCATCTATCCTATTCCATAATGACTTCAAAGCATGGTGGCGGTACCACCTTCAAGTTCGCCTCAAGAAAATCTGTCACAAAGCACCAATAGATGTGTTTCGGCAGCACTGTAAAAGCCAATCCGGTGAAGCTGTGGTCAAAGTCACATACATAAAAAAAATGCCGTGATTACTTTTAGCCTTACAGATGTGTATTTAATAAAAAAAAATGGAAAAAGCCTTCAATCCTGGAAATAACATAATATATTAAAGGTGAAAGTAAGGTATATATTCTCACATAGGTCTGTTCTTCTGAAGGTCGATATCGTCCGCGTGAGCTTGCGCCCTCCTCACGGCGTCCTCCTCCGCAGCTAGTTCCACTCCCTCCTGGACTATCTCCGTCAGGTACGCGTCCACAGAGTCCTGGGTAACTCCTAGCACCTACCACACAGACATGTCCCGGTGAACAGTCTAACTATAGGCTGACAAGTTCGTGCGCGATCCTCTTGGGGTGCGAAGGTTCTCGTTTGTCGTGGTATGGACATGTTATGAGAAGAGAGGAAGCGGATGTGGGTAAAATAGTAATGAATATGAATGTGGAAGGATGGGAAAAATAGAGGAAGGTCAAAGAAAGTGTGGATGGAGTGTGTAAGAAATGACATGAAAGAAAAAGGAGTGAATGAAGAGATGACGGCTGATAGGGACGTGTGGGAGAAGAAAACATACTGCGCCGACCCCGAGTGAGTTGGGAAAAGGCAGGAGAATGATGATGTACGATCAGATGTAGCGATTGCAGGGAGAATAAATAATATTATCGTGTATTCGAACATGTTAACCGTCAACAAGTGATTGGGTAATTCAAGTTAAGGTTACTTTAAATGCAGGGTCTGGTCTGTAGCGCGACGGTACGAGTTCATATTGATTTTTTTGTTTGGATATTTAATAAATAAATACATTTTTTTTTAGCTCGTAATGGCGGTGGAATATTATGAATATGAATATTATGAATATTATGAATGAATGAATTCAAATATAAATGAATTCAAATATATTCAAATATATATAAACACATAAAATAACATCAGATATCAACTTTGTCAAGATTTAATTACAAAAAAGTATGGTTCTCATCAAGGCCGAGACGGATCAGCTTCAGACTATAAGAAAGCACATCACTGATTTCAAAAAAAAGTGCTAGTGATGCTTCCGTTAACAATGGTTGTAACCGTAAGTGAAAAATAATACTTTATAATAATTTATAAAGTGGATAAACATATTTTATATTACTTCCCGTCTCTGATATATAGCCCTTACTAATAATTCGTCTTACAGATTAAATTGCGAAACAATTGTAACACTTGTACTCTGTACTCACGCTGTTTTTTCTATATTATAAAGTTATGAACAGGTAGAAAATCCACCCGATGGTAAGTGGATAAATACATAGCCTATAATTATATACGAGAAACCTCAGAGGGGCAACTGTCCTAAGGTTAAACGATAGGCGCGTAGTTATTACTATACTAGTTTTGTAAAATCGCTGTAAAATACGTGATAATGGGTCGTCCATTAATCACGTAGTGTTGTTTTAGTAACATTTTAATCATTTCGGCTAAAAAATAATCACACGTGATATCTAAGTCAACCGCCGAAAGCGCTTCTTATTGGAGGTTTAATAAGATCTCCAATGATTTATAAAGATTTGATTTAAAAATAATACGTATATTTATATTTTGAATTTATATATAAAAAAAAACCAGACCAGATCGAGTTTCTCGCCTGCGCTCTTCTCGACTCAGTTGTTATTCCGAACCGGTGGTAGTGTTTCAGACGTTCATAAGCGCCTTATAAGGGTCTAAATAGCATTTTTTTTTTTTTGATGATCGTTCGCAGTCAAAACCTCGCAAACTTAAAACCCAAGATTTAGTTGCCTTTCGATTATTGATTAGTTATTATTAATGATTCAGGACTTTAAGTAACAATGTCTAGAGTCTCGGTTCTCAACGTGGGCGATAACGTCTCCTTGTGGGAGTTTAAGACTTTTGGGGTGGGAGACCTAGAGAAAAGTAGGGGGCACTGAGGTAGCGTATACAGGACGTGGACAAATTGGAAAGAGATTAGGAGACTCTAGAAAAAAACATATACTCAAAGTGAGCAAAGCAAGGTTGAGAAACTGTAGTATAGAAGAAAAGGACACCCATAAAGGTTTCAAACTCGGAGATACTACCATGTTATGGTTCCATCAAAGTGTCTCTGACTCTAATGATAGGATTTCCATCCAAACCACAGTCCCTTTTTTTTCTAACCTAGCTAATACTGTTGGCCGGAAGGGCCTTAACAGCTTTACCGAACTTTGTGGGCGAGTGCTGAAGGCACTCAGCCGCAAATGGTAATTAGCACAAGAATTCGAACCTTGGCTTGGCCCGGGTTCCCGCGGAATTTTAACCTAGCTAATCCCTACATTATTATTCTTAAATGTTCCTTACAGAACCTATGTACCTGCGTGTTATGTGCAGGAGTGTTTATACAGTGTTGTGCGTGTAATGCTCAATGCATGGGCAGTGTCACTGTATCGCGCTGGCGGCGACGTCAAGAGCCTCCCCAATTGGGGAACGAGGCACGTCCTGGGTTGCCGCCTGAGGGGGACCCGGAGAGTGTGCGGGAGCAAAGTTAGCCGCCTGTCCCCGGCGGCGGGAACGGCGGTTACGTGGGCGTGGGCGCGGACACGCAAATGTTCGAGGTTAATCTAAAGTCTCTTGAAACTGTACCGTTTTAAACATTTCATCGTGTTCCCGTCGCCTTCTCTCCTCTTTCTGTCTCCTTCCAGCTTCAGCTGCTTCACGCATCGTCTTCTCCCGGACTACCAAAAAATGTCATAAAACTGGAGAAAACTGAACACAATTTTGTGCTTTATGGAGGTCGAATTCTAAGAGTAGGCCCTTAAGTAACATAGAACATCGTCATTAGATCAAAGCAGAAAAGAAAGAAGTAACTCATTCGGGGTTCTGCAAGTCGTCTAAAGTCTTTTTTTAAAAGGTAGTGTGGGTTGATGTAATTTTGAACCCCACCATAATCCTCAATTTTAAAGGAAAACATCGTGATAATACCATAGCAGTTGGAACTCCTCGGGCAAGAATTATATATTCTGTTACATTAAGCAATATATAGAAACGAGCATTTTTAGAATCACTATAAAAAAACATTATCTTATATGAAATGCGAAAAGTAAACTGACGTGCTATGAGAATAAACGCGTGGTGTCTCCTCTCCTCCTTCAGTCTCCGCAACTCCTTCTCTAAGAAGTCTAATGCAGCGGAGACTGCGCCACCGCATAACTCATCAACCAATGCCGTTATCGCATCCTCCTATGATACCAAGGGGAGCATCTTTATTACTAAAACTGCAAAGTCTTATTTCTACTCCATCCATTTCACCGAGAGACGTCCACTGCTGGAAATAGGTCAAAAATCTCCACAGCGAATTGTATCGTTCATAATTGAGGGGATTGGCATAATCGGCATGTTTGGCAGGCGGGTTGGCGATAGCTGTAGATGTGTGTGGTGCTCAGAGAATGCTATCCATCCCCTGGTCCATCCCTTAGTCGCTTTTTACGACACCTACGATATGGGGGGTTACTATTCTTAGCCGGCAGCATACTAGTACATTATTATTATTTCAAAAGGGGATATGCAGGCTAAAACAGTCCTGTAATACTGCAGATGTTTTGTAATCGCCCCTATATTGCTAAAGCTCACTGCCTAGACCTTTTTTTTTTTTTTTTTGGACGGGGGGAAATGCATTTACCCACTACCCTTACCTATTGTATTAGTGAGACCGAAGTCCCCCAATACAATAGTTAAGGGGGCACGGAGGGACGAACTCCCTGCCAGTGTGGGGCTGGCCCGGGCGTGAAGCGCCCGGAAATACCCACTAAAACACCCCGGGGGCCGTCCGCTGCATTTGGGATGGGGGCGACACGGGGTGGCTTTCGCAAGCACCGCGTCGCTCACTGCCTAGACCTACAACCTGAATATACTGTAGGATCTTTTTGGTAGTGAGCGTCTGTACCTCCTCCGGGAGCAACGCGCACTTACCCGGAATTCGGTTACGTATGTGTATTTATATGTCGATTACCCGTAAAAATGAGACAAAAGGAAGACAACGGAAAGCTGGAGTAGACGCCAGGTTAGTGCTCAAGGGGTTTGATCACTTTCACACAAGATGTGCTTTGGTGTTTCGTCTAGCGAGCGTTAGAAGATAATGGAACAGTATTGCCGTTTTGCTCCAGTGCGTAGCTATAGGAGTTTACGCTTTGCTAATTTTTTATGACATCTAAAGCGGCTTGTTTGAATGGTGATTCTCTTTTTTTTTTCAAAATACCAATGCTTGAAGCTTTGAAGAAGCAGTTGGTAGTACGGCCAGATTCCGCTTCGTTAGACGCTGGTTCGAAACCATCTATATAACTCTAAAATCAACCTGAGCGTTCGGTGAAGAAAAACATAGTACGTTGGTAGGGCATTTTCTAATAACGCTTAACGCTATCATGGGGCGAGGAGGTAAGAATTTTACGTACTATTGCTGACAAGAGGTTTGGGTGGAGGGGGTTGTTCAAAAATGTTAAAAATTTGGTTTATTAATACAGTAAAGGTCCTTTTAAAGTTCTACCTACTTCATCAGTCCACATAATGCGTTAAAAAATTACTTAGTAACTCGTTAGTCATAAGTGGTAGTACTTAGTAACTCATTATATCTAGTTCTAACATAACATAAGCTCACGCCTGTCATCACCGAAGGGTTAGGCAGAGGTGATGTAGCGAACTACACCACTCGCGTTCCGCCGAGCTTAGTTCCGTCCCAGATGAGACAGGAGGTGAGCCTGTCACCATATGGGGCACAAAATCCAGACTCCGGTATGAAACCGAGACCTTAGAATCGACAGTCGTACCGTGATACAACTGCGCCACCGCAGTCTCTAGTATCTATTTCATAGAAGGAACGAATAGCGATAACACTGAAATTAAACAAAAATAGTTTACCTTCTGTTCGGCTTCGGTTCTTTGCGCGTTGTACTCCCTCGCTTTGGATTCTTCGCGGGCGATACGAACCTTGTCCTCCCGCTGTAGTCCGTGCGTGGTCTTCAACTCCTCCGTCAGCTCTGCTGCCCTGGTACGTCCTTCGTACATCTACCCCATACATATACGATGTTATCCCCCATAGAGAGAAATACCGCAATATTTCAAGACGAAAATCTTCGACCAGTGTGTGTTGCCAGTGATGGCGTACGGCACTGAGACGTGGCGGCTCACAATGGGTTTAATAAGAAAGGTCAATAAGTTGCTCAAAGGGCAATGGAAGTTTGTCCGCCGTTACCTCGGACTGCGAAACTTTTTAATTGTGCACTGAGCAATTGATTGGCAACGAAAATAGCAAACATCAAGCCAACTCAGAATTTATTAAACCGAGGTACTGGTCATCATTTGAAATTATAAAAATAATTAAATCCAATTCAAATTTAAATTCTGAATGACATCATTATTATTGGGTTTATCATTATTTCATCATCATTCTCCTGCCTTTTCCCAACTCACTCGGGGTCGCGCGCAGTATGTTTTCTTCTTCCATACGTCCCTATCAGCCGTCATCTCTTCATTCAATCCTTTTTCCTTCATGTCATTTCTTACACACTCCATCCACACATTCTTTGGCCTTCCTCTACTTTTCCATCCTTCCACATTCATATTCATTACTATTTTACCCACACGCGCTTCCTCTCTTCTCATAACATGTTCAGACCACGACAAACGAGAACCTTTCAACTTTTCTACCATTGACGCAACTTTCAAACTCCCTCTAATTTATTTATTGGGTTTATCATTATTTATTGACATTAAATTATGACTTTTGTTTTAATTTCCTGACATTGTTATTATTATTAAGTATTAAATGACCTAGAGTATACGCTGTGTTGTCATAGTAGCAGTTCTGTTTTATGTCAAATTAATTCTAAGTAACTGTTCTTCTATTCTGTCTTTTCTCCCTTCTTATATGTCTTCGTTTTCAATTTATTCGCATATTGTAACCACTAATTTTAAATTTCAACTATTATTAATTGTATGACGTGTTTTTTTCGACTAAATAATAAATGTAACTAGAGTAAGAAGATTATTACGTAGAAAGGGGCAAAAGAACAAGCCAAAGAATAAATAAATAAATCGCACCAAAAGAGCACACCAAAAAGAAAAAAAAAAAAAAGAAAAAAAATAATAAAGAAAATTTAAACAAATAAGTAGTAACAAGATCTCTGGTCACGCTAGAGGACGGCAGGGACATAATAAAAAAAAGGGGCAATGGAGAGAGCTATGCTTGGAGTTTCACTGCGGGATCGAATCAGAAATGATGAGATCCGCAGAAGAACCAAAGTAACCGACATTGTCCAAAGAAAAGCCAAAGTTAAGTGGCAGTGGGCTGGGTACATTGTTTGCAGAACTGATGCCTAATGGTCGCGGAAATCCGCAAGATACGGGGGAGTGCAAGATCGGTAGTTGTGGAAATCTCTGAGGGAGAACTATGTCCAGCAGTGGACGTCTTTCGGTTGTATAGATGGATCATTCGAACGTTGTTATTGTATCGTTAACGACGATGACTCAGTGTTAATGTAATCCACTTATCCTATTCCTGATGCTTCAACTTTGAAAATCTGTCCCCAAGCTCCTAGTTTTATTCTGAAGGCATTACTTGAGACTTAGTATGTTCGTATCGAAGACCACATCATTACTTAATATCAGGTGAGAAAAAACATGAGAAAGCTTATCTTTTGCGAGCACCTGGTAATATTGGCACTTAAACAATAAAGACCCCGATAAAAAACCAGCAAAATGTAGCACTAGAACTGTTCTTCCGATAGGAGCAGCTAAAAGACATTGTCCATACTGCCTATTCTGAAGTTCAGCTTGAACTGTTCAAGCTTATATCAACACCCTTTTTTTTTGTCGAGGGGAAATGCATTTACGCACTACCCTTACCTATTGCATTAGTGAGACCGGAGTCCCCCAATGCAATAGGTAAGGGGGCACGGAGGGACGAACTCCATGCCAGTGTGGGGCTCACCCGGGCGTGAAGCGCCCGGAAATATCCACTAAAACCCCCCGGGGCCGTCCGCTGCATTTGGGATGGGGGCGACACGGGGTGGCTTTCGCAAGCACCGCGTCGCTTATATCAACACCCTAGCAAGATGATGACAATGCTCCATGGATTCTCGTGACACCTCAGAATAAACACTTCGTGCCATTATTTTCAATTAACTTCTCTTGTATACAATAGCCAAACTAAAATACGCAAAACGCCAAGAAAATCACACAATTTAGGGTAAATGAAGTGCACAGATAGAGGTGCCGCGAAAAAGACAAAAAAAAGCTAAAGAATTGATGTAAACAGAACCTTTTTAACATTTCTGATCTGAATCATTTTGATCGACTATATATGCGGACAGCGGGTCAATCCAGTCAGTTCAATTTGGACTAAACATAAGAAGTAATCTACAGGTCCTAAGAATGAATCGTGAAAAATATTATGCGATTAAGGCGGAAATACACTTTTAAACTGTACTATCTTCTGTCACCAGAAATACACCATTGACAACAATAGTTAATAACTATAGTAAATCACATTAGTACAAAAGAGAAACGTCATCCAAATAGGACAAGGTATTAGTTAAAGAGGAGAAAAATTACAAACACACACACAAAGAAAGTTTATATGTAAAGATTCGTTGGTGGAACAAAAAATGTGACATATTCACCAAGGTCTGTACGGCTCGTCCCCTTATGACCCTCTGCAGCATCAGCGCCGATTGGTGGTTGACTTCATCAGGATCTGAGACGGGCTCCACCACGGGTGTGCTGGGGCGTGGTGTCGTCACCAGCTTCCTGGGCTTCAGCACGTGCAGCGGTCCCGCAGAGCGACTGGCGACTCCTAATCGAGCCTCTAGAATATAAACCGTATGTATGAAATTGTGAACACATGGTACGTATGTGTGAGTGTGTTTGGATGAGAGGCTAAGCGTTTGCATGGGTAAGTTTATGTGAATGACTGTGAGCTTGTGCATTGGTCAGGTTAAGCACATGTGAGGTGTTTATGTATTTGTGTGTAGGTGTGTGTGTTGTGTATGTGTGCGTGTGAAGGAATGGCTTAGTGTGTGCATGAGTACCTGTACCTAAGTGTAGTATGGTGAGTGTGTACGAGTGATGTTTTTTGTGAGGATGGTTGGTGTGAATGAATATTTATTAAGTGTACAATAAGACGTATGTAACTTTTCAAATCGTCGTGTAAGTTCTCGAGATATCGCTCGCTCCATTTCGTTTCACGTTCGCAGAGCTGCGTCGGATCACGAGGCAGGCGGTGGCCGGAGCAAGTTCTCTTCAGATCCTGCCCGCATCGCTCGAGCCAGGCCGGCGGCTTCGCAATAGCCTCATGATCTTCTAGCGCTAGAAACAAAAGTTTCCTATTTGAAAAATCCTTTAACTTATAATAACAACAGTTCTTAGCTATTAGACACTGTTAACCAAACACGGATACAAATACCACCAAAAGAAATGGCAATAACACCTGAGCTGATAATCAGGAGCGCGTCTAATAAAAGTCATAACAGATGCGCGGTCAGGGTCGCGTACATGGTGGGTTTCTTCCCCTTTTTCCCTTTGCCCGCTACTGCTCTATTCAACTCTTACTCTTTCTCTTTATGGGGGGCGGAAGTATGTTCCGCCCCTGGATGTCTGACCTTTGGGTCATGCCTCTCATCAAGAGGCGGGCTAAGAGGTGGAGGGGAACTATTCTCCTCCATCCCCACTGGGCCATTGCACGACGAGGCCTGGTGGCGCTGCAGGGGGCGACGCGGTGCTTGCAAAAGCCACCCCGTGTCGCCCCCATCCCAAATGCAGCGGACGGCCCCGGGGGGTTTTAGTGGGTATTTCCGGGCGTTTCACGCCCGCGTGAGTCCCACACTGGCACGGAACTCGTCACTCCGTCCGTGCCCCTTACCTATTGTATTGGGGGACTTCGGTCTCACTAATACAATAGGTAAGGGTAGTGCGTAAATGCATTTCACCCCGTCAAAAAAAAAAAAAAAGGGTCGCGTACATGGTACGGCGGACGACCGAAGTTATCAGTTACTTTGTGCGCACAGTCAGGTGAGGATGTCATTGTCAAAGCGCAAAAATATTGTTGCCATTGTCATGACAACGTTAACACCGCCATAAAACTCTGCACATATTATAAAACTCAACGCAATATCCAAAGGATGACATCCGTCTCTATTTGTGCCCACAAAACAATAAAATTGGTTTGACCATAAACCTAGTGGACTGTAATCCAGTGGATGATTACATCTATTTAACAGAAATTAGTGAAGTAATAACGAAGGTTCAGGCAATCAGTTTCAATGAGAGTTCTTCTGTGGTGGTAGGCATTCGAAGCTAGACTATGCGTGGCCAGAAGATAGGAGAAAGGAGAAAAAAAAGGTAGAAGGAGTAGTGTTACAGTGCCAAGCCAGTCGGAACTCGGCACAGTTCCATTTTATTCCCGCAACGAAAGCGATATAATTTTAAAATGCGTAACAACAACTGATAGCTTCGTTCATCTAACGAACCATGCACTCAGTCCGGTCCATGCGTCTTTTAAGGCTTTTAAACATTTATATTGAAGTGAAGTATTATTATTACATAAGAGCGTAGGATCGTAGTATATCTCCGCGTGTCTCCTGCGCGCCTGGTACCCGTGCCGTGCGGCCGGCGCGTGAAGATCCGACGTTGGATCAACGGCCGCCGTCACCATCGACCCACCACCGCGCGACGACCGCATCTTCGCTACCAGACCAGCGCGACCCCCGCCACTATGCAGCGCATTGAGCTTCCGGAGCTCTATATAATTTGAACTAATTAATCCTAGGGACCCAGCAAAGAATTTATAAGTCTTTCCTGAGATATATTCAATTAGAGAATTAAGCACCGAATCAATACCGGACCTTAGCCACTTGAGGACCATTTTCAGATTAGATACATCAGTGATGGTCCATTTGAACCCATATGATGAAGAAACTGAAGAACCGTATATCTTCATTTGTTGCTCACCAACTAGTCATAATCTTCAAGTTTAAAAAACTGTTGCTAGGTTCTTGAGGTGCAGGGAGCATCACTAGGGTGTTTTATCTTGGGGCATCTAATCACTTAATCAGGTGAGATTAGGTACAAAGGTTAAACTATAAACCGTCAAAAAATAGACGTTTAATCGTTCTAGACATTAAAAAAATATGACTTACCTCTGTCCCTTGTACGCCTTATAATGTCAATCTTACGTTCCATCTCCTGTTTCTTAAACGTCCATAGTTTCTCCAGTTTTCTACTAGTCTTATTTGACTGCTTCTCTCTTAGCTGAGTCTGCAGTCGATGGAGTAATTCCAAACGAATCTCCTGAAGTTCGTCTATTTCCTAAATAACAACTAGATCCATCCATATCACAGGTTTTGTTGGACAAGAGAACAACATATATACGTAAGAACTTTATGTTCGAGATTCTAGACAGCAAGAAAATACATTTAGAAGAAAGTGCATTTTGATTTTTAATTATGGACAAGCATTACAAATAGATAAACACGATAAGTTACACACAAATAAGTTTATTCGATCACAACAACCCTTAGAAAATAACACTAGCGCGATTTAGTTACGAATGTAATCTCGTCTACAAGGTACAATAATTCGTTAAAGCGCCATCTATTGACGAAATAGCTTAACTATCGTTAGTATGTAAACTCACCGCCTCTCTAAATATCCAATCCTTTGTTTCAATGTCGGTGATAATAGCATCGCGTTTCTTTATCCACCTCGGGAATTGACTTTTTTCGGCAACTTCAGACCACATTCGCGCGTGACGCATCCTATACAATACGACATGACACTAAAATAGAGTGTTTTTGTGTCGCGAAATAACACAATAACACTGAAAAAAAAATCGACCATGCGAACAATACATAAATTTATTTTTGGGATAAACACCAAAAAATTTGGAGACAGTTTTCGCGGAACAGACCAAGCGAGAGCTGATGAGGTGTCTTGCCTGTTACGTAATAGTTTGTACGTTCTGTTTTTCTACTAAATTTACTGATACATCAAATGATAGTTTCCAGGATTTCCGCCAGGATGAAAGAAAATCTTACTTGTTTATTATTTCTGTTGTATGAAAGTCAGCGGGCAGGTCACCAACTCTGTACGGCTTACCTGGACCTGTCGGTAAAAATACTTATTGTGTCGAGTACCAATAAAAATGAAACAATAGAAAGACAATAGGAAAACAATGGAAAGCTGGCGTAAACGCCGGGAAGGTGCTCAAGGAGTTAAAGAGATAAAAACATAATAATAAGAGATAAAAACAAGCTAAAAAGGGTCGGATCTGCCAGCAACGGTCGAAGATGTTTTTGGACTGTACTTACCATCAGGTACTGTACAGTTATTTTAACGAGCTTCTATAAAAAAAAAGGGATAGTTTTAGGCACTATTGTTCAAACGAAACAGTCCGCTGTTGGATATAGGTCTTCCCCAAAAAGGTGGGAATTCCAATGATCCCTTGGCAGGCAGGTTGGGCGATCGCATTAAAAGTTTGTAGTACTCAGAAGATGCTGCTGCCCATCTCCTGGTTTATCCCTTAGTCGCCTTTTACGACACCCAAGAGAAGATATGAGATGGTACAATTCTTAGCCGGCACCATAAGTTAATGGTATAGACATGGCAATACAAAAGCAGCAGCGACCATCCACGGATTTAAAATAAAACACCTTTCGCTGCGGTAATACCGACTTATCTCGTTTCAGTATACTTAATTTTTTTAATGTATTTTCTATCAGTTAAACAGTGCAGTTTCAAGGCTCAACACGTGTAGACCTATTACGGAAAGAAGAAGAATGAACCTAGGTTGAATAGCTTATAACACACAAGATAAGTAAAAAAAAGGTCATTTGCGCATTAAATATAAATGCTCTAAATAACCCAACTGATAAAGTTCACCTTTGACCTTTCTAAGCCATTCTAGAATCACTTTGTTGCGCTATACAAGGAGACTGCGGACCGACCCAGTCAGTTCAGTTTGAGTTAACCATCAGAGCAAAGAACACTATGCCGCGAAAATATTTCTGTTACCTAAGGGCCTTTTGTTATGTTATACGAGGTTTTACAAGACCACTTAAAAAAAGAATCTTATAATTACACTTTTGTTTAATTTTAGAATTTGATTAATAATTATAAGTATCTATAAATCAATATTGCAGGCTACCGCTCGCGACGGTTGACGGAGACAGACTGAGAGAGGTTCCAATGAAATAAGTTAAAAGCATAGTCATTTACTACCGAGAATGATGGCAGAAAATATATAAGAATGAAATATAGATATAACATGTGACATATTAAGGGTATAAAAGATAAAAAAAAAACCTATTAGACCAATAGATTATTTTTGCAAAACTCACCCCATTCCAGTTTATCCAAATACAATACTTCAGGTGTTTGTATGCAATTATCTGCTTGTTTTCCGTCCGGCTGCCAGGGTGTCGTTTGTGCCGATGATTCCCTTTATTGAATTCTTGTTACTAGTTAATTTTAGAATGATAGATAAAGTTAGGAATAGTGTGATAAGGGAACGTTGTGGTGTGGTAGAGGATGTAGTGATAAAGATACGAGATAGAGACGCTTAATTGGTTTGGACATCTGGAGAGTATGAAAGAACATTGACGAAACAAATTAACAAAATCGGTAAAACCAGATCGAGGACGTTCTGGAGAAAGATTGCTTTAATTGATTGATTCAACCGAAAAATTCCACTGTTGGACATAGGTGTCCTCAAAAAGGGAGGAGGAATGCCATAATCAGCACTCTTGGTACGCGGGTTGGCGATAGCAGTATGTGTTTGTGACTAAGAGGATGTTGCTGCCCATCGCTTGATTTATCTCTTAGTCGCCTTTTACGACCTCTAAGGGAACGATATGGGGTGATAGTATCTTAGCCGGCATGTTTGAAAAGTAGAAGACGCGAAAGATGTGTGTCAGGATCGTAGCAAGTGGAATAATGTAGTCTAGCCTACCCTCCACGGGAGAAAGGCGTGACATTATGCAATTCTGTTAAAACATCTGGTCAGAGTCAAAATAATCATAGGCTAATAACTTGCAACGGAGGTAAATGGTCATTCAAGTATCAATATTATGTGGAGAGCTCTATACTTTCAGGATATTTTTGATGAAATGGTAGACAGGGACAGGGTTGTTTCTTTTTCCTTTCAAAATTATGCCAATGCGTACGTAATCGTGGAGAGTGGGGTTAAGGGGTTTGCTTACTATTGCTGATAAAGGGATAGGGGGTTATTTTTGGATGACTTCACAAAACTTTAGGTCGAGCGCTTAATGCCCTTAGCCGGGAGCCACTTCCAGTGGTTTTTTTTTTAATGCAAGACAATCCTAAAAACTCACGACATACCGCCATTATGGAGGAGACTGTATCAATCTAGCAAGGATAGTGTATTTGGCACTCGCTCGACATGACGCCCCGAGAATACCCATTAAAACCCTTGGATTGATCGGGCACACTGCGCGTCGTCCCCGGCGGCAGGCCCGAATCGGACCCTCCCAACCCGGGGAGGGGGGGCAGCCTTTAAAATAGCCGCTCCACTCCCCTCTCCTCCTTTGGTTCTTATCTGCCGATAAGAACTGTAGAGGAGAGAGAGTAACCCCACCACAGTAGCACGTAACGCCATTATAACCCTAAAAGAATTCAGAGGTGAGTGAATATATGGTATTTTTACCTGTACTGGCTCTGTGTACCCTTGTTCCTGGGCTTCGTTGGTCCAGTCACTATGTACGCTGGTGATGGCGGATGAAAGTCTGGTGTCGCGCTTGGCAGCTTGAGGAGTTTCTTCGGACTAAAATCATAAATTTAGATTTTTTTTTACACGATATAGGCTCAATGCTTTGATCACAATCTCACCTGATGTTAAGTGACGATGTGGTCCAGAATGGTAAACAGTTAGGGTACCTAGACGTATTGGTTCTCATGTGATGCTGCCGGAACACACCTATTGATATTTGGCGACAGGTTTACGAACTTGTGTGTGCTACGTACCCAGCCGGTCATGTCCTACCACCATGCTATGGTTTCCTCCCAATGTTTTTCCTCGCCGAAAGCTCAGGCCGATTTTAGAGTTGAACTAGTGGGATCGAACCTGCGTCGATTGATGCGGAATCCGCCAGCACTACCCACTGCGCAATCATCGCTTAAAACTTCTTGATGCAATGATTTAGTATTTAAAAATATTTATGGTGCTAAGTGAAGGGTTTCCCGTGAATCTGTAGCACTGTCATCCTCTTTAGGGAAACTGGAGGGTCCCAAAAGAGTGTTCGAGAAGATTCCTGACCCAATAAAATGTATTTTCATTTATTGCAGTGCATACCGGAAACATCTAGACTACTACAAGACGGACCAGAGGCGGTCTGAGGGAGAGGGTCGTAGAGGCCAATCACCCCTGTAAATCGTACACATCGTATCGACGAATCTCTTAAAAAAGACAATTTACGAAAGTTTAAAATAATTTACTACAATAATTTCCTGTTCAAAACTTCTAAACAATGAAGTCAAAAATAGGTAGGTATTAAAATAAAAGACACTCCAGTCTTTGTCCGTGAGTGTGTCTCAGTCAGACCAAGATCACACCAAAAACCACTGAGATTATGCTCAAACGTAAAACATACATAACTAGCTAGTGTCCGCGGCTCCGCCCGCGTTTCATATACTCTTCACTGCTTACCTAAAAATGAATAAATGAAGAAAAGTGAATGCACTTTTTTTGTTAACGAAAAAATGCACATAAAAGTAAACTAACAAAAAAAGATAAAGGATCGATGGTAACCATCTACAAAAAATTGCGCGTCGAATGGTAGTAGTCCCATCTCGATATGTTCAGTAGACTTGAGGTTATGGAGGCACCATTTTCCTTTTATTTATAAATAAAGTTATTTTAACTTACACGGCCGTGAATTTAAACCGATCCTTGCCTTCTAACTGTGGTGTTGACGCGCACGTTCCTCGCGCAACTCTTTGCAAGTAGGCACCGTACGATCTGTCAATGTGATCTGGTAACCGGCAGTTCGGGTAATACACTGTAATTAGGAGGATACGCGTTCGGCCACGAATTTGCAGAACATTTACCTCAGAAATCCATTGCTAACGCGTTACGACCCAAAAGAAACGAGATATAGAACACGTAAGGGACCATTATTGCAGGGCTGATTATAGCTGAGTCTCGGTGGGTTCGCCGCAGGGGGCGACGCGGTGGCATGCCTAGCAATCCCGTATCGCCCCCATCCCAAATGCGGCGGACGGCCCCGGGGGGTTTTAGTGGGTATTTCCGGGCGGCTCTCGCCCGGGTGAGTCCCACACTGGCACGGAGACGTCCCTCCATACCCCCTTATCCATTGCATTGGGGGACTTCGGTCTCACTAATGCAATGGGTAAGGGTAAGGGCTGATTATAGCTATGATGCTAAATAGACCAAATCACTTCATATTACCCTGTTTTCCTCCTTTTCTCTAGTGGCTTTTTATAGGTACAGTTTGTGTTAGTTGTGTGTAGAGGCAGCTCTAGCACTTTTAGCGCCCGTATGCAATCAATATCCCGGTGCCCTCTAGTAGACGCGCGGTCAAAATGGAGTACTTAGATAGTTATATTTTCAAACGACAATCTGGTTGTAATATTTGTATGTCGGGATATAATTTTCACCATTACAGCGTTCGGTGTCGGCATAACATGGGCGCAGTCTTTGAAAGCGAAGGCGCAACGATCGAATCTTTGCACATGTCGCGAGCGTGGCTGGGCGCCCCCTAAAACCCTGCGCACGTGTGCACTGCACACCCTGCACTATAGGTAAAAAGACCTCTGCTTGTGTGCACAAGTGTATTAAAAATAATGGCACGGAGTTTGAATTCCCAGACCTCACAAAAAAAAACTACCTTGAAGTGTTCCAACAAATGACCGCCGTTTTGTTTGTTGGACCACTGTAGATTAGAAAAATAAACAGTTGTTGGGCTTAATAAAGAATTTGTATTCGTAGTTATAATAAATTAATCTAGTTCAAAAGTGATGTAGAACAGGTACACAAGTGAAACGTTTATTTTGAGGTGCCACGAAAACTCCATGAAAACTTCTGGTCAGATGGGCCAATGTTTTGCTACAGATTCTTCGATCAACAATAGCATTTATTGATCGGAGTACAGATTAGAAATAATAATACAACATTGAAAATATATCGTTATCCACATGGCACTGGCAGAATTGGGTAACTCACAGATTGCCATTAAGAATAATATTATAACATACCAACGTGCATTCTTGGGTAATTTCTCAACTCGGAGAACATCGTTTTTGTATACTGGTTGTATGACCTGTGTAATTTAAACTAGATTCATTCTCATCATAAAATTACGTCACACATGTCGTTATTTGGTTAATCGTTTAATTAGTTCGAAAAAATAAAACGGTAACAATAAATAGAGTCCGTTCGAGAGGTACATTTGAGGTTATGTTATAGTATAGGACTTAGTTTTGGGTGAAGTGAAGTTTAGACTATTCGTTATTATCTTAGGTCATATTTTTTTATCTATATAGAATCACTTGACCACAATCTCACTTGATGTTAAGTGACGATGTGGTTCAGGATAGTAAACGCAATAAACCTAGAAGTACTGTCTCTCAAGTGATGCTGCCGGAACACACCTATTGTTATTTGACGACAGTGTTTTCAAACTTGAGCGTGGTAACTACCCAGGAAGGGATTATTAGAAAAAGTCTTACTACCATGCTATGATTTCCTTACGATGTATTCCATCACAGAAACCTCAGGCCGGTTTTATAGTTGTAAAACTTAACTTACGACTTGCGCAGACGTCATTGCAGCTTTGAAAGCGGTCCGGGCGTAATCCCTTCCACTGCATACTATATACGACGAATCTAAATGAATAATATTGTGTCATTATTAATTTGCTCGAAGGGCAATGGCCACTCCGTTGCCATACCTGGAGTTTCAGTTGATCGAATCAGAAATGGGGTGATCTGCAGAAGAACCAAAGAAGTTGGGCAAACATTGATCGCAGAGTCGATCCTCAGTGGGGCCAACGGGCTCTCGAATGGTTAACACGTAACGGAAGACACAGCGTGGTTAGACCCCCACAAGGTGGACCGACGACCTGGTAAAAGTCGCGGGGATACGTTAGAAGCGGGTGACGCAAAGGTAGTCGTTGTGGCAGCTTTCTCCAGCAGTGGACGTCTTTCGGTTAAATGGATGGATGGATAACTCACGAGTAGATAATTCTGTACGTATTTTAGTAATCACTAATTTGAAAAAGACACTGATGTTTAGACTTAATTATAATAGTTAGTTAGATACAGACCCTTTTTTTCTAACTAGCACAAGGGTTCTCAAAGTGGTACGAACCTTGGCTTGGCCGACTATAAAAAAATCCACGGAATTTTAAACCTAGCTAAGCCCTACATTTTTTATTTAATAATAAAAAAAAAAGTTCCATACAGGATCTATGTACCTGCATGTTATGTGCATGAGTGTGTGTGCAGTGTTGTGCGTGTAATGCTCAATGCATGGGCAGTGTCACTGTATCGCACTGGCGGCGGCGTCAAGAGCCTCCCCAGTCGGGGAACGAAGCAAGTCTTGGGCCGCCACCAGAGTGGGACCCGGAATGTTTGCTGGAGATATTGACCCTCGTAGCCTTTTTTTAGATAAGTACAATAGAGAAGTATTTTATGTATTCTCACTAGCTTTCATGCGTACGCAGTATAACGTTACGAGGGATTATCTAACAAAAAAAAACATTATAACCAGCTGATAATGTAGCACTCTACATGCGAAAAAATTGATAAAATCTGCTTAATATGTTGATTACCCATAAAAATGAGACAATAGGAAGACAATGGAAAGCTGGCGTACACGCCCGGTTAGTGCTCAAGGGGTTTTTGCGTTTAATAGAATATATGTATAAATATACAAAAGATCATATTAGGATTCAGTCTATAATTAAACGAAGACTACAATGAAATCGTTGTTTTACACAACCCAGACCCCTCCCCAACAGTTGTTCAACCTCCCCAACTGGAGAAGCTTTTAAGGACTAGCTCCACTAGATATGAGGTCGGCAGTAAATTAAAAAAATAGTTATCTCAAAAATCTATTGCTATCGCCGTGGACCTCAAAGAAAGAGTTATATAACACGAAAGAGACAACTGCAACTCGGGCTGTTTTAGACAAAATAGACAAAACCATATGTTCATAGTATACTGTTTCCTCCTTCAAAACTGGGCCGATTTTAATTTTTCTTTCTATAAGACGTCTGAAAGTCACGGTAAAAATTGAACTTATTTTCATATTTTCAAAGGATCCTATTTTTAGGAATAATCAATTTATGAAAAAAAAACAAACACGTGTGGCGGTGATGAATATATATTATATGGTACAAAAATATTTACTATAATGCTATTATCCAGGGAGTAAACTGGGGAATACGTTTGTATGTAATAAATGCCTCTTTCACCCATCCATTCAACCGAAAGACGTTCACTGCTGGACATAGGTCTCTCCCAAAGAACTCCACGACAACCGGTCTTGCGCCACCTGCATCCAGCGGACTCCCGCGACATTCACCAGGTCGTCAGTCCACTTTATAGGGGGCGCACACCCACGCTACGTCTTTCAGTACGTGGCAGCCATTCGAGAACCCGTTGGCCCCATCGCGCATCGGTCCTACGAACAATATGGCCAGCCCATTGCCACTTTAGTTTGGCAATTCTCCGGGCAATGTCGATTACTTTGGTTCTTCTGCGGATTTCATTTCTGATTCGATCACGCAGAGAAACTCCGAGCATAGCCCTCTCCATTGCCCTTTGGGTAACTTTGAGCTTCCTAATAAGGCCCATTGTAATCGAACACGACAGTGCCATAAGTCATCACTGGCTACACACACTGCTCGAAGACTTTTGTCTTGAGACACTGCGGTAACTCGGACGCCTCTTTCATATCCTCTTAATATTAGTTGATATTGTGGTCAAACAGTAAACGTATGTAGGTAAAAAAGAAATATTTGTCTGTTACAAACAGCCCAATTTATTAGTACGATATAGGGCTTCTCTTAATACAAGAATGAGGTGTAAACATTTTACCATATAAATAATCGTGTGCACGCATTTTAGACACATTATGCTTCCTTGGTCTTTCGTATAGCGTATCACCACTCATTTTCAATGCAGGAATTAAGAATAATTAAAAATACACTATAACACAGTAAATAATAATTCTCATGGCAAACGGAATTATATTATCGAATAAACAAGACCGTTGCTATAGGCAACGAAAATACGTTTTAAACGCGGGATTTGATTACAAATCTTTTAGCCTCATTGTAGTGACTTTTTGTATTAAATTTAAAATGTTAATTATATAAACAATGATCTTTTTTCTTTTATAAAAAATCTGAACATTTTATTTTTGATTATTACATATTTATTTAATTTCAAAAACTCTGTTTTTATGCATGTTATTATATGTACAAAAATCCTTTCGATGTTTCAATCTGCCAAAAGTCCCGCGATGGTTAACTTTTTTATTATCCTATAGATAGATATAGATTAAACGTTTCAGCACAATCTCACATGATGTTAAATGGTAGATAACGTCGAAAATACTAACCCAGTAATATATGAAAAATTGATTTTCAAATGATTCTGCCAGATGCTTGAGGACATATTATCATCACGATAGTGGTAGCTAGATCATCAGTTTACCAAAGGTTTAGACTAGAGTCTAAGCTTTAAACCAGTGGTTCCCAACCTCTTATTGACGTGGGATCACCTTGATTTCATTTTTGATCTAAAATGTAATGTTGTTTAATACTAAATTATTGTTTTAATAGAATTTTTTCTAATCTTTTGTATTAATGTGACTTTTAAGTTAGTATTTTCCTCATAAGTTCGAAGTAACTAATAAAATTACTCAACGCTAATCTACTGGTCACTGTGGCCTTTTACCATCCAAACTCATTAAGACTCATTAAAATTTTTCATTCGTTAGCGGACCATATTATGACCCCTGAGGACCACTGTTTGGGAACCACTGCTTCAGACTAATGGTGTTATTACAAGCTCATTGATCGACGCTTTTTTTTTAAAACTCTACCACATAACCTTCAGAACATTATTTTAACTCCTTTTTAAAAAATAATTATGGTTGGCATCATCGTATGCATTGCACAGTAATCGGCTCAAAAGGACTTAAACCCTGGCCCGTTAAACACGTTAATAAAATAAATGCACTGTGTTAAAATATATAAGGAGTTTTTGGCGGGATCTCAATCTTACATGTAGCAGTTGTTTTCTTTAATTCATTAAACTTGTGTATTTGACTGTACAATATGTAATCTTGGTGGCGTTTTTTCTGATATAGTTTAGTTATTGTGAACGAGTTAAAATTATTGTAGAAAATAACGCGTATCATTTATTCTGAGGTGCCGACAAAGCTCCATGGAAAGTTCGAGTAGGATAACCCACCGTTTTGCTGGAGCTTGGTAACGCTGCACCAGATTGAAAATATAACTCACCCACATGACACTGGCACAAATTTTGTGTACACAGATTGCCATTAAAAAAAAACAAGAAAATAAATAATTTTAAACACGAACACACTAAATTTAACTTGGGGGGAATAAAACACCAAAATAACTACAAATACATTTAATTGCGTTATATAATCATACATTATATGTTTACATATATTTTTTCAAAACACACGTCATTTCTACAATGAAGCACCAAATAAAAGATGCTCAATTGACTCGAGCGCCGGTTATGACGTCATAGCGATATACTAAGTGCATAAAAAGTACGGTACGTTATTATTTAAGACAATATAGGCTGGCCAATGAAGCAAATGTTAAGTTACATTTTTATAAAACTAACAGCGTTATCCGAATTGCATATATAATAAAAATAAATACTATAATAATAAATTTAATATCCATCAATAATTCTACACGCATGTTACTTTTACAAACACACTTCACATATCAATCACTTAAATTAAATTCTGACAAGTAAGTAATACAGTATCAACGAGCAAAAACAAAAAAAAAACTAGGCAGTCATGGAGACTGCTGGCAGAAATGAAAACTCGAAATTTTGGAAAAAAAAAATCGTTGTTTTAATGTTTATATTTGTTAATTGAAATTAATAACATAACCTAACATTTTATATACGTCTGGTTTTTACATCTGTTGGTGTTCCGAATAAATAATTTCCATTTCCATATAGTTCATCTAGAATGAGTGTAGAAATTTATCTCTAAACGCCATCTTATACTCGACATACCGTAGCATGTTGACGGCTGACGTCATAGCATTGGTGACACGAATCTATAAGTTTCTCTCCTACCGCGAATATCTCGAAGAAGCAATTATCACTTCAAAAATGTAGATTTTTCTGTCAAACGCAAAGATCACACAACATAATAACGGACATTTTACATGTTTGTGTGTGGTAGTGTAATATCTTTATTTATAAATATAAAAAAAAAAAAAAAAATTAAATGTTAACAATATATTTTCGCCACACATCCGGCGGCGCCTTAAGATATTATCCACCTACATCCGGTGGGACCGTCTCTCACCTGCCACGTGTCAGATCGCATGGAATGACTATATAAGGATTTGTAGAGCCGACACAGACTCACTTGAGTTCTATCTGTTAAAGTGAACGTTTCTGATATGGCAATATAGTAAAGTGGTGACGAGGGAAAAATACATTGTGAGTGTTTTAACATAAATCAGTTACCTTTCAAAGACATTCCATATGTTACATACCTTAACATTTGCATTTCATTCCATATATAAACATTTTAATACATCAGTTACTGTTATGAACAAATCAAAACCAGCAAAAATGTCAATAGTGACTTATAATTGTACTATATAATATATAAATTAAAAAGATGTCCCAAAATCATTTGAGGCCGGTGGAAAATTCATTGTATGGGGCCCTTTTATTTTTTTTTTGTGTCGAGAGGAAATGCATTTACGCACTACCCTTACCTATTGCATTAGTGAGACCGAAGTCCCCCAATGCAATAGGTAAGGGGGCACGGAGATTGTATGGGGCCCTGGTAAAATCTTCACACGTTGTAAATTGAATTTAATAAATACTAGACCATTTAGGTATTTAGTTGTGTTAACTTTAATTGCATTCATAATTTTTACTGAAACTTTTTTAAATTGTTAGGATTCTTCTGAGCTCTGTCATCCTATAGTTATACCACTGTCCAAAAAAGTGATCCCATAGGTTGAATGGAGCAAAATACACTCTATTGCTTATCAGTGTCCAATTATATCATTTAAAAACACCAATAAAGTTACAATTTTTATAGTTTACTCATTAGGGGCCAAGCAAGTCTTAACTTCCACAACATGATGTAGTAAGCATTGACATCATTTTCAAAAAGAAAACACTACAATTTATAAGTAAATACATTCATACATAATGTCACGCCTCTCTCCGATAATGGTAGGCAGAGATGTCTTTTGTTTCTTCTACTTTCATAAGCACCTTTAAGCATGTTCTTTGGTTACGGGTACTTCTGACAACAGCCTTTCTCCAGAAAAACTTCGATCTGGTAAAGATATGTTCACCTAGGATGACCGTTACCTACTTTCCACTCTAACTGATCATTATCTCCCTACCCTTATCCCATTTGGTCTCGATGCAAGATGTCTAATGCCTTTCTTAACATATCATCTACCACACCATCTATATTTTCATTGGTCTTCCAATTCCCATATAAATCCATTCATATCCTTATCATATACGTTTCTCACAACATTCTCGGTCCTCCCTGCACATACCAGGACAGATGACTGCTCCCTAACTGCTCTGTTATTGTTCTATTTAAAAATCTATTATCTATAGTATTTTATGATATATTATTAGTCTATGGTACTCTGAAACCTTTTAAACAAAAAGTTACATCTTTTAATCATAATAAAACCATTACTAATGGCACTTTCAAACTTCCTCTAATGCATTCATTCCTAGTCGTCATACTTGCCTAGTAAATTTTTTTCATCATTCTTCTATCAGTCATACTCTCTACGTGTCTGAACCAACTGAGCATTATTTTCTTTATCTTTGTCACTACATCCTGTACCACTCCACAACATTCCCTAATCACACTATTCTTTACTTTACCTATCATTCTTATGCCAGGTCTTAGTCGACTCGGTGCTTGCGAAAGCCACCCCGTGTCGCCCCCATCCCAAATGCGGCGGACGGCCCCGGGGGGTTTTAGTGGGTATATCCTGGCGCTTCACGCCCGGATGTGTCCCACACTGGCACGGAGTTCGTCCCTCCGTGCCCCCTTACCTATTGCATTGGGGGACTCCGGTCTCACTAATGCAATAGGTAAGGGTAGTGCGTAAATGCATTTCCCCCATCTCTTAGACTTCTCATCTCTACCGCATTAACCTTCTTTTCATTTTTTTTCTGCCAGACCCAGCACTCACTACCGTACATAAGAAGGTACTAGCAGCACACCCCCGTTAACAACCAATGTGTCTTTTTAGACACATTCTGGCTGCAAATAAGTAAACATATAATCAACATTCAGACTTCCCTAACTGTATAGCAAATGTAATACTCACCATAAACAAATACTGTTACAAATTCACTTCACAAATTATCATTCACTTAATTATTCGTAAAATACACAATAAAATTACATTTTTTTTTTTTTTTTTAACTATTGCCTTTATATTGAAATTCAGTACACAAGTACTGAGAAGCAAAACGAGACCGAGACCAAGACCTGGACGATCTTGGTGTCAGTCTTTGTCTTATTCATTAAGTTTTGGTCTTGCTTATTTAATCTTGGCTTGAATAGGCTCAGTGCATTGACCACATTCTCACCTGATGTTAAGTGACGATGTGGTCCAAGATGGTAAACACACAAAGCCTAAAGGTACCGGTTCTCAAGTGATGTTGCCGAAAAACACACCAAATGTTAGACATTGTAGTCTTTCTAATTAAGATCTCAATATAAAAAAAATTAAGATTCGGTATAAAACATTTTGTTCCAAGAAATATATGTATTGCATTTGTGACAAATATTCACATATTTCCTACTCACAAAGGTAGTTACTATTTTTAGTTAAGTCTTGTGTGTGTGAGTATCCTAGGGTTGTGTAAATAGCCCAAGGAGCAGTTTTGGGGGGCAATCTAGCCTAAGCGATGCGGTAGTGAAAGGAGTTGCAGTAATCTACTCACCGATGGTGGCGGCGACCGTTCCCTCTGCCAGCGTATAGTGTCCAGGACGGTTTCTCGAACTCACTTTCACATAAAGCGTATATATATATATATATAACTATTATAAAAAGCGTACAGCTGCAATAGCGCGGGTTTGCAATAGGAGAGGTGTTCGAATTCAAGTACACAATTTAACTGTCACGGCTCACTAATGACTCGACCGTCGGGTCGGCGCAGTAGTCCAGCTAAGGTACTACAGCTCCACCACTCAACGGTACAGCAAATCACCAGCAATCCTTCACAAACCGCCTATAGATGGCGTTACCATCTTGCACGTTTGGTCTTGGTCTTACATTATATTAAGTCTTGCTAATGTACGTATGATCTTGGTCTCTGTCTCGGTCTAGTGCACAGTTTCTCAACCATTTATTTGGCTTATTATTTTGCTCACCGGCTTCAAAAACATGTTTTTTTCTAGAGTCCCACACATTAATTTTTTGCCCTTTTGGACATATATTTTTACAGGGGGGAGTTATCGCTCATGTTGAGAACGTAGGGTTTAACAAAACTGCGGGACGAAAACTGACTCCAATTATCACTATTCACAAACACTTTTCACGAAGAGAAAAAAAAAACACTTTATCACGTATATCGCAGATGAGTTTAATGGTAAACGGGCACTACTTCTGGACCGGAGCCTCGTGGCCCTGCTGGTGGTCTCTCCTCGAGTCAAGTAGCCTTGAGCATGTCATCTAGCTCGGCCAGCGACATGGTCGCCGACCTCAGCTGTTCTGCCTGTTTCCGACCGCTTTCAGTCAAAGCGCTCAAACTCTGCCTGAGGGTCGAGAGTCTAGCATTGACTCGCTTCCTCTCCTCCAGTAGCAGTTCACGGGCTCTTGGACCTGGAGAGGAAAAAAGACGTCCTTAATACTCGACTTTTTATATATTCTTCACTGCGTAATGTAGTTTTTTTTTCACACCATATTTATTTTCGAAAAAAAATTTTTTGCTACTAACATTAATGTGTCGAGTACCCATAAAAATAAGACGATAGAAAAACAATGGAAAGCTGGCGTAAACGCCAGGTAAGTGCTCAAGGGGTTAAGCAAAGGTATTTCTTACAAATCCAAATACCTGCCAGTTAAACTGTGTATTGCAATAATCGGGTTTTATTCAAAAATTTTTACCCCAAAAATTTTCGACAATTAAAAGTACCCTAGGTTACGCGAAGCATCTTACTTACGCGAAGCTATCTACGAAAAAAAAAATCTCGTCAAAATCTCTCCAGCCGGTCCGGAGAATACCCGTTGCAAACAGATAGACACAAAAAAAAATATTTTGACATTATTATTATTCGGAAAGGGGCTATGCAGGCTTAAACAGTCCTGTATCATTGCGACCTAGTCAGATCTATTGTGATCGCCCCTATATTGCTAAACCTCACTGCCTAGACCTACCTGAACCTGAATGTACTGTAGGATCTTTTTGGCAGAGAGCGTCTGTACCTCCTCCGGGAGCAACACATGCTTACCCAGAATTCGGTTACGTATGGGTATTAATGGATCACATTCACACAAGATGTGCTTTGGTGTTTCGTCTGCACTCTCTTGTGTTCTGGACACCGATGTTGTGCATATGCTTGTCCAAACAACAGTGCCCGGTTAGTGCTCTCACTAATACTCGTAGCTGATTCCGACTGAGCATCAGGGCTTCTTCAGCTTTGCGCTGAGTGAATGCTCTGATGAGCTCTTTGGAATGAATTTATTCCAAGCAATTTATTCCAAAATTCTATAGCCATATTTTGACATTACAGACACTTCACTTTTATTTATTAGTATAGACGTTTAAAATCGTAGCGTGTAATTAATACGGGGTCAAGGGAGCTGATGCTTTCTTCATTTTTGATGACATGGAAAATTTGGGAGAGAGGTGATTTTTAATTTTTGTTTACCTTTTTCATCATATTAAGGTTATAAGATTTACAAAATTATTTCTAATATCATTTTTAAGATTTGTTTTTCACTCGGAATCAATAATTAAGACTGCGTAGGGTTAGCAAAATTAACAATTAGTCCAAATAGACAAACACACATACCCAACAGTGGTAAGTAATCGCCGGCCCTTTCCGAACGAATGTCCAGCGTGAACCAGTCGTCAAGGTCCTCGGAATCAGACGACGGTATCTCCTGGAAATATCACAAAGGGCACACATACGTTAAGAGGATATGCGGTCGGTGACAAATTTTAAATATATTTTAGAAATATATATCGGTCATCTGCGCAGGTCAGGCTGATTTTTAAGGGTAGTGCGTAAATGCATTTCCCCCCGTCAAAAAAAAAAAAAGTCAGGCTGATTTTACCTATGCAAAATCATCACTTCGCATTTCCCTGTTTCCTCTTGCAACATTGGCCCGATTTTAATCTTTCTTTCAATTATAATTTACTTTGGCTATGCCTCTACGTTTTGTTTTTTTTTTTTCTGTTCTTTGAGGACGTCTGAAAGTGACGGTAAAAATTAGCATTTTTGTTTTCTCCTTGTCATTTTCTCTAATGATCAATGTATTGCGAAAATCAAAAAAATTGCGGACCGTCACGGCTCGCGGTAGTAGAGAAGGAGGGATCTCCCCTTAAAAAACTAGCTACTAAACCTAACTAGCTAAGTTGTTGCATAACTGTGTGCACACCTTTTTTTTTTTGTCGAGGGGAAATTTATTTACGCACTACCCTTTATTTACGCACTACCCTTTATTTACGCACTACCCTTCTTTACGCACTACCCTTCTTACGCACTACCCTTGACTGTGTGCACACCTACCTGTATGCCACGACAGTACTAATAAAAAGTGCGACTTACAACCCGCTTCTTCGATACACAATACCTATGTTACACCTTATAACTTCAGCCCGTCAAAATCGGTGGATCAGTTCCAGAGATTATCCGAAACGGATAGATAGATAGAAGAAAAAAACCAGACAGCCATGGGAACGGCTGACAGGAGTAAAAAAATCTTTTTATTTATCATTCCAGCACTCTAACGCCATCATATATTTGACATACTGCAGCATGTTGCCGGCTGACGTCATAGCAATGGTAACACAAATCTAAGAGTAATTTAAGAGTGACCAATAACACAAATAAAATGCTCAGTGAACTAGATTTTGATTTCTTCAATAGTAGTCTTAAAAATCGAAGATTATTTTAACTACCATTTTCTTTGTGCTTTCGTCTACTGTTTTTTTCTTCCTATTTTTCTGTTATATATATATATATATATATATATATTATATATATATATATATAACTTGTAAATGGCCTTCTGTTTTTATTGTGTTATAATTTTATTCTTTATACTAGCTGTGTGTCCGCGGCTGCGACCGTGTTACATATATTTATACATAATTATTTTCGTAAAAAAATTTAGCAAAGTAAAAATATCTCTGATAAGTTATAGCACTTGAACGTAAAACTGCATTGATTCGGATTTTATTCCAATTTTTATGAGTTTCATTATTCTAAGCGGAACCCTAATTATTTTCGAAAAAAAACGTACCCCAAGTTACCCGGAGTAACTTCAGCTATCTACCAAAAAAAGTCACGTCAAAATCGATCCAGCCGTTCCGGAGATTACCCATTACAAACAAATTTTTGGTTTAGTTTGGTATATATGCATCGTATATACACATTCATATGTGTTTGGTAAAAAAAAAAATTGACATTACAAACGGGCACTTCAATTTTATTTATTAGTGCATATTAAATTTGTTTTTTTTTTTTTTGTATAAAAACAGTTTATTAAAAAGATGTTAATTTGATATTACAAACGGACAGTTCAATTTTATTTATTATTATAAACTTATGCACTTACATCGTACAAGCTACCGTCTTCTGTGTGGCTCTCGGCGTCGCTCGGCACCTCCTCATCCATCCGCTCCGGTTTCATGATGCGCTGCCTTCTAGAACCTTCTTCCATGTCCGACTCCTCGCCGAACTCCTGGGAATCGAGAAAAATACGCCCGTTTGTCCCGAAAACTACTAAACTCTTCGATTAACGACATCGGTAATGGGAATACGATAAGATTAATTTCGACTTCAACTCGTAACCTCATCGTTCTGTGTTTGTGTTTTATGGACGTCTTTTTGAACTTGTTTTTGTTGGAGTGATATGTTAATAATATTTTCGTCACACATCCAGATGAAAGGAAAGAAACATTTCAAAGGTGACGGACGAGAGAAGATTACATGCAGCTGAGATGCGAATGTTGAGATGGATGTGTGCCGTGTGGGGGAACAAGAATGGACAGGATTAGGAATGAATATATTAGAGGAAGTTTGAAAGTGGCGCCAATAACAGACAAGTTAAGAGGCGGTCGTTTGTCCTGGTATGGACATGTGATGCGTTGGGAGGAAGAGGATGTTGTAAGAAAGGTATTGGATATGAATGTGGACGGTTACATGGGAAGGGGAAGACCAAAGAAAAGATGGATGGACTGTGTGGAAGATGATATGCTTAGGAAAGGAGTGAATGCGGAGATGACAACAAATAGAGAGGAATGGAAGAGGAAGACATGTTGCGCCGACCGCAAATAAAAATGGGAAAAGGGTAGGGAGATGATGATGATCCGGCGGCGCCTTAAGATATTATCCACCAACTTTCGGTGGGACCGTCTCTCACCTGCCACGTGTCAGATCGCATGCAATGACTATATAAGGCTCTGTAGAGCGGACTCAGACACACTTGAGTTCTATCTGCTAAAGTGAACGTAACCTGATATCGCAATATAATAAAGTGGTGACGTGGGAATAATAAATAGTGAGTGTGTTTTAACAGCATCGTTGTGATTTGAAAGTCGATGAAACGAAAAAGCGACAGTGCGTCTCCGATGGAGGTCGAATTTGTTCATCAAATTTTCGAGAGCTTCGTTAGCCCGGAGGACTAATCCGTCTTATAGACGGTACGACTGAAAGGTCTGAGGTACAACCCAGGTTGGGTAACACATTTTTTTTTTAAGGTTTCACTTCTACCACGTTTTTTTTATACCACTAAAGTGGCAAACCGGGCATACGATCCGCCTGATGATAAGCGGTATGGTAGATATGGACGCCTAGACACCAGAGGTAACACGTGCGCGTTGCCAACTCTTTTAAGGAAAATATTCTCACGCCCCCTTTTGAAGAACCCCACACTGTATTTCCCGGAAAACACGGCCGCTGAGAGCTTATACCACATCCGGGTAGTTCACTGGAGGAAACTCCTCTGAAACCGCACTTTGGCTCCAGGATGTGGGAGTGAACTCCCTGCCGATGGCGAGCCGTACGATAGTACAAATTAGCCGGCATTTTGTCGAACAATTCATCGGAACACAACCCATTATACAAACGTTAGAACACACATAAGGAGGCAAAGTCTCCCTCCTTAGACAATTTCGTTTGTGGTCAAACATATGTGCATCGGTGGACAGCAATGGCACCATCAAAACCATTATTTTCCAATGATTATTCACAAACTATTTTATGCAGTAGAGAGTACGTAAAACGCGGGCGGAGCCGCGGGCACATGACCAGTCTTCGTATAAAATTGTAGAATTGTCTACATAATTAACACACAATAGCCTTATAATCTAATTCTAATCAAATGGTACTAAAGTGTGTGCCATATCTATATAAATATTGAATTATTTCAGACACAGAGAAAGATAATTAAAAGAAACTTGACTGGTTTATGTATTATAGTTATGTAATTTCATATGTGTATATTATTAACTGTGTGTTTCCCAAATAAATAAATAAATAAATAATAGCTATCCACTTGACGCACATCAGACAGGCATGTATGGGTAACTGTGCGTAAATAAAAAGTCAAATCGAAATGTAATCGGTAATTAGTGTTTTTCAAACAAGATTAATTTCCAGATCACATAAAGCTTAGAGAGGGCAAATTTTTCTTCCACTAAAGTTGTGTATTTGTGCCAATTGGAATCTATGATATATTTCTTAGAAATTATAGCACTTGGACATAAAACTGCGCATTGAATCGGATTTTATTAAATTTTTTATGATTTTAATTTATTCACATGCCAAAATGTTTTAATAAAATCTTTGGTTATTTTAACAAGCATTATCATAAAACGTCCAGAGTTTGTGAAACAGTTTTAATAATGTACTTTGATTAAGGTGGATTATTTGAAGAAATTTACCAGTTGCTTAGTTATAGTAAGACGGGACTAATTATGTTGTAAACATGTTATATGCCACTCCATGCGCTGGAACATGATATTATAAACATTGATACTCGCATGCAGAAACTAGTTTCAATCTAAATAATCACTATGCGACTTGAGAGTCATTAAAGAGTCACTTTGAAATGATAATTCAAATAAATATCACTCACTTCTTCGTCAAGGTCGAAGTCTTCTTCCTCTTCCAAAAACTCCTCTTCGTCGATGATCTCTTCGTTCCTAATGGCAGACGTTACAGTCTTAGATTTTAAAGTATCCGGTTTTACGATCTGTTTCAGAGGCGTTTGCTGTTTATCCGCTGACGACTTTGACCCTATATCCGTCACGGGGACACTTGTTACTAAAAGGAAAAAAAAAAAACTGGTCCTTAATTTATTAAAAACAATAGAGCCTTTTACCCGACATCTGTAACGGGAATGCTTTTTACTAAAACAAAAACATGTCTGGTCTTTAATTTATTGAAAACAATAGACTAAATGAATAACGTACTAATAGTAAAACAGTACCTAATCTTTGTGTGTAATTTCGATTTTTTTTACAATTAGGGTAACCAACAAAAAAATACATTAGTATTCTTAAAAAAAATTCTTATGAACTAAATGTTTTTATTTAAACATTCCACCCATCTATTCAACCGAAAGACGTCGCCTGCTGATAGGTCTCCCCCAAAGATCTTCACGACGACCAGTCTTCCAGTATGCGGCAGCCATTCGGAAACCTGTTTGCCTCATCAGGCATCGATTCTACGAGCAATGTGGCCAGCCCAGTGCTACTTCAGATTGGAAATTCTCCGGGCAATGTCTGTTACTTTGGTTCTTCTGCGGATCTCTTCATTTCTGATTCGATCACGCAGAGAAACTCGGAGCATAGCCTTTTCCATTGCCCTTTGGGCTCTAGGCTCGTTAGCTAGACTTCGAGTTGGCTTTTGTGTCGATGTGTATAGCTGTCCGTTAAAAATTCTCGACTTTCCTCAAAAGCTCAGGTCTGGAGGATATGATTCTAATGTCAGACTTCAGCTTGGTCAACCGGCTATGCCCAATAGTCAAATCTCTGGCGAACACTTTAGAACCTTTTTTTCGCTCGATAGTGTCTTTAATACGATCGGTGTACTACCGACGTAGGTCGCGTTTAAAAGACTTAGAGATTTGTCTATTGAGCTGCCAATATCTATTAGCATCATCTGATGACTGTAATACCATTTCAAGTCTTTCCTCCATGAGCCCGAGGGTACAGTCAGAGAGCTTACCAGTTCTATACGATAAGTCTGAAAATACTTAGACTTGACCGTACGGCCAGCTTCCACAAACCCATCATTATACTCGTCCACTTCACTCCCGAGGCAATCGAAGCGGTTTTTGAGTTCGAGCTGAAAGCTCTCGGGGTTTTTTATTTGGACGGGCAATGGACGGACGGGATCTCTCCAGCTTGATATTTAGATTCAATGTGCCTCTGGCCATACGGTGATCGCTATCGGTTTTTACCGAACTGATCACAGAGACATCATTGAATATCATTGTTGGTCACTCCGTCGGCACTCATCCAGGTCCACTTCCTGTGTTCCCGCTTTCTGAAGAAGGAGTTCATCATAAGTTTCCTCCTTCTCCATAAAGCTGGCCAGTCGGTGGCCCCGACGGTTCTCCCATCCAACTTCAAATTGCCCCACTCGCAGCTCCTCACCACTTCGCTCTCCTAGTTTTGCGTTGAAGTCCCCCATAATAATGGGGTTCTGTTAATATGTATGGCCCGTGTAATATCCATACATAGTCTCCACTTCTTCGTCGGAGTGCGTCAAGGTCGGGGCGTAAACCTGGATAACCTTCAAGGAATACCGTTTGGTTATTCCGAGTATCAGGAACGCCACCCTGGTCAACACACTCTCGATCTTCACCACGTTGTTTACAAGGGACTTAGGGACTAGGAACTAACTCGACACCACATTTAATCCTTTTAACCTTTAATCATTAGTCATTTCAAATCTAATATTAAAAAAAAATTTATGTTCACTTTTGGAGAAAAAAAAAATGGTGTGCATGAAGTACGTACATAAATAAGTAATTGCATAAAATAAGTATAGATAAAGTCGCGGGCATTCGATAGTTATTTATACATATAAACTTTCATCTGTCTATCTATATAAAGCACTCACCGCTTGTTTTCGACTTGAAAGCCGCCATCGGCTTTCCTTCGATTTTGACAGCACCCGGCTTCGAACCCGCGACCTGATCCGATACCGACTTATCCTGTGCGCTGTTACCAATCGCATGGTGCTTCGTCGTAGAATTAATAACCTGTTCCCCTGAATCATACCACATCTTTAGTTTCAGGATGGAGTTTTTTGTCGGTATCTCAGCCTGTCATGTGGCAATGATAGTGCAGTGGGTGGTGCGATCGGAATCTATGTCAATGGACGCGGGTTCGATCACACCTATACAACTATAAAATCAGCCTGAGCTTTCGGTGAAGGAAAACACCGTGAGAAAACCATAGCATGGTGGGACCTGGATGACCGCCTGGGTAGCTACCACACTCAAGTTTAAAGAAAAAAAAATAGGGTTTCTACTACCCTCAAGAAAAAATTAAAACGCAGTTGACAACGTATGAAAAGCAGGCGCAGCCGCGGGCACACAGCTAGTGTATATATGATATGAAAAAAGTGTTTTTAGTGTTCTTTTCGGATATCTCAGGGTCATGAAGCGGTGATGGCGCAACAGTCATCACCGTTTCAAAACATTTTGCTCATGTGTACGGTAGTCGATTCCACTCACTCGTAGTGTTCTGAGGCTTGTTGACCTGCACGACGTGCTTCACCAAGGATTTCGCTGAAGAAGAATCCATCGTATTCCTCGCCGCCAATCCACTTAATTTCTTCACCGGTACACCGAACATATTCTTCAAGGTGCTCGCTTCATCCGAAGACTGAATTGGAACGTGAGTTTCAAAAAGAAAAAAAAACCAAAACAAAAATACTTCATTTCACTACGAAGTACTGTGTACAGAAACAAACACTGCCAATATAACGGAAAACAATGTATAATGTTTTCCGTTTCACTCTCTCGCATGTATATATGTATGTTTGTCTCATTTTAATGTGGCATTTTCAAGTGATAACTTGTTATGGGAGGGTGAACCGCTTTTTGTTACGTAACGCGTTACGGCGCCAGCCTGTCAGGCTTCCCTCTCTCTCACGCATACGGCATGCAGGCTCCTCCTCTCTCACTCTAACACACAGCGCTAACCGTATTCCAGACAGACGCTTCCCTCTCTCTCTACTCAGTGTTTAGTGTGCGATAGATATGTACTGTTGATTCAATTATAATACTAATAATGTACATACACAAAAACAATGGAAAGCTGGCGTAAAAGCCAGGTGAGTGCTCAAGGGGTTAATTTAGATAAAATTTAAATAATAATTTAAGCTTTTCTGAAGTTAGACAATTTCAATATTACATAGTTCAACTTAGATTAGTTTATGTTGTCACTTCTGTCGGGCGTCCCGGGACGCACACTTATTTTTGTTGTTTTATTTTTGTCTTATCGAGCTTTCAAATTACAACGGTGTAATTTTTGCTGATATTTTATTTTGTCCTTAAAATCGAGCTTCATCAAATTACAAACCGGCTAGGGTCAAAGAACTTTTCACTTCAAAAACATCCATTCAATCGAACGACGTCCACAGCTGGACATAGGTCTCCCCCAAAGATATCCTCGACGACGCGGCAGCCATTCGAGAATCCGTTCACCCCATCGGGCATCGGTTCTGCGAGCAATGTGCCCAGCTGACTACCACTTAAGTTTAGCATTACTTCGGGCAATGTCGGTTACTTTGGTCCTTCTACGAATCTCATTTCTTATCCGATCCAGTAATTATGATAATATTAAATGAAGTCTAGACTAAATTCATCACCCATTTCTTATTCAAATTTTTTTTTTATTCAATTTAGGCCTAAATAAGGCTATTATGAACGTCAAAATACTAACACCGGTTCGCGAAAACAATCCAGTCATCGACAAGAGGCGAGAAGAAACTTGGTTCTGATTCCGTTATGCATAAACTAGCTGTGTGCCCGCGGCTCCGCCCGCGTTTTATATATTATTCATTACGTAATATAGATTTGAAATAACCATTGGAAAATAATGTTTTGCTGATGCTGTCACACCAATAATTTTCATGAAATTTTTGGTATACCTATGTAGCATACATACATTCGTATGTATTTAGTAAAAAAAAAAACTAGCTGTGTGACCGCGGCTTTGCCCGCGTTTCATATAACTTTCACTTTGTAATATAGTTTATTTTCTTTTTTATATGAGACCCTTAAATATTTTCGAAAATTTAACTTGCTACTAAATTTAAGCAGATGTTTTTCACATAATAGGGGGCATTCTCCCCCCCCCCCCTCCATCCCCATTGGGCCATTGCACGGACGAGGCCCGGTGGGCTTGCCGCAGAGGGCGAACGCTGCTAACGCAATCCCGTGTCGCCCCCATCCCAAATGCGGCGGACGGCCCCGGGGGGTTTTAGTGGGTATTTCCGGGCGATTCACGTCCGGGCGAGTCCCACACTGGCACAGAGTCGTCCCTCCGCGCCCCCCTTTCCTAATGCATTGGGGGACTCCGGTCTCACTAATGCAATAGGTAAGGGTAGTGCGTAAATGCATTTCCCCCCGTCAAAAAAAAATCCGATAGTTTTACGGGCAAGTGCTTGAATTTATAAGAAATATTTTTACTTCATCTTAATTTAAAAAAATTAAGTGTTCCGTATATAAAAAATTAAAACGCAGTGAAGAATATATGAAATGCGAGCGCAGCCGCGGGCACACAGCTAGTGATAAATAAATCTCACCGCATTGTAGCTCCCGACGTCGCTCATATCTTCAGGGAGCGCTTTCGAGGCGGGTCGTCCCTTCATTAGGACGCTCCTCGCGACTCTAAGGGTCTTCACGGGCACCGCATTCTGTACGAATGTATTTATTTATTGCACAGACTAGCTGTGAGCCCGCGGCTCCGCCCGCGTTTCGTAACATTTTCTTTGAGTGGAAAAGTGCATTTCATTTATACTTATCCATAAAAAAACAAAAACAAATGTATGAAGTAATTGGAGTCTTTTGCTTTTGTCAGCGGAAAGATGTACATAAGAGTAAATTGGAAATGGTCAATGGAATCAAAATACAAGATTCAAGATATGAATTAAAATACAATTAAAAAAAAATGTTGTCAGTCTGTTTGTAAAAATTGTAATGGGTAATCTCCGAAACGGCTGGACGGATTTTGACGAGACTTTTTTTTGATGGATAGCTTAAGTTACACCGCATAACTTGGGATACTTTTAATTTTCGAAACTAATTAGAGTACGGCGTACGTAAAAAAAAAAATTAAAACTCATAAGAAATTGAACAAAATCCGATACAATGCATAATTTTAAGGGTAAGGTGCTTGAATTTGTGAGAAATATTTTTACTTTATCTTTGTACTAAATTAATTAATAGGGTTCCGTATTAAAAAAATATTAAAACTCAGCAAAGATTATAGGAAATGCGGGCGCGGCCGCGGGCACACGGCTAGTAAATAATACAAAAATCAAACAAACCTCATAATTGAACTCATCGTCGCTTGAATCCTCAGGCTTAATGTCCTTCCTATTGATATTTCTTTACCAGAACTTTCTTCTTCAGTTTGTTGTCATCGTCGCCGAGGAGTCTCTGTCATGATTTCATATGATGCGTGTTTAAAATGGCGTAGTTGGTGGTGCCATGGCGTAGTTCGTGGTAACATGGCGTAGTTTAAAATGGCGTAGTTGGTGGTGCCATGGCGTAGTTAGTGGTGCCATGGCGTAGTTGGTGGTGCCATGGCGTAGTTGGTGGTGCCATGGCGTAGTTCGTGGTAACATGGCGTAGTTTTAAAATGGGCGTAGTTGGTGGTGCCATGGGCGTAGTTAGTGGTGCCATGGCGTAGTTGGTGGTGCCATGGCGTAGTTAGTGGTGCCATGGCGTAGTTGGTGGTGCCATGGCGTAGTTGGTGGTGCCATGGGCGTAGTTAGTGGTGCCATGGCGTAGTTGGTGGTGCCATGGCGTAGTTAGTGGTGCCATGGCGTAGTTGGTGGTGCCATGGCGTAGTTAGTGGTGCCATGGCGTAGTTGGTGGTGCCATGGCGTAGTTAGTGGTGCCATGGCGTAGTTGGTGGTGCCATGGCGTAGTTAGTGGTGCCATGGCGTAGTTGGTGGTGCCATGGCGTAGTTGGTGGTGCCATGGCGTAGTTCGTGGTAACATGGCGTAGTTTAAAATGGCGTAGTTGGTGGTGCCATGGCGTAGTTAGTGGTGCCATGGCGTAGTTGGTGGTGCCATGGCGTAGTTAGTGGTGCCATGGCGTAGTTGGTGGTGCCATGGCGTAGTTGGTGGTGCCATGGCGTAGTTCGTGGTAACATGGCGTAGTTTAAAATGGCGTAGTTGGTGGTGCCATGGCGTAGTTAGTGGTGCCATGGCGTAGTTGGTGGTGCCATGGCGTAGTTGGTGGTGCCATGGCGTAGTTGGTGGTGCCATGGCGTAGTTGGTGGTGCCATGGCGTGGTTGGTGGTGTCATGGCGTAGTTGGTGGTGCCATGGCGTAGTTGGTGGTGCCATGGCGTAGTTGGTGGTGCCATGGCGTAGTTCGTGGTAACATGGCGTAGTTTTAAAATGGCGTAGTTGGTGGTGCCATGGCGTAGTTAGTGGTGCCATGGCGTAGTTGGTGGTGCCATGGCGTAGTTAGTGGTGCCATGGCATAGTTGGTGGTGCCATGGCGTAGTTGGTGGTGTCATGGCGTGGTTGGTGGTGCCATGGCGTAGTTGGTGGTGCCATGGCGTAGTTAGTGGTGCCATGGCGTAGTTGGTGGTGCCATGGCGTAGTTAGTGGTGCCATGGCGTAGTTGGTGGTGCCATGGCGTAGTTGGTGGTGCCATGGCGTGGTTGGTGGTGCCATGGCGTAGTTGGTGTTGCCATGGCGTAATTAGTGGTGCCATGGCGTAGTTGGTGGTGCCATGGCGTAGTTTAAAATGGTTGGTAGTTGGTAGGGGCTTACGTCAGAAATTAGAAGTCTTCAAAAATGACTTCCGTCAAACAAATTTCACGAATAACAACAAGATAAAAACGTGGAGGTACGGACAAAGTCTTTTTCTCATTCAGATTTTTTGGTTTAGTTGTCGTATATACAAATATTTATATATATTTAGTTAGAAAGTTGTTAATTTGATATTACAAACAGACGCTTCTATTTTATTTTATTAGTTTAAGATAACATACAAGTATATCCCACCAACGCCATACCTTAATTATTATAGAAATTAGGAGCCTTAAAAAATTTGTGTAAATGTCCCATTTTTAACGTCGTATTCAGACGTCCGTCAAACAAATTTGACGTAAAAATAATGAAAAAAAAGAAAATAAAAAACGTTACAACTACAGTTAACTTTAGGATGTCATTTTTTCGTGATGGTTGTGTAAGCATCTCAAAAATTAACTCTCATTTTTCCCTAACGCGCCAAAAAAAGTATAACCGCAAAAAGCAAATTTAGAGGTAGGTACCTATAGACAAAGTTTTTCTTATTCTATAAACTAGCCGTGAGCCCGCGGCTGCGCCCGCGTTTCAAATATTCTTCATTGCATTTTTTTTTTCTTTTATACGGAACCCTAATTATTTTCCAAATTTCCTTTTTTTTTTGCCCCTGACATTAATCAAAGATATTTCTCACAAGTTCAAACACCTGCCAGTAAAACTGTGCATTGAATCGGATTTTATTGACAATTTCACAACACGATAGCAATACGTGTATTTCTGAAATACCTTATCCTTCGAATTTTGTTACCGACCGCGTTTCCCCTCCAGTACTCACCAGTAGTTCGTCGGTGTCGTTTCCATTGTCCTTCTGTTGTTCTACGGCTTCTGTGTTGTTCCTGTCTTCTTTCGCTTCGGCCTTCGGGTCCGGCTTCCTGTTTAAAAAAGATGTTTCCTCAGCATTAAAGTAAAAAAAAGGGGGGGAAACTTAACATAGCCAAGTATTCTATCAATGTGTTTTATTGAAAGTCGATATGATAGTGTTCAGTATAATTTAACTTGGTTTTTCCGTCCATAACTGATAGTGATGTTTATTAATGACTTATTAGGAATTACCGCCTTCCAAACCGCCACAGACTTTAAAACATAGAACAGATAATCATATGTAACTAAGCCCAAAATGGACCTAGCTCCTTCACAAGGTTAAGACTGGTGGATCCACGCGGTTGACCAGGATGTGGCCGCTGTGTGGTTTAAAGTTATTTGGAGTTACCAACGTAGATTTATGGTACGTTTTGCGATGCAGTCAGGTATTGACATCCGTCCAAATGCGGCGGACGGCCCCGGGGGTTTTAGTGGGTATTTCCGGGCGCTTCACAACCGGGCGAGTCCCACACTGGCACGGAGCTCGTCCCTCCGTGCCCCCTTACCTATTGCATTGGGGGACTCCGGTCTCACTAATGCGATAGGTAAGGGTAGTGCGTAAATGCATTTCCCCCCGTCAAAAAAAAAAGGTATTGACATCCGTAAAAGTATGTTTCGGCAGCATCACTACGTGTGTTCCGGCAGCATCACTTGATAACCAGTACCTCTAGGCTTAGTGTGTTTACCATCCCGGACGACATCATCACTTAACATCAGGTGAGATTGTAGTCGAGGCACTGAGCCTATATTGTGTAAAAAAAAGCAAGTACAAGTAGCATTTGTGCAATCTACCAAATTACTGTGTCTGTAGGTTTCAGTACAGATAACTAGTCAGGGGGCCCTACTTCCCTTTCCTCTTGACTTCTTGTCAAAAGACAAGATTGCAGAGAGAAGAGGAATGGAGGCTAGTTGATTAGCAGTTGGAGGAGGGGGCAGCTAGTACCTGACTGTCACCTCTTGGACGAAAGACAAAGGTAATTAATAGTTTAGTATTTTGGGCCTGCCGCTGGGCCGACGCGGATTGTGCTAGACTAATCCCACATCCCCCCAGAAATGAGACGGAAGGTACCGTGGACATCAGCGGGTATTCCTGACCTCTACCTACGCCTCTAACCCCAGGCTATATGATAATTTTGTCTTAAAAACGATATATAATTCGATAATTTAAACTTCAAGAGCTGGCAACAACATCGTGACTTTATTTGACCGTTGACAGGTGCATTATTTTTCTCTGAATAGGCTTAATGCTTTGACCACAATCTCACCTGATGTTATTTGACGATGTGGTCCAGGATGGTAAACACACTAAACCTAGGAACTGGTTCTCAAGTGATGCTGCCGGAACACACCTGTTGGTATTTGCCGACAGGTATTTAGACTTGAAGGTGGTAGTCACTCCGGCTAAAATGTCCTACCACCGTGCTATTGGTTTCCTCACATTGTTTTCCTTCACCGAAAACGTCGATTGACACGGAATCCGGCCGCATTACCCGCTGCGCCATCAACGCTTTAAAGTTCATTATTCCCTCAACTAAGCAAAACATACCTTATTAGGAACGTGTCCAGTACATCCGTTAGATCAGATTTACTTTCGAAGCTGTTCAGCGCTTCCTCAATGTTCTGCACATCGTACTTCATCATAGAACTGTCTTGTTGATGATCCTCAGTCTTCTGTGCCTGGTCTAATAAGCTATGGGATTCGTTTTCATCTGTCACTCCTGTTGTCGTGTCATTTAGAACTGGGAAAAATGAATACATTTATACGTATAATTAAATAGTATTAAGGGTCCTTCAAATATTAAAAGTATAGCCATTTTTAAATCTTGTGTAAGGCATGCATGTGTCTTTCGGTAAGAGATAGGCTATAAAAAAAAACAAAAAAAAACAGGACATTTAGACAAAGTCGCCTCCACTAGTATCAAATGACACAAACCTTTATCAACTTCTCCATTTTCCATTTGGGTTGTGCAATTTTTGTCTTCTGTTACTGTCTGCTGTTCTACAGAGTCGTCAAGACTAGGAGTTTTCATCATCCTGACTCATCTGGCTATTGTCGCAGGCGCTGGTCAAGCTCGGGTCTAGGGTCTCCTGTTCGGTCTAACATATATATTAATCTATATTATGATCGCCAAATAGTCGAAATTCTAACGTAATCCATTAAATTATTTAGAATGTCTTTTAGAATTAAATTTACAAGGCGACGGTGACTAGACATATTGGTAAGGGTCACCCTTGTTTTAGGTTCCGTCCACTATCTTACCTGGAGGCTAGACATGACCAATCTGGCATGCCCCGCATCATCCCAACGGCAGGCCCAAATTATAACTCTAGGCTTAGTGTGTTTAACATCCTAGACCACATCATCACTTAACCAATGTTAGTTAGTTGAGATTGTGGCCTATACAGTATTAAAAGAATTCTACAATTCTTCAAATTACACCTTCCTTACAAGAGTAGTTTCTCTAATACTTACTCCTGGATTATAATCATCGTCGGTAAGGATCCCTTCACTCAGCCACTCCTCTTGACCTTCACCCATCTCATCTTCTTCTTCCCCTTCAAAATTCCCTTCCTGAGATAACTTCTCACCCTGGAATAAATTAAATCATTCAAATGTACATTGCTGAATGCTTTGTTTTGTTTCAGCTTTTGTAAACTAGTATTTACACCAACTAGTTTTATAGTGTCCGGAGTAATATCTTATTAAGCCCTGTCCTTGCTCACAAACTCATTATTCTATCTCAAAATATATCTTTGTTTTATTGTTCATAAGACTTCATAATTCCAAATCTGTACAAATAATTAACTGTGTCCAGCATATGCCATAGCTATTTCGTTTTTTGGCCAGGAACCTTCATCAGGGTACACAAAACTATCCATAGTTGCAACAAAACCATATTAAAGTTTTAGGAATTAATGCATAAAGAACAAACATTAATTTTTATTTATGATACTATTAATTTGGTACAAAATGCATTTAAGCAAGGTTAATGCTGTACAAAGGCTGGCAAGAAACGGATGGACAAAGTAAGAAATAGTGTCACAAGGGAATCTTGTGGTGTGGTAGAGGATGTAGTGCCAAAATAGTGAAAGCGAAGATAAATTGGTTTGAACATGTGGAAGTTCGACGAAACACGTTTACAAGGCTAGTGTGACTAGGCAAGCCGGTAAGGATTGTCCTAGGCGAACAATTCTCGACCAGATCGAAGACGTCCTAAAAAGGCCACAGTCAAAAGTATCCCTTATATGAGAAAGGATGTTATGTATGTATGTAATCAAATGGTATTGCCGTAACTCCACCCGGTACCGGCCGCTTTCCCAGCAATGAACAAACGCAAGAATGAACTATTTACTGCAAAGTGAATTACAAGCTTTTCATACATACTAAAACTAGCTATTAATAAATTGTTACTGACTAAAGTATATAATTATATATATTTTATAATGTAAAACAAGTTATCACATAAATCGCTGTTCGTAACATACAAATTGATATTTACCTGTATTTTACTCATTTTAGTTGGAGGTTCATCTACATCAGTATCGGTTTCAGACATTTTAGTTAATGATTGTTGTTTTATTTTAACAGTAGATTATAATTGTAATAAAAATAAAACAATTATTTTCCTAACCTAAAACTTAAATATCAAACGCAAAACAGAAAATCTAAACTAGGGATGCGCGTTATGTTTAAATTTTATCACGATAATATACATTTTAATAATGTTAAGTATATAAGAAAAAATCTTCAAGAGGATTGATTCATTTATATAGCAGATTGAATTTTATGGTCACATCAGAAAACATGATTTTATGTTGTTAATTTAACTTATATTTGTACTGCCATATATTAAAAGTCAGAGTTAAAACAATATTATCTTCACATTATTCTTAAATTCTATTCTATTATTTATATTCTATTTATAAACAAGCTCTAATTTAGTCAAATTTGAAATGCAAAACTCAGACTTCCATTTAGTAATTATTATACTCTTTTACTATTACTCACACTACATCATCACTTGAGAACCAGCAGCTCTAGAATTAGTATGTTTACCATCCTGGACCACATCGTCACTTAACATCAGATGAGATCGTGGTCAAAGCAGTGAGCCTATTCCGTGTAAAAAAGGATATGAATAATACTGTATTGCTTAAAATAGCTTCGTAAATAACCATTTATTTTTTTGGAATAGGTAAACGATAAAACTGTTTACTTTGGGTTATCATTAGGAGATAGAAAGCTGCTACTAGTAATAAATAGTTTCAGAAGCTGCTATTAAAACCAATAGCTGTTTTAGTTTCGTTATGACGTTAAAAAAACATACGCCATATTTTTATTTTACGAAAGTGTCATGTTTTATTAAATCTATTAGAAAAATATCGATATCGTTCAATATAGTTTGAGTGGTAAACATAGTGTTTAATGTTTAGATGTTAGGTTATTTTTTTAATACACTAAAAGCTTTACGAATTATATTGTAATTTACTTCTTTACAGCAGTAAATAACTACGCTCTCCTCGCGCTTTCTTTTTATCACAAGTCTAACCTAACCCAACTCAGTCGGGTTTGCTTGCCTGTGATATACGTGGAAAAGCAGTTTGGATTGTTTTTTTTTTTCTATAATAATAATGAATTATAAAACAACAAAATTATCGTATTATAAAACTTTGAAAACGCACATATGAAAGCAAAATCACGTTCGATGACGTTACTTCATAACAAGGCTAAACAACCCCTACAAAACAATCCTTATAAACCCCAAATTCGAGACGCGAATTTCAAATGCTGACCCCTAATATATGCTTCCCGATCTTCATCTAGTGAATATTTAACCATAAAAATACGTTTTCGATCACAAAGTTGTTATCAATGGTACAACCTAAAAACGAGCGGTTGAGATAGCAGAGATAAATAATCCAGTCTCTAACCTGTCGGTGTTGTCTTGCCGGTGTGCGCAGCTCTTTAGCACACGTTGATTCCACACTTACAGAACAAATAACTTAGTACCTACTTTTGAAGTGAACACTTGTTTAGCGGCGTTGAGGGATTCTCGATAGGGGATAGTAACTTATAGATTCACGTTACCAATGCTATGACGACAGCTTGCCGTCAACATGCTACAGTATGTTAAGTGTAAGCTGGTGTTAAATGCTGGCGGTTAGATAAATTATAAAATTTATCCTTACGCATGTTCTGAGTATAACATAATTATTGCTCGGAGCGACAATTGATGTAGAGCCCAGCCATAATATGTTATATGATAAACGTCGGGTTATGTTAATTATTTCAAATAAAATAACTAAATTTAAACATTAAAATAAAGTCTTTTCTAAATATCGATATTTCACTTCTGTCGGGAGACCCCATGGCTGCCTAGTTTTTTTTTATTTTGTACAAAACGGGTTGGTTATATTTAGGATGAATTCCTTAGAATTTGCATGCCGGTGATACCCCAAGCCAAAGTACGTAGTTATCATTTTCCAACAGAGTAAATAAAAATTGATATCGTTGTTGCCTTTTTTATAATATGTATATGGTTCTTATAACAGAATTGATGTTGCCGCATAAGCTCTAGCAATTTCATCGCATTTCGAAGTCAGAGGCGTTACGTCCGTACCAAATCCGTCGTACGCTCCGTACCGAGTACGAACGACTGTTAACACTATTACGTGTTTCCATGGATAAAGTTTATCGCGTATCTATAGTCTCAAAATTTACTATGAAATGAAACAAGCTCAAATAAAACAACAACACATTTTTTTAAGACGTTTAATTAATTATTATAACCTCAGTTTCGCAGCATTCAAAGACAAACATTATTTAAACATATACATATATAATAATAATCTAATGTTATACTAAATACTTTCAGGCAAGGCATTTTCAAACACACGGGACAGATGAAGGCTTCACGTCTCCAGCAGGGCAGTGTAAATAGGCCTTAGGGGTTGTTCAAGTATTCCGACCCATCCATTCAACAGAAAGACGTCCACTGCTGGGCATAGGTCTCCCCCAAAGATCTCCACGACGACCTGTCTTGTACTACCCGTATCCAGCGGACTCGCGCGACCTTCACCAGGTCGTCGGTGGGGGGGGTGGGGGGGGGCGAATACCCATGCTACGTTTTTTACCGTACGCGCCAGCCATTCGAGAATCCGTTCACCCCATCGGGCATCGGTTCTGCGAGCATCGCTCGCAGTTCAAGTATTACGTTACGTAAACGTTACATTGGCCGTGTGGTGTCGGCTTAGAATAGTACCACCCCATATAGTTCTCGCGGGTGTCGTAAAAAGCGACTAAGGGATAAACCAGGGGATAGCAGTAACATCCTCTAAACACCAGAAACACGTACTGTGATCGCCAACCCGTCTTCTAAGTGTACCGATTATGACACCCCCTCCCCCCCTTATTGGGAAGACCAATGTCCAGCAGTGGACGTCTTTCAGTTGGTTGAATAAATGAAAACATTCCTTACGTAATCATTATTCCAACCCGTCCGTTACATATGTCATGCAAATAAACAAATCATAGACCCCTTCTTCGATGCTTACGCAACACCTGAACAACCCCTTAACAACCAATTATAATTCTGGTAAAACACAGAGTCACGTGAAGAGACCAAACGCTAACAAGTTTACACACAATTTAAATATTCATATATCAAATTTAGGATACTTTTTTTTCCATAACTGGACAGATTTATTCAAACTAGAACCAAGTGACAGTTCGAGAGATAACCTGTGTAATTCCAAATCGTGTTATTACTTCGCCCAATGAATTATACTATTTACATATTATTATAATAAATTTGTTTGTTTTAAAATAAATTATCCGGTTTTTTTTTGCATTCGTGACTGTTACAAGAATCCAATCATCACAAAACTAATACATTTTTAGGTCGGTTCTAATATGTATAAATATGTCCAATTTATCTGGACATAATTTAAAATTTCTAATAATCGCTATAACAATCAAATTAGAACTTTACAATTAAATATATTTTATGTTTTAATAGTGTCTCAGTCCTGTTTACCAAATAATCGGTATTTATCATAAAGAGAAAGTACAGAAGATATTATTTTAGTAATTGCATCACATTTTGCTAACATGTCCTCTCGCCACTCGCTTCAGCTCATTTGGTCAATTAAATCATGTATACTTATTATGCTGATTCCAGATTTCCAAAATGGACGCCGATATGCAATACAGTGACAACTCTCAAAAACACCGACACTTGAGTGTAGAACGTACATTTAACAAAATAGTGTTGTGTGGGATAAAATATTTTTATTTAAAAAAAAAATAAAGATTAAGACGAAAAGTTTCCAAAGTACTAGCATGTACAACCCTTAACATTTTTATTTAATCAATATTTAAAAAAAAGGATACTTTGAGGACTGTTATTAAAAAAAAACAATTTAATTTCTAAACTAAGGTGGCTTTTCTGCGCGACCTCAGTCTGTCATATAGTACCTGTTTAATTTTTAATTCAACAACTTGTGTTCCATGACCCTATATTGCTTCATTTTGGTGGCGTCTTGCGTATTATAGTTTTTTTTTTTGTTATCGTGAACAAATGACGTGAATTGCAAATAATGGGCACGAAGCGCTTATTCTGAGGTGCCACGAGAATCCATCGAATATTCTAGAGGGATTGGCATCGTCTCGCTAGGGTGTTGATACAAGTTTGAACTTCAGAATAGGCGGTATGAAACAAACAAAATCCGGATGAATATTTCTACTGGATACAGTACTGTCTATAGTAATTTATAATTATACCATGTTATTTTAAAAGATGCTCTAAATGTTTAACTGTCATTTTATCAAAACTGTGATCGCGTCAGTTGGCACTGCATTGCTTATACTGTATTAATTAAAAGCCTTTGATGGTGTAAAATGACGTCACAGGCACAATCGACCCACATTAATCTATCTAGGTAAATAGAAGAAATAACTCGGTTGCCTTTTATCTTCTTGTTGTCATTACCTATCTACGAAATTCTACCAAATGTTGTGACATTAAAAAAACGTTTAAGCAGGATCTTCCAGCTATTAAAATATCCCGCCAAAGCCCCTAATTTTTCAACACTCCTCTAAAAACTTCATCCGACCCGCACACAAAAAAAACTTAACATCTATATTTAATTACAATTAGTGCCTATGCTTACGTCTCTCTATACAATAAAAATCACCCAGCATTCACACACTTAATGAGACATAAAATCCTAGCATTTAGTTTAACATATATATATAAAAAAGTATTAATTAAACGAAATCAAAAACCCTACAATTTTACTATTAATTAATATAGCAACTAATACTATACAATTTATGTGTGTTATATTACATTATATTTATGTACAGTCGTGGTATATTTAAAGAAATCAAATAAAATTCATTATCAGGCTCTGTACGATTCTAGAATTGTCATAAAAGTAATTAAACAAAGAATTATACAGTAAATTTAATCTCTCTCTTTATCAAGATTTGTAATATTTTATGTTTTACATAACATAAGCTCACGTAGCAACATACCGAACTACACTACCCATATTTCGCCGAGCTTAGTTCCGTCCCAGATGTGACAGGGGGCGAGCCTGTCGCCATATTGGGCACAAATTCCAGACTCCGGAATGATACTGAGTAGAAAAACCCAACATCACCTGACAGGACCCGGGGATCGAACCCGAGACTTCAGAACGAAAGTCGTACCGTAATACGTCACCACCGCGGCATTATATGTTTTACCCTATTTATATTATTTTAAGATACATTAACATACTTTTTTAAATGAAATTTAAAAAAAAAACATAATTTACTGTAAAACGGATATAACCTGACAACCCTGAACTATTTTTATGCCATTTATTATTTCAAGAATTGTTTATTAACGAGGTATTATTAATTTATTTTTTTTATTTATAAATCACAATATTTTCCTAAATGCATCAGAAGTTATGTATATGGCGGTAGGCATCGAATGAAGTTAGCTGCGTGATGTTATTACCTAATTTATAAAATTAATAATTCGGTTACTATAGAAATTATGTCGCAGATAATTATCTAGTATTGCCAACAAAATAACTCCCCCAAATTAATATATTAAAGAAACCTCTCTAAGCAAACGCTCCCATTACTAGAATTTAATCATTTTTTTGCAAATAAAATATCTCACTAAGTATTTTAAAAGGTGAAAGAATTCACCTTATAGAATTAGAAGGTAATACCTTCGCGTTTTTATTAATGAATTAAAATGATTTCCCCCAAAATTAGCGATATTTCTACGAGCACGAGAAAGGCTCTCTTAAAAAAAATTCAAATCAAACAACTATCAAAATCACATCTCTATATTAAAAAACACAACACTATCGTAGTGACGAAATCACAATAAATAAGTACATATCTCATCTCTAGCCAATTGGTTTACACTTACAACACTCAGCGCGGTTTTTTATGCATCATTCAATAAATTCCCCCAAATTGAAATAATTTAAAATAAAATTACAATTTTTTTTTCTAGCGTATCTATTTGTATTAAAATATTAAAAATTTAGCGCGAACTTTTGAATCATGTAAAACATTTTAAAAAAGTTTAAATCCTGACTTTTTCAAATTAATTTTGAATTATATTTTACAACAATTTTGAATTATACTTTATGGCTTATAAAGAATTTACTACCCTGACTTGGTTGACCTCTGACATCTGTCAGGTTTGACAAGTGGTAAATCCGACATATGTCAGATGAGATAAGTGTAATGCGTCTGCGACATCCCACGACTGTACACATACCGCACGCACCGGTAAATTATATTAATTTTTTTTTTTTATATATTTACAAAAATTGTCATATTTGTTGATGAGTAACATTAATTCGACCATAATTTAATGCATTCAGTTGTGGGTAAACGATACGCCATAGTTTTATACGACACTAAATGATAAGTTTCAATGCCTTACGGTTATCACAGGGACGGTCTGCATTTTGGAAGTAAAACTGCAGTTTGAATGCAGACGACATACCTGCATTGAAACTGCCAACTGACTACGAAGTTACGACTAAGAGACAATTTTTTGATCCGTAGTCAAAGTTACTATATCCATTTGTCAATTTTACTATTACTATTACACAAACCAATGGTTATAATCACAATGCGTTTTTTGATGACAAAATCTACTATGGTTAAATTTAGCAATAGTTATTTATGTTGCCAGTAAAATGAACTGTATAATAGAATACTTTTGATTCCGGTAATTTTTTTTTGTATGATCATTCCGAGTAAAATGTGTCAGGGTCCATAATTCAAGTTGTCGAACAAACATTACAAAAAACAAAGGGGCCGAGCTACTCTCGAACATCTGTGTCCATTATTATTTCTTGTGATCGTTCTGTAATGATATTACCTTTTTTTTTTATTTCGTCTTGTCTAAAATATTCTTTGATTTTATAATTTAATTCTTGGATTTAATATATTTTACAAGCCAAATAAATATTTGTACGAACTTGATATACTATACATAATGGAATACTGAATTCTTATGAAAAACAAAATTCATAAACAAATATATTACGAAAAAGATAATAAATAGCAATCTATTAATACGTTGTAATTATTTAACAAATTATTTTATATAAATTAATGTTACATAATGAAACTTCAAATTATCTACTTCAAATGTTACACAAAAGCAATGAAACAGCTGTTCGCACTGGAGTTAACCATCCGCCATCTTGCTAACTCGACTGAGTTGAATGGTTAAATTTTGTAACAAATAGTCACATTTTTGACAAATGGTTAGCTTAACTATGTTTCAAAAAACGCATGGGGGGCATTATTTTAACCATTTGTTACAAATCTGACCATTTCTCGAGTTGACCACGGATCAAAAAATTGGCCCTAAATCATAAACACTGTCAGCTCACAGTCTAGACGTAGTTATATTTTTACTGCACTAAAATCGCATTCAAACTGTAATTTTGCAACTAATTTGCAATTTGAATACAGACAGCCTGTTATAGCCTTAAGGGGGGTCATGTAATAACGAATTATACTGGTCTCAATTCTTTAAAATTATTTGATCTCTATCTAATATTAAAATCGAGTTTTCTTTATCTAATAACCGATGTTAGAAATATTGGCATGTCTCGTACCTTTTACTAGCATTAATTATTTAAAAAAAAATTAATCACTCAAACAATACTTTATTAGGAACGTTTCGCATTTGAGTGCGTCATGATAAAAAAAAAAAAAATTCGAAACCTCACAATTGGTAACTTATGTTATGGCGGTACTTATTGCCTGTAAATAATCACTTTTCGTTCCGAAAAAAAAAATATACCATGAATAAGCGACGAGGTCAACGTGTTCAAACCCGACCGTAGAGCGCGTACAATTTATTTTTACTGTGAAGTCAAGCGACGTCGAATGACAAGGCCACCACAATAGATCAACAGTCCTTACAAGACGGTACAATTAGAATGACAGCTGTCAAACTGTAACCAGTGATGAGATTGACATATACGTTCTATGAGATTATATTCATGAAAAATAATATAAAACTTCACGCTGGCGATCTTAATGACAGCTGTCATTTTATTGTAGCCGTATTCTAAGGAATCTAGGCAACTATAGTGTTGTTTTTATTTCATTAATTTTCACAAAAAAATAAAATAAAAAAGTGTTGGAGGTGGCAGAAAAAGTGTAAATAAAGTCTATAACATTCATTTATACGAATCTCGTCATAAATATATTAAATAAATATCGAAATAGAATTTTAGATAATAGACTTTATTGATAAGACTTTATTTATTTAGGACATAGCAAAGTGATGTTGTGATATTGTTCAAGTTTCCCCTATACATACCTAATTTTTAACGTATTTTGTGATGTTTTAATGAAATTAGTGTAGCGGAAGTGAAGTTAAGCTAAAATATCTTCCCTTTTACATTTTTACATTGTCATTGAAATTTAGTGTATTTGCCGCCATTTTACTAAATTAATTATTTCGATATTTTAGAGATAACGATAAATAGATATATAACAAAAACAAATGGAGTGTATTTTAAAAATAGTATTATATCCAACCCTGTTTTTATATTTAAAACGTACAAAGATTTCAAATATCACAGGATATTTACATATCGATATTTGTTTAATTCATCGACTGTTTCCCATCACTAAAACAATCAGTACCTCCTTCAGAATATCTTTTCCATGTATAATATTATTAGTAGTTGGGAGTTTACTTTCGTCCACGCACGATATCGAAAAAAAACCATACACATTCGCTTTAAGAGAGATCCATAACTATTAATAAAAAAAAAAATTTAAATCTTCAAGATACAAACTGTTAGATTATAAATGCATTATAAAACTCGATAAAATTAAAGAGTTTATAAAATATACAATCTACCCGCTAACGTCCACCACAGATAATAGTGAACCGATTAAGTATTAAAATTATAACCGAATAAAAAATTATTTATAATCAAGATTTTTTATTAAATTAAATTATCTACAGACAGCAGATTGTTTTCCATTTCCATTTACTTTTTCCGAAAATATAGACAAGATATTTCAAAACAGCAGAATTAAAAAAAAAAAAATTAAATGTACTTGTGTATCGACAACTTTACTTGGCAAATCGACTCGATTATATATTTTATAATAATACGGTCAGCAACGTCAATTTAAAACTAACACTAAGATTTATAATTGAAACATATTGAATCAAAATGGGTAAACTAATAAACGTGTATTACTCTCGACGTACAATTATGTTTTAAAAGTCATTAGATATACCAAAAACTGTCAAACATAACTATTCTCTATATCGATCGAAATGAACTGAGTCGAGACATTAAAATCGACTAAAGAACTATCGTTAACTTGATGTTAAGTGACGATATGGTTCAATAGACCTGCTAAGCCTACCGACAGATTATCAATCTTGAGTGTACTTTTGGTAACGCACGCTATGAATTCATTGCTAACTCAGGCTTTGATTCGAACCTAGGTCTGCCGAAGCGAAACCCGACCGTACTTTCAACTAAGCCCTCATTGTATGTATACCTTCTTATGAAAATAACCCGACATATAAGTCCGTTTTCGTTTACATACAATTATCTTTCGGCGTCACTAACGGTCATATGCTGCCGAGTGCTATTCGAACAGTCTATTAAACGATTACCGACCTTATAGTATAGCTTCATTGCAAAATGACAGCTGTCATAAAGACCACAAGTATGAAATATTACATGTTCTTGCACTAAATTGCTCGTAGATAAAACAACGTCATTAATTATCGGTAGATATGCACGAATAGTGATGTCCTTGCCTTAACCGCAGATAATTTACTTTCTAATGCTTTCTCATCACTAGTTACGTTAGTTTGACAGCTGTTATTATATTATAAATATTTTTCGAAGGCAGTATGGATCAAACCGCATCACGAATAGTGATGTCCTTCTATTGCCTTAACCGCAGATAATTTACTTTCTAATGCTTTCTCATCACTAGTTACGTTGGTTTGACAGCTGTCATTATATTATAAATATTTTTCGAAGGCAGTACGGATCAATCCGCATCAATTGACAAAATAACCATTTAATCTATCCTATTAAAAATTATTGCCCACAATAAATTAATAAAAAAATAACAAATCTATCTATGTTGTATCTTTCTAAATGTGCCCCATTTATCAATTTTACGGGAACGGGAATAGCTCTAACAGTTTCCACCACCTTCGACACTCCTGACAGTCGTCATAATTGGTTAATCCGTTAATTCCACTAAAACCGCATCGATGACAACATACTATATTCACAGAGGTAATAGACTAAACCTTTTAGCTTTAAACATTCGTGTGTCTTCAACATACGCACACACAACACAGACAGACACACACACGTATCATACAATTGTCTCTATATTTGCAATCATAAACACTATTTTTATTATATATATATATAATGAATAGCGGTAGAGTCTCATTGTGGTCTCATGTTTTAAACCTGAAATTAAAGATCATTGATAAAGGCATTGGATCCATCTTCCAAATAGTTTTCTAAAGGACGAATGAGACATGTTTACATGTCACTTTTTTGACCACGATCTCACCTGATGTTAAGTGACGATGTGGCCCGGGATGGTAAACTCTAAGCTAAGAGGTGCTGGTTCTCGAGTGACGTTGCCGGAACACACTTATGGTTTCCTCACAATGTTTTCTGTTACCGAAAGCTCAGGCCGATTTTAGGGTTGATTAGGTAGGTTTGAACCCGCGTCCATTGACGCAGAATCCGGCCGCACTGCCCACTGCGCCATCGTCCCTTGGCGGTAAGGGTGTGCATATAGAAAATATATCGATATGCTCTCAATTCAAGTCCACCACCCCCCTCCCCCCCCCCCCCATAAACCTTTATATCACTCTATCATTTTAATCGAGTATCGAAAAAAGTATTGACTATGGAAGTAGGGGGGCGGGAGGGAGAGAGGTCGTCCAAAGAAAATATGGATGGAGTGTGTGAGGGAAGACGTGACGAGAAAAGGGGGGTGATGTATGGGAGAAGACATATGAGTAGGACGATATCCGGTAGGAGGAAAACTTATAGACTCGCGTCACCTATGACGTCAGTCTCAGCGACATGCTGTCAAATATAAATAGGCGTTTAAGTGGACACTTTTGTGTTGGTCCACATCTATACTAATAAATGAAATTGAAGTGTCTGTATAATGTATATATGATACATATACCAAAATTACATTTTTTTTTAAATTTTTGTCTGTCTGTTTGTTCCGGGTAATCCCCTGAACAACTGGACGGATTTTGACTGCACTTCCTTTCGGTAGATAGCTAAAGTTACTCGGAGTGACTTAGGATACTTTTAATTTTCGAAAATAAATAGGGTTCCGAGTAAAAAAAAAAATTAAAACTACTAAAAAGTTTAATTAAATCCTATTCGATGGACAGTTTTTACGGGCAAGTGCATGAATTTACGAGAAATACTTTTACTTTATCTTAATGCTAAAAAAAAAATTATGGTTTCGTACATAAAAAAAAAAGTAAAATGTAATGAAGAATGTATGAAACGCGGGCGCAGCCGCGGGTACACGACTAGCGTGAAATATTCTTCAACAAATGTCTAAGTATAAAACGATCACTGTAAAATTATTCCATTGGTTCGTCTTAACTGTGATGTGGCAACACAAAAACGTCCACTTGAACGTCATCGTATATTCGATAAATAAAATACTCAAACTCTTCGCCAGTGTATTATAAAAAATGTCATTTTTTTTTAAAAACTGTTTTTCTTTTTCCGAAGTTTTCCCTCTATCCCTAGTCCCTATTGGCTGGTTAGCTGTTTTTATGTTTTCTCGAAGTGACTAAACGTGCTCGTTGATCGGTCGGAGCGAAGTGGTCAGGTCGGTCAGGTCAGTCGAGGCGAGACGAGGGGCGTACTGACCCGAGCTAGTCGTAGGAGCGGTCCCTGTCGGGGGTGCGGGGCCGGGGGTGCGCGGGCGGGTGCGAGGGCGCGGGGGAGCCGCTCCCGTAGTTGAGGAAGTCCCACACGAGTATCGTATCGTCGTGCGACGACGACACTATCTGGAACTCGTCGAACTGTAGCCTGAACACGCGACCGGTGTGCTCCTGTAAATGCAAAACGTGACCGGGTTGTATCCGGGTTCAATTTGCCTTAAGCGAAAACTCCAGCAAAGTTTTTAATTATGTCAGCACTCCGTTTATCTGTCCACAGCAATAAATGTTGCCATGTATGTCACATGTTATCTTCAAACTGAACCGAATACTATTACCTATAAAGCTTTTATTAGACTTACTTAACCTAAAGCGTGGGACGGCCAACTTGTCTTTACTTCTAATATTAATACGTCGATTACCCATAAAAATGAGACAATGGGAAGCTGACGTAAACGCCAGGTTAGTACACGACGGGTTAAAATTACGACGATCATCCATTAGATCGAGCCTGTTTAAATTTGTTACGAATACGCATCAAGCTATCCGAAGATGTATTAGCGGGGCGAGGAGGGGGAGTGGGGGGGAGGAGTTGGGGCAAAGTTAAGACGTAATCTCACCACTAGAGTCCTAAGGCAGAGGTCCTGGTGCGGCGTGCGCACGTCCAACGCGGCGGGCAGGTCCCACACTTTGATCTTGCCGTCGTACGCGCCGCTCACTATCCTCTTGTTATCGAACCTGCGTACATCAATACCGTAAACCCACCGGTTAACGAGTCCAACAGCGCCACGGTCAATGCACGATTCGATTGTGTAAAAGTCGGCTATTGGGTCGAATTATATGAACAATGTGTCGATGTTTGAAAGTGGATGCGGTGACGGCCGCAGTGGGGCTGCGGCCGGGTTCCGCCGTCAACGGTCGCGGATTCGAGCAAACTTGTACGAGTCTAAAATCGGCCCGAGCTTTCGGTGAAGGAAACCATAGCGCATTGCGGTAGGGGGCAGGACCGACCGGGTAGCTACCACTGTTCAATTAAACAACACACTACTTTAATCGCTTTTATTCGGAAAACAAGACAAAGAAATTTTTTTTATTTTTTTTGACCTAGCTAACGCTGTTGACCGGAAGGGCCTTTACAGCTTCACCGTGACTTTGGGGGCGAGTGCTGAAGGTACTCAGCCGCAAAAGGTGACTAGCACAAGGGCTACCAAAATGGTACGAACCTCGGCTTGGCCGTCAACTGAGTGTAAAAAACTCTCTCGCGAGTTTGAACCTAGCTATTCCCTACATTTTTTTATTAATATAATAAAAAAAAAAAGGTTCCTTACAGGACCTATGTACCTGCATGTTATGTGCAAGAGTGTGTTTGCAGTGTTATGCATGTAATGCTCTATGCATGGGCAGTGTCACTGTATCGCGTTGGCGGCGACGTCAAGAGCCTCCCCAGTTGGGGAACGAGGCACGTCTTGGGTCGCCGCCTGAGGGGGACCCGGAGAGTGTGCGGGAGCAAAATTAGCCGCCTGTCCCCGGCGGCGGGAACGGCGGTTACGCGGGCGTGGGCGCTGACACGCATACTGAATCGGTTGGAAAGGAAAGATCCTATTTTCGCACGTGATTTTATCATCGGGGTCGGTGAGAACGTTACGCGGTCTCCGAAACGGTTTCGGAGCTAGCGGATCGGAGGAGTACAAAGAAATTATAAGTCTTACGTCTAGTCATTATTGTACACTACCAAACAATATCTATTTTAAAAATGCGTGTGCTGCCATCTTTTGGCGACAGTAATAAATAATTTACGTTTATTTATAATAGGAGTTGTAAAGTTTGCGACATCTGTTGGCGGCCAGTTATAAACCTAAACAACCGCCTTCTAGTTTTAGCGTTGTTGGGTCGTTGTGTGGTAATAAATAAACACTAAAATCTGAATATCGGGCTTTAATTACAACTATTTACAGCTGTCGTATTTATACTGTTAAATGAGAAATTATATTATCGTGGTATAAACGTATGGACATCTGAGCGGAGCGCGGTCAATCAGGTGAAGTGACTGGAGGCGCTGCTAATCGCGGCGGGGCGGGAGCGGGTCACTAACCGGTTTCGACGGCGCGACGCGTTGTCTATAGGCGACTAGCGATTACCAATTTCAGTACTTTGTGTAGTGTAATTAATTTTGTATAAATGTGTGGAGACCTCATCAACATCCAACGGCACACTAGCGCGAGCCGCGGGCGCACGGGTTACATATATTTAATACCTCGTACGAGAGAAGTCCGTGTGTCCCGTCTCGCTCGCACTCTGCATGTTTCTGACTGACCACCGTGATCTTTGTAAGCCCTACGACTACCGAGGGATCTTTTAGAATTTAAGTTTCACTATATGTCCTCAGAATAAGCATCAAATAATCAGAATGTGTACCACGACTTTCCCTCCAGTCATCCTTCAACTGGCGAGAAGCAACTAAAAATGTGTTATTTGTATTATGTGTGTAGGAATGGGAAGGATAAGGATAAGTGCCTACATAGTTTTTAAATCTATCGCCAAATACCAATAGGTGTGTTCCGGCGGCATCACTTGAGAACCGGTGCCTAGATTTAGTGTGCGTGAGACGACATCAGGTTAGATTGTGGGAAAAGCAATGAGCCTATGCGGTGTAAAAAAAAAAACAGTCACGAGAACTGCGAACAGAAGTAAAAAAGTACATTTACAAATAAATAAAACCCGTATCCATATGTCGAGGGTTTTGAACCTCCGACCTCGCTTACGGGTCATCGTGAAATGGCGGCACGTTAAAACCGCTCGACCAAACATTCGTATACCACAATCGTGTAATTAACAATCTGGATACACTCTCTCTTACATATAGAGCGGTCAGTGACGGAAGGCTAAAGAAGTTTTCACTTGTAAAAAGGGGAGGGCTTGAAGGAGAGGCAGGGGAGGGGAGGGTGAGGGGGAAGGGAGAGAGGGAGGGGGAGTTGAGGGTGAGGGGGAAGGGAGAAGGCGGGGGAGGGGTGGGTGAGGGGGAAGGGAGAGAGGGAGGTGTGAAGTGAGCTGAGTGGTAGGCGGTGAAGAGGCTCGCGGTGCATGCATAGCGATCCCGTGTTTGCTCCAACTAGGTGGCGGGAGGTACCGGGGGGTTTAGTGGGTAGTGACCAACGGCGCTTATCGCTGCGAGTCCCACACTAATCCTGTGTGACAGTCTCTCGCGCTTTCGTGCGAGAGACTGTCACACATCTTCGTTTCGTTTCAACCAGATCTGGTAGGGGGGGTTCCTATCAGATCTGGCTGGACGGCTGGTGCGTAAATGCATTCCCCTCGAAAAAAAAAAAAAAAAAAAAAAAAAAGGCGGTGAAGAGGAGGGGGGTGTGATAGACATTAGTTTGATTTGGGGAGAGGCTGGGGGGGGGGAGTATGAAAAGTGGTTACCGTATGCAGCGGACGAGTTCCTCGTGACCCTCGAGGACGCGGATGCAGGAGCCGCACTCGATGTCCCACAGGCGGATCGTGTTGTCCGAGGAGCCGGAGACGACGAGCCGGTCGCGGTACTGGAGGCAGGCGATGCCACGCTTGTGACCGTTCAACGTACGGACGAACTCGCACGACGACGTGTTCCAAACCTGTACCGCACAAACAAACACAGTTGAAAACAACAGAGTTACAAACGGAATCATCCCCCTCTCCCCCCCCCCCAACCCTACTTCATCGATCCCCCGCAATACAAAGATGTAATCGATGCTAATAAATAAAATTGAAACGACCGTTTGTTATGTCAAAAGTAACATTTCTTGGTAACCGTCATCAACAGTATAAGTTACTCTGAATACTATATTTTTATTCGATTGACGAAGCTCATTTATTAATTTAATCGAACTGAATTTATTAAGTTTTATTAATTTTTTTTTGTAAAAATGTTGTATTTCCATTATTTAGTTACGTATTTATTTTATATTTAAATAAGACAAAATTATTATATATTAGTATGAACAAGTCACGTTTCCAATGATAGCTGAAAATCATTTATAGAGGAGTCATCAAAGTGAATTAATAAACCCTACTACTATCTCAATCGGCAATAGTGCCTGGGTTTTTACAATAACATCCTAAAGATAATTTACAATTTACCAGACATAAAGTTGAGGCACTATGTCGAGCAAGTTTTAATTGAAAAAGATTAATACAGGTAGGATTAGTGATATCTGGAATTAACATTCCTCCCTGTGCTTCCGCAAACTGTTACAACTATAACCTTTATAGTTTTCTATAAAAATACATTTATAATACAGAAAGAAACCAGATACGAGTTTGTTGACTGCACTCTTTTCGATTGAGTTGATCTTAACCAGTGGTAGCGCTTTGGCTTTCATAAACCACCGTCTCAAGGGTCCAAATTTAAATAAAGTATTTTTTTGAATTGAAAACTTCTTTAGCCACACTGAGCGATTTTCTATAGGAGGTAAATTTTTTGAACTCTCAAATATGACATGACATTTAAATGGACGCTTTCGTGTTGCCACAAGTAAAATATTTCCCATACAACCCCGAATAAAATGCACACGAGTGGGAACGATTACCACTAAATTATCCTTTTAGTTGTCTAAAACTCAGTTTTTTTTTTCAACGTTTTCACTTCTGTCAGCAGTCACCGTGGCTATTGTGATTTTGTGAAGCTAAATAAAAAAAAAAACACACACACACACACACGCACACACAAGTATATAATAACTGACCTTGATAGTTCGGTCTCCGCTGGCACTGACTATGTACTTTTCATCGAAATCGACCACGTTGACCGCAGCTCGATGGCCGACCAGCACTCGCCTTAACATTATCTCCGTTGTCGACGTCATATCCCATACCGCTATCGACCTGTCCTGTTGTTAGAGATGACGAAAAAAAACAATTGTTACTGTCAAATTGACAAGAAAGAGCTAAAAGTAGCCTAATTGTTGGATGACGAAAAAAACAATTGTTACTGTCAAATTGACAAGAAAGAGCTAAAAGTAGCCTAATTGTTGGATGACGAAAAAAACAATTGTTACTGTCAAATTGACAAGAAAGAGCTAAAAGTAGCCTAATTGTTGGATGACGAAAAAAACAATTGTTACTGTCAAATTGACAAGAAAGAGCTAAAAGTAGCCTAATTGTTGGATGACGAAAAAAACAATTGTTACTGTCAAATTGACAAGAAAGAGCTAAAAGTAGCCTAATTGTTGGATGACGAAAAAAACAATTGTTACTGTCAAATTGACAAGAAAGAGCTAAAAGTAGCCTAATTGTTGGATGACGAAAAAAAACAATTGTTACTGTCAAATTGACAAGAAAGAGCTAAAAGTAGCCTAATTGTTGGATGACGAAAAAAACAATTGTAACTGTCAAATTGACAAGAAAGAGCTAAAAGTAGCCTAATTGTTGGATGACGAAAAAAAAACAATTGTTACTGTCAAATTGACAAGAAAAAACTAAAAGTTGCTCAAAAGGACTATGCAGGAAGTTTCAATGCGGTTTCAAAGTACTGCTTGAAGAATTGCCAAACTTAAGAGGACATGCGGTCAGGAAAGTAGTTATTTTTTAAAAACTATTGCTATCGCGTTGCGCATCATATAAAGCGAAAGGGACAACTGCAGCGCGGGCTGATTGAACTATACAAAATAGCCAAAAAAACTTTATTCGTAGTACCCGGTTTCCTCCACCAAATCTGAACCGATTTTTAATTTTCTTTCAGTTTTAGAACAATAAAGACTTTGGCTAGATTTTGCTTGTTCTTTTTTTGTAATTTTATCCTTCAAATTTGTTTGACGAACGTTTGGTATGAAAACATTTACCGCAATTCTATTATCCAGGGAGGAAACAAAGGACAACGTTTGTAAGGAATAAAGGCCGCTAGAGTATTCTCTTAAGTTTCTTTTTTTTATATACGGTATAGGCTCAGGCTTGGACCACAATCTCACTCGATGTTAAACGACCATATGGTCCAGGATGGTAAACACACTAAGCCTAGAGGTTACTGGTTCTCAAGTGACGCTGCCGGAACACACCTATTGGTATTTTTGAATGGGTTTTGAAACTCGAGGATGGTAGCTACCCAGCCGGTCATCCCCTACCACCATGCTATGGTTTCCTCGCGATGTTTTCCTTCACCGAAAGCTCAGGCTGTATTTTAGAGTTCGATAGAAGAATTCGAACCCCCGTTCATTGACGCGAAATCCGGCCGCACTATCCACTGCACCATCATCGCTGGTATTGGGTTCATAGAACCGATGCCCGATGGGGTCAAAGGGTTCTCGAATGGCTACCACGCACCGGATGACGTAGCGCGGGTGTGCGCCCCCCCAAAAAGTAGACCGACGACCTGGTGAATCGGCTGGATGCGGGGGGCGCAAGTCCGGTCGTTGTGGAGATCTTTGATGGAGACCTATGTCCAGCAGTGGACATCTTTCGGTTGAATGCATGGATGTATTGACAACTGTCATCGAAAGCAAGTGTGTGCAGTTTTGTAATTTTTTAACCGTAAAATGTAAGCAAGGAGTTACAAAATATGACGTCAAGTTATTAAAACTAACTTCCAGAAGATGAAAATGACAGGTGTCATTGAAATCACATGTATGCAATTTCATGATTTTTGGCTAGTCAATTTAGTCATAACATTATAAAATATGGCTGCTGTTAAAAACGATAACGTCTTTCGAATCATGTTTTTAAAATGACAGTTGTCATTTAAATCACTTTGTATATTTCCGCCGTAAAATGCAGGTAAGACGACGCCGTACATTGTCGGTAGCGCTAACCGAATAATGATGTCCTTATCGTCATAACCAGAGATAATATAATCGATCTAGCAACCATAAAGAATCGAAATATTTTTTTCTAATTTACAAAAGTGAAAATAATATCAATTTAATATATACATCTTGTTAAATTATCACTTCAAGTCACATTTGACAGCTGTCATTGTAATCGAACTATTTTTTAAGCACCCTAAGGTACTTTAGTCACATTTGACAGCTGTCATTGTAATCAAACTATTATTTAAGCACACTAAGGTACTTTAGCCACATTTGACAGCTGTCATTGTAACCAAACTATTTTTTAAGCACCCTAAGGTACTTTAGCCACATTTGACAACTGTCATTTTAATCAAACTAGATTATATATGGACACCATTTTACTTCTAGTAACTGTGATCAAAAACTCTAACAGTAAAATGAACCCTAAATACCCCTATGACATTTAGACATTCATTTTCCATAATGATCGACGTGTTTTATATAAATTTGTTTTTACAAAAACTATTAGGTTATTTTTTAATTCAGGAATTACTCAGGATTGAGAGCTCCTGTAAATTATTTTTTTCTCTGTATCACCCCAAGGTTGACTGGTAGAGAATACCTCAGGCATTATGTCCGCCTTTTCCCACTTAACTGTGTATAAATAGTGTGATGGAAATATCTAGAAGAATGATGTCGAAACGAGTAAACTGAACTTACCCTATATTTTTACCCTACCTTTTAAATATTATTAGGAAGGGATAATGGCATACATAGACTAAATAGAATGGGGGCGTATAGACAATATGGATAAAAAATAACAAAGAATAAAATATATATGATAATAGATGGCGTTAAATAGAGAAAGGTATGCTTAGTTGGTTTCGGCATGTATGGATGAGAGAAGATTAACGAAATGAATTTATAAGGCGAAGGTGAATGGGCAAGTCGGTGAGGGTCGACCTAGGCGAACGGATCTAGACCAAATCGATCACGTGTTAAATAAAACCCAGGTGAAAAGTACTCATAACCGACGAGCATGTATGAAAGCGCTCATGAAAGTAGAGGAAGCGAAAGAGGTGTGTCAAGATCGTAGCGAGTGGAAGGACGTAATCTCTGCCTACCTCTACGGGAGAAGGGCGTGATGATATGTATGTATGTATGTAGATGGCGTTGACATAGTGTGCCTACCCCAGTCCTGAATAATTCCTGAGTTCGAACGATAAGATAAAGTTTACAAGAAACATAATAGGGCTCTGGGAGAGTATTTTCAGTTATTAAAGGGTTCAAATTTCAGGCGATCTTTTATTTACATTTTTCCAACAAAATTTTTATCATTCATCCAAAATTTTAATATGTCGATTACCCATAAAAATGAGACAATAGGAAAACAATGGAAATCCGGCGTAAACGCCAGGTTAGCGCTCAAGGGGTTAAAGATAAAATTTTACATCAGTTATACTCAAGTTATAAGTTCAAAGAAACAACAAACTTAGATATTGCCTTTTATAACATGTACATGCGTCCTTGTATGAGGAACAGCGACAACAACCGTATCAGAATTGTCACTCATTTATTACAGTATGTGTAGGTGATAATAAAGATGGAGATTGCATAAAGGTTACCTTACTGCAAGTGACCATCATCCCGTTGCAGAATCGCAGATGAAGCACGGCCTCGCAGTGGTGTATGAGGGTGTTCAGCATGACGCCGGTGTTGACGTCCCAGACGCGGACCGTGCTGTCCGACGAGCCCGATATTATAGCGCGCTCGTCGTACTGGAGACAGAGGACGGAGCCCGTGTGACCCTGCAGCTCCTGCAACACACACATCCTACCATATTACACCTAGAGTATTAATGTAACCATTGAAGCATAAATCTTTGAATCTAAAACTTAAAGTCTAAAGCTTGAAGCTTTAAGTTTTAAGTCTAAAAAAAAAGTCCAAAGCTTAAAGTCTAAAACTTCAAGTCTAAAACATAAAGAACAAAACTTAAAACTTCGAGTGTAAAGTCTAAAACTTAAAGTTTAAAATCTAAACCTATAATTAAAGTATAAAGCGTAAGGCCTAAAGTTTAAATCTAAACTTAAAGTTCATAGCTATAGGGCAAAAGGCTTAAAGTCTAAACGTAAAGTCTAAAACTTCAAGCCTAAAACATAAAGCACAAAACTTAAAACTTCGAGCGTAAAGTCTAAAAAAACTTAAAGTTTAAAATCTAAATCTATCATTAAAGCGTAAAGCCTAAAGTTTTAAGTCTAAACTTAAAGTTCAAAGCTTTAGGGCAAAAAGCTTAAAGTCTTAACGTAAAGTCCAAAACTTAAAGTCTAAAACGTAAGTTTAAGATCTAAAGCAATTTTTATAAAAACATTTTTACGCCAAAAAAAAGCAGATAGTTTTTCTTGTTGGTTCATCTCGACTGGGCTGTTTTCCCGAACCGGTGGCAGGTGTTTTGACGTTTATAAGCGCATTCTCAGCGACCAAAATGAATAAGGTGGGAGTATTTGTCAAGATCTCAGTCTGACATGTAGCGGTTGTTTTTTTTTTTTACTTCATTAAACTTGTGTATTTGACTCTATATCATGTAATCTTGGTGGCGTTTTGTGTGATATAGTTTGGTTATTATGTACAAGTTAAGTTTATTATGGAAGACAACGCGTAGCATTTATTCTGAGGTGCCGTCAAAGCTCCATGGAAAGTTCTAGCAGGATGAGCCAGTTTGTTTGCAATTGTTTGGGCATGTAGAGAGGATGGATGAGAGAAGATTAACGAAACGAATTTATAAGCCGAGGGTGAATGGGCAAGTCGGTAAGGGTCGACCTAGCCGAACGGATCTAGACCAAATCGATCACGTGTTAAATAAAAGCCAGGTGAAAAGTACTCATAACCGACGAGCATGTATGAAAGCGCTCATGAAAGTAGAGGAAGCGAAAGAGGTGTGTCAAGATTGTTGCAAGTGGAAGAAAGTGTTTTTTTACCCTTCCCCCCCCCCCCCCGCCCATGGGAGAAATATGTGATATCGTGTAATAAAAAAAACTTACCCTGACACACTGTAACGTCTTCCTGTCCCATATCTTTATCGTGTTATCCCTTAAACCTGACACTATTTTATTGTCATCGTATTGCAAACAATAGACTCCCTTTGAATTTTCCGATCTGCAGTTTATCCTCTGTAAATTAAATATGCATTATTTTATTTATTGTGCATCTAGTTTTATGTAAAACTAACTGTTAAATCTAGACAGGAATCTGTGATTTTTTTTTACGTTAATAAGTTACGTATATTTCTCTTACAATATTAAGTGGGCTTAGAAGAGGACGAGCGGGCAGCGTTTTTTTTTTTTCATAAAGACGTATTACATTCGTATCTAATTCGTAAAAAAAAAATGTTTGTCATTATAAACCGACACTTTAATTTTATTTATTAGTATAGATATCCTAAATAATGACAATGGTCATAAAAATAAAATTACTGTGAGACCTGAACAGTTTTGAGTGACATTTAAAAGATATCCGAGCATTAAAAGAATATCCTAGCAGAATTATTCCATACAAACGGACAACCTATAAGTTTTGATTTTTTTTTTTCATAAATAATATATTGTAGGAACCTTTGAAAATGAAAAAAAAAAAATGCTCGATTTTTACCGCCATTTTCAGACGTTCGTCAAACAAATTTTGATGGTTAAAAATTAAAAAAAAAAAGCAAAACATAGAGACATCGCCAAAGTCTTTTTTATTTTAAAACTGAAAGAAAATTAAAAATCGGGTCAGTTTTGGAGGAGGAAATAGGGTGCTACTACGAAGTGATGTTTTCGTCTATTTTGTGAAATCAGCCCAGATTCCTGAAATACCTACTTTTTCGACCGCATATCCTCTTAATATTATGTAACGATTCAAACTCACTTGTAAGTTATGTTTTCCCATTCGCCAATTATCCTCGATTGATTGTATATCCTTAATTATTTTCGGGTAGAGTTGCCTATAGAACGAGTGAGACGGATGCTGGCAACCTGGCTTCGGTTTGAACAGGTACGGATCCTGTTGATGGTTAACCATGACGTTACGTTCAAATCATTAACGTAACAAGTAATTACGGGCCAGTTGGTAGTGAGATTGTATTCCGTCTCGCAGGTTCGAACCCCCCTGTGCCCCCTTACCTATTGCATTGGGGGACTTCGGTCTCACTAATGCAATAGGTAAGGGTAGTGCGTAAATGCATTTCCCCCCGACAAAAAAAAAAAGGTTCGAACGCCCCTATCTTTTTTTTAACACATTCTGTGTAAATTTTTATGCATAAAAAATACGTTAAATTATAAAACAATACAGTTCACACACTACCATTGGTTTGACACACAGACACACATCTATCAATAACTCATACGATTACCAATGCATTATCAATCACATGTCAATGTCAGACTTGGTATTATTTATTTACCGCGTAGACAGAATATTGACTTATGAGAAGGTTTAACTTTAAGCAATTGAAAATGCAAATCAAACAAAATTATAAGCGTTCTTATGAATTACTAGATGAAAACCCGGTTTCGCTCGGGTGTAATGTGACTCATAATACACAATATTTTACAAAATGTAGGTAGATAGGAACTGTAACTTCACTGATACGTGTGAATCGGCACTGCTACTTGTGAATCGGCCTTAACGAACTCAAGATGGCGTCCGAGTGGTCAATATGGCGACTGCCATTTATACCATTAGAATTTTAAAAAATACCCGACAATCCGAATTTCACGGATATAGTTGTTGACTCGAAATCATTATTTTTTATGTTTTATTATTCGGGTAAGGTTTCAATCGAGTCTACCGTACCCCTTGACCGAATTATTAATATATATGGGTCGAATTTCGATCACAGGCGAGCACTAGTATAAATTATAATCCATAAACAGGTTGCTGCCGCAAAATATTATAAAAGAAGACTATTGTAAGTTCTTAGTCCAAACATAATAGGGCAACATAAAATATAAGAGTAATCATTGTTTTTAATTCTTTAACTTGCAACATATGAGTCTAAATTATGTAATTTTAGTGGTGTAATGCGTAATGTTATTTGGTTATCTGCGAAATTTATATAAAATAATGACATGGCGCATGAATTCTGCGATTTCTCAACGAATGGCCGCCACTTTGTTGGTGCACTGAAGATTAGTGATAATGCGATGATGGGGCTAAAGAACACGGGTTTAGAACTGTAATAGATTGTAAAAAAAAGAGAACTGACCATCCTCTGCGCTCGGCGAGCCCCCGCCATAGCGAATCCGTACGGACCTTCCTCTCGATCAGCTTCTTCCAGAGCATTCCCTCCGATATGACCCGCAACCATTCCCTACAGACGAGCTCAGCGGCGCACAGAGAGCTCGCGTCCAAGTACGATAATATATTTTCCGCGACGTGGTCCAAACCTTTCTCTGTAACAAACAAATATAGACCGTCTACATACATACATAACGTCACGCCTCTTTCCCATAAGGGTGTAGGCAGAGACCACATCCTTCCACTTGCTACGATCCAAAACACATTTCTTTCGCTTCCTCTACTTTCATAAGCACCTTCATACATTCTCTTAGGTTTCGCGTACTTTTGACCGCGGCTTGTCTCCATAATGTCTTCAATCTGGTCAAAATAAACCAAGTACCAAGTTGAAAGGTTCCCGTTTGTCTTGGTATGGACATGTTATGAGAAGAGAGGAAGCGCATGTGGGTAAAATAGTAATTAATATGAATGTGGAATGTGGAAGGATGGAAAAGTAGAGGAAGGCCAAAGAAAGGATGGATGGAGTGTGTAAGAAATGATATGAAAGAACAAGGAGTGAATGAAGAGATGACGGCTGATAGGGACGTATGGAAGAAGAAAACATACTGCGCCGACCCCAAGTGAGTTGGGAAAAGGCAGGAGAATGATGATGGGGGGTAGTGCGTAAATGCATTTTTCCTCGACAAAAAAAAAAAAGAGAATGATGATGGATGATACGAAACCAAATATATTCGATCTCCTTAGAACACAGATACATACATTTATAAAAAAAATAAAATTAATCTATATTCATAATTGATATTCATAGAGTCGACACTCTGAAAGTGTATCGAGGTGTTTGAAATTCAAATATGAATTTCCCTCTACGGGTCTTGTCGAAGATATTTTGTATAAAACTAGCTGTAACCTCGGCTCCGCTTGGGTTTATTTACCTATGTAAATCCTTCACAATTATTTACCGCATTGTAACTTTTTACAAGAAAAACCTACCAAGTATAAACCGAACGCTCGCTTCATGGTTTTTTGTCAGGCCGCCCTAACGCTCTCTCTTTCACTCTTACACGCAAACCATATTACACATCTCGCTCATGCGTTACGTGAATAAAATAAGACAAAATAACATTTTCTTCATAGTAAAGAACATATTTACTTATGCAGTATGTACGAAGAGAGACATAAGCAATATTGCTAACTATACTAATAAATAAAATTTGAGTGTCTGATTGTTATGTCAAAATTAATTTTTTTGTTACTAAATAGATAAAAACGTTACCTATACCAAAAATGCAAATTTAAAAAAAATTGTCTTTCCGTCTGTTTGTTCCGGGTAATCCCCGGAACGGCTGGACGGATTTTGACGGGACTTTTTTTTGGTAGATAGCTTAAGTTACTCTGGGTAACTTGAGGTACTTTTAATTTTCGAAAATAATTAGGGTACCGCGTAAAAAAACTCTTAAATTTATTAAATAAAATCCTATTCAATACACGGTTTTACGGGTAAGTGCTTGAATTTACGAGAAATATATTTACTTTAACTTAACACTACAATAACAAATTTAGAGTTCCGTATAAAAAAAAAATGCAGTACATAATATATGAAACGCGGACGCATCCGCGGGCACACAACTAGTTAGCAATATAATTCGCTAATTGCTTATAAATATAGGAAATCAGTGAATAAGTTATAGTTCGTTGTTGAGGCATACACCCGTAGCAATGGATGGTAAGTGATTGTCCTTACTTTTACGTTGTCCAAATAGATCGCATTATAATGCATCCACTATTCCATACTTTTGATTTAATATTAGAAATATAAAAATCGATAAAATAGTTCGCAAGTTATAATCCAAACAACGGACAGACAGACAGACGAGAAGACGTCGCTCCATACGTATATTGATAAATATGTAAATTCGTTAGCTGTCGCCTATCCCCTTGAGTTGCATAAGCCATCAATAAATCGTATCGCGACTGTGAGGCCTTATTTTCAGATGGGAGTTTAAAAAACCTTGCTTTAGATTTATACGTTACATAGACAAACGACTAGTTTATTTAAAAACATAAAAGTTTTTAACCAACTATGCCTGTATTTTTTACAGCTCGCATTTACCATAATTTCGCCGGAAGAAGTGTCTATGTGGTCCAAGATAGTAAGCATACTGGCTTTCAACTAAGCTGTAGGAACACACCCATAGATGCTTTCCGGGGCAGATTTTGAAAAATGCCCTCTACCACCTTGATATGATTTCATCACCAAAAGCTGAGGCTTATTAAAGTGTCTTTTTTGTTTTTTTTTCGAACCTATCTAACGCTGTTGACCGGAAGGGCCTTTACAGCTTCACCGAGCTCTGGGGGCGAGTGCTGAAGGCGCTCAGCCGCAATAAGGTGACTAGCTCAAGGGCTACCAAAGTGGTACGAACCTCGGCTTGGCCGTCACCTGAGTTATTCAAAACTCACTCGCGAGTTGTGACCTAGCTATCCCTGCATTTTTTTATATTAATATAAAAAAGGACCTATGTACCTGCATGTTATGTGCAAGAGTGTGTTTGCAGTGTTGTGCGTGTAATGCTCAATGCATGGGCAGTGTCACTGTATCGCGCTGGCGGCGACGTCAAGAGCCTCCACAGTTGGGGAACGAGACATGTCTTGTGTCGCCGCCTGAGGGGGACCCGGAGAGTGTGCGGGAGCAAAATTAGCCGCCTGACCCCGGCGGCGGAAACGGCGGTTACGCGGGCGTGGGCGCTGGCACGCATACTGAATCGGTTGAAAAGGAAAGATCCTATTTTCGCACGTGTTATCATCATCGGGATCGGTGAGAACGTTACGCGGTCTCCGAAACGGTTTCGGAGCTAGCGGGTCGGAGGATCTTTTTTTTTTTTAATTTACTAAATCCTATTGACCGAAAAGGCCTTCACAGCTTCACAGAACTATTGGTACGAACGCTGATGGCGGTCAGGCCAGAGAGTGGATAACTATCACTATGGCACTAGTGGTGGGTGTAATGACAGGATCCTCCTCTCTTAATAAACATTTAATCCTATCTGACAGACAGCCCTACGTGTAAGGGCGTCTGGAAGAAGAGACTGTAGCCCACCTGGTCCTAGAGTGCACGGGAGTTTAGTCAACCAACAGGCAAAAACCCATAAGAAAAAACGAGATCGCTCCAGGAAGGAGCTGGGCAGGCTCGGGTAGCTGGCTAATCTTGCAGGTCCAACGGACCGCAAATATGTCTTAGTTGCAGAAACAGGAGCCCAACAACAAGTAATAAATAGCACAATGGCAGCAAAGTGGTATAGACCTCGGCTAAGATAGGAATCTTAGACGTCAATTCTGCGGAACTGTTCCTTACAGATATCATTAACTTGCGTGTAGTGTGGAGTACAGTATGATGCCTGTTATGGCTAAAGGAAATCCGCCCTGTATCACGCTGATGGCGGATACAGAAATCTTCCTAGCTGGAGATCGAGGCACGTCCTGCTTTTATGGTTGCGTCATGGCGTATACGAACCTACGTTCATAGATGCCGTATCCAATCACACTAACACTAAACCAATGCAACTTAACCCTTTCAGGACCATAAGTAGGCAGAGAGTAAATATGACCATACAACTGTTTCTTTTAGTTTTTTAAACATAGAGTATAGGAAAATCGCAAAATGATGCATTTGTAAGTCTGTCTCTTTTAGAGTTTTGTGGGAAACATTTTTTGAATATTTTTCAAATTGAAATTCAAATATTTTTATAATTAAATAGACAGCTGCCAATTTTACAATGGGAAAAATGTTTCCCCTGGTCGTGAAAGGGTTAAAAACGGAACGCCTCGACCCGCTCGCTGTGTGGCGAAACCATTAATTGTGGCCTGTTTTTCTATAAAATAATTTAAAAAAAAAAACCGTGGGATGCCGAATAAGAATAATACCATCCCATATCTTCCCGTGGGTGTCGTAAAAGGCGACTAAGGGATATAAACTAGAGGGATGATGTGCAGCAGCATCCCCTGGGTACCAAAAACACTTCAAAGCAATCGCCAAGCGTGGCGATTATGGCAATCCTCCTCATCAATAGTGGAGACCTATGTCCAGTAGTGGACGTCTTATGGTCGAATGAATGAAATGAATGATTGAATGAAAAATAAAAAACACATCAATCAACATCTCAAATTGGCTACAGTCAATACACGATACTCACTCGGCAGCATGCTGATGAAATCCCGTTGAAGCATTGGCTTGAGATAAGCATTTATGTGGCCGTGCTGATAATGGCACATTCGCGCCAACAGTTGCTCCACAAACTCCACCTGGAAATATAAAAACATCCACTGTAGAAATATTTATTATTAATCAGTGACTTCGCCCGCGATGACTTTAGAATTAGTCCAGAGAGAAACGTTTATTACTCAATCGTCAATCATGGGATACAGAGATATGCCATCGTGAAGTTATCTCTAAGGTTTTTATAGAAAAACAATTCTCTAGTATATCATTTTGATGTTCTGTAATTTTTTTGGCGAATTTGTACCGAAATATTATTTTGCTCCTACTTACATAAATGCTTAATTACAAAATCAAAATAAAAAATCTTTATTCAATTTAGGCCCTGAGAGGGCGTTTATGAGCATCAAAAATTACCATCGGTTCTGAATACATCCCAGTCGAGAAGAGGCTGTAAGAAACTCGATCTGTTTTTTTTTTAATGTTTAATTTTGTCGAGTACCCGTAAAAATAAGACAATAGAAAGACAATAGGAAAACAATGGAAAGCTGGCGTAAACGCCAGGTAAGTGCACAAGGGGTTAACATAAATTACACAATACATGATAATCAACGGTTTTAGCGGAAGCACAGAGAGGGGAGTCATTTCCAGACATCACTATCGTTCATGTAATGATCCAGGGTATAAAGTACTCTTTTGAACATTAAAACCTGCTTGACATAGCGCTTAAAAATTATTGCCAGGTAAAAAAAAAAGCCGTGTGCTGCCGGTTAAAAATAGTACCACCCCATATCTTCCCTTAGGCGTCGTAAAAGGCTGCTAAGGGATATAAACCAGAGGATGGGTAGGCAGAACGGACTGACTACGAAAAACCTTACTACGATCATAAAAACGCCTGCCAAAGGTGCCGATTATGGCAATACCCTTCTTATTGGGGGAGACCTGTCTAGCAGTGGATGTCTTATGGTTGAATGGATAGAGGGTAGTATCAAAATCTGGAGTTAGCAAATAAACAGACAAACGGACACAGAAAGCAACTTTATTTTATATTATGTAGAGACTGTAAACGATTAATTATGCTGTTGTAAGGAACGTGATAGTGGTCACTTTTATTATAAATTAATTCACTATTATCCTTAAATTTGTTGATCTAATGTTACAAAATATTGTGAGAACCTGTACACAAGACGTGGTTTCAAATAGAAACAATCTTATCAATGTAAATGAAGTCATTGACCATTGATTACTGACATTTATAGGTCACTCGCGTTTCATTATATGGGAACTGCGGGTCGACCCAGTCAGATCACTTTGAATTGAACATCGAAGCGGAAAACAATAAGAGAATCGTAGGCAATCTACAATTGCTACGAGTAAATAGTATAGATCAGTGATTCTTAACCTTATTTTTTTGTTGTGGAACATATTTAACGATTTCAAAATTTGGCGGCACACAAAGAAAAAGATAAAAAATATTTACTTACTACAACACACTGCATAAATATTTTTCTTTTTAAATGATATAATTTAATAATATTAACATTATATTATATATTTGCAAAATTTGGCGGCACACTTTTGAACTTTGGCGGCACACAAAAGTGCCGCGGCACAGTGGTTGAGAATCACTGGTATAGAGTTATATGTATTTAAAAACAAATGTTATGTTTGTATAACACATTTTTTTACACTGTATTTCACCTGATGTTCAGTGACAATGTGATCCAGGATGGTAAACACAATAAGTCTAGGTACTGGTTCTCAAGTGATACTGCCGGAACACACCTGTTAGTATTTGGCGACAGGTTTTTAAACTTGAGGGTGGTGGATATCCAGGCGGGCATTGTTAGAGAATGCCCTACCATCATGCTATGATTTCCCTACGATGTTTTCCTTCACCGAAAACTCAAGCTGATTTTAGAGTCGGATAGGTAGAATCGAACCCGCGTCGATTGCCGCGGAATTCGGCCGCACTACCCGCTGCGCCATCATACCTTCAAAACGCGATAAATTCCTGTTGTGATAAACAAATCATGTCGTGGTTTTCAATTACATGCGTAAAAATAAATACTAAAACCAAATCAGAGAAAGCATCACGTAAATTGATTCAGTGGACAAATACCACATTCCTCTTAACTGAAGAAACACTCAGGATTCGAAATGACTTTTCCTCTTGATATCAGTGATACCTGCCGAGCTATCAGTTGCAAGAATACTCACATGATAGAACAAACAATAAATATATTATGTAAGATTTTGGAAGAGTATTACTTGATCCGTTTCGTTCCATCTTGAGAAATAATTCAAACATGCATCTCTTTCGGCCGTGTACGCCGGACTGCTTGGAAGCGGCCGCACGCCCGAATCCAAGCTTGTTAACGATGTCACTTGCTGCTATCAAAAAAAAAAAAAACATTTTTTTTTTATTGAATACATTTCACGGAGTTTTTAGTGAGATCTCAGTGTGTCATGTAGCAATTATTTTCTTTAATTCATGTGTATTTGGCTCTATATCATCATCTACTTTTGGTGGCGTTTTGTGTAATATAGTTTATGACAAATAATAATGTGTAACATTTTTTTTTCTGAGGTGGCAAGTAAGCTCCATGGAAAGTTCAAACAGGATGGGCGACCATTTTGCCGGAGCTTGGTATTGTTGATACAAGATTGAGAATATGCTTTACCAACATGACGCTGGAACAAACCGTGTGTGTTTAACACATAACTGTTATTAACAGAAGTTACTTTTGACAGGAAGGGCCTTGACAATTTCATCAACTCTTAGTACTAGCACTTAAGACACTCAGTAAAAAAAAACAGAAACTAAATTTATATTACAAAGCTTAATAGATTTTCCTTCAGAATGGTTACATTTTAAAGTTATACCACATCATTTGCAATGGAGTTTTAACTTACTTTGGGCATATTATTTAGACCCTGAAACAGAAATCGGAAATATATAATCATTGGAACAATTGCAAAACATACTTGGCTGCATTGTTGTCCAATATAATCTAAAGAGACAACTGTAACATCCCTCAGATAATAATCTACCAAAATCTAACTGTCATTACTTGAACTTTCAAATGAATACTTGGTAATTATTGGCCATATACCTCTACTGACTGATATTAACATAACAAAAGATGTCACACACTATTAAATTAACCACCACAATAAAACAACCTTGAAATACTACACTTAATGCTACATGTTAATCACTCAAATACCAAGAAAAATTTGACAATAGGAAAACATTAGAATCTGGTATAAACACCAGATAACGCTATAACGGTTAAGTAGATATTTCGAATGACTCCTGAGCTTTTTTTAAAAGCTTATCTCTAAATGTGGTGTCATGATGAGCTAGTCATGACATATTAGTATGTCATTAGGGTCTGAATCAGTATACAGTATTTTAAAGCGATTACGACTAATGTAGTCTTTAAGATCATAGTGATAATAATTCTAGCATAATTCTAAATGGCAACGGCATGCTATACAAATACATGCATATACAAATTTAATATTCTTTTGCTTTGTAGTCCATATAACTTAAAATGCGTAACATATAACAAAAACAGTTAATTTAAATACTGGCATGAATAGATATTTATGAATTGGTAATTATGGTTTACTGATGGGTTTACTCCTTGAGCAAAGAAATTAAACTCAGCTTTTGAAAGGTTACCACTAGTCATAAAAAGTATTAGATTTTCTTTAGGAAACAGACTTCACACCAATGTATAATTAATATGTCAAATACCACGAAAAAGGAGACAATAGGAAAACAATGGAAAGCTGGCGTAAACGCCAGGTTAGTGCTCAAGGGGTTAAATTAGAATATACTGTGCATTATAACAATAAAAAAATACTTTTAAAATTAATTTTAACATAATGGGGAAACAAAAAAAAAACAACAAAAAATATATTGCAACATTAAATTTAACAAGTAAATGTTTAAAATACTGATTATTTGAACAATTTGTTTATTGTAATGTAGTTAAATGTTGATAATATTATAATGGGCACACAGATAGTTGTAAATAAAAAGTAGGCAGAAGGCTCTATATAACCCATGGTTTAATTTTTAGTACACAGAATATCAAAGACTGATATTTTAAACTGCCACATTCATACAATCTTGTGTTCACCCTCAATCTCATATAAATCTGATCAATAGCTACTAATAAAAAAAAAGAAAATCTCTTGAAAAAGAAAGAAGAAAAAGGTACTGAACCTATTTTTTTTTTGTTGCCTTGTTTGTTGGTTTCTGACTTTTAAGAGTGACTAATAGAGAACGAAATATAACTTTTATAACTTAACTTTTATAAAGTATTTACAATGTTTGTCAGCTTATGCAAAAACAGATGTAATGTAATGTTGAAAATTATATTGACTGACATAATTTTTAACATTTAACAGCTAAGAAATAACAAAAAAAAATAGTTTGTCCTAATGATCAGTTAATTTGATACAAGTTTCAATATTATACTGTTCAAAACAGAACACAATATTAAACCATGGAAGTAGATCTCTTTCATTTAAATTTGATTGGACTACAAAAAAGGAATTATATTTTCTTTCTTAGAAAGTATTATGAGATAGAAACTTGTTCTAAACTAGAGCAGTATTCATTTGATTAAAATGAATTTTAGAAATTTTATTTTACTCGCATTTTGAATACTCAATTCAAATATATTGAGAATAGAAAATGACCCTGTGCTGGAATAGATAATCAATTCCACATTGTTTATTAATATCTCTAACTACATTTTATAAACACCAGGACAACTTAAAGAGAAAGGAGTCAAATTTCAAGGTAATAATTGATTCACAAATACACTTTGCATTCCCTAAACAGAAATACTCATAACATTTTTTTTTTAGTTGAAAGTGCCATACTGACCTACTAACAACTACAACAAAGAGTTATAGAAATACACGTTATATCACACAAACTTTCAATATAATGATACGTTATTGCGAAATTATAAGGAAAGTGGCACAAGATCATATTTCTCGAAATCATCATAATTCTTAAGTTTTTCATACATTTTAAAATTTAGATTTGTCTGTAGGCAATAAAAAAAGAGTTCCGAGGGCATTGCATGGTCTAGTCAGAACTCGCAAGTGATGTTTACTTACCATGGTAACCGTAATTTAAAACATCGACTCTAGAAAAGAATCCCTTTCATGTATGTAAACAATGTTTTTTTTTACAATACAATAAAACTAAACACTTTAAAATAAAATAATTTAAATTAGCCCACGATTGTCATGAATTAGAACAAGGAAAAATTCTCAATATCAGGAGATCCGCATTGCAGAACCAAAAAAATTATAAAGCCTTACATTCCCAAACAAAGTTCATTGTTTCCAACACAATTCAACTGTGTCCGAAAGTGCAGACTTTATTGGGGAAAGAAATAACTGTAATTATGCACCATTTGAAGTTAGATAGTCAATAAAAACAGAGTAACTCAAGTAGAAATTTCCAAGGAAAGATGGCGGAATAACCGTGACAGTACGAGTAATGCCCCAATTAGGATTTTCTTGCTATACCTGAGGAGGCATGATATCTTCTATTGTCCATTCAGTCTCCATTTCTGCTATTTAACAAGTAACATCAATAATTGTCTTTATCACCACTAAATAAACGTAAGCACAATCACTAAATAACCATCGTTCGCATGACGTCAAGCACTAACTTTATGGTTTTTTTATACGATTTGTATACTGACACTAGAAATATATTATTCAGCCACTGAGTCATTAGATGACTGAATATCAATTCTTAAAATAAAAAGTATATTTCTGTTTAATAAAAACTTCATTACAATAATATTTTCATCTATTTAATATACGAATAATCTTACAGTAGAATTATTTATTTAATTTCTTTCAAATCCAATAACTTCTTGATTTAATTTCAAAGACTGAAGACATATATCACTGTAAATTTTCTATTTGTTACATGCATGGAGAATAAAGGTTCCTTGGTTTCATGTTTCCAATAGTTCTATTTAAGCCATATAACTGTCTTAGATTCAATATGACCAGTATGTTTAGATCTGTTTTTATCGACTAAAATTTTATTATTGTGTAATTTTGGTGGTGTTTTACGTGGTTATTGTGCACAAATGAAATATTTATATTGGAAATAACGGACCTGAAACATGAATTTTAAAATATCGAAAGAATATTTTAAAGTTTAACAAAGTGCCATCGTTATCTTAGAATGTTGTACAAAAAGTTTCATAACTTTTGCCAATAAAAAATGGAATTATAAAAAACTTCAAATTCTCATTTCTCTTAGTAAGGGGATGCTTCGTGCGATTTTAGCCTGACATTTTGTTGTCCTTGTTTTTAATTCATTATTTGCAGTATTTGACTATTTATTATGTAATTTTAGTGGCATTTTACTTGAAAAGTGTAGTTATGACACACATGTGTAGTAAAGTGAAAATAATGACGTGAATTCTGAAATTTCCCAATAACTCCCGTTGTGGTCGTAACAGAAGGCCATCATTTTGTTCGGCCCTTCATTTATTGATAGTGTTCCTAACCTCTGACTTGGCTGCATGGTCTACTATTACTTTTGCCTTTTCCTGAAAAAAGAAGAAATGTAATTTAAAAAAAATCGTAGGAAAATGTCATATTCAGTTGAAAGTTGTCAAGTTTTTGGTTTAATTGGAAGTACCTATTTGAAGTGCAATGATCATGATTTTATTTTATCTCGAATTTGATAGTTTTAATAAATCAAGAATCCAAAAGATTTTTTTCTAACTATCTATGAATATATTTTATAACGTCATTCTAACATGTGTAAAATTATATATCGTCGTGAATACGCATCTAGAATATCGCTTTTGTAAATAAGTAATTTACAAAAAATTATCTGGACTCAGGTCAGTATTTACACAGTCATTTAAAACTATTTATGTAACGCTTTGTTAATGTATTTTGCTAACTGTTTTTTTTAAAATAAATATATTTTGTTCAACTTTAATAAATTTATATGTACAAAGATCATACGCCCATATTTAAAAATTACACACCTTTTTTACTAACACCTCGTGATGTTAGTCTTGTGATTATTTCTACCTGTACCCATATCTACATTATATCTCAACATGTATATATGTTTAATTTACAATTGTTTGTATTCTTCACCTACTAAAAGGAATTCATTTATAAACAAATATCAGGCATTTTATTATGTACATTGTTCAGTGATATATTACAATGTAAACCTCCCATACATATCGCACCTTCAGAGAGTGAAAGTTATCTAACTTAACTTTAAACTTCATTTAGTATAAAGAATATGCCAATTAAAGTTTTAAAAGTTTGCAAGTTTAATTGTAATTAGAAAAGACGTTGAATGATATTTAATGTGTCGAGTACCCATAAAAGTAAGACAATAGGAAAACAACGGAAAGCTGGCGTAAACGCCAGGTTTGAACACTTGAATATTACCTATCTTTTGTAGTTTGTACCGTGAGTACAAGAGGGTTAAATAACCATGTGTTCAAATGACCATGTGGCATCCTTCGCATTTCCTAGGTTCTCAACATGGTTGCAGGGGGCGACGCGGTGCTTGCGAAAGCCACCCCGTGTCGCCCCCATCCCAAATGCAGCGGACGGCCCAGGGGGGTTTTAGTGGGTATTTCCGGGCGACTCTCGCCCGGGTGAGTCCCACACTGGCACGGAGCTCGTCACTTCATGCCCCCTTATATATTGTATTTGGGGGACTCTGATCCCACAAATACAATGGATAAGGGTAGTGCGTAAATGCATTTCCCCCGTCAAAAAAAAAAAAAATGGTTCTCAACAAGGGCAATAATTGATTCCTTGTGGAAGTAGAAAACCTGGAGAAAATTAGCACATTCTCAAAGTGGTGGTGGTGAGCGAAATAAGGTTAACAAACTGTGATCTAGATAAACTTAGTCGTAAGTGATACCTAGACATCTTTTTCCATTCTTAACAATAAATCCATCCATCTCCATATAAAAGGCAACATATATCTATCTGTCTCTGATAGTTGGCTTATGTCTCGAGAACCGCTGAACCGATTTGAATGATTATTTTTTAACATCTGGATTAAAGTAGGAAGAGTAAACAGAATAATGAGAAGAAATTGTACATTCTCTTTCTTACATTGTTATCCTTACATTATTTAAAACCTAACATCCATCTATCTGTCTGTTATTATATGTAAGAGGAGACACGGGATCATAGTGTTATATATGAAATAGAGCACAGAGATACATTTAAGTAGTAAATTCAATTTTATTCTAAACTTTTAGTATCATGTTGTCGGAGGATGTTCTAGAGAACAGATTGGGACCTCCAGGTGTCAACTCTCGTTCGCTGAGCGCCACTCATTCTGCTGCGGATCTTGAGGTATATTATCAGGCTTTTGAGTGTTTAAATACTAATACTAATAAATAAAATTGAAGTGTCTGTTTATAAGATCAAATTACATAAATACATACATAAGCTCACGCCTGTTATCCCCGAAGGGTTAGGCAGAGGTGAAATATCGAACTACACCACCCACATTTCGCCGAACTTAGTTCCATCCTAAATGTGACAGGGGGCGAGCCTGTCGCCATATCAGGCACAAATTCCAGACTCCGGGATGACACTGAGTAGAAAAATGCAATATCATTTGACCCGACTCGGGGATCGAACCCGAGACCTCAGAACGACAGTTGTATGTAGTACAACTGTGCCATCGAAGCGCATCAACAAATTAACAACATTTTATTAAATACATATGTGTTGAGGACAAATGAACCTCTTTCCTTGAATCTTTAACATTAACATTCGATTACGAGAATAACATCGCGATTCACAAGCCTTACAACACACACACATACACCTAGAAACACGAGAGAGAGATATAAGATATGTACCTCATGTGTGTAAAAGAAATAGATAATAAGTTTTTAGACTAAGATTAACTATGTGCTAGTTGTAAGTATTAAAAATGTATAAGAATCCGTGCTGACCACCGGCAAAGTTGTGAGTTTATGTTTTTTTTTGGATTCGTTTGGTAAGCTTCGTAGTGGACGGACGTTCGCTACGCTCGCTCGCATAAATACGATTTTCGTGCTCGATTTCGTTTCGCCGCCGTCAGAGTTCGTTCGCTTGCGTGGCAACAGCCGTTAAATTTATTTAACGGTTGAGGTGACGCAAGCGCGCGCGCCGCGTCGTTTACCCGGTGTGGGTTTCCCGCGCTGAGGTATTTCTGCGAGCGATTGAATACTCGTTTTTATAATTTAATTATAACTTCGAGTATTCTCGTAAAACGTACTTTTCAGTACGCGCGCGTTTAACGTATACTCACCCTTAAGGTGAGGATACGTGTCGCTTCTCGACATTATTAAAACCCACTCTCTTTTGATTGTGGTCATCACCGGAAACCTAACGGTGCCAACCTAAGGTGGTGTAGGGTTTAGCAGGTTCCCTGGGGACCCCCTTCTGGGGTCTCCAAATACCGGAATCTGGTGTGAGATCACACCGGGTTTCCTTTTTTCTTACCCGACTTCCGCTCCTGCGTCACATCCATCCCCTGGGTGCTGTTTGGGCGTCTGACCCACGTCCTCGGCCCTAGGGCTTGTTAGGGCTTCCCCCTAGGCTCCGTAGGCTCCCAACTACCTTGAGTCATTGCACTTCGACTCAACGGTCACTTGCGAGACTCGCGTAGTCTCTTAGATTTTTTGGCGCGCCCCCCTGCCCCTCAGGCAGGGAGGTAGTTCACCCCCCCCTGCCCTCTTGCCATCGCGGGATGGCCGAATCAGTTGTTGTGGAGCAAAAGCTCCTTAAATTTGCAAAATTATTGTTAGAAAAATCTCCCATCCTTGCCAGGGAGTTTAAAAATTTTAGCGCGGATTCCCCATCGCCGGCCGTGCCCTCAATTCGAGTTAGGAAGCCGGTTCCTAACATCAACGCACCGGAGCGTTCTCGCGCGCCCACGCCACCTACGGTTAGAGATAGGCGCGATTCGTCCTTTTCGGACTGTCGCTCGCGTTCGCGGTCGCGTTCGCGTTCCCCTTACCGCCGTCCGCACTCGGCGGAACAAATCAATGTCAGCACGGGGAATAGTTTTTCCCCTCTGTCCCCCCCCCCCGAGCCAGGCAGATAGGCATCCGAGCCTGATGCCTAGGTTCGCCGCTCCCGCAGTCCATTCGTCGTCCGGGTCAGACTCGGACGAGATGGACGTCGCGTACCCCCCGCTAGGGGGTGGTGACTTCGTCACCCCCAAGCGAAAGAATAAAAGGAAGGCGCCGGCCTCCCCGCCGCCCTCCGAGTCAGTCCCGAAAGTCCTCGCCGTAGAGGACTCGTCACGGCAGCCGACTCCGCTGCCTGCCGCGAAGTCGGCAGCGCCCAAGCCTGCAGCGGCACCGTCTCAGGTGCAGCCCAGGAAAGTGCGTCCCCCCCCCCCTGTCACGATCCAGGACAAAGCGTCCTGGACGAAAATCTCTGCGGCGTTAGCGAGCCGCAAAATACATTTCTCCAGCGCGACGAATGTTCGCGATGGAATCATGGTGAAGGTGTCGACCACGGACACCTTCCGCGACCTCACGCGGTTTCTCCGTGAGGCGAAATATGCTTTTTTCACGCACGCGCTGGAGGAGGAGAAGTCCCTCCGCGTCGTGATCAAGAGAGTTCCAAAGGAACTCTCTTGTAACGAAATCGCTGACTCCCTTAAGGAGCAGGGATTCCCCGATGCCGAAGTGCATCGTATGCATGACCAAAGAGGCAGGAGACCATATAACATGGTCCTTGTTTCACTCCCCGCCAACGAGGTTAGCAAGAAGGTCTTCGGTCTGAAGACCCTCTGCGGCCTCTCCCGCATCTGTGTGGAAGTCCCACACAAGAAGTCTTACCCCTCGCAGTGTCATCGCTGCCAGGGGTACGGGCACAGTTCTCGGAGCTGCTTTATGGCTCCGAGATGTGTCAAGTGTCTCGGGGATCATCTCACCCCCGACTGTCCCCGCCCCAAGGACACTACCGACCCTCCGAGCTGCGTTTTGTGCAGGCAGGAGGGTCATCCCGCAAATTACCGAGGGTGCCCGTGTGCGCCCAAGGTAAGACGCAACCAGCCTAACAAAGGCGGTAGACGCGTTCCTCAGAGGAACGCTGCCCCCCTCCTCCTCCAACCTCAAGTGCCGCCTATGACACTGAGGTCTTTCCCGTGCCTCCCAGGCACGTCGGCGTCGCCTTCCGCGGTGCCGACCCGTCCCGCCGCCCCCCGCCCCGCAGCCCCTCTGGCTCCGTGGGCACCCAGGCCCCAAGCCAAGGCGCAGCCGCGCCTGGCTACCCCCCCCCAGGCCCCTCAGGCCAACTCCACCGGCTTAGACGGGGGTTTTATTTCTCCTGCGCATCCATGATGTGCAGGAAGTAGTCGCGTTCAACGCAATGTTGAACAGCGGCTCAGGAAACGCCGAGCTCGAGGCTATCGCGCGTTTCCCTGCCATCGCCATGACCCTTCAAGGTCTGGCACGCGTCTCTCTTAACCCGTAATCGATGGCTAAGTTCAAGCCTCGCGGTCTCTCCCTTTCATTCTTTAACGCGCGGAAATTAGCTCCGCAGCGTGAATTAGTCGCTAACTTTCTCCGCGATCGTCAAATAGACGTATTTCTCGTCCAGGAAACCTTTTTGAAGCCTAGTGATCGCAATCCCGGGATTGCGAATTATAATATAGTGCGAAATGATAGGACCCCTGAAAGGGGCGGTGGTACACTTATTTATTACAAACGGTCACTTTATTGCTCGCCGTTGCTAGCTCCGGAGCTTACCAATATGGAAGTTTCGGTATGTAGAATAGGTATGACTGGCCATCCGTCAATCGTACTCGTGTCTGCATACCTCCCCCCCAATAAGCGACCCTTAAGGTCAGATTTAGAGAAGCTTTTCGCATTAGGCGACTCAGTCATTATCGCCGGCGATCTCAATTGCGGGCACACCTTCTGGAACAGCTCGTGCGTTACGCCCAATGGGGCGGAACTCATGCGCCTAGTACGGAAGCTCGATTTTGAGGTCGTCACGCCGTTAGAGCCCACCCATTTTCAACCGAACTGTCGCCCGTCGGTTCTAGATTTTGCTGTTTTAAAAGGAGTCTCGCTTCCTGTGCGTCTTATACAAGTCGTACACGAACTCGACTCCGACCACCGCCCAGTAGTTTTGATGTTAGGTCACACGGATGACTCTAATTCTAGCCCGCCAGTTGTAAAAGTCGCGGACTATTACAAGCTCGGCCGTTATTTAAAGGACCATCCGTCCACCCCCTCTCTTGATAGGATCCCAGATGTACTGGATACGTCTGCGGACGCGGACCTCGCGATCGATGCTCTGGTTGAGCACCTCAAGATCGGCATCGAGGAGACCTCGAAAGAGGTGCAAGCGGCGAACGATCGCCGCTTTGTACTCCCCGATGACGTGAGAGCTCTGCTCACCCAGAAAAACGCCGCGACCCGCGCCCACGACACGTATCCGACTGAGGAGAATCGTGCGCGCTTGCGTTCTTTGCGTAGAGCGGTGAAAAGCCGCATAGATCAGATCCGTAATGAAAGGTGGGACAGCCTCTTAGGAGAGCTGAAACCTTCCCACCTCGCGTACTGGAAGCTCGCACGATCTATGAAGATGGACCGTACCATCGTTAACATGCCCCCCCTGGACAGAAATACGCAGGGTCTTCAACCCGCATTTGACGATATCGAAAAAGCCGAGTGCTTAGCCGATAGCCTCGAGCATCAATGCGCTCCCGTCACCGACAACATTGATATCGAACACATCTCTGTTGTCGAATCCTCTGTGAAGGACTCCCTCGCTCTTACTCCGGTTGTCCCCCTCTCACCTGTCACCTGTGACGAGGTTACGACTGCCATCAAGGGCCTTAAGCCCAGAAAGTCCCCCGGTCCTGACGGAATCAGGAACGAAGTCATCAAACTTCTTCCTCCGTCTCTGGTCGCGTTGCTGGTCTGCATCTTCAATGCGGCCATCAAAAACAACCACTTTCCAGCCGCCTGGAAAGCAGCAATAGTTATAGGGATACACAAACCTGGCAAAGACGCCAGGCAACCCGATAGCTACCGTCCAATTAGCCTGCTTAACACCTTAGGCAAACTCTATGAGCGGATCCTTATGAACCGTCTCATAGAGGTGATAGAGGACAAAAATCTCTTGCCTCCCCAACAGTTTGGTTTCCGAGCCAGACACTCCTGTGCGCATCAGGTGCTCCGCCTCACGGAGTACGTACTCACCAATATTAATCACCCTCAGTTTAATAAATCCTGGCATACGCTCGCAGTTTTCTTCGACGTTGCCAAAGCATTCGACAAGGTCTGGCACACGGGCCTCGTCTACAAGCTCACTAGATTAGGTATCCCCGACACCCTAGTTAGAATCATACACGATTACCTCACCGATCGTAGTTTCCGCTACAGAGTAGAGAGCGCTCTCTCTATAGCCCACCCCATACGCGCAGGAGTCCCCCAAGGTTCCATTCTGGCGCCTGTCCTCTTTAACCTATACTTAGCGGACCTCCCTGATCTCGGAAGAGTTCAGTTAGGTCTATACGCGGACGACACCGTCATATATTTCGCTTTTCGTAAGAAAAGAGTTTTACGTAAATACGTCCAAGGCGCTGTCGACCAACTCAGCGCTTGGTATTTCAAATGGCGTCTCGCGATAAACCCGAGTAAGAGAGCGCCGCGTTATTATTCACTAGAAGCCGTAAACTTAGGGAAGACCCTCCCAAGCCCATACAGTACGCGGGTACTGAAATCCCATACTCCTCCGAAGTCAGGTACCTAGGAGTTCAATTAGATGACAGACTCTCTTTCAAATCTCACATAAAGAAAGTGAAGCGCCAGACCTCCATGGTGCTAGGTCGTCTCTATCCGCTCTACAACAGCAAGAGCAAAATGGCACTCCGCCATAAGATTACCCTATACAAGATGGTGGTCAGACCCATCATCACGTATTGCGCACCTGTCTTCGGTCACATCACTCGTTCGCGCATGCACGCCTTACAAAGGATTCAGAATCGCTTTGTAAGGAAAGCAGTAGGTGCCCAATGGTTCGAGAGAACTGTGGATTTACACAGGGATCTCAACCTGCCCTCCATTAGGTCCGTTTTCAAGACCCAGTGTCGCGCTTTCTTCGAACGCGCAGAGACACACTCGAACCCCCTCATCGTGCGAGCCGTCTCGTACTTGCCAGGACGTAAGCCGCGTCGTATACGTCGGCCGCAGAGAATCTTATCGTGCCGCGACGATACCATAACCCGTAGTAATAGGATCTTCCCTCCTTTACCTCGTACGAATGCGTGCCAGCGCCCACGCCCGCGAAACCGCCGTTCCCGCCGCCGGGGACAGGCGGCTAACTTTGCTCCCGCACACACTCCGGGTCCCCCTCAGGCGGCGACCCAAGACGTGTCTCGTTCCCCAACTGGGGAGGCTCTTGACGTCGCCGCCAGCGCGATACAGTAACACTGCCCACGCATTGAGCAATTACACGCACAACACTCATACACACTCATGCATAACATGCAAGGTACATAGGTCCTGTAAGGAACCTTTTTTTTTTTTTTTTTATGTAAATAAAAATAAAGATTAGCTAGGATACAACTCGCGAGTGAGTCTTGAGTACTCAGGTGACGGCCAAGCCGAGGTTCGTACCACTTTGGTAGCCCTTGAGCTAGTCACCTTATTGCGGCGAGTGCCTTCAGCACTCGCCCCCAAAGTTCGGTGAAGCTGTAAAGGCCCTTCCGGTCAACAGCATTAGCTAGGTCAAAAAAAAAAAAAAAAAAAAAAAAAGGCAAAGTTGTACCGGCAAAATATAGTTTCTAAATACGTGTAATTCCAAGATAAATAAATACAGTCCACATTATATAGAGAAGTTGGGGTTTCATTGGTGAAGAAAGGCGTCACCTTCAATATGAATGTATATACAGTACTGGCAGGTGTTTGGATTTGTAAGAAATATCTCTGCTTTATTTTATTACCAGAAATAATTCTAGGAAAATTATTAGAGTTCTGCATAAAAAAAATAAAACAGAATAATTGTGAAAAAAGAGCTATTCAATGGACAGCACCATCAAAACATTATTTTAAAACTATATTACACAGTGAAAAATATATGAAACGCGAGCGGAGCCAAGACACACAGCTAGTGGTAAATAAAAAGTAGGCAGAAGGCTCTATATAACCCATAGTTTAATTTTTAGTACACAGAATATCAAAGACTGATATTTTAAACTGCCACATTCATACAATCTTGTGTTCACCCTCAATCTCATAAATCTGATCAATAGCTACTGATAAAAAAAGAAAATCTCTTGAAAAAGAAAGAAGAAAAAGGTACTGAACCTATTTTTTTTTTTGTTGCCTTGTTTGTTGGTTTCTGACTTATAAGAGCAACTAATAGAGAACGAAATATAACTTTTATAACTTAACTTTTATAAAGTATTTACAGTGTTTGTCAGCTTATGCAAAAACAGATGTAATGTAATGTTGAAAATTATATTAATTGACATAATTTTTTAATATTCATTTCCAGGTGCTAAAGGAGATTGAGAATGTATATTTTTCACCTCCAAGAGATTTTGACGCCGGACGGTACGTGTTGGAGCATGCGCCGGAACCGCCGACCTGTGATGCTATCGAGCAAATGTTCACCAAGCTCAAAAGACAACAGCAGGTTAGTCCATTCAACTGATAGATGTCCACTGCTGGACATAGGTGTTCCCCAAAGATCTCCACAACGGCCGGCCTTGCGCCTCCCGCATCCAGTGGACTCCCGCAACTTTCACCAAGTCGTCGGTCCACCTTGTGAGGGGCCTACCCATGCTGTGTTTTCAGGTACGCAGCAGATGTTTGAGAACCCGTTGGCCCCATCCGGCATCAGTTCTACGAGCAATGTGCCTAGCCCATTGCTACTAAGTTTGGCAATTGTTCAGGCATAGCCCTCTGCATTAACCTTTGGGTAACTTTGCTTACACACTCGTAGATTAGTTGGGGTTCTCTTCTTGTTCTTCGCTTCGAGTGGGTCGACATGCGGTTTGCGTGTATACTAAAGCAAAGAGGTTCCAAAATAACTGAGAAATGTGTTATGGTGTTAACACACGTACGGACCGGACCGCGCAACATAGTACGGCGGGCGGCCGATGACATTAGTTATCTAAGTAGGGATGGGAATCCTTTCCGAAAAAGATCGATATGTAATCGAATCACAAAACATCGAGGCCCAAAAGATCGATCTTTCAAACTAATAAAGTATCGATTATTCGAGTATCCTGTTTGTTTTCTTGGTATGATGAAAATCTGTAAACAGGCAAAATTAAAACAGTTCAGTGTCATTTTTCCTTAGTAGGTTAGGTATTCTTCTTTTTTTGTTTAGTTACTACTGATGGCCTTTAGTGCTGTTAATAAAAAAACTGGAAACAGTTTTTATAGTCTAATTTTGACCACTGGAAGAATATTATTATTTACGAATAAAAACTCAAATAAAACAAATAGGGAAAGATTGATCTTTTGGACCTCAATTTTTTGAGAATCGATTTTAAAAAATCGATATTTTTGATAAACCTTATTCCCCATCCCTACTTAGGCGACTGATGATCTCGGCCGCTCGATATACCATTCCCGAGGTCCGGTCCGTACGTGTGTTAGCAGCACAACTGGGCTTTTATCGCTGTTTGTTTGTTTTTTTTTTTTTTTTTTTTTTTTGTCGGGGGGAAATGCATTTACGCACTACCCTTACCCATTGCATTAGTGAGACCGAGTCGCTCTTTGTTGCCTGCTGTATATTTCCGTTCCCATTGTCGGATTTTCATAACTTCTGCCACAGTGTCTGATTTCCTTGCTACAACTACGAATTAAATTTGAAGTCCTCTGATTTTGTGCCATGAAAGCAAAAGATTAAAGACATTCAATTTTTAGATATTTCTTATAGTTTGAACTTTGAATTATTCTTAGTATATTTTGATAGATTTATAGTACTAAAAGCGTGAATGACAATTAATCACGTAATTCTAAATATTTACAGGTAGTATCTAGTAAAGCCCTACATCTAATATCGCAACAGCGAGACAACTGCGACAGAGAATTCGCTGAAATACAAAACATACGCTCGCAACTCGCTAAAACGCTGCAAACGTGCCAAGACGCTCGCAAACATTTGCGTACCGCGTCCAATCACTTAACTCTGTCCACGTTTGTTATATTGGCCAATTTCCGCAAACGGCAAATAATACGTTCCGTGCTCAAATCTCTCGAGTTGTTGAGGAGTTTGCGTTCTGTTGAAAACGATGTCACCGATTTGTTGAATAAAAAAGAATACTACAACGCTATACAGTTGATTTTAAAAAGTAAAAAAGCTGCATCGAATCACAGGGAATATACTTGTGTAGGAGATTTAGGTACGAGGTTGCAGGACACCTTGGTCTTGACGGAGGAAAAATTGGACTCGGTACTATCGAGTCTGTGCAGTAGTTTTGATGAGAAAACTTTTAGGGAATTAAGGAAAGCTTACGCGCTATTAGGTAAGACTCAAGCGGCGATGGAACAACTCCATATGCATTATTCATCTGCTGTCAATGAGTCCTCAATAGACGCGGTCAAAAATCACGTTTCAGATCCTACGGCCGACATGAAGTTTGTAGACATGTGCCAGTCAGTAAAACCTAACAAAGCTCCTGTATGCCTACTTAACTTATGTGAGAATCTATTTTTAATCATGCGTAGTTACTATTTGCTTGTCGATTGGCATACAAAACATGATGACGAGGAAATATTACCAAGTACGAACAACGTTTTTGATATTGAAAAAAATGTTAGCAGGGAATATATTAGGCAGAAGTTAAAGGCCGGTCTAGTTAGGATATGGCATGACGTTCAAGCGAAAGTGTCCACTTTCTTAAAGTCTTCCGGGTTGGAGGAGTACCCTTTCGAGAAGTTTATACAAATGTTAGGCATACTAAGGAAACTAACGCAAGTGGCTGAGGTATTCTGTGGCGATAAATCAGATGTCCTGCAAGATTTCATTAAAACTCAGAGTGTTCTGTATATAAAAAATTATCACAGAGGTAGAATGGATGAGCTAAAGCTATTTCTAGAGAACGAAGGTTGGGAGCAATGTCCAGTCAGATCGACCTTTAACTTGCTCAATCTACAAGAATTTAAGCAATTCAAAAAGCATTTGACCGCTTTAAAATCTGACACGTCTATAATCGCGTCTAAAACTCAGTCGGATGGAACCTCGTCAGTCAATTCTCAAGATGACAGCGTATCTATAACCATGTACTTTAGTCCGAAAGCGACGCATACACCTTACGAAATATTTAGGAGTGATAATGTCACTAATGATGATATATTCGGTCTGGAGCCTGAAGTGGAGAGCGAAGAGTCTGACGATGATGAACCCGAGGAACTCAAAAGGGCTTTCGTGGATGAGATCGATCGCCACGACTACAATACAACACAGGAGAAAGTCCGTGAAAGTCCATCGAAAACTAAAGACAGTGTGATAGTTACGAACACAACGCTGTCTGTCCTTCGTAACTGCGGCCAATATCTCCAGATATGCAGGTTTCTGCCCCAGATATCTTTAGAGGTCGTTCTGTTAATGAATCAACTCTTTGATTACTACTTCTACACGGTCCATCTCTTTTTCACATCAGATTTAGACGTTTCTTCTTCTACGTTATACAGTCAGAAACTGAGTGCGTTATTGAAAAGAATCTCTAATAATATAGACGCATCAGGAGACTGTGATGGAAAATCGTTCCTGTGTCCAGAACTACCTCAGCATTTAGATTTGACTTCGGAAGCCAATCTCCACGGGTTAGCAGAAAGGATTGTCGGTGTGGAAAGTGTTGTTTTCTTGGCGAAACAATTTGAACTTTTGCAACCGTATTTGGAGTCTATTGTCGCATCACACCAACGTTTGCTTTTAGAACATTTTAGAGATAACACGTTGGCCGTTGTGACTGATTTAAGACAGCCAATTTATATGTGTTCCGCTTCTAAAGCTGTTGAAGTGAGAACAGCTCTGATAGCGATGTCACAAGTGAAATGGGACGTTAAAAGCGTCGCTGTCGAGCACAGCCAGTACGTCGACATGATTATACGGAAGATTCAAATGTTCGCGTTGCGCTTAGAGAATATATGCAACAGGGTGTCACTGAATATGGTCGTGTTAAACTCGGTCTGGGGTATGGTGTCGAAGTTCGTCGTGCATCTACTTGTGGAGGGTTTCTCGAATGCGAATAAATGCTCAAACGGCGGTAGAGGCTTGATGCAGCTGGACTATACACAGCTGTTGCAGAAATTGGAGAAGATATCCGGTTTGAAACCGATTCCTTACCAGGATTACGTCGATAGATACGTGAAGGCGTACTATTTGCCCCGGAAAGGCTTGGAGGAGTTCGTGATGGAACGACCCGAGTACTCAAACAAGCATCTCTTAGCTTTAGTCGCGTGCGCATGTGAAAATAAAAAAGACAGACAAGCTTTGTCAGCTATTATTGAAGCACGAGATTCCACCTCGTAGACTCAAACAACTTTATCACAAAAAGACTAAATACGCTTATATACTCCACTATATTAACGGTTTACAAATCATGGTAAGCCACTTACCAAAGGGATTTTTTTTGATGAAATAAGGACAAAATAGAAACATATTTTTAGACGTCATAGTTTATAACATGGCAATAATCAACTGCCACGTTCTATGAAGAAATAAAGGCCATCGAGGGTGATTGCAAAAAAAAAACGCAAATTGTGTAAAGATCTGAATTATAATTATTAAGTGTAATCAAATTTATGTTTTATCAGCCGGAAAGTGTTCCCGTGAATTCTGTTAAAATGCAAGTAGGATGTAACATACGCTTGAAAGTCTCCTTAGTTAGATATATGTCAAAACATTCCAAATTTGTAACCCTTTTGGCAAGCTTTTTCTCTTTTTTTTTTAAAGCTGGCGTAAACGCCAAGATAGTGCTCAGGGGGATAAAATAACATTTTCAGCTTAATTAAATTTACAATTATTCCTTTTGTTTTATATACATCGCACACATGAACTGTATAAAGTGCTGTTCCAATATACTTCAACAATTGTAAAATTTTGGACTTTTGATTTCTCCCTTATGTAGTCGTTTTATTTGTATATGCGTTCTGTAATTAATAATTGAAATATTTATTCAGAGTTGTCCTAAAAACTCCTGAAAAGTTCTAAGGAGATGGCCGATTATGATGATGCTATTGATGAAGTAATAAAGTCTGACTTGGCTGCATGATATAGATACGTTTGCCAGATAATAAAGACGTATATCGTAATCGACCATAGTCTGTATCAATATAATTATAATCTGTTTATGTTATACGGAATTGAATGTTAAAATATGAACAATCCCTGTATTACTTTTGAATGAACTCAAATAAAAAAAGATGCAATAAAACCGAATTTATTTATCATGTTAAGTACCTGCCTATTTGTTTTTTTCTTTATTTTTAATATTACAAAATCAATTCTTTTTACTGATACAATAAATATCTGTACAGAGATTATTTACACCGATTAAAATGTATTATAAATATATTATTTGTTTTATTATTTCATGATAGGATAGTTGACTTCCCTACTATAAACCACTATTGGTTACTTACTTAATAGGTAGATAGAATAGCTTTGAAATAATTTTTAATATTGGTTAAGTCATTTTATCCGTAACAAACAAAGAATCAATTTAACCTCTTTATAACATATATCTACTAATATCATATTAATATTTGAATAAAAATCGATATTGTGTTGAATTATTTGATTTATCTATGGCTTAAATTTTGTATTCACTGGATTATTAAAAGTTTTATTTAGTGTAGAACTATGAATTTTTATCGTATTTACAAAAAAAAAATACAAAAATCTTTATTACTGTTCACAATAAACACAAATACTTGTCTATAGATCCTCGCACTAGAAAATCATTCCTGTATCGCGGGAGATCATACAAATCCCAAGTTACAGTAATCGAATTACGCTGTAGATCGTGCCGCAAGTATGGCAAATGGACAATATTTAAGTTGTTATAATTATATAAATAAACAATAAGGCAAAAAAGACATTCCTAAATTTGAATATACATAGATGCGCAACATAACTAACATATCCGTATACTTAAAGATACATAGAAATCTATACATTAGTGCAGATTTATAATATTAATTATAAAGAGGAAAGATTTGTATGTAACGAATAAAATTAAAAACTACTCGACCGCTTTGGATGAAATTTGGTATGGAGATAGTTTGAAATCCAGGGTCTGACATACGATTTTATTCTGAAAATCCGAAAACGGGAACTATGCGGGTAAAGCCGCGGAGAGCAGCTAGTACTTTACATAAACAATAGAAATACATACGTAAAATTATAAAAAATAAACATCTCAATTACACTAATCATAATTGTCGTGAGAGTCTGCATTTATCCAATTAATTAAGTATGATGTAAAAGATATTTTCCGTATCCTCGTATAAAGTGGAAAGGAATTTTGAAGTTGTTGCCTTTGCTTGCTGAAATTTGTTATTGTTGGTTAAACATCATGCATTTTATTTGGAAGCTTTTAGTCGACAGGACATTTAAATTTAGATTAATAAATAAAAACGAAATGAAAATAGTATAATATATGAAAATCGAAAGTTCTCTTTACGTAAAAAAATAATGAATTTAACCTGGCCAGCAAAGAAACTCTTCCCATTATACCAGATATGTTAGATATGAACAGTATGCCTGTATACGCTTGCCTCATCCGAAAGTACGGTATAATGTAATAAGTGTTTCCGGATCTTTTATTGTCCATTACTTTACTATATTCAATAAAATGCCCGTTGAGTGTCGCTTGTTCCTCATCACCCATAGTGTGTCTGATAAAATCACTCTATATAATAATGAAAAAATTGGTCTAAAGATCGCTTCGTTATTCATTATCTCACGTCCTCTCCCACTGCATCGTGTTGTGGCGTTCCGCCTTTTTTGTATTAATATTATTACGTTTCATATTTGAACTATTTAACTTTAACGTGTATTAGATACTCTTTGCTGCAGGACGCTATGATAGACGCCGAAAAAACATTAAGCAAAAAACAATACGTCTTGTCATTACATTGTATTATATTGTCTTACATTAAACTATTCACTCGTTCTGTATATTTGATATTAATTAAAAGCAGTGAGTCAATCTACGGTGTTCTATTTTAACTCCTCCGTCGACCAACTACACGGTACCTCCGGGTAATAAATCGCCAAAGTGTTATATCTATTTATTATATTTTATAAAATTTTCACTTGAAATTTTGATGATGACATTATCCCTTTCTTAATCCTATTAAAATTCTATTGTTTCTCGACGTTCCAAATTTTTAAACTTTAAATGTTCTTTCTTAGACGACCTCCTCAATGAATCCATTAAAACTCATGTTACATTAGCAGAGCGCACGCGTAAGATATACTGACAGTTGACATGAATAAACTAATAGAAAACCTTTGGGTTTTCTTAATGAATGAAATAAATAAATAATAATAAAAAAATATTACAAAAATAGATTATTTTGAAGCCAGTTCATTACACTTCCATTTATATTTATTCCATTCTTATTATCATTCATGACTTAAAAAATGTGTATGTTTATTTGTAGAACGGATAATTTCCGATGGGTTTTCATCATGGCCGTTGGTTTGAGAATCTGGTGTTCAAATGGTGCAATAGGAAAACGCAAAATATAAAGCACATCATATATTTAAAATACTTTATATATCAAATAAATATTTTATTTACAATATGTTGCTTATTACATAATACATCTTAAATAAATAAATAAATAATAATTCCATGAAAATACAAACGATTGTTTTTACAATTTGACTACAATAATAATAATGATAAACGCTAAGCTTAGAGGTACTGGCTCTCAAATGAGTCTGCCGGGACACGATCATCTCAACAATCGACAAGGTCGTTAACCAGAATAAAACTATATTATCCATTGAGATGGGCCAAACGTTACACGGTGCGTCAAATTAAGATTTTTTTAATACTTTGTTCCGGTGTTAATTCCGGACAAGTTCTGTGACCGGGAATTCGTATATACGTAGATAAATAGGCAAAGATATAAAAAAGTTTATGTCATTGTTTTCCTTTGTTTAAAAACCGATTTTCTTTTCTCTTTTTTTTTTGAAGTGACAACTTTTTTGAGCGATTCTCGGTAGAGGATAATTACTCTTAGATTCGCGTTACCAATGCTATGACATCAGCCGTTAACATTCTACAATATGTCAAATATAAGATGGCGTTTAAGCAGTGGATCTCAGAGTTAAATAAATAATAAACTACATGAAAAAAAAACCAGACCAATGTCAGATTATGTCAATAATTTAAATTAAGAAAAATACGAATTTTAATATTAAAAAAAGAAGATTTTTCATTGTTTCGAGTTTTCACTTATGTCGTTAGCCTCCATGGATACCTTGTTTTTTTTAAAACAATTTTTAGAATTTCTTATCGGTTTTTTTCTTCATTCATTCAAATTCTGGGTAGTTTACGGACCTCAGATTCGAATTTACCACTTCGAAATACATATTGTCGGCAGGCTCGAAAGGGGCGCACTCGCCCCGTGTGACAGCAGTTCAGGGGATGCCAAAATAATAATACGATTAAAAATAAACTTGCTCCCCCCAGCGCCTAAGATACGGAAGTCAGGTTATAAATTTAGATGTACATAGATAATGAATATGCCAACCATTATATATTTGTGAGTTTCGTTAAGGGGAGGGTGTGCTTTTTAAACTTTCTTTTTGCATTTTTTTTGCACGAAGTAACCCTTTTTTTTTACATGGGAAATGCATTTACGCATCCTCCCTCAGATCTCTAAACCGAAAGTAAAATCTCCCGGAGCACGAATTAACCCTCCCCTTAAGTAAGTTATCTCAAACGCTGGAGATCGGGGCGCCATTATGAAGTTTCCGCCCCGGTTCGAAAAAATCGTAGATTCTCAGCTGATTGTTGGTGTAATTGATGTCAGGTCTATAGAAAGTTTTAATAGAAATCATTGGAAACATCCAATGAAGGTAAACCGTGGACATGTTCGGTAAAATCCATATATTTACAACAGAAACTGTGGGTTCCGTCGTTCGATCTCCACTTTAGCCACGAATAGTTTTTATTCTCCTCACAGATATCATTGCAGAAGGTCAGCTCTTCGATCTGTGTTCTATTATAATGTGAAGAATTAATTGATATGAAAGCGACAGCTGCTTTGCTGTTCGGCTCGTAGACGACCTGGAAAATATTATTAGAGGAATCTTCCAGCGGCGTAACTATATCGTCATAGGCCCGTGGCAAATTCGCCCCCGAAAAAATTGTCATGTAATTTGATTTTAATGAAGCACTAAAGCGTTTAAATATTTAGTCTATCTTTTTATTGTATTTTTAATTTTTAACAAGTTTTGTTTTCTTTTAAGATACTTATGAGCTCGCGGGCCGCGAACATTTTGCTAGCTCTGCCATCCTAAAGTTACGGCATGGGAATCTTAATCTAAGGTCATACAAGTATTGAGTAAGCAAATTTATAGACTACCCCCTTCCCTTTTTTATTATTAAAATAAAACATATTCTGCGGACTCTGGATTCACACCTTTTTTATGTTGGAGGCTTAATTCGACTTGCGTCAGAAAAAATTGCCTATAATATTTCATGCAGCTATGCAGTTACCTTCTTTCACAATTAATTAAGTGAGCCTAAATCTAATTATATTTTACCTATCTAAACTAAGACTATATGTTAAATTATTGTTTTTTTTTTCTTTTATATATATATATACATACATATAATCTTTTTTTTTGTAAGTGTTGTTAAACTTATTTTGTTATTATTAATTAATTACTTATTTATTACTTTCCAATTTTTTTTTAAAGGTCGTTTAACAAGCCAAGCAGAACTAAGTCCGTGTCCGCATAGTTACCTCATAGTTTGGGCAATTATTGCTTGTATGTCTTTTTGGTCTGCATGTTATATGACTAAACTTCGACTTGTAGGGGACGCTAGTTCGAGCCCACCTATCGGACTCTAAAACTGAGCCTGAACATTCGGTAAAACAAAATATCGTGAGGTAACCATAGTTTTTTTTTTTAACCTAGCTAATGTTGTTGACCGGAAGGGCCTTTACAGCTTCACCGAACTTTGTGAGCGAGTGCTGAAGGCACTCAGCCGCATAAGGTAGCTAGCTCAAGGGTTCGAACCTCGGCTTGGGCAGATGGTAGAGCATTTTCTAATAACTCCCACCGGGGTAGCTACCACCCTCAAGTATGAAAACCCGTCGGCAAATACCAATAAGTGTCTTTCGGCAGTATCACTTGAGAGACAGTACCTCTAGGCTTAGCTTTACCATCCTGGACCACATCATCACTTAATTAACATCAGATGAGATTGTTGTCAAGGCATTGAGTCTATACAGTGTACAAATTCCAAGTCCAGGTTAAGACTTCCCGATGATGATGTCTGGAAGTGACACCCATCTCTGTGCATCTACTAATAAACCTTGTAATTACGATTTCTATAAAAAATACATATAAAAAAAAAACCAGAAGGCGCCTTATTAAACTCATAGACGGTACGACTGAAAGGTCGGAGGTTCGAACCCAGGGCGGGTAACAAATTTTTTTGCCTCTTTCGAGAGGCGGGCGAAGAGGTGGGGTGGAGAAATATTCCCCCCCATCCCCACTGGGCCATTGCACGACGAGGCCCGGTGGGCTCGCTGCAGTGGGCGACGCGGTGCTTGCGAAAGCCACCCCGTGTCGCCCTCATCCCAAATGCAGCAGACGGCCCCGGGGGGTTTTAGTGGGTATTGCGGGCGCTTCACGCCCGGGCGAGTCCCACACTGGCACGGAGTTCGTACCTCCGTGGCCCCTTACCTATTGTATTGGGGGACTTCGGTCTCACTAATACAATAGGTAAGGGTAGTGCGTAAATGCATTTCCCCCCGTCAAAAAAAAAAAAAAAAAAAGGGTGCCTTAATTGAATGAAGTATTTCTGCATTTTGAAGTTATCTATTAAAACTATCAACTTTTATTCAAGTAAAGAAACCTTATAAAAGTACATAGGTACTGGCACGACTCTATTGTTGTTCGCGTCAACGGTCAGATAGATCTCTCTCTGTCGACCCCTGATGTCTGGTAGCGTGAAGACGCCATGGGTTCCCGTGTAAACCACCACAGATCTACCATATCTTTGTATCCGCCGTCTCAGAGCCTGAAATCCATTAATATTAACTACTAATTTATTGAACACTAGCTGTTCTCGCGGCTCCGCCTGCGTTCACATTCTCTATTCTGCACGATTATTCACTGCGTAGTTAATATTTATTTTATTTATTTGGGAAACAAACAGTACATTACGCTTAAAACTAAATACATCATATATTAAAATTTCATATTCCAACAAAGTTTCCACGTATTACTAAAACATACAAGCCAACGTGTAGTATACAAATATTAATTTGACAATTAAAATGGTTAAAAAAAAAAAAAAAAAAAAAAACAACAAACTTGAAACGCACGCAAAAAAAAAATGAAAAAAAAAGAAATAATAATAAAAAAAAATAGTCCGACAATCAAATTACAAACAGCGAGCCAGTTAAATATTAAATAATTACTTTTGCAGTCCAATCTTAACAATGTCACTCTTAGTTTGAATTCGTTTTTTAAATGTGATAAGCGAGTGATTAAACATATCAATTTCATTAAAATATAAATTATGTGAATAACATGCTCTATGTAAAAATGTATTCGCATTAAAATTTGTTTTGGAAAATGCCACGTTAAACAAAAATCGATTTCTGGCATTAGCTCTAGGGCGTCTAAAGTTAAGTTCACTTAAAAGATAAGGCGAGTCTAACATATTATTGACAAGTTTAAATAAAAATATCTGGTCTCTTACCATGCGACGTTTATGCAGAGTAGGTAAAACAAAAACGTTAGGCTGATAACAAAATTTATATTGTAAATATTTCATGAATTTATGCTGAATTTTTTCAATAGTTTCGATATGATTAGAGTAATGCGGGCTCCAAACAGTAGAGGCATACTCGAGTACAGAACGCACTAAGCAGTTATAGAGAAGAACAAGCGTGGAAGGTGATATATGATATCACATATAATATGATACATTTTAAATTATTTAGCGGTGTTGAGCGATTCTCGGTAAGGGAAAAACTTATAGATTCGATCTTCGATAACTTAATGCATATTCGTAAAAATTTAGACAGTAGCTAGATCTAGTGAATGATCGTCATAATTTTAATATTAGAAATAAAGACAAGTCGGCCGGAACCACGCTTTAGGAAAGCAATGGAAAGCTGGCGTAAACGCCAGGTTAGTGCTCATGGGATTAATTAAGATTGTTGACATAACTTACTGTCTAACATCTAGCATTTGTCTGGTTTTTACATCTATTGACGCTTCGAGCAATAAGTATGTACATTCTCATATAGTTTATTCATAAACAAAATAGTAGTAACGTAGTTATAAATTATTTCACTTTAAATGTTATTATTTAAACGACATCTTATACTTGACATACTGTGGCATGTTCACGGGTGACGTCACAGCATTGGTAACACGAATCTCAAAATCAAGAACGTCTTTTTTAAATTTAGGCCCTAAGAAAGCGCTTATGAACGTCTAAAACACTACCACCGGTTCGGAAAACAACCCACTCGAGAAGAGCGCAGGCAAGAAACTCTGTCTCGATTTTTTTAAATAAATATATAGTACATATCATTTTTTTTTTTCATATAAAAAACTATACAAATCATAGTCTTAGCTAATGTTAGCGGAAGCATAGAGATGTGCGTTAATTCCAGACATCACTATCGTTCACGTAATGCTCCGCCCTGTAATAACCTTCGAGATTAAAACTTGCTTGACATAATACTTGAACTTATTGTCAGGTAAATCGGTAATGTTACTTGGGATCTTATTGTAAAACCGAATACTATTACCTATCAAGCTTTTATTACACTTACTTAACCTAAAGCGTGGGACGGACAACTTATCTTTACTTCTAATATTAAAATTATGACGATCATTCACTAGATCGAGCTTATCTAAATCGAAGAAATTTACAATACTCACGTCTTCCAATGCGGCCCAGTCACCGGCATTGCCTCTCCTCCACTGCGGTGCTGTGTTCCCATAGTGGAACGTAGCCCGGTGTTGAGCGTGCATAACATAATCAGCCCTAGCCGCTAAATGTCCCCGATTTATGTACTTGAAATATGGAAGATGATTAGATGCCAACATTTAAACAGCCTCTAGATCAGTGATGGGCAAAGTACGGCCCGCGAAAGTATTCAAACCGGCCCGTCGAGGGTCCATCGGCATGGATAGTATATGGCCCGTTATAATTACATTTTGGCGGTCGAGAAGAAAAAGTAGATTCTACTTAGTACAATTATAGATGCATAACCTATAGGTGAAACTAAACTAGCCGTTTACTTTATGTGATGCGTAATACTGATCTGACTGATGATGATGATGATTAAAAGCTTTAACACAAAATGAATTTTTTCTATAATTCTGGCCCTCCTCTAGAATTTCTTAAACTTTGTGGGCCGCCATTAAAAAAGTTTGCCGCCCACTGCTCTAGATCAAAGACTTGGTCACTACCATTCATCCATTCAACTGAAAAATGTCCACAGCTGAACGTAGGTCTTCTCCAAAAATATCTACAATTAGCGGTCTAGCACCACCCACATACAGACGATTCCCGTAATCTTCAGAAGGATTTTTTTTTTACAGCTTTACCAAAATTTGTGGGCGAGAGCTGAAGGCACTCAGCCGCATAAGGCAACCAGCACAAGGGCACCAAAGTGATACGAACCTCGGCTTGGCCGTTACCTGTTTGTAAAAATTCCCGCGGAATTTTAATCCTAGCTAATCCCTAGTATGTGTGCAGTGTTGCGCGTATGATGCGCAATGCATGGTTAAACGAGCGGCGACGTCAAGAGTGTCCCCAATTGGGAAACGAGACACGTTTTGGGTCGCCACCCGCAGGGGACCGGGACCCGCAGGGGACCGGGAGTGAGTGGCCTTCACAAGATCATCGCCTTGTTAGGGAAACATTGTGTTTTCCGTTTTCATTTCGTGATCTCTTAAAGCACGCCCTTAACGAGCTGCATGTTACCTTCCATTCTTACATAATATGAAAGAAAAGACTCAAGCGGCGACCCAAGACGTGCCTCGTTCCCCAACTAGGAAGGCTCTTGACGTCGCGGCCAGCGCGATACAGTAACACTGCTCATGCATTGAGCATTACACGCACAACACAGCACACACACACACCTGCACATAACACGCAGGTACATAGGTCCTGTAAGGAACCTTTTTTTTAATGTAAATAAATATAAAAAATGTAGGGATTAGCTAGGATAAAAAATTCTGCGGGAGTCTTCACACTCAGGTAGCGGCCAAGCCGAGGTTCGAACCCTTGAGCTAGCTACCTTATGCGGCTGAGTGCCTTCAGCACTCGCCCACAAAGTTCGGTGAAGCTGTAAAGGCCCTTCCGGTCAACAGCATTAGCTAGGATAATAAAAAAAAAAACGACGCATGTGTTCACCAACCATTATTTAATTATTACGTGGTGATTAATCCAATTCCAAAGGTTCTCACCTGATCCTTAGTGACGTAGCGTTGAGACATATTTGCGCCAAGTATGTCATCGATTCGCTTCTTTTGATTTTCGTATTTATACAAAGCAGGCACACGTAACTTATCAAACAAATCCCCTTCTGGAAATAATTAGTAAACATTTTTCTAAAGCTTGCACGATAAGGTTGTAAATGCTCTTTATTTTAAATTTTCTTTGGATATAAATTTGGTTCAAATTCTATTCAAATCAAAAAGTACATTAATTTTTACAGTACTTTTTAATAAAAAAATAAATAAAAAGTGATTGACATATAACATTAAATTATATTTTCTAAAGAAAATTATTACAAAAATTAAATTTAAACGTGAAACCCGACTAACGAATTAATGTTTTGAGAGCTATTTAATTCATATTTATTTTAAGTAAAACACGACTTTTCCCTGTAAAAATTAATGACAAAAATGGAAGAAGGATACACTAGACAACACTCATGTCAGACATAATAAATGATGAAAGAAATCAGTTTGCTTTATATGGAAATCTCTTTCTATTACAAAAATCATTTAGAATTGTGCAGGACAGCGCCCTCTAGATAGAGGGCGCATATTAGCTAGATAAATTACGTGTATTATCTAGATATTAGATTACATATATCCCGCATATATTTAAGAAATTATAGAACAGTTTACGGGATAGTATTACTGAATTACGTAATTGTAAAGAATATTACGTGAACGTGCGCGTCGGACACGTCGCATCTTCGTGAGAGCGAGACAAAACACCTCGCGGCACCGCCGGGCGGTGCGCTCTGATTCGCCGAACGCGACCGGCCTACCTCGATCCGTAGCAACGGGGTCACACACAGGCCGGGAGCTTAAGTATCCGCCCGGGACGGTGCCAATCATGCAGTCATCGATCGCTCTCCGAAGAAGAAACAACTAAGAACTAAACTCTGAGACAGAAGCAGTAGTCAAACATTCAGCAAGTAGTCCGCAAGAAGTCCTCAAGCAACAGTGCACTGCGTTCAAAGAATCCGCGTCTTGAACCATAGTGATCCGCGCCCCGACCTGACAGTGAATCCGCGTCCCCGAGTACGAGAACCGCGCTCCGACCTGACAGTGATTCCGCGTCCCGAGCCACAGAGATCCGCGTTCCGAACATACGCCATCCGCGAACCAGTGACCCGCGTATCGAATCCCGCGTGATTCGACACACATAGTGCGCGTAAACTCTCACACGGGTGTGAGTCCTAGTGTAAGGACAACTGTGAGTATTAGTGTAAGGACTGTAGTGAGGACTATTGTGTGTGTTTTTATATTGTCTAAACTGTGAATCGTATCTTGCTATATGTCGTGTTAATCTTGTGCATGCTTTATATCCTGTTTAATATCTTGTGTCTACTGTTTCTATATTGTGTTGTCTCTGTCTATCTTGTTTCTATTGTAATTGTGTTGTCTCTGTGTTATATAGTATTCCTAGATTGTGTCTGTTTTATATTGTAATTGTGTCTTCTGTATTATAACGTGTAATTGTGTTGTGTAAACTCGTGTCTAACCTGTAATAAACATATTGGTGAAACTTTGGCAACTGGCATTATTTACTACATCTCTCGCAATCCAGCAACAACGGTGTGAACTAGAGGACTGCCTAAATAACATCTCAGGCTATCCCGCACATCGCATGGTCCTTCGAGCCGGATCTACGAGAGTGTAGTAAATAGAACGAACAACATGCCAGCCACTAGATCAACAGGAAGGCACGGGGAGACACAGACTTCACTATCGACAGTCACCGTGATGGGGTCCGAATTCACCACTGGCACTACGACGTGTGCCACAGTAACGGGGACCAAGAACCAGTCAACGGCCGCAACTGAACAGCGAGCCGTCATACAGCAGCAGCAGGCGGTCACGAAGTCCGACGCCGCCAGCGTAGAGCACGGAGAGCGTCGAGCTGCATCACGGACGAGCAGGCGTTCAAAGGCCGAACGTCTAGCCGAGGCTGCAGCCAGTATAGCCAGACTGAGATTGGAACTGGCTGCAGCCGAATATGAGGCGGAACAGAGTAAGTATGTCGAGTATACTTCCAGATCCGACAAGACGCAGCATGTCCACACGTGGTTGGATACGACCACGACGGAGTTGGTCGCAATAGCAGAACGAACGTTCAGAACCGAGGCGACGGATATAGGATCATCATGCCCAGTGATCAGTGACGTATCCTGGGACGACATGTTGATATCATCGGCGGGATCCACCGCCGCACAGCCGTCGCCGAAGCGACCTCAACTCCCAGCCGCATCCTGGGACATCACAGCGTCTACACCGGCGGGAGACACCGCCGCACATCCGCCTCCACAGCCAGCCGAAGTCCCAGTGATCACCGCCGCATCCTGGGACGCTGCGCCTCAGCCAGCGGGTGTCACCACCGTACACCCGCTGCCGCCGCCAATGGTCGAATCGAGGATGGAACATTGTGTGCCGCCGCCAGTGACCACAGCAGAGTCCTGGCAGTCGAGAGCGCCGCGTCCTCCGACCAGCAGAACGAAGGCGACGGATACAGCACCACCTGAGCCCCCAGCGAGCAGAGCCGTAGCCTGGGGTAAGGTAAGCGCATCGGCGGGAGTCACCGCCACCGAACAATTGCAGTCAACCGGGTCCCCAGTGATCAGTGACGTATCCTGGGGTAAAATGACCGCATCGGCGGAAGCCACCGCCGCACAGCCGCCGCAGTCGGCCGAGTTCCCAGTGATCACTGACGCATCCTGGGGTAACATGGTGACTGCATCAGCGGAAGCTACTGCCGCACATCTGCCGCAGCAAGCCAAACCCTCAGTGATTACCGTATCCTGGGGTAAGATGACAGCATCGGCGGGAGCCACCGCCGCACAGCTACCGAAGTCTGCCGAGGTCCCAGTGAGCGCTGTCGCATCCTGGGGCGCTACGGGGCAGCCAGCGGGCGTCACCGATGCACACCCGCTGCCCGAACGACGGCGAGAACCGCCGTCACAGTCTGCCGAGGTCCCAGTGAGCGATGTTGCATCCTGGGACGCTGCGGCCCAATCAGCGGGCGTCACCGCCGCACACCCGCTGCCAGAACAACGGCGAGAATCGCCGTCGAAGTCAGCCGAGGTCCCAGTGAGCGCTGTCGCATCCTGGGGCGCTACGGCCCAGCCAGCGGGCGTCACTGCCGCACACCCGCTGCCCGAACAACGGCGAGAACCGCCGTCGCAGTCCGCCGAGGTCCCAGTGACCGCTTCCGCATCCTGGGGCGCTACGGCCGAGCCAGCGGGGGCGTCACCGCCGCACACCCGCTGTCGGCACAACGGCGAGAACCGCCGTCACAGTCTGCCGAGGTCCCAGTGAGCGCTGTCGCATCCTGGGGGGCTACGGCGCAGCCAGCGGGCATCACCGACGCACACCCGCTGCCGGAACGACGGCGAGAACCGCCGTCACAGTCTGCCGAGGCTCCAGCGATCACAGCCGCATCGCGGAGCGCTACGGCGCAGCCAGCGGGCATCACCGACGCACACCCGCTGCCGGAACGACGGCGAGAACCGCCGTCACAGTCTGCCGAGGCTCCAGCGATCACAGCCGGATCGCGGAGCGCTACGGCCCATACAGCGGGCGTCACCGCCGCACACCCGCTGTCGGAACAACGGCGAGAACCGCCGTCACAGTCAGCCGAGGCTCCAGCGATCACAGCCGCATCGCGGAGCGCTACGGCCGAGCCAGCGGGTGTCATCGCCGCACACCCGCTGTCGGAACAACGGCGAGAACCGCCGTCACAGTCAGCCGAGGCTCCAGCGATCACAGCCGCATCGCGGAGCGCTACGGCCGAGCCAGCGGGCGTCATCGCCGCACACCCGCTGTCGGAACAACGGCGAGAACCGCCGTCACAGTCAGCCGAGGTCCCAGTGAGCGCTGCCGCATCCTGGGGCGCTACGGCCGAGCCAGCGGGCGTCACCGCCGCACACCCGCTGCCGGAACAACGGCGAGAACCGCCGTCGCAGTCAGCCGAGGTCCCAGTGAGCGATGTCGCATCCTGGGACGCTACGACCCAGCCAGCGGGCGTCACTTACGCACAGCCGCTGCCGGAACAACGGCGAGAACCGCCGTCACAGACAGCCGCCGCAGCCCCAGTGATCACTGCCGCATCCTGGGGCGCTACGGTCCAGCCAGCGGGCGTCACCGCCGCACACCCGCTGCCGCAAGAGGAACCGACACGAATAGTTGAACCGATGAGGGTACATAGCGTGCCGCAGCCAGTGACCACAGCCGAGTCCTGGCATTCGGGAGCACCACAACCTCCGACAGCCGTCGCCGCAGCACCCTGGTGGAGTCCAGGGTACCAGCCGCGGGCCGTTACCGCCCAGCGATCGAGGGCAGACCTACGCCAGCTGCCGTGTGCAGTGCAAGCCGCGCAGCATCGCCAGCAGAGCACCGAACCCCAGGCAAGACGTCATCGAATTCGCACCGTCGTCGAGGATCGACCAATCAAGTGTCACCTGTATTATCGACAGGGACACGCAGCAGGTTCTACAGATCAGCTGAGGAACGCATCGGTTGACGCGAGGCGGCATACGACGAAGAAGCATCGCCTGTGTTTCCGGCCGAGGTTCCGCAACAAGAACCACAGCGGCCATCCCAGGACATGTGAGATCCCGGCACAGATCTCGAGACCGGCGGGAGCAAGGAGCAACAGACACGGTCGCGCCTCAGAACATTGGCATGAACTTCCACGGGGCAAGCGAGGAGCTTCGACGCGCCGTTTACGAACACGGCACGGCGGTCGAAGCCTCAAAGAAGTATATAGACTGGCGACTCGTCCCGTCAGGAGCTCCACTCATGGGAGCATATGGTGCGCTCCGTCGAGGTGGCGCGAGAAGCAGAGGAAGTCCTGCACGAACATGCCGAAGAAGATCGTCGTTGTAGATAATGTTGCGGTTCCTGCATCGCACACGGGTCCTGCACCACATGTATATGCGCCGCCGCTGATCGCGGACGACGCACGGCGGGAGTAATGTGCAGGACAGCGCCCTCTAGATAGAGGGCGCATATTAGCTAGATAAATTACATGTATTATCTAGATATTAGATTACATATATCCCGCATATATTTAAGAAATTATAGAACAGTTTACGGGATAGTATTACTGAATTACGTAATTGTAAAGAATATTACGTGAACGTGCGCGTCGGACACGTCGCATCTTCGTGAGAGCGAGACAAAAACACCTCGCGGCACCGCCGGGCGGTGCGCTCTGATTCGCCGAACGCGACCGGCCTACCTCGATCCGTAGCAACGGGGTCACACACAGGCCGGGAGCTTAAGTATCCGCCCGGGACGGTGCCAATCATGCAGTCATCGATCGCTCTCCGAAGAAGAAACAACTAAGAACTAAACTCTGAGACAGAAGCAGTAGTCAAACATTCAGCAAGTAGTCCGCAAGAAGTCCTCAAGCAACAGTGCACTGCGTTCAAAGAATCCGCGTCTTGAACCATAGTGATCCGCGCCCCGACCTGACAGTGAATCCGCGTCCCCGAGTACGAGAACCGCGCTCCGACCTGACAGTGATTCCGCGTCCCGAGCCACAGAGATCCGCGTTCCGAACATACGCCATCCGCGAACCAGTGACCCGCGTATCGAATCCCGCGTGATTCGACACACATAGTGCGCGTAAACTCTCACACGGGTGTGAGTCCTAGTGTAAGGACAACTGTGAGTATTAGTGTAAGGACTGTAGTGAGGACTATTGTGTGTGTTTTTATATTGTCTAAACTGTGAATCGTATCTTGCTATATGTCGTGTTAATCTTGTGCATGCTTTATATCCTGTTTAATATCTTGTGTCTACTGTTTCTATATTGTGTTGTCTCTGTCTATCTTGTTTCTATTGTAATTGTGTTGTCTCTGTGTTATATAGTATTCCTAGATTGTGTCTGTTTTATATTGTAATTGTGTCTTCTGTATTATAACGTGTAATTGTGTTGTGTAAACTCGTGTCTAACCTGTAATAAACATATTGGTGAAACTTTGGCAACTGGCATTATTTACTACATCTCTCGCAATCCAGCAACAACGGTGTGATCTAGAGGACTGCCTAAATAACATCTCAGGCTATCCCGCACAAGAATAATTTTAAATCTCTGTAACGACACACAATCAAACGAATAAATAAATACGAAATTAATTGAAACAGGTCTAGAAACAAGGAATAAAAAGCATCGTCCTAAAGAATGCTTTTACAATAACAAAAGATTGTGACAGAAAATCAATTCTCTCTAATGGACCTTTATATAAATGACAAACGTTCCAGGGGAGCAACCACTTGCCTACAATAAATAATGCTACAAGAACAAAATGTTCCTACACCGTGTATACTAAACATTATTTATTGGTTTTTGTATGATCTGTTTTATTTGCGATTACAAATTTGCTATTTACAAATAGTTTACAAGACTTCTTACGCTGTAACTCTACTTAGTCCTATTTGTCCTTTGGTTGTGAATGTTCTTCAAGTTTACGTGATGGCCTGCAACTGTTTTAACTGGCTTTCTAAGTCAAATAATTCATTAATACATGCTAAAACAAGAGACTTTAACAACTATAAATTGGTCAAAAACTTACGAATAAAAGATGGCCTCGGTTGACCATTCTGCATAAAATTACTGTATGGAGTAAGTTGGTGTTTCACATAGTAAGTCGCGTATAAATTCTTGTCGAAGCATGCTTCGTATAAAGAATAAAATACGTTCTTCAATTTATAGCCAAATCTGAGAACAAAAGCACTATTTATACTCCCGATTCTGTGCAGGTACATAGGTCCTGTAAGGAACCTTTTTTTTTTAAATGTAAATAAAGATAAAAATGTAGGGATTTAGCTAGGATAAAAATTCCGCGGGAGTTTTCATACTCAGGTAACGGCCAAGCCGAGGTTCGAACCCTTGAGCTAACTACCTTATGCGGCTGAGTGCCTTCAGCACTCGCCCACAAAGTTCGGTGAAGCTGTTAAGGCCCTTCCGGTCAACAGCATTAGCTAGGTTAAAAAAAAAAAAAAAAAAAAAGATCGCAGCTCCTGTAAGGTATCGTTTGACAAATGTAAGTGTGATTCAGAGTTTTTGTAGGTTTATTGGTACGAGCGTTTCTAAGTAAGTTTATCATGCAAAAAAAATTAACTCATACAGAAGACAAGGTAGGCTTTGCATTTGTGGCTAGACATGTGCTGTTTTTACAGTAGTGTGTGATTAGCTAATACATGAATTGTCAATGTGTTGGATTGGCAGTGGGTGAAAGCATGATAGCCCGAAATGCTTGTGAACAAAAGCTTGTGGAAAAAAAGCAAAATAACCTGTAAATATTACTGCCTCTATAACACTTCTCATTGGTCTTCTCTGATGTAAACCACGGTTGGGTTTTACATTTAACATCTCTGAAGTCACCTATCCACCTGTCGAGTCTGAAGGTGGAATTTATTATACAGCTGGCTTCCTGGAATATATAGAAAAGATCAGGCCAATAATTGAGCCTCGGAAGAATGCGAAATCGTACCCGGAGTCCGGTGAAGCTCATACAATCGACGATACTGTAGGGTTTAGTCCTTTTTGAATTGAAAACTTCTTTAGGGGCATTGACTAATTTTCAATAGGGATTACAGACTCGCGTTACCAATACTATGACGTCAGTCGTCAACAAGATACAGTATGGCATATATAAGATGGCGTTTAAGGGTGGCGAAATATAAACTTACGCACACTTTCGTATGTTTTGACCATGAATAAACTATATGAGAATTGACATGTTCGGCATTTCAATGGCGGAGCACCTATAGATGTAAAAACCAGACAGATGTACCATGTTAAATGTAAGGTTATGTTAATAATTTAAATTTTAAATTAACAAATTATAATATGAAATCTCAAAAACAGTTTTTCCAAAGTTTCTAGTTTTCTCTCCTGTCGGCAGTCGCTGTGGCTGCCTAGTTTTTTTTTTTGCGAACAGGTTAAATACCCGTTAAGGCCTTGACAGCTTCACTGAACTTTTAGGGCGAGAGCCGGGAGATTAGCAGTTAGCACATCGACACCTTGATTTGGGCAGCTATTCGAGACGTAAATTCATCAGAACTTTCACGGATTCAAAATACGGTGTTTCCTTACAGATACTATGTATCTGCGTTAGTTTGCAGGAGTGTGGTATGCCTCTTATGTATATATGGAGTGGTCAATCCGTTCGGTTCGCGTAACTTTAAAATGACGAAATTCTTATCATTTAAATTTCTTACGTAAAATATTTCATATATTTCTCAAAAACTAAATCATCTTTTCATTTCAAAAAAGACCCAAGTTAATACGCGAAGGTATAGGGCTGTATTAGGTAAACAAAGTGTTGGCTATTTTTGACCCTCTCCCGCCTCTTTATGAGCAATAGCAAGCAGCCTCCGACCCCTCATGATAACGTAAGCATTGTCATAAACGTAGTTCCTTGTTTCCTCCCTGGATAATAGCATTATGGTAAATATTTTTATACCAAATATTATATATCCACCGCCGCCATGCCCGTACGTTTTGATTTTTTCCATAAATTAGTTAATGTAGGAACAAGGAGCCTTTTAAAATGAAAAAGATGCTCTATTTTTACCATTCTTTACAGACGTTCGTCAAATAAATTTGATGAACTAAAATTAAAAAAAACAAAACGTAGAGGTATAGGTAAAGTCTTTCTTATTCTACAACTGAGAGAAAATTAAAAATCGGTTCAGTTTTTGAGTAGAAAATTGAGTACTACGAAGTGATGTTTTCTTCTATTTTGCGTAGGTAAAAGCAGCTCGATCTACTTTGACCCTTTCATGTTTTATAACTCTTTCTTTAGGGCGTATCTACCTACCTACCTACCTACTTTTCAAATTTGTCGTCGACCACATGCCCTCTTAATATGAAAATATAACTTACAAAATCAGTACACAAAAACCCTCGTCATTAAAAATAAACAAAACGCAAACCCATGGATGAACGTAATATTAACGACCCCTAAGTAGATGGAAAACATACCATGACGTCATACTTCGCTGCATTCGCCCCCGTATCGTTCCCAAGGACTACGTGATTCCTTCTCCCAGGGCATCCGACCCTTAACGTTTCTGACCGTCGCAGCGAGACGTGACCGCTCTTTTCCGGTTCTAAATACGCACCGTCGCGTAATAGAACAGGCGGTGGTGTGCCGAAATCGGTTTTCAAATTCAACGTACAACCTAATAATGAAAATTGTATTAAAATTTGTAAAACTAGCTTAACCCGTCACTACTTTTTGACGCAAGTCGAATAAAAACTCCAACATAAAACATAAAAACATTTTTCTATAACCTATCCTATGTACTACCTAATGCTACCAAATATATACTAAAACCTGTCCAAATCATGTAACTACGTTTTAAAAAAAGAATCACATAAATCGGTTAAGTAGTTCTTGAATTATAAGCCAACTAAACGTACAGACACATAAACGTTGTTTTTTTTTATTGTAAGAAAAAAAACAATAAAAATACGTTTTGCCGATTTCAAGAATCTGGGTTCTAGAGAAACTTTACGGCCCGCCGCCATTTTGATTAATGCGAATGAGAGTGTAAAATTATATGCATAATCTGGACTTGAAAGTTCAAAAAGAGTGATGTAAGGTGATTTTTAATACGATCTATTAACCGCACAATCAACCAACTTCTTTGAGAATTGGTCTATGAAGATATAATTAAATATTAGTAGGCATTTGTTTAATGAAGCTCCTCGCAATAAAATAGAACTCACTCTACTAGTGTTTAGCACTAATCACACTTGTACTAATCACTCGCATTAGTCACTAATCACTTTACTAGTGTTTAGCACTAATTACTCGCATTACTAATCAACGTACAAACAAGCGTTTAGTTTGTAAACAGGTAATTTGTTACCTCCCTTAGTGTATATTATTCGTATAATGTGGCCAAATTTTTGTTATCTGAAATGACGATTTACTCTATGAAAGTTTGTAACAGAAAAAAAGGGGCGAAAATAGAAATGTTAACTAGAAACTAAATAATCAAGGAATCATTGTGTTGGAGGTGTTTTGGATTGATTTCACTTGATCCAACCATAAGACGTGCATTACTGGACATAGGTCTGCCTCAATAAGGAGGGAATTGCAATGATCGGCACGCTTGGCAGACGGGTTCGCGGTCGCAGTCAGGTGTTTGTGGTACTGAGAGAAAGCTGCTGCCCATCTCCTGGTTTATATCCCTTAGCCGCCTTTGACAACACCCACAGGAACGATATGGGCTGATACTACACGACACATATTTAGTGTGATAAGAAATGAAATGACTAGACATAAAATGATCTAGTTCCTCTTTTGCATTCATTAATTTAATCGTCCTGTTTCAAGTATTACCGTATTATCGCTAATGGTGGATTCTGTTTCATACTATTAATAAGTTGTGTACCCCCGGCTGCGCCCGCGTTTTATTTTTCACTTCGTTTTAATTTTTTTATTTCCCAATTCTTTCTAATTATTTAACAAAAAAAATTTGTAGTACTAAGATAAAGTAAAAATATTTCTCGTGTCGGATTTTATTCAAATTTTTAGAGTTTTTTTTTACGCAGGACCCTAATTATTTACGAAATTCATAAGTACCCTAAGTTACACGGAGTAACTTCAGCTATCTACCAAAAAAAAGCCCGTCAAAATCGGCCCAGCCCTTCCGGTGATAAGCCGCAACAAACAGACAATCAGACAACATTTTTCAATATTGTACTTTTGGTATATGTATCATATGAATTTAGTAAAAATAATGTTATTTTGAAGTTACAAACAGACACTTCAATTTTAATTATTAGTATAACTTAACTAGCTGAGTGCCGTGGCGCCGCCTGCGTTTCATATTTTCTATCCTGCATAATTCTTATCTTCTGCGTATAGTTAATATATTTTTTAAATAACCCTTGGAATACAATGTTTTGATGGTCACTATTTTGGTTCTAAGTTATTATTGATACTAACTTTGAAAGCAAAGAAATTTCTCACAAATTCAAACACTTGCCAATTGAACTGTGCCATGAATTGGATTTTATCCAAATTTTCATGAGTTTTTATACACGGAGATCTAATTATTTTCGTAAAATAAAAGTAACCTAATTTGCACTAAGTAATTTTAGCTGTTTGCCAGAAAAAATCCCGTGAAAATCAGTCCAGCCGTTCCGGAGATTATGAACAACGAACAGATAACAGAAAAATTGTGTTTTTGGTATAAGTTCCGGATATAGATTGATATGTATTTAGTAAAAAGTTGCTATTTTCATATCACAAATAGACACTGCATTTAATTTATTTATATCCATTTAGATCCTAAACCTCAAGGACCACATCGAACATGTCATCTCCACAACATCTCGGAGACTCGGAATCCTAAACAGAGTGCGACGGTTTTTCCTGCCTGACCAGCTGTACCTTCTTTATAAGGCCCAGGTTCGGCCGTGCATGGAATACTGCTCGCACCTCTGGGATGGATCCGCTAAATATCTCATCAATGCCTTAGACAAGATGCAGAGGCGCGCTGTCCGCATTGTAAATGATACAGACATCACCAACTCCATAGAACCGCTTCAATTGCGCAGGGACATAGTCTCTCTAAGCGTATTTTACCGCTTTTATCATGGCGAGTGTTCTGAAGAGCTCTTTGACCTGATCCCCTCCTCTCCATTCCATAACAGAACCACGCGGGCGGGACTTCGGTGTCACAGTTTCACGGTGACACCCATAACTTCAAGAACCAAAAAGTTTGCTGACTCTTACTTTTGTCGCACTGTGAGGTTATGGAACCGACTTCCTGTCAGCGTGTTCCCTCCTTCATACGATATTGGGTCCTTCAAAAGAGGCGTGAAAGAGGTACTTAAGCAGGCCAGCATGACAGCGGTGACTGGCACTGAATTCTGTTCAGAGTCAGTCGCCGCTGTTTTGGATTGTACTGTACTTACCATCAGGTCCAGTACAGTCACTGTGCTGTTCATTATAAAAAAAAAAAAAAAAAAAAAAAGATCCCTCTGAGGGTACAGGGTGTGAGAATGATGAATATCAGTGCACTATACTGAGAGTTATTAAGACAGTATATATATTTTTTAATATCGAAATATCCAGAGAAAAACCGGAATATTTGTTTTTTTTTTGCTGGCAACTTTTCTTTGTTCGCACACGGATAAAAATCAATACTTAATTTACTAAAACTCCTCACAGATTAGTTATCCACATGCTATATCTGACGTTCTATACTTTTAATTATTTAAGGTCAGTGGATCCGGAATTAATGAATATCCAATCGCAAGCATTGCAGCGATGTTTCACCTCGTTGATAAAATTACTGATGCAAATTATTTTAAACCAAATTCACGCAAATTACTGAATCATTTATGTATTTATGCTTACGCAAAAAATTTATTGTAATGTGAAACCAGCTTTATAATATTTACCGTGTGGTGCCGGGTAAGAATAATACCACCCCATATCGTTCCCGTGGGTGTCGTAAAAGACGACTAAAGGATAAATCAGGGGATGGGTAGCGCTGAGTGCCTTCAGCACTCGCCCACAAAGTTCGGTGAAGCTGTAAAGGCCCTTCCGGTCAACAGCATTAGCTAGGTCAAAAATAGCATCCTCTGAGTAGTACCACAAACACCTACTGCGATCACCAACCCGTCAGCCAAGCGTGGTGATTATGGCAATTTCTCCCCTTTAGCGGAGACCTATTTCCAGCAGTGGATGACTTCTGGTTGAATCGCTAGATAGAATATTTAAACAACTTTCGCTATGTAATTTCTTTCTTTCTACGTAAATTAATGTTTAAGAAAAAAAAAAATGCTTTAGAAAAGATTTTATGTATATTTATATATATAATAAATAAATTCTAAAATGTGCATACTTATTAATACCAAATAAATCGTAAATGAGTCGTTAATACAATATACTTTATAAAAATTTGTTCAACCTTACCACATTCTGTGTCGTTTATTGATCTTAGAAATATTAATAAAAACACACTAATATATTTCACACTATTCATATTTTTTTTTTTTTGTTATGTCGTTAATTAAATGGCATATTATTTAAATTCAATAATACATAATAAGCGTCCTTAATGTAATTATGACTAAGCGGCACTGTTATGTGCTAACTGTGAAACGGCGAAGCATGTAAAATAAACAGTTGCTTCTAACGTTATACAGAGTGTTGCCAGCATATCAGTTTTTCACGAATTCACAGAATTTCCGAATTACCTCGAATTACGTTACTTGAATTGCTAATGTTGAGGTGATGATGACGTAATAGGTTTTACTTTCGATGAATTCAATTATGGTAGAATATTTCTACCCCTACAGGCGTCTTACGGTGGAAATATTTCAGTGCCAGTATTTGTAGGTTTAGCGTGCTTGCTATACATGGTTTCTTCCCGATGTTTTCTTTCACCGAAAGATTGATTGTAGAGCTGGAATTAGGTGGGTTCAAACCCGCGTCCATTGACGCGAAATCCGACTAAGCTTACTAAGTTATCATCGCTTGAGATTATGTTTAGAAACGTTAAACTATGGCATTTCCCAACCCTTAGCCCATTTTCATTTGGGGTAAGCGCAACCTAACTTCCTCTTCCATTGCTTTATATTTGCAGTCATCTCCGCATTCACTCTTTCTAAACATATAATCTCTCATACAATCCATCCATTCTCCCTCCCCTTTTTTTTTTTCGAACCTAGCTAACGCTGTTGTCCGGAAGGGCCTTTACAGCTTCACCGTGGCTTTGGGGGCGAGTGCTGAAGGTACTCAGCGGCAAAAGGTGACTAGCACAAGGGCTACCAAAATGGTACGAACCTCGGCTTGGCCGTCACCTGAGTTATTCAAAACTCTCTCGCGAGTTGTATCCTAGCAATCCATCCATTCTTTCTTTGGTCTTCCCCCTATAATCTTCCACATTCACATGCAATACCTCTCTTACAACATCCTCTTCCTCCCTGCGCATTACATACCCACACCAGACAGACGACTACTCGTTAACTTTTCTGTCACTAGCGCCACTTGCAAACTTCCTCTAATATGCTGAACCGTTAACCTATGTAATATATAAAAAACTTATTTGGTATACAATGAATTACCACTTGAAATCAAACATATTGTTGAGACTGTAAGTTCGAATTCCTCAGTACCCTTGTCCTGCCAATTTAATAACAAAAAATTGTTTTTCTTTTATTCAGTAAGGTGGTGAAACAGTTGAGTTGTCCTTAAGTTTACATTAATTATAATCAAAACAAAATTATGTAAAAAAAGAATTCAACTAAGGAATTCTGGCAACCCTGCTTTTATGTTAAGATGTCACACACCTATCTAATCAGATGCAATCCATCTAATGATTCATGGAAAAATACATTTGAAAACCCTGTGCATACTTTCGATGCCGTAGTTATATAATTTAATTTTATGAAAATAGAGGAATTAGGGGCCGTCCAAGTATAACATAGGCACAGACTTTTCGCTGTATACTCTCGAATTGTTCCGGAATGGAAGTGGCAGATTAAAATCACTTATTATAATTATCATACAATAATTATCAATAGGACAATTTTTGTTATACGCCTAAAATAAATTCAGTTTTTCAAAGCATTCATCAAGGAGCTTGGTAAGCAGTTTAACTGAGTGCGCCGCATATAAATCTATATTACACTACCTGTGTGACCGCGACTACGCCCGCGTTTCATATGTTCTTCACTGCGTTTAATTTTTTTCATACGAAACCCTAATTATTTTCCCTGTGTTTTTTTTCGTCCAAAGACTATTTCTCACAAATTCATACACTTGCCAGTGAAACTGTGCGTTGAATCGGTTTTTTATTCGAAATTTCGTGAGTTTTCATTCTTTTACTCGATATCTTAATTATTTCGAAGAAACAAAAATATCCTAAGTTACGCGGAGTAACTTCAGCTATCTGCAAAAGAAGTCCCGCCACAATCGTTTCAGCCGTTCCGGATATTAGATTAAAAACTATATTTTTGGTATAGACATCATTCATCATTCTTTCAAATCTAATTAGTTATAAAAAAAATTGACATTACAAACAGACACTTCAATTTTATTTATTAGTTTAGGATAGATATAGATAAAACCAATAACATTTTGCTATATGAAAATCAACAGGCGGCGTACAAAAAAGGCTTCTGGACCAAGACTTCTTACATTTTATAACCATGGTTCAATAACCACCTCAAGTCACCAATGTGACTGATTGAACTATAGCATTTTATCTACGAGCTCTGCTTTTTTGATGGCATGACATCCGTACCTCACTGTGCCCGCAAGTTATAAGTTCGATCGTCCGCCGTACCACGTACTCTCTTCGCTCCGCGCATTTGTTATGACTTGAAATAATTTATAAGCCACGTATTCTAGTGTAGTGATTACCGTGTGGCTTCGGCTAAGAATAACAGCACCCTATATCTTCTCATGGGTGTCGTAAAAGGCGACTAAGAAATAAAATAGGGGGTGAGGCGCAGCATCCTCTCAGTAACACAAACACCTGACTGCGATCGCCAACTCGCGTGCCAAGCGTGGCGATTATGGCAGCGCCCCCCTTTTTGGGGGAGACCTATGTGCAGCAGCGAATGTTCTTCGGTTAAATGGATGGAGTCAGTGCCGGATTAACTACGTAGCAAGAGTAGCAATCGCTACGGGCCCCGCGCGAAAGGGGGCCCCGCATGTTTAAACCCACTCATCTCTACCTGATTAAATAAATGTATTGAGCATTGAATTGTATTTTTGCCACTTAATACTTAAGAATCCACAGCAGATCAAAGGCTTTTTGAAAGAATTTGCTACGGGCCCCGCGCTTGCTTAATCCGGCACTGGATGGAGTATAGTGATACTTTTGAGCTGAGAAAGCAATTCATACAAGAAACTAGAAACTACCATCCAACGACAGTTGTCGCAACATAATGAGTCGTCGTCGTAACGTCTAGTAAAATTGGTTACTATAACATACTTGGCTAGTTTAGGACCATACAGCCGCATTTAATATTATCTTTTAATTGTTTTTTATACGGAACCATAATTATTTTCCTTAAATTTTTTTCAGTACTAACATAAAGTGAAACGATTTCTCATAAATTCAGACACAGGCCTGTAAAACTGACCATCATCTTTTTCCCCAAACTTTGCTGTCTGTGTCTGTTTGTTCCGGTGATTTTTTTATGGGTAATAGCGGTCTGTATATTTAGTTCCGGGTAATCTCCGGAACGGCGTGAGCTATTTTGACGGGACTTTTGATAGATACTCAGCGTAACTAAGGGTACTTTTGTTTTTTCGAAAATAATTAGGGTTCCGCGTAAAATAATTGAAACTCATCGAATTTCGAATAAAATCCGATCCGACGCACAGTTTCACTGGTAAGTGTTTGAATTCGAGAGAAGTCTCTTTGCTTTTTGTTAATACAAGATTTGATTTTTTATGTTTGTTTGTAATGGATACACTCAAAAAGTAGTTCCCTGATTTTTCTTAAATCTTTTCTAATCGACTTTATCAGTGAGTATTTTTTTTTTTAATCGGAATACCTTTTTTTTTTTTTTTGACGAGGGTAATGCATTTACGCACTACCCTTACCTATTGCATTAGTGAGACCGAAGTCCCCCAATGCAATAGGTAAGGGGGCACGGAGGGACGACTCCGTGCCAGTGTGGGACTCGGTCGGACGTGAAGCGTCCGGAAATACCCACTAAACCCCCCGGGGCCGTCCGCCGCATTTGGGATGGGGGATAAGCACCGCGTCGCTTAATCGTAATACCAAAGAATATCAAAAGTTTTGCAAATTATAAAAGTTAATATTAGGCGTGAGCTGCGAAATAACATACTGCATATTATAATAGTACCAAAGTTTATCTATATATATATTACTCGACTATTATAATTGAGTACTATAACCATCTTTGATCAAATACAAAGTCAATCAAATCACCTAAAAAAACTTATTTTTGAACTCACTGCATGCTGTCTAAACAGAAGAGATTTGACAGCTTGAACAAGCTTTGTGGTAGCTAGCACAAGGCCACCGAAGTAGTACAGATCACAGCTTGGACTGAGCATAGCATAGCATAATATGAGTATTTTAAAGGAAGTTTGAAAGTGGCGCCAATAACAGAGAATTCAAGAGGCGGTCGTTTGTCCTGGTATGGACAGGGATGTGGGTATGTGATGCGCGGGGGGAACGAGGATGTTGTAAGAAAGGTATTGGATATGAATGTGGACGGTTACATGGGAAGGGGAAGACCAAAGAAAAGATGGATGAACTGTGTGAAAGATGATATGCTTAGATATTACAACAAATAGAGTGGAATGGAAGAGACATGTTGCACCAACCCCAAATGAAATTGGGAAAAGGGTAGGGGGATGATGATGATGAAATAAAGGCCAATTAATAACCAGCTATTACAGTAATGCACAAACTCACCAAAACTACAAATCTTTCTCCTTATTTTAATAATGAACCAGAGAAGAAAACAAAACATATTGTAGAGATCATTTTAATTTTACTAATCTATATATATATATAAGCAAAGTTTGTTTTCTTTGTCGGAGGTAAACTCGAAAACTACTGGGCCGATCAGCATGAAACCACAACCATTCGACGCGGAATTAATCGTAGACGGTTATAGGCTATATATTTTTAAATTCTATGAGCCCTTTGCCATGTTTTCTCAATTTGTTTATTTGTTAATTTATTTGCTTAAAAGACAGGCATTTATCCTTGCAATAAATAAAAGGAAAATGGGGTTCCTTTGACGCACCATCACCTCAAAACTACTGAACATATCGGGACCTTTCAACGCAGTATTTTTCGTAGACAGGTATTTTCGGATTCCACTGATCCTGTCATTTTTTTTTCGATTTACTCTTCTGTACATTTTCCCCTTCAATTTACGCTTATATACATTTTTCCCGGGAATAAAAACAAAATACTCTTACTTTTATTCATTCATTTGTTTTTTTTTAAATTAGCTATAAATGAAACATCAAATGCACAGAACATGTGAAACACGGGCGGAGCCGCGGGCACCAGCTGGTCTCATATATTATCAAATTTACAATGTTACCACAGATTATTTGAACATGTTACATAACTTACAGATAATATTATCATATCCTTTTTTTTCAGTCACACATGAGGATATGCAGGCTGTTTTCATATGATAGAAACTTCTTGGCTCTGTTAATATTATTACAAAGACTTCACAGGTAACAAATCTCCCCAATTCGACGATCTTGCACACCTATAGGTTGTCTGATCATATTTAGCCTTGGAAAATATAATCTCTTTCAAATCTCCCTCCGATGTACATAGCCTGCATATTGTATGGCCGGAACGTACAATTGGAGCTCTCACTATCCTCGGCCATTTAGGATCGTCTTCAGGACGAACACCCTTCTTCATGATAACATAAGAAAATGTATCAGCACACAATTCCGACTTTGATGGAAACGGTAAAGATTCATACTTCATCAAAAAGTTACATGGCGTCTTGTGCTCTAAATATCTCGGACACACATTATCATTTGGACACGGTGAAAATGCATAACCATTATTTTTACCTTCAGGCAAATTTAATACAAACTCTCTTACTTCGTTGACAATTTGGAATCCAGCGTTAGAACCTTGCTCAACAACAACAAGATAGTCTTCGGTTTTATTCCATAATTTCTGTATCGTTTCCAAGCGAGATTTCATATTGGGCATTTCAAACAATGAAAATGCTGACAACACTATACTGTATTTAAGGTCTGCTGATGCTGGCAGAAACTGGCGTTGAAAAAAGCCTTTCAAAGACAGCTTGATATTATCTCTTCCCTGGCACAATATTAAACGGGCCAGATCGTGCATATCTGAAGAGGTGTCAACACAAAAATATTCAAAAATGTCATTTTTCCAAAAAGTATTCACTGCCCACGTACCAGTACCAACACCTGAACCGAAGTCGAAGAAACTCCTCGGTTTATAATCTGGATTAAATTTCCTTATCTCATCAAGTATACGTACCAGGATTGCATACTCTTGTGAAGATCTCGACATTAAATATTGTAAACAAGTAGCTTTATCGTAAGATACATTGGCCCAGCTGTAAACATTTTTCTTCAGTATATTAAAAACTTTATTCTGCATATGTTTGTTCACATTTAGCAATTCGTTTTCGGCTAATTCTTTATTTATTTTAGAGAAGACTTGATTCGAAACAGTGTTGTAAATTTTTTGCTGCTTTCTCATTAATGTCGTGTTCTTCGGGAGGCAGTAACCTCGATGTTATGTAGTTGTTTAAGGTTATACTATCTTGGTAAAGAGATTTAGCTTTATTGTCTTCTAGAATTAATTTTATCGCTTTCAGTATGTCCGGTGGTATAGATGCTATTTTTTATTCGATTTGTGCCTGGATGCTTTCGTGGTTTAAACTCTTTCGATTCAAAGTTATCCTTCAGTGACGGATCAATCGCGACTCTTGTGGCATAATTCATATAATTCGTTAAAAAACATCGTAATTTAGATTTATTTAGCAACATTTTCATAACCTACAAAAATCCATGAGTAAACAAATACTCTTTTTTATTTTGTCAACGCGGGATTTACGTATTTGCCAGTGTCAATATTTTGACTGTATTATATATTACAGAGTTCTGAATAACTAAGCCTATTCTTTTTTTTTTTGCTGTTTCAAGAAATTAAAATATTATTTCATTTGATATTTAATATGGTTATTGTGTACAAGTTTATTACAAATAAGAATGTGTAACGTTTATTCTGAGATGCCAAAAAAAACTCTATGGCGTCTACACCGTTTTGCTGAAGCTTGGTATTGTTGATACAAGATTGATAATACATCTCACCCACATGACACCGGTACAAATTGTGTGTGTTTAACACCCAGATTACCATTATCTAAGAAGAAGAAACATCTGAGAAGTGAGAACTCTTTGTGCAGAAATACTTCGACTTTTTTGGTGAAAACGATATATTTACAAATTAAACACTATGAAATTACATTCGATTGTTTTACAGTGTGAAAAATAAGGTAGCTTTACTTAAGTTTTGACATCAGGTCCTGTTTATGTTTATTAATACAATCTTTAAAGTCATTTACAGCACTCTGACACTTCCTCCAGTCTTTAGTTTCAGCTATACATTCCTAAAAACAAAAAAATACATGATGGATAAAAGAAAAAACTAGGCAACAATGGGAACAGCCAACAGAAAAACTCGAAACATTCGAAAAACTGTTTGCTTAAATTGTATAATGTATAAATTGACATTATTACCACATTATTAACCTAACATGTAACTGGTTTTTATATCTATCGGTGCTCCGACCAATAATCATGTACAATTTCATATAGTTTATTGATACAATGGCTGCATAAGTAAAAAAAAAATATTTATCTCTAAGTGCCAGCACTTATAAGCCATCTTATACTTGACATACTAGGCATTTTGATGGCTGATGTCGTAGTATTGGTAACTCAAATCTATAAGTTTTTCCCTACCAAATACCACTCAACACTCCTATAGAAGTTTTCACTTCAAAAATGACTTATATGGGAAGCTAAAAAAATTGACAATTATAAGCAGAAAGCAATTTGTTCTGTCTATTTTACTAGGAATGCAGTATGATTTGAGTTATTTATATTAATATAAATTTGTTGAAAAAAATTACACATAAAATAAATTATAGATGACTTTATAGACAAATCAACATACAAAATCAAAAATGCAGTATTCGAATTGCTGGGATATTTTGTATAATTGCCTATTTATAACTTGGACTGTAGCATACAAAAACACATTGATAATAAATTATTCATTATATTCTTAAATTCCGCAAAACACTTATCAGTGATGCTATGTATTTTATAATTTGTACCATGATAAAAAAAATAAAATTCGAGACAATAATTTTATAATACGAAAAATTACTTTCTACATTATCTTTTATTTTTTTAAATATCACAAACCTGGACTTTATAATGCAACTCTAAACATCCTGTTTTCTTCAGCATTGATTCTACAGGATCATCGTCGCCTTCAGCAACCTTCTCTATAGGTTTGATCGTCATTTTAAATCGCTATATTACGTACTTAATTTTATAACAACATAACCTCTGACATGAAAACGAAATAATCAGTTGTTTACAATTACGTGTTATACGGAAAAATTGAATGAATAATATTAGTCGCTTTTAATTTGGTCGCATTATTATGCGTTTCTTTATATGCAAAAATTTACTTTAATTACTTATATGTCATACTTCGTGTAGAATATTACAACTATTTTTGAATAGAAAATAAATGATAGTATTGTCAGTGAAATTTTATGATGAATTTTATGTGTGGAAGTTTAAATGTCCAAGAAAAACTAACGTGTTATAGAATATGGTTTTTACTTATATAAAGCTGACACAGAGCACTTGTATGTTAGTATGCCACAGAGTACAAAAGTAAAGTAGAGTAGATAATAAATATATAGTTTTCTTTTATTATGATTTCATTTCAGTTTTCTCATTGATACTTCTCCTCACGTTTGATTTTATTTATAAATTCAAAATTGTAATATATAAATGCTATCATTTACTATATTAGTTTATCCTATTTTATATACCTAAGTGTATTTTACAAACTAAATCTTTTAATAGTTATGTTTATATTATGAAACTGTAGTTTTAGTTATATAAAACAAATTATCAAAGATTATATAATGAAATGATTCACAATATTATAATGTGAATACAACTTTTGTAAACATAGGCTTTCAGTAAATAAATCTGTAGAGTTACTTTGTGAATTTACATATTGAATTTCTATAATATTTTTATAAATTAAATTCCTAATAAAATGAAATTTTATTTCAATGTGTTCTTTTAGAGTGCTATACATTGAAATGAAAATAAATAAATACAATAAATTACGGAACTTTAATGTAGTATTTTATACATTATGTAATAGTATTTGACATTGATATTTTGTATTTTTTCATACTAAAATACTGTTCTAAATAAACCTTCGTACAGAGCAAACAAAATCCCAGAATTATTTACAAACGAATTAAAAAAATCTTTATTTAAATTACATTTATTTATAACAAAAAATACTTAATTACAATCAACAAATTATGCTAGAATTTTGTTCTTGTTCCTGAGGGCAACGTATGCAACTACAATAGACATAACCGTAGCAAGAACTTCTGAATTAACCCAGGGGCCAGAGTAACCTGGAAAAAGAAAAGATGATTGTTACTAAATGGGAACATATAGAATTGTGGATGTAGTTAATTGATACTTAAATAGGATAATTGTTTATTTATAAGGGTTAAATATTCCTTATTATCAAATCTTTGTTCTTTTTTTTAATGTGAAATAGAATCTTCCTCCATAGAATATTTAGCCATAAAGTAGGGACTGCTTCAAGTTGCATTTAATTTCTGGCAGGTGCCCAAAAAATGATATTGATAATTTTTATAGCCTATCAATTGCTAATCAACATTTACTTTATGCACACAACATTTTTATCAAAATAGATCTGCCCATTTTTGAGTTAAAGCTGAAGAAGAATTATTTCTTACTTATTATAAATTCTAAAAATAATTTCGAAAATCTATGTAGCATAGTATTTCTACATCCAAAGTTTCATCAACGAAAAATTCAATGTCAGATTCGAGATGAGTGACAGCTAAAATAGACATCTACCACAAAATTAAAAAAAAACATTAATTGTAGGGGTTCAATTTTATTATTAGCATAAATATGAAATACTTACTGCCAGGATGATGGAGTTGAATAGCGAGTAATGGAGCAACAGTGGCAGTCGGGTCGGAGCGACGAGCGCGGCGGAGTGACGCCCAACCCTCCTCATCCAGGATGTTGATTTCATGAACTCCGGAGCGGGCCTTTGCTGGCTCTTCAGTCCAGGATACCTGATTTTTAAACTCTCATTAATATCAACGGTAGTGTTCTCTGAACATAAACACTAACTTTGATGGTATTTAAACATGTATATGGGGGCTGTACAAGTATTACATAGGAATCTATGTTTTGCTTATTATTGATGACATGTGGGTTGTGAATAGTGATTACATAAAGAACGTTCATTTATTAAAAAAAAATCTTTCAAATTTATGACAATGCTTACATAATCATTGGGAGGGGGTAATTACTATTGCTGGGAAAGGGTAGTAGGGTAAAATATACCAAATTTGACTTATGTAATAAACCCCTATTTATTAATCATCACCTTTCCCTTGATTCATATAAAGTAAGGTTCCCAAACCATGTTTTTTTCTTCTCTTATTCCACTCAATTAGTTATAATCTTAACATACCCAAGTTTTCTACACATATCATTCATCACACAATTTCTTCATTCCTTCTCAAGTTTCCCTATTTCTATATATACATCCACCTTCGTACTTAACATTCTTCCACTTTTTTTACTTTTTTTTACTTTTATTTCTCAATAATATACTTAATGTGTCGAGTACCTATAAAAATAAGAATAGAAAGACAATAGGAAAACAATGAAAAGCTGGCGTAAACAACAGGTAAGTGATCAAGGAGTTAAACTTAACCTTCACTTATGTCACAGGAACTTTTTTTAAACTTCCTACTATATATTTATATTCTTATCCATTCTAGTTATGCCACATATATATATCTTAACATTTGCATCTCTGCTACATGCAAGTTCTTTCATCTGCCTCTTTAATTTCATACAAATCACAATGTTCTTTGGTATATGCTTTTAATGTGGCGTTAGATAATATTTACATCAGAGATCAAATGAAAGTGAACTAGAAAATGATGCAGGATAGCCTAGAACTCACTTTTAAGTGTCATTTAATTATAAAAATATTTAAATTTTGAATATGAAAAATATTCACAACACAATTCTAAGAAAGCAACACTTTCTAATTTTCTGATCATTGCCTTTTGATTTTCTTTTACTCTATGTTTAAAAAAACTAAAACAGTTGAATGGCAATATTTATTCTCCCTACCTTATGGTTCTGAAAGGGTTAATTTATATCCTTAAAAATCCTTCAATAGTAGAATGTTAGGTAAAATTAACAACATTAAACTGTAGATCCTTATTTATTTATTTAATACTTTTTGCACAAATTTATGTACAAAGGCAGACTTAATACCTTAGGCATTTTCTTCCAGTCTACCTTAGGGTGGTGAAGAAAGTCACCTTATGCCTACCATAACTAACCTTGAGCCATGACCAGTTTATGTTCAGTTAATGTCTCTTGTGGTGGTATTCGTGCATTATCTATAGATAACCCGGACAGGCTACAATTAGTTTTAATAATAATAGTGTTCTCATAAATGTCCATTGTTTATGGCTCTATTATGCAGCTGCATCCCACGGAAAGAGCCACATTGCAGCTTCCCAATAACATGGTTCAATAACACAGCTGCATCCCATGGAAACCGCTACCTTGCAGTTTGCATGTAACAGTTGCAACATCGGACCACTGACGCTACATGCCACCTGCGATTATATGGAACTCCACATTGTCATCGTGGGAATCGCCCCCACCACCCGAGGCTCGCTGAAGCTCACCTCATCCGTTGAGTGCACCAAGGAAGGCACTATTGAATCTGACATCGATCAGTAGGCACGCAAATTAGGTTTAGTCTTAATATAAGTTTATTGTAAGCTTTAATTAATAAATATTAAGTTGAATTGGTTTTTGTTACGCCTCTCGGGCGCGCCCCGCATAATTGCTCTATGAAAATTTGTGTGTACTAACAAATTGTTTGAATACACGTTTCCATGAAATAAAAACAAGAAATAGGTGATATTAAATTACCAGTATCCAGTTATATATTAAATTAAAAAGAAAGGGTATAATTGAATCCTCATTAGCTTTTACATAACCTACATTTAGATATATATAACATGAATAATATTTTTACAATTCTACGTTTTATAGAAAGTTAACTGAAACTATATGCAAAATATGTAACACACTTTAATACGAAATATAATTATCAGTTTCCTATATTATCTGTTAATGGATAAAATACATTGTGAATTTGGCTATTTTTTTATTATAAAAGATGATTTTTTTTAAGTTTAACTCAGGATTAATATTGAATCATACGGAATACTATTTAAATATACTCTAACAAAAGTTTCATACTTTTCTTACCTGATACTTATTTTCTCCAACTCGAGCCGCTGTTAATGGTTTTTCATCAACTTCAGCATACAATGCGTAGTTCTCAGGCAGTGGATTGTCGCATTTCAGTGAAAATTCAGTAATATAAGCTATTTGAGTTACAACTGTAGCGTCTAAACTTGTAAATGAGGTAGCTTCGACTTTAGGATTTTGGCAGCTCTCTGCGATTCCTCGACTTATATAGGCAAAAGTAAGTAAAATAACAATTGGTATTTTATTCATCTTAAAGCGTGTTATTAAATATTTGTGACACTATAAATTAAATTCACACACGTATTATAGACGCCAACGAAGCTAATTAGAGAATAGTAAAAAATACTATTACAATTTTACCCTCTCGCAATCCACGTATTTTGATGTTCTGAAACGTGTCTAATTTAGAAAAGTGTGCTTGAAATATTTTTTTAGTTTATTTCATTTGTATAATATATTTTCACCTAGACTTGAAATTAAATATGTAAGTAGGGACGTCAACATTCTATCTATTCCTTACAAAATAGATTTATGCACTGATATTTTATTTTAATTTTTCAGGTGTTAATAATTTTTGGACGATAATTCCGAACGCACTTTCAAAACGTCGGCGGTGACGTGTGCCCAATATGCCAAATCAAACTTTTCAAACATGTTGCTTATAATGTTTTCAGTCATTAATACAAGCTCTTTAAGCTCAAATTGTTTTCATTTCTAATCTTTAAAAAACGAGTGTCCATTTCCATAAAATTTGTTTTACGGCCTTTTGTTAGAACTCTCCGGGGAGCAAACTCCATGCTATTATCAAAACATTTCACTTGTGTACAATAATCGAACTGTATCACATGATAAACTATGACTTCTCTAAGAACTTCCTGCCTTTTCAAATAGTTATTAGCAAAGACAAAAAATAGTAAAATCTGGTTATCAGTATGACTAGAAATGCAGTTTTAGGTGCAATCTTAATAATCATCACTGAGCAATGACTGACTTTTTATACGCTTTTATTAGCTTAGGGTTGTATCTATCTATGTATGTATGTACGTATGTAACGGAATCTTTGAGCATAATTTTCACCAATTTCCAGAAGGCTGATTAATTTGAAACTTTGCATACGTATCAAACACTAATGACAATGCAATGATTTGATAACAGTTTCTCATCGCAGGACTGCCAAGATTAATAAATTCTCTACGATTCCTGCATAGCTTTAGACTTACAGTCGATAAAGAAAACTTTAAAAATTCAAAATCATTAATACTAACCGATAAAGAATGTTGCAATTCTTTTTAATTATGAGTTTATTGAATAAATTATAATACGCAAATCGTACCTCTCTATCACTTATTCCGCGCTCTCGCTTGCATGCTCGACTTAGGCGGAACGCGACAATGGATCATGCTTTTTCGTGAGTTCAGCTTAAAGATAATACACTAATACTAGATGCAGCCGGCGTTCATCGATTTATAAGACGTTATTACTTCAAAAACTTATTGATAAACTGATCTAATAAGTAGAAAATAATTTTTAATTACAAAGTATATTACTGAAGTAGAAGGTAGAACAATCAATGATAATTACATCAAATAAAATTGCAATAAAATTTAAGTTATTAAGAGAATAATTCAATTCAGAGCAAAAAGCGTGGGGTGCTTGACATGTTAAATGTTACAATCAATTTATTGGCAACTATCTATGAGAGGAGAGTTACGAAAATGTAGTAAAATGCACCCCACTCTTTTTACTCTGAATTGAATTATTCTGTTAATAACTTAAATTTTATTATAATTTTATTTTGAGGTAATTAATTATGATCGACCTTCTACTTCTGTAATATAAACTCTTTGTGATTAAAAATGATTATGTACATTTTAGTTCGGTTAAGCTATAAAAGCGTGTTTTTTTAGTTTTTTAAAAGTAGTATTTTTATTATACTGTTATTGAAATCTGTTCAATTATTTTTGAGTCTACTCCATTCCATCTGGCTTAATTCTCTGTAAATAGCACAACAAGCATTACATGGTACCCAACACACTGCACGCAAGTACATAGGCTCTGCACCAGAGATGAATAAAATCTCTGCACGGGATCTTAAGAACCGTAGTTTTGCGCGCAGCAAATTGCATGTATTTTCCATCTCAACTAGCAAAGGTACTAATTACATACATCCAAATTTAATGCTGCCATAAACTCTTCATTTTGTTGACAATTTCTTTAATAGGTTGCCAATAAATAAAACAATGTTTTTTTTCTATATCTAGGAATGTATTATTTTTGTATACCTATACTCAATTGATTTATTACAATTAAATATTCCATAAAATGAATGCGTGTCTATATGTACGCCATATCGGAATCCATACTTCTTTGGAGCAAACTCAGATATGCTATAGAATAATTAACAAACTATATATTAAATGTAAAATGTAAAACTTGTAACCAATTTTAATGAAAATTGTATGTCAAATATTAAATTTAAATGACCAATAGACTATATTTGGCAACATTTATATAATCCGAATTAAATGCCAACTTTTACTCTTATTGTAAGAGAAGTTGAAAACTAAAAAGTTCACCAAATAATAGTTACCTACTTAAGTACAAAGTACGCGACAGGAAAGATCTCTCGTTTTATAACAATAAAGAGTTTCCAATCAAGAAAATATTGTCCCATTTCATTTAATCCAACACGAATTGCATGATTCAAAGTTTTTTTTGTTCTTCCTTGCAAATAAATTATGTCTGTAAGTAAATATAAATATTATATATCCAGTATACTTCAGTGTTATAATAGTGCGAATAGTACTGTTAGGTATTCGAAAATACCCCGAATAGTATTTATTCCAAAATGTTCAGGTTTAAATCCATAGAAGTCATTGAAATTATTCAGGACTATTGAAAAATTTGCGTAGTTTCAATTGAAATGGAATATATGATTTATTAGGTTTTAGTAATTTAATTATAACTTTAAAAGTGAAAGGAATTCTTAAAAATGTTAATTGCTAATACAACTCTTTACCTCGGTACATTAACTTCGTATAGTTTGTGACGATAACAAAAACAACCGAATTTATTCATATATATTATTCAAACATGGAAATTATACATAAAAAAATCGATAAAAATATAAATTCACAACACAGCCGTTAAATAAATATTTTATAATTAAGAAATAAGAATTATTACAAAAATAAATAACCTCAATTTTAATTTTTATATATATGAAATATTTTTTACCAGTGTCGGATTTAGATTAGAATTAACCTTATAGCCACAACCGACATAATACCCTTCCAATTTACATTAAAAACATTTGATTTAAAATTAATAATTTTCTAAAAAAAATGCCATCTCTTTATAGACCCAAATCCGTCACTGATTTTGGCAATACCATTTACTATTAACGCAGGTATTCACTACCTGAAAATATTACTGAAATAGAAATTATTTATAACCTAGCAACACTACTATAAATTTTAATTCTACAGGATATGACATAAGTAATATGTACAACAAATGGCGCTAAATGCGTTAAACAACACCAATGCACAGGTGTAAAAGCAGCTCGCTCATATCATTTACGAAATTACTTCATAATTATCTATACAAAAGTTAAGACGAATATGACAAAATTTTTACAGCAGCTAAATATAACTCTCTGTAAATAAAAACTCTTGAGGACGAACGAAACGATAGCTAGTCTGCATACGTCTCGCTCTAAAAGACAGAGATCGGTATAATTTTTGTATTATTACTTTTTTTTTTAACGCTTATTATTAATTTCGCAATTATTTTGTTTGACACACGCTGTAGTATTTTTTTTTTAATCCAAAAAGCTTTACTTCTGTGAACTTGCAATGTAATGTGCAATGAGTGAGCTGTTATTATTGTCACTGTGTCTATAGTGTCAGAAGTTAAATATGGAATACAATTTATTTAATAACTACCCCATATTAATAACCATCAAAAATATCATAGTTAAGTACTTGATATTTATTAACACTAATAATTTGTTAGAGATAATTTATTTGAGGAAAAAAAACATGTTTTATTATATTTCTCTTGGAATCCCAGTTTTTTGAAGAAATTTATAATGGTACTTGGCGGTTCAGTACTAGGAAAACATAATATTTTTTCTAAATCAATAACACATGTTTATAGAAGTTTTTATTTTCACCGTAATATTACTAGATGTTAAGGGGCTATGTGAACTAAAATGATAACACTCCAAACCTCTAGATACTGTCTCGTTAAGCCTTGAAGTGGTTTAAAAATGTTAATAGATCCAGACAGACTAATGTCCGACGTCAGAAAATTTACTAATTTTAATATATTATATAACATCTACAATGAACACTGAATATTGATGCAATTTGAGCATATAATTTTTTTTTTTTAAATTACAACCTAACAATTAAATTGATTTAATATTCATCAGCCATTATCAGTACTAGGAGACCAGTCCAGCCTGTGAATGGTTTGCAACCAGATCCTTTACCATCCTCCCCAGAGTACTGTTCCCATAAGTAACCAGTCCTTTTGTATTCAGACAGTATGTTACCTGTGAAATGTCATTTCAAAACTCACAAGTTATAGGGGCATTTCTAAAATTCTTCACAACAAGATACAGGGACTGTATTATGTTAGCAACATTTTGGACGTTGCAAGCAAAGAGTATGCTTTGTTTAAAAAACAAAAATTAAGCAGCCACAGGGACTGCCAACAGAAGTGTAAACTCTAAAAACAGTTTTTTTTTTTTATGTTTAAATTAGCTCGGTGACTTAAGAACATGTACATGTTCAATTTCTCAAAAATAAAGTACACTGAAATATTTTTTTTTAAATAAAATTAAATAAATTTAAAATAAGCATTTATTGGCAAATATTTTAGATGTGGCAACACAAAAGTGCGATAATTAAACGGCATGTTACACTCAACATACTGTAGCATGTTGACGGATGACGTTATAATGTTAATAAGGAGAAAGTTTATCCCTAGAATCGCACAAAGCAGCTAAAGAAGGGTTCACTTAAAAAAAAATTAATAAGTAGATATTGCATACGTAATCATTATTCAACCGGCTATCAAATCATCAAAAATAAGCATTGATTGTTATGTAATAAACTGACACATATTAAGGGCGGTTTAACTGTGCCGCTCTGAAGTATAATACAAATGGCTGCACAATGGATTATTATGTATGGACCAAAACAGTATTGCGCATGCGTTATACTTTCTCAGTCACTCCTTTACGTTTGAAGTATGTTCACTTCTCGTTCGCTCTACATATTCCGACAGTTTTCGTTACACTAATGTTTCCTTCGTGAGTATAACTCCAGCGTCGCCGTTTTGCCTCGATTTCAGAACGGCACCGTTAAAATGCAATAAAAAATGTACCTCAGTCGTTAATTTTTTAGTCGATTTAATTCACTATTTATTACCTTTATAACTTCTTAAATATATTAAATATTAATAACTATTCAGAATGCGTAAATAGACATATATAATTTCCTTAGATATACGGGAAAATAGATTATCATTAGCCAATTTAGTTATTAACCCCTTGAGAACTAACCTGGCGTTTACGCCAGCTTTCCATTGTTTTCCTACAGTCTCATTTTTATGGGTACTCGACACATTAAACAACACCACCACCACACACTATAATAATTTTGAAGAAAACAATTATGTCAAAACACCAGTACCATAAATAAGTACTAGGACGGCATAACTACAAGGGAGATACGCGTTCATACTCACGGACGACATTATCACGTAATCTCGTGTGCAGCTCTCTCGCTCGCACCGCGTACGGTCCTTCGACCGTCGCGTAGTGTTTGAGGCCGGAGAGAGCGAGATAGTTGATGTTTATCCAGACCTGCCCGCGCCAATACGGCGGATCGTGTTCCGTATTCCTCTTCATGTACAGAGGTGAGGATTTTGATAGGGACCTGACATAACGAATTTTAGCTAAAGTCCCTTTTTTTCCATGTAACACATTACAAAAAAAATTTGACTGCTCTGAATATTACTTTTTTATTACTCAAAAAAATATGATCAATACTTCTTATATAAGATTGACAGGTGTCATTCTAACCAAACTATATCTTTAAGTATTGTCAATGACTAAAAAATATGGACTTTTGAAGTGTTATCTTTAGAATTATTATTACCTTAGCCCATAAGGAGACCACAGCAGTTCAGGTTTGTCGAGATCTTCAAGGATTTTGCCCAGTTTTGGGCTGTTAGGGTTTTAGAACCTTCAAGAGCATGGGGAATAGGGAAACATAACCTGTGAAGAGTTAGCATAATGTAATTAAATTTAAACCGTAATCTCCTGCAAGGCAACCCAAAAGTAGGTTCTCATATTCAATGGCGACATTTTAAAATAGTTATTCTGGTATATAATGGAATATTTTACCGACGGACATAAATTATGTTAACAATGGAAACAAAAAAACACACATTATCATTATAGATTATATATCCTTATTGATTATAGACTGTACTGTGTAATTTCTTTCGTGGTCAAGTACCAAGGACGCATGAGTAACGAAGGAGTAAAGCTAAATAAATAAAAAGTGACTATTGTATAAGACAAATATTATTACAGTAGTACGACAAAGTGACTGCACTTTTACAAACTAAAAACAGTGCCGATTACCGACAGATCAACAATTTATTACCCAAGTAACAGATATAATCAAACAATCGAGAACGTTCTCGAAATGTTACAATAATCGTAACAATCGATATCTTGTATTTCGTTTCAGGGTTGCCCTAGTGAGGTGATAGTTACTCACCGAAAGCCGACGTGACGAGCCTCGGCTGCGGAGTAACGCTTATCGTCCTGACAACCCTGCCCGGTTGCGAAGGGTCCTTCGAAGGCTGACGGACTAATCGTGCGCCATCCGTATGCAATCCTAACCATAAATCTAACAATTAATTACGCTAACCAATAATAGTTTAAATGGTTTCGAATAATTCTATAGCATCTGTCTAAAATAGTACTAACTTTTACTAGCGACTTCGTTCGCGTTGATTCTACAGTGAAATCTTCAGGTTAAAGAATTGTAAGAGATTTGAAATTTTTAGCAAATTTATATTATAAAGATTACTTTTTTATATTTTACTCCTCGAGCAATAACCTGGCATTTACACCAGCTTTCCATTATTTTCCTATTGTCTCGTTTTTATGGGTACTCGACATATTAATTAAATTAAGGCTTTAAGAATATTTAATTTCGAATATTGATTTCTTAGGACATTTTATGAGACGAGAGAACCTGCATGTCGATGAAATAGTAATGAATATGAATATGGAAGGATGGAAAGCGGAGGAAAGCTAAAGAAAGCGTGGATAGAGTGTATGAGGGAAAATCCTCACTACTATTATAAATGCGAAAGTAACTCTGTCTGTCTTTCGCGCTTTCGCGCCAAAACTACTGAACAGATTTCAATAAAATTTAGTACACAGATAGTGTAGAGCCTGAGAAAGGACACGGGCTACTTTTTAATGCGAAAAAAGGGTTGTAAGGAGTTGAAAGGGGGGGATGAAAAGTTGTAAGGAAGTATCGTCATTTTTAGAACTAGAAGCTTGAAACTTGTTTTTTTGGCTGTTGATTCGATATAAATAAATATGACATTGAAAGTTTGTAAAGGTTTTACCCTCAAAACAACAATTGTAGGGAATAGGGGATGAAAGTTTGTATGGAAATATGTAATATTTATGTGACTGTTTTATAAGTTTGCGACAAGATATAAAATATTAAAGCTATTCTGATGTAACATTTACGATCGGGGGGTGGGGGGGGGGGGGGGTGAAGCACGAAGGGTTAGCGGGGTACGGCGCGTCGTAGGTGGGGAAATATGCCTAAGTGTGCTTACTCGAACGGGCCAATTACTACGTCACACGCATGCGAATACTGATGGCAAAAGCCGGGAACACAAAAAAACACGTTTATAAAAAATGTACTTAAATAATAAAGTATTTATACGTATGTATCTTATTTTTTAAATAATCAGTCCGAATGATTTAAAATGGCTACACAATTCCACACAGACGAAGTCGCGGGCACAGCTAGTACGAAATAAAAATACACTTGCCATAGTCAGCGTAAGTTTGCGTATGGGAAGACCAATGGAGTTCGTTCAGTAAGTCCTCATCTCCCAATTGATCTCTAATCACTTCAAATCTATAAATACATTTCAAATATATTTATCTTTGTTAATTCGTAATCGCAGAGTTTAATTCGTACATATAAATAGACAAACATAAAACCGACAAACTCTAGAATTATGTTACGCGTAAAATAAGAAGTACAGGCATCTCTTTCTATACTTTTTAATGAAATGTGTAAATTAACTCCTCGAGCACTTACCTGGCGCTTACGCCAGCTTTCCATTGTTTTCCTATCGTCTTATTTTTATGGGCACTCGACACATTAAATTTCAGGATCGTAATTAGTAAGACTAACTATTACTATAAGTCAATAAAAATTGTGAAAAATGGTTTATTTTATTTAAAAAAAAACCTCTTCGTTTCAACTGCGTCGCTATACGCAAGTTTGAATAAATATTTAATATATAAGCAATCATCTTTAAAAAAAAATCTGAATATTTTATTTATGTTTTAGTGCCATTTTTATAACCTTTCATAAACTATCCTTATAGATGCGTATTATTTTTATTTATTTTTTATAGTTTTATGGAAGGCTTACACAGTCAAATGTTGAATATAGGCAAAATAAAAAATTTAAGTAATTACAGTTGCTAATTATAAGCCTCCACTGTTCTGAAATTATGTGAAAAATTTCGATATTTCACACCTGCCCCAAACGTCCCCTGACGGCACATTTTTTTACGGTATAAAGTCGTTCACAGCAAAAACCAAATATAATTAAAATTAAGTCATAAGCAAGTATTCATGGTAAAGTTAAAGAATTACTACAACCTTAAAACAGTGGTCGGTCAAAAATAAGTTGATATTTCAACTGTTGCTATATATTGTGTGATTGTTAACTTACGGCCGATTTTTTGATCCGTAGTCAAAGTTACTATATCCATTTGTCAATTTTACTATTACTAATACACAAACCAATGGTTATAATCGCGATGCGATTTTCGATGACAAAATCTACTATGGTTAAATTAAGCAATAGTTATTTATGTTGCCAGTAAAATTCACTGTATAATAGAATACTTTTAGTTCCGGTAACTTTTTTTTTTGTATGATAATTCCGAGTAAAATGTTTCAGGGTAAAATTCGAGTCGTTAAATAAACATTACAAGAAACAAAGGGGCCGAGCTACTCTCGCACATCTGTGTCCATTATTATTTCTTGTGATCGTTCTGTAATGATATTTATGTTTTTTTTTTTTATTTCGTCTTGTCTTAAATATTATTTTGATATTATAATTTAATTCTTGATTTTAATATATTTTACAAGGCAATGAAATATTTGTACCAACTTGATATACTATATATAATGGAATACTGAATTCTTATAAAAACAAAATTATTTTAAATAATTAATATATCAAATTATTTTAAATAAATTAATATAATGAAACTTCAAATCATCTTCTTCAAATGTTACACAAAAGCAATGAAACAGCTGTTCGCACTAGAGTTCACCATCCGCCATCTTGCTCACCCGACTAAACTGTATAGTTACATTTTTCCACAATTAGTCACATTTTTGACAATTGGTTAGCTTAACTATGTTTATATAAACGCATCAGGGGGTATTATTTTAACCATTTGGTACAAATGTGACCGTTTCTCGAGTTGACTACGGATCAAAAAATCGGGCCTTAGTGACATAACTTAAGTTATAACTTAGCTATCACCGCTTCAATCATACTAACTTGCTTGATTCCCGTTGGAGAGTGTTGGCTATGGTGGCCATAGAGTCAGCGGCTGCGTACATCCAGCACCTGAGGTCCACGTGCCTCTCAATATCAGACGGATGTGATGCCCTTGCACCAGGAGAACATAACACTTCAGAAGATTCTATACTATCTTTATATCAATAATCCTAAGTATTTGATGTGTATTGTTCACAAACCGTTTCATTTCACTTTAAAACGTGTTGGAACGTTGTAGAATCATGACTTATTATTTCAGTTATACCAAAAATATTACACTTTAGAATCAGTTATAATTGCAAATAATCTATACTAATAAATATAATTGAAGAGTCTGTTTGTAATGTCAAAAATATTATTTTTTTACTAAATAGATATGTATATACGATATCTATACCAAAAATACAAATTTTAAAATTTTTGCCTGTCTGTCTGCTTGTTCCGGGTAGTCTCCGGAACGGCTGGACGAATTTTGACGGGACTTTTTTTGTAGATAGCAGAAGTTACTCCGGGTTACTTATGGTACTTTTAACATACGAAAATAATTAGGGTTCCGGGTAAAAATAATAAAACTCATAAAAAAATTAATAAAATCGGATTCAAAGCACAGTTTTACGAGCAAATGCTTAAATTTATGAGAAATATTTTTACTTTACCTTAGTACTAAAAAATATTAGGGTTCCGTATAAAAAAAATCAAAACGCAGTGGAGAACGTATGAAACGCGGGCGTAGCCGCGGGCACTCAGTTAGTAGTTAATATATATGTTTATTATTGAATTATTTTTCAATGAGAAAAGATTTCGTATCTAATTACGAAATAAAATCACTAAAATGACCAGGCCCGTTAGCAAATTGTAGGGGGGATATATATATATAAAAAATATATTTATCATTGTCAACTTATGAAACCCTGGTATGATAATTATATAGTCGTTTATTTCCAGGTCTTAAGTTATTATTACCTAGGATAATCATCAAGGCCAGAAGTTAAAGTCTTTGGGTTTAGTTGCAAGCCGTCATCTTCCCTTCCCCGCCAGCGGTATGAGGTAGGCTCTTCCCCTTTTTGGGTTGTTTGGAACCATTGATACCATGCCTGGGGGAAAACAGCAAATAAAAAAATATTTATAAGGAAAAGGCAAAGGTATCCAGTCCATGCAGCCAAGTTTGACGTCAGGAGCACGTTTGATGGAACTGTATGTCAGCGCTTTGTTAGAATTCTTCAAAGAATCCTTGTCATATCTTAGAATTCACGTTCCGTGTCGTTTGTGTCAACACATTGCACTTATGGTCAATAACTAAACCTTATCAAATCAAACGACATCAAAATTACATAATATAGAGCCAAATACTGCAAAAATGACTACTAGATGCCAAACTAAGAGTCATTACAAAGTCCATATTTTAATTACGTTCGTGAATATAAAGAGATCCAATAAAGAAAATAAAAATACCTATAGATCTTAAGATCAAAATTGATCTTTAGATGAATGATGGATGCCTGTACTTATATAATTATGGTGGTGTTTAGACTTGATATAGAAATACTGAAAATAATGACACGGGGCGGAGATTTTGAAATCGCACAACCACTCTATTGGAAAGAAAGCTACAAAAATAGGCCGCCATGTTGTATGAAAAGTTTACCAAATATCAAACTTGGCTGCATGGTCTAGTACCTTTGCCTTTAAATTAACCCTATAAAGGAATAAATGGAACCAAAACTATGTTCTACTGAAACGGGATGTGCTTGGCGCGATTTTGGTCTTTATTTTAATTCATTATTTTGCAGTATTTGACTCTATATTAAGTAATTTTGGTGACATTTTACGTGACATGGTGTAATTACGATACACAAGTGTATCGAAGTGAAAATAATGACGGGGGGGCGTGAATTCTCTAATCTCCCAGTCATTCCTGTTGTGGTCGTAATAGTAGGTCACCATTTTGTTACCGCCATTTATTTATTGATAGTGTTCCTAACGTTTGACTTGGCTGCATGGTCTATTATTACCTTTGCCTTTTGCTTAAAAGGTAAAATATATGGAATCAAAAAAAAGGTCTACTGAAAAGTTCACACATATGATGGAAAATATTGAGTACAAAGGTAAACAGGTACCAGGAAAACATAACATACCTGGAGCCTACTGTACATGCGGTCCAACGTAGCTCTGAAAGGCGCGTGCGGTATAAACAACCCTGGCCAAGTCTTGACGAACCTCGCTAAAGTTATCAACAACATAGGCGGGTTCGCGGCTGCGTTACTCTGTACGACGAACTCTTTAGGAACTCTTGCTACAGCCTCCGCTCCTGGTACGACAATCACACCGGTTTTTAAACCAAATCGCGATGTTAATACATGTTTGTAATGTGTGACGTCTACTACGCTATCACTTTTAATAGAATAAAATTAAAACGTATATTTTAAATGTAAGACTTTTTCCATCACCTCAAATTTGTTCGTCCATCTATCGCATGTCGCATTACAGCCGGCCGTGGAGTAAGGGAAAAGTTAAAGGCGCTCGACAGCCCACGACAATATGGCGGAGCCCATGGCTCACATAACCTAATCGTGTACCATTTATATTATCACTCATTCGTGCAAGTGCTCCACAGTATTTGTGTTTTGAAATATTTTATGGAAAAGTTTCACTTGCATCTTGGTTTCATAAAACCACACAATGTTTTTTAATTAGAATTAAATTTTGTTTTCTGGGTCCACGTTATTTATGATCTATTTTGTTGATGTTACAACAAAAAAAATAATCAATCAACATTCTTTTTATAATCTCAGCAAAACCATACCGTTACATACATACATTGACACCCGCGAATATTTTTTTTAAAGTGACGGCAATTAATAGAATGTGTCTAAATAACACAAAGTAAAACACTGTGTGGCCTGGTGAAGCCATGATAAAATTGTAACCTTTCTAGAAAACAAGTAATTGATTGATTACTTATTTTACATAACATAACATAGGCTCACGCCTGTTATCCCCGAAGGGTTAGGCAGAGGTGAAATAGCGATCTACACTACCCATATTTCGCCGAGCTTAGTTCCGTACCAGATGTAACAGGGGGAGAGCCTGTCGCAATATCGAACATAAATTCCAGACTCCAGGATGACACTGAGTAGAAAAACCCAGTATCACATGAACCGACCGGGGGATCGAACCCGAGACCTCAAAACGACAGTCGTACTGTAATACAACTGCGCCATCGAGACAGTCAGTTATTGTAGTTACCATAAAATATTTCAAACACAGACAAATACCGCGAAGCACTTGAACGAATGAGTGAGCGACCTATGGGCGCCGCCATATTGGCCTTGGCTGTTCTGACGAGTGTCTTTCACTTTACCCCACTGCGCGACTGGCTGTAATGCGACATGCGATAGATAGACGAAAAAATTTAAGGCGATAGAAAAAAAAAGTTTAACTTTAAAACTGTCGAGATTTTGTTCCGCCATCATCTCATAGATCTAACAACACCGGTATTTGATACTGAATTGCGATCTTAACATTCTATAACATATTTTTAACTAACCGTGTGACCGAGGCTGCGCCCACATTTCATATAACTGCGTTTTAATTTTTTTATACGGAACCCTAATTATATTCGTAAGGTTTTTTTGGTTCTAAGATAATGATAATTCAAGCACATGTCCGTAAAACTGTGCATTGAATCGGATTTTATTCTAATTTTTATGAGTTTTAATTTTTTTACGTGCAACCCTATTTTGGAAAATTAAAAGTACCTTAAGTTACACGGAGTAACTTCAGCTATCTACAAAAAAAAGACCCGCCCAAATACGCCCAGCCGTTCCGGGGATTAGCCGGAGCAAACAGACAGACAGACAGATAAAAAATTATATAAAAAAATATTTCGATATTGATATCTATTTAACAACAAAGAATATTTTAACATTACAAACAGACACTTCAATTTTATTTATTAGTATAGATGGGCAGATAACACGATTTTTGGTTAACCCTTAAATTTATTAGTTATGTAGCTACATTTTTATTTCAAAAACTACTTCCACTTCCACATTTGCAGTTTTTAAATTTACCAAATCTATTTTAACCCCTTGAGCACTTACCTGGCGTTTACGCCAGCTTTCCATTGTTTTCCTATTGTCTTATTTTTATGGGTACTCGATACATTAAAGTTTTCGAGCGCGACTAAAAACCTTGGCAGTTTTGTTTTTTTGTGACAATTTTTATTTTTAGCGCGCTATTTATTTAGGTAAATAAAGGTAGATAATAAGTTAATTCCAGCCGTTAATACGATAATTTAATTTTAAAAAGTAAAAAATACATATATTCACATAAACCACTCCCATTTTCCGGTTTATTAAACTCCTCAAATTATAAATAGCTGCACAGTTAAGGGTAATATAGTCAAATTACAGTGTTATAGGTGTGGTGCCTGAAAAGAAAGAGAACTCTATAAAGTTATGTTTACCCAGTATCTGCTCTCGTGGTATCCAACCCTCGACGTTAATGAGGTCCAACCAGTGCGCCGCTATGTCCATCTGGATAGCTGGTGACCATCTCCCTATCAACAAACCGTGGAAACCCTCGTCCCAGAGGAAACCTCGAGGGAAGAACGACCTGGAGATAGAAATCAACCAGGTTGAAATATATTGTGTCATCAAAAACAGACCATAAATAGAATTTATCAACTGCGAGCAAAATTTAAAATATAATCAAATATCAGAAATTTATATGCATTTTCATGCAAAAAGAGAGAGAGAGAGTGGGAGTATTATAATTCAATATGACGTCATAGTAACGTATTTTGTACAAATTCGAAACTAATGTTCTCTTCACGGGAAAGGGATAGAGCATCCCCTCTCGATTCCCTCCAGAAACTTGTAACGTTTATATCTCAAACCGTTATATGTACAGTAATACCCCGCTTTACGCGAGGGATACGTTCCGAAAAAAATCGCGTTAACTGAAATTCGCGTATATCGAGGTTTATGATTAAACATACGTCAAAATTTAATACAAAAAAATACAAATCATTTTAATCAATCACTTTAATTCTAAGAACACTTTATGCAATATATACTCTTATTTTTTACGGAAAAATACATCTATTGTCTTTACATTATGTTTATACGCGTAATGCGAGGCATTTGAGCGCGAAATTTGACATTCGCGTTATAGTGAAACCGGGCGTAACGGGGTCGCGCTAAGCGGGGTATTACTGTATATATATATATATATATATGTATGTATATATATGTATATATATGTATATATATATATATATATATATATATATATATATATATATATATATATATATATATATATATATATATTTACTACCCTTAGAGAGTAAATAATTGTGACACTCCATAATGGTAAGAAAGAGATAAACAAGTAGTTTCTGACAAGTTATCGAACTATATGAGGACATTGAGGGTTCTAGACCGTTTTGGAACCGTTTTGTTTCGCTAAGTAAGGTAGCCGTGGGTCGACACAGTCAGTTCAATTTGAAGGTCATTCAGTGTCATCTGGTAGCGAGATACGGCAACGGGGATGTTAGAGTTTGTTGTAATTTATATATAGAGGCCAGTACTAGTTTACTTAGTTTAAAAAAAAATGATATTTATTATATTTGTAAAGAAAAGACCAGATCGAGTTTCCTGCCTGCGCTCTTCTCGACTGGGTTGTTTTCCGAACCGGTGCCTTCTTATGCCCTAAGTTGAATAAAGATTTTTTTGATTTTGTTTTGATTTGACTTATTAAGTTTATTATACTGGTAACATTCCTTTACTTTTGTATCTGTAAAAGTATCACTCGCAATCGTTGCGCGCACAACACTCTGGGCGTCGAGTGGAAACCAGCGCTGGTGGCTTCACCTCCCTTCAGCATATATGCTGACTCGACACCTTTTTGTAACACTTACACACACACACACACACACGCGCGCACGCACACTCACACGCACACACGCGCACGCGCACTCGCACGCACACGCACACACACTTATATTATCTTTGTTTCTCTGTTTTTTTTTTTTTTGTGATATCCTTTGTCCTGTTATTGATTGTATATTATGTGTGTAACAAATAAATATATTTTCTTTCTTTCAAATAATTTTAAAACAAGTCATGTTTGGTACAAACTGCCGTAAATCACTTGTCTACTTTTCTGCTAAAATTAAAACGCACGTCTTCAATACGATAATCTCACCTGCTGGGGACTGCAGTGTACAGCGGAGCTCTCCAGTACGGTACTGATTCCTTAGTGTACTGTGACTGGACTCGGCCCGCCCCATAGAAATATCCTATCCCACCCAACATGTTGGACATTGCCGCTTTGGCTATCTCCACATCCTCTTGTTTATATCTATTAGATAAAAAAAAACTCTATAATACCTTACTAATTACTTAACCGAGTTATAAAATGAATCTAAATGAAACATTTGAATCTACAAGAAAATATTGACAAAAGTGCAGATTTTTGAAAAAATATTCATTTGTCAATTTATCAAAACCTAATTTCATTACTCAGGTCATTTTAATTGTGAGAATAAACTTTTTATTATTAAAAAAAAAAACATTAAATTAAAAAGATAAAAAAAAGAAAACAAAATTATAATATTAATCGGTACATAGCTGTGTGCCCGCGGCTGCGGCCGCGTTTCATATATTCTTCACTGCGTTTTAATTTTTTCAAGCAGAACCCTAATTATTTTCGAAAATTAAAAGTAGCCTAAGTTACCCGGAGTAACTTCAGCTAATTACCAAAAAAAGCCCCATCAAAATTGGTCCAGCCGTTCCGGAGACAGACATACAAAAATTTGTAAAATTGTATCGTATAAACATTAATATGCCGATTACCCATAAAATTGAGAAAATAGGAAAACAATTGAAAGCTGGCGTAAACGCCAGGTTAGTGCCCGAAGGGTTAATATCTATTTAGTGAAAAAAAAATCATTTTAACATTACAAACGGACACTTCAATTTTATTTATGAATTCTAAAAAGCTCACCCTCTCTCTTTCAATTTAAATTTATCCTCAAAATCAGAGTCGAAATATCTCTTCTTCTCTTCTAAGACCCTGGTATATTCATCCCCTTTCAAGGGTGGCGTAGGCAGGTCTCCTGTCGTGTAGACGACATCCAGGACGAACGGTGCCTCTACCAGCATTTGTATCGGAATGAAGTTGACTTCTTTATCCTGGGAAATTGTTTTCCACTTCTAAGATTTCCCAGGTGAGACATACTGACCACAATAGATCGACTAACAAAGAATCGACAAGTATTTTTTAAAGTGAAAACTTCAAGTTTCGTGTTACCAATGCTATGACGTCAGCCTTCAACATGCTAAAGTACGTCAATTATAAGATGGCATTTAACCCCTTGAGCACCTTCCCGGCGTTTACGCCAGCTTTCCATTGTTTTCCTATTGTTTCATTTTCATGGGTACTCGACACATTAAGTGGAGCGCTCAGAAGTAAATATTATCATAAAAATTATACTTACACAAACTAACGTACGTTCTAATTTTTACTATTAGTTTTAGGATTCATTGTATATCTTCTTATATACGATTTTTTTTTTACACCTAGCTCTATTATCGGAAGTTGTGTCTACGCCAAAAGGGGGCAATTTAAATAAAGTCATTGTAAATCTAGCCTATTATAAAACTAAAAACTTGTACCCAGTTTTGTGGGCTAATGAATTAAAAAAAAATAGGTAGCAATGGTGACTGCCGATAAAAGTGAAAACTTTGAGAAAGACTGTTTTTTTTTTTTTGTTGTTTGGACAACCAATGAAATAATTTTAGTAGTAATCGTTTCGACTCGAACATTTTTTTCGGGCGTTTAGGGGAAAATATTTTATATGTGGCAACACAAATTACTTAGGAATCTGACATTATACTAAACAATCCTTTCTATCAGAGATAAATTATAAAACGTTCCATGTCGTTGACAGCTGGTTGACAGCTAATGTCACATTCCATTATAATACAATAATACTATAAACATACGATAAACTATGCAATTATAATTTACTAGCTGGTGCCCGCGGCTCCGCCAGCGTTTCACATGTTCTGTGCATATCGCGTTTTATTTATAGCTAATTTAAAAAAAACAAATGAATGAATAAAAGTAAGCGTATTTTGTTTTTATTAGCGGAAAAAATGTACAAAAGAGTGAATCGAAAAAAAAAAATGAGAGGGGATCGGTGGAATCCAAAAAATACCTGTCTACTATTAATACTGCGTTGAAAGGTATTAGTCCTATCCCGATAAGTTCAGTAGTTTTGAAGTGATGGTCCGTCAAAGTAATAATAAACAAACAAATTGAGAAAACATGGCAAAGGGCTCATAGAATTTGAAAAATATATAGCCTATAACCATCTGCGATTAATTCCGCGTCGAATGGTTGTGGTTTCACGCTGATCGGTCCAGTAGTTTTCGAGTTTACCTCGGACAAAAAAACAAACTTTGCTTATTTATATATAGATTTGAGTTTTATTACTTAAACGCCATCTTATAAATACTGTCGAATGTTGACGGCTGACGTCATAGCAGTATAAGTTTTTCCCCTCAACTCGAAATGCACAACGGCGCTAAAATTCACTTGAAAAAAAATTAGTGAAGATTGAATAAACTAACTTCATTATTGAGCTCGTCATCTTCACCGAGTACGGCGAGGCGTCCGTGTGCGGAATGTTTTTCAACTTTCAACAGTGAGTAGAATTTCTCCTTCAAGAGATGAATTCCTGGTGCATGCGCTTCGGAGTACGACGTATGGAGTAACTTTCCTTGAACATTTTTCGATTTAAATGACCATAGTCCCATTTAATCATCAAAAAAAAAAGGCAAAGTTAGTATACCATGCAGCCAAGTATGACGTTACGAACACTTTTCATATAACGTTTTAACAAAATGGCGGTCCTTTGTTGAAGCTTTTGGCAATTGGAGTTAATGGGAAGTATCAGAATTCACGCTCCACTACACTTTGAATACACTTCACTTGTGTCTTAATGATAACGTAATAACACAGACTATGTCGTATGCAATTGTCACCAAAATAGAGCCAGTTATTTATAAAAAACTATGACTACTACATAACAGAGCAGAAACGGGCTAAGATTTATAAACGAACATGGAAAAATATTACGTTTTCCTTTAGATATATCTCAATCTCTCAGAATTTTTATATACCATATACAATGTTTTTGTCATTATACATATTTTATTGAAATAAATATTAATTAATTCCAACAAATAAATACAGTATGTCTGTTGTTTTCGTATAAACTAAACACCAGACAAGCCATTGTATTCTGTATGATTAAGTATTGTGTGTTTAAATGTCTGTTCAATGTTTTGTATATTCAGTTTGTTTTAGTGTTATATTTGTAAGTATTTTTGGACCACAATCTCACTTGATATTAAGTGATGATGTGGTCTAAGATAATAAACACACTAATCTTAGGGGAGCTAGCTCATAAGTAATGCTGGCAAAGCATACCTATATGTTGCTTGGCGACAGGTTTTCAAACCTTAGTATGGTAGGTATCCAGGAGAGCTTTATTAGACAACCCCCTACCACCATGCTATGGTTTCCTCACGATGTTTTCCGTCACCGAAAGTTCAGACTTATTATTGAGTTGCATAGATAGTTTTTTTTTTTGTTGTTAATTTTTATTTACGCGCTGCAAGTTTTTTTTTTTTGTTAGAATTGTTTTATTTGGACTAGCCATGTGCCCGCGGCTCCACCCGTGTAAAACCGTCCGTTGATTCGTATTTTGTTCACAGTTTCAAGAGTTGTAATTTTTTTACAATGGAACAAATAAATAAAAGTAGTCATAGTCACGTGAAGTAACTTCGGGTATCTGTCGAAAAAATCGCGCCATAATCATAACCGTAACAAACAGACAAAAATTGTATCTTTTTTATAGGTGCCTTATATAAAAAGTTAGACACTTTTGTTAACTTTATCTTTTAGTATAAGTTCTGTAAGAAGATTTAATTGGCTGTAAAATAATTAAAAAGTTAAGACGATCTGACATACATACCCTTTTGTGGGACTAGATTGACCCTGAAATTGTGCAATTGTGGCGTATGGCCCAGCATCGAACCGCCTTCCATCCAGAGCCGGGAATGCGGCGCCACCGGACCCAGGGATTCGTCCAGAGCACCATACCAGATCAACATGAATGGTGCTTTAATTGCCTCCTGAAGAAATCACACCAAAAAAAAAACTGTATGAAACCACGATGCAAGTGAAACTTTTAAGTAAACAGGTTAATATGTACTTAGGGGGCGACGCGGTGCTTGCGAAAGCCATCCCGTGTCGCCCCCGTCCCAAATGCAGCGGACGGCCCCGGGGGGTTTTAGTGGGTATTTCCGGGCGCTTCACGCCCGGGCGAGTCCCACACTGGCACGGAGTTCGTCCCTCCGTGCCCCCTTACCTATTGCATTGGGGGACTTTGGTCTCACTAATGCAATAGGTAAGGGTAGTGCGTAAATGCATTTCCCCACGACAAAAAAAAAAAAAGATTAATATGTACTTATTTTAGTTACGGTAAAATATTTAAAAACACACATAAACACCGTAGAACACTTGCACGAATGAGTGATAATTTAAATGCAACAGGGTTAGCTGATGCAAGCCATGGGCTCCGCCATATTGGCCTTGGCTGCTCTACCGAGCGCCTTTCACTTTACCCCTACTCCGCGGCCGGCTGTAATGCGACATGCGATAGATGAACGAAAAAATTTGAGACCATGAAAATGTTTCAAACAGCGTGTGTACAAGGTACATGTATAAGAAGTCAAACTAAGTACTTTGACAATCTCTAGTTTCAATCTATAAAACAAATGATTAATAAAGGATAGATATGACGAGACTTAGGAAGTGATAAAAAAATTGTATTACCTTCCTGCGTTCCCTACCTAGCCAAACATGATAAAATTCAATAAAACAACTTAAGATACTCTTCACAATATAGAGATCATGGTAGATTTAGGCTTAGGCATATGAAAGTCAAGCATACCTTAGAGGTAACGTTAATCCTGACTGTCCAATGACCGCCGTGCTCCCCGCCAGGAGTCTTCACGAAGGAAGTTATTATATCATGAGGCGGGTCAGATATGAACTGTTCACCAAATGTGAAGCCGTCATGTTTCAACCAGCTGTATGTAGGCAAGTTGTCGTTTTGATCGCACCAGTGCCTTGAGAAAAACAATAGTTTTTCTTTTTTATTTGTGTGTACTGTGATGATTCGTTGTAAACGATGTCTTATGCAAGTTTTTTATTATAATAACACTAATATCATAGATACTTCTACTGAAACATAGTCTATTATTCTTTCGTTTAATAGGTATGCTAGTGTCCGACCGAAGGTTTGCTTTCGGCAAAAGTTTCAGTTTCGGCCAAAGAACTGCCGAAACTTTATTGTCACGCATCGTTCGGATGAGTTTGTGACTCGTGTATTAGTTGCCATGTTTTATTGCTCAAGTGATTCTCAATGAAATTGAAGTTATTTAGAAAATAATATTGTACCAAAAAAATAATGAATCAGACCCATATAACGCACTAAAAGTTTTAGGAAATGGTCACTTATATTAATAAAACCAAAAACTAATTATGACAATTGAAAGTGGATGCAGTTTTTGGTTACTTCTAGCCAGTTGAAGGATGACTGGAGGGAAAGTCGTGGTACACGTTGAAAGTTATTTATTAACTGATTCTTATATGATTAATTAATTGATTCTTTGATTATGATTAATTCTGAGGACATATAGTGAAACTTAAATTCTAAAAGATCCCTCGTTAGTCGTAGGGCTTACAAAGATTACGGTGGTCAATCAGAAACATGCAGAGTGCGAGCGAGACGGGGCACACGGACTTCTCTCATACGAGGTATTAAATATATGTAACCCGTGCGCCCGCGGCTCGCGCTAGTGTGCCGTTGGATATTGATGAGGTCTCCACAAGTTTATAGACGAACTATTTGCTATTTTAAGTATACGGTCTATGTTACCATGGACTTAATATTACGTAAATATTTTCGTAATACGATTTACTACCATATTAAGTGCAGTTTGCACCTCAGCAGATCGTCTTAAATTGACATGACATTTACATTATTGGCAATAACAATTGATATATGATTTCTGGCATATGGTCGCCGAGGCTTCGACGACGACTTTTCCAACATTTGTGACTGTATATCGGCAATAACGCGGCGAATTAGAGGAGAGGAGAGGCTTTACTTGCACATAACAAAAACAAATTTAAACACAGAAAATTACATATTTATTATAAGACTAGCTGTGAGCTCGTGGCTGCGCTCGCGTTTCTTATATCTTCAGTGCGTAATATACTTTTTATCATTTTTATACTGTACCCATTTTTTTTTTTTTGGTACTAATTCAAACCTTGATCAAAGATATTTCTCACTAATTCAATCATCTGCACGTAAATTGCATTGTATCGGATTTTATTTAATTCTTTATGAGTTTTAATTTTTTACGCAGAAACCTAATCTTTTGCGACAATCGAAAGTACCGGAGTAACCTCAGCAATTTACCAAAAAATACCCCTTCAAATTGGTCCTGACGTTCCGGACATTTCTCGGAACAAACAAACAAACAGACAAAAATTTTAAAAATTGTATTTTTAGTACTGGTATCGTATTCATATGTATTTAGTCAAAAATTGTAATTTTGACATTACAAACAGACACTTCAATTTTATTTATTATGTCCTATGCCCAGCAGTGGACGTTTTTCGGTCGAATGGATGGATAGATAGATTTTTAGAATAACGTGAAAATAAAATGTTGCTTTAAAATTTGTTATATTTCTATTCCTTTCTCGTAAGTATTATTTATTATAGCGGTACATAATTCTATTGCCATTTGCCACGGTCATATTTGACGGCCTGAAAGAATACTGACCTTTTATACACACTTGAGAAATGTTACTATTAACACAATAGTATGGAACAATGCGTCGATGATCGTAAGTCCACTATTTATTGATCATGTCATTATGCACACACTCCATTATTACGGTTTTATAAAAATGAATCTAGATAAACGCTTTGTAATGTAATTTTTTAAGTTTTCGCGTTCCATATTTAAAATCAGTTAATTTTAACGGGTTTTTACGCGTTACCTTTGGTTTTCTCTTCCTATCCCGACGTAAAGAATCGCCAAACAACGAAGTCAGCGTTAGCAGAACATCTGCTCAACTCCAATACCAACCATTGGATCGAATTCCACCGGCCGAAAGTTTTATCCACTGATCGCCAATACTATCGTAGAATGGCTCGCGAAGCGATTGAAATTAAAAAAACATCCAAATTTCAATCGCGAGGATGGGTATAGGCTTTCCTCAGCGTGGAATCCGGTGCTAGAAAATCTAAAGGTTCGTAATTTATCGTCACAGGCATCGTCGATGGATACTGTTAGTGTTGTGTGTTGTGACTATAATAAATATAAAGACCAAACGGGGGTAGTTCATCAAAATACCCCTCAACGCAGCAGGCGACGCCGCGCACCGCCAGTCAGCCCGTGACCACGGTTGGTGAAACCCAGCCGAAACGTCGGGATAGGAAGAAAAAAGCAAAGGTAACGCGTGAAAACCCGTTAAAATTAACTGATTTTAGATAAACGCTATTCATAAATTATATAAATACATATAAGTGTGTAAATAGATGTTACTATATAGTATAAACTACTATAATACCAAATTTTATCGAAATCGGTTCAGCAGTTTTTGCGGTATTGGCGAATAAATTTATATACAGACAGACAAAAATATTTAAAACTATCGACATGTGTTCCTTAGTCGATTCTGAAGCACAGCATAGTATTTTTTTCTTAAATATCTTCAATGTACAGATTTCGTCTCCTTAGCCTTTTTTATTATAAGTAAAGATTTTGCAGTGAAGAATATATTAAACGCGGGCGGAACCGCAGGCATGCAGTTAGTCACAGCTAAACACCCCTGTTACGTAATTTAACATAACTGTAACTGTTGAGTGTTGTTCATTCATAAGAGTTACTTATCAATATTTGTGTAAATAATATACAGTAATACCCCGCTTTACGCGAGGGATACGTTCCGAAGAAAATCGCGTTAACTGAAATTCGCGTATATCGAGGTTTATGATTAAACATACGTCAAAATTTAATACAAAAAATACAGATAATTTTAATCAATCACTTTAATTCTAAGAACACTTTATGCAATACATACTCTTATTTTTTACGGAAAAATACATCTATTGTCTTTACATTATGTTTATATCCACTCTTTCGCGTAATTCGAGGCATTTGAGCGCGAAATTTGACATTCGCGTTATAGTGAAACCGCGCGTAACGGGGTCGCGCTAAGCGGGGTATTATTGTACTACATTTCGGAATAAATTACACAATTGTACAAGTCTTAAAAAGGTTCGGTTTCGGTCGAAACTGAGACCCAGGCCGAAGGTTCGATTTCGGTTACAGCTGAAAATTCAGTTTCGGTCGGACGCTAAAGTATGCTTTTCTCTTCTTCTTTTTATACTGTTTTGAATCAGACCACAATTTCAAATGATTTTAAGTGATAATATCTTGAGAATCTTGTGAGCTGTAGTCTTGTGGTAATAACCACACTTTAGTTTCTGTATGATGTTTTACTACACTAATAGTAAACTAGAGTAATAACCCTATTAGATGGGAAAATGGGGAAAAGGGTAGGGAGATGATGATGATGAACCCCATTAGATTCGAATTTACATCCACCACGAAAGGAAGAACTGTAATTTTTTTTTTTTTTTTTTTTTTCAATTACAGAATAAGAAAGATTTTGGCTGTACTTTTTTGTCAAATTTGTTTGAAGGATATCTCAACACAATGGTAAACTAAATGCAATTAAATGAAAATAGATGAACACATAAATATATATACTATATTTACTATCCAGTCATTCATTGTCCCAGGGAGGAAACAGGAGAATATGTTTGTATGCAATAAAGGTCTCCCGCATTTCCTATTGACAGGTGTTCTCTGTCTACGATATGTACTGATGTACAAGCCTCTTCTCTGACAGCTGCCCAAGACTGTTCTTAAAACCAACCGAAGAGGCTCCTGTACCCTACCATTATTGTCCTTCCCTTTGCTACCGTTTTTCCATCTCAAACAACCTGGTAAAACTTTCAAAAGCCCTCATATCAACAGCATTTAAGTCAGTTACAAAAAACAAGCACAAAACATTGCCTGAAGTCCTTATTCTACTTTGAACATAAATGGAATAAAATAAATAAATTACCTGATACCCTTGTGTGAGGCAGCTGCTAGTTCATACCACATGAGTCCAAATACAGGAGACCGTGGATCTCTGCTCTTCATACCCATGTATACTCCAGGTCTGTATGTACCCCAATATCTGTCCCTAGCTGATAGACCTGACTCTTGGACCACCTGTTTTCATAGTGAAGTACTCTTTAATACTTAATTTACTAGAACAAATAGAAATTTTTCTAAATTCTTTTTAAATGTTTGATTTTTTAAAAGTTATTCAACTAGATATGTTAGTTTGAGTAAATACTAGAAGATATGCTATCAGTAGGTTTACTCTAGAATTTTTGAAGAAGCACAATTCTCTTGTATATCATTTTTCTGAATCTCTTAACATTTCATCTGTGTAATTTATCTAGGCAACACTGATTTTTTCATTTTATACATATGTTTAATTAGGATATATTATATACATGTATTAGCTGAAGAGGATGAGGAAGAAGATGTCGGAGAAGGGGGGGAAGAGGAAGACTGAAGAAAAGATGAATGGACTTTGTGAAAGATAGTATGGTATTGTAGGTATGATCTCAAATAGAGATGAATGGAAGAGTAAGACACGTTGAGCAGACCCTAAATAAATGGGATATGGGCAGGAGAGGGAGATTATTAACTGACAGTGAAAGCCACATTAAGGTTTACTACATGGTTTAGGATGAGTTAGTGGATAAACAGACAGACAGAAGTGAAAAGTGTTTTAATAGTAATTAGTTGTATTATTTAAAGTTACATTACACATTTTTGCTTAATTTGAGATCTCAATAAAATATATCTGGTTTGTTTGTACCTTATTTTACAGCTATAGTACTATGGCTTATGAAAATTTGACTTTTATCACATAATAATTGTGGATTTATTGTAAGATTTTATAAGGGGATTTTGAAACAATTGAAAATTATTTTTTCAAGGTTATGAATAGTTTATTATAGTTTTTTTTTTCCACACACTGCAGACTCTTGGTCAGCACTCTTTATTTGATATGTTTTGATTAATTAATTAATTAATTCTCTTAAAATATAGAGATATAAAAAACAAAATGACTTACAACTATATGAGCTTAATAACTATTTATACATTACTATGTTATTATTATTTCCTTTAACTATATGGGTTAGTTTATATTATTGTTTTTGTTTTTATTGTCTTTTTTCCCCTTTCTTATTTCTCTCCAAGCCCTAGTCATATCCTCAGGACTACCGTAGGTGTGACTTTACCTTTTGGTTTATGTTCTTTATCACCCTGTCATCTCACCTCTTTATTATAGTTTAATATGTTCCCATAAAAATGAGACAATAGGAAAACAATAGAAAGCTGGCGTAAACGTCAGGTTAGTGCTCAATGAGTTAATATATTAAAAGGCTTGTCTTCATAAAGCACAGTAAATATATAATGTAAAATGTTAATGAATGTGTGTTGAAATAATAAAGTTTGAGAGTTAAAAATAATTATGATAAATGAATAAAGTTTATAGCAGGAAATCAGGATTAAAATGCATTTCATAAAATGTGTGACTATGTAAGTGGACTAAGTTAGTACTTATTAGTACATGTATACACAGCCCTTGCAGCTGCCCAGGACATCTCTGAGCGGCTTCTGTGCTAGTTCCTAGAATTATACTGTCACAATCTTCATGCATTACAGTATATCCCACTTATAACACATAGGTAAATGTGTTCTCTGAGGGATCTAGACAACCATAATCTCATTTAACAGCTATTGGTTTAGTGAAAGGTAAACTTTACTGAATTTATATCTCAGATAACAGTCCCAGATAAGGTCAGTACCACTTTGGTGTTTTTTTTGCATTAGTTCCTACTCTCCCATCTGAGAACTTTTAGTTTGGTAAAATTGTCAAAGTTAGCAGTCAATGATAGTTTTACTAAATCATATAATTAAAAATACTCTCGAACTATTAGAGGAAGAAGAGCTAAAAACTTTTTCAAGTCTTCAAATGTTTTTTTAGACACAATTAGCCAGTATCATGTAACAACTAGAAAAATCAAATTGAAAAAAGTATTTTCAAAAATAACTTAATATTTTAAAATTCATAGTCCAAATTGATTTATAGACATTTAAAAATAAAGAACAATTAAGGTTATTAGATTAGATATATATTATATAGACATTAGTAACTACATATTTAACATTCAACTTTATTATGTTGTATTTTATAAAGTAAATACTTAATATAATTAAAGGTTAAACTAACTTAACATTTTAAAATTAGAATATTAATGAAGCATAAAGATTAAGTTTTCAGCAAAATAGATAAGAAAACTTATAGGAACTACATTAAACTAGCTTTTATTAAAAACAACTTTTTTTTTATAATGCACAGCACAGTGACTGTACTGGACCTGATGGTAAGTACAGTACAATCCAAAGCAGCGGCGACTGACACTGAACAGAATTCACTGCCAGTCACCGCTGTCATGCCGGCCTGCTTAAGTACTTATGATGTATATGAGATAAACCTTCGGAATAAAAAAGATATTTATGCCCATTGTAAGAAAATATATAAAGAGTGATAATAACAAATTCAATCATATACGGGAAACATGGTACACATAACAATTTCCTTTAAAGCAGTGACATTTTGATACATACCTTTACATCGTCGAAAGGAGTGTTTACTCTCGTCTCTAAATATCCCAGTGTGCCTACATATACTGCTATGATTAAACAGATAAATCCTATAACACTTTTCCATAAAGATAATAATCTAAAAGTCCTACTTCCTACTGGTTTTTCGCTAGAACCTGAACTGCTACTAGTTTCAATAGCAGTCGTTTTATGCAGATCTTTAGCTACTTTTCTTTGACGGACCATTTTAAATTTAATTAACAAACATTAAACTAAAATATCAGAATATCTAATTGATGGTTTTACAAATTATAGTTTTAAAATTCGTTAACCCCACATCACCGGCAAAGACAGGATCCTCTGTGACGTCAATTCACTCAAATACAAATGTCAATAAAGTATTGGCTGTGACATTTCTAGTGTTGCATAGTAATTTTATGAATACTTATAGAAATTGCAATTTTTTTTTCACTTAACTCTTAAATTAATTTGCGTTGCCTAGTATTTACATTACCCACAAAACTTTTTTTACAGAATCAGTAATGGATCGTTGTTTTTTATAACTTATCTGATGTATAGGTAGTTTGAAGTATTCCTAATAAAATGACCATTAAAGATATTTATTTAAAAAAATTTAGTAATTTGACTATGTTGGGAATAATAATCAACGTCTTATTTTATTGATGCTATAAAAATAGTTTAGTTATATGATAGTTTTATATATGCATCAAGAAAAAAAACAGTTGTGTACATTTGTAAGTACTTTCACATCACAGGTTATTGCAGAAAAGTTTATTTTAAGAGACATTGAATAAAATTGATCTCAGAGGTGTTGGGACATAACCACAATAAAACCAAATAATATTTAATTTAGGGTGTTAAAAAAATAACAATACATTTGAGTTTTCTGATTAAACCTAGTCGACAGAGCGGTGAGTTCATAATCAAACAACAATGATACAATGTGGTACAACACTAGACAACATAATTTCAAAAAAGTTCGTGGAAGAATAGAGTTGGCCAGGCTAGAGATAAATAAAAAGATCGTTTTTTTTTTAAAGCTGTAGTAGCTTCTTTTCTGTACTGTTAAGACAGTAAACTTGTATACTGTTTAATACTTTACTGTTATCTTATTGATTTAATAATAATATAATATCAATGCTAATTTAATATCATGGCTACCTACTCTCAAATAAAATAAGGTTTCGGTTTTATGCATAATGCCTGTTGTAAAGCCGATGTTTTATAATTAGTGTTCTTTGTTCGTTTTTTTACTATATTAATGATTCATAAACAATCCAAATCAGACCCATACATTTAGCAACTCACTTTTAGCATATAGTCCCACAATAATGTGGTAGCCTACTGCAAAAGAATGGAATTGGTCAAACAGTTAAATTAAGTATTTTAAATTTATTAGATACGCGGGGGTGCTTGGCGCGATTTTAGTGTGTCATATCGTCGTCCTTATTTTAATTCATTATTTTGCAGTATTTGACTATATATTATGTAATTTTGGTGGTATTTTACGTGATATAGTGTAGTTATGATACATAAGTGTAGTGACGTGAAAATAATGATACGGAGCGTAAATTCTTAAATATCCCAATCATTCCCGTTGTGGTCTTAATAGAAGGCCACCATTTTGTTACCGCCAATCATTTATTGATAGTGTTCCTAACGTCTGACTTGGCTGCATGGTCTACTAGTACCTTTGCCTTTTCCTTAAAAAGGAATATAAATGAAACAAAAAAATAATACTAGAAACACTAATTAAATATTCTTCGCGTTCTGCATCCTATGCGTCTCCCACTTTGCCATTGTATCGTGAGGTTTAAAAGTGCCGTGATGCGACCTCTTCAGAGGGCTTCTTGAAAATGAGAAGCAATAAAAATATAAAAAATTGACTTGATATTTAAGCTTTCAAAAAAACAAAAACGGATTTTATTGAGTAGTACGGAAATTGCGTGAAACTAACTAGCATCACACAGGCCCAGATCTACGATTTTATCGAATCGGGGCAGAAACCTGATAATGGCGCAACTGTCTCCAGCGTTTGAAATAAATTACATTAAAAAAAACAATATATAATGATTATCATTATTAAATTTGTACTCTTGATTATCTATTAGCTAATAACATTTCATTTGTGAGGCATGAAATTATTTATCCAAGAAAAATAGAGTATATCTGGAGGATAGGGAGATCCTCCCTAAGGCGCTTAGACTTAAGCATGTAGATATTGTGCAGCCTACCATCAGATCTTGTGTGTAGGTTGTGTGTACTTTGTTGTTAATCTTCTAAAGCAACCTTTAGTGGTACAGAGAAAAAACAAGATAAGAGCCAAAACAAAACCTTGAAGAACTTCACGACGTACATCGAATAGTGTCTCACCATTATGTAAAATACTGGGTTCCATACCCACATGGAACGGCTGAACTAGTTTTAGGAGTTTCGAAGCGCATCCAATTCTAATAAAGACTGAATACAACCCCTCTCTGCCCACGGTGTCAAAAGTCTTGTTCTAGTCAACAAACGCAATGACTAAGGAGTTCCCTTTTGTTGCTCCTTACACTTTTCTTGTAACTGCCGAAGAGAGAATATCATGTCAGCTATTGACCACTGAGTTCTAAAACCAAATTGAGCCTCAAAGTATACGGGTTCGGCGAGCCTTCTCTATTTCTGGTGAGGACAAGGTCTGGCTGATGCTAGTGTTTCAGCTTGGGATGTATCCAGGAGGTTTTCTGCATCATTTTGCCTTTGAAGAAAATGTTAGTTACACAGAGATGATATTTAGAGCAAAACTCCAATACCCTTTGGTCGTTTTCATTTAGCTTACCTATACAATATCCACCGAGGCATTCGGGCCAGGCCGATAAATCCTAACTGACGCGAGCGTTGAAGTCACCTAAAATATGCATTTTATCGGTTGAACGCACTCTACACGCCGTTTTATTAAGCAATTGGTCCTTGGTCTCAGCTTTGGCATTAAGTGTCGGTGCATAGGCAGGCAGTAAAACCTACGCCTTGTTCCCGTGCTTCCAAAAAACTATTACCTTTTCAGTAAAAAGTGTAATGGCGCACAGTCCCTTTGTCATTGATTCTCGTCTCCTGTAAGGTTGCAATATCAATGTTGAGCCTATTGAGCTCGACATCAATAATACAGGTTCTGCACAGTTCTTAAGCGCAGTCAAGCCTTCGTCTGGTGTTTGAGAAGCCTGTTGTTATGGTTCAGACGTTCTATGAAGCGAACCTCATGTAAGAAGCATGGATGTTAGTCATGGAGTTGTTGTTTTTGTTATTTCGAGCAGGTGGTTAAGATCGCAACGCCAACGTCCAGCTGTACAGTTTATGTTCTATCACTCAAGCGGTACGAATTAACACTGAGGTGGTTAGTACCTTATTGATCGGGGGCTGCCCGACTTTAATGTAGGCGGTTACTGATCAGTGGATCTACGACGTCCTCTTACTATTGAGAATGTCACCTGGAACTCGCACTGTGATCGGTTGGCTATGCAATGCCTTATTTACATTCAGTAGATCTAAATTTTCAGTCAGGCTTTCGTTTACTAGGCGCTTTGTGGAGGCAGTTTTGGCACCCCCTAGATCCGTGCCTGGCATCACATTCATACGAAACTCGGTTTGAATTGTTACTGACATGCAAATTTTTCGGAATGGGTATCTAGTCTTAGTTAAACCTGTCTTATGACTTTAAAGTTCGTTGGAACAACATCACTTGAAAGCTACAGTAGGGACATATTAACTTATCATATTCAAGTTTTGGTATGGCGATATCTCAGAAAAATCGATTCGTAGGAAAAACTATTAAAGCAATTTTGTGAATAATTGTATAATCTAAAATTTGATACATTTTCATGGCTTATTTTAAACCCTTTATGAGAAACATGAAAAATGTTAGATTTTTGAGCTTTACTTTGAATTTTTTTTTTAATCCATGGGATAGGCTTCTTGTTAAATATTTTGTTTATAATATGTATTATACTTAAGGTATATACGAATTTATAGCAATTGATAATGGAATTGTGTTTATGTTGAATATAAATATGTAGAGAATAAAAAAAAACTCAAGGTTTAATAACACAATTTCAAAATTTTAATCCTTATGTTTTTTAACGAAGTAATAATAAAAGGCGAACAAAACCGTGCAAGAAAGTTTAATATCTGAATTTTCTAAAATCAGCAACGCCCTTTGCGAGCACAGAAACTTTTTGATAAACTTTCCTATTAGTTCAATTCAAATCTCAATAGATAGCGCTACAAACACTATTTAGAAACAAAACTTATTCTAAATTTTTGTAATATTCTTTAAAAAATATGTATTTGTGATTTCAGTTAGACAAAAAAAAAAAACTATTAATCTGTGATTCGATCTCTCAATGCTAGTATTACATTATAATTCATATTGATATACATAATAACTAATTTGTTTAGAAACTGTCCCTGGCAAGCGGTAGGCGCATCATTATTTAGTGAGTTCAGCAGATAAAGCGCTGTAAATAATTATCTTATTTTTTTTTATTGTATCACATTGAATATAATTTAGACTGTGACATCAAATTTTTGAAAGATCACATCAAATTAAAAAATAAATTGTTATTATTTTTACATTTATAATATTGTTTTTACTCTCAAATTTATCTCTCGGTACAGTAAAACATTTTTTAACCTGTTTAGATTAAAATTCCACCGCTGGAAATTAAACCAATGTCGCTTGAAGCGCGCCCAAGCGGGGTGACCGACCGCGCCACCTGTCCGTGTAACTGTCGATAAAGTAGCATCGCGCGCCAACCGCGTCGCTGGAGCGCACCTCCCCCCGCGACGGCGCTAGTCACCGACCCCCGCCGACGCGCGAACGACAGTACCATCGAGCGACACAAGCCGTGCGTACTAAAATCCACACCTATATACAATGCGCCACGCTACGCGGCTGTCATGAGACGAAACGCTTTATTTTCCTCAAGTGATCAGTGAAATAATGTAAAACGTTAAATTTAAACATAACTTATATCGTGTTTATTTATCCCCCGGGTTGTTCGACAACGGCCGGCCGGTGGCGAGACAACGGTGTGTAAAAAAAAAACTCACGGAGATTGAAATATTTCGATGCCAGTGTAAAAGATACTGTGTGTGAGTGTTGTGTAGTTATTAAATAGTTAAATGGATAAACGTCGTGCAATGATCGTATGAGGAAGAAAAAACCAACCGAAACATAGTAAGTGCGGAGCGAACGCTCGGTGTTAATTTTTGTTTGTGTTCGTGAAGAAATGTGGGGTAGCGCTCCCCGGTACCAAGTTTTTACGTACGACAGGGACGGCCGCTGAACGATATACGGAGGTACGGAGGCACATCCCTCGTATACTCAATGTTGTATTTTTTTTTATAGTACAAACCACCCGATCAGGTCTGTTTTCGTAACCCCTTTTTTGTGTTGAGAATTTTTTTGGAGGGAATGTTTATGAATCGATATATTATAGGTTATGTGCGCCTGGTAGCGACGAGTTTGGGATCGCGTTTTTTTATGATAACAAAACTGGTTTGAGTTTTAAAAATAATGTGTAACCTTACAACAAACAACACACAACTTAGCTTCTGTGATCCGAATACTTGTGAATTTTTGGTATAGTTTCTCATCTCATTTGAAAATAACATAAGTAAGTAGAGGTCATTCTTATTATTTATTTAACTTAATATTATCTATGACAGTGGTATACAGTCTACAGATAAAGATAATAAATAAATAAGTATTTATATGGACTGACTACGCAAAAATGTGGTAGTAGAAAAGCTTAACACATCAATAAAATAAAATGTTTACTTATAAATAACGTGAAAAATATAGTATTCTAATCCGATTTTAACAATTCTTTAACCTGTAAAAAGGCGCACTATCAGGGAATAACATCGGCTATATACACATATATATATTTATAAATTAGATATTTCTATATATATTCGTGCGAAACCGGGGCGGATCGCTAGTACTAAATAAATTTTTTGTTTGTGCATTCCCTTATAACTCAAATTATGTGTACTATATATTTCATTCAGTTAACAAATTAACCAGACAGATAAAGCCTTAACATTAATTAAAATAGAAGGCAATTTGCAAAATTACTAAGTAAATTCAATTGAGACAATCTCAACAATTAAAAAAAAAACAATCCACAGATTAACACTTCCAATCCGTTTTTTTAATGTAACTAAATGGTTAAACAAAATTTTTAACACGTAGCGTAAGAAAAGTCAATAATCAGGTTGATTTTACAAATATATAACACCTCAAAACGATTCCATCGCATTCCTATCTGACAGTACTGATCTATTCAATTTAGAATACTTACCAATTTATGTAGTGTCCCTAGGAAATTACGTCACGCTGATGTCCACTTTAAAATACATTTTGGATGTTCTAGCGCAGATTGTATATATAAATCTGACTTTTAAAACTTTCTTCATTTTCCCTTTTTTGTGCAGTTATAATTTTTCATAAATATTTCTAACCCTATTTATAACTTATTTTGTTAAATGCATATTAGGCAAAGCATTCTAAGGGAAGGTATGTCTGTGGGTATTTTATGTCGACAACTCATTATTATCCTGTTACTTCCAATACATTTATTAACTAAATTATCGAAATACAAGAAATCAGCTTAAATGATACATTTGTTGATTACCTATAAAGATGAGACGATAGGAATAGAATGGTCTGGCGTAAACGCCAGGTTTAGTGCTCAAGGGGTTAAGCAAAGGAATAATTATGTTTAGCTATTCTCGACTTGTAAGCATACTAATTAAAAACAGTGGTGATAAGGTTTACATTTACCAGATTTCTCTTCTTAACTTCGCGTAAGGAATATGCGCCTATTCGCAATATTGATAAAAGTCGCATGAAATCAACTCGTTTTTCACTTTTATTAAACCTAAAAAAAACTCCATTTACTAATTCCCCTATTTGAGCAAAATTTGACCATGAAAATTCGCTTTATTTTAAACTAATCGATAATAACCATTCTCCGTCACGTCTGCATTGGATGCGACAGGGTTTGATAATAGACGATTCATAATCGAGAACCTAACGAGCGGCCTAGAAACCTTGGAATTTCGTAGACATTGTGTCTCTACGTGTATAAAGCTCGATAAAGCTGTCAAGGCCATTTAAGTAAACAGTTTTTAGTCAGTTCGAAATCAACTCGAAACTTTGGAAAAACTGTTTTTTTTAACGGTCAAATTTCATGATTTGTTAATTAAAATAAATAAACCGCATATTAAAACTTTAGCAGGAGGGCTTAGTTCAGCTGCTTTTGTGGTTCGAAAAATTCGCCAGTTGACGGATATTGCTACTGCTAGGTTAGTCTACTTTGCTTACTTTCATAGCTTAATGTCTGATGGTATTTTTGCTGTGGGGTACAGCAGCAGAGGTAGACACCATTTTTACGTTACAAAAGAGAGCTGTTCGAGCAATATACAATATGGGACCTCGCAAATCTCTAAAGAACAAATTTCAAGAATATGATATCTTAACTTTGCCCTCCCAATACATCTTCGATAACTTAATGCATATTCGTAAAAATTTAGACAGTAGCTCGATCTAGTGAATGATCGTCATAATTTTAATATTAGAAATAAATACAAGTTGGCCGCCCAGGCTTTAGACTAAGTAAGTCTATTAAAAGCTTTATAGGTAATTGTAAAATTCGGTTTTACAATAAGATCCCAAGTAACATTACCGATTTACCTGACAATAAGTTCAAGTATTATGTCAAGCAAGTTTTAATCTCAAAAGGTTATTACAGGGTGGAGCATTACGTGAACGATAGTGATGTCTGGAATTAACCCACATCTCTGTGCTTCCGCGAACATTAGCTAAGACCATGATTCATATAGCTTTTTAAATGAAAAAAAATGATATATATTATATTATATAAAAAAAAGAACGAGATCGAGTTTGTTGCCTGCGCTCTTCTCGACACTGGGTTGTTTTCCGAACCGGTGGTAGTAGTGTTTTAGGCGTTCATAAGCGCCTTAGGGCCTAAATTGAATAAAAATTTTTGGATTTTTTATTTTGAAAATCATTAACCTTAGGTTAAGGTTTAGACATTAAACATTTGTTTGGGCTTTTATATGTATTGACTCTTCGGGCAATAACTGTAGCATGTTGAGGGCTGACGTCATAGCATTGGTAACGAGAATCTCCCATTTGCATTAACATCCTTTTCGGAGTCCGCACAGACCGCGCAATTCGGCCTCTACGTCACATTGCGCCACGTTGTACCCTCGCTGGCCACAGCGGAAGCACAATTCACCTCTGCCTACTGATGCTGGACGCAGCATCGCGTAGGTAATGCCTCAAGTTGATGAATCCAAGTGCCCGGCCCAGCTAGACCGGAAGGGTTAAGTGATTTGCTCCGGTTCTCCCCCAATTATTTCTTATTGTGCCGCTCTAATATGCCATGGCTCGCACCAGCTGGAGTTCTCAGCAATTTCCGATACAGTTTTGAGTCGCTTTGCTAGCCTCTCGTTCCCTCCAGGTCCCGGAATGTCAATAATTCGATTTTTTCCCTATCGAGAATCGCTCAACGCAGCTAAGGAAATTTTTATTTAAAAAAAACCACAGATTCATTGCTATTTATAATCAAAGGATAATAATGACATTTGGTAAATCAAAACTCTGATAATAATACAGAATACACACATATTACCTCTAAATTTGCGTATTGTTTTGTAATAAGTACTGACATTCAATGTAAAACAACTTTTGGTCCGTTTTGTTTATCTTTCGCCTGCCACAGAAACATTTTTCCGTACTAAAAATAATACACGTGTCCAATGACTATTATATTACAATAGAAGCGCAGCGTTTCGTGTCGACGAAACGAGGTGAGTATTAAAAAGCGGTAAAACTGCGTCTAAATGTAAAATAATCATTGTTAATTCGAGCTGGAGCTTCGATTAAGCCAATATCAATTAACTATTATTTTCACAAGTTAAGAAGCTTAACTGGTAGAGAATGCCTCAGGCATTAAGTCCGCCTTTTTATACAAATTGTAAATAAAGTATAAAAAATAAATAAAATAAGCTAAGACGGATGTGAAATAGCGCCTAAAGAAGCCTAAGAACTAGCTTCTAATTGATAAGAAACACCTCGATAAGCCTTAATCTTCGCTTAAAGACTTTCTGTCCTTTTCATTGTGATGCAGTCACATCAGCTTTCATTAGTCCAACATAGGAGTTCTTGGTGCTTTGTTGGACTGTCATGTTGTATTTTGTACTTGTTTTTAATGTGTCGAGTACCCATAAAAATAAAACAATAGGAAAACAATGAAAAGCTGGCGTAAACGCCAGGTAAGTGCTCAAGGGGTTGATATAATAACTTATAGCATATAACTCGTATATTATGTAACATTGATGGCGTTTTACGTTATATAGTTTCGATATTCAAGTAAAGTGTATCGAAAATAATGTTACTGAGCGTGATTACTGACATCTCCCAACAGGACCCTTGGAACGCTTAACCATTGGCCACCAATTTGTTACATATTGAAGATAAAGATTAATAAAATAATACGAATTCTATAAAATAACTACATAATCAAAAAGTGCTAACCCCAGGACTGTTTAATAAGTTGATAAAAGAAACCTTTTTTTTTTTTTTTTTTTTACGTGGTTGAAATCTGCTCGTTGAACGCTCGGACGTGCGCCGAAAAACCAAGTTTCCCGGCACACGTATGATCCTCGCGACAGACCGTAGACACAGAGTCACAACCCCTCTGCGAGAGGCGACTTTAGGTGTCCGTGTGTCAGGTTGGCCATAACCGACTGACTAAACACTCCACGTCCCTAACCGGCGCAAAGATGTCAGGGCCTCCGGAGGCACATTATACATGTATTCTGCAGAGGCCCTGGCAACGCCATACCTCACGGGAGGTCCGACGTCAAGTTATTTTACGAGGCTTGACGACCTCGTCGGGCGCCCGGACGACTGCGTCCGGTGCCCCGGCGTGAGACACGCCTCACTCGGTTGGGGTGCGCTGCCCGCTCCCTCTCCCGCTCTGCCTCCTCCTTCGCGAGCATGACGGCTTCGCAACAGGAAGAGACAACCGCCCAAGTGATAAAAGAAACCTAGTCCAACATACATCACACTCTCACACAGCAGCAACAGATCTTGTCCCCTTTTCTCGTGTATATTGCTAGTTAAAACAAAAAACAACAAGTAAGTTTACAGAGGCGTTTACTTGCGTGCCCACGCCCACGAAACCGCTGTTCCCACCATTGTGGACAGGCGGTTAACTTTGCTCCCGCACACACCCAAGACACAGCCCAAGACGTGCTCCGTTCCCCAACTGGGGAGGGTGTTGACGCCGCTACCAGCGCGGTACAGTGACACTGAACATGCATTAAGCATTACAAGCACACCTCTGCACTCATACTCCTGCACATAACACGCAGGTACCATAGGTCTTATAAGGAATCTTTTTTTTTTTAAATATTAAATAAAAATGTAGGGTTTAGCTAGGTTCAAAATTCCGTGGGATTTTTTTTACACAGGGGACAGCCAAGCCGAAGTTCGTACCACTTTGGTGCCCTTGTGCTAGTTACCTTTTGTGATGAGTGCCTTTAGCACTCCCCCACAAAGTTACGGTGAAGCTGTAAAAGCCCTTCTGGCCAAAAGCATTAACTAGGTTCTAAAAAAAACATATATAGAGTACAAGTGTCAGACGTGAAACTGTTTGTCAATCTTTAGTTTACATCTGTAACAGAACTATTGGGAAGGGATAAGTATCAGAAACTGAAAATTAGATAAAAAAATGATGCATGCCCTCTTTTTAATAAAGTCATGCGCACGTTTCCTTCCCCAAGAATGAATAAGGAGAATGCAATAATTCTACAGTTAAAAGTATAGTGTGCTTATTTTTTTTGGCTCTTTCTTTTTCGGTAAATATCCGAGTCGAGTTTTTAAAACTCGTCTAGCAATCAGCTGGTGTTTTTTTCCCGAAGTAACACGTCTAGTGAGAATACATAGCAGTCACTTACTCGTATACAAGTATAAACACATAATAATTACACGCACACATATAAACAATTACTCGCACAAACAACAAACATTTGTTAAATATAAACGAGGTATATCATGAATTCGTTTGCTAGTAAAATAATATGGAATTAGTGTGTAAAAAAAGAACAAAATTCTGGAACGTTAACATTGTTTAGGTTACCTCGAAAGTTGAAACTGGTTTTGTTGCGGTCGGTTTACTAAGTATATAGGGTGTTCTATTACTCTTTATCCAGGGACATTTCCCAATTGGGTGACTCCTGTATCCGCCGCCAGCGTGATACGTTTACTAGCATAAGACGCATTACACTGCACACCGCACTTCTGCACAGTGCACACTGCACGCAGGTACATGGGTTCTGTACGGGTCCTTGAAATCCGTAGTATGTAATAACCATCGTATGTTTAGCGCAACCAAAATTTGTCTCAGCAGAACAAGGCGAGATTCGTACTACTTTCATGACCTTGACCACTTTTCCGTCTGAGGGCTCTTCTCATTAAAAGTTCGGTGAAGTTGTCATCAGCGTTAATGATTTCGCATACATATCCATCACGCCTTTCTTCTGTGGGAGTAGGCAGAGACTACGTCCTTCCACTTACTACGAACTTGCCACACAACTTCCGCTTCTTCTACATTGATACATCCTCGTTGGTTTAGGTACTTTTCACCTGGCTTTTATTCTTGACGTGCTCTATTTGGTCTAGATACGTTCGCCTAGGTCGACCCTTAACGATCGTACCCAGTCACCCTGGCCTTGTAAATTCTTTTTGTCAATCTCTCCATGTAATTTTAAAGCCCTAATTAATTATAAAGGCAAAGAAAAAAAATAAAAAACATGATAGCAAAACTTTCATCATCATTCGTACTATTAACGACTGCCATACGTTACAGAATGACCTTCACCGCCTTTGCTATTATTGCCGGTTAAATAAATTATATTTGAACATAAAAAAATAAATTATTGGTAGATTTACAAGAAAACGTAAGCCTATAAATTATAATTACACACTAGAAGGGTTGCCAGCGCAGATAGTGGTTATTCGTAATTTGGGAGTGATGATGGAGTCTAAACTGCTTTAAACATATCACTATGATTACATAAGTCAAAAAGCATTAAAAATGTTTGACTTTATTTGCCGAATTGCGAAACCGTATTTTAAAACGTATGCCATTAAAAATGCTCTCTATTGCATATATTAGAAGTTACCTTGATTATGCTTCTCCGATCTGGTCACAAGATTACGTTACACATGAGACCAAGATGGAAAATATACAAAGAAATATATTTTTGAAATATCTAAATTTTAAATTAAACAATGTTCACAACTCATACTCAAGTAACTTAGACACTTCATTAGCGGGAACAACGATCTCTTTACGATATATGCGATTTTTGTATATAACATTGTGATCATTGCTACAACATTTTTTTTTATATAATGCACAGCACAGTGACTGCACTGGACCTGATGGTAAGTACAGTACAATCCAAAACAGCGGCGACTGACACTGAACAGAATTCAATGCCAGTCACCGCTGTCATGCTGGCCTGCTTAAATACCTCTTCACGCCTCTTTTGAAGGACCCAATATCATATGAAGGAGGGAACACGCTGACAGGAAGACGGTTCCATAACCTCACATTGACTGCTTCGAACTACTGTATAGGATCCCTTTAAAAATACATACGAAAATAACTGGAAATCCGCATTTAACCCCAAAAAGTTAAACATATTTATACAAAAAAAATCGGTTTTGCACAGATGTTTTGACTGGTATCGTATTACAATTCTATTATGACGGTCTTTATCAGCTGAACAGGAACATCTTCATAAAAGAACTTAAAGTCTAAAATCCCATTACGTTAATACGTACGTATTGAACGTGTAACTAACACGTGTTAGTGTAGACAATTGTTGGCGGACCTAATTATTTTGTAATTGGTACTACTTAACCCCTTGAGCACTTACCCTGGCGTTTACGCCAGCTTTCCAATGTTTTCCTATTGTCTTATTTTTATAGGTACTCGACACATAAATGTTAAAATAATAAACTGTAATTATAGTAAATGAACGGTTAAGTAACATACAATAAAAAAAAATTAAAGTAAAGGACTTTAAAGAATACACAAACTTTTAGGCTTGTTATTAAATATATTTACATACTAGCTGGTGCCCGCGGCTCCGCCCGCGTTTCATATGTTCAGTGCATATGACGTTTCATTTATAGCTAATTTAAAAAAAACAAACAAATGAATAAAGTAAAAGTATTTTGTTTTTATTAGCGGAAAAATGTATATAAGCGTAAATTGAAGTGGAAAATGTACAAAAAAGTAAATCGAAAAAAAAAAAATGAGGACGGATCGGTGGAATACGAAAATACCTGTCTACTACTAATACTGCGTTGAAGGGTATTAGTCCTATCCCGATATGTTCAGTAGTTTTGAGGTGATGGTGCGTCAAAGGAATAATAAACAAACAAATTGAGAAAACATGGCAAAGCGCTCATAGAATTTGAAAAAATATATCTACAATTAATTCCGCGTCGAATGGTTGCGGTTTCATGCTGATCGGTCCAGTAGTTTTCGAGTTTACCTCGAACAAAGAAAAGAAACTTTGCTTATATATATAGACTTAGACCAGTTATAGTTTTAATATTAGGAAAGTAACATTAGGAAAAACACATCCCCACTATAAAAACTGAAATAATCAATTTTTTGTATATTATAATTTGGATTTTTTTTTAAACTTGTCCTAGGAACTAGTAAATGACATCACTTATAATAAATAGACATTCATGGGCACTAAGTGAACGCATACTTGTTGTTATTACATTATAGTATGCTTTTAACCAATTAAACATTAAAAGTCAAAAATGTAAACTCCATCCATCCATCCATTTAATCGAAAGACGTCCACTGCTGGCCATATGTCTCCTCCAAAGATCTTCACAATGACCGGTACTGCGCCACCTATATCCAGTGGATTCCCGCGACCTTCACCAGGTTCTTGGTCCATCTTGCGTCTTCCGCTACGTGGTAGCTATTCGAGAACCCGTTGACCCCATAGAGTATCAATTCTAAGAGCAATGTGACCAGCCCACTACCACTCAAGTTTAGCAATTCTTCGGGCAATGTCGGTTACTTTGGAGCTCCTTATTCTTGATTCGATCACACAGTGCAACTCCAAGCATAACCTTCTTCATTGCCCTTTGAGCTTTCTTATTAGGCCTATTATGAGCAACCACGTCTGTGTCGTATGTCATCACTTGCAACACACTGATTTTGCGTAGCTTCCCGATCGCGGTCCGGATGAGTGGGATTCGACGAATTAACGCCTTTTTCGAAGTTGGATGAACCTTTTTTTTTTTTTTTTTGACGGGAGGAAATGCATTTACGCACTACCCTTACCCATTGCATTAGTGAGACCGAGGTCCCCCAATGCAATGGGTAAGGGGGCACGGAGGGACGAGTTCCGTGCCAGTGTGGGACCCAAACCCGGGCGAGAGTCGCCCGGGAATACCCACTAAAACCCCCTGGGGCCGTCCACCGCATTTGGGATGGGGGCGACACGGGGTGGCTTTCGCAGTCACCGCGTTGCCGCCTGCGGCGAACCCACCGGGCCTCGTCCGTGCAATGGCCCAATGGGGATGGGGGGAGAGTACTTCTCACCCCACCTCTTCGCCCACCCCCCCGAAGGGAGGCCTGACCCAACGGTCAGCATTCCGGGGGCAGGATATCCTGCCCCCCATAACCAGAAAAAGAAGTTGGATGAACCTAACCGGACGATTTGACCCAGATATAAACTATCAACAAATTCGAGCGTAGAGTCCCCGAATTTATAGGCACAACATGGATATTAGACATGATTTTTGTCTTGTCCATTTGTTCATTTTAAGGTCAACCCGTTCGGAAGATCTACTAAGGTCACCGAGCATCGTACTTTTTCGTATTTGGGGTATCAGCTATGGCAAAGCATCAGGAAACCGGTGTGTTTTTTTGTTTACTCGCCGTTTATGTAGATGCCAAGTCTTTTCCAATCCAGAACCTTGAAGACATCCTCGAGCGCAGGGGTGAACGGTTTCGAAGAGATGACAAGCCCTAAAGGTATAGGTTCCGAGGTCTGATCCTGTGATCGGACTGATATTATGGCGCTATCGTTTTTTTTTTTTTTTTTTCGTTCGCGAAAACCATGTATTTATTAGCTAGCAAAATAAAAAGCTTCATCATATATATTGTATTTTTTTGTTTCGTTTGTTTTGAAACTATTATTATTAATTTTAAAATATTGGAACAATCAGTGCATTTTTTTTTAATTATTTAAAGTATTACTTTTTATCTACTTTACTACATTGGACCCAAAAGTGTAGATGTTCAAATGACTACCACAAAGAAACAAAAGAGGTAATAATACAAAATTAAAGAGTGTCTCTATAATGTATCGCGACAACAAAAGCTACTGTTACAACGTATATTCGGTTAATCAGACGCCATTGATAAAATTTAAAACGTTTCGGTTTAATTTGATTTTATTGTAATTAATTTGTTATTTTATATGATTAATTATCATTGTTAGTCCCTTTGATATTCCTTATTAATTTAATAAAGAAATCGTTAAATTATTATGTAAGCCAAATTTTACACATTTTGTTCATGTATATACACAATCCATTCCCAAATGTGGGATTAAAAAAACTTTCGTTAAAACATAATACAAAACAATTCACAACATACCAGGCGATCATGAAGCTAAAAAGATAATCATTCCGAATGATATTTAGGAGGAACGCATGACGTCATATTATTAGAAACAAATGAAAAATAAACAAGGTGGGTATACGTTTCCTAGAACCGAGACCGGAGTGTACGCCGAAATGAATGTAACTTCTCAGCGCCCTGTGTTCCGCACTTGACCGTGGATATTTCTAATTTCTATCTCGCTCACTCTCCTCCGCATAACGGTAAATCTAGAACGTTAGAGATAGATATTTCTAAATTCTTTATAATATATATGCAACATACTATGAAATAACTAGAATATTACGGCTAGTTATGACATAAAATTATTAATGTTTCAAAAAAACCATGGCTTTAAACGGGTTTTTTGTATTGTTGAAAAATATAATATTTTTTTGTGTGTCTAAGCGTTTTGAGTTATACTTATTTCATTTAACCAGTACTAATAAATTAAATTGAAGTGTCTGTTTGTATTCTTAAAATAACAACGTTTTTACTAAATACATGTGAATGCGGCACCTATGCCGAAAACACAATTTTAATTTTTTTTGTCTCTGTTTCGGTTAATGTCTGGAACGGTTGGACTGGTTTGGAAGGGCCTTTTTTGGTATATAGCTGAAGTTACTCCGCATATCTTAGGGTACTTTTAATTTTCGAAAATAATTAGGGTTTCGCGTACAAAAAAATTAAAACTCATAAAAGTTTAAATAAAATTCATTCCAATTTACAGTTTTACAAGCAAATGATTGAATTAATAAGAAAAAAAAATTAGTACTAAGATAAAGTAAAAGTTTTTACGCGAAACCCTAATTATTTTCGAAAATTAAAAGTACGCGGAGTAACTTTTGACGGACTTTTGAGTCCCGTCAAAATCAGTCCAGCCCTTCCGGATATTACCCGAAAAAAACTGACAGACAAAAATTGTATTTTTGGTATAGGTATCGTACATATATTCATGTGTACTTAGTAAAAAAAAAATTTTTGACATTACAAACAGAAACTTCCATTTTATTTATTAGTATAGTTTGCTAACAAGGGAAACACAATGAGTTTTAATATCCAAAATGGTTCTTTTTTCAACAATTAGCCAGTTAGCGAAGCACGAACTTTGTCCAGTATCAATGCTCCTTTCTATGTCATTAATTGCCGCATACATATTCAATGTCTTATCCGAAATTCAACCGAAAGACGTCTATTGCTGGACATAGGTCTCCTCCAAAGATCTCCACGACGACCGGTCTTGCGACACCCACATCCAGTGGACTCCCGCGACCTTCACCAGGTCGTGGGGGACGCACACCCACGCTACGTCTTCCAGTACGCGGTAACCATTCGAGACTCCGTCCACCTGATCGGGCATCGGTTCTGCGAGCAATGTGCCCAGTCCACTACCCTTTAAGAAGCAATTCCTCAGGCAATGTTAGTTACTTTGATCTCCTAATTCTTGATTCGATCATATAGTGCAACTCCAAGCATAACTCTCTCCATTGCCATTTGAGATTTCTTATTAGGCCTATTGTAAGCGACCACGTCTCAGTGCCGTATATCATCACTGATTTTGCGTAGCTTCCTCGACGCGGAATCGTTTGTATCCGCGGGAATCACTTTCATTTTCGTTTGTACCTAAAACCATAAAAATTTAAGAGCTCTTTTTGCGATTTTGAAAAAAGAACTGGACTTAATTTCCACAATTATTGAGATATCTCAATTCTGTGGACGGGGTTCGTTCAGTGACGGTGCCGTGAGGGGTTGTACCGCTTTACGTTTCGTTTGTACTTTAATCAGAAAATAATTACGAGCGTTTATGCGAAACTAGTATTCGCAATAATTTAAAGCGGTGGGTCAAAGAAAATGAAAGTGACATAGGCCATTATTATCCGTTCATCTGAAGGATTACTGAAAAATGGGAAGTCCATGACGATCTGATTTCCAATAGAAAACCAGTTCTTGCTTCCGCAAGGAAACTCCTCCAAAAACAGAGCAAACATATGTTATATTACTTCAAAGATAACATAGTTGATAACATATTTATATATAACAAATGATGACTGTTCTGGTGTAAATCTGTTTTAATACAATTACTGGACGAAGAATATCAGGCACTTACAGGTGCCCGGTAATGAATGGATAACCTTGGAATCGCTTTTAGCAGAACCTATGGCCGTTCAGAGAAAAAAAAATAGAAAAAAATACATCTTAGTTACTTCCTAAGATATATTTTCTTAATACTAGATATTTTTACCTTATTTAACATTCTTGTACACTACAACCACACAAATTACTGAACTCGCACCGGTTTTTTGTTGTTCTATGAATATAGACTAACTGTTAAAAAAAATCTGTGTAATTTGTTTTTTACAATGTTTAATCATCTTGGGTATAATTTTTTTTTAATGAAAACATGAGTGGCCATTGATTTTAAATCAATGTCGGTTTTGATTCGATTTTATAATGGAATAATTAATCATTGTATTTGTAAATAGTGAATTATTTGTAAAGCAGAAAAGGAAACAAATTTGACTAAATAACAAAATATTTAAAATAGGAACACTTTTTTTACATTCAGCTACACCTGATCATTTGGGTCTTAATAAAAAACATTTGCCATTAATAGTACTTTATTTATCACTAATCATAATAAATGTTCAAATTGTTTGTCATTCACTCCTATGTAGGCATCTACGGATAAATGCTCTTTTGTGAAGTCTCGTATAGCGCTGATCATTTGTTTTTGATGTGGCTGCTCTGACAGGGTTACGTAAGTCTTAAGACCTGATCGGCTTATGGTGCACCTCTTCTTTGAGGCAGCCCCAATAAAATTTAGGTCTGGTGGACGTGGAGCCCACAAAATTGGACCCAGATGTCCGATCTATCTGTTTGGGTTTGGCAGCGTACGCGCAGGTAGTAATTATTACGGTCGCACGACCCGTTTCAGTCTTACAGCTATAAGAATTTGTTAATTTGTGATCATTTGGTTTTCATTTATTTAACCCCTTGAGCACCTTCCCGGCGTTTACGCCAGCTTTCCATTATTTTCCTATTGTTTCATTTTTATGGGTAACTCGACACATTAAATAAGGTAATTTTATTAATTATTAATATATAGTGATGATTTGTATTAAATCTCAACGGTCAAGTACAACTTAATGTAAAAAAAGTTTCCGTATTAAATATTTTGATATTTAGTCAAAAATTGCTCCCCTTCTACTTTAATAGTAATAATTCACTATTTACGTAAGATAAAATAATGAATTATACCATTATAAATTTTACACAAAACCGGCATTATTTTAAAATTGTAAAAAAAAATTGCAAATTTTTCACCGAAAAATTAACTGAAGGAGTTTTAATAGTGCCATAGCTTGTTAAACTATTTACCGTTTATCTATTGGCATAGTTAGTGTACGAGTATATTAATAGAACAAAAAAACCCAAGGAAATTCAGTGATTTGTGGTTGTAGTGTAAAATAATGTAAAAATTATATAACCTTTTTGTTTAAGGTGTAAACGAAAATAAAAGTCATTTCTGCGAATACAATTTACAGATTTACGAAATTCCAAATATTGTGGAAGTTCTATTTTTGAAATCTTTAAAACGCACGCAATTTTATTTATTTTAACGTACAACCCTCACGGCGCCGTCACTGTCCGAACAGAATTGAGATATCTCAATAATTGGGGAAATTAAGTGGACTTCTTTTTTCAAAATCGAAAAAGTCTCTGAAAAGTTTTTTGGTTTGATTTCAGCGGGCACAAACGGTCCCGCGTCGATCCCCGTTCACAGATTTTCGAAAATGTCAAAATTGGAAAAGTTAGTTATTCGAAATTTTCAAATTGCCGTATCTTTTTTGGGTTTCGAAAAAAATTTAAAACGAAAGTGTAAAAAACCACCTCGAATCAGATCCCGTTGCAAAATTTTCGTTTTTTTTTTAAAGTCGCCTGCGGGCCAGTCTTTGAAAACGCTATAACTTTTTTGGTTTGAGGTACAAACGGCGTACAATTCAATGGTAAATTTAAAAAAAAAAATCGTAAGTCGGCTGCCGAGTTCACGGAGATCCAACTAAGCCAGTTTCCTGGCTGACTCTACCGGCAGGGACATATGTATATATTGCCCCCACACCTTCTATGAGACACGCGGATTAGTTCACCGGGCAAACCACGCTCTCATTGCCCCCACACCTGCTCTCCACACTCCGCCATCTGCGACATCTTCGTGATGACCTCAGCCTCCGAGACGGAGTCCTCCAGGTCAGTGATGCGGATATAAATGGACGGCTTGTCCCAGGTATATATATAACTGTCTACAACTTCGAGCGTACAGACAAAGATTTTAATAGGAGTTGACACAACATAGACATTAGACATGATTTTCGTCTCGTCCATGTTCATTTTAAGACCAACTCGTTCGGAGGCTCTACTGAGGTCATCGAGCATCGTACTTAGGTCTTCTACGGTTTAAGCCATGACTATCATCAGCAAAGCGGAGGTGTGTTATGTACTCGTTGTTTATGTTAATGTCAAGTCATTTCCAATCCAGAACCTTCCAGAAAGTTACGGAGAAATAACACATCCCTGTCTAACACCCAACAAAGGTATAGGTTTCGAGGTCTGGTCCTGTTAATCGGACAGATATAGTGGTGTTTTCGTGCAAATCCTTCAACGCTTTGCTGTATCAATAATCTACTTGGCACCCCTGAACAGACTGAAGAAACCAGGGCTGGTTTCAATCTATTCGAAGGCTTTTTCTTATAAGCCATTGGAAATCTATAGTTACAATAATGGTTTTTTTTTTTTTAGAAATTGTACCGTGTATTATGTCGTTACTAATATAGAATCTGACATTAAAAAAAATGTTGTCTGCCTTTTCGGCCGGATTAACTTCAAGAACCGCTTGACCGATTTCGATAACTCTGTACAAGAGAGGAATATGTCAAGGAGGAATAGATGATCGATAAAATTATTTTTTAAATTCCGTAAAAGTTCTGGCGACTTTAACTCTAAAATGGGTTAAACTATTATGATACAATTTTATGCGCTTGAAGTATATTTTAATTAGCGATTGATAACGGCTATAGAAATCAGCAATATTATTTTTAGAAATTATGTAAAAAAAATAAACTCAAAGGTGGCTTGATCGATCTCCATGGGATCCACGGGAAGCATATGTCGTTCGGTAACTGATAGGTTTTATGAGAAACAAAACAAAATCAGTACATTCCGCGTTCAATCAAAATAAAGACACGTAGATGAAGACGCGGGCACCTGCTAGTCTACACTAATAAATAAAATCGAAGTGTCTGGTGATATAATGTCAAAATAACACTTTATTACTAAATACATTTGAATGAATATACGAGCCGACACCTATTATACCAAAAATACAATTTTAAAATTTCTGTCTGTCTGTTTCGGGTAACTTCCGGAACGGCTGAACAAAATACGATTCAAGAGACAGAACCATCGAAACATTCATTTCCGATGATTTTTCGAAACTATATTACACAGTGAAGATTATATAAAACTCGGGCAGAGTCGGGGGCACACAGCTAATATATAAATAAAATACAAACATTGAAACAATATCAAATTTATTTAAAAAAACTACCAACTTGATCTGTTTATTTTTTTTCAGAACATCAGCTAAAACAGCAAAGAAACGTTCGATATTTGAATTTATCACACGCATGTAAATACTCAGCGTCAACCACCTCCTTTCGGACGGTCGTTTAAAGGGCCGTGACTCAATTTATACCTGAGTTTCGATACACAAAAAAGAAACGAAAAAAAAAAAAAAAACACTCGAAATTCGAGTGTCGTGTTCCGGCTGGACAATAAACACGCTTGTGTTTTAGAGGGAGACGGCATTATGAACAAAAGTGTACCGATTATAGCTTATAGTTTCGCCATCCAGTGCGCACGACAGGTCGCCAGCGCGATGTTTCTATAGAAGACGTCGGCGTCGACGCGAACTGTGCGCAGTCTCTTCTATAGTACAAGTGCGCTGGCGACTCGATCCGCCCTCTGCGTGGCGAAACCTTTAGTGGCTGCGCTCCCAGACACTGCCCTGGTCGAAGTAGCTTCGAAATTTATAAACTGTATCTGTACATGCAAATAAATAAAATTGTAATATTAAAATAACATTTTTTACTAAACATATAAGAATAATTGAATCTAACGATAAATAAAAAAATAAATATTCCGGTTCCGGTTAATCTCCCAAACGGTGGAACCTATTTTGCCGGGCCTTTTTCTGACAGATAACTATAGTTATCTATACAAATAAATAAAATTGTACTGTCTGTTTGTAATGTCAAAATTATTATTTTTTACTGAATAGGGATGAATACGATACCTATACCAGAAATGTCCGTCTGTCTGTTTGTTCCGGGTAATCTTCGAACGGCTATACGGATTTTGACAAGACTTTTTTTGGTAGATAGTTACTTCGGGTAACTTAGGTACTTTTAATTTTCGTTAATAATCAGGGGTCCGTGTAAAAAAGTTAAAACTCATAAAAAAATGAATAAAATCCGATTCAATGCACAGTTTTACGGGCAAGTGCTTGAATTTATGAGGAATTTTTTTACTTTATCTTAGCAGTAAAAACAATTAGGGTGCAGCCGCGTGCACACAGCTAGTAAGGAATAACTAACGTAACTTGAGGACGCATAATAGTAACTAATTTTAATAATCTGTAGAACACTGTACTCTGTAGTACTCTGTAGGATCAAGATGTTTGTTTAGTTAGTCGAAACTACTTTTATATGGGGGATCGGAAATTTCACAATTTCTACTGCATTAATATTTCAGACGTACCAAGGCTTCATAAATTGCAAACAAGTAATATTTTATGCATTGTCTGGTTATGTTTTTTTTTAATTAAAATAAAACTAGATTCATTTTGTTTATAATCCAAATTCGACAATATTTCTAGACTCATTTGATAATAAGAGCACGTTAAGTGATTAGGATTTGTTGACAGTGGCCGTCGACAAAGTAATTAAAAACAAACCGAGCAAGTCACTCACTGTGACGGGACTTTTTTTACCATTTATATGGCCCGGCACGAGTGGCATTATGTATGCCAGATGCAAGCGAAACTGGTTTTGTTCTATATATGTTTCATACACTCCTAATAGAAATCCACTGGGGCTAATAGGTTTTGATAATGTCTTATCAAAAATGAAAAACACTAGTTTTTTTTGTCTTGACCATTTTAATTTTCTTCCTTGATTCGCTAAAGTGGATGATACTAATAGCAAAAACTAGAAAATATACAATTTATCTATGCTACATCTACGAACAAAATAATTATTGACTGATTGGACAAATATTAATTATTGTAATGAAGTAAACCAATTGATTGTAAGTGGTCCTCGGCAAGGTCTGCAGTAGTTTTTCCACATTTAATATTACTTAACATAGAGAGCAAGGTTAAAAGGTTGAGAAGTTCGACTGAACCCGTGTTTTATAAACAAATTTTTCGTTGGTCAGATATGATCTATGTACCAGTACTGCAGTAAGATGCGAAAAGAATAAAAATAGAAGTACCAGGGCGACATAAAAACGGACGCGTGCTGTGTCTTATTACTCGGAATGAACTTTTCAATGCAGATGTTTATGTTCCGTCCGCGTCCGGTTTATTTATTGTAATGTTATTGTAGGGATATTTAATTTTACTGCATTCCATATCTAAGCAATTCTGAGTCCCTGGTAGACAGACTATTCTGTTTAACTTGTATTGTTTTGTCACGGACAAGAATGAGATTGACTGTATGTATGTATGCCTTTTAAATATATAGATAGATAACTGCATCATTTGAATACTAGTTATTTTTTTGTTGTAAAAAGGTTTTTTTTTTAATAATTTTACAAACAAATTTTATTGCATTACAACTCACGTTTATTAATTTCGAGTCATTTTTAACCTTAAAACTTTGAATAAACAAATCGAACGAGACAGTTCAAAATGATGCACCTGCAACGGAAAGTTCACGGCCTGAGAATAGCGCGCGATAAGTTGGCACGCGATGTTGAACTATATGCGACCGCTTCTGCTCGCATACCGCTCTGGTATTTCAGTAAGCTATCACTTGTATATAGTCTATGAAACGATAATTATACATGTGTATGGGTGTCGCATTTACTTCTACGCTGTCGACGGACTTACTAAAGGACATTTATAGTCTTTATAATTTATTTAGTAACAGTAGTAATTTACCTAATCGTATATGAAATAGATTGTGGTGTAGTCATTTTGCCAAAGTCATTAAAAAAATCCGACCCACCAAAAAGGAACCCACACTCCTTGTACCCCTCTGATAGCGGATCAAGATGTGCTTCGTTCCCCAACGGGGGAGGCTCTTGACGCCGTTGCCAGCACGATACGGTGACTAATCATGGATCTGTGCATTACATGCACAACACTGCACTTAATGCGCAGGTACAAAGGTCCATGCAGGGGGTGACGCGGCGGCATGCAGTGCAATCCCGTATCGCCCCCATCCCAAATGCAGCGGACGGCTCCGGGAGATTTTAGTGGGTATTTCCGGGCGCTTAGCGCCCGGGCGAGTCCCACACTGGCACGGAACTCGTCACTACGTGCCCCCTTACCCATTGCATTGGGGGACCTCGGTCTCACCTAATGCAATGGGTAAGGGTAGTGCGTAAATGCATTTCCCCCCGTCAAAAAAAAAGGTCCTGTAAGGAATCTTTTCTTGCAATTATTAAAAAAAAACAATCTAGGGTTAGATAGATTTAAAATACTGCTGAATTTTCACACTCAAGTAACGCCCAAGACGAGCTTTGTATTGCTTTCGTGCACTTCTGCGACTTTTAGTGTTTAGTGACTTCAGCACTCGCAGCTGAAGTTACGGTGAAGCTCTTAATGCATTTATGGTAAAAAAAAAACAGGAGCTCACAATTAATCTATATCTTGAGACCGTGTTATCAGTTCTCTTTGTCCAATCATTCTTACCGCCCTAATATAAATTCTTTAGGCCTAACTTCGTATTATTTTACTAATGTTCAGTGCTCCAACAGAACGGCGGTCATTTGTTAAAGAGCATTCCAACGGAATTGTGAGATCTCAGAATACACTCGTGTAAGGTAATCAACCTATATCACGTAAAACGGCACCAAGATGACATAATATCAAATGTACTACCAGTAAATGAATAAAAACAAGGACTAATCTAAACGAGGGGCCAAAAGCGCGCTAAGAACTTCCAATCCGAAGTTCGTACCAATGTGTTGCTCTTACGTGTATCTACATGAAGCTACGAAGGTGTCTCCAGTCACCTAAATAGTTAGTTTGAAAAACAAACACGTTAGAACCGATGCTAGCATCGCTCTTCTGATTCTCATACCTCATGAAGTTTGCATTCTCAACTCATTTGGGGTCGGCGCAGTCTTCACCTTCTTCCATACACACTTTGTTTAATCTTCCTCTACTTTTCCATCCTTCCAATTTCATATTAATTACTGTTTTACCCAAAACCGTTTCCTTTCTTATCATAACATGTCCATACCCGACAAACAATTCCCTTTCAAGTTTTTCTACTTCTGGCGCTACTTTCAAGCTCCCTGTAATGTATTCATTCCTGACTTTGTCCATTCTTATGATCCTCCATCTCAGCTACATGTAATCGTTTCTCATCCATCTTTATAAGTTATCATAAGTAATACAGAATTTAACAATATATAATATTCTACAAGTTTATATGTAGATGATGTACAAAAAGATATAATTTATGTTTAACACTAGCTTTGTGCCCGCGGCTGCGTGCGCGTTACATAATATATTCTTCAAAGCGTAATATAGTTTTTTAATTTTTTTACACTAAACTCTAATTATTTCCTAAAAATAATTTTCTACTAAGAGAGCAAATATGTTTTTCAGAAATTCAAGGACTTGTCAGTAAAATACTTTTTTTTTTTTTTAGAATTTCTTGGCTTTTAATTTCTTTATATGGATAACCTAAATATTTTTCAAATTTTTTTGGTATTAACAGAAAGCAAAGATATTTCTCACAAATTCAAATATCTCTCAGTAAAAGTGTGCATTAAATCGGATTTTATTCACAATTTCATCAGTTTTAATTCTAATACGCGGAACCCTAATTGTTTTTGAAAAATAAAAGTACGCGGATTAATTACAGCTTTAGGAGATCCGTAGAAGAAACAAAGCAACGAACATTAACTGAATAATTGGCAATTTAAAGTGTCAGTGAGCGGAGCATATTTTCCGTGGAACCGATGCCCGATGTAGCCAACGAGTTCGTGAATGGCGACCACATACTGGAAGATGGAGCTTGGGCAGGCCCCCAACAAGCTTGACAGATGATCTGATGAAGGTGGCAGGAATCCGCTAGCCGTTGTGGAGTATTATGCCCAGCAGTGTCGATTTAAGTCCTCGCTTCGTTTCTCTTGAATTATCGTTATTTACCCCCCTAAAGAATGCAGCGCGTCATTTATAACGTACATGCGGAGTACGCGTAGGGCAAGCGCGTGCACGCTTACGTCATTCAAGACCGCGGACGCATTACATAAGCGAGCGAGTAGCGAGAGCGTTTTTATACACACCGAATTTCAGAGCCTATGTTCCTAGTTCCACTATATAAGTGGCACTCTGTGGTGGCAATTAATTACTACGTTTTAAGGAACAAATTGGTTTTATTTATTGTCAATAGTGACGTCATAAAAGTCTAGAAATAACAATATAGACGATTCTGATTAAAAACGGTAATCTGAACAATAAGAAAAAAAAATCCTGATTATCATGTTCCTTTTTTTCAACTTTATCCTTACACTATATATAAGATAATTTACAAAAACCCTAGTAATAAATTTATAAAACAAGCGAGCGGAGCGACGGTATCCCCTAGTTTTTTTTATAAGAACTGCTTTTCATTGGAAATGAATAGAAATAAATAAAAATAAATTAATATACTCTAAATAGCTTGACATAAAACCAGCTGAATCTATGCTATTATTTTTTTTTTGTATTTATGTAATTCTTTTGGTATTGTAATTAAATAAAACATATTACTTTTATGTCAAATAATTTATTCAATCAAACAAAATTCAAAGAGAACCAATAATTAATAAACAATATTTGGTGCATGCATTTTATAAGACAAGATAACGCGTATTTTTAAAACATATTATTATAAAATTCAGTTAAAATCAATCAAAGTTATAATGATCAATAATTTCAATTAATAAACAGTAAACTAGTTTTATAAAATCAAAATGGTGGGTCTGGCCGGTCAGCTAGAGTCAGACAATATGACAAGACAACAATTACTTTTTCTTATTTAGGTGCTTAAAAACTGTGTCAAGTTTTGCAGTTTTCTCGGTACCCAGTTTATTTCGTACTTCAGTCGTTTCGTACTAAATCCAAATGTTGAAAACAGTCTTTCGATGCCAGCACTTGAAGCTACAGCAGTGTCAAGCTGAGTCACTAAAGCCATTGTTTGGCAAAGAATTTTTGTTTTTTTTTTAATGACAGCAACTACTCGAGAGGTCCGAACTGATTTGCTACATGACCTTCAAGTAGAAAGTTATGAAAGGGATCTGTCATTACCCTGTATTGAACAAATTAGGGTATTGCCTCTTTGTGATAAACTTCTATAAATGATAAAGCTTTAGAAATATTTTTACTGGTGAGTTTTTCGCCCCTCTACTTAGGATGTAGTAAGTTTGCTTCAAAATGAGCTGGAGACATCGCCATTTTAAGCCGGGCATAGAACTTACTTAAATCATCCAGTAAATACTCGGTCTCACGCAGTCGTACATTCTCACCCTTAAACATATTTTTAACCTTTATCCATGCTTCAGTCACTTCGCCAATACAGCAGTATGTCTTCTGGGAGATGTCAAGTGAAACTGCAATATTTTCCAGTTTTTTGTAGAGACCCGGGACTTGTTGCTTCAGCGCCATGTCATTTACTTTCAATGAAATTAACAAATAGCAGTTGCATTATTTAAGCATATGTCACGTGACATTATATGCCAATTTTCAAAAAAAAATCTTTTAAACAGTCAGCCGTTGTGTTCCACCTTTACCATAACAATTGCTTTTCCACCAGCTTCTTTGTATTCGGCACATGCAAAGTGACTGTATTTGGAGTACCGCATTATCTATTTGACTTTCTCAGTGATGTCTTTTGCGTTCAAATTCTTCGCTGAAGGTTTAACAGGTGTGACGAACAGCCGTATAAGTATCACCTTGTGAGATGCTAGTTCTTCCTGTTGAGCCAAATCTCTTCTCATACGACTCACACTTGTTGCGTTATCTGTCACTACGCTTCGCACTATGCAGTTGAAAGTTTCACTTTGTTTTATTGGCGTAGTAACTTTAACTAAGTAGTCCACTGTATGACTTTCGACGCCTGCATCTATTGTATCAATTAAATGAGTTGAGCCTGTGAACACATCTGTGACACAGACACAGATTATCCAATCTTGGCTAACGTTACTCCAACCATCAATTGACGGATTGTCGACTTTGTTTTTCAACTCATTTTTTACGCTTTCTCGAGTCGAGTTATAGACTTCGTCGAGTTGATTAGCAGAAATTTGTTTGCGGTTTGGAGGTTTATATCCTGGGCGTAAAAAATTCCATTACTTTCAGGAACTGTGGATGTTCTACGTGGTTAAACGTGTTTGGTAGCAAACGTATAACGAGATAATTGTAAATCAATTTTCTTTATATTTTCTTGACTTGCGGTAAAAGTAAATGTTCACGCTCGCGCTGCTGCTGGTTCTGGCATTTTTAGATTGAAAAAAAGAGTAACACTAACAGGTGTGAGTGTGGTAGAACTGGCAGAAGAATTATCTGAAGATCATGAAGGACCAGCATCACTCAACGACAAGAGCTCCTCCATTATAAAGTCTTTGACCGCGTCAAGTTTTGCTCATGTTAGAACCGGTGGTACTACATTTCTGGTAGTGTGTCTCCAATCTTTTCACAAGTCCAACTGGTTCTTTCTTACATTTTCTGCCACGCACCCTATAGGTCTTCAATGTGGTATTTTCTTAAGGTATCAATGGGAATTCATCCCAAATTGCATGCTTTTTGTGTCCTGAAGTTGACATTTTATTATAAGTGTTACCAGACACATAATTTATAATGAAATGAAACATTAGAAAGAAAGGCACTCCTATTTATAAAATTCACAGGTAAAGTCCCGCTAGAAAAGTCCCTATGTCGGCCGCCGAAAGAAAGTAATTCAATGGACTAGAGGGTATTCCCCTAATTTAAATATATGTATAATAATATTAATATTGAGGTTCCTCTATAAAAAAAGAACATTAGTTAGACATACAGAATGAAAGTAAAGCGTTTAGTACGGATTAGAAATAGGTACGCACGCAACATAAAATAAATGTGTATGCATTGATCGATTTTTGTAAATATTTATTTACCCATGGTGAATTTGAAAATGCCTATTCTAGAAGTGAATTAATATAGGTTTATTTGATTTGAAATTAATGGCTTAAACTAAATAGTAAAAAAAAAAAAAAAAAAAAAAAAAAAAAAAAAATACTTATTCAAAACAATTTGAACTGTTTATTTTATACAATTAAAAGAAACTGGTTTTTTTCCAACCCTGATCCTAAGTTACCCGGAGTAACTTCAGCTTCAGCAGAGATTACACATTACAAACAGACAGACAGAATAAAAAAAAACAACATTTTTAGTATAGGTATCGGATATACATTAATATCTATTTAGTAAAAAAAATAATTTTCACATTACAAACAAACACTTCAATTTTATTTATTTGTTTAGATAGGCAAAGTCTGTCTATCAAAAGACGATCTAGAAACAAGTAGAAAGGAGAAGTTATGAAGCGATGATGGGCGTAGTGGGTAGTGCGGGCGGATTCTGCGTCAATTGACACGGGTTCGATCTCTCACCTATCCAACTCTAAAATCGGTGATGGAAGACATCGCGAGGAAACCATAGCATGGTGGTAGGACATTTTCTAATACTACCCGCCTGTTGCCTACCATACTCAAGTACTTTACCCTGTTACGAAACACCAATATATGTGTTTCGGCAGCATCACATGGGAAACAATACCTCTAGGCTTAGTGTGTTTAACATCTTGGACTACATCGTCATTTAACATTACGTGATATTGGCGCCATTAACGTGGAATCCAACCGCACTACCAGCTAGAACTAGAAACAATATACGTTGCCCAGCAACAGGTTTTCAATTTAAAAATAAATTACAAACCAGGCGAAGTAACAAAAAAAAAAAAAAAAAACGACTGGCATATCAAGCTAGTTACTTTAGAGTCACGTAGACTGAGTAATTTTTATCAGAGTATTTCAACACGGATTTGGAGCCCATTGCGCGTTGTAACTACATAAATGTGTGATTGAAGTGGATATTGGCCAGTAATGGGTCGCGTGCTTTTGCAAAATATCCTTTCCAAATGTCGAGTGAACATAACTGATCTTCCCCAACTGGGGAGGCTTTTGACGCCGCTACCAGCGCGATATAGTGAAACTGAATAAGCATTACACGCACAACACTGCACACACACTCCGACCCTTAAAACGCAGGTACATAGATCCTGTAAGGAACCAGTTTTTTTTTAAAATATTAAATAAAAAATGTATTTAGCTAGGTTCAAAATTCCGCTCTTTGCCCGCCACTACTCTGTCCTTTTTCCGTTTTATTGGGGGCAGGGAGTATACCCTGGCCTCGGACGGCTGACCTTCTAGGTCGTACTTCTCTCAGAGAAGTGGGCGAAGAGGTTGGTGGGGAGTTCCCCCCCTCCCAAACCCGGGGCCATTGCACGGATGAGGCCCGGTGGGTTTGCCGTAGGGGGGACGCGGTGCTTGCGAAAGCACAATATCGCCCCCATCCCAAATGCGGCGGACGGCCCCGGGGGCCTTAGTGGGTATTTCCGGACGCTTCACGTCCGGGCGAGTCCCACACTGGCACGGAGTCGTCTCTCCGTGCCCCCTTACCTATTGCATTGGTGGACTTCGGTCTCACTAATGCAATAGGTAAGGATAGTGCATAAATGCATTCCCCTCGTCAAAAAAAAAGGGGTTCAAAATTCCGCGGAATTTTTCACACTCAGGTAACGCCCAAGCCGAGGTTTGTACCACTTTGGTAACCCTTGAGCTAGTTACCTTATTGCGGCCAAATGCCTTCAGCACTCGCCCCCCAAAGTCACGGTGAAGCTGTAAAGGCCCTTCCGGTCAACACCATTAGCTAGTTAGAGAAAAAAAGTTTCGTGATTTTTTCCCGATCCGTGTCCCCGAGTCTCATGTAATAATACGCAATCCCTTATTTGAGTGGTAACAAGTTTGTTACGATAAATAACTTCACGAAAGTTAAAAAAATATATCGATTTGAAAATATAACTATACTAGCTTTGCCTGCGTCTCCGTCCTCGTGGGATTTCCGTTTATTATAGGATTATTTTTTTTTTTATTATTTACTATAATAAATATCTTAAATATTCATCGGTTTAGTTAGAATATTCCAACGAACTGCAATGGCAGATAATTTTGTATCGACTTCACTCACTTTTATCCTCATCAATTTTCATATAAACTACTTAACTTAACCAAATATATACTAAAATGTGACAAGATAATATATCTACGTTTAAAAAAAAATCATGTAAATCGGTTAATTGATTCTTGAGTTATAAGTTAATTTGCTGACAGACAGACAGATAGAAGTTGCCTTTTATATAACTTACTCGTATAAGGACATGACCATGAAAGTAATCATTTACAAGATTGGAATTCTATCGCCAAGCACTACACACAACATAACAGTTTCACTTAAGAGCCAGTACCTCTAGACTTAGTGTATTTACCATAATTAATTATATATAAATAAATAAGCATATATAAATTATATGGTAGTCAGAGCGCTGAGCCACAATTGAGAAATAAATAAACAAGTAAACAATAAATAAGAACTTTTTACTAAATACATTTCAACGTATATAAGGTGCCTATGCCAGAAATACAATTTTAAATGTTTTTGTTTGTCTGTTTGTTTCGATTAATCTCAGGAGCGACCGGACTGGTTTTGTTGGGTTGTTAGCTGAAGTTACTCCGCGTAACTTAGACTAATTTTATTTTTCGAAAAGAATTAGGTTTCCGCTGTAAAAAAAATTAAATCTCATGAAGTTGTAAATAAAATTCGATTCAATGTTTAGCTTAACTGGCAATTTATGTGAAATATCTCTGCTTTCACATAGTACACAAAAAAAAATTGGACAGCACAATCAAAACGTTTTCATGATGATTCTTTAAAAACTACATCACGCAATGATGAATATATGAAAGGCAGGGGGAGCCGCGAGCTGTCAGGGCCTCTGCTGGCTGTCAGGGCCTCTGCAGAATACATATATAATGTGCTTCCGGAGGCCCTGGCATCTTTGCGCCGGTTAGGGACGTGGAGTGTTTAGTCAGTCGGTTACGGCCAACCTGGCACACGGACACCAAAAGAGGGCGCCTCTCGCAGAGGAGTGTGACTCGGTGTCTCAGTCTGTCGCGAGGATCATACGTGTGCAAAAAACTTGGTTTTCGGCACACGTCCGAGCGTTCAACGAGCATGTTTCAACCACGTAAAAAAAAAAAAAGGGGGAGCCGCGAGCACACAGCTAGTAATAAATATGGGATTGATATTATAGAGTCATTTTTTTTGTTTACTAATTCCGTACTCTGTAAGTAGTACTCGAGCGCAGACTATTTCTATACAAGCGACGGCGGTTGCGCAAAGTGCGGCAACCACGTGAAATCATTACGTGAACGAACCAGACAGAGTGACGACATAGGGCAAGAGCGGAAGCGATTTATTTTTGACTAGCTGTGTGTCGCGGTTCCGCCCGCGTTTCATATATTCTTCACTGCGTAATATAAACTTTTGAATACTTAATAATTGGAAAATAATCTATACTAATAAATAAAATTAAAGTGTCTGTTTTCTATACTTTTCATAACGTCTCAATAAAGAATCACAAACGAGTACTCGGATCATTAGGTGTCTTACAGTGAGCACGTGTGGCACCTAAATATAGAGCTTTTTTGTGTACCCAGCTTTTTTTAAATGAGTCAAAACTGTTTTGTGGTCAAATCCCAACTCTTCAGCTATGTTGTAACTAGTGATATACCGATGTTGCTCTATTTTATCAAAAATGGCGTCCACTTTATCTGAATTAGTGCGACCAAGTGAGGTGCATCTTTGACATCGGAATTCCCGGATTGAAAATGCATAACCAACTCTTTGCTACTGACACTGACAACTTACTGAACCTTTTTTTTTTTTTTGACGGGGAAATGCATTTATGCGCTACCCTTACCTATTGCATTAGTGAGACCGGAGTCCCCCAATGCAATAGGTAAGGGGCACGGAGGGACGAACTCCGTGCCAGTGTGAGACTCACCCGGGCGTGAAGCGCCCGGAAATACCCACTAAAACCCCCCGGGGCCGTCCGCCGCATTTGGGATGGGGGCGACACGGAGTGGCTTTCGCAAGCGCCGCGTCGCTCACAACTTACTGAACCTGCATTACCTAATGCACTAATGCATTACCTAAGGCCCTAAAAGTCACGAAATAAATTATTTCGCTACTTGTGTTGCATATTTTACTTTTTTTTTTGCAATAACTTTTTAAAATATATCGTTATTCTTCGTTTCATTCACTCATTTTGACAAAGAGAAAAACAAATGAAAAATAGCTGGAAACAACATTTTACTAATTTGTTTCTTTTTATGAAATGTAACCTTTTTAGTGTCATCAAAAACAGCCAGATAGTAATAGTACAGCTAAAGAGATTTTATTACAACTCTATACATAGTAGATATATGCGAAAAGACTTTTGTCCCGGCCTGACTCGATCGCAAAATAAATTAAGCAAAAAAATAAATAACCCATTCTTTGGCTAAACCATTAAATATTTAAAAGCTATATAATTTTGGTCGATACTATGGGCCTAATTAAAAAGGTTAAAGTTACCCAAAGGGTAATGGAGAGGGCTATGTTCGGAGTTTCCCTAAGAGATCGAATCAGAAAGTAGGATATCCACAGAAGAACCAAAGTAACCGACATTGCTCGTAAAGTCAATCCCCGATGGAACCAAGGGGTTCTCTAAAACGTGTACTGAAAGACGCAGCATGGGTAGGCCCCACAAGGTGGACCGATGACTTGGTAGAGGTCGCGGGTGTCCACAAGAGGCACAAGACCAGTCGTCGTGGAGATCTTTAGAGGAGACCTATGCCCAGCAATGGATTTCTTTCGGTTGAATGAATGGATATAATTCTGTGTATAATTGTGATGAAAGCGAGCGGCGCCGCGAGCATTACCAGTACGAAAAAACCGCTACACGCAAATCTTCTCACTGTGTTACGGGCGCGCGTACCTAACACATATTATTGCTAAATATAGAAAGTACGGTCAATTATTAAGAGTTGGAGTAACTTATTTTTTTATTAAATTATTATTGCTGACTCGTATATTTTGTCTGTTCCGAATTCCATTTTTTAATTCTAGTCTCTAGACGCTGTGAACAGATTTACAGACTTTCAAATTTGAAGTTATCTTAATCTGACGATGGCACTGGTAACTAAACATTTTGTTGACAAGCTAATGTAACCAACGAAATCGTAGGACGACTTTTACTACATTTTATGCCAAAATTTAAAGACTTTTTTTTAAACTGTATGTGCTTTGACAGTTTCACTTGATGTTAAGTGACAACGTGGTCCAAAATGGTTAAAGCTACTGGCCCTCATGTAAAGCTGTGACAATACATTTATAGCTAGCCAGACGGGTGTTAAATTGCGATATTTTCCTTTATCAAATGCTCAGATTTTAACAGTTGGCTGTTAGACCAAAAACGATCAATTCCGTAGATGCCACATGTATGTGTGATGTAAGTTTGTAGCGTAGATAGGTAGGGCGTATCATAGCGTAGGTAGACCATAGGAGTAAAAAAGTTTATGAAAAAACCCATGTCCAAAAAACGCATCTTTTCCGCCATTCACAGGTTTTAGGCAACTAGCAAGGTGACCCGAATAAAAATGTATAAGAGTGATTATTCTTATGAACATGTTTATCAACTGAAATATGAGTTATGTAGTCATCAAATAAAAATTGTGAATCTGCTGAAATCTGTCAATATTTCAGCAGATGTCGATATTGATCAAGTTCGGTAGATTCACAATTTTTATTCAAACAAAACTTGCGGTCGATCATTTGAGCACCCCTGGATTAAGGAAATTTAAATAGGTCTAACCACATTATCACGATTCAAGCTTGATTACTCTATGATTATTGGGTGAAATAGGTGAGATGAACATGTGTATTCCGTTACCTAGATGTCGGTGGGCCTGCAGAGGCGAGTCCCGGCGCTGGACGAGACCGGCGGCGGCGTCCCGCCTTCCTGGAAGAGCGGGAACAGCGAGCCGCCGTTTCCGACGTTCGCGCCGCCGGCGGGTTCGCCCGCTGGGCCCGCGTTCGCCGCCCTCCCCGCACCGTCGACGCCGGGCCCGGGGTTTGCGGGCCCACCGTATGCAGCGGCAGGGCCCTTCGGCAGTCCCTCCGCGCGGCCCGGCTCCGGCGGCGGGTTCCCTCCACCCCAGCAGGCCCACTTTCCCGGGCCTGGGTTCGCGCCGCCCGGCTCACCTTTTCACCCGCACCCGCCACATCCGCCGATGCCACCGCATCCGCACATGATGGCACCACTACCGCCCCCTGTTGACAGGTCAGTCTAACTTGTTTTATATTTACTTACATTAAAATTCACAGCTCCTATAAAATAAACATATGAAGTGATACATAAAATTAAGAGCCAAAAATGAATTTATCACTATTTAAAAACCAATTATAAGACAATGATTACATGGTGTGTGTGTGTGTACGTGTGTGCGAGTGTATGTAATGTGTATATATGTGGATAAATGTGATAATATTCACAACTAGTGACCCGCCCCGACTTCGTACGGCTGTAAGAGTGTATTGAAATCGAAAAAAAAGTAAATATAGCCCCTACGTTACTCGGTAATAATAGAGCGTGGTTTATTGAGTTTATTCATTAAAAAAAAATTACTCGATTATATAATATTAAAGGATAACATTATTCTATTAGCATATTATGTACTCGTGAATTGCGTAAAACTATATTAAGCTCTCTCTCTCTCTCTCTCTCTCTCTCTCTCTCTCTCTCTCTCTCTCTCTCTCTCTGTCGTTCTTTACACATGCGTTCATAATTCGTTACTGCAATTAAGTTTTATATTATCTATCTATTCAACTGAAAGACGTCTCGGAGTTGCTGGTCTCACGCAAAGATCTCCACTGCGACCGGTGTTGCGACACCCGCTGATTCCCGCAACCTTCACCAGGTCGTTGGTCCACCTTGGTTACACACGCTGCGTCTTCCGGTACGCGGTAGCCATGCGAGAAACCGTTAGCTCCATCGGGCATCGATTCTGCGAGCAATGTGGCCAGCTCAATACCACTTTAGTTTAGTAAATATTTGGGCAATGACGATTCTCTGGTTCTTTATCAGATCTCCGCATTCCTGATTCATATAAGAAACAATATTATAATTTATAATATAAATACTTATAATAAAACATGAACTGGGCTTTAAATATATTCGAAGACCAACTTGGGGACTTTAAAGTCAATGACAGTATATATTTCTTGCTTGTCTATCTCTCTGTCAGTGTGCAAACACAAAAACTACTTCATGGTTTTTAATGAAATTTGGTATGGAAGTTGTCCATATCCCGGAGTAATATATAGGATTAAAAAAAAATGATAATTCACTCGACAGTAGGTTAAAAAGACGATGCAAGTTCGTATGGGAACTACGTCAGATTTAAAGTTAATAGTCGAATCGCGTCAAAATTTTCGTTTATTTGTTTTCGGGTTATAAGTAAACTAACAAAGAGATAAATACAGACCTAGAAACAATGTGCAAAAAATAAACTATAATTAAGCGGGTAGAGCCGCCAGCAATCCTAGTCTCACGTTTAGATCGAGACTGGAATTTACACCCCTTTCTATGCTTTCACTAACAATGGTCGTAACTATGATTTGTATAGTTTTTATTTAAAAATAATACGTATATTTATATTTGAATTTAAAAAAAAGTGAACTAATCGAGTTTCTTGCCTGCTCTTCTCGACTGGCTGATTTTCAGAACCGGTGGTAGTGTTTTGACGTTTATAAGCGCCTTGATAGTGCATAAATTGGATAAAGATTTTTTATGTTGAGTTTCGTCGATAATTATTTTTGTAACTGGCAATAACGCTGTCGATAATGACGAGAGTGCTTCGACCGAGTCACTAAATTATATATGGTTTAATTTATTTTAATTTTCTCATTACATAACACGGGCACAGTTGCGGGGGCACACAGCTTACGTTTTAATTTTTCCATAAATTATTTATTATAGAATCTAGGAGCCTTCGAAAACGAGAAAAAATGTCCGATTTTTACCGTTGTATTCAGAAGTCCGTCAAGAATTCTGACAAGTGAAAACAAAAAAAAAAAAAACCACAGCCAAGGTCCTTCTTAATTTATAATTGAAAGAAAAATTGAAATCGGCCCAGTTTTGGGGGAGAAAAGAGGAGAATACGAAATCAGATCTAGTTGCAGGTTTTCGACTCTTTCTTTGGGACCCAACGCGATAGCAATAGATTTGTAAATTACCTATACTTTAAATTTGTTGCCGACTGCGTAAGCTCTTAACTCATAAATCACTGTAGAATACCCGTACATCTGTGCTCACACCAATAAAACACGGTTTGAAGATACAAAAAAAAGGTACATTGCAAAAAATTATCCTCGCGATAGAGAAAATAAAATACTTCGGACCGTGTATGTGTGAGGGGGCCAAAGCTCGTCGGTGTTTCATATTTGTGCGTGTGTGCGTGCTATAAAAGTGAACTTGTGTGCGAGCACAAATAAATGTAGGTGAACGGTATTTCTATGTGTAGGTATGTATATACGAAGTTGTACAGTCAGCAGAAATGTTCGGTTATTTTGTTTAATTAATATTTTATATATTAATTATTTTCATTGCTTAATTTCTTAAAATTTTAGTGAGATAGGGTTCCACGTCGATGGACGAAGGATTAAATTCACCAATGGTAAAGAAGTTTAGAAGTAATAGGTTAGCGTAGTACAATGAGGAGAGATGAAAGGCAAGTAACTATAAGAGTGATAGGCAAGTAACTATAAGAGTGTTAAGCAAGTATGTACGAGTATAGGATATAAAAAGGAGAATGACCGAAGAAAACAAGTTGCGCCGACCATACTCAACGAAGCCTTGATGGCTTAGTTGGTAATGGGGTCGGATTTCGCATCAATGAACACGGGTTCAAATCCGCCTATCCAACTCTAAAATCATACTCAACTTCCGGTGAAGGAAAATATCTTCTAGAAACCATAGCATGGCATTTTAAAATAATGCCCGCATCGTAAAAATATCGCACTCATTTATTAAAAAAAAGTAGGCACCCATGGGAACGTCGACAGAATTGACAACGCGAAACTTTGGATAATCTGTTTTTTTTTTCATCAATAACGTAACCATATGAACATATTTTAACACATAATATTTGTTTTTACATATATTGATGCCCGGGAGCAATAATTATGTTAATTTTCATTCATACAACATACGATATGTTGCGTAAGTATAAACATTATATCTGAGCGCCGGCACTTAAACGCCATCTTAGACTTGACATACATACATAGCATGTTGGCGGATGACGTAACGCGTAACGCGCATTGGTAACGACATTTATAAGTCATCAGAGAAGAAAGGAACATAGTTAAGTTTAAAATTAAGTTGAAAAATTATTTTATAAATTTTTTACCATAGGAATAGTATTTGATTGTTTGTTTTTTTGAGATATTGAATGAGATAGTTTGTGATACTCTTGAGGTACTCTAAAGGTATATAATTATGTAAGAAATTTTAATACCATGACCTGCAGTCAAACTGAATGTTCAGTTTTGTGGGTCAGTAATCTATGTTGTAAGGTGTAAACCAGAGAATAAATATATAAAAAAAAAAAAAAAAAAAAAAAAAGTTCTCCTCCATAGGAAATCGCTGAACGCTGGTTAAGATGTTTTCAATTAAAAAATATATATATAGATAAATATAAAAAATAATGTATTTTTTTGTTCACGGTACGCGATCACCCTGCCCCGACATCTCTCTATCTATACGCGCAAAGTTCTATGTATTCGTTGGTACCGCACCGGCCGTTGTAACTGGACCCGCCGCGCCCCCGGCCCGCTCGTACGCGACTCGCGTTCCCCGTCGTCGCAGGTTGACATTACAGAGCTCCCGTTAAACTGGTCACGTTGTGCACATAAAGACTATGTGAAGTGAGACCGCGCTCCGTTCGTTGCTCGAGTGTCGTCTGCCGCGGTCGCCGATCAAAATTCGAAATTTGAAATGGGGAATTTGACGTTTACAATTTTTTTTTTTTGTTTCCATAAGAAATGAGGTGAAATTGCTCGTTTGTTTTATAACCTATTTTTATCTGATTGCAAATATAAATGTATAGGGATAATATAAAACAAATTATTACTAAGGATAATTCATTATAGTATTTGCCCGTGATATCGTATGCGTTGACTTTAGAATTGAGTACAGAGAGAAAATGTGTTTTCTATAATTTCTGAAGATCTCAAATTCCCTAGTATATAGCATTTTAATATACCTCTTAGGATTCAACCTACGTAAGTCATGTTTTACCGACTTGATTAGGAAATATTGATTTTTTTCTACTTACTAAAGGTTTCATTAACATAAATATATAAACCCTCCGTAAAAAATACGTATCTTATTTTAAAAAAAAACGCATTAAAATCCGTTGCGGGGTTTAGGAGAAGTAAGCTGATAAACAGACAGGAAGACATGGAAAGATGAAGGTGTATACCGTATAGGCTCAGTGCTTTGACAACAATCTCACGTGATCTTATGTGACGATATGGTCCAGGATGGTTTACCGAAAGCTCAGGCTGAATCTGCCCACACTAGAAACTGATGGCTTTAAAAGGTTATTGCATTTAACAAGAAAAATACTGCGAGGGATTCGATGACGCTCATTCCGTGTCGAGTCCATTCCCTAAGGGACCGTACAAGTATTACGTACGCAGAATTTTAGGCTTTTATCATCCCCCTCCCGCCTCTTTAGCATTAACAATCAAGAAATTAGAAAGCATTGGCCTAGTTTTTACAAAATCTATTCAAGTGCGTTGAACCGAAAGACGTCCACTGTTGGACATAGGTCTCCCCAAAGATCTCCACAATGAGCAGTACTTCGCCACCCGCATCCAGCGAACCCCCACGACCATCATCAGGTCGTCGGTCCACCTTCTGGGAGGCCTACTCACCTTGTGTTTTCTGGTACGCGGCAGCCATTGTAGAACCCGTTGGCCTGCTCAAGTAATTGAAAGTAAATAAGTAAACATTACTTGCATGATCACTATTCAGATCCCAAACCCCACTCCCCAATAGGCCTTACGTAATAACATAGCCGTCCCTAATAACTTTATAATTTAAAAAAAAAAAAATATTTAAATCGTTTCAGTGCTATGTTATAACAAGCTGTGTGCCCGTAGCTGCGCCAGCGTTGTAACTTTTTTATACGGAACCCTAATTATTTTCCTAAAATAATTTAGTATTAAGATAAAGTAAAAATATTTTTCAAATTATTTCGGAGTTACTTCAGCTATCTACAAAAAAAAAAGTTCCGTCAAAATCGATCCAGCCGTTCCAGAGATTACCCTGAACAGACTGACAAAAATTTTAAAAATTGTATTTTTGGAGGTGTCCTATATATAATACATTCATATCTATTTATTAAAAAAAATATTGACATTACAAACAGACAGGTAACGTGCTGCTATGGTTGATTCCATTAGCAAACCAAGAATTAATTGGTTCGATTCTTATCATATATTTCTCAAGCCCGTACACGATTCTTAGTTTGCTGGGCAAGGGCTTATTAATTACCACGTGCAAGTTACGCTCAGTAGGGTTCTCTCTCACGTGTAAATACCGGGCACACCGTTTGTGTTAACAGCCTCCTCTTCCCTCTCTTCCTCCCTTCCCAAGACTTATTACAATACAAAATTAAAGAGAAACGTTTCTAAGTTATGACGACCTTGATCGATTCGGCATAATGGTTCCATATCGAAAATATTTTATTTATTGTTGGCGCTTATATGAGATGGTGTTTAGGATGTCGAATTTTAGCAGTTTTAAAAAGGCGCTCTCTCCAAACCTATTTTTTTAGAATATTATCTTTAAATACATGTAAAACATTGATTACATTCCGGGATAATATTTTTGAATCGTTACCTGGCAAGCTAATAAAGGTAGTCACAAGCGTGACAGACTAAATATCCTGGGAATGGATATTCGGAGCGACCTAAACCTCAAGGACCACATCGAACATGTCATCTCCACAACATCTCGGAGGTTCGGAATCCTAAACAAAGTGCGACGGTTTTTCCTGCCTGACCAGCTGTACCTTCTTTATAAGGTCCAGGTTCGGCCGTGCATGGAATACTGCTCGCACCTCTGGGATGGATCCGCTAAATATCTCATCGATGCCTTAGACAGGTTGCAGAGGCGGGCTGTCCGCATTGTAAATGATACAGACATCACCAACTCCATAGAACCGCTTCAATTGCGCAGGGACATAGCCTCTCTAAGCGTATTTTACCGACTATCATGGCGAGTTTTCTGAAGAGCTTCTTGACCTCATCCCCTCCTCTCCATTCCTCCATTCCATAACAGAACCACGCGGGCGGGACTTCGGTGTCACGGTTTCACGGTGACACCCATAACTTCAAGAACCAAAAAGTTTGCTGACTCTTACTTTTGTCGCACTGTGAGGTTATGGAATCGTCTTCCTGTCAGCGTGTTCCCTCCTTCATATGATATTGGGTCCTTCAAAAGAGGCGTGAAGAGGTACTTAAGCAGGCCAGCATGACAGCGGTAACTGGCAGTGAATTCTGTTCAGTTTCAGTCGCCGCTGCTTTAGATTGTACTGTACTTACCATCAGGTCCAGTACAGTCACTGTGCTGTGCATTGTAAACAAAAAAAAAGTCCTTTTTTTACGCGGGGAAATGCATTTACGCATCTCCCCTACAAAGTCTAATCCGGGAGACTTTACTCCCGGGTATGTGGGACTCGACCGGCGTAAATCGCAAGTTATACCCACTAAAGCCACACGGTGCAGTCCGCCGTTTTACCTGGAGGCGATGTGAGAACAGCGGTAAAGATCGTCCTTTTTTTAACATGGGAAATGCATTTACGCATCTCCCTGCCATCTCTAATTCGGGAGTAAAATCTCCCGGATCAGAGATGCCAGGGGGTTACGTGGTACTCGACCGGCGTGAAGCACCGGAAAGTCACGGTACCATCCGCCAAGATCGTCCTAGGCGAACGTGTCACGCCCAGATTGATGACGTTTTAAAGAAAGAGCGCCGTCAAAACTTCCCGTAACCAAAGAACGTGTATGAAAATTGAAGAAGCGAAAGTTATGTTAGGTCTGAATAGTAGCTATTGGGGGACTTTGATCCCCTTAATACAATAGATAAGGGTAGTGCGTAAATGCATTTCCCCCCGTCAAAAAAAAAAAAAAAAAGGTGGAAAGGATGTAGTCTCTGCCTAACCCTTATAGGTAGGTGTGATGGCTTGTTATGTATGTATGCTACCTGTCAATGCCTAGTTCAGGTCTCATGCCGCTTTTCGGTTTAGGTGTCGCGCGTCACGTTAATTCAAACCATAACTTTCTCGTAAAAGAATAACGATAATTAAATTGAATTCAATTATATAAAAATTTATACATGTTTATGATATTGAATAGATTTATTTGTTTATTGACCCCTCGTCAACAAAACCGCTTGGGTACTACTGTTCTAATAAATCTATACTAATAAATAAAATTCAAGTGTCCGTTTGTAATGTCAAAATTAAATTATTTTACTAAATAGATATGGATGTATGTATATACGTCACCTATACTACAAATATATATTTTTTAATTTTTGTCTGTCTGTTTGTTCCGGGTAATCTCCGGAACGGCTGGACGGATTTTCACGGGACTTATTTGGGTAGATAACTGAAGTTTCTCCGCGTAACTTAGGCTACTTTATTTTTTCGAAAATAATTAGGGTTCCGCGTAAAAAAAAAAAACTCATAAAAATTGGAATAAGATCCGATTCAATGCACAGTTCTAAGGGCAAGTGCTTGAATTTGTGAGAGATATCTTTGCTTAATCTTAGTAGAAAAAAGTTGTAAAATTTTGATAGTTAATCATTAGGCTCCTGTATAAAAAAAAATAAAAACCATATTAGACTGTGAAAAATATATGAAACGCGGTCGCAACCGCGGGCACACAGCTAGTTTGCAGATAAGTTAAATTAATTATTATTATTATTATTAAAAAATATTAGACTATACATTTGTGGTTGCGTACTATAGGGACTAGCACGTGGTAAGCGGGTGGGGTGTTATAGGGTGGCGCCTACCTAGATATATAATACTGCGCTTAAGAAGTCTTGGTACTTGACAAATAATTTATTTTATATAGAAATTTTCTTTTCGGTTAATTTGTAGGTTTTAGCGGCGGTTGCGGCGTGTCGCTAATTATTAGTGGACGTAAAAAAATAGAAAAAACTATGGCGTAAAATAATTTATTGTAACTGCTTTCTTAATAGTGTGAACTTCGTGCGGATCCAACTTCACTTTGAAAAACGTTTCGTTCCGAAACAGAGTTTTATACACAATTCATACAACGCTGTAATAAAACGGTGGCCATGTTGCTAGAACTATCCAGAGAGCGTTTGTAGGGATTCTTTCGGGAAAAACTTATTATAGCTGTGATTCTATGAAGTAAGGCCTTTTTAAGCGTTTGTAGTAAGATACACTCCACAATTAATGTTCTCTGTTATATTTGTATGTATGTAAAGATATTATGTACGTATTTTGTGGTTATTATATCTGGCAAAACATGAAAGTGTCGCCTCATGAATGTTGGTGATGTGTCTCTTAATAAAATTAGTGAAGATCGATTGTTTATAATTGTCTTTACATATCACTTATATCAATGGCAAAACTAAGTTTATCACTCTACTTCTCACAAACTCATCCACTTGTCACTAAAATTGATCATTGAATCGAAATGAAATTTATAATTTTTTTTTTAGTTTTTAATTTTTTGACACGGAACTCAAATTATTTTCGAAAAATAAAAGCAGTCTAATTACGCGGCGTAACTTCAGTTATCTGCCAGAAATTATCGGTTATCTGTCCTGTCGCAATTGTTACAGCCGTTACGGTGATAAGCCGGTACAAACAAACTGACACAGACAGAGAAACATCTGTAAAATCGTATTTTTGGTAAAGATTTGTCCATTACATAGTTTTTTATTAAGATAATAATGTAAAAGTCGACACAAAACGAACATCATTCTAGCTTCTTGGATGGACATTGTAATGGAATTTTGCACATTCATGAGGGAGTACGTACAGATTGGACTTGGGACCTTTCGTTCCTGAATACAAAATCTACCTAAATATGATCTAAGCCACGGTCAAAAGATAGCCAAATATATAAATATAGGCAATATGAAACAGTTTAGTACCTTTTTCTCATGTGTTTATGAACCGCTTTTTAAACATAGCTAGTGATAAGCTTTAGTATGTATTTTTAATAGTCTTAGTTTTCCTCATATTTACGTTGTTGTTAGGCGATAGATTAAGGTGAATATAAGGGTATATTATTAAAATGAAAAAAAGGCGATATTTGATGCATCTTACGATGACTTTACTGAACGATTAAAATATGACAATTCACTTTAATTTCGTAAATTAATACTTAAAAATAAAAATAAACAATGAGTAAAAAGGTTATCTATACATTAATAAATAAAATTTAAGTGTCTCGCTTGTAATGTCATAATTTTTATTTACTAAATAGATATCAATGTATATACGATAGCTATAACAAAAATACAATTTTTTTAAATTTTGTCTCTCTGTCTGTTTGTACAGAATAATCTGCTGAAAGGCTGTACAGATTTTGACTTCTTTTCGGTATATAGCTGAAGTTATTGCGACTAACTTACGGTACAATTGTTTTCGGAAAAATTAACCCGCGTAAAAAAATTAAAACTCATGAAATTTGGAATAAAATCATATTCAGTCAACAGTTTTACTAGAAGAACATTTAAAGTTCTGTATAAAAAAAAATAAACAACTATATTACGCAGTGAAAAATATATCAAACGCGGTTGCAGCCGCGGGCACACAGCTAGTTTACAAATAAAATGGAAGAAAGATGGTTGCATTCTCAACGCTGGTTGACTTTTGATCACTACTCAAACGGTAGTTTGTATAAATAATCTTTGGCAATGCACAAATGTTATATATAAATTGATTGTAAGTGTTATTTATTCGAAACGACTACATTTTGAAACGTGAAAATCCGCATTTTTACTACGAAATAAATTGAAATAAATTAACAATTCAAATTTATATAAACACAAGAGATGAGTGGGTAAACGGAATTAGAATTTGTAGTGATTCTTTTATGAATGTTTCATAGATTACATATATTTAAAACTAGCTATGTGCCCGCGGCTGAGCCAGCGTTTCTTTCATATATTCTTTGCTGCGTTTTAATTTTTTTATACGAAACCTAATTACTTTTTAAAAATAATATGAAGTAAAAATGTTTCTCATAAATTCAAGCAGACGCCCGTAAAACTGTGCATTGAATCTGATTTTATTCAATTTTTTCATGAGTTTTTTACGCGGAACACTAATTATTTTCGAAAATTAAATGTATCCTGAGTTACCCGGAGTAACTACCGAAAAAAGTCCCGTCAAAATCCGTACTTTTTTTTCGAGGGGAATGCATTTACGCACTAGCTGTCCAACCTAATCATCCGTCCTGCCGTTCCCAAGACTACACAAAACAAACAGACATACAAATATTTGGAAAATTGTCATCCCTATTGAGTAAAAAATAATAATTTTGACATTACGAACAGACACTCACAATTTTCTTTATCAGTAAAGATTTAATCATTACTCCAATTAAACGAAACTGCCTTATGTAAATAATTCGCTCTTATTTTAAAATTATTTATAGCGTATTATTTCGTCATTATTTTGTGTTTCGTTGTAGTACATTATTGCGTCATAGACGTCGCGGTCGACTGGTTAAACCGGTACTACAGAGCCGGGAAAGGCTTAGAGAAGCTAAGAGAGACGGTGCTGATCCCACATGTAACAATTACAGTTCGCTTATTACTATATCGAACAGTTAAAAACTTTATAAGATCAAGAAGAAAACACTTTTCATACAAAATTTAGCATTCAAACGCTATTTATATCTTTACTAATAAATAAAATTGAAGTGTCTATTTAAATGACAATTTTTAAAATTTTTGTCTGTCTGTTTTTATTGGTAATCTCCTGAACGGCTGGACCGATTTTTTGACGGGACTTTTTTGGTAGATAGCTGAAGTTACTCGTCGTAACTTAGGGTACTTCTGTTTTTTGAAAATAATTAGGGTTCCGTGTAAAAAATTAAAACTCATGCAATTTCGAATAAAACCTGATCAAAGGGACAGCATCATCAAAATATTTTTTTCTAGCGATTGTTTATAAATTGTATTACGCAGTGAAGAATGTATAAAACGCGTGCAGAGCCGCGGGTACACAGCTAGTAATTTATTCATCAAAGGAGTTTGAAATAACATTGTAAAATGACCTCCTTGGCTCACTTTATTAATTATAAACGAGGAAAAAGTTTTCCGTATTGTTTACTTCACTTATGTTTTTTTTTTTTTTTATTTTCATAAACTTTGGATAGTATATATATATATATATATATATATATATATATATATATATATATATAGGTCCTGAAAGGAACTTTTTTTTTATTAATAAATAAAAAAAATGTAGGGATAGCTAGGATACAACTCGCGAGAGAGTTTTGAAAACTCAGGTGACGGCCAAGCCGAAGTTCGCACCACTTTGGTAGCCCTTGAGCTAGTCACCTTATCGCGGCTGAGTGCCTTCAGCACTCGCCCCCAAAGTTCGTTGAAGCTATAAAGGCCCTTCCGATCAACAGCATTAGCTAGGTTAGAATTCGGGTTGGGACCACTACCATTCGTTTTTTTTAGTAGATGGTTATAGGACTTTTTTCGATTTACTCTTATGCACATTTTTCCGCTCATAAAAACAAAAGACTCATTTTTATTCATTCATTGGTTAGGTATAAATGAAATGTTATATGCACAGAACATGTGATACGCGGGCGGAGTCACGGGCACCGGCTAGTTATTTTAAAATTAATAAAAATCAATGTATGTTTGTTCTCTGTGTACTTCTAAACTATTCATCCGATTAAATTGACACTTTAGTAAGTTCTGCAAATGCAAATGCCGGGTTCATCTAGTTAGTGTCAAAATAAAAAAGATCTTCGTAGATCTTTACATGTAGACTGCTCTTATCTTGCCGTTAAAAAATGGAAGAAATATTTAAATAATGGAATAATAATAATTATAAATCATTATTAAATTGCAAAAGTACCAAGACCTCATAATCACGTAGCGGGCGGTTCCAGACCGCGGTTGTCACGGGCTCGACCTCCCTCGACCGAGAAAAGTTAGCATAAAATATAACTATAGTACTGAAATATCATCAAACTGTGTTCTTAACGCTGTAGGCAGGAACAGTGGCAAATACTAACACATCGATCAACTCGACGTCGACGACACTGAACAGAGTAATCAGAGACTGTTAAAGTCCTATATAATGTAAGAAAAGTTTTGGACTTTTTTGACATCCTATATATAAATAAGTATTGTTCGTGGAATCACCATACAGACCCCCGTCCCCCCATTTTCTATTAATATTCTTCTGAGTGGCTACCAGCCTCAAGTTTGAAAACCTGTCGCCAAACACGAATAGCTATTTTCCGGAAGCATCACTTGAGAACCAGTATCGACTGGAACACATTTGATTCCTAATTCTGTGTTTTCAAATCAATGGTCATAATAATTGATTCGTTCAGTTGTGTAGATAAATAAGGAATCCAAAAAGGCAAGATGAACACGAATCGGCAGAGAAAATTGTACTACTGACTTTATCAAATCGAATTATTGACTGCAGTGTGTACGGCAAAATTTTGAGTATAATAACGTTTAGACAAACTCATGATTTGCAGTTGACAAATAATACAATCGAATTTATATCATAGGCGTATTCGTAAAGAAACTGAAGCATGATAAACTGATACGACACGCAAACATAACTTTGTAAATAAGCGAGCATGAATGAAGGGTGTCCGTATGTACTCACCCTCTATTAATAATTATTACGACTCGTTCGCACTCGTTTGGAAGTACGTATTTCTGTCCCGTTCGGAATGCAAATGAAAAATCAATGGTGCACTTGATCACGTGCCACTTTGTTTACTCGAATCCAGCGGACGTTCCAAAGTTGAATTCGCATCCAAATTATGATATCACACAGAAAATTATGATTCCTAAATAATTATGTTGTTTCATCTTTATGATGGCCTAGTACTTTGCAAAAAGTTTTAGAAATGCAACAAACAATAGAAATTTATGGGGTCTGGAATAATAAAAAATGTATAATTGATAAATTGTTGACATTAGTTTAGTTTTCACATTAAAAATGGCGTTCCGCGCATTTTTGTATATATTGAAAGATATTTTATCTCCTTACACATTACATTATTTGTGTAATTCACGTAATTACTTTATTTTAGTACCAAAAGAATTATAGTGACTTTTGGTTATTCGTTATTAAACGGTTTGACGTAACACGTCAGATTAGTTTGTCGGTGACGCGAACCCATAAGTTTTGACCCTATCAAATGTCGCTCAACGCGGCTAAAGAAGTTTTCGCTTCATAAATTTAAACGGAGTGAAAAATATATGAAACGTGGCGCTGCCACGGGCACAGATAGTATGAAATATATGTTATAAAAATATTAGAAAATTTCGAAAATTTTTTTTTTTTTTTTTTTGTGAAGCAGTATAGCTGAGATTTCGCTTGTTTTGACAGCCCCCATAGCTGTCTATTTTTTTTTTTTTCAATATATCTAATGATAACCTAACTCTACTAACAGAACTCATAATATAAACGATTTTGTAAGGGTCCGTGCAACTATCACGTATTATTTATGACAACATGGGGTACGGGTGATCTGAATGTTAATTATCTAAGAAATGTTTACTTATAAAAAATTTTTCATAATTATGCTAATGTTTACCTAATTATATTAATTTAAAATGTACAAAATTTTGCTTAAGTAATATATATCGAACAAGTTGATCTCAAAATGAACATGGACAAGACGAAAATCATGTCTAATATTCATGTTGTGCCAACTTCCATAAAAGTCGGTGGCCCTACGCTCGAAGTTGTTGACAGTTATATATGCCTAGGACAAACTTCAAAAAAGAGGTTAATCGTCAAATCCAACTCGGCTGGGCCGCGTGAGTGTTGCCAGTGATGACTACGGCACTGAGATGTGATCGCTTGCAATGGGCTTAATTCGAAAGCTCAAAGTTATCCAAAGGGCAATGGAGAGGGCTATACTCGGAGTTTTCTTGAATGATCGAGTCAGAAATTAGATCTGCAGAAGAACCCGATGCCCGATGGGCTCAACGAGTTCTCGAATGACTTCCGCATACCGGAAGACGCAGCGTGGGTAGGCCCCCCACAAGGTGGACCGACGACCTGGTGAAGGTTTTCGCAGGAGTCCGCTGGATGGGGGTGCCGCAAAACCGGTCGTCGTGGAGATCTTTGAGGGAGACCTATGTCCAACAGTGAACGTCTTACGGTTGAATGGATGGATAGATGGGATACTTATCGCACGAGTAACTGGCAAGTGTTCGAGGAACTTAACAAACTTGCAGGGGGGCGACGCGGTGACATGCCTTGGCAACCCCGTATCGCCCCCCATCCCAAATGCAGCGGACGGCCCCGGGGGGTTTTAGTGGGTATTTCCGGGCGACTCTCGCCCGGGTGAGTCCCACACTGGCACGGAACTCGTCACTCCGTGCCCCCTTATCTATTGTATTTGGGGGACTCTGATCCTTCAAATACAATAGATAAGGGTAGTGCGTAAATGCATTTCCCCCCGTCAAAAAAAAAAAAAAAACTTGATATAAATAAGCGAAAGTTGGTAACATTTTTTGAAAGATTAAATTGAAAATCGTAACCACCACACTCAGAGTGTTAATGATTCACTCTCTGCCTACATCGCAGTTTGTAATTAATAAATATGAATATAGTTTTATTTAAAATATTATCGAGTTTTTAATAGTTACTTTGAAGTATTTCTGTGCTTAAATTGACTCAGCATTTACTAGTCATCATCGTTTTAAAATTTCATATTATTGATGTTATGACAATCTGCGAATTACAATCTTGTGTCAACATTTCTAAACTCCAGAAAAACGGATAGCTCGTCTTCTAGAACATGGAGTTTTCGTGGCGCCTCAGAATAACGTTTCGCGTCATTATTTCCAATTCACTTCACCTGTACACAATAACCAAACTTTATAATATAAAACGCCACAAAAGTTACATAATACTAGCTGTCCCCGTGACTTCTTTCGCGTTTCATATATAAAAACTTAAGTTGGACCAAATTGTGAATCTAAACCATTCTCGAATGCTCAGGAATAGATACAAAAAAAATCTATAAAATCGGTTCAGCCGTATAGGAGGAGTTTAGTCATATACACACGCACAGAAGAATTACATATATATAAAGTTAGGGTTAAATACGACTAAAACCAATAATTGCCACATAAAATACTGAGATCCCACAAAAACCTATTATTTGTTATTATTTACTATTCTAATAAATCTCCGTGGATCTGGCAAGGAAAAAGTTATATAGAAGATATTATTTTTCCTTTTTTTTTATAGAAATTTAGATGAGAAATTATATTTATATAATACATACAAATAATTTCTTATTTCTGTTGTTCGCTGTTGTGGAATAATTGTGTACTAGGCCGTGTTAGTGAATGACTGAGTAGTCTTGATATTTTATAAATTATATTTAAATGAATAATTAATCTCAAAAAAGTTGCACACGTCTGTCTGTATATATACAATTGTACCTTATTAAAACAATGTTTACTTTTACTTATCAATTGTAAAAAAAACTATTATTGTTTTATACATGTTTATTTCAAATAGACAATTTCTCACAATAACAAAACATACCAATAAAACTTGTAAGTTAAATCGGATTTTATTCACAATCTGATGATGAGTTTTGCGCAAAATCCTAATTATTTTCAAAAAATAAAAACTACGCGGTGTAACTTTACCTATCTACCAAAAAAGTCCCGACAAAATAGGTCCTGCCATTCTGGAGATTAGCCGGAACAAACGGACCGATATCATCATCATCGCCCATCATTGCCCACTACTGAGCATAAGTCTCTCTTCTTGTACGCAACTCGTTACGGTTCTGAGCTAGCCTTATCCAGTTTTGACCCGTGGTTTTTACGATATCGTACATCCAACGGGCTGGTAGCCGCACGATTCCCCTTTTATAGCTATAAAACCGACCGATAGACAATTATTATAATTGTGTTTTTGGTAAAGGTTGTTATTTTGCTATTACAAATAGACATTTTAATTTTATTTATCAATATAGATGGATTTGGCACGTCGGGGAAAAGAGTGAGACGTCTAGTTAAGATCGGCTTGCTTCGCTTTCGTAAAATTGTATTGTAAAATTTGATCTGGTCAAATTTCGGTGTATGTTTTGTTATTTCTTTGGTAATATATGAAAATAGTTATGAGGATTGCCCATTAATCACACGACGTTCGAGGGGAAAACATCACAAGGAGGAGGAGGAGGCTGCAGTGAGATATTACGTGTATTTTTTTTTTTGAACGCGCAATGTTTGAACGTATAAGCGCCACGTGACCTTGACTAGCCTTTACTTGGAAACGATGTCCAAATTTTATTACAATCAAATTATGATATTTAAAGATAATATTCTAAATAATGTTACGATATTTTGTACCAAAAAAGAAATATATTTGATCTTGGGTCCAAGGGAAGGTGATTTAAAACCTTTTTTTTTTATAAATTGCACAGCACAGTGACTGCACTGGACCCGATGTTAAGTACAGTACAATCCAAAACAGCGGCGACTGACACTGAACTGAATTCACTGCTAATCACCGCTGTCATGCTGGCCTGCTTAGGTACCTCTTCGCGCCTCTTTTGAAGTACTACCTCATTACATATTACCGAGAGGAGGAAATAATTAACAATTTAAGACGTAAAGTTTTGCAGAATAATTTTGATGTTGATATTAAACTCAACATTAATTAATGTTAAACTTTGTTACTTACAATAATAAAAAAAAAACTTATCTAAAAAATTTACTCGATTATCAAGACCGTGCTATCCAAGTGCACAGTGCAGACGCCTCACTCGCACACACTGAAATAATTTTATTGTCTCCATGTAATTCTATTTGTGACTGTGTGAGTGCTGTTCGTCTCGGCGCATCAGTAATAAGGTGCTACGTAAAAAGTTCCAAGTTCGAATACTAAATATTTTAAGGTAAAAATACGTATTTATCACGGACGCATATCGAGAGTTACTGATGTGGGCAAATATAAGAAATCATTTCAAAGTGATAATGTATTTTGATTATATTGCTGGTTTGTAATAATACTGAGTAAATTGCCCACTGCTGGGCAAAGTCCTCGTCTACGAGGGTAAAGAGAGGGTCGGGTTAATCGCTTAGAGGCGATATATTGGTGATTTTCAACCCTTATAAATAGTTTCTTACAATATTGTAGTGTACTAGGAAGAGTATATGCGGTACTCTTAATTATTTTCGAAAAATAAAAGTAGTCTAAGTTACGCGGAATAACTTCAGCTATCTGTCAGAAAAGGTCTCGTCAAAATCGATCCAGCCGTTCCGGAGATTAGCCAACGAACTGACTGACAGGCAAAATTTTAATTTATTTTTATAGGCAACGTAAATACGTTAATATGAATTTAGTAAAAAAATATTGTTAATATTACAAACGGGCACTTAAATTTCACACTTAAATTACTATTAATTATGATACAATGAAATTAAATTGCACATAAAATATCTAATAATATTCAATCGTGAAATTAAGTTTTTAAAATATGTCTTTCAAAAAAAAAGGGAATGTATTTATAAAACAAGGAAAATGTTGTTACGGCGTTATCCAAGTACGATGCCTGCATGTAATAATAATTCATTCCGGTGTGCGTAAGGTTGGCGTGCGTGTGTGCGTTAGAGCGATGCTTTGTTCAAACTCGTGTTGCTTTGTTTCTACTAAAAACAATTTAGTCGTTAAGCTAGTCGAGTTGCCTATCCGATTGGTCTGAGTAGTTAAAAAATTCATTTGGTCGTTATTATTGTAGGGTCGGCACTACGTTTGTTTAGTTTCCTAATAAAATATTGCTATAATCCTACCTTAATGATTGTTCTTGTAAGTAAAATTAATTGTGTTTATAATTTAACCCCTTGAGCACCTTCCTGGCGTTTACGCCAGCTTTCCATTGTCTTATTTTTATAGGTACTCGACACATTAAATACTATTTAACATAGCAACAAAGCTCTTCAAATATTTCAGTAAGGTATCGCCTGATCAGTCAACATTGTTATAATTATTAATAATGACTTGCCAAGCTATTTAGTTAATTTTACCGCTTGATCGGATCAGCACGGTAATCTGACATATTAAAAAACGTAAATAGATAGGTATTCCGTTGATAAATAGACTAGTTTATACTAGTTAGGGAATTTAAATGTACACGGTATTTTGTTATATTTCATTTGACGGAGCAAAATAATGAAGGTTAATTATAAATAAACAAGACTAATCATAGATAGCTCTGTTCTTGAATCATGTACAATTTGACGAATTCAACAGTTCACTTTAATGATAATAAAACAAATCTTATTTTGACTGAAATGATTTAAGGTTGCAAAATACACTAAATACTATTAATGATAATGTTTCATTTATCGTAATGAAAATTCGCTAATATGTTCTTACATTTACATCGAAGTATCGTTAAAATGTAAATCAGTCACGGTTCTAAGATATGTTTTTTGTTATTGTGTCTGATACATAATTTCATTAAAAATGTTCCCATGTATGTTCATAATTGTATACACACTTTGATTTTAAATTATTTATTTTTGTCGTTTGTCGTTTTCTAGTTACTGGTTGACTAGTGATCGGGCTAGTACAATAACATCGTCTGAATGCGTCACAAACTGCTGATAGCTCCTTATCTCATCTACGTCAACAAATTGCCCGTCCTTGTCTGTCCTACCGTGCGACCATTTACCCATCCCGTTCGTACTTCGCCACCTTTCACTCATTCAATGCGCACTGTATATAGCGTCGTCTCGCTCGCGCTAATGAATTAAATCAACAACCTCGCCTGCTCCCACTCGATAGATGATCAGCGTTACATATTTGAATTTTATTTCAAAAACTAGCTGTGTGCCCGCGGTTGTGTATGCGTTTCATATTTAAGTTAATGCGTTCTAATTTTTTTTTTTATACGGATCCCTAATTTTTATTTTAGTACAAAGATAAAATAAAAATATTTCTCATAAATTCGAGCACTTGCCCGTAAATCTGTGCATTGAATAGGATCTAATTAAACTTTATAGTAGTTTTAATTTTTTTACTCGATTCCCTATTTATTTTCGAAAATAAAAGTACCCTAAGTTACTCTGAGTCACTTTAGCTATCTACAAAAAAAAGTGCCGTCAAAATCCGTTCAGATGTTCAGGAGATTACCCGGAACAAACAGACAGACAAAAATTTTAAAAATTGTATTTTTGGTATAGGTTTCATATATATATATTAATATCTATTTAGTAAAAAAAATGTAATGTTGCTATTAAAAACAGACAAAAAATTTCAAATTTGTATTTTTGGTAAAGGTATCGTATATACATTAATATCTATGTAGTAAAAAAAATAATTTTGACATTACAAACAGACATTTTATTTATTATTATATATAGTATATTTCGATTCTCTTGGTGCTTACTTTTAAAGATCAACTTTTATTTTTAACTTTATTTTGGTATGCATACGGACATTGCAACGTTTGTTATTTTATCCAACAAACAAAAATGTTTACAGTTTCGATTTTAAAACAAGAAAGTAATTTTTTTTAATATAGTGGTGTGAGACTTAATAAAATTAAGACTTCTAAGTATAAATAATTTTAAACTCTGTCATGAATTTGTCAAGGTAAATATTTGAAATCAGGGGACCGTTCAAATTTTTGGTTATTTTTACCCCCCACTCCCCCTTTCAAGTAATGCTCTTACCCTTCTCCCTCCCTCGTCATGATTACGTAAGCAATGGGTATAGTTTTGTATTCATTGCGTAATTACTTCTCAAACCCCCGTGTCAAAATAATTAGCAAAGCCTAGACCTTTTTTTTTTTTTTTTGACGGGGTGAAATGCATTTACGCACTACCCTTATCTATTGTATTTGGAGGATCAAAGTCCCCCAAATACAATAGATAAGGGGGCACGGAGTGACGAGCTCCGTGCCAGTGTGGGACTCACCCAGGCGAGAGTCGCCCGGAAGCAAAGCCTAGACCTCCCGTCAGCATTGATGTTACGTAATACGCGAACGAGCCCTAACTTACAAAGAATTATTAAATAAAATGGGTTTTGAAGAAAACCAGACATAATAAAATATCTTACCAGGACATCAGAAACGTCAATATAATTAGTTTAAGGTTGTCCGGTTTGTTCTTGTCTATTGGGTTAGTAATCTTTCGAATAGTCGACAACCGTTTGGATAATTGACATGTGTCACTGAATGAAAAAAAGTGGACTAAAGAAGATCGGAGAAATGGACTAGGTGAAATATGTAATGTAGCCGTGGACAACCAAACATTGATAACGGATCCGCTTTAAGAGGATATCCTAGCGGCATTTATTCCATACAAACGTACCCCACTGTTTCCTCCCTGGATAATAGCATTATGGTAAATATTTGTATACCAAATAATAAATATCCACCACTGCCATGCCCTTAGGCTATTTGTTTTTTTTTTTCATAAATTAGTTATTGTAGAAACTAGGAGACTATGAAAATGAAAAAAAATGCTCGATTTTCACTGTCATTTTCAGACGTTCGTCAAACAAATTTGATAGACAAAATTAAAAAAAGCGAAGTCCTTATTATTTAAAGCTGAATGAAATTAAAATCGGTTCAGTTTTGGAGGAGGAAACAGGGTACTAAGAAGTGGTGTTTTCATCTATTTTGCATACGGTAAAATCAGGCCGAGCTTCAATTGTCCCTTTTTGTGTTTTATAATTCTTTCTTAGGGGCGCAACGAAATAGCACTTGATTTCTATAATACCTCACTTTTCCGACCGCATATCCTCTTAATTACAAATCTTAAACATTTATGGTGTCTAATTATTATAATCATTTCTGGGCATTTTCAATAGTCTGGGAAAATTCTGGGATTTTTTTAAAGATCAGCCTTAAACTTGTTTAACTCAGGATGCATAGAGATGATAGAGATAACCGATTAGTTTTTAACTCTAAAGTACTAGGCAACAATAAAATATACAGATTATTATTTATGTTAACCGTTGCATAGTCACCGTTCGCGTCATTGGACCGTCAAATCAAACGTCCGAGAGAGTAAACGCAAGAAGCCAGCTTTCACTGCCTTCACCGCACAATAGCCACCGTTTGATAGGTCTTTACTTGAATAACATACGTCTGTCAATTAGCCGATAGTAATGACATCAGAGAAATCAAAAGAATATTGAAAGCCGAAAAACGAAATTTCTGACGGAAAATACTAACGGGCGTGCCATTACTATTTTTTCTAGTAGGTATATGTTGATATTTCATTACATTATACGTCTTTAATCAATTGGTTCCTGCGGAAATCGAAGCCGCACCCTTTGTCATTACAGTCACCTTGACCCTCTGAAGCCACAGAAGTGAGTTAATATATTATAATAAATGACATACGTAGAATCATATCGAATGTCAAGTTGCCAAATACATGTCGTCTACATTTGGTCTATCTTTCGCACTATGAATAGGGCCTGAGGCCAATACGTAAAACCACTTGACGTCCCAAAACTCGTATCTCTCAATTGTAACCCGGCAGATGTGATTGACCTTACATAATAACCGGTTTCTAATATTAATCATTCTGACATAATCTAATCGTGTTATAGGTATGTGTATCCGAACTTGCCGCGTCTCGCGCCGAACGGCGCCGGAATCCGCCGAACTTATCCGAGCGCGTGACAGCTCGTCACTCGTCCGTCACATCGCGCGGCACACTTCTCCTATGTATTGGATTACATAGGTGCAGTGTATACGCTCTGTGTCGCGGCGGCGTTGGCGTTCTCTTTTTAAAATAACAAAATTTGAAATCGTTTTATACCGCGATATATAAAATTGTTTACTAGAGGATTTTCATAGATTACGTTGTGCGGGGCTGATAGGCGATTTTTGCACGTTATCGGTTTATAGGCGCGGTGCAGATTTTTCAGGTCAGATGTACGTAGATTTTCTCTAGGGGTTAGACGTTTTCCACACGTGCCGCTCGTGTTTACGTATAGCTCGGTACATCGGAGCCTAGCTAAGTGCGGAGTCATTGACACGCCGGTGTGACACACATTCTTCGTCTGACGGAACGCTTGCACGTCCGCGGTTTCTTGCCGATAATTTTTTTTTTTTTTCTATGTGTTCATACAAATTTATTGTTTTACAACTGTTTTTATCAGTGTTTGTATTATAGTTGCGGTGTAGACGACGACGCGCGTTGTGTTGTTGGCCTGTTTCTTATCAGTGTGTATATCTCCTTGATAACGATATAACTCAAGGCAGCGTTTCAGATCTCGCGAATTGTGGGATTTCCTTAATGTCTATTGTGTGACTGCCATTGTCTTCTTTTCGTAGTTAATTTCTGTCGCGTTTCGGTGCCATCGTAACTTTAAAAACTTAAACGTGTATTTTTATATTTAAATGAAATAATACATTTTTTAAAGTAAGAATTATAATTACATTAAATAATCGAAAAATAGTATTGAAACATTAAAACAAAATTTAATGCGGTTTGAAAAAAATTAATTTAGGTACGTAAAAAATATTTTTCACCGCGTAATAAAAAGTGCGCTTTATTTGTTTATCGATCGATTGAACTGGGTACGTCTGTCTGTCTATCTATACTTTAGATAATCGTGTATTTGTATACTGACCACGTCACAGGTGACGTCCGCTTGGCGCCAAGTTCAAATATCGAATTGATCAGCCGAGTCTCGACGTGACAAATAAAATTATAGGCCAAGTTTTCACGGACGCGCATTTATTATTAGACTTAAATGTTTGAAATGTACACGAGAGTTACCTACATGTCTACGTCAAACGGTACGTATATAATGTAAATCTTGCACTATGTAGTCCGTATGTATTAACGGATATAACAATATCATGCGCTGTTTGTGTGTGCGTGCTAGCGTAATGTGCTCAGAAACAGTAAAAAGTATGGCGCGAACGTACAGTGCGGCAACCTCGCGCGTATTCCGTAGCCTTGCCGCGTCGAAAACAATACTCTGTTTTCTACACTGTGTTTATATATAATACATATTTTTTGAATTAATTTGAATTTTTATCACCATCTTATGTTAATCGATAAGCGAATTTGACTTTAATATAACATAGAAGGTATTAATGTCGCATTATAATGTTAAATTCGAATCTAGTGGTATATATTAATTTAATATCTCTTTAAACTTGCTATGTAGGCCCGTTAATGACATATTATATTATTTTACTAAATATTTATACATATGTATTATATCCCGATCAAGGAGCTGGATTTCAGTAGACATTCCAGAGTAATAAAAAAATCAATATGTCGGTGAAAAAACAAAGTATGACCAAAATAGCCGCTTCGAGCTATATAAAAAAAATGTAACCGATGTTGACCTTTCCGAACGCGCTCGTACTAGCGCGGCCAGCTGACGCGACGTTGCCAGCTCGACATCATCGGATCGCTGTCCTTACACCTTATCGCCTCTAACGCTACGGAATTAGAACTAAAACCGCATACCGATGTCAAGTATATAAAGGACATACGACGTTATCCAAAGACTACGATGGCACTTCCCGCGCGAAAAATTCGAAATGGTTTTATCAGTCCCCGTCCGTGACGCGATCGCGGCGCGTTCGATTGATTTCGCTCTCATAATACGCATTTACTAATATATTATTTATTTATTATATACAGTGTAACAAACTAAGGATTTTTGCAAAATAATTACAAAATTAGTGCGAAGTGAAATCTAAACATTTAAAAACCAAAGTACTATTAATTTTATTTATAACATTAAAAAATAAAAATTAAAAATAAAAGTCTACATAATTTTATTTATTTAAATAATAATAACAATTGCTATTTCATTATTTAAAAGTAAAAAATATAAAAAAAAGTGAAAATAAAAAATTAAGCGAAATATTGCTTACGTATCAAAAGTACCAGGAGAGCATAGTGCAGAAAGAGATCTGAAAAAAAAAAAGTGTAGCAGACGATTTCGGCAACAATAGTACATACGCGGAGATAGATGGCGCGGTGACAAAGTGGCCTACATGCCGGTGGCGCTGGGCTCGCTCGGCGGCGAGGGCGAGTACCGCGACTACGGCCATCATCTCTCGCCGCACCATCCGGCACATCCGCCGCACATACAGTATCATGAGTACGCGCCGCCGCCGCCGCCGCCTATCTACCATCCGATACCGGACCCATACTTCAGGTAAACTCCTGCGTTCTCTTATAAGGGGTCATTTAAAACTACTCCTTAATACTAGAAAGGAAAATCCTATTTTTCATTTTAACGTTAATACATTTTTGGCGGGATATCATGTCTGTCATGTCATGTTATACAGTTCTTAATTTTTTCAATTTGGTAATTGCTGGTCCGATTTTCGCCTTTTTGCTAGAGCGTAGAGTTCGTATGTAAACATACGAACGAGTAATGAATTACTTCAGAATTGGCAGTATGGATGAATTCCTTCGCTTCTTGAATCATGTCAAAAATAATTCTAAATTTGATTTTGTTTCGGACCGATATTGTTTCTCTGAAAACTGTCAATTAACGTATTTTTTTTTTTCAAAATTGTTACCAAAGTCATCGCTGATTAGATTATTTTCCGTATTATTACACCAACATATACCGTCAAGGTCAAAATGAGGTAATGAAATATTCTGATTTTTCAAAATTCTAAAGAAAACTTTGCGATGCATATCTACGGTTGACTCACAATAACATAGTTTCCTCTCTAGACTCGATTCTAAAATCAACGCGGACAAAGTCGCTGGCAGAAGATATATAACAAATAAAAATCATTACATAGTAAACCAAAATGCCGTCAAAATCGCACCGCTCAATATACTACAGGACGGACAGACGACTAGACGTTATCTTTTATATAATTAGAATCACAGTAATACTCACATTTGTGATGGTTTTTTTTCTATTAATTTGATTATTATTCATATATACGAATAGATTTATACATTATTATTAAAAAAAAAAACAAATCATATAAATCGATTCTGCGGTTTTCGCTATAAGCCAACTAACAGATAGACGTTGCCTTTTTTATAATGTAAAGGTATCCATTAGGATTAGGTATTGGGATTAGGTATCCATTAGAACCAATTATGGTTTAAGGAGAAAAAAAATTGTAACTCTCTCGGCAAAATATCAATTTTCTCTTGGCGACGTAGGCAGACCAACGGCGTGTTTAATTATCGAATAATAAAAGTGAAGATTGAAATGAAACCAAAAATATATTGGTTTCTCTGTCTCATCATTGACACTTAAAGAAAAAAAAAGGATTGAAATTGTGGATAGCAATACGTAAAAACAGATTTGCGATATATTGGGCAAGAAACTTTTTTTTTTGTAATTCGTGACGTGACCTTGAAATAATCTATCTACATCGCGCTACAAGAAGTATCACTTCGAAAAGTTATTGAGAACTTTATCGCCCTAATTTATTTTTATTCTTAACTCACGGGTTACGTTCGCTAAGTTTATAGTTGCCGCCACTCTTGTAGTTATACGATTTAGAAAAAAAAAATCAGAAATATATCTAAAATATATGAATAGAATAGCCTAACCAAAAAAAAAAAAAAAAAAATATAATAATAAAAAATATAATTAACAAAATTGACGTTTAATAAATAACAAAAATTTTACAAAGAAAAAATTAAATAAATAAAAAGTTGTTGATACGAGACTATGCCATCAATGCCTCATCTAGTAAATGCTAAAATAATTCATGCATCCTTGTTTCAGTTAGACAAAAATCGAAATTCTTAAGGTCTCTATGTATCTTATGTATCTACCCACATCTTTGTAATTATTTGTTTGTTTTTGTAATTTAGTTATGTACCTTTGTGCGCTCTAAATAATAATCCTAGTTTTAAACATTTGTTTCTCAGTAAGTGAATCATGTAATTCTTTATGAGAAATAAAGCTATTCTTAAACCTTAAAATGTATTGATACTGGCAATAGGCAGTGAAAACCGGTTTGGAATACCGATTCAGGTCCGGTTTTCTTAGTTACGTTTTACCGAGCCTATCAATCCCGATCGCTTATAACTTGTAACACACACCGAATGTAACAAACTGTATACTGACGATTGACCAGAGATGTTTATAATTTACAAAAGGAATCATGTAAATTGGTGGACGGGTTATAAACTTTTCTTCGGTTATAAACCAATTATTGAGCAGACAACGAGCCAATGATTGCTAACGGATAAATTTTGCTATGATGATATTTTTTTTTACTCGGAATAGGCTCAGTGCGTTGACCACAGTCTCATCTGATGTTAAGCGACGATGCGGTCCAGGATGGTAAACACACGAAGCCTAGAGGTACTGGTTCTCAAGTGATTATGCCGGAACACACCTATTGTTATTTGGCGACAGGTTTTTCAAACTTGAGGGTGGTAGCTACCCAGGCGTGCATCATTAGAAAATGCCCTACCACCATGATATGGTTTCCTCACGATGTTTTCCTTCAACGAAAGCTCAGGCTGATTTTCAAGTCAGATAGGTGCGGATCGAACCCGCGTCGATTGACGCGGAATCCGGCCGCACTACCCGCTGCGCCATCATCGCTTCGAATTTCCATTTGAGTAAGGTTCAATGAGGTCTGGCGGGTTGAGGTTGTCTGAAAGAATATACTTTTACACACAAGTGCAAAATACGTGTCAAGGAGTCCTAGATGTTTTAGGCAGAGGGATCGGAATAACCAACTGATTTTGTTCTGACTATCCAGAAGGGGCTTGGTGGTACTTCTAAAAGATTTGTCCCTCTCCAAAAAAATTGTTATGCCCTTAACAGCCTCAGTAAGAGTTACCATTTTTCATTTGAATATTCAAACGCTCAAAACGAAACGCGGGTGAATCGGTCAAAAATCTCTTCAAGACATTCTGCGTTAGGGAGAGTTAGGTTCTCTAATATACGAACCGGATAATACCGATATTAAGTTTTTCGGGTTGACGGTAAATTTAGAGTACCTAATCGGACAAATGTAAGTATCATTTCGCTATAGCGGATATATTCGTATGTATAAAGGTTCCTATTTCGGTACAAGTTCTCAAATATTAGCATCGCAAAATACTGATATTAAATTTGGGTTTTGGGGTAATTTAACAATAATTAGCAAAAATGGAACAACAAAATATTACTGTAAATTTCGGACAAAATCAGTCAGGTCTATCGTACGATTTTTTCAATGTACTGCTCGACGCGTGGCCTCAATTTCACCTGATAGAAAGTGACGATGAGGTCGAAGATGGCTATATTGCAGAATTTTGGAAACACAGACGTATGTAACTCATTCCACTAATTCGCAGTTCTCATTAAGAACGAAGATTCAAAAGGCTCCTGGCGAATAAATGGAATATTTACTACGTATGCATAGAAACTCATACGATACCTGATAATCCTCAGATGGAAAGGGGAAAGTGGGATAAATTGGTGCAGTTCTTCAGCCATTCGCCGTAGACTAGTCGATAGAAAAACTATTACTGTAAAACTACGGACAAAAATCACTCGATCCTATCGTATGAATTTCAACCCATTTCGCTATTTCAAATGGAGTATAAAGGGTTCTAATATCGAATCGTTAAATTATCGATTTATTACTGGTATTATATGTGTGCGGTCGTTTATCCTGGTATGGACATGTGATGCGCAGGGAGAAAGAGAATGTTGTAAGAAAGGTATTGGATATGAATGTGGACGGTTACATGGGAAAGGGAAGACCAAAGAAAAGATGGATGGACTGTGTGAAAGATGATATGTTTAGAAAAGGAGTGAATGCGGAGATGACAACAAATAGAGAGGAATGGAAGAGGAAGACATGTTGCGCCGACCCCAAATAAAAATGGGAAAAGGGTAGGGAGATGATGATATGTATTCGTATAATCACCAGCTAACACAACATTCAATTTATGTTGTACAATCAACTAGCTAACCGAATTTTTGATTCTATAGATGCGTAGTATTCATTTTTATTATCCCAAAGATACTGCAGACCACTTTATTACCTGGTGATCCCTGGGGTATAAAGAAAACAAACACAGGGGTTCAAGTAAAAAATTTATTTAACATAAAAAGAAAACCGATAAAATTTACAAATTACAAATTAAAAGGATCTCACCCGGCTAGGTTGGCTAAGTAAAGACGGTGAAAATATATGTGTGGGATATCAAGGCTTGTAAAAAAAAGGAAAAGGAAGAAAAAGTTCATAAACCCACTAAATTATAAAATTAAAACAAAAAAAAATAGTGAAGGGATCTTAGCTCCTGAGGTCAAAGACAACGCGAGGAGCTCCTCAGGACTCCACTCTGTGACTCAGGGTCTTCCAAAGGAGGTGATGAGCAGCTGACGGAAACGGCGAGCGATCAGGCGCGCCGGTCAGAGCACCACACTCAATGGGACGTTAACTTAATTCCGTTAAGGCAGGGAATGAGATATTCAAACAATCAAACACAAAACCCCGAACATCTGAAACACGTCAACAAAACTAATCACGGATTTGTCATGCACCCATGTTCGGTTTCATTAAATGGAGCGGTGGGTAATACAAAAAAAATATCAATAATTAAGACAGAAGAAGGGAACACGAATACTCACAGGTTGATCAAAATATAAATTATTGGTTATCACCACGGGTAAGTTTAGTGAAGGTCAAAATGAAATTTAAAAGTTTACTATTATAAATTTTACTAAATCGTACTAAATATTCTGAACGTTATTAAAAGATATCTATTGATTGGAAATATAAAAGGTTTGACGACAAAAGTGTGCAATACGTGTTTTATAAAATAAAATCTAAGTTGAAACGAGGTAAAATTCTCACCGGTGTTTGTCAAAATATCCGGCAGCCAAACTGAATCCGGTGCTGCAATCAACTAGCCGTTGCCAAGTTGATGAGCACCATGAGGTATATTGTGATATTTAAAAAAAAAATACGTGACTTTCCACATTCAAGTTCCACGACGAAAAAGAAAGCAGCAAATCACGCTCCCGTATTATATACGCTTTGGAAATGACAGATCGATTTTTATGAACCGAGCGTCCAATACTACGAGCCCTTTGATTTGAAAATATTATATAATTATTAGACTTTAATAAATTGGGGATTATTATCAAATAAATATTACATAATTAAATATATAACAATGGCTGACAATGTTGATCAAAGTTGGTCGGTGTAAAAGGCGGAATTTTAGATAAATGTCAAGTTGTACGACGTGTGAGTTTTACAACGTGACAACTTCAATGTAAGCCCTAATTTCTGAATGACACTCTGATGTATTATTAATTATTTCCCTGCTTTAGTGTTTATGCTATGCTAAGAAATATGAGGGTCGTCTGTCAATTAATCACGTGATGTTTCTAGCAACTTTTTTTATACCCCCCTGGTGATGTTTTACAATGGGAGGGAGGTTGGAAATTTTGAAAATTAAGTTCAAGCCACGCGTCGTTTTTCAATAGACATCGTGCGTTCGTAGATTTTGCATCCTCCTTGTGATATTTCGTGATTTTTTCGAACTTGTTGAGGTGATACTTGAGGTGACAAGTGATTAATAGTGGGTCCATAACCATAAAATACTAAGAGTAAACGCGTCAACTAATTTAAAAAAAAATTGTTTTGATATAAAGAAAACTGTAAATAGTGCTTACCAATAAAAAAACTAAGTATTTATCCTAGAATGGACCTAGAGAGAGAGAGCGTACTATACTAAAATATGACGTCAAACTTTTCGTACTTCATACAAGTCCTATACTAACGTCTTGCAGAAAATGATAGAGCGTCCCCTTCGGAACTAAACGCTTGTATTTCAGAATTTTTTTTTTTTGGTATATATATTATTTTTATATAATTAAATATGCTTAAATTTTATTTCAAGATAATTTCCGTAATACATAACTTTACGCCTCTCTCCCGTAAGGGTAGACAGAGACTACATCCTTCACACAGTTCCACCTGCTACGTACTTGACACATGTCTTTAGCTTCTTCTATTTTCATGAGCGCTTCCATACACGCTCGTCGGTTACGGGTACTTTTGACCGCGGCTTTTCTTTAAAACGTCTTAGATCTAGGACGAACCTTACGCCAGGGGGGAGCCATCCCCCAGTCACACTCGCCTTGTAAATTTGTTTCCTCAATCTTCTTTCATCCGTCCTCTCTTACATTTCCAAACCGATTAAGTATTTCTTTCTCTGTCTTTGTCACTACATCCTCTACCACACCAGAACGCTCCCATATCATATTATTTGCCCATATAAGTAAGATTGTTTGCATTAATTGTTTTTTTTTTTTAATATTATTTCAGGCGGCACGCGCCATATTTCGGGCAACCAGACTACAGAGTTTACGAACTCAACAAGCGGTTACAACAAAGGACAGAAGTGAGTGGTTTTTTTTCTTGACTAGCTGTTCCCGTGGCTCGGTCCGCGTATCATTTTCTCTAATCAGCATAGTTATTTACCATATAAAATTTTATCTGAATTGGACCAGAAAAAGTTTTTTTTTATCATGAAAACAATTTTTTTTTTCGGAATTTTCGAGAGTTTTGTGTGATTTGTTCACATTTAAAATGGCTCGTGGTCTCAATAAAGTTTCGATTCATATTCAGCGGATCGAAATACATGAAAATCACGCTTAGTTTAGTTCCAAAAAAAATTTTTATCATTAAAACTGCCGATTTTCATCATTTTTACTGTTTTTTGAAGTTTTCTCAAAATTTCGAGGGTGTAGGGGTCAAACTGACCTCGAATTCGGATTCAGCGGACCAAAATACGAACCCGTAGGTAGGTCCGGTCAAATGCACATTCTACTTAATTTTTTTTGTGTGCCGGTGTAATCATTGGAAAATAATAACACACGCAATTTTTGTAGGAAAAGCACAAACTTTGTTTTATGACTAACAGAAGATTCGAACACTTACAAGTAATACTGTGCACTAAATCGGATTTTGTTCACAAGATTTACAATTTTTTTACCTGGAATATTTATTTGGTATTGACATAATGCAAAAATATTTCTGATAAATTTACAACACTTGCAAGTAAAACCTTGAATTGAATGGATGTCGTTCAAAATTACATGAGTATTAATTATTTTACGTGGAAAAAATAAAAGAAATCTACGCCCCTCAAATTCATCTATCTGCCAGAAAAAGTCCCGTTAAAATTGCTCCAGCCGTTCCGGAGATTAGCCGGAACAAACAAACAGGTATAGGTATCGTATATACATTCACGTGTATTCAGTAAAAAGTTACAAACAGACATTTCAATTTTATTTATATGTACAGAACAGTGGTCGTCAAACTGCGGCCCCTGACCGATATTTCCGCGGCCCGCGACATAGTAAACAATTTCGGTAGAATTGTCTACCAAATTGACTTAAACGGTAGTTTACGTAGTGTGAAGTTAATTAAATGGAAGTACGCGGGATAAGTATAGTCTAGTAAGCGGATTGCGGGAGAGAATTCTCGACAACCGCTCACCGGCCAGCACTTCCCTGCTTTTTGGTTGATATTATATGTATGTATGTTGTATGTTTATGGGATTCCCGTGAGACAGGGCGAATGCTCTATTCCGAGGGTTGCCAATAAACTATATTTCGTATATGTTTGTACAAGCAACTTCGAATCTTATTGTAATTTTATATTTGAAATAAAGTTTAATGCAAGGTGATAAAAGCTTATAAGATGGTCGGACAAATGATGAATTAAATACCGGGTACCTACTTTGTAAAAATACCTAAATAAGTACCTACCTTTTTTTTTATTGACTGGGGGAAATGCATTTACGCACTACCCTTATCTATTGTATTTGGAGGATCAGAGTCCCTCAAATATAATAGATAAGGGGGCACGGAGGGACGAGCTCCGTGCCAGTGTGGGACTCACCCGGGCGTGAAGCGCCCGGAAATACCCACTAAAACCCCCCGGAGCCGTCCGCCGCATTTGTGTTGGGGGCGATACGGGGTTGCTTACGCATGTCGCCGCGTCGCCTCCTGCAGCGAACCCACCAGGCCTCGTCAGTGCAATGGCCCGGTAGGGATGGAGGGGACTAATTCCCCTCCACCACTTAGCCCGCCTCAAAAGGAGGCACGACCAGTAAAAAGGAGGCACGACCGGTAAAAAGGAGGCACGACTAGTAAAAAGGAGGCACGACCAGTAAAATACCGAGTACCTACTTTGTAAAAATACCTAAATAAGTACCTACCTTTTTTTTTTTGACGGGGGAAATGCATTTACGCACTACCCTTACCTATTGTATTAGTGAGACAGAAGTCCCCCAATACAATAAGTTAGGGGGCACGGAGTGACGAGTTCCGTGCCAGTGTGGGACTCACCCGGGCGTGAAGCGCCCGGAAATACCCACTAAAACCCCCCGGGGCCGTCCGCTGCATTTGGGATGGGGGCGACACGGGGTGGCTTTCGCAAGCACCGCGTCGCAAAATAAGTACCTACCTAATGGATGTGTATGTTAAATCGAAAAATATTACTATCACCATGAACGAATAATTCCAAAACACGACTGCTCTAAAACGCTTCATTTTAAACACTCTGATAACCCCGATTCAACTGAATACTTAGTGAATTAGGTTGTTACAAAATTACTTCATAGGTAGTTATTGTCATACGAAATCTATGAGGAATTCGCGTTTGACAGCTCAGAAAAGTATGTCAAATAATAGATACCCAATCTATAAAAAAGGCGGCCCGCAAAGGATACCTTCAAATTACCCTACGTGGCCCTTGACCAGAAAAGTGTGACGACCACTGTCATAGATCATGTGTTATTAATTGACGGCGTTGTCATAGTACATGCGTTTTGACTGAGATGCTCTGAAAGGGACTGTCCAAGAGTTACGTAAGCAGAATTGAACTCATTTTTAACTCTCATCTCTCCCTTATTTAGCAATAGTAAGAAGATATTTACTTGAATGGCCTCTAATACATAGAGCGAACGAAATATAAACATACATCAAACGCGAAGGAGTACTCGACTGAGAAAGCATAGCGCATGCGCAGTACTGTTTTGGTCATGCACATAACAGTCTAATGCGCAGTCATCTGTAGCACACTTCACGGCGGCACATCTGTTAAGAGTTTAAACTTTGATGTACTGACACTCACAAGTAATAATGTCAGAACAGACTTGTACAGTATAGATTTAAAATAAAAAGTGGAAGTTAGAATAGTTACCCTATACCATCATATTACGGTGTCTTCTCGGCGTGGTATTTTTTTTACCGAAAGCGTCGTATATGATATTTCTTTGGTATTTGTAATCTATGTATTTATTATCCAACAATAAATTTATTTCTCTCTTAGTAATTATAGATTTTATATCCACGTCCTTCAATGCAATGTGCTCAGTGGTTGTCCGAGAGGGGTGAGATTCGTAGAGGTTATGAAACCCTCCTCCAACATTGTAGACGTGAAATTCACAAATATCATAAAAATAGACGATTTACCAACGCTTTACCTAAATGACTAACTTCCTGGTTAAAACGTCTAAACAGTGAAATCAAAAACATGTGTTTAGGTGTTCATAGTAATCTTTAAAAATGCTTTGAAACGATAATTCCAGCTTCCCTCTTCAAATATGAACCCTCTCATATCAAATCAAATACATCTTCGATAACTTAATGCATATTCGTAAAAATTTAGACAAGCTCGATCTAGTGAATGATCGTTATAATTTTAATGTTAGAAGTAAAGACAAGTTGTCCGTCCCACGCTTTAGGTTAAGTAAGTGTAATAAAAGCTTTATAGGTAATAGTATTCGGTTTTACAATAAGATCCCAAGTAACATTACCGATTTACCTGACAATAAGTTCAAGTATTATGTCAAGCAAGTTTTAATCTCAAAAGGTTATTACAGGGTGGGTCATTACGTGAACGATAGTGATGTCTGGAATTAACCCACATCTCTGTGCTTCCACTAACATTATTAAAACTACGATTTATATGACAAAAAAAAATGATATATATTATATTTATGAAAAAAAAAAGAACCACATCGAGTTTCTCGCCTGCGCTCTTCTCGACTGGGTTGTTTTCCGAACCGGTGGTAGTGTTTTAGACGTTCATAAGCGCCTTCTTAGGACCTAAATTGAATAAATAAATTTTGATTTTGATTTGATTCTCAAAGTCTTTGTATGTACATGATTTGGATACATTATCACAAAACCATCTAATCTCTAAGTGGGTTCATCATTATAGTACCAGCATAATTCAAGAGATGGCGTTACTTGTCTTCAATTTTGTAGTTTCGATATATCGTCAATAGATGGCGCTGTACTTTTTATTTTATAGGTTGCTAGCTCTTCCCGTGGCTCTGCTCGCTTGTGTTTTCTATTTCGCACAATTATTGACTGCGTAAAATATATCTTTTAAATAATTATTGAAAAACAATGGAACCTATTGTTTACAGTATATTTCTTACAAATTCAAACACTGTAAAACTGGTACATTGAATCGGATTTTGTATTTAATTGGATATGTTTAGATTTTTTTATTACGCGTAACCCTAATTATTTTATAAAAATAAAAGCACCTTGAGTTACGACTCATGACTTTAGTTATCTGCCAGATAAACTTCTGTCAGAATCAGTCCAGTCGTTTTGGAGATTATCCGGAAGAAACAGACATATTTTTTTAAAATTGTGAGTTCGGTATATGCACTGTATCTGTATTCATATATATAACTCTAGGTTCGCTTGACAATTATTAAAAAAAATCTCTCTTTCTCATATAACAGTCATAAAAATTCTCTGGTTCCAGGATTCAGATAATCTATGGTGGGACGCATTCGCGACGGAGTTCTTCGAGGACGACGCCACGTTAACTCTCACCTTCTGTTTAGAAGATGGACCTAAAAGATATAGTGAGTACTAATACCGCTTTATTGGACCCTGGTACTTTGAATATGAAGACGAAGAAATTTCGCTATGAAGCTTATTCGAAAGACAGACAGACAAACTTTTGCATGTAACAGACAAATCCTAAAAATTATACCATACGTATTAATTACTACAATGAAACCAACAAATTATATAGATCGTTTTAGAACCTTCGTACACTACGCTACCTGTATCCTACGTATTCGCAACATGTGGCGCGATAACAGCCATACTAGTGGCCGCCGTGTCGCGTTTCTTATGGCTGGGCCACTTACGGACCGGGCCGTTAACGCGCCGTGACGCTGACAGCATAAATCCTCAATACGTATGTCACAATAGATGCGCGACGGCTCCGGGCGTTGACCGACTCGCGGCACTCGATAGTGTTGCCAGATGTACGATTTAAATACTATTTGTACAATTTTTTCACAATTTCGTCTCCTTACTATCGCTTTAAATAAATCGTAAGCACAATATAACACTTTACATGCAAAAAACACAGCTTTGCAGGGCTCACGAGATTTCTTATTTAGCAATAATTTTTAAGGGAGCATTCGTAATAAAATTACTTTTGAATGATAAATTATTTATGGGAACTTCTGTAAATAATTGAATAGAAGAATAATTTCCCAATGTTTATTTTATATTATCACCAACAGATCTAAGATGTCACTATTGATATCCGAAATCTTCTAAAAATATTATCACGGAATTATCAACGGTCAACGCGCGGAGCCGTCGCGCACCTAATGTGACATAAGTATTGCGAGTCAATGTTGTTATCGTCACGGCGCGTTACCGGCCCGGTTTTGACCTAGCCATTAAAACAAAAATGGCGCGTACCCAAGAAAAAAAAATCGTGCAAGAATTTGAAAAGCAATTTTCAAATCGTCTTGTTATCATTCAGGTAACGGCCAAGCCGAGGTTCGTACCATTTTGGGACCCCCTTGTGCTAGTTACCTTTTTGCGGCTGAGAGCCTTCAGCACTCGCCCCCAAAGTCACAGTGAAGCTGCAAAGGCTCTTCCGGTCAACAGCGTTAGAAAAAAAAAGTCTTGTTGTTATAGTTCTTGGGCAGCGTCAAAAGCTCTACATTTTTTTTATGAACCCAGTATCTGCTCTTCCTCACACATCTCTCTTTTGTCAATAACATAAAAAAATGTTAGTGGATCTTCAACACTGGTATCACTTGACATCATTAAATTTCCACTCATTTACCGTCCTATCGCATCAGTATTTTATTTACAATCTAGCTGTGCCCGCGGTTTCACCCTTTTGGAGTTCAGACAATTTGCATCCTATCTTCAACCCTTGGATGCAATATAAAATCTATGTCATTATCAAAATTTCATCGAATTCGGTTTAGTACTTTTTGCGTGATTAACGAAATAATTAATAAAGAGACAGACAACATTTTTAAAAACTACCCAAATGTGTTCTGTAGTCGATTTTGTAGGCCCGCATAGTATTTTTTCTTAAAGTCTTCAATGTACAGATTTCGTTTCGTGCGCGTTTTATTATAAGACATAGACGAAAAATTTTTGGAATAGCGTGAAAATAAAATCTTACATTAAATTTTTTAATATTTCTGTTACTTCCCCTATGTATTGATAATGTTAGCCCTTCGTAATCTATGAAGGGCCTTATCGTGATTGTTTTGAAACATATTTATGTAATATGTAATTTTGTATTTTTTTATTTAATTCCAGCAATAGGAAGGACGCTGATACCTCGTTACTTTCGCAGTATATACGAGGGTGGCGTTTCAGAATTGTATTATACAATGCGGCAACCCAAGGAGTCATTTCACAACACTAGCATCACTTTAGACTGTGATCATTGCACGATGGTCACGCATCACGGGAAACCGATTTTTACTAAGGTAAAATTACCTGTTTTACTTCTATGATATCCTAGTACTTACCTACTTACTTCAATCTAAAACCTCAATAATGGATAACGTAAATTACTATTTGCCGGTTTAAATATCGGAATCTTAAGGCTGGCGTGCATCATCTAAGCTTATATTTAACAAAAGTCAAATCCGTAGTTAAATCTACAGTTAGGCTAAAACGTGTTGCACCATCTGAGTTTAGTTTAAATCACGTCATAATTTAACTGTAACCGTAACCCACGAAATTTGGGCGTTTAAAATTTAAACGAAGTTTATTTCGATTGTCATGACATCTGCCAACGATATTTAAGAGAGCCTATTATTTACATTGTACAAAAATATGTCTCTATTGTAAGATATTTTATGGGAATCGTCTTCTAGCGATGTTTCTCTTTTTGTTTCAAGCTAACGCCATCAGGTTTTTTTACGTAATATAATATCCTTGTTTATCAATAAGTGTTTGAATACTTAATATTATTCAGCAACAATAATAATTAACATGTCTTTCATTAGGATATATATATTACAGTAATAAATGTAAGACAAATACTATTTTTTTTTTACGCTTGATAAACTTACTTGGTTTTTACAGTTAATAGGATTTGATCCATAACGAAATATATCCAAAATCTTCGTTTTAGTCCAAACTGACAACAATAACAACACGTTTGTTTTTGACATTTTTTACGATGTTACCATACATAAAATATTTTCCTTAATATTTATTAGGAGATTGATGTCTCTTTCAACTGACAACTCTTTTAACTTTAACCCTAACTAAAAGTTGGGTTGTGCATTCCAAACTTTACTACTGCTATGGTTAAAGATATAGTAAAGATTAAGTTTAAATTTAAACTTTAATATAACTGGAGATTTCGTGCACTCCACCCTTAGAGTTAAGATTGAGATCAAACTAAAAATAAATCTAATTTTCTGAGTAAACACTGAAAGCGATTTAAACACTTTAAAGAAAAATAAACGTTTGAAAATTCGGATTTCAGTAGGTAAAACAGATTGAGATCGCATATCGAAACCGTCCGTATTATGTACGACTGTCAGGCCTTTACGATTACCTTACTTTTATGTTGTCAAAATAAACGTAATCTCAGAACGTAACATAATTCAACGTCCGTACATATAATATCTCCTCCATTGCTAAAGATTGACGCATCACTTCAAATAATATGATTTTATTTACTATTTTTTAAATGTTTAGTTCATTTGACGATAATTATTATTCATCAGAGATTATAGGATTATGTAATTAATTCCACCAAGCATCAAGGATAAAATGATTATACTTTCGTATTCTCAATGTTGCCATTAACCAAAAATATTTCTTACATAAAGCTAAAGTAAAACCCCCTAAAACCGCCACAATTCTTAGAAATTCAGTATAAAAAACAAGGACGCTTTAAGTTTTCATTATTCTTTGTTTATTTTAATGGAGTTTTTTTATTCTGGTTTTTGTGTTTTCAAATCATATTAAATATATACTATATACAGTTTCTTGTCGTTGGATGGTCACGCAAGTTTGAAGTTTGAATTGGCAAGATTGAATTATTCCGGAGGCCATTTTTACCGCTATTTTTCAATTAAACTAAATATCTACGTAAATTAAAAAAGTCCCTAACAAAAACATCTAAATAAAATTTTCCTTTTTAGTCTCCTCAATTTAGTAGGAAAACTCCTAAGTTGGGAACCCTGCTTAATGGATTACTTTAGTTCTTGGCGGGATAATCGACTGTTTTTTTGTGGTCCTTGATTTTAATTCAATAACTTGTAATATATAACTATATTATGTAATTTTTTACGTGCTATCGTTTGGTTGTTATTTACAAGTGCAGTGTATCGTAAAAGTTATAACACAGAGTATGAACTCTGAACCATTCACTTGGAACATTTAATAAATTGCTATCACTTTGTCTGTCATTGAAGATTAAAGATTAATGAAATAATATGAATATTGTAGAATAACTACTGGCTCAATAGGGATAGAACCCGGGGCAGTTAAATTAATAAAATTTTAGTCCTAATGTCCAAAGGGTTATTATATGGTGGATCATTACGTGAACGATAGTAATTTCTGGAAATAGCATCCCTCTTTGTGCTTCCATTAAAACCGTTTATTATTATGACATAACAATTGTATAATTTAAGAAAATGATACATAAAAGAGCGTCGAGTTTCTCGTTGGCTCCGTTCGGAACTGGGTTGTTTTCCGAACCGGTGGTAGTATTTTGACGTTCATAAGCCAGTGTCCAAATTTAATAATTTTGATTTTATAGCTTATGATTTGTGGGGGTGGTGCATGATTCCAGGTGTGTGCACGGAAGGCAGGTTGATATTAGAGTTTACGTTTGACGACCTGATGCGGATCAAGTCGTGGCACATGGCGGTCAGGGCGCATCGGGAACTCATACCGCGGCAAGCGGTGCATCCGCCTGACCACGCATCGTTAGACCAACTCACTAAGAACATCACCCGTCAGGGGATCACCAACTCGACACTTAATTATTTAAGGGTGAGTATTAAATTAACCGCATTTTATATTAAAGCATACAATTTTTAGGAATATATTTTACAGTTACTTTGTCCAAAACAAAAGAGGTATTAAGTTTAAACTACATTGATAAAGATGATCTAGATTTATAACCAAACACAAAACTTAATGCTTGGAGAAAGAGTGAAATATTTGGAAGCTAGAACAGTAATATGAGCTTTAAGATTTTACTATTAGGATAAAAATGTATGCTCAAATATATTTTATTTTACAATCAATCTACATTTAGGGGGTTTTGAAGATTCCCAGTAGTGGGTGATCTTCCTGGTAGGTATTTAAATGGCCTGGTTATAATTATGATGGAGAATATAATAAATTCTTTCATTCTTTACTTACCTTTATGTGAAGTCAAATTACCAGGCTCATATAAACAAGAGGAAATAGAGTCAGTCCAACCAAATTTCTTGTTTAAGTTATACATAATTAAGAGAATTTATATTAGCAAGCTATGATGGCTGTCTTGATGTTTCTCGTTCAAGGTGATTGACTAACCACATATATATCCATATAAAAAAGCTAACATGAAATCCGAAAGTCAGAAATGTTTCAACAAATAAAAATTAGTTTTAACATTATTTTCTTAAAGTATAATGGTTTCTTTAAAAAAATCATACCTGAATAAAAATGATCTTGCAAGTTATATAAAATACTAACATAAGTTTTTAAATGAGAAGTCTGAGAAGTATACCTGGAGTGAAGACGATTGACAAAGTCAGGAATAGTATGATAAGGGAACGCTGTGGTGTGGTAGAGGACGTGGTGACCAAAATAGAGAAAGGTATGCTTAGATGGTTTGGGCATGTAGAGAGGATGGATGAGAGAAGGTTAACGAAATGAATTTATAAGGCGAGGGTGAATGGGCAAGTCAGTAATGGTCGACCTAGGCGAACGTATCTAGACCAAATCAATCATGTGTTAAATAAAGGCCAGGTAGAAAGTACCTATAACCGATGAGCATGTATGAAAGCGCTCATGAAAGTAGAGGAAGCGAAAGAGGTGTGTCAAGATCGTAGCAAGTGGAAGGACGTAATCTCTGCCTACCCCCACGGAAGAAAGGCGTGATGATATGTATTTATGTAAGTTTTTCAAAAAGTAAAAAAAAAATCTTTATGCAATTTAGGCACTTATGAAGGTCAAAACACTACCACCTGTTCGGAAAATAACCCAGTCGAGAAGAGCTGGCAAGAAACTACTAGATCTGGTTCCATTTTTTTATAAATGGGAATGTACAGATAAATTTTAAATAGAAATTATGCAAATCATAGTTACCTTATAACTATTGCTAGTGGAAGCACATAGAGGGGTGTAGATTCCAGACAGCACTATCGTTCACGTAATGATCCACCCTGTAATAACCTTTTGAAATTAAGACATGCTTGACATAATACTTAAACTTATTGTCAGGTAAATCGGTAATGTTACTTGGAATATTATTTTAAAACCGAATACTATAACTTATAAAACTTTTATTAGACTTAGCCTAAAGTGTGGGACGGCCAACTTATCGTTATTTCTGATATTAAAATTATGACGATCATTCACTAGATCAAGCTTGTTTAAATTTTTACAAACTAATTAAGTTATCGATGATGTATTGGGAGGGCAAAGTTAAGATACCATATTCTTGAAACTTGTACTTTAAAGAGGTTCCATATTGTATATTGCTTGAGCAACCCTCTTTTGTAACATAAAGATGGTGTCTATCTCTGCTGCTGTACCCCACAGCAAAATGTAGTAAGACATTAAGCTATGAAAGTAAACAAAGTAGACTAACCTTTTTTTTTGAATAGGGAACTGCATTTACGCACTACCCTTACCTATTGCATTAGTGAGACAAAAGCCCCCCAATGCAATAGGTAAGGGGGCACGAAGGGACGACTCTGTGCCAGTGTGGGACGCGAAGCGTCCGGAAACACCCACTAAACCCCCCGGGGCTGCCCGCCGCATTTGGGATGGGGGCGATACGGGATTGCGATAGCATGCCACTGAGTCGCCCCCTGCGGCAAGCCCACCGAGCCTCGTCTGTGCAATGGCCCAATGGGGAGGGGGGGGGGGGGGGGGGGGGGGGAGAATGCCCGCCTCTCCGTAAAAGGCATGACCTGGCGGTCAACAATCTGGGGGGCAGGATATACTTCTTACCCCCCAAAGTAGACTAACCTACTAGTAGAAATATCTGATAACTGGTTAATTTTTCTAACCTCAAAAGCAGTCGGGCCTGCCTGTCAAAGTTTTGATATGTGGACCTCATCGTAATTTATTTTCAAGTGTGCTTCACAAAAACAAAGTTTTGTCTACTAAGCCTACTAAATTCCCTTCCATCTCTATCCTACAATCAATATACTATTGGGCAACGTAAATTGTATACATCTAGTTTTCTTAGTATTTGGGAGTAAATTATTTTAAGCAAACCATTTTGAAACGTTTACTAATGCATTATTTAAGAGCCTAACCTCTGAATTTTTCATTTCACTTTAAATATAATGTAAGTGAAGAGTTGTCTGCAAAAAGAACCATATCAGCTAAGTTATCAACCATTAGCTCATTAAAATATACCAGCAATAAAAACGGCCCCAAATCGACCCCTGCGGAACACCGATTCGAACTAGCGATCCCGTGGAGGTGAATTTAGAAAACATCAATCACTTGTAAACTTTGATGAACATTTTATTTGTAGTGATAATTGCTTTATTGAATTAAATCGATTTCTCGTATAAATCTCGTATAGTCTTGTTATCGATTTGTTTAGCTACATCACTAATTAAATTACAATACAGATATCAAAACGGGTTAATTTAGTTTTGTATGGGATTTTGGAAGCTAATATTTTTTTTGTAATTTGTTCCAGTTATGCGTGATACTGGAACCAATGCAGGAACTAATGTCCCGGCACAAGGCGTACGCGCTTTCGCCTCGAGACTGTCTCAAAACTACGCTCTTCCAAAAGTGGCAGCGGATGGTCGCGCCTCCTGGTAAGTTATACTACCCTGGTATTTTTTTCTTTACTGGTATATGATCCATTCAACCGTAAAGGCGTCCACTGCTGGACTTCGTCTTTCCCAGAGATAAGGGGGTAATTGCCATAATCGTCACGCTCGGCAGGCTGGTTGGTGATTGCAGGAGGTGTTTATGGTACTCGGGGGATGCTGCTGCCCATCCCCTGGTTTATCCCTTAGTCGCCTTTTACGACATCCACGGGTAGATATGAGGTGGTACTATTCTTAAGCCGCCACCACACGGCCGATGAAATATTCATAATGAAAGAATACGTCACAGTGACTCGATTATATTGCCAGTGTTGATGTGAGATGCTGTCGTTTGTCGTTCCTTCATACATTCCTACCTACATTGCAAGTCAACAACTAACGAAATAAACGTTTTGCTTTTATCATAATACTAGTTGGTACCCGCGGCTCTGTCCGCGTTTCATATATTCTGCACTGCGTAATATAGTTTTTAAATATGTATTCCTAACCTAAAAAAAAAAACAAATTAATGGTGAAAAATGAGAGGTGTTTTGTTTTCAATTATCGGAAAAAAAGGAACATAAGAGTAAATCGAAAAAAAAAAATGAGAAAGAGTCGATGGAACTCAAAAAACAAATAGCCAATAACCATCTATGCGAAATTCCGCGTCGAATGAGGTGATGGTGCCTGAAACGACTCCCATTCTCCTTTTATATATTATAAGACTTCTAACTTATATAATCAGAGTGACTCTGTTTTGTAACCGGTTTTCCTTGTTTTTACGTGTATCCACTGGTCTGCTAATAGGTGTATGGAAATATAGACGGATTCGTCTGTGCGAGACTGTTCTAGAATAAATATATAATAAACTAGCTGCTGGTGCCCGCGGCTCCGCCCGCGTTCCTTATTTTCCGTGCATATGACGTTTAATTTATAGCTAATTTAAAATAACAAATGAATGAGTAAAAGTAAGAGTATTTTGTTTTTATTAGCGGAATAAATGTATATAAGCGTAAATTGAAGTGGAAAATGTACAAAAGAGTGAATCGAAAAAAAAAATGAGAGAGGATCGGTGGAATCCAAAAAAAATACCTGTTTACGAAAAATACCGTGTTGAAAAGTATTAGTGCTATCCTGATATGTTCAGTAGTTTTGAGGTGATGGTGCGTCAAAGGGATAATCAAACAAACAAATTGAGAAAACATGGCAAAGGGCTCATAGAATTTGAAAAATATATAGCCTATAACCATCTACGATTAATTCCGCGTCGAATGGTTGTGGTTTCACGCTGATCGGTCCAGTAGTTTTCGAGTTTACCTCGGACAAAGAAAACAAACTTTGCTTTTATATATATATATATATATATATATATATATATATATATATATATATATAGATATCATGAATTATATTTCAGAATCACAGCGACCGGCGAGTAAGCGACGCAAACGTAAAGGCAGCGCGGGGGCGAACGCGGCTCCCCCCGCGCCCACTAAGAAACGCTCGCCAGGACCCAACTTCAGTCTCGCCTCGCAGGTATGCCGCCCTGGTACCGTTACACAATAAACTCTGTGACTTGCAAGGTTTTTTTTGCTTATTTTTGATGACATGGGGGATGCAGTCTGAGTGGTGATTACATAAGCAATGTTTACAATGCCTTTCAAACCAGAATCTGCATGGACGTGCGCCATATTGTGACGTCATAGCTACAGTCAAATTGAAAAAAAAGTAGGTATGCGTGGTTAATTAAAACAACGCTTATTATTAACCCCTTGAGCACTAACCTGGCGTTTACGCCAGCTTTCCATTATTTTCCGTACGTTTTTTATCAAGCTTTGACAGATCATGTTCATTAACACCCACATTCTTATTTAAAACGCATAGTACTTATATACTTCACCGAATTTTGGAAAAATTGAGCTAAAGCTTACGTAAAAAGTCAAAATTTTGATTACGTAATACTTGAACAAACCCCCGAGCTAAAAATTCCGGTTTCTTTTATTAAAATATCCGACCTCAATCCGACATTTCAATCCTTATTTCCTCGTGAATTGTCACACTGAGTTTGATATCAATCTAAAAATTAAGATTATATATTGAAACCCGAGGTAAATTAACGTTCTTTATAGTCTTAAGATCCCTAATAGAACGACCTTCACCAAGCTGGTTAATGGGTGAAAAGTATTTTTATCAAATTAAATATTTCAATAAATATACAGTAATACCCCGCTTTACGCGAGGGATACGTTCCGAAAAAAATCGCGTTAACTGAAATTCGCGTATATCGAGGTTTATGATTAAACATACGTCAAAATTTAATACAAAAAAATACAAATCATTTTAATCAATCACTTTAATTCTAAGAACACTTTATGCAATATATAGTCTTATTTATTACGGAAAAATACATCTATTGTCTTTATGTTATGTTTATACGCACTCTTTAGCGTAATGCGAGGCATTTGAGCGCGAAATTTGACATTCGCGTTATAGTGAAACCGCGCGTAACGAGGTCGCGCTAAGCGGGGTATTACTGTAATGCGAATGCATTGACTAGAAAATGTCAGTCCAGAATATGATTAATTACAAATTTAAAAATTATTATTTTTTATCATTTCAATGGTTTGATTAATAGACGAATTCCATACCAATCGAAAGAATGAAGCCTATATAATATGCACTGCAGAATATTATTAAACATAAATCAAAAAGATTAAACACTAAATACATATGTAATAAGTAATAAAAAAGCAAAATTTACTGAACGTTATTTCCGTTTGTGAACGTCACTTCCGTCCAAAAAATACCTTACTCGTCATATCTAAAGAAGTTTTACTTAAAAAATTGACTTGTTTGATTAACGGTTGCTTTCCATTATCAAATCTTAATTTTTATATTCGGATTAAACTAAACAGTATCAATTTCTGACGTGTCATTTTGGGGCCTTCCGTATATTGCGTAAGCAGGATTTTGTTCATTTTTGGCCCCCCCCTTTCCTTTGGCAGTAATTGTAAGGAAAGTGTTACCCCACCCCGCCCCCTCTCTCCATGATTGCGTAAGCACTGGTATAAATTAATAAAAAAAACCACCATAATCACCGTTAAGACTCCCTTTCAGTGATGTCATCAAAAATAAGTAAGTCATAACCACGCTCATAATGATACGCCCCCCCCCCCCCCCTTTAATATTTGAACTGTCCCTTTAGAGAAAATGTATTGTAATTTCCGATATAATTTAGGATATAATGGAATTCCTGAATTTTGCGTCTCATATATTTTGTGACAAAATTGAGACGCGCGTCTTAAGCTATAGCGGCTGAGTGAGTGACAAATGATGTGCAAAATTCCAGGACGTGATGGTAGTGGGGGAACCTTCGCTGATGGGCGGCGAATTCGGCGATGAAGACGAGCGATTGATCACCAGGCTCGAGAACACCCAGTACGAGGGCGACGGAGTCGAGTGGAGCGCGCCCCCTCCCGCCTCACCGGCTAAAACCCCGCCCGGCAACCACTGACGCCTCCGCGCGCCTCTGCCGCCCTAGTACCGAACGGCGTAACTAACCGACATAACAATTATACCCTTTGACTATTTTTATTGTTTATTTAAATTCACTTTGGTTCCTACAGCTGCCGTCCGCTCATTAATAAAACTACAAATACGTAACGAAAAAAAAAAAAAAAAAAAAAAAAACACTATCATACGTATCCGATCATACTGTACATAAATTTTTAAATAATAAAGAAACTAGACAACAGTTCGGCGCCATATTAAAAAAAACTAGAAACTCATAAAATGTGAAATGTCAAGGTTTTGTTAAAATAATTATATAAAATGAATTTATTTATTTAAATAATCACTAATCAAATCGACAAATATGTTGACGATCTTGTTCTGGTCCTAAGCAATTTCATCAGCATGCTATGTGAGAATAATTATGTCCTTTTCCTTTACGTGTAATACCGTATTAAGATGTCTCTCTCTAGGACCATAGACGCTAAGTTATTGGTATGTAATACTGTCTCTACGTTTCGTACGGCTTTTCGTACCAAATATCGTCGATAAGAATTTTATTTACAAAAGAATTTTGTATTACCGGGACACAAATGAAAGGGTTTGACGTTGTGACGTGTGACGTTGATAAGGCAACGATTATTTACATTTATAATGTACTAACTGGTGCCGGCGGCTCCGCCCGCGTTTCATATGTTCCGTGCATATGACGTTTCATTTGTAGCTAATTTAAAATAACAAATGAATGAATAAAAGTAAGAGTATTTTGTTTTTATTAGCGGAAAAAATGTATGTAAGCGTAAATTGAAGTGGAAAATGTACAAAAGAGTAAATCGAAAAAAAAAATGAGAGAGGATCGGTGGAATCCAAAAAATACCTGTCTACGAAAAATACTGCGTTGAAAGGTATTAGTCCTATCCCGATATGTTCAGTAGTTTTGAGGTGATGGTGCGTCAAAGGGATAACAAACAAACAAATTGAGAAAACATGGCAAAGGGCTCAAAGAATTTGAAAAATATATAGCCTATAACCATCTACTATTAATTCCGCGTCGAATGGTTGTGGTTTCACGCTGATCGGTCCAGTAGTTTTCGAGTTTACCTCGGACAAGAAAACAAACTTTGCTTATATATATGTAGATAGTAAAATGTATTTTGTATTGCACATTCGATGTGTAACCGTCGACCGGTTATTTGAATTCGAAAAAGTTATAATACAATCCTTAAAATCTTGATTGGAATGAAAGCTGTCATCAGGATCACGTCTATTACGTTGTGTAATTTTTGCTGTAAAATGGAGGTAAAACGTCATACTTTACCGGTGGTGATACACGAATAGTGATGTCCTCACATCGTTTCGACTACAGAAAATATCGATATTGAAAATGTAGCAAATCGAAATAAGTCGTTTATATTATATTTTTTAACAATATACATGGAAAGGTTAATATCTGTACTTCTCTACGTATGTCTTTCTCGGCACTGATAGCTTCAGTTTGACAGCTGTCATTCCAATCAAGTTATCTTTATGTGACATCAATTTAGAGTGCACAAGCGGTGTTACTGTCAAGTTTACTTAATAACGGCTCTTTTTACAAATTACGTGGACGAATTCAAAATATTAATAAAAACGTCTAATTTAGTCTAAATGTGGTTTCAAAGATTACAAATAAAAATATTGTATTCGTAATGATCGATAAAATTTAATTTGAATTCCGTTTGCTTTTGGCGTAATTTAAAGAAATCTGTAAAAATTTATATATCTATAAATGTATTTGGTTTATATTGTCGTCTATTGCTTTGAAATATCACGTTGATAGAACGTCAACTAGTGTTATTAGTGAGCGGAACGCAGAGTATAAAAGGGTTTATGTCGTGTAGTTACGGCGCTGTACGAGGCCGGACATGAAGCCGGCACGACGTGCTCTCCACTTTATACCGCCACTGGTACATTGTAATTTTTGACTTTTTGAAGAAAAAAAAATATATAATAAAAAAAAAAATGCGGGCACACACGACGAGATTTACGGTCAACAGAAATATAAATAAATAAATAAATAATAAAATAAATATAGGCCTTTACGGATAAATTATTACTTGGTTTTTTATTTATTGATCCCTTTATATACATCTTCATTTATGTATAAATTATTTTTAATTTTTAATAACGGCTACAACACTATTTTTCTTATGTTTTATAGAGGAGAGCTACTATGTCTAATAGTTATAATATAATTCGATAAATGGTACTACAGTTGTTATTACATTTTTCAAAATACTTCCGACATGATAATATTATATTAGTATATAAATAAAAAAGAAAAATTATAGTCTAGTCAACAAGATCAAAAACGTGAAAAATAGAGATAAAGGTCCTAAAAATATGAACGATGGCTCATCCGATTCGAAATCACCTCTAGAATAATGTTTTTGAAGGATTTTGGTGCAGGTTAAAAATTGCAATTGTTATTAACAAAATAAGATGAAAAAAATGATATTTCGTTTTTTGTTAATAATTTGAAAAATATTAACATTTAAGCAATTTTGAAAAAAGCTCGTTAAAGAGGAGGAAATTTCCAATAAAAAAGTCCTAACTCCCGGAGCTCTATCTCCATTATTTATAATTTTAATTAGACGTTGAAAGTAGGGCTCCGCGCGGCTGTTACAGCATGCGCGCGCTGCCGCTAAAGAGAGTTCAACAATAAAAATAATTTTTTTATAACATAAAATGTGATTTTAAAAATTTGAAAAAATTCTAGTATCTTCTTAACACTTGAAAGAATCGAGCCCTGAAGAAAGAAAAGTTTAATCATCATTTTTCAAAAAGTTATTCAATTGTTAACTAACAAATTTTTTCCCAATCTTCATTGGCATAAATAATGGGATAAAAGGTATAAATAATTGGCCTATAAATTTTAAACTTCGTGGAGCCCTTGCGGTATATATACTTCATAAGATACTGCGATAAAAGTTCATAAAAATTTATTAATTTGTTAATTACGATTTTTTATAACTATTGCAAAATGAAACACCTAAACATTGTTTTGACCAGAACCAGAACACCTGAACCAGATAGATGACGTTTGGAAAACTCAACGCCATCTAGCAAAGAGGTTAGATCAACATTCGCATGGTAGAATTTATAGAGTAGACAAAAGCTATATTATGTATAAACCTCCTTTGAAAACACATCTAACTGAGGGTGAGAACTGCATTAAAATTCGTTGCCTGGTTTAAAAGGAATTAGCGGAAAGGTACTTTGTTTTGTACTATCTAGATAATCTTATTATCAATATTTTGTAAAATTATAATGTACTCTTTAGAGATCGTAATAATTCAATCAATATATATATTTAATTGTTTATGTCAACTCTCTTCTTTTTCGTGTATAGCAATTTGTGTTCAAACAATTAGTGCCAATGTCTTGTAGGTAAGATGTATTTTAAATTTTGCATCAGTGTTACCAAGCTCCAGCAAAACTATGGCTCATCCTGCTAGAACTTTCCATGGAACTTTGTCGACACCTCAGAATAAATGTTACGCGTTATCTTCTACAATAAACTTAACTTGTTCACAATAACTAAACTATATCACAAAAAAATCCATCAAGATTACATGACGGACGAGATGCGTCAAAAACTCGTATCAACTTTCTAAATAATATAATAATCTGACAGGACATTGTCTTCCTTCTTAAATCTCTTATATTCTTAATGGCCAATACGAATATATAACGTAAGATAGTGGAGGTACTCTTTGGTATCGCCATATACTCGGTGATTTTTAACTTCTTATTTATTTTCCTATACTTTTTTTTCAAAACTTACTGCATATCTGTTAGAGAATTTTTTGTAACGACGTGACGTCGTTTTTCAATTTCGTGTCTTTTATGCAAACGCAAAATAAGTGCTACGGTAACTTTGTATCACTTTATGTATTTGCCCTAGGTAAGGTATGGAGCTTGTCCCAGGTGGGGGGGTGGCCTAGGTTTATGCACTTGAAGACAAGGCTCTGCGAGGTTTTAAAATATGGGGCTGGGGCACACGCCCGACATGCACGACGGAGATTGATAGCGCGGCGCAATGTCTCCGGTGCGCGTCACAAGGCCGTGGATTGCGCTTCCGAGAAGAGGAAAAGAGGATCAATACCATATGGGTGGCGTATTCTGTCAGCCCCCATATCAGACGACGGCGCCCTACACAAGTTTGAGTAAGTAAGGGGTAGGAAGCCGCTGCAAAGAGACAGAAAAAAGATGGGTGGAGCTTCCTTCTCCTTATGACTTCTTGTAGGAAGACAAGAATGCACGGGGAGTAGGGATAGGGGCCCATTGATTTAGCGGGCGAAAAATAGAGGAGGGGCAGCTGGTATCTGGCTGCCTCTCGCCCTGCCCAGCCTCCCTTTAAGGGAAGATAGAGAAATTGGGCTGGTTTTTAGACCTGACGCGGAGCATGTCGCAAAATCCCTTAAAATCGGTTCAGCCGTTTAGTAGGAATTTAGTCACATACACACGCACAGATGATTTATATACATACACCAGCTGTGCCCGCGACTTTTCTAGCGTTTCGTACATAAAAACTAATTAAATAAACAATATTCATTGGACCAAATTGTGAATCTAAACCATTCTCGAATCCTCAGGAATAGATACACAAAATTGCATTAAAATTGGGTTCAGCCGTTTAGATTGAGTTTAGTCATATACGCCTTTCTCCCGTGGAAATAGTCAGAGATAACGTCCTTCCACTTACTACGATCTTGACACATCTGTTTCGCTTTTTATACTTTCAAGAGAGCTTTCATACATGCTCGTCGGTTATGAGTACTTTTGACCTGGCCTTTATTTAAGACGTGATCGATTTGGTCTAGATACGCCTAAGTCGACCCTTACCGACTTGCCTATTCACCCTCACCTTATAATTTCGTTTCGTTAATCTTCTGTCATCCATCCTCTCTACATGCCCAAACCTACTAAGCATACCTTTCTCTATTTTGGTCACCACATCCTCTACCACACCACAGCGTTCCCTTATCATACTATTCCTGACTTTGTCAATTATCTTCACTCCAGCTGTAGTTATCTTTCAAACACTCCACAGCGTTAACTTTGATTTCATGCTTTTTCTGTCAAACCCAGCATTCACTACCATACCTAAGTGTAGGGACCAAGACTCCCCGATGCACAGCCAAACGTCTCTTCAGTTACTTTCTGGCTGCACATGAAGTTACGCAGGGCCCCATTCACTCTATTCCCTTACATGACTCTTCGCTCAATATCATCTATATATTAATATGTATAAAAGATTTATATACATACAGATATTCGAGTTATGCATAGTATTGTTAATTGTGGTTGTTTTGTAGCCTCTTTTTGTACACAAAAGGTACCTAGTGTACATGCAGACACTGGTAAATATTTCTGCGGCGCATTTAAAAAAAAAGAAGTTTTTGACAATTTTGACATAAAATTTTCTACCTACTTATTATAGTATTGTTTTTGTTTATCTTGCGTTTATTTTATGGAATAGTTTTAGAACTACCGACCTTTTACAGCCGTCACCAGAAAATCGATGATAGCCTTGATTTTTAACTCGTTAATCATTATATTTAAAACACCCCGCAAGTTCAGTGTTATTTTTCTTTATTTAATATAACTTTTGCTATTTTGCTGTGCTAATTCACTCTACAATACTTCAAAATAAACGTAAAGAAGATTCGAGTGTGTATACGCTATAACCTGTTTTTGTGGTAAGACGAGAGAAGAATAATTACAGATGATATCTATAAATTTCAGACTATAAACAATTGTGAACAGAACCATAGTTTAACTTTAATCTTTATTATTTTAGAAGTCGCAAATTATTTATTTTTTTTGGATTAAACTGATCTCATTTTTCTTGGTTAGTTATAGATTTTTGTAGCCTATTATTTTAGTACTATGAGGAGTGGCAGTGGTGAAACTGCAGTGTAGCAGAGCTGGCAAAATGCCACGGACCCCCGCACGCGAACTCAGATGTATCCCAACATTTAAAAAAGAAAAATGTACACTGGTTCATACAATTAATTGCCACAGACCTCTGACGGCATAATTACGCCACTAACTACTAGAGTAACTAAGAATTATTTTAAATGTAGATATCTTGCCCATTTGATACTTTTATAAATCTGGAATATTGTATGTGTTATAGGCCTTCAATTTTATAATAGATATTATATGCATTTGAAATTACAATGCCTTGGTGAAAGTTTAATCTTTGTTTAATTGTGATAAAATTATAGTATGGTGTGAGAGTATTTTCTACCACCTTTAATTTCAAAATGTGGTACCACACTGCCCTATATATGTTCTAACAGCATCATTCGAGATCCAGTAACCTCAGTTATATAAGCATGCTACCATTTAAGTTTATTACACAATTTAAGATCAGGCAGGATTATAGACAAATGATATACCTAATATTGTAGAAATAGTTTAATCCATAGTGTCATTTGTAGGTATAATGTTTCAAGCTATCTTGAATAGTTAAATCTATTAGTGTACATTTTTTTTTTTTATATTACACAGCACAGTGACTGCACTGGACCTGTTGTTAAGTACAGTACAATCCAAAACAGTGGCGACTGACACTGAACAGAATTCACTGCCAGTTACTGCTGTCATGCTGGCCTGGTTAAGTACCTTTTCATGGCTCTCGAATATCTCATTCAATAACTTTATATTATCACAAATATTAGTAGGAGTTTCAAATTTGCATCAATGGTAGAAAAGTTGATAGGGACTTGTTTGTTGTGGTATGGAAATGTTATGAGAAGAGAGGAAGCGCATGTGGGTAAAATAGTAATGAATATGAATGTGGAAGGGTGGAAAAGTATAGGAAGACCAAAAAAGAGTGTAAGAAATGATATGAAAGAAAAAGGAGTGAATGAAGAGATGACGAATGATAGGGACGTATGGAAGAAGAAAACATACTGCGCCGACCCCAAGTGAGTTGGGAAAAGGCAGGAGAATGATGATTAGTAGGTACTATTTTATATGTAGGCAGTGTAATATAGTGAAAATAAATAATCGGGAGCTATGCCTAAGAGATGAACAAAAAAAAAAAGTAAAATCAGTAAATTAAAAAAAAAATGGATTATTTATAATTTCAGTTGTCTAGTACATAGAAAGTAAGTTTTAAAATGGAAAGCCAAATTCAGGTCCATGAAGGGACATCAAATGTTTTCAAGCAAACGGAGTGGGACTTTGACATGACAACTACACAATCTATTGAAGAAATCAAAGTAGAGTATGAAGAATGGAGTGACTACAAGGTATTTTATTTATTACTTATATAAAAAATTTATAGCTCATATAAAATAGACACGTAAACTAAAACTCTACATAAAATAAACAGCCAAAATTGAATTTATAATTATTTTATAAAACTAATTATAAGAGGTATGTTTACATATTATTTGTTTTTATACTGTAGGTATATAGGTTTATCCCTTTGACCTTATTCTCTGTTGATGTTAAGTGATGTGGTATTATGATAGACTGCCAGTAAAATTGTGCATTGAATCGGATTTTATTCAAAATTTTTTCATGAGTTTTAATTTTTTACGCAGGACTCTTCATTTATTTTCGAAAATTAAAAGTACCCTAATTTAGGCGGAGTATCATCAGCTATCCACCAAAAAAGTCCCTTCAGAAAATAGAAATTTTAAAAATTGTATTTTTGGTATATGTGTCTTACGAAATTACATTCATATCTATTTAGTAAAAAAAAACTATTTTAACATTACAAATGGACATTTAAATGTTATTTATTAGTATAAATTTTTTTTTTACCTTTTTTTTTTACCTAGAACCCTAATTAAGTATTTTCTAAAAATAAAAGTAGCCTAAGTCACGCTGAGCAACTTCAGCTATCTGTCAAAAAGTCCCATTAAAATATGTATAGCCGTTTTAGAGGTTAACCGGAACAGACAGTCAGACAAACATTTAAAAAATTGTGTTTTTGGTATAGGTACTGTATTTATATTCATATAGTATAGGTTGTTATTTCGTATATTATAAAATTTTTATTTATTAGTATAATTTAGCAAAATCAGTGCAATAAAATTACACTATAAGATTAATTCAAAATCCAAATCAAAAAATCTTTATTAAATTTAGGCCCTAAGAAGGCGTTTATGAACGTCTAAAACACTACCACCGGTTCGGAAAACAACCCAGTCGAGAAGAGCGCAGGCGAGAAACTCTATCTGGTTTTTTTTTATAAATATTATTATTTTTTTCATATAAATAACTATTCTTAGCTAATGTTAGCGGGTGCGCACAGAGATGTGGGTTAATTTAATTCCAGACATCACTATCGTTCACGTAATGATCCACCCTGTAATAACCTTTTGAGATTAAGACTTGCTTGACATAATACTTGAACTTATTGTCAGGTAAATCGGTAATGTTACTTGGGATCTTATTGTAAAACCGAATACTATTACCTATAAAGCTTTTATTAGACTTACTTTAACCTAAAGCGTGGTTCCGGACAACTTGTCTTTATTTCTAATAATAAAATTATGACGATCATTCACTTGATCGAGCTTGTCTAAATTTTTACGTAAAAATAAAATTCTTATGTATTACACAGATAAAACAAGAGGTCTATGAGGATGACAATCCCAGGTCTATTACAGATGACAACTCAATCTGTAGTTTTGCTGATATGATGTCATTTGATGTAAGTGAGTTATCTTAGTAACATGTGAAGTGATAAATTTATTTTCTAGTCGAACTCTCACACTCGGGTTAGTGGTGATGCAGTAAATAGTGTACAAGGCCTCTCAAGTATAACATGCCCATTTAGGGGAGGTTTGCTTTGTTAATTGCTTATTTTGATGAATATTCACTTCTTTTTTTTCTAATTATGCCTATGCTTGCATAATCATAGGGGGGGAGGGCGTTAAAAGCTTTGCGTCCCATTGCTGAGATATATTATATATAAAACTAGCTGTGTGCTCGCGGCTGCGCCCGCGTTTCATATATTTTTCACTGCGTAATATAGTCATTAAATTTTTTATACGGAACCCTAATTATTTTCCAAAAAATTTTTGTTACCTATATAAAGTAAACGTATTCCTCACAAATTCGAATGCCTGCCAGTAAAATAGTGTATTGATTTTATTCTCTATTTCATTTGTTTTATTTTTTTTTTAATCCTAATTATTTTGAAAATAAAAAGTACCCTGAGTTACGCGGACTGAATTCAGCTATCTACCAAAAAAGTCCCGTTAAAATGTCGATTACCCATAAAAATGAGACCATAGGGAAACAATGGAAAGCTGGCGTAAACGCCAGATTAGTGCTCAAGAGGTTAAAATCGATCCAGCCGTTCCGGAGATTACCTGGTAGAAACAAACATGTAGACAGACTAAAATTTCAAAAAATATATTTTTGGTATAGGGTATCGTATATTCGTTATATATGTTTAGTAATCAAAAAAAATTACATTACCAACAGAGACTTATTTTTATTCATTAGTATAGTTTTTCCTTGATATTTGAACGGCTCCTAAGAAGAAACGGGAGAAATGTAATCTAGATATAAAGTTTGAGTAAAATTTCACTAGTAAAATACTAAAAAAAAACTGAGTAAAAGTATATATATATCAAAATTTTACAGGAAACAAAGATTATAAATAAAGAAGAATTATGTGATAATAACAATGTACAGGATAATAACAATGGTTATTTCATAAATGTAAATATGAAGGATGGGAATAAGAAGTACCAGGTCACAATAAAAACAGAGAGGTTAGAAAACGATCACGAGGAAGTTTCAGATACAGTCGAATACAAAAGTCTACATTATGATAGCCTGGTGATACCGGGAAAAGTCGAATGCAAATGGTGCTATAGAATGTTTAAAAATAAGTGAGTTTATTTAATTTATTAGACAATACTGCTTTTATAACAACTATCAATCCTTTTCAGAGGCCATTTTTTTAATCTTTAATTCTTCAAAATAACATAATTATGCTGAATATATAAAAATGACACTTACAGCTAAGCATTTTCGTGCGTGATGCTACACATGGGCGAGTTTATCTCGTCTGTTATCATCGGGCGTTATATTTACACCAGCTTGTGCCCGCGGCTACGCCAGCGTTTCATATATTCTGTGCATATAACATTTAATTTCTACCCTTATCTAAAAAAACAAATGAATGGGGAAAAATTAGTCTTTTGCTTTTATTAAAGGAAAAAATGTAACATAAGAGTAAATTGACAAAAAAAAAAAATGAGAGAGTCGATGAAATCCAAAAAATAAATAGCATATAACCATGTACGAAAAATTCCCCATTCGAATCCCAATATGTGCAGTAGTTTTGACGTGATGGTGCTTCAAAGGACCCCCATTTTCTATTTATAATATGTATATATATATATATATATATATATATGTATATATATATATATATATATATATATATATATATATATATATATATATATATATATATATATATAGATAGATAGATAATGCTATTCATGAAGGGTCGTTCATTAATTACGTGATATATTTAGCTACTTTTTCAACATTACCTTTGATGATATTTGGTGAGGTTTTTGGCCTAAACCACCATAACTTTAAATAAAGGTATAATCTAATTTCATTCAGGAAAAGTTTGTAAAATAGTTGCCTGTTAAGTTAGTTAGAGTCACGCGGCGCTGTTCGGTTCAACGGAAAAATAAACACAAGTCATATCTCACTGCAAAAACCGCGTCCTTCATTGTGGTACGTCATTTCGTGACTATTTCGATCCCACTCTCCTCATTTAAGCCTCACGTGATTAATGGGCGATCCCTAATTATGATTAAGTCGAACGTGGGAGCCGTTTAAGTGTTACATTAATCCCTTGAGCACTTACCTGGCGTTTACGCCAGCTTTCCATTGTTTTCCTATTGTCTTATTTTTACGGGTACTCGTCACATTAAAACAATTTTAGACATATGTAAACACCCGTCATTGTCAGCATTAGTACGTATAGTTCTTACCTCCCCCAACAAGATTAAGTAAGCCTTGGTATAGTTTTGAAATAAAAAAAAACACAACTAGGCAGCCATTGGCACTACCGACAGAACTGGAAACTCGAAAATTTGAAAAGCTGTGTTTTTAATCTTTAAATATTTCAATTTGTTATTTGAAATTATCAACATAACCTAAGAATTAATTATATAACATTTGTCTGGTTTTTACCAGTTTATTCGTAATCAAAACATACGATAGGCTAAACAAGTAAACATATTATTGTTCGTCTCTGAGCGACAGCATTTAAACGTCATTTTATAGTTGACATACCGTAGCATGTTAATCGGTGACGTTATAGCATTGGTAACGCAAATCTATAAGTTTTTACCGAGAAACGCTCAACGCCGCTAAAGAATATTCACATCAAAAACGTACATTAATAAGTAAATATTTCTTACATAACAAACCGATAAAATATTACCGTAAGCATCAATGGGGAGCTTTTGCATATTTTTGATGACACGCGGGGTCTAATCGGTGATTACTTAGCAATATTTACTTTTAATTTTCGGTTGTTTTTTGATCAAAATTGTGTCATTGCTTAATATGTCGATTACCTATAAAAATGAGTCAATAGGACAACAATGGAAAGCTAGCGTAAACGCCAGGTTAGTGCTAAAAGGGTTAAGTGATCATAAGAGTTTTGGTTAATCTTGCTAACAAGGGAGAAGGTCAGACCAAAAACTGCCCCTAAATACCATTCAGACACCTCCATCCTCCATGTCATTAATTGTGATCATAGCGTAGTTGGTAATTCGGTCGGATTCTGTGTCATTAGACGTAAATAAGCCTGAGCTTTCGGTGCAGGAAAACATCTTGAGGAAACCATAACATCTAATAATACCCGCCAGGGTACCTCAAGGTATTCTCAAGTTTGAAAACCTGTCGCCAAATACCAATAGGTGTGTTCCGGCATCATCGTTTGAGAACCTCTAGCTTTAGTGTGTTCTAGACAGTGTAAAAAAAAATCCTCCGCACCTCACAGATGAATCCATAACACAGCTGTCAATTTTATTCATGATCCTCGGTTTCCAGCTACGATTTATATAAACACAACACTGTTCACATCAAACTGAACCTCAATGTAGATAGTCCAAATATTAAATCACATAGACCGAGGAAATATAAAAGAAACGAGATTTTCCATTGTAAATACTGCAACAGTAGAATGAAACATGACAATTGGCAACGGCACATGGAAACGGTTCACAGTACTGAGGAATTCAGTTGTGACTTGTGCGAGAAACGGTTCAGGTGCGTCAAATATCTCAAGAAGCATATGTTGACGCACGGACAAGCTAAACGTACCGTGGTGAAAGACAATAGTGTAACGTGTGAAGAATGCGGTAAAGTCTTCAAGCACAAATACAATTTGTATTGCCACGTCAAGAACTGTCACAGTCATGAAGAGTTGGAATGCGATATGTGCGATGGCGTGTTCAAGAGTAAACCTTATTTAATGCAACACGTGAAGAGGATTCACCAGGATTACGGGAGACTGTTTGTTTGTTGGTGCGGGAAGGACTTCCTTACACCGAGACGTTTGAGTTATCACAAGAGAAATCAGCACGGTTTCCCTTAACAACTTGAGTATTGCTCGCTCGAACGCTCTTGCGCGGTATTCTGTAGTCACGGTGTGCCCTTAATTAAAATTAGGTGTTTTTTGTTGTTAAATTGCCGTTTTGTGCCTTTTTGTTTAGTACAAAAAATAAAGTAAATTGTTCTCTATTCTTCTTTATTTCTATCAAGAGGAAATGCGGGCGGCGTTTATTTTTTCCATATTCCATAAACTAATTATTACACAGATTGGAAGCCTTATACAATAAGAAAAACTAGTTGGTCGTCATCGCTTTGAGACTAAAATAAATTTGAAAAATAAAAACAAAATGTAGAGACATAGTTAGTCTTTCTCATTTTATAATTCGAAGAAAAATAAAATTGATCCCAGCATTGGAGGAGAAAACAGGGGAATACGAAATAATAACTTCATGCATATAATCAGCCTGAGCCGCAGTTGTCTCTTTGGGGCGCAATGCGATAGCAGTAGACTTCTCAAATACTTATTTCATCTAATTTGTTGCCGACCGCGTATTCTCTTAACCCCCTGAGCACTAACCTGGCGTTTACGCCAGCTTTCCATTGTTTTCCTACTGTCCCATTGTTATAAGTAATCGACATATTAAGTTAATTTATTCCAAGAAAATAAGTTAAAAAGAATTTTAACTTAATTCATTATTACCTCTAAAGCTTGATGCATATATTACTTAATGTAATTATATTTTATACTAAAAGATAGATAGAGAATATATCTATGATATAAAAAAAGGGCCGTGTAAGTCGGTTCACTGGTTTCCTTATTCTTTACCTTGTTGCCGACCGCGTTTCCTCTTTAAAAGGGTATTGCTTGCTCACTCACTCTCTCGTGCGGTGCTCTATAGTTAAGAAAATGAACCGAAGTGTGGAAAGGACCGCAGTCGCGAATTTTTCTAAGGGTGAGGAAGGTCTACGGTTCGCTTTTTTTCTTCAAAAAATTATAACAATATTTACTTAATCATGGAGATTGGGTGAGGGTTTTGCTCATTATTACCGATGAGGGGTTAGGGGAAGTTGGGAAAGTACAAATATGTCCAACATTTTTTGGCTCCTAAAATATCCTTGGAATTGACGCGCTCAGTGTGCTCTTAGTTAATATTAGATCGTTACCTATAAAGTAGATGTTTTGGATGAAATAAAGTAAATTGTTTTCTTATGTTTTTTTATTTCTATTAATCAGCCCTTGCAATCGATGCATCTTTGCTATCGCAGGTTTTTTTTTTTTGACGAAGGAATTGCATTTACGCACTATCCTCAGCCACTGTCACACCTGATGTTTAAGTGACGATATGGCTTAGGATGGTAAACACACTAAGCCTAGAGTTACTAGGTCTCAAGCAAAGCCGCCGGAACACACCTGTCTGTTGGTAATTGGCGACACGTTTTCATACTTGAGGGTGGTAGCTACCCAGGCGAGCATTATTAGACATGCCCCTTTTTTTTTTTTGACGAGTGGAAATGCATTTACGCACTACCCTTACCTATTGCATTAGTGAGACCGGAGTCCCCCAATGCAATAGGTAAGGGGGCACGGAGGGACGAACTCCGTGCCAGTGTGGGACTTACCCGGGCGTGAAGCGCCCGGAAATACCCACTTAAAACCTCCGGGGCCGTCTGCCGCATTTGGGATAGGGGCGATACGGGGTGGCTTTCGCAAGCACCGCGTCGCATTAGACAATGCCCTAAAACCAAGCCCTATGCCATATGTCCTTCTTGAAGAAAGTAGCCGTACGGGACGGCAACAGATAACAAAAGACATTTTAAAACGGCCTTTCTGCCATTTTATTTTGGTTTTCAGTACGTTAATTATTACGTGCTGAAAACATTTTAAATACAAAAAATAGGTCCTCTCAAATGGACGAAAACTGTTACAACTGTTTGTGTTATATAATCGATGATTTTCTTACACCGGATTATCTTCGAGTATATATGGGATTGCAGAGAAAGGCAGTGTTTTTGTTTGAGAAACTATTTATTTCTTAATTATAAATTGACAACATTACACAACACAATGCAGTGTTCATAGCATGCGTTCAGTTTTACGAAACAACCATAGAGCAGAAACAGTGAATAGTGTGACCTTGTTCGAAAATAAACATGACTTTTTCCACTATCAATATTTATCTTAGTCGAAGGTTCCGTCTGTCGACAGAGCAGATTGTCGTGTTCCCAAAAGTGGGCTCATTAAAAGCGATGTCTAGCCAAACTTCACATGAGTTTCTCATAGTGTTCCTATAGAGCCCATAGTAAGCCTTTTTTGTGACAAATGTCATTTAACTTCTTGTGTAGATCGCTTACTTTTATTTGGTTCTGTAATTAAAATCAAATCCTTGATGTTTGCCCATAACCTTAGTAAATTGATGATGCTTATGCCTACATTAGGTCGGCAGACAGTCTGTTTTGATGTCTTCATCGATGTCACTACCGTATCGATTTGGCAAGACATCAGGAAAAGTGCTTCCGCGACGATACCTTAAGCATCTTTCATATATGATCGAGGCTATATACAAATATGCCTACATATTTAACAACTGCACAAGGGTATTTTATCTAGAATAATCTAAACATCCAATTCCAATGTTTTAACTTGCTCGGTGCTGTTAAGAAATTAAAAAAAAAATGCATTACTTTAATGTGTTAGGCAAAAATACTGTATACAGTGAAAAAGATAAAAAATTACCTTTGTCGATTTCCAATAAATGGGTCAGACGTTTTGAGTAATTTTTTCCGCTCTCTACACTCTGACGCGGTTAGCTGATGTTTTTGTTTTATTTGTAATGCTAGAAAACATAAAAAAAAACATAACTTAAATTAACTATGTGATTAACAATAGAGTTTTATGAGAATAAATCACTTATAAAGTTATACACAGGTTTTAGGGTCTAAATTTCTACCTTTGCTCATTTTAATCAAGTGATTCAGATGCTCTGAGCAATTTTTGTCGCTCACTATATTATCTATTTTCAGACAATGTTTTTCCTAGCCACTTAATATTTAAGCAACTATTTATTATAATATGAACAATGCTATATAAAATGTTACAGAGAAAGCTTTTAAAATACCTTTGCTCGTTTTCGACGAATGATTCAGATGCTCTGAGCAACTTTTTCCGCTCTCTATATTCTCTAGCTCGTTGAGCCGCTGTATTTGTTCGCTTGGTTGTAACACTAACAGACATAAAAAATATACATTATTATAAAAAAAAAACGCTTTATAAAATGATACCCAGAAAAGTGGTTTTAAATATACCTTTGCTGATTCTGAACAAACGATTCAGATGCTTCGAGCAACTTCTGCCGCTCCCTATATTCTCTGGTTCGTTCAGTCGACGTTTTGGCTAGCTTCCTAACGCTAGAAAAATTTAATGCCATTTATTGAGAAATATACAATAATTTATGTCAAATAAAGCTTTGAAGCGATGTTAAATCAGTTAGCTCTGGGTTTCGCGTCGACGGGCCCAGCTTCGAACTTACTTGTCCTACTCTTGTAACGAGCTTCCGGTAAAGGAAAACATAGTCAGGAAACCGTAGCTAACCGTTGGTAGGTCATTTTCTAATAATTCCAGCCTGGGTAGCTAGCTACTACCTTTTGAAAACCTGTCTCCAAAATATAAATAGGTGTGTTCTGGTAGCATCACTAGACAACCAGTATTTGTAGGGTTAGTGTGTTTACTATTCTGAACCACATCGTCACTTACCATCAGATGAGATTTTGATCGAAGCTGAGCTTGAAGTATAAAAAAGTAACTTTAGAGTTACTTCAGTAAATTACCTCTGTTGATTGTCCACAGACGATTCAGATGCTTTGAGCAACTTTTGACGATCTCTATATTTTCTGACTCGTTCAGTGGACGTGTTCACATAATTGGTAGCGCTAAAGAAAATTTATGAAATTATTAGTTTGTTTTCAATAAAAAACAGAGTAAATTTTTTTTAAATAATATTACAAACCTTTGTCGAATTGGAGCAAATAATTGAAATGAGTTTTGACAGGTTATACATGTTCTGTTATTTTCAGGAACTGTATTTATTTGTTCTGTATTACTAAAAAATAAAAACATGTTTAAGGTTGATTTTTTAAAGTGAAAAGTTCCTTGGTCGCGATTTTCGGTAGGGTAAATACAGGTAGATTCGTCACTCATGACGCCTTCAACGACATGATACAGTCTGTCAACTATGAGATTACGCTTCTAGTCTGTAAAATAAAGCATGCCTAAAATGACAGCTCTCAAACGAACGTGAGTAATGTTGAGAAATAAATAAAAGTGCATACGGTATAAGCTGTATTTTAAATATTAGTAATAGACTGGGCCAAAATAAGAATAAAATTTGAAACATAATTTGTTTATTGACTTATTTGCATACACCTTATTTGAGTATCATCATTATTATCAGAACCACTGGAACAATCCTAGAGATTAATTATTAATTCATTATCACATTTGGAATCAACGCGGATATCGCGTTCCCAATTTTCTGTCATAATTCTTCCGCGTCTTGTTAATCGCTTTATTTCTTCCGGTCATCTGGTGTAACATGTTCTAGATGTAGGTCTTTCTTTCTTCGTGTTCACATGCATTGTTTAATAAACTTATTGACCTCCATTGACGAAACTCCACATTTTTCTTTGCTGATTCTTGTCACAATAACTATTAATACCAAACGCGTCAGCAACTCGTCTCATGTTGCATGCACGATAACGAAGGTCCGTCATTTTGATTTTCGCATTCGAAATATTCACGAAGCACAAACTCACGGGATTCACTATTTAAAACAGTTTTTCTGTAGTTTTTTGTCATTTTATAAATAGAATACTAACAAAGTAACGTAACAAATAGAAAGTAATATGAAATTAATGATAACAGTTATTTAAAAAAAAGCACTGGTTCATGCGCTCAGTGTTGCCAAAATTAAAAAGGAGAATTCATGAATTTTATTTCGGAAAGGAAAATGTATGTTTTAATGTACAAAATGGCTATGTTATTTTGTACAAATATATACACAAAGAACAGAACTGAGTACGAAAGTTGAAAATAGCAACTAGGACTGCTGGGCAGCCGAACGTTGTCCAGGAGTCGACACACCGTTTTACTAGGTGTTATAAAATTGTACTGAAATAAAATTTTACTCAATCGACTTCCATCTATTGATTTGACCCGCCTTAACATTTGTGCAACATAAAGTAACCTTGTAACAACGTCGTAGATTCTTATTATTCTTTCAATGAATACCAATTATTGTAAATCGCTGTAGTTTTAAAACCCATTATATATAGTATGTTGATTTAAATGTAAAGCGATATATTAATTAAAAAAAAATCAATTAACTCGCCACATATGAATGGATTTTCAGGTGGTAATATTAATAAATCGTCAGACGTTCCAGCAAAGTTATAACGCTCTTTATGGAGACAACTGTCATTGTAATCAAGCCATATTTTACAGATAAGTAGACGCTTTTGTGTTGCCACATCTAAAATTTTCTTATAAATGCCCGAATAAAATTTCGAGTAGAATCAATTACTACTAAATTATTTCGTTGGTTGTCTAAAGAAGGTCACGAGAACCCAATCAGACTATGAACTGTAGTCCGTGTATTATTAATTTCTCGTTATAACTCCTTAGATTTATTTTATCAGGAGTTCCCACGGGTCCTACTTTTTTTTTATAATAAAAATATTTTATTTTGTGAAAAGGCAAATACAAGCATTGCGTAAGCGACTTAACTAAACTTATAAGTTACTTATGTGTCTTCGTTTCAATATTATCCCATTGCTAACGTAGCACATGAACGACCCCAAAACCTATAGAAGATATATATATGGAATACTCTCGTTTATTCTCATCATCATCACATCAGCCAAAAGACGTCCATTGCTGGACGTAAGTCTCCCCCAAACATTTACACAACGACCAGTCTTGCGGCACCAGCATCCAGCGGATTCCCGTGACCTACACCAGGTCGTCGGTGTACCTTGTGCGTTACCCCCCTCAGGAATCGATTCTACGAGATCCATTGTTTTATTATACACATTTAATGTATGTTCCCAAAAAAATAGAAAAGCTCGATCGAATAAACTATCGGCATAATTTTAACATCAGAAATACAGATAAATTAACCGTTCCATGTTTCTAGGTCTGTTACCTGGTCCCCCCGGACTGTTGACCGTTGGGTCATGCCTCTCTTCGGAGGGGCGGACGAAGAGGTGGGTGGGGGATTCCCCTCCCATCCCCATTGGGCCATTGCACGGACGAGGCCCGGTGGGTTCGCCGCAGGGGGCGACGCGGTGCTTGCGAAAGCCATCTCGTATCGCCCCCATCCCAAATGCGGCGGACGGCCCCGAGGGAGTTTAGTGGGTATTTCCGGACGCTTCGCGTCCGGGCGAGTCCCGCACAGGCATGGAGTCGTCCCTCCGTGCCCCCTTACCTATTGCATTGGGACTCCGGTCTCACTAATGCAATAGGGAAGGGTAGTGCGTAAATGCATTTCCCCCCGTCAAGAAAAAAGTCTGTTACCTGATAAGAAGTTCAAGCACTGTGTCAAGCAAGTCTTCATTTCAATAGGATATTAAAAGGTGGATCATTACATGAACGATAGTGATGTCTGGAAATGACACCTCTCTCTGTGCTTATAACTATAATTTGTGTACTTTTTTGTGTAAAAATGTAAAAGAAACGGGATCGAAGTTCTTGGTGGTTCTTCTTGACTGGGTTGTTTTCCTAACCGGTGTTTTGACGTTCACAAGCGCCTTCTCATGACTTCAATTGAATAGTTAATATTAAAAATCGATAATAATTATTTAATACTTACGCTTAAACAAACTATCACATTACATACAAAGTGCATAGGTTCGGTAAGGAACAGTAGAATTTATGTTTAGTTAACATGAGCACACAACGCCTAGTTCTGTGGAATTTGCATGCCTAGGTTTTGTACCTTTGTTACCTTTTACAAGTTGAGTGATCTAAGTACATATTATAAAAATCTTAAATCTATGAGCGGCATCAGGAAAGTCGCTTTCTGAGTTATTTATCGCTTTATTGTGGTATTAATGATTATATATGATATTCGTAAGGTTTTTTATTCGAGCTCAGCAATATTACAGCGCTTTACCTTTTTTTTTTTTTTTACACGGTATAGCCTGTGCTTTGACCACAATCTCACCTGATGTTACGAGACGATGTGGTCCAGGATGGTAAGCACACTAAGCCTAGAGGTACTGGTTCTCAAGTGATGCTGCCAGAACACACCTATTTGGCGACAGGTTTTCAAACTTGAGGGTGGCATCACTACCCAGGCTGGCATCATAAGAAAATGCCCTACCACAATGCTATGGTTTCCTTTACCGAAAGCTCAGGCCGACTTTAGATTTGGATAGGTGGGGATTGAACCCGCTTCGATTGACGTGGAATCCGGCCGCATTACCCGCTGCACCATCGTCGCTCCTAACCTGTTGTTTAAAAGAGTACCGTATGAAGAGCGATTCAGACAACAGAATCTATTAGAGAGACTAATCTATCAGTCAGTATCATCATATCGGACTATATCTATTACGGCTAAATCCTGGCTAAGGTCTCGATAACTATGACGGGCTTTTCACGGGATTGTCGAGATCCAACCTCGACCTAATTAATCTACAAAATATTGTAGGAATTCGACCCCGGAACTTGCGTGCAAACCGGGTCTCCGGTAGTTTCAGAGCGCACCAAATCATAATTAGTTCACAAATTAAAAAAAAAACTTGCTCCACATGAAAAAGTTATTAAGTAATAGATCATAAAAAAATAGAAGTTTATTAAAGGGCTCGTATTGTCCCATTCACGAAAAATGCTAACCGTTATATATTTGTGACTTTTTTAAAGTAATTTATCTTAATACGTAAGAGGGATGCAACTGTCAAGTTTCTACCCCGTTTCAAACGTGCGTTAATAAGCTTCATTTCAAATACTTTCCCGCATAACAGTTGTTTCCTTTGCTTTTACATACTAAGAACGTTTGTTTATCGAATTAAAATATATAGAGTAACAAATATGGCCGACGAGGACATTGAAATAATTACAAACACAAAAAATGTATTTGTAGTGAAAACACTCAATGAGGAACCTGTACAATGTTGTTATGCTTTGAAAGTGTTTTAATATTAAATAAATAGAGGAATGTAATTAATTCAAATATTTGAATGAAGGAACACCGAATTAGAAAGTTCATAGCACCTTAGAATAAACCTTTCGCCTAATTATTTGCAATACATTTGACCTACAAACGCTACTAAAATTACACAATATAGGGTCAAAAAAACAAGTTAATGCCTTAAAGACAATAACAGGTACATATATGATGCATTGAAATCCCGCCAAATACTCGGTGTTCTAATTATATTTTAAATGGCTTCTTGTAAGTAAGAATCTACCAGTGTCAGTATAAACGATGGATATCAGAAGTGAATTATCGAAGTGGATAATAGTTATAGGTTAAAATGAAAATCCAGGGAGATATTAACGTTTTTAATTATCCTAAAAAATAATCACACACATAAAATATCGGTAACGTTATGACTAAATGCGGTGTATAAATGAAAGAAAAATAAATGAAATGACAACATTTTATTTAGAAAATACGTCAATTATGCAGTAGTGTGATTATATTTATTATTATAGGTACATGAAATATCACAAATCACAGTTCTTCTTCAGATAACTTGAAATTGCAAACTGAACAGTTCGTCGTATACACGTCAAGAGGATATAAAAATACGAACTTAAAATTAAATAGTATTCCGAACTGTTCCTGTAACTTTTATTTTAAATCGACGAATAATAAATAAATAATAACAATACGTGTATAAAAGCAGATTTTATAATTTAATTTGATATTAAAATGGTTACGATTTCCCTCTACTTTGAATTTAAGAATTCATTATAATTGATTATTTAAATTAAAAATAAGTACGTACATAAAATAAATAAAATGAAAATTAATTGATCGAATAAACTTGAGAGGGTTCATTCAAGTATAACGTAAACATTGATATATAATATATATTGAGACTAGCTGTGTGCCCGCTGCTGCGCCTGAGTTTCATATATTTTCACTGCGTAATATAGTTTTTTTTTATACCCTATTAACAAAAAAAAATTTTTGCTACTAACTTTAGGCAAAGATATTTCTCACAAAATCCAGCCAGTAAAACTGTGCATTGAATCGAATTTTATTCGAAATTTTTTACTTTTTAATATTTTTATACGGATCCCTAATTATTTTCGAAAAACAAAAGTTACGTATATTATTTTCAGCTATCTACCAATATATATTATTATTATTATAGATAAGTTTGTGTACTATAATCTGTGGCGTAGTTAGTATGGGTAGATATTATGGTGTCACCCCAAGAATCAAAACTCGAAACAAGAAAACTCCCCCCTAAAAAACTAAAATCCTTGTAATTATATTCTACTGAAAATATTGTATTTTTTACAAGTGGCATTTGTGCAATCTACCAAACAATACTGATGTACGATTAAGGTTTTCCTGTTGTAATTAAACTTCTTCGTATGTCGTGCATTTAGCATGTAGCTGTGGTATGACCATAGATAATCCTAATTTTTCTTATCAACCACACCAGCCTTGAGTTTTTTAACTAAGTCAATATGCACTCTTTTCGTGTGATCGTGCAAATGGAGCGGCGTTCGGAACTCTTTATCGCACCATTCGCACGGGAACATTTTCCCGTATTTATAATGCATCCTTTTACAATGTAACATTAGGTATTGTTTGCATTTGAATACAGCGTCGCAAGTGTCACATTTGAACGTTTCATTGTTATGTACTGTTTTTATATGACAATGCAGATTATACTTGTGTTTTAGGACGACGCCACAGAATTGGCATTTCAAATTATTCGCGCGCATCACCGGCAAGTGTATAGATTGCATGTGCGTCCTAATGTACTGCAAGCATTTGAATCGTTTCCCGCATAAATCACAATAATATTTCTCTTTACTGTGTACGATTCTCGTGTGGATTTTCCTATCTCGTATCTGTTTGAACACTTTATCACAGTAATTACAATGAAACGATTCGTTCGATTCGTTTGTTTTTATCATTTTTTTAGTCTTTACCCGTTTCCGTCTTTCTTTCTTGATGTGATTCGGGATATTTATGTCCAACTTCAAGTGTTCAGTGTTGTGCTTTAACAAATTGAAACTGAAAATATTACAATATAATGACATATTACGTCTATCAGATTTCTTTTTGTCTATGGTCAGTTTGTCTAACCAAATGTGTCATGGGTTCCCCAACTCATAAATAAATATTTTAATAAGATTTTCATCAAGTAACATTAGAATATTAATAATCAAAATATATTCGTCGGCCATGTTTGTGTACCTTTTTGTTAATTGTAACACAGGTAAATTTTAAAGTTTTATATTCTGTAATGCGAAAGGCAATGGAACATTCTATATCAAAATTAATGTTGCCAGTGTCAACTAAATTTTTTTTTAGTCAATAACTAAGTAATTCAGTGTGGAATACATATAGAAATTAAATAATTCATTAATCATAAAACTGCTGTCAGTAAATGTTTAAAGAAACAAATACTCGGTCATAAATTTATCAAGTAAATTATTTGTTTGGATTTTTCTTATGATTACGCCAGACTATTCATTTCAGTGCAATAATTTTATAGATGCTTAACACGTTCATTGCCAGACTTAAATGTTTAATGTTTTATAGAAGCCAAATGTGACATTTTTTTATTTAGTGTTTATAGTAGTTAAAATATATTTGTGTATAATCCATACATATTAATTGTTATGTAAGTAGGGTCTAATGCAAATATTTACATGCGATATCGCAAAATTGGTGATATATAAAACAATTATACTCCATATCGTCAGAAACGCGATATCGCGAGATATGCAATTCATACTAATAAAACAAATTGAATATATGTTAAATATAATTTTAATAATAATCATTCTTTCTGTGAGATCACTTTAGTAAACAATCAATACAGACTTTACCGACATTGGTTTCAATGAAAAACTTAAACCACAAATAAATTCAGAATACATTGTAAATAGCTTATGTATTCATAAAACAATAAATAAAACACAAACAAGAAAACAAAACATAAATCATTTAGCAGTCCATCTGAAGTGCGGGGTGTGCGGGGAGATTCAATAGAAACATGACCGTACTGGATAACGCTCTGATTTATTCTGTCTCATCTATTTTATACATTTTCCCCACTTCACATCCATCCATTTAACCGAAAGACGTCCGCAGCTGGACACAGTTCTCCCCCAATAAGGATAGGATTGCTATAATCGCCATGCTTGGCAATCGCAGTAGGTGTTTATGGTACTCAGAGGTTGCTGCTGCCCGTCTCTTGGTTTATCCCTTAGTTGCCTTTTACGACACCCACGGGAACGATATGGGAGTGCCATCATGCAATTCAAAGAACAGTCAATACACAGCGAGAAAGAACCCGGACAGGTTTTACAAGCTTTTCATTGTAGGATTTACTGTGTTTTAGGCATTGTAATTTCGTATTTTCAATTATCGTGAGCTTTTGTTACTCTTGATCGCCCCCTGTCTTTTAGGTTGTATGAGGGATCAGACGTTATTTCAACTCATCATCATCATATCCCTGCCCTTATCCCATTTTTATATGGGGTCTGCGCAACATGTCTTCCTCTTCGAATCCATATTGCATTAAGTTTTGGCTATTTATTTTACGACCGGCCGCCTGCCTAACGTCAACCCTTCCTGGGGATGCTATTTTTTGGTGATTAAACGTCACCAACGGTCCGAGCTCAGATGTATGGCCATGTTTTCCCTTCTATCGCTTCTTACGACACCCCACAGGATAGGAAAGAGGGGTGGTGGTACTCTAGAACAGCCATACAAACGCCACAAATGTTATTTCAATTATTTCCTCTTAAAATCATAAAGGTTCACATTCTCTTCACTGGAACATTTGTTATAACTTATCAGGACATGTATTAAGTTCATCATCAAAGTATGTTATGAAAGTTTCCAAATTTCTACTGTAGCGTTATATGCGCTACACCATTATTTATATAGCAAATATGTAAATAAAGTATTTCTTGGACATTATTAACTAAGCATTTGGTTTTGTAGATCAACACCAGACAAGATATTGTTATTTATTATAGCTGCAGGTTTAATGACATTTCTCCCTGGACGGCTGACCTTCTAGGTCGTACCTCTTTCGAGAGGTGGGCGAAGAGGTGGGGGGAGCCCCCCCCATCCCCATTGGGCCATTGCACGGACGAGGCCCGGTGGGTTCGCCGCAGGGGGCGACGCGGTGCTTGCGAAAGCACCCCGTGTCGCCCCCATCCCAAATGCGGCGGATGGTCCCGGGGGGTTTTAGTGGGTATTTCCGGACACTCCACGCCCGGGCGAGTCCCACACTGGCACGGAGTCGTCCCTCTGTGCCCCCTTACCTATTGCATTGGGGGACTCTGGTCTCACTAATGCAATAGGTAAGGGTAGTGCGTAAAAGCATATCCCCCCGTCAAAAAAAAAAAAGGTTTAATAACATTTCCATTCAGTATAGATGTAATTCATCTCGCTCGTTTTTGTCCTTTCATTAACTTTCGTGAACTCCATAATAAAAACTCTAAGTAATTCAAATGCACTAAATCCACATATCTTAAGCAAAATCATCGAGTTACATGGTTCGGCATAGTAGTCTATTTGGAGTGGCTAGCAAAAAATAAAAGGACCTTGGATGGCGCCGAAACTCACTCAATGCCGTTTCGCTGGGAGCACTATAACATCCCGAATAAAAACTAGTAAGGGACGATAACGCGATATCGCGTGAACAAACATTTAGCGCAAGGTATCGCAACTCGCGATATCGCACGAACCGCAATGAACGTGTTAAGCCCCCATTAAAAAGCGTAATAATAAACAGCCTAGATCTTTCACACTGTCACTTCAGTATTAACACGGCAACACATGGAAAGTCGGTTCAGTAAATTTTTCAGTGTTGTGTGCTCAAAGATAGCTTAATAATGACTTTTTTTTAATAAGTGAATTGGTATCAATGAATAATAATATAGGTTTATGAAATTTATTAGTAAATTTCACATTTGTTTTTCTTCATGTAAAGAGAGACGGGCAACATTCAACTTTCATTCCCCTCCGTTATCCATGTCATCAGGGAAAATTGGAGAGGATGGTTGGGCGGTATTAGAACCATGCTATAGTGTTCCTTTTTTTCCTTCACGAAAAGCCCAGGGCTTGTTATAAAATAGGAAACGTGAGATTGAACCTATTAGTTTTATAACGAAGTTATGTTGCTAAAATTAACGTAATCTAAAAATGGCATTAAGTTAACCTTCTATTATATAAGTTGCCATATAGTTTGAGAACCACTGAACGTATTTACGTAATATTTTTTGAAATCATATTATAGATATATGTATTATCTGGTCAGGTTTCTGTATATATGTTGTTACATTAAATAGTAAAACTGATCAGTATAATAGAAAAAAACACTCCAATGACCACCATTGTGTTCTTTCTTATGACCTTATCCTTATATTTTACACTAGCTGTTTGTCCGCGTCTCCACCGTAAAACTGAATAGTATTTCGTCCACTATTTAAAGAGTTTTAATTTTTTTTAATCCTAATTATTTTTGGTACAAAGACAAAGCAATTATCATTTCTTACAAATTCCAATATCTGCCAGTAAAGCTGTATTGAATCGGATTTTAATCACATTCTCATGAGCTTTAATTTTTTTTACGCGAAATCCTAATTATTTTCTAAAACATAAAAGCAGCCTAAGTTACACGGAGTAACTTCAGCGATCTGCCAGAAAAGTCCCGTCAAAATAGGTCCAGCCGTTCCGGAGATAAGCCGGAACAAATAAACAAACACAAACATTTTAAATAACGTGTTTCGGTCTAGGTACCGTATATTCAGTCATATGTGTTTAGTAAAAAGTTGTTATTTTGATATCGCAAATAGACATCTGAATTTTATTTATTAGTACCTATATAGATATAGAAGATAAAAGGCATCGTCTGTCTGCTTGTCTGTGTGTACACACAGGGCCGCAGGCACAGAGTTAGTGACATATCATTTTTACATTCTACAAAGGACCTAAGGTCTAATAATTACTTACCTATTTTCAAAAGGTCTGCCGCACCACTTGCACTGAACTCTTTTAGGTGTCACTAGAACACTGTAATGTACACTGGAGCTTCTAACATTATCCAATCCTTCTTGATCCGCTAACTTCTGTGTATTTATTCTTACATAACCCTTATTATCCAATTCTTCTTGACTTTTCAATTCTTCTGTTTTTACTGTTACACAATATCTATCATCCAATTCTTCTTGACTTTTCAATTCTTCTGTTTTTACTGTTACACAATATCTATTATCCAATTCTTCTTGACTTTCCAATTCTTCTGTTTTTACTGTTACACAATATCTATTATCCAATTCTTCTTGACTTTCCAATTCTTCTGTTTTTACTGTTACACAATATCTATTATCCAATTCTTCTTGACTTTCCAATTCTTCTGTTTTTACTGTTACACAATATCTATTATCCGATTCTACACGCTCTTCAAGTTTCTCTGTTTTTATTATATCGTGATATTCTTTCTCGTGTTTTTATAATTCCGTTTAGGGTTAATCTCTCATCTGTGTTGTTATTTTTTGATTCGTTTGTGATGATGTTTTTGGCTTCTAATATTTTCTCATCCTACAAAACAGAAAGAGGAATATATATTACCTTTTTTTACACGATATAGGCTTAGTGGTTTGACCACAATCTCACGTGATGTTAAATCACGATGTGGTCCAGAATGGTAAACACACTAAATCTAGGTACTAGGTAAGGTACCTTTATTTTAATTAAATCCATAATTATGTTATTGAGGGCAGATAAGTCTCATAAATCATAGTGTAAATAAACTGTAAACTGTTGAGAGCAGCTTAGACCTGGCGCTGACCCTCTTAATGTAGTACAGATAAAAAAAACAGAGAAATATGTAAACCGATATGTAAAATGTATTAGGACCTGGGCTGAAAAAACCGCGTTTCCTGGACAAGTTGATCAATACCCTGCGTTTCTTTCGGTGTTTGTGCCTGCACAGACGCAGCACTGCGCCTTTTGAGCTGAGGCGGGAGGTAACATTAGGAGAACCCTCGACAAAGATGAAGAGGACCTTCGACAGAAGTGGGCTTTCGATTAAAGATCAAGAGGACCTTCGACAGAAGATGAGGACGACCCATGATAGAACTACGACAGACGATTCCTTTTCTACCATTGGCGCAACTTTCAACACTTTCTCTGTAATATATTCATACCTGACTTTGTTCATTCTTGTCACACCTCAACATTTGCATCTCAGTTACATACTATTGTTTCTCATCCATCCTCTTGCTAGCCCTATAGAATTTGCTTATTTATCTAAACTAATAAATAAGATTGAAGTGACTGTTAGTAATATAAAAATAACCACTTTTTATTAAATACCTATATCAAAAACACAATTTTTAAAATGTTTGTCACCCTGTTTGCTCCGGCTAATCTCCGGAACGGCTGAACCAATTTTAACGGGACTTTTTCGGTAAATAGCTGAAGTTACTAAGGAAAGGTTTAATTCGGTTAGCACTTACTTCAAAAAATAGATCACTTCCAAAACTGCAGCTCGTTTCAAGATTTTCCTCGACGGATAATTCTTTCTTCAGCTGCGTTAACAGATCAGTGTTACTATCATAGTAATTTACGTATTCTGGTGATCGCAACCGTTCAGACTGAATCTAGAATGTAACAATTTGTCATATTTATCACTGAAAATTTAAGAAGAAAAAAAAGGGAATTCAATTTGTTTTTATTCAAAACACTACAGTTCACTAGTGCGGACGAATCAAACAAAAATGGGTGCGTGTACTTACGTACGCGCGTGAGAAGTTATACTTCTTTGCCATCATTAAAAAATAGTTTTTAATTACATGCAAATAATTAATTACAATAAAATAATAGAAGGATTGGAAAAGGATAATCAACAAAGTTCATTTTAAATTTGAAAAATTAAACAAAAAAAAGTTTTCTGCTGTACTGTGATTATACAGCACAGGAGAATTAGCCATATGCACCTCAGCTTGTACAGTTATAGAGTTGCGATTGTCGTGTGTTGAAGTAGATAAAAAATGAATCATGTAAATTATCACCATCATGATCAGCAATACCAGTGCTGGACACCGTTGAGACATCTGGACGATTTGTACTAGCACTGGTGGTAACTAACTGAAATGATGGTTCAAAAGCCCTTATTCGTGAATTTGAAGTTGACGGGATAGATGAAATGTCAGTCACGGATGATTCGTTTGCTTGTGAAAGCATTTTTTTTCGCAGCCTATAAGCACGAGTACGTTCTGCTCCTGTTTTTTTTATTGGTTTCTCTACGGAAAGGCCTTGTCGAATTTTTTCAGCTTCTTTGGCAGCTTTTTTTCGATTGTAATAGTTTTTACAATGTTCCGCATTTGTTTTACCCATCTTGAAAACTAGAACAGAAATTGAATAGTACCATTAATAGTCATCAAATTTAAACTAAAAGAATCTTAGATTGATCTTAGATATCAATAATTAATATTAAAAATTGAAAATTAATATATTTATATAATAATATATTTAATATATACATTTCAAATGTATATATTTAATATAAATTTATATAATATATATATATATATATATATATAATTATTAAAAACCAAATTTAGAATATGTAAATGTTAAATTATAAGTTAAAAGAAGTGTAAATATTGAGGCCAGCATATATAACATATAACACTAGAGCTGATAAATAAAAAAAAACTTGAAGAAATGATAGATCGGTTATTTATGTATTTAATTAAGGTACTTAGCATGAAACTGTAGCATGATGGTAGGAATTTTTGTAATGCATGTTTAACCACCTATAAGTTTGACAACCTGTTACCAAGCACCTGTAAGTATATTCCACTAGCAGCACTTGAGAGCTAGTTTTTTAAATGTTTAAATTATTTACCGCCTTTAACCATATTGCAATATAACATTAGGTGAGATTATGATCAAAGCTTTAGAAGTATGCATAGTAAAGTTAAATATGAACAATATGCAAGCAACCAAATACTTTGGGGGCAGGGGGAGGTGCTAAACCATACAATCACCCCTCAACCCTCAGACCAACACTGACAATATGTTTCATAAATATGTCCAACTATGAGTTTTTACAAGTTAAATGTTATTATTGTAATGTAAACTTCGAATTTGATAGATACATGGTATTTACATTGTAAAATATATATCTTACCTAAATGTATAGTGTAACTCGATTTAATATTATTATGATTGATAATTATCTCAATCTTGTATAAAATAACCAGTCCAAAACATTTCAGTGATTTTAAATGACCCTATATAAAAAACGTAAATTAAGAGAGAGAAGGTACTGTTATATATATATTATACTAGAAGATCCAAAATTAGGCAATAGATTCTGCTCAAATGTAGTGATTACATTCTCTGTTTTGCTCGAATTCTGAAACCAGTAACACATATTCTCAATTAAAAAAACATTCAATTGTTGATAAATCAGAAGTCTCATGAATGGGTATATGTAAAATAAATATTACATAATTTATAGTACCGAATATTTATGTTATTTCATCAAAATATACAAATTACAAAGTAATTATTACCGAATAGAATGTAATATTTATCACCATAACAACAAACTTTGTCTACGGCAGCCACAGAACGGCAGCACAATATACAGCACTCTGTGACAACTGACAGCGCATAGCACAACTGACATCAGTGACAAAATTGCCAACAATGCAGGCCCCGATGTCGCCATTTTTCCCAACACACGTAGCTTAGTGTAACCGAATTTCAGCTTCTGTGGCCTAAAGTGGCCTTAACGCTAAACTATCATAAAGCGCAGAATAAATAAAATAAAACACATTTTCAATCAATTTATTTATTTATACCTAATTTTAAAAAACTAAAATCTTGTTTTATGGCGTTAACTATACATAAAATTACTAACAAATATTAAATTTTGTTTCGTCTGATAGCAATAATAAGGCACCAACAAGACTTTTGCCGTCATCCGTAGTTGCTCCTGTGCTAGTACTGGCGCATGCTTCGCTTCGACTACGCGAGATGTACATTTTTTTGACAGCATGTAAACTGACCATCTCATTGCTTTGTTGGAAGATATTACAGCAAACATATCTTACAGTCATATGAGTACGGTTTCTAAGAATAGCAATCAACATGGGTAGCTGCATTCGGTTCCTTTGTCTTTACCGTACCCAACAAGCCAAAAATTCTTTCAACGACGGCATTACTCAAAGACAATGAAAGACAACCTAAGGCAAAATGTACTAAGTCTTTTTGAATATAGAATTCCCACCAGCATTTTGCATTTTTAATACCAGTAATCAAAAATTGAGAATATCATTGTGAGAAACTGTACTGAATATTTCCTCGAAGTGCATAATACTCGATACGCACCATTGGTTCATAATAGCTCAATCGGTCAATCACCGGAGATGCACACGCGGCTTGGTGCATAGACTTCAACTTTTTCCACCACTGACACATTAAGTGGTAGTCTGTAAACTAATTCCTTTACTAAATGCACGAGGAAAGCAGTGCATCGTTTATTTCACTTCTTTTCACCAAAATCGAACGCGTCCAGTGGAGGCAGCGAATTATCAAATGATGTTTCAGCTTTGTCTAAAGCTCGCATGATAGCTGCTATATCTGCTTCATGAAGCGGCGTTATTGAAGCATTTACAAACAAGCTTCGACCTCTCGGAAATACTGGTTAGAAAACACGTCTTGCAATGGAAACAAGAAGAACCTTGAAATCACTGTATATTTTTGTTATATTTGCATCAATTGCTTGAATTATTTTTTACACATTTCTTATTTTTAGTATGCGTGACAGAAACAACAAATATAATAAATTTGTGTCATCATTGTACATACAAGCAAGTTCCCTTGCTGTATAATATCTCTTTGATTATTTCACTATATTAAAATCAGTTTTTAGCTCAAACCACTGGTTAATATTCGTATTAACAGCTGTATAAAAAACCAACCATCTAGTGGCGGATATTTGAGTTAGTTTAGTAGGTTTTCCGCCATCATTAATACTTCAAAAAAGGTCTGATAGACTTTTATGAGCTGTGGACTGTTAGCATATCAATTTCTGGTTCTCTAAGTAAATATTCCAGACAAGATGGTAATTCAGTGCAAGCTTTAGATGCACATAAACTAAGTGAGTGTCAAACGCATTCAATAGCTATAAATGGGAATGATGTTTCCCACAAAGGTTACTTGCTCCATCAGTTCCTATTGCTATTAGATTTTGAAGATTTAAACTTATATTAGATAAAAAACTCTTGAATGATTTATAAAGAACACTAGCTGTCGCTTCGAACACTTCTTGAAAGCCCAGAAAATCAACAACAAGTTTTTTCCACTTTTAAGTTGTTGTGTGGGAACAGCAAAATAAATACATATCACTTCATTCCATTATATCCTAAATTTGGTTACATAATAGCTAAGATAAATTCAGAGTATTCCCCATACCATAAACGATTAGGGTGGTCATCATTGTTTATTAATACCAAAGACCTTAAGGTGGTTGTGATTTTTTTTATTAAAAGCTTTTATGGCCATTTGTGATTTGGCTAATTTTAATAGCTTGCCTCTGAAGTAGGCTAATAGGCGCCTAGTCGCCTTACAGATTTTTTCATCGTCGTTTCTAGTTCTGAGTAGCCTAAATGGCGACAAATAGCCTACGTTGGCAACACTGTACTTTACCATTGAGCACTCTAGTTCTACGCTTCACTATTGCCACCTACTGGGCCTGTTTTAAGAATTTTTATTGTGTTTAATCCATAGATGATAGATGGCGCTGAAAATCATAAATTTCAGTGACATTTTTAACATTGCTTATTTGTTCTTATTAATTCAATGAAATCAATTATTACTGTCAGTAATAAATAAGATGAAATTATTCACTAAATTCAAATCAATATTACAATAACGAGATACTATTATGAACGATGTTATTACAATTTCATACATTTTAATTAAACTAATGAAAATTTCTGTTTTTCTTATTTCTTTTTAACCTTTAGTCAGAAATAATTCCTTGTTCACTATTCACTATTCATATTCACTACAGTTCAACAACCAGTCAGTCATTTCTATTAAAACAGCTGTATCGATTTGAATGATTTTTTATATGTAGTTAAAAGTTTGTAAATTTGGTCGTACAAGTGTTCTTTTACATTTCAAGCTAAGCTCCTGTCTAAAATGCTCGAATTAATGTATAGAGCAAAGCGATACTTGATGAAATAGAGAATCAAAAGCACTAGCAGAAATGGAAACATGAGAAATTTCAGATTTACCAGAAGGAGCAAAAGCTATTGAAACAAAATGGATTTGCCGGACTAAGCAAAATGGTATCCTATTCTAACTGTCTTCTTTTTAATATTGCGTCTTGCGCAGTGGAACCGTATTGAATTTTGCATTTATATTAAACGAACGTTTTCATTCGGGCCATATTTATTCAGAATAGACCACAGACAACATATATCACATTTTACATAGTAGTTATACACAGATAATAGTTTCATAGACAATGATAGATATTCACAATAATAAATTCTCAACAATACTTAGCGAAGACTTGAACCTTGTTGAACCAATACTCTGGCGGCCTCTATTAGGCGCGCGGTCAAAATGGAGTACTTATAGCTTTATTATTTTCCAACGGCAATTCTTCGGGAATTCGGGAAGCAATTGGTACACGAGTAACAAGTATTTTTTGTGAAGGACATAACAGGGCGCAGGGTCTTTGTGAGCATTGGCGCCGCCCCGAACGATGCATGCAAGCTTTGTAGGGGGCGCGAGAGGCGCTCGATGCCCCCTAAAACAGTGGCCGTGTGCGCTTGCACGCCCTGCACCATAGGTAAAGCCAGCTCTGGCGATATTTATCATTTGGGCAAAGACAACACATTATAAATTGCAAGCGATCCAAGAGCATCCGGACACCATCTCGGGCCATTTGATTCGGCTCAGAGACGAACTATGACAATCGTTGACGGTTCCCACAAACGGTATAGTGGAATCTTTGATTAAAAGTAAGTAGAGACTTCGCCTTCGACCTCATGTATTTGTAAATATAATGGCAACTCCTGCTTTCGTCACATGGTTTATCCTCGGGCAGAGAGAAGGAGAATGTATGAATTTTTAATAGTTCGGCAACGTTCATATATGGTGCTGGTGCCGTAGACGTTCAGTCTTCGATGAATGTTTACCATCAGCCGGACATTACGCCTGTTTCATCACCTTTGTTGTATACGTAAAAAAATACAACTGGATATTTTCAAATTGATCTGGTTACTCAATAACAGATAGGGTTGTGCTAAATAGTTATAGCCAGAGATTAATGTTATGGCTATACTATATACCTATATTAGCCGTGCAACAGATGGCGCCACATAACAACAAGCTTTTAACGAGCTCTATTCCCCCATATAAATTTTTTTGAAGTACATCTTTAGCCACGTTGTAGGATTTTCGGTAGGGGAAAAACTTCACGACGAGGCCCGGTGGGTTCGCTGCAGGGGGCGACGCGGTGCCTGCGAAAAAGCCACGCCGTGTCGCCCCCATCCCAAATGCAGCGGACGGCCCCGGGGGGTTTTAGTGCACGGAACTCGTCACTCCGTGCCCCCTTACCTATTGTATCGGGGGACTTCGGTCTCACTAATAGGTGAGGGTAGTGCGTAAATGCATTTCCCCCCGTCAAAAAAAAAGGGAAAAACTTAGATTCGGGTCACCTATGACGTCAACGGTCAGCCTTCAACGACATGCTAGCTTCACTTCACTTCTTATGAGAATGGCGACATGCGAGATGTACACAATTCCGCCAATGTCAAGTAGATAACTAGTTTTTAGAACGAATGAAATTAGCCGGTGAGAAACTCTGTTTTGTTTCTGATAAAAATAGTGGCATATGTGATATACATGATTCCGCCAGTGTCAAGTGGTTAAAATTTAAACGAAGGAGGTTAGCCGGTTACAAATTCTGGTCTGTTCTATTGAAGTTGTTCAACCAAACTTTTCGTATAAGCTGAGTTATCTAAAACAAAAGGGACAACACAACATGTAGAATAGTACCACCACCAGGCACAACCAAACAATAACAAGAACACATGCAATAATTAAAATGTAGTATTAAAGATCAAAATTTCATTTTGTTAATTTCTATAAATTTACATAGTATTTTAATAAAGGGGGTGTTTACTAATGACAACAAACATTTAATGCTAGTAGGACGCGGGATATTGGAAGGTAAAAGATCGTATAAAGATTCACGTAAATTTGGGCAGTTAAAAAAGATATGGTCTGGAGTGCCTTCGTCCAATCCACATTCACATATAGAGTGATCCCTTATCCTTATTTTGGCTAAGTGGACCGGTGTACACGCATGACCCAACCGCAGACGGCAAATGGTAGAGCAAACAAACTTACTGGGATACCTAAATTTAAAGAACCAAGGTTTTGATGGGATTTCAGATTGGATTTCACCATAGTATTTACCCTTCTTATTTCTAGATATTCGCCATGCTCTCATCCAAGTTTTAAACATGTTTGGTTTTGCTTGAGAACAGAGGTCATGAGAATAAATTTTATTATATGCTAGGGAACCTGTACTAATGGCTACTTTAGCACAGGAATCTGCAGTCTCATTACCTGCGATACCAGAGTGTCCAGGAATCCAAGCTAAAACTATATTCAGTCCCAATGTATGACAATCAAACAGTGCCTGCCTTATTTTTAGAATTATAGGGAACCTAAATTTTGAACGGAATGGGTTAGATAAAATGGATTGAAGGCAACTTTTAGAGTCAGTAAAAATAATAGTTTTATCTAAACTGTGGGATTTTACATAAAGAATTGCCTCAAGTATAGCAATAGACTCACCTGTAAAAACAGAAGTAAGAGGAGGACATTTAAAATTTAGTATAATGCTAAACTTAGGTATCCAAACAGCAGAACCTAAACAGCCATTATCTGAGAATTTTGAAGCATCAGTAAATATAGTCAGCCAGTCTGCCCAATTCCTAGTTATTTCCTGATTAAATATTTGACTACATTCTGAACTGCCTGAACTGATACCAAAATATAACATGATGTGTGGGATGAAATATTAAAGCTTCATAACAAGTGCTATATAAGGGACTTGTAGGAAACTGGTAAACAGGAAATGGTAGGTGGGAATATTTAATGAATGATTGTAGAATACATGGGTAATTATCTATACATTGGTGATCCTGCGATTCATATTTCTGTAGCAAAGTTTGAAGTTTAGGTAAAAGGGGATGGAGTGAATTTTGGAGCAATCTGAACAGAAATCTGTCAGATAAGAACTGTCTACGTAGAGAGGGTGGAGGTTCTACACACTCTACCTGCAAAGCATTAATTGGAGAAGATTTCATTGCGCCCAGAATAATCCGAAGGGCTTTGGACTGTACTTTGCAAATTTTTTCCAATGCAGCTTTATTACATGGACTCAAAATAAAGGATCCGTAATCCATATGGCTACGTATGATGGCATTGTAAATTAACTTTTGTGTAAAGGGATGGGCTCCCCACCACACGCCAGACAAAGATCGAAGAATATTAATGTTTTTTTCGCACTTTTTAGCTACTTCGTCATAGTGCAGAAGTCCAGAAAGTCTGGAGTCAAGGATTACACCTAGAAACTTTACATTTTTTTTCTCCTGAATGAGCTCACCATTTAACATCACTTCTGATGGTACTAATTGTCTCTTTTTAGTAAATGTGACTGAACAACTCTTAGCTACGGATAATGAAAGCCCATGCTCGTCCAACCATTCCTGCAGGTAAGACAGTGCGGAGTTTAAACATCTGGAGGCATTCACGATAGATTCGGCTGATGCATAGAGGACAATGTCATCTGCATACTGCAAGATCTCACAAAATGAGCAGACAGATTGTTCCAGATCGTAGGTATATAGGTTGTATAGCAGAGGACTGAGGACTGACCCTTGAGGCAGACCCTTCCAGATTGTTCTAGACGCCAAAAAAGAACCTTGCGATTTTATTAAAATGGTCCTCTCCTTTAACATATTTATTATAAATCTAACCAGCTTCTCAGGGATACTCAGCTGTAATAACTTATTTCTGAGCACCGGAAGAAGGACATTGTCGTAGGCAGAGGATATGTCTAGGAACACCCCGATAAGGACTCCTTTGTTGCTGAATGCTAAACGAATGTCAGTAGTTAAGATGCTCAAACTGTCTACAGTGCTCATTCCTTTTCTGAAACCAAATTGAGACCTTGGGAGTATATCATTTTTCTCTATCCACCACTCTAATCGGTTCTTAACCATGTGTTCTACAATTTTAGCCAGGACTGACGATAAGGCAATAGGTCGGTAGGAATTAGGGTTTGAAGGATCCTTGCCAAGTTTAGGTATCGGGATAACAATTTGCGAATTCCAAATCTTAGGGACGATGCCTTGGTCAAAAAAGGAATTAATTAGCTTTAAATAAAATTGCTTCGTTTTTTTGCCAGCTTTGCATAAGAAGGAATAAGGGATGCCATCAATACCTGGAGTTGAGTCCACCAAACCATCCAGGGCTTGTTGAAGCTCGGGAAAGCTAAAAGATGAATCTATTCCACCCTGAGCAGGAAGGTATGAAGGTGGGGAAAGAAAGGAGTCATAGCAAGGGACATAAGGAGGAGCTAGTTTGTCAGCGAAACTGTCTATCCATTGTGATGAATCACTTGGGCTGAAATTACTACAGTCATAATATCCACGAAAACGTCTGATTTGTTTCCAAACTATTCCCGCAGGTGTTCTCGGAGCCAAACCCTCACAAAATTGGGTCCATCCAAGCCTTTTTTTGGTAGACAGTAGTTTTCTTACTTGGGCTGCTAGTCTTTGGAAAGTTAGGAAGTTTGCCATTGTCATGGAAGTGTTATAATTAGTTTCTGCAATATTTCGTTGCTTGACTAAAGCCGTACATTCGTTATCCCACCAAGGTGGAGATTTTCTAGGGTTCTTCGTGATTTTCTTAATAGGAATATGTAAATCAGCACTAGCTATAATATTATCTGTAAATACTTTATAGATTTCTAGGGTATTTGTTCTTGAACTATTAGGGAGCGAGATTAGGTCAACTTTCTCATCCAAAGATGACGAGTAGCCTGTCCAATCTGCAGACGCTACCCTATATCTCAAAGCGGGTGAATTATAAGATTTAAAACAATTTCTTTGAGGGACAGAGACAAGAATAGGGAAATGGTCACTACCAAATGAATTGTTAAGAGTTTTCCAGGAGATTAAAGAGGAGAGGGATGGAGAACATAAAGTAAGGTCAACAGCACAATTTGGATTTTGTGAAGGAAGTACCCTACGTGTAGGTGAGCCATCGTTCACTACACACAAATTTGCTTCGTCAAAGATCTCAAGAAGAGAATGAGCAAAGAGATCACAATGATTAGAACCCCATGAAGTGTGATGAGCATTAAAATCTCCCATGACAATGACTGGAGGAGCAAGTGAAGAAATAATTAAAAGAAGATCAGAAATTAAAGAAGAATGAGGATGTGGGATATACAAGGACAAGAAGCTCATGCTGTTGAACCTGACAGCAACAGCATTTATCCCCTCACTGTGTCGAGGTAATATAATTTGAGAGAAAGGACAGTTTCGCCTCACAAACAAGGCGGCACCTGCGTATCCATCACTTCTGTCATCTCGAATACAGGAATAACCCGAAACTCGAAACCGAGAACCAGGTAACAACCATGTCTCCGAAATGGCAATTATGGATGGTGAATCTGAAGAAATTATATTTAGAAGTTCAGGTTTTCTCTGGCGTATGCTTTTAGTATTCCATTGAAGAATTTTGATTGTATCCATCTTTAGAAATAATGTTAGTTATTTGAGTAATCTTTTCTGCAACGTTGGACGGTAGACTATCACTATACATGGAAACCAAACTTAAAACCATTGACAACATACAGTCTAGCAAGTTGTCATTAGGAGTGACAATTGGGGAGGGATTATGCTGAAGCGCACACCCATTAGGAAGGGAAGACGATTGGGGGGCAATAATAGATTGATGAGCCAGTTTATCATATGATTTACCAAGAGGTGCTCTAGGACGGGAGTTGGTAAAAAATGTTTTTTTGTAAGATCTAGGTTCTTGGGGGTGGTTGGTACCGGGGAAGTGTTGGATACAGGGACTGGAGAAGCAAACAGCTCCCGTGCTGTCTCAGCATACGACCTTCGTACAGGAGGGAATTTTAATGCTGCCTCTTCATAAGAGATGCTGTTCTGAGACATTACTAATTTAATTGCTCTTTGTCTGTCTTGCTCTGGACAAGTTCTATTTATAGAAAAATGTTTACCTGAGCAATACATGCAAGTAGCATTTTCTTCCAATATACTACACTCATTACCAGTGTGAAATTGTGCACACCTAAAACACCTGGGTTTAGATCTGCACTGTGATTTTATATGACCGAATCTGCAACAATTTAAACACTGGATGGTTGGGAGCTGGTAAGTTTCTACAGGTAGAGACATATAAAAGGAATATACATGCTTAGGCAGAATTTGACCCTTAAAGGTCACAACTACAGATTGGGTAGGAATCCAATTAGGTATGTTATCTATAATACTCTTTCTGTTTAACCTACGGGCTTTTAAAATTGTACCACATCCTTCAGGCAATTCTAATGATTCGACTAACTCTTCCATTGACCATTCAACCGGTATATTCCTGATAAGGCCCATTCTAGTAATATTGTAGCTGGGGATATTTGATGTATATTTGTTTAGTTGTAACAAAGGATTGCCTAAAAAACTATTGGCGTCCGTTGCAGACTTAAATTCGACTGCAATTCGGTTCCTGCCAACTTTTTTTAAGCCACCCTTACATATATTCTCTACTTTGTTTACTGCTAGGAACTGTCCAAACTTAATAGGACGGATCGTTGTTCCTGCTGCTGGATCCAATTCGGAACGTGACACATGTACAATGTATGGCCCTTTGTCATAATCGTCATATTTTTTTAATACCATCGACTAGGCTGGGATGCGTGTACACCGTTTGGACTGATGGTGTGGCTGAAGCCGGGTCCGTAACTGTTTTTTTTTTTTTTTATCGGTTCAGGACAATTCGCAGGTTCTAAATGTCGTTTAGACCCTGACGGAATCAAAGTCAACCCCGAACGAGTTTTCATGGGATCAGTTACTAAGGACAGTTGGTCTGGGGGATCGGGTGGATCAGGGGGTATTCTGTCCATTGTTTGTGCTAGAAGTAGCAGTAAACAATGGACAGTTTATAAACACATAAAACTACACTTACCTTATATTATTGCGTGCAAAAACCACCACCACAAAGATAAATCAACTTAAACCTATATATGAATAAGCCCTAATATAATATTTCTTAGCCAATCTCGCTAACACGTGTATCCTTTAACACTCTTGACAGCGGAATCAACTCTGTCGAATATAAGATGACGTTTGAAGGGACGCTTTTGTGTTGCCACATCTAAAATATTTTCCCCTAAATACCCGAATAAAATGTACGAATAGAAACAATTACTACTAAATTATCCGGTGGTTGTCTAAGTAAAGTCATGAGTAATCAATCGGAGTCAGAACTGTAGTTTGTGTATTATTAATTTCACCTTCAACAATAACTTTTTCAAAGTTATCGCTTCTCTCGGCAGTCGTCACGGCTGCGTAATTTTTTTTAATATTAACTAGCTGTGCCCGCGACTTCGTCCGTGTTTCATATATATAAAAAATTAAATAAATAAACATTATCCATTGGACCAAATTGTGAATCTAAACCATTCTCGAATCCACAGGAATAGACATAAAAAATTCATTAAAATCGGTTCAGCCGTTCAGGAGGAGTTTAGTCAGATACACACGCACAGAAGATTTTTATATATAAAGATGATAAGTTTGTTGTTGAAATGAAAAACAGTGGTACGTTGATATCCATTTTTTTTTTTAATTTTAAAACTTAATCTAAAACTCCAACATCGTTTACAAAGAATGTGTTAATTTTTTTTTTAGTTTATTTTAAATGTAATTATATATATAAAAAGAAGAATAAATTACTAACGACTAGACCACAACGCTGTACAAGGACCAAGATAGAAAACAAGTATAAATATTTAAAAAAAATGTAATTCTAATTGATATCACATACACATGTCCCTTTGCCATGTCATTTAAGTAGTACTAAAAAGAAAATGAAAACAAAAAAACATCTAAAAAAAAATTATGGTGTAAATGATTTCAAACGTACTTATTATAAGGCAAAATATTTTGGGTTATGAATACAAAATTAAATTACTTATTCACGAGACAGTCGATGCGATGCGATACGAAGCGATGCGATATACGTTGGGTTGTAAAATAGCCAAAAAAGAAACAAGATTCCTCCTACAAAATTTAAATTTCGTTCGAATATTATTCAAGTTTCGCTACAGTAGAACATAATAACCATAAAAGGAGAAAAGAAGCGTTTCCCCTGTTCGCGTAGTGAAACGTAACATATTCGAAGATACATTAAATCAATTATTTACATTTAAAAAACTCACTTCGCTCAATGGAATATGAAAACAATGTTTTAAAATTATCTGTATTTAATTTTGGCTTTGAATTTACGTACTTATATACATTTAATATCAATAAAACGTATGACTGTAATCCGGGTGTTTATTGATAATTTTGCAAAGATGTCAATATATAATCTTAGGATGAAATCTTCCGTTAAAATATTTTCCGTAACATTATTAACATTTGTACATTAAAAAATCAAATATATTCATGTATTAATACATTTTTCTTTTCTTTTCAAAAGCAAAATTACATATTATTTTATACGTTATTTTACATGAGGTTCATATGTTGCAACACTGAAATCTACTAAAATCATAAGTCGAATGAAAATCAATTTTTCTATCTACTTTATAGTTTTTCGGTCACTATCGTTCAATTACATAAATTCAAATAAATTAAGATATATCATACTCCGTCTTAAAAAAATCAAACACACTATTACATAAAAAAAATACGTATATTGCTTCGTATCGCATCGCTTCACATACGCAAAACGTAACATTATTTAGAAAAATTAAAAAAGTATTTTCTTCAAACACAATTTATATAACATAAAGAGATTTTAAGCGGTCACATTAATTCTATTTGGTATATAAACGTAACAAAATGTTACTAAACTAAAAAAAAAAACACAACTACTAGACACAAAACTCGATGGTGAAGGCTTCATTTTAATACGACATTATTATTGTAATTAACAAAAAAAAAATTGAGCTTATTACCTATTTTCTATAATACATTATTAACCGTTTATTATTATAACCGTTATTATTTCTTTTAGTCAACATTTTTAATCTGAATCCTTTTACAAACAATCGGTAAAAAGACCTTTGCTCAAAAAAGTTTTCCAATTTTAATGGTAATTAAGAAGAAAGTAACCAAATATATTTCGCAGTTTAATTAAAATGCTTTAACACCAAACGAGTTTACAGTTTAGTTTTTTGCTATATTCTCTACACGTAATATACAAAATAATAAATTAAAAATTACACAATATTTAAGACATTATATATTAAACTGGCTGCATAGGTTTGGTACACGCAAATGGTAAACTATAATTATCAGTATTGATTATCAAAGATATCAAATAATAAAATCTGAGAATTTTTTTATAATCTATTACGGTCATGAATACAAATTCTTTAGTCCCAACTTTGTATTATTTTAACAAACTTCAGTGTTCCAACAAGGCGACGGTGCTTTATTTAAAGCTGCCAAAGACAGTTGTCGTTAAATCTCTGAATTCACGTTCAATGTCATTATTGTCACTTCACTTGTATGAAATAACCATATCACGAAAAACGCCACAAAAATTACATATTACTGCAACTTAATTAATTGAAATAAGGAGTGTGTATTTTATATGAATAATCAAAAGAAAATCGCTTACAAATAAATATTGCCAGATTCGAGATTAATAATTGCTAGAAAACGGGATAATTATTCTCCAAGAAAAAAAAAAAGCATCAGACGTTTAGCCACTAGTGATTGGAAAAACACTATAGAATGAGCTAAGTTGAAGAATATATAAAGTCACAAGTAAAATTAGAATTGTCAAATAAACTCGTCAAAATAAGTCGCCTGACATTCAATACTTTTAGCTTTATTATTTACTAATAAAAACATCATTTAAACTAGGAAATGAATAAGAAAAATTAAATTTAATTGTAAAAAAAAATTATGCCTTTTTGCGATATACGGTCAAATCTTATCACAGCAATCGCAATCATAGAAAATAATAAACGACGCTATTGATCTTCGTGTTAAAGCTTTGTCGACAATTCTAATCTATTTAATTGTTGAAATATAATAAAAATAAAAAAAAAAAAGAATTTTATCCCAGCAGTTTCCTACCACGATACGTAAAAATTTAGCACTGGCAACACAGCGTGGTAGCTTTTATTATCTACCGGCTTGTTAAAGCTAAATTTTCGAACGTGTTCAAGAATATTCTGTCATTGTAAAACTGTTGCGAGAATAATTTTAATAATAGGAACTCGGGATGCTTACTTGGTAACGTTAAGAATTAGGTAATTAAAATTATGATATGATTTTTTCCATTTCATCTAAATGACTAATAATTAAATGCTTTATTTTTATCACTCATACGTATATTAAAGTAATGGATGTTTTTGTCAGTGTGTTGCCCATATTTTTTAAACTATACTTCATTCACGAAATGTTTCACAAATAAATCGCTGTGTAGACTGTTAGTTAATATTTGCAGGTTAAAAAAAAACACCTATCAATTTCTCAATACACTGATTTGTGGTTCCAGAAAAAAAACAAACCATTCTCGACAATATCCTATGGTTTTTAAAATGTTTTATTGTTAAAATACTAATTTTTTTTAAATGTGTCTCACTAACCAACAGATAATATTAACTCTGTCCCAATCCAACATGATATTCGAATTAGGTTTTACTTAATAATTTATTATGGCCAAGAATACAAGTACTTTTAGGTTTTAACTTTTTTTAATCTTCAAAATAACGCTACCGTCAACAAAATGGTGAATTTGTGGGATAGAAATTTTTAGGAAGTTTTTTGTGCCATATCAAAATCCCAGTAAACTAATGCCACTAAAATCATATTACCGCCAAAAACACCTATATATTTATTGGTTATTAAAATTGATTACTTAAATCGATACGTTTTTAGAGATTTTTATTTCATCGTAAACTAAGAGATTATTTTATCTTTCGTACAAGTATGTAAACTGTAAAACCACAGACTGTAGAGTTCAATGAAAACAGAATTACATTTTAAAGAGTTCTGTAAATACTTTAAATGTAATTTTACACGTTTTCAATCGCAATACACCAAAATTCTAATAAGAATTTTATTTTATGCTTGTATTTTAATAGCGTTAGTTCTAAAATATATTAGACAATACGTAAAAAAATATGTTATGTAATTCATGTTATGTAAATAATATGTTATGTACTGTCCGAATTACTCTCGTTTATGTAAAATTCGATTTAAGTATGACGGCATACACTAGAAATGAAATAGTATGGTAAAATATGACGTCATCATGATATCAAATCTGTCACAAATAATGTCAATGTTTATGTCAAATTTATATAAAAAAAATCAGTTAATGATGCAAAAGGAGTTTAATGTGTTTATTGGAGCGATATTACATTTTTTTGTGTGCTTCTGAAACAAAGTATAATTTGGAAAAAATCTATATTCGAGCTTAATCTATATTTTTTTTTGTAGTATGTAATCGAGACTTTCTAGGAACCTGAGTGCCTTAAATAATAATTCCTAGCAGTCTACTTACTAAAAGTCCTACCATATTATGGATTCATTCGAAAATGATTAGTTGCTAAGAGTGATCCCAGACAGAACTATACCAAATCCTACTATATTCTTAAATATACGAGTTTCTATTTTTTTTAGAAATAGATACATTCATATATATACATTTACTAATGAGCAGAAATGTTGAAATCAATAATATAAATAGATATAAAATTATTTTAAAATAGAAAAATGTCTGTCTTTTTTTTATTAAGAAATTGTGGAAAAAATAACCTAAGTCAATTCCTCGTCGCCATTTCATATCCGATATTCGAAATTCAAATAAATTACATAATTCAAATAAAATTAACTTATTTAATGAAAAATATATATTATATTATTTAATTTTAATACTAAGGTAATATAATATTATACATTTTTTTTTTCAAATACTAATCAATATTCGAAACCTTAAATAATTAGATATCTTTTATTCGCAATTTACCATAACCATAAATATATAACGAAATTTTCGTCACAATTCTGTAGGTTTGAAAATGGAAAAATGCCTTAGATGAGAAAAAAAATTGAAAAGATGTATTTGTGATTAAAAATTAAATATACGAATCGAGTTAATTTCCTGGTGATCCAAGGATATTTAAAAATAAATTACAACGGAAAATAATATTAATATAATTTACAAGCAGATTACAAGTAAAAGAAAGAATTTGTACGAAAAATTTCGTTATATGATACGATATTAGTTTATTTTATATTCTATTGGATCCAGTCAAAAAAAAAAAAAAAAACAAGTAATATTCGTCGTCACATACAAAAACAAATGAATACAATTGCCATATGACTGTCAAATAAATGTATTCTTTAGGCAAGTCTTGGTGTTGCCAGATTCATGAAACGATTATGCCTTATTATATGAATATTGAATGAGTCCTCAAGGCAAACTTTCTGAATATTAAAATAAGTCAGGAATTCCAAATTACAAAAAAAATGACTTTACAATAATCCTAGTCCGTTCTAATTCCCGCTAATTCCAAATCATGACAACGACGAAATATTTAATATCACATCATAAAAACTTATTTGGGTTCCGACTAAGTGATAATCAATACTTATATGTGAGGCTAAAAATGCGACTCCGCTCTGTCCCTTTCTATATACCATAGAATCAGAAAGAGACAACACGGAATTTCTCACACACGTCCGAAAACTTACAAAAAAAATACTTCACATTATATATATATATATACACGGACAAATCTCGATCGTTCTGGAACCTTTATTTGGCATCGAAATAAAACCTAAACCGCACGGATAAGAAAACGTAACAAACTCGACGCGAAGTCCGGCTCGAAGGACCGTTTATGTTGGGGCTAAAAAAAAATACACAATAATTCAAACACATCAAGACTTATATGTACGGATGACGTCTTTGATCTGCGCCCTGCATAGGGGGCACTGACCGCCCCCCTTCCCCCTCCACTGCTGCACCGCGCACCGGTAACACATGCACATATGCCCGCACATGTACAGCACACTGTCTATGGGATTCTCGTAACATATCGTGCACTCTGTGCCCGTTAGTGTACCTTCAGGGATGACCGAATAGACCGGCTGCTGTCGGCTTGTCGACGGCGCGTTCTGGCACCGTTCGGGCAGCCGAGGCGGTTCGCCGTGCCCGTTCGGCATTTGTGCTTGTTCATTAGTGCTGTTCTGCGTGGAGGAACATTGTGCATCGGACCTCGGCCGCGGTTGGTACTGCTGGCAGCTGGAGGGTTGTGACGCGATCGGTGCCAGACCGGCTAGGCATAACTGCTGCGAGGATTGTATCGGCTAGGGAAAGAAAATTAATTTTCTTTTAAATTAAAAGATTTAAAAAAACATAACAATATAAGTTGGATCTCGTGGTAAATTCTTTGCTACATTATCACTGTTTGTAACATTAAACTATTAATTAATAGATTTTAGTGGAAACAATTACACTTGTTGTTGATTGATGTCACTTAGTTGCAGATTTCATAAATCTGAACAGTTTGAAAATAAAGCGCCAAGCACCTATAACAGTTGTGTTCCGGTTTCATCTAGGTTTAGTGTGTTTACAATATTGAATCGTATCGTCATATCAGGTGAGATTGTGACCAAAGGACTGTGCCAATTCACACTAATATAAAAAAACTAAAACTCCACAAATAAAAACAGGGAAATTACAATAAAAAGACTTACCTCGATATAGTGCGCGCTGGCCAATGTCAAAGCTTGCTGGTGATTGGCTGCCTGCCCACCGGTCTGCGGCGGCAAACTAACCACCAGCACAGTGCCACCGGCACCAGTCGCGATAGGAGCTGCCGAGCCGGTCAATACCCTCAACTGCTGGGGCGGAGTCTGCGCTGCTTGAGAACTTAGCATCCGCACTTTCTGCGTCGCTCCGTATATATCCACAAACGCCCACAGCCTCAACGTATGATCGACGTGCATCACCGTCACCGGGCTTGTACCATTCCTACTAACTCTAACCTCGCCGTCTAACGTAAGAGTCACGGCTAGCTCATCCCCCCTTCTGAGTCCATTCGCCGCGTCTCGCCTAACAACCCAATATTCAGGCCGATCTAGAAGTAATTCAGCGTCATCTGGCAAATCACATGGCCGCAGAGTCGACGGGTCGCATGATGTCAATCCTATAGCTAAACTGCCCGCGTACGCGGTCTCCGTTGCTAGTATCTGAACGACTATTGTCTGCCCCGGGCGCATTGGACGGGCAGTGAACACGTAACCCTGACAGAACTCCGCTTCGATCCTCGCGGCGACGCCTCTGTCGTTGATGAACTGTACGTTCCTGCCTTTAGTTCTGTGCAGGCTGAGCGGGATAAGTGGGTTTTGGTATCTAGGTGCTGGGAGTGCATCTTCAACAGTCATCGCTCTCATTCCGCTGACTAATCGTTCGTCTTCCAGTGGGCTGTGGGTCGGTCTCCTTTGGTTCGGCGCTCGCGGGTCAGCGAACTGCACCGCCGTGCAATTGCCATACACATCAACTAACGCCCATAATGGATTACGCGTATCGACTCCCGAAAAGAACAAACCTTTGTCTTCTCCGTTAATTCCGAAATGTACGTCGCCGGTCGAGTTCACGTAATAGTAAAGTATGTTGTCTTTCTCGCAGAATCGTTCGCCGAGCGCTTTCGCCCAGTTGCCGGGCTTGTTGGTCAGGTCTGGGCAAGCGTATTTCGGTAGCGAGTGCGCTACGCTCGCCGGGTCGTGTGATGTGAATCCAAATCGGATGACGCCGCTCCAACTGTTCGATATCTCGACGAAGCGAATGCAAACCTGAAATAAAACCACATAATCATATAATTCACATTACTTTTATATACATGCAATAAATTTCAAAACCTTTACATTATAATATTAAAAAATATATATAATGTGCATAATAGCGACTTAAATGCCACAAGATATTATCCTTTAACTAACGTGAATATACAATTAACTAAAATCTATAAATTCAAAGTGTTTTGAAACTAGCAACCCTAAAGTTGATCCCGTTTTATAATTTTGGGATATCATGAACTTTTTAAAAAATAACAAGGTACTCGTATACTTTTATTATGCCAAAGTAAAGAAAAAAGAACGACGTAGCCATGGAGATTGCCGATAGGAGTGAAAACTTTGAAAAATAACTTATTTTTATAAGTGAGATAAATAACACAGATACTACAGATCTACAGATTACACATGACCTTATTTAGACAACCAACGGAATCATTTAGTAGTAATCGTTGCTAATCGAACATTTTATTCGGGTATTTACGGGAAAATATTTTAGATGTGGCAACACAAAAGCGTCCACTTAAACGTCATCTTATATTTGACAGACTGCACCATGCCGTTGAAAGGTATGATGTCACATTTGATGCGAAAAAAACTATAAGTTAATTAAAAAAATCGCACAACGCGTCTAAATAATTGTTCACTTTAAAAATGAAAATAAAAACCTATCGTATAGATCACGTTAAAATAGAGACATAGAAAATAATAAAGTTAGAAACTTATTGGTGGTACCAATAAGTTTTACATAGAATGCGCATGCAATGTGTATAATTTTCTAAACTAACTTCTACCGATAACCGATAACTATAATTTCTTCAACGATTATATATTTAAAAACGATGGAATTTTTCTTTAATTCCAGACCAAACACTTCGTCTCTTACAAATAAAAAAAATTAAATCTGTTGATCAATTTATTAATTCAACTAAAATTTTCACCAAAATCATTTGAATGACGCCTCGGTATATAAGAATATTGTTTGTTCGATGCACAGTCTGTGCACATTACCCATATTTTTATAGTGCAAGATAGCGAATGGCCCCGTAATTTTGAGGGTCCCACATTTACGGCAAACAAAGAATATGTGTTTCTTTTTTTTTCTAACTGTTGACCGGAATGGTCTTTACAGCTTCCCCGTGACTTTGGTTTTAATCTCAGAAGGTTATTACAGGGTGGATCATTACGTGAACGATAGTGATGTCTGGAATTAACCCACATCTCTGTGCTTCCACTAACATTATTAAAACTACGATTTGTATGGTTTTTTATATGACAAAAAAAAAATGATATATATTATATTTATGAAAAAAAAAGAACCAGATCGAGTTTCTCGCCTGCGCTCTTCTCGACTGGGTTGTTTTCCGAACCGGTGGTAGTGTTTTAGACGTTCATAAGCGCCTTCTTAGGGTCTAAATTGAATAAATAAATTTTGATTTTGATTTGATTTTGGCGGCGCGTGCCGAAGGCCGCAAAAAGGTAACAAAGTGGTAGAAAAACTCAGCTTGGCCGTTACCTTAGTGTAAGAATATGTATGGACAGCCAGGTGCGTTCGGCCTTTGAAAATCATGAAAAGTTGTAAACAATTACTCTATAAAGTTTATGATACTCTGGTACTTTTTTTTTGTTAAAGCACTTTGAATTGACAATTTTTTTTGTAAATTTTGAACTTTGGGTAATTGTTCTTTTGATTGATTTAATGAGCCGGAAACAGACTTTTTGCACTTGGGGTTTCCAAACGGATCTTTTTTTTTAACTGAGAAAACGCTGTTGATCATAATGGCCTTGTCAGCTTCACCGGACTTTATGGCGAGCGGTTAAGGCACTCAGCGTAAAAATAATACGAACCTCGCCTTGAGCTGTTACCAGTGTTAAAAATTTAGTTAGTATTGTTTCAAACTGACCTTTTCGTTAACTCTGACCGGTCGAGCGCTGAATGCAACCCCCTTGCAGAAGGACTCAACGCGCCTCGCGATGGACCCGTCTCGCGATATCCTCACGTTCTCCCCGTGGACACTGTGGAAGCTGAGCGGCGGCAAATTGTTCGGTGTACCTCCAGTGCACGAGCTTCGGGGCGCTGTGAACAATCACGTCAAATATATTAGCATTCTGTCTACAACTACTATTAATTTTAATTGTTATTGGTTTAAAGTAAATTGAGATTTTTATAATTAACTAGTTTCTACTCTCGACTTTAGAAGTGTTGACTAAAGAATTGGATTCAGGAAGAAATTGTTTGATTGTCCAGTAAAATATATTTAAAGCCCTCACATATTTGTTTCGACATTGCCCCATGACTTCCCGAGATTCTAAATCCGACCCTGTCTTAAAATAATTTCTATACTTAGAAGTTATAGCCCCGAAAATATCCTAAGAACGGCCCATTGTATTTTCCCCCCTAAATCGTAGTTGGGCACCCGGCAAGATGGCGGCGACACCTGCGCGGCAGATGCGCGAACAGCTTGCTCCCGCGCAGCGCAAACATGGCCGCCCCGGGGCAAATGTCACTTGATACTTGTTTTAATTTGAAATATCATTCTTGTACATTCAAGACGAATACATTTATACCTAACGCGGTATACGCTTTACAATTCTACATTGAATATAAACATTTCGAACTTAATATAACAAGGTAATATTTGAAACAGTATAGTCGATCTGAACCACAAATAATATCATTTGTTAAATCATTATGTAGTGCAATATAGTAAACAAGCTAATCTTCAAGCTACTAGTCAGTTCCATACTAACTTATAACTAAATACAAAAAGCATTGCAACTAAATTTCCTCAAACTAAAAAAAAAAACACGTTAACTACAAACTAAGTTTTAAGTTTTAACTACACAGAATTTCGGCCGCCGCCATGTTGTGGCTTTCCGAACCTTATATATTGATATTAAACCTATTATTATGATTTGTGAAACACTACATTCTATTATGGATATAATCAATTTTTTTGTACTTAATTATATCTACTATAAACTATTCGTTTAAAGACAGCACCTCTGGCGGACATACGGTGGAACTGAACACAGGTAAAAGTCGAATGACAAGCCCGTATACAAGGATACGCGCTACATGACGCTCAAATCAGTAGAGGGTGACACCCCTAACGTTGGTCTATTACGGGTTGACTGCGTACACGTGTACACACTTCCTCTCCTCGTAATAATTTTTGTTTAATTCCGGAAATGTTCACGCACTTTTAGATGACGACAGTTTCTCACTTGAATACTTTCGGGCGTAATTTGTTGTGAGCCACGAATTTAATTTTAGCGTCATCCCTATGTACTGTAAAAATTCCGCTCCATAATAGAAATGTTACATAGAAGAAATATTAAAATTTGAAGAAAAAAAAAAATTATATGGGAAAAAAAGAAAGTTTTTTTTTTTCTTTGTTTTCGCCCTAAGAATTTAGGCGTCCTGGGCACTTAACCCCAAGTACTATAGCTAGTGTAAATCCAACTATGCAGCTACCACAGATATGCAACATTTAAAATAAAAGTGACATTTACATTGGACGTGAATTTTAAAATATTTTTTTAACGAACTAATGTTTGCAACACACAGCGGACGGAGCGGGACGCCAGTGCGATTTTTCTATAGACGCTTCAACGCGAGCTGAGCCGTTTCTATAGTAAAACCACCGGAAGGGCATTGACAGCTTTAGTAAATTTTTTGTCTTGATCGTTAGTGCATCAAAGTGATACGAACTTCGACTTGAGATGTAAATTCCGTGGAATTAGCCCCACACTGAACTTACGATGTTTAACTGCGGATCTCAAACTTCCTTACAAAACTCCTGTACGTGCGTGTAGCGTATAACAATGGAAAAAAAAGATCCAGTTGAAAGTACTTTAACTAAAACAATGTGTATGTCTTGCACATTATAACGAACGTGACTATGCGATATATCCCAGATAACAATGCATAAGTGTACTAAGCACTCGTTAGAGCCAGGTGGCATGACAATAATCGAGGGTGGAGCGGCCATTATGATTTCAAAAGGGGATCACATCCGGCGGAAGAGCAAATGTGGTGTTGCCACTGCTCAATTTTCCCCTAAATACTGAGAGGAAGTGGAGATCGGAAATTCGCTGCTTTTTTTTCTAACTTATATATAGTTCATGTAGAGGTAATGACTTTGCAGGAAAAAAAAAACAATACAATCTCGTGATTTGTATCTCGCTTTCACTTTATGAGCGTAAGCGGAATCGTCACAGACTATAAATACGTTAAATTATTACACATCCAATTAAATATAATAAAAAATCTAGATGATTTAATCCGTGATGGCGTTTACTCGTATATGTACTAACCACTTTCAAATGTTTCATAATATTATTTTAACCACACAGAAAAAAAAAATGGCGGGATCCTATGTTATCTAATTTTAGTGGCATTTTACTTAATATGGTTTTTTTGGTTATAAGCACAAACAAAAAGTCCCTGGGTAAATAATTTAATGAAATGAAATCTAGAAAAGTATACTAAAATTCTGTCAATATGTGACATTGGCAGAAGTGTATACTCCATTATTCTAATTAATTAAGAAGACGAAAAAAAAAAAAAAAAGAAAAGTACAAATGTTTTGAAAACAAAAGTACCAGGGCACGAGAACCCAATAAGAGTTTTCGCCCTCATATTCTAACAATAGAGATTTCATTACCCACATCCCCTTGAGATATTTCATACATTAACACAGATGTACGCGTGGGGGTTTGATCCGCTAACTCAATTGGGGTGTAAGAATCGGGGGTGGTATTGTATAAGTATTTTTAAGGGATCAGTTACGCTCGAGTCGTAAGCTAGGGCGAGGATGTTGTAATATTTTGAGCTCCGTGTTTCTTATTATTATTTATTTAATTATTGATTATGGGGGACGATTTCATTTCTAGAATGTTAGTAGGAATTGGAAAAAATAAAATTAGATATATAAATAAAAATTCAAAAAAAAAAAAACATTTCTTCATGCATGATGATGCCCTGGGCGCATAATAAAATGTCACTGTTTGCGTCACGCCGGCTTCCTGGTGCAATCCCTTGGCTAAGTTTAGATTTTATGACGTCACAACTGGTCTAGTCTACGAATAGATAGACAGTTTGTGTCTTCTTGTTGTTTGTTGATAGATTTAGGTAGATTGGTTGTGTTTTATAATTAAATCCTTCATTGGTACTTATAATAACTACTTGGCCAGGATAACTTCGAAGAGATATCTTAATGTGGATTGTAGGTATGGATAGGTTCCGATAATTGAGATAAGTTGTTTGCCTAATAAAAAAAAAAGAGATACAAAAAAATATAGACATAGACACGAGACACACGAGATATAGACACTAACACCGTAAAACATAAGAGTGAAAAGTAAGAATTACAACTTTAAACACCGTTTGGAAAAACTTATTTTAACCCCTTGAGCACTAAACTGGCGTTTACGCCAGCTTTTCATTGTTTCTCTATTCTCATTTTTATGAGTAATCAATATAAAAAAAAAGACCCCGGGTTAACCACCTGTTGTATAAAGTCCGAAGGTACCAGGCTGTGATAAACCAAAGGAGTTATTTACCAAATCCTTCATAACACACGTTTGATATAAAACAGCATACGCACGGTTGTTATACGATTATTAATAATAACACAATAACTTAATTGTTTACAGTTCAACGAACGTTAACTTTATGAAACAATGTTTTTTGTTGTTTACATTTAACGTTAAATTGAGAAAAAAAAAACCTGGCGTTTACGCCAGCTTTCCATTGTTTTCCTATTGTCTTATTTTTATGGGTACTCGTCGACACATTAATAAATACAGAAAGTTCTGAATAATAACGAAAACAGCAATTTTACAACGACTAATATCGCGTCGAAATACCAGGAAAACAGAATTAATTAAGGAGTAGGTTTACATTAATTAACTGGAATATATTGTTCCTTATTTGATTATTCAATATTCCAGGCCCGTGATACACAGATCAGTAAAATAGCATGCGATATAGACGGAACACTGTCATTTAAATTAAAATGTAATTTATATATATATATACCCTAAAACTTATATAACAGTTTTATTGAGAGATATAAATACCAGGAAAACATAAAAATACAGAGCAGAGTATTGTTCGGTAAGTATAAAACGAAATCGTGACGTCATTCGTAGTAGTTGGCGCTGAAAAATGGCCTACATACGTATTTATGTAAGAAAGCGATAAATTCGAAGAATTATTATTTTTCCCATAATGTTATATACAATGAATGTTATAAAGAAATGCAGAGTAAGTGCTAAAGTGCCTTAAGTGCCAGCTAGTGTTTGACAAATATCACGTGTTTGGTGACAGATCTTCTTAAGGTTATTAATTCACAATTCGCCTTAGACAAAGTTATTTGGATGACTATTTAAAATAAGAAACACCTCCTATAACATGATGATGCCTGGGTACATCAGATATGTTGTTCACATTATTTTTGTAATCCCATGAATTAATTACATTGTATATTTGAGTGGTAAAGAAGGTTTTGTATGAAGCAATTATTTTTTTAAATCTCATCCAATAATTACAAACAGAATTATACAATGTTCATTCAATTTAAGGCACTCAACAGCCATTAAAATCTACACAGCAGTTAAAATATTTCCTAACACATTTTTATTTATAAATTATTGTATAGACTTGTTGACGTTGATCGTTATAAAGTAAAAAATATTTTTGTTAAGCATTCGATAAGGCTGTACATGTGATTAAGACAAAAATTTCATTCAAGTAAATCCGATATAAATAATCCCCGGAGGTAGAGAAATAACAAGATTCAACGTAACCTCTAAAACCGTCGGGCCGTGAAATAACCTACATTTTAGGGCGACATCTGGGTCCCTTATTAGGGATAAATCGAATTTAACCTCGAGGGAACCGTACTGGGCCTATGATGTCTCCCTGAAGTACTCCGTTTCTTTTACTTTAATATTGAAATCCAGATTTAGTATGTATGTAAAATATATAGTAATTTCTATTTAATTATTCATTAGTTTTTAGACTTTAAAACTTTTACGTACAGGTACGTAATTAGCTAACCTTATAGTGACCAATTCAATATTAGAAATCTTTCACCTTTTAAATAAAATAGATAGACTTGGCAATCGAACTAAACAATCTTATTTAATATAATATGTAATGCGATGGCCAAGTCAATCTATCTTATTTAAAACCTAAAAGATTTTTAATATTGATATGGTCACTATAAGATGTTGTTAGGTTAGCTAATTACGTAATAACTTAAGACAGAAGATTCCTTAAGTATGTGCTTAATAAAGTAACCGACTTGGTATTACATGGAACTCATAACTTTTTACAGGAGAAGAACTGAGTTCAGAGACTTGTTTTTTTTTAGAAGTTTGGTTTTGATAGCATTTGTTATGTCAGTAACCGTTTCATGCTAAACTTTAAACAGAAATGTCTATTTAATTTTTTGACAGACAAATGGAAATCGTAAATTGACCCATACGGAAATTTCAACCACATTGTCTTTATAAGTTAAACTTTGACCACCATTATAGATTGCAGCAATTTAGTATATTTACATACTTTAGTAGTTATGACGCTAAGTTTAATATGAAATTCAAAAATTCTTTATTCAATTTAGGCCCTGATAAGGCGCTTATGAAAGACAAAACACTACCATCGGTTCGGAAAATAATCCAGTCATCGAGAGGAACCGGCAAGAAACTCGATCTGGTTTTTTCCAGTATCTTTTTTTTTTACTTTACAACTAATAGTTAAAAAGTTATTAGTTGATGCTTGATTTAGAGAGTTTTATTTTTGAAAACTGACTATGTTGTTGATCGGAAGGGCCTTGACAGCTTCAATGGACTTGGTATCTGTCGGTATACGTTATATGTGAAATGTTTTTAACGTGGTGTTTGGTTATTGCATGAATTTTATTCTATTGCACTGGAAGTGGATACAAGAGCTTACCCAGTTAAAAATCGAGGGAAGTCTTGTGGCATCGTCGAAGCTAAGAAAGGCAGGTAGACTTCTAAGCATTGCTACTGCTGAAATGGACTGGTTAAGTCGGCAATCCCGTGAATACTAGTTACATTAAGATATATTACTTGATAGAAAGAACGCAAACGGTTTAACATTGCCTCATCATCGCTATAAACCTGGATAATATTGCGTACCGAATTTAAAATTCTTTATGTTGGTTGTACGTGTTTATGAAATTTGCTCTAATTAAGCGTACAAATAACGGAGCGTTGCAAAATCAATTTATAAAGTCGATCGGTTTTTTGTTTTAGTCTCTTTTGAGATATAAACGAACACAGTTTACCAGCTTTAAAAATATAACTTTGATTTTTTTTTTACCGGAAATATGATCGGTCACGTAGTATCTTTTTCATGAATACATATTTCTTGTGTATTCTTAAAATAACTTTAGTGGCAGCTTAGTTGAGTTAGTCAAAGATTTATTATTAACTTTTAGAGGTTGTCTTTGAATCTGGAATATCTCAAGTTACCATTAATCTAAATAATAATGAAAATAACTTAAAACCCTGTCCTATCTTGCCAGATATGGAAAAAAAAAACACTAATACTGCCTCAGAAAACACAATCGGGAAGAAATGGCGGCAACGTCAACAAAGTCTAAATTTAAACATTTAGTTTTTCATAGTTATAATACATAGTGTTGCTAGATTTAAAAAAACAATCAATTCTTGGACTTTATTTATAATTTAGGTTATTTAATTTTTATTACAAAATTACGTATCTCGTATAGCAATTGTGCGATACCAATTAAATATTACTTAAAAAAACACAGAGGTAACTAGAAAAAAAAACAAGAATCATAAACTTAGCAATAAATCAAAAACGTTCCATTTCACAGAGCGAATCTAACGTTTTAATTGAATAATAATTACAAAAAAAAAACCGGAGCGAGGAAATTACTTTTTCGAACGCATTTCGAGTTTACGACGCTGCGCGGTCAGTGAGCGATTCGGTCACGGTGTCCGATCTAGGGGGGTCTGTGACCGCTCGGCTCGACGCTCCTTAGCGTGGTGTTGCTAGCTTCAAAAGAATAAAATAAAAAAATAGACGCATTATAGCGACGCGCGGTACATATGGGCCATTACAGTGATTATCAAAGCGTATATAGTGTGATTATACTTTATAATTTTGTGTCGGTTTAAACAAAAAAAAAAACTGAAGGTTATTTGTTTCTTTTAAATTTTTTTTGCGATATTATATCGTAGTGGTCGAATTAGTTGAACGATTTAAAGAAGACGAGTGCTACATCGATCTACATAGTACACTTGTGCACAATAACGAAAACTATATTACGTAAAATGTCCTTTTAAAGAAAAAGCAAAGGTCCCTATCCCGTACAGCCAAGTCTGATGTTAGGAACACATTTCACACAACGCCCTAACGAAATAAAGGTCTTTTGTTAAAGCTTCACGTCCAAGGGCGTTGTTGGGATTTTCCGAATTTACGCTCCTTGTCATTATTATCAATAATTTTGCCCATTGTAATTTGCCAAACTACACACCACTAAATAAATACATCATAAATTTTGCGTATGTTACAGATAAAATATTAACCGTGTGATGCCAGTTAAGAACAGTAACCACTCAATATATTCTCGTGGGTGTCGTAAAAGGCGGCCAAGGGATACACCGAGGGATGGACGGCAGTATCCTCTGAGCGCCACAAGCACCTGACTGCGATCGCCAACACGTCTGCCAAGCGTGGCGTTTATAGCAATCTCTCTCCTATTTGGGGAGACCTATGTCCAACAGTGGACGTCGTTCGGTTAAATCGGGACAATATTAGCAACAAATACGTGTCTTCCTTTGTCTAGTAAATATTATGTTTTGAAATAGCACCACAGTCTCCATGACGTTGTTAACGGTAGCCTTCAAACAGAGCGCAGTTCCTGCCGGAAGTGGCATAAGCGTTATTGCGATATCTCGAATTAGTTAGGCGCCGCGTGTCTTATATGTTATTACTAGCTATATGCCCGCGGCTCTGCCCGCGTTTCATACAATCTTCACTGCGTAATATAGTTTTTAAAATAATCATTGGAAAATAATGTTCTCATGGTCTGCTGTTTATTAAATCGTATTTTGTTTACAATTTCATGACGTTTAACTTTTTAGAGGGAACCCTAATTTTTTTTTCACTAAGAGAAAGGAAAACTATTTCTCACAAATGTAATCACTTGCCAGTAAAATTGACTATTGAACCGTTTATTTTTATCAATGTCTTGAGTTTTAACATTTTTACAAGGAACCCCAATTATTTTCCTAACTTCTTTTTGTTACCACAACAGAAATCAAAGATATTTATCACAATTTCAAACATCTACCAGTAAAACTCTGCATTGAATCGGATTTTATTAACAATTTTAATGAGTTTTAATTTGTTTAAGATGAATCGTAGTTTAAAAAAAAAAACACAACAAAGTATTAAGTTACGCGGAGTAAGAGTAACTACAGCTATTAACCAAAAAAAGTCTCGTTAAAATCGGTCCAGCCGTTCCGGAGTTTATCCGGGACAAACAGACGGACAGACAAAAATTTTAAAAATTGTATCGTATGTATGGTATCGTATATATGTACATACATTCATATCTATTAAGTAAAAAAATATATTTTGACATTACAAACAGACACTTCGATATTATTCATTAGTATAGATTCCATACAACTGAGATCAATTAACCACTGTTTCTTTATCCCGAGGTATCCGGACGTAATTTCGCAACTACGTGGGAAAGGCGATTCACATTACTAGTATGTACAAAAAAAAACCTACAGTTAGGGATCGTTCATGTATTACGCAATTTAATCATCAATGGAATTTGTAAAAATTATGCAATTGCTTTCGTAATCATTTAGTTAGAGCTTCACTAACGGTAAGAGTGAAGAGAGTTGCAAAAATGTTAAGAATTCTAATTACGTAATACTTGTACGCGCCGTTATAATTAAGAGAAATAACCATTGACTCATATTTTTTTTTACACGGTTTAGGCTCAGTGCTTAGACAATAATCTCACTTTATGTTAAGTGGCGATATGGTCCAGTAAACACTCTAAACCTAAAGGTACTGGTTCTCAAGCGCTGATACCGGAGCACACATATTGGTATTTGGCGACAGGTTTTCTAGCTTGAGGGTGGTCGGGCATGCCCTACCTCCATGCAATGTTTTCCTCGCGGTGTTTTTCTTCACCGAAAGCTCAGGCTGATTATAGAGTTGACGAGGCCCGGTGGGTTGGCCGCAGGGGGCGACGCGGTGACTGCGAAAGCCACCCCGTGTCGCCCCCATCCCAAATGCGGCGGACGGCCCCGGGGGGTTTTAGTGGGTATTTCCGGGCGACTCTCGCCCGGGTGAGTCCCACACTGGCACGGAGACGTCCCTCCGTGCCCCCTTATCCATTGCATTGGGGGACTTCGGTCTCACTAATGCAATGGGTAAGGGTAGTGCGTAAATGCATTTCCCCAGTCAAAAAAAAAAAAAAGGCTGATTTTAGCGTTGGACAGGTGGACTTAAACCCGCGTCTATTGAAGCGGAAATTCGAACGCACTACGAAGCCATCATCGCTTTGAAAGCCATATAAAAAATTAGAAGTATTCAAACAGAATATTCTATAATACTCAAATACTCATTTGTACGGTAGTAGAGCATTCTCTTAATACCCACCTCGCTAGTTACTACCCTCAAATCTGAAAATCTGTTGCAAAACACTTATTATATGGTATACCTGCTTGACAGTCAATTATTTTAGGCTTAGGGGTCACATGAAGCAAGATTGTGGCCTATACAGCATTTAAAAAATTAGACGTTCAAGCGATTATCAACCATATTCCCAACGAAATAAAGGTTAATAGAAGCAGACCGCGTGACCGAGCGCAGCCGTGTGTGAAAACTCCGAGCTGGAAACTCATAAAGCGTTGCGAACAAGCACGCCAACAAGTTTTAACTGTAACGCTAGATAGAGAAAGATATGCAATTGTGACGCTGGTAGACAGAGAAAGGTATAGAGCGTGACGTCAATAATAACAAAACACTACTATACCAATTGTTTCAAAGTAAAGGTGTACTATAGTGATCATTTGAATGTGTCAAAATAATTGTAGGGATTGCAATAACCAATCGGAAACTTTGCAACTCTGTGGTGGAATCGGTAGGAGGTTTGTTCGAGGCAACAGCAGTCTTTCCTTTATTCGAAGTCAGCAAAATTACTGCGTTTGATCTGATGCTAAATAAAGAACAGTAAAGCTTCTAGATAGATCTGAGTATATGTATTCCAAGGAATCTGGGCACTCTTAAAAGGAAACCATAAGACTGAAGCAGTTGACACGAATTTGGCTAAGGCTTGCCTGTCTCTGTAGGATAATTTAAAAAGCAAAATGAGGCCCAATTGAAAAGATAGGTTGATAGTTGTAATATATAAGTAACATACAGAATTTAGACCTTGGTTTAAGTGAGTGGTGATGGCATAGTGTTAATTCGATCAGATACCGCAATCATGGACGGAGGTTCAAATCCAATTATGCCATTTTAAATGTGAGATTTTTGAGTGAAGAATAACTTCATCATAATCAGCCTGGCACCATCTGCCCACCCCCCTCTTCAATTCTTAACCAAAACAGGTCCAGCCCGTCTTCTCCTCCTGTTCTTATCTACGGATAATAACACCGGAGGAGAGAGTCATGTTGGAGTGTGGCTGGCTTAGGAAGGTGAGAGCACGGATAAACCGTGCTCTCGTACCGCCCGTCCTCCTGCGGCGAAGAGGATCCTCCTCTCCTTGCCTGTCCGCAGCATGATTTGTTCGCAGAAGAAGGCCACAAAATTCCAGACCCTGTCGCTATCAAGCATGGCTCTCACCACGCTCGGCAACGAGAGGTCATGCCCCACTTCTGCCATCAAGTCGCGGAGCCAGTGTTGTGCCCTTCTGGCGATATTGTACATTTACCATAAGAAGCATCGATTCCGGGATAGTACCTGCACGAGTCGGAACGTCAGGGAGCCGATTACCCTACCCTATCCATCCACTCCTTGAGGACCGGCCTGTAGACGTCTACAGCATATTTCCCGTATCACCTATAATTTCCCGTACCGCAACCATGAAAGGCTAACAAACAAATAAACTCAGATTTGCAACCACAAAAGTTATGATTAAAAATTTATAAAAAATTACCATAGAAGACAACGCAGTGAAGAATATATGAAACCCGGGCATACAACTACTGTCATTTAAGAGAAGAGACGTATATATTTTACGCAGTATATTCGAAAAAGCAAACAGTCAATCGTACAAAGATATATCGGTCGGCCGCAACAGGATGGTACTACCGGCCGGCGGATGTAAAAACCACACGAAACGATTATGTTACACACTGGTGTATCTCACACCTACCTACCTTTAAAGTATTGATCGTACGTTTCAATCCCGTCTCAATTATACGCGGTAACTTTCTAAGCCAACGTTTCTCAACCTTTTATTCATGAGGCCCTGTTACTAATCCTTAATTGAAGTGTCTGTTTTTGATATCAAAATAGCAACTGTTTACTAAATAAATGATAACTAAACCAAAACACACAATTTTTAAAAAAATTGTGTGATTGTTTGTTTGTTCTAATCTCAGGAACGGCTGGACCGATTTTGACAAGACTAGCAGATAGCTTAAGTTACTGCGTGTAACATTGGCTACTTTTATTTATCGAAAGTAATTAAAACTGAAGAATTTGTGAACAAAATACGAATCAACGGACAGTAAAATCAAAACATTAATTTCCGATGATTGTTTAAAACTATATTACGCAGCTAGTATATAATAAAACTCACCATCCTCTCTTAGACCACGGGGTCTTCTCCGGCAGAGGTTCAGGGCGTTTTCCAATTCCAACCTGTACCCTCTGCCAGCGTGATACAGCGACACTCTTACACTAAGATACACTAAGCACACTAATATGATACACTAAGCACAACACGCGTTATATTGCACCCCACAATCCTGTTCTTGGGTTTATTTTTTCTAACTAGCAAAAAATCAAAAATCAAAAAAATCTCTATTCAATTTAGGCCTTAAGAAGGAGCTTATGAACGTCTAAAACACTACCACCGGTTCGGAAAACAACCCAGTCGGGAAGAGCGCAGGCAAGAAACTAGATCTGGTTGCCTTTTTTATAAATATAATATATATAATTTTTTTAATACAAAAAACTATACAAATCATAGTCTTAACCAATGTTAGCGGAAGTACAGAGATGTGGGTTAATTCTTGACCTTATTGTCAGGTAACTCGGTAATGTTACTTGGGATCTTATTGTAAACCCGAATATTATAAAGCTTTTATTAGACTTACTTAGCCTAAAGCGTGGTTCCGGCCAACTTGTCTTTATTTCTAATATTAAAATTATGACGATCATTCACTAGATCGAGCTTGTCAAAAGTTTTACGAATATGCATTAAGTTATCGAAGATTTAACACTCGATGTAACATTGAGCTAACACTGTTGACCGGTAGGGCCTTTACAGCTTCACCGTCACTTTTGGGGCGAGTGCTGAAGGCACTCAGCCGCACAAAGGTAACTAGCACAACGGTCACCAAAGTGGTACAAACCTTGGTTTGGCCATTTGTACTTAGGTGCTGTAAGGGATACCTTGAGAATCTTAGTTTAACCATCATTAGTTTAGCGGAATTTGCGTCTCAGATGGCAGCCCAAGCCAACGTCCGTCCCACTTTGATGCCTTTATGTTATTTTCCACTCTCCCGGATGAGTGCTTTGTGGTTTCGCCGCACAGCGGGCGGATCAAACCGTCGACGCGAACCGTCCGCGAACTTTTCTATAGTAAAAGCGCTCTAGCGTCGCGAGCCGCCCGCTGTATGCCGAAACTATTAAGCGCTCGCTCTAAAAGTTTGGTGAATCTGTCAAGAGTATTTAGTCAGTTTAGACCATCCTTTCTTTCTGTCTTTCACTGCCCGTAAGTTGGCTAGAACCAGTGATTCGAATAATTTGATTTTTTCTTATACCAATAATATCGTATAAAAGAAAACGTCTGTTTATCCGTTAGTCGGTTTATAACTAGGGAATCACTGAAAATTTATTTATAATAACTAGTAGTTAAGAAAAATGAGGAGGGTTATACATCATTGTATTAATCAGCAATATTTTAATGAAACCAATACATAAGAGATTTAATACAGTAAATACATACATACATATGCTCACGCCTGTTTTCCCCGAAGGGTTAGGCAGAGGTGAAGTAGCGAACTACACCACCCACATTTCGCCGAGCTTAGTTCCGTCCCAGATGTGACAGGGGGCGAGCCTGTCGCCATATCGGGCACAAATTCCAAACTCCGGGATGATACTGAGTAGAAAAAACCCAATATCACTTGACCCGACCCGGGGATCGAACCCGAGACCTCAGAACGGCAGTCGTATGTAATACAAATGCGCTACCGAGGCAGTTGTAATACAGTAAATAATAATAAAATCGTCATTTAACAAACGGGGAATCGCAGACGGAGTTGCGATCACAGCTAGTATGTATTTTAATACATTCTTTACTCGAAATTTGTATCATTAACCCTTCCAGGACTATAAGGAGGCGTAGAGTAATATAAATATTACCATTCAACCAAGTTTGTTTTATTTTATTTTTTTTTAATATACGAGTACTAACTGGTGCCCGCGGCTCCGCCAGCGTTTCACATGTTCTGTGCGTATGACGTTTCATTTATAGCTAATTAAAAAAAAAACTTATGAATGAATAAAAGTAAGAGTATTTTGTTTTTATTAGCGGAAAATTGTATATAAGCGTAAATAGAAAAAAAAATGAGAGAGGATCGGTGGAATCCAAAAAATACCTGTCTACGAAAAATACTGCGTTGAAAGGTATTAGTCCTATCCCGATACGTTCAATAGTTTTGAGGTGATAGTGCGTCAAAGGAACCCCATTTTCCTTTTATTTATTACAAGAATAAATGCCTGTCTTTTGTTTTATGGGAGCAAATAAATTAATAAATAAACAAATTGAGAAAACATGGCAAAGTGCTCATAGAATTTATATAGAAAAATCTATAGCCTATAACCATCTATGATTAATTCCGCGTCGAATGGTTGCGGTTTCATGCTGATCGGTCCAGTAGTTTTCGAGTATACCTCGTACAAAGAAACTAAACTTTGCTTATATATATATAGATAGATAGATTTGAAAACCATAACATAATACATATCTAACTCATATTTAGATTTTTGTCGGAAATATTTTTCACACTCAAATAATGTTATAATTTAATTGGCAGTCAACAATTTTACAATGGGGCAAAAATGTTATCATCCCTGGCCGTACACAAAAGTACACAAGGTCAAATTATTATCAATGAGTCATATTAAAATTTTTGTGCAGGAAAAGCAAACCCAATCCGCTAAAGTCATTCTAAAATTAATTTGCGTGACCTTTCCTCAACACAGAACTGGCTTGATCCGTTTCTGAACTAAGCCCCCGCCCTCGAAAAACATTTAATTAGCACCCCTAAACGCGACAGAGTTTATTTTCATTATAATTTAACTCTTAAAATTCGAGGCGGGAGATACATATATTTATAAATATAAATAGATTTAGTTCAGTTGTTGCGGGGGTGGTGCAATGTTAGGGAATCGTCTAAATCCGTAACAACTGTCGCGGGGCACATGCCGTCCGGTCGGCCCGTCGCGGGGGCGCATTACCTTTGGGAAACATTGAATATATGTATATATAAGGGTATGTAACTATATATATATGTAATTGAAAATCTGACCGATTCTAAAATTGCAGAGGAATGGGTTACTTTGTTAAACCCTCTTGTGATTTGAAAATTGATGTAATGATCAATCGACATCTAGTGTATGATCGTCATAATTTTAATACTAGAAGTAAAGACAAGTTGTCCGGAACCACGCTTTAGGTTAAGTGTAATAAAAGCTTTATAGGTAATAGTATTCGGTTTTACAATAAGATCCCAAGTAACATTACCGATTTACCTGACAATAAGTTCAAGTATTATGTCAAGCAAGTTTTAATCTCAAAAGGTTATTACAGGGTGGATCATTACGTGAACGATAGTGATGTCTGGAATTATTAACCCACATCTCTGTGCGCACCCGCTAACATTATTAAAACGACGATTTGTATAGTTTTTTATATGACAAAAAAAATGATATATATTATATTTATAAAAAAAAAAGAACCAGATCGAGTTTCTTGCCTGCGCTCTTCTCGACTGGGTTGTTTTCCGAACCGGCGGTAGTGTTTTAGACGTTCATAAGCGCCTTCTTAGGGCCTAAATTGAATAAATAAATTTTGATTTGATTTGACATTGAAATGAGACAAACACATTCATCCATCTATAGGATTAAACGTGTGGATGAATGACATATAAACTAATAAATATGAATGTATATACGATACCTATACCAAAAATACAATTGTATTAAAACTTTTGTCTGTCTGTCTGTTTGTTCCGGGTAATTTCCGGAACGTCTGGACGGATTTTGACGGGACATTTTTTGGTAGATTTAATTTTTCATTTTTCTTTTTTTTACTTTTCATTTTTCGAAAATAACTAAGGTTCTGCGTAAAAAAAAATAACTCATAAAACACGTGAATAAAATCCGATTCAATGCACGTGCTATAATTTATGAGAAATATTTTTACTTTATCTTAGTACTAACATTTTTTTAGGAAAATAATTAGGGTAACCGTATGAAAAAATAAAAACTCAGTGAAAAATGCGTGAAACGCGCGAGCGCTGCCACGGGCACACGGCTAGTACTTCAAATAAAAATAAAATAAGTGTCGATAGTGTTTCGAAAAACAGATGACCTTTTTAATTAAAGATCGACTCTTTTTAAACTCGGCCAGCAGAGAGGTCGTTCACCTTAAAGTACAGGCCATTATTAAAAACCCTTATTTAGAGACATACTAATGATATAAAAAGTATGTAACGGATTATAGGGACATATAAATCATATACGTTATTACGTAGAGACGTAATTTAAGTTCACGCAGGCGTGCTTCCCACGGGAAACGTAATTTTCAAATATCAACACGTACACAATTCAGATAGTCCAGCTGCAACACTCTACGCACGGTCACACATAGCAAAACGACATTTAAAAATGTCGATACAAACTGTTCGTATACTTACACGAGATACACACACTTGGACATCAGACACAGATTACGTTAATCATTTTTTTAGTAACTTTGTGACCCCGCTCTCCTTTGGTAAGGTTTTAAATTAAAAAAAAAGACACACACGTGATATCTCATTGCGATCGCATTCCCCATTAACATCACATACTAAAAATACATTTATAAAAAGCGATACTTTAATGGATAGCTAGGATTAATTCCGTGGGGTGCGGTGTCAAACAACCTCCTCTTGGTGCACCCTGGGCAACGGCAGTCCTTCTGACTGCCGGATAATAGTCTGACCGGGCGGCTGGGCGAAAGCCCACTTTTTTTGGAGGGGGGGGGAGGTGATTAATGCGGTCGCAGTGATCACTCCTCTTCCCTCCGGAAGGTAATGCCTCTTTCAGAGGCGGGCGAAGAGGTGGGGTAGAGAAGTTCTCCCCCACCCCCGCTGGGCCATTGCACAGACGAGCCTGGTGGGTTTGCCGCAGGGGGGCGACGCGGCGACATGCCTTGCAACCCCGTATCGCCCCCTATCTCAAATGCGGCGGACGGCCCCGGGGGGTTTTTTTTAGTGGGTATTCCCGGGCGCTTCTCGCCCGGGTTTGAGTCCCCCACTGGCACGGAACTCGTCACTCCGTGCCCCCTTACCTATTGTATTGGAGGGACTCAGGTCCCACTAATACAATAGGTAAGGTGAGTGCGTAAATGCATTTCCCCCGTCAAAAAAAAAAAAAAAAAGGATTAATTCCGTGGATCATGTATGCCGGTCACGGACCAAGTTGAGGTTCGTACCATTTTTACTATCGTTTCCTAGTGCTGATTACCATTTTCCGGCTGAGTACCCCAAGCGGTTATTAAAAATCCCGGATTACGTTGTACAGGCTCTTCAAGTCAACAATCTTAGTAACTTCGAAAACGAAAAACTAAGTATAACGCACATGTCTATCGCAAATGCCTATATAATATTTAAAAAAATGTGCTACTAACGTTTACGTGATTAGCATTATAAATAAACAAACAGACAGAAATCAAAGATACGAACTCTCACCAAATCGTAAAACAATGCATTGAATCGGCTTTTATTCACAGTTTCATAGATTTTCATTTTTTTTTTACCCGGAACCCTATTTTCCAAAAATAAAAGTTACGCCTTATAACTTCAGCTATGTATCAGAGAAATTCCCGTCAAAATTGTGTTTTTCATATAAGTACCATATTCAAACGTAACCTGTTACCGGGTGAGAGGCTAAGTTATATGAGTTAGTAAAGAGACTGATCTTTGGAACTGTATATTTTGAGCCAGAATTATTTTCGAAAAATTATAGTAGACTAAGTTGAGCGGAGTAAATTCAGCTCTCTACCAATGATAGTTCCGTCAAAATCGGTACAGCCGTTTCGGAGATTAGCCGGAGTAAACATTCAGACAGACACGACAGAATTTCGAGTATTTTGTTAAATTCTAATGGTGCGAATGACGGTCTTGATATTGACCACTCGGACGGACGCCATCTTGAGTTAATTAGGGCCGATTCACACGTATCAGTGCCGATTCACACGTATCAGAGAAGTTACAGTTCCTACCTACCTACATTTTGTGAAAGATTGTGTATTATGAGTCATCACATTTCACCCGAGCGAAGCCGGGTTTTCATCTAATTCATCTGTATTTAAGTAAGTAAAAAGACTGTTATTTTGATATTAAAAACAGACGCTTCAATTTTATTTACTTTTGTATAAATTAAATATCTCGAAATACCCTTCATAGAAAAACCCACATAATAAACGTTTATGTGTAGGTTTAAATCAATATTATTGTGTGGGTTGATGAATTTAGGAAACACTTTCCTTTTTATGGTCACCACACCAACGCAATGTCTGAAGGATTTCGGTTAATTACGTTGATTATAAAATTATGCAATAAATGCGTAGGGATACCAGTTGCGTAAATTGAAGTAACCAATATAAAATGTATATATTGCAATCTAAATATTACAAGATACGAGCGATTCCAGTACTGTATGACAATTTCTATCGCCTATTCCGTGCCCAATACAAGAACGACGTATCACAGCATTTGGAGATCGTTCATCGATCACGTAAGGGTTCAAGGGTGGTTTGGAAAAAAAAAAGCACAAAATATCACATGGGGGTCAGGGGATCACTACGAATAAAGTAAAGTAAATTAAGGTATACATGTATTTAAAGATAATATGACAAAAAAATATAATACCTTGGAAAAAATACATTTGATCGATTTTGCAATAAAATAAATCACGTGATTAACGGACGACTCCTTGGATAGGATTTTTTGTCAAAAGGGCTCTAAAAATTCACTTTTATTATTAATCTTTATTTTGTCATGAATAAACTAAGACAATGTCTATGAGGAAATTGACAAAAAACATAAGGATGGAGTAATATTTTTGATACTACACGCGATATTATTGAATTACTAGCTGTATGCCTGCGGCTGCGCCCTTTTTTCACATGTTCTTCACTGCGTTTTGATTTTTTTATACGGAACCCTAATATTTTTTTAGTACTAAGTAAAAATAAAGTAAAAATATGTCTCATAAATTCAAATACTTGCCCGTAAAAACTGTGCATTGAATGGAATTTTATTCAATTTTTTTTATGAGGTTTTTTTTTACGCGGTACCCTAATTATTTTCGATAATCACGAAAGTTACGTGGAGTAACTTCAGCAATCTACAAAAAAAGTCCCGTCAAAATCCAGTTGTTCCGGAGATTTTCCGGAGCTGTTCTCGGAACAAACAGAAGGACAGACAGACAAAAAATTTAAAAATTGTATTTTTGGTATAACTTGTTTGTAATGTAAGGAAATAAATAATAAAACCTTATACAAATAATATCTCTATGATATTAAAAATGAATCATTTAAATCAATTTTCTTATTATAAACGTATTAACGGAAACAAAGAGAAACGACGCCATTCTTGATGTAAGGACATTACTACTTAATTAAATGTATGGTCACATTGTCTGTATATAATTAAACAAAAACATAACGGTCCTTTGTCCTGTTTCTTTCTCATGTCATTACTGTGTATTTTATAAGGTATACAAATAATTATCATAAACGAGTCCGACATTTTGCAATAGTTTTTTTTAATACATCAATGACAACGATCTATGAATTATACAGCCTACGAAGAAACACATCTTATTTTTTTTAAATAATCATCATTTCAAAAACGGAACGTGTTATTTCGTAGTCTATAAGTAGCTTGTCGTTTCGTGTGACAGGGTCTGTGTTTGTTTGTCTTTTTTTTTTAATAATACTGCCGTGGGAATCTTCGCCGTACAGCCTAGTGTTTTTTTTTAGTATACCGTTATAATTGTTTTTTATGGCCATCGCGAGGTTTAGTTTTAATATATATTAATAATACGTCTGTAGACAGATCACAAATAAGTACGGAGCGATCTTTGAACACGCAATAAATGTAAAAAAAATCCTGTCTTTACTTGTGTATGCACATCACGCACTTGCTAATAAAAGCTTTTGATTTTTAAACCTCTTGGACTCAGAAATTGTTTAAGCTGTATATTATCAAATGTATACTATAATTAATATAATAAATAAAATTGGAGTGTCCATTTGTAATGTCAAATTTTTTTTTTTCTAAATTGGTATGAATGTGCATACAATACCTATACCGAAAGTATAATTTTCAAAATTTTTGTCTGTCTGTCTGTTTGTTTGTACCGGGTAATCTCCGGAACGGTTGGACAGATTTTGACGGAACTTTTTTTTGGTAGACAGCTGAAGTTACTCCGGGCCACTTAGGATACTTTTCATTTTTTTTTAATAATTAGGGTTCCGCGTAAAAAAAAACTTATATATACATAGAAATATATACTTTATCTTAGTACTAAAAATGTTTAAGAAAATAATTCCGTATAAAAAAAATTAAAACTCAGTGAAGAACATATAAAACGCGGGCGCAGCCGCGTGCACACAGCTAGTATTCAATAACATTATACTACCATTCATGAATTTAATATGTTTTTATATACTAATTAATATTTTAGTTTAAATGACAGCTTCGATGACTTGAACAGCCATTTTGGTTTAACTTAAAAAAAAAAAAAAAAACCTAAAATGAGGTTAACACACCGACGAGTGTGAACAAATAGATAAAACCCTATCTCGATATCCGCAAAACGAACCGATCGGAATATCAATATCGAATGATAGAATATCGAGTTATGAATCGATATGAGAGGAAAGGTGAGGTTCCCACGGACCGTGAGAACGTGCGAGGGAGACGGCGCGATTACGACAAGGACGGTATATAGGTGGATTGCGGCATAGAGAAAGATGGGCTCGTGAGATGCGTTGTGTTTTAAAGTGTCTTTACTTCAGAAGCTATTATAATTAATTTACTTACAACTAACTTTAGCCTGTGGCGTTCGTATCTATACAACTAATAAATAAAATTAAACTTTCTGTTTGTAATATATATTTTTTTTACTATATACGATATATACCCATAACAAAAATACATTTTTTTTACAAAAAAAAATCTTTCTTTTTATTTACGCGTAAAAAAAAATCAAAACTCAAGACATTGAAAGTAAAATCGGATTTTATACACAGTTTTACTGGTAGGTATTTATTTGAATTTGTGAGAAATATCTTTGGTTAATGTTGTTAGTAGCAAATTTTTTTTGGCAATTAGGGTAGAAAAAAAACTATATTACGCAGTGAATTATCTATAATACGCACACAGCTAGAATTGTAATAATTATTCTTTCGATTGAACATAATGTAATGAAGGGTTTTTTAAACTATCTTTTTTCCCCGCGGCTCCGCTCGCGTATAATAATCCCATTCTCCAAAAAACATACACTGTAATATACATTTTTTAATGAATGGAAGGCTTTAATTAATTAATTACTCTATTTACTTAACATTTATCAGAATACGGCCGGCCATATCTAAGTTTAAAAATAAAATTATATAAATCCGTTATTCTCGAGCGGTATATTAATTAACCACTTGAGCACTTTACCTTGGCGTTTACGGCAGCTTTCCATTATTTTCCTATTGTCTTATTGTTATGGGTACTCGACACATTAATGGACAGACACGCGTTGCCTTTTAAATAATTATAAGGATCGGAAGAATACAAACGATAATGGTGATTTTTACGGAGTACGGATGCTTCGGCTTCCGATCGCGCATCGATTGTGTTTCGGCAGCTGTATCCGAGAACGAATCCTATTTTAGGTTCATTGTTCGTTCGTTAGCAATCATCTCGTGGGCTCTTAGTCAACTCAAGCAAATCTGCAGCAGCCCTAACCATTCTTTATTTAATAAAAACATTTTACAACTCAAAATTAAATTACAAAAAATTCTTACGAAATAAACAAAGTTGGGATTACAAACTAAACTACTACTAACTTACGAACTAACAGGGGACACGGGGAAACCGCATCAGGGCTATTCCCTTCGACGGTGGCCTCTCCTTTGTCCGCGCCTACGGACAAGTCTACTGGGTGAGGCACACAAGGTGCGTCCCTCGTGGAGTAATCTTCTGAGTTTCCTGGGAGCTAATCCTGCTATCGATCGGACTCTGAGGGGTCAGGGAGATAGGTTCATTGTATTACCGCCTTCCAGTATATTGTCACATAATATTATAGATACAAAAATTTTAGATGTGCCTAGGGGCCTTTCAAGTATTACAGAAATATTTCGGCATCACTACTTGACATGAGTTTTTTTTTAACTAGCTAACGCTGTTGACCGAGAGGATCTTTACAGCTTCACAGTGACTGGGGGTGAGTGCTGAAGCCACTCAGCCATAAAAAGGTAACTAGGACAAGGGTTACGAAAGTGTTACGGACCTCGGCTTGGCCGTTACCAGAGTGTAAGATTTCCGCGGAACTTTGAACCTTTTTTTCTTTTTTTGACGGGGGAAATGCATTTACGCACTACCCTTACCCATTGCATTAGTGATACCGGAGTCCCCCAATGCAATAGGTAAGGGGGCACGGGAGGGACGAACTCCTTGCCAGTGTGGGACTCACCCGGGCGTGAAACACTCGGAAATACCCACTAAAACCCCCCGGGGCCGTCTGCCGCATTTGGGATGGGGGCGACACGGGTGGAGGGGCCACACGGTCTGGGGGGCGACACGGGGTGGGCGGAACTTTGAACCTTTTTTTTTTTTTTTTTTTGACGGGGGGAAATGCATTTACGCACTACCCTTATCTATTGTACTTAGGGGATCAAAGTCCCCCAATACAATAGATAAGGGGGCACGGAGTGACGAGCTCCGCGCCAGTGTGGGACTCACCCGGGCGAGAGTCGCCCGGAAATACCCACTAAAACCCCCCGGGGCCGTCCGCTGCATTTGGGATGGGGGCGACACGGGGTGGCTTTCGCAAGCACCGCGTCGCCCCCTGCGGAACTTTGAACCTAGCTAAGCCCTATATTTTTTATTTGGTAAAATAAGGTTCCTTCCAAGACCTATGCATCTGCGTGTTATGTGCAAGAGTGTGTTTGCAGTATTGTGCGTGTAATGCTTGATGCATGGGCAGTGTCACTGTACCGCGCTGGCGGCGACGTCAAGAGCCTCCCCAGTTGGGGAACGAGACACGTCTTGGGTCGCCGCCTGAGGGGGACCCGGAATGTGTGCGGGACCAATCTGCGCGTACCCGACTTGATGACTGGGGTTTACATGCATCACACAATAATTACTCCATAGATTTCGATAATTTTTTTTTTTACTTTTCGATTTCAATTTGCGATATCAGAGTCTGGTTTTTCGGAATCTAAATCCTTTTTTTTCTCTAAACTGTCAGTGAAAACTAATCAATTAGAACATCTAATATGTGTATATATATTTGCTTTGATCTCAATCTTAACTTTCAAGATTGAATATTGAAAATATTATAACGATATTCCATATTATTATGTTAATAATATATATTAAAAAAAACAGGGTCGGGATTCCGCTAAGTGAAAAAGAATTGTCAGTAAAGCACATATAAAAAAATAATTTTAATGTTTTAATAATTTCGTTGCCTTCAGCACTCGCTCCCAAAGTTCGGTGAAGCTGTAAAGGCCACTTTGGTGCAACAGCATTAGCTAGTTTAAAAAAAAATATATATATTTTTGTTAAAAATTGAAATTGTTATAGCGAGTGGAGACGCGTGAAAAGCTAGTCAATTACAATAGTATATGAATGACATTGTGTTTTGCATATTTTATATTGCATAGTTTTTTATATCAATCATCGGGAAGTCGCATATTCACAATAGAGTATAGAGACGCCTTTACAGGCGCCAAAATAAGTGAAAATTATCAATCATACATTCATACAACTCCGAACCCAGGAAACGAAGCGTCTTGGAAATGAACCGACACTCGCTTACGAATTCACAACGTGCCACTAAAACTCACAAAATTGCCACAATGCGCTCAGAAACACTCACAACATGTTACTGTGTCAATCGGACTCGTCGTTTACTGAACGCAAATGTAAATTTGCGATACACGTTGACAAACTTATTAAGTGCAGACGAAAAAGTCTAAACACTATGGCGGTTAAACTACACTTGACAGTTTGACAAACGAATATCTAAAGAGGTTTGTTTAGCATTCGAACTCTTCATTCCCACGCGCGGCCATATGAAAAGTACTTTTTTTTTTTTTTCTTTCTTTTGTACTCTTTTACTGAAAACAAGGTTTTTAAACATCTGGTGGCCAGAGTTTTTTACTCCGTAATGGTGAAATTATTGTTTGCGCTACACACCTATTGTTTTGACTAGGGTCTAGGAAACGAAAAAAAACAATGCCAATGATTTTAACTATTCTTTTGTTAATATTTGGTTTTAATGAAATACTGACAAATCCGAAACAGATTTTTGAAGCGATGATTGGCTTAGTTGGTATTGCGGTCGGATTTCGCGTCGCTGGACGCGCTTCGAGTTTAATCCATCTAACTATAAAAATAAGTTTAAGCTTTCGGTGACGGAAAACATCGGGGCATTTTCTAATAATGCCCACCTGAGTACCTACCACCCGCAAGTTTGAAAAATAGAACAAGTATCTCTAGGTTTAGTGTGTTTACCATTCTGGACCACGTCATCACTTAACATCAGGTGAGATTGTGGTCAAAGCATTGAGCCTATACAGCGCAAAAAAGACTTTATTTAGATAAATTATTCTATTTATTTTTGGATCATTAGTGTATACGACATTCAATTTTATTACAAATTTAAACAATAAAACAATTGTCTAAATAAAAAAATGCTGTTACAATTAAAAACGACACGTCATGCACAGAACTTTAAAAAAAAACATGTTAATCATCTAATTTATGATTAAAAAATGAAAAAATTCAAGAACAAAATTTACTTTTAGTTAGTTATTTATTTTAAACTGTTAAAAAAACTTACAGCTAATATAAAGCATAAATTGTACACAATAAAAAACAGAAGGCCATTTACAATTCCACACACATATATATATATATATATATATATATATATATATATATATATATATATATATTTATATAAGAGATATAATATAAGAGAAGAATAGAAAGAAACAAACAGCAGACAAAAGCACAAAGAGTTTGAGTAAAGAAAGAGGAACTTAAAATCATTTTCAGCTTCTTGAGACTACTATTAAAATCTAAGTCTACTTCATTGTGCACTTTATTTGTGCTATCGGTCACTGGAATATGAGTTCTGCCTGTTTGTAGCTCTGACTAATGAATTGTAAAACATATTACATTTTCTACACTGCACTGCCGGTACACTCAAGTCATTTTTACTCAGTATCTCTGAACAATCAATATTACCGTTGAGTATGCAAAATAAATAAAATATATCAGTTACTTTTTCTCCGTTCATACAATGGAAGCATATGAGGTTTCTTACAACGCAATGTATATTCAGACACAAACATACTTGATCTAAACTGGAGATAACGAAGAAATCTTTTTTGTATCTGTTCAATGCGAGTAATATATATATAAATTATAATTTGGATTCCAAATTTGAGAGGTATATTCAAGTTGGTTTCGAACAAATGAACAATTAAGGACTTATTTATAATTCAACTATGTTATTTCGAAAATAAAACGTATAATTACAATCAAATACTTAAATGATTAAAAACGGTTTGCTTTAAATAGAAGTTCCGAATTCGAATGCACTGTTTATCCTCGATGATCGGTGTTGCTACGTATTAACTAGTTAAACACACAAATTTAGTTAAAAAAAAAACTGCCAAAATTTTGTACACATAAGAATTCGCGTCACGAGCTTAGCTCGACTTCGTCTAATGATCTATGATTCAGTGAGATGGGACCAGAAGTACGTGCTGTGAATTTTTCTTAAGTTTACACGTTTTATTTTGATAATAGTAGCGTTTTTTTTTTTTTTTTAAATATTAAATAAACTTAAAACACCTTAAAAAAATTATACAGTAGAGCCGAGAAGTCTAAGAAGTATAGCTCTGCGTGAGAATGATAGATAAAGTAAGGAATAGTGTGATAAGGGAACGTTGTGGTGTGGCAGAGGATGACTGACAAAGATAGAGAAAATTATGCTTAATTGGTTTGGACAAGTGGAGATGAAAGAAGATTGGCGAAACAAACTACCAAGGCGAGTGTGACTCGGCAAGCTGGTAAGGGTTGTCCTAGGCGAACGTATCTGCTGTCAGGGCCTCTGCAGAATACATGTATAATGTGCCTCCGGAGGCCCTGGCATCTTTGCGCCGGTTAGGGACGTGGAGTGTTACGTCAGTCGGTTACGGCCAACCTGGCACACGGGCACCAAAGAGGGCGCCTCTCGCAGAGGGGTGTGCCTCGGTGACCTAGTTGGTCGCGAGGATCAACGTGTGCAAAAAAAATACGTTTTCGGCATACGTCCAAGCGTTCAACGAGCAGATTTCAACCATGTAAAAAAAAGGCGAACGTATCTCGACCAGATAGAGAACGTTCTGGAGAAAGGCCACGGTCAAAAGTACCCCGTAACCGAAAAGCATTCATGAAGGTTCTTATGAAAGTAGAAGATGCGAAAGACGTATGTCGGGAATGTAGCAAGTGGATGTGGTCTCTTTCTACCCTTATGGGAAAGAGACGTGACGTTACGTATGTATGTATAAAACACCTTAAACCAAAAGACTAGCAGTATCATAATAGTATTATCTTAGAGCCTTTATTAATTCTACGATAGGGCTTAAAGAATAATTAATATAACCAAGATTATTAAAAACAATGGATACAAATTGACAAATTATTGTAATTCATTTAAGCGATGAAAATGTAAAAAAAAAAAACAATCTTCGATAGCATTAATCGACAATAAATGTATGCAATCAGTCATTTTATTTATTATCTATTTGTTTACTCTTTTCTTTCTACTGTCATAACGTTTGTTATAAGGTTTATAATACATGATAAATTGAAAGAAAAGCATAAAGTATTTATTGGTAATTTTCTTAACTTCTTAAATATTACTAAAACATCCAATAAATTCTCTCCGTAAATAAACTATGAATAGGAATGTAACAAATCAAAATCTTCTCAATATTTTCACATCCATTCTAAATACTTGACATTACTTCACTGATAACGAGTTAAATATTTTCAAAGGTTTCTAACTAATGTTCATAAGGTGATTGAAGAAAATAAAATATAAATTTTACTACGAGTTTCAAAATAACGCCCAAATTAACCGAACAGCTGTTTGTGACAGCAGGCACGTTTTTATTTTCAAATAGAGATGAAAGATCACCGAACAATGCAGTTAGAACGAAACATCAGATGGCATCGCAGAAAGGTGTGTGTATATATAATTCTTATAGCAGATGCGTTTCGTAAAATAAAATTTTAACTAGCTAAATATGTAACTTGATTATGTCAGACTGACGACGACTAAATACGTAATAAAACGTATTATTAGATGCATTTTTAATTAATCTTATCATTTATGAGGAAACAGTTTAACGAAAAAAGGTTCTGGTCCTGGTGGACCTTACGTTTCAGATAATTACACTTTGTTTCGAATACCTCATGTAGTTTTTGGACGTTGTGCGTTTTAAAGAGATACACATGAAACACATTTTTAAATTTGAAATACTGTTTCGTTCGTTTCTTAAAACCAATAATGTTCCCGAAAATCGTATTATGCCGAGTTAAATAATTATAGTAGTCACACACTTTATTTTAAAAACTAGCTGTGTGCCCGCGGCTTCACCCGCGTTTTATATATTTTTCACTGAATTTTTTTAATGGAACCCTAATTGTTTTTTAATTTTAAGATAAAGTTAAATATTTCTCATAAATTCAAGCACTTGCCCGTAACACTGTGTATTGAATCAGATATTATTAAACTATTTATGAGTTTTTTTTTTTTTACGGGGAACTCTAAATATTTTCGAAAATTAAAAGTACCCTTGGTTACCCGGAGTAACTTTAGCTATGTACCGAAAAAAGTCCCGTCAAAATCCGTATAGCCGTTCCGGAGATTACCCGGAACAAATAGACAAATTTAAAAAAATTGTATTTTTGCTATAGGTATCGTATATACATTCATATCTATTTAGTAAAAAAAATAATTTTGACATTACAAAGAGACATTTCAATTTTATTTATTAGTGTATATTAAACGGCGTATTTCCCTCGGTATCAGTGGAAATCACTAAAGCCCGGCAACCCCGAAAATTTAAATTTCAAATTTGGAATTTCGAACGCACCGGACAGTCCGATTGCGCGTGCGCTTCTCTGTAACATTCCCTAGTCCTTTTCCCACGCTCATTAGTTGTTGTTTTGGTCTTCGGCCTTCAGCTTGCTACATTCATTATTCTCCCGAATTTGGTAATAAGTGATAATTATTCATTACTGCCCAAATTATTTCATAATATATGTACCAACGTATATATTAAAAAAAAATATCTAAATGGATATTATTAGTACTCTGTTTACGTCAAATCGCCAGTAAAATCATATTAAACTAAAGTTATACATAGGAAACGTTCGCGAGTATAATTACTAATTAAATTATGTCAACAAAAAAAGCTTACAAATGGCTTTAGCATATTTTAATTGAGAAATTACTTGTTTATTTTTTTCAATACTCATCATTCTGAAAAACGGAAATGCCTAAGCAAAAATCTCAACATCGACTAATATTATATGACAAGAAAAAATAAATACTAAAATTTTTATAACAAAATCAAATTAACAATACTAAACAAAATAATCGCTATAAAAGTCCTGCAATAAATATTTAACTAATTTAAAAAAAAAAAGTTTGGGTCTAAGAAAAATCGCCACCTAAACGCATAAGTTAATAAGATTTAGAAAATACAGCATTGATTTATTATTATTTAAGATAATTTTAGTGTATAAAAAATCTTAGCCCAAACTCAGAGCGTCTCTATATTCATGATTGCTTATGAGCAATGTGTATATGACTAGCTGTGTACCTGCGACTCCGCCCGCGTTTCATATATTTACATTGCGTAATATAGTTTTCGATTAATCATTGGAAAATAATGTTTTGGCAGTACTGTCCATTGAGTCGTATTTTGTTCACCATTTCGTGAGTTTTAATTTTTTATAGGGACCCCTAATTATTTACTAAAAAAAAAATTGCCGCTAAAAGAAAGCAAAGATATTTCTCACAAATTCAAGCACTTGCCCGTAAAACTGACAGTCAAACCTTTTTTTTCCCAATTTTTGAATTTTAATTTTACAAGGAACCATAATTATTTAACTAATTAATAAAAAAAAGGAAAGATACTTCTTACAAAATTAAATACCTGCTAGCAAAACTGTGCATTGATTTTATTCACAATTTCAAGAGTTTTCATTTTTTTAAGCGGAATCCTAATTATTTTCAAAAAATTAAAGTAGCCTAAGTTACACAGAGTAACTTCAGCTATACGCCAAGCAAAGTTCCGTCAAAATCGATCCAGCCTTTCCGGAGATAAAACGGAACAAACAGACACAAAGTTGAAAAAAAAAATGTTATGTGTTACGGCTAAGAATAGTACAACCCATATCGTTCCCGCGGGTGTCGTAAAACCCGACTAAGGGATAAACCAGGGGATGGGCAGCACCATCCTCTGAGTATCACAAACACCTATTGCAATCGCCAACCCGCCTGCCAAGCGTGGCGATTATGGCAACCCCTTCCTTACTGGGGGAGACCTATGTCTAGCAATGGACGTCTAATAGTTGAATAGATAGATATAAGCAGTGTATATATTATATATACCCGTCACATCTGGGTCGGAACTAAGCTCGGCGAAATATGGGTGGTGTAGTTCGCTAGTTCGCTCACCTCTGCCTAACCCTTCGAGGATAACAGGCGTGAGCTTATGTTATGTTTTATATATATTTAGTTTTATATATATGTATTTAGTAAAAGTTATTTTGATGTTACACACAGACATTAGCATAGACATAAATATATTCAAGTAAAATTGAGGGTAAATATATATTTAGATCAAAAACTCAGTAACTCTAAACAAATACGTACACAAGTAAGAAGAAGCGCGCAATAACATATCTTTAAGCATCTCTGAGCTCAGGGCAAAAGTCGCCTTTCAGATGCGAAAGTAAAGCGAACACAAACCGTAGGACGTACAGCTTGTTCACTCCAATGTTCTAAAATCGTGTTGTGTTTCGAATTGCAAAAAAACATCGTTTTTTAATTTATGAAATCGACTATACTGTTGACCCGAAGTTTTTTTACTGCTTCACCAGGTTTGGATGGCTCGTGCTTAAATCACTCAGCCGTAAATGACAACATTTCAAAATCTACAAATGCCAAATCTAAATATATTCTTTCTTCATTTTCCTATACTAAGTTTAATAACATCTTTCAAATGATTTTTCATGACATATACGGTTGGATGTGCACACTAAAAAGTTTTATTTGTACATAATTTACCTAAAAGGAAGACGCCAGTGCGTTTCTTATATCATAAATGTTATAACATGAACGTGTGAAAACCAAGACATTTAATTTGCAAGACAATGTCAACCAAGTTAAGCTACGAAGAAAATTTTTTTTTACACGTTGTAGCGTCAGTGCTTTGACCACAATCTCACTTGATGTTAAGTGACGATGTGGTCCAGAATAGTAAATACACCTGGAGGTACTAGTTCTCAAGTAATGCTGCCGGAACACACCTATTGGTATTTGGCGACAGGTTTTCTGACTTGAGGGTGGTAGCTACCCAGGCGGGCATTATTAGAATATCCCCACGGTGTTTTCCTTTGCCGAAAGCTCAGGTTTATTTTAGAGTTGGATAGGTGGGCTCGAACCCGCATCCATTGACGCGGAATCCAGCTACACTATACACTGCGCCATCATTGCTTCTCTAAACGAATGTGCCGTCAAAATTATGACATCAAAAATATAAATTTATTAATATTAATTAATATAAAATCTATCTTAATATATAATATACAGTGGTGCAGCTGTTCCCAACTGTTATTTGTAACTGAATTTATTGCAACCGGGAAACTCGATATGCGAAAGCTAAGACTGCGGTAAATGCCATGAGAAGATCACCCGTTGACCACGCAACACTGAATAACGCAGTCATAATATTATTTACATAATTACATTACAAAACCTTGTTTTTCTCTTTCACATACAGAGTACAACCAATAATATACTCTTATCGCAGGTACTCTGAAACTTATCACATAGTAACAACATATGTCCCTTATCTGTCTCACTCTAATATACGAAAAATGGTAAGCCGTCCCGCTCGCATTTATTTTCAAACTTGCAACAGCTGTTACGAAACGGTACCTCTGAGGTGTGCGTATGTACGCACCGGATTCATAGGGCTGACATGCCTTCGAAAACCTTACAATATATATTTCTTTAATTTTTTTTTAATTTTCCGAACTAATTCAACGCTATTGACCGGAATGTCGGAAACCGGATACCAATGTTCCTTATAGAACCCTACGTGTATAGGTCAATAAAAAGACTAAATATATGTTTGTTTCGTTGCCATTTTCACAAGATCGTTTATAGAAAAAAATATTCATTCTCCATTTATTGACACATACTATTTTCTATGCAAATAATAATCAACGTATATTTCATAAAATTATTTTGGTTATCAAGACAGAAAGAAACATTAGAGCTGCATTTCATTCTTTTCATACAAATTTCATTTGTTCTTTCATTCATCTGTTCATTTCAACAGATGTTTGTAATATCAAAATAACAATTTTTTACTTAATAAATACGAACGTATATACTATATATATACCGAAATTACCATTTTTAAAATGTTTGTTCCTCTGTCTGTATGTTCCGACTAATCTCCGGTACCGCTAGACCGATTTTGACCGGACGTTTTTCAGCAGATAGCTGAAGTTATTCCGCGTAACTTAGAGTACTTTTATTTTTCAAAAATAATTACTGTTCGCGTAAAAGAATTAAAATTAATGAAATTGTATATAAAATCCGATACAATGCACAGTTTTACTGGCAGATATTTGATTTTTATGAGAAGTATCTTTACTATTTACTAGTACCGAAAATTTTCTTGGAAAATAATTAAGAGTTCCGTACAAAAAAATGAAAACATTTAATCATTACTTTTAAAGATAAGTGCTTATTTTGTGAGAAATGATAATTAGGGTTTCATATAAAAAAATTAAAAACTATACACGGTGAAGAATATAGGAAAAGTGGACGCAACCGCGGGCACAAAACTAGTTTAAAATAGAATCGAGGAAATTTAAAAATAAACGCGTGCTAACCCTAAGGTTTATTCGATCAGTCAGCTGCTCCTTGCGCGCGCGCACCGTTTCATTTTCAATATATTTAAGGCTCTTCCGAGCGAGACAGCTGTCCTTTTGTTATTTTTTTTTATTAGGCGACCTTTGCAAAGGCCGTATATTATATAAGTGGTGTGTTTTTAGACATATGCAATTTTTTAAAAGGTTCGAATGTTTATATACTTTGGGTCTCTATTCACGTATGAAGTAAAACTGGATATGCCTGAGGATCAGTTAATTTACGTGTTCCATATATTACTTTCTATGTAATAATACTAGCTACCATACCCGGCGTTGGTCGGTTACAATAAAAAAGTTTATGAAATAATAATTTCAAATAAACATTTTATAGTTACCGATTGAATTATGACTCGCATATATTTAAGTATTTGTAATTTTACAAAATTTCTATTGTAGGATAATAAAAATAACCTTGGAATGATGTTACGAGAAAAAAAAATAATAATTATGGAACGATGTAGTTGGATTTAAATTAACTAAGTCTTTATGTATGTAGATTATTTAACATATAGAAAATCAGTAAAATATTACAACATAAAAAAAAATAATCTTAAAAAAGAGTACATAATTGAAATTCGTTAACTGATTCTCGAATTATGAATTAACTATCTTTTTTATATAATATGGAAACGTACAAAAAGGATTTAAAGATCGAAGGTTCTATAGGTTTATGACAAACCTCAATTTAAATAGATTTTTTTTATCTGTTCAGTTTGGAAAAAAAAACGTAACACAAACAATTTTGCAAAAGTTTGATTTACGTGAAATCAGAGTGACGGGAACAGCTTGTAATGTAGGTAATATAAATTAATTTATCAGAACGGCAGGTGGAAGGAATAGTTGAATTATTCAGCAGATGTGTGGTATTAAATAGTGTTAATCAACGAAGCAGATGGCACATGCCCGAGATTACTTGACTGTTTACTTTATTATGCAAGCATAGTTGTCCCACAGCTGGGCATAACTATCTCTAGACGGGCTAAAAAATCGATTTAAAACATAGTTCTTGATTTTATATCAATTGGCGGTACCAGAAGAACATGAAGTCTAAAGATCTTCATGTTGCCCTTTACCGTTAGCCGTTTATTACATTCAAATTTCGAACAATATTGTAATTCATAAATATCCCATCGCAATTGAACAAAGCAATTGTAATAATAAAGAGTATTAACTCGGCTTTAAATAATACTTAAGAAATTTCTTCTATTATGCCCAAATTGTAAATCAAACGCAATAATTATTAGTCTCACCGCATGATTTAGCTTTAATTGTAGCGGCCATAGTTTATAGAGATCCTGTCACCAATTAATTAACATTTGACACAAATTAAAAACAAATAATCACAGATTAGTTAACACACACACTAATTATTCTACTTTTTTATTGCCACGTTCGTTTTGACATATACGAGTCATTAAAATTCCCGTTCTGCATAATGCCCGTTTCAATGGAAATACCCTCAAATTTTTTTTTATATCTTAAATGTTGAGTCACTTTTTAAAAGATGGTAACATTGATTAAAATTGTGCAATATATATTATGATAGAAAAAAATTAATTCATTTTGTCTTGCTTGATTGTCATAATTAAAATAAATTCACTTTTGAGTGATTCATAACTGGGAGATCATAAGGTGAAAGAAAGAAATATTATCAAGAAGGTCTTCCATGTTATATAAAGGCATTATCTCTTTGTTTATCATTTGACAGGTATTTAGTAGATAAATTATGAGGATAATGATATAAATAAACTCGGCAAAACAAATGAATATTTAGATAAATAATGAATTAAATGATTGTAGATAGAATTTGTTATAGGCTCTTGGTAGCCGCAACTAGAGTTAAGTTACACGCGTTACATAATATGAGGGAAACATCAACAAGTCATTACTAATTCATGATGTCCTAGTAATTAAATTCGAAATTTTGTTTCAAATTGTTGTCATAGGTAGGCCAAAATAGAAAACATTTATTATATTTTTTTATCTTTCTATGCCAGTTTCAAAACATTTTTCTTCTTTCTTTATGTATCGATTTTTTTTTTTTAAGTTTATCAGATACACTATCTTTGACAAGCATTTGCCTATGACACAATAAAAAAATAAACTATGTAAGTAAGTAATCTTTGTATGAAGCCTTCGTGGATCGAAAAAGTTTTTATTACTCACGTGTATGTAAACACAAAAGCGTATCAACAAAATTTATCACGACACGTTTCAGATAAGGAAAAAACCGTTAGACTGCTAGCGGAATAGGTGAAGTGACTTACCCAAACCGATTTTTTTCTTAATTTTCTTCAGTACTTTCATTTTCGAACCCTTTTTGTCCTTCACTGGCGTCGTCTCCGGCTCTAACGCCATCGGCGGTAGAACGAGCGTCTGCGGCGGCATTTGGGCCCCATGCCCCGAAGCCCTAGGGCATGCGGGACAATGGCAAGGGCCCCTCACCTGCCGCACGCTCATACAACCGCTTACGCCCATCATTTAAACGGTTTTAATTTTTAATACCAATCCAATATGATAGGATAAAAAAAAAAAAAACAAACGATAAAATGTAACGTTAATAAATCATATCATCACTTAAACTGGCGAAAAGAGTCACAGTCCGTTACAGAAAGAGTAAAAAAAAAGATAAAAACATTCGACGAATCGGACACGGTCTGTAAACTTTTCAAAATTCGAACTCACGATTAAGAGATTACGCGCGTACGCTTTTACAGAATTACGTGCGACGCGCGATGAACGACCGCTCGCGACGCGACCCGGCGGCGGAGTGAGATCTTGTGCCCGGCGAACGGTGGAAGGGCCTTGGGAAAGCTGCGCGCGCATCTGACTAGACCGTAGGACGAGCCCTATGCGCACACATCCTTGTTTTCTACACAACTTTAGAGAAGGACAACTTGTATTTAGTCAAGCGAGAATGTCAACAGGTTTTTTTTTTTCAGCAGATAGATACATATTATGGGGAAAGGCACTGAAAAGGTTTGAAAAGCTCGGAAAAAGGTCAATTATTTATATTATTGTATGCATCTTTCAATATTGTCAAATAGCAAATCTCTTTAAGGGCGTGTAGAAGATTTTATGATTCCCAAGTACCCAAAAGTTACGCGGAGTAACTTCAGCTATCTAACGTCAAAATCGGTCCAGCTATTCCGAAGTTTGCCCGGAACAAACAGGCAGACAAAAATTTTAAAAATTGTATTTTTAGTATAGGCATCGTTTATGCATTCATATCTATTTAATAAGAAAAAATTGTAATTACAAATAGACACTTCAATTTTATTTATTAGTATAGGATATGTATCATGTCGTAGTCATACCGCGTCGTGCGCTACATATATGGATATATAAAAAAATACGCAAGCGGAACCGCGAAGACGCCCAGTATATAATATTAATGACAATCATATAAAACCGTTAGTGTTGTCACCTTTACTTATAGTAAAAGTACACGGTTTTAAACGCAAAATTTGCGGTTGCTTTTGTAGATAGAACATAACAATATAACCCACGGGAACATAAAATTAGAGATTATTCTTGACTCTATACGTTAAATGCCTTTACAACTCGAGAAACACTGAACCGATTTAGATATATCTTCTTTATTTAATCATAGTTATTATTTTGTTAAATTAGAAAAAAACTATTAACAATAATTTTATAGTTCAAATGATCATTATTTACCTTGAAATGTCTTTGACCTCAGAATAATTTTAATCCTACTTAGCAGATGCTTGATATTAGAGGGGACTGGAAGGGGATAAAAAATGCGACAGGAGCGTGCGCTAAGCGTGCAAGGTGCGCCCGCGCATCTGGCAATTGGCAATGTGGTACAGGACATCTTTGGTATAGGCGAAATGTTAAACAGCTTTCTAAATTATGCTAGCCTGGTACCATTGTATTATTTCCGTCGTGCTATTACTCCCATAAGGTCAGTGCAGAAATAATTATTTTTATCAAAATTCATACGGATAATCAATGGTAAATTTATCTACACTTATAAATAAAATTAACGGTGTCTGTTTATAATATCAACATCGCAACTTATTACTAAACGCATATGAATGAATATACGGCACTTATGGAAAAAAAAATTGATATTTTGTCTGTCTGTTATGTTTGTTCAGACTAATCTAAGGAAGGGCTGGACCGATCTTGACGGGACTTGATCTAGCAGATAGATAGAGTTATAAGGTTACCTTAACTTAGTCTGCCTATAAAATTAAAATTCACGGAACTATACATACAAGCTCATTCAATGGGCAGTTTTACTGGCAAGTGTTTGAATTTTAGTTAGTTAGTTCGTTAGGTAGCGAAAACAATGTATTGGGGGATTTATGTATTGGGGGATTTTTGTATTGGGGGATTTCTGTATTGGGGGATTTTGATCCCCTAAATACAATAGATAAGGGTAGTGCGTAAATGCATTTCCCCCCGTCAAAAAAAAAAAGGTAGCGAAAACAATTTAAGACTAAAAAATAGTGACCATTAAAACATTATTTTCCAATGATTATTACCGCCGCGTTCGGGAAGCTACGCACAACATTCTCGTCCAAAATACCGCAGTGTCTCAAGACAAAAGTCTTCGACCAGTGTGTGTTGCCAGTAATGACATACGGTAGTGAAACGTGCTCGCTCAAAATGGACCTAAAACAAAGCTCAAAGTTGCTCAAAGGGCAATGGTGAGGGATATACTTGGAGTTTCACTGCGTACTCGAATCAGGAATGAGGAGATCCGCAGAAGAATCAATGTAACCGACATTGCCCTGAGAATTGCTAAACTGAATTGGCAGTGAGCTGGGCACATTGCTCGCAGAACCGATGCCCGATGGGGCCAACGGGTTCTCGAATGGCTACCCCGCACTGGAATATGTAGCGTGGGTAGGCTCCCCACAAGGTGGATCGACGACCTGGTGTAGGTCGCGGGAATCCGTTGGATGCGGGTGGCGCAGACCGGTCGTCGTGGAGATCTTTAGGGGAGACCTACTTACAGCAGTGGACGTCTTTCGGTTGAATTAATGGACGGATTATTAATATGATACGCGGGCGGAGCCGCGGGCAAACAACTAGTTGTAAATTTATAAATAATGCTAAACGCAGCACACCTAGTATTTATCATTAAACAAGTATTAATTATTTCTTTAATAATCATCATCAGTAAGTTATGATGACTAAACTAATGCCGTACACCCGGCCCCGCTTAATTACAACAATTAAAACTCATTTCAATTAATTAACTAACGAGCCGGGTCTAAGGTTAATTGCGTCCTTTTTGTCAAGCATTGTGAAATTTGCAGTTTCTTTTTTACATACATTTCTTTTCATCCGATCTTTACATTATATAAAAGACGACGTTTATTTGCCTGTCTGTCCGTTAGTTGTCTTATTGCTCGAGTCCACCTAAACCAAATACGTTTTTTTAATTGTAGATATATTATCTGGTCAGGTCTGTATTCTGTTACGTTAAATAACATATTCAAAAATAATCGGAATAATGGAAAAAAATCTTCTCAAAAGATAGAATAATAACGCTATGAACGATAATTTCATACAAAACCTAACTTAACATTGAAGCCGAAAAAAAGGTGTACGTGTAAGCAACATGGAATTACGTAATTACCGTTACGCAATGGAATACATCAGTGGCTTTTAAAGAAAATTGAAATGTCTTCATTCCGATTGTGACTCCTGCCGTTCTGAGTGTTTTAATTCTATGTACACAAAAATGACCATTATCGAGTTTCTTCTTACATTTTTATTCTTAATTTATATACAAAGCTATGAGAATGCTGGTATCGTATATAAGCATCGTTGCTACAAACAGCAGGCGGACCGGGATCCCAGCGTGTTTTTACTATGGAAAAGATCGCGCACATGCTGTCTAGACCCGCTCGCTGTGTGCGGAAACCATAACCGAGGATGATTACTAATGGAAACGATTGAACTAATATTAGATGGAAAAAAATAACCCAAGAATAGATAATTAAAAAAGATGCGCCACGCGCCGTACACATGCTGGAACCGGAAGCCGGTAGGCGGTAACTTTGTTATTATCTAAGTACCCATTGATTTTTTTGACCACGAAACGTGATCGATCCTTCATTCGGCTTGCATCGTGAGCGCCTCGAGTCGTGCGGCTTCGATTCCAGTTCGTGTATTTTGTTATATACTAGACTAGCTGTGTACCTGCGGCCGCGCCCGCTTTGCATATATTTTTCACTGCATAATATAGTTTTTAATTTTCTTATACAGAACCTTTTTTTGATACTAATATTGAGAAAAGATATTTCTCACAAATTCGAATACCTACCAGTAAAGCTGTCTGTGCATTGAATCGGATTTTATTCCCAATTTCATGAGTTTTTTTTTTTTTTACGCGGAATCCTAATTATTTTCTTAAATCGTACGCGTAAAAGTTACGCGGAGTAACTTCAGTTATATACCAAAAAAACTCCAGTCAAAATCGGTCCCGCCGCTCCGGAGAATTACCCGGAACAAACAGACAGACTGACAGACAGACAAAAGTTTTATATTTGTATTTTTGATATGGGTATTATCGTATATATATACATTAATATGTATGTATTTAGAAAAAAAAAAATATTTTGACATTACAAACAGACACTTCAATTTTATTAATTGGTATAGATTATGCTCGTGACTTCGTCCATGTTGGTTTCAAAATTGGGTCCAAAGATAGAAACTGCGTTATTGTGAGTCAATATCGCAGTAGATGGAGATTATGCCATAGCGAAGTTTTATCTAGGATTTTCGGTGAACCTATCAAGGTCCTTTTGGTCAACAGCATTTCGTCAGGTAAAAAAAATCTAGGATTATTTAAGAATCACATTTCTCTAGTACATGATTTTGACGTATCATTCAAGATTTAGCCTACAAAAGCCTTGAATATTTATTGTTTAAAAAAATTACATTAGGGAAAACATATTATATTTATAAACAATCTCTAAAAAGCACTAAACAGATTTTGATAAAATTTGGTAAAGAAGTACTTTATACCTCGGACTGATACATACGATCAAAAAGTTTTGAAAAATTCACCCCAGAATGGGTGTTAAGGGAGGTGCAAATATTTATGGGAATGACATCAGTTTTAAAGATTCATGAAACTTTGAATGTGAGATTTCGGTTTTTATTACACGGCATAGGCTCAGTGCTTTGATCATAAGCTCTCTTTATATGTTAAGTGACGATGTGGCCCAGGATGGTAAACATACTAAACCTAGAGGTACTGGTTCTCAAGTGATGCTGCCGGAACACACCTATTGTTATTTGGCGACAGGTTTTCATACTTGAGGGTGGTAGATACCCAGGCGGGGATTATTAGAAAATGCCTTACCACCATGTTATGGTTTCTTAGCGACATTTTCCTTCATCGAAAGTTCAGGCAAATTTTCGAGTTGAATACACCTGTATTATAAACTATCGCTATTAATACGCTAGCTATAAACAAACTATTTTTCATTTTTTTTTTAAACTATCCTTCTGTTAATAGTAAATTCCTAGATTCATGCTCTCTTTCGCTGTAATAAATATATATGAAAACGTTAGAATCATAGTGATGTGAGTGATACTTTTTTTAAAATGGCGATTTATTTTAACAGCCGAAGTATATAATTCTTTCAATAAGTACATACAGATCCAAGTGATTTGCTAACTAAGTGCGCTAAGTTATTATTTTATTTTGTTCAATTAGTTTCTTTACAAGGTTAAACAGATTTTCCTATTTTTTTTAGTATAAAAAAATACTTGGTTCTAATTTCGTTACATGTTTAAAAAAATCAAAGAAGCGTGACTTCTCAGTGACATAACATTGGCGTCAATTATTCAAATTTTTACAAATTGTATCATGCCTCCTTCGTCGATTCAGGTCTTCAATTATTATAAACAAAAGGCATTGTACATAAGCCGCCATATTATAACCGAGGCCGAACAAGGACGGTCACAGCCGCTTCACGTAGAGGTAAAAGAAAAAAAAAAAATGGAGTAATAATTTTAAATTTCGTATATGCACGCGCACATCTGTCGCGGAGGCACGCGCCGTCGCATGCTACTTTCGACCAACCCAAGATGAGAAGTCGCGTACCGGCTGGCTTATGTTTGAATTTTGAAATTCGAACGCGTTTTACTTCGCCATATTGCGTATTTTATTGTTTTTTTTTTTAATAATAAATGAAAGTGTATTTGCGCAAAGATCAGCTGAGCAATTGAACGTTGGTGCAACTTTTTAAATGTATAAAAAATACAAAACCTTTAAAGTAATCGTATAATTTGTGAACTTTATTCGATATTCTTTGATATTTAATTATCAACGGTAGGTAATATTAAGCTGAAGCGAAATAGATTAAGCTCAAAACGTACTTGCCATATTTGGCTACTTTATTGTGTTCAAACGCCTAGTTTATAGATACCTATTAAAAAAAGTATTTATAAGAGTGAAAATTTAATGAACGCTTTTAATTGCCATAATCGGCACGCTTGGCAGGCGGGTTAGTGAGTAGGTGTTGTGTGATACTCAGAGGATGCTGCTGCCCATCCCTTGGTTTATCCCTTAGTCGACTTTTACGAGACCGACGAGGAGATATGGGGTAATACTATTCTTGGCCGGCACCATTACTTATATATTTTTTTATCATATATATTGAATAAGGTCATGTTATCAAACTCTCATGTAATGGCAAACTGTGATTTTATACTATCTACATATTAATGTATATAGGATACCTATACCAAAAATACAATTCTTAAAATGTCTGTGTGTTTCGCCTAATCTCCGAAACGGCTGGACCGATTTTGACAGGATTTTTTTTGGTAGAAAGCTGAAGTGACTCATACTTTTATTTTTCGAAAATAATTAGGGTTCCGCGTAAAAAAATTACAACTCATAAAATCGCGAATAAAATACGATTCAATGAACAGCAGTATAAAAACTATATTACGCAGTGAAGAATATATGAAACGCGAGCGGACACATAGACAGTACAGTATAAAAAATAATATAGATAAAAAAAAAAAACCGTTTCCAAATCAGCTGATTTTAATATAAAGCATAATAATAACTACATTGTGCCGTCAGCTGATTTCGAATCGTACAGGTAAAAACCTTTTTGCATAACCGAAACCGTCTTGAATAAAACCTCTTTGTGCAATTCATCGCTGTCAACTCATGTAGAGAAAAAATTGTTATTCATGAGCTGGCACTGATTGCAAAATTAACGAAGCAGATTAATAAAGCAATTATTTATTGACTTTTTAGTGCATTTTTACAGTGTATTCTTTTGAAGTTGGTTTAGTTTTTTTTTATTATTATATTATCTCTATACGGCCAACGGGTTCTCGAATGGCTTCCACCAGAGATGACTACCGAAGGACACAACGTGGGTAGACCGCCAATAAGGTGGATCGACGACTTGTCGTTATGGAAATTTTTAGGGGAGGCCTGTGCCGAAAGACAAAACTGCATTTATTGTAGATCATCTATACTAATAAATAAAATAGAATTGTCTGTTTGTGATGTCAAAATTATTATTTTTTACTAAAGATATATGAATGTATATACAATGTCTATACCGATAAAAATACAACTTTTACAATTTTTGTATGTCTGTGTGTTTGTAATGTGTAATCTCCTGAACGGCTGGGCCGATATTGATGGGACTTTTTTGGTAAACAGTTGAAGTTACTTCAGGTAAGTTTTAATTTAATTATCGAAAATAATTAAGGATCCGCGTAAAAAAATTAAAACTTATATAAATCCGATTCAATGCACAGTTTTACGGGCAAGTGCTTGAATTTATGAGAAATATTTTTATTTTATTTTAGTACTAAAATTACATAGGAAAATAATTAGGGTTCCCTATAAAAAAATTAAAACCTAGTGAATAATATATGAAAAGCAGGCATGGTGTTTGAGTAGTTTATAGTTTATTACAGATATATATTTGATTATGGTAAAACAATCAAAATCAAAATTTATTTATTCAATTTAGGCCCTAAGAAGGCGCTTATGAACGTCTAAAACACTACCACCGGTTCGGAAAACAACCCAGTCGAGAAGAGCCGACAAGAAACTCGATCTGGTTCTTTTTTTTTTTTCATATAAAAAAACTATACAAATCGTAGTTTTTAGTGGAAGCACAGAGATGTGGGTTAATTCCAGACATCACTATCGTTCAATTAATGATCCACCCTGTAATAACCTTTTGAGACTAAAACTTGCTTGACATAATACTTGAACTTATTGTCAGGTAAATCGGTAATGTTACTTGGGATCTTATTGTAAAACCGAATACTATTACCTATAAAGCTTTTATTAGACTTACTTAGTCTAAAGCGTGGGACGGCCAACTTCTCTTTATTTCTAATATTAAAATTATGACGATTATTCACTACATTCATTGAAGGAAACCATAGCATGGTGGTAGAGCATTTTATAATAATTTCTGCCTGTGTTGCTACAACCTTAAAGTTTGAAAACATGTAACCAAATGTCAGTAGGTGTGTTTCAGCAGCAGCATCATTTGATAACCAGTACTTCTAGGTGTTTACTATTCTGGACCACATTGTCAGTTAAAATCAGATGAGATTGTGGTTAAAGCACTGTGCCTACACAGAGAGATTGTGATTATGATTTCATTAGGTATGTTATTTAATTATGGCTCAACTCTCAATATTATTTACTTTATTATAAAAGTTTAAGAGCTTTTACAAAGCACAAATTACAAAGCTCCATTTTCAAATTTAATGTCATAGATAAGAAAATGGTAGAAACATAGATAGATTTCTGTTTCTTAATTATTTTCAATACCAGTATTCAAATTACAGTTTAATTTAAACCTTTAAGTATAACTATAAGTTAAACTGAATAATTAATATATTAATAATTTTCAAAAATATATGTAATTAATTGTGTATAAATTTGATGAGTAATGTAAATTTAAAAATACATAATTCTATTCTATGAAAAGTTGACAAAAACATAACACATCACAAAACATACAATTTATTTATGAAAAGAAAAATATTACTTTATGTAGACCATTTCTATTATTGAATATATATATGTATGATCAATATCAATAGAGAAGGGCTTTGCAGACTTTTTAAATTTAGTTGAAGAAGCTTATTAGTTTATTGACTGAAAGTTTAATAATAATAATTTAATCTTATAAATATCAGCTGAATTTGGATTTAAATCAAGTAAAGAGCCCAAGCCATTGGTGAGGGTGGATATAATAATACTTCTGTATCATATTAAGTCCTAATAACTAGTGCATTTGTTTTTATATTCAAGATTACGACCTGACAGACATATATTTACGCATTTTCTTCGCCATATACATATAACCAACAAATATACCGTCCAATGTTCTCAAAATACCAACCTTCTCAAAGTAAATACTTCAATTAAAAACTAATTAGACTATAATTAATATCACTTACCAGGCATTGCGCTTCCTGACTGCCCCATTTTTTAAAACAAATTTTTGGACGGAAATTAACACTAATAATTATCACTTTTCCGCGTCTCGAACACGATCTATATACTAGTAACACATCGTACAGTCATAATTCAACAACTTTGACCTGTTACCACTGCCACTTCATGTTTATAAATTATTATATTACAGTATAATTATATACACACAAGATTCTAATAGGATTCGCGTTACTTATAATATAATAGATTTTTCTTAAGTTATTATTTTATATTATTATTGCAAATCATATATAGTTTTTCATTCTTGTGATTATAATTTCTAATGTCAATATATTTAAAAAATTATGGAAAGATATGTACAATATACACTAATTATTCGCAATTCGTGTCAGTTGTTTGACGACTTTGACAGCAACAGCGACATTCGAATACCCTAACATTTCAAGAGTTGTAAGTATGAGTCAATAGCGTTCTGATAATATTTTGCTTATTTAGTAACTATTCATGAATGTTTAATTATATAAAATATATAATTGTGTATTATTTGTTTGTATTTAATCAGAGAATATGAAAAAATCAAACCGGATAATACCTATATAATATTTTATATATTGTTATAGGTTGGTACAATTGTATATAATTTTACGTGAATCTAAGGACATTTCAATTAAATGTAAATAACAAAAAATCGCCTTAAAAGACGCGAATTCAGTACTCGTAATCAATTTTATAGTTATATATTTTAACGGCTAGCGATGTCAGTAAGCGTTTGTAAACATAGCCTAATTACATTTGAATTTTTAAAATTTTGAATTCGATATAATGGACTGTAATAACGTAGTGAGTGAGAAGAAAAAAGTACTTTTGGCACAAAAAGAGAGTGTTCTTCAAGAATTAAAGTACTATGAGAAGAGAACCAAAGAACTTCAGAATAATTCGCTTTATAAATATCATGATGCGTACAGGTATTTAGACTTATTATTTATTGTTTTGTTATGGGAATGATTTGTATAACCAAGATAATATGTGATAGATCGAATTTTACATACGGTTAACTTACGTTACATACTATAGATTGTTTTTGAGCTGAGATTGTTTGCTATTTGTAATGGACGCGCGGCTAACTTTGCTCCCGCACACACTCGGGTCACCTCCTGTGGCGGCCTAAGACGTCCCTCGTTCCCCAACTGGGAAGGCTCTTGACGTCGCTGCCAGCGCGATACAGTGACACTGAACATGCATTAGGCATTACATGCACAACACTGCAAGCACACTCCTGCACACTACATGCAGGTACATAGGTCCTGTAAGTGTAAGTTTGAGTTATATGAAAAAGTAAATATGGGTAGACATTTACAATTAAAAAAAAATTGAAATGTTTTTACTGGAAATTAGAAAATTAATAATGAGAAATCATATTTAATAGCAGGTAAAATAAAAAAAAGCAATGGAAATTATTATGTATTTATTTTTAAATTTTTTCGAATTCTTGACATAAAAAACAAAATTATTTTTCATCATAAAAATTTATGTTAAATATATTTTTTGACCTAAACCACATTTCCACTTTCATTATACTTGATAATTTTTTTTCACTAAAGACATCCTCAAGCATAGCATAGCAATATTCTATTTAAGTATTAAATTTAGAGACAAAATTGAATTAAATGCTAGAATTTTCCTGGGAGTTTTCGTTGAGCATCAGAATATACATTTTATATCATTATTTCTTATACAAATCACCAGCAGCAGCTCTAGCCCTTGTAGCGTCCATGTGCCACCAATTACCTGGTGCCCTTTGTGAGTGTCGGCTTCCCGAGCGACACATCGTTTGTAGGTATTGACCTTAAAAACCCACGCACATGTGTGCTAACACCCTGCACTATAGATAAAGCTGGATCTGCACTTTACCTCTGCATAATAACATAATAACCAAACTATATTTAAAAACAAATTAAAATTAAAAAAATCTTTAATCAATTTAGGCCCTGATAAGGCGTTTATTAACGTAAAAACATTATCACCGGTACAGAAAACAATCCAATCATCCAGTAGAACTGGCAAGAATGTCGATCTGTTTTTTTTTTCTGCATGTTTATTTTTAACATTAGATCTAATAGTTATAACTAGATGCACAGAGAAAGCTGCATATATTGTGCAAAACACCAGCAAAATTGCTTAATATAGGGTAAAATACAGAGTGAGATTGAACCAAAAACTCTCTTTAAATTTTCAAGATGGTTTTTTTACATATTCTATTGTATGCTCTGACAGTTCTGACTCAGAAGATGACTTGACAACATTATTCAATACTGGGCCTTCATTGGGCCAGTTAAAGTTGGAAAAGACTATGCTCAAGACATGTTTGCAAGCCACTCAAGAACTAACCGGTGTGCAAGTTTTTAGAGTTTGCATCTAATATCATTGATGAACCACTATCAGAAAGGTATGGATCAATGTTTCTTTCGTCATTTATAAAATTGACATGTTTATTTTTTTTGAATCATCATTCAGGCAGTGTTTTACTTTAGTGTAATTAAAAAACAACTAAGCAGCCATGGGAACTGCTGATAGAAATAAAAAATTTGCTTTTTTTTTTTGCGAAAACTGAAATTAATGGTAAACGGTTAACAGGTCTGATTATTTTTATTATTTAAGTCAATGAAGTGTTTTTTTTTTTATAATGGACAGCACAGTGACTGCACTGGACCTGATGGTAAGTAGAGTACAATCCAAAACAGCGGCGACTGACACTTAACAGAATCCACTGCCAGTCACTGCTGTCATGCTGGCCTGCTTAAAGTGCTAACTGATAACAAAGACTAACCAAGACGCGGAATGGACCGCGGAAATGGTACGGCGGGCGACTGAAGTTATCAGTCTTCTTGTTGACACGGTCAGGTATGGACGTTTCTCGCGGTGCATGCATAGCGATCCCGTGTTTGCTCCAACTAGGTGGCGGGAGGTACCGGGGGGTTTAGTGGGTAGTGGTCAACGGCGCTTCTCGCCGCGAGTCCCACACTAATCCTGTGTGACAGCCTCTCGCGCTTTCGCGCGAGAGACTGTCACACATCTTCAGACGTGTTACAACCAGATCTGGAAGGGGGGGTCCCTATCAGATCTGGCTGGACAACTAGTGCGTAAATGCATTCCCCTCGAAAAAAAAAAAAAAAAAAAAGGTATGGACGTTTGCGCGAAAACATTCCTTATGTTGTAACCGCTATAAAAATCCATACATAATATAAAAGGCAACATCTATCAGTCTTTATGTGCATATTCTATTTATTTTTTGCGTTTAGATAATGACGACCGTACCTGACTATATATATATATATATAACTTAGGTTATTCGCCGTACTGTGTAAGTGGTCCGGTCCGCGCGTCTGTTAGAACTCTTATGCACGCTAATTTCGTAACCTTCGTGCTATCTCTTTTCTTTCTTTACAGAATATTAAAGAAAGATATAATTTAGGCCTCGTTTTGCTTTTCAGAAACACGCCAATGACGATAGATGGAACATGGCGTGAAGTGACAGTAGAGTGCAAGACAGAGCTGGTGCTATCCTCCATAATGTTTTACACTTTTTACTCCTGTTAGTATGACTTCTATAAGTTATATTCGTTCGCGTTGATTTTACAATTTGGTTCAGAGAAAAACATTACTACAGAATTTCATTTTTTTTTACTTCTCTTAATCATGCTCAAAAGTTTCATTTGATGCCAAAATAGTGACAAACGGTACTGAGACGTGGTCCCTCACAATGGGTCTAATAAGAAGGCTCAAAGTTACTTTGATTGGAGTTTTTCACTGCGCGATCGAATCAGGAATGAGGAGATCCGCAGAAGAACCAAAGTAAACGACATTGCCTGAAGAATCGCTAAATTTAAGTGGCAGTGGGCTGGGTGTATTGCTCGCAGAACCGATGCCCGATGGGGGCAACGGGTTCTCGAATGGCTACCATGCACTGTAAGACGTAGCGGGGGTAGGCTCCCACAAAATAGATCTATGATCTGGTAAAGGTCGCGTGAATCCGTTGGATGCGGATGGCGCAAGTCCGATCGTCGGGGAGATCTTTGGCGGAGATCTACGTCCAGCAGTGGACATCTTTCAGTTGAACGGATGGAACATGCATTAAGAATTACACGCACAACATTGCACACATGCTCCTGCAAATAACATGTTCATACGTCCTATAAGGAGAACCTTTTTAAAAAAAAATCCGAGGAATTTTATACACTCAGGTAACACTCAAGCCGAGGTCAGTGCCACTTTGGTAACCCTTGTGCTAGTTACCTTTTGCGGCTGAGTGCCTTCAGCGCTCGCCCTCAAAGTCACGTTGAATCTGTAAAGGCCTTTCCAGCGTTAGTTAATTAGTTTAAATATTAAATTATATGAATTAAATTTAAAGGATAAATATCATTGATTTTACCTAGCACATTCTTTTCAAATCTCACCCACATCTCTGTGCTTCCGCTAACATTAGTAAAGACTATGATTTGCATAGTTATTTTTATATTAAAAAAAAAATTAAAAGTAAAATATATATCTATCTATATAAGCAAAGTTTGTTTTCTTTGTCCGAGGTAAACTCGAAAACTACTGGACCGATCAGCGTGAAACCACAACCATTCGATGCGGAATTAATCGTAGATGGTTATAGGCTATATATTCTATGAGCCCTTTGTCATTCTTTCTCAATTTGTTTGTTTATTAATTTATTTGGATTCCACCGATCCTCTCTCATTTTTTTTTCGAATTACTCTTTTGTACATTTTCCACTTCAATTTACGCTTATACACATGTTTTCCGCTAATAGAAACAAAATACTCTTACTTTTATTCATTCATTTGTTTTTTTAAATCAGCTATAAATGAAACGTCATATGCATAGAACATATGAAACGCGGGCGGAGCCGCGGGCACCAGTTAGTATATTATATTTGTCTAAAAAACAACCAGATCGAGTTTCTCGCCTGCTCTCTTCTCGACTGGGTTGTTTTCCGAACCGGTGGTAGTGTTTTAGACGTTCATAAGCGCCTTTTTAGAGTCTAAATTGAAAAAGATTTTATTTATTTTTGTTTTGATTTTGAATAAAGTTATTATATTTTAATAACTGTTTTTTTTTTTATAGAACAAGAAATTCGCCCCGACATGGTACAGGAAGCTACGCGTGACTGTTTGTAAGGCCTCATATGAGGCGGAATTATCTAAGTCACTTTTGCCAACTGTGAAGAAACCCAGCGAGGCTATAGCGGTCCGTTAATAGATATTATTATAATCTCTTTTTACAAATGCTTCTGCCTTACACCACCATCATCATCATCTCCCTACCCTTTTCCCATTTTTATTTGTGGTCGGCGCAAAATGTCTTCCTCTTCCATTCCTCTCTATTTGTTGTCATCTCCGCATTCACTCCTTTCCTAAGCATATCATCTTTCACACAGTCCATCCATCTTTTCTTTGGCCTCCCCCTTCCCATGTAACCGTCCACATTCATATCCAATACCTTTCTTACAACATTCTCTTTCTCCCTGCGCATCACTTGTCCATACCAGGACAAGCGACCGCCTCTTAACATGTCTGTTATTGGCGCCACTTTCAAACTTCCTCTAATATACTCATTCCTAATCCTGTCCATTCTTGTTCCCCCCCCACATCCCCCTCAACATTCTCATCTCAGCCGCATGTAATCTTCTTTCGTCCGTCACCTTTATGGGGTAACATTCTGATCCATACAATACGACAGACAATACTGCTGCCTTACACCGAGTTTCAATATTGAATCTTAAAAGTTAAGATTGAATTCAAACGAAAATTATATCCGCTTTGACACTTTAAGAGGGGATTTGAAGTGATGAGAGGCGCAGCTGGTAGCGCGGCCGGAATCTGTGTCAATGGATGCGGCTTCAAGCCCACATATACAAATCTAAAATCAGTCAAAATTTTAATTTTTTTTTTTTTTTTTTTAATTATATCATATGTTAATTGTAATCATTCTCCTAACCTGACATTTGTCTGGTTTTTACATCTATTGGCACTTCGAGCAACTACTAAGTACCTTTGCATAAACAGTTTATTCATAATCAAAGCTGCGCATACAATTTTGCATGTCGACGGTTGACGTCATAGTATTGGTAACGCGATTCTATAAGGTGGAGAAGTTTTCACTTTAACAAAAAAAAAAAAACTAACTCTTTAAACGTAATCTCAGTTTTATTATTAGCATATATATAATGCTTAGTTCCATTATCCAGGAAGGGAAGGGGGGAATACGTTTGTTAGGAAAGAATCTCGCCCGGATATCCTCTTAAAACAATGTTCAAATCCCGTCAATTGCCTAGCAACGTTACATGTAATGTCTTTTGAATCTATTATTTTTTTTTACACGAGATAGTGTCAGTGCTTTGACAATCTCACCTGATGTTAAGTGGTTCTCAATTGCTGCCGCCGGAACACACCTATTGGTATTCGGCGACAGGTTTTCAAACTCGAGGGTGGTAGCTATTCCAGCTATGCTATTCGATGACGGTCGGTTTATATCGTTTTAGGTTTTGAAATTTTATTCTGAAGCTACTAAATCTAGGCGAAACACGTTAGCCCGGCTGGCTGATCTCTACGGGACGTCACTATTCATGGAGTCTGTGGTTAGTTTTTTTTTTAATTTTTTTTTCTATTTATTTGTGTACGTTTAAGTATCACGTAAGCATCAGTTAAGGTCGGGAGGGTTGTTTTTGTTGGCAAGGGGGATCTTTTTATTTTTATTTTTTTATTTATTTATTCAAATTAACATGCAGCAATTAAATAAGTAACGAAATAATCTAACAGACCGTCAATGACATAACTTGAATGTGTTTTTATTCACACGAATTTCAATCAAAAAAAACTTTTTTCAATTTAGCCCCTAAGAAGGCGCTTATGAACGTCTAAAACACTACCACCGGTTCGGAAAACAACCCAGTCGAGAAGAGCGCAAGCGAGAAACTCGATCTAGTTCTTTTTATCTTTACATGTCATATTTTCATATAAAAAACCATACAAATCATAGTCTTAACCAATGTTAGCGGAAGCTAATCTCACCTGATATTAAGTGACGATATGGTCCAGGATGGTAAACGCACGCAGTTTTCAAGTGACGCTACCGGAACACGCCTATTGGTATTTGGCGACAGGTTTTCAAACTTCAGGGTGGTAGCTACCCAGACACTACCACGATGCTATGGTTTCTTCACGATGTCTGCTTTCACCGAAAGCTCAGGTCGAGTTGGGGGCGGTGGGGGGCGGGGGGGTTGCCACAGGGGGCGTAGCGGTGCTTGCGAAAGCCACCCCGTGTCGCCCCCATCCCAAATGCGGCGGACGGCCCCGGGGGGTTTTAGTGGGTATTTCCGGACGCTTCACGCCCGGGCGAGTCCCACACTGGCACGGAGTTCGTTCCTCCGTGCCCCCTTACCTATTGTATTGGGGGACTTCGGTCTCACTAATGCAATTAGTAAGGGTAGCGCGTCAATGCATTCCCCTCGTCAAAAAAAAAAAGGCCGACGTGGGGATCGAACCCGCCTTATTAAATTCTATAATGACTGTGTTCTTATGGTGCAAGGAAATATTGAGTGGAGATTACCGTAACATTAATGTATTTAGGCCGAAGGCGGTTATCTATTGAAATGCGAGAACGTTCTGGAAATGTCATGGCGTTTGGAAAACAAACGGTCGCCGTTCTTACCGTTCCAGCATAAAATGACATTCGAGTTGGAGTATATGGGTAATCTATTTATTTATTATAAACAAACACACAGTCACATTAACACACACATATATATATATATATATATATATATATATATATATATATATATATATATATAAAAGTTATCGCCAAATACCAACAGATGTGTCCCGATAACATCAATTTAGATCCAGTACCTCTAGAGGTTTATTGTGTTTACCATCCTGAACCACATCGTCACTTAACATCAGGTAGATTGTGGTGACAGTGTTTTGAAATAAAAAAAAAAAGTTACCATATGCCGAATGCGTTATTTCTTTGCACCCCTAAGTCTATGATGGATGTGCTGACCAAAATAGAGAAAGGTGTGCTTAGTTGGTTTGGGCATGTAGAGAGGATGGATGAGAGAAGATTAACGAAATTAATTTATAAGGCGAGGGTGAATGGGCAAGTCGGTAAGGGTCGACCTAGGCGAATGTATCTAGACCAAATCGATCACGTGTTAAATAAAGGCCAGGTGAAAAGTACCTATAACCGACGAGCATGTATGAAAGCGCTCATGAAAGTAGAGGAAGCGAAAGAGGTGTGTAGAGCTCGTAGCAAGTGGAAGGACGTAATCTCTGCCTACCCCCACGGGAGAAAGGCTTGATGATATGTATGTAAGTCTATTCCACATTCACTTTGCAACAGTAATTAATTGGATTGTCAATCACATATGGCTCGTTTTTTTATTTATTTATTTTAGGGAAACACAGTTTATTTTACCAATTACTTAATATTATAATACAATATAGTAATACCCCGCTTAGCGCGACCTCGTTACGCGCGGTTTCACTATAACGCGAATTTCAAATTTCGCGCTCAAATGCCTCGCATTACGCGAAAGAGTGCGTATAAACATAATGTAAAGACAATAGATGTATTTTTCTGTAAAAAATAAGAGTATTTATCGCATAAAGTGTTCTTAGAATTAAAGTGATTGATTAAAATGATTTGTATTTTTTTTTTTTTGTATTAAATTTTGACTATGTTTAATCATAAACCTCGATATACGAGAATTTCAGTTAACGTGATTTTTTTCGGAACGTATCCCTCGCGTAATGCACCCCGCATTACTGTATCATACACCCAATAAAGTTTCCACTCAAAACAAAAATATAAACAAAAAAAAATGCCTCAGAATAAGATCAACATCGTTAATATTTACTTATTACAACATTAATGGTAAGAATAATTAAAAAAAAAGAATAGAAATGCAAATCGATCATACATATATATATATACACATTAAATAAACATATATCAAACTTTGCTCTAATTTTTCTTTTATAAGACGTTGTGTTTGCAATAAAGAATATGTCGGCGTTTTATTTACACATAAAATTGCTGACAAAACGTCCCATTGGAGTCCGTTCATATAAGTAATACTTGGTAAGGTTCGTCCGAAACGAACGTATCTCGACCGGATCGAGAATGTTCTGGAGAAAAGCCGCGGTCAAAACTATCCGAACCGAAAAGTAACCGGAGAGAATGTTTGAGAGTAGAGGAAGCGAAAGACGTGTGCCAGAATCGTAGCAAGTGGAAGGATGTAATCTCTGCCTACTCTTATGAGAGAGAGGCATGCCAATTAGCTTACGTGATCATTGGAAGAGGGGAGGTGGTAAAAGCTCTGCTTACTGACTAAGGAAATGCGAGGGGATCAAGGACGACTCAAATTTGCTTATGTGATATTTAAATGCTCCCTTTCGTGCATACAAAGCCCCTGCGGAAGTAGCAAATGACTTAATTTTGAGTGGAATGTATATTTTTTTCCAGTGTTAGCTAGTTAGCTAGAACAAATTTCGTGTAATTTTTATACTGGTGGCAAATCAAGCCGAGTTTCGTTCCATCTTGTTACCCTTGCGCTGGCTTATGCACTCCCTCCAAAGTCCGGTCAAACAGTCTAGGTCAACAGCGTTTAAACATTAAAAAAAAAAAGTTTGTTTTCCTCTATTTCCAGAAGAAACATACATCAATAGAATAACGCAAAAATATAAAAAGTTATCTAACCCTACTATGTCTACTGATGAGCGTACTAATTTATTATCAGAAATTATATCCATATGTTTGGAAGCGAAAGAATCACTTTCCGATAGCGTGAAATCTCAGTTAGAACGGGATAAACGAAATAATGAACAGCTTCGGGAGAACGAGGTTATGGCCCCTCCAAAGACCGTACCAAAGAGGGGGAAAGGCAAAGCATCTAGAAACGGAGGGGAAGAGCAATCGGCTAGAAATAATAATACAATTGACACTAACGAGTCTTCAGATGGATTTGTCAATGCTACTGGTAGAGCTAATCAGAATTTTGAACCAAACGATTTAAATAAGACAGCGCCTAAAAATATCCGTAGGCAAGATTCTAAACCTGAAAATAATGTCCAGAACATTCGAGAAACTAGTCACAAAGCCCCGGGGAAAAGGAGTAGACCGGCTGAGAATGTAGAATCTATCGAAGATACTGTTGATAATAATCCAAAAAGAAACAAAACTAACGAAAAGAAATTGCCAAATAAAGATACCGGACATAGAAACAAGGAAATTGCTAGTATCAAAAAAATAAATACTGCCAACAGTAAAAATACACAGTCAGAGAAAAATAAAAAGCAAGTCAATGAAGTTACCTCTAAGAACGAAGAATCGGAAGTTAAAAGTTCAGGACATGAATTAGTTGAAAAAGTTAGTAATGAGATAAACAAAGATGTGAAAGTTGGAGAGAAAATAATTGTTGCCAGCTCTAAAAATAAAACTCCCACTGATGCAATTCCAGCAAATAGAGCGACAAAAAGTGTTAATAATCCTAAAACAGTTAATACGAATAAACTGTCACATTTGAAAATAAACAAGGAGCAAATCCTAAGTAGCGGTGATATAATAAAAAGAATCGACAACCCGAAATATTTTAATAACAAAAAACCGATTAGGCCGTTGACGATACGCAATAACCGTAAATCGTTACCGAAAAACCCGGAAAAGTACAGGGAAAAATGTTAATAATAATAATAATAACAATAGGAAAACGGAAAAAGAAAATAATGGAAAGATGTCAAAATTACCACAGAAATTAACGTCACATTCATCTGGAAACGTCAAAAAGCCGAGTGAGTATAATTAAATAAATTACATTTTATGTCTATAAAATCCAATGTCTACACGTCTTTCTGTTTGTTTACCATCCTGGACCACATTGTCACTTAACACCAGGTGAGATTGTGTTCAAAGTGCTGACACTAAACAGCGTAAAAAAAATTAAGTTGACAAAAAGTTGCCACATTCAAAACTCATCACCTGATTAATGTAGCTGTTAGAGTCAAAGGGATAGAAATAGATATAGGCATAAAGAAGGAAATGGATGGGATGCATGATTTTCAATTTTACCTTATTAAGAGGACATGCGGTCAGAAAAGTAGGTGTTTTAGAAAACTATAACTATCGCGTTGCGCACCATAGAGAGCGAAAGGGACAACTGCAACGCAGCCTGATTTACCGTATGCAAAATAGATGAAAACCATCACCTCTTAGTACCCTGTTTCCTCCTACGAAACTGAACTGATTTTTAATTTTCTTTCAGTTTTAGAATAATAAATAATTTGGCTAGGCGCGAACGTGCTTTTTTTTTGCAAATTTTATCCATCAAATTTGTTTGACGAACGTCTAAAAATGACGGTAAAAATCGAGCATTTGCTTCATTTTCAAAGTCTCCTAGTTTCTACAATACCTAATTTATGGAAAAAATCAAAACGTACGATCATGGCGCCGGTGGATATATATTATTCGGTATTAAAATATTTACCGTAATGCTATTATCCAGGGAGGAAATAGGGCTCTACGTTTGTATGGAATAGAGGCCGCTAGGATATCCTCTTAAACACCCACTTCATTATAAATATACAACTTATTTCAGAAATCAAAATTCCATCTAACCTGAATTCTATCAAGAATAGGGGGAAGATGTCAAATATACCAAGTAAGTGGAAGGGCTGATATTCCATACGTAGTTCTTTATTATTTGGTGCTTTTTACTACATCATACTAACAATTTTATCTATAAATAATTTAGATCTATAGTAGTCGTAAAAATAACAAGGCATTTTGACGTTTTTTCCTTTGTAGACGATTAACTGACTTGTATGAGCTTACTAACATTAAAACGTATAGAAAATCATGTTCACGACAGTGATAATTAAATTTGGATCACACGAACAGAATAATAATTAAATCATCCACCATTACTATTTTTATAATTTCGAATCGATTTATTTAGTGACATCTCTAACGACGTCACCATGACAGAAATCAAAACAAACCATTTTAAATAACAGTAGTAATAACGACCCAAATGAACCGCTTTGTTTAGAAATTCTGTCGAAATAATTGTTTCGCACAAAACTCGTTAACTAACTCATATATTTCAACTACGCCGATTGACGTTATCTGTCAAATATCCACATTATAATTTTGAATCGAATTATTTCATTACATCTCTAAAGACGTCAACATGACAGAACAAAAATACAATTTTTAAATTTTTTTGTCTGTCTGCCTGTCTGTTTATTTCGGGTAACCCCCGGAACGGCTGGACGGAATTGGACGGGACTATTTTTGGTATATAGCTGAAGTTACTCCGGGTAACTTAGAGTACTATTAATTATCGAAAATAATCAGGGTTCCGCGCAAAAAACTTAAATCGCATAAAATGCGAAAATAATTAGGGATCCGAATAAAAAAAATCAAAAACTATATTACGCTGTGAAATTTAAAATGAAACGCGTGTGCAGCCGCGGTCACACAGCTAGTCTTATTACGTATTCTTTAATTTATACGCGCATAATAAATATATTATTCTGTTCCTTTTCAGGACTGATGAGACCTGGTAAATAGTGAGTTTTCATAAGTTTAATTTTAAGCGAAATTTTCTTTAGCGGCGTTCAGCGGAGTTCAACTCATAGATTCGTGTTACCAATACTATGACGTCACCCGTCAACATGCTACAGTATGTCAATTATAAGATGGCGTTTCAAGCGCTGGCGCTCAGAGATATATAACACAATTTATATTTACGCACCCTATCGTATGTCGTATAAACTATATGCCAATGTACATGATTATTGCTCGGAGCGCTAATAAATATACAAAACCAGACAAATGACCAGACAGTAAACGTCAATAATTTCAACGAAAAAACTCATCATCATCTCCCTACCCTTTTCCCATTTTCATTTGTGGTCGGCGCAACATGTCTTCCTCTTCCATTCCTATCTATTTGTTGTCATCTCCGCATTCACTCCTTTTCTAAACATATCATCTTCCACACAGTCCATCCATCTCTTCTTTGGTCTTCCCCTTCCCATGTAACCGTCCACATTCATATCCAATACCTTTCTTACAACATCCTTTTCCCCCCCGCGCATGACATGTCCATACCAGGACAAACGACCGCCTCTTAACTTGTCTGTTATTGACGCCGCTTTCAAACTTCCTCTAATATACTCATTCCTAATCCTGTCCACTCTTGTTCCCCCCCACATCCCCCTCAACATTCGCATCTCAGCTGCATGTAATCTTCTTTCGTCCGTCACCTTTATGGGGTAACATTATGATTCATACAAGACGACATGTCGTATTATGTTCTTGTAAATCTTCTTTAATTTAAAGGGGATTTGCGGATCACACGTAGTAGCCATAACCTGCCGCCATTCCAAAAAGTACTTTTTCCATAGTATCAAGATTTCACTTCTGACGGCGGTCCGTAGTAATCGTTATTTTTCCATTTTTGTGTATATTATTTTGCGTCATCCTATTTAAAAGAAATACTTAGTTGAAATACACGACATTACACAAATTCACCTATTTATTAGGTTGCTATAATTATAGCATCATTTCGCGTGTGCTGAACGTAAGTGGCATTTAGCACTTAGTGTGCTAAATATAGCAATTATCGCAATAATTATCATCTTTAAAAGTATTAATTAAAAGTAGTCATGAATGTCGTGAGAGATATTAATTCATAGAGTAACTAATCAGATGTGACACACTAATTATATGCAAATTTATCTTTGACAATTAAAAATTGTTCAATAGAATTAACTTATCCTTCAATATCCTTTGAGTTATTTCCCTTGAAAATCGACGCGAATGTGTTTTTTTTTGCAACTATTAACAACGTCGGAAAAGAACTATTAGTTTCCTAGGCCACCTTTATGCGACTTAAAAAAAAATACAATGTAAAATAATTATTCGTATTTGGTTTTACGCGCAAGCAGTACTTGCATCTCTTTTCCGCTTATTTACTTGTGATAAGATTGAGTGAAAGGCGCGATCCTAAGCGGCCGGTAACATTTATCAGTTGTTTTCACTCTCTGTCTCTCTAAGGAGACCAGAACTATGTGTAAAAGAGTTGCGTATATCTTATGCTACATTTTTGGACTTTCGAAGATCATGTTTGTAACATTTTTACTCATTTTTACTCGACTACGAATAGAACTAGCGTGTTATTAATGTGGAAGTGATAGGGGATTTCAATAGAACTAAATAAATAGGAATATTTAACAAATCAAATGACTGGTTTTACTCAATAAGACTATGATATCAAACAGCATTTACTTTGTTTTTTTACCTTTTCGTGTTTTTTCCGTAGTCGAGTCACAGTTTTTTAAACTTTTTGAAATGATACTTCTTATGGGTCAGTGTCAATTGGATTTTATGAAACGAAAATATGTAACGAAAAGGCGGCATCAGTTCCATCATTAACCAATAGATGTCACTAAATAATATGTCTAATAGCTGTAATGCGTTTGTTTGTTAGTACAAAATAAACAAACTAGATGTCACTAAAACGACCGTTTCTTATCTACTGTCTGTCAATTCACACTCTATTTTTTATAAAAATGTTTTAACGTAAAAAAATCAGTATTCGTCTACTAATGAAAGCTGTAGTAATAATTATTTTTCATTTATCATGGTAAAATATTTTGTAAACATTCATTTGCATGCTGATTTTGAATATAGAGTTCCATGCAAAATGGCGGCGTGACAACTACATACTAAAAATTTTAGACGCCATTAAATGTTTTTATTTTAATCTAGAAATTAAGTAGGCCGTTAGCATATGTTATTCCTGTAAACTATTAATAATTGTATAAATGTTTTTTTATCTCCATTATATGTTTAATAAAGTACATATGTAAATAATTTCTGGAGTTTTTATACATTCCTGTAAACTTTAAAAAAACGCTGGCGCTATTGAGTTCTTTTTTTTTAACCTAGCTATTGCTGTTGGCCGGAAGGGCCTTAACAGCTTCACCGAACTTTGGGGGCGAGTGCTGAAGGCACTCAGCCGCAAAAGGCGACTTACACAAGGGCTACCAAAATGGTACGAACCTCGGCTTGGCCGTCACCTGAGCTTGCAAACTCTCTCGCGACCTTTTGCAAAATGATTTTAAATACCTATTTTTGGTTTCATTGTTTAGACGTTTTAAGCAGGCAATTATTAATTTATATAAAGCATTCGTTAATTCTCTATTTTTAAGAGATTTGCCAATTCGATATGTACGTAATTCTTTAAGTTTTCGCGTTTCATATTTAAATTCAGTTAATTTTAACGGGTTTTTACGCGTTATCTTTGCTTTACCCGTACCAGACACCAGGTGTCTACAAAATCGACTGCAGTTGCGGTAGTTCCTATATCGGGCAGACTAAGCGCACTATCGCGCAAAGAGTCAAAAAACATATCGCGGCTGTAAAGAATCGCCAAACAACGAAGTCAGCGTTAGCAGAACATCTGCTCAACTCCAATACCAACCATTGGATCGAATTCCACCGGCCGAAAGTGTATATCCATTGATCGCCAATACTATCGTAGAATGGCTCGCGAAGCGATTGAAATTAAAAAACATCCAAATTTCAATCGCGAGGATGGGTATAGGCTTTCCTTAGCGTGGAATCCGGTGCTAGAATATCTAAAGGTTCGTGATTTATCGTCACAGGCATCGTCGATGGACACTGTTAGTGTTGTGTGTTGTGACTATAATAAATATAAAGACCAAACGGGGGGTAGTTCATCAAAATACCCCTCAATGCAGCAGGCGACGCCGCGCACCGTCAGTCAGCCCGTGATCACGGTTGGTGACACCCAGTCGAAACGTCGGGATAGAAAAAAGCAAAGGTAACGCGTGAAAACCCGTTAAAATTAACTGAATTTCGATATGTACGATTTTGGAGGGGTCATAAACCCTTACGACCTCTTGGGCCGCCTGCCTGACAACATGGCCTACTGGACTGTATGTACTGGCCTATTATACACAGGAGCCAGTGAAAGCCTGTGAAACATGAAAACCGTTTTCATATGAATGAAGCGCTCCCGGTTATCCAGGAAAAATAAAATTTATGCGTCGGCATGACAACGGTAGCAGGCAACTATTTGTAACGATTTTGGTTAACCATTAGTAATTATAAAACAGTATATTATCTATAACTTTTATTTTATTTGTAACAATTATAAATGTATAATGGAAGTTTTTGGCGCCGTCTTGTAATTATTTTTATTTATTTATGCAGTATTTGACTTAACCTATGTATATTTTTGTTACAGTAGGAAAATAAATTAAAACTTAAAAATACTTAAATTACTTAATATAAATTAAATGTTTCAAAAAGCGATTTTAAACGGATAATTTTTATGCGTGTCCCCCATTCTGAAACAAAAAATAAAAATTGTATTTTTAGTAACTTTATTAAACAGATGTGAATAGGAAAAGAGAAATGTAAACATCTGAAATTCTAAATTTGAATTTTAAAGCTGAAATGACAAGACATTGCCAAGTGTCAACTGTCATTTTTCAGTGACAAGCAAAGGTATTTAACGGATTATATATCATAGTTATGACGTTGCAGTCTTTTTAAAACTGAGCTCGTCACACTTTTCAGGGCCAAATTGGTCAATGTGAGATACCACTGCGGGTCGCACTTTTTTGGATTGGGTAGTTGATACCATTTTAAGTTACATATTTTATGAGCTGTCAAACGCGAATTCCCTATGGATTTTGTGTAGCAAAGGAAGTCATTTTTGACAACCTAATTCACTAAAGAAATGTAAACTCGATTTTGAGTCACCGTCCACCAAACTGCGACATCGCGGGTCGCAGTTTGACGACCACTATTTTATTTATTTATTTATTTCTTTATTGTATATTACTTAACAGTACATTTACTATAAATACAGTTTATTATTTTAACATTTAAGTAGTACCAATTACATAGTAATTATAATTAAATTTTATAATGTCTTGATATTAAAATTTTATTGTATGTATGAGTGTGTGTGTGTGTGTGTGTGTGTTAGAAATAGTGACCATATTTACTAAGTTCCTTCTCTCTCACCGTTTGTACGTACTAACGTATTGGGATTTTAGGTTTTAAGTTCTTTATAAAGATGTTCCTGTTTGACTGAAAAATATCGGCATAATAGAATTTCGTATGATACGTGTCAAAACATCTATGCAAAACTGAGTTTTTGGTATAATTGTGTTTAACTATTTGGGGTTCAAATAAGTGAAGATAATTACAATAATAAAAAAATCTATGACGAAATCGTGAACGAAAACGACTGATCTTCTATTTTGGAGGCACGGACATGATAGCGTCTACCGGATCCAGCTTGCACAAATATACAGATAGGTAACTATTATTTGCATTCCGTTTATACTCTAGTAAAATTGTAATAGTGCGAGCAGGACCGACGATATCTTGAAAATACTTTTACAGTTTTAATCTTAAGTAGGTTCCCGTCCCGTATTGTTCATTTTGGTTAAAGAAGATCATTCCAGAATACGTACCCTGTGAAGGTAAAGGTTCTTTTATTTCTATTGAGGGCGTGTAATGCGTCCACTTGTCCAGGGGTCATTGTAAAGTCCAAAGCCTGTAGATTGTCCCACAGACGTGAACCTGTCGATGTCTTTACAACTACGCCGTGTCCACAATCGAGCTGGTACCTAAAAAAAAAATCTTTATTAGTAACTTGCTTGAGATGGCGACTTTGTCCGTGTTAATTTTAAAAATTGGGTTCAGAGAGAAACTGATATTGTGAGTCAATCATGTAATTGATTCTCAAGTTTAGAGTTTATATGAGACTTGTACTGCTAACAACAAAATAATGAGAAAACAAAGATCATTAAAGATCAGGTTTTCAAAAAAAAAAAAAAAATGCAATGTATAAATATGAATTGTTTAGTAATTAGCTGACTTGGTTCTTAGTAGCACTAAATGGGATAAGTTCCCAGTTACTTTATTTATTTACTAATTTTACAGTGTTCCTTATTTATCCATTGTGATTTAATATTTATTAAATACAATGCGAGCGTTTTTGTTTCTTTTGTTATTTGTCAACTGATATTCTTTTTACTTTTTTTTTTTGTTGTTTGGTATATATTCCTGGCATTTTAGCAGTGATATCTAAAATAGTTTTTCCCCGCTGATTAGATAAGAATCCTTGGTCAATCGTATTTAAGGCTTGATATATTTTCAAATAATAATAAATAAGGTTATATGGATAATCATCATCATTTTCCTGCCTTTTCCCAACTCACTTGGGGTCGGCGCAGTATGTTTTCTTCTTCCATACGTCCCTATCTGCCGTCATCTCTTCATTCACTACTTTTTCTTTCATTTCATTTCTTACACACTCTATCCACACTTTCTTTGGCCTTCCTCTGCTTTTCCATCCTTCCACATTCATATTCATTACTGTTTTACCCACATGCGCTTCCTCTCTTCTCATAACATGTCCATACCACGACAAACGAGAACCTTTCAACTTTTCTACCACTGGCGCAACTTTCAAAACTCCCTCTAATATATTCATTTCTTATTTTATCCATTTTTGTGGACACCACACATCCATCTCAACATTCGCATCTCAGCTACATGCAATCGCTTCTCATCTATCTGCTTACTAGCCCAGCATTCTGATCCATACCAGGTCTTATGATGGACTTATATATCCTCCCATTCAATTTAAGGAGCATCCTGGAGTCACAAATCACACCAGAGACCTGTCGCCATTTTATCCAACCTGAGTTGATTCTTTGCCTTATGTCACGGTCGATTTCTCCGTCACACTGCAAGTATGACCCGAGGTAGCGGAATTCAGAACAGACCGGTATTTGTGTTCCTCCGAGTGATATAGGCTTCAGACTGAAGATACCGCCAAAGTCGCAGAACAAATATTCTGTTTTTATTCTGCTATTTAGGCCTAAATTCTCCAGTCTGTGCCGTCACTCATCCAGTCTGTTTTGCACCTCTTGGCCACTATGGATAATCACAAACCTTATTAACAATTGAGCAGGTGTCACATTAAGTCCCGAAGCCATCACTTGTACCAGGGGATCATCGATCACGGGGGGATGTCCGCTTTTGTACTCTGCTGGTGTGCCCTTAGAACCTAGTGTTCCGAAGCAACTCAGTATGATGTTCCTCTCAGCGCAGAAGCTGTGTAGTCGTTGCTGCGAGAGATACGGGTGACACTCCACCTAAAATATTTATTTATTTTATATAACTGAGTTAGTGAGGTTTGAGCTCTGGCAATCCGGCGCAAGAAGCAAAAGGACCTTTGTATAGATAGATGGAAATGCTGTTATTTCTTTTCTTTGTATTATGGAAAACTAGTAGACAATTTATAAGGTTAAGTTAAAAGAGCACTTATGCTTACAACCATTTTGTATTGAACATCAATGCGATCAGTTACCAGGCTTGTAGAGAAAAGTAGGTAATAAATTCTATTCCGACTGTCTTCGGCAGCAGTAATTGTACTGGACAAAAATACTCTTGCGGTAGTCTGCACGCCTGGTATATGCTACAACAATATCGCACCTGATTGACGACCGGTTTAACTTTCCCCTTGTCCAAAATCCTCTGGATTTGTACGGAATTGAAATTGCTGACGCCGATATTTTTCACCAGGCCTTTGGAAACTAAATCTTCCATTCCATACCAGGCCTCTAAATAATCGTGTTGTGAGTACTGGAGAACGGTGGCGATTTTCGGTATTGGATCGTCACCTTCCTGGAAAATTATTCATTATTATATATCATGATAAGTAACACGGTCTGTTTGTCTATTGTACTGTAGTTGGATTGTAACTACTGAAAGCCTCCTCTTTGTGGTATATTCACTGTACCGGTCTATGATATCTATCCATTACTAATGATTTGTCTTAAAAATTTAAAGTAAATATTGGCAAAGAAGTTTCACTCCTGACACATGTACTTTATATGTACGCTCTTTTTTATTATTCTTATATAGCTATACTTTTTGTATGTATTTTGTCATATTAACTAACAATATAGTACATAGTAGTATAGAATTAAATCTATATATAAAAAAAAACATTTTAATTATGCAATTACTTTCTCGGAAGCAGCTGTACGGATTTCGATGAAATTTTGTATTTAAATAACGCTCTATTTTGTAAATTTATCTGCGTAGGTGTTCATATATTTTTTTTTTTAATATCATAGATGTATCCTTTAGCCAAGTTTTAGTATATATTTATTTACATTAAGAAGAGTTTAGGATTAGTATGTTGATACCAATTTTTTTTTTTCTTATAAAGTTTTACCTATATTATTATTAGGTAGTAAAATGTATAATACAGTGAATTTTTTTCAAGATTCAGAAGAAAGTTATTACGAAGATTTTTTTTTATTATTATAAGAATATAAAATTAAGACAAACAGCGAAGGAACCTACCTTGAATGACATCGGATTGTGAATTAAATATAAGTCAAAATAAGTAAGACCCATTGCGTCTAACGAAGCCCTGCACGCTTTCTCCACCAAGTCACGTCTGTGGTACGTACTCCAGAGCTTCGAGGTTACGAATAAATCGTCACTAGAAAAAAAATTACAAACATAAAAAATAGAGGGTCTCAAATTATATTCTTTTATAAAATAGAGTTTTGTATGAATGATACACATAGATCCCTCTAACACAATTCCTGACGTTAAATTATGATATGACTCCAGATATTAATTTCTTCTTCTTCTTCTTAGTTAATGGCAATCTGTGTGTACACACAATTTGTGCCAATGTCATGTGGGTAAGATTTTCAATCTTGTATCAGCGTTACCAAGCTCCAACAGAACGGTGGCCTATCCTGCTCGAACTTTCCATTGAGCTTTGTCGGCACCTCAGAATGTATGCTACGCGTTGTCTTCTATAATAAACTTAACTTGAACACAATAACTAAACTATTTCACACAAAACGCCACCAAGATTACATGATATAGAGTCAAGTACACAAGTTTAATGAATTAAAGAAAACAATTGCTACATGTCAGACTGAGATCCCGCCTATTAATTTCTTGCGTCTAGTAATAACCTAACCTTTGTAAATGACGTAGGGATTCAAAGAAAAGGAAGTTTTATTAGATGACTCAAAAAAAAAAAACGAGATTGTAAACGGAGTTAAATTCATCATTCGACCTAGGAGGTTAGTAATAGCGCCTGAAATATACCAGGTCTCGCCTTGGTGGAAACTCTGAGATTCTTAAATCCACCTTAGAACGAAGGAAAATCGCAGGGTTTTAGTCGGTGACGCGGTGCTTGCGAAAGCCACCCCGTGTCGCCCCCATCCCAAATGCAACGGACGGCCCCGGGGGGTTTTAGTGGGTATTTCCGGGCGCTTCACGCCCGGATGAGACCCACACTGGCGCGGAGCTCGTCACTCCGTGCACCCTTATCTATTGTATTGGGGGACTCTGATCCCTCAAATACAATAGATAAGGGTAGTGCGTAAATGCATTTCCCCCCGTCAAAAAAAAAAAAAAGGGTTCCAGTCGGTAGAAGGTTAACATTACCCATCCTCTGCTGGTCGGCGGGTGTTGGATTTCCTTTCAATAAAGTACATCTGGTGGGCATTTAGAAAGTGCCCCATCTCTATCCTACGATGATTTTCCTCACATATAAACTCGGGGTCAGCGGACATGAGATTCTAACATTCTCAGAACAGTTTACTTCTTACCGTTTTACAGTTCCGTCTGCTATCTTCTCACGTACGGCCTCTCCTATTTCTTTCTCATTACCGTATATGAAGGCGCAGTCTATCGCTCTGTAGCCGAGCTCGATCGCTGTACTTACGACGTGCGGAGTCAATCGTTTATCTAGCTGGAATAAAAGAAAAACTTATTTTATTTGTCCTATTATTATATCATACCCGTACTCTTATGTCATTTGGTAGATAGCTGAAGTTATTCCGCGTAATTTGGGATACTTTTATTTTTCGATAAATGTTTGGGTTCCGTTTAAAAAAAATTATAACAAATACGATTCAATGGTCAGTATCATTAAAAACATATTTCAATTATTATTAAAAAAAAACTATATTACGCAGTAAAGACTAAATGAGACGTGGGCGGAGCCGCGGACACACAGCTAGCTTTAAATAAATTGCATTGTAAGAATTAAGACAACAGCCTATGGACGAGAATCTATTAACTGTCAGGATCATCATACCGGCCTACATCCAGCTAAAGCCTAACTAAAATCTAGGTTACCTTGGATTTACACTTGCTAATTCTGGAACGGGCGTTGATTTATATCATTATGATGGGGTTTTTTTACAATGTGCAAACAAGCTGGCCAAGAAAGCTGATTTAAACTCAAAAATACTTTTTTTAAATATAGGCCCTTATGAACGTCAAAATACTACCAGCGGATCGGAACAACAATTCAGTCATGGAGAAGAACTGACAAGAAACTATAGAACTAAGTCGATGTACAAATAAGGCTCTAACTTCCAGACATGACCATCGTTCACATCACTTTCCACATAATAACCTTTGCAAATTAAAGCTTGTTTAACATGGTATCTGAACTTATTGTCCGGTAAATCGGTAATATGCTTAGAGACTTGCAAAACCTAACATTATTACCTAACCTAGAAAACTGTTATTAACTGGTCGATTACAAGTTTAAGTTTATTAAAAAAAAATCGGATATACAGTAAAATATTAAGAATATATTATAAGAATAAGGCACTATATATAGATAATTTGATATTAAAATCGAGTATACTAACCAAAGCAGTTCCAACAGCCAACATCGGCATCTTTACTCCACTAGATAAGATTACGCTCGGCATCTCTTCCCGTCTTCCGTATTTCTTCTTCACACTGTTCAATTCTTCTAGCTTCTGTTGATATTCTTCTTCGGTGATTTGCATCTTAGGTCGAGCTCTCACAGTCTTTGTTCGAGAACTTATGAATACAGAATCCGATCGAGAAGTTGTTACTTTTCTCTGAAAAAATAATCTTATCTGATATACCTATTTTGATATACTTTGAATACTAGGTCAGTTCTATTCTTTGCCTGTAATTTATATTTGTATACAAGAATAAAGTTCTGAAGAGGAGTTAGAGAGATGTATAGATTACTAACGTTAATAGAACTAAAAATAAAATATAGTTCGGACAAGTAAGCCTTATTTGGGCCTTTAATTATACCGGAATAATTCCTTTCTTTACTTTGACGGGGAATTCCATCATGACTTTGACTCATAAAAAAAAATTGATACGTATTATATTTATTAAAAAAAAAAGAACCAGATCGAGTTTCTTGCCGGCTCTTCTCGGCTGGGTTGTTTTCCGAACCGGTGGTAGTGTTTTAGACGTTCACAAGCGCCTTCTTAGGGCCTGAATTGAATAAAGATGTTTTTGATTTTGACATAGTTTGGGAGAGTTTTGGTATTTGTGATTTTAACTCACCCCACGGCGTTTCTTGGCCAGAACGTGGGATTCACTTCCGCATACATCGGCAAAAAGCAATTATTTAAAGAGCATGAGAAATTCTATAGGACTCATATCGCTTTTAATGGTAAAATCATTAATTATTATTAAACAAATATCTCATATTTTTTGGACGTTACAGAATGTTGCTTTTAGAATGTTCAATAATGACAATTATGAAAGTTATACCTTGGTTTCAGTCTGTAAGTTTGAAAATTGCGTAATTTGAGGTAGAGATAGTTGCCGCTAGAATCTGGTTTGTTAAATTTATTGATGTTTGTTTTATAACACTTCCTGATAGTAAAGTGGTCAATATTCACTAATATTTAGAGTTTATGTATGTAGATACTAATATTCAGTTTTAGAAGTTTTACAAACCGACAAACTAAATGCAGTATTGTGTAGATAGGATTATGTTTATTAATGTATATCAATTGAAGATAATTTATCTAATCTACGATATTTTGTGAGAAGCTGATGGTTGAGTGGTATAGGTATTGGAAAGCTGTTGTATCTTTGCGAATCTGCCATGCTTGGAATGGAGCCGGCAGAGACGGAAAATTCAAAAATACTTTTTTCAATTTAGGCCCTGATAAGACGCTTATGAACACTAAAATACCTAGTGGAAATACACTAAAAAGGCAGTGGAAATCTTCACTTGGTTCCCGATCTAAATGGATTGGGAAGGGTATTCTCCGTATCAATACACACAACTCCGAATTCAATCTCGTTCAAAAATGGAATCAAAGGTAAGTGCTGTGTCATGAGTGTTCTTTAATTTATGGCAACCTGTGAGTTGTATACATAATTCTGCCAAAATCATATGGACTACGATATTTTTCGAATCTTATATTACTATTGAATGCATCAACGTTCTAGCAAAATGGCGGCTATTTTTCTTAAACTTTCCTTATTCTACTATTCTTTGCTTAAACTACGACTTATTATTTCCAATACACTTTTGTACAATAATCAAATGATATCAGGCAAGACGCCACCAAAATTACACATTATAGGGCCAAAGACGTATGTAACTTAATGAATTAACGATAGAAACTTCTACATGACATGACTGACATGATTTCAAGTTGTTTTATTTCACCGATAGATAGTGTTAAGTGCTGACAAATTCAATAAAAAATATAAACAGATATTTCATATACGCATTCGGTAAGAAAAACGTAAGTATCAACAGACCTACCTCAAATAATGCAATTTTTTCTGAAACTGAGATCATCCTAGGTATTTCTCTGATAGTTTCCTTTTTCCCCAAATCAAACCTTTCGACAGATTTCATTCTAAGAACCACACTGTTTACCTTTCCTTGCACGGCGTCACCTAAATCGAGTTCCGCGACCGATTTAACTTTTCTTATAACATCTTCGGCATTCTTTGATTGATGTTTTTTATGTTTTCCATCTAACCGGTGAAGATCGTTTGCGAAAACGTCAGTGTCTATTTCTGCTTGATCTATATCATTATTATGTCGAAATGTTTTATGAAACCAATCTTTATGTTTTATAGTATCGTTTTTATACCCTGAATTTCTAGAAGTATAGTTCTCACTGACAGTTAAATTTTCGCTTATAGGTCTCGTTTTTTCATATCTATTTTCATCTTCAACGGTTAATATCTGACTGATAGGTCGTATATTTTCGTATTGAATTTCCCTCTTTGTTGTCAAAATTTCACTTATAGGCCTTACCTTTGCATATTTTGTTTCTTCTTTTGTTGTAAGAACTGTGTTGATAGGTTTAATTTCCTCATACTTTAAGTCTTTTGCTGTCAGTACTTCGTTAATTGGTCTAATAATATCATATTTTAAGTCATCTTTTTCAGTCACGATTTCATTTATAGATATTATGGGTTCATGAGTAATTTCTTGCTCTGTCAAAGTACTGCTTATGAGTTTTACGTTATCAAAATTAAAAATATCCTCTTTTACAGTAAAAGTTTCATTGATAGGTTTGGGATTAGCATGTATTGATTCATTTTTAACTTTAATGTCAAAGTTAGCTCTATCGTTATCAGATTTAGTATCTACTGTAAAATCTGTAACATAGGTACTTTTATCTTTAGCTTTAGATGAATTGCTGTATTTCTCGTACATTGCAATGTTTTTCTTGACATCTTTAAATGCAGTAACTTCATTACCACTTGACGTATTTAACAATTTAGAACTTTCAACTTCAATTTCACTAACTTCATAATCTAAATTGATTTGTACCGGTTTCAGTACTTCTATATTCTTTGTTTCTTTAACGCTGACAACTGTTTTTGCAAACTCTGCTTTATTCTCATCAGTATTAAGGTTTATATTTTTCTTGAAATTAATTTTAGGTGAAACGAGGATTACAGGAGCATCAACTAATATGTTGGAAGTACTGGTCGATTCGATTGACTTACGTAAAGGGCTTAAGGGAGCTTGCGAATTCGGTGTTTTCACTTCCAAGGATTTAGTCGTTTCTAAATTAGTTTCCAAAGATTCGACGGATTTATTAATTTCGATGTCTTTGTAATGCTCATAGAGAGGTTTATATGTTAGAAATGGATCATGAGGCGAAGAAAACTTCACCTTCAAAGTCCTTAGTTTCTGCAGTTTGGACTGGTTTTAAAACTTCTTCTACTATTTTTGGCGTGTGTATGTGTACAGTTTTTCCTTGTGGTATTTCTTGGATAACTATTTTTTCTGGACGCGGCTTAGTTTTTGGCATGGGTTCATTCATGTCTTGGCGCTGAAAAATAATAACTTTTGTTTATATGACCTTATTTATTGTGTTTTTGTAATCGCTCAATTTAATTAAAAAAAATTTGACAATATGAAAACAATTGGAAGCTGACGTAAATTCTTTAACGGTTAAGCTTAGAATATAGAACTTGTTTATACATTTTACTGCACAGATTACCCATTAAAAGTAAAGTAATATTTATTTAATTAGGGTTCTAAGAAATAACTTGTCATCTTCTGAATTATTTCTAGTTTAGATTTATGCGTATGAAGTTGTTAATTTTCCTATATGTCTGAACTTTATACTATATTAGAAAAGTGAAAAAACAATTCAGTGTAAAGCTGCGATTTATTGCATAGACCAATATCGAAAATAAGAAAGATACCCTGAAACATGAAACAAGCGGGAGAACTGTTATCTGTAGTTACTATGGACCCATTGGCAAAAACTATTTACTGATAGAATATATTTTTACACTCCTTATTATGATAACTGTATATTTCAAAATGAATGTTATTTGTCAAGCTCTGTAACATAACATAGTTCATAAATTCGATTGTATTCTCATTTTTGAATATTACGCGAAATTGAAGTAAAAGGGTTAGCCTATAACTCAACAATAAAATATAAATTAGTATAATATAGAATAATTATGTTTTTACCTCAAACATAGCTATTTTTGAGAGTATAGATTTCTTCTTTGGCAACTCTTCATCTAAATCCTTTTTAGTAATATCCACTACAGTTGATTTGTTTACTCCTAAGATATTAACTAACCTTCCGACGTTTCCCTTTAGTTCTATTATTTTATTTTCAGTGTTGTCTTTTTCGATCTCAAGAGATCCGGTAATGTTGTCTTTCTTAAAATCTCTAGTATGTGCAGTCGGTAATTCTTTACTATTAACTGTCTCTAATTTTAGTATTGAAGGTTGAGAAATTTCAATATCTTTTTCTATATTTATGGTTTTGGTATCTTCTATATCTGTTCTATATTCTACGTTTTTAGATAATACAGTAGGGCTAGAAATAAAACGAGTTATAGTAACAGTCTTTGTAATTTCAGGAGGTTCATCTTTTACTTCAAAGGAGTTACGTTCTATTATATTTACATCTCTGTTATCCGCAGGGATCTTTGTATACTCTATCTCTGTCTGTTCAGATTGATAATTATTGTTTAAATTATATGACGCGTGATCAACGGTGTAGAGTTCGTGAGGCGTTGGTGAGGTATCAATATTTGATTCAATAACTTTATTTTCAATTACTGTCTGGTATAGGATTTTATTTCGATCAGTTCTTTCTTTTCCAGGATCAAAACTACTTCCTTCACTAATCGATCTTTCGATGTCTTTATTAGTATATAACGTTTGAGTATTTTTTGTAATAGAATTTTCCGATACTTGTTTATTAAAGGCAGGTATACCTACTTTTACAGAAGTTTTTTCGATACTTTCTGTTTTTAAAAAATGGGTGTCATGTTTGTGTCTTATTGACACTGAGCTATTGATAGTGTTTATTTGACTTTCTTTGATAGTATTAGTAATATCTGAATCTTTGTCTATTTTCTCATTTCTAACAATTTTCGCCAATTCTCTTGTTTTAACCCTGTTTTTACTTATATTGTCAGTAATATCAATATTATTTTCGTTATTATTTTCACTTACTTGTTTAGTTTTAATTATTCTCATTACTTCCGTTGTTTTAGTAACCTTATCATTTAGGTCATCTTCATCATTTAACTCTTTACCATTTTCATTGGTACTATCCGGATTCACTATTTTTGTATATGTTGTCTTAGTTATAATTTTATTATCAGTATTATCAATGGAATCAGTACCATCAATAACGTGTCGTTCTTCATACAGTAACTCATCATTGTCACCGAATTTCTCAGATTTAATTATTTTAGTTATCTTACTTGTTTTAGTAACACTCGCATTTGCAAAACCTATGTTTTGACCACTAAGACTGATGTCGCTGGTTTTAAAAACTTTACTTAATTTACTCGTTTTAACGGGACTTTTTCTTTCGATGTCGTCAGCCTCTTCTATGTTTTCTGAATCATTTTTACCTCTGGATTTCTCAGTTGTGACTGTCGTTGTGTATTGCCGTACAACTTGATTAATATTATTATTATCTTCTTTAGCTCTCATAGATATCTCTTTAAGCCTAGGTATGGACCTTACTTTAGATTTCTCAGTAAATCTAGTTGATGACTTTGGTGCTTCGATCTCATGGTCACTTTTACGTCTGAGTGACGGTATTTTTGATTGTCTTACTTTAGGTGTAGGGACTTTATTTTCATCGTAGGCATGTATTATCTCTTCGAATTCGCAATCGACTTTTTCGGGATCAGTTAAATCGCCCGTACCATCGCTAAATTCGACGATTTCTTCGTAGATCTTATCAAAGTCATCATCGAGTTTCGATGTAACTATCGTTTGTTTAATTTCTCGTTTCGTTACTATTGGTTTGATTGTCGGAGGAGGTATCTTGCTACCTCTTGACAGTTTCGGTATTGACGTTCTTGGAGTCGGGATGTGACTCTGGAAAAGATTTCCATAACATATTTCATTATTTTTTAATAGTCTTGCGATTGAACATTTAGTAAGTACGGAGTCCTTTACATGTATACATTCTATTTATTAATAGATTTTTGTCGAGTTATAGGCTTCCGTTTGACCTCAATCTCGATGGATTATAATTAGTTATGTAAGATATTTTAAATGTAAAAGGAAATCTAATCATTGATTTTACCCAAATGTACATGCTAAGTAATAGATATTCATTTTGAGAATTGTAGCTAAAACTCATTAGAGCCTTGATGACATTGAAATAGAGAAATGAGATTTTATGGACCGACATAACAGTAGTATCTTAGCCGTTATATATTTGGTTATGAATACTTTACTAAAATGGACTAATGGACTAATACTTTGCTAATGTATTTACGATGGATTTTCGCAAAGCAAAGTCTTCATCAATCAAAAATAAAATATTTAATTTTTTATAATTAATTTCTTGTATCAACTTATATTTTTTTCATCTAACCGAGCTCTATAGAAATAGACCTTCAAACGATTCGATATTTTCGGTATGTTAAATTAAATTGTTGACAGGAACGCCTGTTATTATCAGTCTATGTAAAATTATGATCCCATTACTTACTACTGTATGTTCGTTGTTTTCTTTAGATTTTCTTCTTTCAGCCCTCACACGTTCAGCCGCCTGCCTGAATTTTAATTTTGGAATCTTTGTTTTTGGCCTTTCCTCCACGATTTGATCGTGTTCCATTTCTGTAATTTGTTATTATAAAAAAATTATTCGGAATTTTGTTTATAACTAATTTGTTACTGTCAGTTTTTACATGAGTTTGAATTCAAAATAAATACTTAATGTTTGCTATCCTTTATGGGTTTCAAGACCTCAATATCAACTATATAGTAAGACTATGCGGTTGAAAATGATTAACATCTGATTTTGGGGGCACGTGCTTTCAGATTTATATACTGAACGATATCTATATATGCTCGACTTTCAATTTGGGGATTGTAGCCAGCTAAGTGTCATATAGTAACAACTTAATAGAGTTTTGCATGAGTGCGAAAAATATAATACGCATATATTATATATTAGAGGGAGTTTGAAAGTTACGCCAGTGGTAGACAAGTTGAAAGGTTCCCGTTTGTCGTGGTATGGAAATGTTATGAGAAGAGAGGAAGTGCATGTGGGTAAAATAGTAATTAATATGAATGTGGAAGGATGGAAAAGTAGAGGAAGGCCAAAGAGAGTGTGGATGGATTGTGTAAGAAATGATATGAAATAAAAAGGATTGAATGAAGAGATGACGGCTGATAGGGACGTATGGAAGAAGAAAACATACTGCGCCGACCACAAAGGAGTTGGGAAAAGGCAGGAGAATAATGATGATAATATGCTTAGTATAAAATAAAAGAGAGAGAGTGGAACAAGAAAGGAGTTTGTGTAATTGGGATCAAAGATTATGGGGGATGGAAAGTATGACGATGATATTGAGCGAAGGGTTTTGTTAGGGAATAGAGTCAATGGGGCCCTGCGTAACTTCATGTGCAGCCAGAAAGTGACTGAAAAGGTGCGGTTGGTTGTGCATCGAGGAGTCCTGGTCCCTAGACTTAGGTATAGTAGTGAATGCTGGGTTTGCCAGAAGAAGCAGGAAAGTAAGATTAACGCTGTGGACTGTTTGGAATGAGAAGTATAACTGGAGTGACGATAATTGACAAAGTCAGGAATATTATGATAAGGGTACGCTGTGGGTAGAGGATGTGGTGACCAAAATAGAGAAAGGTATGCTTAGGTGGTTTGGGCATGTAGAGAGGATGGATAGAGAAGATTAACGAAACGAATTTATAAGGCGAGGATGAATGGGCAAGACAGTAAGGGTCGAGCCAGGCGAACGGATCTAGACCATACCGATCACGTCTTAAATAAAAGCCAGGTGAAAAGTACCCATAACCGACGAGCATGTGTGAAAGAGCTGATGAAAGTAGAGGAAGCGAAAGAGGTGTGTTAAGATCTTAGCAAGTTGAAGGACGTAATCTCTGCCTACCCTCACGGGAGAAAGACGATGATATTTATGTAAGTATATATATAAAATAAAAATATCACTTGATATCAAGAGAGACAACGGTAAACAATTAAACATGGAGGTACTAGCTCTCGAGTGATAATAAACACAACTATTATGTAGATGCTTGGCGATATTTTTTAAAATATTTGATATGTAGGTAGTTTAGAAAAAATGTCTTTCTACCATATTATGAAATACAATTATTAATCAAAAGTTTAGGTAAATTATCTAAATTTGAATCTATGCCAATAATATAAGGCTGTATTCAACCACTAAGACATCATCATTAAGAAACTAAATGAAATCTACCAGGGCGTCATAATTCCAAATAGGTTTACCTTTCACGTTCTCGGCGCCGGTAGAAAGTGTCATCGTTGTTCGTACGATCTTCGTACCTTCGAGAACCTCACTTTGTTCCGTGTACGTCCGCTTAGTGACAGTGTAGACGCCATTTTGGTATTCTGAAATCTGTATTTTGCCTTATATTAAAAATGAGTGGAGTACCAGAATTGGGATGAGATTTTGAATTTAGTTTTTGGAATCGGTCGATAGTAGCTTTTTTCAATTTTTTTTTAAGACTTAAAACCCGCGTCCTGCAGAAGAACTGTCATTTCACCAGGCAATCATCGCAAGCAATGACTAGCAAGTAATTATGCATAGATTCGATATTCAGGAGGATATCATATTTTTACGGCCTGTTACTCTTAAAATAAAGATTTTTTTTCACTATCCACTGTATAATTAGTTACTATAAAGCTTTTTCAGTCCTCTTTACTTCCATTTGAGATAATTAATTATTGTAACTACTTGCATAGTTAGGTATTGTTTAATTTACACCGGTTAAAAACAAAATCACTGACAATGGTGTAAACACAGTATTGAAAATTCTCCTGCGGGTAATGTAATTGTTGACTTCATTTATATTTAACCTAAGAACTTATTCTATATAGATTCTGTAAGCGAGGGAAAGATTCTTTGAAAGCGATGATGGCACAGTGGACAGTGCGGCCGGATTCTACGTCAATGGCCGCGGGTTCGCGCTCACCTATCCAACTCTCAAATCAGCCTGAGCTTTCGGTGAAGGAAAACATCGTGAGGAAACCATAGCATAGTGGTAGGACATTTTCTAATAATCCCCGCCTGTGTAGCTAACACCCTGAAGTTTGAAAAACTTGTCGCCAAACACCAATAGGAGTTTTCCGGTAGCATCACTTAAGTGTCTCTAACTTGGCCTGTTTTGCGTTTTTACCATCCAGGATAACATGTTCTCTTAATATCAGGTGAGGTAGGTCAAGGCGCTGAAGCTATCTCACAGTAACGAATAAAAAACTTTAAAAAATAAACTAGGCAACCTCGAGGACAACCGACAGAAGTAATCATCCGAAACTTTGGAAAACTGTTTTTTTTTAATGTATACATGTTACAATTTGTTCATTGAAATTTTTAACATAACCCTAATGTTTAACATTTGTCTGGATTTTACACCTATTAATCCTCCGAGTAATAATCATGTAACATTTCTATTTATATGGTTTATTCTTAAACAAAACGTACGCAAGTATATATTTTGTTATTTATCTTTGAGCGCTAACACTTAACAATACTTGATACTGTAGCATGTTGACGGCAGACGACATAGCATTGGTAATGCGAATCTATAAGTTTCTCCGCTAGCGAGAGTCGCTCAACACCGCTAAAGAAGTTCTTGCTTCAATAATGATAAGAGAAAGATCCAAATGAAAAATTGGCTCTGAAGTGACGTTACCGGGACACGCCTATAGGTCACACTCTCCGGGTCTCCCTCTGGTGGTGGTCCAAGACGTGCCTCGTTCCCCAACTGGGGAGGCTCTTGACGCCGCTACCAGCGCGATACAGTGACTCTGCATACACACTCCTGCACATAACACGCAGGTATATAGGTCCTGTAAGGAACCTCTTTTTTATTATTAATAAATAAAAAAAATAAGGTTTAGCTATTACTAAATTCCGTGGGAATTTTGAAACACAGGTAGCGGCTAAGCTGATCTTCGAACCCTTGTTCTAATTACCTTTTGGGACAAAGATACAGTGAAGCTGTTAAGGTCCTTCCGGTCAACAGAACTAGCTAGTTTAGAGAAAAAAACGCCTTTAGGTGTTTGGTAACAAATTAGCAACAATTTGAGAGTTATAGCTAACTGGAGGGGTATTACAAACTCTTTACCACCAATCATGCTATCGTTTAGTTGCGATTCTGAAGGAATAATTTCTTAGACGGTATTTCAAGGTTTGAAGCTCCTTACGGCATCATTGCTTGAAATTGGAATATGGATTATCTATGTATGTAAAATTGTTTGAGCTGAATGACTTATCAATGCAAAGCCTAAACCGCTGGGCATATAAACTTGAAATTTGGGCAATAGGTAACTCCTTCTGATGTAAGCATCCACTAAGAAAGGATTTTTGGAAATGTAACTCCTAAGGGCTAAAATAAGGGATACACATTTCTATGAAAGTCTCTCATTTTCAAACAAAGAGTCACGTGTATCGACGTTTTTCAAAAATTTACCTCCAAGAGAGTTAATTATAAGTTTTTAATTTTATACGTGAAGTTTGTCATTTTTGAAGTTATAAATATAAGCATGAAATTTCGTATAGTTTTAATCATATACGCTGTAAATAGAATAAATTTCATACGACCGAAGCCGCGGGCACCGCTAGTCTTTTATACATTTAATACTTTTCAGTATTTTATTGAGAGTCTAGAGGAAAGTTAAATTCGGTTATTGTGCTTAAGGACCATCCATAAATTAGGTCACATGTAAATGAAAGGGGAAAGGATTGAACAAAGTGTGACAGTTTGTGACAAACAACGGGTGGGAGCAGTCCCAAATTACGTGACGTCACGTTTCAAAACCATTAAGTATTTAATAAAGTCAATCATTTTTTGTTTTACATTTTTTTTCTAATGCCTGCACTGATGATAATTTTATTTAAAAAGGTATTTTAAATGGAAACAAAACCATTTCGGAAAGTGCTGTCGGAAGTGAGCTGTTTTAATTTCTACACGTAAAATTGTAAAATATGTTACGTTACAATAGGGAGGCGGAGTGTTACAGATGAGACCGAGTGTGGCAAGCATGAGGAGAATACAAAAATTAATGAAATTCTTCTGAGACCTTATTGTGAAATATAGAGTAATATGGCCGATTGGAGTTATAAAAACCGGTAAAATAAATATAGTTTATTGCGCAAATAAAAATGTTTTAACATTCATTTTAATATTTATATTCAAATGTTTGCACGCTAGTGACGACAGTTTTGCCGGGTTTCGTCTCTTTTTTGAATAAATGTTGGTATTTCACAGCGATGTCCTCTGTCACTGAAACTTTTTGTAGTTTCAAATCCCCTTTCGTGAAAGTGGCCTCTTTTTTCGTGACCGTTATGACAGGCTGTAGTGTGAAATCCTCTTTGGTTGCGATCTCGTTACTTACAGAGGCGCCATCTGCGATTTCCTCTGTCGATGCAGTGTGCGAAGTTGTCGGGTCAACCTCTCTTATGTTCTGCGATTCTGGTACTTCCGCTTCGACGTCAGTCGGGTTTTGGTAGTCGTATTGTATTTTATATGTCGTTGTTGATTCTGACATTGTCGTTGTGTCTCTGAGAAGCAATCAAAATCAAAAATTCATTATTCAATTTACGCCATGAGAAGGTGCTTATGAACATCCAAAAAACTACATCCAAAACCACCGGTTCGGAAAACAACCATGTCGAGAACAGCCGTTAAGGTAACCTCGATTATTTTTTTTAATGTTTTTTAAAAAATCAAAATCAAAAATCAAAATCAAAATTTATTTATTCAATTTAGGCCCTAAAAAGGCGCTTATGAACGTCTAAAACACTACCACCGGTTCGGAAAACAACCCAGTCGAGAAGAGCGCAGGTGAGAAACTCGATTTGGTTCTTTTTTTTCCATAAATATAATGTATATCATTTTTTTTGTCATATAAAAAACTATACAAATCGTAGTTTTAATAATGTAAGCGGGTGCGCACAGAGATGTGGGTTAATTCCAGACATCACTATCGTTCACGTAATGATCCACCCTGTAATAACCTTTTGAGATTAAAACTTGCTTGACATAATACTTGAACTTATTGTCAGGTAAATCGGTAATGTTACTTGGGATCTTATTGTAAAACCGAATACTATTACCTATAAAGCTTTTATTACACTTACTTAACCTAAAGCGTGGACGGCCAACTTGTCTTTACTTCTAGTATTAAAATTATGACGATCATTCACTAGATCTAGCTTGTCTAAATTTTTACGAATATGCATTAAGTTATCGAAGATGTATTGGGAGGGCAAAGTTAAGATATCATATTCTTGAAACTTGTTCTTTAGAGATTCGCGAGGCGATAGTATAGTATAGTATTAATTACATAATTTATAATAATAAACGGTTTTAGCGGAAGCACAGAGAGGGGTGTAATATCCAGACATGAATATCGTTAACGTAATAATGATCCTTCTTAAAATAACCTTTAGAGATTAAAATCTGCATGACATAGTGCTTAAACTTATTGTCAGGTAAATCGGTAATGTGCTTAGGGACCATATTGTAAGAACCTAACACCATTAACTACAAAGCTTTTATTGGATTTACTAAAGCCTAAAGCAAGGACGGCTGATTTGTTATTACTTCTGGTAGTAAAATTTGCCAGCCGTTTGCTTAATCAATCTTGTTAAAATTTTTGCGGACGTAGATTATCAAAGATGTATTGGTAGGGGATAGTTATGATACTATATTTTTGAACACTTTGAGTTATGGCGTTTACGCCAGTTTTGAAGTTATACTTCTTTAGGCGCGTTATGAAAAAATGATGAGAGTGAAATTTTAAGATGCGCGCGCATCTGTGACACAAAATTAACAGTATGAAGTTGTCTGCTTAACAGCTCATTAAGTCTCGAAAAAAAAGCTACCAACAAAATTGAAATTGAACCTCGATATTAGTCGCGCATGTTGGTACGCTCGTCACCTCTGATCACTGTTTTCTTTTCTTTTTTTTAATTTTTTTTTTTGTTTTCCTATTGTCTTATTTTTATGGGTAATCAACATATTAAATAATGCAAAGAACACAGCAAAGACCACGTAAAGTTAAATTCACAAGACATGTCAATTTTGTCGATTATTGCTGATGGTAATAACAGATCTAAATTCTTTACGCAATTAGCGATTCTACAAGGTCCTTTTATAAATGATCGTGTTTTGAAATTCTTGTTTTTAAATAATTATCTTGTATAATTGGCCATCTATTATTTAATTATGTGGGCGATATAATTTGCATAATTATGCAAAAGTGATAGATTGTTTATTTTGCGACGTCACGAAAACTGTCTGGAAAGTTCTGGCAAGATACGGGTTTCTTCGATGGGTAGCCAAATATCTTTTTCAAATGGTACTGGCCTGATTGTGTATGTAATTCACAGATTGTTTTGTGGCAAAAGCTTTTTTTTATTCTAAGCATTTCTGTTAAAATGTGAACTAATAATGCAATGTTTTCCATTAACAGTTCTCATAATTTTGTGTATTAGTTATCTTTGTCATTGTTAAGTGTAAAGATATCGTCAGTCTTTTTCACTTTTAAAAGCCAATAAAATCTGATCTAGTTCGAATTACAGGTAATCCTTTGATCCTAAGATCAGGTCACGTTGGATTGCCCAAGACAACGCGTGATAAGGGCAAAAGAGTTTTCTCTGCCAATCCAATCAGGCATAAGTTTTACTAGGATCTCATGTCAAGTAAATCAAGGACTTCAAGTATTTATTATATAGGAGTGTTCGTAATAAATGAATAGATAATTAATTTAAAAAACACTTACGTTTTATCACGCCCCGGTACAAGAAACTTCAACAGTCGACTGTGTTCCATTTGTGATTATTAATTATATTTATCATATTTTGGTATGTAATAATAGATAAAATAAATACGGAATTACGTGTCACCTTTATGACGCTGATAATATAAGTACTAAGGTATAATTAACACTAGCATACATATGGAATTAAATTTTCAAATTTATGAGACGATTAAGGAAAAAATCGCAAAGAAACCTAAGCCCTTTATAATCTATATGTTTTTATTTTTACTAAAATTAATAGATTATAATTAAATACAGAATAGATTTGTCATCGTAATGCAGCAATCTTTGTTACATTATTTTTATGCCCACGTTATTGCAGCGTGATGAAATAACATAGCAATATTGAAGCCCAATAGAATTATAATATCTAACTAATCACGTCCCAAGGCTAAATGCAGTTTGATTTTTGCATGTACATAATATGGTATCTAATCTATAACATCATACCTATTGATTTTGTGGGGTCGTCAATTGAAAAAAATCAATATCAACACTCATTCATAGAACTGGCAATAAAATTTCATGAAATAAATAATCTGTGCTCATTTTACGGTCAGCCTGTTATTAGTAAATTGGGAAGCGAATTTCCAATAAGGTTTTTTATTATGGATACAGGAGATGAGTGATCATATCAGAATTATAATTGTATTCAAAATTAGGTCTCAATTGGAACGTCTAAGGAGTTTTTTTGACAACCGCGGAACAGATAAATTCTTTTGCCTCGGCTAAATTCTTTCAATTTAATGATCGAGGTTTTATTAACGACGGTCGAATATAAGAATGGATATAATCAGGACTTTATTTTAAATTTAATAGTGTTTTTTTTTATAAATAAGAAAAATATTATGCACTTGACATATCCATTGTAATATTGTCAGAATTGTGTATACTTTGACATACCATTGTCATTATTTACGATAAAAAAAGAAGACTGTCTATTCGGCCATATATGATTAAATGTCTCTGACATTTATGAACGAACTATGTCGTAATGAATTCTTTCCTTAAGCGATAACAGCGAACTTTGAACGTTTTGAATGAGTGAGTTACTATACTAACAATTTTTCCTATAGTATTATGAACTTTACTTGCTAATAACAACACTAACCCTGCTCATCCCTCATTAGATATATGTAGTTTATTTTAAATGTAGTACCAGGCGTTTATAAATAGAAAGGAACCGTTCACAACACTCACACAAGCACACCGAATGAGTACGTTTTCGACGGCAAGGTAGACACGACCGGAATATCACGGATGTCAAAAGAGAACTAATTCTTAACGCTAGTGACAGAATAGTCTCTATTAACGTTATCGCGTTGTGATAAAGTTTCGATAATTATGGATTAAAATTACTGATAATCAAGGTTCCGTGATAAGGGTTTTTGTGCATATTGATACATATATATATATATATATATATATATATATATATATATATATATATATATATATATATATATATATATATATATATATATATATATATATATATATATATATATATATATATATATATATATATATATATATATATATATGTGCTAAAAGGCATAATATATATCAACAGTATAAATTCTTTGTAATTGTTCGTCGCATTATATATCTTAATGCTATTATCCTTATGATTTTTTATTTGCATTACATAATATAACAAAATCTGTCGTTTTGGTTTCACTGATTGTTTTTTTTTTTTACTAACGTGGTAAATGTCTTTGCAGTGGGCGTAATTATACCATCTGAGTCCCGTGGCAAATTCGTTGGATGGGGCCCGAAAAAAAAAAATTGTCACGTTCTTTTTTTTCTTTTTTTTATACGGTACTAGCCGTGTCAGCGATTTCGTTCGCGTTTCATATATAAAAAAATAATTAAATGAACATTATCCACTGGCCCAAATTGTGAATCTAAACTATTCTCGAATCCTCAGGAGATTGATACAAAAAAATTCATTAAAATCCGTTCAGCCTTTTAGGAGGAGTTTGATCACACATACACGAACAGAAGATTTATATATATATTTATATAAAGAATAATCTCAGTGCTTTGGCAACAAACTCACGTAATGTTAAGTGACGAAGTGGTCCAGGATGGTAAACACACTAAGCATAGATACTGGTCTCAGGCGATGCTGCCGGAACACACCTATTGGTATTTGGCGACAGGTTTTCGAACTTGAGAGTGGTTGCTACCCAGGCGGACATTATTAGAAAATGCCCTACCACCATGCTACGATTTCCTCATGATGTTTTCCTTTACCGAAAGTTCAGTCTGATTTTAGAGTTGGATAGGTAGGTTTGAGCCTGCGTCCGTTGACGCGGAATACGGTCGCACTATCCACTGCGTCATCATGATCACGTTGCAATTTTAATAAACCACTAAAGTAATCATTTAAATATTTAGTCGTGTCTTACTTTAATTGTATTTATATTTTTACTAAATTTTGTTTTTTTTTTTAATTCTTTTTCTTAACCTAGCTTACGCTGTTGACCGAAAAGGCCTTTGCAGCTTCACCGATCATTGGGGGCTGAAGGCACTCAGCCGCAAAATGTAACTAGCACAAGGGTTACCAAAGTGGTACGTACCTCGGCTTGGCCGTTACCTGCGTATGAAAATTCCTGCGGAATTTTGATCCTAGCTAATCCTTACATTTATTTATTTATTAATAAAAAAAAAGATCCCTTACAGGACCTATGTACCTGCGTGTTGTGTGCAGGAGTGCGTTGCACAACACTGCGTTATGCGTTATGAGCAGCTAGCAGCGTCAAGGGCCCCCCCCAGTTGAGGGACGGAACACGTCTTGGGCCGCCACCGGAAGGGGACCCGGAGTGTGTGCGGGAGCAAAGTTAGCCGCTTGTCCTCGGCGGCGAGAACTGTAGTTTTGCGGGTGTGGGCACTAGCACGCTAGTAAACGCGTTATATTAAAAATGTTAGGATACTTCTGAGCTCGCGGCTTCGCGGGCCCCATCGGACCGGGGCCCGTGGTTATTTGTCAGCTCTGCCACCCTATAGTTTCGCCAACGCGTGTTTGTGTATCCAAATGTGTTAGTAATTATTTTAGTGAATCTGTAATTAATTGTAATTCTTTCTAGTTAACAAATATTAATTAAATGCGTTGTTAAGTAATGGATTTAATTAAGGGATTACATTAAACTTGGGCGATAAAAATGTATAAATAATTAACTAGTTTATAATTGACTCGCAGTATGAGGTACCTAAAATGACTTAATAGGTTTGAAATTAGTGAACTCTAGAAATGCTCGCAAAGAAAGACAACAAACAATACTAAAACACCGAGCATTAGATACAACATTTATTAGACCTTTTGTCATTTATTCTTCACCGAGTAATATAGTGTTTTAAATGAATAATCATTGGAAAATAATGTTTTGATGTTACTGTCCATTGAATCTTATTTCGTTCGAAAATTTCATTAATTTACATATTTTTTTATACGGAACGGATTTTTACTAAAACGCTAAAAATTTACAACTCGTAAATTTTCGGTTAAGGAAGATATAATGACAAATCCATAGTACGTGGAGGTAACGTTTATCTAATGCTAGTCTCGCTAATAATAATTGTCAAGGTTAAAAATTCGTCCCCAAGTACCCATAGGTATGTCCCGGCAGCATCTCTTTGTAGCCAGTAACTCTAGATTCAGTTTGTCGGCCATCTTGGACCATATCGTCCCTTCAATCACATGACATAGTGGTCAAAGCGCTGAGCCTATATATACTATATATACCTTAACTTGAAGTGTCTGTTTGTAAAATCAAAATAACAAATTTTTAATAAATACGTATGAATGTATATACGACAGCTATAACAAAAACACAATTTTCAAAACTCTTATCTGCCTGTCAGTTTGCTCCGATTACTTTTCGGAACGGCTGTTAGCAATCTTCTCGCGTCCCCTTGCAGCTCAAGCAGTTTAGCAGCGGTGTGCCGTGTGTTTCCCTAACTTTATTTTTTTATTTCGTTTTTTTTTGGTTCTTTATTTAAGAAAAATCATTACAGATGTAACTTACACATAAATTACAAATTTTATTAAATTTAAAAAAATTAATTACAAATAAAAAATAGAATAAATAAACAAAGCTAGAAAAACTACACAGACTATACTTACTAACTAAACTACGAACTAATAGGGGACACGGGGAAACCGCATCAGGGCTATTCCCTTCGACGGTGGTCTCTCCTTTGTCCGCGCCTATGGACAAGTCTACTGGGTGAGGCTACAGGTGCGTCCCTCGTGGAGTAATCTTCTGAGTTCTGGGAGCTAATCCTGCTATCGATCGGACTCTGAGGGGTCAGGGAGATGCACCCGATCTATTCGGGTCATAGACACGGTCCTCCTTCAACTACCTACTCAGCTAGGCGAGGACCGGCGTATGAGATCGCGCGCCTGAGGCCTATGAATTTATGACAAGCGATCACCTCTTCCTCTCCGTCTGTCGGGAGGTCTAGCGTGCAACGGCGCGATGTTCTGGAGGTGAACGTGCGCCGACGTGTCCGCTCTGCGGTTCGGAACGGCAGCGCCGGTTTTGACGGGGCCTTTTCTGGTACATAGCTGAAGGTACTCCGCGTAACTTGGGCTACTTTTATTTGTGGAAAATAATTAGGGTTTCGCGTAAAAAAATTTAAGACTCATGAAACTGTAGATAAAATCCGATTCAATTGTCCAGCTTTACCAGAAATTGCTAAGAATTTGTGAGAATTAATTTTACTTTATCTTAGTAGTTAGTACCAAAAAATTAGGGTTCCGTGTAAGAAAATTAAAACTCATGAAGTTGAGAACAAAATATGATTCAGTCGACCACCAACTTCAAGATATTATTTAAAAAAACTATGTTACGCAGCGTCGAATATACGAAACGCGGTTGGAGCCACGGGTACACAATAATCAAGCTGTACCACATACAATATCATCAAGATAAGGTATAGGATGGTGAACACGCTAAACTTAGGAGGGTTCAATTGATGATATCAGAGCAGACCTGGTGTTCAGCGAAAGATTCTGAAATCTTAAGGGTGGTAGCTAACCAAATGGGTATTATTAAAACATGCCCTACTAATGCTATGGTTTTCTCACGATGATTTCCTTTACCTCCTCATTATATAGCTAGACAGTTGGCTCCTGTGTCCATTGACGCAAGATTCGAGCACACTACCAACTCTGCCATCATTGACTATATGTAAGGAACCTTTTTTTTGTATGTTAAATAAATAAATATTATAAATATGAAAACAGTGATCAGAGGTGACGAGCGTACCAACATGCGCGACTAATATCGAGGTTCAATTTTCTATTTTGTTGGTAGCCTTTTTTTCGAGACTTAATCAGCGGTTAAGCAGACAACTTCATACTGTTAATTTTGTGTCACAGATGCGCGCGCATCTTAAAATTTCACTCTCATCATTTTTTCATAACGCGCCTAAAGGAGTATAACTTCAAAAATGTAGGGTTTAGCTAGGACCAAATTCGCGGGAGAGTTTTCACACTCAGGTAACGGCCAAGCCGAGGTTCGTACCATTTTGGTAACCCTTCTGCTAGTTACCTTTTTGCGGCTGAGTGCCTTCAGCACTCGCCCACAAAGTCACGGTGAAGCTGTATAGGCCCTTCCGGTCAACAGTGCTAGTAAGATTAGAAAAAAAAAAAACATAATTGCCTATTATATGTCATTTCAAGATGCCGCAAAATAATTTTTCATCCTGCGTGTCTTGTTGTTTGAATGCCCTAAATGTTCACCACACAGCTCGGCGAAGCTGTCAAGGCGATTCAGGTCAATAGCATTAGTCAGTCCGAAAAACATTTTTCACATCGTAAACGGAATGTCTTTGTTAGTTTCGTTTGAATGTGAATTTTAGACTTGATTTGAATCTATTCCCAGTGACGTGATTTTCAATACATTTTTTTACATGGTATACGCTCAGTGCTTTTACCGCAATCTCACCTGATGTTAAGTGACGATGTGGTCCAGGATGGTAAACACGCTAAGCCTAGGTACTGGTTCTCAAGTGATGTTGCCGGAACACACCTATTGGTATTTGGCGACAGGTTTTCGAATTTAAGGGTGGTAGCTACCCAGGCGGGCGTTATTAGAAAATGCCCCCTTTTTTTTTTTTTTTTTTTTTTACGGGGGGAAATGCATTTACGCACTACCCTTATCTATTGTATTTAGGGGATCGAAGTCCCCCAATACAATAGATAAGGGGGCACGGAGTGACGAGCTCCGTGCCAGTGTGGGACTCACCCGGGCGAGAGTCGCCCGGAAATACCCACTAAAACCCCCCGGGGCCGTCCGCTGCATTTGGGATGGGGGCGACACGGGGTGGCTTTCGCAAGCACAGCGTCGCCCCCTGCAGCGAACCCACCGGGCCTCGTCGTGCAATGGCCGGGCGGGGATGGGGGAGTGTAGCACTTCTCAACCCCACCTCTTCGCCCGCCTCCCGCAGGAGGCATGACCTAGATAGGTCTGCAGTCCGGGGGGCAGGATATACTTCCTGCCCCCCATATTAGAAAATGCCCTACCACCATGCTATGGTTTCCTCACGATTTTTTCCTTCATCGAAAGCTCAGGCTGATTTTAGAGTTAAATAGGTGAGTTTTAACCCGCGTCCATTGACGCGAAATCCGACCGCACTACCAATTAAGGCATCATCGCTTCTTACCTAGTTAGGCATGACGAATTTGAATCGCTATTTATCTCATCTGGGTGATAGAAATTTTTTTCTAAAATAAAAACGACGTTTTCAGTTCATATACCCACATTTTATTAAAATATTTTATAACGTTTTATTAAATTATTATAACACACATAAATATCATCCAATAACTGTATATTCCATTACATATATGAAACGATATGTTTTATATATATGAGATCGTAATTAAACAATAGATTTTTATTATAGCGAAATAATTATCGTCGAATAAACAGTTGTAAAACAAATAATAAAAAATTAAATACACAGTTCAAAAATATTAAATAAATAAATGAATCTTTCGTTTATTTTAAAATGTTTTAAGAGCGATTATTAATGCACTGAGGTTTATAAGATCGATTTTGATTTTTTTGCATAAATTAATTATTCCATTTTTTTACCTTTGTACACTGTTTTATAATAATTTATTTATCATTTATTAAATCAATAAATTCATACACTAAGATAATAATAATTGTAAATAATATGGTTGATTTTTATTTTGCTAACTTCGCTTCAAATGCATTCAACTGTAAATTTTATTATTTATGATGGATTTTCGCAAAGTATCGCCTTCATCAAATCGAAATTATTAACATGACCTAACATTTGTCTGGTTTATTCACAATCAAAACATGCGATAGGCTACGTAAGTAGGCATTTATATTTAACATTATAGCATGTTGACGGCAGGCTAACGTCATAGCAATTGGTAACGCGAATCTATAGTTTTTTCCCTACCGAGAACAACTCAAAGGCGTGAAATAAATTTTCACTTCAACAAAAAAAAAAAATTAAAGAGGAAAAACGAAAGATTAAGCGTCAGTTTTACAAATGGAAGTAACTGCTTAAACATTATCACAATTACAGTAATACCCCGCTTAGCGCGACCCCGTTACGCGCGGTTTCACTATAACGCGATTCTGAAATTTCGCGCTCAAATGCCTCGCATTACGCGAAAGAGTGCGTATAAACATAATGTAAAGACAATAGATGTATTTTTCCGTAAAAAATAAGAGTATGTATTGCATAAAGTGTTCTTAGAATTAAAGTGATTGATTAAAATGATTTGTATTTTTTTGTATTAAATTTTGACGTATGTTTAATCATAAACCTCGATATACGCGAATTTCAGTTAACGCGATTTTTTTCGGAACGTATCCCTCGCGTAAAGCGGGGGGTATTACTGTACATATAAGCTAAATAAAGGACTAGGGTGACAATAAATAATTACTTTATTAATCCGCTTCGTTAATTTTGAAATCGATGCGCCAGGTTATGGATAACTAAATGTACGTCGCTAATTATATTCAATTTTGATTCATTGTTCTTTAATATCACCCTAGTCCTTTATTTAGCGTATATGTAATTGTTACAAAGTCAGGAATAGTATGATAAGGGAACGCTGTGGTGTGGTAGAAGATGTGGTGACCAAAATATGGAAAGGTATGCTTAGTTGGTTTGGGCATGTAGAGAGGAGGATGGATGAGAGAAGATTAACGAAATTAATTTATAAGGCGACGGTGAATGGGCAAGTCGGTAAGGGTCGACCTAGGCGAATGTATCTAGACCAAATCAATCATGTGTTAAATAAAGGCCAGGTGAAAAGTACTCATAACCGACGAGCATGTATGAAAGCACTCATGAAAGTAGAGGAAGCGAAAGAGGTGTGTCAAGATCGTAGCAAGTGGAAGGACGTAATCGCCTACCCCCGCGGGAGAAAGGCGTGATGATATGTATGTATGTATGTATATAATTGTGATAAGGTTTAGGCAGTTATTTCCATTTGTAAATGAGTATATTAGTTGACTCTAGCTGGCACAGACTCCATAATTAGCGAACCAGAATAATAAAGTAATTATTTATTTACTTTTTAGTGAATTTTATACTTTGTTTTTTTGAAGTCGGTTTTATTTTTAATTAAAAAGTTTTTTTTTCTTAGTATGTACTTTTACGTATAGCTATGAAGCCTACTTCATTAGATTTGGAAACGAATATATGAAACACGTGTAAGTGTCTATAATATACGAGGGTTTTCTCAATTTCCCAGAGTTCCACTGATCAGATCCCGATCTGGTGGAAATGAGACCATCTTGGAAGAGTACACCTTCGATTAAAAAAAATCTGCAAATCGGTCCTCAAATGACGGACAAAATAATAGACATACAAAAAAATACATACAGACGAATTGATAACCTCCTCCTTTTTGAAGTCGGTCAAAAACAGAAAAAATTACGATTGTTTTGTTTTTTTTTTAATACGAAATAGGCTCAGTGCTTTGACCGCAATCTCACCTGATGTTAATTGATGATGTTGTCCAGAATGGTAAGCAAACTACGTTTAGAGGTATTGGGTCTCAAGTGATGCTGCCGGAACACACCTATTGGTGTTTGGCGACAGATTTTAAAACCTAAGGGTGTTTGCTACCTAGGCGGGCATCATTAGAATATGCTCTAACACCAATGTTATGGTTTCCTCGCGATGTTTTCCTTTCCCGAAAGCACAAGCCGATTTAGAATCGGATAGATGGGGATCGAACCCGCGTGGATTGATCGCTTCAAAAGTATTAAGTTACTGTTTTAATAAAAACTATCTAGTTACCATTGATACTGAGCTATTATCGGGTAAAGTATATTCAAATACTCGGGAGATTTAAACATTAACTTAATAGACATATATAATTTTGTATATAACATAAATTCAATAGTATAATAACCGTGATGAGTATAAAGTATGTGTTTTTATTTTGCTTTTCGTAAAACAAACAAGATTAAAAGCGTACATAAAAAATAACGCATTAAAAATAAATAAATTATTTCAAATCTATCTTTAAATATAAGACTTATTTATATAATTTATTGTTATGATTATATCCGCGTAGTATTACACGTTTTAAATGTAATTATTTTCAAAAAAAATTCACAATCGAATCTGTAATTAGCTCTGTCAAAAATTATTTCATTTAAAATGTGTAACGTCTATTTTTATACTAAAAAGCACGTAATCTAAAATCTAACATCATATATTTTATATATGCGTAAGTAAGATACAATGAATTTAATATTATCCATTGTGAAATGATTATGCATTCTTTACAAAGATTTTTTTCCTATTTATTATTACTACCATACACTTGCGAGCTTTTAGCCCTTTCAATATACATCTATATCTAAACGTGTAGCTGATTTAAATTTTAAAATATTTTGATAAATACATTGCATTAATATCTAAGAATGAATTTACGCAAACATTTAATGAAACCAACACAATAAGGCGGTAAAATTATGAAATTTGACAAGACGTACACAAACGTGATTAAAAAAAAAAATGAATGACTTCTCACATGGTAGAAGTGAAACCTCTTTTTAGTGACATCTTTTGGTTAATGATGGAACTGTTGTCTCTATTTAGTTACACATTTTCGTTTCATAAAATCCAATTCAAGCCGTCTCATAAGAAGTTTCACTTTAAAAAAAACACATGACAAAGGAAATCTGCAATAAATCCTATCACTTAACTACAAAATTTATGACGTTAATATTATTTAAATGTATTTATTATGTGATAAATGTATATTTGATTAAATATAATAACTACTCAACTACTTATCGCATGCAGAAAACGTCTAATATTGGAAGATTACGTGATTAATGCGTTTTGCAAATCGTAATGCTTTACGGTATTTGGTTTTATTTATACGATAACGGGATATTTCGGATGCTTATCCGAATTTATATTAAATGTCGTTTATACACTTTGAGAATATTTTACGAAGTTGTATGATTTTAAGTTACAAATATTATGAGTTAACTTAATGCAAAATAAAATTTTAATTATAAATATTATAGTATTATGTATATTTTATAAGAACATTTGATTAATATAATAAGACATGTTTTAACAATTATTTTTACAAATTATATGAGCAGCCATACACATATAATTTGTAATTGACGCCATTTTCTTAAGTTCGCTATTGACAAATAGAAAAGGGTCTAAAACGCATAACATTGACTTTTCGGTGACATTTCGATTTATAAGATTAAATGTTGTCCATTAGCTTGCAGTATTTGACTTATAGTTTAATTATTGTGCTAAAGTGAACGTTTGATCTGTGTTTTCTGTTATGGGTTGCCAGAATGTTAATATATGTTTACTCGAAACAGAAAACAATTATGGGTATGAACAAAATGATATTTTTCAAATCAAAGCACGCTGTTCCAGAAAGAATTTCTTCTAACATCTGTTATGTTTTGGGAATATTAGTGAAAGTAATTTGAGAATTACACAAAAGTTTATAGTCAATTCCAGCTCATACAGATTAAATAACATAAAAATCTGGGTTGATATCTATGGTCGGTCAGATAAGTTACACGTTTGACGTTGAAAAATGAAGTTTTTGGCGGGATCTCAGTCTGTCATGTAGCAGCAATTGTTTTCTTTTATTGATTAAATTTGTGTATTTGACTCTATATCACGTAATTTTGGTGACGTTTTGGGTAATATAGTTTGGATATTGTGTAGAAGTCGAGTTTATTAAGGAAAATAATGCGTAAAATATTCTGAGGTTCTGACAAAGCTCCATAGAAAGTTCTAGCAGGATGAGTCATAGTTTTGCTAGAGCTTGGTAACGCTGACACAAGATTGACAACATACATCTTACCCAAATGACACTGGCCAAATTGCTTGTACATAAATTGCCATTACCTAAAAGATGTTGGAAAATGGCAATGTGAACATTGCTTCATTGAAGTAAAGTTATTTTACATACGGCGATGGTGTTACCTTTATGAAAATTCCACAGAACCTACAAAGTTTAAATACAGATAGGCATCATATTGTGAAACTATGTCTTATATATTAATATTTATGCTTTTATTATAATAAAAAATAAAGTTCAAAATATAAAAAATAAGGGTTGTCAAATGTATTTAATAATATAGGGTTGTGCAGTATTTCTCGCATGTATTTTGAATATAAAATATGGTAAATGGAGGTTAAGTTAAGCTTTTGGCTCTAATCTAAAAAAAATATGTAAGATGTGGTTTCTAAAAATGTCCGCTTTACACTATTATAAGTTGCTTGAAATTTGTTAGTTGCTTTACGTACGCAAATAATTAAAGAAAATAAGATTCTTGATAATCGAACATGAATAAAAATTCAAGTTAAGCTCAATGCACAAGGAAAATGTTTTTTTTTCTATAATTACAACTGTGCCATCAAAATAAGAAGCTCGCCAGTTATTAAAACCATGACTAGTTCGTTGTATCCCTGTTTGCCTTATAATTTTTTTCGATCGAACTAATCTTGTTGACATTAAGGACCTTTATAGCTTCATCCGGCCTTTGTGTCATAAATAATGATAAAAAAATACCATATTTTTTCCAAAGGACTGGTGAAATCACGGGTTAAAATAGAAAGAACTCGTCCACTCACCGAGCAATTTCTCCTGTTCTTTCAACCCCTGGATCCTGGACCTTGCGTGAATTTATGTGAACGCGACATGAACCGGCAATAGTACAATTTTATTTAAAATTTTACTTTTTTTCGTTACGTAGCGTTTCTGGAGCGGAGGATGTCTTAATTTATGGACTTGGCTTATGGTTCGACTGGGACATCGTTACTTCGTCATTATGATTTGTAATGTTTTACAGTCCTCATTTACGTATGTCACCTTGCATTGAAAAGCTTAGCGGCAGTTAACAGGGCCATCCAACAATGGATTAATGGGGTTACCCATTAATCGTCTTTAGACGCAGCAGACAAACTGGCAAGAAGAGGATCGACGACAACAGTGGCACAGTGGTATCTTCCTCTTACATACAGTACTTTTAGGTCATGGTTGCGTCAATATACCCACAGCACTCGTAATAAGAGATTGGCTAACACCCCTGTAGACAATCTAAACAAGCTGTCTCAGAAATATCACGGCGCTTGGACCGAAGACTGCTCAGCTTATCTCGCACTAATCTTCGCCTAGTGATGGGGTAATGACGGCACATTGCTAATTTAATAAATATTTATTTCCTAGAGCTCTGACAGACAGCCCCACGTGTAGGGGCTCTTTGGAAGAAGAAGTGACTGCTACCCACGTGGAATGCAGGAGAATAGCCAACAAACGGGCAAAATCGAAAACGAGGAAGTCTGTGATCGCCCCAGGAGGCTTCTCAGCTTCTGGGCCGGGCTGGCTCTAGTAGGTGGCTAATCCTGCACGCATAACGGACTGCAAATGTATCTACTTGTGGAAACAGGAGCCCAACAACAATAAGCAAGAATACTTTATAGTCGTATAATAAACTGGTTAGATACTAGATTGATTATATGTATCATTTCGTCTCTAATTTAAGTGAAACGTGTCTATTATAACACTTTTATATATTATGATTTCCTATTGACTACATTTTAATGATTAAATTTCTTAACTCTAAGATATATAATGTTGTAAATATTAATATTTATCTTGTCTGTTTCGAGTTTGCATTCAAAGATCACATCAATCACTGCCGAGAATATTTAAAAAAAGTTTAACAAGGTCGATACATGCTCTATATCAAGAGGCTTAATTGACCTCATGCCTTCCAAATACACTCACTCACTGCACGCTGTCAAAGATGCCTCTGTGCTATATTTTTTGTATACTAAATAATCATATTACATTTTTACCGCGCCAAACAGACGGGTAGTAATAAAGAAGTGAAAATACACGTGAGGTCATTTCGACCTCCTACCACACTATAGATAATATATCCTTAAAACTATTGACTGATTTACTTTTTGAATTTGCGAAATTTGCTATGTTAAAGGCGATTATTTTTTTTCCTATAATGTAAAAAATATATTACGACGTAATGAAAATACGCTTTGGACAAACGCGAAACAGACAACATAATAATTTATTAGACCAAAGAATTACACAATCTTATATATTATCAAAATACACACAGAAGTTTTGAGATCATAACTTAATGATTTTACACATGTGCCTGCCAAACTAGGATTCCCTGTATCTTGGCATAAAGGTAAGCCATGCATTATTAACTATTATCGCTACGTAATACGCATATATTTCTCTAATTCTATTACTTACAGTATATTTAATTAAATAGTTTAAACATATAATGATGCTATATTCAAAAGTTATTATTATGTAAGATTAAAAATGCGTAATTTCCATTGAATTATTTAAATTTGCAATGACTAATAGTTCTAATATGATTATCATTGATAGATGAGGACTATTCTAAAATACAATTAGAAGCGGTAATATTAAATATTTACAATGAATTATTAAGCTCAAATATTTAATTTAAAAATTAGTATAAATCTACTCAGTTTTGGTCCTTTATTCAAACTTCTATTTCAATAAAATTAATTAAAAATAGTGCACAATTAACGTGTGCTTATTATAAATTAAATATTAAAAAATATATTATTGTCTCTGAAGCCGTACCTACGTTGGGGTTGCCATCTTATTATTCCTTAAGAATCTACAAATTTAAAATAAACTATTCTCGTAGTTTCTTATACAAATATTGTGTTTCATTCTTTTTAATTTGTATAAAAATATTACTTATTATTTTTTTTTTTTTGGAAATATTGCCACAAGAATGATCATTTTTTGGTACGAATCAAATATCAAGGTAGTCCATTAAAGCAAAGTGTTTAGATTTACTGGCTTAACTTTGTTAATATTACTTTGATTCATGTTATCCAGGTAAATAAATTAGGAATTAGGAGATGCTTCAGTTAAAAATTACTTACTTAAATCTATTGAGTAAGGAATGGCAACCCTAATCTACAGGATTTGGGGGCTAACCGCTCAACCTATCGAAAAGTTTTAATTTTTTCTCATGATGCCGTTTTATGCAATTTCTTAAACGACAAACATTATATATAAAAAAGTAGCCAATCACATTAAATTATCGTCAATGTAATAAATACTTTTGACATTTTATTGTCTTAAAAAATTTATTAATTATACAATCGAAAAATATTGTCCAAATCACATAATCATATTTGAAATGCAAAATTTTATCGTTAATTTAGACAAAGATTAAATTATTATAATCATGAAAGATTAGAAATCTGTTAGGTACGAAACTGTTTGTGAAAATTAAATAAAAAACATTTTTTTTTAAATTAAATCTTCGTTCAATAATGAAATAAATATGCAAAGTCTATTATAATAAAGTTCGTTTACGACAACAGTTTATGCGACTGAATTTAATAAATGATATCTGGCCCGGAGTGTCACCACCGTGTTGCCAGTAAATATTTTTTGGAAGAATTTCTGCGCAAAAAATAAACGCATTTAAGAATAAGTCAGAAATTGTTAAAGAATATACCTGTAAGATGTTTATTATTATAAATATATAATCAAAATGCGCAGCTATGGTTCAACGGGAGAATTTTGAACGACACATAGGCTATTGAATTTTAAAGCTGGCAACGTTAGCTCCTCTTTTGGCCACGGTCTGAGATAAGTTTGCCGCTCTATATAAATATTGGTTTATACCCACATAAGAAAGTTTTGAGGTTATTTTTGTAATGGCGTTCAGAACAAAGACAACATAAACATATATCTATGGCCATTGGTTGAAACTAAATAGAAATTATAAATATCTTCTATCCTATAAAATTAAACACTCAATATTTAGAAAAGATAAAGTCGTGTTTTTCAATTGGGTAAATAATAAACTAATAAAACATTTTAGATAAAATTAAAAATCTACACATAAAATACAAATTATAATAGAAAATAAATCTTATTATGTTCGATTAATAATATTATTTAATTTGGCATTTAAAAACAATAGAGAACGCGAAATTTAATTCTGTTGTTTTATATTATTTTACGTTATTCTATTGTTTTCAAATTATATGATCTGTGATGAACTGCACTTCATATTATAAGTACGGAGTTATTAATCTTAAATTATAATATGTTGTGTTTATTTATTTATAAAGTTTTTTGTTTCAAACCAATACAGATTTATACGCAGGAGAGGTAGGCAAAGATAAGCTTGGACTATAGTATGGTATAATGATAGCTTAATTTACAACTATACAAATACTGATTTTTTTTTAAATATATCCTATAATATTAGACACCAATTATATATTTATTTAATATATTTTAAGGTCTATAGCACACACCCCCTGACTAAGGTATATAGTATATAAAATATTATAACGTACCGAATAAATATTTTTTTCACCAAATTTTCAATGTTTTGAATGAAATCTGCTTAATTTTTTTTTTCAATGACCTATAATAATGCAGTAAGTATCAATTTTATTGGAAAATATATCAAGTTTCACTTCAATTTTGATGGTCTTCCAACGAAGGAATATTTGATAATAAATATACCTTATTTTATGTTACAAGAAATATGAAAGTTTAAAATAAAATACGCTATATTTCTATTGGTTTGGACACGCGGAGAGGATGAGGTTGACGAAACACATTTACAAGACGAGTGTGACTGGGTAAGCTGGTAAGAGTCGTCCTAGGCGAAAGGAGGGGAGGCAGTAGCTACCTTCTGCGAGGAGGTGATGCAGGTCAAAGAAGCTGCGGAGAGAGAGCGTGAGTGAGATCCGGGAGCGGATCGGCTGAGGAGGCGCCGACAGCGTCGAAGGGGACTGCGGAGGTACCCTTCATCCTGCATTAGTGGACGAAGAACGAAGACCTTCGTCCATATAGCCAACGGGGCAACGCGGTTGAATGTATCAGCCATCCCGTATTGCCCCACACAAGGTGGCGGGAGGATGCGGGGGTAATACTGGCGCTTCTCGCCGGGTGAGTCCTACGCTGATGCCTGTGTGTGACAGCTTCTCACACATGCGTGTGAGAGGTTTTCACACACCTCCCCCCTACCAACATCCTGTGGACCTCCTTGGTGAATTTGCTCGGGAAGTGCGTAAATGCATTCTCCTCTCAAAAACAAAAGGCGAACGTATCTCGACCAGGTCGGAAACGTTTTAAAAAAATACCGCGGTCAAAAGTAGCCGTAACCGAAGAGCGTGTATGACAATGAAAGAAACAAAAGACATGTGTCAGGATCGTAGCAGGTGGAATGATGAGAGAGAGAGAGAGGCGTTATGTTAGATGTAAATGTATTTCTATAAAACTTTGAACTTATTGCATTATTACGTTTTTGAGAATTTTTCATATGACAATTTTTGCGTCAAATCTAAAAGTTAATCTCTACTCATATTAGACAATATTATTATAGAAAATATATAGGTAATATATACTATAAAGATTTATTATATGAAGATTAGTAAATTTGGTCAAGAATCGATAAATATTATATAATTTGTAATATTTTTTTTATATATAGATATCTTATACATTAGATATGTAAGGTGAGTAAATATGTTTTTTTGGGCAATTAGTATTAGTATTTTATTTAATAGTCTTAACTATAGACTAATTCTAAACTTTTGTCATATTTTGACATACGTCGAACAAAAACTTACAGATTATAAATATTTTAACTACCGATTAGCGTTATAATATTTTTGTATATTTCCTAAAAATGTCTATTAAATATTTATAGTATTGTTACTAAGAAAGAAATTTAAAACTAAGGATTTTATTTTATTAATTATTTAAGCGATATGAATATTTAATAAGTAATTTATTTATGAGGAAATAAAATTTAATGTCACAGTTAATAGGTTTGCTAACAATATCGTACATTAGCTTGTAAATATGTGCGTGAAGTTAACGTTATCTTATGTTGGATATTCCACCATATAATTATTAGTTATAATTCGTGAAAGTATAACAGGTCCATTAGGCAAGGAATGGATAGAATATTTTATCAACGAACTCACACATCGGTGTATGTTAAATAATACTCATTAATATTTGGATGCGTCTATGTTGTGTAATCAACTTGATGTCTGATAAATATACCGTCCATGTGTGTCTGTATTAATACAAGAGAACGTATATTGCGTGATGGTTTAATTATAAACATTTTCACAAGTTTTAAGTCACTTCAATGGCAACACTTAGGAGTTTAAATTAATTAAAGTAAAAATATCTAAGACTATTAGTAAATTATTTAAAAAAAAATACCCAAATGAAAAGTTATTAAGTGACAAAGAAAAGAATTAAACCCAATTAAATAAGAAAGGACGTATGGAATTTAAAATAAAATCGAACGTATTCATTCAGTCATTCACTATAGTCGTAAAAATCATTCACTCGAGCTAAATTACAAACGAATCAAAATTCTTAGCGGGATATCATATTTACATAATCGGTTAATTCTTTATTTCAATAATCTACAATTATATTATTTTAATTACATTTTGGCCACATTTTTTTTTTGATATTTTATTTGCCTATAATGATTCAGACCTAGCGTCTTAATAAATATTAGCTTTTTTTTGGATTTTTCAATGCACTATAAATATACATATATTTTTTTTATTACTCCTCAGACGTCGTCATTTAAGTAAACCCCAATTTATTAATAATATAAATACAAAATATTAAAATTATTTTTTGTTATTTTATATATTTTAATATAATATACGTATATATATACGTAATATAGACATTATTACGTTGAGTTCATTAATCGTCGATATAAAATGGCGGATAATCAATATGTCGTCGTTGGCAATAGGTCGTTTCGTTTCGTTTATTCTACGTCTTCATTTTGATAGCTCACGTAGCGTACTGATGATTTTTCACTTATTATCAGGCTCTAAAATGAACAAAAAATATATTTTCTTACAGTGATACTATCTCGAACGGTTTAATCCATTCATTTTCATAGATATGTCTTGATCAAGTTTCTTCTTCTTAGTTAATGGCAATCTGTGTACACACAATTTGTGCCAGTGTCATGTGGGTATAACCCATTTTGAACTTTCCATTGAGCTTTGTCGGCAGCTCAGAATACAGGCTACGCGTTATCTTCTATAAGTAACTTTGAACACAATAACTAAACTATATCACACAAAACTCCACCAAGATTACATGATATAGAGTCAAAAACACAAGTTTAATGAATTGAAGAAAATAACTGCTACATGTCAGTCTGAGATCCCGCCAAAAACTACAAAACTCTCTCGATCAAGTTATTTCTTTCTAAGGAAAAGGCAAAGGTACTAGCTCATGCAGCCATTTATCCAGATATGTCTTGATGCTCATTTAGGTAGATACATACTCTCAAGTGAAAAATCTATCATCAGTACATATCTTCTTTTTGAGGATTTATTTCACTAATGAATTTTATTACAATTATTAAATGGTTCTAAACAGTTGGGATTAATTGGTCGTACGTTAGCCATTATTTAATGTGTCCGAGTATCCATAAAATGAAACAATAAAAAGACAATGGGAAAACAATGGAAGGGGTTAAAGAACATTTACAATTCTTTTGTATAAATAAATTATAATAAATATGTATACTTACGGTGTACAGTGCGTCTGTAAGGGAACATTAGTTTTTAATATATATTCATTTCTTAAAAACATCTATCTAGTTACCTGTTTTTCATCTCTAGCTGGTGGCGACCTCAGGAGTAGCAGGAACGGTGCATAGGCGAAGTTCAAAATGGCGATTATTACCAGCATCCACTCGAAACCGATGCTATTTACCAGGGTGCCAGAGAATGCAGGACCTTGATAAAACAAATAAATTAATTTATAATACTGTAAAGGTCTATATAGAGAGAAAGCACGGCCGATAATATAAAAAGAGCCGTTGTAAAAAAAATCGAATTGATAAGTCATTAAATTTTCTGGAAACCATTTGTTTGAATATGTAAGGGGCCGCGGATCAACCCAGTCAGTTCAGTTTGAATGCAAATACTAAGTATGTTGTACAGGTTCAAGCTGAAAGACAGTGCCGCGTGTGTTTGCGACCCGGGTACCGCCGAGACAGTCTACCAGCTCCTAATAGGCTGTCCCAGGATCGGCTCGTCCCGTAGTGACCTGGAGGTAAGGACCGGCTTGAGGATGACCATCCTAAAATTTCTCCTTCTAATTAATAACGACGACTGCCGCGAGGCTACCCTCAAGTTTATGGCAGCGGTGGCGAAAATCGCAGGAGCCCGAAATAAATAAACAAAAATAATATAAAGGACAACTGCAACTAGGCAGAAGATAAATAAAGATTAAAAGCGAAAGCATAAATGGTGGCAAAAAATATATTTAATGACATTAAAAAAAACTAGAATAAGACACGTTCTTAATAGCTATAACTAGAATAAGAATTTTTAAATAAAATTAAGCTATCTATAAGGAACGTAAAGAAGATCTCGGATCTATGTCTCAGGATATGGGCTAAAATAAGAAAAATAAAGACTAAGTATAGTACATGTTCGTAAGCTGGCAGCAGACATCTTGAGGGTGATAGGTATTCATGAATGAGCACAGTAAAAAATGTTCTGCCACCAAATTGTGGTTTCATCACATCCTTTATCAAAAAGCAGAGGCTCATTATAGACAACCGTTAACCCTTTCACGACCAAGGGAAACATTTTTCCCCAGTGGAATATTTAATTATAATATTATTTGACTTTAAAATTTCCCCACAAAATTCTTAATAAGCTATAGTTTCTAACGTTTACACCTCTTTTTAAGTGGAGGAATGTATTAACGCATTTTCATATATACTCTACGTTTAAAAAAATAAACAATTGAATAGTAATATTTACTCTCCGATATCTTATGGTCCTGAAAGGGTTAAATTGTATGTGCGAATCTATACTAATAAAATTGAAGTGTCTGTTTGTTATGTAGTTTTTATTTACTAAATATTTATTAATGTATGTAGGATACCTATACCAAAAATACACCAAAATTACAATTTTTAAAATTACTGTCTCTCTGTCTGTCTGTAGCGGCTAATCTCCGGAACGGCTGGACCGATTTAGACGAGACTTTATTTGTAGACAGCTGAAGTTACTTCGGGTAACTTAGGGAACTTTTAATTTTCGAAATATTTAGGATTCCGCGTAAAAAAAGCTCATAAAACTTCCTATAATTTGTGGGAAATATTTTAACTTTATTTTAGTACTAAAAAATATTATTAGGGTTGCATATAAAAAAATTAAAACACAGTGAAGAATATACGAAACGCGGGCACATAGGTTCTAAATAAATAAAATGGAAAGCTGGACACTAATCATGTGCGTTTTATAAAAAATGGAAACACTTTTGTCTAACGGACAGAGCGGTTGCTATAATCCGCGACGCACATACATACATACATAAGTTCACGCCTGTTATCCCCGAAGGGTTAGGCAGAGGTGAAATAGCGAACTACAGCACCCACATTCCGCCGAGCTTAGTTCCGTCCCGGATGCGACAGGGGACGAGCCTGTCGCCATATCGGACACAAATTCCAGACTCCGAGATGATACTGAGTAGAAAAACCCAATATAACTTGACCCGACCCGGGGATCGAACCCGAGACCTTAGAACGACGGTCGTACCGTGATACAACTGCGCCACCGAGGCAATTGACTGAAAATTATCTGTACTGTGTGTTTAGGTTGCCTAAAATTTACGTTAGGTATTATATTTGAATTTATCTAAACGTATGAAAATGATAAAGAAAAATGAACTAAGCACCAAGGCATCATAAATGAATAGAGTTGGGGATTGAAGTATGTCATCGACCATTGCCGGAAAGAACACTATCCAATGAAAAACTTACCAACAGCATATCCCAAACAGAAGGCTGTGTCGCCAATCGCGTAGACCGATCCGTAGACTGCGGCATGTCTTATGTCCACGAGAAAGCCGAGCTCAGGCATCATGGAGGAGTCCACCATGCCGATAGCGAAGCCAAGCCCAGCGTTGGGAATGATCAGGTGCTCCAATTTACGCGCCATCGGGATCTTAGAGTACAAGGGAATCATGAGTTTGTAATATCATAGATCGGTTAATTATTCAACTCACAGACATGTCTATGAACTGAAGTTTAATTTTATTCATGTTACGGAATTTCTTAATGGGCCGAGTACTCATAAAAATAACACAATAGAAAGACAATAGGAAAACAATGGAAAGCTGGCGTAAACGCCAGGTTTGTGCTCAAGGGGTTAATACCGTTAGTCTACTCTCATCGGTACTGATTGGACGTGATTTGTGATAGTATTGGATATATCTTTTCTATTATCGGACATCAGGATTTTCCGCTTTGCCGGATATATATTTTGGTGTCTTAGGCCTAATGCTAGAAAACAGTTTTTATTCTATGTTCCTCTCTGTAAGACTTGCAATATGTATAATGGACGTATTAATGACGCCGACATATTATTTTTAATTGCAAACACAACGTCTTATAAAAGAGAAATTAGAGCTTAGTATGATATATGTTTATTGAATATATATATATATATGATCGATTTGTATTTCTATTCTTACCATTAATGTTGTTATTAGTAAATATATATCAAAGTCAAATCAAAATCAAAATTTATTTATTCAATTTATGCCCTAAGAAGGCGCTTATGAACGTCTAAATCACTACCACCGGTTCGGAAGACAACCCAGTCGAGAAGAGCGCAGGCGAGAAACTCGATCTGGTTCTTTTTTTTTCATAAATATAATATATATCATTTTTTTTATCATATAAAAAACTATACAAATCGTAGTTTTAATAATGTTAGTGGGTGCGCACAGAGATGTGGGTTAATTCCAGACATCACTATCGTTCACGTAATGCTCCACCCTGTAATAACCTTTTGAGATTAAAACTTGCTTGACATATATATGATGTTGATTTTATTCTGAGGCGTTTTTTAATGTATATTTTTGTTCTGAGTGGAATTCTTTATTGGGTTTATGATATTGTGTTATATAATTTAGTAATTGGTAAAATAAACTGTATGTTTCCCTAAAATAAATAAATAATTTATTACTAAACTGGTGGTCCAATGGCGGATTTTAAGTAAACGGTAATAATTGAGTAGCATACAAATTTCTGCTACTGCCATGTGGATATAATATTTGACCAATTATATTTTAACGCTTCAACACTGTTTAAATCGAGGAACAGCGTATTCTATAGCATTTACGTCGCCCCGGACAAAAAGACAAATTACTGCCACTTAAATACATTTTTTTTAAAGAAAGGGTACATATTTTTATTTAAAAAAAAAACAAACCATTTTATTTAATGTTTGTTTATCATATTACTTGGTGCACCAGTCTTAGATGAATCCTTTTTGCTAAAGATAAAATTCAAAATTTCAGCGATATGTCTGATCGCCTTTTAGGATTTGAGTCACAGATAGCATACGTAATTGTTAAATATTGTCTTTTTGTAAATGCATTCCCCCACACGTTAAAAAAAAGTGTAAGCTGAACCCTCCCTTGCTTCGTATCATGTCAAAACCCGATATGATCAAATGGATACTGGGAAGACGTTTCAACACTCCATCAAATCGGTGGCCATCTTGCTAGAATTTTTCAGGGAGTTTTTGATGAATTTCAGGTTTCATGTTCCGTGTTATTGTTTCCAATGCACTTCACACTACAAAAATTACCAAATACAGGGTTACAGCAGTATTATATGAAAACTCAACCTACATTCTTTTTTTTTATAGCATTAATCTTATAATCACCGAATAAAATAATTATATTGATTGCAAATTGCAGTCAAAGATTTTTGTCAAATCTTGACGTTAGTTTGTTATCTACCTAATGGTTTTTTTTTTATTTATTAACACACTATCGTTGTACGTTTACATTATGTCATTTAAGTAAATAGCATTTTCCGTGAAGCAATTCGGTGATTGTGGACAAGCGTAGTGTATCTTCTGGAAATAATAATAATGAGGAGGAAAATCAATTCTGAGGTGTCATGAAAATTTCCCGAACGATTCCAGCAAAAGAGCCGCCATTTATTATTGGAGCATTGTAAAACAAATCGTAATAAATTAAGGGATAATTGATTGGGTAATTATATGACGTCGTGTGACGTAGGCAGAATTAATTATCAATAACAACAAAGAAATAAAATACTCAGAACGGCAGTAGAGCCTTATAACGCCATTTACACTTTTTGTTACGTGCCGATGATTACTTAATTCCGTGTGGGTCACATTATATACTTTTGGTTTCAATGTTTAGCGAGTTCTTGAAACTATCACTCCAAGCGTTATTACTCTATGAATTTCGGAATTCGGAATATTTCGGAATTCCGGTCTTATTGCTTTGTTGCATCTATACTAATAAATAAAATTGTAGTGTCTGTTTGTAATGTCAAATTTATTTTGTTTTATTAAATAGATATGAATATATATAAGATACCTATATCAAAAATACAATTTTTTAAATTCGTGTCTGTCTGTCTGTTTGTAATGGGTAATCTCCGGAACTGCCGGCCCGATTTCGATGAGACTATTTTCGGTAGATACCTGAAGTTACTCCGGAGTAACTTAGGGTAATTTCAATTTTCGAAAATAATTTGGGTTCCGCGTAAAAAATAAAATTCGATTAAATGCACAGTTTTACGGGCAACTGCTATAATTATTTATGAGAAATAATTTTTACTTTATCTTAGAATTTTTTTTTTTACGAAATTAATTGAGGTTCTACGGAACGGAAAAAAAATTAAAACGCAGTGAAGAGTATATGAAAACGGCGCAGCCGCGGGCACACAGCTGACCTAATAAAATTCACTTACCAGTATCAGACATATGCCAATGATGATCAGCCCGGAACAAGCCGCCAGCCAGCGTCCCATCTTGTGCCCCAGTGGCCCAAACAAGTTCGTACCTGTTTTATAATCATTATATTTAAATCTATATCTGTGGCGTGATAGAAGATGTAGCGATAAAGATAGAGAAAGGAATACTAATTGGTTTGGACAAGTGAAGAGGATGGATGAAATAAGATTGACGAAACAAATTTAAAAGGCAGAGTTTTTGGCGGGATCTCAGTCTGACATGTAGCAATTGTTTTCTTTAATTCATTAAACTTGTGTACTTGACTCTATATCATATAATCTTGGTGGCGTTTGTGTGAAATAGTTTAGTTATTGTGTTCAAGTTAAGTTTATTATAGAAGACAACGCGTAGCATACATTCTGAGGTGCCGACAAAGTTCCATGGAAAGTTTGAGCAGGATAGGCCACCGTTCTGTTGGAGCTTGGTAACGCTGATACAAGATTGAAAATCTTACCCATGACATTGGCACAAATTGTGTGTACACACAGATTGCCATTAACTAAGAAGAAGAAGAAGAAATTTAAAAGGCGAGAGTGACTGGACAAGCCGGTAAGGGTCGTATCTCGATCAGATCGAGGACGTTCTGGAGAAAGGGTTGGTTAAAAGTGCCTTCCGTGCCCCCTTACTTCCGTGTCCCCTTACCTTCCGTGCCCCCTTACCTTCCGTGCCCCCCTTACCTATTGTATTGGGGGACTGCGGTATCACTAATACAATAGGTAAGGGCAGTGCGTAAATGCATTTCATTAATGCAAAAAAAGGTTAAATGTGCCCATAACCGAGGAGCATAAATGAAAGCACTGATGGCGCAGTGGATAGTGCGGTCGGATTCCGCGTCAATGGACGCTGGTTCGAATCCACCTATCCAACTCTAAAATTAGCCTGAGCTTTCGGTGAAGGAAAACATCGTGAGGAAACCATAGCGTGGTGATATTTTCTATTATGTACGCCTGGGTAAAAATATATGGAAGTCATTATTTGGAGATATATAAGCTATCCTATATTTTAAGTTGGGCCAAGTCACATATGGTGTGTAAAGTTTAATTAGGATCGGCTAAGTCATAGAGTAATGATGCTAAGAGCGATAGTTAAATTCAAAATCTCACATAACATTGAAGTCGAAAATAAGTGCGTAGGCGACACGGAATTAACGCAATCACTGGCACGAAACCAAAGACTTACGTGACTTTTCAACAGTTCACTCCGCGTCCGACAACCGCCGTTCTAAGTGTTTTAATTCTATGGTTTAAGTAGTTTCGAAGTTCATAGCGGAACTACCACAGTGTGACTTTGAGTTATTTAGAATGTTTTTATTTTAATATGTATATACTGTGGATCAGAATATATAGGCAGTTTCGTTTGAACTGAACATACGAGCGAATAACATGATGAAATTGAACAAGTCTGTAATGTAATCGGGTAGCCAGTTGTGTTGTGATTGATTGATTCAATCGAGAGACGTCCACTGCTGGACATAGAGCTCCCCCAAAAAGGGAGGAACTGACATAATCGGTACGCTCGGCAGGCGGGTTAGCGATCGCAGTCAGGTGTTTGTCGTGCTCAGAGGACGCTGCCGCCCATCCTCTTGTTTATCCCTTAGTCGCCTTTATGACAACCACGGGGAGATATGGGGTGGTGCTATTCTAAGCCTGCCCCGCAGGGCAATGTATGGTAATAAAAATCAATAATTACCAATAAGGTAACATATGCTAGCGGGTAGGAAAGCGACTCCCTGCTGCCAACGCCTCGCCTCCATCGTATCGGCCATCCATATCGGTAAGCTTGGTTCCAACATCGCTATGCCAACGTTCGCGAACGTTATAGCTCCTGCAAATGTTTGACCAATTTTAACCCAATAGTGACTTGTTGATTTAAATAGACTGCTAGTAATAAGCGAGAGGTTTCTTTTTCTCTGTCTGTCTGCATGTTAATTTGCTTACTAATGTAAAAATAATTCATTAACATCAGCATCATTTTAACTGGTACGGTTACGTATTTTTGGTTACATTAAGTAGATTTTGTAGATTCTAACCTAGCTAATGCTGTTGACCGGAAGCGCCTTTACAGCTTCACCGAACTTTGAGGGCGAGTGCTGAAGGCACTCAGCCGCATAAGGTAACTAGCACAAGGGTTCGAACCTCGGCTTGGCCGCTACCCGAGTGTGAAAACTCCCGCGGAATTTTTATCCTGGCTAATCCCTACATTTTTTATTTAACATAAGAAATAAAGGTTCCTTACAGGACCTATGTACCTGCGTTTTATGTGCAGGAGTGTGTATGCAGTGTGCAGAAAAGTTTATTAAAAAAACAACCTTGTGTGTTTTTTTTTACAAGGAATAGGCCCAGTGGTTTAACTTCAATCTCACCTGATGTTTAGTGACGATGTGGTCCAGGATGGTAAACACACTAAGCCTAGAGGTATTGGTTCACAAGTGATGATACCGGAACACACTTATCGGTATTTGGCTACAGGTTTTCAAACTTAAGGATGGTAGCTACCCAGGAGGGCATCATTAGAAAATGCTCTACCATCACATGCTATGGTTTCCTTACGATGTTTTCCTTCACCGAAAGCTCAGGCCGATTTTAGAGTCGGATAGGGATCGAACCCACGCTGATTGACGCGGAATCCGGCCGCACTACTCGCTGCGCCATCATCGCTTCTACAAGCTGAGTACAAGGTTACAGGACAATCTTTAGTTTAGATTAGCTGTCCTTGCGACTCCGCATTATATATTCTATCCCGCATAAATAATCACTGCCCATGCATTGAGCATTACACGCACAACACTGCATACACACTCCTGCACACAACACGCAGGTACATAATTCCTGTGAGAAACCTTTGTTGTATTACTATTATTATTAAATAAATAAAAAAAAATGTAGGGATTAGCTAGTATTAAAATTCCGCGGGAATTTTTATTCTTAGGTGACGGCCAAGTCGAGGTACGAACCCTTGAGCTTGTTACCTTTTGCATTTGAGTGCCTTCAGCACTCGTCTACAAAGTTCGGTGAAGCTGTTAAAGGCCTTTCCGGTCAACCGCATTAGATACGTTTAAAAAAAATCATAATAATAATCTCTGCATGATGTGAGTTTTAAATATTCAATGCAAAATATTGAATCCTATATTTGTGTACATCCGTACAAAATCATTTTTCGTACTGAGAGAAAGCAAAGATATTCCTCACAAATTTAAAACTGACCACTGAATTGGATTTTATTCACAACTTCATTAGTTTATTAATGTTTTTTTTTTATCTCCCTAAAAGTAGTCTAAGTTACTCTTTATAACTTCAGCTATCTATCGCAAAAGGTCCTGTGAAATCGGTCGAGCCGTTTTGCAGTTTAACCGAAAAACAAATTCCGATGGACAGGAATTGTAAAAACTTTAATGTTATAATTACATACAGACATTTCAACTGTATGAATTAGAGTAACCAATCATTTTATCGAATTGGAATGAATATAAAGAGACATGTCTAACTGTCAAGTGATCGATGGGTTTTATAAACTCCTATATTATTCGTTGGCCAATCAATACAATTTAACATGTACCTGCGGCGACAATGATGTAAGGATCGGTGATGAGATCCCGGAGGGAAGGTGGTTCGGTTTCCTGGCGCACGACTCCTGGTTGTAGTATCATCAGTTGCAATACTGAAGAAATAAACAAACAAACATTTATTCGACACTAAATACTCTCACAATGACACACACAAAAACATATAAATACTATCGGAAATGCAAAATCTTAAAACGCTACCTAAATTAAAAACTGCATTCAATCCAGAAAATGGCACCAGCAGGACAAAAAACTGCAATGCAGACTTCAACATTGGTAAATCTCTACGAATTACATATATTATGATTACTCCATATTGTTAAAGCGTACTGCCAAGACCTCAATCCATCCAAATATTCGACCGAAAGACGTCCACTGCTGGATATAGATTTCTCCCAAAGATCTTCACTACAACCGGTCTTGTGTCACCCGCATTCAGCGGATTCCCACGATCTTCAACAGCTCGTCGGTCCAATCTTGTGGGGGCCTACCCAAGTAGCAATCTGCTTATGTTTAGTAATTTTTGGGCAACGTCAGTTTTTTTTGGTTCTTCTCTTAATTTCTGAGTCGATCAGATAGTAAAACTTTGACCAGAGCCTTCTCCATTGTCCTTCGAGAAAACATTCTTAGCGACCACGTCTAAGTGCTATATGTTATCACTGGTAACACACACACTTGTCGAAGACTTTCGTCTTGAAACACTGCGGTATTTCGGATGAGAAGATTCTCCATAGCTTTCCAAACCTCGCCCAGCCCAGATTTACGGCGTGGATGTACTATAATATCTGTTTGGTAGACAGCGACTGCAACTGCTCCAGGAGCAACGCGTATTTACCCAGAACTTGTTTGGGTATGGGTATTAATGGATAGGTAACCTTAGATTACACTGGTTGGTCCTGGATACGCGATGCGAATTAACGATTCACTCTTACTGGTCTTTTTACAAATGTATGCTGATCGCGACTCAATCGGATATAAAAGCCCTTCCTACCTTCGCGCGAAATCGCCTATAGAGGTGTTCTGGCAGCGTAAGCTGAAAGGTTATCCTAGGTAATAACATGATGCGTGGAGGGAGTCCTTCAGAGACTTGGCGTCCGACGTGGGTAGGGTCCTCTCCTTGCCGTCGCTCGTGAGGGCGATGGTCGGGAGCTCTAGGGCTTGGGCGGTTGTCTCTTCCTGTTGCGAAGCTGTCATGCTCGCGAAGGAGGAGGCAGAGCGGGAGAGGGAGCGGGCGAGGGAGCGGGCAGCGCACCCCAACCGAGTGAGGCGTACCTCACGCCGGGGCACCGGACGCAGCCGTCCGGGCGCCCGTCGAGGTCGCCAAGCCTCGTAAAATAACTTGACGTCGGACCTCCCGTGAGGTATGGCGTTGCCAGGGCCTCTGCAGAATACATGTATAATGTGTTTCCGGAGACCCTGGCATCTTTGCGCCGGTTAGGGACGTGGAGTGTTTAGTCAGTCGGTTACGGCCAACCTGACACACGGACACCAAAGGTCGCCTCTCGCAGAGGGGTTGTGACTCGGTGTCTATGGTCTGTCGCGAGGATCAAACGTGTGCGAAAAACTTGGTTTTTCGGCACACGTCCGAGCGTTCAACGAGCAGATTTCAACCACGTAAAAAAAAAAAAAAAAGTAATAACATGATTAAAATTGAACTCTTACGTCCATCTCCTAAAGCCAACGCGGAGAGCATGAGAAAAGGTGCAGTTTTCCCGACGAATTCGTACATGAGACCGCCGAACGGCGGCCCGATGAGGACACCGAGGGCTAAACCGCCGAGCGCAATACCCATTGCGTTACCACGTTCCTATTTATAAAGAAAACAATCAGACAACAAATACATTTTTTTTTTTCGAACCTAGCTAACGCTGTTGACCGGAAGGGCCTTTACAGCTTCACCGTGACTTTGGGGGCGAGTGCTGAAGGCACTCAGCCACAAAAGGTGACTAGCACAAGGGTTACCAAAATGGTACGAACCTCGGCTTGGCCGTCACCTGTATAACTCACGGAAATTAAGTTGGCACCTGCGTGGAATGTGCATTCCCTCCCGGCTCTCAGTCCGCTTACCACTCTCGTCTTCAGTACGGATAGTAACAGAGGCGGCGTAAGGCGTGGGCGCTAAAGCCCAAATATATACATTACTAGCTGAGTGCCCGCTGCTTGCTGCGTTGTATATGTTTGTATTTGGAATTGCGTTGCTGTTTCAGGGTAGAGGCTTGTTCTTCACTCGATAATAATTACAAGTATAGCACGTCCAACGGTTATAATACCGGCGCGCGGACCATCTCACCCCTCTACTCAATCTTGCAGGCGATCCCCGCGCACTCCGGGTCCAAGGACTCGCACACGCACAGCCGCAGAGAGTAAGAACGTGGCAGTCAGTTAGAAAAACTGTTTTTTAAATTGTCGTTTTGTTCTCCGTTGTTAGATTATTTAGTAAATATTGGGCATGTTGAACAGTTTGTGTTTTTTATTTTAAAATAACTACGCCATACAAGGCTATATTACAGTTACGATTTGTAAGTTATTAATATTAGTTATTTTAAGTGAAAATTACTTTAGCGGTGTTAAGCTATTCCCGATAAGAAAACTTATAGATTCGCATCACCAATGATATGACGTCAGCAGTCAACATGATACAGTGTGTCAAGTATAATATGGCGTTCAAGTGCTGGCAAGTTTCAAGTATGTTCCAAACAATAATCTAATATCGTATCAAATTTTTATCAGTGAGTTCAGCAGCGACGCAATCCGCGTCTTTGGATTTAAAAAATGGTTGAAATTACCTTGTCATCGGGGTATCTTTCTGCGAGCATACCCATTCCGGAGACTGAGGAACACGATGACCCTATGCCCTGGAGGGCTCTAGCCACGAATAACACACCGTAGGATCGACCGAATGCGAATGCGAATACTGAAAGGGAATAAAACAATCAAACTATAACCTTAAGCCTAACTCAAACAAGTCTTAATGCAAACGATAGTAATGCCTGGAATTAACACCCCTCTCTGTGCTTCCGCTAACAATGGAAAATTTGTATAGTTTTTATGTTAAAAAATGATAAGTATGTTCAAATTTTCTGACAAAAAAACCAGATCGATTTTATTCTCTCTTCTTGACTGGATTGTTATCCGAACCGACGGTAGTGTTTTCACGTTCACAAGCGCCTCCTTAAGGACTAAATTGAATAAAGATTTTTTTATTATTTCTTTTATTGATAAATGTCCTAAGTAAAAGAATCACAATAAGTGAAATGAGTAGCAATTTTTTGTCAAAGATTACTGTACTGGTTTATTTCTTCTTCCACTTCCATCGAAAAGAGAATCATTCAAACTGCATCGTAATAGATTCTATTTGTTTGAAATAATCATCTCCCTACCCTTTTCCCATTTTTATTCGGGGTCGGCGCAACATGTCTTCCTCTTCCATTCCTCTCTATTTGTTGACATCTCCGCATTCACTCCTTTTCTAAACATATCATCTTTCACACATTCCATCCATCTTTTCTTTGGTCTTCCCCTTCCCATGTAACCGTCCACATTCATATCCAATACCTTTCTTGAATAATTAATATGGTTGATTTTTAATTTGCTAACTCCGTTTGAAATGACTTTCAGAAATGGATTTCCTAAAAGTATCGCCTTCATCAATCGAATATCTGTGTTCCATCTAAAGCGTGTTAATTGAACTATTAACATTATTTTTTGTCTAAAAAGTCACATTTATATCGCGCAGTTAATTTCTATGATAAGACAATTTTGTCAAATAGAGGTCAAATTTTGCGTTCAACGAAACGTTAACTTGATCGATGACATTATTTTTCATAACCAACTCATACTCACTTAAAGTCGACAGAAACATGAGAATGAACCCTGTAAACATGGGAACGCTGTAGCCGATTCTGTAACAAACAAAAAAAGATTTTTTGGCGAAAACTCGGTGTACCATGTAGTTCTTATCTTTGGCTTATCACTTGTATAGTTTGGTTATTTTTGATGTCATGCCGGACAGGGTTCTCAATGATGATTCCGTAGTAAGCAATGTTTACATTTTTCGTCCACAATTATGCCAATGCTTACGGCGTCACGGGAGGAGCTGGGATTAGCGTTGTTGAAATTGCTTATTCTAAAGTTGCGTTTTGTTTCTGTGCCTTTGTAATCTAGTATTAAACCATAATAAATAAAAAACACTGGCGTATGTGTTAAAAAGAAAAAAATATTATCTGTTACATGTTATTGTCAAAAGAAGGCGGTAAATTAAATTATAGGAAAATATTGCATGTCGGCGCAACAATTGTTGTGCTGCCCAGTGGCGATGGGGCGGAGTTCATTTTGTGAGGCCGCAATCACCCCCCCCCCCCCAATGAAAAAAAACCCCCCCCCCCCCCCCCCCCCCCCCCCCCATCGCGATGCAAATGCAATATATACAAAGCGGGCGGGGCCGCGGGCACTCAGCTAGTAATGTATATATTTGGGCCCTAGCGCGAGGCCCCTCGTTCCGCGAGGCCGTAGGCGGTCGCCCACGTCACCCACGCCTTACGCCGCCCCTGGTGCTGCCAGTCTGCTATGTGACTAGCTTTAAGACAATGAATTATGTTTTACAGTTTATATATTTATAATTTAGATAAATTTATGTACTTACGTTTTATTTTTTTAATGCACAATAGATTAAGTGATTGCTCATAAGACTTATTATTTTGACACTCTTGTTGATATCCGCATGTATTTGTACTAATAAATAAAATTGAAATGTCTGTTTGTAATGTCAATTATTTTTACTAAATAGATACGAATGTATATACGATGCCTATACAAAAAATACAATTTTTAAAATTTTTGTATGTCGTTTTTTAATAGGTAATCTCCGGATCAGCTGGACCGATTTTGACGGGTCTTTTTTTGGTAGATAGCTAAAGTTACCCCGGGTAACTTAGGGTACTTTTAATTTTCGAAAATAATTAGGGTTCTGTATAAAAAAAAATAAAACTCATATAAATGTGAATAAAATCCGATTCAATTTCAAAAAAATTAAAACGCAGTGAAAAATATATGAAACGCGGGCTCAGCCGCGGGCACACACGATATATTTAGGCATGTCGAGGTTATCTGTTGTGATGAACTGATATTTTAACGTATTTTAATAAGTTTTAAACCGTAGAAAGGAGTTACAGTTGTAAGTAAAATAATCAAAGATTGCATTTATAAATAAAACTCGCTTAGGAAGAGTGGGGACATTCTTGTGAGATCTCCGAATTATAAAAAACGGTATTTTCAGTAATACTAATTATAATTGAGTTCTCGGAGGTTTTTTTAATGGGTTTTGTGTCATTGTACGGCCTTGCTCCGAAATATACTTACTTGTGAGTTAGAGGTCCAACGAAGGGGTTCGCCAAGAGTTGGACTATTGCTTTGCTCGCAAACATTACTCCAACAGCCACCGTTTCATGTATGAGCTCCTGGTGACGTACCTCCCTCTCCGCTGTTATGTTGACTATACAGAAAAAAATGATTATTACCTCGTCTGTCTGTGTGTATATTTTAAAATGTAAGTTACACACAGACAAAAAAAACAATCGTATGTTTTGTCCGTACACTTTGGCATATTTACTCGATAGTAACCTCGAGTCTGAGGTTTAAAAAAATACCTTGTATGTCTGTCTGTGTTTATGTCACGATTTAACTCGATAACGATTTGACCCATTTTGATCAATAATAAATACACGGGAAGTTTTAAGGTAATGAGCAATTTATAGGGTATCAAGATTTTTAATACGTAAATTTATTTGATCAAATAGCGTTTATCGCCAATTATCCATATACATGTTATAACCCTTGGCAGCACCTTGGGCCAATGTGTACAGTAGCTATAAGGTTAGATAGATAGAAGATATTTTTTCTCTTTAGTCCGGTAAAGTTAGACATAAAAATGGTGCTACAAAATCTTAAGGTTCGTGATTTATCGTCACAGGCATCGTCGATGGACACTGTTAGTGTTGTGTGTGGTGACTATAATAAATTTATTAAAAATATATATATATATATATATATTTTATTAATAAATAAAAAAATGTAGGGAATAGCTAGGTTCAAACTCGCGAGAGAGTTTTACACTCGGGTGACGGCCAAGCCGAGGTTCGTACCACTTTGGTAGCCCTTGTGCTAGTCACCTTTTGCGGCTGAGTGCCCTCAGCACTCGCCCCCAAGTCACGGTGAAGCTGCAAATGCCCTTCCGGTCAACAGCGTTCGCTAGGTTCGAAAAAAAAAAGTTTCGGTTTTCAACCTTCAGTTGAATTTCAATCACTAGGCCAATTGAGCGATTCTCCGTAGGATAAAACTTATAGATTCGCATTACTAATGCTATGACGTCAGCCGTCAACATGTAACAGTATGTCAAGTATAAGATGGCGTTTAAATGCTGCCGTTTATAATAAAAATTTATGCTTACGCAGCATGTCGTTTGTTTTGATTATGAATTTACTATTTGAAAGTGTTATAAAACGATTGTTCGGAACGCCAATAGATGTAAAAACTAGACGAAACCTTAATATGTTAAATGTTAGGTTATGTTAATAAAAACAATTAAAAAATTATTAAACTTGAAAAGTCTTCACTTCTGTCGGCAGTTCCCATGACTGCCTAGTTTTTTTAATATTCAACTAGATATGTGCCCACGGCTGCGCCCGCGTTTCATATGTTCTTCACTGCGTTGTAAGTTTTTTTATACGGGACCCTAATTATTTTCTTTAATTTTATAATTTAAAACTATTTCCCGCAAATTCAAACACTTGCCGGTAATACTGTGTGTTGAATCGGATTTTATTCGAAATTTTATGAGTTTTGATTTTTTTTTACACAGATCCATAACTATTTTCGAAAAATAACAGTGCTCTAAGTTAAGCGGAGTAACTTTAGTTATCTAACCAACCCATCAAAATCCGTCTAGCCGTTCCGGAGATTACCCGGAAGAAACAAACAGACAAAAAATTTAAAAATTGTATTTTTGTTATAGCTGTCGTATATACATTTATATCTATATAGTAAAAAAAAGATTACAAACAGACACTTTTATTTTATTTAATATTATATGGATTAATAGTTTAGATAGATAAATTTGAACAAAGATACGCGGTAACGTTAGTATGAAATTTCATGGTATAGTTTTGAAATGTATTAGGAACACATAATTCTAAAGTAGTAAGGTAAGGATAAATAATATCCGGTAAAACTTACTGTGAGTAACGTTTTCGACGGCTAAAGTCGTATTTCTCTCCAAACAGGGGCAATATGGCGTCGGGGGCGGAGGCGTCGTCGTAATATCTTCCAGCGAGACCGATAATGGCGCGTCCGGATGACGTATATCGTACAAGAACTCCGGTATTATTGGAACTGCGAACAATATTAATTAATTTCATAATTGAAACATAAAAAAAAAAAAAAAAACTAAATATTCCTTTTTCAAAAACGCAATTCACGACGAAGCGGTATCAAGTTTGTGGCGGTAATGAAAAATCAATGTTTTTGTCAGTTTTATGGTTTAACGCCATCTATCGCTGCTTTATGTTACTAATGTTTTACGTTACACAAACTGTTAGATATACAGCTCCTTCACTGCAACTTTGAGTTTTTTTTTGGTATATATAAAAAAAGTAACTTATATCTTATTTTGCAGGTTATAAAATCATTTTTTATCTAAAAAAAATTATAAGGAAAAAACGAGAAAGATAAACTTTTAGATATACAGCTCCTTCACTGCAACTTTGAGTTTTTGGTATATATAAAAAAAGTAACTTATATCTTGTTTTGCAGGTTTATAAAATCATTTTATGTCAAAAAAATATAAAGAAAAAAAACGAGAAAGATAACATAGTCATCGCATTAACGTAACCGCTGACATTAAAAATCTGTTTAAAAATCATTTGATTCTAACTTTTGACTTTTTTAATTTCCTGCACTAGGAAGACCAAAAACATATACAATAAAGATAAAAAAAATTAAACGAGTAACTTACAATCTCAATATTTTTTAATCTATTGTTTTTTTGGTACTACCGTGATACATATTATCTTATATAACAAAAGAACTTAATTATAAAGTGACCTTGGATTAGACCCGATGCACTCAACACATTAGAACAGTGAACTATTTGAACGCAAACTTTGCTATGGGCGATGCAATTGCCTGTTGCTATACGCTTGTAGCGCTGTAGACAAATGCTACAGCGTAGGCATATTGCTACGACTTACTTTAGACTCGAATACTACCCAAAATATTCTATCCATTTCTGATTGCCTAGTACGTAACACTTCTTTTTTCTATTAACGGGGAGGTAAGGGAAGAGAAAGTGGGGAGGAAGAAGGAGATCGTTATTTAAAATGACGTTGTTGTGACATTTAGTGCCAAAAGCCCTTACGGTTAACAGCATTAAACCAGGTTATAAAAAAATATTTAGTGGTCTATACACATTGGGCCATATATAAATTGGTCTGTTGGCTTGATCGGTATGTTGAATCACTAGGCCACCCGCCGGGAATCTACTTTCATACAATTTCGTTCGAAAGGTCTTATCTCTTACGGTTCCCTGGACATTATATACATATATAGGTATGTAACAGATAAGACCCGGTTTAACTCGCAAAATGTCATTTTACAAGTAATATCGAAAAGGGTTATGAATATTTTAAAATTTAAAATACAATGAGTTGTCACTAGTTTATGTAAAAATATTTTTTTGTGGCTATTCTTTTTTTTTTAGGACTATATTTTCTGTATATCCAGTGATTCTGATTTTTTTTTAATTTAGGCCTTAAGAAGGCGCTTGTGAACGTTAAAACGCTACCAACGGTTCGGAAAACAACACAGTCGAGAATAGCTCAGGCATCGATCTGGTTCCTTTTTTTATATAAATTTATTTATATTTCATATAATTTTACATAAAAACTAAACAAATCATAGTTAAAACCATAGTTAGCGGGTGCGCACAGAGAGGTGTGTAAATTCCAGACATCAGTATCGTTCACGTAATGGTCCAACCTGTAATTAAACTTTTGAAATTAATACTTGCTTGACATAATACTTGAACTTATTGTCAGGTAAATCGGTAATATGGATTTCTTCTCATTAGATAATGGCAATTTGTGTTGAAACAATTAGTGCCAATGTCATGTAGGTAAGATGTATTTTCAAACTTGTATCAGTGTTACCAAGCTCCAGCAAAACTGTGGCTCATCCTGCTAGTACTTTCCATGGAACTTTACCGGCACCTCAGAATAAATGCTACGCGTTAATTCCCATAATAAACTTAAACTAATTAATTAAAAAAAACAACCGTTAAATGTCAGACTGAGATCCCGACAAAAACTCTAATATGGATTTATAAATGTTTTTATTATGTTATTTTTTTATGTTCATGCGGTGGTCACTGGCCACCCCAACAGAATATGTTTTACATAAATATTAATAAATAAAATTGAAGTGTCTGTTTGTAATGCCAAAATTAACTAAATATATTTTTTTAATATTTTTGTCTGTCTGTCTGTTTGTTCCGGGTAATCTCCTGGATCGATTTTGACGGGCATTTTTTTGATAGATAGGTAAAGTTACATCGTGTAACTTAGTGTACTTTAGATTTTAGAAAATTATTAAGGTTAAAAAAATTAAAACTCATAAAAAATTGAATAAATCGGGTCAGAGTTTGAATTTATGAGAAATATTATTACTTTACCTACTAAAATAATTTGAAAAAATAAATAGGGGTCCCGTATAAAAAAATTAAATGGCTAGTCAAAGATATTATTTCTCTAACATCAACTGCCTCTTTCTGTCACATAGTGATAAGACACGAGTTAAAATGTAATAACGCTATAACCCTATGGTACATGATTTATTTTTGATCTGTTGAAGCTAAACTCAAAATCGCTTTTGAGGCGACTATGAATGAGTGATTTTGAGTACAGACTGCCATCGAGTGTCTTTACCGGGGCTAACAAAGTCCATCATAAGTTACCTTCATACCAGGAGATAAGGCAGGCAAGGAGATAAATATATAACGTTTCAACGCAACGCAAACAATTGTTTTAATATTTAAAAAAGGCCATTGGAGAAGCTTCCGGTGTGAAAATCATATAAAAAATGTCTTTCATTTTATTACCAACGATATATATTTGTTGTCTCCTGCGGGAACGGTCAAATTTTATAGGCCGTATCGAGACACATTAAAGGGAAGCCTTAACAGTTGACTAATAAAAAGTAACGAAACCTGTACGTTATGAGATATGAAGACGTGGTGGAAAATTTACTGTATGTATTTACTGGCAGGTGTTCGAATTTGTGAGAAATATCTTTGTTTTCTGTTAGTGCCAAAAATAATAATTAGGGTTTCGTGTAAAAATTTAAAAATTCATGTAATTTTGAACAGAATACGATTAATTAGACACCACAGATTTTTTAAGAACTTTATCTATACTAATAAATAAAATTGGGGTGTCTGTTTGTAATGTCAAAATTTTATGACTAAATAATATGAATGTCTATGCGACACCAATTCCAAAAACACAATTTTTAAAATTTTTGTCTGTCTGTCAGAATGTTTGTTCCGGGTAAACTTTGAAACGGCTGGACGGATTTTGACAGGACTTTTTTTTTGGTAGATAGCTGAAGTTACTCCGGGTAACTTAACCGTACTTTTAATTTTCGAAAATAATTAGGGACCGAGAAAAAAAAAATCAAAACTCTTAAAAAAATGAACAAAATCCGTGATTCATTGCACGGTTTTACGGGCAAGTGTTTAAATTTATGAGATTTTTTTTTAATGGTAAAGAATTTTAAGGAAAATACTTAGGGTTCCCTATAAAAAAATTAAAAGGTAGTGAAGGACATAAAAACACGGGCGCAGCCGCGTGTAACAGCTACTTATAAAGTATAATTAATTAAGGTCAAATTTCATCTACGGGAGAAATCCATTAGTTAAATATATGTAATGGAAAAACATCGACAATTCAGTTGATTTAAATCGATATAAGTCCAACTCTATTCCTTAATTAAACGTCAAATGCAAACGCCTCATCGAAGTTATAGAGAGATCCTTCAATATAGAATGGGGATAAATGATTTTATCATTCGATATTGTGATATAAAATAATATTATTTTTAGTTATAAAAATCATTTACAAGTGGACGCTATAAATTATTTTCTACTAGCTATGTAGTCCTCGTGGCTCCGCCCGCGTTTCATATGTTTTTCAATGCGTAATATAGTTTTTTAAATCATTCTTTTATCTTTTGTTTTGTTTATTAGCGGTAAAATAGTACATATAGGGTCAATGGAATCCAAAAAATAAATAAATAGCCTATAACCAGATATGAAAAATTCCGCATCGAATGGTAGTAGTCCAATCTGGATATGTTCAGTAGTTTTGAGGTGATTGTTAAGTCAAAGCAATCCCATTTTCCTTTTATAAGATAGATAGATATAAGATAGATTCACAATTAGTGCATGCACATTTATATGAACAATGTTTAATTAACAAACACATAACTAATCTTCAACATGGCGAACTGTAGTAAATATGATTTGCTGCGCTCTCAGACTGTGGCTCGTAGTCGACTAGTGAGGGGACAGTGAAAATAAACATTAAATTTATTATCGATAAAAACGATTTTTTTTATTTTGTTTTATTATTATAGTATTACTTAGTCCTTGTAATATTTCAAAACAGTCCAAATTGTTAAAAATAAATAAATATTGCACCGTCTATAAATAATCGTAAAAAATACAAATATATATTTCTTAAATTAAATGCATTCAAATTATGTTGATTGCTTCATTTCTGCTCAGTTCATTATTCATTTATAAAACTATTAAGCGAACACATATATTTATTATGATGATGTAATATGAATATAGATAAACGCTATTTATGCATTATATAAATGTATATATGTATAAAAAAATGTTTCTAAATGTTACTATAAAAGTGTATACTACAATCAAACCAAATTTCATCCAATTCGGTCCAGTAGTTTTTGCTTGATTGTCGAACAAATTCAGGTGTTTTGGCGAATAGCGCTATGTCATCAGCGAATCTTAAATGTGTAAGCGGTGTACCGTCTACATTGATCCCGAGATTTTCCCAGTTCAGTTGTCTAAAAATTAGTTCCAATACTGCCAAGAAATGTTTCGGGGATAAAGGGTCTCCCTGTCAATACACCCACAGCACTCACAGTGAGAGATGGGCTAACACTCCTGGCTGTAGACAGTCTAAACAAGCTGTTCCGGTAATATCACGGAGCTTGGCTCGGAGACTGCTCAGCTCATCTCACACTGATCTTCGTCTAGTGGTGGCTGTAATGACGGGACATTACTCTCTTAATAAACATTTATTTACTATAGGTCTGACAGATAACACCATGTGTAGGGGATGTCTGGAAAATGAAGAGACTACTACCCACGTGATCCTGGAATGCACGGGAGTAGTCAAGTCAACCAACGGGCAGAAACCCTCAAGCAAATGAGGTCGCTCCAGGAAGCCTGTGATCGCCCCAGGAGGCTTCTGCGCTTCTGGAAGGAGCTAGGCTGGCTCGAGTAGCTGGCTGATCCTGCACGCACAATGGACCGCCAATGTGTCTAAGTGCGGAAACAGGAGCCCACCAACAAGTAACAAGTCAAGGGTCTGCCTGTCTCACGCCTTTTTCTACTTTGAATGGTTGGCTTTTCTTTTCTAGCTGGATTCTGGCTGTACTATGCCTGTAAACGTTCTTTATTAAACGAATATATTTAAGTTCAATTCCTTGTTGCATTAATGCTTCCCACATGTTATTACGTATAAGAGAGTCAAAAGCTTTGCTGTAATCAATAAAATCTATGTAGTATGTAAGGTGATATTCGTTACATTTCTCTAAAATTTGACGAACTTTGACGAATTTATTATTATTATTATGTCGAACAAATTAATATACAAAACAGAAAAACCATCGAAATGTTGAATGTTGAAGATGATGTTGATGTTGATCTACTGTCGATTCTGAACCCCTCATGGTAGTTTTTCTGAAATATCTTCAATGTACAGATTTCGTGTCTCTAGCCTTGTGTTACAGGTATAGATTTAACTAAAATGTCAAGTTGGTGTCGTTGATTCATCATCTCCCTACCCTTTTCCCATTTTTATTTGAGGTCGGCGCAACATGTCTTCCTCTTCCATTCCTCTCTATTTGTTGTCATCTCCGCATTCACTCCTTTCCTAAACATATCATCTTTCACACAGTCCATCCATCTTTTCTTTGGTCTTCCCCTTCCCATGTAACCGTCCACATTCATATCCAATACCTTTCTTACAACATTCTCTTTCTCCCTGCGCATCACATGTCCATACCAGGATAAACGACCGCCTCTTAACTGATTAATTGTTATCTTAATAATCTTATTTATATACAAGTTCATATAATAAAGTATAACTTAAAACCTGGGCAAATAATAAATTTATTTAAAAAAATAAGACTCGTTGAAAACGGTTCAATATTTCTTGAGATATTACCTAAATAAATGACAGACAGAAACATTGATAGAATTATTTTTATAACGACTTAGTTTAGTGGTTCTTTTATCCGTGCGTATATCCAGTCAAATATATAATATTTACAATAGTAATTAAGTAATTTTACTTAGTCAGTGTGAATAGGATACATTCTTTTTTGTAAAATTTATCGATATTTTTTTGTATTACGTCATTTATGGCGCATCACTAGATTTCAGAGCGAGAGTCCTTTGATGAGGCGGTTAAGTGAATTTCACTTTGATGCTGTAGACGTCGGGAATTGGCTGGGTTTCCGCGCCGCACTTGTTTCTACCGTCACGATCTAACGTACTGGGTAGGTACAGAACTCGCTAGTTCTATTTCGTACTCCCTTTTATAACTTCGTAAATAAATATATTAAAAGTTACCTACCTTTTAGAATTAATATCAATACGAGCTTTATAACCAATGACAGAATGTATTTCGATGGTTTTCGATAGTATAGGATTATTATTACTGCTTAAGTTACGCGGAGTAACATCAGCTACTTCCTAAAAAAGTCCCGGCAAAATTGGTCCAGCCGTTCCGGAGATTACCAACAGACAGACGGCAATTTGACAAATTATATTTTTGGTATAGGTATCGTATATACATTAATAAGTATTTAGTAAAAAAAAATCTTATTTTGGCTTTACAAAAAGACACTTCAATTTTATTTATTAGTATAGATTAGGGCCTATTCGGGTATTACGTACGCACCATTGGTTGTCTATGCTTTGCTCATATTTGATGACTCTAACGATACGTAAGCACCGTTTTTAGTGAAGCAGATTTCGTCAAATTTATGCCAACGCATTATATTATTTTATGGGGGAACTATATTTCTTTACAGTGTAAACTCCATTTAACGCCACTCGATTTAACGATTTTACTTTTTTTGGTAGATGGCTGAAGCTACTCCGCGTGACTTAGGTAACTTTTTGTTTCCGCAAATAATTAGGGATCCGCGTAAAAACATTACAACTCATGATGTTGTGAACAAAATACGCTTATATAGCGAGGACCATCGAAACATTATTTTCCCAATGATTATTTATATATATAAAAACTGTATTAAGCAGTGGAGAATACATGAAACGCGGACGGAGCACGCAGCTAGTACGAAACGTAACTGAAGTGTTTATTCTTTTGTGGCAATACGGACGAAGTCACTGGGAATAGACTAGTTCATATAAAAGTCGACTAAAAGTATAGTTACATTAACAGCCTTCGTTCGTGTGAAAACGACCGGACCAATCAGTGGAGTGGATCAAATATTCATGAAGCGAGGTTCGCTTTTCTCGAGTGTTAGGGAAGGTACAGAATCCGTTTCATTCTTGACTCCTTGTGATATCAAGAGTACTTTAAGAGTTTCATTTAAAGAGGTTGAAATGATTTTTTAGCAATACGGCTTTTAAGTGAAAGCTAATTTTAGAATATGGTAAATGAACAGAATACTTTTTTATTTGCACAAAATTAAATACACAGAAAATTCATATTTATATATATATATATATATACTAGCTGTGTTCCCGCGGCTGCGCCCGCTTTTCATATATGTAGGAATGAAAGGAACGTAAGACTGAGTGAAGGAATGCAATGTGAGCGAATGGATGACGGATAAAAGAAAAAGAAGATCGTAAATGGCGAACCGTGAATGTGTCGGGGAAAATTTGTAAAAGAAATAATGAAAAACGTAAAAAAAACTAATAATTTTTTTTTTTCATATAAAGTAAAAATATTTCTCATACATTCAAGGACTTACCCGTAAAACCATGAACTGAATCGGACTTTATTCAATTTTTTATGAGTTTTAATTTTTTACGCATAACCCTAATTATATTCGAAAATTAAAAGTACCCTAAGTTACCCGGATTAACTTCAGCTATCTACTACAAAAAGACCCGTCAAAATTCCGGAGATTACCCGGAACAAACAGACAGATAGACAGACCGACAGACAGACAAAAATTTTTAAAATTGTAGTTTTGGTATACGTATCGTATATACATTCATGTCTATTTAGTAAAAAAAAAATATAATTTTGACATAACAAACGGACACTTTATTAGAATAATATATAAAAGGAAGTTTCTTTGACGTAACAACCAACTCAAAACTACTGAACATATCGGGATGGAGCTACTACCATTGGACGCGGAATTTTTCGTAGATGGTTTAAGGCTCTATTTTTTTGGATTCCATACTCTGCACCCATACGACCCTTTAACATGTTTTTTTTTCAATTTACTCTTATGTACATTTTCTCTGCTAATAAAAAATAAAAGACTCATTTTCTTCATTCATTTGTTTTTTATCTTAGGTATAAATGATATATTATTCACTTCTTCACTCATACCTAAGGAACACAAAAGGCAAGCGGAGCTGCGGGCACCAGCTCGTTATAATATAAAACAAAACTAGCTAATGATGTTGTGACCGTAAGGGCATTTACAACTTCACTGTGACTTTGTGGGCGAGTGCTGAGGGCATTCGCCGCAAAAGGTAACTAGCAAAAGGGTTATAAAGAGGTGCAAACCTCGGCTTGGCCGTTACCGGAGTGTAAAAAATTACGCGGAATTTTGAACCTAGCTAAGTACTACATTTTTATTTAATAATAAAAGAAAGGTTCCTTACAGGACCTATGTACCTTTTTTTTTTGACGGGGGGAAATGCATTTACGCACTGCCCTTACCTATTGTATTAGTGAGACCGAAGTCCCCCAATGCAATAGGTAAGGGGGCACAGAGGGACGAACTCTGTGCCAGTGTGGGACTCGCCCGGGTTTGAAGCGCCCGGAAATACCCACTAAAACCCCCCGGGGCCGTCCGCTGCATTTGGGATGGGGGCGACACGGGGTGGCTTTCTCAAGCACCGCGTCGCAGGACCTTTGTACCTGCGTGTTATGTGCAGGAGTGTGTGTGTAATGCTTAATGCATGCTCAATGTCAATTTATCGCGCTGAAAACTGCGTCAGATTAATTTAGTTTGGTGTGCACTGTTTGGTGTGTACTGAGCAGTTAGTAAAACGTTGACGGTGAAGATTAATCGTGTGTATCATCATTTTTTTTAACTTACCGACAGTAGTCAACAGCATATTGTCGAGGAGTAGGGCAATCGCGACGATGATGAGGACCAGCTTCCTGGATTCCCTGCAGGCGTCGATCTTGGCACGCCAGCCGCTTCCGAAGCCATCCGAAGCGACACCCATGGTGACGGTGAGGAAGAAACCTGCTGGTAAAAACCCATGGAAATATTTAATGTACTAGGCGCACATACATTTCACAGAGGTGCAGAGTATCACTAGTCTCTCGAACAACAATTTTAGAGTTGAAAGTCTTTTACGACACCCAGGGTAGTTTTGGTGATGGAGAAGGAACTCGGAAACTCCCATGTTATAGTTTAAAGTACTAGGCGCGCATAAATATCATAAAGCTGTAGAACGTAACTCTCACCTTTCGAACAATAATTATATATTTGAAAGTCCTGACAAGAACTTTTGGAGTTCAGACTTACAGACTTGGGTACCTCAAAGCCTCAAAATGTATCAATCCAGGCAGAGAAATAAAAAGTCCTAAATATTCATCGGTGACAGAGCATCACGCTCTTGAAGAAGTCAACGGTTTTGATTGCTAAAAAATATGCATCCTTTCATTGCAAAAAATTAATTGATTCATTATAGACAGAATAATATAAGATTTTTTATATATAACGCTGTGGTGTGGTAGAGGATGTGGTGACCAAAATAGAGAAAGGTATGCTTAGTTGGTTTGGGCATGTAGAGAGGATGGATGAGAGAAAATTAACGAAATTAATTTATAAGGCGAGGGTGAATGGGCAAGTCGGTAAGGGTCGACCTAGGCGAACGTATCTAGACCAAATCAATCATGTGTTAAATAAAGGCCAGGTAAAAAGTACCCATAACCGACGAGCATGTATGAAAGCGCTCATGAAAGTAGAGGAAGCGAAAGAGGTATGCCAAGATCGTAGCAAGTGGAAGGACGTAATCTCTGCCTACCCCCACGGGAGAAAGGCGTGATTATATGTATGTATGTATGTAACAGAAAAGCTGTATTATTTCTGATAAAATCCATATTATATTAAGTAATCTACAACGTTATAATTGATTACAACCAACATAAAAAGGTCGGTAATCTTAAATAATACACCAGGGTAAAATCATTTCCCGAAGTTCATAATTACCAAGGCTTTTAGCATTTTTTTAATTTTTTTAAAAGCGTATTATGAATTTTTTCTCGTTCATTGAAAACCATGGTGGAAATGCATTCATTTTCAATTTAATTGGGAGGAAGTTTATTGTTAGTCGACTATTTCATAACCGTTTTACCGCAAATTAAAACTTTTCATACAGTTTTGAATGAACTCATTTTGAAAACCAGTTATTTTTTTTTTGCATTTTTATTACGTTTGAATGTTTCATTTTCTTTTTGTTGAATATTTCTATGAAAATTCTCTTTCATTTGTATAAATTTAACGAGAAATTTACTCCAAGCTATGAATAATCTCCATACCAATTAAATGGCATAAAAAATCATCTGTTCGTCTCGAACGTTTTCAAGTAAACCTTGTATTCAGATTTAACGTTGACACAATCTTTGATCGAATCACAAGGGTCTGCGTTAATGAATCAATCACGACATATATATATATATATATAGATAGATGTCGAACTTTCCATACAAACTTTTAACCCCTCATTCACCCTCTTAGGGGTAAAATTTTGAAAAACGATGAAAAACGTGCACTTTTAGGTCTAACTTATTCATCACAGAACAGACATACGCAGAAGTTTGTACATTAAATTTCGTGCATCTTAGTTTAAAAATCATGGACTTCATACAACGGTTTATCCCTTATTTTACCCCCTTAGTCAGCGACAGCTTACATCATAAGCTTAAAGCTTACATCATAAGAAGTACCTATTGCCAAAATTTCTAAGTTTATAGGTCCAGCGGTTTAGACTTTACGTTGGTGAATCAGCCAATCAGGACAAGTAATTTTATATATTTAGATAATTCAACAATTAACCCCTTGAGCACTAACCAGGCGTTTATGCCAGCTTTCCATTGTTTTCCTATTGTCTTCCTATTGTCTCATTATTATGGGTGATCAACATATTAAATATGTTGTAAATGTTATTTTTCATCATTGATTGTATCAAACTTATTGTGAAGGGAAAATATCGAATCGTTTGTTAAAAATTCCAATCGGATCGCGAACCTCAAGGGGAATTCATTTCTATGCAGCACTCTTAAGATATTAAAATCCTTCACGTTTATAAAAGACCGTTTGTGTTGGTATGATTTTACAGGCGTTTAACATTCAATCAAATATTTTTTTTTTGGTATTCGTGTTCCCCAAAATTACTGTTTGTTTTTTCGAACTAACTTAATGCTGTTGAACGGAAGTTTTTTCATAGTTTCATCGAATTTTTAATCAATCGGCCAGGATAGTGGTACTTAGCGCAAAGACACTAAACTGATCTCGGCTTACGCTGCTGTCTGAGACGTAAATTCGACGGAGTTTGCCCAGCGTTAATCCTATGGTGGTTAAGAAAAACTACGGACAGCGAGGTCCCTTAAAGAACCCATGTACCTATACCATGTACGTGCAGTTTGCAGGAGTGTGGAGTGCAGTATAATCCGGTTATATTGGTGCAAGAGAGAGTTACTATCGTGCTGGTGGTGAGCACAGAAGCCTCCTCAGTTGGGGATTAGAACACGACCTGAGACACTGGCATAATGGTTCTGAAGAAAATGACTGCGCTTCATTTATAAATGACACAAAACATTACGATTGTTGTCTGTTTATCTGCTAAATATTTTGTGTGTAAGTGGAAAAAGTCGAGATTATTCTAACCAAGTCACCAAAATATCAATTTTGACGACACACGCAGGTTAGATCTTAAGAGGTTCTTAAGAGGAACTTCGAGTCCAGGAGGCAGGAGACGAATTTGGGATGTACCACGCTATCTCCTATTAGCGCCGGAGCTGAAGCCTGGCTGCCAGCTGGGCAAGCTGCCTGAGTAACGCAATACACGCATAAGTGATCGCGCATAGGCCCACGCATAGTTGTGGACGGTATGCAGTTTTAGTTAGTCGGAGTTTCACATAACCATTCTAATCTCCCGGACAGGAAGGTACGTATGACTAGTTTTCATCACGTTACAAAATTGGTCCTACTGGATAATACTATCCACCCATGCATCTATTAAAGACGTACCGTAAGACCAACCGAAAGACGTACACTGCTGTGCTTAGGTCTACCCACAAAATAATTTCCATAATCGCCACGCTTGACAGGCTGGTTGGCGATTGCAGTAGGTGTTTGTAATACCCAGAGCTTGCTGGTGCCCATCCCTTAATCGCCTTTTACGACACCCAAGGAAGATATAGGGGTTTTTGTTTTAAACGGACCACAATCTCACCTGATGTTAAGTGACGCCGTGGTCCTAGATGGTAAAAGCACTAAGCCTAGAGGTACTGGTTCTCAAGTGATGCTGCCGGAACACACCTATTAGTATTCGACGACAGGTTTTTCAAACTTGAGGGTGGTAGCTAACCAGGCGGGCATCATTAGAAAATGCCCTACTATGGTTCTTTGAAGATGTTTTCCTTCACCGAAAGCGAAGGCTTATTTTAGAGTCGGATAGAACCCACGTCGATTGACGCGGAATCCGGCCACACTACTCGCTACGCCTTCGGGTGTTAATATTCTTAGCTGATACCACTACATAATTGCGGCTCCGGAGAAAACATATCGATTGGCTCAAAGTAAAACGGTTGCTCTCCGGACTCAATTCTAACGTTAAAAACTGACGAAGTTGAGGGCCGAAGCTAGTCTGCTACGTTAAAGAAAGCGCATTCCAAGATCGAAGATGTCAGCTGATAGATGTGAAGCTTAGAGACAGTTGCTAATTCCGGAACGCGACACGCCTTATAGTTTGACGCCTTACGGGACCTCAGTGTAATTTTGCTACAGAAGAGGTTATACTCTGCTCTCGTCGATGCTATGTCTTCTATAGAAACATCGCGCTAGCGTCCTAACCGGCCCGCTTTGTGTTGCAACCATTAACTTGTCATAATGACGGGGTGTTGTCAAGTGTACCTACGTTTGTCGCGGACCATTCAGGCTCATTTATGAAGAAGTAGATAAGATTGGGATACGTAAATAACATGCAAAAAATAAAATTACTATTAAAATTAAAATCATTTACAAAACGAACCATAAAGCGGTTAACACACGTAGGTACGGACCGGACCGCGGATATGGTATGGCGGGCGGCCGAGATTATCTGTCGCCTATGTACGGATGGAATCCTTTCCGAAAAAGATCGAATTTTGAATCGTTTCACATAACATCAAGGTTCAAAAGATCGATCTTTCAAACGAATAAATGTATCGATTATTAGAGTATCCTTTTTGTTGTCTATGATATCAGGATTAATTCCAAATAGCCAAAAATAAAACACTTCAGAGTCATATTTCCTTAGTAGTTTAGGCGTTCTTCTTTTTTTGTTTAGTTGCCATTTTTGAACTTTAAATGCTGTTTTGCAATAAATGATGATTATAGTATAATTTCGACTATTGAAAGAATAATATTTAAGAATAAAACAAGCGGGAGAAAAGATTAGACCTAGATGTTTTGTGAATTAAATAAAAAAATCGATTTATTTCAAAAATCTTTTACTGCATCCCTACTTAGGCGACTGACAACCTCGATCGCTCGACATACCATGTCCGCGGTCCGGTCCGTACGTGTGTTAACAGTTTAAACTGACGCACTAATTTTTTTTTTATAAACGTATGCATATACTTAAGAAATTAAATAAAAGATATACATTACAATCTCTCTTATCTCTTACTTAATTTACTATTGGTGAAAGTACAAATGCATTTGACGAATAATGGATGCGTGAAAGGATTTAAAAAATATTTAAAACGAAAGGGCTATGCATGTAGGTAATTTAAATTAAGAAGAATAGAGGTCTATTAAATCTGCTTATGCTACCAGGTATGCAGAAGAATCGTATAGAAATAGCCGAATAAGATTACATTTATAAAATTAATTTGCAGAAAATTTATGTTAACTTACGAGATAAATGCTAAAATATTCTTTTACATATTACAAAAGGCAATGTAACAGTTGTCTGCATGTCCGTTTGTTAGCTTATAACATGAAATTAACTAGATTAATTAAATTATAATATATATCCACGAAATAATAAGTTATTTGAATAAAAATGAAATTGAAGTTTACAAATGCCCAAGGGAAATGTTTTAAAAGTCTAGTATTAATAAATTATACTTATTCAGTATTATAACGAACAAGAATTACTTACTCTAAATTACAATCTCGAAGGAGACACGATCAATCATCTTCTGGTATATTCTATAAGTGTATATTTATTTAATGTAATTATAAGATATAAAATGTACTAACTATATATTTACAGACGTCCGCTAACTTCGAAGTCCACGAACGAACTGCCTTCCCGCTCGCAGCGTTCGAAATTCAAAAGCTCACTTCGAAAGTCCAACTAATGTTGATCCTTCATATATACGCTTGACCCCCTTCTATTGGCGTAATAAATTGTCCGTATAGGGGCGCGGAGGATCAACATAGACTGGTAAAGTCTTATCAATCCTATGAATATTGTTCAAAAGATTTTCGACCTTATTCGTATTAACGATAGGTATGATTTTAAAATGGTTTTACTCTTTATTAATATTATTATGTTATATGAAAATCGATCTTATGTTAAACGAGATAAGGTTGATAATGTATTGCCAAGTGTATGAAAGCCACAGGTCTTCGATAACTTCTCCCATGAAAGTGCTTGTCACGGCTTTCAGGAAAACGACGTAACTCAAAATATTGTGAAAATATATATATATTTTTTTATTAAAAATATTTTTGTGTTTTTCAAAGCTCTTATAATGAACCTTAATGTTGTTTTTATGACAATTTCTTTTTTACTAAAGTTTTGATTCGTGTATTACATTTTCTACAGCGCGTTCTCAATTTCATGTTTTTTTTTTAAACGGAACCCTAAATATTTTTCATAAATAAAAGTAGCCTACGCTACTCCTTATACATTCAGCTATCTGTAAAAGTCCTGTCGAAATCGGTTCAGCCGTGTGGGTAATTTACTGGAACAAAACAGACAAATCGGAAGAGATATAAACAAATTTAAAATTGTTTTTTTTTTTTAAGTACCGTATATATTACATCTATTTTTTAAATATTTGTATAGATTATATTAGACGATAGCTGCGGCTTTGGGGGTTTTTTTTACACGATTTATGCTCAGTGCTTTGACCACAATCTCACCTGATGTTAAGTGACGATGTGGTCCAGGATGGTAAACACACTACACCTAGGTACTGGTATTTCAAGTGATGCTGCCGGAACACATCTATTGGTATTTGGCGACAGGTTTTCAAACTTGAGGATGGTAGCTACACCCAGGGGGACATCATTAAAACATGCCCTACCACCATACTATGGTTTTGTGGTGGGCGTTTTATGTGGTCTAGTATCTGAATACTAGGTTATGTATAACTTATATATTTTATTCGAGGGTAAGACGAACGGAAACACAATATTTATTTGACGGTATAATGCGCTTCTATTTACAATGATAAATGCGTAATGTCTTGTGTAGTCGCAGCTACAAAGTATTTATAATTATTATTAGTTAATAATATTAATCAATCATGGACGACCATCGATGCGCCGGAGTTGACATATGATTGGTCGTCGCATACAGCCATGTTAAAAGGGGCTTACCACAAGTTCATTGTTCGTTTAATGAGTCTTATCTCTGAAGAAGCGTTTAAGCATAGCTAGGACACAACTCGCGAGTGAGTCCTGAGTACTCAGGTGACGGCCAAGCCGAGGTTCGTACCACTTTGGTAACCCTTGAGCTAGTCACCTTATTGCGGCTGAGTGCCTTCAGCACTCGCCCCCAAAGTTCGGTGAAGCTGTAGAGACCCTTCCGGTCAACAGCATTAGCTAGGTCAAAAAAAAAAAAAAAAAAAAAAGCGTTTAAGCTATCCTTATTACTGAGGATAGTAGATCCACCAGTAGCGCGTCTTAGTGGATCCGCTACAATTTCCTCAGGTTGTTTTCCTTCACCGAAAGCTCAGGCCGATTTTAAAGTTGGATAGGTGCGGTCGAACCTGCGTTGATTGACACGAAATCCAGCCGCACTACCCACTGCGCCTTCATCGCTTCCGGTTACGAATACCAGTATTTATTTTACACAAATGAGATGTTGATGCAGTACTTTTTGTCTTATGAAATAATAGATTACAAATAAGGCTGATCACTAAAAGGTTTCAGTCTTTGTGTGAAATTAATTTTAACCTCATAATTTCTTCGATGGCGGGCGTCTTCGCTTATTGACTTGCTAAAATATATAATGTCTATACAGTACGTTTACACAAATTCAACGCGGAATTTGCAAAGACCATTGCTTATTTGAATATTCGATGTAATGAACATAATTCTATGAATTGTTAATTTAAAATACGAAAGCGCGTGGACGGGAAATAGTGAACTGTTATGTCTGTTTTTGCTTGTTTTGAATTTCGATTTCATATTTAACAATAACTGTTAAGGAGTTCAATATACGTAAATAACGTCATGCCTTTTCTCATGAGATTAGGCAGAGACCACATCCTTCCACTTGGCCGATCCTGACACACGTCTTTTCTCTTCTACTGTCACATGCACCTTCATACATATTCTTTGGTTACGAGTACTTTTGACCTGGTCTTTCTACAGAAAGTCCTCGATCTGATCGAGAGACGTTCGTCTAGGAAGATCTTTATATGCTTGCCCAATCACACTCGCCTTATAAAGTTGTGTCAATCGCCTTTCATCCATTCTTTCTAAACCAATTAAGCATCCCTATCTCTATCTTTGCCACTACATCCTCTACCAAATCATAATGTTCCCTTATCACACTATTCTTTACTTTGTCTATCATACTCATACAGGCTATATACATCTTATACTTCTCATCTCTACTCCATTAATCTTGCTTTCATGTTTCTTCTGTCAGACCCAGCACTCACTACCATACATAAATGTAAGGATTAGGACACCCTGATGCACAGACAAACGTATCTTTTTAGACACATTCTGACTGCACATAAAGTTACCCAGGGACCTGTTCACACGATTCCCTAACACAACTCTTCACTCAATATCACGGTCACACTTTCCATCTGTGGGAACCATACAAACTTTTCCACTTGTTTCACTCGTTCTCCAACAATCAAAATTGCACTTTCTGGCACATTTTTTTTAAAATCATTACTTTTGTGTTACTAACATTCACTTTCATTACTTGTAACGGATCTTTACTAATAATGGTTGCAACTTCTACAACTGATTTCAAACCTGTCTCTGACCTTCTCCCATTTTTATTTGAGATCGGCGCAACATCGGCCTCTTCGAATCCAACTCGAATCCAATATGGAGGAATATTAAATGCATTATTATTATTATTTGTGATTATGGAGTCTCAGATTTATCTTTCCGTTTAATTGATTGACTCGGCTGTGGTTCGATGTATTATCAATTAATATATATGTATATATATATATTGCATCGCTTCAGGTTTTGCGAGTTACAAGTCATATAAGCAAACTAACGGACAGATAGACATAGAAGTTACCTTTTATATAAGTAATATAAGGATAAGGAATTAGGAATACGAACATAAGAATCAGATTATCCTTTGATTTTTCTGTCTATTCCAATGTAACAAAATATACTAAGTCCCGACGAGATAAAAAAGAATCATGTATAAACAAACAGATACATAGACGTTACTATTTATATAATTTAAGGATGGACTCTGCGCTTTAGCCGTAATCTTGACATGGTGGTTCCAGATGATAGAAACACTAAGCCTAGAGGTAGGTACTTGCTCTCAAGTGATATTTTTCACTAATTTTATAACTTGAATGTTAGCGGCAGCTAGCCACGAGAGTATTAAAAGAATGCCCTATATTGTACACTCTATAAAACCATTTTTTTTTAAATCATAAATACAATGTCTGGCCAGTTTTTAGTATATATTTGGACACGTTATGTGGGATAGGAAATAAGATATAAACGTAATCAATAAAAAATGGAGACCGATAAGTTCCTTTTTAAACAATTACATGATTTAGAAATTGCAATTAAACACATATGTAATTTTTGAGATAACCTAAAACAAAAAAAAATATTTTTAAAGATGGCGGCTGAAGTAAAAATCGTATAGTGTATTATTTTTTGAAAATACAAATGTATAGTAATATTATTAAACAAGATACAAGTATAATACGGAATTATGTTTCTTGTACTTCGCCTGTATGCTTTAGACATGGAAGAACTCGCGCGCTAAATCGAGTTTAGTAATAAAATTCGAATAATAAGGGAATTACATTATCCGCAGACACGGAGGTACATCATTTTACTCTCAGGCTGTCGGAAGAGGTCCTTAATTTCTATATCTGTCTTTATCGCACTCCTAAGAGTAAGCGCGTATATCCGTCTCGTTTTAACCTTATAAGAGAATTTCCATCCTTTTTATGTTACGCTAGTAAAACGCTCCGGTTTTGCTTGGATTTGTATTTTTATATTTCAAGTAACAGTTTTAGATACAGGCCCTAAATTATTTTGATACTAAAATAAAGTAAATATATTTCTCACAATTTCAAGCATTTGCCGGTAAATATGTGCATTGAATCGGATTCTATTTTAAACGATGATGGCGCAGCGGATAGTGCGGCCGGATTCCGCGTCAATCGATGCGGGTTCGATCCCCACATATGCGACTCTAAAATCGGCCTGAGCTTTCGGTGAAGAAAAACATCGTGAGGAAATCATAGCATGTTGGGAGAGCATTTTATAATGATGCCCGTCTGGGTAGGTAGCTGCCACCCTCAAGTTTGAAAACTTGTCGCGAAATACCAATAGGTATGTTCCGGCAGCATCACTTGAGGACCTCTAGGCTTTATGTGTTTACCATCCTGGACTGTTCGTCTTTTAACATCAGGTGAGGTTGTGGTCAAAGCATTGAGCTTTGCCGTGTATAAAAACGGTGACTGGCCAAGTGGGTAAGAGTCGTATTTAGACCAGACCGTAGAAGTGTCAGGATTGTTGCAAGAGGATGTATTTATACTCTCATGGAAGGAAAGCGTGATGGTATACAGTATGATAATAATGCTAAATTAAAACAATCACCAGGATATTAATAACATAATATGACATAAGCTCACGCCTGTTATCCCCGAAGGGTTAGGCAGAGGTGAAATAGCGAACTATAGCGCCCACATTCCGCCTAGCTTAGTTCCGTCCCAGATGTGACAGGGGGCGAGCCTGTCGCCATATCGGGCACAAATTCCGAGATGATACTGAGTAGATAAACCCAATATCACTTGTCCCGACCCGGGGATCGAACCCGAGACCTCAGAACAACAGTCGTACCGTGACACAAATGCGTCACCGAGGCAGTTTATATTATAAAAATTAATACCTTCGTTTTATTTTTACTCAGTTATGTGATGTGAAAAGGAGATAAAAATATTAATAATCAATGGACAAACGGACTATTTTATTATTAGATCTATCACCTATCTCGCTCACACACCGCGACCTGATTGTCCTCACGGTTTCACGCTTCGGTCGCTTTACTTATGTTTTAGTGACTTCTGACTTTACATTTTTCTCTCTCCTTGCTTTTTATGAAATTAATCACTTAAGTACACATGATCGCCTGGTACTTTATAGGATTTCTTCTTTGTTTTTAGATAGTGATTTTTCTTCTTTTATTATTAATTTTTAACTACTTACTTACTTACTATTCTTCCATTGGAAAATAGCTTCCATAAATTATGCACTTATGAACTGCTAGTATTTTGAAATTTTTTCTTTTTTATAATCTCTTTCTTTATCTTTACTTATTTATTTTGTACTATTTTTTTATATACTTTGAAAGTCTTGTAGCAGTAGACTAATTACGTTATATTTAATTGGTCATTATTGAGACACTAAAATAATATTTTGTAATTTTTAAAGTTTTCGCGTTCCATATTTAAATGCAGTTAATTTAAACGGGTTTTCACGCGTTACCTTTGCTTTTTTCTATCCCGACGTTTCGGCTGAGTTTTACCAACCGTGGTCACGGTTAGCCCGTTTAAATTAACTGCAACTAAAATAATTTTGTTATAAATTTTCTTAATTAATATTTTTATTTTATTTATTTAATATGTCAAACAAAACAGGATACAGTCAAATATTAATACAAAACAATGAAAAAGAGATAAAACAATCTTAATGTGTCGAGTACCCATAAAAATGAAACAATAGGAAAACAATGGAAAGCTGGCGTAAACGCCGGGAAGGTGCTCAAGGGGTTAAAAGATAAGCTGAATCCCAATAAAAATGTTTAAACATAGAAACCACAGAAACAAAACACGCTCACGCTATACTTAATATGAATATACATGTATAAAAAAAGATTAATAATAACATATATTTATATGTAAATAAATGAGAAAATCAGAAAAATATTAGAGCTACTTATTAACCCCTTGAGCACTTACCTGGCGTTTACGCCAGCTTTACATTGTTTTCCTATTGTCTTATTTTTATGAGTGTACTCGACACATTAATAATAATAGACACACGATCAGAAAAAAGTATTTTCATATCATATATTTATAACAAACATAAAAAAAAGTTTAACGGGTAAGATTTCTCAATCGTTATTTTTATGATACAGTTTTCAATTAAAGAAATAGATTGGGATTAATGCTCACTTACCGTTTCATAATATGTAAATGGACATGCAAGGAAATCGATTTAATTTAATTATTCTGCGATTACGTCACAGACCGCAGAAACAAAGCCTCTGTGACTACACTCTGCGTTTAACCACCCGTGATAAATCTGTAAGTTATATATCTATTTAAGTTTTCCTTGACTTAATATTAAGTTACTATGAGCTTGAAAATAGACATTGTTTCTCAAGTCCTGAACTGCTGGAATTCGGCACTTTAAGGGCTTAAGGAAATGTCCAAATATCACACAAACTTGACCTTGCGTAATAAAATAGGCAACAGTTATATTAGTTGGCCTATTAAAAACTAATAGTAATAAATAAAATTAGCGAGTTTGTTTCTAATATTAAATTAATGATTTTCTATTCAATACATATGAACGTATGTAGTAGGGTACTTATAACAAAAACACAATTTTTCAATTTTATGTCTGTTTCTTTGTTCGTCTGTCGGTTTGACTGTTTGTTCCGGGTAATCTCCGAAACGGCTGGACCGATTTTGTCGGGACTTTTTTTTTTTTGGTAGATAGCTGAATTTACTCCGCGTAATTTACGGTATTTTTTATTTTCGAAAATAATTAGGGTCACATTATTAAAAGTTAAAACTAATAAAAGTTTATATAAAGATTGAAGAAAAAAAATTATGTCTGTTTCTCTGTTCGTCTGTTTGTTCCGGCTAATCTGGACCGATTTCGACGGGACTTTTTTCGCTAGATAGCTGAAATTACTCCGCGTAACTTTTAGCCAGGTACGCTTACAGGGGTGGTTACCACATCATCCCTTGCCCCTGGACGAACTAATCTTCTATCGGGGGGAGGGGTGGTTCGCCACACCCAGAGGTAAATCTTCTCAACAGAGAAGCGGGCGAAGAGATGGGTGGGGAGAGAGCCTGTGGGTCAGGCACCGACAATCTCCTCCCCCATCCCCAACGGGCTAAAGAATGGACGAGGGCCAGTTGGGCCTGCAGCACGGGGCGACGCGGTGAATGCAATCGCGATCCCGTATCGTCCCCCTAAAATGAGGTGGACGGCCCCGAAGGGTTTAGTGGATATTTCCGGCGCTTCTCGCCGTGTGAGTCCCACACTGGTGTGGAGACGTCCCTCCACACCCCCTTACGATTTGCATTGGGGAGACTTGATCCTCCTAATGCAATAGGTAAGGGTGTTGCGTAAATGCATTACCCTAGTCAAAAAATAAAAAAGGTACTCTTATTATTCGAAAATAATTAGGGTTCCCCCTTTAAAAAAATGTAAAATTCACGAAATTGTCAACATAACACGATTCAGTGGACAAAACCATCGAAAAATTATAACGCAGTGAAGAATATAAAAGCGCGGGCGCACACGACTCGTCAAAAACAAGCGAACCGTAAACTATTAATGCTTACTTGGAATATTGTGAAGCTGCGAGGATAAATCCACATTAGAATTATCCGTATAATACATTGAAAGTTAAGTAAATAAACGTCACTTCGTTTACCAAGAAGTCTGTTGAGAACTATATGTGTCGGTATAGAGTTACGTTCGAGTCGGAAAAGCTTTTAAATGTAATTACATTATCTTCTATGGATATCGTTGATAAACTAAACGAATTAGACTATTCTAAGCAATAATTTAGCTCGTGGATCGTGTGTGGATTTTAAATTTAGTAGAATACTAACCTTGTGCCCGCGGCTGCGCCCGCGTTTCACATGTTCTTAACTGGTTTAGCCATTTTTTTTTTTTTTTTTTTTTGACGTCGGGAAATGCATTTACGCAATACCCTTATCTATTGTATTTAAGGGATCAGAGTCCCTCAATACAATAGATAAGGGGGCACGGAGTGACGAGTTCCGTGCCAGTGTGGTACTCACCCGGGCGTGAAGCGCCCGGAAATACCCACTAAAACCCCCCGGGGCCGTCCGCTGCATTTGGGATGGGGGCGACACGGGGTGGCTTTCGCAAGCACCGCGTCGCTCACTGGTTTAGCCTAACCCAAAAAAAACAAATGAATGAAGTAATACGAGAGTCTTTTATTTCTATTAGCGCGGAAAAAATGTACACAAAAGTAAATCGAAAAAAAAAAAAAATAATGAAGGGTCAATGGAATCCAAAAAATAAATAGCCTATAACCATCTACGAAAAATTCCGCATCGAATGGTAGTAGTCCCATCCCAATATGCTCAGTAGTTCTGAGGTGATGATTCCTCAAAGGAATCCCATTTTATTTTTATATATGTATATAGATTACCATTGACCATATAAAGGGTCGTTTGGTGCCGGCTTAAGAATTAGTACCACCCCATATCGTTCCCGTGGGTGTCGTAAAAGGCGACTAAGGGATAAACCAGGGTATGGGCAGTTCGTGCCCCCTTACCCATTGCATTGGAGGACCTCGGTCTCACTAATGCAATGGGTAAGGGTAGTGCGTAAATGCATTTCCCCCCGACAAAAAAAAAAAGGGTATGGGCAGCAGCATTCTCTGAGCACCACAAACATCTACTGCGATCGCCAACCCGCCGGCCAAGCGTGGCGATTATGACAATTCCCCCCCTTATCTTTGAGGGAGACCTATGTCCAGCAGTGGACGTCTTTACGGTTGAATGGATGGATGAATGAATATAAAGGGTAAAGTATAAACATATCCTTATGATTGACGTGATTTTTGAAATGAAACTTCTGTAACGGCGTTATGCGTTTCTCGGGAGGGAAATACCTTATAGATTCGCATTACCAATGCTATGGCGTCAGCAACCAAACTCCCTTATAGTGCGAGCCGTCTCGTACACGCCGGACCCGAATGCCCTCCCCAAGATGCGACCGCGTAACATCTTGACCGAGCGTGACGATAACATCACTCGTATGAATAGGATCTTTCCATATAAACCTCGTTCATTTGCTAGCTAGGATAAAAAAAAAAGTGTCAGCGCTCACGCCCGCGAAACCGCCGCCGGGGACTGGCAGCAAACTTTGCTCCCGCACACTCTCCGGGTTCCCCTCAAGCGGCGACCCAAGACGTGTCTCGTTCCCCAACTGGGGAGGTACAACACGCAGGTACATAGGTCCTGTAAGGAACCTTTTTTTTATGTTAAATAAAAAATGTACGGATTAGATAGGATCCAACTCGCGAGTGAGTTTGCATACTCAGGTAACGGCCAAGCCGAGGTTCGTACCATTTTGGTAACCCTTGTGCTAGTTACTAAAGTCACGGTGAAGCTGCAAAGGCCCTTCCGGTCAACAGCATTAGCTAGGTTAGAAAAATAAAAGGTATGGCGTCAGTCGTTAACATGCTCCAGTATGTCAAGTGTAAGATGGCGTTTAAGTGCTGATCATCGATCAATAATAAAAGAGCGCTGATGCTCTGTGATAGATCATAAATTTGATTATAAATAAATAATATGAATTTACATAATTATTGCTCGGAGTGCCAATAGATGTAAATACCAGACAAATGTTACGTTTATAATAAATTATGCAAATATAAACCTTAAATAACAGTTTTTCCTTAAATTGTTCACTTCTGTCTGCAGTCTCCATGGCTGCCTAGTTTTTTTTTTTCAAAATCGTAGTTATGTCATCTAGTCAAGTTTTAGTTACATATTTTGTTACTATAAATAATTTGAATAATAAAAAAAACTAACTAATATCGTTTTGCGTCTAACATCCTTATGATTAAAGTATATAGAAATTATTGAGAAAAATTAACTTCGGCTATAATTAAATAAAAAACGCGAACGAAACCGCGAGCACAAGAAATCTTTATAATAATTTCGAAAAGGAATTTTTGGGCTCCGAGTTTAGTGCCGAGATTTTATACTATGATTGGTGATGTTTTTTTTTTCCATTTGTTGAATTAGTGCGCACTTATCATGTTACGTAGGTAAAACCTACAAAAATAGAATCTATAAAAAAAAATAGATTTTTAAAGAAATATAAAATTGTCCATCTCTCTGCCCTTTATACTAGGAGTGCAGACAATGGTGGGATTATAAGAATTAGTCCAATAGGTGCTCGGTCACGGAGCCGTTGCCTGGCAACGGACTTCGCCCACGCAATTATCGGCTACATTATTTATAATACGTATATGTAGTTAGTACCTATCTACTACTGTTGCCTTGGTTATACCGGACACCGAGTTGAAGGATACGGGTTCGAGTCGAAGCCGTAGCGAGTATATAGCGGTTATTACAGCTTGTGTATGGTAGTCGCTGTTTTGCAGGACATTATTTTACAGAGAGATCGCACAAGTTCTGTACTGAAATTTGTTTTGCAGGAAGGGTTAGGGGTATCTTAGAATTTTCTTAATAGAACAAGTTGTGTGTCCGCGGCTGCGCTCGCGATTCATATGCTCTTCATTGCGTTTTAATTTCTTTATACGGAACCCTAATTATTTTCGGTACTAAGATAAAGTAGTAAATATTTCTCACAAATTCAACAAACACTTGTCAGTCAAACTGTTCGTTGAATATGTTTTTATCGAAAATTTTCGATAAATAAAGGTACCCTAATTTACGGGAGACAGACAGACAATAATTAAAAAAATTGTAGTTTTAGTGGGCATCGTATATACATTCGTATGTATTTAGATAATAGTTGTTGTTTCAATAACAAACAGACACTTCAATTATATTTATTAGTATGGATATAGTTAATATTAAGTTAGCACTGGGCATTTTCACTCCACCCAACTGTGAACCCGGTAATATGATTCCCGATGAGTTCTAAACGGTGAATAGGATATTTGTGAGGCGTCGACCCAGATAACGCGCTTAACAAAAATTTTATTCTTAATATAGTCCAAGAGTTGACTTTGTCGATGAATACAGTGTCTTTCTTTTATATCTTAGTTCAATTTGTGAGTTATACAATTCTGCCAATGTCATGGGGGTAACGTTATATTTTCAGTTTTGTGTCAAAGCTTGTGAGCTCTAGAAAAAACGGTGAGTTTTCTTGCTAGAACTTTTCACGGAGTTTTCGTGACACCTTAGGATAAACGTTTTGCTTTATTATTTATATTATCACATTGCTCGCAGAACCGATGCACGATGAAGCCAACAGGCGCTCGAATGGCAGTCGTTTACCAGATGACGCAGTGTGGGTAGGCCCTCCATCAGATGGACAGACAACTTGACAAAAGTCGCGGGAGTCTGCTGTATGTGGGCAAGACCGGTCGTCGAGGAGATCATTGGAAATCTATGTCCAGCAGTAGAGGTCTTTCGGTTAAATAGATGGATGAGATATAACAAAGATAAACAAATTGTAAATAGCAATTTTTAAAAATCCGCGTGTCAATAGAGGACGTAATACTAACATATTTGATCTGACATCTTCTTATTCATGTAGCAACACTAACAATAACACCCTGTCTTTTTAAGTGTATGTTCCGTTTGATGCCGGCTAAGAATAGTACCACCCTATATTTTCCCGTGGATGGCGTGAAAGGCGACTAAAGGATATTTATTTATTTATTGGGGAAACAAACAGTACATTACGCTTAAAACTAAATAAATCATATATTAAAATTTCATATTCCAACAAAGTTTCCACGTATTACTAAAACATACAAGCCAACGTGTACATATTAATTTGACAATAAAAATTGTTTAAGATAAAAAAAAAAAAGTTTCAAACAAACACACAAAAGGCACAAGCATTAAAATGATAATATAGTGCGACAATCAAATTACAAATAGCGAACCAGTCAAATAATAAATAATTACTTTTCCAATCCAATCTTAAAATTATCACTCTTAGTTCGAATTAGTTTTTTAAATGTGATAAGCGAGTGATTAAACATATCAATTTCATTAAAATATAAATTATGTACCAGAGCATGGGCAGCAGCATCCTCTGAGCACCACAAACACCTACTGCGATCACCAAAACCGCCTGCCAAGTGTAGTGGTTGTGACAATCCACCCTCCCTATTTGAGGGAGATCTATTCCCAGCAGTGGACATGTTATGGTTGCATAGATAGATAGATTATGTTTATATCGAAGGTATAGGGCTGCTAGACTACACGGGTTCCGCCATTACCCGCGCTGATATCTTTGTTAAAGAAATTCGAGTCTTGCATTCGTAGAAAACGACCATCCAAGCGATAACCGTCTTTATACCCCACGTGATAAAGTCATTTTTCCAATAGAATAATACTGAAATATCGTTATAACTTTCAGAACATAGCACGTCAAACAAATATATGCTTTAAAGTTGCGCGCTAAAGTATAGTTCCGCTTAAATCTATTAATAGTAATTCATAAAATAGGGTGACCAAGCTATGTATATCTTTAATTATCTACGGCTACAAGAAGATTTGTGAATCGCTTATTACAAAATAAATTATCGCCGGTTTCAGATGATCTGCCAGATTTTTTCTCTGAGATCAAACGTAGAGTTCATTTTTAATCGGATACGCTTGTCTGAGCGGATTAACTTTCGTTTTTGTGAACGGTACAGGCTCAGTGCTTTGACCTCAATCTCACCCGATGTTAAGTGACCGAGGATCGTAAACGCACTAAGCCTCGAGGTACTTATTCTTAAGTGATGCTGTGAACACACGTATTGATTAGTTGGCGACAGTCAAACTTACGGGTGGTAGCTACCCAGGCGAGCATTATTAGAAAATGCTGTGTTTTCCTCACTACGTTTTCCTTCACCGAAAGCACAGGCTGATTTAAGAGTTGGATAGGTGGGATCGAACACGCATCCACTGAAATCTGACCGCACTACCAACTGCGCCAATATCGCTATTTATTTGATACATACTAGCTGTACCTTTAGCACTCAACGCATGTTATTTTTTCTGTTATGCACAATTACTTTTTTTTTTTTTTTTTTTTTTTTTAGTGTTCCCGCCAATTTCCCTCTGGCATGACCAGAGACCTTTTTATTACATTTATTTTATTGTGATCTTTTGTTATTCTTTTATAGCGCGTTCTTTTGCTTTTGCCTTTTCTTTTGCAAATCTTGTTCTTTATTTATTTCACCTATATCTAATCACATGTCATGTCTATATTTAGTTGAATCTAGCAACAATATACATAGTCTTCCCAATTTGTACTGCACAGTAGTGTCAAAATCTTATAATATCGCTTAAATCTAACAATAGAATTAAAATTAAATAAATAATTAAATCAATCAATTAAACTTAAAATTAAAGATAAAATTTTCAATAATTTAAAATAATAGATTTAGTAATTAAATGAGATTAAATTTAATTTAATTTCAAATATGTAAATTACCATAAAATAATAAATTTAATTAAGTTAGAGTCTGGGTCTCAATTGTGAATTAAAATTAAAATTAAGTCAAAATTAAAATTGAAATAAAGTGTAAATTAAATTGTAAATTAAATAGTAATTTAAATTGTAAAATTTTAGAAACCTTTAAAATCAATACAGCCCTTGTGCCTCGGTTCATTAGTTCTTATTATATTATTACTCACTTTTATCCCCAATCTCCTTATCCTTAGGATAATCTTATCCGAGGCAACGGCGACCCACTGCTACCCTGATGAAGCTCAGGGGCAGCCCCAATGCACAATTACTTACTAAGTAGTACTGTTTTTAAATATTCAATATTTTAATTAAATAAAGTGTTGGTTATTTGATATCTTTATTTCTTAATTTAGGGCAAAAGACGAAAAAAGTGGCACGTTAAAGCCGGTACATTTTACGAAATTAGTGCATGTACGTTATTAGTACACGAAAAAGAAAAAAAATGGACGCTATTTTTTGTTTGCATTGGCTCTAAATGACTTGCAGTGCCAACAGCAAGGAAATTTATAATTATAAATTAGCTGGTATGGACATGTGATGCGCAGGGAGAAAGAGAATGTTGTAAGAAAGGTATTGGATATGAATGTGGACGGTTACATGGGAAGGGGAAGACCAAAGAAAAGATGGATGGACTGTGTGAAAGATGATATGTGTAGAAAAGGAGTGAATGCGGAGATGACAACAAATAGAGAGGAATGGAAGAGGAAGACATGTTGCGCCGACCCCAAATAAAAATGGGAAAAGGGTAGGGAGATGATGATGATGAAATTAGCTGTTTGACTGCGGCTCCGTCCATGTATCAAAATCAAATCAAAAATAGTTTAATTGATTCAAAATTTGTTTATATGTTGATTTCTGATGTTCTTCAATTTTAGCTCTCTGTTGTTCAATTTTAAAAATGTAAATGAAGTCGTGTTTCCGCAGCGCTTGCCAACAAGGATCAACCAGAATACCAGCGCTGCTCTGACACTTCAAGTTTCAATGCAGCAATCAAGCTCCGGTTGGACCTTGTTTGCATAAGCGCAACACTTTTGTTTTATATTATAATATGTATTTTCTGCGTGTTTTAATTCTGTTCTGTTCTTTAACCTTTGCAAATTTAACCTTGCTTTAGATGGTGCCTGAAATTATTGTCTGTTGAATGTGTAATGTGTTCCGGGACTGTCATATTTTCTATTAAACATAACTCTTCATAGGGTTTCCTGCGAAACCTTAATTTTATTATTGAAGTTATACTTCTTTAGGCGCGTTTTGAAAAAATGATGAGAGTGAAATTTTAAGATGCGCGCGCATCTGTGACACAAAATTAACAGTATGAAGTTGTCTGCTTAACCGCTCATTAAGTCTCGAAAAAAAAGCTACCAACAAAATAGAAATTGAACCTCGATATTAGTCGCGCATGTTGGTACGCTCGTCACCTCTGATCACTGTTTTCATATTTATAATATTTATCAACATGTTTCTAGTTTATACATTCACAACACGTGTTTTAGTTTCATACAAGTGCGAATTATATATGTGCTAATAAATTATATTCAGTAGTGATTTAAATTGAATATTTTGATTGATATCACTTACTATTTGTGAATATTAGTGAAAAAAATTGTGCTTATATACTTTTTCAAGTGCTCCAATATAATTGAGGTTAACTATCCGTATGTATTATTTATTGATATAAATTAAAATACTTTTATTTAATATAATTAACACTAAATATTATTAAATTATTTTATTAAATTTTTCAAATTTAAAATGAACTTTGTTGATTATCCTTTTCCAATCCTTCTATTATTTTATTGTAAGTAATTATTTGCATGCAATTAAAAACTATTTTTTAATTATGTCAAAGAAGTATAACTTCTCACGCGCGTACATAAGTACACGCACCAATTTTTATTTTAGAAAATTAAAAGTAGCTTAAGTTACGCGGAGTAACTTGATAATCCGTGATAATCGGCCCAGCCGTTCCAGAGACACTTATGATCATCAATCAGCGGGCGAAGATCAACTAAAGATGACGATGATGAACATCCAGTTCCTTAGAAATAATAATCCGATAACAAAATTCTGAGGTGTCATAAAACTCTTTGGACAGTTCTTATAAGATTAGTACATTTATATAATGTTGCTAAATCGTTGAACTATTGCAATAATAACGGAAAGATGTTTTTTTACGCAGGACACTGGTAGAATTATGCAAGTCATTCACTCTTTTAACAAAAATAAAAAAGTCGTTTAGCCAAACATAGCTGAGAAATAAAAGAATTAAGAAAAATATACTGAGGCTAAAAGTGTGGTTACCAGGGTATGAGACACTCCGAGTTATTCGAAGTTCGTAAGTTATTTAATAAGGCGGAGCGTGCCTCGCGAAACAGGACGGCATGCACGTGCCTTGGTTATCCAGTACAATCCGACTTTATGATATCCTGGTACATTTTACTTGTTTAATAAAATAAATTAATTTAATTATTCCCTTAGTATCACAAATAAATAGAATTAAACTATCTATTTGTAATATCGAGATAACAACAACTTTGCTTTAAATTATAAGGTCGGGGAAAAAAAGTCTTTACGAATATAATAAACTTGTAATAAAATCTCTTTGGCTGTATGTACTTATTTGTATCTGGCCGATTTTGATGACATTAGGGAGATTACATTTAAAAAAAAAGAAACAAATTTGTTAAATGTTGTTTCCAGCTATTTTCTTTTTTTTTTCTGTCAGAATGAGTGAATCTAATAAAGTAATTCGATACATTTTCAAATTTTATTACAAAAAACAAAACCAAAGATATTTGTCACAAATGCAAATAATCGCCAGTAAAACTTCGTATTGAATCAGATTTTGTTCCCAAATTAATAGTTTATATATATATATACATCTTCGATAACTTAATGCATATTCGTAAAAATTTAGACAAGCTAGATCTAGTGAATGATCGTCATAATTTTAATATTAGAAGTAAAGACAAGTTATCCGGAACCACGCTTTAGGTTAAGTAAGTGTAATAAAAGCTTGATAGGTAATAGTATTCGGTTTTACAATAAGATCCCGAGTAACATTACCGATTTACCTGACAATAAGTTCAAGTATTATGTCAAGCAAGTTTTAATCTCAAAAGGTTATTACAGGGCGGATCGTTACGTGAACGATAGTGATGTCTGGAATTAACCCACATCTCTGTGCACACCCGGTAACTTTAGTTAAGACTATGATTTGTATAGTTTTTATATTGAATAAAAAATTATATATATTATATTTATGAAAAAAAAAAGAACCAGATCGAGTTCCTTGCCTGCGCTCTTCTCGACTGGGTTGTTTTCCGAACCGGTGGTAGTGTTTTTGACGTTCATTAGCGCCTTCTTAGGATCTAAATTGAATAAAGATTTTTTTGATTTTGATTTTGTTTTAATTTTTTTATGATGAACCTAAATATTTTCGAAAAATAAAAGTAGCCTAATAATTTCGGGTATCTGTCAGAAAAAGTGCATTCAGAATCGGTCCAGCCGTTCCGGAAATTAGCCGGATTAAACACATACACAGACAGAAAGTCAATAATCATATTTATTTGCATAGATATAAGATTTATTTTTTTATTTATTTAATCTTTTTTGTACAGAATTATACATATATATGAAATTTCACATTTGAAATGTGAAATTAGTACAAAGGCCGGCCTTATTACTAATAGCAATCTTTTCCAGGCAACCTTTGGAAGGATATGTTCCATGGAGAAGAATCAGTGGTGTTTTGGGTACATACATAGATAAATCTAACCTAATAAATACGACTCAAATTGAAATAATGTTTACTATAACATACATAAGTAAGATACTATAAAATACAGATAAATATATAACTTATAGACTAAATTATAATCATACATAGATATGGACCAAAATTGAGTAGATTATTACAATTTATTACATATAAGTTATGTTAAAGGCGACATATAGTACTTTTTGAGGAAATTTTAAAAAATCCCCATCGTTTGAACCCGTCTCAGAGAAACAGGTAACGAATTCCATAATTGTGCAGCCTGGACTGTGAATGATTTTGCACAAATTTTGTAGAGTGTTTTGGTACTACAAGCGTTATGGTTATTATTATTATTATTATTCGAAAAGGGGCTATGCAGGCTTAAACAGTCCTGTATCACTGCGACCTAGTCAGATCTATTGTGATCGCCCCTATATTGCTAAAGCTCACTGCCTAGACCTACAACCTGAATATACTGTAGTATCTTTTTGGCAGAGAGCGTCTGTACCTCCTCCGGAAGCAACACATGCTTACCCAGAATTCGGTTACGAATGGGTATTAATGGATCACATTCACACAAGATGAGCTTTGGTGTTTCGTCTGCTATTTCACAGAACCTGCACTCTCTTGTGTTCTGGACACCAATGTTGTGCATATGCTTGCCCAAACAACAGTGCCCAGTTAGTGCTCTCACTAATACTCGTAGCTGATTCCTACTGAGCATCAGGGCTTCTTCAGCTTTGCGCTGAGTGAATGCTCTGATGAGCTCTTTGGAATGAATTTGTCCTGGCAATTTATTCCAGAATTCTATAGCCTTATAGGTATATTGGTCCCTTATGGTCAGTCGAACTAGGCTTTTTGGAATGCCACAAAATGCCACAAAATGGTTAAAAGCGTTATGGTTTCTGATGATCTTAAATTTCGTGTTTGCGTATCGCAAAGGAACTTAACACGTTTTCTTGGGTAAGGAGGAGCGTTATGATTAAAAAGATTGACGTTATTAAATGACATTTAAAATAAACAATGTGTTGCTTTATTAAAAAAAGAAACGGCATTAAAAGTTTATTATTCGACATAAAAATTTCTTATCATATTATATTATTACAAAAATCCATATTTTTTTATTTTTTTAAAATTATTTGACATAACATTCGATGTCATAGTTGCCAGGTCGTTTAACCTAACCTAAATAGACAAACTTAAAGATATAGAACTTCTTTACCTATAGATTAAGATCAGGATTACCTACACAAACATTTTTAGATTAGAAATTAAAATTCCATCAGACATAATATATTTATTTGATATGATAATTCAATCTGTAATATACAAAGCAATCATGATGTGGTAATGGACGCACAATCGTGGAATCAAATTGGACATGTCATCGGCAGAAAATTTGTCACAGGATAAGTTAGAAACAGCTGTATCAATTCGTAAAAATGACGAAAAATAATTTTAAAAAATGACTTATATACCGCAACCGGCGTAATAGAATAATAATTTGAGGGTAGATTGATTATTATTAGTAGTAGAATTCTTAGTCTATGTTCATAGGTATTTTTTATAGCAATGCATAAGCATGCAATTAATTTTTTAGGTGACCTTTAACTATTTTTTAAATCTATAGGTTTTATTGTTTGAATCTTAATACCACCTGATTTTGTTACCCAAAAAGCAACGGAGAGAGCTGCACTCAAGTTTCACGAAGAACCAAAGTATCGACATTTCCCGAAGAATTTCCAAAATGAAGTGCCAATGGGCTGGGCACATAAGCAATGTGCAAGCAAAACCAATGCCCGATGGGGTCAATGGGTTCTCGAATGGCAAGCGCGTACCGTAAGACGCAACGTGCCTAGGCCCCCCACAAGGTGCCTCACATTTACACATGTAGCCCACGACCAGAAAATTGAGACGACCACTATCATAGACAAATGCAAAAACAAATTCTATGGCACTTCACAATGCGCGCTGAGAAGGGTTTTTTCTGGTTTAAATAGATCAAATCTCACACAACCCGTCTGCTGTCCTCCGTAGCGGGTGGATATAAGAAACAAAAGAATCTCGGAAAGAAAATCTTGCTTAGAAATATGATATTGCACTCTTCTGTCATTTCTGACGTAGAGATCCGACCAATACCACTTTATAAGCTACAATTAATTTGAGCTTTATTGAAAAATATTTTTTTTTAACCAGTGATGGTGCAGCGGATAGTGCGGTCGGATTCCGCGTCGATCGATGCGGGTTGGATCTCTGGCTATCCGACTCTAAAATCGGCCTGAGCTTTCGGTGAAGGAAAACATAGCATAGTGGTAGGGCATTTTATAATAATGCCCGCCTGGGTTGCTACCATCCTCAAGTTTGAAAACCTGTCACTAAATACTAACAGGTGTGTTCCAGCATCATCACTTGAAAACCAGTACCTCTAGGCTTAGTGTGTTTACCATCCTGGACCACATCGTCACTTAACATCGGGTGAGATTGTGGTGGAAATAAATAATTGTAGAAGTATTGTCAAAATCCTAAATTGATATGATAAATAAATTAACTATCTGTATTATGTAATTTGCTGTGTCTAGAACAGCGGGGTAATTGCGGATCGCAATTTATTCGGGAAAAAATGTTCGTAGGGAATATTCTTCAGACGTTAGAGAGAGAGAGAGAGTTAAGTATTATTAAACTGGGCTTACTTTTAGATCTAAGGAGATTCTGTTTCGAGTTGGTTATGAGGAGACAGTGTTACTGAAAGTTATGGTTATTTCTCTGTCCTGTCTGTAGGTTGTAGACTGCACTATGAACCTATTTATTACACTGGATTAAATACATATGAGATATTTTTTACACGGTAATAGGCTCAGTGCTTTGACCACAATGTCATCGTAATTAAAAAATATTTATTCAATTTAGGCCCTAAGAAGGCGCTTATAAACGTCTAAAACACTACCACCGGTTCGGAAAACAACCCAGTCGAGAAGAGGGCAGACAAGAAACTAGATCTGGTTCTTTTTTTTAATAAATATAATATGTATCATTTTTTTAAATATAAAAAAAAACTATACAAATCAGTCTTAACCTATGTTAGCGGAACAGAGATGTGGGTTAATTCCAGACATCACTATCGTTCACGTAATGATCCACCCTGTAATAACCTTTTAGATTAAAACTTGCTCGACATAATACTTGAACTTATTGTCAGGTAAATCGGTAATGTTACTTGGGATCTTATTGTAAAACCGAATAATATTACCTACAAAGCTTTTATTAGACTTACTTAACCTAAAGCGTGGGACGGACAACTTGTCTTTATTTATAATATTAAAATTATGCCGATCGTTCACTGGATCGAGCTTGTCTAAATTTTATTCTAAATCCGATGTGGCCCAGGATGGTACAACATGGAGGTACTGGTTCTCAAGTGATGCTGCCAGAACACACCTTTGGCGACACATTTGCCTTATTTGGCGACAGGTTTTCAAACTTCTGGGTGGTAGGTACCCAGGCAGGCATCATTAGTAAGATGACCTACCACCATGCTATGGTTTCCTCACGATGTTTTCCTTTCCCGAAAGCACAGGCCGATTTTAGAGTCGGATAGGTAGGGATCGAACCCGCGTCGATTGACGCGGAATCAACCGCACTACCCACTGCGCCATAATCGCTTAAAAATATGCCTGTCTTTATCATACGAATAGTAAAGGAGTGAGAAGCACGATGGGAAATTTTAATGCAAAATAAACACTTTTATTGTGCGAAATATTTATTTATTTTCTACATATTTACATACATATAATGAATTTATTATATAATTATAATTTTAATGTTGATATGTTAGGAATCTTAAAAATAGATGCTTCTCTGAAATGACAGTATGAAGAATGTAATAATTATAAAGATCACATATTTTTATTCGATTTAATTTCACAATAAAAGGTAATTGTTAAGTAAGTAAAATCGATTAATTACGTGGTAATATTTACCTACACAGGCAATTTTTTTTTTTCATTAATTGGAACTACGTGCGACCTTTATTCCATACAAAGGAATTCCCCTGTTTCCTCCGTGTATCATTATAGTAACGAGGACCACGCCCGTACGTTTCTATTTTTCCCATAAATTAATTATTACAGAAATTAGAAGACTCCGAGAAAGAGAAATGATGACTGTTTTACCGTCGTTTTTTTGTTTATGAAAAATTAAAATAGGTTCATTTTTTTAAGGAGGAAAACGAAGTGAATATATTCGTCTATTTTGCATGAGAGAAATCAACTCGAGTTGCAGTTTACAACTCATTTCATTGGGGATGCAACGCGATAGCAATACATTTCTGAAACAGACTTGTCACCGACCGCGTTACCTCTTGATAAAAAACATCAAAATCCTTTATAATGTTATTTCGATGATTCGGGGAGTTCATAACTTTAAGCTTTGTTTTACTCATAAATCTAATATTAAGGAGTTATAACATATAAAGGCCAATGAGTTCTCTGGTGGTTTTAAATCCCCCCTTTTTTTTTTGTCGAGGGGAAATGTTTTGTCGGGGTGAAATGTTTGTCGGGGGGTAATGTTTGTCGGGGGGAAATGTGGTTTTAAATCCCCTAACCCTTAAAAGCGAAGGCGTACCCGCCGCCGAAGTTGTGCGGTCTTTTATCTTCCAAATCATTATCGCGATACTGAAATATGTACAAATAAATGATCACCGTAAAATCAACAAAATATGACGTCCACTTTTTTTAATTAAATATACATTTTTTGAAACGACTATGGTGCAGTGGCAACTCTGACGCATAATTTTCGGTATTGCGAAGTGCGATACATTGTCCACGGCCCCATTTCTATAAGTCAGTCGTTGTTTAAACTCAGCCGTTAACACACGTAATTGTAGGAATATATTAAATAATTATTACAGTGTCATTTATCCGCCCTACACTCGTTTACATTCGGTTAAATAAACAGACTTTTAAAACAACAATGACTTAGTTGGTAGTGCGATTGGATTTTGCGTCGACGGACGCGGGTTCGAACCAACCTATGCAACTCTAAAATTGGAATAGCATGGTGGTAGGACGTTTTAAAACAATATCTGCTTGGCTACTCCCTTTTTTTTTTGACGGGGGGAAATGCATTTACGCACTGCCCTTACCTATTGTATTAGTGAGACCGAAGTCCCCCAATACAATAGGTAAGGGGTCAATAGGTAAGGGGGCAAATAGGTAAGGGGGCAAATAACCGCCCTCAATTTAGAAAATCTGTCACAAAATACCAACAAGTTTGTTACGACACCATCACTTGAGAACCAGTACCTCCACACTTAGTGCGCTTACCATCCTGGAGCATATCGTCAGTTAACATCAGTTGAGATTGTAGTCAAAGCACTGAGCCATGTAAAAAAAATGGAAATTCGTCAAGCGAAACATAACATGTGTCAATTTATTTAAGTGGATTGCGCGCCACGTAAATATAACTACTGTTTCGACCACTGGAAGAACACTATTTACGAATGAAAAGTCAAATAAAACAAATCGTAAAAAAAAACCTCGATGTTTTATGAATCGATTAAAAAAAAAAACTATTTTTTTTCGTAAAATCTTTTTCCCATCCCTACTTAGGCGATCGATAACCATGTCCGCGGTCCGATCCGTACGTGTGTTGACCGCTTTACTTCGTATAGTTTTTGTCGACAAGCGTAGTCTGCGCATTTCCCGCGTCCATCTTGGATTTAATTACGTGATGCGAACTATGACGGACTTTTTTCTTTTTTTTTGACGAGGGGAATGCATTTAACTATAACGGACTATAACCTAGATTGGTTTGTGTGACGAACACAGAAAGTACTTGGAAAGGCGAAATGATAACCTGAATGAAGATAGCTTTATGGTGCAAGCTTCGGTGTGGACAGAGTTCCATGCATGTAAATTCTATGTAATTCAGTGACTGCTATATAAATCTTTCTATTCAACTAGCCGACATTTATGCTTTAAAAAGGGCTTTAAAAATTATATTATTAAAGATTCCATCCATCCATTCAACCGAAAGACGTCCACTGCTGGGCATAGGTCTCCCCCAAAGATCTCCACGACGACCGGTCTTGCGCCACCCGCATCCAGTGGATTCCCGCGACCTTCACCAGGTCGTCGGTCCACCTTGTGGGAGGCCTACACACGCTACGCCTTACGGTGCGTGGTAGCTATTCCAGAACCCGTTGGCACCATCGTGCATCGGTTCCGGGTCTTGACGTTGCCGCCAGCACGATAAAGTGACATTGCCCATGCATCAAGCATTACACGCACAACACAGCACACACACTCTTGCACATAACACGCAGGTACATAGGTCCTGTAAGGAACCTCTCTTTTTTTATTATTAATAATAAAAAATGTAGGGTCAGCTAGAACACAATTCGCGTGAGTTTGAATACTCAGGTGACGGCCAAGCCGAGGTTCGTACCACATTGGTAGCCCTTATGCTAGTCATTTTTTTGCGGCTGAGTGCCTTCAGCACTCGCCCCCAAAGTCACGGTGAAGCTGTGAAGGCCCTTCCGGTCAACAGCATTAGCTAGGTCAAAAAAAAAAAACTCGGGCATCGGTTCTGCGAGCAATGTGCCCAGCCCACTGCCACTTAAGTTTAGCAATTCTTCGGGCAATGTCGGTTACTTTGGTTCTTTTGCGGATCTCCTCATTCCTGATTCGATTACGCAGTGAAACTCCGAGCATAGCCCTCTCCATTGCCCTTTGAGCAACTTTTAACATTTGATTTTAAAATTTATCACTTAACCTCCATTGCGACTCTTCTGCTTAGTCTTCTCTGTTTTTCATTATGTCATCAAATTTCTTATACAAAATACTAATAAATTAGACTAAAATTCCTTTGGTGGACTACGTCTAATTGATTATTCCCATCATACAAGAGCCTAAGGACCAATTTTTTGATCCGTAGTCAACTCGAGAAATGGTCAGATTTGTAACAAATGGTTAAAAGCAAGGTCGGGTTAGCAAGATGGCGGATGGTTAAGTATGTTAGTGATCTAATAGCGTAACAGTATTACAACGCTTTAAAAAAAAAGGTGAATACATATTACTTATTTACTGACCTGACCATCGTCATCCCTCAGGTCCTGCTCCTTCCAGTTTCGTACGAAGTACTGCCCTCCCGCGGGACTGTGGTCGCTCCCGTAATCCTGCGATCGGATCATCAAAATGCATCAGATCTGTATGTTTATTTGTACAGTCATCTTGTTAAACTCACTGAACGGATTTTGATAAAATTTGGCATGGGATTAGTTTATACTTTGCAGTGACGTATAGAATAGAAAAACAAATTAATAGTTACCCCAATTTATGTGAAATAGGGGCTGCAAGTTTATATGGAAATTAAATCAGTTTGTATGTTTTTTTCATAACACCTTCCATTATGCTCAGAATAGCTCAATAGCAGATAACTATAATAATAAAATTAGTCACCTGGTTATTCCTCCAATTTTCCTGAGGTTCCGGTTTCTGCTGATTGTACTGTTGCTGGAGCTCGTACTGCTGTTTCTGCTGACTGTACGCTTGCTGGTAGAAGTTGTCTGTTTACAACGCAACAATTGTAATTATAGCGATGATGGCGCAGTGCATAGTATAGCCGGATTCGGTGTCATTGGACGAGAGTTCTAGGCCACCTTTCCAACTTTAAAATCACCCTGAGCTCTCCGTAAGGGAAAATATTGTAAGTAAATCATAGCATGATGGTAGCGCATTTTCTAATAATACCTGCATGGGGTAGCTACCGCCTTCGAGTTTGGAAACCTGTCACCAAATACCAATAGGTGTGTTTGGGCAGCCATCACTCGAGAACCAGTACCTCAAGGCTTAGTATGTTTACACTCCTCGACCACATCGTCAATTCAAAGCGGATGAGATTGTGGTCTAAGCACAGAACCTATGTATATCGTGTAAAAAAATTAATTACAATTTATCTGTTTGTGCACCTATTGCAAGGAAGCTCGAGATTGTGGGGTATATCTTTGAAATTTAAAAATATATAACATTAACATGAGCTTACGCCTGTTATCCCCGAAGGGTTAGGCAGAGGTGAAATAGCGAACTACACCACCCACATTCCGCCTAGGTTAGTTCCGTCCCCGATGTGACAGGGGACGAGCCTGTCGCCATATCGGGCACAAATTCCAAACTCCGGGATGATACTGAGTAGAAAAACTCAATACCACTTGACCCGACCCGGGGATCGAACCCGAGACCTCAGAACGGCAGTCGCACAGCAATACAACTGCGCCACCGAGGCAGTACAGTACAGTACTACAGTATATATAAGGACGCAAACGGAGTCAGTATCTCCATCGCGACCTTTTCCACCCAGCATTCGAGGTCGTGTAGAGACGAGCCGAATGAGACAGTGGAGCAATATATGGTACACTGGTTCGGCGATATCCGGGTCACACACGCAAAAAGGGCTGAATACTATGCAGGTACGCTGCAAAGCCTCCACGGCCCTTGAATGCCTGCACGTGAATTGGTGACAGACGAGTCTTCCAAGCGTCACTTTCCTAATGCTGGAGGCTTCGTAGCGCGCCTACCAGGCCCAAACTGTATCAGCCCTTATGATTCGCTTGGCATAAGACACCGGATACCGATCGTAGTCGGATGCAACCTTTTTAAAAGCGGCACTCTTAGCCAGTTCGTCGGCAAGCTCGTTCCCTACGGTGCCGACATGTGCTCCAGACGATGCAGCAGCTTCGGGTTGGCCAGTATTTCCAGCAACGACTTTGAGTCGCTAAAGATACTGACATCCTGGTCTTTTACAATTTTGCCGCTAGTATGGCTCTGTCAATCAAAAAAGCTCCAACTAGAAGACCGTGCAGTAGGGCTCTAGGCGAAGAGTCGAGTATCTGATCTCGCGTCCCTCCTTCTATCAGGGTGGTTCCGACACATACGGTTATTTTACTGCCGTCGGTGTATATGTCGGAGCCGCCCAAGTCTGGACGGACCTCGAAAAACTCATAATCCTCGCTCAAGCAAGTTGCCGGGTGCCGATACTGGCTAAAATATATGGGCCGCTTCAACTTCGCATCCGACCACGATCTCGTCTGACTGCCCGCCCTTCCTTACAAGGATAGCCTCTCCACCTCGAGGGCCCGCAAATCCAGAGGGAGTATATCAGCCAGCTCAAGGGTGGAAGTGAGACAAATGTTAAACCAGACAAATGTCACGGTTATGTTAATAATTTCCATTAACAAATTATGAAATTTAAACTTAAAAAAATATAGTATTTCATAGTTTTGCAGTCCCAATGACTGCTTAATTTTTTTCTACGCTCTTTACAATATATCTATTTATGTATATTTTCCATGTATGTAACTGAATCTCACACTTCAATTAAAATTGACTTGAAAACGTCACATGAAATTCAAACGTTTATGAAACTCATTTCATTCAGTTTGTCTCGTTATTCTGATGAGATTATCCTGACAATACATTTTCTATTAAGTCTTATTATCCGCAACAGGTCTCGTATTTTACTAATATTAAAAACAAATTATAGTTTAACAACCTAAAAAAAACACTCTTTAATAATGGCCGAATAGAATAATTAATAAATATAGAGAATTCGTTCTAAAGCGATGTAATAAATTCACGTGTTTATTGAGATTGAAAAAATAAAAAGTCATTAGAATTAAGTTATCAATGAAATAGATGATTTTATTCTTAAAAAAGCATGAGGTGTTTCTTACTATATATTTAAAAATAATAAATCTTATAAACGGTTAACACACGTACGGGACCGCACCGCTGACATAGTACGGTAAGGTAAGCAGGTATGGTAAGGTTATAAGTCGCCTAAGTAGAGATGATAATCTGAAAAACCACGATTTTTGAATCGATTTGAATCTACTTTTACAAAACATTGAGGTGTTAAAGATCGATCTTTCAAATATTATGATTTTCTGTAAATAGGCAAAAATAAACCAGTTCAGTGTAATTTTTCAGCGTTATTCTTTTTTTATTTATTTATTTAACACTTTTTGCACACATTTATGTACAAAGGCGGACTTAATGCCTTAGGCATTTACTCCCAGTCAACCTTAGGGTGGTGAAGAAAGCAGCAACAAAGGTAGGTGCAAGACTAAGTAATAATATTATATACATACATAGAGACCAATATAATATGATACATACCACATATACATATATTTTGTTTGGTTGCTATTGATGACCTTTAGTACTAAAATTGGAAACAGTTTTTACAATAAATGAGAGTTATAGTTTAATTTCGACCACTGAAAGAATACATTGTAAGAATAAAAAGTCAAATAAAACAAGTCGAAATAAAGATTGATCTCTTAGACCTCAATGTTTTGTGAATCGGTTCAATAAATCTTATTCGCCATCCCTAGTAAGGCGACTGATGTGACCTCGGCCTCTCGCCATACCATGTCCGCGGTCCGGCCCGTACGTGTGTTACCGCTTTAAATAGAAAAACAAACTGTGGCAATGAACTATTTTTGTTAGATTTGATGTCAAGCTGTTTAGTTTGGCTAGTTAGGAGCCTATTAATAAATGTTTTTTAAGGTATATTCTTTTAGTTTTGCTTTATATAATACAAATAGACAAGTTGGATAATTACGCCTTTTGATAATTAGGACTAAAATCTTACCGTTAGACCGAGGCGGCTCCGGCTGTTGACTTTTTGGCAAATGGCTTCCTTCTAGAATCTGAATGAAAGAGAACACAATAATTCAATTTAAAACTTATCTATACTAAGAAATAAAATTGAAGTGTCTGTTTGTAACATTAAAATAACATTATTTTTTCTTCAAAATACATGTATATAAAATACCAATACCAAAAACAAAATTTTTAAAATTGTCGTCTGTATGTTTGTTCCGGCCAATCTCCGGAACGGTTAGACCGATTCTGACGGACCTTTTTCTGGGAGATAGCTGAATTTACTCCGCATAAATTAGGCTACTTGTATTTTTCGAAAATTATTAGGGTTCCCTCATAAAACATACAAATTTAGGAACAAAATCTAATTCAACACACATTTTTTTAAAGAAAATAATTAAGATTCCGTGTAAAAAAATTAAAAACTCCTAAAAGTGTCAACAAAATACGATTCATTGGAATGTATAAATAAACATTACGTTATTTTGTACGCAGTGGGATAAGTGAAACACGGCCAGAGCCACGGGCAATCTGCTAGTATTTCTCTGAAAATGTATTAACTGTACCAGGTTAACATGAAATTAGAGGAATGCTCACCTGAAAACCGTCCTTGCCGGCTCTGTATTTCAGTTTAACCAATTGCCCGTTGGTGTCCTTGTACTGGTAACCGCCAATCCTGGTACCGTCAGGTTTCAATGACTTCCCCAGCGGCCTGGCCGTTGTCAGCAGCGTACTCGAAACGGAATCCACCGTCTGTTATCGAATAATAAATTATATATTAATAATTTTATTTATACACAGTTCAAAATCAAAATTTATTTACTCAATTTAGGCCCTAAGGAGGCGCTTATGAACGTCTAAAACACTACCACCGGTTCGGAAAACAACACAGTCGAGAAGAGCGCAGGCGAGAAACTCGATCTGGTTCTTTTTTTTATAAATATAATATATATCATTTTTTTTGTTATATAAAAAATTATACACATCGTAGTCTTAATAATGTTAGCGGGTGCGCACAGAGATGTGGGTTAATTCCAGACATCACTACCGTTCACGTAATGATCCACCCTGTAATAACCTTTTGAGATTAAAACTTGCTTGACATAATACTTGAACTTATTGTCAGGTAAATCGGTAATGTTACTTGGGATCTTCTTGTATAACCGAATACCTATAAAGCTTTTATTACACTTACTTAACCTAAAGCGAGGGACGGACAACTTGTCTTTACTTCTAATATTAAAATTATGACGATCATTCACTAAATCTAGTTTGTCTAAATTTTTACGAATATGCATTAAGTTATCGAAGATGTATTGGGAGGGCAAAGTTAAGATATCATGTTCTTGAAACTTGTTCTTTAGAGATTCGCGAGCTCCCATATTGTATATTGCTCGAACAGCTCTCTTTTGTAACGTAAAAATGGTGTCTACCTCTGCTGCTATACCCCACAGCAAAATACCGTAAGACATTAAGCTGTGAAAGTAAGCAAAGTAGACTAACCTAGCAGTAGCAATATCCGTCAACTGGCGAATTTTTCGAACCGCAAAAGCAGCGGAACTAAGCCTTCCTGCCAAAGCTTTAATATGCGGACCCCATTGTAACTTATTATCAAGTGTGATACCTAAAAACAGAGTTTTGTCAACTAAACCTACTAAAGTTATTGAGACATAGACAAGCTCAGTTACCTTTTTTTCTAATTCACTAATCAGAAACCTAAATTTATGCTGTTAACACACGTACGGACCGGACCGCGGACATAGTACAGCGGACGGCCGATGTTATCAGTACCCTAAGTACGGATGGGAATCCTATCCGAAAACGATCGATTTTTGAATCAATTTATTTATTTTTTATTTATTTTAAACTTTTAAGAAAACTTACAGCTAATAAAAATCATAAAATTGTACACAATAAAAACAGAAGGCCATTTACAAGTTTCCACATATATATATATAACAGAAAATAGAATGAAACTAACAGCAGTCAAAAGCACAAAAGGTTTAAGTAAAGAAAGAGGAACTTAAAATATTTTTCAGTTTCTTAGGACTACTATTGAAGAAATCTAAGTCTACTTCATTGAGCACTTTATTTGTGCTATCGGTCACTCTAATGAAATATGAGTTCTGCCTGTATGTAGCTCTAACTAATGAATTGTAAAACATATTACATTTTCTACACTGCACTGCCGGTACACTTAAGTTAACTTTACTCAGTATCTCCGAACAATCAATATAACCGTTGAGTATACAAAATAAATAAAGTATATCAGCTATCTTTCTCCGTTCATACAATGGAAGCATATGATGTTTCTTACAACGCAATGTATAGTCAGACACAAACATACTTGATCTAAACTGGAGATAACGAAGAAATCGTTTTTGTATCTTTTCAATGCGAGTAATATATATATTATAACTTGGATTCCAAATTTGAGAGGCATATTCAAGTTGGCTTCTAACAAATGAACAATAAAGGACTTTGAAGGTTTTTATGGACTTAAACTCGCTGGACAATCTGAAAACGAAACCCAATGCTTTCGAGGCTTTGTTAGTAATGTGATCGACATGTTTATCGAAAATTAGTTTAGAATCAAAGATAACGCCAAGATCATTAGTTGTATTAACTCGTGTTAGTATAGTATTTTTGAGTGTATAATTATAAATTAGTGGGTTGGGTTTGCGAGTGTATGTTATTACATAATGTGAATCTAAATTTGATGAATCGATTCACAAAACATCGATACGCAAATGATCGATCTTTCAAAGTAATTAAAGCATCGATTATTAGAGTGTATCCTTTTTGTTTTCTATAATATGTAGGTCGTTTGTAAATATGCAAAAATAAAACAGTTCAGTGTCATTTTTCCTTAGTAGGTTAGCTATTCTTCTTTTTTTGTTTAGTTGTAACAGATGACCTTTAGTGCTGTTAATGAAAAAAAATTATATTGGAGCACTTGAAAAAGTATATAAGCACAATTTGTTTTCACTAATATTCACAAATAGTAGGTGATATCAATCAAAATATTCAATTTAAATCACTACTGAATATAATTTATTAGCACATATATAATCCGCACTTGTATGAAACTAAAACACGTGTTGTGAATGTATAAACTAGAAACATGTTGATAAATATTATAAATATGAAAAACAGTGATCAGAGGTGACGAGCGTACCAACATGCGCGACTAATATTGAGGTTCAATTTCTATTTTGTTGGTAGCTTTTTTTTCGAGACTTAATGAGCGGTTAAGCAGACAGCTTCATACTGTTAATTTTGTGTCACAGATGCGCGCGCATCTTAAAATTTCACTCTCACCATTTTTTTCATAACGCGCCTAAAGAAGTATAACTTCGAAAAATAGAAACAGTTTTTGCATTAAATATTGAACAATAATTTCGACCACTGGAAGAATACAATTTACGAATAAAAAATCAAATAAAACAAACATAAAAAAGATTGCCATCTTGGACGTCCATGTTTTTTTAAATCGATTTAAATAAATCGATCTTTTTGAAAACTCTTATTCCCCATCTCTACATAGGCGACTGATGGTCTCGGCCGCTCGACATACCATGTCCGCAGTCCGGTCCGTACGTGTATTAACAGCATTATTCCTGTTTGGGCCGATCACTGCTAAATTCCTTTTCTTACCGATATCGGGGACGGGAATTCTCTCATTTGGAACGCGCGCGCTTTTTTAATGCGCTGCGACCAATGAAATGCAAATGGATCTCGACCAATCGACTCATCGCACTGAAAAATACGTTACCGCGCGGTTTTTTTTTAATTTGAAATTTGTGTTTTTTTTTCAATATATAATCGCCGCGCGGTCGAATAAATGAACTGTGTGTTTCTGGACGTTGTTTTGAAACTTTTGCGTGTGTCGAAAATTATATGTGTATCGGTGGATACATGACAAGCGGCTTCCAAGTCCGGTACTAAATTCACAAAATTTTCTAGTTCTCTGGTATTGGTGAGGGAGGATTCAGCGGTGTAAGCCCAGTTTGTCCCCCTTTGTTTGTTTCCTTTTTTTTTTGACGGGGGGAAATGCATTTACGCAGTACCCTTACCTATTGCATTAGTGAGACTGAAGTCCCCCAATGCAATAGGTAAGGGGGCACGGAGGGACGAGCTCCGTGCCAGTGTGGGACTCGCCCGGGCGTGAAGCGTCCGGAAATACCCACTAAAACCCCCCGGGGCCGTCCGCCGCATTTGGGATGGGAGCGACACGGGATGGCTTTCGCAAGCACCGCGTCGCCCTCTGCGACGAACCCATAGGGCCTCGTCCGTGCAATGGGCCAATGGGAATGGGGGGGGGAACTCCCCCACCCACCTCTCGAAAGAGGTACGACCGAGACCGATCAGCCATCCGGTAGGCAGGATATACTTCCCGCCCCCCAAAGGAGTTTACACCTGACTTGAACAGCCATTTGATTATTTTTAATGTTATTAACATGAATAGGGTTTAAAATTGCTCGAATTTCTTCGTAGATTTTTTTTAGTCTTTCGAGGTCATAATAATTATTTTATAAAATGTAATAACTTTGTTTTAGTACAAGGAAATAATAGCAGAAATTGATACCTGAAGTGAGCGCTTGTTTGTGGTGGATAATCGCTGCATTTTTTCTCCTTGTTCACAGAGTACGGAAGCCTCCAAGGCTCTGGTTTAGTTACGAAAGGCTCCACGTCTGGCGAAGCGACTGAATCGGGTTCTAAAAGTAAATAACTTATTGGTACATCCTATCACTTAAGTGACGTCATCTACGACAGATAGTGACGGAATACTGTACCTTATTAATATGAACTCCTAGTAACATAATATAATGGAGTATGTTATAAATTAACCATTAATTTCTTGTTTAATCTATATGTATATATATAAGCAAAGTTTGTTTTCTTGTCCGAGGTAAACTCGAAAACTACTGGACCGATCAGCGTGAAAAACACAACCATTCGACGCGGAATTAGTCATAGATGGTTATAGGCTATATATTTTTCAAATTCTATGAGCCTTTTGCCATGTTTTCTCAATTTGTTTGTTTATTATCCCTTTGACGCACCATCACCTCAAAACTACTGAACATATCGGGATAGGACTAATACCTTTCAACGCAGTATTTTTCGTAGACAGGTATTTTTTGGATTCCACCGATCCTCTCTCATTTTTTTTTTCGATTTACTCTTTTGTACATTTTCCACTTCAATTTACGCTTAAATACATTTTTTCCGCTAATAAAAACAAAATACTCTTACTTTTATTCATTCATTTGGTTTTTTTTTTTTTTTAATTAGCTCTAAATGAAACGTCATATGCACAGAACATACAAAACGCGGGCGGAGCCGCGGGCACCAGCTAGTAAATTATAAATCTATACTAATAAATAAAATTAAAGTGTATGTTTGTAATGTTAATATACTATAATATGTACACAATTGTAATTTTTTTTTACTAAATAGTTATGAGTGTGTATTTACGATACCTATACAAAAATACGGATAATCTTTATAGCCTATCAATCGCTAATTAACATTATTTATAGAAAGTTTATCAAAATCAGTTAATACATTTTTGAGTTAAAACGGAAAACATGTTTTTTTTTTTTTGCTTTTTTTTACGAATTCAAAATATATATATATATATATATATATATTTTTTTATTTATATATCTTATCAACAGTTCTTTAACGTAAGACTTTCTGCGTACAAAGTTTTATCGAAATCCTTCAAGCTGTATTTAACGTGTCGAGTACCCATTAAAATAAGACGATAGGAAAACAATGGAAAGCTGGCGTAAACGCCAGGTTAGTGCTCAAGGGGTTAAATCAAATGCGGATATGAACAATAAAGTTTTTGAATTTACACAACATATTTTATTTACATTAGCTTGTTATATTTTATAGTCATCGTCCTTACCACATTACATCCATATACCTTTTTCGGCTTTCCCTTTTTTTTTTTTTGACGGGGGGAAATGCATTTACGCACTACCCTTACCTATTGCATTAGTGAGACCGAAGTCCCCCAATACAATAGGTAAGGGGGCACGGAGGGACGAACTCCGTGCCAGTGTGGGACTCGCCCGGGCGTGAAGCGCCCGAAAATACCCACTAAAACCCCCCGGGGCCGTCCACTGCATTTGGGATGGGGGCGACACGGGGTGGTTTTTGCAAGCACCGCGTCGCCCCCTGTTTCGGCTTTCCCCTACCTCTATAGACGTTGCCCTTCATCAAACTCAATGGTCGTTGATCCACAGACATTATTTTTTAAGATCGTATAAAATACCAGACACTCTGTACACCCAGGACGCCGAAGATTCAGACTCACCTCTCCATGTTCCCTGGTTTGAATTACCAGGATTCAATGGCTGCGAGAAGGCTCTCAAATCCCTCCCGGCTGGCGCAAAAAGTCCCTTCTGATATCCATCTAACTGTAAATACATTTGTAATATTACACATCCAGATGTATACAATCCTACGAATGTTAGAAATAGGGATGTGCATCTAGAAAAAATAACGATATTTATTAGATGTGATATATCGTAACGTTGTAATCGATCCTATTCGATATGTCGTATGCTCAACTCAAGTACACTCCGACCCCGTCTCAATTTTTTTATAATTATCTGTTATTGTAATATAACATTATTTCAAGTGGCATTTATACATCAAAATATTAAGTAGAAATAGTGTACCATAATTTTGTTCCACATGTTTATATCGGATTTGATAATATCGGCTTGTTTCGATATATCGAGAGTATGTATCGTTTATGTTTTAATCTAAATATGTTTTAATTAATCGTATGTGTTTTAAGTTTTCGGTACAAGCTATTATTTGACATTATCTGGTGTTAAATGAAAATGCAGCTAAAGATGTAACAAATTCAGTCTAGAAAGTGGCTGAAGCGTAGAAGCTAGCAAAACGCAGACGGGCTTAAATAGGTAGGTAGACATTATATCCACTTGCTAAGATCCTGAAACACGTCTTTCGCTTCCTCTACTGTCATACATGTTCTTCGGTTACGGGTACTTTTGACCATGGCCTTTCTACAGATCGTCCTCGATCTGGTCTAGATATGTTCGTCTAGGTCGACCCTTAGCAGCTTTTCCAGGCAAACTCACATTGTAAATTTCTTTCGTCAATCTTCTTACATCCATCCTCTCTACATGTCCAAACCAATTAAGCATCCATTTAAGCTCGATCTAGTGAATGATCGTCATAATTTTAATATTAGAAATAAAGACAAGTTTTTTTTCCGTCTCACGCTTTAGGCTAAGTAAGTCAAATAAAAGCTTTATAGGTAATAGTATTCGGTTTTACAATAAGATCCCAAGTAACATTACCGATTTACCTGACAATAAGTTCAAGCATTATGTCAAGCAAGTTTTAATCTCAAAAGGTTATTACAGGGTGGAGCATTACGTGAACGATAGTGATGTCTGGAATTAACCCACATCTCTGTGCGCACCCGCTAACATTATTAAGACTACGATTTGTATAATTTTTATATGACAAAAAAAATGATATATATTATATTTTAAAAAAAAAAGAACCAGATCGAGTTTCTTGCCTGGGCTCTTCTCGGCTGGGTTGTTTTCCAAACCGGTGGTAGTGTTTTAGACGTTCATAAGCGCTTTCTTAGGGCCTAAATTGAATAAAGATTTTTTTTTCTCTATATTACTTACTACATCCTCTACCACACCATAACGTTCTATAATCACACTATTTCTTATCTTATCTGTCATTCTAAAGCCAGACGGATGGATATATTTACAATATTAACACCCTGTTTAAGTAATAATGACGCTCCCTTAAAGATTTAGCGCCTCAATTTTACAATGAGATCTTTCTTCTAATTCGTTTTTTTTTTTCTTTTATCTGTTTAGATACAAACCCAATCATCTTCGGTTACATGGTCACTTATAATCACGTGAGATTACAGTGAAAAGGAATTTGAGTAAGTTTTATTAATTATCATTCGTATCTAAGTCTAGACTTACTTCGTTGGCAGATTTAGTTAATATTACTTCTAGGGTTCTTAGAATATGTCACCCCTTGTCTCAGGTATACTTAAGTAATTAATTACCTTATATTTTGCCTTAGCCTAACTCTAAACCTATTAAATCTGCCCCTGTTCTTAACTATATCGGCACTCTAAAGATGGCGGATATTTTAAAGAGTTTATTATAAATCTGAGTTTACCTAAGACTATTTTATAAGTTTGTACCTTAGTTTAATATTTAGGCATTTCTTTTCTTTATTAGGTCTATATTTGTAAAGTTTATTGATAATTTTAAAATATATTTTGCTATAATATCATAAAATAATACAGCAGATTAAAAAAAATGTTTTATTGACCTTCAAGGTCTAAAAACTATCTTCTATCTCTCTATTGAGAGAAAAAAATATTGTAAGGAATGTAAATTAATAACTGACTATCTTCAAAATTTGTACCAGGCAATCAGAATAATGTCTTACTCTATTATTGACGGTTTCCCACGGACGATGCTCGGGTTGAAACAACGCTGGCGGGCCGACCTGTTACAAACCGCTTAATTGTTTATGAACGCCTGGTACCTATGTTATCTGAATTTAAGGATTTTTCAAACTCCGTAAAAAAGTTTCCTTAATATTTTTCAGTTAAAGTAAAAAAACTATTTCTAGCAAATTCAAACACTTCGCCAGTGAAACTGTCCGTTGAATCGAATTTTATTCGACATTTCATGAGTTTTAATTTTTTTTTACACGGATCCCTAATTATTTTCGATTATCAAAAGTACCCTTAGTTACCCGGAGTAACTTTAGCTGTCAAACAAAAAAAGTCCCGTCAAAATCGGTTCAGCTGTTCCGGAGATTACCCGGAACAAACAGACAGTAAAAAATTTAAAAAATTGTATTTTTGTTATAGGTATTGTTTATACATCCATATGTATTTAGTAAAAAAATATTATTTTAACATTACAAACAGACACTTGAATTTTATTTATTAGTAGTTAAATTTAGAAAGAATTACTAAACATGTTTATGTAAGGCACCTACTTATCGCATCGTTTTAATACCGTTCCAATCCGATAAACGACTAGATTGTCTATATTTTGTAAAAGCCTAGAATTCTTTTAGACCGAATATAGAATTAATAATTGTCGATTATTCGATCGCGATAGGTTGCCAATTAAAAAAATAATTAATGCACCAATAATTCAGGTTAATTAGTTAAATCTGATGTAATGTTTCAAGTTAGCAATTGTTCCAGTTGTGTTATAATTCCATACTAGTTGTGAGTCGCGGTTTTATTCGGTCTTATTTCACAATTATTTATTATATTGTAAGATGTTTCCGCGGCTCTGCTCGCGTGTCATATTTTCTTCTATTTTTTTTTTTTTACTCGGTTCAACCTCAGTGCTTTGACTAGAATCTCATCTGATGTTAAGTGACGATGAGCACCAGGGTGGTAAACACACTAAGTCTAGATATACTGGTTCTCAAGTGATGCTGGCGATAGGTTTTCTAACGTGAGGATGGTAACTACCCAGGCGAGCGTTATATTTTAAAATCTCCTACCACCATGCTATGGGTTCCTCACGATATTTTCCTTCACCGAAAGCTCAGGCTGATTTTAAAGTTGGACAGGTGGATTCGAACCCGCGTCCATTGCCGCAAAATCCGACCACACTACCAAAAATCATCGCTTCAAACTTTCCCATAATTATTCATTGTGCTACTTATAGTTTTTAAAATTATTAATGGAAATGAATGTTTTGATGGCCATTACTTTTGGCTTTATTGCCTTTTACCTTCATATCTAGGATAAAAAATATTTGCGTACAGGTTTTAAATTATTTACTAATATAATAATAGCCTAAGTTACTTCTTATAACTACAGTTACCAGCCATTAAAAGTGTCATTAAAATCGATCCAGTAGTTTCGGAGATTAGGGAGACAGACTGTTTTTTTTTTTTTTGTAATTGCTATAATTTTTTTTTTTTTTTGTACGAATATATATTCAGATACGTGTTAAGTAGTTATTTTGATATTGCAAACAGACAGTTGAAAAAAAAAATGTAAATTCCGTGGACCGATTTTTTCTTAATTAAGACTAATTAAAAAAAGTCAAATTTAAAAATCTAGGTGGATCGTAATATGGGGTCTGTCTCTATAGGATTAAAAATCTGTGAAATTAAATAAAATTAAAAAATAAAAATATAATAAAATAATAACGCCGAGTAGAATAACTAGGGGCCTTACCAGTGTTACGTAAGGAATTTTTTGGATATTTTGACCACCTTCACCGCTTAACCCCCACGTCCATAATTACGTAAGCATTGGGATAATACACATATTAAAAAAAACTATAAGTATTATTCATATTATCAAAAATAAGAAGAGGACAGAAACAACTCGCACCACCCCATTAATGATCACGTAATTCTAGGACGGTCCCTAATATACTATAAAAAACAACTTACATTTTGTCTATACGTCTGTGGTGCGTAGAAGTTACCGCTTTGGCCTTTTACAGCGATGATTAAACACCAGAAACATATCAACTGTTGGGACAAAAATTTTTACTAGGAAAACATAAAACGAAGACTCTCTTACTCTACTCTTTCTTAGATAATGGCAATCTGTGTACACACAATTTGTGCCAGTGTCATGTGGGTAAGGTGTATTTTTAACTTTGCACCAGCGTTACCGAGCTTCAGCAAAACGGTGGCCCATTATGCTCGAACTTTCCATGGACCTTTATCGACACCTCGGGATAAATGTTACGCGTTATCTCCTATAATAAACTTAACTTGGACGCAATAACCGAACGGTATCACACAAAACGCCATCAAGATTACATGATATAGAGTCGAATACTCAAGTTTAATGAATTATAGAAAATAACTGTTACATGACATACTGAGATCCCGCCAAAAACCGCACGATATTAATTTGATTGGTCAATTAATGTGAGAGAAGCCGTTGCCAGGGGTCGAATTAGCCGTACAGCAGAAGGTAACAAATACTATGGGCCCCGCGTAATGCAGTAACGGAAGCAATGTCCGGGACTCTCAAGTAGACGACCCTTTTAAAACTCCACCACTTTTTTGACGAGGGGAATGCATTTACGCACTACCCTTACTTATTGCACCCTTACCTATTGCAACCCTTATCTATTGCATTTAAAACTCCACCTGTATATCACGGAATTATAGAATACGATTTTCACCAACTTCCAAAACTTAAATCTTTGTTTATTTACTTTTACAATATACAAGAGAAATAAATAAACATTATTGTATATAAATGTATATTTTATAGATGTAAATAAAGATATATAAAATATATACATAAAGACATATACAGTTTTTTAACCCCTTGAATACTAACCTGGCGTTTACGCCAGCTTTCCATTGTTTTTCTATTGTCTTATTTTTATGAGCAATCGACATATAATTTTCATCATCAGATGAAAATTTATTTTTGATATATTTCTAATCGTATTGCGACATAGACTACCTTTGTTACTAATATATATATATATATATATATATATATATATATATATATATATATATATATATATATATATATATATATATATATACGCTAACTACGTCAGTCTATAATTTAAGAAAATTTCAACTTACCCTCATGATAGAAATAAATTCATAAGACACCTTTCACGAGTGACGCACGGATAGACAATGCGCTCCGATTGCGTATTCCGATTCATATATGTAGAGATTAGGTAAGGATATCATCGGTGGACCGAAAAATTACAGGTTGGGAATCGCTTGCCGGACGGGGGTCGATAACCTACAGCATAAGTTATTTTTATTATAATGTTTATCTCGGTGGGGCTTGTAAATTGTTTTCTTTTATGCTGCACAGTTGTCTTGCGCGAAACAAGCCCGGTTGGTGATTGGACCTGTAGCAGTTCCTTTCCATTGAGGAACTAGGAAACGAAAAAAAAAAAGGTTCGGGGAACTGTCCCGTTCGGTGTGAAATCACATGCATCATTCGTTTCATGTTCGTGTCATTAGAGCGGACATCATTTACCAGTTTATCAGTTCAAAGTAAAAGCTTTCAATCACTAATTAATATGACATTACAATGTTTTTTTTAATACTATATATAGGCTCAGCGCTTTGACCACAATTTCACCTAATGCTAAACACGTTAAGCTTGGAGGTACTGGCTCTCAAATGATGTTGACGTAACATATCTATTGGTATTTGGCTACGTTTTTTACACGGTATAGGCTTTGACCACAATATCACCTAAAATTAAGTGACATTGTAGTTCAGGATGGTAAACACGCTAAGCCAAGAGGTACTGGCTCGCAAGTGATGCTGCCGGAACACAACTATTGGTGTTTGGCGACTAGTTATTGTTAGGAAATGCCCTACCATCATGCTAAGGTTTCCTCGCGATGTTTACCTTCGCAAGATCAGGCTTATTCTGTGGTTGGGTTCGAACCTGCGTCCATCGGCACATAATCCGACCGCACTACCAACTGAGCCATCGGAACTTTGATACACGTAAAAGTTACGTTCAACATACTCCAAAAGCGGTAAAATTTAAAAAAAAAATATTTAAAAAGAAGCTAGATATTCAGAATATCAGTAAATAAAATAATGTATATGAGGATTTTTTAAACTAAGAGTATTTGAAAAGCGTATCTGTGGCCTTAATTTTTTTATTCAAAATATATTTTTTATTGTTTGCTAATACGCTGTTAAGTATTTTCTGCATTCATACAATTATAAAGATAGTTAACTTTAAAACTGGAATATAATTTTTTGCATTCCTTTTTTCAGACATTTTAGAGTGACTTTTGAAGATTTTTTTTTTTAATTCTTTTACTGTATCTATCTGCTACTTTCAACGAGTACGTTTTTTTTTTTATTAGAAAATTTATTTTTTTTTAAATACGGTATAGGCTCGTTGCTTTGACCACAATCTCACCTGATTTTAAGTGACTATGTGGTCTAGGACGGTGAATGCACTAAGCATAACAATCTACATATTTTGTTCCTATATATACTATTACTAGCTGCGCCCGCTGCTCCACCCGCTTGGAATTCAGACAATTTGCATTCTATGCTCTCCCCCTGGATTCAATATAAGTAATTACTAAATTTCATCGAATTCGGCTCAGTTGTTTTTGCGTGATTTATGAAGAACTTAATAAGCAGACAGACAATTTTTTTCAAACTATCAAAATGTGTTCTTTTGTCCTTTCTGAAGCCCCGCATAATTTTTTTTCTTAAATATGTATATCTCGTTAGCCTTTTATTATAAGTATTGATTACATGTAAGTAAGAAAGAAGAATATATCAGAGCAAAGAATTTATATAAATTTATTTAAAAAAATAATCATGTAAATCGATTCAGTGGTTCTCGAGTTATAAAACAACGACCTAACCAACCAACAAACAAACAAACAGACAGACGTACCCATTTTATAACATACAAAGGAGATAGCTATAAATAACAACATTAATGAAATAACATCTTTATTTGTATTTTTTATTATTATTTATTACACACTTGTACGCAATCAATTTAATCGATAAATTTACTCGTTTTCATACGATTATTATTAAAAAAATATACACGGGCACGTCAAAGCGCATCCCTATATTGTAATAAATTTTATGACCAATATAAAAAAAAAACCCCGCAATAGTATTAAAGGTCATACAAGTAATGCACAAATTCAAGCCGACATCAGGTCGAGAGAGCACACCCGAACTCTATAAACATTTGGAAAATATGTCAAATTATCAAAGACAACTTCAAAAAATTCCTAATCATTAAAAACTACATTAGATAATCAGAAACCCAAGGCGACATATCTCCAGTATATTTAACTGGCGGTATATCATACGGAATTATAAGTCGGTCTTTACCTCTGTCGTCGAGCGGAAAGAAATCTTGATTAATCTGTGAATTTAAAAAAAAAAAAATAGACTAAAATCTGAGGACAGAATACATGTATAAATTAAAAAAAGAATCATGAAAATCGGCTAAGTATTTCTCGAGCTATGAGGGCACAAAGAAACAAACAGACAAGCAGTCATACAAAGAAACATTGCTTTGTTTCCAAAGATATTAAATGATGTCGCTTGAAATATAGACCAGAATCCAGAGGAAAAGATTAAAGCCCAGAGAGGTCCGTTCAAGCATTTGCTAAATGCTTATTTTTGACGACATCGGGAACGGAAGGGAGGCGGTATGAATGATGATAGCATAAGCAATTTTGGGGTTTACTTCAAAACTAGGGCAATGTTTACCTATTCATGGAGGGGGGAAAGATAATTCCTGAACGGCCCTAGAGCGAATTATGGTGATAATAATCCTTAGGTAAGTATTAGGTACGTGAAAAAAATAAAAAAATTCTTTATTCAATTTAGGCGCTTATATACGTCAAAACACTACCACCGGTTCGGCAAATAAGCCAGTCGAGAAGAGCGCAGGCAAGACACTCGATCTAGTTCCTTTTTTTTTATGGTCCCTGCCATCTCTAGCATGACTAGAGATCTTTTTACTACTTGTTAATTTAATTAAGTTTTTTCTTTTTCTTTATTCGTTTGTTTTTTTTTTCGAGTGTTTTTTATTATTTTATTTTTTTTATTATAAATGATTGATATGAAAAATATTTTAAAATAAAAACTAAACAAATCATAGTTAATTGTTAGCGGAAGCAGAGAGAGGGGGTAAAGTTATACAAAAAAAAAGTCAGATAGAATCTGTTGGTGACTCTTCATGATAAATTGATTGTTTTCCGAATCGGTCGTTGTATTTTGACGTTCATAAGGCGCCTTAAAAGGGCCTTATTCGAATAATACCCCAATAATAAAATGAAAGGGTAGTCTGGAAAGTAAGTAAATTATAATTAAAAAAAAACTAGGCAGCCATTAGAAAAACTGATTTTATAATGTTTAAATTTGCCAATTTACATACTGTAGCATGTTGACGGCTGACGTCATAGTATTGGTAACGCGAATTCGTAAGTTTTCTCCCACCGAGAATCAGTCAACGCAACTAAAAAACGTTTTACACATCAATAAAGCCAATAAATAAAAATGTATCACTCACAACGAACCGCGGTAGGAAGAGAACCCCGGCCTCGTAGCTCATGACCCTCAGGGCTCCGTTGCCCTTGTTTTTATCGAACCCCAAGCCGCCTTACTAACGTTACCGGACGTCAGTAAGTAGAAAGCTGCCAATTTATTATCTTTCGATATCCTCGTATAGGATTTGATATGGGGCATTGCTCTGTCGCGGGACGTCGAATTTGCTTTCCACTGGCTATCATAAAAAAAAAACGAATCCATTTCAAATCTTGCAAATTCGGAATTTTTGGCGGGATCTCAGGCTGTCATGTAGCAGTCGCCTTTACAACACCAACGGGAAGATATGGGGACTATTCTTAGCCGATACCACACGATTACTATTCTTAGGCAATACCACACAGTTACTATTCTAAGCTGACATCACACGATTACTATTCGTAGCCGATACCACACAGTTACTATTCTTAGTCGATACCACACGATTACTATTCTTAGGCGATACCACACAGTTACTATTCTAAGCTGACATCACACGATTACTATTCGTAGCCGATACCACACAGTTACTATTCTTAGCCGATACCACACGATTACTATTCTTAGGCGATACCACACAGTTACTATTCTAAGCTGACATCACACGATTACTATTCGTAGCCGATACCACACAGTTACTATTCTTAGCCGATACCACACGATTACTATTCTTAGGCGATACCACACAGTTACTATTCTAAGCTGACATCACACGATTACTATTCGTAGCCGATACCACACAGTTACTATTCTTAGTCGATACCACACGATTACTATTCTTAGGCGATACCACACAGTTACTATTCTAAGCTGACATCACACGATTACTATTCGTAGCCGATACCACACAGTTACTATTCTTAGTCGATACCACACGATTACTATTCTTAGGCGATACCACACAGTTACTATTCTAAGCTGACATCACACGATTACTATTCGTAGCCGATACCACACAGTTACTATTCTTAGTCGATACCACACGATTACTATTCTTAGGCGATACCACACAGTTACTATTCTAAGCTGACATCACACGATTACTATTCGTAGCCGATACCACACAGTTATTATTCTTTACCGATACCACTCAGTTACTATTCTTAGCCCATACCACAGTTACCATTCTTAGTCGATACCACACGATTACTTTTCTTGACCGATACCACACAGTTACTATTCATAGCCGATACCACACGATTACTATTCTAAGCCGATACCACACAGTCACTATTCTTAGTCGATACCACACAGTTACTATTCTTAGCCGGTACCACAGTTACTATTCTTAGTCGATACCACACGATTACTATTCGTAGCCGATACCACACAGTTACTATTCTTAGTCGATACCACACGATTACTATTCTTAGGCGATACCACACAGTTACTATTCTAAGCTGACATCACACGATTACTATTCGTAGCCGATACCACACAGTTACTATTCTTAGTCGATACCACACGATTACTATTCTTAGGCGATACCACACAGTTACTATTCTAAGCTGACATCACACGATTACTATTCGTAGCCGATACCACACAGTTACTATTCTTAGCCGATACCACACGATTACTATTCTTAGGCGATACCACACAGTTACTATTCTAAGCTGACATCACACGATTACTATTCGTAGCCGATACCACACAGTTACTATTCTTAGCCGATACCACACGATTACTATTCTTAGGCGATACCACACAGTTACTATTCTAAGCTGACATCACACGATTACTATTCGTAGCCGATACCACACAGTTACTATTCTTAGTCGATACCACACGATTACTATTCTTAGGCGATACCACACAGTTACTATTCTAAGCTGACATCACACGATTACTATTCGTAGCCGATACCACACAGTTACTATTCTTAGTCGATACCACACGATTACTATTCTTAGGCGATACCACACAGTTACTATTCTAAGCTGACATCACACGATTACTATTCGTAGCCGATACCACACAGTTACTATTCTTAGTCGATACCACACGATTACTATTCTTAGGCGATACCACACAGTTACTATTCTAAGCTGACATCACACGATTACTATTCGTAGCCGATACCACACAGTTATTATTCTTTACCGATACCACTCAGTTACTATTCTTAGCCCATACCACAGTTACCATTCTTAGTCGATACCACACGATTACTTTTCTTGACCGATACCACACAGTTACTATTCATAGCCGATACCACACGATTACTATTCTAAGCCGATACCACACAGTCACTATTCTTAGTCGATACCACACAGTTACTATTCTTAGCCGGTACCACAGTTACTATTTTTAGTCGATACCACACAGTTACTATTCTTAGCCGGTACCACAATTACTATTCTTAGTCAATACCACACGGTTACTATCTTTAGCCGGCACCACATAAAACGTATACATACATAATAAGTAGTATAAAATCAAAAGGGCAAAGTAATGAAGTTGTAAAAATAAGATATAATTAGCACGATATAGAAAATTCAAATGTAAAATTGACTACGTGAAGATTTCTACAATCAAACCACTGAAATGATAATAATATTAATACAGCCAAAAATTTCAGTTTATTAATGATTTTCCAAATTATAAATGAGATCTACTTTCGATTTAAGTTTATAAGGCTAAATAATACTGAAGTGAGAGGGTCAAGTATTACTAAGTCGGTGGTAACTTACAAAAGGTAGTTATTAAGCCAGGGCTGTTTCGAATGCGCCTCGGCCGCGTAGGGGAGGCAACCGCCTCCCAACAGACCGTCGTGTGATCCCTTCACGTTCTCTGGATAATAATTTCCACATTAAATTAAATGAGTTGACAAAAAGAATAATGAAAAATTTGGAAGCGTGGGTAGAACCGCCTCCATTGACGCGGAACCCGACCGCATTACTTTTAAAGCAGTACGGGTCTACAGGAGGGAGGGGGGGGGGGGGGGGTTATTCTAGCCTAAGCGATGCGGTTTTGAAAGGAGTTGCAGTAATCTACTCACCGATGGTGGCGGCAACCGTTCCCTCTGCCAGCGTATAGTGTCCAGGGCGGTCTCCTTGAACTCACTTCCACATAATAGATTTGTGGTGAAATCGAAATATGTAGCGAAGGCGTTCGAACTCAAGTATGCATATCCCTGTACCGGCTCTCTAATGACCAGACCGTCGGGTCGGCGCATTAGTCCAGCAAAGTTACTACAGCGCCACCATTCAACGGCTCAGTAAACCGCCAGCAACCCTTCACAAACCGCCCATAGATGACGTTACAGCCCCACCGGAAGCACACCCTTGATACTACCGGAAGTAGGCCGACAATATCATAGAGACGCTGCCGGAAATACGGTGACAATACTTTTAACATGTATTACTGATGAAGTTCCTAATAATTTAACCACACGCTGTATATACAGCATTTCTGTTTAAATATAATTCTACCCGCACTTTTAACGCTCAATAAAACGACAACCAGATTCGAACCCACTCACCTAACGACGGGTATATGACTTTCAACTCGGGCGGCGTCGACAGCATCTGCGACTGGTTCTTGATTTTAATGAAATGATGCAAGAAATCACCGGTCAGCCATAACTGTTGATCGGAATTATGATCTCAGACATTTTTTTACTCTTTGACATTATTAATATAGTTAGTGGTGGTGGAAATATCTAGAAGGATGATGTTGAAGCAAACGGAACTTACCTTTATTAACTACCTTCGATCTAGCTGGTTCAGGGTTAACTTTCCACCTTTTTTTTTTGACGGAGGGAAATGCATTTACGCACTACCCTGACCTATTGCACTACCCTTACCTATTGCATACCCTTACCTATTGCATACCCTTACGTATTGCAGCCCTTAGCTATTGCATAATATCGCAGGCCTGCAGAAACTGTAGAGAGCGATGCCCGTCAGATCAATCAGGGGATAGATACCTCACGGTATCTTTTGAGGCCGCGACAGTGTTGTCTGCCTCTTCACCCTTGGAACTTGGAGGCTAGAGCTCTCGCAAAACTGTACTGCGCTACGAGAAATCGAGGCGTGAAGACTTTAGCTCTGCTTACTTATCATGGTGAGACCGAAGTCTAAGGTAAGGGGACACGGAGGGACGAGCTCCGTGCCAGTGTGGGACTCACCCGGGCGTGAAGCGCCCGGAAATACCCACTAAAACCCCCCGGGGCCGTCCGCTGCATTTGGGATGGAGGCGACACGGGGTGGCTTTCGCAGGGACCGCGCCGCCCCCTGCAGGGTTAACTTTCCACCTGACTTCACTTTACGATTGTTCTATATTCTCGTAATTTAGTCATATAATCGGATAATTAATGTGCACTTTTAAATATTATTACGAGAGACAGCGGCGGCGGTTGCGTGTTGCCGTTCCGGTTTTGAATAGGAAAAGGAAGGGATAATGCATACATAGATTAAATAGAGTGGGGGGCGTATAGACAATATAGACAAGAAATAACTTAGAATAAGAAGTATACATGATAATAAATGGCGTTAACAGTATCTACTATCTTACCCCCCATCGTTAACAAATCATTGGCATAGTACAAAAAACCTTACTTATCATCAAAAATAAGCAAAACATATAGTCAACAGATTATTTTTATTTATGAAAAATTATTATAGTTCCGTGTAAAAATGTAAAAAAACTCATAAAATTGTCATCAAAGTTCGTTTCAAAGCTGAGTTTTACTCACAAGTGTTTGAATATGGGAATATTTGCTTTCTGTCAGTACCAAAATTACAATTTAGTAGATTTCTTTGCTCTCTATTAGTACCGAAATTTGAATTTGTGAGAGATTTCTTTGCTCTCTATTAGTACCGAAATTTGAATTTGTGAGAGATTTCTTTGCTCTCGATTAGTACCGAAATTTGAATTTGTGAGAGATTTCTTTGCTCTCTATTAGTACCGAAATTTGAATTTGTGAGAGATTTCTTTGCTCTCTATTAGTACCGAAATTTGAATTTGTGAGAGATTTCTTTGCTCTCTATTAGTACCGAAATTTGAATTTGTGAGAGATTTCTTTGCTCTCTATTAGTACCGAAATTTGAATTTGTGAGAGATTTCTTTGCTCTCTATTAGTACCGAAATTTGAATTTGTGAGAGATTTCTTTGCTCTCTATTAGTACCGAAATTTAAATTTGTGAGAGATTTCTTTGCTCTGTATTAGTACCGAAATTTGAATTTGTGAGAGATTTCTTTGCTTTCTATTAGTACCGAAATTTGAATTTGTGAGAGATTTCTTTGCTTTCTATTAGTACCGAAATTTGAATTTGGGAGAGATTTCTTTGCTTTCTATTAGTAACGAAATTTGAATTTGGGAGAGATTTCTTTGCTTTCTATTAGTACAGAAATTAGAATTTGTGAGAGATTTCTTTGCTTTCTATTAGTAACGAAATTTGAATTTGGGAGAGATTTCTTTGCTTTCTATTAGTACCGAAATTTGTATTTGTGAGAGATTTCTTTGCTTTCTATTAGTACCGAAATTTGTATTTGTGAGAGATTTCTTTGCTTTCTATTGGTACCAAAATTTGAATTTGTGAGAGATTTCTTTGCTTTCTGTTAGTCCCAAAATTTGAATTTGTGAGAGATTTCTTTGCTTTCTGTTACTAGCGAAATTTGTATTTGTGAGAGATTTCTTTGCTTTCTATTAGTACCAAAATTTGAATTTGTGAGAGATTTCTTTGCTTTCTGTTAGTCCCAAAATTTGAATTTGTGAGAGATTTCTTTGCTTTCTGTTAGTACCGAAATTTGAATTTGGGAGAGATTTCTTTGCTTTCTGTAAGTACGAAAAATTACCTGAGGCTGCTTCCCGTAGCTGCCGAGGCTGCTGGCCTGGGCCAACACAGGCCATTGCTTCTGTTCCTCGGGCGGTATGCAGCAATGCTGACGGAGCAACGTCCCGACCCTCGTCAAGGCCCAGTCCATATCGAAATGGGAACCCGGAGCCGAGGCCACGAGGAACACGCTATAAACCATTACAGACAAACGTTGACTGCGCTAGAACGGGACAGAAAGCTGCAGTATTTTTTTTTATCCCCCTTTACCTCAGACGTAATCCGAGTCTTTGTTTAATTATATATTTTAATTTGTCTTATTTTATTTCGTTTTTCAACAGCATTAGCTAGTTAAAAAAAATATTTCCTTTTTTTATGATTTTTACTTTTTGGCTTTTTGGCTACTTAGTGTTATGCGCTTTATTCTTTTTTCTTAAATTTGTAAATCTCTTATTTTAATTATTCTATTAATTTTTTTTTGGTTTGGTGGCGGTAATGATATCCGCCTGGGTAGCTACCACCATCAAGTATGAAAATCTGTCGCCAAATACCAATAGGCGTGTTCCGGCAGCATCGCTTGAAAACTTCGTGTGTCTACCATCCTGGACCACATCGTCACTTAACATCAGATGAAGATTGTGGTCAAAGCACTGAGAGCTTATTCCGTGAAAAAAAAAAATCTTATTACATTATTCAGTTATTGTATATTTAAAGAAAGAGAGCTATGATGGCGCAGTTGGTAACACAGTGGGTTCGAACCCCACCTACCCACCTCTAATATGCAGCCTGAGCTTTCGGTGAAAGAAAACATCGTGAGGAAACCAATAGGATAGCGCTAGGGGATTTTCTAATAGCACCTCATCAGGATAGCTACCACCCTCAAGGGTCAAAAATCTGTCCACCAAATAAGTGTCTTCCGGGAGCACTTTCTTTTTGATATTACGACGTAAAAATCATAAACCTTCTGGGTTTAATATCTCAAAATAATAGTTAAAAAAATTAAAGTGATTATATGGTATTACAGTTGTTTTTTTATAGATAAATAAAAAACCTATATTTTATTTAAAGACTACCTCGAACCGTCATTAAATGACCCTTAAAATTATAATTTCGTTTTATCTTTCAAAGCTATGATTTTTTTTTTAAACCTATATGAGAAGAGCATATGGGTTATAACCAATGAAATAGCAGAAAGAGAGAGTTGAGTTTTGTCGTTAAACTATTAATAAACACTCACTTTATATGACTAAAGTCACATCTCTTCACTCTGTCCACGTAATAAGAGATTTGTGGCATCTGGTAATGATTCAGATATCTGAGGAGCGATTTCTTGAAGCAAGTCGGGGAATCCCCTTCGAATGGCATCGCGTCTACGGGTAATTCCGGGCAACGCGGACTGAACCATAGACTGAGATATCAAAAAAAAAAAAAATAGGCAGTCATTAGAACTGTCATAAGAGCTGTTGGTTGGATTATCTATTTTACATTTTGATTTAATTCGTAATCAAAACCATATGATATATGCGTAAATATATTTTTTTTAATTCAACCGCTAGCACTTGAACGCCATCTTATAATTGACATAGTGTAGCATGTTGACGGGTGACGTCACAGCATTGGTAACGCAAATCTATAAGTTTTTCCCCAACAGACAGTGACTTCAAAATATGCGACGATAGAAATTCTTAAAAAATCTATGCATAGAACAGAATCGCTTTCTGTTTATGCCGTCTGTGTTTTTATCCCCTAACTCGTACTAAATCACTCAACGGAGTTTGATGCAGTTTACAACAGCAGTTAGATATTTTTTCACGGATCGTATACATATAACTAGCAGGAGCCCGGGTCTTCGTCTACGTGTTTCTTTACCTATACTAATAAATAAAAGTGAAGTCTGTTTGTAATGTGATTTTTTTTTTTACTTCAGTCACTTTTTCTGTCTGTTTGTTCCGGGTAATCTCCGGAACGGTTGGACCGATTTTGTCTGGACTCCGTGTAACTTTAGAGTATTTTTTGATTTTCGAAAATAATTCGGGCTCCGTGTAAAAAAAAATTAAATCGCAGTGAAGAATATGAAACATATGAAACGCGGCCGCAGCCGCGGTCACACAGCTAGTCTTGATTAAATGTGTGGTGCTGTGAGTTTACGCCACATGTTTTAGACCCTGCATCAGATTTTATTGAAGTCGATGATCGAAAGAAGTTTTTATTTTTTTTTTAATAATTATTTGTAACAAAGTCTATATATAATTTTTATAGTCTGTCAATCATTAAATAACGTCTGCTTGATAAACATAATTTGTTATGAAATTTGCTAAACCGCGTTATTGAGTTAAAATTGAAAACATTTTTAAAGTGAATATTTTTATGTGACGGATTTTATGAAACGAAAATGTGTAACGAAAAAGAGGCAAAAGTTAACCAATAGATGTCACTAAATAATATGTCTAATAAATGCGTTTAGTTTGTTAGTACAAAATAAACTAGATGTCACTAAAATAAACGTTTCACTTCTACCGCGTGTCAACTCAAACGCAATTAATTTTTTTTTACAAATTCTAAAAATCTTTACAGCCCATCAATTACTCCTGTGTACATTCATCAAAATAAGAACTCACCCCTGAGTCCTGTTCTCCCAGTCGTCCAAATACAAGTTAGCAGTCGACACGACTACCCGCATCGAACCATCTTCGTAGCATAGTAACATCATTTTCCTAAAAAGGTTTCCCGAGTAAAAGAGACAAACAACCTCAAGATAGACAGGGATAGAAAATTCACAAGTAACGCTGCAGACCTTCGTTAGTGTTTTACACAAGAAAGAGAAATCTTAATAAGATATTGCACATAATAGAAAAAAAAAAAGTAGGTATATTAACTAATTTTAGAAAAAAAAAGTTTATATTTTTAACCCTATGAGCACCAACTTGGCGTTTACGCCAGCTTTACATTGTTTTCCTATTGTCTCATTTTTATGGGTAATCGACATATTAACTTGTGCCTAACGAAAGTAATAGCGAATGGAATAAAAAATAAAAAAACTAAAAAAATCTTTTTTCGATTTAGGCCCTAAGAAGGCGCCCACCAGTCGAGAAGAGCGCAGGCAAGAAACTCGATCTGGTTCTTTTTCTTTTATACCAAAAATGTACCAGGAATACATAACTGTAGATGATATATTTGATTAGACATCTTCGATCTTGTAAATCTATATATAGGGTTTTACCTTTCAGCCAATCACAAGACGTCGTTATGACGTAATCTGTTTAGAACTCAATAGCACCAATAGGAAATTAGCTAATTCCCGTCAGAGAAAAATGAATGCACCCTATGGGCAAGTAAGGCCTATTGCACGGACGAGGCCTGGTGGGTTCGCTGCAGGGGGGGCGACGCGGTGCTTGCGAAAGCCACCCCGTGTCGCCACCATCCCAAATGCAGCGGACGGCCCCGGGGGGTTTTAGTGGTTATTTCCGGGCGCTTCACGCCCGGGTGAGTCCCACACTGGCACGGAGTTCGTCCCTCCGTGCCCCCTTATCCATTGTATTGGGGGACTTCGGTCTCACTAATACAATGGGTAAGGGTAGTGCGTAAATACATTTCCCCCCGTCAAAAAAAAAAGGCCTGTTTTTAATAAATAGCTAATATTACAACAAGAAAACAAAAAGTTTTTCTTTAATTATTGCAGTTGTCAACGTAATGTGCTATGAAAATACATAACATTTCAGTATTGTTGGGAAACAAAATGGGGTTTAAAATTAACAGATATTTCGAAGAAAAATAGAAAATCCTGATTCTATCTCTTCCTCACACTTGTGTTATTTGTATTACGCTATCTCTTTCTTCTTCTTCTTCTTGTGTGTTTTTTTAATGGCTCTGCACAATCTCTTTCTTCTACTAAATATTTCTTTACATATCAATGACCACTATCTAATAAGTACTAAGAAAGCATAAATTTGAAGGTCCATTATTTTCTAAATTAATAATCCCATGTGAATTAGTTACTATAATCTATCAATACATTGAAACAGATTATAATCAATCAGCTAATGGATATTTCGGCAGCAAAATCGGTGCTAAATGTAAAAAAAAATAATTTAAATAACAAAAATATTTTTGATTCCCTCTTCCTCTCACTAGGTGTTACTTTTGTTCTCTTTTATTTTTCCATCTATATCGGTTACTACCACCTTTTTTATTTATTTTTTTTTGACGGGGGGAAATGCATTTACGCACTACCCTTACCCATTGCATTAGTGAGACCGTAGTCCACCAATGCAATAGGTAAGGGGGCACGGAGGGACGACTCCGTGCCAATCGGTTACTACCACCTGACCTGAGTAAGTACTAGGAATGCATAAGTTATAAGGCAGTCATTTCCTCATTAACCAGTATGACTTTCCAATGTAAATTTTAATTGATGTTTGATTTTAAATTTGTTGCTATAATCTATCAATAAATGGCACCAGATTACAATCACCTTATGAATATTTCGGCATCAATATTAGTGCTAAGTAAAGACAAGTTGTCCGTCCCACGCTTTAGGCTAAGTAAGTCAAATAAAAGCTTTATAGGTAATAGTATTCGGTTTTACAATAAGATCCCATTACCGATTTACCTGACTATAACGTTCAAGTATTATGTCAAACAAGTTTTAATCTCAAAAGGTTATTACAGGGTGGATCATTACGTGAACGATAGTGATGTCTGGAATTAACCCACATCTCTGTGCGCACCCTCTAACATTAGTTAAGACAATGATTTGTATAGTTTTTTTAAATTAAAAAAAAATGATATATATTATATTTATTAAAAAAAAACCAGATCAAGTTTCTCGCCTGCGCTCTTCTCGACTGGGTTGTTTTCCGAACCGGTGGTAGTGTTTTTGACGTTCATAAGCGCCTTCTTAGCGCCTAAATTGAATAAAGATTTGTTTGATTTTGATTTTTACATAGAAATGTTTTTTTATATAAATAATAAAAAAAATTATTCCCTCTTCCTCTCACTTAAAATACTTCTTTCTCTTTTATTTTCAATATATTAAGGTCTTGTGTACTATATATAAATATATTCCAGTGACTGTCACCCGAATAAGTACCAGGATAGCATAAGTTACAAGGCAGTTGAAATATAGGCAAAGGTGTATTATGTAAAAAAAGATGGAAAAAACTCACGTGTGATGTTTTCCAAACGGTGTTGCCATGGTAACGAGATGTGCGTCCACATTCGGCTTCTTTTTGCTTATATTCCTCAAATCCGGCATATCTTCACCGTAAAGTATTGTCAACTTTTTCTCGCTGAAACATTAATAACGATGGACTAAAAATAATGTTATTATATCATGCCCCACTGGTGGGCAAATACCTTATTTCTGGGAAGAACAAACTTACATATAAAAATAATAGTGGATACACACTGGCGTTTTCAAACACCAAAAAAATCTACATTTCTCTAATATTTATGAACGAAAGAATGAGACAGCAGCATTTGATATATTCATCTTGAGAGATGAAATTGAATTTTCTATAACGGGACGGGACGGGAGAGTATAGGCTCTACTAGAATATAATTATCTGAATTCCACGCGAACGAAGTCGCGGGCACAGCTAGTATATAATACAAATACATTTCAAAGTTGAGTTTTTGAATTTAATTATTAGATAAAATAGATAAATCGCTACAGCTTATGACCTTGACTTTACAATAAATTATTAGTTACTCAAGCGTGGTGAACGGAAGATACAGCGCGTATTTTGCAATGTATATTACTCTCGTAAGTAGTTGTTATCCCTTTACCCCCTCCCCTAGCAAAGGCAAAATTATCCGTTCACACAATTTATAATTGTACTATACACCTTCGCCATTTGAATTAACAGATGACGGTACAGAAAATGAAACAAATAAATTAAGTAGATTAAAAGATATGTGATTAGGAACGTTTCGTTTCGTCTATCCTCAAGCTTAAGCTAGAATATATGCAATAGTCTATAACCAAAATATTGAGCTCTTGTATTTAATGTATGTCAAAATTAAAGCGTATTGGTTAAGACTATTCGAATAAGGCTTACAATAGGTACTAGTTGTAAGTGTTAAAATTTAAAAAAAAAAACGAAGAAATACTGTCTACTACTGCTTAGCTAGGATACAACTCGCGAGTGAGTCTTGAGTACTCAGGTGACGGCCAAGCCGAGGTTCGTACCACTTTGGTAGCCCTTGAGCTAGTCATCTTATTGCGGCGAGTGCCTTCAGCACTCGCCCCCAAAGTTCGGTGAAGCTGTAAAGGCCCTTCCGGTCAACAGCATTAGCTAGGTCAAAAAAAAAAAAAAAAAAAAAAAAAAAAAAAATCTACTACTGTCTGGTTTTTTTATTAGGAAAATGGCTTTTTATTAGCAAATGTATTGACTGTCAAATATTTCAGCATATAAAATGACCATCATCGGAATCATCATACAGCGTTAAAGTGTCCTGAAAATGTTTTACCGCCTAGTATTCTAACATTAGTAAACCAGTCATCTATCTATCTAGAACTTTCCAGAATGTTTTTGAGAAATCACTCTCCATTTATTCATTTTTAATACGCTTGTGCACAATAATGTAAAGTAAATATCCATAAATTAATAACAAATTGAAAAACCCTACATGATACACTAAGATCCCCCAAAAGCCCCTAAAGTCTAAAGACAAAGATAGAGGAGATATAATACCTATATCCAGCGAAATAGTACTGCGCCAACAACCAACCTATTTCGACCATGAAATTGATTTGCAACGAACATTTGAGCTCGCCCAAACTGTGATCTAATATTTCTGTAATAACATTAAAAAAAATACGGTAAAATCATATTTATATTCAATGAAAACTGATATCAGAAGTGGGATTTTTTTGTATGTAATGAACCCTTTGTAACGCAAGTTCAAACCACAGATACAGGACAGATAGCTGGAATATAAAGTAATAAAAAAAATACTGCGAATGAAATAAACGGAACGATTACAGAAAAACCTAATGAAGAAAAATATCAGTGAGTTTCTATATATCTCCATATGTGTTTAACTAAAATATTCTGTGAAAAAGATACGGGAGAACCTACAAAGTAACCATATTATAAATCTAGCAAATTGTTAATGTGCTTGGACGCCATTTTGGTGACGTAATCAAGTGGCATTGATTAATCATTACCGTTAGCAACATTTGCTGGCTAAAAGCGTATCGACTTCCATCTATCCAATCAACCAAAAAGTCGTCCACTGCTGGACATAGGTCTCTCCGCAAAGTTCTCCGCGGGGACCTGTCTTGCGCCTCCCGCATCCAGCGAATTTCCGCGACTTGTGTGGGGCGCACAACCACGCTACGTTTGGTAGCTATTCGAGAACCTTTTGACCACATCGGGCATCGGTTCTGCGAACAATCTCCCCAGTATCTACTCAACTTTACCAATTCTTAGGGCAATGTCGGTTACTTTGGCTCTTCTGCGGATCTCCTCATTTCTGATTCGATCATGCAGTTAGAACTCCAAGCATTGCCCTCTGAGCAACTTTCTCGTATCGACTTATTAACACAAAAATTTTTCTGTTATTCCAACAAGAATAACAAACAATTGGAATCAATTACTGCTGAAGACTGGAAATAAGGAGTTAAATCACGTGAAGTATTCACTTTAAATGATATATATTATTTTTTGTAATCTATATTTTATTTAAGGACTTAGGTTCAACAAGAGAACATGTCAGTCCAATCGTAACCGTAACTTAAAGCTAACAATGTATACCTTAATGTTACTTGCAAACGTCCATAAAATTTTGGCTTCAACACTTGCAGGCAAAGCCAAAATTTCATGAAAGTTTCCTAGGTTAGTTCCTAGGTTAATAGGTTAAGTAGTGCGTAAATGCATTTCCCCCCGTCAAAAAAGAAGAAAAAAAAAGGTTAATAGGTTAAGGTTAAATTGTTTGAGTACACAGTTTCTTCCAATTTTATTACGGAAACATTTCATGAAGAATTAACAGTCTACACCTTCAAGAATATTCTCAACAAGATTCGCAATTTGGTGATTTTTTTTTTTTTCATAAGATAATAAAACTTTCAAACTTGAGGGTGGTAGTTACCCAGGTGGTCATGCTCTACCACCAAGCTATGGGTTTTCTCACGATCTTTTCCTTCACCGAAAGCTCAGGCTGATTTTAGAGTTGGATAGGTGGATTTGAACCGGCGTCCATTGACGCGGAAGCCGGCCGCACTATCCACTCCGACATCATCGCTTCGAAGTCTATTTAAATTACTGCTAGCAAACCGTGATACACAAGTTAAATGTCCTTATTAAACATTTTGGATAAAAAAAAAAAAAAAAGAAAATATTTTAAAATTAATATACACATACATAACCCTGTTATATTGACAATAATAATTCAATTTTTTTTTTGTTAGCCGTACTCTTAAGTTACCGTTGACGTCACAGGAACGTTAATTTGGCAAACTTACAACGGATTTGCAATGATTAAGCTGTTAACACACGTACGGACCGGACGTCGGATATGGTACGACGGGCGTCCAAGATCATCAGTCGCTTAAGTAGGGATGGGGATGCTTTCTGAGAAACATTGATTTTTGAATCGATTTGAATGTTAATTTAATAAATCGATTCCCAAAGTATCGATGTTTAAAACTAACAAACTATCGATTATTAGAGTAGGTATTCATTTTGTTTTTCTAGTATTATGATTATCCGTAAATAGGCAAAAGATAAAACAGTTCAGTGTCATTTTTTCCTTAGCAAGTTAGGCGTTATTCTTTTTTGTTTAGTTGCTATTAACGACTCTTAGTGCTGTCAATAAAAAAAAATTGGTAACAGTTTTTTGTATTAAATTTACAAACAAAAAGTAAAATAAAAGAAGTCGAAAAAAGATTGATCTTTTGTACTTCGATGACCTCGATCATACCACATCCGCGGTCCGGTCCGTACGTGTGTTAACAGCATTAGAAAACTAAATTTCTATTATTCGATTGTAACTAACAAACAAATATTGAGCTAACCTTGGAATGTGATTGAATATGGCTGTGAATGTGTGTCTTTAGCCGCTGTTATGGTTGTGTAGAATATGTAGTAGGGGGCGCTGGCCGCGTGTTTTACGGCCATCTTGCCTTTAGGTCTAACGACGTCCATGAAATCTTCGATACGTCTTGTCGGTTGCACTATTGGACGGTAATCAGAATCTAGGAAGACATTGTGGAAACTAATTTAGCTAAAAGTTAAGTTTTGCTTCGGGGAACAGCAGACGAAGTAGATACTTTATTTATTTTACAAAACCGATCTGTTTATAATGTAAGACATGCAGAATCACTTAAATCCAAATTTCCAGAATATATTATAGTATCTTAACTTTGCCAACACAATATATCCTTGATAACTTACTGTATGTCTGCAAATATTTATATAAACTTGACCATGTAAACGACCAATATAATTTTAATGCATGGAATAAACATAAATTAACAGTTCCATGTTTCAGACTTAGCAAAACGAATAAGAGCTTTCTAGGTAATAGTGTTACCGGACAATAAGTTCAGGCACTATGTCAAGTAAGTCTTTAATTAGCAAAGGTTATTATAAGGTGAATTATTATGTGAACGATGGCGATGTCTGGAAGTGACAGACTTCTCTGTGAATCTACTAATAAACCTTGTAACGATGAGTCATATAGTTGCATAAAAGACATATGGGAAAGAAACCAGATCGAGTTTCTTGCTGGTTCTTCTCGATGAATGGATTTTGATCCGAAACATTCGTAGAATGTTCATAAGCGCCTTAGAAATTGGATAAAGTATTTTTTAATTTGAATTAAGGAGGAAATCCTATTGAACAGCAATTTACGATCTTCATCCATTTTTGACATTTTTAAAATTGAATGTTTCATTTAAATGAGACTCACAGTTTTGAATTTTGTTTATTTACATTAAAATTCACAGCTAGTATAAAAAAATGAATGAATGATACCATTGTAAGAGTAAGTAGGATAAACTGAATAGATATATTAGGAAAGGTAATTTTATATCTGCATCACCCTAAGGTTGACTGGTAGAGAATGCCTCTGGCATTAAGTCCGCCTTTTTACACAATTTGTAAATAAAGTATAAATAAATAAATAACTGATTTTTCTAAAATTTATACTACTTTTAAAAAAGGGCTAAGGAGATGAAATCTGTACATTGATGTTAGTTAAGAAAAAATACTTCAGAAGAATTAATTACAGAAAACATTTCGATAGTTTTAAAATTTGTTGTCTGTCTATTGGTCTGTTTATTAGTTTGTTCGCCAATCAAGCAAGAACTACTGAAACGAATTCGATGAATGTTGGTAATGTCATTTATTGCATCCAGAGGAAGAACATAGGCTGCATATTGTCTGAATTTCACCCAGGTAAAGCCACTGGGTAGTACATGAATATAATCATAATATATCTATACTAATAAATAAAAGTAAATAGATATAAATGTATTTATGATAACTAAACCAAATATAAAAATTTTTGTCTGTCTGTTTTTTCCGGGTAATCTCCGTGACAGCTGGACCGATTTTGACGTGACTTTTTTGTTAGATAGCTGAAGTTACCCCGCGTAACTTAGGCTACTTTTGTTTTTCGTAAATAATTAAGTAAAAAAAATTAAACTCATGTAATTGTGAACAAAATCCCAGTCAATGCACAGTTTTACTGGCAGATATTTGAATTTGTGAGAAATGTTTTTGCTGAATGTCAGTAGCAAAATTTTTTGGAATATAATTGAAAACAAAATTTAAAAAATTAAAAACCATATGACACAGTGAAAAGTATATGAAACGCGGGCGCATCCGCGGCACACAGTTAGTTAACTATAAACTTAAATAATAAGGTATAAATAGAACAAAGACAAGGAGCACTGCATACCTTTGACTTTAGCCTGTGAAGATTCACCTCTATTTCTGGATACCTTATTCTCATTTCTATTTACCTCTGAAACTTTTGTTGCAATTTTTGATAGTGCATTATGTCCTATTTTCTGTGTATTTATTTGTTCCACGTTTGCAGTTTCTATAAGATTATTAGTGGTACTGCTGTTTGAATTCCCCTTTTGAATGGCTACCGTTAATTGCTTTGAACTATAAATTTAAAGTTACTTTCATGTAATCGACTTGAAATACTTTGATGACTTTCAAATAACTAATAGATGGAATGGGCCACTTAAAAGTACACCATCCTAGACCATTTCGTCATTTAACATAAGGTGTGATTGTAGTCAAAACACTTTGTATATAAATTAGGGTGGGTCAAAAAAATCGAATAATTTATTTTTGACTTTATACTCTGAAAAATAGGTTCGTAGACACCTAAAAAGAATTCTCTCCAAGTATGAGCTCTTAATTATAACGGGAAGGCCCGCCGCTTTGCAGATTTCTATTTTTTTCGAATAATCAGATAAAAAAAATTATATCTCGCTTCCAACTGCTTGGAAAAATATTCCGTGGCAAAGACTTTGTAAGAAATTGAATGCTCTACAAAAAAGGTTTCTTATGATTTTTTCAAAAAAAACCCAACCGATTAAAATATATTCGTAGTTGAAGTTTGGCTATTTTAAGTAAAATATTCGTTTTTATTATGAATTTTATAAGTCTAAGAAAATAAATTATTTCGAATCGCGGAACTGATGATTTTGTAGGAAATTTACTGCTCTACAAAAATGGTCTCTTCTGATTTTTTTGATTAAGTGATGCCGTTACGAGATATCCAACGTCAAACATTAACGAATATCAATATTTCCAGTTTTTGATCAATAATTCGATAAATTTCAGTTTAAATTATTAGTTTCAGGAAAATTTACATTATTTTACAATTTAATTTATTTATTTTACAATTAAATTTACAAGAAGGTTTCCAAGGTTTAAAACAACACCTTGAAGAATGGTTGCGAGACATAAACAATATTTGCTTACCTACTCGCTTCTTCTTTTAAAGCCGGTTCATATAACTTCTTCTCCACTATGACATCAAGCTGTTCTGCTATCATGACCCTTTGAAGACTGTATTTCTCCGGAATAGGGTATGCTCCACTACCATCATATAAATCTAGTATTGCTTCCACTGGAATCAGAAAGTATTTAAATGAATTTCATAACTACAAATTATATTATTGTGTAGCCTTGTCACAAGTTACACTATAAAAATTTACCAGATCGAGATTTCTTGCCTGCTATTCTCGAAGGGGTTGTTTTCACGTCTCTCTCTTTCATAAGGGTGGGCAAAGGTAAATCGAGTTTCTTAACAATGCCAAGCTGTTTTAATGCATGTATGTGATACACTGTGCTTTATTGCAATCTCACATGTTGTGCTATAACTGAATCTGAATTGATAATGTCCTTTTTGTTGGTTATGGAGACTTTAGCTGAATGGCCGAATCGTTTAACATTTTCAGTGAAAAATCATCAGATTTAAATTTGGCAAACCAATTTTGGCACTGCCTTTTATTCAAGGCTTCATTTCCTTATAGGTATATATAACTTCTTTTGTGCTATGTATTCTTGCCTATTCAGAAAATGTACAATAAAACTGTCAGAAACAGACACTTTAATTTTCCATTTTTCTATTTCAAAACAAAACTAAGTATTATATTTTTTTTTATTAAATTAAAGACAGAAGTAAAAACAAAGAAAACAATATATGTGCTTTGAAGATTAGACAAAATAAAAGAATGTGGTAAAATTATCTATCAACAAAATCCACGACCGCTTAGTTGACAACCTTATAATTTAGTTGAGGTAGTTTATTTATTTTTCATCATTTATATGATATTAGACAGCTGTTTATAACTTATCTGGTTAGAGCCTGTACAGTATTAAAACAACTACCTGGTTAGTCCCTAATCTTAATCTGAAAATCCGTCAATATGTTCTAGTAATTTCACTTGACAATTAGATCCAGATCAAATCCTAACTTAAGAATGGTAGCTGCGGAAGTATACAGTTCCATTGACAGTCTATTCTTTTATAATATTATCATTGTAGGCTTGAAAATCTATAGTCTATCGCAACTGGTTCTGAACTAATTAGTATCATATATATTTAATCAACTAAAAACAATTACAACGAAAAGCCGGTGTTATAAACGAATATATTTTGTATAATATACTTACGATGCGGATGACTGTACTCTCGAAAATGGGCTGGATTCTTTCTATAACATTTATCTCCGTAATCGCACTCCTTTTTCACTCTTTTCGGTGTTTATATCTAAAATTCAAATTGATTTTTTAAAAAATATATAGAATGCTATTAGTATGTTGTATATAGAACTCTTTAAATCCAAATAAATTACCAACCCTCCATAACACTGCTTCGTTTATTAAGCGAAGTCATTACTAATTATAGATAAGCAAAACTTTTATAACTATTTACAAAGTTTGTTTTGAAAATCCAGCTACGACCGACATTGCTGAAGTGTGACCCCACCTTTATCAGCAAAACCTACAAAAAGGATCGCCAAAAACTACTAAAGTCGACTAACGCATTTTACAAATCTACTAAGTCTCTACTTAATAGACAAACGGTGTTATATCACGTATAAGTTACGGGAAATTACTCATTATTACCATTCTATCGTGTATTTGACTGTTTATAGTAGTAGCTAGATCAAGAGTTTCAAATGTTTTACATATGCAGTGTTAAATAAATTTCTATATGGTTAAGTAGGTACGTAGTGCAAGCAGGGGGCGACGCGGTGCTTGCGCCGAAAGCCACCCCGTGTCGCCCCCATCCCAAATGCAGCGGACGGCCCCGGGGGGTTTTAGTGGGTATTTCCGGGCGACTCTCGCCCGGGTGAGTCCCACACTGGCACGGAGCTCGTCACTCCGTGCCCCCTTATCTATTGTATTGGGGGATTTTTATCCCCTAAATACAATAGATAAGGGTAGTGCGTAAATGCATTTCCCCCCGTCAAAAAAAAAAAAGAAATAGACAAAATTAATAAACCCGCCATACTCTGTGACTAGAAATATGTAACACATGCAGAGGCCTAACTAGGGGAGACGGTCTGCCCCGGATGTGGCCAGAACGTGAATCCCAAAAAATACACTACAACAGGCCTTAACCATACATAGGTACTAACTCATACAAAAATCCGTAATACTTTAGTAGATTTTATAATATCTGCACCGGGTGCCACCCATGCTAACTACATCACTGTGCGCATGGCTGTATTTTGAAGAGTGACATACATATATTTTATCTCAAGCAAGCAAGTTTTAATCTCAAAAGTGGATCATTACGTGAACGATAGTGATGTCTGGAATTAACCCACATCTCTGTGCTTCCACTAACATTATTAAAACTACGATTTGTATAGCTTTTTATATGACAAAAAGATGATATATATTATATTTATGAAAAAAAAAGGAACCAGATCGAGTTTCTTGCCGGCTCTTCTCGTTTTTTACGTGTTTTAGACGTTCATAAGCGCCTTCTTAGGGCCTAAATTGAATAAATAAATTTTGATTTTGATTTTGATCTTGATTTTGATTTTCATTTTTTTCATTTTCATTTTCATTTTCATTTTCATTTTCATTTTCATTTTCATTTTCATTTTCATTTTCATTTTCATTTTCATTTTCATTTTCATTTTCATTTTCATTTTCATTTTCATTTTCATTTTCATTTTCATTTTCATTTTCATTTTCATTTTCATTTTCATTTTCATTTTCATTTTCATTTTCATTTTCATTTTCATTTTCATTTTCATTTTCATTTTCATTTTCATTTTCATTTTCATTTTCATTTTCATTTTCATTTTCATTTTCATTTTCATTTTCATTTTCATTTTCATTTTCATTTTCATTTTTTCATTTTCATTTTCATTTTCATTTTCATTTTCATTTTCATTTTCATTTTCATTTTCATTTTCATTTTCATTTTCATTTTCATTTTATCTCTGAGTTTTTTTCTTACTAGTTACTAATAATTTGAGTTACAGATTTAATCGAAAACATTGCCCAAGAGGTTTCACGTATGAAACGCGTACTGTATTACATACTCTCTTTTTTTTCGTTTTCTATAATTGGCCAGTTACCCCATGTATGTATTAAGTGGAAAGTTTGTAATATTTCCTACTACAGACCGTCTGTAGGTAAAATGGTTGCATTGGATACAGGTAAGTCATTGCTTTTATTTGGCAAATTTACTCAAGTTCGCAAACTTGGGTTTGTTGTCAATATAACATAATTTATTAACGGCTGCGCAAAACTCTTTAACGTCAGTAATAGCTTCCTCGTTGCTCGTTGAACACAATAGATTTCCAGTAATATATTGTAATCTTTAACAATAGACTACTGATGATTTTTTGAGATTTTATAAATATATTACTGTTTTTTCCACAATATCAAATCTACTAAATTCTACTAAACCGTTTTAAACTACCAAAAAAAATCATAATTTAAACTCAAATTTACAAAAAAGCTGAAAACTACTAAAAGTGGTTATCATTCTTCATCATTCATCTCTGGTGGTCACGCTGCATTTACTTTCCGACCAAAGGTTCGGTTTGTGTTAGTTGCGGCTTAAAAATCGTGTTTCTGCAAAAGTTTCGGTTTCGGCCAAAAACGGCCGAATCTTTTACTTTCGTAAAAGATTAATTTTAACTTAATTTACTAAAAAACATAAAACTTAATTTACTAGATCGTTTAGATTTCTTTTATACTGAACCCTAATTAATTTTGCTACTAATTTAATCATTCATTAATCAAAGATGTTTGTCACAAATTTAAATATCTGCAGTTAGAACTGGGCATTGAATCGGATTTTATTCAAAAAAAAGTAGTAGGATAGTTACGCGGAGTAACTTCAGCTATTTACCAAAAAGTCCCGTTAAAGTCGGTAGAGGTGCGACGAATATTCGGCAACTATTCGGTATTCGGCTATTCGGCAATTATTTTCCACTATTAATTATTCGGCAGAATATTGTGAACTATTCGACCAAATACCGAATAGTCTATCAGGAAAAAAAGGATTATATTACTCACAAAGATTTTTATTTTAACAATAACTTAGCATAAATATGTATCTACTTAAAATCTAGCACTGGTAAGTTAAAATGAATATAAACAATATTTTTAGCATTTGTTGATATCAAACGGTTGCGTTTTTCCTCATAAACTATACCGGTTTTTAATAATAGCCGCTCACTGCTACCGGAAGATAAATAAATCTTAGCAAATTCTTGTAGGTTATTATATTGTTTTGCGTTTGCTGACCACCGCTTGTAAGGCTCTGTTGTTCTATCTAAACCAGTGGTGGGCAAACTTTTTTAATGGCGGACCACATAATTTAAGAAATGTAGAGGGCCAGAATTATAGAAAAAATGTATTTTGTGTTAAAGATTTTAATCATCATCATCATTGTTGCATAAATTATAATCTGTGTTCTATAATAATTTAATAATAATAATTGCCTATGTTTGTGATGTGACAGTCTATGAATTCGCCTTAATAAAGTTGTCTTACGTGCAAGGAACACCAAGTTTTATTTTAAAGAATGAACCCATCAGCCCTGCACATATTAAGTATGTGACAATCATCAGTCTTATCAGTATTACGCATCACATGAAATACGCGGCTGTTTTAGCTTCACCTATAGGTTATGCATCTATAATTGTACTAAGTAGAATCTACTTTTTCTTCTCGACCGCCAAAACGTAATTAAAACGGGCCATATACTATCCATGCCGATGGTCCCTCGGCGGGCCGGTTTGAATACTTTCGCGGGCCGGAATTCGCTCGCGCTCGCGGGCCGTACTTTGCCCATCACTGATCTAAACGAACATTCACGAATGAAGCAAAAGCGCCCACGGCGCGTCCTCATCACACGTATTTTAGTGATACAGGTTATCTTATAAGTTTTATTATTTATCTCTGAGAGCCAGATCTCTGTTGACGTCAGCATTGGTAACGCGAATCTATAAGATTTTTCCCTACCGAGAATCGCTTAACGCCGTTTGAACAGTGTTCATTTCAAAAACGGGATATCTCATTGCATAAAGGTGTGTTATATTCGATGTGAAGCGATGATGGCGCAGTGGGTGGTGCAGACGGATTCCACGTCAATAGACGCGGGTTCGACCCCACCTATCCAACACTAAAATCGCCCTAAGCTTTCGGTGAAGGAAAACATCGTCAGGGAACCATAGCATGGTAGTAGGATATTTTCTAATAATCCCCGTCTGGGTAGCTACCACCCTCAAGTTTGAAAACCTGTCGCCGAATACCAATAGGTGTGTTCCGGCAGCTTCACTCTACAACCAGTATCTAGGTTCAGTGTGTTTATCATCCTGAACCACATCGTCCCTCAACATCAGATGGGATGTTGGTCAAAGCACTGAACCTATATATTGTAAAAAGAAAAGAAAAAGAAAATGTTTTTCGCACCTCCTCCCAATCTTTCGAGCTTCACGATATCAATGGACGATCCTTAATGTAAAGCTGTATAATTCTCGGTTTATAATTCAACTAACGGGCAGACAAAAAGATAACTTTATTGCCATATGTATTATAAGGAAACAACACAAGAAATAAATCGATGACGTATGTGATTTTTTTTTTTAAATATATGACGCGATTATAATCAACATATCACATCTCAAAGATCAAATTTATGTAAGAAACACGTGACAGATGATATGTTAAACTAATAAAAATTTGAAGCGTCTGTTTGTAATGTCAAAATAACATTTTTTTACTAAATACATATGAGTACGATATATACGATACTTATATATACCAACAACACAAATTTTTAAATTTTTTTGTCGTCTGCCTTTTTCGGGTAATCTCCCGAACGACTGCACCGATTTGGATGGGAAGTTTTTTTTGATAGATAACTGAAGTTATTCCGCGTAACTTAGGGTACTTTTGTTTTTCGAAAATAATTAGGGTTCTGTATAAAAAATTAAAACATAGAAAATTGCGAAAAATAGTCTGTTTATTAAAAAAAACTTACATTACAAACAGACTTTCCAATTTTATTTATTAGTGTAGATTGTTCACGTTAACAAGGAGTCAAAGTCGGTCTGTATGAACGATTTCAGTCCTGGTCGAGTCTAGATAAAAACAAAAAAAAATATTGATACACTGTAAAAAAAAAAAAAACATTAAAAATAAAGAAAAAAAAAATTTCCTCTCCTGGATTGGAGGTATTATCGCAGTATTGATTTATTTCTGTAGATATCATTGTTAAATCAACTTTGAAAAAAAAATGTATGTTTGTATGTTTGAATAAACTATATGAATATGTGCACAATTATTGCTCGGAGCACTAATACATGTAAAAACAAGACGCATGTTATATTTTAAATGTTAGGGTTATGTTAATTATGAAATGTGAACATTAAAAATAACAGTTTTTCCAAAAGTTTCACTTAGCTACTTAGTTTTTTTTTAAATATAAAAGTATAGTTTAAACCGTCTGCTCTGCTCAACCTTATGCCCGCGGGCCTTAATGCAGCCCGCTTACGATCTATAAATGGCCCGCGCGAGCAAAGTATTTTCCCAACAAGCTGAGAGTCTTGCGTATACGGTCACTAACAATAGAGATTTATGATACTCTAGAATCTAGATCAACGGTCCGCGACAGGCGGACCGCGGTCCGTTTGCGGACTGCGAAAGGTCGAACCTCGGACCGCCAAATATTGTAAAATTAATACCTACAACTGATATGGTTTGATTAGTTTCCTATCTAGCCTGTATGTCTGTTTGTGCAAATCAGTTATAACTATTTTTTGGACCTCGTTAAAATTTTCTCATAGTATCCGGACCCCCTAAAACTACTTGCCGACCTTTGTTCTAGATCTTAGTTGTGTGAAAAATAAATACCATACATCAGTAACTGAAAAACATATTTGTGACTTATATCTATTGGTTTATCTGAGGTAAACGTAATATCATTATATTATTGTGATGCCGTTATGAAACAGCTTTGTTAAAAGTATGAAACTCATAAAAAAAAAAAAACATTTTATCAAACATCCCAAAGATTTTAATGTAAACAGATTTAACAATGTTAAATTTTACATCTTTATAGACCTACGGATACCTTTGTAAACCATTTAAAAGCTTCATATTGCATTGTTTTCGTATATTGAGCCGAATTAAAAATGAAGAAATCTGCAGAAGAACCAAAGTGCTGGGAACAATGGTCGTAGAACCGACGCCCGATGGAGCCGTGGGTAGGCCCAACAAGGTAGGCCGACGACCTGGTGAAGGTCGCGAGAATCTGCTAAATTGCGGATAGCGCAAGACCAAGTTGTTTTGGAGATGTTTCGGAGAGACTTTATCAGCAGTGCACGTCTTTCGGTTGAATGGATGTACATCGATGGTCCACTTCCAATGACGTTGATAACTAAATTGTAAACTGAGGCTTAAATTACTGTTTTTTTTTTTTAATAGTCTCCGCCAATTTTCCTCTGGCATAACCAGAGACCTTTTTATTACGTCTCATTTTTTGTTTTTTTTTTTTTTTTTGTAGCTTGTTCTTTTGCTAGGTATTTTCTTTTTGTGTCATTTTTATTTCATAACTCTAAACAATTTACTACTTATCTAAATTAATAATAAACTACTGTTACATCACAATAATTAAATTACTGTTACATCAATTTCTATATTGCAGAATTCTGCAAATTTTTAGCTAAATTTCAGTTTGAAAATTGCGACATTGAAAATATATTCAGAGGACATAAAAATGAACTTCGAGTCACCTCTGCTTTTGGTTCGTGCTCGCTGTTATTCAGTTTGATGTGTACGAATTCGTTGCGTTCGAAGCATGCCCACTTCATTATCAGTCGCTCTAGAACATACTATTACGACTATGATATTATATAGTGCGGTGAAGTGAGTTAGCTCGTCGCATATTTGATTGACTTTGACGACCTAAGTCACGTCGTATCCTCCTTCGGCATCTTCAAGAATGTTCTCATTTTGTAACAAAATAAATACCGATAGCACAGATCCAATAAATGTTTGACAGCCAGCAAAAATGTTCATCCTTTGTGACAGTGACACTATTTAGTTTAACAGGTATGAAGAGTTCGCACGATGGTAATGAGTTTGTTGAAAAAAATAATCTCACATTCGTTACATATTTTCTCACCGTATAAACCTATCCTGGACTTTCTGAAATATTTCATAACCAAACTCAGGTAAATCGGTCCAGCCCACAGATAAGTTAATAAGGGAGATATGGCAGGAAGGCGTATTGGATGCGAGCGCACCTTGCCTAAAATGGGCTTGATGTATGTTTTTGTCTTTAATCGAAATTATACTGTGCGTCGTTTGACATGTCTCGATTTTTAACAAAATGCCACGTTGTTATGTATTTGTTTGCAAAGATACTGATTGTAGTTTAAATTCGGTGAAAGATGGTATCTCAGTTCACAAGTAAGTATTAAAATATTATCATTAATCGTTTAATAACCAATAAAACATTATTTCTTGAAGTTCAAACATCGTAAAAATACTGAGTCGCTTATTTTCGATAGCACAAAAACGGCTGCTGGCTTAGTACAGAACGATTTATGAATCATCTAGTCTAACTGAGCAATGGAAAATTGGTTATACAATACTCTCAGTAACGCGATAAGTTCGTGGTGCGATCGCTACCGGCATCCGTGAATTAAAGATGTGGCATGATGAAAGCTGTCGATATTTTTTTACGACCATACATGTATTCATTACATTAATTTATTTGTTCTATACAATTTGTTTACTTACTTTTCGCTACTTAAGTTGTTTATAAGCATGCAAAAATGTATTAAAATACAGTCATTTCATGTTTATGTCAATAAATAATTAATAAATATAGAGAAGATTGAGAAATAATACGAGAAAGAAACATGTAGATAACCAAGCAAAACAAGAAAAAATCGAAACACCTTGACAACAGAAACTACGCCAATTGATTTCTGTACAAGAAAATGTAATTAAACGGCAAAAATCACACATTAAAAAACTGCGAAACAAATCTAGCAGGTATTGAAAAAGAATAACTGATTTAAAAGAAACCTTACAAAATCTTAATAAAAATACTGTACTAGTGCTGATAATGATACGCATTTAGAAAGCTTTGTGCAGACACATACAATTATAATTTATTGAACCGTATTTGTAATATAATAAAGCAAATAATAAAATATAACTGAAATTCACTACAAAGAAAATTTTCATATCGATTAACACTTCCAACTCTAGTTGAGTTCGTGTGCTCATTTTTATACTGTAGGTACGAGCTTATGCGCCTCCATCTTTTGCACGTGTGCAGTTAGTACGTTTATTAGTGTTTTTGTAACATTCTAGTTACATTTAGTGTACGTGAACAATATGAACGAATGTCCCATACTTATAGTTTTTGTGTTTGCGTTAGTGAATCGTAGATGTAACGTGGAGACATTAGAACACGAACATTTATTATTTGAAGGCATATCTCCCTTGTTCACTTATCTGTGGTTCAGCCGATCTCGAGTTTTACCGACACTAAAGAGCGGGAATTCATTTTTGAATGATAGATAAATATTTTACTACAATGTCCGCCGTCGACTTCCACCGTCGACAAGCAGTTGATCATTATACCATCTCTGACGAACAAGTCGATAGAAACGATTCATTTCGTTTCTAACATATCTTATAATATCTACATTAGTGAGGCTGGCAAAGTCAATCTTGGTCGTCTCATAAATACGATACTCGATTTCAAACAGTTTACTCGGATCGATTCTTCTGATACAATCCAATACAAGAATTAAAATGTCATCCCATTTACTTTCAATGAAGTCACTAAAGATGAAGGACGTGTTTAGAAATTGTATGAAATCTTTCACATTATGCTTGTTCACGACATCTATCATAGCTTTTAGTAGGAATCTTGTTGTATGTCTCAAACCCATAAATAATGCTTTCCTTATAATTGTTTGACTGCGTCTTCTTAAGACTTTCCTACCAAGTGCATTACTATATATAATTTCATTAAAAATTACTCGTTTGATTTTGACGCTCAAAGTAATGTGTTTTAATTCATTGTCATATTTAAATTTATCATCGAAGAAATCTAAAACACCGTGATTAACATTGTTAATAATAAACTTCCACAATTTCGATTGGTCTTCTTGGGGTTTTGCTTTTAATAGATCGGTTATATATTCTGCAGTGAGGTATTCTTGAATAGTTAGGTGTATAAATTTTGGTACACCGTTTATAACGTAATCGACTACACCTGTCTTCTCTTCTGCGGCTTCAAATTCACTTATAATTGTTCGCATTACATTTATCTCAACTTCAGTCAGTATTTCGTCTAAAACCTCATTAAATGTGGCATAGAAAGCAATCTTCTTATGTTTATCTAAATACTCCTTCAATTCTTTTTTGCAGGTCAGCTTTACGTCAGGATTATAAAGATCCATCTGATTCTTTTGTTCAAAACGTATTTTCTGCAACTTTGTCCTCAGGAAATGTTTGTAAAATGATGAGGTATTCGTTTCTAAATTCCATTTGGAAACATTGTTTATATTTGGGAATGCATTGTTTTTTATTTCATTTGTGAAATAATCGAGTGCAACGTACATATGCAGCGGTGTTATAGTAAACATCATTGCTTCTTCTCTTAGCATTTTATTCTTAATATATAACAACATTAGACTGTAAGCGTTTACGCGCAGTAAATCAGAGAAAAGGACTTCAAATCTTTTTACTGACCTCCATTTCTCCGCTAAAAAGCATTTATCAGACGTAAGATGCATATATTCTGTTTCACTTTGGAAATATTCGACTGCTGTAAAATATAACACGTGCAAAAGATAATTTGAATACTTAAATATAGCATTTCTCTTTTTAGGGTAAAAATCTCCGTTCACTTTTATGTATTCGAAAAATCCATCGATGTTCATAAACTGATCATAGTTTAGTTCGTCCATATTTAAATTGATTTTGAGAAATTTTTTAATGCATATTTTTAGTTCGGGCTCTGTGAGTGCTTCTAAATCGTATGGAGCGCCGAACTCTGTTTGTAGTGTCGTAATAATGTTGTTGTAGGAACGACTAGCGATCCACATGCGTTGCTTGTGACTAGACTTATCTATCGAGTTATTTCCCGAGCATCTTGTAACCAAACATTTCAGCAACTCGGTGATCTGATTCGTGTAATGCGGACAAATCTCATCGAAGCCGTCGAAAAGTAATACTGTATTACCTTTATTATAACAGTATAAAAACGTTTCTAATTCAAAAGTTACTGAGTCATTTCTTTTACCATCATTTCTCAATACAACTTCTCCATTAATTATTCCAAGATCCAAAAGGATTTTGTCAAAATTGTGACAGTTGTTGTTTCTCGATACCATTTTACATATAGCAGACTTACAGATAAATTTTAACGCTTCGATACGATCTATTTGAATTTTATTTTCATGCCATCTATGAAACTCTTTTGTATAATCGAGAAGGTTTATCCTCTCGATCCAAATTGTAGGATTTCTTCGTTTCGTTTTGATAGACATGTGCGTTAAGTAAGATGATTTTCCGGTACCAGCAGTACCGATAAGTATAACAGTACCATTTATCTCTTCAAATGTATTCAATGTTACAATATGTTTTCTAACATTTATTCGAGGTGGAAACAATTTATTGAAAGTCTTCAGTTGTTCCGTTGCCGATTGTGAGAATAATTCCTCATTCGATTCTTTTACAACGCTCAATTGTCTATCTATATAATAATGTTTAATTTCTTCATAATTTGGATTCGATATTGCTTTGCTAAGCACAATTTTTTCGTTGTTAATAATTTTTTGTAGTATACACGGCGTTAACAAGTACTGGGCTTCTTCTCGTATGATACTTTTGAAAGTTATTTCATAACCTTGAAATATAAATTTGTTACTTAAGATCTTGTTCTGACTCTTCGGAACTAAATCTCTAAATTCGATTCTTTTATCTGACACCTTAGTAAGTCTATGCTTTTCGATAATATATTTATATAATTTCTGAAAAGAATTTTTATTCGTTACTAATATTAGCTGTGCCGCAGCAGTTTTTTTTATGATATAGCGAAACAATTCATTTTTAGATTCTGATACGTCTTCATAAATTACGATTAATGTTCGTAACTCTTTATTTTTTATTTCTTCCTTCAGGGCATTGCTGTCGTTTTTGGAGAATAACAGAGGAGAATCAAGTTCAATGAAAGCGTAATCGTTTAGCTGTTGGAAATGTTGAATCAATTTTATTCCAATCAGCCTACTGACTTCTGTTACTACAACAATGTAGTCTGATTCGAACTGCGTACACAGAGATTGGACAGACAATTCATCGAATTCAATATCATAGGTTTTCATACGTTTCATGTAAACACTACTGATAATAGACAGAAGAGAATTCTCTAAAAATTCTTTAAGGATATTAACAAAATTCTCCCTATCTATCGTCAGGTAATACGATTCACCTTCAGACATCCACCATTTCTGTACTTCGTCATGAATTTTGAAATAGATTGCATCATATCGTACACTGGTAGCTGTTCTTTCAGAGGCGTGTTTAGTACTGATGCAGTAATTTTCTAATATTTCTTTCCCTTGCAACTCTATTTCGTCTTCTTTAGCTTGATTTGTATAAAACCAAAGTTTCTTAAAGAAATCTTTTACTAGTACTCTGTCCCTTGTACTTGCTTTCAATGATAGTTTAGGAAAACAATCAACATCTAATTGCAGTCTATATGTGTCTAAATCACTAATTTTACTCTTCAATAGTTTCAGTAAAATGTTAGCATTTTTCCCCAAAGTTTTATAATTTACATTGAATTTCATTGACTCGTCATTATCATTTGAAATTAAAAGATTACCTACAGCGCTTCCTAAACCACCTTTTAATTTCAGCACTCCTGCTTCCATTAGCTTATTTTGTCCAATTAATTCATGGTTAATGATGACATTTTTGTCTTTAAAGTTTAACATAGCGGTTTCAAGTTTCCCAGCTAAATACTCCAGTCTCTTTATACCCTTTTCACCATCGCTAACTGCTACATCCATATTACCAAATGTTGCAGGTAATTTCAGACAAATAGATCTCAACTTCTCCTTGATAGCGATATCTCGAGCTTCTTTATACATATGAAATCTAATTTTCACTTCAGACAGTTCGTCTGTGATATCTTCAATAGTATCACTAGTGGTTAAAGTATTGGCTTTGTAATTGTAAAATATTAATATATTTTGCATAAGCTTACTAACAGCAACTACTGTCGGTTGGGTTACAAGTTCCTGTACTAATTCTTTCAGAATATCTCTGTCATATCTGATCCCTTTAACTGCTTCAATGAATAGGGTTTCTTTCAATACCAAGAACAATTCGTCATTGTTATTGAAGAAATCTTCACGGAAAGTACCAGACCGATGTCCATGTTCGTTTAAATCACTAACATTGAGAACGCTTTGTGCCAACACAACATGGTAATCATAAATGTGGCTGTCCTCTAACATATTGTCGAATTTATTTTTCTTTATAAAACCGAATAGATTTCTTCCTAAACATTTCATCTTTTCAATTAGCACATATTTTGTTAATAAATCTACTTCATCCTCGTTGTACTGATATTGGAATATCTCGCTATTTTGACCGCATTGTAATAAATGCCTTACACTCTTATCCTTCGAACGTTTCTCAAAGTTTACCTTATCTTTTAAATCATTACCTGCTGATGTGTAAATTACCAAGTAACATTTCAAGTCTTCGTATCTACCATTAAATATTACGTCACTCTGTCGTGATTTTCTCTCTGATTTTCACGTAGCTTTTAAAATATTTTAGTAAACTGAAGTCGCCTGTTGGTTTCCACAAATCATTAGCCATTACTTTACCTTTAGTGACTTCAGCCCTGTGCTTCGCTTGCAGAAATATAATGACGTCTTCGTTATTTCGTTTGTATCTAAGGCAGATGTCGTCCAAAGCTCCTATACCGTCTACACTGGTTCCTAAATAGAATTGATCGTATTCTTTTATAAACGAACGTATTCGTATCAAAGTTATCAATTTCGTTTCGTAAAGTTGTCCTTTAATACCGGCCGTGCCGCCGCGTTTCTGATACTTACCTTCTGTGATTCTTTCTGTAATCGATCTTTTCATTTCATTTGTGTTTGTTCGTGATCTACTTTTAAACGTCTCCAATAGTTCAACAATATCTTGTCCTTGATCTGAATCAAGCTCTTTAGCGATATCTAGCGCTGTCTTACCTTCATGATTTTTATAATCAGTGTTAGCTCCTCGCTTCAAAAGTAATTCGACTACTTCCAACTCTTCCTTTATAACAGCTATATGTAATGGTGTATTATTAGAATCGCTAATAAAGTGTTCGTTAATATTTGCTCCCTCATCTAAACATTTTATAATATTCGTTGTTTTTGCTTCACTCGTCGTATCTACGAGGGCTATGAATAATTTAGCGCTATTAAGTTTTTCCTCATATGACGACATTTCGAACAGACGCTTGTTTTTATTTTTCTGTATTATTTTTCCTTGTCCCCTTAAAAACAATAACATAATTAAGGTTAATGATATGAAATCGATTAATTATATCATAGCAACCATAAGTTTGAAAATAGTCTTTTATTTTTTACTAACTGTGTGCCCGCGCCTCCGCTCGCGTTTCGTATTCGCGTAATATAATTTTTAAGTAATTATTAGAAAATAATGGTTTAATGGCAATAGTCCGTCCATTGATTCGTATTTTGTCTACAATTTCATGAGTTGTAATTTTTTCACCGGGAACCTTATTTATTTTCAAAAATTAAAAGTAGCCTAAGTTACGCTGAGTAACTTCAGCTAGCTGCTAAAAAAGTCCCGTCAAAATCGGGCCCTTTGTCTCGTAGATTATCTTGAATAAACAGACAGACAAAAAATTTAAAATAACTATTTCGGGTATTGTTTTTGGAAAATAATAACTAGAGTTCCGTGTAAAAACATTGAAAATCATGACATTGTGAAGAAAATCCAATTCAGTGCACAGTTTCATTGACAGATATTTCAATATAAGACTAATGTCTTTGCTTAATGTTAATAGCAAAAAAAAAACAAGTTGGAAAATTATTGAAAGAAAATAATCACAATTTCAAAGTCAATTTTATTGGCAATTGTTTAAAGTGAGACACATATTTTCTTTCTGTTAGGATCAAAAATAATTAAGGGGCTGTATAAAAAAATAGAGATACAAAAACTATATCTCGCAGTGGATTATTATGCAAAATAGAAGCGAAACCGTGGTAGCAGCTAGTATTTTTAAAGCACCAGAAACCGTACTCCATGACTTGAACCATATGCCCAGATCACTCACTTAATATTACCGCGTTTAAAAATCCACTCAAAACTTACAAGCTTTAAATGTAAAGTACATAGGTGTTATTTAAACCATGTTATAACATTACGTCAGTTTTTTTTATTTATTTTCAATTTGCGCGCAATAACCTGCCGCATACAGATCACGTATCAAAAGTTGTTATATTAAAATATTGACACAAACATTCTCATAACGCACAACTTTATCAAGGAACCTAATACTCTCACGAGCACTCGATCATATTGAGATACCTTCGAAGAAAACTTTTTGTTACCATTTAGTGACATCTGTCGAAGCTATAATCCGTTCACTAAAACTACTCCCTTGTCTCTCTTTCCTGTATGTTGGCACTACAGACCGTCATTGGAAAGTCAATCGATTCTGTTAAATCCAAGGGCTGTAATTTTAGAGTAAAAATACAGGTTTTTATTGCTATAATCATGCCACAGACGTTTAAAAATAATGCTAGAGAAATTGTATTGAAAAACAAGCAATTCCATTAAATCGAGTACGGTCCTGTGTGTTGACATGACAGGTTAGTAAAATTGAGTTGCCATACCTTTATATTTAAACTCCGTATAATTTGACAAATATGTTTTGTTTTCTTAGTATAGGTATATTTAGTGCCCGCGCCTACGATCGCGTTTCATATATTCTTTACTGCATTTTTTTTTTATACGGAACCCTAATTTTTGAAAATTAATACTACTCTAAGCTTCCCACAGTAACTTCAGCTATGTACTAAAAAGTTCCGTCACAATCTCTTAATCCGTTTCGGAGATTACCCGAAACAAAAAAACAAAAAATTTAAAAATTGCATTTCTCGTATAGGTTTCGTTTATACGTTCATATCTATTTAGTAAAAAAAAAAACATTATGACATTACAAAGAGACACTGCAATTTTATTTATTAGTATAGATTATGGATATACATACATACATACATAAGCTCACGCCTGTTATCCCCGAAGGGTTAGGCAGAGGTGAAATAGCGTAGTTCGTTACCCACCCACCACCCATATTTCGCCGAGCTTAGTTCCGTCCCAGATGTGACAGGGGGCGAGCCTGTCGCCATATCGGGCACAAATTCCAAACTCCGGAATGGTACTGAGTAGAAAGCCCAATACCACTTGACCCCACCCGGGGATCGAACTCGAGACCTCAGAACGGCAGTCGCACCGTAATACAACTGCGCCACCGAGACAGTTGATTATGGATATAGGTACGATAATTACTATTTGCCCAGAAAAAAGTAATAAAAAAGAAGTAGGGGCGGAAGGAGAAAAGAAACTTTAGAGATGATTGCAGACCAGACAACACTTACCAGATTAATTAATGTGCTATTTCTCGTTATCTGTTCAATCATTATGTAATTATTGTTACCTACTAATGTTTTTTTTATTTATTGAAATTATACTTCTATTGGCGTGTTAGGGAAAAATAATGAGAGTAAATTATTACGATACGCGCTCAACCGTCACGAAAAAAACGACAACCTGAAGTTAGCTAGTCAACATATGATGCGCGCGCACACTGCCACTAAAAACCAACACCCCAAAGTTAGCTGTCAACGTTTCAGTTTTTTTCTATTATTACGTCAAAGAAGTAAAACTTCTTACGTGCGTACATAAGTACATACACCCTTTTTTTGTGTGTCGCACATATATGCGATAAAACCGTTAGCAGAATCATGAAGGTAGCGGTCGTTACTGCAGCTACTTCCCAAAAAAATTGGAACCCAGTGGTAAATATGCACCAAGATAAAAACAGTAAAATTGGTTGACTGCAAGAAACAAAATCTCGAGAAAGAAATTCCTCGCGGAATTAAAGCCTAACATTGATTACAAGGATGGTCATACTACATTATGGCAATCCCTACGGCCAATTGGATTCAAATAGAAAAAAATTTAGTTCAAAATGGAAGTTATTAATGTAGAAACATGATATTGTACTTAACCAAAGTAACTTTAGAGACACAAATACATAAAAAATAATAGGTAACGTGCTTGAACTTGACTAGTGACAGTGATGCTCCTTTAGATCATTCATGTTGTAAGATTTATATCGTAAAAATAAAGTATATTTTGAATAGGTGTTCTTTTATGTGTTGCGTTACTTTATTATGCCAGTTCCCCTAATGATAATAATGGTAATCCTCAAGGTAGACTTCTCTCGTATAATTAATCAATTCTAAAGATGTTGAGAGAAGCGTCATGCAAAATGACATTTTCTTAAGGGACACTAACATAATATTAACAAAAAATTTTCGTGTTCGCTCTTCAGTGGTTATTATATATTAAAGTTGAGTAATGGCTACACACTTGAAACTGACTATATACATGATTTCCATCCATCCATTCAACCGAAAGACGCCCACTGCTGGGCATATGTCTCCCCCAAAGATCACCACGACGACCGGTCTTGTGTCACCCGCATCCAGCGGATTCCCGCGAACTTCGCCTTCATGATTTGCAGATAACTATTTAATATTGTTTCATATGTAAAATAAGCCTTGAGAGCTATCCTTAGTTTAACACTGTTGTGAAATATCAGTCAATAGTATTGCTATTTATGTTTCGTTTTAATACTTGTACGCCAAACTATAATTCACTTAAATTAACTGATTAATTTTCCATCCATCGATTTAACCGTAAAGGCGTCCACTGCTGGACTTGGTCTCCCTTACATATAAGGAAGGAATTGCCATAATCGCCATGCTTGGCAGGCGGGTTGGCGATCGCAGTAGGTGAATGTGGTCCTCAGAGTTTGCTTACTTTCACAGCTTAATGTCTTACGGTATTTTGCTGTGGGGTACAGCAGCAGAGGTAGACACCATTTTTACGTTACAAAAGAGAGCTGTTCGAGCAATATATAATATGGGACCTCGCGAATCTCTAAAGAACAAGTTTCAAGAATATGATATCTTAACTTTGCCCTCTCAAAACATCTTCGATAACTTAATGCATATTCGTAAAAATTTAGACAAGCTAGATCTAGTGAATGATCGTCATAATTTTAATACTAGAAGTAAAGACAAGTTGGCCGTCCCACGCTTTAGGTTAAGTAAGTGTAATAAAAGCTTTATAGGTAATAGTATTCGGTTTTACAATAAGATCCCAAGTAACATTACTGATTTACCTGACAATAAGTTCAAGTATTATGTCAAGCAAGTTTTAATCTCAAAAGGGTATTACAGAGTGGATCATTACGTGAACGATGGTGATGTCTGGAATTAACCCACATCTCTGTGCTTCCACTAACATTATTAAAACTACGATTTGTATAGTTTTTTTATATGACAAAAAAAAATCATATATATTATATTTATGAAAAAAAAAGAACCAGATCGAGTTTCTTGCCTGCGCTCTTCTCGACTGGGTTGTTTTCCGAACCGGTGGTAGTGTTTTAGACGTTCATAAGCGCCTTCTTAGGGCCTAAATTGAATAAATAAATTTTGATTTGATTTGAGAGTATGCTGCTGCCTATCCCCTGGTTTATTCTTTCATCGCCTATTACGACACCCGCGGGTAGATATGGGGTGGTACTATTCTTAAACCGGCACCATACGGCTAGATTATTAATTTTAGTCATCCATAATTCTTGTTTTGACACAATTTATCCAATCTTCTTCGTCTACCCTATTTTTTGGGAGATACAAAATGTGAAATCATGCACCTCGACTAATCAAAGCTACCAACTCCTGGACGAATGGACTTAATATAGTTTTTTTTTTATTAACTAGTTCGACAGGTCAGAATTCAAGCCTTTTAGAGCCCGTTGTTATTTTACAAAATCCGTATTGTTAAAGTGAGTTGTTGGGAGATTTCAGAGTTCACGTTCAGTGTCATTATTTTCGGTACACTTCACTGTGTACTCAATAACCAATATATATTAAGTAAAATACAGTTATGTGCTACAAGTTAATGATTTAAAAACTCAGACAACAATATTACAGTCCAAACGTGCGTTAAAATTCCTTCATAGGAAGCTATTATATTATTGCCAGCACTAGAAAAAAAGGTCACATTTTTTACAGCATTTATTAACACGTTAAACGCCGAAAGAAAAAGTGAAAAATCGTAAAAAAAAAAATTTGCTGTAATTTGTTTATTATGTTAAGATATGTATAGAAAATTTGTTTTATTAAATTCTGTCCGTGGGTAACATAGTTATAGTAAAATATATAACTGAGGTCACCGGTGCACCCCATGGCACACAAATACAGAATAGACAGTTACCGTTACCATGCGCCGCGCCGCCCACCCTGCCGGCCACCCGCTAATCAACACTCAAACCAGGGGTGCGCTCGCGCTTGCAACGATTCCATGTTATTTACTCTTTCTATTACTTTCCTACTAAGTTTGTTTTCGCGATTTTTTATATTAATATTTCTAAGGGTTGTTTGAAATCAGGGTCACTGATATGAACACGATTATAATATGTTTTTTTAGACTCTGCAATTTTCTACTTTTGCCAAAGATTAATTTATTTATCAGCAAGATTGATAACATAGTTTGTACTAATTTTCGTTTTAAAAATAAAGACAGATTTGAGTTAAATCGCCTGAATTACTATTTTTAGTATTTTTTTTACTATCTTTCGATTTTTTTCTATGCATTTCTAGGTACGTTTGTCCCAATGCAAAGTATTGTTCTACAGCGCCGTGCCGGTCACATAGTATCAAAAAACCAACAGTAGGTATGGCCGGCGGCGAGAAAAAGCGATTTAAATGTGTCTATAGCTTGAGGTCACCGGTGACCCCCATGGCACTATGATAGAGGAAGGATGAGGTCACCGGTGACCCCCACGGCATGCAACGTGTTAAAAAAATACCGATACAATTTTATATATTTTTTATAAGTTAAAAGTGAAAGATAAGGTATAAGATAAGTTAAGATATTTTCCCATAGATGTCCGAAGTTTTGAATCGAAACCATTATTCCATTGCTTGTCTAAACAAGATAATGAGTCGTCAAATTCAGAACTAAAGTTTTTTCAAAGTTTTCACTTCTATCGGCAATCGTCAAGGCTGTCTAGTTTTCATTATGATAACTTCATATGCAAACTCTGGATTGTCTACTAAAATTGTTGCAGCTGGCCGCTCAAATACCGTCATCGGGCAACTGTATGACGACCATTGATTTAAATGGTTTTTTTTTTATCATAAACGGCAATACAGGCGTACGTCGAAAGTATTCAACCGCATCCTGATTTATATTGTGTTAATTCTAACGAGAGATATTAAACGATTGGGTTTGTTCTCCGTTTTACAACAAACACCTCAATTAGTTTTTTCACAATTTTATTATATATATCTATATATAAATTATATTATAGGTTTAAAATATTCTTGGTGTTTATTTAAAAATTTTGAACACTACTTAGATTAAAAGTAACTTAATCTTTTTCTTCGATTTAAGAGTTGTCTAAAAGAATACATGTTTTGGGACTTTGGCGGTGCCTCCTGTGCTCTGCCAATAACACTTGCGGGAGTACCTTTATTTGTTCTGACTTCGATACCTCGGGTCACATATCAAATTGACCGGGAGGTTGTCGCGAGGACAATTGAATTAAATTTGAATAAAGAAATAAATTAGAAAACGAAATGAAGATATGAAAACAATATAGTATATATAAAAACCGGCAGGTTCTCCCTTAAATAAATTATGTATAAAAATAATAAACCTGGCCAGCAAAGAAACTCGTGCCATATAGCACTGTAATACTTATACGAGAATTTGTTGAACAGTGCGCCTGTATACGCTTGCCCCATTTAAAAGTCTCCACGGCATAATGTAATAGTGTTGCCGGATCTTTTATTGTCCATTAATTTACTATATTCAATAAAATGCCCGTTGAGTGTCGCTTGTTCTTCATCACCCATAGTGTGTCTGATTACATTACTTTACATAATAAGGCAAAAATTGGTCTAAAGATCGCTCCGTTATCAATTATCTCACGTCCTCTCCCACTGCATCGTGTTAAATCTATTTATCATATTTTACAATATTTTCACTTGAAATTTTGATGTTGACATTATCCTTTTCTTAGTTAATCCTATTAAAATTCTATTGTTTCTAGACGTTTCAAATTTTAAATGTTCTTTCTTAGACGGTCTCCTCGGCGAATCCATTAAAACTCATGTCACATTACCGGAGCGCACGTGTAAAATATACTGACAGTTGACATGAATAAACTAATAGAAAACCTTCGGGTTTTCTTAATGAATTAAATAAATTGTTAGATAAAGCAATATAATATGCTTAGGTTGTTTTTTAGTGTAAAAATGTGGCAACACTTTTAGTTGTATAACCTCATCTTATGTGTAGTTGTAATGTGGTTAAAAGTAAGAGTGAAATAAAAAGTTTTCTAGTGCATAATACTGCTTAAACTATTTACTACACAGTATAAGTAAATAAAATAAAGGTATATAAATAATAATAACATAATAAATATTACAAAAGTAAATTATTTTAAAACCAATTATTACAAGGAGAGGCGGAAAATCAACTTAGGTTCGATGAAACGACTACAGGTTTTAGACACTGTAAGGATTTAAACTGAAGGGCAGAATATATAAGTCCGTCATAAGACCTGTCATACTGTATGAAATTTTGGACTAGTAAGAAGATGGATGAAGATAGAGTGCATGTTGCAGAGATGCGAATATTGAGATGGATGTGTGCCATGCCCAGAATGGATATGATCAGGAGTGAGTACGTTAGAGGAAGTTCGAAAGTGACTCCAGTGATAGAAAAGATGAAAGGGAATCGTTTGTCTTGGTATGGACATCATTTGAGAGGAGACGAAACGCATTTGACGAAGAAAGTGATGACAGTAAAAGTTGGAGAGGGAGAGGACGCCCAAAGAAAAGATGTATGGAGTGTGTGAGAGGAATACCTGAAGCCAAAATAGGTAATGAAAATATGGTGGCTGATAGAGATGTATGGATAAAGAGGACATACTGCGCCGACCACAAATAACAAATAGGAAGCAGAGCGATGATGATGTGTTTTTCATACCATAAAAGTGGCAAACATATGACGATTAGGTGTAGCTTTAAAAAAACACTGTAACGTACTTTCTTCATTTATAATTTCGAGTTTACAATGTGAACTTTACATATAAAAATACATATATATAGTTTTTGATAAATATTTATTTCAAGTATTTAACAATTTGTTTCTTTGCAGTTTTATTATAATTAAATAGATATTAATATCGAGTTTTGCCATTTCACGTTCATTCAATTTGTTTCCTAGGTCATGATTGTTGGCGATCGATTGTTGATCTTTTGGTGGTCGTCGCTGTTTTTGAATTGTTCTGTGCTTACCATGAGCCATCATAGTGTCGTGATAATATAATAAAAAAATAATCGATTGACGAAAAATCAAAATTTCATCAAGCATTTCCATCCAGATGTTTGTTGTTTCATTACACGGCAGCAAATTCTTCAATCATAGCCGTGACTCTGGTAAAACGGACAGCAAAACCAATCGTCTAATATCCTCCATATCCTTTGACGGGTTTGCTTATTTCAAAATTGAAAGGCTTCTTCATATGCGAAATATATTTGATATTCACATTGTGTCATCTTTTACAGCCACTAATAAGAATAAATAATGAAAGAAACAAATAACAATCAAAATAAATGCTACATTGAATCCAACCCGTATAGGTTTCATAGACTCGTCTGACTCTTCCAATAGTTTAGCTACAAATTGCATAGATCGCATATGACGCGTATCCTCATTAATAATTGCGTAGAGAAGTCCTATTAGAAAAACATCACCTTCAAAAATACTTTTTAATTCACTGTCGCACTCTAATTTAAAACCGATGAATTCTAAAACGCAAGTGTTTTCGGAACCAATAATAAAACTTCTCAATTTAACATACTCTTCTGGTTTTCTTTTAAATAAATCCGTTATATATTCCGCAGCCAGATATTCTTGGAATGTTAAATGGATAAATTTCGGTAGACCGTCTATGATATAATCAACAACACCGGTTTTCTCTTTGGCGGCTTCGAACTCCGTTATAATATTTCGCATTTCATCAATCTCATCTTGCGTTAGTATATCCTCTAATTTATTTATATACGTCGCGTAGAAAGCTAGCTTTTTATGTGTATCTAGAAACTCTTTCCGCTTTGTCTCACATATCAATATATTGTCAGGATTAAAAAGATCCATCTGATTTTTTTGTTCGAAACGTCTTTTCTTGAACTGCGTCTCTAGGAAATGTTGGTAGAATGTTGACATATTCGCTTCCAAATCCCATTTCGGTACATTCATCGTCGTATTATCTGATGTAATGTTTTTTTATTTTATTTGTGAAGTAATCGAGTGCAACGTACATGTGTAGGGGTGTTACTGTAAACATCATTGCTTGCTTTCTTCGCAATATGTTATTGTAATTTATCTTCATGACACGGAAAAAATCAAATATAAAGGAATCTTATAATTTATATGTCCTCTTGACAACCATTTCTCCACGAACGAATACTTTTCTGATGTAGGATTTACATGTTTCGCTTCGTTTAAGATATATTCAGCCGCTGTAAAATATAATTCGTGTAAAATGAAATTGTAATATTTAATAATGTTCATTTTCTTTCGTCCACCGCGGATCTCTCCGTCCGTTTGCATGTATTTAATAAATCCATCAACGTTCGTAAACTGATCATAATTTAGTTCGTGTAAACTTAAATGGACTTTGAAAAATTTCATCATAGCAATTTTCAGTTCTTTTAGTGTTAGTTCTTGTAAATCATAAGTTGTACCGAACTCGGTCTGGAGTGTTGAAATAATATTTGTATAGGGACGGCTAGTGATCCACACACGTTGCTTATGACTAGGCCCGTCATTCAAGTTATCGCTCGTGCCCCTAGTTACTAAACATTTCAGTAACTCTGTAACATTCTCTTCATAATGCGGACAAATCTCGTCGAAGCCATCGAAAAGTAAAACAGTATTCCCTCTATTATAGCATGATATAAATATTTCTAATTCAAAGCCAATTAGAGAATTTCTTGGTTCTAAATTCTTCAGTATTAACTCTCCACTAATTATTCCAATATCGATTTCGACTAGATTATAATTAATATTGTTTCTCAATATTATTTTAGACATAGCAGACTTACAAACAAATTTTAACGCTTCGATACGATCGATCTTGATTTTATTCTCCTGCCATCTATAGAATTCTTTCGTATAATCGAGCAAGTTTATCCTCTCGATCCAAATTGCAGGGTTTCGTTGTTTCGTTTCAATGGACATGCGAGTTAAGAAAGTTGATTTTCCAGCACCAGAAGTACCGATTAGGACAACAGTATCGTTTATGAATTCAAATGATTTTAATTTATTGAAAGTGTTCACTTTTGACAATAATTCTTCATCGGATTCATCCTTTATACTTAATTGTCTATCGACATAATAATATTTTATCTCTTCGTAATTTGGATCAAATATTAGTCTGCCAACTTCGATTATTTCATTACTAACAATTGTTTGTAATAAATGTGGTCGTATTAAATGTGTAGCATCCTCTTGTATGATATCATTGAAAGTTACTTCAGTACCTTGAAACAATACTTTACTACTTAAGACCTTTCTCTGACTCGTTGGAACCAAATCACTGAATTCGGTTCTTGTATCTGATATTCTTACAAACTCACGGTTGCTCATAATCATGCTCAGTATTGTATTCAAAGAATGTGTATTTGTGACTATTATAAGCTGTTTCGAAGGAGTTTCTTTTAGTATATAACGAAATAATTCACTTTTATATTCTGATATAACTTCATAAATAGTAATTAATGTTTGTAATTCTTGATTTTTAATTTCTTCTTTTAGGGCGTTACTGTCATTTCCCGAAAGTAGCACAGGAGAATTGAGTTCAATAAACGCATAATCATTAAGTGTTTGGAAATGTTGAACCAATTTGATTCCAGTTAATGTAATAGCATCGGTTACTATAACAGTGCAATCAGATCCAAATTCCGTACACAGAGTTCGGACAGCGATTCTATTGAATTCAATAGCACAGTTCTTAATGCGTTTTACGTAAACACTGCCAAGAATATTCAAAAGCGAATTCTCTAAAAATTCTTTTAAATCATCATCAAAAAATTTTCTGTCGTTTGTCAGGTAATATGATTTACCTTTAGACATCCACCATTGCTGTACTTCGTTATGCATTTTAAAGTAGATTGCGTCATATCGAGCACAGGAAGCTAATCTGTCAGAGTCATTTTTCAAAGCGGTGCAATATTTTTTTAATGTTTTCCTAGCGTGAACTATTATTTCATCCTCTTTAGCTTGATTTGTGTAAAACCAAAGGTTGTTAAAGAAATCTATTGCTAATTTTCTGTGCCGTGCATCTGTCCTCATGGAGAGTTTGGGAAATCCTTCGACTTCAATTTTCAGCCTATAAGTATCTAAATCACTAATCTTACTCTTCAAAAGTTCCAGTAACTTTTTAGCATTTTTACCTAAAATCTCACAGTTTATCACGTTAAATTTAAATGAAACATCATCTTCACTTGAAACCAAAAGATTACCAACAGCGCTACCTAAACCACCGTTTATATCCATCACTCCGGCATCTATTAGTCGATTCGACCCTATTAAATCTTTATTAATAATAACTATTTTATTTTGAAAATGCCACATAATCTTTTGTAATTGTTCAGCTAAATACTCCAGTCTCCTTGTGCCCTTTTTCCCATCGCTAACTGCTATATCAAAATTACCAAACATTGTAGGTAGTTTAAAGGTAGTGGAATTTAACTTCTCCTTGCTAGCGATGTCAAATGCTTCTTCATATACTTTGTATCTAATTTTTACTTGACTCAATGCTACTGCAATATCTTTAACATTTTTGTTTGTAATGGCTAAAGTATTAGTTTTATGTTCATAACGTATTGGTACAGTTAGCATCAGTTTACTAATATTAATTTCTGTCGGTTCAAGTACAATTACTTGTACTAAATCTTTCACATTATCTCTGTTAACTAGAATTCCTTCAATTGCTTTAATGAACAGCCCTTTTTTCAATGCTAGTAACAGTTCATCGTTGCTATTGATGAAATTGTCACGGAAAGTGCCAGTTCGATGTACCGTGCTGTTTCCGTCAGAAACATTGATAACGCTACGTGCCAAAACAACGTGATATTTGCGTATGTAATAATTGCATAACATGAAATCGAATTTATTCTTCTTTATACAACTGAATAGGCTCTTCCCTAAACATTCCATTTCTTCAACCAACACAGCTTTTGACAACGAATCTACTTCATCATCAGCGTACCGATATTGGAACACGTCGGATAACTCTCCTCCGCTTTGTATTAAATTTCTGACACTTTTGTCTATAAAGCGGTCATTAGTTGTTATTTTATGTTTCAGTTCATTACCAGCCGATGTGTATATTACGAAGTAACGTTTTAAATCCTCATATTCACCATGAAACATTACATCTTTATTTTTCGTATCGTTGAATCTTTCTCTTACATTCAAATAGTTACTAAAATATTTAGACAAACTGAAATCGCCAGTTTGTGCCCATAAAGTTTTGGTTGTCAATTTACCTTTAGTGACATTGGTCCTGTGCTTCGCTTGCAGAAATACAATAATGTCTTCGTCATTTTGCTTGTATCTAACGCAGATGTCGTCCAGAGCGCCTATATCATCTAAATTTGTCCCTAAATAGAATTCATCATATTCATCTACAAATGAACGTATTCGTAATAAGGTTATTAATTTCGTTTCGTACAGTTTTCCCTCTATACCGGATGTGCCGTCGCGTTTCTTATACGTTAATATTCGATCCATTATGTTTAACGGTTTATTCGAAAACAATGATATTTCTCTTTGTTCGTGATTGTTTGTCGTCCGTTAAATGTTTTATTACCTGGAAAAAAATAATTAGTAATTATTAGAATGTAGGTAGTCACTTACAATGAACTTAATTAGAAAGCTTAGTTACTCAAAGAGTAATGGAGAGGGCTATGCTCGGAGATTCACTGCGTGATCTAATCAGGAATGAGGAGATCTGCAGGAGAACCAAAGTAACCGACATCGCCTGAAAAATTACCAAACTTATGTGACATTGCTCGTAGAACCGATGTCTGATGGCGCCAACGGATTCTCGAATGGCTGTCACGTAGCGGGAGACACAGCGTGGGTAGGCCCCATACAAGGTGGACCGGTGATCTGTTGAAGGTCGCAAGAATCCACTAGAGGCGGATTACGCAAGACCGGAGATCTTTGGGGGACTCCTATGTCCACCAGTGGACTTATTTCAGTTGAATGGATGGATAAAATATTTACACAAAACAATTTTAAATGACAATAACTCAATATCATATTTTCACTTTAATTCCGCAAAGATCACCGGCGTTCGTCATGATGGCCTATAGCTAAACATGAGTTTTAATTTTTTTATGCGGAACCTATTTTTTTTTTAAATATTAAAGTAGCTCAAGTTACACGTAGTAACTTCACCTATGTACCTTTTTTTTAAAAAAAAAAGTCCCATCAAAATCGGCCCAGCCGTTCTGGAGATTTGCCGGAACAAACAAACAGACAAAAAAAAATCTATTTTTGGTATCCATTCATTCAACATTTATAGTTCTCCCCCATTAGGGGAGGATTGCCATAATCGCCACGCTTGGCAGACGGGTTGGCGATCGCGGTAGGGTGTTTTTGGTACCTAGAAGATGGTGCTGCCCATCTCCTGGTTTATATTCCTTGGGGCCGATTTTTTGATCCGTAGTCAACTGGAGAAATGGTCAGATTTGTAACAAATGGTTAAAATAATGCCCTGATGCGTTTTTTGAAACATAGTTAAGCTAACCATTTGTCCAAAATGTGACTATTTGTTAAAAACTTTAACCATTCAGCCTAGTCGGGTTAGCAAGATGGCGGTTGATTAACTCTAGTACGAACAGCTCTTTCATTGCTTTTGTGTAACATTTGAAGTAGATAATTTGAAGTTTCATTGTAAAACATTAATTTATATAATACAATTTGTTAAATAATTACAACGCAAACTTATTAAGTATTTTATTCATTTTCTTTTAGGTGATATTTTTGTTAATAATTTCGTATAAATATTTCTTTGGCTTGTAAAATATGTTAAGTTCAAGAATTAAAGTATAAAATTAAATAATATTTTAAACAAGACGAAATAAAAAAAAGTAGCTCGAGCCTTTGTTTATTGTAATGTTTGTTTAACAACTCGAATTATGGACCCTGACACATTTTACTCGGAATGATCATACAAAAAAATTTACCGGAATCAAAAGTATTCTATTAAGTTCATTTTACTAGTATTATAAATAACTATTGGTAAATTTAACCATAGTAGATTTTGTCATCAAAAAAACGCATTGTGATTATAACCATTGGTTTGTGTAATAGTAATAGTAAATTTGACAAATGGATATAGTAACATTAACTACGGATCAAAAAATCGGCCCTTAGTCGCCTTTTACAACACCCACGGGAACGGTCGGTACTATTTTTAGCCGGCACTACACGGTTTTGATGTAGGTACCGTATCTACATTCATATGTATTTAGTAAAAAAATGATATTTTGTCAATACAAACAGAGACTTTAATTTTATTTATTAGTATAGATTTTTCGTTATAAGTTGTTCCACAAGTATGGAAACTTGAATCATTTAAAAAGTTCCCTGGAACAACTTATTATGAATAACTTTAACGTCTAAAGTGTTATATCGGAGTAAGAAATAAGACAGGAAAAACCTCGATACATTATTGGTTTAATCTCAATCTTCACTTTTAAGATTTTATATTAAAACCCACCGTAAAGCCGCTAACGAAAAAAAAAAAAACAATTTATGTAAGAAACCTATTTAAAATCACGAGTTAGTTATCATTCCAAATTTTATTAATGTTCATTTAAACGACAGAAAAATTGGTTATTATTTGTCAAATATAAACAAATATTATTTTCACTGCAAATACACGAGTATAATATTATAAAAAAAAATTACATTATAAAAGATTTTTAATTTATTTTTTAGTTTACTTGTATTCTATAAGTCGACGAATTAAAGACGATCAACGAACTTTTACGAAGAGTTACCTCTTTGGAAATTGGGCATAGAGTATGTCTAGTCGCCGTTCGCTGGAGAACGAGATATAAGGAAAAAACACAAATGTCCTGCCCAGCATGCACCTCCAATGGTAGTACGGCAAGACCAGATTCGGCACTGGCCCCATTGGTCTGATAATAAAATTAGATGCAAGTTCCCAAAGTGTATTGCAATGATTTAGTCACACTATACGAGAAAAATGCAGGATTGCGTTGTGCTATGTTAAAACCAAGAACTGCTTCAGAATCTCCCACATTTCATAACGTCTACCTATATATAGTTTTTAAGCTTAGGACTCAGTGTTGCCACCACTTTTCAATTTTTTTGGTAAATAATTGAATAAATTATGAAACACGTATATTTCTTTCAAATTACCTGTACGCAAAAAAAAAATTGGAAAATCTTTGTTCTTTAGTTCTAGAGGGTTGAATCGGTAAAATGAATCATAACGTAAGCACAGCACGATTTATACGAATTTTATCAGTTGTTCCGGTCACAACAAAGTTTAGATAATGACATTGACATATGCGTCAACTTCGTGTTGCCAACCTCAGTGAAAAAAAATATATATTTATAAAAGAAATAAAAAAGGATGGCTCGGTAGTATAGTTAATTACATAGGAGTAAAAGAGAAATAGGATAATGAAACCGGAATGAAGTGTGTATGTTCGCGCTGGTTCCTTTAAGGTTCAAAATATTAGCTTAATCGTGTACTGGTAGGGCACGAAAACACTGCACGGCGACAATGGAGTATGGAAAAATGGGACTCACCACTGTTCTCCGTCGTTAGGAGGCCTCCTATTCGTGTAAATATATCATACACACTCGATGACACTGTAGTAAAAAACTCTTATAGCCGACAAACGGGCAATTAAAAGTATTTTTATAATAATTTATTGCGCCGTTCAAATTCAAAAACACTCGACTATTAAGCAGCGGTGAGAGGGGAAGGGGTAAGATAAGAGAAGGCATATAAAAGGAAAAGGGATGGAATTTAACGCCGTACATTTCAGCGCCCACCTACACGCTCTTTTAGCCTTAACATGTAAATATTGAATTTTTACACACATGTAAAAACGCATTTTTGAGACTACTGTATGAAGTTGAATATCTCTAATTTTATTATTTGTTTCTGGTCTCAATTATTGCATACAATCGATTTTGACAAGTTAAGAATCGTCTCAAGCCATCGCTACAACCCAACTGTCGTTACAAGCTCTATTTCAATGATGTTGGCTGTCAATATTGTAACTTTTACTAGATATGTACTCTATGATTGTAACAATGCTCTGTTGTATTGTTCGTTATAAAATATAATGTTTTTACTCAAAATAAAAGGCTTATTATGTGTTCAAAAAATATACATATTAGATACCCTGGATTATAGATACTGTAACTTTATATTCATTTGTTTAAATTTCATATATCTACGATTCTAAATTGTACGATAATTTTATTTGTTGAAACGAAATTTTTAACGCGAATACATGACAATTTGTACTTTATGAGTTGGCAACACTGAAAGGGTTCTCTTATTTTGTCACGACTGTATTTTTACTTACGATTTAGCTGCTGATGTTCAATGCACAATCGATAACAACATTATAAGGTGTCCCGCAAATCATATGCGTACTGCTCAGTCCGCCGACACAAGATATTAGTCACTCGAATCTATTTAACTTAAAAATGAATAATAAAATAGTTCACGACTCACTCGACGTTCAATCCTTTAATATCCTGCCACAATGCTTATTGTGTGTTACCAGAGTATATAATAATAAAAAACGTTAAAAGATTTTTTTAATTATATATATGTTGTTTTTTAACGCTAACATTATGAAGTATTGACGGCCTATAAGGTGACAGAGCTTTCAGTAAAATAAAAAAATCATAATAAATTGAGTTATGTACTGTAATTGTATGTAAAACTGTGCATTGAATCGGATTTTATTCAATTTTTTATGGGTTTTCATTTTTTTTACGCGAAACCCCTAATTATTTTCGAAAATAAAAGTCATAACTTAACGGAGTAACTTCAGCTATGTACCAAAAAGAGTCACGTCAAAATCCGCCCAGCCGTTCTGTTCCGTCCGAAGATTACCCGGAACAAACAGAGGTACAAAAAAATTTTGAAATTGTATTTTTGATGTAGGTATCGTATATACATTCATATATATATTTAGGGAAAATAATATTGTGACATCACAAACAGACACTTCAATTTTATTTATTAGTACAAATTAAAAAAACATTCGGTCTAGAACACCACATCTGGCAACACAATTGATTACTCATGTATCTATAAATATTTTTACCGCCTAAATCTGTATGTTCTTATCGCGCAGTCGAGCTCATTGAAACGGTTGTATTTAAAAAATCATACAAATCTATACAAATAAATAAAATTGAAGTGTCTGTTGTAATATTAATATAACAACTTTTTACTAAATATATATATTTATCCGTCTGTTTGGTCTGGCTAATCTCCGGAACAGCTGGACAGATTTTGATTGGACTTTTTCCGAGAATAATTTGGATTCTGCATAATAAAACTAAAACCCATGAAATTATGAACAAAAAAAACAAACAATTCAATGGTAACGTTTACTGGGAAGTGTTTGAATTTGTGAGAAATCTCTTCGTTTTAGGGTACTTTTAATTTTAGAAAATAATTAGGGTTCCGCGTAAAAAAAATAAAACTCATAAAAAATTGAATAAAATCCGATCCAATGCACAGTTCTACGGGCAAGTGCTTGAATTTATGAGAAATATATTTACTTTATCTTAGTACAATTTTTTTAACGAAAATAAATAGTGTTCCGTATAAAAAAAATAAAACGCAGTGAAGAACATATAAACCGCGGGCGCACGGCTAGTTCAAAATAAGGTTATAATGACGCACCGACAAGTAAAGGTCCCGTAGCGAAATATAGGTTGAATCGGATTTTATTCAATTTGTTTTACGCGGAACCATAATTATTTTCGTAAATTAAAAGTACTGTTAGTTACTCTGAGTAACTCCAGTTATCTACCAAAAACCCAAATCTAAAAGTCTTGGTTACGCCACCTATAGGCGGTTTGTGGGGAATTGCTAGTGATTTACAGTGGCGTTGAGTGGTGGCGCTGTAGTACCTTAGCTGGACTACTGCGCCAACCCGACGGTCGAGTCATTAGTGAGCCGTGACAGTTAGATTGTGTACTTGAATTCGAACACCTCCGCTACAAATATTGTCTTACCGCAAATCCGCGCTATTGCAGCTGCACGCTTTTAAAATATACGCTTTACGTGAAAGTGAGTTCGAGAAAACCGTCCTGGACACTATACGCTGGCAGAGGGAACAGTTGCCGCCACCATCGGTGAGTAGATTACTGCAACTCCTTTCACAACCGCATCGCTTAGGCTAGATTGCCCTCCAAAACCGCTCCTAGGGCTATTTACACGCCCTAGGATACTCCCATACAAGTATATCTATCTAAAAGTATATCAAGTCTAACTACCAATTTTAAGTCACCCTAAATCGTCTGAAGAATTTGATGCAAAGTTATACGGGAATTAAGTTAGTTTTAAAGTTACAATTATAATGAGACTTTGAGTCGTGCATATGATACGTAGGTTAAACTGATCTCAGCGTCCGCTCTAGCAGTTACGTCGCCCCGGCCGAAAAGATAAATTACCGCCCCTTAAATATTTTTTTAAGTGTAGGATTTTTGTAACAAAAAAAAACAATAATACAATATATTTTGTTTAATATATACATATGTTTTATAAAGTTTATATAAAATTAGTTACCCTGATTGACAGATTCATGAAAACAGCACCCAAAGCGCTGAACCTACAAACTTGAAATTTTACCAATAGATACATTTCATGAGATGTAAGAATCCACTAAAAATCATTTCTGGATTTTTTAGCGAAGAGATCAATAGGTGAATTTTTCTCTTTATTGGTAAAAATTACCATGTCAAGTTTTACAATGGCCCCGCGGATTCCCGTAACCCCTCACCACCGCCCCCTGGGCAGGCGCCAGTGAACTTTATGCAGCGCGAGGTCTTTTGCTATTTACAGCAAAGGACGTTCAGTTAACGGCGTATTATATACCTTTGCTGGTGTAACCATATCTTCAATTAGAATGATTTTGAGGTCGGTCTCAGGATACCTGGGTCAATTTTTTATTAGATACTATGTAAGCTCAGTGCTTTGACTATAATGGTAAACAAACTAAGCTTAGAGCAGTGGTCGTCACACTTTTCTAATCAAGGGCGACGAAGGTCAGAGGTATTTATTAAACGGTATCGTCTGTGCTTTGACCACAATCTCACCTGATGTTAAGTGACGATGTGGCCTCGAATGTTAAACACACTAAGCCTCACTGGTTTTCAAGTGATGCCGCTGGAACACACCTATTGTTATTTGGCGATGGGTTTTCAAACTAAGGGTAGTCCTACCACCAGCTGTGGTTTCATTTACCGAAAGCTCAGGCTGATTTTAGTTGGATAGGCGGGCTCGAACCCGCGTCCATTGACGCGGAATCCGGCCGCACTATCCACTGCGCCATCATCCCTTGGTCACATGGTGTCAAGCGAGTTTTAATTAGCAAAGGTTATTACAGGGTGGATCATTATGTGAACGATGGTGATGTCTGGAAGTGACAGTTGACTTGCATAGTTCCATTTAAAAACATTACAAAAAAAAAAATCTAAATCGTGTTTCATTCCGGTTCTTCTCGATTACACTGGATTGTTTTCCGAAAGGGTGGTAATATTTTTGACGTTCATACATACATACATAAGCTCACGCCTGTTATTCCCGAAGGGTTAGGCAGAGGTGAAGTAGCGAACTACACCACTCATATTCCGCCGAGCTTAGTTCCGTCCCGGATGCGACAGGGGACGAGCCTGTCGCCATATCGGGCACAAATTCCAAACTCCGGGATGATACTGAGTAGAAAAACCCAATATCACTTGACACGACCCGGGGATCGAACCCGAGACCTCAGTCGTATGTAATACAACACATTATCAGGGCCTACATTGAATAGAGTATATTTGAAATTTGATTTAAAAAAAAACAACTTTTCAATATTTAAATATATTATATTGTAAAACAAAAATTCATTCCACTTGTGGAGTGGCAGCCCTGAGGGATTTCTCCAAGTTTTTGAGTGCCTGAGTCACTCCGGTGCCCAAGTCTTCAACAACGCTCGACAAGTATACTAAATAAAACATAGAATATTCGATTTCCCACATAACAAACATCGATACATATTTATTACAACACTAGCTGTCTGCCTGCGGCTCCGCCCGCGATTTATACACTCACTTAACTGAGTAATATAATTTTCAAATAATCATTGTATAATAGTGCCCATTAAATACCGTTACGTTTTTTTACAATTTCTTGGGATTATATTTTTTTTACACGGAATCCTAATTTTTTTTTTTGCTGCTAAAAGAAATTAGAGATATTTCTCACAAATTCAAATAAAGGCCAATTGTAAAACTGTGCATCGAATCGGGTTTTATTCACATTTTTTTCTTTTTTTTTTTAAGCGGAACCCTAATTATTGACGAAAATCCAAAGTTGCGCATAGTAACTTCAGCTATCTACCAGAAAAGGTCCCGTCAAAATCGGTCCGGCCGTTCCGAAACAAACAGACAGACAAAAAAAACTGTATTATCGCTACAGGTACCGCATATATTGTACATTCATATGTATTTACTATTTAAATAAAAAAATGAGTGCGTGTACTTATGTACGCGCGTGAGAAGTTATACTTCTTTGGCATCATTAAAAAATAGTTTTTAATTGCATGCAAATAATTAATTACAATAAAATAATAATTTAGTGTTAATTATATTAAATAAAAGTATTTTAATTTATATCAATAAATAATACATACGGATAGTTAACCTCAATTATATTGGAGCACTTGAAAAAGTATATAAGCACAATTTGTTTTCCCTAATATTCACAAATAGTAAGTGATATCAATCGAAATATTCAATTTAAATCACTACTGAATATAATTTATTAGCACATATATAATGTAGCAGTTGTATGAAACTAAAACACGTGTTGTGAATGTATAAACTAGAAACATGTTGATAAATATTATAAATATGAAAACAGTGATCAGAGGTGACGAGCGTACCAACATGCGCGACTAACGAGACTTAATGAGCGGTTAAGCAGACAGCTTCATACTGTTAATTTTGTGTCACAGATGCGCGCGCACTTCATACTGTTAATTTTGTGTCACAGATGCGCGCGCACTTCATACTGTTAATTTTGTGTCACAGATGCGCGCGCACTTCATACTGTTAATTTTGTGTCACAGATGCGCGCGCACTTCATACTGTTAATTTTGTGTCACAGATGCGCGCGCACTTCATACTGTTAATTTTGTGTCACAGATGCGCGCGCACTTCATACTGTTAATTTTGTGTCACAGATGCGCGCGCACTTCATACTGTTAATTTTGTGTCACAGATGCGCGCGCACTTCATACTGTTAATTTTGTGTCACAGATGCGCGCGCACTTCATACTGTTAATTTTGTGTCACAGATGCGCGCGCACTTCATACTGTTAATTTTGTGTCACAGATGCGCGCGCATCTTAAAATTTCACTCTCATCATTTTTTCATAACGCGCCTAAAGAAGTATAACTTCAAAAACTGTGTTTTCGCTACAGGTACCGCATATATAATGTACATTCATATGTATTTACTATTTTAAAAAAAAAGAAGTTATTATTTGGATCTAACAAACAGACACTTAAATTTTACTCGTTAGTATAGATATCTCCTATAGTATATAAATGAATAATTAAATTCACATTACCTATATCGGGTGAGGCATCTCTTTGTGCCCAACGCGTCCATGTTTTTTATATTGAGTATTTTCTCAGCGTAAACGTCACAAGTGTGCGTGCATACCTTGTAACCATCGATAATGGCTTTATTTCAAAACTGTAATATTTAAGGGGGGGAGCGCAGGGGGGGGGGTGCTTGCGAAAGCCATCCCGTATCGCCCCAATTGCGGCGGATGGCCCCGGGGGGTTTTAGTGGGTATTTCCGGACGCTTCACGTCCGGGCGAGTCCCACAATGGCACGGAGTCGTCCCTCCGTGTCCCCTTACCTATTGCATTGGGAGACTCCGGTCTCAATAATGCAACAGGTAAGGGTAGTGCGTAAATGCATTTCCCCCAGTCAAAAAAAAAGAGTGGGGGATCGGGGAGGACTTACAGGTTCGCGTTACCAATACTATGCGCCGTCAGCCCCCGTAGACATGCTACATAATGTCACGTATAAGACGGTGTACTAGCGATCAGAGATATATAATAAGATTTAGACTTAATATGTCGATTACCCATAAAAAATGACAAGGAAGATAATAGGAAAACAATGGAATGCTGGCGTAAACGCCAGGTCAATCCTCAGGGGTTAATAACAGCCTATCGTATGTTTTTGATTATGTATGTACTATACGAAAATGTACGTAATTATTGTTCGGAGCGTACAATTGATGTAAAAACTAGGGGTGTGCGAATTATCGGTTCCGACTCGAATGTTAATATTCGATTCGATTTGGACGATATTCGCACACCCCTAGTAGAAAACCCGATAAATGTTAATAATTTCATTTAACAAATTATGAAATATAAACATTAAACAATCAGTCTAATTTTTTTCTAAAAAGTATCGACTTTTCACTTCTATCCGCAGTCGCCATGACTGCTTAGTTATTTTTAAACAAACTATAAACTCATAAATATCAACTAAACAAAAAAAAAACTATTGGCAAACATGTGAGGGAAAGATACTTTGATATTTGATAGATTGTAGCGATGATGGCGCAATGGGTAATGCGACCGGATTCCGTGTCAATCGACGAGGGTTCAATCCCACCTATCCGACTCTAAAATCGGCCTCAGTTTTCGGTGAAGAAAAACATCGCGAGGAAACCACTAGCATGGTGGTAGAGGATTTTATTATAATGTCCGTTGAAAATCGATCAATCTATGCGAGATCTTCGTAGTTGTGTGTGTGTGTGTATATGTACGGGTGTGGGGCATATGCGCGCGCGCGTGATCGTGTGTATGATGTGCATGCGTGTTTGATATGCACACTTGTGTATGTTGTACATGCGTGTGTGTGGGGCGTATGCGTGTGGGTGTGATGTGCATGCGTGTGTTATTTGCACGCTTGCGTCTATTGTACATGCGTGTGTGTGGGGGGCGTATGTGTGTGTGTTTGTGTCATGTGCATGTGTGTGTGTGTGTTTGATGTGCATGTATGTGTGTTTGATGTACATGTGTGGTGTGTGATGTGCACGCTTGTGTCTGTTGTACACGCGTTTGTGTGGGGCGTATACGTGTTCGTTTGTGTGTGATGTGCATGTGTGTGTGTTTGATGTGCATGCGTGGTGTGTGTGATGTGCATGCGTGTATAATGTGCACGCTTATGTCTGTTATACATGCCTGTGTGTGTGTGTGTGATATGCCTTTGAGTGTGCGTGTGTGTGATGTGCATGTGTGTGTGTGATGTCCATGTGTGTGTGTAATGTGCATGTGTGTATGTGTTTGTCCGAGTGCGTTGACTTTTTAAAGAGGCACGTGTTCAATGTAGACAATAAATTCAGTGAACACGAACTCACATCGGCCAAAAACTGCCAGGGCGCCTGTTTCTCCGAGAGATGCATCTCGAGATGCTGCGGCAACGTCATCAGATACTGCCCGATCTGTTCAGATATCGAAATTCAATTGAAATCTTTGCGATCACACTTAACAAAAATTAGAAACCTACCATGTTCACGATTAAATTGTATAAATGCGGTCTAGTAATGCGAAGTCGGAATATCCTGGGTTTTTTTTCTTCTTTCTGGCATTTTTCTCTATATATCCTCGATACTATTTAAAAAAAAAACACCGGGATCGTGTTTTCGATTTTTACTTAGACGTAGGAAGGACCAATATGCTCAAAAAAGAAAAATTAATAAAGCGGTCGAACCCGCCTGCGGATGCTAGTATATATATTATATAATTTTACCTCAGTTATATACTCCTGGGGAGAGAGAGCGAAGTCGGGTAAATCGCTTGTCAAAGCGTCATTATCACTCCAGACGTTCAACTTGCATATCTTATCTGGAAACAAATAGCCCTTTAATATTTTATACCTAGAAAAAAAAAGTCATGCGAACTGCAGACGAAACTGAAAACTCGAAACGATAGTAAAACTGTTTTTTTTTTATGTTTAAACTACTCTGTATCTTAAGAACATATATCTATTCATGTTATAATTTATAAAAAATAAAATAAATCTATTATGGATTTAAAATAAATTGATAACACATTTTTTTGTTTTTGAAAAAAAAAAACACGATTATAATATAACCCAGTGCAAATAAATTAAAAAGAAATATTTAAAATAAGCATTCATGGGAACATGTTTTAGATGTGGCAACACATAAGTAGTCTTATCTATGCTTATGTCGTTGACAGCGGCTGTCATATCTAACGCGAATCTATGTTTCCCCTTACCGAGAATCGCTCAACGCCGCAAAACAAGTTTTCACTTCAAAAAATCTTGTGTCGAGTTTGTCAATAAGATACCAAATTACACACAAAAACCTTTAATCGGTTAAGCACTAAACTGGCGTTTACGCCACCTTCCATTTGTTTTGTCATTGTCCAATTTTTATTGGTATTTGAGCGTTAAAGTAATTAAAAGTAAAGAAGTGAACATTGCTTAATCAACATTCAAAACAAAATACTCTTATATTTATTCATTAATTTGTTTTTTTTTTTTTTTTAATTAGCTATAAATCAAACGTCATATGCACAGAACATATGAAACGCGGGCGGAGCCGTGGGCACCAGCTAGTATATCAATATTTTCGATATATCGTACGCTCGACTCAAAGTCCAGAACCCCGCCCCCCTTCCCAAGACTAATTATCTATTATTGAAATATAACATTTTTACAAGTAGCATTTGTGTAATCCACGAAATTATTGTAAATTTTTGTAGGTGGCAGAACAGATTAAAAAAAATCTGTTGCCTTTTATTTGGGTTTTACAATCGGGGTGTATAAATTCAGAATTACCCCCCATCAAACAAAAGTAGAAGTAGTGTATTTTTTTCGACATATTATCTATCGGGTGTGACATATCGACAACAGAAGAATCGATAATAGCGTGTTCATCGATATATCGAGAATATCGATATTTTATTGAACACTCCTACCACCCTCCATCTCATCAAAAATCTCTCCCTCCTCCTCTATTTCATGCCCCTTATAAACCTCACCTAATTGTACATCGACTGGATTCCTCAGTATCGCTCTAGCTAATCCTCGCAACTGTTCCTTTGTCCTTCGCAGCCCTAAAAATGAACCAAGCGGCTCCGCCCTCAGGGCCGGCAGCCGCTGGCGTGTCTCCGCGTCTAACAGGAGCGTCGGTAAATCGAATAATGGATGCTCATCCTTCGATTCTAAAATCATTAGAACCCATAAGGACCATGTATAACAGAAATTACAGCCTTTAAAAGTTAAAATACCGCGGACAATTATTTATAATGTGGTTAATTTCGTTCTTTTGAAAAGAATAAGCAAAAATATCTTTTTTGTTATCCGAAAAGGGGTTATGCAGGCTAGAACAACTGAGATCGACCCTATATTCCTAAAGCTCACTGTCTACCTTACAATGGCTCAGTTGATAGTCTGATCAGACTATGTGTCGACTGTTGATGGACTTAGGTTCGAATCTATGCAACTGTATAATGATTCTGAGCTTTCCGGTGAAGGAAAACATTGTGAGGCCCTTATGTGTAGGTAACATCCTCAAATTTGAAAAAATGTCGTAAAGCATTAATATGTATGTTCCGGGAGCATCACTTAAGAACCAGTGTCTCCAGACGTTAGCATCTTTACATTCTGGATTCACTTAAAATCAGATAAGGTCAAACTAGTGAGCCTACACAGTGTCAAAAAAAAAAAACACTAAATGAACAAGCAGTAGTGCTCTGTTTGGTGTGATTGACTATCTAGTGACACAAGGTCTGTGTTTTCGAGTGTCGAATATCCAACATTGTTTTAAAAAAATGGAACCAGAAATTTGGGATTAACAACTTTTTAAAGTACTTATCTATTAAATAGGATAAAACCTAGTGACGAATTATCTTATCATAAAATCAAATTAAATATACCCCTATAGTTTGTAAATACCTTATAGTTTTGACATATTCGCTTCATAGTATTACACCTGCTAGCAAAATTAATAAAGAGAAAAAAGCGGCTGCAAATCTAAGTTTTTTAATCATCAATAGGTGTGTTCGGGTAACTGATTTTGGAAGTCTATCTGAGATGGATGATAACAGGCGATCTTCGAATACATAATCACTTAAAAGTTAAAAAAAAATAATATAAAAGTGGAATTCCTTTGCCAGAATCAGAATATAACTGAACAATTACAGATAACAGTTAATAAAGAACAATATATGTAACATCCGTAACGAGACTTCTGTAACGAAACTTCCGTAACGTAACTTCCGTAACATATAGTTTTTCATGGCCGTGCGCAAAAGAGTTTCACTTCAAAGGATCTAAATTCATGTAACCTTCTTCTCTGTCTATCTTCTGTCGTTCGGCGATCGCATCGAGAAGTACCGCCGCAGCGTTCTCTAAGAGTATAGAAGCGGGGAAGGTATTCGATAGTACTCCCGTCGCGATACCGGCCGTTACCGAAGTAAGGAAAGCAGTCTCAATGCGACGACTATGAGACGATATATGCCCAGAGACGGTTGATACGAAATTCTGGGAGCGATAATTGAGTGATAAGAAATTCGTATCCAATTTTATTGCGACCGAAAAATCTGGTGCAAAGGGTGTCAATTAGCATCGTATAATTTTCCCGTGAGGTGTCGGTTAAGAACAGTGTCACCTATATCTTCTCGTGGGGATCGTAAAAAGCGACTAAAGCAATATCTTCTCGGTACTACAAACACCTACTACAATCGCCAACCCGCCTGCCAAGCGTGGCGATTATGGCAATCCCTCCCTTATTGAGGGAGACCTATGTCCAGCAGTGGACGTCTAATGGTTGAATAGATAGTCGTACGACTCGCCATATCTTGGAGCTTAAACAGACATTGCGCTCTGACAGAGGAGTTTCATCCCGGTAACGATTCGGTCAGGAATAAGCCAGGGGAAAATACAATATGGGGTTCTCCAAGAGGGACGCGAAAAAGTTTTAAAAGAGTTTGCAACGAGCTTGTGATTATTTAGGTGTTGCAGTCGTCCATACGTTACGGTGACCGCTCACCATCAGGCGGATCGTATACCAGTTTAGTATACTTTAGTGTTATAAAAAAAACAACAACGAGATCCCAAAACAACCATGCAGCCATATGGGGTAAAGCCCGTCATAATGATTCGCTTTGGCGTATCGTGTTTCGTTATCAGCCAGAACAAGATTCCCTGGCAAAAGTACTAGTAGGTTTTTCCACCACCCCCCCCCCCCCCTACATTGACTCCAACGGTCAGTGAGACTAGTAATATCGGTTGTTTAAACTGTAGAACAGTCCTCCTTTCTAAAATATCAGGTGAAGATACACTTATGCTATGGATCGGTTATGTTACCACCAGACACAATTCTGTCATATTGCCGTGCTGGCGTAAAAAATCAAACACTTTTTTCATTTACTACAGCTCTGAATACAAGTTCTTTAGACCCAACTTATCGTATTATTTTACTAATTTTCTGTTCTCGCTGCGACTCTTCATTACTAAAGCTTTCCCGAGGGAATTGTTATGATATTTCGAAATTCATGGTCCGTGTCATTGTTTTCAATACACTTAACTTGTATGCAGAATGACGACGCAAGGTATATGATGCAAAATGCCATAAAAATTACATAATATACAGTTAAATACTGCAACATGCCTCCAACAACTCCAACGAAATGTCAATCGTCATTACGTTAGGCATTATATTTAATTACTAGCTGTATGCCAGCGGCTTCGCCCACTTCACACGGAACGCTAATTATATTCCTAATTTTTATCTGGCACTAAGAGAAAGCAAATATATTTCGCACAAATTCAAGCACATGTCAGAAATCGGATTTTATTCAATTTTTTTTGTGAGTATTAATTATTTTTTACACGGAACACTAATAAAGAAGCCAAGTTACGTAGAGTCACTGCAAGTATCTACAAAAACAAAAATTCCAGTCCAAATCGGAAATTAGCCGAAACAGCTAGACAGGCAAGATTGTTGAAAAACATATTTTTGATATAGGTACCTTATGGTATGTAAAATAAACAAACACGTCAATTTAATTTATTAGTAATTTGTGAATTAGGACATACCTCTAGGGCTGGCAAATAGAACGGATAAACAGCATCTCCGGCGATCTTCTTAGCTCTGGTGTGAGCACTCGCGAGCCAACCCTCGCATCTCTCCGTTATTGACATTAGCGCTCTCGAATGTTCTAAAAGATCTTGCTAAAAACGAACACGCTTCATTTATGCATTATGCGTGTGTTTGTAATTCTTCAATTTGTAAACAGCTTGACCGATTTGGATGATTGTTTTCTCTCAACTTATTAAGATCGTCGGTATGTTTGTACTTTTGTACATTACACTGATAACTCGTAAGACAAATCACACTATATACCATAGATGTTTTTACTGTAATTTTATTATTTGTGGGTTTAAGAAGACACGCGATCGGTAAAGTAGGTGTTAACGCCATCTATTATCGTATATATTTTCTTCTTATTCTAAGTTATTTCTTGTCTATATTATCTACACGCCCCCGCTCTATTTAGTCTATGTATGCATTATCCTTTCCTCTTCCTATTCAAAAACGGAACGCCAACACGCAACCGCCGCCGCTGTCTCTCGTATGTTTATAAGTGCACATTAGTTATCAAATCATATAGAACATTCATAAAGTGAAGTGAGGTAGAAAATAAAATCTGAACCAGCTTAATCGAAGGCTAATAATAAAGGTAAGTTCCGTTTGCTCCTTTCAACATCATACTTTCTAGATATTTCCACACCAGTAGGTATTTAATCCTATATGAAAAGTGCGACTGTGATTTTGAGCGTAATTTTATGAGATTATGTCCGAAAGGCACATTCGTCCGTGAATCGGGTTCTCCTAGTCCCTACACTTACGTACGGTAGTGAGTGCTGGGAAAGCAAGATTAATGCAGTAGAGATGAAAAGTCTAAAAAAGTATAGCTGGCGTGAGAATGATAGACAAAGTAAGGAATAATGTGTGGTGTGGTAGAAGATGTAGATGTAGATAGAGAAAGGAATACTTAATTGGTTTGGACAAGTGAAGAGGATGGATGAAATAAGATTGACGAAACAAATTTACAAGGCGAGAGTGACTGGACAAGCCGGTAAGGGTCGTCCTAGGCGAACGTATCTCGACCAGATCGAGGACGTTCTGGAGAAAGTAGAAGAGGAAGACGTGTGTCAGGATCGTAGGAGGTGGAAGGGTGTAGTCTTTACGTTATAATAAACAATGTAAAGATCTATTTAACTTCAAACTTCATAACAAAAATATATCTAAAAACACTTTTAGAAATCAAATGAAAATCTCTTTAGTAAGCAAATAACATTTTTTTTTGTTACCTAGCTAATGCTGTTGACCGGAAGGGCCTTTACAGCTTCACCGAACTTTGGGAGCGAGTGCTCAAGGCTGAAGCCGCAAAAAAAGGTGACTAGCACAAGGGCTACCAAAGTGGTACGAACCTCGGCTTGGCCGTCACCTGAGTGTAAAACTCTCTCGCGAGTTTGAACCTAGCTATTCCCTACATTTTTTTTTATTTAACACAAAAAAAAAAGTTTCCTTACAGGACCTATGTACCTGCGTGTTATGTGCAAGAGTGTGTTTGCAGTGTTGTGCGTGTAATGTTCAATGCATAGGCAGTGTCACTGTATCGCGCTGGCGGCGACGTCAAGAGCCTCCCCAGTTGAGGAACGAGACACGTCTTGGGTCGCCGCCTGAGGGGGACTCGGAGTGTGTGCGAGAGCAAACAAATAACACAAAATTTATCCACATTTATTCACATTACATACACACCCACACACACACATACATGTAAACATTGTCTGATAATTCGTTTTTAAATAGTGATAAATTCATTTTTGGCTCTCTATTTTATTTATCGGTTTAGTTTTAAATGTATTTTTTTATACGAGCTGTGAATTTTACGGTAAATAAATAAATAAATAGACAATGTAACACACTGACAGCTGATGAGGAAGCCTTCTCAGTTAGGGAACGGAATACGTCTTAAACCGATTCAAAGGACATAAAAGTAAAACCTTCTCACCTGATCAAGCTGCGGATCTTTCAAATGACCGCACAATAGTTGAGTCTCTATCTCTGTATATTTCGTTAGCAATTCACGAAGAGGCGCGTGCGCAGCCCTACCTAACTCGCGTATCGTGCCCCCCAACAATACCTCTGAAATTGATTTTTTACCTTGAGGAAAAAAAAACGAATCGGCCGTCACGGGATCGTCCGCTGACCACGTGAGACTCAACCGGAACGAATGCGCTTTGAGAAAAATTACTAAAATATCACAATGAGGGAGGGAAGAAGAGTGCGTTAAGATATCACGTGTAACTTTTTCATTGAACGTGCTATGTTTAAACCGTCGAAAGTTATTCAAGAATTAAATTATACCTGAGTGTACGCACAGATAACATTGACAATTTTTGGGATACTTTGTATTAAAAATTTAGTAATTTAGTCGAAAACCGCACCGCGTGGCGCAAAAGGAAAAAAAATCGTTGAAAAACTTCGTTATAAAATGATTAAAACTTCAAACCAAATTTCATACAAATAGAAAAGGGTCGATTCCAACTAACCGATAGTTTTGACATTTGAATTATATTATTCTACTAAGGCCCGATTTTTTGATCCGTAGTTAACTCGAGATTTGTCACATTAATTTGTGTTAATTATTAGTAAGATGGCGGATGGTTAACTCTAGTTAACTTAATATTAAAAGTAGATAATTTGAAGTTTCATTATAACATTAATTAACTAAGAAACTCATTAAGTATTGTTATTTCCTATCTTTGTCGTAATGTATCTGTTTATTCTGAATGTTGTTTTTCATAAAAATTGAGTATTCCATCAGGAGAGTTTTTAGTTTGTTTGTTTTTTTGATTAAAAAATCGTACTAATATTTTTTTGGCTAGTAAAATGTAGTCATAGTATTTTTTTTATAATAACATTATAAATATCACATAATATAAATAAATACACATTTATCTATATCAAGAAACACAGAATCTTACTTATTTTAAACAAGACGAAATTAAAAAAATCACTAATATCATCACAAGGAATAATACACAGATGTTCGAGAGTTGGTCGACCATTTGTTTTTCGTAATGTTTGTTTAACGACTGGAATTATTGAGCTTGACAGAATTTACTCGGAATGTTCATACAAAAAAAACCCCAAATTCAAAGTATCCTATTATACAGTTCATTTTACTGGGAGCATAAATAACTATTGCTAGATTTAACCATAGTAGATTTTGTCATCAAAAAACGAATTGTGATTATAACCATCGGTTTGAGTATTAACTATAGTCAAATTGGCAATTGGTAACTTTGAGTACGGATCAAAAAGTCTACCCTTAATCCGTTTACAATAATCCAAATACCTGTTAAATGCGACAAAAGTTGAAATTTCATATAAAAATAATTTTCAACTACACGCACCTTTATTATGTCCTGGTACATCGGTGAGCGTTTTCATACAACTAATGAACTCGTCTATATCACGCCTCAAATATGTAAGTAATAACACCGCTTCCTCTGGATTCGAACATAGTTTCAAGCTCGCCGACGCTACCTGGTATTTAAAATAGTCCGAGACTCTTTGATTTCATGTTAGCCTGGTACTAATTCAATAGTTTGCGTCTGCTGATTCGTCTATATTTCATACTTTTACACGCGAAGAAAGTAAAAATTCAAGGTCACTTCAGGTTCAATTTTAAACATTAATAGACGGATAGTAAGAGAGAACTAGATAAAAATAATAAACACGCTGTATAGTCTCACAAACATATCTGACCCGGTCATGGCGTCGCTTTGATCGTTTTTAATGTTACTTGCAGTAAATACTATTTAGAATAAAGCTGGACCAAATGACATATAATATATTTATTACAATAAAAATACGCAGCTATGCATTAAGAGGAGGAATGTCAACAAATTCAGACCAGTGCTGTTTAAATATGGCGACGTTAATTCCCCTTTTTGGCCATCGGGTCAAATAAGTTTGTCGCTCTATACTTCTTTATTACTTGCAGTATTCCAAAAAAAATGGCAACACTATGTTAGAGACTTTTAAGGCGTCTTTCTTTACTTCACTTGTTTACAGTAAGGCAAGAACTATATTTCACCTAAAATTAATATAAAGTGTCATAAATATATTGCAAAATATTAAATTACATGCAAGGATATTTTATAAAAAAGATGGTAACAAGATCATTTCAGAAGCGGGTCTTCCCCTAAACTATAAATTTTCAGATCTCACAACAACTCCCTTGGAATGCTCTAACAAAGAGCTGCCATTTTGTTAGTGCAATGAAAATTAATAAAAATAACAACAAAATTCAGCATAAATAACTTATAGTCATGGCTGTAATAAATTATAATTTAAAAAATACTCGACGACAGATTTGCAATTGGAAGCTGATGGTTTGACAAGGGCAAACTTCCATTGCGTATATTACTAGTATATACTAGCTGTGTGCCCGCGGCTATGCCCGCGTTTCATACAAATTTTCACTGCGTATTTATATACTTTTATACAGAACCCTTGTTATATTCAATATTTTTGCTACTAACATTAAGCAAAGATATTTCTCACAAATTAAAATACCTGTCAGTAAAACTGTTCGTTGTATCGGATTATATTCGAAATTTCATGAGTTTTATTTTTTACGCGGAACCCTAACTATTCCTTAAAAAACAAAAGTAACAAATGTTATGCGGAGTAACTCAAGCTGTCTAACAAAAAAAGACCTATCAAAATCGGTTCAGCCATTCCGGAGTTTACTTTGAACAAAAGACAGACAGACAAAAATGTAAGAAAATTGTACTTTTGGTGTAGGTGTACAATTTACAAAAAAAGATTTGACATTAAAAACAGACACGTCAATTTTATTTATTAGTATAGATAAAGGCCTTGAAAGGATCTGTGATATAGATGAGATTCTAAAGAAAGTTAAAGTCAGAAAAAGAGAGAACATACCTTAGTCGGTGATGGGTCCAGTGATAACAGTAAATCTGTATACAGTCTTATCAGTTCCCCAAGTGGAGTGTCAGATTTGAGAACGTTCGTCAGCCACTCGATCTTGATACGAGAAAAAAAAACAGACCTTTACGACAATACGCGTGTTTGTTTATTTGTCCTTTAATAACTCTAAAACTATTGGAGCGATTTTAATAAAACTTGACATGCACATACGTACTGTCAATGGAATAACCTTTAAAACCCTAAACAGAGATGTTTACATGATACAATAAAGAAAAAATTACTACATATTCTGTTTTGATTAGTTATTATTTCAATATTGAACCTGTAAACGCTGTTTATATATTTAATGTCGATATCTGCTTGCCCTGCTTAACCCTTTGAGCACTTACCTGGCGTTTATGCCAGCTTTCCATTGTTTTCCTAATGTCTTATTTTTATGGGTACTCGCTACACATTAATAACACACATATTTGTAAAAAAAACTCTAAACTCCTACTAAATACACATTCTATCTGCTAAAATAAAGACAACTCGTAAAAGTTTCTTTTCATTTATTTTAATCAACTTCTAAATCCAGCTTATCCGTCCGTTTAATCACGACATGCTGTTCTAGCAAGATATGCTCATAAATATATGTTCGAATTTTCAAATAATTAATCTAGTCCAAACTAGCTAATCCTGCGGCTTTGTTCATTTATTACATATTTTTTCTTTTTTTTTTTTACATGGAATAATAATTTTTTTAATAAATGTAGCCTAAATTGGACCTATCTGTTAGAAATAATCCCGTTAAAATTGGTTAAGGGATTCTAGAGTTTAGCCAGAACAAACAGACAGGTAGACAAAAATTTTCAAAATTGTGATAAAAAACTGTCATTTTGATGTTACAAAAAGGCACTTCGGTTTTATTTATTTGTATATATATACAGGTGACTTTGAAATCAATCGGAATAATTAAATACGAGCTTATACATATGATTCTGAATAAGTATAAAGCAAAAAATAATATATAGTGAAAAAAAAAACAAATTAAATTTAAATTAATTATAATCGAATCGAAGTATCAAAACCGGTGCGACGCGTATTCGGCGGTCGATGACCTCACTCGCGCTCGTCAGCTGATAATATTACCAACATGGTGGACGGGTTATCGAACGCTGCAAAACGTCTACGCTATGTTCATATTTTAATAGACACTAAACTTATTTAAAACTAGCTGTGTGCCCGCGGCTGCGCCCGCGTTTCATTATTTTTTATCTTACTTTTATTTTTTATTTTTTTAATACGAATCCATAATTATTTACCAAATTGTTTTCTTTTTTTGCTACTAACATTAAGCAAAGCTATTTCTCTCAAATTCAAATACCTGCCAATAAAACTGGATTAAACTGGTTTTGATAAACAAAAAATTACGTGAACCCTAATTATTTTCGAAAATTAAAAGTACCCTTGGTTACCCCGAGTAATTTCAGTTATCTACTAAAAAAAGGCCCGTCAAAATCCTTTCAGCGATTCCGGAGATTACACGGAACAAACAGACAGACAGACAAAAATTAAAAATCACAAATAATTTTGGTGGAGGCGTCGTATATACATTCATATATATTTAGTTAAAACTTCAATTTCATTTATTGGTATAGATGTTTCTAGAATTACAAGCTCCCATTTAATTATTGGCATTCATGTCAATTTCAACCTGCAGATTGGTAAAATCGGTAAAAGTCACCGATAATAATACTGCAAAGAATATTCCTCACGTGTTTGTTAGCTTCACCGCTGAGCAAACGCGTGAGGGCCGGCAGTGTATGCGCGTCCAGTCTTCTCCAAGTGGAGGAGAGCCTGGAGGCCGCAGCTCTGCGCCAGCATCTGCTGACCGAGACCCCGCGGCCCATACCGTGGAATAGACCCACATATGTCGACGTGCGATCTTGAAACGACATAATTCCCTATATTTCACCACGAAACTTTCGACGCAGGAGACGTTTAACCCTTTCACGGCCAGGGGAAACATTTTTCCCATTGTAAAATTGGCAGCTGTCTATTTAACCCTTTCAGGACCATAAGATATCGGAGAGTAAATATTACTATTCAATTGTTTATTTTTTTAAACGTAGAGTATATATGAAAATGCGTTAATACATTCCTCCACTTAAAAAGAGGTGTAAACGTTAGAAACTATAGCTTATTTAGAATTTTGTGGGGAAATTTTAAAGTCAAATAATATTATAATTAAATATACAGTCAGTCACCAATATTCCACTGGGGAAAAATGTTTCCCTTGGTCGTGAAAGGGTTAATTATAACAATATTGGAATTTCAATTTGAAAAATATTCAAAAAATGTTTCCCACAAAACTATAAAAGAGATACGACTTAGAAATGCATCATTTTGTGATATTCATATACTCTACGTTTACAAAACTAACACAAACAGTTGTATGGTCATATTTACTCTCCGCCTACTTATGGTCCTGAGAGGGTTAAAAGCGTCAACTGGTAGTCTATAATTAGCTTATTTTTGATGACATTGAGTACGTTCTAAATTGTTATTTCATACGAGAAGTGCCCGTGACTTCGCTCGCGTGGAATGTATATATGGTAATGCGGTCGAATTGTGCGTCAGTAATCGTAAAATTACACTGAGCTTTCGATGAAGGAAATCATCGCGAGGAAACCATAGTATGGTAGTAGGGTAAATTTATAATAATGATCCGCCTGGGTACCTGCCACCCTGAAGTTTGAAAACCTGTCGCCAAATACCAATAGGTGTGTTCCGGCGGCATCACTTGAGAACCGGTACCTCTAGGCTTAGTGTGTTTACCATCCTGGACCACATCGTCACTTAACATAAAGGGAAATTGTAGTCGAAGCAATGTCTTAATTGAGGAATAGATACTAGGAGATCATAAACAGTAAGAGTTTAAATATCCTATATAAAAGGATGTGAAGCTAAAATTTTGTAGGTAATACATAAATTTTTCCCTTTTACATATTATGCCTTTTAAAACACATTAAGAAAATATCACTGCAAGTGCAATCCAATTAAGTATATTTAACCCCTTGAGCACTAACTTGGCGTTTACGCCAGCTATCCATTGTTTTCCTATTGTCTCATTGTTATGGGTACTCGACACATTAATTATGTATTTTTAAATTAATTACAACTGCTATTTCCATATATTTACAGGCACGTCGCTGGTTAAAAGTACCTAAAGTAGAAATAACGCTACCACCCTGGACCACATCATCAGTTAACATCAAGTGACTTTGTGTTCAAGTCAATAAGCATCCATCCATCCATGCAACCGTAAATGCGTCCACTACTGGACATACGTCTCCCCCAAAGATAAGGGGGAATTACCATAAACGCCACGCTTGGCAGGCGGGTTAGCGATCGCAGTAGGTGTTTGTGATCCTCAGGGGATGCTGCTGCCCATCCCCTGGTTTAACCCTTAGTCACCTTTTACGACGCCCAGGGGTAGATATGGGATGGTACTATTCTTAAACAAGCACTACACGACACTGAGCATATTCAGTGTTTAAAAAAAGATGTCGGATTCTCGTATTCTGCTTTATTTATTTAGAAGCAGTCATGTTGCCGAATCCCCATCCAAAAAAAAAACTCTTCAAATTGGAAGCTCCAAAAACACGGAATAGCATCCCTAATATACTTTGAGGGTGATGTAGACTGAGCATTTCAACTTATTCAAACAGGAGTCGATTTATTCTTGATTAAAAACAATAACCTCCTCACCAGCATCCATCTGCGTCAGAGCTTCTATCAATGGCGGACTGACTGCAGCTTCCAGTCTATTGTACAATGTTTCCAACTGAAGTCGCTTGCTTTCGTAATCCGGCGCATCGCTCAATACCTGGGCGAATGAGACGACGATATCGGTATACTTTCCTTCTCACTCTATCGCTAGTGTGAGCGAGACAGTGATAGTGCGGATTCGTATAGAGCTAACCCCTTGATCACTAACTTGGCGTTTACGCCAAAATTCCATTATTTCCCTATTTTTATTGGTAATCGACATGTTAAGAGGACATGCGGTCGGATAAGTTGGTATTTCAGAAATCTATTGCTATCGCGTTGCGCCCCATAGAAAGAATAGGGACAACTGCAGCATGGGATGGTTTTCCGTATGCAAAATAAACGAAAACAACATTTTTGTAGTAAGTAGCGTGTTTCCTCCTCCACAACTGAACCGATATTTAATTTTCTTTCAATTTTAGAATAATAAAGACTTTTACTTTTCTTAAATTTTATCCATCAAATTTGTTTGATCAACGTCTGAAAATGACGGTAAAAATCGAGATTTTTTTTTCATTATCAAAGGTTCCTAATTTCTATAATAACTAATTTATGGAAAAAATCAAAACGTACGGACATGGCGGTGGTGGATATATACATTATTTGGTATAAAAAATATTTAAACATAATGCTATTATCCAGAGAGGACACAGGGAACTATATTTGTATGGAATAAATCCCGCTAGGATATCTTCTTAACTCAACATAGAATTATATATTATAGGAAAAACCCAAACGTCTTGGCGATATATGCATCTATTTCATGGTGCAAAAACAGAAAACCCCCGCGAACTGATATCCTGAGCCTGCTCCTGGTAGAATCAGTTTTAGTCAATAGATGGCAACACTGCTTATCAGTCGTGGACACAGTCAGATACGGACATAAAACAATAACAGAACTATTTAAAACTCACCTCAAGACTGGCAGACATGGCTGCCACTTGTTCGGATAATTCATACAATTTCTCCTTCTGCGTTGGCACTCCCGATTCTAGGACATCTTCCAAAGATGTCGCTAGGGCAGCCCATTTATCAGCCTCTCGGAGCGCCGAGGCAGAGTTCTGACATTTATACAACATGTGACAATAAATATTATTCAAGTCAAAGTTCAACAGTAACTATTGAAGTAATAGAAGCGAAGTCCCGAACGCAAACCGTTTTTTTTTTTTTCGAACCTAGCTAACGCTGTTGACCGGAAGGGCCTTTACAGCTTCACCGTGACTTTGGGGGCGAGTGCTGAAGGCACTCAACCGTAAAAGGTGACTAGCACACAAGGGCTAATAAAATTGTACAAACCTCGGCTTGGCCGTCACCTGAGTGTAAAACTGTTCGCGAGTTTGAACCTAGCTATTCCCTACATTTTTTATTTAACACAAAAAAAAAAAGTTCCCTTACAGTACCTATGTACCTGCGTGTTATGTGCAGGAGTGTGTATGCAGTGTTGTGCGTGTAATGCTCAATGCGTGGGCAGTGTCACTGTATGGCGCTGGCGGCGACGTCAAAAGCCGCTACAAGCGAGCAGCAAATGAAAAATAATTAAATTAATTGCGGGGGCTGTTGTAGAGCTATCTCCAATGCAGGGAGATGGTCCTCGTAGATAGTGAGGGCAGAACCATCAGGCGTTCTATGGGCTGCGGGGTTCCACGGGGGTCGGTGCCGGTCCGCTCTTGTGGGCTACGACTGGGTCGTCCGCAGCGCACTCCCTAGTGGAGTGCGCATCACATGCGCGGACGACACCATTGTCATGACGCAGGATAGGGAGAAGCTTAGCGCCTGGCAACGGAGAGAGTGGTTCTTGTAGTTAATCGGATCAAGATGCTGAGGCTAAGGGTTGCGGTGGAGAAGACCGAGACCCTATTGTTCCAGGGGCCTCGGTGCAGCCCACCCCTTGGCGCCAGCATCTTGCACGGAGGGCACCGGTTCCAGGTAAAGTCCCAGATGAAATATCTGGGCCTGATCCTGGGTGGCAGATGGCGGTTCGAGGCCCATTTTAAGGGGATAGGACCGTGCATCGCCGATTCCGGTCCATACAGCCGCTTCTCTCTCCACAGTTCTAATTCGTATATAAGGATCAGAGGGGGAGGTTCAGCGGCTGGGCCTGTCACTATGGTTGGCGGCAGGCGAAGGGGGCTGCTTCGTTTCGAGCTCCCCCCGGAAGAAAGACAGGAGGTGGCTCGGCCTGGTATTACGAGGTTATATCTGTCATGCCTTTTGGTCGAGCCTGACGTAGGAGCGACGCGGAGCAATGTTGTTCAATCCCGTATAGCCCTTTTATGCGGCGGGTGGTACCGTGAGTTTTAGTGGGTATTCTTGACGCTTCTCGTCCAGTGAGTCCCACATACCCCTCTGGCATCTCTAATCACGGAAGCTCACTCCTATATTCGGGATGGTAGGGAGCAAGCATAAATGCATTTCCCACTCAAAAAAAAATGTATCTCAACCAAATAGAGCATGTATGAAAACGTTCACGAAAGTAGAATGTGTCAAGATCGTAGCAAGTGGAAGGACGTAATCTCTGCCTATCCCCACGGGAGAAAGGCGTGTTGCTATGTATATATGTATGTAATCAAAAACAAAGTGTCAATATTACCTCCAGTCTACTTTTCAACTGATCTATCCTCTGAAGACTTTCAATGGAGTGGCCCGTCTGCTCTTCAACACTTTGCACTTTCTGCTCTAAGGACATTAGCTTCTGCTGCAGCGTGACACCTTCCATTTGAAGAACTGATGCATCTTGTAATATACGTGGTATAGATGTTACAATCTGAAAATTGATAAAGAATTATGTCCTAACGAAAATTGGAGATTTTTAAAGTGAAAACTTTTTTAATGGCTTTGAGCAATTCTCGGTAGGGGAAAACTTATAGATTCGCATTACCAATTCTATGACGTCGTTTTCAACATGCTACTGTAGTATGTAAAATATAAGAAGACATCTAAGTGCTGGGGCTCAAATATAAATAGTAAAATTTATAATTAGGCAACTTATCATATATTGTTACATTATGTAAAACCATGACCTGCAGTCAAACTGAATGTTCCATTTGTGGGTCAGGACTCTATATTATAAGATATAAACAAGAGAATAAATAAATAAATAATAATGATAATAATAAAATCTGGCTGTCCGTTAGTTGGCTTATAACTCGAGAATCACTGAGCCGATTTGCATGATTCTTTTTTTAAATTGTAGACATTTTATCGCAAAAAGTTCTTTGCCCACATCAAATTATAATCTTGCCCTGGCACTGCAATGGGGTTTTTCTTATATTTACTCATATTTGATCTGGGATTATGACCTATAGAACATAGGCAATTTCAATAATAAATTAAACATACATTTAATTAACATTATTAGAAAGGTATAAGTAGGTATTTATTTGACCACAAAATTTGAACAGTGACATAAAAATTAACAAAAAAAAATCTAGATCAATCTATTCTTATGTTCTCAATTATTTTATCGCAAGGAATATAAATCACATGGTTTCATTTTCCAAATTTGTTTCTTTTATTTTTTTAGTTTGTAATTACCTAGTTGTTTCAAATTACAAAGATGTGGCAGTGCAACGGAAACAATAAGAAATAGTTTGATTCTGCTGAGTCTTCATGGTCACCATTTGGACTTGGACTTCACTTTTGTAATAGATATTGTATATAGATTCATATGTATTAGTAAAAAGATTGGTAACAAGAATCTATAAGACTTCCCCTACCCAGAATCGCTCAACTTTGCTAAAGAACTATTCAATTAAAAAAAAATTGGAAAAATGTAAGTGTTTTTTTTCTTAAAACTTGCAACAGTGATTATGGTCAAATTTTAGCCCCTGGGGGAACAATCAAACCTAATAAGTAATAATACAACACTTACTTGAGTGGTAGTCTCATCTAGTGAATTGGTGAGTTGTTTCATGTACAGTTGGAGTCTTGTGACAGTGTTAGCAACAAATATCTGTTGAAGAAAAAGTATGAAATGTATATTAACCTGTTGGATTCGAAATTCATATATAAATTTTATCAAGTAGGTATTATGCCTAATTCGTTACCTCCTTTTCTTGGTTACCGCTTGTACTCCATGCTTTATTGATCCACTTCTTGGGATCAAAATCATTTTCGGCAAACGTTTTCAGTTCCTGAGTAAACACTAAACATTAAATATGCATTCACAAATACTTTTGATCGATTAAGTACGTTCTAAGTACAGTTTTGATGCTGTTCCATGTAAAAACTTACCATTTGTTACCTAAATATGTTTACAAACTTTGCCGATAAAAATACATAGAATAAATATTAACTCAAAAACAGATTATATGTTGATGCAAGTAGTATCAAATCAACGAATCAAGGCTATTTTACCATATTTACCAAAATCAAATATTATTGATAAGCACTGACAAGTAATATATTACCCTTCTTCTTAGTTAATGGCAATCTGTGTACACACAATTTGTGCCAGTGTCATGTGGATAAGATGTATTTTCACTGTTTTATCAGCGTTACCAAGCTCCAGCAAAATGATGAGCCATATTGGTCGAACTTTCCATGGAGATTTGACGGCATCTCAGAATATATGTTACGCGTTATCCTCTATAATAAACCTAACAAGACAGACTAAGATCTCCCCAAAACTCCCATATTACCTTTTGTAGTCCGTTCCCAATAACTTGTCCCTTGGTTCCCTTTTCTATATGTTGGTGCTACAGACCGTCATTGGAAAGTCAATCTATTCTGTGAAATCTAAGCGCTGAAATTTTTAGAGTAGAAACAAGAATTCGTATTGCGTTATTTATGCCACAGACGTTTAAAAGTAATCCAAGAGAAATTATATTGAATATTCGTGCTTTTTGTGAAAGGTAAAATTCCGATTATTCCATTAGATCGCCTACGATCCTGTGTGTTGAGATGAAAGGTTAGTAAAATTGAGCTGCCATATGTTTTATTTTCTTAGTATATATTTTATATTAGGTATATAAGTACGATAATTACTATCTATCCAGAAAGTAGTAAGAAAAAAGCAGTAGTGGCGGAAGGAGAAAAGAAACTTTAGAGATGATTGTATTCCACCGGACAATACTTACCATATTTCAAATTAAAATGCTACTTCTCGCTATCTGTGCAGTCATTACATTATGTTATTATCGTTACCTGATGTTTTTTTATTTACTTTGTATGTGGCAGTATATCCTTCAAAACCGTTAGAAGAATCATGAAGGTGGCAGTCGCTGCTGAGGCTATTTCCCAAAAAAAATAGAACTCTGAGGGAAATACGCGGCAAGAGAAAGAATGTAAAATTGGATGACTTCGAGAAATAAAATCTTGAAAAAAAAGTAGCGGCCCTAAATAAATTGCTCGCGAAATTAAAGGCTAACATTGATTATAAGGGTGGTCAGACTACATTGTGGCAATCGTTGCGACAAATTGGATTCAAATAGAAAAAAATTAGTTCAATATGAAAGTTATTAATGTAGAAACATGATATTGTACTTTGGGAGACACAAGTACATAAAAATGATAGGTAACATGTTTGAACTTGACTAGTGACAATAATGATCCTTTAGATCATTCAGATTGTAAGATTTTTAATCGTTAAAATAAAGTATTACAAGGACAGATGTTCTTTATATGTGTTGCATTACTGTATTATGGCATTTCACCTAATGTGTTTGAATGAATTTTACCCTATATAGTCAAGGTAAAGTTTTCTCGCGTAATTCATACAAAATGACATTTTCTTTGACGATCACTAACTTAATGTTAACAAAAACGTTCGTGTTCGCTCTTTAGTAGTTAATAAATCTTAAATGGCTACACAATTGAAACTGACAAATGAATATTTACATGATTTGCAGATATTTATTTAATGTTGTTTCCTATGTTAAATAATCCTAAAAGCTTTCCTTAGTTTAGCGGTGTGTGAAATATCTCTCAATAGTATTGCTATCTATGATGCGTATTAATACTCGAACATCAAACTATTATTCACTTAAATTAAACGACTAATTTTAGTCACTCATAATTAATCTTTTAACAATTTATCCAACCTTCTCCGTCTACCCTAATTTTTGGGAGGTACAATATGGGAAAATATGCAGCCCGACTAGTCAGAGCTACCAACTCCCGAACGGGGGAACTTTTAATACCTAGTGAACAGACTGTACTTTGCTAGGAGTAATATTGTTCTGTGGTACTTTGTGGACTGACAGCTTTGACGTCTTTTACAAATTTATTACGGTACTAAATACAAGTTTTTTAATCGTGTCTCTGTTTTAATTTTTGGAAATTAAAATAGTGTTGTATTAATTATGGCTTTTTTAGTTTTTTTAACAACTTTTCAGTGTTCTTTTATAACATATAGGTAATTCGTGATCCTTGTTATTAATTTTGTTCCACTCCTCTTGTAACCAGTAACATATTATATTAGTTACTGCAATAATAGAAGTTGAACGTTGTGATGCTAATTATGTCTGTGACATTGGGATGACGATCTGAGGTCGATTAATTAAAGAATCGCTCATTAAGACCAAAAAATTGTTTTTTTTTTTTTCAAATGTATATATAGCATTGAATCGATCCAGTGAATCAACGATCGAATCTTAGAACCTTAAAATAATAGAATGTTAGAGGTTTAATTTTTTTCTGGTTCTATAAGAACCATAAAATTATTTACAATTAAGAATGTACCCAAGTAAACGTATGTGAAGTATAGATTCTCAGTGAATTAATTAAAACCCAAGAAATGGCTATGTGGTCTGTTTTTTCGCCTCTATGAAATTAATAATGTCTTTTTGTATACTATTTTTATTATTTATCTCTACTAATAATATATCTTCAATGACGGTAAGGAAACACTTGATTGTAAGTAAAGATCCCACTTGGTTAATGTTATTATATTGGTTGTTGGAAAATCACAGCAATCCGTTTTTATTTTATTTCACAACAGTCACTGGTTCTAAAAGTCTCTGATTTTACGAATAACGTTTATGGTAATGCTCTCGTGAATCGAAGTCCTTTTTTCTTGAAGGACCATGTAGTGGTTAGTTATGGAGAGATAAGTTGTTAATAGTTTATTACATTCAAAGATTACAATGGTTATAATGATCAGTTACAATGGTAAGCCGCTAATGATCTATAGCGTACTGTGGGGTGGAGTCACGTTAATTGTTATAAGCGAACTCGTCTAGTCGCCTCAATGGTTCCAAACGGACTCGTGAGGTCGCTTCAACGGTCAGAAGCGGAATCTTATAAAATACATGTTTTTCAATAATTTATAAAAAGTGTACGATGTGCACTATTAATGATTTCTAGGTAAAGGAGTCGTTCGGTTTTGCAACTCCGAACCAGTGTTACTTGGACGCTTAAAACAACAAGAGTATTTCGAATATACTGCCAACCATAAAATCTCTTTACTATATACCTTCAACCACTAATCAATAATAATAATATTAAAATAATAATAATGAATTAATAATTCATTTCAAACGCATACATACATACAAATTATGAACCTTTATCTTCTTCTGGACATGAACCTGCTTTGCTTTGCCATGAGTCAAATAATCAGATAGTCAAATAGTCAGAAATTGAGAATGCAATTACACAAAATTCTTGTGATGCCTGGGAACAATTACTTCAATTTCCTTACAGAGTTTTACATGCTCTAAAAGATTAAGATACAAAAGTTTCACTCACTATAAAAATTAAAAACAATTGTAAAGATGACTCACATTTATTCAATTATAATACCACTTCCTCCCAGAATAAAACTCACTCGCTGACATCAACTAACAGTGTAATTAAATATGTCGAAAATAATCTTTGTCACGGTGATGTGAGAAGTACGTCTCGCCTTTTGTTCTCGGACGATGTTATTGCTCCAATATCAGAACAAACACCAAAGGAACTGTATAAAAGCACGGGGGGGAAATGCATTTACGCACTACCCTTATCTATTGTACTTAGGGGATCAAAGTCCCCCAATACAATAGATAAGGGGCGCGGAGTGACGAGCTCCGTGCAGTGTGGGACTCACCCGGGCGAGAGTCGCCCGGAAATACCCACTAAAAGTATAAAAGCACCCTAGTCCAGCGTCTAATTTTAGCCCTCCAGATCCTCCTGCGTTCCGACCGGCTGACCCGTGCCTTCAGGTTAATGGTTTGGAAGTTGCTGATGCCATAAAAAGCTTTCCTAGTCGAACAGCTGGTGGCTTGGACGGCCTTACTGGCCAACATAAAAGGTCTAATCGGAGTTTAGCGATGCTGGCATTTCATTATTGGGTAAACTTGTAGCTTTATATAACTTTTTGTTATCTGATACAGTTTGTCCAGTGCAAAACTTTTCACCTTAACCAATAAAGATGGTGCTATCAGGGCTATTGCTGTTGCTGTTGAACCAATATGTGGTACCACAGTAACAATATGTGGAAACTTTATTAGATTATGATAATTAATATATGATGTATTTAGTTTTAGGCGTAAAGCACTGCTTGTTTCCCAAATAAATATTCCTCCCAGTTTTCTAGAGCGAATCTGTTAACGGTCGGCTAATTTATTATTATTTCTGAAATTATAATTATGCCGGCCGTTGCCATATAATTATTCCGTTATCTAACTTGTTTAAATTTTTGTGAATGTACATTAATATCAAGAATGTATTCGAAGAGTACAGGTAAGATACTATGTTCCTTAAATTTATTATTCAGTGATTCGCAAGGTCCTACATTTATCATTCGTTTTCAATCAATAATTAATTATCAAATTACATACCTAAGAACACAATATTATCAAACTAAGCTCACTAGATCTCCTTCTATCTTAATACTGCAATCTTCACATTTGGTAAAATAAATCATACAACATTTAGTTTTACTAACATTTAGCAATACATTATTTAAGGCAAACCATTTTAACACTTTTTCTAAAGTATTATTGAATTACTTAACCTTGAAGTATTTCCTTTTCACCTTGAATACCCAGTATCTTGTCTTTCTCCTACGTCTCTTATTTCTATAAAATAAAATAACTGCTAGTGCTTCTTCGTCACTATCATTTGGCAGCGTAATGTTTGAAGAGCTTTAGTAGTCTGTAATGTTAAAAAATGACAGCTGACAGCTAATGTCAGTTACGGAATTTCCCACCCTTTTACAATCTAAATAGAATTTAAGTAATATACTGGAAATACTGAAAATATAATATAATATTGTTTGTTGAAATATTTAAATGAGTACTAAATATCGTAACTAGTCAAAAAACTAATCTTCTGTAAATAAAATAGGTATTTTAGAATTACTAAAAGCTAAAAAAATGCATTTATAAAGATTATGCGTATACTTTAATGTGCAAGTACATATTTTGCCGTCAAAATAAAATAGCTGAAAAGTAATAAAGTAAATAAATTAGAAAAATCGCTTAACGCAGGCTGATCTTTACCAGAAGAATATAAATACTGACCAGTAATAAAACCCTGCAAAAAAATTAAATCTGGAGAAAAAAATGATTGCATTGTTCCTATTTTGAAAGTGTCATTATTCAGTTCAGAAATATCTCTTTATCCAATAAATGAAATCTTTTATACATCCATATGTATTTATAAGAAATAATTTGTTTTAGGGATATGAATGAATGAATGTTTCTCCAAATCTATTATGAAGCCAAATGGGAAATGGAAGAAAAAGAGCTGTGAACTGTATGAATGTAAAATGTGTACTAAAATTTTTAATACTAGGTGAGTATTTTACCACATATGAAGAGCATACTAAAGGTTTGTTTTTTATATTTGTGTAATGTATTTAGTAAACAGTTCACATTATGTTAAGTAGACATATCTGAAGGCCATCTGTAGACTGCTGTTCCTGTTGAAGTAGTTAAATATATGTTGATACTTGTATTATTAGCTCATATGTTTATACAGTGTGCTGTAGTCTAGACCAGAGTTATTTATATATAACTGAGTTTGCAGTCAAATAGCCTGGAGGTTCTACCATTCATATAGGAACCTATTGGAAAATCCTGTTAGAATTAGTCTACTATTAGACTAAACTATTTTGGAAGTAAAATTATAGCCTGTTGTATGTCACTAATAATGTTAAAAGTATGGCTGTACTTTGATGCTGGTTAGTTTACTTACAGTATCATTTATGAGTAATACTAGACTTTAATCGATTATTCTTTTAAGCCTCAGTCACAGAAATAGCTTCACTATACTACATAACTAATTCCAATTTTATAAAACTAACATTAACAGTTTGATTTAATTATTTTAAGTGTCCATTGTGTATAGAAAGATTGTGAGAGAATAAGATGAGTTTATTTTTTGTAATTTGTGTGTCAAGTAGTTTAAATAATTGATAGAGAATGATTGGTTTTTGAGGGGATCTCAGTCTATCAAGTTTTATTTGACCGTATAAAATGTAATTTTGCTGATGTTTTTTGTGATGTAACATAATTATTGTGAATGAGTGGACTGTATTGAAATAAATAACACAGAACATATATTCTGAGGTATCTCCAACACTTCCTTGGTGGTTCTAGTAAGTGTTGGTATAAGATTGAAAATTAATTTACCCAAATGACACTGGTAGAATTGTGCATGTCACTCACAGATTAGCAGTAATGAAGAGGAAAGTGGAGTAAAAAATATCTGTATTCCTTGAATATGTATTCAGACTTTCTCTTTTATTTAAATAATTTTAATTATATTATGTTTTTTTATTTTCTTTTATCTATTACTAACAACCCATCCTGACTTCACAGGCATATATATAAATCTTAAGTACTTAAAGTATGGCCTTACTAGAGAGAATTCAAATGTAAAAGTACTTTATCTTCCTTTTGAAGACTCCATTAGAAGTGAAGTAAAGACTCCATTTGCTGCTTTGATGATAGCGACACGTTTGCGTTGGAATATGGTGCTATACTAACCCAGTGCTGTAGATAGCTTGATGCTAAAATCTTGTGAGAATATTTCTGCACCTGTTCCAGATTTTATTTTGGATGCAACTATATAGGTCTCAAGGATATTGTGTTCATCTTTTATATCTTCCCTAAGCTGAATTTCATAAATTCTGTCAAAGATTAGATCTTAGGGATCTTGAAGCAGGGTTCTTTGAGAGGGGGTGTAAGCTTACAATTCTGTCTCATAGTTTGGTTTGGGTGCCACCTGTTCTTTGCCATGGGCCTAGATCCAACTCAAATGTGCTGAACATACATAGGCCTCCCTCAAAGATCTCCAAGGCGACTGGTCTTGCGCTACTCGCATCCAGCAGACTCCCGCGACCTTAACCAGGTCGTCGGTCCACCTTGTTGGCGCACACCCACGCTGCGACTTCCTGTACGCGGCAGCCATTGGAGAACCCGTTGGCCCCATCAGGCATCGGTTCTATGAGCAATGTGCCTACCCCATTGCCACTTCAGTTAGGCAATGGTTTACTTTGGTTTTTCTTGCAGATCTCCTCATTTCTGATTCGATCATGCAGGGAAACTCCGAGTATAGCCTACTCCATTGCCCTTTGGGTAACTTTGAGCTTTCTAATTAGCTCCATTGTAAGCGACCACGTTTCAGTGCCATAAGTCATCACAAGCACCATACATTGATCGAAGACTTTTGTCTTAAGACAATGCGGTATTTCAGACGAGAATTTCGTAGTTTACCAAACACGGCCTAGCCGAGTTCGATTTACTGTAGTCACCGAGCACCGTACTTAGGTCTTCTGCGGTCTCAGTCATAACTACTATATCATCGGAAAAGAAAAGGCTTGTTATGAACTTGCCATTTATGTTGATACCAAGTCCTTTCCAGTGCAGAACCTTGAAGACATCCTCGAACACAGCGGTAAACAGTTTCTGAGAAATAACATATTCCTGTCTAACGCCACCCCGCAAAGCTATAGGTTTTGAGGTCTGGTCCTGTAATCGGACTAACATGGTGGAGTTATCGTATAAATCCTTCAACGCTTTGATGTATCCATAGTCTACTTGGCACCGCTGGAGAGACTGCAGTACAGCCCAGGTCTCGATCGAATCGAAGACTTTTTTATAGTCCACAAACGCTAGACAAAGGTGTAGGTTATACTCCTCGGTCTTCTGTATAACTTGCCACAGCGTATGATGCTAAAACCTTTACGGAAGCCGGCTTGTTCGAGAGGCTGGAAGTCATCAAACGATTATAGATATGACTTAGACGTGAGACGGGTCTATAATTTTTCAAAAGGGTGTTATTACCTTTTTTGAAAAATAGAACTACCATATTTCTATGCCACAGCTGTGGCGTTTTTCCATCGCGTTATCACAATTAAAGAGCTGAAGGCCTCAAGGATCGGGTTTCCACTCGCCTTCAGCAGCTCGACTGTTATTCCGCCATCACACGATGCCTTGTTATTTTTGGGCTGTTTGAGAGCTGTTTCAATTTCGAACAGGCTGACGTCCTCCCTTCATCTCCCTACCCTTTTTCCATTTTTATTTGAGGTAGGCGCAACTTGTCTTCCTCTTCTATTCCTCTCTATTTACAATCATCTCTGCATTTACTCCCTTCCTGAATATATCATCTTTCACTCAATCCATCTTGTCTTTGGTCTTCTCCTTGTCTTATAACCGTCACATTTACATCCAATACCTTTGTTTCAACATCGTTACAGCATCCTCTTCCTCCCTGCGCATCATGTACCATCATGCCCATACCAGGACAGACGACTGCTTCTTAACTTCTCTGTTATTGGAGCCACTTTCAAACTTCCTCTAATGTACGCATTTGTTGTCCCTGCCCATTCTTGCTCCCCCACACATCCACCTCAACATTCGCATCTCAGCTGCATGCAATCTTTCGTCCGTCACTTTTATGGGCTAACATTCTGACCCTTACAAAATGGCAGGTCGTATTATGTTATTGTAAATTTTCCCCTTTAATTTAAAGGGGATTACCGGATACCGGGAGTACCGTTCTTCCTATCCGCCATTTGCACTCTCTTTTCGATACCTTTCCATCAGGATTCTAAATCTCCTTCACACCCGCCATCTCCACATCTGACCAAGAATCTATTAACATAAATCAAGGATTTATTAGAGCTGATTCATGTAATTACTTCGTTCTGTCTCGACTTAAAATTGACGTGGTATTTATATATTTTTAGATATGACAGTCTGGTCCATAATGCTCAACATATCATTATTCCACTGCTCAGACAGCAGTTTCAGAAGTGTAAATTGTGCTCTATATATAGCAGTTCAATGATGGATCTCAAATTGCACATGTGCAAAAGCCATGAGTATCAGTTAGGTTTGGACTGTAAGGTCATGCTAGAACGCATCGATAATCAAATATTTAAAAATGATAAAATCCCTCAGGCCAGTGTTGTGGAGAATTTTGAACGATTAAAACCAAATAGAGTTGTTGAGAAACTGGATCATGTTGAACTAATAGAAGGTAGTGGGATTATTAAAGAAGTAGAAAACGCAGATCGATCAAAAGTAAATAGAGTTAACGAAGAAGTGAAAAAACTATAAACAATCTAACACCAATGTTAACTACATTAGGAAAATAGATATCCCTAAAGGATCGAATCTGAACGGAGTTTCGAATATCACTAAACAATTTGACAAAGTAGCAAACGATTTCTCCGATATTACTCCAGCTGAGACTGAACTTAATGAGCAGCCAATAAACAAAGTGCACAATGATCTGTTAGCGATTCCTGTTAAAACAGAAAATGTAAGTGATTTATTTATAATAGGATTTTTATGATAAAATATCTGGCAATTTTTAACAATGTCTACAATTGTCGATCGTATATGGCTCGTTCAATCTACTTTGGTATGTATCGGTTGTTAATTAATAAAATATATGATTTAACATTACAGAGTTTTGACGAAAGTAGAAAAAATAAAGCTTTATTCAGGTTCGAAGATGAAGTTGTATCTAATGACGTCATCAACAACAATAAAGACCTTCCTAAAGGATATCCAAGTAAAATTGTTTTCGAGGTTAGTTTTTTCCTGGTACTTTTGAGCTGTTTTTTTTTTGTTTTTAACGTTATAATTCTTCATTTTTTTTTGAACTAATGATACTTATAAATTGTTAGTGATGTAATAATTTATATACCTACAATCCTGACTTACATTTTTTTTTGCTTTTTCTACTTTCTTGAGCGCTTTCATATATGCCCGTCGGTTACTGGTACTGTCGACTTGGTCTTTCTTTAAAGCGTCTCCGATTGAGTTATTATTAAAAATGAGATTAGTTATGAACATAACACAATAAATAACATTTGGGTCCTTCTGGGAATGGCCTAATCGTGCTTCAATCCGCAACTAGGAAATCTCTTGCACCCGTTGTTACAGCGATGCATTGGTCTTCAACCACTATCAATATACGCAACGCATTGCACATCATATAGGTACTAACATGCAATCTACATAGATTCTGTATTGGAAGTTTTTTGTTTCGTTTATTTAACGGATAGTATTGTGTATAAAAAACGGGTTATAAGTCAAACTTGATTTTTACAATATTAGCAATTACAATTTCTTCTTAAAACTATGTTCAATCGTTCAGTTTTCGCTCTTGATTATTTCACTGGTTCATTGCTGAAGACACACAAAACACTGCGTGGCTTTTTTTGTTTTTCGAACCTAGCTAACGCTGTTGACGCGGGAGGGCCTTTACAGCTTCACCGTGACTTTGGGGGCGAGTGCAGAGGGCACTCAACTGCAAAAGGTGACTAGCACAAGGGTTACCAAAGTGGTACGAACCTCGGCTTGGCCATCACCTGAGAGTACAAACTCTCTCGCGTGTTTGAACCTGGCTAATCCCTACATTTTTTATTTAACATAAAAAAAAGGTTCTTTAAAGGACCTATGTTTAACCTTTAAGGACTTGCGAGTTATGTCCAGTGTGTATGCAGTGTTGTGTGTGTAATACTCAATGCGTGGGCATTGTCACTGTATCGCGCTGGCGGCGACGTCAAGAGCCTCCCCAGTTGGGGAACGAGACATGTCTTGGGTCGCCGCCTGAGAGGGAACCGGAGAGTGTGCGGGAGCAAAATTCCCGCGGCGGGAATGGCGGTTACGCGGGTGTGGGCGCTGAAACGCATACTGTATCGGTTGAAAAGGAAAGATCCTATTTTCGCACGTGATATCATCGTCGAGATCGGTGAGAACGTTACGCGGTCTCCGAAACGGTTTCGGAGCTAGCGGGTCGGAGGAGTACGCGACGGCTTTAGCTATGAGCGGATTCGGGTGTGTTTCTGCGCGGTCGAAAAATGCGCGACACTGAGACTTGATAACGGAGTGAATGGATGGTAGGTTGAGGTCTCTGTGGACGTCCACATTCCTCTAGTACCACCGGGCACCTGTGGCTCTCCTGCTGAAGCGGTTCTGAACCACTTGAAACGAGACCAGATCTGTCTAAGCGAACCCAGGGGCGCAATAGGTGAGAATGGGCCTAACTACCGTTTTATATAATGTAAGTTTATGGCGTACGGCCATCTTACTTCGAGCGTTATAGAGAGGGAAAAGACGTCCCAAAACCATGTTGGCACGGTTTCTGGCTTTCAAAACGTGAGGTTTGAAAGTCATGTGGGCGTCTAGTGTGACACCGAGGTACTTGACCTCGGTCACCCATGGGATCTCTACTCCTAGGTAACTAACTGGACGAGGAGGGTCAAATTTCTCTACGGAGAACATAATCGTGGTGCTCTTTCCCGGGTTAATCGCTATGTGCCACTTCTTTTACCAAATTTAAGGCCATAACCCGAGACTTTGTTGTCTAACTTTATATAATTGCCTTTATATATATATATAATTTATTTTCCTTTCTATATTTTTCCCCATCATAATATTTATTACAATCCATTAAATTACCTCAGACTGCTGTTTCTACGTCTGGCAACTGTCACAACCTCATGGACGAAATCAAGCAGATACTTTCAAGTGCCCTGACTCTCCAGCTGGGAGGCTAGGCTCTCCATTCCACGTTAAACGTTAATTTAACAGTCATCTCAGAACTCTTCATTGTAAATTATATAGACCACCCCTGGTTTAGGCTATTAAGGCGACTCAGTGGAGCCACTTCTTCCTATAAAATGGACCATCTTAACAATTCTATTGGCCATCTCCAAATATGTGAAGTTTTAACGATTGTTTAATGTCGTCATCATCATCATCATCTCCCTACCCTTTTCCCATTTTTATTTGGGGTCGGCGCAACATGTCTTCCTCTTCCATTCTTCTCTATTTGTTGTCATCTCCGCATTCACTCCTTTTCTAAACATATCATCTTCCACACAGTCCATCCATCTTTTCTTTGGTCTTCCCCTTCCCATGTAACCGTCCACATTCATATCCAATACCTTTCTTACAACATTCTCTTTCTCCCCGCGCATCACATGTCCATACCAGGATAAACGACCGCCTCTTAACTTGTCTGTTATTGGCGCCACTTTCCTCTAATATACTCATTCCTAATCCTGTCCATTCTTGCTCCCCCACACATCCATCTCAACATTCGCATCTCAGCTGCATGTAATCTTTCGTCCGTCACCTTTACGGGGTAACATTCTGATCCATACAAGACGACAGATCGTATTATGTTCTTGTAAATCTTCCCCTTTAATTTAAAGGGGATTTCGTCATGCAAACATTTTTTTTATTTGAGCATTTAAAATGTTCTTGTTTTGATGATTTTAGGATGATGTAATAGTATCTTTGGACCCAAAGTCGCTCGAAGACCTCGCCGTTGACGACAATGATAACAAGACTTGGTTCGCAAATAGTTTAGGACCCCCTGATATCAAAAGTGATCAAGGGAACAATGAAGCGAATACTTTCAATGCTCCTATAGGCTATGACGCCCTGGTAGCGCCAGCGAATTCTAAATGCATTAAATGCGGTGAAACATTCCAAAATAGGTAAGGATAATAAGAGATTTTTTTTTTTTTTTTTACTAGGTACAGGTTTTAACTTCTGAGGATTGTTTCACGTTATGTTAGATCTAGACTGCTGAATTTTTTTATCAGTCAGGCCAAACAGACGTTATAGAAAGTTTTGTCGGGCCACCGACTGTTTCTTTTAGTAACTATTATTGGCTATTGTGCCTTATTTTTTGATCCATCGATGATAGTAAGGTTTTACATTTTTTTTTAATTTTTTAGATGCGTTAAAAAGTAATTCAAATTAACAAACTCCCGCGCTAGCCACCATGTTGTTTTATTAATGCAACTTAGGACTAATAAATAATAACAATTTTGTGTTTATGTATCTATTACTAATAAATAAAATTGAAGTGTCTGTTTGTAATGTCAAATATATTAACTTATAGGTTCGGTACTGAAACTGAACAAAATAGATATATATAACTTAAATAAAACTGACAATTATGCTATCACACAAAAGGGGGCAACCCTGTGCTAGGATTGCATCTTTAAAACTTTAATTTAATACTAGCTGTGTGCCTGCGGCTGCGCCCGCGTTTCATATACTCTTCACTGCGTTTTAAATTATTTAAACGGAACCCTGATAATGTCTCTAAAAAAAATTTTAGTAGTAAGATAAAGTAAAAGTGTTTCTCATAAATTATAGCTCTTGCCCGTGAAACCGTGAATTTCCAGTGAATTTTGTTCTTTTATTTTGTAAAATTAAAAATACCCTAAGTTACCCGGAGTAACTACAGCTTTCTACCGAAAAAAGTCCCGTCAAAATCGACCCAGCCGTTCCGGAGATTACGTATTACAGACAGAAAGAGAGGGAGAAAAAATTTAAAAATTGTATTATATTTTTGGTTTTGGTTTTAAATAAAAATAATTTTTCACATTACAAACAGACACTTAAATTTTCTATGACTATGTTATAAGGTTATAAGAAATCAAATGATTGGGGAATGTACTGAAATAATTTTTTGTTTTTTTGGTTTTTTTTTTTGTAGATTACTCCTTATAAAGCACGAGACATCGCATATGCGATGGACGTTACCATCCCCGGCGTTCTGCCCTTACTGTGACCGTTACATAGCAAACGGTCATAGAATCCTCTACAATCACGTCAAACGTGCTCACCCCGACGTAATAAAATACACGACCTCACAGGAGACGAAAACATGTCCCCTGTGCGGTCTGAGATACGTTAATTATGAACGGCACAAACTCAACTATCACACGTTAGTTTCGTATATCAATGAAGGTGTCGATATGTCGCATGTCGATGAGGGCAGCTCTAGCAAGGGTCGCTTGTGCGCCATAACGAAAACCGTGTACGTCTGCGAGCTCTGCTACTCGTTCTTTAGGAGGAAAAGCAATTGTAATTACGTGGAGATGGGAGACGTAGTGTTCAAGGGTAGGAAGCAGTGCGAACGCTGCGAGAAGCTGTATTTCCAGTTGAAGCGCGTCAAGAGGATCGTCACGATGCGTAAAAACAACTGGAAACAGAAGAAGAAGCCGCTCACCAACAAGGACCGATTGCGGGGTATTCGTAAACGGTTGAAAAATATGAAATATACGTCGAAATCTTATTTTCATGTCTTTTATTTATCTCAAATCAACATATTCCCTACCGCTTTCCGCCTGTTCGCTATTGTTTACTAATTTCTGTCCTAAGAGACTGTTCTCGAGCAAAATTTTCGACTTTTTGCGCCCCCGTTTCATTGTCAGAAATAGGCATAATTATGAAAGAGGAATAAAACTAAAATTAGGAAGTAGATATTGCTTAGATAAACACCATTAAGACACCCGTCTATACTAATAAATAGAATTGAAGTGTCTGATTGTATGTACATATGAATTTATCTACTTGTTCCGTCGAGACTTCAGAACGGCTGGACCGATTTTGACGAGACTTTTTCTCGCAGGTAGCTGATGTTACTCCGCGTAACTTGGGCTACTTTAAATTTTTTAAATATGATTAGGGTTCCGCGTAAAATATATTAAAGCTCAATGAAATTGTGAATAAAATCCGATTGATTGCGCAGTTTTATTGCCAAGAGCTTGGACTTATGAGAAATTTCTTTGCTTTTTCTTAGAACCAAAAAAAAATTTAGGAAAATAATTAGGGGTATCCGCGTAAAATAAATTAAAACATGAAATTGTGCATGGTGTTTGGGTGTTTTGCAGTAATGCCCGCGTGGGTAGATATCAACCTCAAATCTGAAAACGTATCGCCAAATACCAATAGGTGTTTTCCGGCAGCATTACTTGAGAACCAGTACCTCTGGGCTTAATATGTTTACCATCCTGGACCACGTCACGTAACAGTAAGTGAAATAGTGGTCAAAGCACTGAGCGTATGCAGTGTAAAAAAAATTAAAGTAAATCCGATTCAATGGACTGCACCATCACAACATTATTTCCCAATGATTATTTGAAAACATTATTACGCAGTGAAAAATATATCGAACGCTGGCCCACATTTAGTCTATAACAAGCGTGATCGATGGATGACTATGTAATACTCGCTCTGTTTAAGCTAGTCTAGTGTTCGATTTTTTAACATTCGACCGTTCAAGTCGCAAGATGAACTCGGAACCTGCCAGGGATTAGTTGCAATGCGGAAACGGTCCCTCTTCCCTGGTCCAATTCGTGATAAACGGGTTCTAATCTGTAAAAATGGAACCCACTCTTCAAACATACATACACACTTATAATTAGTTTTTGAATAGTGATAAATTCATTTTTAGCCCTTTATTTTATGTATCGGTTTAGTTTGTGTCTATTTTATACGAGCTGTGGATTTTTAATGTAAATAAATAAATGTTAGGCGGAGGTTGGTAGTTTGTGCAAAATACAAAAAGAAAGTGACAGATGTTTTGTAATCTGCGAACGCCTTACAATCAAATTTGTTATTACAGCCTTCTGGGAACCTTCCCGTCTGACGTCGAGCTAGACGCCATTCATTATTTATAGTTTTTTGTGACACGATACATCAAGCTTAGATTCGAATCGATACAAAAGTCGATCTTTTTCGCAAAGGATTCCCGTCCCTACTTGCGCGATTGATAACCTTGTAAACTTTTGTATTTTTTTTCTAACCTAGCTAATGCTGTTGCCTTTACAGCTTCACCGTGACTTTGGGGACGAATGCTGAAACCACTCAGCCGCAAAAAGGTAACTAGGACAAGGGTTACCGAAATGGTACGAACCTCGGCTTGGCCGTTACCTGAGAGTACAAACTCTCGCGAGTTGTATCCTATCTAATCCCTACATTTTTATTTAACACCATAAACCCTATTTTATAATAGGCATCTATATCTACAATATCGCATATTAATTTCCTAAGCGTTATAATATATATTACTCTAATTATAGGGAGCGATTCGAGCCAATCGCATCACGCGATATCACTCACAATTATATTTATAAGTGTCGCAATGGTACAGCAATGGTCGCTGGTTATTATTCGCCTGGCTTAATCCACTCCTATCTATACTAATAAATAAAATTGAAGTGTCCGTTTGTAATGTTAATAAAGTAAATAAATAAAATAAAATATAGTAAATAAAATAAAGTAAATATACATATGAATGTAAATACGATACGTATACCAAAAGTACAATTTTTTAAATGTTTGTCTCTCCGTGTAATCTCCGGAATTTCCGTCGGATCGATTTCGACGGGACTTTTGTTTCCGCGTAAAAAAAATTAATTTCGAATAAAATCCGATTCAACGCACTGCTTCAATGGCAGGTGTTTCAATTTTTGAAAAGTTAAACAAGTTAGCACCAAAAATTATTAGGGTTCCGCATAACAAAAACCAAATACTGTGATAGAAAATGATTCAATGGTCAGTTGACTGGCAAGTGATTATGAAAAATATTTTTGGTTTTAAAATTTGTTTAAATGTAAATAATTAGAGGGTATGTGTAAAAAAATTAAAACTCATGAAAAAACTATTCAAGAGACAGCAGCGTCAAAACATCATATTTCAATTATTGTTTTTAAACTATATTACCCAGTAAAAGTATATATAAAACGCGACCACGCAGCTAATATCCGAATATGACTTGATATAATAGCGGCAATTTCATTAAGATTGTTTGTGTAAAGACGCGAACCAAAAAAGTCAAGCCGAGGTTCGTGCCACTACGCTAACCCTTGTGCTAGTTACTTTTTTGCGCCCCCAAAAGCCACCGTGAAGCTGTAAAGGCCCTTCCGGTCAACAACAGCATTAGCTAGTCAGAAAAATTAAAACAGAGTGAAACGAAAACCTATATACGTGCACACTATCGATGTAAATTCGCGAAACCAAAACAAAAGACAATCGTCGTGCCGCCAAAAATTAACCCTATGTTTAAAAATAAACTTGACATAAGTAGAGTTTACGCGCCAATGCGCGGCCATTTGTCAAATAATTGTAAACAAATATGGCGAACGAGTTTAATAATAGGTACACAACGCAAACTAAAATTTATAGCACAACAAAGCAAGTAAAATAAAGGAGTGAAATTGTGTATCGAGTCGGATCTTATTTACAACTAGCATTGTGGCCGCGGCTGAGCCGGCGTTTCGTATATTCTTCACTGCGTAACATACCTTTTTTTTACCCTAATTATTTTTCTATACTATTTTCGTACTAAGAGAAATCAAATATATTTCTCACAAATTCAAGCACTCGTCAGTAACATTGACGATTAAATGGTTTTTTTTGAAATGAAAACATCTTTAGCATCGTTGTGATTTGAAAGACATTGAAACGAAAAAAACGACAGTACGTTTCTGATGGAGGTCGAATTTATTCATCAATTTTTTTTTTTGAGAGTGTAGTTAGTCCGGTGACTAATCCGCGTGACTAAAAAATCGGAGGTTCGAACCCAGGGTGGGAAACATGTTTTTTTTTTAATGTTTCATTTTCTACCACGTGTGATTTGCACACATTAATTTTTATACGGTACTCTAGTAATTAAAGATATATCTCACAATGCAAACACCTGCCAGTAAAACTGTGCACTGAATCGGATTTTATTCACAATTTTGTGAGTAATATTTTTTTTAAGCGAAATCCTATTTTTTTTTGAAAAATAGAAGTAGCCTAAGTTACGCGTAGTGTCTTCAGCTATCTGCCAGAAAAAGTTCCGTCAAAATCGGTTAAGCCGTTTCAGAGATTATCCGGTATAAACAAGCGAACAAACAAAAATTAAAAAAATAATGTCGTATATGTATTTACAAAAAGTTGTTGTTTTCATATAATAAACAAACACTTCAATGTTATTTATTTTTATACATAAAAGTTTCTCTTATTGTATGCGATAAATCTTAACAGACTTTCTTGAGTCGACGTATTTATTAATAGTATGAAATGCATCAAATACGCCAACAAAAGAGGACAGTTGAATTAATTATTAAGTTGCATAGTGCATCGTTTAAGAGTGCACCGAACTATTTTTGTTTGTAATAATAGATTGGACGCGCACTTGGCTGACATTAGACTAAGAAATACGTCGATGCGCCTCTACGTCTGATCATCTTTATGGTAATATGTAATATATATATATATATACTAATAAATAAACATTGAAGCGTCTGTTTGTTATGTCAAAATATTTTTTTTACAAAATACACATAAATGTATATAAGATACCTATTACCAAATAACAATTTTTAAAATCTTTGGCTGTCTGTCTGTCTGTTTGTTCCGGGTAATCTCCGGAACGACTAGACCGATTTCGACCGGACTTTTTCTGACAGATAGTTGAAGTTACTCCGCTTAGCTTAGGCTACTTTTATATTTTGAAAATAATTAGAGCTCCGTCATAAAAAAAAATTAAAACTCATGAACAAATTCAATGCACAGTTTTACTGGCTCGTATTTGAATTAGTGAGAAACATCTTGACTTTCTATTGGTGCCAAAAACAATTTATGGCCGAAAAATAGTGACCATAGAAACATTATTTTCCAATGATAATTTAAAAACTATGTTACTTAGTTACCAGAGAATATATTGCACAAGTGGAAACAAACAACTAATGCAAACTAATAAACCTAACACAGGAGAACATCCTCTGTTTCCTATTGAGAATTAACTTTTCAAATTGAGTGCGTGCAAGATATGATAAACACATACAATGGGACACAGTTATGTATAGAACTAATCCACGATATGTTATGTTCGAGATAATTGAATTATTAATGCAAGAAATTATTTAAAAAAAATTAGATAAGTTATTTCAATGAAACAAACAACCAACATGTTTAAGATCAATATAATTCATTGAGTGTGGCAAAAATAAGTAATAACACGATAAAAACTAAAATAATCTTTTTCAAGTTTGGTTTGGTTCTATTTGCCTAGCTCTGTACAATTATCCGTATCGTCATTATTGTGTCCACTACAAAATTAGCAAGCAGAGACTAGAAGCTATTGTTCTAAAAAAAAAAAACCATTCGTAACACCAGAAAAGTGTGACATGAAAAATTGAAATTAAAAAAAATACTTTTTTTTTTTCAATTTGAGCAATTTTAAGACACTTATGAACATCAAAATACTACCACCGGCTCGGAAAACAATTGGTTGGGCGGGTAATCCGCATTTTTTTTTTCTTATTTGGTTTTAATTAGCCTATGCAATGAATCTGGGGTAGTTTTCTGACGCCGGTCTTTCGGGTGAGTTGTTAGTCGCCAACCGCTCGCTTACCGTGCGCCTGCGTTCCTTGCGCGCAGACGTCATTCTGCATATTAAGGATTAATAAGCCTAGAATAGAGAACTTTAAGTGTGGTGTAATTACTGGTGGCCACCAAGAAGATACGAGCCAACGGGACTCGCAGATAAGCAGTCGCCCATCATAATTACGGTAAGCGATATACATTTTTACCCGATGGTTCTTGGTGTTAGATACACCCCTAGTTCATTTCAAAGGCTATTCATCCGCGAACCTTTCCAGTTATGGTCCTTTGAGTGAATATATTTACCCGCAGACCACTTGAAGACAAATTTGGGCAGTCACGTCTCCGCGTGTACTGTCGTAACAGTTCACATCCCGCTACTCGAGCACGGCTATTTACACGCCTGCCTCTCCAAAAATCAAGTTATCGAGAAGCAGCGGCAAGAAACTCTATCTTTTTTTTCAACAAATTTTCTATATAACTACTCTAAGACATGGATGTGTGGTGTGACAAGAATTCAGAAAATTTAGGAATAGATATATTAAAGGGAGTTTAAAAGTGACGCCGGCGGTAGAAGCGATGATGGCGCAGTCGATAGTGCAGCCGGATTCCGCGTCAGTGGATGCGGGTTCAAACCCACCTATGCAAGTCTAAAAGAGCTTTCGATGAAGGAAAACATCGTGAGGAAACCATAGCGTGGTGGTAGCTATCACCCTCAAGATCGAAAACCTATCGCCAAATACCAATAAGTGTGTTCCGATAGCATTACTTGAGAACCAGTATCTAGACTTAGAGCGTTTACCATACTGGACCACATCGTCACTTAAATAAGGTGAGATTTTGGTCAAAGCCGTGTATATACCGTGTAAAAAAATAAAAGTTGGAAGGCAATCTTTAATTGTGCTATGGACATGTTATGGGAAGATTTCTAGAAGTGCATTTAGATATGACAGTAATGGATATTAGATACATATGTATGTGTATGGATAGAGTTTTTTTTGCGGCTCTTCTCGCCTTCTTAGGAACTAAATTGAATAAAGAATATTTTGATTTTTGATATTGTGATTAGTGTGTAAGTAATAATATGAGAAAGAGGGAGTAAATGAGTAGATGACGACTGTTAATGACGTTTGAAGGTAGAGAACATGCAGTATGTTCTCAAATGAGTTGGGAACAGGGCTTGAAAATGATGATTTACATTTAATAGATTTAAAACAGGATATATTAATAAAACCGTTATTTTACAGACGGGCAAATCCAACGCGGGCGGTGTCGCGGGCACAGCTAGATGACGATACGTATCTGCTTCTCGTGTAAGATTATAAACATATTCTTCTGAAGTTTCGAGCATCGGCTAGTTTGCAAAATATTTTCAAAATCAAATGTTGAGTGGAGATAACATAAATGTCTACTCCACACATTCCCTGTCATCTTTGGTAAATGTAAACCGAATTAAATACACAGTACGCGGACGTCTTCAAACAAAAACCAACGTACATACGAGTACGTCGGTTGTTGAAAAAAAAATAATAAAAAAAAATCGCGAGTGACAGACATTTGAGTGGGCATATATAAAAACAATTATTATAGAAAAAAGACAGTGATTCTTGTTGACATTTCCGAACTTATTGTATTTGACATTTACATGTCATTTAAATTTGAAAATCGAAAATCGTTAAAATAAAATATTACAACGTGTGTGAGTGTTTTAAGTTTTGTTCTAATTTATAACAGACTAGATGTGTGCCCGTGGCTGCGCCCGCGTTTCATATATTCTTCTATGGGTTTTATTTTTTATACGGAACCTTAATAATTTTTAATACTAAGATAAAATAAAATTAGTTCTCATAAATTCAAGCAATTGCCCGTAAAAACTGTCTATTAAATCGGATATCATACCCAATTTCATGAGTTTTAATTTTTATACGCAAAATTTTTCGACAATTAAAAGTACCTTAAATTACCCGGAGTAACTTCAGCTATCTACCAAAAAAGGTACCATCAAAATAGGTTCAGCCGTTCCGGAGAATACTCGATATAAACAGACAGACAAACAAGATTTAAAAAAAAAATATTTTTGGTATAAGTATCGTATATACATTCATATAAATTTAGTAAAAAAATAATTTTAACGTTACAAGCAGACACTTCAATTTTATTTATTACTATCGATTTAGACACTGTATTATCTATACTGTATTATATATAATCTTCGTTAAATATTCAAAGGTATAGATAAAATATTGCATAATCAAGCGTAATTTTTTAACGATTTCATTCTCTGTGGTCTATATAATTTGTTTTATGTGATAAAAAAAACATTATATAATACTAGCTATCAGGGCACAGTGGACAGTGCGGCCAGATTCTGCGCCAATGGACGCGAGTTCGAGCCCATCGATCCAACTCTAAAATCAGCCTGAGCTTTCGGTGAAAGAAAACATCACGAGGAAATCAATAGCATGGTGGTAGTGCATTTTCTAATAATACCCGCCTGGATACCCTCAAGTTTGAAAACCTGTCGCCAAATATCAATAGGCGTGTTCCAGCAGCATCACTTGAGAACTAGTACCTCTAGGCTTAGTGTGTTTACCATCCTGGACCACATCGTCACTTAACATCAGGTGAGATTGTGATCAAAGCACTGAGCCTATACCATGTAATAAAAATCTCCTACGGCGGAGGCCCAGGGTTTGCACTCATCCTCAACTGCAGAGGCTCTTGTATCCGACATCAGCGCGATAAAATAACACTGTTCATGCATGCATATCACCCAATTCGCTGTATCCCACACTGCATACAGGTATATAGGTTCTGTAAGGGACCTTAAGATCCGTAGGTCCCCTTAACTACCCCAGGTTTAATACTGACCAAATTCCGCAGAATTTACTTCTTGGGTTTTCCAGGTTACCCAAATAACGGTTCATACTAGTACCCTTCTTGCGCGCTGATATCAGGCTAGTGTCTTAAGCACTCACTCCTAAAAGTTTGAAAAATAGATTGCCATATATAAGGATTGTCTTAAATCCTAACAATGATTCTCGAAGTTGTCGCATATATGAAAATGGATGTCTGTATATCATACAAAAATGTATGCCGTTATAATGTAGCCGTGTGGTGTTGGCTAAGAACAGGACCAACCCATATCTACTTGTGGCGGTCGTAAAAGGTGACTATAGGATAAACCAGAGGATGGGCAGCAATATCTTCACAGTACCACAGACACCTAATGCGATCGCTAACCCGCCTGCCAAGCGTGGCGATTATGGCACTTCCCCCTTTTTGGAGGAGACGTCTTTCGGCTGAATCAATCAATCAATTTAATCATGAAATTCCGAATGTCCATCATAATTGGTCCGTTCTTGAAAATTAACATTCAGGTATACCTAAGTTTTTTTTTCATGGAGAAGCTTTTGTTATAGCTGGAGGACATAAAATATATCTACATATTATAGATACATGACTAATAAGATAGATAACGGATAGCTGTTATAAATGGTATGCTTATAATCCATCGAGCTGACTTATTGTTTGTTTTGACATTGTTTAGTAGGTAGGTCATTCATTCAATTTCCATTCAATTTTACTTCGATTTAAAATTTAATTTAATCATATTTCTTATTTAATCTAATTTCAATTAATTCTAAGTTTAACATAATTCTAATTTCAGGTACTTTGATTTAACTTAATTATAACTTAATTTAACTTGGACAATTAGTAATCTAAGGTAGGAAGATGGAGAGAATTGTTCTATTGACTGTAAGCTTCGTATAATTCTTCTGTTCTATTCCAAGCCTGATTTATTCTATTCTCAATTGTATAGTGTTAACTTCAATTATTAAATCACTAACTATGACATTGACATCATCATTATTAATAAGTGTAATTGTTTAGTAAATTACGAATGTTTTAGTGTTAAGAATTGGCCAAATGTAAATACGGACTATAATGAAACATTGTTTTAATTATGAGCTATATATTAAGATAACAGAAAAAGACTGCGCTGAAATAAAATTACCAAAAAAGCACAGACAAACTGAAAAAAAAATTTTTAGCAGTATAAAGGTATCTGATTACGTCAGAGGAGATACCGGTACTATAAAAAAAAAGATAGACAGACATCATTAAATAATCTACAAAGTCACCCCATATACCTTGGTTTGTGGGATGCAAACTGACTCGAGGCCAAATCAAAACAGCTTTTAGGTGTCGTTCTGGGCATGTTCCATTTAACAGATTTGAGTTTTAAAAAATAGAGTAAACTCACCCACCTGTGAAGGTTGTGGAAATATCGAAGACGCTCAGCATCTGTTGCTGGAATGTACCAGAATGCGGGGCCTAAAACTTCCTCGGTTTTGGGCTTAGGGTTATGTTATTTAGATATAGGTTCCATGGTGTCTGATTCTGCTAGTATGCTATGGAACCTTATTATTACTAGTAGTAAGGTAAGAGATAATTTTATTGATTTGTTTTTATTACTATTATTGTTGTAAGGTACATTGGGTATGCTCAAATATGTCTGGCATACACTAATATGTAAAAGCCCTGTGCAAATAAATGAATTAAAAAAAGCCTACAAAGTATACCTTCACTGAATAGACACGCAAAGCCACGAATAGAGAGAGATATAGAAACCTTACGTGCCCTAAGCGTTCACCCCAAAGTTCGATTACAGGTCCAGACCTCGAAACCTATACCTCTGCGGGGAAGATGTCATCTCTCCGAAACAAATCAACGCTACGCTCGAGGATCTCTTCAACGTTCTGGACTGGAAAGGACTTGGCATCAATATAAACGCCGAATACTTAACACACCTCCGCTTTGCTGGTGATGTGGTAGTTATAGCCGAGACAGCAGAAGACCTAAGCATGATGCTCGATGATCTTAGTAAACCCTCGAAACTTGTCGTTCTTAAAAGTAACATGGACAAAGCAAAAATCATGTCTAATGTTGATTTGTGCCGACTCCTGTAAAATAAGTGACTACGCTTAAAGTTATTAACAGTTGCTTGTGTTTGTTGCCAGTGATAAGATATGGCAATGAGAAGTGATCGTTCACAATGGGCCTAATAAGAAAGCTTAAAGTTGTTCAAAGAGCTATGATCGAAATTTCACTTTGTGATCGAATCAGGAATGAGGAGATCCGCAAAGGAACCAAAGATTTACCCGAAGAATTCCCAAATTAAAATGGCAGTGGACACATCGCTCGCAGAACCGATACCCGACTGGGCCAACGTAGGTAGTCCACCAACAAGGTGGACTTGGTGATGGTCGCGGGAAGGTTGGGGCTATCTTTAAGTGAGACCTATGTCTTTCAGTTGATGATGATAGTTTGCATTATTACCCTCAAGTGAAGTGTACAAGAAAGAAAAATATGGAACGCGATTTCTTACGTGCCACAAAAATTCCCTGGAAAGTTTTAACAAATTGACCGTTGTTTTAAATGATCAAAAAGGCGTCTATATAAAGCTAAATCTTTATCCTCTTGACATTCGCAGAATCGTGAATATAAATCACCATAGACTGCATGGTAATTTGTTATTTAGAGTTCCGCAACACCGTTCGTGTAAAATTTCGTGTATGTAAATAATTTTAAAAAAGCGTACTCATTATATAGCATAGTATAGTATTTTTAGTTCAAATCTGTAAGGTAAATTAGTATGGGATAGTTATCAGACATCGAGAAAAAGATAAAAAATATGCAATTGCATGTGAATGTCAAAGAGAAACGTGGGCACAGCTGGGGGCAACTTAGCTAACTACAATAAATAAAAAAGTCTATACATATGTATAGAATGAGTGAATCAGAACGCGAAAATTCATCACGCTTCTGGCACTGTCTTCAGCATACTTTGACATTTGCGCTTGTAATGAAAGCCAAGTGCTTTTATTCAGGTCGTCGTATCGTTTTAAATAAACGGCCTGATTTTTAACCGAACAACCCTTCCTGGTTCGACGATCATTTGTAGATCTATTGGAACGTAAAATAGTAGACATAGCGAGTAGACTTCGCCGTCTGATAGTTTTGTACCGTTATTATATCATTAATGTTATTATCGCGCAAGGGATTTTTCAAGTCTTTGTATCACTACAACCTTTTTTTAACTCGTGGAAATGCATTTATTCAGCCACGGCTGCTAAGAGCGCTCATCCTTCCGCCCGCCAGCGAGAATGAGATATAAAGGAATGAAAAGAAGAAGGAAGAATGGATGCTCGCTGGCCCCAGCCGCAAGAAAGAAAGATTAATTCCTCCAGACGATACTAACTTTCACCTGCTGCTGCCCCTCTGCAAGCAGATATCTCCTATGGATATAGACAGATATTCCCTCCGCTCCCTCTTTGCGGCAAGAGGTTCCGCTGCCACTCAGGTATCCACAACGTTCCATATTCGGCCAACCGTGTACAACAAAACCTAACGAGGCCTGAATGTATTGTCCACCCGAGCATAAGGCGCCATCCACCACCATCACCACCATAAAACAACACATATTAATAGTCTTAATAATTAAGCAAATAATTCACTAAAAAAAATGAAAAACTATGCAAATATTTTTGACGCTGCCCATAATTTTCTATTGAGCTTTGATTGATTAAGGTCATTGACGCGCATATTCTTACTTGAAGCGCATAGTATATCCAAATCTACAAAAAGGATCTATCCTTGATAGATGTAGCCATGCATGCTGGTGCCGACTGTAGATACACTTTAAAGCGATGATGGCGCAGCGCGGTAGTGCGGCCGGATTCCGCGTCAATATACGCGGTTTCTATCCCCACCTATCCGACTCTAAAATCGGCCTGTGCTTTCGGGAAAGGAAAACATCGTGAGGAAACCATAGCATGGTGTTAGGGCGTTTCCTAATGATGCCCGCCTAGGTAGCTAACACCATCAAGTTTGAAAACCTGTCGCCTAATACCAATAGGTGTGTTCCGGCAGCATCACTTGAAAACCAGTACCTCTAGGCTTAGTGTGTTTACCATGCTGAACACATCGTCACTTAGCATCAGGTGAGATTGACTTCAAAGCACTATTCCTTGTAAAAAAAGATACATATCGGCGTTTGTCATAGCTCTTGACTGTACTTTATTTAAGGTCAGATGAGGTGAATCCATTCCGCCCAGCTCGAATATCATCGCCCAACCTTTTTTTTATTTAGAGTCGACAATCCTTCTTTTCTGTTTGAAGTCATCTCCGCGGTCACTTCCTTTCTAAATATATCATCTTTAACACAATCCATCTTTATGGTCTTCCCTTTCTTCCTATAACTGCTCACATTATCTTTTTTACAACATCCTCGTTCTTCCCTGCGCATCACATGCCCATACCAAGACATCCGACTTCTCCTTAACTTCTATGCCCAGCGAGAATATTAACAAAAAAAACTTCTTTTTTTTTTTTTTTGACCTAGCTAATGCTGTTGACCGGAAGGGCCTTTACAGCTTCACCGAACTTTGGGGGCGAGTGCTGAAGGCACTCAGCCGCAAAAAGGTGACTAGCTCAAGGGCTACCAAAGTGGTACGAACCTCGGCTTGGCCGTCACCTGAGTTATTCAAAACTCACTCGCGAGTTGTATCCTAGCTATCCCTACATTTTTTATATTAATATAAAAAAAAAAGGTTCCTTACAGGACCTATGTACCTTGCATGTTATGCATGAGTGTGTATGGAGTGTTGTGCGTAGAAAAAAAAAAACTTTTTTGATCACCCCACACTATTAAAGCAGAGAGCGTCTGTACCTAGTTAAGTAAGTACCGGGAGCGCAATCTGAGGGTTTTAAAAAGAAAACGAGCGAGTCGATACAGAGTTTAATGTAGACTAACTTTTACGTTTAATCTTTAAATAAAACTTATCCTATGAGCGACGGATGTTTTCGCTTGACAATTCTTAAGACCTTATCGCGCTTACCCAGCATCGCCCGCCCATAACTCACGCTGTTTATCCGCTGTTATAACAATAAGGCTGGGTGCAGGATGCATACATAACTACCTCTTGCGTGAGCAACGTTTGCTCACACAAAATTTGGTTACATATGTGTTATATAAAATACACACATATAAGGTTAGAATGTATGAAAAGATTTGGAATCACTACTATATTTCGACTTTGGTCAATTCCGAACAATATAAACACACAGTTTTCGTCGCCTAGACCGATTGTGATTTCTATATAGCCCCTAAAGAATTTTCCCACCTTGGGCACGCGTCTCAATTTTAATCTACATTAATAAAGTGTTCATTATATTTTTAAATCCGTTAAGACCCGCTTAGACATGTCAAGAGTGCCTGGTAATTATTGTTACAGACCTTCGTCATTAAAAGCTAGATAAATTAATCGCTAGGGATAATATGTATTTGTTCCTGAGCTGTCAACGCCTTAATCTGAATTGAAATATTCAATTATTTGACCGTAGAGCTGTCTCGGACTAATTATTACTGATTACGTTTGGCAAACATTTTAGACTGTGGTCAATTACATATCTACATTATTATAATGCCGATGTGTTTTTCAAATACTTAACTAAATTGGCTTAGTGATATTGTCATTTATCTATACTAAAAAATATAATTGAAGTGTCTGTATCAATACTTTTTACTAAATATATATAAATGATTGATTTTTTACTGACGCAACCGAAAGAATCAACTTTAGGACGTAGGTCTCTTCCAAAAAGGAGGGAATTGCCATAATTGCTACGCTTGTCAGGCGGGTTGGCGATCGCAGTAGGTGTTTGTGGTACTCAGAGGATATGCTGCCCATCCTCTGGTTTATCCCTTAGTCGGGTTTTACGACATACACGGGAACGATATTGGGTGGTACTATTCTTAGCCGTTACAGAGTAAATATACCAAAACACAAATCTTAGAATTTTTCGTATGTCTGACAATTTATTCCGGCTAATCTTCGAAACGAATCTTTTATTTATTTTTAATAACTAGGCTTACAAAAAATCAAAACATGAAATTTCGAACAAATTACGATTCAATGCAAGGTGTATTATTTTCCAATTTATTACTTAAAAACTATATTACGCAGTGGAGAATACATGAACCGCGGGCGGAGCCACGGGCGTACAGCCGCTTGTTAGTGAAATATATATTAACTAATTACGTATTTAATCTCTTGTTGATTAAAGATAGTGGACAATATCAGAGGCTGGGTCGATGTTGTGATGAGCGGAAGAATTGAATCGGAGAGTTCGAGCGAAGAGGACGTGGATTCAGGAATAGCTGAGGAACCGAGAAGAGACGACTGCATGGAGCTATCGCAATTCTTCAGTTATTGGTAAGTGGGATTGATTTATTTATAACTAGCTGTATGTCCGCGGCGAGCAGCGTCTCTAGCCACTATAGCGCCTGTGTCACCACTATCCTGGTGCCCCAAGAGACGCATCTTTTTAGGTATCGCGAGCGTCTCTGGGAGCCACTTAAAGCCCTGCGACCGTGTGCGCTACACACCCTGCACGCTCTGCCCGAGATTAGATAGGATCCAACTGATTATCTAGGATCCAACCGATTAGATAGGATCCAACTGATTAGATAGGATCCAACTCGCGAGTGTGTTTGCATACTCAGGTAACGGTCAAGCCGAGGTTCGTACCATTTTGGTAACCCTTGTGCTAGTTACCTTTTTGCGGTTGAGTGCCTTCAGCACTCGCCCCCAAAGCCACGGTGAAGCTGTAAAGGCTCTTCCGGTCAACAGCATTAGCTAGGTTAGAAAAAAAAAAATGCTCTGCCCGCGTTTTATATATTCTTCACTGCGTAATGTAGTTTTTAAATAATAAACTGAAAAATAATATTTTGATGGTGCTGTCCCTTGAATCGTGTTTTGTAATATCGTAATCATGAATTTAATTTTTTATGCAAAACCCTGATAATTGAGAAACAAAGTTACTGCGCAGCTTTCTACCAGAAAAAGAGTCCCTTCCGTACAGCCGTTCCGCAGCTTATCCGGAACAAACAGAAAGACGGAAAGACAAAAATTAAAAAATATATATTTTTGGTATAGGTATCGTATATACATTCATATCTATTTACATAACATAAGCTCACGCCTGTTATCCCCGAAGGGTTAGGCAGAGGTGATATAGCCGAACCACAGCACCCACATTTCGCCGAGCTTAGTTCCGTCGCAGATGTGACAGGGGATAGCCTGTCGCCATATCGGGCACAAATTCCAGATTCCGGGATGATACTGAGTAAAAAAACCCAATATCACTAAACCCGACCCGGGGATCGATCCCGTAAAATCAGAACGCCGGTCGAACCGTTATACAACTGTGCCACCGAACCAGTATCTATTTAGAAGTAAAAAAAATGTTGAAATTACAAACAGACACTACAATTTTATTTATTGGTATAGATTATTATAATTTATAATAGCTCTAGCTGCCCCAGCGAACCTTGTGTGGTACAAGGATCTGAATCAATTAATGTTATGTTTTCACTTATTTTTCACTTAAAAAAAATTAATTTTCTTCATAACTTTTTTTTTTGGATTTAAATTATATATTACACACTATTGTACACACTATTGATCTATATATTACATTATAAAAACTCTGTAACATTTTACGAGTATTGCGCGGAAGGAGGAGTACAAAATTTCGCATACTTATAGTTTATATAGAGATGAAGTGCAGAATGCGAATATTTTTTTTAAATTATGCATAAAAAATACATTTAATCAATAAAAAACACAGACACACGATTACCAATGCATTATCAATCACGTGTCATTGTCATACTTCACATTTATTTACCGCGTAAGCAAACTGTTTACTTTTAACAAATCAAAATCAAATCAAAATCAAAATTTATTTATTCAATTTAGGCCCTAAGAAGGCGCTTATGAACGTCTAAAACACTACCACCGGTTCGGAAAACAACCCAGTCGAGAAGAGCGCAGGCAGGAAACTCGATCTGGTTCTTTTTTTTTCATAAATATAATATATATATCATTTTTTTTGTCATATAAAAAACTATACAAATCGTAGTCTTAATAATGTTAGTGGAAGCACAGAGATGTGGGTTAATTCCAGACATCACTATCGTTCACGTAATGATCCACCCTGTAATAACCTTTTGAGATTGAAACTTGCTTGACATAATACTTGAACTTATTGTCAGGTAAATCGGTAATGTTACTCGGGATCTTATTGTAAAACCGAATACTATTACCTATAAAGCTTTCATTACACTTACTTAACCTAAAGCGTGGTTCCGGCCAACTTGTCTTTACTTCTAATATTAAAAATTATGACGATCATTCACTAGATCTAGCTTGTCTAAATTTTTACGAATATGCATGAAGTTATCGAAGACAACAAGGTTTTACTTAAACCCTTTGCGCAGTAACCTAGCGTTTACGCCAGCTTTCCATTGTTTTCCTATTGTCTTTGACATATTAATAAATTGACAAGAAAATGCGAATAAAACTGTTAACATTTTTAAAATTCATTATTACAATTTTGTAAAAGAAACCATATACTTTCTTAAGTTTTGGTCGAATTTCGATCACAAGCTAGCACTAGTATAGTTAAAAGTGACTATTCGATGTAAATTTGTTACCAATGCAATAATGTATTTAAAAGGTTTCATATTTACTAGCTGTGCCCGCGTGGAATTCAGACTATTAAATTCTCCCATCCCGCATTAATAGGTATACTAGGACCGTTTGAGTTTGAGAGAGTTTCGGGATAATCCTATGTGTTAATTCAGGGTGTCCGCTACCTCCATACCAAATTTCATCAAAATCGGTCTAGCTGTTTGACCGTGAAGAAGTAACAAACAAATAAACTCACAAAGTTTCACCTTTATAATATTAGTAGGAAGTAGGATGAGATATAGTGTTGTTAATAATTGTAATTATATAAAGTGAGTATATAATAAAACCAATATATGTTTATGTAGTTTGTATATTTATTCTGGAATATTTGTTTGACCTTGACGCGCCCCTCCCGGACCGCCATATATCTGTGGATGATTGAGAGAAAGAAAGAAAATCAGCACAAAACTGTTTCATATAGATATTTGTATGTCTAGATAAAAAGGGCATGTTTTATTTAGTAACCATGAATCCATTGTTAAAGGTGTTAACACACGTACGGAACGGACTGCGGACATGGTATGGCGAGCGTACGAGGTCATCTGTCGCTTAAGTAGGGGTGGGTAATAAGATTATTCAAAAATATCTTTTTTTTTATTCTACACACACAACAACGAGGTCCAAGAGATTAATCTTTTTTCGGTTTGTTTTGTTTGATTTTTCATTCGTAAATAATATTCTTACAGTGGTGGTTATCATTATTTATTGCAAAAACTGTTTTCAATTTTTTTTATTAACAGCACAATTTCGTCAATAGCAACTAAACAAAAAACGAAGAAAGCATAATCTACTAAGGAAAAATGACATTGAACTGTCTTATTTTTGCCTATTTACAGATCATCATATCATAGAAAACAAAAACGATCCGTTTATAATTGATATTAAACTAGTAGTAGTAGTGGTAGAATGATCGATCTTTTGAACCTCGATGTTTTGTGAGTCTATTCATCAAGCTTAGATTCGAATCGATTCAAATGTCGATATATTTCCATCCCTACTTAGGCGACTGATCCTCGGCCGACCGCCGAACCATGTCCGCAGTCCAGTGCGTACGTGTATTAATCGTTTAAAATGATGACAAATATCTGCTAAGTTTGAATCGTTAATATTATTAATAAGAAGCGCTTTTTTAGGTTTAGTAACTTAAATAACAAAGGAGTTATTTTAATCAGTGTATCGTAAACAGCAAATATATATTCTTAATAGAGAATCGAACGATCTACAAAAAAAAAGCGATTTTTCGCTAAGTCGACTGGTTTAAAAGTTATTCACAGTTAAATTTCATTGATGTATAATGAATTCTATAATTAAATTATGAAAAACTTTTACATTAGTTCATCCATCCATCCATTCAACCGAAAAATGTCCACTGCTGGACACGAGTCTGCTCCAAAGATCTCCACAACGGACGGTTTTGCGCCATCCGCATCCAGCTGATTTCAGCGATCTTCAAAAACCGTCGGTCCACCTTCTGGGGGGCCTACCCGAGCTGAGTCTTCTGGTACGCGATAGCCATTTGAAACCCTTTGGCCACATTGTGCACCGGTTCTGTGAGCAATGCGCCCAGCCCATTGCCACTTAAGCTCAACAATTATTCAAGCAATGTCGGTTTCTTTAGTTCTTTTGCGGGTGTCCTCATTCCTAATCCGATCACGCAGTGTTAGGCCCATTGTGAATTTCTTCTTCATCTTCATATTTCTTCTTCATCTTCATCTTTTGTCTTTGTTTCTTTCTTCTTGTCTTCTTGGGCATGATTTATCATGTTCATCTTCTTCTGTTTTCTCCTTTTTCCATCTGTTGGGGAAAGGATGGTGAGTCTCTCCCATTCCTTCCCTCGGGCGAACTTTCTCTTCGGGGGGAGAGGGTGATTTTTCCCCTCTACCCGGCTGTTTTTATAATTCTCTTTTTTTTTCGACAATCGGGCGAAGACGTGGGTGGGGAGAGAGCCTGTGGGTCAGGCAGCGGTATTCTCCCCCCCATCCCCATTGGGCTTAATTATGGACGAGGCCCAGTGGGCCTGCCGCATGGGGCGACGCGGTGCAATGCCATGCAACCCCGTATCGCCCCTACTATAAATGCGGCGGGCGGCTCCGAGGGGTTTTAGTGGGTATTTCCGGGCGCTTCACGCCCGGGCGAGTCCCACGCTGGTGCGGAGCCGTCCCTCCGCACCCCCTTACCCATTGCATTGGGGGACTTCGGTCTCACTAATGCAATGGGTAAGGGTAGTGCGTAAATGCATTTCCCCTCGACAAAAAAAAAAAAGTGCCATTGTGAGAATGACTGCATCTCAGTGCCGTATGTAAAGTTTCGATATTACACGAAAAACCATAACATGACAATTTCAATTAAAAATATGATTTTTCTTACTTTAAAATCATTATTTCATGACAGAATATGAAAAAATCGTGGAATTTGTCATACATTCATTGAGGATTTAGACAATGGCTTACTTACAGTGTTTACTTTCACTAAAAGCTCAGGATTATTATAGATTTGGATTGGTGGGTTCGAACCTTCGTCCATCGACGAGGAACCCGACCACATTGATGCTGAACGATCATTATCAGATTAAACCTGTGCAAGATAGTATGTTACTTACATGGCCACCGCCGTAATCACCATCAACTATATGGACATCACCTGGGTGATCCACAATATGAACGCCACCATCTGGATGGTCAACAACATGCACGCCACCATCTGGATGGTCAACAATATGTACACCGCCGTCTGGATGATCTACAATATGTACACCACCGTCCGGATGGTCTACAACATGCACGCCACCGTCCGGGTGATCTACAATATGGACTCCACCGTCCGGATGGTCTACAATATGCACGCCACCGTCCGGATAATCGACAACGTGTACACCGTCGTGGCCACCATCTACTATGTGGACGCCACCTCCTGGGACCTGAATTACCATACCTTCTTTTAGAAACAAAGAAAAACACACGTAGTAGAAGTAACATAAACTAACACACATGTATAGCATCACGCCTCTCTCCCATTAGGGTAGGCAGAGACTAATTCCTTCCATCTGCTACAATCCTGACACGCGTCTTTCGCTTCTTCTACTTTCATAAACACCTTACATACTCTTTGGTTACGGGTTCTTTTGACCGCAGTCTTTCTCCAGAATGTCCTCAATCTGGTCGTGGTACGTTCGCCTAGGATGACCACTTGCGTGTGAGAGACTGTCACACATCCCCGGCTTCAGTCTTTCCCGGGGGTTCGTCCCTTTGGGTTAGGTTGGACAGCTAGTGCGTACATGCATTAAAAAAGGACGACTCTTACCGGCTTACTCAGTCACTCTCGACTTTTCAATTTGTTACGCCAATCTCCTTTCATACAACCTCTTTACATGTCCAAACCAATTAAATAACCCATTCTCTATCTTCGTCGCTACATCCTCTACCACACCACAACGTTCTCTTATCACATTATTCTTTACTATAACATAAAAAAATTTTGCTTTTTCAAAAACAACAGTTATAATAATTGGCGTCTTCAGAAAAACAAAGAATTATGTTGTTTATTTAGGTAGACCACAATGTTTTCCTGATTATTCGCTTAAGTCTAATATTCAAATCCTTCAAATAATGAGTTTAGCAATTTTCGAAATATTCGAAATAGTAAAATCCAACGAATATCACAAACCTTAGTTAAAACTTCGGCCTTTTATTAAGTCGATTATGAATAAATAGCCCGTGTACGACTATTTAACATAAAATAAATTGCAAAGTAGCTTGTTACCTTGTTGAATAATCATAAAAAAATAGCCCTAATTATTCTGCTAACAAAATAATAAGCCTATTATAATAATAATTACCGGATATCCGTCATCACCCACGACCATAAGCCTGTCAGCCATTATTGTATAGTTTTCTATAATTTTAATATTTTCACAAAACAAATTACGTACGTAACACACCGTACAAAACTAACGCGTAACTAAACTGATAATCTATCTATATATTATATCAAAGATAAGCAATATCTATATATATCGACTAACTAAACGTATGTATGTTTTATTATTATATCTTTGTGTTGTGAGATTTTAACATTAATTCGCTTGTGCTCGGATTTAGTTTGAGAGATATTATCTCGATCGAATATTCTGTTTATTCGATATTTAATAATAGCTCCCTTTCATTTTCTTTCTACGTTATCTGTCGGCAAGGTTTGAGTTATTTTAAGTTTAATTTTGAATTTATCAAGACCCATCAAGAATTTCATTTGCTGCTACTAATTTTGTACTTTTGTCCCTTATCCTGGATACCCCTTGCGTTTTTAATAGGACAAAATGTATGCTAAATGTTACTTTATAATATTAGTTGTCACTATGTAAAATTTCGTCAAATTTGGTTCAGTACTTTCAGAGTGTACACAGGGAAATAGAGACAGACAGGCAGAAATGAAATATTTTTGGCTTCTATATCGCTAAAAAAGTCCACCCCGATTATATTTTTTTTTTTGACCTAGCTAATGCTGTTGACCGGAAGGGCCTTTACAGCTTCACCGAACTTTGGGGGCGAGTGCTGAAGGCACTCAGCCGCAATAAGGTGACTAGCTCAAGGGTTACCAAAGTGGTACGAACCTCGGCTTGGCCGTCACCTGAGTGCTCAAGACTCATTCGCGAGTTGTGTCCTTTTTTTTTCTTTTTTTTTACGGGGGAAATGCATTTACGCACTACCCTTACCTATAGTATTTGTTTCCCCCCTAGCTTCCCTACATTTTTTATTTTAATATATAACAAAAAAAGGTTCCTTACAGAACCTATGTACCTGCATGTTATGTGCAAGAGTGTGTATGGAGTGTTTACAGTTTTATTATATTTATATTGATAATTATTTGAGACTAGTACTTCTAAGCTTAGCTTGTTTATCATTTTCCGGAGCGCCATTTAAGGTTTTTTTTCGTATTACTGTTGTAATACTGTTGACGGGAGGGCGTTTGCAGTCTTAACAAACTTTTAGGGCGGGCGTTTAAGACGAAGTTTGCCCGGCACTAAACCTATGATGGTTTATTTTTTTAATGAAATATATTCTGCAGACTCTGGGTTCACACTTTTTTTTATGTTGGGGGTTAAATTCGACTTGCGTCAGAAAAAATTGCTTACACTATTTCATGCAGCTATGCAGTTACCTTCTTTCATAATTAATTAAGTGAGCTTAAATCTACTTATATTTTACATCTAAACTTATGATGGTTAAGAGAGCTACGGATCTCAGTCTGTACCTTACAGAACCCATGTACAAAACTATATTATATATCCATATCTTCCATGGGTGAAGTAAGTCTAACTAAGGTATGTAACTAGAGGATAGTCAGCATCATCCTCTGAGTACCACTAACACCTGATTGCAATCGCCAAACCGCCTGCAAAGCGTACCGATTATTACAATCCTCCCCTTATTTGGGGAGACCTATGTCCAGCAGTGGACGTCTTATGCTTGAATGGATGGATGTATATATTATGCGAAATAGAAAATATGATACGCGGGGTCTCAGCTATCTACATATATTATAAAAGTAAAATGGTGTCCTTTGGAGGCACCATCACCTCAAAACATAGATAGTTATTTTTTGGATACCAGCGACCCTTCGTCATTTTTTTTTTCGATTTACTCTTATGTACATTTTTCTGTTGTTAAAAACAAAAGACTAATTTTTCTTTATCCATTTGCTTTTACACTATCGCTTAAAGAACTCGTGTGGAGCTGCGGTTACTAACTAGTTTTTTACATGAAGGCAAAGATAAACTTTGTTATATTTTAATACAATACAATAAATAATTATCAACTTATCAGATTAGGGCAACCTATATCTCGGTTTATACGTCTGATTAAGTGCATAAAATAGATTTTGTAAATATGTCGATTTTTTCGACATATTTAATAGTAGTAGGTAATGTTTTCACGTTCATAAGCGCCTTCCTTAATTTGGTGCCCTTTTTGCGGCTGAGTGCCTTCAGCACTCGCCCACAAAGTTCGGTGAAACTATCAACGTCCTGCCTGTCAACAGCATTAGCTAGGTTAAAAAAAATGTTACAATAGGGAATTATATTCCCCAATATTTCGCCCAAATGAGGAATGTACAAAGAGATGTGAATAAAAAAACCACTTTCAGATCACAAACGCTTTATTTATTATAATTCTATAGTTCAACATGATTATTCCGTCAGTCCGCGACCTGTAAACAAAAACAACACTATAAATTCACACATTAATTAAAGCGAGTGAGGACAAATTTAAAGTTAAAGTTAGAATGTTTGTTTGTTTATTTGTACGAAGTAATCTCTGTGACAATAGGTCCGACTTTAAAAAATTGTATGAGTAATGCTAAAAAGCTATGTTTTTAGTATGATATTAGGCTATGTTTTATTTTATAAAATTTTATATTATAATAAATATTGGGGTAACGCGTCCTTTATAATGATCAGTTGTCAATCCTTTATAGTCGTTTAAAGTATTACTTGCGTCATTAAACAATACTTTAATAAAAGGCTAACAAGACTAAATACTAAATTGAAGATATTTGAAGAAAAAAAATTAAATTCTACTATAGAATACATTTAGATGGTTTTAAAATGTTTGTTTGTCACTCTGTTCATTAACTTGTTCGCCAATCACACACTTATTACTGGATCAAATTCGATGAAATTTCATATGGTAGTAGCTTACACTGTATAGTAACATATAGACTAAATCTGAACCTTGAGTATATTTGAAAAAAAAAATACTATACGGGGCTACAGAATCGACTAAAGAACACGTTCATTAACGTCTGTCTATGTGTTTGTTAATTTGATCACCAATCACACAAAAATAATTACATCTCATACCTGGACTTATTTAGTTACATAAATATTAACCTTTACATGTATCACCTTAATCAGATAATATTTTTTATTTTTTTTAAATTCGTATTCATCTCCCTGCCCTTATCACATTTTTATATGGGGTCGGCGCAACATGTCTTCCTCTTCGAATCCATGTTGTTAAGTTTTTACTATTTATTTTACGACCTGCCACGTGTCTGACCTCAACCCTCCTTGTGGATGGTATTTTTGGTGCTTAACCGCCACCAACGGTTCGAGCGTTGATGTTTTCCCTTTTCCCCTTCTGTCGCTTCTTACGACACCCCACGGAATAGGAAAGGGGGTAGTGTACTCTAGAGCCACCATACACACGTTTTTAATTCGTATTACGGTTAATAAAAGATTAGATTAAAAAAAAGGGTACCTACTAAAAGTACTAATTCTATGCTGGTGAAATCGCGGCCACAAACTAGCTCTGTCTGTCTGTTTACCTTTTAACACCATACGAATGAAAAGATTTCGATAAAATTTGGTAATAAAATAGATATCATCCAGAGGGAGAATACAGGTTGCAAATTTATTAAAATCCACGCGAGCGAAGCCGCGGGCTAAGCTAGTATTTAATAAAGAAACACCAAAACGATATTGACTATTTATTTAGAACCTACCTAAATATCCGAAACGACTATGGTTTAATGGTAACCAAGGGAGTTTAATGTCAAAATTTCGAATGTTCCGTAAACTGCTAACGAACGGTAAGACATTTTTAATTGTGATTTAGAATACTCACTTATTTACGTTTCAATTTCTGATGCACAGGCCGAAACGTCGAAAAATTAAAACATAAGTAATTACGCGTTCTAGACTAGAAATTACTAAAATTTTAACATCAAAACGCAATAGGTTAAAAAGTGGAGCGGCAAGATAGTTTTGTGGTAAAGTATTTTCACTTAGCTAGTAACCAATTACCAGTTACAAATACATTTAGCCACATTTAGATAAAATTCAGAATAAACGGCAAACCTATAAACATGTAGGTAAATAATTAGTTTTTAATCTAATTAGATAGATTATCGCACGTGTGTAAAGATAGCGTCGTGAGGAAACTTGAAAGCTTCGTGAAATAATCTTAGTCTGTAATATTCTAATTTACACAAGGGTTTCAAAATTTCAATTCTACTAACATTAACACCTCCGTGTCCGTCATCTATATAAACACCTCCTTGATTTCCGTCATCTATTTGAACTCCGCCGTGACCTCCGTTATCTACATATACGCCACCATGACTTCCGTCGTCTACATGCACGCCGCCGCCGTGACCTCCGTCGTCTATATGAACGCCGCCATGACCCCCGTCATCTACATAGACACCCCCGTGACCTCCGTCATCTATGTGAACGCCGCCGTGACTTCCGTCGTCTATGTGAACGCCGCCGTGACTTCCGTCATCTACGTAAACACCACCTTGACCTCCGTCATCTATATGAACACCGCCCGAGCTCTGGAAATCAGAATTATTTGATATTCAATAGATGTATTCAGTGTAATTGTTATAGAACAATGCAAGAGATGAGATCTTGCTAAAGAAAATTATAGTAATGATACCATGAGGCCGTGTGGTATCGGCTAAGAATAGTACCACCCCATATCCTCCCGGGGGTGTCGTAAAAAGAAACTAAGGGAAAAATCAGGGGATGGGCAGCAGCATCCTTTATGTACCACAAACACCAGACTGCGATCGCCGATCAGCCTGCCAAGCGTGGCTATTATGGCAATCGCCCGCATTATTATCTTTGAGGTAGATATATGTCCAGCAGTGGACGTCTTTAGTTCGAATGGACGGTTGTGTGGATACCATCAAATGTTATATTAAATTGGCTTACTTAGATAATTACTATATGTAGTATCTGTACCTCCTTCGAGAGCAACGCATGCGTGCGTACCTAGAATTCGGTTACGTATGGGTATTATTGGGTCACATTCATATAAGATGTGCTTTGGCATTTTGTCTGCATATTTGCAAATCTGCACTCTAAGCCAACTTACTTCATAGTAACTAAGTGCGACCACTCTGACAGGAGTATACATGTAAGAAAAAGAAGGCACATCTTGCATAAGATAACCCCGGCAAGCTCCATGGCAGATTAGTCACTAAAGCCAAACGATGTTCCTTCAACCATGTTCGTGTCAAAAACAATTAGCACTCACCCCATCATCGAAGTTTACATGGTGACTCATTTTTTTTTTTCAACTGCGTCAAAATTTACCAAATCAATTTATACGTTTTCTATACGTGGTTACTAAATCAAACCGCGAATCGTTATGATAACATTTGGTCAGGCATAAATGTATACACTATATCTTATTTATTTATCTATAGATTAGCGTTTACCGAGAATACTATGTCGCAATAACACGTCTATTGTATTAACAGTTTCCGAGAACGACTGTCTAGTATCCGATATGAGGTCGAATTAGCCCCATACCTATATTGATTTCCTCGATACCTATATTTTAAAAACAGTCTGATTGATTAAGATTGCGAATTAAGAGCATTTGCGATCGGTTGATCGGTCGGAAATCTATTGCAATCGCGTTGCGCCTTAAAGGAAGAGTTATAAAACACGAAAGGGACAACTGCAGCGCGGGCTGATTTTACCGTATGTAAAATAGACGAAAACTTCGCTTCGTAGTACCCTGTTTCCTCCTCCAAAACTCGACCGATTTTGAATTTTCTTTCAGTTATTGAATAATAAATACTTCGGCTATGCGTGTACGTTTTGCTTTTTTCAATTTTATCCATCATTTTTCGGAAAATAACGGTAAATATCGAGCATTTTTCATATTCAATGGCTCCTTCCTAGTATTTACCGTAATGCTATTAACCAGAGAGGAAACAGGGGACTACGTTTGTATGGAATAAACACCGCTTGCATATTAAAGCTTGAACCTCTTAAAACATTAAATTGCTTAAATTACTATAAAAAGTATTCGAAAATGACTCTAATTTTCGCTGTAGATATCACCGACTTCACTTTAAAAGTTAATGTAGTGCAAGAATCATGTAAATCGATCCAGTTGTTCTCTAGTTATGGTAATATACAACTAAATAGACGCAACAAGCAATGCCATCTATAATTTTGTAACGTGGGTACCATTGGGCATCAAAGTAACTAAGCTATAAAAGTAACAAAGATATAAGAAAGAAAACAAAGTTAACTGATTTGAAAAGGCGAATGAGGGAATCAAGTAGAAATGAGCATAAAAAATTTGCAGACTAGATGCAGGCAAATATGCAAAGTGTACAAAAAAACGTCATGGACTGGACGCCTATAACCAAAAAAGAAAGACAGAGGAAGGAAGAGGTGACGGTATGTTTTCTCGGAAAGATGCGGATATAACTGGATAACGCTAGCCAGATAGCAAGATCCTCTTCGCCACTGAAGAGTAGGAGAGAGGTGGTCACGGTCCCATTACACGGGCACGGCAGGTAGTGCTAAACTGCCTGCCCTGGATGGAAGACAGGGAAGTGGCTTGACATGTAATTGGTCGGACCTGGTCCCGCGTTCTCTCCTGGTAAGACAGCGGACGGCACTGTGAAGTTTTAGTGGGTATGATGCGGGAAGATATCACCCTCTCAAACATCTTCCAGACATCATCCAGCAACACCAGGGGCCGGTACATGGACGAGCAGCCAGGGGGCAGCCGTCCTTCCCTAGGAGGCACAGGCGGCCCTGTTTCCAGGACTTCGGGAACTGTCCGACCGTTATGCAACAGTCGAACAGTTCATGCACCCTGCCTCCTAGGTACCTCTGGGTCAAGCCCAAAACGCAGAGGCAAAGGCGACGTACCGTCATCTCCATCTCCCCATCACTGATATGGGGAGGGGTTCTAACTTTTTTTTTTTTTTTTTTTTTGACGGGGCGAAATGCATTTACGCACTACCCTTACCTATTGTATGAGGGGTTCTAACCTAACCTAACCTTATGAAAATTAAAGCGCTTGCGGAAATGTTACTGACTACTGAAATTTAAATCACAATAATACATATAATATGTTTTAGCTATTTTCCTGCTATTAATATTGTATGTTGCTTGTAAGAAATAATAAAAATATATATATATATATATATTTCGGGTGATTCTACACCCGGATCAGGGGTGATGCGTAAATGCATTTCATCGCGTACAAGAAAGGTAGCAAAATGCTTGAAAGATTTTAGAGAAGGCCTAAGCCGCTCAAGCGACTTCTACAATAATATAATTTTTATTGGATTGTTATAGCAATAAAGGCTTTTTTTTTAAACACATATTCCCGAAGCTTTTATTATCTCGTTGAAAACGCAACCGCAAACCGCCGCGACAGCGAAATGCAAAAGCTGCAAAAGCGAACGCAAATATAAATTTCTATTTACAAATCGAAACGGTGGCGTGGTAACACGAAACTGCCGCCGGCCAGTATGACGGACCGCTAACGGACGAGCGGGCGCGTACGGAAATAAATCGAGAAACGAAATAATCGTTAAAAAAAACATACACACACACTGACATAGAAGAAAAAAAAAACGAAAATAAAAAACCGTTATTTTTATAGTGGAAAAGTTATCGAACGCTTTGTCCTCGTATCCGTGACCCAATTAAAAAGTTGTTTGACAAGTGACAGTATTTTTGTAGGCAATTTTTTTTTATATTTGCATTTTTTTCTATAAATACTACAATTAATAAATTCGTATTTAAAAAAGTTTATTTTTAAATTATTGGAATGAATTTGTGAAACCCAAATACCGTTGTAAAGATTTTCTCAGGTGAAAAACAAAAAGTTATTATCATGGTTTAAGTTTGTATGTGACATTTCTCAGTGACGTTTTTCGGATACACGCTGAAATGTGTTTGTTGACAAAAATCTCATGAAATTTAACAATAAAAATTATAAACAATAAAATTTTATTTTCATAAAAAATATAGACGGTTTCATATTTTTACACGCTATGAACAGAATCTCACCTCATGTTAAGTAACCATGTAGTCCAAGGCCTCTAGTGACGCCGGAATATTCTTACTACCTTCTTTCTGATTCAGAGGTGGATGAGTGCTACCACAGATAAGCTTATCCGTGGGTGCTACCCAAGCGAACAGAAAACCTTATATAAGGTTTAATCGCGATGATTTCTTTCAGAACAAACTTAAGACATGCGGTATATACGATTCAAATTAGGGTTGTCACTTTTTTTTATTTTAAGGAAAATAGTACATATTTATTCTCCACTACGTACTTACTGTATATACTAGCTATGCCACCGTGACTCCACCCGCGATCGATATATTCTTCACTGCATTTAATTTTTTTTATACGGAACCCTAATATTTGTTTAGTACTAAGACAAAGTAAAAATATATCTCATAAATTCAAGCGCTTACCCGTAAAATTGTGCATTAAATCGGATTGTATTCAATTTTTTTAAGACTTTTATTTTTTTTTATGCGGATTCCTTATTATTTTCGAAAATCAGAAGTACCCTAAGTTATCCGGCGTAATTTTAGCTATCTACCAAAAAAAGGTCCGTCAAAATCCATCCAATCATTCCGGAGATTATCCGGAACAAACAAACAGACAGACAAAATTTTTAAAAATTGTATTTTTGGTATAAGTATCCGTTCATATCTATTTAGTAAAAAAATATTTTGACTTTACAAACAGACACTTCAATTTTATTTATTAGTATAAATTATTAGTGTGCCCGCGGCTGCGTTTGCGTTTCATATATTCTTCACTGCGTTTCAATTTTTTTTATCCATCCATCCATTCAACGGAAATACGTCCACTTCTGGGCATAGGTCTTCCCCAAAGATCTCCACGATGACCGGTCTTGCGTCATCCGCATCCAGCGGACTCCCGCGATCTTTACCAGGTCCTCCCACCTTGTGTCCCACGCTATGTCTTCCAGTACGTGGCAGCCATTCGAGAACCCGTTGGCCCCATCGGGCATCGGTTATACGAGGAATGTGGCCAGCCCATTGCCACTTCAGTTTGGCAATTCTCCGGGCAATGTCGGTTACTTTGGTTCTTCTGCGGATCTCCTCATTTCTGATTCTATTACGCAGAGAAACTCCCGAGCATAGCCCTCTCCATTGCCCTTTGGGTTACTTTGAGTTTCCTAATTAGCCCCATTGTAAGTGACCACGTCTCAGTGCCACTCGTCGAAGACTTTTGTCTTGAGACACTGCGGTATCTCAGACATTGAACATTCTGCATAGCTTCCCAAACGCGCGCAATTTTTTTATACCCTAATTATTTTTCCTAAGTTTTTTTAGTACTAAGATAAAGCAAAGATTCTACTCACAAATTCAAACACCTGCCAGTAACTGTCCACACGAATTTCAATCACAATTTCAAGAGTTTTTTTATTTTTTTACGCGGAATCCTAATTATTTTCGAAATATTAAAACAGCCTAAGTTACACGGAGTACCTTCAGCTATCATTCAAAAAAGTCCCATCAAATCGGTCCAGTCATTCCAGAGATTAGCCGGAACAAACAGACTGACATACAAAAATTTTAAAAATTATATATTTAGTATGGGTACCGTATTCATTGCATGCATTTAGTCATAAGTTGTTACTTTAATATTACAAACAGACACTTTAATTTTATTTATTTGTATACATAATCTATCATGCATAATTAAACATTCATTAACTCACGCCAACATTCCTAATTGTAATTTTTTACGCCATTTTGTAAATTTTTGACTCCAACTTAAAATAGTTTTTATTTGTCATTCATAATCTTACAATATTTGACTGCATATTGCGTGTGGTTTTGATTAAATTTTATGTGATATAGTTTGCGTTATTGTGTACAAGAGAAGTGCATTATCTATATATATATATATATATATATATATATATATATATATATATATATATATATATATATATATCCAAAAATATATATAGCCTATAACCATCTACGATTAATTCCGCGTCGAATGGTTGTGGTTTCATGCTGATCGGTCCAGTAGTTTTCGAGTTTACCTCGGACAAAAAAAAACAAACTTTGCTTATATATATATATATATGCTGGACCGATCAGCATGAAACCACAACCATTCGACGCGGAATTAATCGTAGATGGTTATAGGCTATATATATTTTTGGATTCCATCGACCCTTTCTCATTTTTTTTGTCATTCATTTGTTTTTTTAGGTACGCAGTGAATATGAAACGCGGGCGGAGCCGCGGGCACAGAGCTAGTAAATAATAATAACATGATATATCAATTCTGAGTTACTCAAAAAGTGGAAAAAAGGCCATCATGGCCGCCGTTTTTCTAGGGCTAGCGTGAGCTTGATATAAGATACTTTATACATAATATTTATACTGATGTGCCAGATATATATATATATATATATATATATGCCAGATATATGGCTGTGCCAGAGTTATGTATGTAATACAAATGTGGCTTAATTAGCTAAGATGAAAAAGACGCCATTTCGTTTGAACCAATTGCAAATCTGTTTTGCTTTACCTTTTACTCACTATTGTGTCTATGTTTTGTTTATTTTTAATGACACGAGGGACGCTGCGTCGCCGAATGATGTTTACATAACCGTTGTATTTACTTTTTTTTTGTTTGCCTTATAGAAAGTAATAATAAACATGCTTACGTTTTGATGGGGACCGAGGTAAGAGCTATTGCTGACAAATTGGTGGAAGAAGTAAAAAAGTCTAAGATTTTGCCTTAACGGGTTATAATTATTTTTTTTTTTGAAAAATACGGTTTAAAAAAACGGGCAATGTCAGTTGTAAATAATAGTGATATTTTAACATCGGATTACCGCTATAAAGCGCTTGACCCCCATATACAGGATTAACGACCCGGCTTCGTTCGGTTATTTGTACTGTTATAATTTGAATATCAATATTAAATACCAGGCGAACATGAGACTAGAACACGTTTTATTGTGAGAAATTAGCTGCAACCGATCGACCGTACTATGAATAAGATTAATTGAATGACTTTTATTATATTGACGAATTTACATTCAAGTTATTAACGGGATTATTTTATTCTTTCACAAACTGTGTGCCCGCGGCTGCGCCTGTGTTTCATATATTCTTCACTGCGTTTTAATTTTTTTATACGGTACCCTTTTTTTTTTTAGTACTAAGCTAAAGTCAAAATATTTCTAATAAATTCACGCACTTACCCGTGTAGGATTTTATTAATTTTTTTAGGACTTTTAAGTTTTTACGGGGAACCCTAATTATTTTCGAAAATTAAAAAACACCCTAAGTTACCCCGAGTAACTTTAGCTATCTACCAAAAAAAGTCTCGTCAAAATCCGTCCAGCCGTTCCAGAGATTATCCGGAACAAACAGACAGATAGACAGACAAAATTTTTAAAATTTGTACTTTTCCTAAATCTATCGTATATACATTTAGTAAAAAAAATTGACATTACTAACAGACTCTTCAATCTTCTTTATTAGTATAGATTTCATGAGTTTTAATTTTTTTACGAGTATCCTTTAATTATTTTCGAAAAAGAAAATTATCCAAAGTTAAACGGAATAACTACCGAAAAAAGTCCCGTCCAAACCGATCAAGCCGTTCCGGAGATTACCCGGGACAAAAAGACATACAGACAAATTTTAAAAAAAATCTGTTTTTGGTACACCGTAGATTCATTCATTTTGTGCTTGGTAAAAAATTGTTATTAACCGACTTCAAGAAGGAGGAGGTTATCAATTCGTTGTTACGTTTTCTTTATGTATGTCTGTTATGTCGAATATCATATCACAATATAACAATAATGGTGATTATGTGCGTCTCCAAAGCTGATATGTATAAAGGACTAAAACAAAATATCCTATGTTACTATGAAAACAAAATTTTCAAAATGAACCTTAGCGAGTAACTTATAAAGTTAACTTTAGTATACATAGAATCCTAATTCGAAACGAAATCTTCCTCTCAGAGGTTATTTAAGAAAACCGCATCCGGAGATCTGAGAAATAATGCTTTGAGAAAACGTTTCCTTTTGGTTTTTAGAACATAAATGGATGCGTTGAACAGGAAGTCAAGCTCTGGAGTATGTCAACAGGGAAGTGACTCTCTAGGTGTCTGATGAAAGACTTACTACTTATGTATGGTAGGTAGTCAGATCAGAGTTGGAAAAATAACAGTTTTTTTTTTTTTTGTAATTTTATAAAACAAACAGCTCAATGTGTTTTAAAACAGTTTTTTTTTTTTTCCTTTTCTTATATTAATTCATTTCTAGACTAGCTATTTTCAAATTCGCCATTAATAATAGATAAAATATTTACAAAATCGTACTTATCTTTAATCCGCACGAAACGCTTTACATTCATTCTGTATGTTCAAACTTATGTTCATTTTTAAAAGGGGAAACCCCAATATTTAAATTATTTTATATTTAAATAAGGGGAATACCCACTAGTCCATTGAATGACTTTCTTTCGACGGCCGACATAGGTTTTAATAATGCCAACCCTGATTCAAACTGAAATACAGAAAATGTTTTTTTTTTACACTATTTAGGCTCAGAGCTGTAACAACAATCTCGCCTGATGTTAAGTGAGGATGTGTTCCAGGATGGTAAACACACTAAGCTTTAGAGAACACACCAGTTGATATTTGGCGACAGGTTTTCGAACTTACTATTTATGCGATCCTAGTATCTCTTCCTCAACTACGGGAATAAAAAGTACAGGGACTGACTACAATCTCGCGTGGTGTCATGTGACGATGTGGTCCAGGATGGTAAAAGCACCCTAAGCTAAGAAGTACTGGTTCTAAAGTGATGCTGCCAGATAACACCGGGAACGGCTGGACTGATTTTGATGGGACTTTTAGTGGTGGATAGTTGAAGTTACTTTTGTTTTTCGAAAATAACTAGGGTTTCGCGTAAAAAAGATATTAAATCTCCTAGAATTTCGAATAAAACCCAATTCAACGCACAGTTTTAGTGGCAGGTGTTTGAATTTGTAAGTAGTATCCTTGTTTTTTGTTAGTACTAAAAATAATTTCAGAATTATTCTAAAGGTTCAGCATAAAAAGAAACAAACAAAAAAACTTTGAACAACAAATTATTCATTGGTTAAGTTTTACTGGCTAGTGCTTGATTTTATGACAAATATTTTTATTTTCTTTTAGTACCGACCAAAAGAATTTTTAAGCAAATAATTAGGATTCCGTGTAAAAAAATCAAACTCATGAAATTGGGAACAAAATACGATTCAATACGAATATCAAAACGTTATTTTTAATGATTAATTAAAAAGTATGCAATACGTAGTGAAGAATACTTATATAAAACGCGGGCAAAGCCGCGGGCATACAGCTGGTATAAGAATAAGTCAATAAAAAACCGCCAACACTTTCTCTTGAGATTTTATTACTTCACGTAGGATCTCTGGATACAAACCACCAAAATTACGTTGTAGAAGAATTTTAGATATCTCTTTAGGTGAGCAAAGAGAATCGTTTGTCGAGGTATGGATATGTTATGAGAGGAGAGGAAGCGTATGAGAGTAAAAGAGTAATGAATATGGAAAGATGGGAAAGTAGAAGAATGCCAAGAAGGTGTACATGGAGTGTGTGAAGGAAAAACGCGAAAATGAAACGATGAAGGTTAATAAGGGATATACGGAAGAAGAAAACCCGACCAACCCCAAGTGAGTTAGGAATCGGGCATGATTGATGACAGAAACTTTCATAAGGAAGGCAGACAAGCAAAAAAAGACAATCCAAACAGAATTGCAAATGTTTTTTAAAAGCTACTTATTGACAGCATTTTTTTGACAGCTGACCAACGCCGTCACCTGAAGGTCCTTGACAGTCACTCGTTCTTTGTCTCGCTTATGGCACTCAGCCTGAAAATGGTAACCAGCGCAAGACTAAAGCGTAATACGAAACTCAGCTTGGGTTTTTACTCGCATGCAAATTCCACGGAATCATCCTAGCTACACTTATCTATACTAACAAATAAAATTGAAGTGTCTGTGTGTAGGTACTATACCTAAAAATTCAATTTTTAAAATTTTTGTCTTTCTGATCCGGGTACTCTCCGGAACGACTGGACCGATTTTGACGGGACTTTTTTTGTTAGATAGCTAAAAGCTAAAAGTTACTCCGGATTTCTTAAGGCACTTTTGTTTTTCGAAAATAATTAGGGATCCGCGTAAAATATTTGTATAAAATGCGATTCATTGGCATATCTTTGCTTAATGTTAGTAGATAAAACATTTTTGCGAAAATAATTAGGGTTTCGTATAAAAAATTAAAACGCGGCGAAGAACATATTAAACGCGGGCGCAACCGCGGGCCTTCTTTTTTTTTTTTTTTACCTAGCTAATGCTGTTGACCGGAAGGGCCTTTACAGCTTCACCGAACTTTGGGGGCGAGTGCTGAAGGCACTCAGCCGCATAAGGTAGCTAGCTCAAGGGTTCGAACCTCGGCTTGGCCGCTACCTGAGTATGAAAACTCCCGCGGAATTTTTATCCTAGCTAATCCCTACATTTTTTATCTTTATTTACATTTAAAAAAAAGTTCCTTACAGGACCTATGTACCTGCGTGTTATGTGCAAGAGTGTGTTTGCAGTGTTGTGCGTGTAATGCTTGATGCATGGGTAGTGTCACTGTATCGCGCTGGCGGCGACGTCAAGAGCCTCCCCAGTTGGGGAACGAAGCACGTCTTGGGTCGCCGCCTGAGGGGGACCCGGAGAGTGTGCGGGAGTAAGATTAGCCGCTCGTCCCCGGCGGCGGGAACGGCGGTTTTCGCGGGCGTGGGCGCTGACACGCGAATGTACGAGGAACACGAGGAAACCGCCTATTCGCGCGCGTGATGCTATCGTCGCGGTCGGTTAATATGTTACGCGGACGTCGCCGCTTTCGGCCGGCGGAAAGGACTGGCGTGTACGAGACGGCTCGTACTATGAGTAGGTTCGGGTGTGTCTCTGCGCGTTCGAAGAAAGCGCGACACGGGGTTTTTAAAAACGGACTTAATGGAGGGCAGGTTCAGATCTCTATGTAAGTCCCCATTTCTCTGAAACCGATAGACATCTGCAGCTATCCTTATAAAGCGATTCTGAATCTTTTGTAAGGTTAGCATCTGCTCGCTAGAGATGTGACCGAAGACAGGTGCGCAGTACGTGATGATGGGTCTGATCACCATCTTGTACAGGGTAACTTTATGGCGGAGGGCCATGTTGCTCTTGCTGTTGTAGAGCGGGTAGAGACGTCCTAGCATCATGGAGGTCTGGCGCCTGATTTTCTCTTTGTGAGCTTTGAAATAGAGATGGTCGTCTAATTGGACTCCTAAGTACCTGACTTCGGTGCTGTAGGGGATGACAGTACCTGCGTACTGGACGGGCCTGGAAGGATCTTTTCTAACCTTGCGGTCTCTAGTGAATAGTATCGCGGTACTCTTACTCAGATTGATCGCGATACGCCACTTGGAGTACCAAGAACTGAGATCGTCGACCGCTCTTTGGACGTGTTTCCGCATGAGATGTGTCATACGGTGGGCGTAATAGATGACTGTGTCGTACGCGTATAGACCTAGTTGAACTCTTCCGAGATCAGAGAGGTCTGCTAGGTAGAGATTAAAGAGGACAGGTGCCAGAATGGAACCTTGGGGGACTCCTGCGCGTATAGGATGCGCCATAGAGAGAGCGTTCTCTACTCTATAGCGGAAACTACGATCGGTGAGAACCGCGGGCACACAGCTAGTGCCTAATAAAAAATAAAATCTGGTCCTTTACTAACCACATACCAGGCTCACATTGAATACAGGAGTTCAGAGAACGTATTGCGCCGTTGTCGAAGGGGGAACCGGGTGTTAGTACGACATCTTTACAATTTTATTAAACAAAATCGGTTTAATCCAAAGATATCTTTGGAATAATCCATGTACCAACGCTCTGGCTCGATTCCAAAATAAATACATATTTATGAAATACTTCAAAGTGATTGATTTGCGTATTAAAATCCATTACATTACACCGGCGGCCATGTTGTTTTGAATGTTGGTTGCGTTGAAAAACAGTTCATCATCACGGCGAATTATTTATAGGTTAAACTGTATCCTATCTAGGCACAATATAAAGCGAAGATATATAAAAGACAATATCACTGTATTCGTCATTGCGATATCGACCTTCAATGATTACCAGAAAGATAGTGATTACAGGGTGACTGCTTGCAAAAGCGAGTCACTGTGACTAGTTTTTACTTATGGTGGTCAGTCACAATTTAATGGAGCGCGAATGCTCCTTTTAACTTACTTCTTTTAATATCAATGGGTAAAAATTTGGTAATAATTTACAAGAGCATATACCCGGCGAACATAACAGACATAGAGCAAATGACGCAAATGTATGTTCTTCTTTTGAATTAGCTTTGATTCTATTTAAATCTGTTGACGAATCACCGATAGACGTGTTTGACCGTTAACATCGGTTTCGATCAGCCGTTGTCTCGGCGTTTAGTGATGTACCGTTCAACAAAATCGACATCGATGAATAATATTGTTTATAAATCCTGTAACTAATCTAGTTTAAATGAATCTAAAGTAAATTTAAAAATTATAATATTAGAAAAAAACAATTAAGCAAAATTAATCCTGTAAAGCGATTAAAAGGTTCTCGAGTAATAAGCCCAACAGTGCACAATCAGATAAATATTACCGTTTTTAATACGTGATAATGAAACTCGCATGTCACTCAAACATGAAGGGTAGTAAACAATACTAAATCTAAAATACGTCACGGGCTACCTCCACGTGTTAATCCACGCGTATAATTTACTACTAAATCGTGCGTATGCGTCGTGAATTAGGATAATATAAATAGTCCAATAAAATTGGCACCAGTTTTCAATTGATTACTATCCTTCGTTTCTATTGACAAAGCGTGGAGTGATGTTTCGTTTGCGCAACAACGTTGTATGGAGACGAACCTTCTCTGTACACAGTTGCATTTTGTGTGATGTTTATAAACGCTGGGAATAGACGACTAATTTTCCTCCGTTACTCATCCCGGGTCCCGTTCTGACCAGTGACGAAACTATAGGGTGGCAGAGCTGGGAAAATGCCACGAGCCCCGGTTCGACATGGCCCCAGGCCGCGAGCTCAGAAGTGTCCTAACATTTTTAACAGTTTTTTTTTACGGGGGGCCCCATACAATGAATTTTCCACGGGTGTCAGATGGTATAGTTCCACCACTGCCTCTGACAACGGCTTAAGACGTGATCTGATACCCAACTGACGCGTCCTTCCGTTTCAAGTCCAGAATTTTATCTAACTTCGTAAAGTTTTACATCAACACGAATCTTTTATTTCAAGATAAAAATTCCCCTCAACGATTTATCATAATTTGGCAAAAGAAGTATATAAGTTAATTTTAAAAAACTGCGTAAATTTCAAATTTTATAAAATAATACAAACACTGACTATGACTATCAGCGCTAAGGAAGGCTTAATAAGATACTGACATAAAGTTCTCAGTATTCGATAATATGTAGGACATGATAACAGCTAAATGTGTAAATTTAAAAAACATTGTGCAATAAGCTTTGTAAAAATATTAGCAATAAATTATTGTTGTTAAAACATAAGCCAAATATGGTAGTAGATTGGAGGACGGAAGCCTTAAAATAAGTAAAAAAATAAAACAGAATAGTTATGTTTTGCGACTTTGACGATGTCTCCGGTACTCTAGCCATAACACTTGCAAGAATACATTTTTACCAGTCTGTTCTAACTTCCGATACCCCGGATCACTCGTACAAAGCGTCGGCAAATCTCAAGCACAACTTACGACAGTCCATTAAATCCAAGGGCAGAATATACATGTAAGACTATTAAAAGATCTGTCATGCTGTGTATGGGTCAGAGTGTTGGGCTAGAAAGAAAATAGTTGAAAAACAACTTCACAGACTTCGATATGAATGTGTGGCGTTACAAGAATGGACATAGTTAGGAATGAGTACGTTACAGTGAGTTTTGAAAGTGGCAGTAGGAATGCTGAAAGGGGATCGTTGGTATGGTATTGAGTAGAGACTAAAACGTATGTGACAAAAAAATGATGACTATATACTTTGACGGATAGAGGGGGAGAAGACACCCAGAGTAATAATGGATGAAGTGTGTAAAGGAAGATATGAAATCAAACGGGGTGAATGAAGGCATGGTGGATGGTAGAGACGTATGGAAGAAGTAGATGTACTGTGCCAATCCCAGATGATTAAAAATTGGGAGCAGGATGATGTTACATTGATGAATATTTAACAGCAGACGCATACGCATATTTACAACATTGTTTATTTTTTGGTCTTGATCCAATAAACCACGAGAATATCGAACGAAATATATTGACATACGTAAATCTATATAGTCCATTGCAAACAATAGTCGATATTGCCATATTAAAAAAATATCGATAGATCACGCGAGTCGGTGTGACATCACTAATGCACTTTCCCTGCGCGCGAGTCTATATTTAGTGTATGCCAGTGACCTTTCTATGGGATGTTTGGATCGGTTTGCTTATTATTTCGCCCCATAAATGGTTAAATTTAAACTTGAATTTCGATGAGCACAGGTTGATTTTGATTCGTTTCACGTTTAGGTACTATTAGTTATAAAACAAGATAGCTTTGAAATTCCAAAACAATTTTTATTCTATGTTCATACTTATAGTAGTTTTGCGCCCGCGGCTCCGCCCGCGTTTCATGTATACTTCACTGCGTATTATAGTTATTAAATAATTTATACTTAACCTAAAAGAAACAAATGAATGAAGAAAAATGAGAGTATTTTGTTTTTATCAGAGGAAAAAATGTACATAAGAGTAAATGGAAAAAAATAAATCGCCATCCACGACAAATTCTTCGTAGAACGATAGTAGTTCCATCCCGATATGGTCAGCAGTTTTAAGGTGATGGCGCGTCAAAGGAACCCCATTTTCTTCATCATATATCTATACTAATAAATAAAATTGGAGTGTTTGTTTGTTGTAACATCAAAAAAAAAATTTTTTTTTACTACATAGATATGAATGTATGGACAAAACCAATACCAAAAATACAATATCTAAAATTTTAGTCTGTCTGTCTGTCTGTTTGTTCCGGGTAATATTCGAAACGGCTGGACGGATTTTGATGAGACTGTTTTGGTAGATAGCAGAAGTAACTACGGATAACTTAGGATACTTTTCGTTTTCGAAAATAATCAGGGTTCCGCGTAAAAAAATAAAAACCCATAAAAAATTGAATAAAATCCGATTCAATGCACAGTTTTACGGGCAAGTGCTTGAATTTATTAGAAATATTTTTACTTTATCTCAATACCAAAAAAATATTAGGGTTCCGTATAACAAAAAATAAAACGCAGTGAAGAACATATCAAACATGGGCGCAGCCGCGAGCACATAGCTAGTATAGAATAAATCTATAGGTTTTGTCTATAGACTTTTTTTAGAAATCTCATGACAGTTTAATTTAGCCGATACAAATCAGGTCTTTTAATCAAATCAATTATTCGTCTGTCTTAACTCGTACATGACTTCACCGATTTTTATTAAACCTTTTGATATGGGAAGTAGATGTCAAGGAGCAAATGATAGGCTACTAAAATGAAACGACTTTTCTTATTCAGTTAGAAGCAGACAGTGAATATATTTTCTAGAACATAATGACATGTACATAGACAATATTAATTATGGTATGTAAGGTAAGTTCATTATTGAACAATCTAGATGTCACTAGTCGACTCATATACAATATTATTTTGATAATTATAACACTCCCACTCAAAATAATCTCTCCAATCTGCACACATATTATAAGACATTAACAATACCATCATAAACTTGTAATGTTTCACTAAACTTAAGCTTTTAGTTAATACATTAGCTGGCATATCAGATGTACATAAATATTTAACGTTAATAATATTAATATTTTTCATATCTATACAATAATGATATTTAACTTCAATATGCTTTGTCTTATTATGAAAAAATACGATTTACTAATAACTTGCAAACACCTTGCATCATCATTAAACAAAGTAATTTTGTTTATATAACATGTGACTTCAAATTGTAAGTTTCTTAAATAAACTGCTTATTTTCAGGCCTCTGAAATCGCTACATATTCGGCCTCTGTACTTGAAAGCGCAATACATTTTTGTTTACTATAATTACAAGATATTACAGATCCCGATAACTTGAAACAAAAACCTGTATATGACCTGCTATCATTAACATCATTAGCCCAATCAGCATCTACCAAACCTTCTAAATTGTTACTTCCATTGTCTTCAAAACTTTGTAGTTCTTCATTCACGGCTCGTATCCAGTGCTCTTTCTCTGCCCCTTGTAAAGCTTCTTCTATTGTTATATCTTTAATTACATTTTTATTATTTTCAGTGCACATAAATCCATATCTATCTGGCTTTCTTCTTTCTCTTGGTGGTAAAAACTTAATATTTTCTAAATTATTCTCAGATGTTGTTAATCCCTCATCTGGTACATAAGTTTTATTATTTGGGTCATCATTCTCTATAGAATTAAAGGAATCAATTAGTTCACTATTATCATCTATAACATCTCCCACTGGATCTAGACACAACTCTGGCTTATTATTAGTCTCAATAATCACACTATCATGGCATGATGAGTCTTCTTCAATGATAATGACATCCCGACTGGTTGTGATTATCTGTGTTGCTGGGTTATATATTCTGTATCCTTTAACATCCTCAGAATAACCCACCAGAATACATTTTTCTGACTTCTTGTCTAATTTCTGTCTTTTTTCTTTGGGGATATACTTCATAACCGTACTACCAAATATTCTGATGTAACTTAAATTTGGTTTTTTATTAGTCCACAGCTCATATGGCGTATGCCCATTTAATCCATCACTTACGATTCGATTCTGTAAGTAAACCGCAGTGTTTTACCGCTTCAGCCCAAAATTTCTTTTCTAATTTAGTTTCAAACAAAAGACATCTGGCCTTCTCTACGATAGTTCTGTTCATACGCTCACTCAGCCCATTTTGTTCAGGAGTATAAGGATTTGACCTCTGATGAATAATTCCCGCTACCCTTAAATAATTATCAAAGTCTTTATTACAATACTCTGTACCATTATCACTTCGTAGGTATTTTATTCTCTTTGATGTTAAATTTTCAACTTTCACTTTATAATCTTTAAAGCACTGAAGAACTTCATTTTTATTTTTCATAAAATATACATAAGTCATGCGACTGTAGTCATCAATAAATAAAACAAAGTATCTGGATCCACCGAGAGACACATTCTCCATCGGCCCGCATATATCACTATGAATTGTATGTAATAGCTCTGTGCTTCTGTTACCAACATGAGGAAACGGCAATCTGTTTTGCTTGCCCTCACAGCATACTACACAATTCATTTTACTGATATCAGCTTTTTTATCCAAAATAATTCCGTCTACAGCATTCTGCATATTATTCATGTAACGACTGTTCACGTGTCCTAATCTCCGATGCCACAATGCTGGAGACTCCACTACTGCACCTATGAAATACGTCGGCGTATTCAATTTGTATACTCCATTTACAAGTGTTGCAGTAGCCACTAATATATTTTTCTTGTTAAGGATTTTACACCCATCTGTAGTAAAGAACACTCTGTTTCCTTGTTTAATTAACTGACTTACTGACAACAGGTTCGTAGACAAAGTTGGAACACATAAAACATTTTCAACTCTAACCACGAAGTCATTGTTTCCAGTTGTAGTGGTGATTTTTACATTTCCACTACACAAAACGGGCACTTTATTCTGATCGGCAACCATAACTTCTTTTGTATAATTAGAGTAACAAGCATTCATCATCCAATCCTCATTCGGCGTCAAATGTGAACTAGCGCCTGAATCGATATACCAATCATTTTTACAAAATGTTCCATTACAAAATATAGCACTAAAAGCATTAGTAGAATTATTTTTAAATTTTTCTTGCATATTCTTTGCATCTGTATTTTGACATTGGTTACGACAGTGACCGTATTGTTTACATTGAAAACATTTCACATTTCTTTTTTCCTTGACATTTGTCATTTTTTGAGAGTTCAACGTATTGTCTTTATTCACTATGGACTTTTTACCTTTTTGATAGCGAAAACATGCCAGTGCATTACTAGATTCTGTACTTTCTGGTTCCATGTCAATCAATTTTGATTTAATGACATCTGTCGTAATTTTAATACCCGAATGTTCGATGGCCATAATCATGGGCATATATTTCTCAGATAAACCCGCAAGCATGATCGAACCAATCCATTCATCATTAATACTGAAACCTGTTCCTGCTAGTTTCTGTCCCGCTTCAACAATCTGTGTTACATACGACGTCATCGAAGTGCAGCTTTCAAGTCTAATAGATATTAGGTTTCTTAGTAGGCTTATTCTTCGTGTAAACCCGGAATCGTCGAATAGAGCTCTTAATTTTTCCCACAACTCTTTCGCTGTACTAACATTTTTAATGTGTACGTAGATAGACGGGTCTATGGTCAAAATCAGTTTTGCTTTTGTTTTAGCATCATCTGAAGGTTCTGGAACTTTTCCATCCTCTGGTTTGATACAATTGACCATACCTTCTAACACGAGAAAATTCTCTGCTGCAAAACACCAGTCGCTGTAATTTTCTCGACCCTTTAACTTAGGCACGCTAACCAAATAACTTGAGGTACTAGCCATGGCGGACGACTGTCTAGAAGAAAACTGTCTAACCCTTAAGTCACACTCACTAATATTCTAATCGCCACTCTGTTAAACTATTGCCCATCAAACTGATAATTCTGACAATAATTTACGCGATTAAACAAATATTTTTTGAGTCTGGGCCCATAACCTAAAATGAAACGACTTTTCTTATTCAGTTAGAAGCAGACAGTGAATATATTTTCTAGAACATAATGACATGTACATAGACAATATTAATTATGGTATGTAAGGTAAGTTCATTATTGAACAATCTAGATGTCACTAGTCGACTCATATACAATATTATTTTGATAATTATAACAGCTACAGAGATTATTTGTTTTAATTTGAAACTTTTTAACGTTTTCATTTTAAATTTTTGTTACAAAAAAAAAAGAAATCGTAAGAAAAAGTGATCAAGAAAAATTCTGTTCGGCTCATTAACTCAAAAACGGGTTGAGGAGTTTTGATAAAACTATCTAGGCATAAAGTATACGATAATAAGCGATTGATAGACAATAAAAAAATATCAATTTCATTTTTAGGAACGATATAACAAAAATACTGAATAATATCTGAAAAAGGTCTTGATCGAATTGCATGAAATTTGATGTACGGGGAGCATGTGTCGTTTATAGGTTATGACAGAACAAAACAAAATCAAGATGTTCCCCACTCCTACATTTTATCAAGAAAGTCACCCGCTAATTTATAAGAAAAGTGTAAGAAAGTAAGATGTAGGGTTTAGCTAGGTTCAAATTCCGCGGGAATTGTATATAGAAAGCGGCCAAGCCGAGTTTCGAACCTTTGTGCTATTTACCTTTTTGCGGCTTCAGCCTTCAGCACTCGCCCCCAAAGTTCGGTGAAGCTGTAAAGGCCCTTCCGGTCAACAGCATTAGTTAGGCTACAAAAAAAAACAGAATCTGTACTTTAAATATATTTGAAAGAAAAATTAATAATAGGTAATCTGCTTTAGCATTTTTTTTATAATCAACTTTGGCTTTGTTCCTATTAATCAGGGCAAGAATGTTTACTATCATACTTCGCTTCTGACTATGTTTTGATTGGTGAATTTGGACATTAATTGTTAGCAATGACGAGCGATTCTCGGTAGAGGAAAAACTAATAAATTCGCGTTACCACTACATTGACGTCAGCCCTACTACAGTATGTCAACTGTCAAGCACGAGGGTGGTCCGACAAGTACTTAGCCTACAAAAAAAAAACTGTTTTCGAAAAGTGGTAATTTATTTTTCAACATAAAATCTCCTTCGAGTTAGATACGCTTAACCCAGCGATGCTACAGTTGTTTTTAACCCGTCTGAAAAATACGTTTTCTGGAGCTGTGCAAAATAGACCTCTTTGGCGGCGATAACATCCTCATTCGACTTAAACTTCTGTCCGGCGAGTGACTTTCAAATTTGGAAACAAAAAAGAGTCGCAAGGGGTCGCAAATCCGGAGAATACGGTGGATAGGGAGCAGTTCATATCCTAATTCTACTAATTTGGCCGTAGCAACGGCGGAGGTGTGAGCCGGTGCGTTGTCATGATGGAAGAGCACTTTTTTCGTATAAGATGGCGTTTGAGTGCTGGCGTTTATGTATACTTTTGCAGCCTATTGTTTTGATTATGAATTAACGAAAATATATCTAATTATTGCTCGGAGCGCCATTAGATGAAAAACCAGACAAATGTTAGGTTATGTTAACAAATTATGAAATATAAAAAAAAAAAACGTTTTCCCATTGTTTCGAGTTTTTACTTCTGTCGGCAATCCCCATGGCAACGTAGTTTTTTTTTTTCTTACTAGTAATGTTGACGTCCATAACAATTTAATCAACAAGCTATAAAGATGTTATGAACATTTTCATTAGGTAGTTTTACAAAAACGATTCAACCTGTCGAAAACTGATTCTGGGAAATCTGAAAAGTATTGAAAACATATTTAAAAAAAAACTCTTCGGCGCGAAAACATCTGAGCAATATAATATTATCACATCGATTACCTACCATTGGAAAGTCAATATTGTCATAGGAGCGTGTAATGTCATCAATTTATAATTAGTTCTGGCAAATGTTCAATATTACTCAACGAAACTACAACAAAAAAAGTAGCCTACTCGACCTTCTGGATAATATTTTATAAAAAAAGATTGTTTCCCTAGTCGCGTTCTGTTCCCTTTACCTAATGAACCGTGCGAAATGTATTTATAGCATCTCTTTGTTCATGTAAGCCTGGTACTTTTGTAAACTATGCATGTGATTTTTCCTGAATACCTATTTCTTTCTACTCCCCACCGCCCCCACTTGTGGGCGTGGGATATACCATATCGATAATAATTCTTGATACACTGGATTTTCATATTATATCCAGATCTATTATTAATTTTAAAAGGCACTAATTAGGGATTTTGGCGGGATCTCAGCCTGTCATGTAGCAGTTGTTGTCTTTAATCCATGAAACTTCTGTATTTGACTCTATATCATGTAATCTTGATGGCGTTTTGTTTTATAGATAACGCATAACATATACTCTGAGGTGCCAACAAAGCTCCATGGAAAGTTCGACCAGGATGAGCAAAATTACTGGAGCTTGAATACGCTGATACAAGATTGCAAATACATCTTACACACATGACAGTTCCATAAATTGTGTGTACACAGGTAGCTATTAACTAAGAAGAAGAAGGTACTAACTAGAAACATGCAGCCAAGTCTAACGACGTTAGGAACGTCTTTCATACAACACAGTAATAAAATGGCTGCATTTTGTTACAGTAATTTCAATGGAATGGTTGGGAGATCTGAGAATTTAAGCTTCGTGGCATCATTTTCAATTCATTTCACTTGATACATAATAAAATACTAAAACACTAAAAATGAAAAACACTTCTTCAATTATTATTTACACTATTATATTTTTAGTTTCATTTATTTTAATTCTATAATAAGTAAAAGGCAAAGGTATCTAGAGCATGCAGCCAAGCCAACAACGCTCTAACAATATGGCAGCCCTTTGTTAGAACTTTTCGTTGAGTCTTTAAAACATCTCAGAATTCACGCGAACTATTGTTATTTTTAATACATTTTACTTGTACCCAATAACCCAACTAAATCAGTAATACGCCACCAAGATTAATGAATAACTTAATTACAAACCTGACAATTTTTTTTCCAAAAACTCCTAAACTTTCTAAGATTAACGCGTCCAAATATACAAATTACAAACCTACTTGAATCTATACTAATAAATAAAATTGGAGAGTCTGTTTGTAATGTCAAAATAATTTCTTACTATATGAATGTATATAGGATACCTATACCAAAAATAGAATTTTTTAAATCTGTACCTGTTTGTCTGTCTGTTTGTTCCGGGTGATCTCCGGAACGGCTGGACCGATTTTGACGGAATTTTTTTGGTAGATAGCTAAAATAACTAGTGTTCCGCGTAAAAAAATCAAACTCCTGAAATTGTGAGCAAAATACGATACAAAAGACAGCACGATCAAACATTATTTTCCAATGATTATTTTAAAACTATATTACGCAGTGAAGAGTAGATAAAATGCGGGCAGAGCCACGGGCACGGGCTTATCGTTTAAATTGGCAAATCCTTCTCTGAAATCAATTGAAGAAACAGCGATAGGATGCTCTAATAATCAACTGACTTCAGTGACACAATGCGACACGAATCAATACTCAGAATTATTATTGGAGTTTTTGGCGGGACATCAGTCTGTCATGTAACAGTCATTGATTTCGATTTATTAACTTGCGTATTTAACTCCCAGTTATGTAATTTTGGTTGCGTTTTCCGTGATATAATTTGGTTAGTATGCACACGTGATATTGGATACAATGACGCGAGACGTTTATTATACGGTGCCATGAAAGCTCCTTGGAGAGTTCTAGCAAGATGAGTCAAAGTTCAACTTAATATAATGCAAAAATAACGTTAACCCAGATGATACTGGCAAAATTATATATGTTAATCGCAGATTACCATTAACTAAAGTGAAACAGAATATTTTAACCATAGAATAATAGCGCTGAGAGTGATAGTTCCATACAAAAACTCGCTTAACATTGAAGCTAAAAAAAGGATATACCGACGAATTGATAACCTCCTCTTTTTTGATGGCGGTTAAAAATATGTATAAGCGTGTAAGGCGTACGTGGCCTTTTAAGGCCAACTTGTAATGGCTGTCGTTTGACCTCAGTCGTTCTAAGAGTTTTATTTCTATGATTATCAGTACAAAGATTTGGAGGAATCTTTTCAAGTTTACGTTTTTTTTTATTACCGGTTATTTTATTACCAGTCGCCTATTAGTATTCACCGCATCGTGAAATTATCGTGATTTATGATTTGCATAGATTATTTTCTCTATTTACATTTTATAAAACTCAATGTTTGTTTGTCTGTCCGTTTAGATAATAGACTAGCTTCTGCACACGACTTCATCTACGTTGACTTTAAAATTTAGTTCAATTGTAGGAGATAGAGATATGTCTAGATAAGTTTTATCGATTTTTTTTAAAACAACGAAGATTTCAACCTACTTAATCTACGGAAGGTAATTTTTCAGCGATTTGACTATAGAATATTGGTTTTTATAATTACCTAAAGGCTTAATATTTATATAAACCTTCCATTTATATATATTATTATACAAGTTGTGTGGCCGCGGCTCCGCCCGCCTAAAACTGTCCATTGAATCGTATTGAACCCTAATTATTTTCGAAAAATAAAAGTAGGCTAAGTTACGTCGTGTAACTTCAGCCATCTACCAGAAAAAGTCCCGTCTAAAATCGGTCAAGCCATTCGGAAAATTAACCAGAACGAACAGGTGCGATAGACAAAAAATTTAATACTTACGTTTTTGTTACTTACTGTATATACATTGTATGTATTTGGCAAACAGTTATTTTTATGATATTACGGACATGGACTTCAAATTTATATATTTATGTATTAAATACAGTTAATATTTCGTGATAATTCGTTGCGTAGTTTAGACAGGGTTATGCGGATAACTATGGATTATCATTTAATTCCTACCACTTTGGTGCCCTTGTGTTAGTTACCTTATTGCGGCGAGTGTCTTCAGCACTCGCCCCTAAAGTTACAGTGAAGCTGCAAAGGCTCTTCCGGTCAGCAGCATTAGCTATATTAGAAAAAAACCATTTAATTCCTAAAATAATGTTATATTATCCAACATAAACGTTATCTCAGTTACAATATTATAAAATAACCGGCAGTAATTTTCAAATAACGCGCTACTGAATACGATAAATTAATGATTTTATCGCATATAGGTTTTTTGGCGAATATTAACTTTTATTTAGTAATAAATCAGTCGGTTAGTAAAAAAATATATAACGAATTTCATTTACAAACATATAATGTGTGAAGTCTTTTAATATGTTTTTTATTAGTTTAAAATAATAGCTGCACATATAAGTAATTAAAAAGAAAACACAGATTATCAATGAGAAGACGCACAAGTGTTGACTAAAAATTAAAAACAAAAACAAAACAAACATTACAACCGGTCAACAGTTGTCAAGTGAACGCCGCACCGAACGGACATGTATCCCGTATTGTAACCAACTGTGAGACAGCTATGTTCAATTTCTTCAAACGGAAAACCAAGGCCGAGCCGGAAACGGCCGACCACCCGCGGAAACAGGCGAGCGACATGCCATTAAAATTAAACTCAGTCGACGGGCGCGCTCCCGAGAAAGAGAACCAAACGAGCAAGGATGTAGTCAACCTTTTGATACCGCAAACGGACTACCACCAGAAGACGGGAGTGGGCGCTATATTAGAAATAATGGCCGGGAAACGTCGAAGGAAGGCGAAACCTTGCAACAATACGGCACGATCGCAATCGTGTCGAGTTAGCCCGCCTAAAACTAACGTGCGCCGGAGTGAATCCGCGAGGGATGCGGCGCCCACGTCGACCAAAAATAACGATACGCTCGCAGACGACTCCGCAGAGTTCGTGAAAGCGCTCGTACTGCAGAAATACGCAAAACCGGACAACAAACACGTGTCACTAGTGTACGTAAACGAACCAAATATAGACGATAAACAACATGCCGAGGCATTGCTGAGGGAAATCGCGAAGAGCATAGACGAGACAGTCGATCAAATAAATGAAAACAAACAAATGGGTGGAACGGACAGTAAGGTAGAGAGGATCGATGCGAATCACGCAGATAATGATAATTCGATCAGTTCATATAAAGATGAATTGAAAGGCGAATTAGAGAAATTATTGAAAGTTGATGAAGTCGTTCACGACATTGCCGAATCTCCGTCGACGATAAAGAAATCAAATTTGAAACCGCCTAAATCTGATAACGAAGGTTGTTCTGATGACGACAGATCTGATTGTGGAAAGAAAAAGGTTACGTTCAGGAAACACATAGTCTTCGACGACGGAGAACAGCAGACTGATGAAGAAGTGGACTCCTCGTTCGAATCCCTTACATCTGGAGAAGAAGAAGAATATTTAGAAGATATAACAGATAACAATAACAAAACTATTATTAACGTTAACGATACAGAACCAGTAAAAGTGACTGATGGTGAATTAAAAAGGATTTCCAGTGATAACAGTGACAGTGGTTTTCTGGACGATAGGAACGCTTGTGATGACGTGACTAGTGACGTTAAAAGTTTAGTTGAGAGTGAGAGTGAAAGCGAAGAGGAGATCATAGAGGAAATCGAGGAGATAGAAGAAGAAAGCGAAGTATCAGAGTCAGAAGAGGAAAACGATGCAGATAATGAGTGAGTAATGTACATTATTTACTATAACAATAAGTGTAAACGTCATTCTATGACTAAGCCTAATTTCATGGCAATGGTTTATATTTTAAAGAAATGTTAGTTCACTCATAGCACTCATAGTGTAGTCAGATATCACGGCGAATGCATTCTTTTTGCATGGTTTACTCAGTGATTCAACCACAATTTCACCTGATGTAAAGTGACGATGATTTTAATATTAGAAGTAAAGACAAGTTGGTCGTCCCACGCTTTAGGTTAAGTAAGTGTAATAAAAGCTTTATAGGTAATAGTATTCGGTTTTACAATAAGATCCCAAGTAACATTACCGATTTACCTGACAATAAGTTCAAGTATTATGTCAAGCAAGTTTTAATCTGAAAAGGTTATTACAGGGTGGATCATTACGTGAACGATAGTGATGTCTAGAATTAACCCACATCTCTGTGCGCACTCGCTAACATTATTAAAACTACGATTTGTATAGTTTTTATATGACAAAAAAAATGATATATGTTATATTTATAAAAAAAAGAACCAGATCGAGTTTCTTGCCTGCGCTCTTCTCGACTGGGTTGTTTTCCGAACCGGCGGTAGTGTTTTTAGACGTTCATAAGCGCCTTCTTAGGGCCTAAATTGAATAAATAAATTTTGATTTTGATTTTGATGTGGTCCAGGAGGGTAAACACACTAAGTCTAGAGGTAGTGGTTCTCAAGTGATGCGTACATGTTTTCAAAGGTGGGGTTAGTAGCTACTCAGGCAGGCATTGTTAGAGAATGCCCTACCTATGCTATGGTTTCCTTGCGATATTTTCCGTCGCCGAAAGTGGCTGATTTTAGAGTTGAATAAGTGGGCACGAACCCGCGTTAATTGACGCGGAATCCTGCCGCACTACCTACTGCGCCATCGTCGCTTCAAATCCATTTATCCTATTCATAATAACCATGAGCTATTAATGAAAGAAAACATCGCAAGAAACCCATAGCATGGTAGTAGGTAGAGCCATTTTAAGATTACGGCAAACTCTGCGGCCGCTAGGGACCTCTACTCTTTAAGGACCCCCCGCAAACTTGCAAGAAAAATATTTATATATTAAAATTTATCAATAAAGAGAGAACCTCATATATCATTTTTTTTTCCTTCGCTAAAAATATATAACATATTGCATATTTATTGCATTTCATCGCCAAATGTGTAAAGAGTACTTACTGCTTTAGCCCATTTGAATATTAACTACTACGGAATTCTATTTTGTTTTTTATTTATTGCTGGTTTTAGATTTATTCTAATTTACAAACTAGCTGTGTGCTCCCAGCTGCGCTCGTATTTCATATATTCGTCACTGCGTGATATTTTTTTAATACGTAGTCCTAATTTTTTACGTAATTTCTTTTTATTTGTTCTAAGATAAAGTAAAAAAATATTTCTCATAATTCAAGCACTTTCCCGTAAAGATGTGCATTGAAACGGATTTTGTTCAAATTTGCATGAGTTTGAATTTTTGTTACGCGGAATCCTAATTATTTCTAAAATCTAAATAAATAACGTGGAGTGACTTCAGCTATCTAACAAAAAAAGTCCTGTCATAATCCGTCCAGCCGTTCCGGAGATTACCCGGAACAAACAGACAGACAGGCAAAAATTTTAAACATTGTATTTTTGACATAGGTACCGTATTTACATTCATATGTATTTGGTAAAAAAAAATTATTACAAACAGACACTTCAATTTTATTAGTATACATTATGGGTCGTCACATTTTTCTACACATCGGGGAGCCAAATAAGTATTCATTCGACTCTTGGTGGTAGGGCAATGTTTTAATGCTCGCTTGTCTATTGTACCTAAGTTTGTACAGGGTGGATCATTACGTGAACGATAGTGATGTCTGGAATCAACCCACATCTCTGTGCACACCCGCTAACATTAGTTAAGACTATGATTTGTATAGTTTTTTATATGACAAAAAAAAATGATATAGAGATTTATAAAAAAAAAAGAACCAGATCGAGTTTCTTGCCTGCGCTCTTCTCGGCTGGGTTGTTTTCCGAACCGGTGGTAGTGTTTTAGACGTTCATAAGCGCCTTTATAGGGCCTAAATTAAATAAATAAATTTTGATTTTGTTTTTCTATAGTTATCTTACGACAACATCACGAGAGCCATTATCTCTAGTCTTAGCGTGTTTAATATCATGGACAGCATCGTCACTTGACATTAGGTGAAATTGTAGCCAAAGAGCTGAGCTTAGTAGCAAACTATTTTGTGTATCCTCAAAATTGTTTTTGAAGCGTACGCTGTATAATGACTTTTTTAAGTAAATTTTTTGACACCATTACTGTAATTTTCATAGAGATTTCTAATTAAAAAAAAAAATATATAACCTATGTTACTCTTGTTCTTAGATAATGGCAATCTGTGTACATACGATTTGTGCCAGTGTCATGTTAGTAAAATATATTTTCAATCTTGTATCAGCGTTACCAAGCTCAAGCAAAACGGTGACCCATCCTGCTCTAATTTCTCATGAAGCTTTGTCGGTACGTCAGAATAAATATTTTGCACACACAATAACTAAACTATATCACACAAAACGCCACCAAGATTACATGATACAGAGTCAAATACACAAGTTTAAAGAATTGAAGGAAATAACTGCTACATGACAGACTGAGATCCCGCCAAAAAAAACACACCAGTGTTACCAATTGGTAAAATAGTTTTTAATCAATTTTACGCCTTTATATAATAGAATAAAATAATTCTAAGAATAAAGTTAGAACCTTCTTAGTTTTACGTTTACATTTTCTCAATTTGTACTTCGCCTCGAAGTGCGCGTTAAATTCGTACGGAGTTTTAAAAACACTATAGGTATGTGAAGGTCAAACTAATGAATTCCCGCAGCTTCGTTTTTCTAATCTAATGGAAAAAAAATAGCCCGTTAACATGTCATTATTGAACGAAGAAATGGGTAAGTCGTCGAAAGAGTATTTGTTACTGGCTTCGAAAACTTTACTCTTGTTTCTTTCCCAATATATGGTTTGCAAAAACATTCATGTTTAATGCTTAACCAGGATAAAGGTTACAAGAAAAAAGAAAGGTATAACTGACTCACGGCCAACACCTGGATCTCACACTCGCACTGTACCACTGGGTGGTTTTCTGACTTATTTTCTTGAATATTATGTTTTCTTTTACGGAGCACTCGCGAGTTTCGGGTTTTTGTTATTAACGGCACACACTACTGTTCCTATTGGTTAGCGAGCGCCCGGGTAGCGCGCGTTGCTATTGGTGCATTATGGCCGCGAGATTTAAATGGGTAAAGGAAGGGATGAAAGGAAAGGTTAAGCTTGTCCAATTCATAATAATCAATTGACCTTTTGCCGTTAATGAAATTAGTTTTAAACGTAGTTTAAAACTGCGACTGCGAAGCGATGATGGCGCAATGGGTAGTGCGCCCGGATTCCGTATCAATCGACGCGGGTCTAACCCTATCCGATTAAAAAACGGCCTGAGCTTTCGTTGAAGGAAAACATAGCATGGTGGCAGGGCATTTTCTAATGATGTCCGCCTGGGTAGCTACCACACTCAAGTTTGAAAACCTGTCACCAAATACCAATAGGTGTGTTCCGGCAGCATCACTTGAGAACCAGTGCCTAGGCTTAGTGTGTTTACCATCCTGGATTACATCGTCACTTAACATCAAATGAGATTTTATTCAAAGCACTGAGTCTATACTGTGTCAAAAAACGTATCCATTTCTCTCGTCGTTCTTTGAAGATTGGATGAAAAAATAAATTGTTCACTATACAAGCAAAAACACTATTGCCCATATATATAAACTTATAATGTCATCTGTTACTTAGATTTACGAGAAATGTTAGAATCTGTCTCTTAAAAAAATCGATTTCAGATAAATACTGTGTAAAACAGTGGCTCCCAATATGCGGTCCGCGGACTACCATTGGTCCGTATGACTCACAGTATGGGCCGTGAACGATTTCAAATTTGGGCTGATCGAATAGCTTTGAGTGATATAATCCCTGGCACACGCTCGCAGTCTTCTTCGACGTGGCCAAAGGTCTGGCACCCAGGCCTCGTCTACAAACTCACTAGATTAGGTATCCCGGACACTCTAGTTAGAATCTTACAAGATTACCTCACCGATCGTAGTTTCCGCTATAGAGTAGAGAACGCTCTCTCTATGGCGCATCCTATACGCGCAGGAGTCCCCCAAGGTTCCATTCTGGCACCTGTCCTCTTTAATCTCTACTTAGCAGACCTCCCTGACCTCGGAAGAGTTCAGTTAGGTCTATACGCGGACGACACAGTTATTTATTATTCCCACCGTAAGACACATCTCATGCGGAAACACGTCCAAAGAGCGGTCGACAATCTCAGCTCTTGGTACTAATTTTCAAATTTGTGAGAGACATGCAAGCTCAAAGTTCACAATAATTAAAAAAAAAATAACTTACTAGTAAAAATGTGTTCTATGTAAATAATAATATTAATCACATTGAGTTTATATACATACAAGCTGGTGCCCACGGCCCGCGTTTCATATATTCTTCACTGTGTAGGTACCTGAAAAAAACAAATGAACGAAGTCTTTTTTTTTTATTAGCGGAACAAATCTATATAAGAGTAAATGAAAGAAGAATGAGAATGAGTCGATGGAGTACATTTGAAAATAAATAAATAGCATATATGACCATCTACGAAAAATTCCGCGTCGAATGGTAGTAGTCCCATCCCGATATGTTGAGTAGTTTTATGGTGATCGTGGTGCGTCAAAGTAACCCCATTTTCCATTTTTATGAATGACGATGAGTCTTGAGAGTATTATGTCCTTTTTCATAGTCAAGAAAAGGTTCAGAACCACTGGTGTAAATTAAAAAATTTCGTTGCAGAATGTAGCAAAGCGAATAAACACTTATTAGGTTATATTAATTACAAAATACGTAGGGCGATTAAATATTATACGATTGGTGAATTACTACTCCATAGTCAATGGAGCTTTATACTCCTCTCAATTAAAACAACACTCTTTGTTACACCTAATCCTTGTAAAAGTACACAGAACTTGTAATAACAAAGACACGTTTTTTGTTACATTTATTCCTTTCTAAAGAAAAGGCAAAGGTGTCAGACCATGCAGCCAAGTCGGACGTTATTTTATCAGTTCAACAAAGTCACTATGATGTATATGAAACGTATCCCGCATATTTTTGACGTTTCAAGGGCGCCATATTGCGATTTGACGCACGAACCGGCCGCGCAGCCGATGCGTTCCACATTGAGTCATGTTTATTTTGTATTTTGTTTTTATTGCGTTCACGGAGTTAAGTTGCTTTGTTTGTTTTTTTTTTCTTCCATTTAGTTTAAATGTTACTCTAATTTCTATATCAAATATAATAACAATCGTTTGTATGTTGAACAGTGTAATTTTTATGCCGAATTTATTATCTACTAGCTGCCTGCCCGCGGCTTCGCCTGCGTATCATATGATCTTCACTACGTTTTAATTTTTTTATACGGAGCACAATTTATTTTTTCTAAAAACTTTTTTGGTACTAAGAGAAATCAAAAATATATCCCACGAATTCAATGCACTTTCCGGTAAAAGAAACCATTGAATCTTTTCTTTTTTACAATCTCTTGGGTTTTTTTTCTTCTAAGGAACCCTAATTATTTTTAAACTAAAATAGCCTAAGTTACGTGGAATAACTTCAGCTACACAAAGAGTGTCGTCAAAATCGGTCCAGCCTTTCCGGAGATTACTCGAAACAAACAGTCAACAATTTTAAAAGTCGTGTTTTTGGTATAGGTGCCGTATATTAATTTAGAAAAAAAAAATATTATTTTGATATGACACACAGATACTTGACAGAAATAAACCGGAAAGCGACTTCGTTTTTAAATTTCGTATTAAATATATATATATCCGATTTTAACGATGTAAATAATCTATACATAACAAAACTATAACTAGGCAAATTCTCTACATTAAATATAATTTGATAATTATAATCGAGCTCTACTTTGTTATCGATATAGAAGCCAAAAATATTTTATTTAGAATGTTTATCTGTTTGTCTCTGTGTACGCGTATCACTCGGAAAGTACTGAACCAATTTTGACGAAACTTGACACAGAGATAACTAATATTATAAAGTAACATCTAGGATACTTTTTGTCCCATAAAACGCAAGGCGTTCTCCAGGATAACGGGCAAAAGTAAAAAATTGACATTCTTGACGGATTTTGATGAAACTTTCTTTGTCCTGTAGCGGACAAATATAAATGCGATGATGGCGCAGTGAATAGTGGGGCCGGATTCCGCGTCAATGGACGTAGTTTCGAATCCACCTATTCGATTCTAAAATCAGCCTGAGCTTTCGGTGAAGGAAAACATCTTAAGGAAACCATAGCATGTTGGTAGGGCATTTTCTAATAATGCCCGCCTGGGTAGCTACCACCCTCAAGTTTGAAAACCTGTCACCAAATACCAATAGGTGTGTTGCGGTAGCATCACTTGAGAACCAGAACCTCTAGACTTAGTGTGTTTACCATCCTGGACCACTTAACATTAGGTGTTATTGTCGTTCAAAGTACTAAGCTTATATCGTGTAAAAAAAATATTTATAGAGAATGTACTGGCAATGAGAAGGATTGCATGCATCTAAACGAAAAAAATTCATCTGCCTATTAGAATACAATTGTGTGAAATCAACGCGATCGAAGCCACGGGCAAAGCTAACGCATAAATAAATCCCTCATAAAGGAAACCATGTCTTTTATTGATTCCGAATTTGTTTATTTGGAATGTTCAGCTGCACGATGTAACGAAGTTTAATTTAGAAAATCAAACGGAACATTTAAGATTTAGCGATCAAATATTTTAGATGAAATTATTGCATTTGGCACAGATAAGTAATTTACAATCCGACTCGTAAAGCATTTATGGTAAGTGAGGTCAGGGTACGTACCAAGGCACCTGTTTCTTTGTAAACATGCTTTTGATGTGAAAATTTTTTTAGGTAGATTCGCATTACCAATGCTATGACGTCAGCCGCCAACATGCTAAAGCATGTCAAGTATAATATGGCGTATAAGTGGTGGCACTTTTATTATGACACATCTTAAATAATTTTCTTTAAATGCTGATTGTATTCAAAAACATAAATTAGTTTCGAATTTATTTGAAAAAAAAAATGTGTTTTATTTTTTATTTATTATAACTTATTACAATTTAAAATTATTTTATTTTTCATAAATTCAAATCTGTTAAAACATGAAAAAATGAACAAAAAAACAGTTTTTCCAATGTTTCGAGATTTCACTTCTGTCGGTAGTCCCCATGGCTGCCTATTTTTTTTACTCGTTGGATCCCTTCATTACTACAATTGCAATTTTTATGTGCTAACAAATCCTCGATATATATTTTCCTAGCCGTCCTTCGGAATTGAATGAGCTATTTCACGTATTTTTAGGAGCGCTTTCCTAAGGACACGTTTTCGAACTTATTGACTGGACTTTCTTATATTATAAAGTACTCTGTGGACTGGACCTTAAATGGATTCCACGGATCTTAAGGTCCTTTAAAGTACCTATGTACGTGTAGTCTGCAGGAGTGTGTAGTGCAGAGTGATACATGTTATGTTAGTAGATGCGGTGTTACTGTCACGTTAAATAGTTGCTATATTCAACTAAGCGTCTTAAGAGGATATTCGATCGACGAGAAATTTGCAAAATATGTATTTCTGAAATCTATTGGTATCGCGTTACGCCCCAACGAAACGAGTTGTAAAACACGAAAAGGACAACTGCAGCTCGGGCTGATTTTACCATATCCAAAATAGACGAAAGCATCACTTCGTAGTAACCTGTTTCCTCCTCTAAAACTGGGCCGATTTTCATTTTTCTTTTATTTATAGAATAAGAAAAACTTTGACTATAACTCTACGTTTTGCTTTCATTAATTTTGTTCATAAGAAATTGTTTGACGAACGTCTGAAAATGATGATAAAAATCGAGTATTTTTTTATTTACAAAGTCTCCTAGTTTCTATAATAACAAATTTATGGAGAACATTAAAACGTACAGGCATGGCAGTGATGGATATATATTATTTAGTAGCAAAATATTTACCATTATTATCCAGGGAGGAAACAGGGGACTATGTTTGTATAGAATAAATGCCGCTAGCAGAACCTCTTTCGTCCGCTTTCTCAGCGTCTCAGGCTAACAGTAAAGTCAACTAAAATTATACCTATATAGGTATATAGTATATACTAAGAAAAAATAAGAGAAATAGATGAAAAATGGTATGCTTTCATCTTCCAGGAAGAAGCTCCTCACTCAGGAGAACAAGTTCCAGAACCATGTGGCAGTATTATCAGAGTTAGCAGATTCGAGGATCGGGGAAGCAGAAAGGACAAGAGATCTGTTGACGTCGTACAGGAAAGAAATTGAAACAAAAGATCAGGAAATCGAACGTAAGTACTATAATTATTTATCTATGGTACTAATATAATTTCTTTTGAGTTGTTATATATTCGATAGTTTTTATTTTCATTTTGTTTCGGCCATGAATATAGGGTCTTTGGGCTTAACTTCGAATTATTTTTTTAATATTCTATTCCATTAAAATAGTTGGTATTAGAACTTTCTAAGGACATGGACGTGAACTCTAAAATGTCTCAAATCCCCCCGGAAAACTTCTAACAAAGGGCTCTTATTTTGTTAGTGCGTTGTACGAAAGATATTTCTAACGTCAGTCAGGCTTGGTAGTATGGTCTAAATACCTTTGCCTTGTCCTTTTAAACAGAAAAATGTAAACAATAAAAAATCGAAGAAATATTTTTTTTTTCAGGTTAATTTTTGTTTAATTGTCCTTAGAGAAAAGAATGAGAAAGTTAAGATTTTTTGATTAGAGATATAAATATTTGTAACCGCCGCGATACTAGCAAAAACTTTGTAGATAAGTTTTCGCTTTGTCTTCCATAACACGCGATAAAAAATTTTTAATGTTTTTATTTTTTCAATTTTTAACTTCTATGTTTTATCCCGGTTTAACTCGAAATCGGCTTCACCGATTTGGATGAAAGTCTGTACATGGAAAGTATATACCAAGGCCCTGAAGGTAGGCATATAGATTTTCAAAAGTATGTTTATAATTCGTAAAAAAAATCATCTCAAAAAAGCTTTCTCTCAAAAACGGGTAGACCAATTTTGAAAACAATTTGTGTGCATAGAGTATAAGTTAATTAATTATCTATTGATAGGTTATTATTAATATTATTTTTAGAAACTAGAAATAGAAAAACTATTTTTATGAAATTTAGTGTACTGGGAGCATGCGTCCATTCGGTAACAAATATGACATGAAAAAACAAAAAAAAAATTTAGGACATCCCACATTCAATCAAAATAAGACACAGATAATATAAATTATATACAAATAATATATAAAAAATTACCTTTCTGTCTGACCAAGAAAGAAAATAAACGTCACAAAGTTTTCCAAGTAAATTCCAAAAAACAACGTGCGCAGGTACCAGGAAAACATAAAATTGAAACGTTCGCACACTAATTCCCTTGAAGATCAACCGAACGTAGTAGATGCATCGTTCTTCGAATTTAATAGTAAATATAAAAGAAATATTATCATTATGCAATTGCACAAGAGAAAGAGCACGTCGCGAGCGCACGTCAAATGTTATTTGGCTTCACGCCAAACTACGCGACAGTATTGAATTCACGTGGTCGGTTGATAAATGCCCTTCCTGTGACTAAAAAAGTGCAACGATGAAAGAAATTGTACATTCTCTTTGTTTTATACGTTCGTTCACCCGAGTTGAATATAATTATAAATGCTTTTTTTTATTAATAACGTGCCTTAGCGGCTTTTTTTCGTTCGTTTTTACATGTATTATTCGTAAAAAGTTAAAATAGTGTCATTCAAGTAAAGGATAACCTAAATTCATTTTAATGTAATAAAACTTAAATCTGTTTTCTTATATTCTATTATATAAAAGGTAAAGTGTTTCTTAATTTCATGAACGGTTTATAACTCGAGAACCACTGAACCGACCGATACGATTCCTGATTAAATCATATCAGGTCAGGTCAGATTTTTGTTTTCTACATTTCTATTATGTTATGTTAATTTATATGTAGCAAAAGTAATCCAAATAAAGTTTTTTTAAATAAAAATCCTTACATTATTTAAAAGGTTACGACTTCTGTCAGTTGGTTCCTCAATTGGTTTAGAACTCGAAATTACTGAACCAATTCCACATAATTCAATTTTTACATTTACACCTAGATAAAAGAGAAATAGTAACTAACAATGTTTGAAAAATAGAAATATTATACGCGAGCACAGTCGCGGGCAAAGTTAGTTAAACAGCACATTCCATATTTAATTCGATATTTTAACAGTAATTAAAACATAATTTTTTATTCACGCTAACGAAATCACATGCCAACTACACTAACTGACGAAATATACGCGTGTATTTTATGTCTAGATCATTTGCTAAGGACAAAGTAATTAAAAAAAAAATACTTCCTCCATTATTTCTGCTGACCATAGAACTAACACAAAGCATTAGCAAATCGAATCGCATTGAAAATTACCAGGCTCACATAAACGCATGAGAATTCGATACGCGACCGCGTTACTTGAACTTCCATAACCTTGTTACAATTTTAGCGAAAGGTCTCAATACCGACGCGCGCGCACGCATGCAATGGGTTATTAGAAATTGTAATTGGCTTACGACTGCGTATGCAGGCACATTTACTTTTATTTCGACTTTAAAGAATAAGCCAAAGAAAGAATAACCTTGATATAAATTTACGTATATTTCCGAACAAGAAGAATTCGTATTTGTAAAGAAACATGTAAAAAAAAAAACACTATTGCTTGAGCATACCATACCATATGCTTTACCTATGTAAAATAGATTAAATCCGGTGTCTGTTTATAATTTAAAAATAACAACTATTTACTAAATACATATGAATGTATATGCGACACCTACACTAAAAACACAATGTTTACTAATGTTGTCTGATTGTTTGTATGTCTATCTTTTTGTCTCGGCTAATCTCCGGAACGGAAAAAAATATAGGATAATAATTAGGGTTCTGTGTAAATCAATTAACACCAAGAAATTGGAAAAAAAACGACCCAATGATCAGTTTCGCTGGCGAGTCCTTGAATTTGCAAGATATATTTACTTACTCGTAGTAGTAGCAAAGAAACGTTAGGAAAATAGTTAGGGTTCCGTGTAAAACAATTGAAACAATTGCCAAACAAGATAGCGGTTTACCTGGTGGTAATTGATCACCACCGCCCTTTTTTTTTTTTTTTTTGACGGGGGGAAATGCATTTACGCACTACCCTTATCTATTGTACTTAGGGGATCGGAGTCCCCCAGTACACTAGATAAGGGGCACGGAGTGACGAGCTCCGTGCAGTGTGGGACTCACCCGGGCGAGAGTCGCCCGGAAATACCCACTAAAACCCCCCGGGGCCGTCCGCTGCATTTGGGATGGGGGCGACACGGGGTGGCTTTCGCAAGCACCGCGTCGCCCCCTGATCACCACCGCCCTACCTAAATTATAGTCCACCAATTATATTGACTCATGCGACAAAGCAATTTTGCGAACCGTCATTTTTTAAAACCGTTCATACAATCATCCCTCATTCAATTAAAGCAAAGGTAACTAGACCATGCAGCCAAGTTTGACGTTAGAAATACTTTTTATACAATGTAGTAATAAAATTACGGTCCTTTTGTTACAAGGAAATTGTTGTGAGATCTCATAATTCACGCTCCGTGTCAACATTGTCAAAACACTTCACTTGTGTGCAACAACTGGTTTTTATCACGTAAAATGCCACCAAAATTACATCATAGTATATAGTTCAATACTATAAAGTAATTAATTATAAACAAACTAACGGCAAGATCTCACTTGAATGTTATTAAATCTTACGGTTGTTGACAATGAACAACGAAGGCAAAGGCACTCGACTTTACAGCCATATGGTGTTTATTATTTACGCTCACATTCCTATTAACATATGGTGTCCTAATAGTAATCATCAGGAAGTTGCATCACGATACTTCTCTCTATGACAGGATAAAAAGAACACGAACAAACGGACAGCTATTTTTTTATATATATATCACAAAGTTATTTCGAAAGGAAACGAAGCACGAGAAGTTCAGTTTCCTCTGAATTAACTCGACGTTTATTTAAAGCAACTGTTTCGTGTTTCAAAATGAAGTGTTGTAAATAGATTTTCTAAATGTTATTTTATAAACTATACAGGTCATATGAAATATAGCTAGCGTTAGTTACCACGATGGTTAAAATTAGACTATTTAATATTTTATGCTACAGTATATTATTGAAAATCGGTTGACAGACAGATTAAAAAGTACTAAAATGTTTTATCTTTATCTATCAAGAATAAGCATTTTTTTTTAACTAATACATAAAATACATACATATCATGGGTAGGCAGAGATTACGTCTTTCCACTTGCTACGATCTTGGCATACCTCTTTCGCTTCCTCTACTTTCATGAGCGCTTTCATACATGCTCGTCGGTTATGAGTACTTTTTACCTGGCCTTTATTTAACACATGATTGATTTGGTCTAGATACATTCGCCTAGGTCGACCCTTACCGACTTGCCCATTCACCCTCGCCTTATAAATTAATTTCGTTAATCTTCTCTCATCCATCCTCTCTACATGCCCAAACCAACTAAGCATACCTTTCTCTATTTTGGTCAGCACATCCTCTACCACACCACAGCGTTCCCTTATCATACTATTCCTGACTTTGTCAATCGTCTTCACTCCAGCTATACTTCTCAGACTTCTCATTTCCACAGCGTTAATCTTACTTTCATGCTTCTTCTGCCAAACCCAGCATTCATTACCATACCTAAGTGTAGGGACCAGGACTCCTCGATGCACAGCCAAAAACGCGCCTTTTTAAACTAAGCGCAAAATTATTTGCTTTAATAACAATTAAAATAATAATAACTTTAAATAACGTATGCCTTCCAGCTCGCCGCTAGAGGAAAAGGTTCCACATTGAATGGCAATGCTTATGCGCTAGGCAAGATTCTGACCAGCCCTATAGTCGCGTGACGTATAGGCTAAACCTCAACCTTTTTTTTTTTACTCAGTGACGCACTAACATACTCTTTACAAATTTGCGACACCCTTACATACCCAGTGATAGATAGATAGTTGATGTGAATGAGATAGTTGAAACTTTTAATATTAATTTTAAATCTCGCGACAAACTTGACAGGTGCTTACGACACACGAATGTATCGCGATACGGTGGTTGCTAACCGCTGGACTAGACGACTCGCAGTTTGCCCGCGCAAAATAAAATAAAATAATTAATTACAATGAATTTATTAAATTAAAATGGTATTTATATGCAGTTGTTTAAAACGGGTTTTCACGTGTCACCTTTCTTTTTTTCTATCCCGACGTTTCGGCTGCGTTTCACCAACCGCCAGTCAGCTCGTGACCACGGTTAAACGGTTAAATATGGAACGTGAAAATTTTAAAAATTACATGGTATTTATATTGTAGTAATTATTTAACTTTGGAATTATCGAATTGACTGAAACAATTGATAAAAATTATGAATAACTGAAGGTGTATTATTTGTTGTGTGTGTCAAATGTCAAAAAATTGTAAATTACAAATAGGATTTAAGTAAATATAAAGATTCTAACCACAATGCAATAGGAACACATAGATAAGAAATAGAATAAGATTGTTTATTTATTTATTTATCTGTTGGAAGACCAACAGCTATATCTTACATTAGTTAGTTAACAGCCATAAAATAGAAATAAGATGAGAACAACAAAGGCACAAAAAAATTAGAAAAAAAAAAAAAATAGAGTAAAGCCACAAAAAAAGTAAATAAAACTAGGATTATGTCTGAGATGTAAACAAATAGACTAAATAAAGAAAAAAGTACCCGCGGCTCTGCCCGCGTTTCATATATTCTTCACTGCGTAGTATAGCTTTTAAGTAATCATTGGAAAATAATGTCTTGGAAGTGCTGTCCATCGAATCGTATTTTGTTTCTGAAATTATTTTTGGTGATAACAGAAAGCAAAGATATTTCTAAAAACTCAAACACCTGTCAGTAAAACTCTGCATTGAATCGGATTTCATTCGCAATTTCATGAGTTTTATTTTTTTACGCGGAACCCTTACTATTTTCGAAGACTTAAATTACATGGAGTAACTTCAGCTAACTAACAAAAACTAAAAATGTCCTCAAAATCGGTCTAACCGTTCCGGAGATTACCCGGAACGAACAGACAAAAATAATGAAAAAAAATTTTTTTTGGTATTCATATCTATTTAATAAAAAAAATTACATTACAATCAGACAATTTTATTTATTAGTATAGATAAGTAGGTTAGGTACTTAAGTAATTCTTCGGTATCAAGCCTAACTAGACGTTGTTAGCATCAATTCTGAAAAGAATCCAATAGTTTTCTTATATCACTAAAGATCTCCGGACGCTATACGAAGATGTTCCTTGGACTTCCTTAATTTTCCATCTTGTTCTATTATACAAGGAACTCAAGGGTTTGTATTGATCCAGTTCTATACATTATAAGAACACACATTTGACTGTCTCTTGCTTTCCCTTGCACTTCAATATAGACGACCTAAATTAAAAAGATTTTCCGGCATGCAAAGTTTTATTGGAAACTAGCTGTTATCACGCGGCTGCGCCCGCATTTCATAAATTTTTCACTGCGTTATATATGCTGAATCTTGTAGGAATTCTTCACGGATATGGGAGATGGTTGCTGACGACCGAGATCGTCAGATATTTTTAAATAACTTCAGATGGACCAAAATTAATACGTTAACGTCACCGCTTCCCGTAATTAAAGATGTTTACAGAATTTTTACTAGCGACGGGACAACTTGAGAGATATCGATATTTTTGGTTTCGTTAAGAGGATATGCGAGCGGCATTTATTCCATACAAACGTAGTCCCCAGTTTTATCTATGAATAATAGTATTATGTTAAATATTTTTATACCAAATCCACCATCCACCACCGCCATGCCCGTACGTTTTGATTTTTTCCATTAGTTAGTTATTTTAGAAACTAGAAGCTTTTGAAAATGCTCGATTTTTACCGTCATTTTTAGATGTTCGTCAAATTAATATGATGGATAAAATTTTAAAAGGTAAAACGTAGAGGTATCGCCGAAGTCTTTCTTATTCTATAACTAAAAGAAAATTAAAAATCAGTTCAACTTTGGAGGAAGAAATAGGGTACTACGAAGTGATATTTTCGTCTATATTGCATACGGTAAAATCAGCCCGTACGTTCCCTTTCGTATTGTATAGTTCTTTCCTTGGGCCTCAACGCGATAACAATAGATTTCTGAAATACCTACTTTTCCGTCGCATGTCCTCTTAACAAATAATAATTATGTTAACAGACGTTCGGACTCGGTAAGGGGCGTACAACGGATATGGTATAGTGGACGACAGAATTTAACAGTTGTTTTTTATTCGTCATGCGCATTCATGTCTCTAATATTATCGAATCGCAAAAAAAATTAGGCGGCCATGGGGACTTCCGACAGAAGTGTATACTCGAAACATTGGAAAAACTGTTTTTTAATGTATAAAGAACGTATACCTATTCATTTTTTAACACGCTTCAGTTTATCAAAAATAAAATAAAAGAAACTTAGGATGAATTTAAAATAAAATCAAATAAATTTACAATAAAACACGTGTAAAATAAATCTAAATTAAGTAGAATAATATAGTTATAAAAATAAAACAAATTATAATATGTTTTCTAATTCTTCCACGAGATTTAATTTTAACAAGTTTACAAAGATAGATGTCGCTACACTACTAATGGACGGACGGACGGGTAGATATCACATTGTATGCAAAGATTTTTATGGCGGAATTAACATTGCTGCTACAGTAGTATTAATTTTTCACTCGTCGATAATATCAGAGGTATGACGTCCATCTATCCATGCATTCAACTGAAAGACGTCCACTGCTGGACGTAGGTCTCCCCCAAAGATCTCCACGACTACCCGTCTTGCGCCACTCGCATCCAGCGGATTCCCACGACCTTCACTAGGGCGTTGGTCCACCTTGTGAGGGGCCTAGCCACGTTACGTCTTCCGGTGCGTGATGACCATTCGAGAACCCGTTGGCCTCATCGGGCATCATTTCTGCGAGCAATATGGCCAGCCCACTCCCACTTAAGATTAGCAATTCTTCGGGCAATGTCGGTTACTTTGGTTCTTCTGCGGATCTCCTCAGTCTTGATTGAATGCTCCAAGTTCCAATTGAGTCAAACTCCAAGCAATCTCCATTGCTCTTTGAGCAACTTAACTTGCTTTATGACGTCCATTATACGAGAAATTGATAGTCAGTCGTCCGTCGTAACACGTCCGTTATCCACTCATCGCGTACGTCTGTGAACACTATAACTTATCTCTGTCCGGGGAGAAAAAGAGAGAGATTTTATTAACGAATAGCAGGATATTGATATTTAAAAATGGCGTCCATTAGTTCCCCTTGGAATGAGATAAATCTGTCACTCGTTATTTATTTGAATTCCTGTCGTTTTAAAACTCAATATAGCAAATTTCACTTAGAGAAGTTATAATTTGTTGTTTTTTTTTAATAATTTAAGTTTTTTCATAATTTAAATTTGAAGCATTTTTATAATGAACGATTGCACTTCATATATCTGAAATTACATCCATTAATAGGGGTCCATCAAATATTTAATACCTAAGCAAAATTTTGAACATCCATACACTCCCTTTGCCCCTACCCTTGTCAGAATAGTAAGCATATCTGTTAATCACGTCCCTGTCGTACGTACGCATCATTTTGAAAAAAGAAAAAACGATAATTAATAAGTAGATATTGTCATCAAAAATAATCAAAACATAGACTAATCTCAGCCGAAATACATGAGGGGTCCCTTAACAATATTACAGTGGGATGCACACTCACTCAAACAAAAACTCGAAATCTGAATTTTAACGATTATAAATACGGACGAGGAATGCACCGAACCGGAAACATCCTACGTACAGGCGCAAAAATATATGTTCGTGTTATGTTTTTAATTAAAACATTTTATGCGACTACAGTAATACCCCGCTTTACGCGAGGGATACGTTCCGAAAAAAATCGCGTTAACTGAAAATCGCGTATATCGAGGTTTATGATTAAACATACGTCAAAATTTAATACAAAAAAATACAAATCATTTTAATCAATCACTTTAATTCTAAGAACACTTTATGCAATACGTACTCTTATTTTTTACGGAAAAATACATCTATTGTCTTTACATTATGTTTATACGCGCTCTTTCGCGTAATGCGAGGCATTTGAGCGCGAAATTTGACATTCGCGTTATAGTGAAACCGCGCGTAACGGGGTCGCGCTAAGCGGGGTATTACTGTATTTTATGTATTTTGACCTCCCTACTTCCTTTATCAGCAATTGTAAGCGAAGAAGGCGTTATAATATTATACTGCCGTACTTATTAATTTACTGCCTATTTTTATATATTTTATTATAAATATATTTATAAAACTTATGAGAAAAAATGTTATTTGTTTTACATTAGTGTTTTTTCAGTATGTCAAAATTCCAAATTGGTTACATTTTCAAAGCCAAAAAGCAGTAAATCGATTTGACATAGTAAAAAACCAGTAATATTTAAAACAATACTGCTTTATCCTTTGTATGATAAAAGTATTGCCTTCTTACCCTTTATGACTTATTGTGGTTTTATTAACGACTGACAAAAAAATGCAGCGCTTTTACTGCTTCCACCATTAGTTTGTTAATATTTCAGAGTAAAAGTTATGTAATCACTTCATGTTTTGCTATTAATAATATGAGAGGTAATTATGTATTTCCAAGAATATTTTTTTAAATATTTTTTTATGATTCCTAAAAATATATTTAAAAACGTTTATAGACTGTCAATTACTCCTTCGTATATTCTGCCCGTCCATAAATTTTTATCAAAATCGTTCCTGCCGCTATCGAGTTAAATCCGGACATGCGCGCAGATAAAAAAAATTAAATATCAGATTCAAGATTAGTAAATTAGGTATGTGTCACAAAATATGTATAAAAATTAAATGTACAGACAAAGCTTCAGATTTATTAAAAGTATATATTTTAACGATAAATATTAATTTTGTGGCTCTGATATAAATAATTAATAGATTGTGCAAATTTTAAATGTAGAACTTGACATGTTTCATTAATTCCAACCTCTCCTATATATTTTTTATTTTTCACTACTGCGTTTTTTTTTTGACAAAATAATTAAAGAAACTGCAAAAAATGGCAGCAAAAATTGTGTTACATAGTATAAAAGCAGTACATCACATGTTATATGTTTTGATTTACAAAAGTTAACGACGAAAATGCATTTATTTTCGGCTTCGAAAATAGTTATGACCCAAAATCACATTTAAATGACTATGAACGAAGATATCGTAGTAAAATACTAACTGTGTGCACGCGGCTGCTCCCGCGTTTCATACGTTCATCACTGCGTTTTTTTTTTATATATACGGAACCCTAATTATTTTCGACAAATTAAAGTAGCCGAAGATTATGCGGAGGTTAAGGTTAACGTTGTGTGTGTCAAATGCTAAGGATTGGTAATTAAATATTCGACATAACCACAATGCAATAGAAACATATACTCGTAGATAAGAAATAGAATAAGATTGTAAAATAGAAATAAGATGAAAACAATTAAGGCACACAAAAAAAAAAAAAAAAAAAATAGACTGAAACCACAAAAAAAATGTAAACAAAACTCGGATTATATCCGAGATTTAAGGGGAGTAAATAAAAAAAGTTATGCGGAGTAACTTCAGCTATCTACCAAAAAAAAATCACGCCAAAATCGATTCAGCCGTTCCGGAGATTACCCAGAACAGTATTTTTCGTATAGCTACCGTATTTAGTACATTCATACATTCATATGTATATAGTAAAAAAAAATTTTATTTTGACATTACCTTTTTTTTTTTTTTTTTTTTTTTGACGGGGGGAAATGCATTTACGCACTACCCTTATCTATTGTATTTAGGGGATCAAAGTCCCCCAGTACAATAGATAAGGGGCACGGAGTGACGAGCTCCGTGCAGTGTGGGACTCACCCGGGCGAGAGTCGCCCGGAAATACCCACTAAAACCCCCCGGGGCCGTCCGCTGCATTTGGGATGGGGGCGACACGGGGTGGCTTTCACAAGCACCGCGTCGCCCCCTGCAGCATTTTGACATTACCTAAAGACACGTCAACTTTATTTATTAGCACAGATTAACTTACGTTATTTTGTTAATGATTACAGAATTGAAATGCGAGTTGGCAGCCGCTTATAAAGAATCAGAACTGATCAGACAACGGAGTAGATCCTTAGAGGAAGACTTGGCAGCCGCTAGGAGTTGTTCTGCAGACTTAGGAGAGCAGTTGCAGAGGCGAAACGGTATGTAACAATTTCATTATACCATTTTGCATGTCTCCAGTTCATTCGAACAGTCGTTAATTAACGCTCCTTTCAAATACTTCATTAAAATTTAAAACAAAAAAAAACATTTGGAAATTCCAGATGTTTATTTTATGATAGATATTTGTTCGATTTTAGTTTGTCGTTTGGTTAGTCCTTATGTTTAATTGATTAACTTGTATTTTTTTAATTTTATATTATGTAATAATTGTTGCATTTTGGTGGCTACTTTGCACAATTAAAGAGTATATTTACTGACAGGGAGCGTGATCCCGAAATGTCTAATGCACTCCTTAAAAATTCCACCAAAAAAAACGCCATTTTGTTAGAGGGTTTTATAAAAAGTGTATTAACTTCAGACTTGGCTGTATGGTCTACTCCCTTTGCCTCTTCTTAGAAATGGTGAAATGGGGCCAAACATATATTTTTCAAATTTTATTTAAGTCTCAATAATCAAATAAATAACACATTAAATAACTATATTAAATGAAAATTGTTCATGTGTTTTGTTTAAATTGTTAAATAAACTCTAGGTTAAAACTAAAGATCTACTAGGAGATAATAAGTTATTAAAAGATTTGTTTACACATAGCTTTGTCTGGAACGCCTACCGAATTAGACGTTTGAAAAATCTAGACATAAAACACGACCGAAATAATTTCCTGCCTGTATTTCAACGTTCCAGATGTGTTTTACACATAGATATATATAAATGTTTAATTATATTTTCAGACGAATCTTTGCGTCAAATACGTGCCGAGTTAGAGGATGCTCTCGAGAGGAGAGCTGGTCTTGAATCCCGAGCGCTCGCGTTAGAACGAGATAAGGATAGGTTAGAGCAGGAGAAACTGATACAAGAACAGAAAGCGCAGGAGGTTAGTGACTTTTTGAATATTTATTTATATTTCGACTGTTTTTAGAAACGTTATTATGAATAATATTTCTATTTATGGTACCCTGGTGGCGAATGAGTTGGAAATATTTAAGACTAGCTTCTGTTAGCAGCTTTGCCCTCTTCTTTTCTTGTTCTATAAATGTATATATTACTAGCTGCCCGCCCGCGTCTGCGCTCGCGTTTCATATATTTTTCACTGTGGTTTAATTTTTTTTATACGGAACCCTAATTATTTTCTTTAAAAAATTTTAGTATTTAGTTATTTAGAAATATTTATCATTAATTGCACTTAGCAACTAATAGCACTTGCCCTTAAACTGTGCATTGAATCGGATTTTATTCAAATTTTTATGAGTTTTTTTTTTTTTGAGTAAAAAAAGAAAATGACCCCTAATAAAGTATCTAGATAATTTTTTTTACACGGTATAGGCTCAATGCTATGACCACAATTTCACCTGATATTAAGTGACGATGTGTTCCAGGATGTTTAAACACACTAAACCTAGGTACTTGGTGCATGGTATAAACTCAGTGCTTTGACCATAATCTCACCTGATATTAAGTGACGATGTTGTCCAGGATGGTAAACACACTAAGCGTAGAGGTACTGACTGTTCAATTATGCTGCCGGAACACACCTATTAGTATTTGGCGACAGATTTTCGGACATGAAGGTGGTAGGTTCTCAAGCGGGTATTAATAGAAATGGTCTCAACCACTATCCTATTGGTTTCTTTATGTCTTCCTTCAACAAATAAATGAGTATATAATTTGATAACGGGTTCTAATAACAACTGAGCAAGCATAGTTCTTTGAACTTGCTTTTTAGGCTTTAGCGGCTGCAGAAGCTAACACTGCAAAATGGAGGTTAGCACACGAAGCAGCGAGATCTCAAGCGGCTGGCCGGGCAGAGCGTATGCTGTCGGACTGCGAGTGGAAAATGAGAGAATTAGAGAAGAGAGCAAGAGATGCCGAAAGGCAAAATAAAGAGGTAATTCTCTTCTAGACAAATGCATCCATTCATTAAACCGAAAGACGTCATAGCTGGACATAGATCTCCCCCAAAGATCTCCACAACGACCGGTCTTGCGCCACCCGCATCCAAAGGATTCTCACGACCTTCACCAAGTCGTCGGTTCCCATTGTGGGGGGCACACACTGTGTCTTCCAGTACGCGCTAGCTATCAGAGAATCTGTGGGCCCCATCGGGCATCGATTCTACAAGTAATGTACTCACCCCATTGCCACTTTCACGTGTAATACGGGTACAGTCAACGTGTTAAGCTTAGCAATTCTTCGGGGAATGTCAGTTAATCTGATTCTTCTGCGGATCTCCTCTTTTCAATACACATACTCTCAACTCTAACTAAATTGTTTTTATCATCGACATATATTTAATTACCTAGTACAGAAGTATAGTACTAATTCAAGTAATATTTTATATAGTAACTAACTAGCTGTGTGCCCGCGGCTACGCCCGCGTTTTATGTATTCTTCAGTGAACAATCTTTGGAAAAAATAATGTTCTGATGGTGCTGTCCATAGAATCGTTTTTTGTTCACAATTTCATGAGTTTTACACGGAACTCTAATTATTTCGAAAAATCAAAGTTACGTGGAGTAACTTCAGCTATCTGCCAAAAAAAGTTCCAAATTTATTGTCATGGAACATTTTAACATAATAAATGGTTTTTAGTAAATGTCCTTCCAGTGACTTTAAGTTCCCAGACAATTATTACCTATTCTAATGATGACATTTCTTAATGGTCAATTTGAGATAAGAATAAAAAGGTCGCACCGCACAGTTGAGGCGCCACAACTATAAAATCTGTTTTTTTTTTTTTTTTTTTTTTTTTAACCTAGCTAGTGCTGTTGACCGGAAGGGCCTTTACAGCTTCACAGCGGCACTCAGCCGCATAAGGTAGCTAGCTCAAGATTTCGAACCTCGGCTTGGCCGCTACCTGAGTATGAAAACTCCCGCGGAATTTTTATCCTAGCTAAACCCTACATTTTTTATCTTTATTTACATAAAAAAAAAAGGTTCCTTACAGGACCTATGTACCTGCGTGTTATGTGCAAGAGTGTGTTTGCAGTGTTGGAAACGATTGAAAACTTTTTATATGTGTGATGATTATCAGCTGACGACTGAAGTGGAACAGTTGAAAACAGTTCCGAAACCGACTCCATCACACGTCGCGGAACTACAACAATTACGCGGCCTGGCATCGGAACAACAGCGTTCCGTGCAATCCCTAACTCTTCAACTGCAGCGAGTGGAGACCAGGGAGGAAGCTTTGAAGCTCGAAGTCCACAGATTAAAGGAGCTGCTGGAGAGAGAAACAGCCAGCGTGAAAGAGAAAGACATCAAACATCAACAAGTAAGTTCCTACTTATCACATACACAATTCTAGAGCACTTATCCCAGACATTTTTGTCTGTAATTTAATAGCCCTTGTTTTACTTGCAATATATACGTGATATAGTGTTGGTTATTAATAATAACTTAATATGCACAAGTAAAGTGCATTGAAAATGATGTCACAAAAACTCCATCGAAATTACTAGTAGTAGTAATTTTGTAGGAACACAGAAATTTAGTAATTTAATACAACGTTAGGCTTAAAGAACTTGTATTCATGACAGGAAAAGTATAAAAAATATCATCTACTGTCATGTGTATTTTACTGGTCCCATCAATAGTCACTTGGTTAATTTTGTCTAATCTCTTGGTTAGCTACCACACACATGTTGAAAATCTGTCACTTTATTATCGTTAAACCCTATACATACAGTAAAACCATATGAAAAAAAAAGCCAATTTGGAAATAAAATAGTATTAATCGGTCTTAGTATTTACGGACGAATACCAGGAGAGCATAAAAATGTAAGAACCCATTTATGATATAGGTTGTGAAGCAATTAGAAAAAACAACATAACAAAGCAATAGATAATCTGAAAGCGGAACATGCATCGACGGCCGCCGCATCTCGAATCGCTCTCGAGCGGGTTCATGCCGAACGAACCCGAACGGCGCTCGCGCAGATGCGAGCCGAAGCCGAACAGGACGCTAAAAACGCAGACAGAAAACTTCGAGAGGTCACAACTAGAGTGAGTAATCATACAAAAAAACAACTAAAAACTTGCTAATAAAAATATTTTTTTTCTAGATTTTATTTGATTTGCAGGAAATGAATTATATTATTTCGTTGTGATACTAAAAAACGTTTTTTTGGTGTATGAGTAGCTGTGCCCGCGGCTTCACTCGCGTTTAATTCAAATATTTTTTTAGCCTATATTCTGTCTTTGAACAAAATCTATTTGGTACATTGAGGTCAGACAGACAGAGCTTCGCCTGTTTACAATAATTAATTCCAATTCTCAATTTGTTTTTTGTCTTTATCTTTTATTAATCTCCATACTAATTTCAAAAAAAATGTTCTTTGATTAATAAGATATAAAAAAGTTAATATTTATATATTAAAATATAAGTAAATAAGTCCATAAGATGAGACGTAATAATTTTTCCTGATTGGCAAACAAATTAATAGGCAGATAGACAGACAGACAAAAATATTTAAAGCCATCGAAATGTGTTCCCTAGTTTATTCTGAAGCATAGTATTTTTTTTCTCAGATATCTTTAATGTTTTGTACAGATTTCGTCTCGTTAACCTTTTATTATAAGCATAGGATTGTGGTGGCATTTTACATGAAAAGATTATTTCGGTTATTGCGAACAGAAGAGTATTGGAAATAATAACACGGAATATGAATTATAGGGTGTCACAAAAACTCTTTGGACAGCTCTAATAGATTTGCTGGAAAATTAACATATTGACAGAATTGTGTATATAAAGCTGTGTGGCCGCGTTTCATATATTCTTCACTGCGTAATATAGTTTTAAAAGTACTCTATAGAAAATAATGTTTTAATAGTGCTGTCCACTGAATCGTATTTTGTTTCCAATTTCATGAGTTTTTTTTTTACGTAGTATTTTAACTGTTATAAAAATAAAAGTAGCCTAAGTTACGCTGAGTAACTTCAGTTATCTACCAAAAAAACTCGTCAAAATAGGTCGAACCGTATCGGAGATTAGCTGGAACAAACAGACAAAAGTTTTAAAAATTGTGTTTTCTTATATACTATATTCATATGTATTTAGTATAAAATTGTTATTTTAATTTTACAAACAAACAAACACTTCAACTTTATTTAATAACAGTTTAGTATAAAATATAACTTATACAATTGTAACTATTTAGGAAAAAGTGTACTAGGAAATCATCAAAAGTAAAGGTTCTAAAATTCACAGTTCGAAAACTTAAAAGAAGTATTGGCGAGCAAAGAGACCCAATTCGAACAAGCCATCGCAGAGGCTCACAGTAAAGCCGATTGGGACATACTCCAACTTAGACATTTATTGGACAAAGCCGATATAAACTACGCTAACAACATCGAGAAACTGACAGAGAGATACGAGAAAGAGAAAGGTGAGCGAATAAAATTTGCAGCGAAGCGATTATGACTAAGTGCAATTATGGTCAAAATGCATGTCGATGGACGTAGGTTGGAAGTCACCTATTACATTTTATAATAAGTCTGAGCTTTCGGTGAAGACAAACCGTGCAGTTGATAGTGCGCCCGGATTCCGTGTTAATGGACACGGGTTTGAGGCCACCTATTGAAAACTAAGAATCGTGAGGAAACCATAGCATAGTGGTACAGCATATTCTAATAATGCCCGCCTGGGTACCTGCCACCCTCAAGTTGGAAAAACTGCTGCCAAGCCCCAATAGGTATGTTCGGGCACCTATAGGTTTAAAATGTTGGCCATCTTGGACCACATCGCCACTTAACATCAGGCGAAATTGTGGTCAAAGCCAGTGCTTTTACAGGTTCAGTAACCAATACAGTATAAAAAAAAGAGTAAATAAAGAGATGATGGCTGATAGGAATATATGGAGGAAGAAAACATACTGCGCCGTCACCAAGTGAGTTAGGAACAGGGCATGAGAACGTTGATGATTAGCAAAATCAACATCTTTGCATATATCAATTCATTCAACTGAAAGACGTTCACTGCTTGGCATAGATCTCTCCCAATAAGGGGCGGAGGAGGCGATTGGCATTATCGGTACGCTTGGCAGGCGGGTTGGCGGTCATAGTGGATGTTTGTGGTACTCAGAGGACGCTGCTTTCCATCCTCTGGTTTATCCCTAATTCGCCTTTTACGACCCCCACGGGAACGATATGAAGTGGTAATATTCTTAACCGACACCACACTTATCCTTGCATAGTTATTCGAAATAACGAAAAATTTATGACGAATTATTCAGAACGTCTCACGGAAGAATGGTCAGACAAGCTGAAAGAAGTCGAAGAGCAAGCGTCAAATGCGGCAGAGGAAGCGAAGAAACTTCTAGAAAGTACTAGAATGAAACTGATAGCCGAGAGAGTGGAGCAGATCAACAAACTGAAGGAACAGCACCGGTTAGAAATGGGTATGTGTCTTATGTGATTTGTGCTTAGTAGCTGTTGGCAGATTGCTTTGGTTAATATAGGAAGGAGGTGTTAGCTTGATCGGGTTGAGTGTGGCCAGAGTCCATGTGCAGGAGACGGCGCCTTTGCGCTGTTTCTGTGCTTTGCTGTGTTTCCGCTGTGGAGAAATGGGCCATAAGGTCAGTGGGTGTTTGGCGGATAGGCCAACGTGCGCGGTCTGCACAAGCTTGTGCGTGGATGCGGAGCATCACATGGGGAGGGGGTGTTTTGTCGCCCTCCTTCTAAGGTATCTTAAGCCGGCATCACCATCTTCGCTGGCTAGGAAGGGCCTTGGCCAACCGTTGGGTGTCGCGGTCAATGCAAGGTCGGTACCGTGGCACCCAAATAGGCGGAGGAAGAAAAAAAAAATAGGAAGGTGTTAGCTTAACCCCTTGAACACTAACCTGGCGTTTACCATTGTTTTCCTGTTGTCCCCTTTTTAATGGGTAATCGACATATTAAGTACTAATAATTTACATGTTTATTAATAAGGTCAAGCAAGAGTTTTTGAAACACTTAAACGTCGATGGAACTTAATCAAAACTGGAAATGTTATTATATTTAATTGTTCAGATCCATATTTTATTATCCAAGTGTTATTAAGATGATCTACAGATAGCAGTAAGATTTTTCTCGTGAAAATCTATTTTTCGTTTATAATTAGGTCTTACTTTATTTTTATTTCTGTACAGTAACTATGATTTGTTGATAAATTTATTTTTCCTGTTTATATACTGAGCACTTACAAAAATTATATCACGTTACTCTACTAAAACTATTGCTTGTAAATGTAAACTGTATTTTTTATTTTATTTAATGCGTATGTTGTTGGAGTTCCTAATAAAACCTAACAAAAAAATTATACGGAATATATCCTTATATAATTTAGTGTTCCATTACTAAGTAAGGTACCAAGAACTCATAATCTCCGAAATAAAGAAAGAAATGATGCAGTTGGTAGTGCGGTCGGATTCTGTGTCAATGGACGCAAATTTAAACCCATCTATATGAATCGATCATTTGGTAATAAAAAAACATTGTAAGGAAACAATAGCATCGGTTTAAAATGGAGTTTTATCAAGTTCATATAGATATATAAATAATGCTTTATGTGTGACGATCTAACAGTTAAAGCTGTAGCTGATGGTTTTTGTCTTATTACGCCCTCCCAGATAGCCAGTGTTCTTGTAGCATCACTTGAGAGCCAGCATCCTAAGTTTAGCATACTTTGGCTAATCATCACTTAACATCAGATAAGATTGCGATTAAACGCTGAACCTAAATAGCAATATAAGAAAATAAATAGGCAGCCGTTGGGACTGCCGACAGAAAGGAAAACTTTGGAAAAACTAGTTAAACTTCATAATCTGAATTGAAATTAGTAACATAACGTAACATTTAACATATAATATTTGTTTGGATTTTACTTCTATTGGCGTTCCAAGCAATAACTATTTACATTTTAATACAGTTTACTCATAATCAATATTATTATTTCTCTCTGAGCGCCAGCACTTAAATGCCATTTTATAGTTGACATACTGTAGCATGTTGACGATGGCTGATGTCATAATATTAGTAACCTGAAACTGTAGCTTTTCTCCTAGCGAGAATTGCTCAACGTAGCTAAAGAAGTGTTAATAAAAAAATATATTAAAATATTCCAGACGAGCAATGGGAACAGTTTATGATTGATAAAGAACAATGCTTAGCGAGAATGAAGATGGAATGCAGGCAGGAGGGAGAAGAGGAGAGAGTTAAAAGGGAGAAAGAGTTGTTAGAAGAAATAGCAGGTCAGTGACAATTATCAATCGATCTGTACCAAATATTGCCCCAAACATTGTCTCAGTAAACTTTACTTTTAGTTTATTTTTTGAGTTACTAACTCCAATCGGGATCTGGGTCTATATATCCTTTATAAGATTATCTTTTGTTTTGTTCAACTGCAAAAATATTAATTTTATTGAAACAAAGGACATATTAAAGCATAATAGATTCAAGTAAATTAATAAAATCATTTATTTACTTTCGGTGCATTTTTACTCTCTTAAAGCTTTTTAATTAAAAACAAAATATTTTCTACTTTTTACTTTAACTTTTGAAGTCAATATTTTTTTCTCTCTGAAAAATACTTTTATTTTTATATTGTATTCTTCTTTTTCATTTGTACAAATAAATGAAGGTTAAAATTTACAAATAAGAGAAAATTATGCTCCAACTCCTAACCGTTTTGTACCTTCCGTCATCAACTCAGCAAAACAAAAATAATGACTGCAATACGGAAACACTTAAATATCTTTGGAAAAAAATTTATGAAACATGCTGTATGTGCCTATCAGATTCGATAGTCGCTCTCGATTTCCTTGAGATCCACTCGTCAGAACCTGACTTGGTGAGAATGGGACCACTTCAAAGGTATAATCGTTTGAATTACAAAAATATATTTGAAAATCGGTCTACAATTGACATAAAAATCGCGTAACAAACATACTAACGAGTTGAGAAACTCCTCTTTTTTTTGTTTAATATGGAGTTTCATCAGTTCATGTAGGTACATACATATATAATGCATTACAGAAATGAAATCAGAGATCCAATCGAAATCTATTGATTTCGACAATCAAACGGTTAAAGCTGCAGCGTGTGGAAGAACTCTGGCCGTCACAGAACAAGAATTAAGGTTAGTTTAATTTTTTTTTTCATAGATCTACATAGATGATTTTGTTTTTTTCCGCGTGTAACATGAAAAACAAAGATTGATTTGCTTTGCAATTTCGTAATAAATACACAAAGGATTTGTGTACATTCCGGTTCCATTTTTTTTGTATATATCTTTATTATTAACTTTTAAAAATAAACGTCTATTAACTAAATCACCCTTACTTTATTTGATAAAAATAAAAATATCTAAATTTACCTTACAACATTTATTTTGAATTATCTCTAATACAAAGAAAAGTGACTATTTCTTTTATAAATGTAGTATAATCTAATATGAAAAATTATAAATAATTTGTGACAATAATAGACGTTTTTTTTTAATTAGTATAAATTTTCCTACGTCCCTGGTACTAAAAAAGTTAAAATATAATTGGTAGTCAAATTTGATCCTAAAATGGAATATTGTGATGTCATTTCCTTTTTTTAATTTAACCCTAATTTTAATACTAATTAATTTACTTATTATAAACTATTTCAAATAAAGTCTTTTGGACGAATTCGGCTACCATTAATATGTTGCATGTCAAAATTTTCCTTCAATCCCATTGTACTTTGTGATTCACATGTCATTTGATATTTTGTTTGATTTTATATACGTTTTTGTATAATTTTGACATCAATAAACTATTATTATCGAATTTCCTGATTTTTGAAGTAATTCCGGCTTAGGATTGGTGTGAGTAAACCATAGTATGATGGTAGAGCAAAACCAAAAACCTATCTTTCTCTTTTGACAGCATCATTTGAAAACTATGTAAAAAAAGTGCGATAGACCTTTGAGAATAATTACTTCTAATAGTATTTTAAAACATAGCCTAATGACGAAATATATTTCTTTTTTGTATAAAATAATTTCTATTTTTTTTTTATATTTCAATGTTGTTATTTCTTTACACTGTATAGGCTCAGTGCTTTGACCACCATCACACCTGATGTTAAGTGACTATATGGTCCAGAATAGTAAACACACTAAGTCTAAACGTAGCGGTTCTCAAATAATTCTGACGGAAGACACCTATTTGGCGGCAGGTTTTTAAGCTTGGTGGTTTAAGGTTACCCAGGCGGGCATCATTAGAAAATGCCCTACCACGATGTTATGGTTTCCTCGCGATATTTTCCTTCATTGAAGGCTCAAGCTGATTTTAGAGTTGAATAAGTGGGCTCGAACCCGCGTTTATTTACGCGGAATCCGACAGCACTACCAATTGCACCATCATCGTTATTGATAAATCGGTTGTCTGTTATGTTTTATTGATGTCAAAATTTAAATACTCATCACACACATACCTACATCCCGTACATACATGATCATATCCACGAATCAGTCCAAAAGGCAGTATTTAAAATAATATAATTATTATTTTTTTACAATTATTAATAAATAAGAATTAAAAAACAATTAAGAATTGTTTGGTCTGTCGAAATTAATATTCCAATTTAGGTGTACCGTAGGTAAAGGAACAAATCAAGTCCGATTTGTACAAACGAATAAGTTATTTAAAAAAAAAAACCATTCTGTGTGTATTTTTTTAATGATAAAAACCTAATAGTTACTAATTTCTACGATTACAAATCTATGATTTTGTATTTCTTAATTTTTTTTTTAAAGATATAGTTAAATTAATCCAACGAATGAGTGATAATATAAATGCTATACGGTTAGGTGATGCGAGCCGCGGGCACCGCCATATTGGCGTTGGCTGTTCTGCCGAGCGTCTTTCGCTTTACCCCTACTCCGCGGCCGGTTGGAATGCGACATGTAATAGATGGACGAAAAAAATTTGAGTCCATGTAAAAGAAGTTTCACTTTAAAGACTTACAATCGTTTTAAAAGCCTTCACAAATTTTCTAAATTTGACATTTTATAATTATATATTCGATAATAATTAAATTATCAATTTTTAATAGATGTAAAAAGAACTAAAGAGTAAAATCTACAAATATATAGGGGTTAAATAACGCCATATTTGGCGTATTTGACAGTTGCAGTACGCTTGGCGCCCTTCTGACTGTCATCGGAACATGCGTCGTCACCGGCTCTCTACGTCTCGCTCTAATGGCGTTACTTCTCTCTCTCGCACTCATCTGTTACGCGCGTAAAATTAATAAACCTAGCATGAAACATAATAAAAATTAAACAGATTTTTATAATTGAAAGTGAATGCAAATTATGTGAAGAAGTATTATTACACTTAAGAAAATCTAGAATAGTACCTACTAAACTAAAATTGTTAACCTCCTCTTCTGAAAGACCTCTGTTACAGAAAATGTTTAATAGAAGATCGTCCTCAGGGTCGTTCGGATTGTAGAGATGTTAGGAATATCGTGATTTCGTTACATCTGCTTTTTTTCTAATATTATTTCAACGATAAAAGTTTCTATATTTTTTTTACTGACAATATTCATAAGGAAAATATAATATAATTATAACAACCAAATTATATTACGAAAGTCAAAAAATATCATGTCAATATGTCACTTTATTGAATAGATTGTAAGGAAAGTATTTACCTTTCATATAGCACTAAATATATACTAATTACAAATTAAAGTTGTTTATAATTATAAGCAATAATTTAATATATCTGTATCTTCTATACAAATAATAAAATTATAAAATTAACGTGTCTGTATATTTCCGATTTTTGTGAAAATAATTATTGCGAGGGACTAAAAGTAGGTAATTGACACAACATTTCTATCATTTTTGGAAATGTCTGTTTGTCTGTTTCTTTGTGCAAGTATCAATTAGAAACTACTGAGTATACTTTAAAAATTCAAAAAGATAATTATAAAGTATATTTTGAAGTAACATCAAAACTTTATTTCGTTGAAATCGGTCCACTCAATAAAAAGTTATAGTAATTTTAATGATACGCGGAGTCTTTAGTATGAAGTTTGTAAGTATATTCGTTTTAGTCTTATTCGAGAGCAAAAAATTGAAGATTTGATTGAAATGGAACAAAATGACATAATATAAAATATACGTATAGTATATAAATAATAAATATCTAAGACATAGTAAACAAGAAAACTTTTTTGATATTCAATTTACACACAATCATCTACGCATTTTAGGCGTCGTATTAAGTAGTCATTTTTTGGAAGTAGTTTGGAATTTCGATTTTAATATCAATAGGTATAAATATGGCGCGGAACAGAATATTATTTCATTATAATTAATTGACCGGTTTGTTTATTTTTGATGACATGGGAGGAAAAGTGTTGTGAATGTGATTACGTAAGCAAATTATGGTATATATGTATGTACTTCTGACGCTTATTCATAGATGGCGCTAACCTTATTTTTTAATTATTTGGACTCCTCTGAAACATTGACTGAAAACCGGGACGGGACGCTACTCCTAAATTCAACGCGAGCGAAGTCGCGGGCACAACTTGTCTATAAAAAATAAGTGAATCACTGTGCACTATTAAAAATAATATTTCAGTTACTTATTGGTTTTTTTATAATAAAAAACAATAAAGAAGTATTGTTAACGTTTTAAAAGATTTATTTTTAATTTACCATGGTTTTTTTCTGTAATAGAATACTGCCCTATTGGACTGACTTTCATACATTATTTTATCTATCTAATATGTATCATATTACATCATATTTCATAATAAATTTACGTTAGAGGTTTAATATTGTTTTATAAATATATTAATAGCGACCTCCAAAGAAAACATAACTAATTGCCTTTATTGGCTAAGATGTGTGTAACGTTGAGCACGTCCAATCACGTGTAAGAATTATTCGCGCGTTATCTCTGGCATTAGATATCTACCAATGAGAAGCGAGTATTAAATGCTGTTTTTAAACCAATCATGACCGCAAATCACTAGCTAACTAATAATTGTTAGTCATTACGCATTTTAAACGTATCTCATTATCAATTTATCACCGCTACTTCATAAACACATTTGTACTAATTTTACCTAAATAAGGCTTGTTTCAAGTACTTGATATATGAAATCTTATAAATCATTGTTATACCAATGAGTTTGAGATGTTGATTAGTTGATATTTTTTTTATCATATATTTTTCGATAATTATCATTTTAATATCAACACCAGTGTTTTATTAGAATATTTTGCCGAATAACACTATTTTAAAATAACACTTTATTATTTAGGAAAATTAAAAACAAGTCAACATTTTTACAAAATACTTTAGAACAAAACAATAAAAATCAACAATTCTATGCTATTTTATCTTTTCAAATTACCGCCTAAAGTCAAAGAATCGAGGCACAAGCCACAAGCTCAATCAGCCAAAAGGCATACGCCACATGCTCATACAGCCAGACGACACAGATAAAATAACCAAACTAACCTTTTTTTGTTACCTCCCCTTAAACTAACCGAGTAGAGAAGCACTCGTGAGAGAGAAGGAGTTGCGTGAGAGACGAGTCGAGGACGCCGGTAAATTAAAGCAAGCTGAAAAGACATCTAAGGAACAGATCGAGCATTTGACTAGAAAATGCGCTTGTCTCAGAAAACTGTGAGTAATTTATTTGAGTTTTTTATCATCAACAAAAGATATTTCAACATAAATTATATTTTTTTTAGATCTTGTCAACAGAATACATTGACATGAATAAAGTATTTTTCAAATTACAGGTATTAATCTATAATATAATATTAATAAATAATCTATTATATAAACCAAAAAGGATTATCAAAATTATAGATTATACAAATACACCAGTTTGATCATATTACATTTTGTGTCTATAAAAGTTAAGAAATAAAAATGGATGGGGTTATTAATCGTACTGGATATCACGTTATCCGACTGTTTGTAATATTAAAATAACAACCTTTTATTAAATACATATACCAAGAAAACTATTTTAAAATTGTTTATCTGTCTGTTTGTTTGTTCCGGCTAATCTCCGGAACGGCCGGACCGATTTGCTCGGGACTTTTTTTTGTAGATAGCTGAAGTTACTTCTCGTAACTTAAACCATTTTTAGTTTTCGAAAATAATTAGGGTTCCGTATAAAACAATTAAAACGCAGTGAAACGGGTATTTATTTAGCTAGTTGTATTATAATATCCTGCTTCTGATATTGTTAATCTTAAGCTGCCTCGGTGGCGTAGTTGTATTACGGTGCGACTGCCGTTCTGAGGTCTCGGGTTCGATCCCCGGGTCGGGTCAAGTGGTATTGGGTTTTTCTACTCAGTATCATCCCGGAGTTTGGAATTTGTGCCCGATATGGCGACAGGCTCGTCCCCTGTCACATCTGGGACGGAACTAAGCTCGGCGGAATGCGGGCGCTGTAGTTCGCTATTCCACCTCTGCCTAACCCTTCGGGGATTACAGGCGTGAGCTTATGTTATGTTATATATGATATTTTTAATTTAAAAGCGTTCAAAAACGTAAAACATTTAATTTTAACATTTACAAACAGTTTTGACGACATGCGAGCGCGATTGACTGCCAGGGAGAGGACAGCCGAACAGGAAGCCAGAACCAAGGACAAGGAATTGCATCACCTGCGCGGTGAAGTCGCTAGACTGACCAAGATACTTGTCGAACAAAGGTAGGTTTTGAGCGATGATGGTGCAGCGGGTAGTACGGCAGGATTCCGCGTCAATCGACGCGGGTTCGATCCCCACCTATCCGACTTTAAAATCCAAGATGGTAAACACACTAAGCCTAGAGTTACCGGTTCTCAAGTGACGCTGCCGGAACACACCTATTGGTATTTGGCGATAGGTTTTCAAACTTGAGGGTGGTTGCTACCCAGATGGATGCTATGGTTTCCGCAAGAATTTTTCCTTCACCGAAAGCTCAGGCTGAATTTTCAGAGTTGAATACCTATTCAATGGAGTGGATAGTGCGTCTGGGGTCCGCGTCAATGGACGCAGGTTCGAATGCACCTATCCAACTCCAAAATCAGCCTGAGCTTTCGCTGAACGAAAACATCTTGCGGAAACCGTAGCATGGTGCTAGGGCATTTTATAGTAATGTCCGCATGGGTAGCTACCACCCTCAAGTTGGAACACCTATCGCCGAATACCAATAGGTCTGTTCCGGCAGCACCATTTGAGAACTAGCGCCTCTAGGCTTAGTGTGTTTACCATCCTGGACCACATCGTCATTTAACATCAGATAAGATTTTGGTCAAGGCAATGATCCTGTATCGTGAAAAAAAAAAACTATAAACGGTTTTAGCGGATGCATGGTATCACTTCCAGACATCACTATTGTTCACGTAATGTGAAACCTTTGGACATTAAATCCTGTTTGACATAGCGTTCTAACTTATGGTCTCGTAAATCGGTAACGTGACACTATCAAAACTGGTCGTTGTGATAGTCGTCTGTACGTCAAAGGTATTTCCTCGTTAACAGTTCACCGTCGCTCGGTGCGAGGACGAGAGCGGACGGTTGCGAGACTCTACAGACGGTGGAGTTGAAACCGACAGCCGATGTGGAGGGCGCTCAGCCCCGCAGGAAGGGTATGTGACTACGCGTCTAACTGTACACACAGAACACTATTGTAGAGGTGAGCACTGGATTGCAACTAACGCTTCATCTGTACTCTGTTAACTAAACGTATTGCTAATAACAAACAAATAACTTACGAGACCGTTTACAGGGACATAGTTACAGGGCCTCTGCAGAATACATGTATAATGTGCCTCCGGAGGCCCTGGCATCTTTGCGCCGGTTAAGGACGTGGAGTGTTTAGTCAGTCGGTTTCGGCCAACCTGGCACACGGGCACCAAAGAGGGCGCCTCTCGCAGAGGGGTGTGCCTCGGTGACCCAGTCTGTCGCGAGGATCAACGTGTGCAAAAAACTACGGTTTCGGCACACGTCCGAGCGTTCAACGAGCAGATTTCAACCACGTTAAAAAAAAAGGGATATAGTTATAAGCGAAAAAGCTATTTCTACTCCCGGGCCGTAAAGATAAACCCGAAGACGGAGGGTGAACAAATCTGTACCTACTATTAAATAATAAAAAATATTTCTTTTGATTTCTGTCTGCCTGTCTTTTTGTTTCGGGTAATCTCCGAAACGGCTGGACCGGTTTTGACGAGACATTTTTTTGTTAGATAGCTGAAGGTATTTTTTACTAAAATAATTAGGGTATCGCGTAAAAAAATTAAAACTCACGAAATTTCGAATAGAATCGAATTTAATGCACAGTTTTACCGATAGGTATTTAAAATTGTCAGAAATACCATCACTTGATGTTAGTAGGAAATAGAATTATGGTTCGATATTTAAAAAAATGCAGTGAAGAATACTTGTAACGCTGGCGCAGCCACGGACACAAAGCTAGTTTGTTAATATTTTTCTAAAACGCCTATAACTCTTTCAAGACATTTATGGAGGTGATCAAACACCTTTAGGACCGATTTTTTTTTAAATCGATATCTAGCATTAGAATCGATTTTGAACCTAGGACATCGGGGTTCGATTTTATCCAGGCTAAGAAAGAAAAGAAACCAACACAATACAAATAAATGTGTGAAAGTTTTTCACTTAATAGTTAAAAACTCAAGAGACGGCTTTGTGGTTAGTTTGTTTCGCATCTTTGAGAGAATAAAAATATCTTTTTGTCAAAATAGGAGACAAATATCTTGCTTGATGTTAGTTGGAAGCTTAATACATTTTTTTAAATCTACATTTATTTCGATTTTACGAAAATCGATCTTTAGGACTTCGATTTTTTGTGAGTCGATTCATGAAGCCTCGTTTCGAATCGATCTTTTTCTGATTAGAATCGCCATCCCTAACACCAATTAGGGGGAGAGAGATGCACTATTGAGAATTTTGAATATTACCCTTTTATTAGTCTAAAAATTTACAGACTACTATCATTGTACCTGTTACATATTTTAATATCAAGTTAAAAAACGCGGTGGCTCCATCTTTTGCCGAATTATGTAAACCTTATAAAATGTTAAACATAGATTGAGGCCTTCACAACGGGAGCGGTTGTCAATTTAGTATTTCCTTGAGTTAAAAAACACCTTACCAACGATCTTGCAATATTGCCAATAAAGAACGCCATAGAGAAAGTATTGGTAACGGAAGTCGCGTCACGCTATGTAACGGAAATAGCGTTGATTGTGGCGTTAAATCATATAAACGGCTCCAGATAATTGTTGACATTTTTCGTGAATGGGATCCATTTAATAAATTAATTGTGCTCTTTGTCTATTAACTTTTTAATTCGTGTGACATAAAATTGTGTACATATATCTACATTCAGTATACTTATGTAGATCCAAATTTTTTTACCAGACTTCTGTATGCTATGCGCTTTGTGGAGCAAGTTTTTTTTTTTAAATTAATTTCTCTCCCTAGATCCAGGGCTGCCTTTAAAGTTAAAACATGATTTGTAAAATTTTTTACCTTTTTTTCAAGTTCTAGATTTATTCTTTAAACAGATTTTAACATATTATGTGTTAGGTTAAAATTTTGTGAATAACATCTATATGTTGATAACTTGTAATAAATTAATAATTGTGACGTTTACATTTAATTAAATGGGAAATAAAATAAAACGTCCTGGTGGACGGCGGGTGAGAATTTTTTTTTTATTTATTTCTATGTATCAATATGTAATGAAATGTAAATATCATTATTTGCTTGTCTAATAACTTGTTTTATAAATGTGCGCTTTCTAACTAACAAACACGTTATAATAAAAAACTGATTATACTATTTTCAACTATTTATCTTATTTTTGTCAGTTCGAGTACATTTCGTTAAGTGATGCGTTACTGATTCGATTTCCTATAACAATTGATATTATTTATTAAGATGTTTAATCGATTCAACACATTGATAAGTATTTTATTTTTTCTCAAAATTTCTTGTTTTATAAACATACCCAGGCATTTAAATGACTAAATTTTTTTTTGTATTAAAATAAACCATTTATACTACTGTAAAAGTATTTATTATTTGGCAACATCAATTGTGGGTTCAATAAATATTGGAGCTAAAAAATCTGTCGCTTCGCTATTGAAGAAAAATCAATATCTCTGAACTGTTGCATTGCTTTTGTCGATGGCTACCTCTATTAATAATTATAGAGTTTCATAGGCTTTATGTCAAAAATAAAATAAACTTTTGGAAGGGGTATAAAGCGTTACTTTAACTGCGAGATGAAGTGAAGCAGTTATATTTATTTCGCCTCTTTCTAGAATTTAATTCGAGCCTGATGTGAACACAATTTCAGTATGCAGTCTGTTAAAGAAGCATTCAGAATATTGTATCTAATGAGAATACAAGCTTTATTGTTATCCCGATTAGGGCTCGTTCAAGTATTACGTGGACTAAATTTTGAACATTGATGACTCCCCGTCCACATAAGTATAAGTAAACAAAGTTATAACCTAGCCCCCCCAACCTTTTCCCCTATGATAAAGTATCATTGGTTTGATTTATTAAAAAAAAAAGTCAATAAGTAAACATTGTTTACGTAATAACCATTCAGACTCCACCGTCTCCAACTTGATCAGAAATAAGCAAACCGTATACCCGCTCGCCCCATATTGACGCTTACGTACTAGTAACGGGATGTTATGAATAAATAGAGTTCACATAAAACCTCCTATTGAAGTAAAACTTCTTTGGGTAAGCTAAAGAAAAAGTTTGGCAACAACAGTTGCGTCACGTTACGGAACCTTATTTATTTAGAATGTCTAAAGTTAATTCAAAATTAAAGAGGTTTTACTTTAAGCACCCTTAAAGGTTACATGTATATTTTGTAAACTTTGCTATAAATACTTCGCACTATTATAAAATCTATAGCTAATTTTCTGAGCGCAGTTAAAAAAAAAACAGTATGTTAATACATTTAGATAATGAACATAGTTTATTATATTATTATTGACCTAGGCGGATCATTAAGAACGCCTGAGCCTGCCCGGAAGCGACCTACTTTACCGGAACTGACGCCATTGCCGCCTCAGTCGCGCCAACCACTGTTCGAATTCGAAAATGGCCGCCGACGAGCGAAAAGCGTCGATCTCCCCGCAGTTCAAGTGCCTGTCAGAATAAAGCAACTAGAGGAAAGAACCAAGGACTAGCATATATTATATAAAAATAATACAATATTATAATAGCCATGTATTTATTTATAATTAAAACCTATAATTAAGTAACGTTGTATTTATTTCATATATTCTAGCAAATGTTGATTTTTAAATCTCGGAAGTAATTTAACTGTTTTAAATAATTCCTGTAACGTAATAATCGCACACTGTTTAAGTAGTTTGTTAATTATCGACTACTGAATCGATTTCAGATATTTTTTATATAAGTCATTTTTTTTCCCGAAAAATATTTAAAAACTAGCTGCGCCCGCGTTTCATATATTTTTCCCTACGTAGTATAGTTTTTTTTTTTTTTTTTTTTATACGGAACCCAAATTGTTTTTGCTACTAACATTAAACAAAGGTATTTCTCACAAAACCTCTCAATAAAACTATGCATCGAGTCGGATTTCATTCACAATTTTATGTGTTTTAATATTTTGTGTGGATTTTTTTTTTTTTAAACGAAAGTACACTAAGTTATGTGGAATGACTTCAGCTAGATTTTTTTAACTTATTTATTGCTAGGAAACCCAACAGCATACATAACTATATAGAATAACACGTATTGTTTAGTAATTAAAGCCAAGACATACCATAAAAAGTCCCGTCAAACACGGTCCAACCGTTCCGGAGATTACCCGAAACAAACAAACAGACAGACAGAGACAAATATTTAAAAACTTGTATTTTAGATATAGGCTTCAATGGACGCGGGTTCGAACCCACTTATACAACTCTAAAATCAGGCTGAACTTTCGGTGAACGAAAACATGGTGAGGAAACCATAGCATGGTGGTAGGGGATTTTCAAATAATGTCCGCCTAAATAGCTACCGCTCACAAGTTTGAAAACCTGTCGCCAAATACCAGTAAGGCAGTATCACTTGATAACCAGTAACTCAAGGCATAGTGTGTTTACCATCCTGAACAGCATCGTCACTTAACGCCAGGTTAGTTTGTGGTCGTGTCGCCCCCATCCCAAATGCAGCGGACGGCCCCGGGGGGTTTTAGTGGGCATTTCCGGGCGACTCTCGCCCGGGTGAGTCCCACACTGGCACGGAGCTCGTCACTCCGTGCCCCCTTATCTATTGTATTTGGGGGACTTTGATCCCACAAATACAATAGCTAAGGGTAGTGCGTAAATGCATTTCCCCCCGTCAAAAAAAAAAAAAAAAAAAAAAGGTTAGTTTGTGGTCATGCATTTCCCCCCATCAAAAAAAAAAAAAAGGTTAGTTTGTGGTCATGCATTTCCCCCCATCAAAAAAAAAAAAAGGTTAGTTTGTGGTCAAAGAATTGAGCCTATACTGTATAAAAAAATTACTATCAACATGATAATTTATCTACTCATTTGTCGGATCGGTAGTCCGTAAGCCTGCAAGAGTTGTCGTACCAAGATCGACACCAACCAAATCGGAAGCAGAACCAGAGTCCGTTGATAATCATTTCAATCTGAGTAATATTGTGAAATAGGTCACTAATAGTTTATAAATAAAACCACATAAATAAACACGTACTAAATATATTGTCTATTTATTAATAATAAGTTACAAAAATATGCCTATATTCTTAAATATGTTACAAACTAAAAACCTGACATCCTTTTGTAACGCCATAGCACCATAAACAATGTTAATATTTCGCTTTATATAATATATTAGCTGTGCCCGCGGCTGTACCCGCTTGGAATTCAGAGAATTTGCAGCATATGTTCACCCTCTGGATGCAATATATGTCATTACGAACTGTTATCGAATTCGGTTAAGTAGTTTTGCGTGATTTGTAAACAAATTAATTAATAGACAGACAGATAAAAAAAATTTAAAACTGTCGAAATATATTCTGTTGTCGATTGTTAAGCCCCGCATAGTATTTTTTCTTAAATATCTTCAATGTACAGATTTCGTGTCGTAAGCCTTTTATAATAAGTAGAGATTATGTTATATATTAAACTAAAGACTTAAATAAATTTTTAACCCTTTCACGACCAGGGCATACAGATTTCCCATAAAAATGATAACTGTCTACAAAATTCTAAAAACGCTAGTCTTTCTATTGCATTTTTTAAATCTTTTGTATAATCTACAAGTTTAAAAATAAACAGTTGAATGTTAATAACAAATGTTTTGCAGAGAATTGGAATCTATCGAAATGTCATGTTCGCTTGGAAGTACCACAAAAACATGCTAACATTTAGCATTTGTCTGGTGTTTACATCTATTTTTGCTCCGAGCAATAATTGTGAACATTTTCATATCCATTCAACCCAAAAGGCGTCGACTGCTGCACACAGGTCTCCCCCAAAGATCTCCACGACAACAGGTCTTGCGCCACCCGCATCCAGCGGACTCCTACGACCTTCACCAGGTCGTCGGTCCACCTTGTGGGGGGCCTATCCACGCTGCGTCTTCCAGTACGCGGCAGCCATTCCAGAACCCGTTGGACCCATCGGGCATCGGTTATACGAGCAATGTGCCAACCCACTGCCACTTCAGTTTGGGAATTCTTCGAGAAATGTCGGTTACTTTGGTTTTTTCTGCGAATCGTCTCATTTCTGAATGGATCACGCAGGGAAACTCCGAGCATAGCCCATTGCCCTTTGGGTGACTTTGAGCTTTCTAATTAGCCCCATTGTAAGCGACCACGTCTCAGTGCCATAAGTCATAACTGACAACACACATGAGTTAGAAGCTCTTTTTATATAGTGTATTCATAATCAAACCATACTATAAGCTGCGTAGTATACATTTTATTATTTATCTCTGTGCACCAAGCACCTAAATGCCATCTTATACTTGACATATTGTAGGATGTTCACGGCTAACGTCAGGTTTTAGAATTTTCTTATGTGAATTTATATTTATGAGTATATAGGCAAAGTAATCAGAATAATAGAAAAAAACAAAACTACACATAAAATGACCGTTACCGTTTACGTCTATCTGTCTGTCTGTTCGTTAGTGTACGCGAGTGAAGCCGCGGGCACACAGCGAGTCTTTCGCAAAAGTTTTTGTTTACACACTTTTACGACGACCTCTTAAATCTTTCTGTTTACTATTATTATCTCTTAATATTCGCCACTTAATATCTTTGATTATTTCTTCATTATTACAATCTCTGTAGGAACGTGTTTGTAAAACTCCTAAACCACATTCATCTAATTTACTTGCATCGACTGCTCTTATACAATTTAAAATTACTATTAAGATTTCATCCCATCCGAAACAACCTCCGAAATATAAGAATTGAAATTTATTTATGAACGTAATATACTCATCTAAATTAGAAATATTAACGAGGTCAGTCATTGCTATTAGCAACATCTTTAACATTTGCTTCAATCCGAGGCTTAAACCGCGGTCTATGATACTGATATCATTCACAATATTCATACCGTTAACATCTTTATCTCTAACACGAATTGAATCATCAAATATGAATTGTTTTACATCTCTCTCTGTGATTATATTCCTCAATTCGTCGTCGAATTCCAATTTACGATCGAAAAATTCCAAAACTCCGTCCGTTATTTTGCTCGATATAAATCTCCATACCTTCACGTGTTCAATTTGTCGGCTTTTTAATAAATCCGAAATGTATTCCGAAGCTAAGTACTCTTGGAAACTGAGGTGTATAAATTTTGGAACACCATTGATAAGTATGCTATCGACTATTCCAGTTTTCTCTCTGCCAGCTTCCATGCCTTCTATTATTTCTCGAATCTCTTCAATATCTACTTCAGTTAATATATCACTCAAATCCTCTTTGAACGTCGCATAGAAAGCTAACTTCTTGTGTTTGTTCATAAACTCTTTCAGTTCTTTCTCGTAGGTTATTATAATATCTGGATTATAAAGATCCATCTGGTTCTTCTCTTCAAAACGTATCTTTTTTAACTTCGTCTCTATGAAGTGTTCATAGAACGATGACGTATTCATTTCGAGATCCCATTTTACAGTAATATTTTCATTTGTTGTTGATTTGATTTTTTTAATTTGATTTCGGAAATACTCTAATACTATATAGACATGAAGTGGCGTGAATATCAAACTGATTGCTTCTTCAATACAGATCTTATTTCCACAGTGATTCGTTAAACTTGTTTCAGGCATATTCAATTGAATGTAGCAACTGGATTTGGTATTAAATATACCGCTCCATTTCTCGCAAAATGCCTTCTTGTCCGGGGTCTGTGGTTTATTTATTTGAACGTAAAAAATATTTCATTGCCGTATTATACAAAGAGTACAAAAAGTAACTGGTTAATTTTATAATTGTTTTACTTTTAATTATGGAATTGTCGCCTATAAATAGTTTCATAAATTCAAAAAAATCCATCGATTCTTTTAAACTGTTCCATGTTGAGCTCATTTAAATTCATGTTGATTGTTAAATATTTGTTTACAAGATCTTCTTGTTCTTCCTTCTTGAAGATTTCCAAGTTGTAAGAGACACCGAATTCAGTCTCTAGTGTTTCTCTGATGTTATTATAAGAGCGACCTGTAATCCACATTCGTTGCTTTACGTAGGACCTGGTATCAGATAAGTGTACCATGACTAGGCACTTTAAAATCTCTGTCATCTCATTTTTATAATGAGGACATATCTCATCGAACCCATCGAATAGTAATATTGTATTGCCACGGTTGTAACAGTGCAGAAACATTTCCAATTGAAATAGTACTAAAGAATCGATTTCATTACAATTTTTAAGTACTACCTCCCCGTTAATAACATCAAGATCGAAATTAACTATAGGTGTAGGCTTTATAGTGAATCTTATAAGATTTGTCGATAGTGCACCTTTGATGACAAATTTCAAGGCGTCGATTTTACTAATGTTTATTTTGTTCTCTTGTAACCTGTAGAGTTCTTTTGTCTGATCTAATAAGTTGATCCTTTCAATCCAAACACTTGGGTTTTTTTGTTTAGTTTGAATCGATAAGTATGTAAGGAAAGTGGACTTTCCCATTCCGGGTGCACCAACTATGACAACAGTATCTCTTAGTGCTTCCATAGTATTAATTTTAATTAATTCTTCATTACGAGTCGCCGAATATGCAGCAATAGGTTCTCTCGTACCTTTCTTTAATATAGAATTGTGTCGATTTAAGCTCCTTTGAACATAATAATCTTTGATGTCTTCATAATACGGATTCGTAAGTGTTTTGCCTATATAAATTTCATCGTTGATTATAATCTTCTGTAGTATTTCCGATTTTATCATTTTTTTCATATCGTGTGTTATTACTTTAGAAAAATTAGTTGACACACCTTGGAATATAAATTTACTTTCTAAAACTTTCTCCTGACTTGTGAAATTTAAGTCGTTTAGATCATTATTTACATCCCGTAGCGACACAAACGTGTCGTGCGTTATATAAAATTGTAACTTCTCAGCTGACTTCTCATTTGTAACTAATATGTAGTTTTTTGTAAAAGATTTCTCAGTGAGACGAAGAAATATGTTATTTTTAGCTTCCGTTACGTCTTTATAAAATATTATCAGTACTTTCAACTCAATACGTTTAAGTTCTTCTATTATAACATTGTAATCATTTTTAGACAGACATGCGGCATCATTGAGATCTATAAAAGCGTAATCGTTGAGATTTTGATAACACTGCACCAGTTTGATTCCTGTTAGGATCATTACTTCAGTTATAAGAACTGTAGCTTCTAGTCCGATTTGCGATCTTAAAGTATCTACAGAATCCTTACAGAATTTTATTTCATATTTCCTCATATTGTTAACAAACCTACAACTTATTACGTTCAGTAAAGATTTTCCAGAGAATTGTTTTAATAGTGAATTAAAATACTTTCTGTCGTTTGTTAAGTAATATGATTTCTCTTCCGTCATCCACCACTTTTGTACTGCATTATGAATGATGAAGTAAATAGCATCGTATCGTGCGGTAGAAGATGTTTCAATTCGATCCCGTTTATTTGCGATGTAGTAATCTTGCATTGCATCTTTAGCGTGTTTCTCGATTTCGTCTTCTTTTGATTGACAGGAATAAACCAAAACCACAGGTTATTAAAGAATGTTTTTACATTGTGTTTTTGTACCACATTACCGTCTAACGAAAGGTCAGGAAAACTGTCCAAACAGGGATTGAATTTTACATCATCTATATTTTTAATTCTACTTTTCAGTTTACCTAGTAAATTTAGAGCATTTTTTCCTAGCGTTTTCTCATTCGTATTTAAAATCAGGGATGTTTGCTCTTCGTCAAGAATTAGTAAGTTTCCTACAGCGCTTCCTAAGCCTCCATTTAAACCAAAAACGCCAGGTTCTATTATAACAGATTCGGTTCTTGAACAATCAAATAGGTTTACAATTTCGTCGGCTAGATATGTCAATCTCTTTTCACCTTTCTTCCCATTTGCAACAGCTATGTCTATATTACCAAACACTGAAGGAAGTTTGAAAGAAATCGTTTCCATTATCCCATTTACAGCCATATCGAAGGACATCGAGCACAGCATATAATTTTCGTTAAATCGAAATCTTTTTATTATAACATCATCTTTATATCTCTCATCATCTATTACAAGAGCCTTTTCTTCATCAAAGCGGGTTAAAGCATTTTGCATCAATTTAATTATAGTTTCCTTTGAAGGGTTAGTTTTTACAGCGTGAATTATTTCTTTCATTTTCGCCTCATCAGGTTTCTTAGCTAATACAAATTCTTTATATATAACCAATTTTAGCACCAACAGTTTTGCGTCATGATTATTTAAAAAATTTTTACGAAATGTACCCACTCTGTATCCAGCTGGAGTCACATCAGAAACATTTATAACCAAACGAGCTAATATAACATGATATTTTTTTATAAAGAAATCATCCAATAGCATATCATATTTACCGTTTGATATAAAATATGCCAACTTCTTACCAATGTATTTCATATGATCAATAATTAACATATTTGTCAGCAAATAAACTTCATTCTCATCGTATTTATATTTAAAAATGTTACTATAATCACCGCTATTTATTAGATCTCTCGCATTTTCGTCTACAGAATCCAAATCTGCTAATTCTTTTTTATTAAAATCGCATTCAGCAGTTGTGTAGATAACATAAGTGGATTTTATATCTTCATGTTTCCCTTTAAAGAATACATCATCGTCATTTTTACTCCAAAATCTTTGTCGAATCTTCGAGTAGCTGTTGTAATATTTTTTCAAACTGAAATCTCCTTCGTTTCTCCATAAATCTTGAAGTGTAACTTTGTTTTTCTTAACATCATTCCTGTGTTTCGCTTGCAAGAATATTACACCCTCTGTGCCATTATTTTTGTATCGTATGCAGATATCATCCAAAGCCCCGATTTCATCCAGACTGGTTCCTAAATAGAACTCATCAAATTCATGATTTAATGATGCACGTATAAGAACTAAGCTAAGTAGTTTGGATTCGTATAACTGTCCTTTAAATCCATTTTCATGGGCGCGTTTTCGATAGACTAACTTAGGATCAACCTCATTAGGTTTTACGATAGATAGAATGTCCGTTGTTACTTCTGATTCATCTACACCGTTAATATTTACTTGTGTTTCCTCCTCGTGTCGTTGTAATACTGCAACTATTTTACTGCCCACGTCAGTATTTAATTCTCTAGCGATATCTAATGCAGTCTTATTATCAATATTTTTATGACTAAGTTTAGCTCCTCGCTCAAGGAGTAAATGAATTATATCTATATCGCCATTAATAACACTTATATGTAATGGTGTATTATTAGAGTCATTGTCAAACTGTTCATTAGCGTCTGCGCCTTCATCTAAAAAGTCCGTGATTTTCTTTTTTTTAATTGGTCCATTCTCTTCGTCTATTAATGTCATAAAGAATTTAGCCGTGTTCAATTTTCGCTTGTAAGCGGACATTTTTTGAATTGATCGTCTAATGTTTAATGTTTAAATATTTCCTTAATAAGTTACTCACGTTGATTTTTTTAATTTGATTTCGGAAATACTCTAATACTATATAGACATGAAGTGGCGTGAATATCAAACTGATTGCTTCTTCAATACAGATCTTATTTCCACAGTGATTCGTTAAACTTGTTTCAGGCATATTCAATTGAATGTAGCAACTGGATTTGGTATTAAATATACCGCTCCATTTCTCGCAAAATGCCTTCTTGTCCGGGGTCTGTGGTTTATTTATTTGAACGTAAAAATATTTCATTGCCGTATTATACAAAGAGTACAAAAAGTAACTGGTTAATTTTATAATTGTTTTACTTTTAATTATGGAATTGTCGCCTATAAATAGTTTCATAAATTCAAAAAATCCATCGATTCTTTTAAACTGTTCCATGTTGAGCTCATTTAAATTCATGTTGATTGTTAAATATTTGTTTACAAGATCTTCTTGTTCTTCCTTCTTGAAGATTTCCAAGTTGTAAGAGACACCGAATTCAGTCTCTAGTGTTTCTCTGATGTTATTATAAGAGCGACCTGTAATCCACATTCGTTGCTTTACGTAGGACCTGGTATCAGATAAGTGTACCATGACTAGGCACTTTAAAATCTCTGTCATCTCATTTTTATAATGAGGACATATCTCATCGAACCCATCGAATAGTAATATTGTATTGCCACGGTTGTAACAGTGCAGAAACATTTCCAATTGAAATAGTACTAAAGAATCGATTTCATTACAATTTTTAAGTACTACCTCCCCGTTAATAACATCAAGATCGAAATTAACTATAGGTGTAGGCTTTATAGTGAATCTTATAAGATTTGTCGATAGTGCACCTTTGATGACAAATTTCAAGGCGTCGATTTTACTAATGTTTATTTTGTTCTCTTGTAACCTGTAGAGTTCTTTTGTCTGATCTAATAAGTTGATCCTTTCAATCCAAACACTTGGGTTTTTTTGTTTAGTTTGAATCGATAAGTATGTAAGGAAAGTGGACTTTCCCATTCCGGGTGCACCAACTATGACAACAGTATCTCTTAGTGCTTCCATAGTATTAATTTTAATTAATTCTTCATTACGAGTCGCCGAATATGCAGCAATAGGTTCTCTCGTACCTTTCTTTAATATAGAATTGTGTCGATTTAAGCTCCTTTGAACATAATAATCTTTGATGTCTTCATAATACGGATTCGTAAGTGTTTTGCCTATATAAATTTCATCGTTGATTATAATCTTCTGTAGTATTTCCGATTTTATCATTTTTTTCATATCGTGTGTTATTACTTTAGAAAAATTAGTTGACACACCTTGGAATATAAATTTACTTTCTAAAACTTTCTCCTGACTTGTGAAATTTAAGTCGTTTAGATCATTATTTACATCCCGTAGCGACACAAACGTGTCGTGCGTTATATAAAATTGTAACTTCTCAGCTGACTTCTCATTTGTAACTAATATGTAGTTTTTTGTAAAAGATTTCTCAGTGAGACGAAGAAATATGTTATTTTTAGCTTCCGTTACGTCTTTATAAAATATTATCAGTACTTTCAACTCAATACGTTTAAGTTCTTCTATTATAACATTGTAATCATTTTTAGACAGACATGCGGCATCATTGAGATCTATAAAAGCGTAATCGTTGAGATTTTGATAACACTGCACCAGTTTGATTCCTGTTAGGATCATTACTTCAGTTATAAGAACTGTAGCTTCTAGTCCGATTTGCGATCTTAAAGTATCTACAGAATCCTTACAGAATTTTATTTCATATTTCCTCATATTGTTAACAAACCTACAACTTATTACGTTCAGTAAAGATTTTCCAGAGAATTGTTTTAATAGTGAATTAAAATACTTTCTGTCGTTTGTTAAGTAATATGATTTCTCTTCCGTCATCCACCACTTTTGTACTGCATTATGAATGATGAAGTAAATAGCATCGTATCGTGCGGTAGAAGATGTTTCAATTCGATCCCGTTTATTTGCGATGTAGTAATCTTGCATTGCATCTTTAGCGTGTTTCTCGATTTCGTCTTCTTTTGATTGACAGGAATAAAACCACAGGTTATTAAAGAATGTTTTTACATTGTGTTTTTGTACCACATTACCGTCTAACGAAAGGTCAGGAAAACTGTCCAAACAGGGATTGAATTTTACATCATCTATATTTTTAATTCTACTTTTCAGTTTACCTAGTAAATTTAGAGCATTTTTTCCTAGCGTTTTCTCATTCGTATTTAAAATCAGGGATGTTTGCTCTTCGTCAAGAATTAGTAAGTTTCCTACAGCGCTTCCTAAGCCTCCATTTAAACCCAAAAACGCCAGGTTCTATTATAACAGATTCGGTTCTTGAACAATCAAATAGGTTTACAATTTCGTCGGCTAGATATGTCAATCTCTTTTCACCTTTCTTCCCATTTGCAACAGCTATGTCTATATTACCAAACACTGAAGGAAGTTTGAAAGAAATCGTTTCCATTATCCCATTTACAGCCATATCGAAGGACATCGAGCACAGCATATAATTTTCGTTAAATCGAAATCTTTTTATTATACATCTTTATATCTCTCATCATCTATTACAAGAGCCTTTTCTTCATCAAAGCGGGTTAAAGCATTTTGCATCAATTTAATTATAGTTTCCTTTGAAGGGTTAGTTTTTACAGCGTGAATTATTTCTTTCATTTTCGCCTCATCAGGTTTCTTAGCTAATACAAATTCTTTATATATAACCAATTTTAGCACCAACAGTTTTGCGTCATGATTATTTAAAAAATTTTTACGAAATGTACCCACTCTGTATCCAGCTGGAGTCACATCAGAAACATTTATAACCAAACGAGCTAATATAACATGATATTTTTTTATAAAGAAATCATCCAATAGCATATCATATTTACCGTTTGATATAAAATATGCCAACTTCTTACCAATGTATTTCATATGATCAATAATTAACATATTTGTCAGCAAATAAACTTCATTCTCATCGTATTTATATTTAAAAATGTTACTATAATCACCGCTATTTATTAGATCTCTCGCATTTTCGTCTACAGAATCCAAATCTGCTAATTCTTTTTTATTAAAATCGCATTCAGCAGTTGTGTAGATAACATAAGTGGATTTTATATCTTCATGTTTCCCTTTAAAGAATACATCATCGTCATTTTTACTCCAAAATCTTTGTCGAATCTTCGAGTAGCTGTTGTAATATTTTTTCAAACTGAAATCTCCTTCGTTTCTCCATAAATCTTGAAGTGTAACTTTGTTTTTCTTAACATCATTCCTGTGTTTCGCTTGCAAGAATATTACACCCTCTGTGCCATTATTTTTGTATCGTATGCAGATATCATCCAAAGCCCCGATTTCATCCAGACTGGTTCCTAAATAGAACTCATCAAATTCATGATTTAATGATGCACGTATAAGAACTAAGCTAAGTAGTTTGGATTCGTATAACTGTCCTTTAAATCCATTTTCATGGGCGCGTTTTCGATAGACTAACTTAGGATCAACCTCATTAGGTTTTACGATAGATAGAATGTCCGTTGTTACTTCTGATTCATCTACACCGTTAATATTTACTTGTGTTTCCTCTTGTGTTTCCTCCTCGTGTCGTTGTAATACTGCAACTATTTTACTGCCCACGTCAGTATTTAATTCTCTAGCGATATCTAATGCAGTCTTATTATCAATATTTTTATGACTAAGTTTAGCTCCTCGCTCAAGGAGTAAATGAATTATATCTATATCGCCATTAATAACACTTATATGTAATGGTGTATTATTAGAGTCATTGTCAAACTGTTCATTAGCGTCTGCGCCTTCATCTAAAAAGTCCGTGATTTTCTTTTTTTTAATTGGTCCATTCTCTTCGTCTATTAATGTCATAAAGAATTTAGCCGTGTTCAATTTTCGCTTGTAAGCGGACATTTTTGAATTGATCGTCTAATGTTTAATGTTTAAATATTTCCTTAATAAGTTACTCACGTTGATTTTTTTAATTTGATTTCGGAAATACTCTAATACTATATAGACATGAAGTGGCGTGAATATCAAACTGATTGCTTCTTCAATACAGATCTTATTTCCACAGTGATTCGTTTAAACTTGTTTCAGGCATATTCAATTGAATGTAGCAACTGGATTTGGTATTAAATATACCGCTCCATTTCTCGCAAAATGCCTTCTTGTCCGGGGTCTGTGGTTTATTTATTTGAACGTAAAAATATTTCATTGCCGTATTATACAAAGAGTACAAAAAGTAACTGGTTAATTTTATAATTGTTTTACTTTTAATTATGGAATTGTCGCCTATAAATAGTTTCATAAATTCAAAAAATCCATCGATTCTTTTAAACTGTTCCATGTTGAGCTCATTTAAATTCATGTTGATTGTTAAATATTTGTTTACAAGATCTTCTTGTTCTTCCTTCTTGAAGATTTCCAAGTTGTAAGAGACACCGAATTCAGTCTCTAGTGTTTCTCTGATGTTATTATAAGAGCGACCTGTAATCCACATTCGTTGCTTTACGTAGGACCTGGTATCAGATAAGTGTACCATGACTAGGCACTTTAAAATCTCTGTCATCTCATTTTTATAATGAGGACATATCTCATCGAACCCATCGAATAGTAATATTGTATTGCCACGGTTGTAACAGTGCAGAAACATTTCCAATTGAAATAGTACTAAAGAATCGATTTCATTACAATTTTTAAGTACTACCTCCCCGTTAATAACATCAAGATCGAAATTAACTATAGGTGTAGGCTTTATAGTGAATCTTATAAGATTTGTCGATAGTGCACCTTTGATGACAAATTTCAAGGCGTCGATTTTACTAATGTTTATTTTGTTCTCTTGTAACCTGTAGAGTTCTTTTGTCTGATCTAATAAGTTGATCCTTTCAATCCAAACACTTGGGTTTTTTTGTTTAGTTTGAATCGATAAGTATGTAAGGAAAGTGGACTTTCCCATTCCGGGTGCACCAACTATGACAACAGTATCTCTTAGTGCTTCCATAGTATTAATTTTAATTAATTCTTCATTACGAGTCGCCGAATATGCAGCAATAGGTTCTCTCGTACCTTTCTTTAATATAGAATTGTGTCGATTTAAGCTCCTTTGAACATAATAATCTTTGATGTCTTCATAATACGGATTCGTAAGTGTTTTGCCTATATAAATTTCATCGTTGATTATAATCTTCTGTAGTATTTCCGATTTTATCATTTTTTTCATATCGTGTGTTATTACTTTAGAAAAATTAGTTGACACACCTTGGAATATAAATTTACTTTCTAAAACTTTCTCCTGACTTGTGAAATTTAAGTCGTTTAGATCATTATTTACATCCCGTAGCGACACAAACGTGTCGTGCGTTATATAAAATTGTAACTTCTCAGCTGACTTCTCATTTGTAACTAATATGTAGTTTTTTGTAAAAGATTTCTCAGTGAGACGAAGAAATATGTTATTTTTAGCTTCCGTTACGTCTTTATAAAATATTATCAGTACTTTCAACTCAATACGTTTAAGTTCTTCTATTATAACATTGTAATCATTTTTAGACAGACATGCGGCATCATTGAGATCTATAAAAGCGTAATCGTTGAGATTTTGATAACACTGCACCAGTTTGATTCCTGTTAGGATCATTACTTCAGTTATAAGAACTGTAGCTTCTAGTCCGATTTGCGATCTTAAAGTATCTACAGAATCCTTACAGAATTTTATTTCATATTTCCTCATATTGTTAACAAACCTACAACTTATTACGTTCAGTAAAGATTTTCCAGAGAATTGTTTTAATAGTGAATTAAAATACTTTCTGTCGTTTGTTAAGTAATATGATTTCTCTTCCGTCATCCACCACTTTTGTACTGCATTATGAATGATGAAGTAAATAGCATCGTATCGTGCGGTAGAAGATGTTTCAATTCGATCCCGTTTATTTGCGATGTAGTAATCTTGCATTGCATCTTTAGCGTGTTTCTCGATTTCGTCTTCTTTTGATTGACAGGAATAAAACCACAGGTTATTAAAGAATGTTTTTACATTGTGTTTTTGTACCACATTACCGTCTAACGAAAGGTCAGGAAAACTGTCCAAACAGGGATTGAATTTTACATCATCTATATTTTTAATTCTACTTTTCAGTTTACCTAGTAAATTTAGAGCATTTTTTCCTAGCGTTTTCTCATTCGTATTTAAAATCAGGGATGTTTGCTCTTCGTCAAGAATTAGTAAGTTTCCTACAGCGCTTCCTAAGCCTCCATTTAAACCAAAAACGCCAGGTTCTATTATAACAGATTCGGTTCTTGAACAATCAAATAGGTTTACAATTTCGTCGGCTAGATATGTCAATCTCTTTTCACCTTTCTTCCCATTTGCAACAGCTATGTCTATATTACCAAACACTGAAGGAAGTTTGAAAGAAATCGTTTCCATTATCCCATTTACAGCCATATCGAAGGACATCGAGCACAGCATATAATTTTCGTTAAATCGAAATCTTTTTATTATAACATCTTTATATCTCTCATCATCTATTACAAGAGCCTTTTCTTCATCAAAGCGGGTTAAAGCATTTTGCCATCAATTTAATTATAGTTTCCTTTGAAGGGTTAGTTTTTACAGCGTGAATTATTTCTTTCATTTTCGCCTCATCAGGTTTCTTAGCTAATACAAATTCTTTATATATAACCAATTTTAGCACCAACAGTTTTGCGTCATGATTATTTAAAAAATTTTTACGAAATGTACCCACTCTGTATCCAGCTGGAGTCACATCAGAAACATTTATAACCAAACGAGCTAATATAACATGATATTTTTTTTTATAAAGAAATCATCCAATAGCATATCATATTTACCGTTTGATATAAAATATGCCAACTTCTTACCAATGTATTTCATATGATCAATAATTAACATATTTGTCAGCAAATAAACTTCATTCTCATCGTATTTATATTTAAAAATGTTACTATAATCACCGCTATTTATTAGATCTCTCGCATTTTCGTCTACAGAATCCAAATCTGCTAATTCTTTTTTATTAAAATCGCATTCAGCAGTTGTGTAGATAACATAAGTGGATTTTATATCTTCATGTTTCCCTTTAAAGAATACATCATCGTCATTTTTTACTCCAAAATCTTTGTCGAATCTTCGAGTAGCTGTTGTAATATTTTTTCAAACTGAAATCTCCTTCGTTTCTCCATAAATCTTGAAGTGTAACTTTGTTTTTCTTAACATCATTCCTGTGTTTCGCTTGCAAGAATATTACACCCTCTGTGCCATTATTTTTGTATCGTATGCAGATATCATCCAAAGCCCCGATTTCATCCAGACTGGTTCCTAAATAGAACTCATCAAATTCATGATTTAATGATGCACGTATAAGAACTAAGCTAAGTAGTTTGGATTCGTATAACTGTCCTTTAAATCCATTTTCATGGGCGCGTTTTCGATAGACTAACTTAGGATCAACCTCATTAGGTTTTACGATAGATAGAATGTCCGTTGTTACTTCTGATTCATCTACACCGTTAATATTTACTTGTGTTTCCTCCTCGTGTCGTTGTAATACTGCAACTATTTTACTGCCCACGTCAGTATTTAATTCTCTAGCGATATCTAATGCAGTCTTATTATCAATATTTTTATGACTAAGTTTAGCTCCTCGCTCAAGGAGTAAATGAATTATATCTATATCGCCATTAATAACACTTATATGTAATGGTGTATTATTAGAGTCATTGTCAAACTGTTCATTAGCGTCTGCGCCTTCATCTAAAAAGTCCGTGATTTTCTTTTTTTTAATTGGTCCATTCTCTTCGTCTATTAATGTCATAAAGAATTTAGCCGTGTTCAATTTTCGCTTGTAAGCGGACATTTTTGAATTGATCGTCTAATGTTTAATGTTTAAATATTTCCTTAATAAGTTACTCACGTTTCTGTCTGTGTTTCTCTATCTGAAACAAGTTTTATATATATATATATATATATATATATATATATATATATATATATATATATATATATTATTAGTACATTTAAAAGTTTTGATAAGCTGTTATAGATTTGTCTTACATAAACTATTGTATTAACTAAAGTTTATGATCGTGTGAATCGATCCTTTTTTTAATGCACTTGATTTTTTACTAAGCCCACATAATAAATGTGGTCCATGTCCCTATAAAACACTTTCGTTGATGTTAAGTGACGGTGCGTTGGGATAGTAGTAATAAATACAGTAAAGGTCTCTGCCCACTACACCGTATCAAAGCGTGAGCATGCTATGAACGTATCAGGCACGTTAAAATCCACGACACGCGCTACCATGGCCACTGCAACGGACCGACCGCGTATCACAACGGGTTTCATGTTCGTTTCCTACACGTAACTATTATAACCGTTTGGAATATCTATACTAACTAGCTGTAAGCTCGAGGTTGCATCCACGTTTCATATATTCTTCACTGTATTTTAACTTTTTTTATACGGAGGGTAAATTATTTTCCAAAAATTTCCTACTAATGTTAAGCAAAGACGTTTCTCTTGAATTCAAATACCCAGCAGTAAAACTGTACATTGAATAGAATTGTATTCACAATTTCATGACATTTTAATTTTTTTACGCGGAGACCTAATTATTTTCGAAATATAAAAGCAGCTTAAGTTACGCGTAGTAACCTTTGCAATCTCCCAGAAAAGGTCACGTCGAAATCAGTCCTGCCATTACGGAAAATAACCAGAACAAGCAATAATTTCAAAAAATGTCTTGTTATGTACGATTTAAAAAATTCGCAACCCGCACGTGATACCTCTGGTGCTGCAGGCGTCCATAAGCTACAGTGACCCCTTAGCATCAGGCGGGTCGTATGCCTGTTTGCCACATTACTCGTATAAAAAAACATTTGTTACATATGTATGTACATGTATATAAATTTATTATATTGACATTCCGGATTGTATGTATATTCATAAACTATGTGCCCGCGGCTGCGCCCGCATTTCATATGTTCTTCACTGCGTTTTATTTTTTTTTATACGGAACCCTAATTATTATTATGTTTCATTTTTTTCAATACTAAGACAAAGTAAAACTATTTCTCACAATTTTATAACAAACACTTGTCAATGAAACTGTACGTTGAGTCGAATTTTATTCGAAGTTTCATGACTTTTAATTTTTTTACGCAGAACACTAATTGTTTTCGAATAACAAAAATCTAGACAAAACCGATCCAGCCGTTCCGGAGATTAACTGGAACAAACAGATAGACAGATAAAAATGTTAATAATTGCATTTTTGGTATAGGTATTGTACATATATACATATATAGTTAAAAAAAAAATACATTTTGACATTAGAAACGGACACTTCGAATTGTATTTAAAAATTAACACAATAATAGTAAATTGATTCGGTGTTATCACAAAAAGTTAAACTCCCGTTGAACACATGTTTAAAAAAAGTTCAATTACAAAAGAATGTTAAAACAGAGTTGTTTAGAGATTATATTTTATACAATTTAAGATTGTAGACAATGTTTTGTAAAAAGCGCGTTTAACACGTTTAGTTTAATTTTGCTTTTGTAATAAGACCGATTATGTTTGCTTTTGAGGAAAAAACCAAGGTTGCAGTGACTAAGCTTGCACGAATTAAAAATAAAAAAAACAGGTTTTTGCAACATCCTGTCAAATTTCGTCGTATTATTATTACAGAAAAAAATTTATCGGTAATAAAGAAACAAAAAAACAACTGCAAAAAAAGATACCTTTTATGTGCACCATAATATATTGTTATCAAATGTTGTAAACTGAATTATAACTTTGATTCAATTACGTTTCAAGCACTCCAATATTATCGTATTTTGTTTCATGTTGTCAAACATTTATATAATCTTATTACATTATTATTACTATTTTTATGGAATTGGCGTCGAATCAACACCGTATGCCGTGTATGACGAGCAACGGCTGACTAATTGTACATTACTACATAGTCTGTGCGGCGGACTGGCTGTTTACGTCATCCCACGGTCTGCAGGTTGAGTTTTCGAAATTTCCCCATAATAGACAAAAAAAATCCCAATGTGATATTATTTCGAAAAGTTTTCCCTAAATATGTAAACTAATTAAATGAAATATTATTTATAATCTATAACACAGTCATGAACATACATCTTGTTAAGGCCCAACGCTGTATTATTTTTCAAAACATCGGTGTTCAATGAAACGGTGGCCATTTTTTTTTTATTTTTAGAACTCTTTAGACCATTTTTGACATAACAGAATTTACGCTATACGTCTTTATTTTCAATACGCTTAACTTGAGCACAATTACAAAATTATATCACATAAAATTCCACTAAAATTACATAATATAGAGTAATATACCGCAAGATAATGAATGACAAACAAAAACTATTGCATCGCATACAAAAATGGCGCTAAGAACCCTTTAGTTAATTATGTATTAGCTGTATCTCCGTGGCTCATCCCGCTTCAATTTTATTTATTAGTATAGATTTCATTTAACTTTTTTACGCGGAATCCGAATTATTTTTGGTAAGTAAAAATAACCTAATTAACATGAACTAACTTCAGCTATCTACTAAAAGTCTTGTCAGAATTGATTTCATCGAACCATAGATAAGCCAAAACAAACAAGCGAAGAAAAAAATTGAAAAATGTATATTTAGCTAAAAATCATTATTTTGATATTAAAAACAGGCACTTCAAATTTATTTATTATTATAAATATAGATTAGTATAGTATAGATATGCTATGTCTAATAATGACCTTTTCATTTTAACATTATTTTAGACCTAAATCATATATTATACTTTATTGTGGCTTATTTATGAGTGATACGTATATGGTACCAGGACTTATTTATATCTACGAAAGACCAACGTTTTTGGACTACATAGTTTTCATGTATGAAGAACCATTCAGTCAGCGCATGCGGATAAAGGACCTCGGAAGCGCTTTGTCTTCCAGCTTGCATTACAACCACCATTATTTCAGACTGAAATCTCATAATTATTGGAATACAATATAGCCTATGTTACTTCTGGATAAAGTAGCATTCTAATGGCGAAATAATGATTGAAATCGGATCTTTAATTTCAGATTTCATAGATTACCATCAAACATAAGGTGCCCACTCGCTCCGTAAGACATCAACAGTTGTTTAGTGTGGCAACTTGAAATAATAACGTGTCAGAGAATAACCCGATTAATAGAATGTGTAGGCGCTATAATGAAAGTCATGCTCAATATGACATATTTTTCAATAGTCTAATAGAATTCAAAAGTCTCATTACACTGTTAGATGGCTAATAATCTCAAATTCTTACTAAGGTTAAGGTAAGGGTTTTTACTGGGGTTTTTAGTAGGGATACTCACTAGGGTTTTTTATTATATTTTTGTTTCAATTAAACTTAAAATGCTCAAAAAAAAATTATAATGTTTAATTTATGTAATCTGTATTCTGTTCATCTTCATTCGTAATAAAAGTTTTTAACTGTGTAATTTGTGCACTAATGTAATAGGGTATGGGATTTAAAATCTTATCTAGAATTAAGGTGCTTTTGTATATGTTTATTATTAAGTGTTTACATATCTATAGACAAATTTAATTAAAAACGGAGGTTACACCTGCCAATAAACTGCTATGCAGTTTGGCAGAAGTAATTAATTCTAATTAAAAATGTATGTTTGATATTGAATAAACACTTATTATTATTATTATTATTTAATCTTATACCTGTATCAATGCATTTTACAATAAAATAAAAAATTAAAATAATTTTCCTCTTGACTATATTATTATAGACTAGCTGTGCCTGTGACTTTACCCGCTTGAAATTCAGACAATTTCCGGTCTATAATATTTTTTTGGGTGCAATCTATCTCATTACCAAATACCAAAGCACTTAAACGTCATCTTATGCTTGACATACTGTAGTATTTTGAGGACTGACGTTATAGCACTGATAATGCAAATCTATAAGTTTTTTTCTCCTAATGAAAACTCCTCAAATCTACTAAAGAAGATTAGTGCACCTCCAAAAATAAAACAATTGCGCGTGCATTAGTTGAAAGTTTATTAGGTTTGGAGTTGTCCTTAAATTTTATTCTCAATTAACGGTGAGTTTTTATAATGATGATAGTGTTCATTCAGGCCAGAAGCAAATCATCTGTATATAACTCTTTTTCTCATTCAGTCCAAGTTATAGCTTTCTTCTCTCTCATGTAACGAAATCTGGTGATACCTTGAAATTTTACTCAAAATTCTTGTTAAGTTATCGAATCGCTAACTGGCGCTACCTACAAAGTTTCCCTTCAAGAATATAAATTAAAATTTGTAGTTTTTAAGTAAAAATAAAAGTTATCTAGGAATACCAAGTTTACTATCTATATAGTTCTGTTAATTGACCATAAGAGGTTTTTTAGTCAAGCCATTTTAGGTTTCGTGGATATCTTTGGGAGATACCTATCTCCAGCAGTGGACGTCTTTCGTTGGTTTTTAGGTTTATTTATACGATACATAATTACAGCAGAACAAGACTGAATAATAACTTGAGAAATATTTTAGAAATTTATGGTATGTTTTAGTGAGTGACAAAATTGCAATTCTGATAGCTTTATTTAAAAATAATTTCAATAAGTTAAATGTAACAATACAAAAGATACATTTTAATAAAACATATAGTAGATTGTTTCATTATTGCAAATACATTATACAATACCATTGTGTTATAAATATATATTAACATGTTACATATACTATTTGAAAGCGATGATGGCGCAGTGGATATAGTCTTGGAGATATTTAAGTAAATACTCTTTAAAATAACAGAATAATGTTTTGTCTATTATGTAAAAAACTGTGAAAACAAAAGATTGTATTGATATAATAAAAATATATTCGAAGAAGTTTTCCGTGATTATTATTTAAAATCCCAATAGATAGTGCATCCACCTATCCAACTCTAAAATCGGCCTCAGCTTTCGGTGAAGGGAAACATCGTGAGGAAACCGTAGCATGGCTACCAGCCTCAACTTCGAAAATCTCTAGCCAAATACCAATAGGTGTGTTCCGGCAGCATCACTTGAGAACCAGTATCTAGGCTTAATATGTATAACATCCTGGACCATATCGTCACTTAATTTCAGGTGAGATTGTGGTCAAAGCACCAAACCTATAGGTAACGTATAAGAAAAAACTATAAACATTGTATTAATGTCAACATTTTATTCGCATTTATTAAGATGTAAAGTAAGAGTTATAATCATATTTTTCTAAGTGGCACAATAACTATATTTTGTGACTATTGTATAGATATTTAACTTCAACAAAAATAGAGATAAAATTCTTCCCCAAATTTCCCCACACAGAAAATTATCCCCTAGGTATTTCGTTTCCCCAAAAAATTATTTCTCCCCAAAATTGCGAAAAAAAACCTCAATCTGGAAGCCCCGCTACTCAGTAGCACTTTTATTGTTCATCTCTGAATAACACTTTCAATAAAATGTAGTGTTCGACCGAACCTTCGGCTTCGGCCACCTTCGGCCAAATGTTCGCCTTACGAAATGTACTTCACACGCGTCAAATTATAGTCTTGCCCCGCCACTGGAAAACTATAAAATATATATCCTGCTGTATAAAATATATATCCCCTACCTTATTTAAAACAATAATTTAATTAATTAATTACTCCTTTAGGCATTGTTACTTATGTGATTTTTTAAAACAATAAACAAAGGAGACGTAATTTTATACTTTTGAAAGCTAATAAGAAATGTTGTTTACTGAACTTTTTTTTAAAGTTGGAATATCCTCCTAGGATACTCACCCTAGGCAACGATGGGTGGGTTATGACCGACTTCTACGGACTAACTCCTCACTATACTCTCAAACCCTGTTTCTGGGTGGAGCGGGGCACACGGAAGAGTGCATTTGAGTGGCCCCACCTCGGCCAGGGCTCGAGCTCTGAGACGGACTCGAGATGCGCGTGCACAGAGTACAACGCCGCATATCGTCTTGGGCCTGTGTGCAATGGACCGGACTCGCCCAAAACCCGACGCATGCAGACAACTCTACAATTATAATAAGCAATAAGAATAAGCACAAAGCTGCCCAGGCCCTTAAACACAACCATCGCTCTTACGCGCGACGGAAGCGAGAGCTCGGGACCTAACGCAACGACTAGGTCACTGTTGAATTTCCTATTCCAGGCAGACTGTGACTGTGTGGTGTACGTCATCACGTGCACATTCACGCCAGGGCAGTGGTAGCATTCAGGGGTGATCTCTCTGCTTATCTGACACAGCTAACTACCGAAGCACCCGTTCCCGAGAGTACCTATGTCAGACGAAAGATCAAGGTACAGCCTCTTCGCTCAATCCAATCCGGATGGCCTCTACACTGGCTGCGCCGAGACTGGGGTGATCCAGTTGCAGTTAAAACTCTGTAATGATAAGTAAGCAGAGCTAAAGTCTTCACGCCTCGATTTCTCGTAGCGCAGGGCAAGCTCCTCTTTTTAGTACTTCGATTCGCTACTGATACAGTTTTGCAAGAGCTCTAGCCTCCAAGTTCCAAGGGTGCAGAGGCAGACAACACTGTCGCAGCCTCAAAAGATACCGTGAGGTATCTATCCCCTGATTGATCTGACGGGCATCGCTCTCTACAATTTCTGCAGGCCTGCGATATTATGCAATAGCTAAGGGTTGCAATAGGTAAGGGTATGCAATAGGTAAGGGTATGCAATAGGTAAGGGTATGCAATAGGTAAGTGTAGTGCAATAGGTAAGGGTAGTGCGTAAATGCATTTCCCCCTGTCAAAAAAAAAAAAAGGCCTGCGATATTACGGGCAGTCGGTTCATAAGCATTCAGCCCACACGGGAACCCCGTTAAGGGCCTTCGATTAGTCGGTTTAGCGAACTTCACATAATTTTATTGATGGTTATCTTAAATTACTTTAACTTATCAGTAAAATAACCAGTACAGGTTTTATAATTATTAATTGACCAAAGTTTATCAAATTGTGATTAAAGATTATATTTTTTACTCTAGTTTGACTCTAGTCGAAAAAAATGGGACTGAGACGAAACTGAAACTAATAGTGATTGTTTAATTACTTTTAAGTAAATAAATGTTATAAATAATGTTATTTCAGTGTTATTATTTTTTACCAGTTGGAAGTAATTTTATTCATCTTGTTATGCTAATATAGCCAGCACGACCTTTTCAAATCCAATCATGGACCATATTTATAAGAGCTATTAGACCTTCGGCTGCGACTCCGGCCGAAGGTTATGCCGATGGCCTATTAATCGGCTTCGGCTCGAGCTAAAAATCGACCTTAAGCCGGACACTAATGAAATGACGAAATTATGACCACGGACTAGAAATGTAAAAGTAATTGTTATGACGAATTAGGTATTTCATAGGCAAACTATCAGCAAGAAATAATTACGTTTTTTTTAAATTATATTGTTTGTCGGCCCTGGGTGAAAGATCTTTTGACCCGTAATAATGACGAATGTGAGCAGGGTCTCCAGGATAGATAAATAATACAATTGTCTCTAGATTGTTTTCAAAATATCCCCGTTACAGACAAAAAAAAATCCCCAAAACGATACTATTTCAAAAACTTTTCCTAAATATATACACTTATATTTCTTAACCCATTGACACTCATAACAAACCATCTGTCAAAAAATGCCAAGCGAAAATGAACCTTATGAACACCAAATAAGGTTTGTTGATAGTCTTTTGTTTCAGATGTATGACCTTACGTATACTTTACTTTATATAATTTGTTACGGCCATTCATACGTGTCTTTAAGGCAAAAGGTGTGCTTCTGTGTTGTGGCCAATTTTGTTAACGAATTTTTTATAACAAAATTCAGAATAATGTATTTAACAGTTCAACTTATTTATATTAATTTTATTATTAAAATTATAAAATATTTATTAATTTTACTATTTTAAATATAATGTTTCTAAGCAGTAGCGATAACATACAAGAAATATTTTTATATTTTTACAATATAATATTACAGTAATCTAAGTAATACAGGAATGTAAAGTATGTTTGCTATTCCCAAACTGTATATTCGATTGTGATCAAACTTTCGTATGTCGAATGCAATGTCGAGTACAACTAATTTGTAATGAAACAATAATAACAATAGGCTATTTTACAATGAGTGTAAAAATCATTACAAAAATATTTTTATGTACTTCTCGACATGAAAATTGTTTCATGTATTACATAAATGATCATTATTCTGTTAAATTTTACTTATAAATCTTGAGACAATGTGTAAGACTATAAATTCTTTATATTTTATTTCGAATATAATTTTGTTAAATTAATTTGTTTTACACTGTTTTTATTCTATATTCAATGCTTTATTTTCATTATTTTATAATGTACAAAAGTGGGTGCGCCATTATTGGTTTTATGTAGATGTCTGTTGATTTCCGTTTTAAATTTACTAAGGAGTAAGAACTAATTCAGCAGGACTTTCTGTTATGATGTATTGTGAAACATTTTAAAACAATGTTTCTGTAATTATTTTAAAATATAGAAATAAACTCATATTTATCATATCATAGTCATAAGGCCGGGTCTAAATTGCCACATGTTTTTTTTTATTAAAAATCAGTCTTCGTTGAACCTCGGTCTTCGTACAATGTATGTAATTTGTTTTAAAAATGTTCTTAGAAATTGCACTTGATTATGTCGAAATTTGACCACTTAAAATCTTAATCTTAATCTTAAAAAGTAAAAAATGGTTTGTGTTACGCTTACAATTTACAGTACAGACAAATATACAAGAAGGAGAAAGAAATGGCAAGGATAAGCTATAGATTATTTTATAAATTAAATTTTAACTTCACTACGTCACAATAGATATTTATCGCGCGAGAATTTGTGTAATGTGTACACAGCGAGGCGCCTATTTGCGATAGGCCAAGCTCCTGCAAGGAGTTTTATTATTCTGCGGTAAATAAAAAAAATCTTTTTATACGTAGATATGTTAGATGGGTGCTTGGCGCGATTTTGGTCTGTCATATTGTCGTTTTCATTTTCAATTAATTATTTTACAGTATTTGTCCATATATTATGTAATTTCGGTGGCAGTTTATGTGATATAGTGTTTTTATGATACACAAGTGAAATGAAGTGAAAACAATGACACTTAGCATGAAATGTCCCAATAATTCCCGTTGTGGTCGTAACAGAAGGCCACCATTTTGTTCCCCCATTCATTTGTTGATAGTGTTCCTAGCGTCTGACTTGGCTGCATTGTCTAGTACCTTTGCCTTTTCCTTAAAAAGGAATAAGTTGAACCAAAGAAAAAGAAAAGTAAGATACAATCTTTGTCGTATTTCAGGACATAAATAAATAAAATAAGAACATAAACTTATTAGGATTATTTTATTTCAGTTCTTATATATTTTTGCTTACTAGATTTTTTTTTTCTAATAAAAGTGTAATTTTATTGTAGCGCCATATAGGGGCTGGATAACTTATTGAAAAATAACTTACGTACCAAATTTATGAATAAAAAAATATTTCTTTTAAAAACAAATTGAATTAAATTTCATTTTTGTAATTAAATTTGAATTGTAGAAAAAATTGTTTCTGGTTTTTCTAAAAATATTTTTATAAGCAAACAATGGCTTTGTTTACATTATCTATGGATTTCACTTCTGTGAATTTCGCTGTCCATATTTCAACGTAATGGACCACCGTTTTATGGGAAATAATTGTTGTATCAGTGTACGATTGTGCGTTATGAATCTAAGTTTCAAGTGCTGGGTATACAAACAAAGTGTCAAGTGCCATTTGTCAATAAATTGAGCGCCAAAAGTTAAATGTCCGTAAGTCATATTTTCCAATCTGTCATTTTCATAAAAGTTGCCCAATTGGGCAAGGTCAATAGCCAACGGGTTAATACTTACCGTTCCTAACTTAAAAAGTATTTTAAATAAAAAAAACTGTATGCATTTATTAAATTTTTATTTGTTATTATCTCATTTATAACAGATCATTCAGTTTATTATCATTTACAACAGGGTATAGCAAAGATTATAATCTTATAATTATTACTGGTTGTATGTCCGCGGCTGCGCCCGCGTTTCTTATTCTTCACTGCATAACATGGTTTTTAATTTTTTACACGGAACTCTAATTATTTTCCTGAACATTTTTGTACTACTAAGAGAAAGCAAATAAATTACTCACAAATTCAAGCACTACTACTAGTAAAACTACTAGTAAAACTGACGATTAAACCTTTTTATTTTTATACGGAACCCTAATTGAATTCCAAATTTTTTAAGCTCTTACATTAAGCAAAGACATTCCCAACAAATTTAAATACCTCCCAGTAAAAGAATGCATTGAACCGGATTTTATTCAGAATTTCATGAGATTTAATATTTTTACGCGGAACCTAAAATTATTTTTGAAAAATAAAAGTCACTACACGTAACTTAGGCTACTTTTATTTTTCGAAATTTATTAGGGTTCCACGGTAAAAAAAACCATTAACGTAAAACTTTATTATACAAAAAACGTACAAATAAAAACATTATTTTCTAATAATTATTTAAAAACAATATATAACGCAGTGAAGAATATCTTAAACTCGGACGGAGCCGCGGCCACGCAGCTAGTCGTATTTATGATTTTAATATTATACTCTCAAAGACTATATTGCACGCTCCCAGTATACAGCTGAAATAAAGAACAGTATTCTTTTCCTCATTAATGCTGTTAACACACGTACGGACCGGACCGCGGGCATGGTATGTCGAGCGGCCAAAGACATCAGTCGCCTTAGTAGGAATGGTGAATAAAATGTTACAATAACATCGATTTTTTTATTCGATTCACAAAACATCGAAGTCCAACACTCTAATAATCGATACTTAATTTGTTTGAAAGAACGATCTTTTGTGAATCGATTTAAAAATCGATGTTTTGGGAAAGGGCTCCATGCCTACTTAAGGGAATGATAACATCGGCCTCCCGCCGTACTATGCCCGCGGTCCGGTCCGTACGTGTGTTAACACCATAACATTCAATTTCGAATTCATTCGAACAAGTAATCGCAATGCATTCTTTTACAATGTCTTTCTAATAAACGATTACTTTTATAGAATTTCTTGCACACATCGCATTGGACTTTGGTAGTGAGTGTCTCATCATTTTTGCCATCATGACTCATACTCTTGTGACTGCTCAAATGGTACGGAGTAGGGTACACTTTCCCGCAAAAACATTTGAACACTTTATTCCCGTAATCATGATGTTTTCTCTTTATATGTCTCAGTAAACCATTTTTCGTTTTACAAAAACTCATGCAAGTCACACATTGGTATTTATCATTATTCGCACATTCAGTTTTACTATCGTGCTGTTGACGATTATGATCGGCTAACTCTGACGGAGTACGGAACTCTTTCCCGCACCAACAATTATATACTCTGCCATACTCGCCGTGGAATTTTATTTTATGTTTCGCTAAAGAAAATTTATTTTTGTAGAATTTCTCACACTTATCACATTGAACTTTGCTATTTCTGTAATTGTGCAAACCCTTATGTTCCTGTAAGTGGTATGGAGTACGGAACTCTTTCCCGCACCAACACTTAAACACTTTCCCATAATCATAGTGAACTCGTCTTATATGTTTCATTAAATACGAGTTATTTGTGAAAGTTCGCTGGCAATGATCACATTGGACTTGACTATTATTTGTGTCACTTAGACGATTATGTTTCCGAGTCTCACGATTGTCTAATTGTGTCGAAGTTATTAACTCACTCCCACAGTCACTTTTAAACTCACTCCCGCAGTCACTTTTAAACTCACTCCCGCACTTAAAGTGACTCTTTTTTACATGAGTTGTTAAATACCGCTCTGAACTAAACACTACATCACAGTCCTTACACTTGTACTCCTCAATTTTCCCCTTAGCTGTATGCTGTAATCTCTTATGTTCAGACAAGTGTATTGGTGTACGGAACTGCTCCCCGCACCAACATTCGAACATTCTCCCAAAATCATAATGAGTCCTTTTCATGTGACATATTAAAGAATGTCTAGTTTTAAATAGTTTCACGCATGTACCGCATTTATATGTTATTTTCTTAGCGGGATGACACAACCTCATATGGCTTTTGTAAATTGATGTATTTTTAAAATCAAGATCACAATATGCACATTTCGCATCCTTTCGAATCACTACTAGTGCTCCCTTTGGAGGTTTCTTATGTTTATGTATTTTTATTAAGTGACATTTAAGACCTCGCACACTCTTGAACTGTTTTCCGCATAATTCACACTTGGGATACATCTTCTTGTGGGCATCGCTGACATGCACAAGCATATCATTATGATTATTAAAATGTACACTACAATATTGGCATTGATGTAACCCCTTTATTTCATTATCGCCTGAAGTGTTTGTTTTTATTTGTTCTTTATTGTACTGTAATAAATTGGAACTGCAAAGGTTAAAAATATTATAATTAATGATGCTCCGTCCTCATGCTACAAGAGACTAAGTTTTGATTATCAAAACAGGATTTAATTAAATAGTATCAGCAGCCCCCTTAAATACATTTGTTTGCTACTAACCTTAAATATTTTTTTTTAAATAAGGTTACATATTTTTTTATTAAAAAAACTTAACTATTTTGTTTATACATATTATTTATATGTCATCAATTTTTGTCTATTTGTCTACAAATGGACATTTGTTCCAACTAATCTCTGGAATGGCTGGACCGATTATGACGGGAGTTTCTTTGCCAGATAGCTGAAGTTACACCTCGTAACTTGGGCTACTTTTATTTTGCAAAAATAATGATGGTTCGGTGCAAGGAAATTAAAAAGTGTTTTATACAGTGAAGAATACATAAAATGCGGACGGAGCCGCGGGCACATGACTAGTCAAAAATAAGAAAAGCATTTATATGCTTTCCTCCCCTTCCCTCCCCCATGGGATGCTTAAGTAATATGTACCACTAAGAGCTCAAATAAAGAACATACTGTAATGAGGACTCACCTATTTTTAAATGTTTTATCGCACAACTTGTACTGTGATCCTGGAGGAGTTACGGAGACTTCATAATGTACGCTGGCGCCTTCAGCATTATCCAACATTCCTTTCTCATCGTCCGCCTCTAATTTTATTGTAAGCTCATATATTTTATCGTCATTTTCTTCCTTTATATCTAATGACAACTCTGTGTTTACATTTTCTACTCTTTGACAATATTTAACATTTACTAATATGTTATTCTGAAAATGAAAAAAATTGTAATTTCACCATTAAATTCTTACAATCTTATGAGCTAATATATTGTTACGTTATTAATTGTCCCTTATAGTTTACTCACTTATACATAAAGAAACGCTAAACACATAATATTTATTTACTAACTCCTGTGTGACTGCAGCTCCGTCCATGTAAAACTGTCCAATTTATTTTTTATTTTTTTCTTCTACTTTGTCATTTTACTGAGACCTGGCAATCTGTTGTTGTTTTATTTGTTATCCTAATTTAATTTGTTATCTTCCAGCGACTACTATGAGTCTGCCTTCACGGGTTGGATGTTTTTTTTTCTTCTTTGTCAAACTGTCCAATGAATCGCACTTTCTTCACAATTTCAAGAGTTTAAAATTTTTTACAGAGAACCCTAATTACTTTCGAAAAATTAAACTACCCTAAGTTACTTCAGCTATCTGCAAAAAAATAGAGTCCCATGAAAATCAGCCCGTTCCGGAGGTGAGCCGGAAAAAAAAAAACAGAGAGACAAAATACTGTATATACATTTATATGTATTTAATAAAATGTTGTTATTTTTAAATTAGAAACAGACACTTCAATTTTATTTATATGTATAGATATTTGTCTAAACTGATTATAATGTGGCCAAACAATTTACCGCATTCACAAAACACTATAAGGTTTAAACTATTCTGTGACGAAATTTCATGGTTTGAAATAATATGGAAAGTGAAAAAACCAAATACATATTTACTAACTTCAGGAAGTTTTTTATCATCTATAATGCAGTCTGCTTCAGGATATTCGTCCCCAGGAAGTTCTTCCTTCACTTCTTCTAACACATGACTCTTACTGTCATAATAATTAACATGTTGAGGTGACTGTAACCAAAAACATTATAAGTAATTTTCAATATTGATATCAATACTATAATTACAGAAGATTTTTTTTTTTCATTCATTCATTCAACCATAAGATGTCCACTCCTGAACATAGGTCTCCCGCATTAAAGGGGATTGCCATAATCGCCACACTTGGCAGGCGAGTTGGCGATCGCAGTAAGGTGTTTTTGGTACCCAGAGGATAGAGCTGGCCATCCCCTGGTTTATATTCCTTAGTTGCTTTTCGACACCCACAGGAATGATATGGGGTGGTAGTATTCTTAGCCGGCACCAGACGGCCTTTAATGAAAGAAGTTTTAAGGCTTCTTTTCCAGTTAAGACTAGTTATCCAAGAAAATAAAATCTATCATACTTTTCTCCTACCTAAAATATTAATTTAATATATCAATTGTAAATTATCTTATTCATATCAATTCAATTCAATTTATCAATTTAATTAGAGATGATTCTCTAGCCTTACATCACAATCTCACCTGATATTATTACGGGTTCCCGTAGAAAACTAATTAAAATCCTATAAAAATGTTATGGCTTATAAATCCAAGTTGTAGGTCTAGGCAGTGAGCTTTAGCAAATAGGGGTGATCACAATAGATCTGACTAGATTGGGGTGATACAGAGCTGTTTTAGCCTGCATAACCCCATTTTTAAATAATAATATGTCTTAGAATAACTTCAGTTATTTGCAAGAAAAAACTCCCATCAAAATCGATCCAGCCTTTCCAGAGATTAGCTGGACCACACAGACCAACAGACAGATATGATTAAAATTTACGTTTTTGGTATTAATACTGTTATATATATTTAGTAAAAAAGTGGTTATTTGAATATTAATTATAAACAACACTTAATATTTTTTTATTTGTATAAATTATGTGATCAAAAAACGTAATTATAAGTCTAAGATAGGCGGATTTCATACCACCTAGATAATATTACATAATTATTAGGATATTGACTATTGTTGAATATGTCCTATGTCCATAACTGTATATCTGACTGGTTCCAACAAGAAGTTCCAAAATATTACATTGCAATTATGACACCAATATCACCTTTTTTGATAAATACTTTTTCCTATGCATCATAATATCATACTTAAATAATCAAAATACCATATTATAGTCAATGCCAGATGAATTTTCTTCATCTATGTCATTTTCTATTTCTTGTTTTAGAACTGGTATAAAGATCTGTTGATTGCACTGTGTGTCTGGATTTGTGGTACCCAAAGTTTCAGAATTGGGTACTAAATATTCCATATTCATAGTTTTAATAGGGTCTTCTGTTTGTATTTGTTCATATATTTCCAGCTGAAAGAAACAAATTAAGTTAATCAAAGTTTTTTTAAATAAAATCCTTTTAACACATAATCAAGACTGAAAAGAGAGAGTCACAACATAATCATGCTTGCTAATGCCTTTCATTGTAAGAATATCAATACTCATTATTCTACAATTACATAAGTAATTCACATGAGGTGAATATTCTATTCAGATAAACACAATAAATTACAATGCCGACCATTATTTGTATCTATAGAACTTGAACAGAACAAGTTGACTATTAAAAGCGACTGAACTTGTTGGGAGCTGTTCCCTGGTTTTAACATAAACACTTTGAGATTATGAGTATTACCTATTATTAAATTTATAAAATCAACAATAAGTCTATAACCCTAATATGTAAAATTATAAAATAAATATATAAATAAAAGAAATTAAATATTACATTGTTATAGAAAAGTTAATTTTTTAGCTGATAACAACAACTTTGAAATAAATGAAAACTAGAAATCAAGTTGGCTTTCTTCACAGACTATAATATATAGGTTATATTAATGTACAAGTAGCTTTCTTTGTAAACCGTCCTTTTTTATTATAGTGAGAAATGCCTTCTCGCATGCACCCTGCCAACTCTAATCATTAAACTTCCGGATTAGAGATGCCAGGAAAACCCGAACACTTATTTATGAAATGTTTACCTTGATATTCGGAATAAACGGCTTATTATTATAATACACCTGAGCATTACCGATCAATGATAAAAAAATGTACATTGTATATGTTTCATAGCAATTATTATAACGTAAATATAACGTAATTAATACATTACGGCGCGAGAATTAACATAATCTTATGTGTATATATTGAAATTGTTAGTTTAAACAAATGTTAATATTTTTGGGGGCTTTGTGAACAAAATGTACAACAGGTCAATAAATTTAATATATACGTCTTAGTTTAAGTAATTACAAATAAATTACAATTTATATTAGAAAAAAAAATATATGTTTATAAAAATTTATTACAAATTATACTCACCTGATTCTGTATTGATCGTTCTTTTCGTTTTATGTTTTATTTCACGTCGATTATTATAATCATTTATAGCTGAAACCCGTGATCACGGAAATTTACTTATTTCACGACCTATTAGTTCGTTATAATTATAGCAACATTTATTACGTGCTAAAAATAATTGCCACCACACTTTATTTTGCAATAAGTTTTTTTCTTTCCTTTGGAATTGGTGAAGCATTTGCCAGTGTCGATGTTGTTTCGAAAGTCTTTTAATGTTTCTTCTAGTTTAACCATTATATTTATATTGGAATACAATGTCCATCAAAGTAGTCTATGATAATGTGTACGTTAGTTTATGGTAATAAATAAAGTTGTGTAAATAATAAAAAAAACTATGACCGATAGCGTTGTTTTATTGTTATCGTATGATGTCAAAACCTATAAAAAATATATAACGTATTAAAAATGTAGGAAGATAGATTAATACAAATACGAAATGTATGAACTAGAAAATGGGTAAGCATCTTATATATTTATACACTACATATTATGCTAAATTTTAATATTATTATCTAAAATAAATTGAGATAGTATGAGGGATACACTAACCACTGAAGCACGTTGGAGCGCCAGATATGAAGGGTGGTGGTTCCTTACATTCAAGAAAGAGAGAGACTATTATTCAGGGCTAAAGTTTATTGTACGAAAATACATACAAATGGTGACAAGTCTTAAGCATATATTATAACAAATAAAGCGTTGTATTTAAACGCGGGCCTATGCGTGTGCGTTGTTGGCGCGTGTCGGTAATAATCGTACGTCTAATTATCGCGAGCTCTTTGGGTAGACTGACGGGTGAGACCAATATGCGGAGACACGGACGCTCGACCGTCGCTCACGTACTACGGTAGGAGTAATATTATTCTGTGCGTACACCTTATTAACTAATCGCGATGGCGCGCGGGCAAACAGCCACGAGAAGCTCGGTATGGCAACATTGACCCGGGATGGTTTGCTATAATAGCAGTTTATATTGTAACAGCATACCTTCTTTCGAATTCCCAAACAATCGAGGTCGCTCTCGGTAATAATAAATACCTTTACTAGTTTCAATAAATGGATTAAAAACAGTAAACAACTATTAATATAAGCAACATTGGATCTAAACGCTGTGCCATAAGGTTACTATTCTAATATTATGCGTCGTTGTTTACTTAAAGGGTCTTAACTCTCTATTGGAAGTATCGTATAAGCATCACAGGGACTATACAAATAGCGTTCGAATGCCTCCCGACATAAGTCGTGTAATATCTTAACCAACCCAGAAAATGACATCGAGTACTGAAATAGGCTGTTCCCCTTTCAACCGAGGAAAATTCAGTGTCAGCGCCCACTCTGCGAAGCCATCGTTCCCGCTACCAGGGGCAGACGGCTAATTTCTCTCGCGCACGCTCTCCAGTGGCTTTCTTAAATATTTTTTCGGTACTAACAAACAGCAAAGATTTCTCACAAGCAATTTCATGAGCTTTTATTTTTTCGAAAAAAAAGTAGCCTAAGTTACGCGGTGTAACTTCAGCTATCTACAAAAAAAAAGTCCCGTAAAAATCGGTCTAGCCGTTCCGGAGATTAGCCGGAAGAAACAAATAGATGGAAATTTTAATTTTTTTGGTATAGTTATCGTATATACCAGTGGTGGCAAGCTCCTTGATAGTGCGAGCCATTTAACAAAACTAGAAATTTCTCCGCGAGCACTTCTCAGTAATTCTTTCAGATGCTAGTTACTTAATACTGATCGGTGTTTAGATTTCACGAATTTTAAAGTAGAAAAAAAAAAATTATACACATAAGTACGTTGTTCCGAGTATTTAAATATAAATAATGGACGGAAATTAAATTTGTTACAACGCTGCACTTGAGCTTTCATATTTGTTGTCAGTAATTCAAAAGACATTTTGAAACACATACGGAACGATATTTTTTTTTATCTGTACTAATAAATAAAATTGAAGTGTATGTTTGTGATGTCAAAATTATTTTTTTACACGATAACTATACCATAAATGCAATTTTTAATATTTTTGTCTGTCTGTCTATCTGTTTGTAATGGGTAATCTCTGGAACGACTAGGCCGATTTGCACGGGACTTTTTTTGGTAGATAGCTGAAGTTAATGCGGGTAACTTAGGATACTTTTAATTTTCTAAAGTAATTAGGGTTCTGCTTAAAAAATGGAATAATATCCGATACAATATACAGTTTTACGGGCAAGTGCTATAATTTATGAGAAATATTTTGCTTTATTTCTGTACTAAATTACTTTCAGGAAAAGTTCCATATAAAAAATAAATAAAAACACAGTGAAGGATATATGCAACGCGGGCGCAGCCGCGAGCACACAGCTAGTCATATATAATATCAATTGTTTACGTTCGAAAAAAAAACCATATTCTTTTGCTGGCAAAACAAACAATTTGTATTTATTCCAATAAATATTCGCAATGTACCTTTTTACAGTGTAATTCTAACAAACGATTGCTTTTATAAAATCTTTTGCAAACATCACATTGGACTTTGGCAATGACAGTCTCATTCTTGTTACTGTCATGAACCATGTACTTATGATTGGACAACTTGTACGGTGTACGGAACACTTTCCCGCACCAACATACATACACTCTGTCCCCATAATCATAATGAACCCTCCTCATGTGGTTCAATAAATATTTTCTCGTTTTAAATATACCCATGCAAGTCACGCATTGGTATTTATCATTATTCGCACATTCAGTTTTACTATCGTGCTGTTGACGATTATGATCGGCTAACTCTGACGGAGTACGGAACTCTTTCCCGCACCAACACTTATAAACCCTGCCGTAATCGCCGTGGTATTTCACTTTATGTCTCACTAAAGAATCTCTGTTTATGTAAAACTTCTGACACTTGTCACATTGGACTTTGGTGTTTATATAATCATGCATACTCTTATGCCTCTTCAACTGATACGGGGTATAGAACTCCTGCCCGCACCAACACTTAAACACTTCGTCGTAATCATAGTGCACTAATTTTTTGTGCGTCGTTAGATAAGTATTATTTGTGAAAGTTCTATGGCAACGATCGCATTGGACTCTTTGATTTTTCGCATCACTTTCACGATTATGTCGTTGTGACTTCTGTTTGATAGAGTTTATCGGTGTTCGTAGCTCACTCACACAGTCACTTTCGTACTCACAGTGACACTTTCGCATGTGAGTTTTTAAACACTGTTTTGAACTAAACACTTTATCACAGTCCTTACACTTGTACTCATATTTTTTCGTGGTATTATGCTGTAACCCCCTATGCTCAGACAAATGCTTCGGTGTATGGAACTTCTCCCCGCACCAACATTCGAACGTCCTCCCGAAATCATAATGAGACCTTTTTATGTGGGATACTAGGGAATCTCTAGTTTTCAGTATTTTCATGCACATATCGCATTGATATGTAACGTCATTAGGGGGATGACACCGCTTCATGTGGCTTCTGAAGTATAGTTTATTTTTGAAATCAAGATCACAGTATGTACATTTCATGTTCTTTCGAATCACTAACTTCCGAGGTTTCTTTAGTTTATGTATCGCTAACATGTGACATTTAAGACCTTGCTCTTTCTTGAACTGTTTTCCGCATAACTCACACTTGGGACATATCTTCTTGTGGACATCGCTGACATGCGCAAGCATATCATCACGACTATTAAAATTTTCATCGCAATATTGACATACTTTATTATCCCTTGATGTGTGATTTTTTTTTGTATGTTCACTATTTTGCTTTAATATGTTGGAGCTGAAAATGTAAACAAAAAATTAAATAATTAATGATCTACACATTACAAAGTGAAAGAAGAATAAATGGCAGACAATTTAAGTGTTGACATTGAATATGTGCACACCAGTAGGACCAAAACTAGTCGGGATTATCTCATATAGTGACGTACAAATATTTTATTGCTCTATATATATTCATTAAAAAAAATTGAAGTGTCTGTTTGTAATGTCAAAATTATTTTTTTAACATTTAATTTTTTTAACAAGACACGATACAAAGACACAATTTTTAAAAATTTGCCTGTCTGTCTGTTTGTATCGGGTAATCTCCGGAACGGCTGGGCCGATTTTGACGGGACTTTTTTTGGTATATAGCTGAAGGTATTCCGGGTAACTTAGGATACTTTTAATTTTCTTAAATAATTAGTGTTCCGCGGAAATAAAATTCGATTCAATGCACAGTTTTGCGGGCAAGTGCTTAAATTTAAGAGCAATATTTTTACTGTCTTAAACCCAAAAAAAAAATTCAGGGTTCCGTATAAAAAAATAAAATGCAGTGAAGAATATAACATGAAACGAAGGCGCAACTGCGAGCACACAGCTAGCATTAACTACAACGTTATTATCCAGGGTAGAAACAGGGGAATACATTTGTATGAATGAAAACACCGCTCGCATATCCTCTTAACACTGGATATAAGCAATAAAATAAAGAACTTACTGTATTGAGGACTCACCTATTTTTAAATGTTTTATCGCACAACTTGTACAGTGATCCTGGAGGAGTTACAGAGACTTCATAATGTACGCTGGTGCCTTCAGCATTATCCAACATTTCTTTCTCATCGTCCGCCTCTAATTTTATTGTAAGCTCATATATTTTATCCTCATTTTCTTCCTTTATATCTAATGACAACTCTGTGTTTACATTTTCTAATCTTTGTTTATCTTTGACATCCACTAATATGTTATTCTGAAAAAAAAAAAAAAATATAATTTCATCATTAAATTCTTACAATCTTATGAGCTAACACATAATATTTACTAACAGTTGGTAAGTACTGACTGGATTAAAATATGACTAGCAATCTCCTACGAAGAAAAAAATATATAATATAAACTATTCTCATTATGCGAGAGTGAGAGGAAAGATCATGAGATCTATACCAATAAATAAAATCAAAGTGTCTGTGTGTAATATAAAAATAACAGCGCTTTTTACTACAACATATAAATTTTCGTCTGTCTGTTTCTCTTTTTGTTCTCGCTGGACTGACTTCGACGGGACTATTTCTGGCAGATAGCTGAAGTTATAATGCGTTATTTGGAGTACATAGTTTTAAAGCGTAAATTGAAGTGGAAAATGTACAAAAGAGTAAATCGAACAAAAAATGAGAGAGGATGGCGCCTGAACTTGTTTACTGATATCTTATTGACAAGTTTAAGTTACCTAAATAAATTACATGTGGGAATATTCCATAGCATTTTAATAAATCCTACTAATTTTATTGCTAAAATGTTATGTGAATTGCTTAAAAAAATGATTGTAAGAAGATAATATAGGTATGTAAGAAAACTAGATAATTTTAGTAATATTAGGTTACATCCATCCATTCAATCGAAAGACGTCCACTGCTGGGCATAGGTCTCCTCCAAAGATCTCCACAACGACCGGTCTTGCGCCACCCGCATCCAGCGGACTCCCGCGACCTTCACCGAATCGTCGGTCCATCTTGTGGGGGCCTAAGCAGGCTACGTCTGCCAGTGCGTAGTACCCATTCGAGAACCTGTTGGCCACATCGGGCATCGGTTCTGCGAGCAATGTGCCCAGCCCACTGCCACTTAAGTTTAGGAATTCTTCAGGCAATGTCAGTTACTTTTGTTCTTCTGCGGATCTCCTCATTCCTGATTCGAGCACGCAGTGAAGCTCCATGCATAGGCCTCTCCATTACCCTTTGAGCAACTTTGAGCTACCTCATTAAGTCAATTGTGAGCGAGCACGTCTCAGTGCCGTATGTCATCACTGGCAATTTCTTCTTGAGACACTGCGGTATTTCAGACGAGAAGATTCTACGTAGCTTCTCGAACGCGGCCGAGTTGGATTCGACGATTAACCTCTATCTCGAAGTTGGATCTACCTAACTGGACGGTTTGTCCCAGGTATACCTATATATATGGGAGGCAGGAAGTATATCCTGCCCCCCGAATTTATGACCAGTGGGTCATGCCTTCCTTCGGCGGTCGAAGAGGTGGGGGGCATTCTCCCCCCCCCCCCTCCCCCATCCCCATTGGGCCATTGCACGGACGAGGCCCGGTGGGTTCGCCGCAGAGGGCGACGCGGTGGCATGCCTAGCAGTCCCGTATCGCCCCCATCCCAAATGCGGCGGACGGCCCCGGGGGGTTTTAGTGGGTGGGTATTTCACACTGGCACGGAGCTCGACCCTCAGTGCCCCCTTACCTATTGCATTGGGGGACTCCGGTCTCACTAGTGCAATAGGTAAGGGTAGTGCGTAAATGCATTTCCCCCCGTCAAAAAAAAAAAAAGGTACCTATATATAATAAGTATAAATATTAGGTTATGACGGGGCTAACATGACTTTTGTCAAAAAGCCCCTATAAAAAAACATAGTACTCACTTCAGGAGACACTTTGTTATCGACAGTACAGTCTGCTTCACGATATTCGTCCCCAGGAAGTTCTTCCTTCACTTCTTCTAACACGTGACTCTTACTGTCATAGTAATTAACATGTTGAGGTGACTGTAACCAAAATCATTATAATTAAAAAAAAAAATTAAAAACATCTGTCTTGGTAACTACTTTTTTTTCTTTTTTTTTGCACGGTATAGGCTCAGTGCTTTGACCACAGTCTCACCTGATGTTAAGTGACAATGCGGTCCAGGATAGTAAACACACTAAACCTAGGTACTGGTTCTCATGTGATGATGCCGGAACACACCTATTGATATTTGGAGATAGGTTTTCAAATTTGAGGGTAGCTACCCAGGCGGGCATTATTAGGAAATGGCTTACCACCATGCGCTATGGTTTCCTCAAGATGTTTTGCTTCACCGAAAGCTCAGACAGATTGACGCGGAATCCGGGCGCACTATCCACTGCATCATCATGGATTCAAACAAGTTTAATGTATTAAATGCCACATGACAGATTGAGATCCCCGCCAAAAACTCCATTCGAAGGAATCCTAATAATTGCTACTATTACATTTTCAGCTATAACCAGTTTCTGACATTGGGTTATAAAAACGATCATACAGTACCGATATTAAAAAGAATAGAAACAACTGAAAAACTTAAAACAAGCATTAGTAAAAACATTTGTTGTAGTTATTTTTTGAAATAGATATCACCTATTTATAAAATGGCAAAGTACTACCTGTAAGAAAATATGCCAGCATCATTCAGATCTTTTTATAGGTTATAACAGGACCAAGGAAAGAAGGAGTTACTGAATTAATATGTCTGACAGAAAGGAATATGAAAAGTGTCCAAGATCGTGTGTGAGTTTGTGGGATTTTAAAAGAAATTTGTTCCAAAAGTTGGGATGAATAAATATATTATAGAACTAGCTTGTGTCCCCGCGTTTCATATATTTCTCAGTACGTAATATAGTTTTTAAAGTTATACTTCTTTTCGCGGGTTAGAGAAAAATTATGAGAGTAAATTATCAGAAAGCGCGCGCAACCGTCACGAAAAAACAACATCTGAAGTCAACGTTTTAGTTTTTTCTATTATTACGTTAAAGAAGTATAATTTCTTATGTGCGTACGCAAGTAAACACACACTTTTTGTTTATTTTTCATACGGGTGTCTAATTATTTTTTGCTACTAACATTATGCAAAAATATTTTTCACAAATTCGAATAACTGCCAAAAAACTGTGCATTGAATTTTTGGATTTTATTCAAATTTTAGAGTCTTAATTTGTTTACACGGAACCGATTATCGAAAAATATCTATCTATCAAAATAAGTCCCTTAAAAATCCATTCAACTCTTCTGGAAAATACCCGAACAGACAGACTAACAGACGAAAATTTTAAAAATTGTATTTTTTTGTATAGGTACTATCGTATATACAATCATAAATTTTTAGTAAAAAAAAATATTTTGACATAACAAAAGAAAATTCAATTTTACTCATAAGTATAGATTTATTTATTTTATGTTCATTAAAATTTTCTTAATCTAGTAAACCAAAAAATTGTATGCCAAAAATAAAGATAAACTAGTCCGTAGATGCTTTAGGCTCAGTAAATATAATAAAACTTTTTGAAGGTTTGAGGTTATGAATGATAGTGATGTCTGTAATAACACTCTTTTTTGTGATAATTATAACTTGTAAAGGTTTTAAGTAAAAAAAACCGAATTTTATTATAAAAAAAATACCATCATATAGTCACTGCCAGGTGAATTTTCGTCATCTATATTATTTTCCAATTCTTCTTTCACAACTGGTAAAGCATTCTGATTCCACTTTATCTCAGGATCTGCTGTATACAAAGTTTCAGAACTGGATACTAAAAATTCCCTATCCATTGTTATATTTGTTTAATTTTATTGATTCCTATATTTATAGTTCCAACTGAAAAAAATACATTACGTTTTTTAAATTCATATCCTTTAAGGGATGGGTCTTGCAATAGGTTTAAAGAAGTTGTGATAAAAGCTAGAATAGAAATAGAGCATAGATAACAAAGTCTCTGATTTTTTTTTTTAATTGACGCAATAATGCAGTTGATAATGCAGTCAGATTTAAGTCAATGGATGCAGGTTTGAGTCCACCTAGCCACATCTAAAACCAGCCCATGCTTTCTATGAAGAACAGCATCATGAGGAAGCCATAGCATGATGGTTGGGCATTTTCTAATGACGCCCACCTGAGTAGCTACCTAATTTGAAAACATGTCAAATACCAATAGATGTTTTCCAGAAGCATCGCCAATCAATAATCACATCAATAAATGTAAACTTCAATACCAGCCAAAAATAATTTTAGTATAGTTTTGGCCCATTCAACTAGATGTCCACTGCTGGACATAGGTCTCCCGCAACAAGTGGGGGATTGCCATAATCGCCATGCTTGACAGGCGGGTTGGTGATCTCAGTACTGTTTTTGGTATTCAGAGGATGCTGCTTCCCATCCCCTGGTTTTTTTCCCATAGTCGCCTGTTACCCACACCCACGGGAATATATGGAGTGGTACTATTCTTGGCCAAACCACATGGTGTAGTGCATACTTTTGATGAAGAAGTTAATTTTTAAAAAGGACTGAAGATGTAAGAATGGAACTCAGATTTTATGAAAATTACTCTCATTATAAGTTATACAATGTTTTCATAAGAATTTATAGAACCAATTTTATAGAATTACTGGTTCCTATGACAAGTTTAAAAAAAGAACAAATTATAATATATAAATGTTGATTATTTAAGTTTTTATGGTATGGATGTGTTTTTCCAATGTTACTTTACTCATATTCAAAATTATAATTGGACTAAATAAGTAAATATATGTAATTAAAAGTATAAAGATTGTGTATTCCTTAAGGTGTTGAGCATTAGTGCTTTTACCTTAGGTATATACCTAAAATAAAACTAAAAATTTTAAGACAAAATAAAATTCTGCATGAATATGAAATATTCTGTTTCTGTATTAATTTTAGGTATAAATTAAACAGAATACAATGTTACTAAATACTAAAAAAAAAAAATATTTACTACATTACTAGGCTTTATTTATGTAGCATATTTATAAAGTAAGTTTAACTAAACCATAATGAAACAATATTAAAAAAAATCTATTTCATTAGAAAAGAGCTTTATAAATTTTATTAATTAAAAAATTAAAGTTTTATCAAAAGTTTTTCCAGTCAATAGCAAGCAGGTTTATAGAGTTCAACAATTATTTAAAAAATCATGAGCCAGTTACCTCAAAAGAAAAGTTCTACAGCTCTCACCAGCAAATCCACTTTTAATTTTATAAATGATTATTATTCTTATTTCAATTTCATCAGAATTTTAATGTCTATAACTAGCCAGAAAGGATACTATTACATTGGAATTATAATGAAAAGACTGAAACCCTTTAAAATAATAGTAAAGTAGCTCTATTATCTTCCGTTGATACAAATAAATTTATGTTCATTTAGCATGTAAGAGCAATGTAAAAGTGGATAAACAAATAACATTTTTAACAAATAATATTTTTAATAGACCTTAATAAAAGTCAATCAAATACGTTACTACATCTACCAACCACAAAGTTGTAGTCACAGACTTAATAGAGAGGCTAACGCAGTAGTTATAGAATTATTCAACCAACAGGCCTATTCTAAAGTTCTATCTTGTATCAACTCTCTAGCAAGATGATGGCTATCCTTCTAGAACGTTCCATTAAATTTTTGTGACATCTCAGAATAAATGTTTCGTCATTTGTACATAATAAGCAAACTATATTACGTAAAATGCTACCAAAGCACACAATATAGAGTTTACAAACACAAATTATTGAAATAAAGTTATTAATTAAAGAATCAACAGTTTGAGCACATACTAATAATCACAGAATAATAATACTCCTACCAAAGCTAATAGTAGTGTGAAGTGTAAATTATTGATCAGTGGTGTGAACGGACTAACGTAGAGGTGGCGCTCTGTAATCGATTTTTTAAAGAGTCCTTTAGTTTAAAATACCGATTTTTATAATAAATCTAGCACTGAATCGATTCAGTAAACCGATTATAGAACTTAGGAAATATAAGTTCAATTTTTAGAGGTGTTTCTATAAAAATCATAAAATTATTTAGGATTAAGAATGTTCCCAAACGCAAGTAAATCTATAAAAGATATTCACTTAATTAATTAAAAACTGAAGAGATGGCTTTATGATCAGATTTTTACGCATCTTTGTGAGAATAAAAATATCTTTTTGTATACTATTAAGACGGCAGACAAATATCTTCCCTGATGGTAAGTAAACACCTACAGTGTTATTTGAACGCGTACTACATCAGGCCTATTTCGATTTTACTGCCAACGATAAAATCTGTTCACTTTATACCTTTAACTTTGATATGCTTGTAAAAACATGTCTAATTATTTTAAAATGATGTAAGAATGATTATTATAATGTCCATTTTGTTTTCTCTGATATGAATTTACCTATAACTATGCAAAGATCTTAGTATTTTTTTTTATTTAGTCTGTTAACTGTTTATTCTGTTGTTTAATTGCTATTGAAGTGTTATCAATAAAATTATTTGAAAAAACAGTTTTTGCCTCAAATATTCAAGAATTGATAGTTATGGTCTAATCGACCAATAGAAAATTCTGGTTACGAATTAAAAAAATGATTCTAAAAAAGATCAATCTTTTAGATTTCAATTTTTTGAGAATCGATTCAAAAGCTTCAGTTCGATTCAATATTTTTCGGAAAGAATAGCATCCCTAGACAAATGCATCTATATACATGACACACTGAGGCAGTGTTGCCATTATTACTGTATTTGGTAGGTGAGCTACGGGTGCTTGGCATGATTTTGGTCTATCATGTTGTCCTCCTTGTTTTTAATTCCTTATTTTACAGTTTTTGAATATACATTATGTAATTTTGGTGGCATTTTACGTGATATAGTGTAGTTATGATATACAAGTGTAGTGAAGTGAAAATAATGACATGGAGCGTGAATTCTGAAATGTCCCAATCATTCCTGTTGTGATCGTAACAGAAAGCCACCTTTTGCTATCGCCGTTCATTTATTGATAGTGTTCCTAACGGTAACGGTCTGACTTGGCTGCATGCTCTACTAGTACCTTTGCCTTAAAAAGGAATAAATGGAACCCAAAAAAAAAAGAACTAGACGTATCGATCAAGCTAGAAATATTATGAAAAAAGATCTAATTATTTTAGTAAAAAAAGACCTAAATAAAAAATGAATAAAATTAACATTTTAATCATTGCCTTATACCTCAGGAGGTATATTACTAATATCAGTATATAGGGTTAAGTTAACTCATACCATTATGTCTAATAATCTCAAACAATTATCTAAACGAAGTTTTTAGTCAGTACTTATAAAAAATTAGCAAACCTTAGACAATATGTTTCATTACTGCCCTCAAAACATTTATTTTTTAATGCTATTCCATCTTTGCTTATTCTTTTTCTATAGGACATAAGTTTTCGTAAGTAGCGATTGCACCTTATTTTTAATACATCTTTCGGTAATTCATAGGTAATTGAGACGAAGATTGTTAACTAGTCGTAATCCTAACCAGAATCGTATTTGTGAGGTAATTTTAGTCTGCTTCTTGACAATATTAACCTGATTAATCCGGTCAACTACAACGACAAGGAAATAATTGAAATAAAACCAAGATGTCCGCCTTAAATAAAAATCTATACGTATGAGTAGATGTTGTTGGACATGTAGGTAGATGTAAATTATATTATTAGAAGGTAAGAGTCAAAATAATAAACAGTCAGTCTAGATCCGAAAAAAAATTAACTGTATACAGTTTAAGCAAACCTGTAGTGATTAGTGTGGATGCCTGTAAAAATGGTTTAGGAGCCTGTTTAATGCAAAACAATTTACCTGTGAGTTACGCTTCTAGTAAGTCACTTACAAAAGCGGAGCAAGCTTACGCTCAAATAGAAAAAGAACTTTTGGCTTGTGTATACGCATGCGAAAAATTTTATACGTACATCTATGGTAGGAGTGATATTACCATAGAAACCGATCATAAACCTCTTGTTAGTATCATAAGTAAGCCTATAGCCACTGCGCCCGCTAGATTACAGAGAATGTTATTGCGTTTGCAGCCGTATCATTTCGAACTAATATACAAACCAGGTAAATATTTATTTATCGCTGACACTTTATCTCGTGCTGTAGAGCCTACCGGTAAAAGTGTTTCAGCGACAGATTTGCACGATCATTTAGACGTTCGTGCACAGGTATGTGCCGTTGCACTCGCAAATCCGCTAACGGACACGCACTTTATATCTATTCAGAAAGCAACTCGGAATGATTCCGAATTACAAGCCGTATTACAATACATAAATAGTGGGTGGCCGACTCATAAGCATTCTATTTCACATGAAATCAGACCGTATTGGGGATATAAGGATGAGTTGTCACATGCTTACGGTATGCTATGGAAAGGCAACAGAATTATAATTCCAAAATCTATGCGTAGCGAAATGTTAAGACGTGTACACATCGGGCATTTAGGTTTAGAAAAATGCAAATTAAGAGTCAGAGAAACAATATTTTGGCCTAACATAAATACACAACTTGAAGATTATATCAATAATTGTCAAGTTTGTCTCACGTACAAAAATCAAAATAGAAAAGAGTCACTTATTCCGCATAAAGTACCTGACAGAGCTTGGTCTAAAGTTGGTGTAGACATTTTTCATTTTAAACAAAATAAATATGTACTTGTAGTTGACTATTACAGTAAATTTGTAGAAGTCATACAGTTACAATCAATAACAACTGACCATGTGATCACGAAACTTAAAGATATTTTAGCCGTCAGGGAATACCAGACATTGTAATGTCAGATAATGGCCCTGAGTTTAGTTCACATAACTTTAAGATTTTTTCATCTGAATGGTGTTTCAAAACATGTCACCTCTTCACCACATTATGCTCAATCTAATGGACAAGTAGAACGTGTTATACAGACCATAAAAAATATATTAAAGAAATCAAATTTGATAAAGTAGACTTCAGATTAGCGTTGTTAGAATATCTAAATACACCCATTGATACAAAATTGGCATCACCTACTGAATTACTTAACAATCGAAAATTACGAAGCATAGTGCCGTGCACACCAAAACTCTATCAACCCAAAATTCAAAAAGTGAATTAATCAGAAGGCAAGTAAAACAAAAACAATATTATGATAAGAATGCTCGCGATATGACACCATTTCAGCCAGGTCAAAAAGTTAAAGTAAGAATAGATAGACAGTGGGTCAGTGGAACCATTTTATCGTTACGAGGTGTAAGATCTTACGTAATAAAAATGGATTATGGTGGTACATTAATACGCAACAGGCGTCATCTTATATGCGACTCTGAACGACAGTCCGGTATAAAAAATAATAAAACTAATGTAAATAAAGTGTGCACCCTGCCTTATGACGACATTATGTTCTCTAGTGATAAGAGTGTGACGTCACCGGTGCAGACTCCGCTCCCGGTTCCAGTGTCAGTTAATACAAATACAAATCAATGTGCTACTCGTTTTGGCAGGACAGTGAGACCGCCTGACCGGTGGGGATACAGCTAAGCACACTTTTTTTTTTTTTTTTTTTTTTTTGTCGGGGGGAAATGCATTTACGCACTACCCTTATCTATTGTACTTAGGGGATCAAAGTCCCCCAGTACACTAGATAAGGGGCACGGAGTGACGAGCTCCGTGCAGTGTGGGACTCACCCGGGCGAGAGTCGCCCGGAAATACCCACTAAAACCCCCCGGGGCCGTCCGCTGCATTTGGGATGGGGGCGACACGGGGTGGCTTTCGCAAGCACCGCGTCGCCCCCTGCAGCGAACCCGCCGGGCAGCTAAGCACACCTACCTGTTCCGACTCCAGTTGATGCGTGGTGTAAATTTAGATTAATCAAACTTTATGTAAATGGTTGCATGTTTATTACTTAATATTACTTTAATAGCGCAGATGTGAAATACTTTTCTTTGTTTTTTTTTTTCTTCTTTTTTATTAAACAAACAAATGTAATATGTTATAATCTATTTACTTAATTGTAACAAGTTCTATTTGTAAGAAGGGGGATGTTGGACATGTAGGTAGAAGTAAATTATATTATTAGAAGGTAAGAGTAATAATAAACAGTCAGTCTAGATCCGATCACGTAGTTTCATTAAAGTCCTTTACAGATGTGACCGCGGCTTCGCTCGCGTGACATTCAGACACTCTGCAGCCAATATTCTTGGACAGCCAGCCAGATATAGCTAACCATATCTACGAGATAACAGTTAGTTGATCGACCCCTACCATATGGTGGTCAGGAGTGTCAACCCAATTTAAATTTGCTTATGGTGACTACCATTTCTGAGCAGTGGCAGGGCAAAATAAGGGCAAAGTACTTTTTGCGAATTTTATTAGTGTATGTATAGATCAGATCATATTGAGGACCGAATACAGATTAACAACATAACATAAATACAGTTACACAAAGTCCTCAAAGATTAAATGACAGACATTCATTTCATCTACCAATTCGATTATTAACATAAAACACATAATTTTTTTCTAAGGAACCCAAATAATTTACCAAAAAATTTTTTACCTACTAACATTAAGCAAAGGTATTTTTCACAAATGCAAATATCTGCCAGTAAAACTGCATTGAATCAGATTTTATTCTAATTTTTATAACTTTAAAATCCCGTCAAAATCAATCCAGCCGCTTCAAAGATTAGCCGGAAGACAGGAAAAAACAATTCAAAAGTTGTATTTTTTGTGTAGGTATCGTAATATCTATTAAATAAAACAAAACAAAAAAAATTGCCATTACAAACAGATACTTCAATCTTCAATTGTATTTATTAGTATAGATGTGAGAATTTATGATGTTTTTTAACTAATAGCTTTATCATTTTCTCACTAATAAAACAATCTGAATTCATTCGAACAAGTAATCACAATGCATTCTTTTACAATGCCTTTCTAATAAACGATTACTTTTATAGAATTTCTTGCAAACATCGCATTGGACTCTAGTAGCGAGTGCTCCATCATTTTTGCCATCATGGCTCATACTCTTATGACTGGTCAACTTGTACGGAGTACGGAACACTTTCCCGCACCAACATGAGAATACTTTGCTGCCATAATCATGGTGAACTCTCCTAATATGTCTGTACAAGTAAGTTCTGTTTTTAAAATAAGTCTTGCACTTTACACATTGGACTATGTCTTTATTTAGTATTTCATTTATACTATTTTTCTGTTGATCCTTATTATCGGCTAACTTTGACGGAGTATGGATTTCTGAACTGCACCAATTCCTGTATACTTTGATATCATAATCATGATCAGTTCCCATAATATGCCGCTGTAGAGAATCTCTGTTTTTGAAAAAACTCTTGCATTTTACACAGTGAAGTTTACCATTATTTATTTCTGTAATTTTACTATTGTGCTGTTGTTTCTTATCATCAGATTTAGTATGTATTTCTTCCTCAGATGAACTTTTGAATACTTTTTGTTATTATAATCTTGATGTCTTCCTATTATATGTCTCAGTAAGCCATTTCTGTTTTTGAAAAATCTGTTGCATTTTACACAATGGACTTTGTCATTATTTGTACTATTATCTTTACTACCATGCTCTTGTATTATATGGTCTGTCAACTGCGACGGAGTACGGAATTCTTTTCCGCACCAACAATCATAGACTTTACCGTAATCACTGTGAATTTTTATTTTATGTTTAACTAAAGAGTAATTGTTTTTGTAAAATCTCTTACACGTGTCACACTGGACTTTGGTTTTTTCATAGTTATGCATACCCTCATGCTCCTTTAAGTGGTACGGAGTACGGTACTCTTTCCCGCACCAACATCTAAACACTTTACCGTAATCGTAATGAATTCTTCTTATATGTTTCAATAAATAAGAATTGCTCGTGAAAGTTCTATGGCAATGATCACATTGAACTTTGCCTTTATATGTACTCTCACTTAGACGAACATGGCGGCGTATCTCATGATTGGTTAATTGTATTAGATTCAGCAACTCAGTCCCGGAGTAATGTTTAAACCTTCTCCCAGAGTCACGATGATTCTCTTGTACATGAATTGTCAAATACCGCTTTGATTTAAACACAGCATCACAGACTTTACACTTGTACTTCTCTCTATTCCTATTACCAGTATGCTGTAAGCTTTTGTGCTCGCTCAAGTGTATTGGAGTATGGAACTGCTCCCCGCACCAACACTTAAACATTCTCCCGAAATTATAATGAGTCCGTTTCATGTGAACTACTAGAGAATTTCTAGTTTTGAAAAATTTCACACATGTACCACATTTATATGTAACTTTCTTAGCGGGACGGCAAAACTTAATATGTCTTTTGAAAGTTGATTTGTGTTTGAAAACGAGATTACAGTTTGTACATATTTTATTTTTTCGAATTACTCTAATTGGCATCTTGATTTTATGCAATTTTAAAATGTGATGTTTAACATTTTGCACCCTCTTGAAATGTTTTCCACATAGCTCACACTTCGGAAATTCCATTCTGTGATAGTAACTGACATGCGCAAGCATACGATCATGTTTATTAAAACATTCACTACAATATTGGCACTTATGTAACTCCTTCATTCCATTATCCTCTGAAGTGTTTATTTCAATTTTTATTTGTTCATTACTGTGCTCTAATAAATTTAAACTGAAAATTTTAATAACATAATAATTATCTATTGCTATTAAATTTATTAAAAAAAACTCAGAAATGTACTTGTTTTTATATATAATTGCCTCCAACACAAACATCCACCAAACTAAAATGTTCTTTGACGACATTATTCCTTAATCTATCTATCATCCTCTCTCCAACTTCTAAAGCATTATTCTTAGTTTCATGTATCTTCTGCTAAACATAGCACTCACTACTATTATAGTTAAGTGTATCACCACACCTCAACGAACACCCAATCTTTTATTTATTTTTTTTTTCATAGGGTAATGCGTTTAGGCACCATCCTCCCATGCGGGGGCAGGGAGGGTGTGTGTGGGACTAACACTAGAGAAGGAGAGCCTAGCGACTACGCACTAAAACCCTATGAGTGACCGTCTTTACCTCCACATAAGGAGGGCAACACAGGATCGCAAGCATACACCGTGCCAGTGTAGGACTCACCCGGGCGAGAGCCGCCCGGATATACCCACTAAAACCCCCGGGGCCGTCCGCCGCATTTGGGATGGGGGTGACACGGGGTGGCTTTCGCAGTCACCGCGTCGCCCCCTGCGGCGAACCCACCGGGGCCTCGTCCGTGCAATGGCCCAATGGGGATGGGGGAGAATACTTCTCCACCCCACCTCTTCGCCCGCCCCCTTGAAGGGAGGCATGACCCACTGGTCAGATATCCGGGGGCACGATGTACTTCCTGCCCCCAACGGACGGATGACCTAGCCTGAAGGCCAAGTCCCTACCCGCAAAAGGACTAGTCCTGGTCAACCAAGACTAACCCCCCGACGGCTTCCCCAGTACAATGGGAGGTCAGGGCCCCCATCCCTTACCCCTTGGGTCAGCAATGTGAACACCCAATCTTGCCTTTTTAGACACTTCATGGCTGCTCATGAAATTATGCATAGCTTCTGTTATTGATTTCCTAACTCAACTCTTCGCTCACTAACTTGCTATCCCTCACAACCGAGATATACAAACTCATTCACTTGTTCCACTCTTTCTATTAAAACCTCCCAATCTGTTACACTTTCTTCTTTATCCAAAGTTTTTACTTTCGTATTACTAACATTCACTCTCATTCCTTTCGTTTGTAGAGTTCTTTGCAAAATAAAAACCATCTCGGTGACTCCTCCACTAATGTTGCCAGTATAACCTGGTCTTCTGCATAGAATATGCCTTTGACAGTCAGCCCATTCATTTTATTTCAATGTTCACTCTCTTTCAAGTAATTGTCCTTTATATATTGTCTAACCGTTATTTATACCAATTAAATAAGTTAAAATGTTGCTATAACTGAGACTTTGCATAGCTTAATGATAGTAACTTTGGAATGATTTATGTCCCATACAAATTTATATCCTCTTTTCCAATGTTTTTTTACACGCTATAGGCTAAGTGCTTTTGATCACTATTTCACCTGATGTTAAGTGACGATCTGGTCCAGGAGGGTAAGCACAGTAAGCCTGGAGGCAATGGTTCTTTGACGACTTGGCGACTGGTTTTCATATTTGAGAGTAGTAGCTACTTATGCAGACATGTTTTCCTTCACCGAAAGCTCAGGCTGATTTTACAATTAGATAGGTAGGCTAAAATCCGCCTGCACTATCCACTGCGCTATGGGGAAAGGGATTATTTCCATAACGAATTTCATCAATATTTAATTATCAAGACGTAGTTTTTGCGTGATGCATACATACATACACAACACATCATGCCTTCCCATGAGAGTAAAAGAGCAAGGTACATCCGTCCATCTGCTACGATACTCATTCACGCCCGCGCCTTTCGCTTCATCTACTTTCATCAGCGCATTTTTTTTTTACACGAAATAGGCTGTGCTTTGACCACAATCTAATGTTAAGAGACGATATGGTCCAGGATGGTAAACACACTAAGCGTACAGGTACTGGTTCCCAAGTGATGCCGCCGGAACACACCTATTGGTATTTGGCGAAGGTTTTAAACTTGAGGGTGGTAGCTACCCAGGCGGACACCGTACCATGCCATGTTTGCCTTGACCGAAACCTCAAGCTGAAGCTGATATAAATAAAAATTCAAGCAAGTGCAAAATGGACTAAACAATAATGATTGTATCACTCTATCTCTGAAGAGATTTAGCAAATCTCCAAACTGCATATATAAAAATAGCTGATATACTTTATCTATTTTGCATACACAACGGTAATATTAATTGTCCAGAGATATTCAGTAAAGTTAACTTGAGTGTACCGGCAGTGCAGTATGTATGCAAAATGTAAATACAATTCATTAGTTAGAGCTACATACAGGCAGAACTCATATTTCAGTTACCGATAGCACAAATAAAGTGCCCAATTAAGTAGACTTAGATTTCTTCAATAGTAGTCCTCATCATTCTCCTGCCTTTTCCCAACTCACTCTGGATCGGCGCAGTATGTTTTCTTCTTCCATACGTCCCTATCAGCCGTCATCTCTTCATTCACTCCTTTTTCTTTCATTTCTTACACACTCCATCCACACTTTCTTTGGCCTTCCTCTACTTCTTCATCCTTCCACATTCATATTCATTACTATTTTACCCACATCCGCTTCCTCTCTTCTCATAACATGTCCACACCACGACAAACGGGATCATTTCAACTTTTCTACCATTGGCGCAACTTTCAAACTCCCTCTAATATATAAACTGAAAAATGTTTTAAGGACCTTAAGGATCTTTCTTTACTTAAACCCTTTGTGCTTTTGTCTGCTGTTTGTTTCTTTCTATTTTTCTGTTATATATGTGGAAACTTGTAAATGGCCTTCTATTTTTATTGTGTACAATTTTATGCTTTATATTAGCTGTAAGTTTTATTAAATGTTTAAAATTAATAAATAAAATAAGCACCCAAACACTGTCTTGGTGGCGCAGTTGTATTACGGTACGACTGTTGTTCTGAGGTCTCGGGGTTTTTTTTTTTCGAACCTAGCTAACGCTGTTGACCGGAAGGGCCTTTACAGTTTTTCACCGTGACTTTGAGGGCGAGTGCTGAAGGCACTCAGCTGCAAAAGGTGACTAGTACTAAGGTCTCGAGTTCGATCCCCGGGTCGGGTCAAGTGATATTGGGTTTTTCTACTCAGTATCATCCCGGAGTCTGGAATTTGTGCCCGATATGGCGACAGGCTCGCCCTCTGTCACATCTGGGACGGAACTAATCACAGCGGAATGTGAGTGGTGTAGTTCGCTATTTCACCTCTGCCTAACCCTTCTTTGATAACAGGTGTGAGCTTATGTTATGTTATAATCTGAGGAATGCTTACCTATTTTTACTGTGCAACGGTACGGTATTTTCAGCATTATCCATAGTTACTTCCCGGTCATCCGCCTCTAATTTTATTGTAAGCTCATATGTATTATACTCATTTTTTTGCTTAATTTCTAATGGCCCCCCAAGGTTTTCATTATCAATTTTTTGTTTATCTTTAACATTTACTAAACTGTTATTCTGGAAATTAAAAATTATAACTTCACCATTCAATACTTACAATCTAATGAGCTAACATATTATTAAACTAGTGTCCGCAGTCCACCCTTTTTATATATTCTTTACTGTGTAATATAGTCTTTAATGTGTCAACTACCCATAAAAATAAGACAATAGGAAAACAATGGAAAGCTGGCGTAAACGCCAGGTAAGTGCTCAAGGGGTTAAATAATAATTTCAAAATAATGCTTTGATTATGGTGCTCTCCATTGAATATTTTGTTCGTAACCCCAAGAGTTTCCATTTTATTACACGGAACCCTAATTATTTCCCTAACATAGTTTATTGTTACTAAGATAAACCAAAGATATTTATCACAAATTACATGGTAACCTAATTATTTTTTAAATATAAAAGTTACGCGGAGTAACTTCAGCTATCTGCCAAAAAAAAAACCATAAAAATCGGTCCAAGCGTTCGAAAGATTACCCGCAACAAACAGACGGACCGACAAAATTTTTGAAATTGTGTTTTTGATATAGGTATTCTTTCATGTGTATTTAGTAAAAAGTGGTTATTTTCATATTACAAACAGACAATTCAATTTTTACATTAGTGAAAGACTTATGAACTGTTCTCATTATGTGGGTAAAGTTCATGATCTGAAACGAGATGTATGATTAACAAACAGAATAAAATCTATATTAATAATTCGGTCAAGGGGTACAGTAGACTCGATTTAAACTTTACCTGAAAAATAAAACATAAAAATAATGATTTCGACCCGACAACATATATTGGCAAAGTTCGGATCGTCGAGTATTTTGTTAAATTCTAATGGTGCAAATGACAGTCGTCATATTGGCCACTCGGATGCCATCTTGAATTCGTTAAGGCGGATTCACACGAATCAGTGCCGATTCACACGTATAAGTGAAGTTACAGTTCCTATCTACCTACATTTTGTAAAAGATTGTGTATTATGAGTCACATTTGTCCCGATCGAAGCAGGGTTTTCATCTAGTCATTATATATTTACTCACTTCAGGTAATATTTTGGTATTGATAGTACAGTCTACTTCAGGATGTTCATCCCCAGGAAGTTCTTCCTTCACTTGTTCTAACACATGAGTCTTGCTGTCATAGTAATTGACATGTTGTGGTAACTGTAAAAATATGAATAAAACAATCAAGAAATAACAATCATAATATCAACAATCATAATCACAACAATACTAGATTAGAAACTAGTTCTTAACATGGGGAATAACGCCCCCTTGATTTGATAACTTTCAAGGGAACATTAGAAGACTCAGAAAAAATTAGGGAAATTGAGATAGCATAGAGGGTGTGGGCAGATTAAAAATATAGTCAAATGGTAAGTAAAATTTAAAGGAAAAAAATATATTCTCAGAGTGAGCAAAATAAGGTTGATAAACTCTGTCTTTAGAATATCAATTACAAATGATCTTATTCAATATTAAAGGGTTATCCTTTAAATATAATATACAGAGCCTGGATGGACAACTGTAGATTACACACATGTAGATTAAGCACTAAATTTAAGGGTGGTAACTTACTAAATTACAAAAACTGGCATTTCAAGCAGTTTATATTCTTGCAAATCATTAAAGAACAAGTTTCAAGAATATAGTGTCTTAACTTTGCTCTCTCAATATATCCTCGATAATTTAATGTACATTTACAAAAATTTAAACAAGCTTGATCTATTAAAATATAATGTCCCATACTTTAAGTCCAGTACATCTAATAAAATCTAGTTTAATGGTACTGGGTTTTACAATAAGATCACAAAGAACATTTCAAATTTACCTAACAATAAATTCCAGTAAGTATTATTTTCAATAGATTCTACATGGGGTGGATTATTGGGTGAATGATAGTCATCTCTGAAAAAATGATAACCCTCTCTGTGCTTCCCTAACTATACATTGTTTAGTTTTTTATGTAAAAATATATATTCATAAAAATACCAGATCAAGTTTCTTGCTGGCCCTACTTGATGACTGGCTTGTTTATAAAACCAGTGGTATAGTGTTTTGACATTCATAACCACCTTCTCAGGGTCTAAATTGAATAAAGTATTTTTATATTGATAGATTACATTATTATGTATACATCAGATTAAACCCTTCCTATATAATATGTCCCATATACATATGTGATATTTCAATAACTCAGTCAAGCAGTAGTAATTATTCAAAAATATTATATTACAAATATAACACTAATAATACCTTTTTAGGAAAATACTTTTTTTTAATAAGTATATTATATATACTTAAATAATCAAAATACCGTATAGTCACTCCCAGATGAATTTTCATCATCTGTGTCATTTTCAAATTCTTGTTTCAGCTCTGGTGTAAAGATCTGTTGTTTCCACTGTGTATTTGTGTTTGCTGTACCCAAAGTTTCAGAACTGAGTACTATATATTCTCTATCCATAGTTATATTTGTTTCAATAGAATATTCTGTTTTTATTCATACTTATATTTATAGTTACGACTGAAAAAAAAATTACATCAAAAGTTTTAATCTTACAATGATATGCATTAAAGCTAGCATGATAAATTGTGACTGCTCTCTTTTCATACATCTTCAAATAAATTGTAAGTCTCTTGCCTAACGGTAGTAAGTAGTTGTAGTGTAATTTAAAACTAAAGGTTGAGTTGGAGTAATCTTGCTTGGAAACATAAACCAAACAAAACTATGCAATGGAATGTGTTTGGTTATAAGTAAATCAATGATCAGTGTGATTTACATCTACACATAATGCTCTTCCTATAGTTGTAGTGCCCTTTATTGTGGAGTGACTAGAAATATTTGGAACAGAATTATCAGTTAACAGAGTGTTTAGTTTATCATAAGTTATTGACTTTTGATAAATAATGATAATTTCAGAGTCCACACACTGACAATCAGTGCATTTATTTTCATGTAATGAACTATCCTTTCTCTTTCTTTTATTAGAGCTCCTGCACATTTTTTATAGGTGTATGTGTTTCTTAAGTCTTGACTGAGACCATGATACATCTGTATTTACACTAGAATCATCTATCTCACATCAATCGACATATTCGTGTGAGAATATTTAATATTAGAAGAAATAATAGTAACATATTAAACTGCTGGAGGCACTATACCCTCTGGATCAGGGGCACAGAATAGTAATACCCTAACCAGAGATCATGGGGATCGGTAATGGCGTCATACCTAAAATATGAAAAAAAGAAAACTTATCTAAATAAGTGTAAAAAACTACAAAGAAACTATTAAAAGAAAATAATGTACACAAATATATACACAATTACATTCTACTGATCATAAAACTATTAAAATAAAATTTACAAAAAAGAATTACGCCCGCCTTTTTTGAAGTTTCCCGCGCTTCCTCTATCTTATGTTGCACTTAGCTTTCTTCGTTCAAGCTTTTGTTATATGGTTGATATTAGAAAAAGCATTTACACAATACAACGTTCTAGCAAAATGGCGGTCCTTTATCAGAACCTTTTTTATAACAACATACCAAGGAGTCTTTATGATATCGCAGGATTCTTGGTTCATGTGATTTTATATATACTTGCATACAATGACCAAACTATATCACGTAAAAACGTTACCAAAATCAGCTAACGATAAATGAAAATGAATTAAAAACAAGGACTACTTTAATTACTACATCCATAGATTTTTTTTGTTTTATTTATTCATTTTTAAGGAAGAGGCAAAGGTACTAGTAGACCATACAGCCAAGTCAGACATAAGGAACACTAACAATAAAAAGCGGCCTTCTGTTATAACCACAACGAGAATGATAGGAACATTATTATTTATTTCTGTTTAGGACATTTCAGAATTCACGGTCCATCTCATTATTTTCAATTCACTACACTTGTGCATCATAACTACATTATATCACATAAAATGCCACCAAAATTACATAATAAATAGTCAAATGCTGCAAAATAATATTTTCAAAATAAGGAGTACAACATGACAGACCAAAATTGCACCAAGCACCTTACCCTTACCAAAGAAATATCCTCAACTAGAGATGGCGATTCTTTCCGAATAAGGTTAATTTTCGAATCGATTTGAATTGAAACTATGAATCAATTCACAAAAAAATTGAGTTCTAAAAAAGTAAATCCATATCAGACAAAGCCTAAAGGACACTATAATAATCAATATTTTATTATTTTAAAATAATTGGAGTTGTTTTTTACAAGCATATGATTGTTAAAGGTATAAAGAGACTTTATGCTTATAACTTAAATACTGTTAATATAGTGAGCGTCCCACTAACACTGTAAGTGTTTACTCACCATCCGGCAAGATATTTGCCTGCCATCTTAATAGTATCCATTCAGCCATTCAACCGAAAGCCGTTCACTACTGGACATAGGTTTTCCCTAAAGATCTCCACGATGACCGGTCTTGTGACGCCTGCATCCAGCGGACCTTTCATACATTTACTTGTGTTTGGGTACATTCGTAATTGTAAATAATTTTATGGTTCTTATAGACGCAAAAAAGTGAACCTCGAATTCCTAGGTTCTAATATCGATTAAGTCCTAGATATCGTCTATAAAAAATAGATTTTTGATTACATATGGATTCTCAATTAATCGATCTGAAATTGCTATCCCTAATACTCATAAACTAATTCTATTCTACGCATTATTATTCGTCTCTGCTACGTATCATATACTACTAATAGTACTAATTACTATCATACTGTGTATTATTATTATTCGAGAAAGGGGCTATGCAGCCTAAAACAGTCATATGTCTCTGCGACCTAAATATTAATATAATAGACATATTGTGAACACCCCCATATTTCTAAAGCTCACTGCATAGACCTGCAACCTTTTTTTTTCGAGGGGAAAGCATTTACGCACTTACTGTCCAACCTTACCCGAAGGGACGTACCCCCCCGGAAAGGACTGGATCCGACGGTGTGTGACAGTCTCTCACACGCAAGTGTGAGGGACTGTAACACAACAGTATTAGTGTGGGACCCGCGGCGAGAAGCGCTGTTAACCACTACCCACTAAACCCCCCGGTTCCTCCCGCCACCTTGAGTGGAGCATACGGGATGGCATGCGCATTCTACCGCGTTACCCCCGCTGGCTACCTAGACCTGCAATCTGGATATACTGTAGGATCTTTTTGGCAGAGAGCATCTGTACCTCCTTCGGTATCAACGCATGTCTACCCAGAACTCGGTTACGTCTTGGTATTAGTGGGTCACATTCACACAAGATGTGCTTTGGTGTTTCGTCTGCAATTTCACAGAATCTGCACTCTCTTGTGTTCTAGGCACATATGTGCATATGCTTGCTCAAAAGACAGTGCCCAGTTAGTGCTCTCACTAATACTTGCAGCTGATTCCTAATGAGCATCAGGGCTTCCTCAGCTTTGCGCTGAGTATATCCCGTGATAAGCCCTTTGGAATGAATTTGTCCGGGTAATTTATTCCAGAACTCTCTATATATAGGTGTATTGGTCCCTTTTGGTCAGTCGAACTAGGCTTTTTGAAATACCTAAAAATGGTTTAGACTAAAATTGTGTTTTCATATCTAGCTCTTGCAAGCGCATCCGCAGCTTCATTGATGGGAACACCTGCATGTTCGGGTACCCATCTTAAAATCAGCCTGTTATTCTTACCCAGACTGTTTAGCATTGCCATATAATTGGCAACTAACTTCGAGTCAATTGTATCCGAAGCCAGCGCCAAGAGAGCGGCTTGGCTATTCGAATGGATATATATTGTATGGTTAACGTAGGCTTTCTGCAGATTTATACAGGAGCATTCCAGAATGCCGTATATTTCTGCTTGGAATATGGAGGCGAAACTACTACCAAGATTAGTTGTTTTACTAAATTTAGGTTGCTTTCCATATATTCCACAGCCTACGTTGATTCCTATGTTGGGCCCATCATTATACAGACTACAGATCTCCATTGCTATTTTAACCTTTTGAATTAAATATCCAAGTTGACTATTCTAGGTCAGGTCGTACTATCTATCTATACGTTTAAATCTATTTCCATGGGTACCTATTATAGTAGTCTTGTTTGTAATTGAAGTCATTTTGTGGCGTCCTTACGTGATTTTCTTTTATTGTCTGCAAGTATATTGAAAATAATACAAAACATGAATTCCGAGATGTCACAAAAACTACTTGGAAAGCTGTGACCAAAAAGGTTCTAACCAGTAACAAAATGCCACCATTTTGTTAAAGCGTTGTATAAACATTTTCGAGTTTCCATAAGACAACAAACAAAAGGTAATATAATTTCTAAGAAATGATTTCGTTTATTAGAACCTGAATTATAATTATTATACTGCAATTGGGTATTTAATATTAATTAGTATGAACGAAATGAAGTGTCAACCGTGAAACTTCCTATTCATAAAAAGACCTCTTCCTCAAAAATACCTTCTTTTTTTTTTTTGGAATTTTTTGTTATATAGAATTGTTTTAACTCTTCTGATAGAAATCTCATGAAATGGAATATTTCCCGGCTGGAGTATAAGTAGGTATTAAAAATTCAAGGTAAATTTTTATAATTAGTACAACAAAAATTATTAAAAAAATTAAGAGTGCATTTGCTGGGCTAAGCTAAACTACTATTATACTTTTGCCCTACCTGCTTCTTGATTTTTTCATCAAATCCTTCAATCAACCATTAGGCAAGGGACTTACAATTTATTTCAAGATGTATGAAAAGAGAATAATCACAATTTATCATATTAGCTACTGTTGTAAGATTAAAACGTATGATGTATTTTTTTCAGCTGTAACTATAAATATAATCACCAATAAGATCAAAATATACTATTGAAATAAATATAACCATGGATAGAGAATATGTAGTACCCGGAATTGAAACTTTGGGTACCGCAGACACAAATACACAGTGGAATCGCCAAATCTTTACACCGGAGCTGAAACAAGAATTTGATAATGACACAGATGATGAATATTCATCTGGGAGTGTCTATATGGTATTTTGACTATTTATGTATATATAGTGTGACAAATAAAAAAAGCATTTTTCTAAAACGGCATTATTAGTGTTATAATTGCAATATAATATTTTTGAATTATTACTACTTGACTGAGTTATTCAAATATAACAGTTATGAACATGGGATGTATTATATAAGAAGGGTCAATCTGATATATACATAGTAATGTAATCTATCAATATGAAAATACTTTATTCAATTTAGACCCTGAGAAGGTGCTTATGAATGTCAAAACAACTGGTTCTGAAAACAACCCAGTCATCAAGAAGGGCCAGCAAAAAGCTTGATCTGGTATTTTATAAATAGATATTTTTACATAAAAACTAAACAATTTATAGTTAGGGAACCACAGAGAGGGTCCAGAGATGACTACCATTCACATAATAATCTATCCTGTAAGAATCTTTTGAAATTAATTCTTACTAGAATTTATTGTTAGATAAATTTAAACTGTTCTTTGTGATCTTATTCTAAAACCTACCACTACTAAACTAGATTTTATCAGACATACTGAACCTAAAATATGGGACATTATATTTTAATAGATCAAGCTTGTTTAATTTTTTGTGAACTCACATTAAATTATCGAGGATATATTGAGAGAGCAAAGTTAAGACACTATATTCTTAAATCTAGTTCTTTAGAGATTTGCAAGAATGTAAACTTCTTGAACTACCAGGTTTTGTAATTTAATGAGTTATCATGGTTAAATTGAATGTTTAATCTACATGTGTGTAATCTACAGTTGTCCATCCAGGCTCTGCATATTATATTTAATGGATAATCTTTTAATTTTGAAAAAGATCATTTGTAATTGATATTCTAAACCCAGACTTTTCAACTTATTTTGCTCACTTTGAGAATATGTTTTTTTCTAGAGCTCATTTAAATTTTACTTACCATGTGACTATATTTTTAATCTGATCACACTCTTTGTGCTATCTCAATGCCCCTCATTTTTTCTGGGTCTTCTACTGTGCTCCTAAAAGTTTCAAAATGTCCACAAGTGGGGTGTTATCCCCTATATTAAGAACCTAGTTTCTAACCTAATATTGTTGGTTGACTATTAATTGATGAAATTTATTGGATTTTATTTTCTTGTATGATATGTAGTTTTATTCATATTTTTACAGTTACCACAACATTTCAATTACTATGACAGTAAGACTCATGTGTTAGAACAAGTGAAGGAAGAACTTCCTGGGGATGAACATCCTGAAGTAGACTGCTGTACAAACAATAACAAAATATTACCTGAAGTGAGTTAATATATAATTATTTTATTCTGTTTGTTAATCATACATCTTCATTTCAGATCATGAACTTTGCCTACATGATGAGAATAGTTTGAACTTCATAAGTCTTTCTGCATGTGGGAAATTGTTTTAGACAAACTATTAGTAATTTAGCACTTCTCTATAAATGATTTGGCTAATTTCAAGTGACAATAAATAATGTAATATTATGTTAGGTTACTAAACTGTCAGAATTTAATCATGAAATTATTATTTTTAATTTTCAGAATAATAGTTTAGTAAATGTTAAAGATGAACAAAACATTGAAAATGAAAGCCTTGAGGCGTCATTAGATATAAAGCAAGAAAATAAGGATAATATATATGAGTTTACAATAACATTAGAGGCGGATGACCGGGAAGTGATTATTGATAATGCTGAAAATACCAATATGCATTGTGATGTCTCAGTAACTTGTCAAAAATCTCAATGCAAGTTATACAGTAAAAAGTAGGTAAGTGTTCCTTAGAGTATCTTCATTATTTGGGTTCTTATATAAATTCAGTTTGGAGATTTACTAAATCTTTTTAGAAATAGAGACATAAAATAATGATTATTGAGTACATTTTGCACTTGCTTCAATTTTCATCAAACTAATAAATAAAATGGAATTCTCTGTTTGTAATCTCATAATAACATTTTTGTTTATTAAATAGATATGAATGTATATACGATACCTATAGGAAAAATATATTTTTTTTAATTTGTGTTTGTTCTTCTGTTTGTAATAAGTAATCTCTGGAACGGCTGAACCTATTTTGAAGGAACATTTATTGTTAGATAGCCGAAGTTACTCCCACTACTTTAGTTTTTTGAAAATAATTAGGGTTCCGTATTAAAAAAATTACAACTATATTATACTGTGAATAATATATGAAATACAAGCACAACCGTGGGCACACAGCTTGCTATAAACATGTGTTAAAGAGAGAATGAAATGCAAAGAAGGATATTTGATGAGTTGGGAGTGTGATTGGATTCCAGAATGAGACAGAAGGGAAGATGTGGGATGAACAAGCGGGATTTATGAGTGGAATAATATGTTTGAATCAGACTTTTTTTTTAAGGGCCATAGCAGAAAACTTTTTGGGCTTATAGTCTAAAAGTTTATTGCCCTTTTATAGACTTGAAAAAGGCTTGAAAAAGGAGTGGTAAGAATGAATATTGGACGGTCACAACGAAAGTTCCTATGCTTGTGTCGGAATAAAAAAATTGCTTGATATAGGTTGAGTATGGATTGAAAATGAATGGGCTGTCATTGAAATGCCTTCCAATACGCTAATGACCGGTTGTACTGGCACCATCGGCATATGAGTTGCAGGAAAAGGTGGCTATTTTGCAAAGGATACTAAAAAAGAAACAATGAAGCTATGATGGTGCAGTGAGTAGTGCGGTTGGATTCCGATTCAATAGACGCGGGTTCTAGCCCACTTAACCAACTATAAAATCGCCTGGATACCTACCAACTTATCAACTTTAAAAAACTGTCGCTAAATATCAATAGTTGTGTTCCAGTGTGTACCAGTACCTCTAGGCTTAGTGTACTTACCATCCTGAACCACATCATCACTAGCATCAGGTGAGATTATGGTCAAAGCACTGTACCTATACCGTGTAAAAAACAATGAACGTGAATGTTAGTAAAATGAAAATAAGGGCTTTTGAAAAAGAAGAATGTATAATGATATGTGTGGTTTTAATTGTGTGCTGGGTCTGGCACACTAAGCCTAGACGTACTGGTTCTCAAGTGATGCTGCCGGAACACACCTACTGCCATTAAGCGATAGGTTTTCAAACTAGAGAGTGGTAGCTAGCTACCCAGACCTCAGATCACTGCGACCGCAGTAATCACCTCTCTCCCCCCCCCCCCCCCCCCCCCCCCCAAAAAAAAAAGTGGGCTTTCGCCCAGCCGCCCGGTCAGACTATTAGCCGGCAGTCAGAAGGACTGCCGTTACCCAGGGTGCACCACGAGGAGGTTGTCTGACACCGCACCCCAGACGGGCATGTCCTACCGTCATGCTATGGTTTCCTCACGATGTTTTCCTTCACTGAAAGCTCAGGCTGATTTTAGAGCTTCATGGAATGGGTTTTCAACCCGCGTCCATTGGCGCGGAACCCGGCCGGACTATTCACTTCGCCATCATCGCTTCAAATTTAAAATGTTCGGTTCGCGCAATCCATTACCGTTTGATTGGCAACACTTTGCTGAAGAAAGGTGTTAGGGAACGAAGGGACCTTCCGTTGCACTGGTGAAGCCGCCTGGGGGGTAATCGGTACCAAGACCTGTCTCTGTTACGCGAAAGGGTCTAGCTTGCTGGGCTGTTTTCTAGGGGGGACGCGGTCCAATGCCATCGCATATACCGTATCCCACATAACTGGCGGTAGTTGACGATACAGTTGTGGATAGATAGTTTCATTACGCATAAGGGGCCATTCATTAATTACGTAAGGATTTTTGATCTACCCCTAAGTAAGGATACATAAGATTTTTCGAACCAACCCCCCCCCCTTCTCTTCTTACGTATGGTCATTGGACGCTGTTGTTACTTAAAATTAAAAGAACCATTTTTTATTTTCCAAATGATTAAAAGTCAATAGAGTATAATTATTATTTATGACATTTAAAATGGTAGAAAATAAACATGTTTCACACTAGCTGTGTGCCCGCGGATGCGCTCGCGTTTCATATATTCTTCAATGCGTTTAAATTTTTTTATACGGAACCCTAATTATTTTCCAAAAAAAAAAATAGTACCAAAATAAAGCAAAAATATTTCTCATAAATAATAGAAAGAAAGAAAAGAAAAGAAAGAATTTGTTTATTTCCACCATATACACAGCACATATTTTATTAGTATATATATATATACATTACAAACTATAATTTGTAACTGCAAGTGCTGTACTACGCTGGAAAAAAGACTAGTTAGATAATAGCACTTTCCCATACCACTGTGCATTAAATCGGATTTTATTCAAATTTTTATGCCGATAGTTTATTTCCTAGATTACCCGTTTTAAACAGTTATACAGACAAAAATTGTATTTTTGGTATAGGTATCGTACATACATTAATATCTATTTAGTAAAAAAATAAATTAATTTTGACATTAAAAGCAGACACTTTAATTTATGTCATTACTGTGTCGAGTACCCATAAAAATGAAACAATAGGAAAACAATGGAAAGCTGGCGTAAACGCCGGGAAGGTGCTCAAGGGGGTTAATATATATACTATTATATGCTTACAATTTTACAGTTTAGACTCATAATGTTGTGTGAATGTTTTAATTTTTCTGCCTGTCTACCTAACTAGTATCATTGGACCTATCTATTTCGGCCACCTAGATAGATTAGGGCGCCGAGCAAAAATAGTAAACATGTATGTGCGCAGCAGACTGAAAAAGATTGGAAACCCCTGATATAGCGTATTCAATTTAATCCTATTAAAAAACTTATTTTTCAAAATTTCAGTTCCAATTTATTAGAGCACAGTAGTGAACAAATAAAAATTGAAATAAACACTTCAGAGGATAATGAAATGAAGGATTGGCATAATTGCCAATATTGTAGTGAACGTTTCCATAATCGTGATAGTATGCTTGCGCATGTCAGTTACTATCACAGAATGAAATATCCCAAGTGTGAGCTATGTGGAAAACAATTCAAAACTGTGCAGGGTCTTAAACGTCACATTTTAAAATTACATAGACTCAAGTTGCCAATGAGAGTAACTAGAAAAAATTTGACATGCACATACTGTAATTTCGCTTTCAAAAATAAATTAACTTTCAAAAGCCATATGAAGTTGTGTCATCCTGCTAAAAAAGTTACATATAAATGTGGTTCATGTGTGAAATATTTCAAAACTAGATATTCTCTAGTCGTTCACATGAAACGCACTCATTATAATTTCGGGAGAATGTTCAAGTGCTGGTGCGGGGAGCAGTTCCATACTCCAATACACTTGAGCGAGCACAAAAGCTTACAGCATACTGGTAATAGGAATAGAGAGAAGTACAAGTGTAAAGTCTGTGATGCAATGTTTAAATCAAAATGGTATTTGACAATTCATGTACAAAGGAGTCATCATGATTGTGAAAGAAATACTGAAGAACAATCAGCCAATCATGAGACACGGCGCCATGATCGGCTAAGTGAGAGTACATATAAAGGCAAAGTTCAATGTGATCATTGCCATAGAACTTTCACAGACAATTCATATTTAATGAAACATATGAGAAGAATTCATTACGATTACGGTAAAGTGTTTAGATGTTGGTGCGGGAAAGAGTACCGTACTCCGTACCACTTAAAGGAGCATGAGGGTATGCATAACTATGAAAAAACCAAAGTCCAGTGTGACACGTGTAAGAGATTCTACAAAAACAAGCATTCTTTAGTTAAACATAAAATAAAAATCCACAGTGATTATGGTAAAGTCTATGATTGTTGGTGCGGGAAAGAATTCCGTACTCCGTCGCAGTTGACAGACCATATAAGTCAACAGCATGGTAGTAAAGATAATAGTACAAATAATGACAAAGTCCATTGTGTAAAATGCAACAGATTATTCAAAAACACAAATGGCTTACTGAGACATATAATGAGAAGTCATCAAGATTATAATAACAAAGTATTCAAAAGTCCATTTGAGGAAGAAATGCATACTAATTCAGATGATAAGGAACAACAGCACAATAGTCAAATTGAAGAAGTAAATAATGTTAAACTACACTGTGTAAAATGCAAGAGTTTTTTCAAAAACAGAGATTCTCTACAGCGGCATATTATGGGAACTGATCATGATTATGATATCAAAGTATACAGGAATTGGTGCAGTTCAGAAATCCATACTCCGTCAAAGTTAGCCGATAATAAGGATCAACAGAAAAATAGTATAAATGAAATACGAAATAAAGACGTAGTTCAATGTGTAAAGTGCAAGACTTATTTTAAAAACAGAACTTGTTTGTACAGACATATTAGGAGAGTTCACCATGATTATGGTAGCAAGGTATTCTCATGTTGGTGCGGGAAAGTGTTCCGTACTCCGTACAAGTTATGCAGTCATAAGTTTATGAGCCATGACAGTAAAAATGATGGAGCACTCGCTCTCAGAGTTCAATGCGATGTTTGCCAGAAATTTTATAAAAGCAACCGTTTATTAGAAAGACATTGTAAAAGGATGCATTGCGATTACTTGTTTGAATAAATTCTAATTGTTTATTAGTGGGCAAAACGATGATGGCGCAGTAAGTAGTGCACCCGAATTCCGCGTCAATGAATGAGGGTTCGAACCCACCTAACCAACTCTAAAATCAGCCTGAGCTCACGGTGATGGAAGCCATATCTTAGTGGCACAGGACTTTCTAATAATGCCCGCCTAAGTTTGAAAACTTGTCGCCAAATACCAATAGGTGTGTTCCGGCGGCATCACTTAAGAACCAGTACCTAGGCTTAGTGTGTTTACCATCCTGGACCACATCGTCAATTAACATCAGGTGAGATTGTGGTCAAAGCACTGAGTCTACATAATGTAAAAAAAAAAGTGAATCATTTGTTTTAATGACATCTAGTTTGTTTGTACTAATAAATAAACGTGTTGCCGCTTTTTTTAATTTAATTTTTTTTATTTAACTACATCTATTGGTTAACTGTTGCCTCCTTTTCGTTACACATTTTCGTTTCATTAAATCCTATTCACACAATCCCCATAAGAAGTTACTTAAAAAAAAGAAAGAATACTGTTCACCTTTACAGCAGTATGAGTCGGTGATATAGTTTCTACAATACCATAAATATTATAGAATTAAAACGTAATTACTATAAACAACATATATTGATGTTTGTCTCTGATTTTGAAACTTTTTTTTTTATTGACTGGGGGAAATGCATTTACGCACTACCCTTACTTATTGCATTAGTGAGACCGGAGTTCCCCAATGCAATAGGTAAGGGGGCACGGATTGAAACTATATACCTACTGACCGTTATTCGTTCATAGTTGTAAATCTCAAATAATTTATGTAGCAGATACGCAAGATTCGTGTAGTCTAGTGTAGTAATATCTTAAGTAATAATAAAATTGCTTGTATAAAAAAGTTATTACAAAAGGCCCCTTATTTAGGGTTTTTATAAATCAATGGCCTAGAGTTATAAGTATAGTGAATTTGCTATTGGTTGATATATAAAACGATACTGAGGGGGGGGGGGGGGGGGGGGGTTAGGTACTAATTGGTTTTTGAGAAATAGCAAAATATGTAGAACAAATCAGAAATCATATTTCTTCTCTGGGACGTGTGAACTGATTTATCTAAATTATGGATATGTTTTGGGGCCTGATAGTAGGCTCCATTTAAGGGTTATATCGGTTAACAGGATATTGGGAAAAAAAGAGTTTTTTATTTCAATTATTTTTCCATGATAAAACTTGAATACAGTTTTTTTTAAATATCATAAATTTCTTATAACGTCATATGTTTCTGTATATAAAAAATGGTATGACAATAAAAAATAAATAATAGCACTAACACTAATAATGTTAATGTCAATAACACGTACCACCATAATTATTAGATTAGATGAAATAAAGAAAAATATATCAAAAAAAAAAATTAAAAAGGAGGTTCTTGCAAAATATTCTGAATATAACTTCTCTATATAAGGTTGAAGTCTGAGGCTAAAAGTAACGGTAGTTAATATATTACATAGCAATTTTTATTACTGTAAATTTTACAAATTATTTTGTGAACTAGAAATCTGCTGTGATTTATTATAGTGTAATTAAAATGAAAATTTACATAATGTGGTTTATATTAATTACGGAATTGTTAGCTGAACATGTCTTTAATATCTTTGAGGACTTTGGTAAGTTGTTAATCTGTATTCGGTCATCAATCTGATTATCGAGCGTCATCTATATATATATTAATAAAATTGTAAATTTATCATGCCTTCAATTGTTTAAAATATTTTTTCTTGTAAATTATTTATTAATTTAAGTATATATAGAGATTCATAATATCTGTACTTATGGCGAAGGGCATCATTCTATGGACCTTGCTGTCGACTGATCCATTTGGTGTTCGTGACCGTTGTTCGATCAAAATCAAGTCACGGTTGTAACCGTCATCAAGGAATATAAATTTATGTTAGTGAACGTTGAACCACTCTGCTGGTAAGTGGTGGACTGGTGGACAGTTGATCGTACCTAGCATTTAGTGGCTGTGACCACCAGCTTTAGATTGTGCCGAATGATAATGTGGTGATCGGTGATAAATTTATATCCAATTTAAATTGGTTGACAGTTACGACCATCAGATAGTAGGGGTTGATCAACTGTGACTGTTATTCCGTAGGTATGGTTAGCTACATCTCACTGTCCTTTACACGTCTACACACCAAAACAGATTTCGACAAGACGTGATGGATTAAATCCAGAGCCAGAATATAGGCTGCAGTGTGTCTGAATGTAATGCGGGCAAAACCGCGGTCACAGCTAGTCATAACATAAGTATAGAGATTTTTATTTAAAGCTGACTTCTTGGTTTGATTTCAATTATTACCTTGTACTGTTCTTACGCTGAATTCGAAAGGGTATTTAATCAGGTTAACATTGTCAAGAAGACTAAAATGAGCCCACAAATAAGATTCTGACTGTTAGGTTCTCTAGTGTCGCGCTTTTTTTCGATCGCGCAGAGACCAACCCGAATCCGCTCATAGCGAAAGCCGTCGCGTACTCCATCAACCCGTTAGCTCCGAAATCATTTCGAAAACCGCGAAACGTACTCGCCGATCCCGATGATGAAATCACGTGAGTAAATAGAATCTTTCCCTTTCAACCGATTTAATATGCGTGCCAGCGCCCACGCCCGCGAAACCGCTGTTCCCGCCACCGTGAACAGGCGGCTAATTTTTGCTCCTGCACACTCTCCGGGTCATCTTCAGGCGGCGACCCAAGACGTGCCTCGTTCCCCAACTGGGGAGGCTCTTGAAGTAGCCGCCAGCGTGATACAGTGACACTGACCATGCATTGAGCATACACGCACAACACCGTACACACATTCCTAAACGCTACACGTAGGTACATAGGTACTGTAACTTTTATTTTATGTTAAATAAAAAATTGTAGGGTTTAGCTAGGATCAAAATTCAAGGTACAATGGTAACTTACGAAAACTTAAGTGCAAATTAATCAATTATATAAAAAAGAATCTAGAAAAAATGAATAAGCGTTAATAAATAATTGTTTTGAGGACAAAAATGAAATATATTATCGTGTGAGGTTTGCTAATTTTTTTATACTGTCTACTTCGATTTGATGATTATTTGCTTAATTTTTTAAGATTATTAGACATTATCCTATTAGTTACCTTAACCTTATTTAAGTAATGTACCTCCTGAGGTATAAGGCAATGATTAAAATGTTAATTTCATTTACTTTTTTTACTAAAATAATTAGCTCTTTTTCAAATACTTCTAGCTTGATCGATGCATCCAAAGACTAATAATTATAATGCTTCTCTCCTTCCAAATACAATTTTGGCAAACACTGCCATAGGCTAAAACATTGTACCTCAGTGTATCTAGGGATGGCGATTATTTCCGAATATGATCGATTCGAATTGAAGCTTTGTGAATCGATTCACCAAAAAGTTGAGATGTAAAAGATCGATCTTTTTTTTATTCGTAATCAGAATTTTTATTTTCTATTTTTATATTTCTTTCTATTGGTCGAAACTAGGCCAAATCATCAATTATTGAAGATTTGAGTCAAAAATTGTTTTCCAAATAATTTTATTAAATACATTAAATCTCTTCAATAGCGATTAAACAACAAAAGAAACAGTTAACAGACTGAGTAGAAAAAGATAAAAAATCTGGGCTCTAATCCCTTGAACGTTCTATCGTACTTCATGGTATACAGGGTTTCCCCAAGTCAGGCCTGAAAATAAACCGAGATCCGCCAGTGATTATAGCTCTTTTCATTTTTGCATATTTATAGATAAAACCATATCAAAGAAAACAAAAGAGACATTATAATAATCATTATTTTATCATTTTAAAATAATTAGACTTGTTTTTACAATCATATCAAAGTAAAATGTATAAAGTGAACAGATTTTCTGGTTGGTAGTAAAATCGAAATACCCCTGATGTCGCAAGCGTCCAATTAATATTGTAAGTGTTTAATTACTATCAAGCAAAATATTTGGCTGCAATCTTAATAGTATACAAAAATAAAAATAATCTCACAAAGATGTAAAAGAATCTGACCACAAAGCCATCTCTTGAGTTTTCCATTAATTAAGTGAATATATTTCATACATTTACTTGCGTTTTGGAACATTATTAATTGTAAATAATTTTATGAACCTTGTAGAAGAACCTCGATTTCCTAGGTTCTAAATCGATTCAGTGCTAGATATCGGTTTTTTATTCTCAAATATCGATTCATAGAATAATTGATCTCAGATCTCCATCCCTGCCTTAATTCGTTCACAGAATAAAATTAATTAATAAGTAGTATGTATGTTGTTTTTCGGCGGGAAACTGTATCGTATTGGGCGGACGATTTTTTTTTGGTGTTAATAATTTGTGGCGTAATATATTCAATGTTTTAGTTTATTCTCTCCTTTCTTCTTACTATCAAAACTTTTTATTCATAATTGTACATAGTTTATTTAATTTTTGTGTATTTTTTATAATATACAGTGGTAAGTTTTGTTTTTTTTTTTTTGTTTTGTTGTTCCGTTTTTTAAAACATGGATATAGAACCTGAGCCTGACCCCCCTCCTGAGAAGCATCCTTTACTAACGCTTTTAGATGCAGATAAATATATTTCTACTGATTCTAACACGCTGGACTTAGATTCCAGTAGCGATGGTATGAAAAAAATAAGACGTAAACTAACACAGTCATTTAAACCAATGAAAGAAAAACCTATTCGCGTTGATAAGTGGGCGTTAGCTAATAATAAGATTTCTCGAACCAGTCTTCCTTTATCCACTAAGGCTTCTGAGGTGGAAAATGATTTTAATTCTGATAAAATCCTTAATACAGGTTCAGATGGCTATTTTTCAACTAGACAACTATATAAAGACACAGATCCTGGTCCATATGTTGTGTCAGTGGAATTGGTATCAGAGGATCCAAAAGCTGGGACAACTCTGCATCCTCTTAAATTTGGCTATTTTCTACAAAAAAACAATATGAAGAATATACTAGAAGATGGTATCAAAAAAATTGGTAGAAATCGTGTGATGGTAACATTTAAGTCGGCTTTGGCTGCCAATTTGTTTTTGAACAACTCTATATTAGTTAGCAATAATTATAAAACTTTTATTCCAACATATAATATATGCAAGCTAGGAATCGTTCGGGAGATTCCTATAGAGTGGTCTCATAATGACATTGTAAGTAATTTGAGAATTCCGGTTGGCTTTGGGTCAATAATACGTTCGCGTAGGCTCAGTAGGAAGGTCAGTAGCCCTGAGGGTTCTACTTGGATCCCTACACAGACAGTGGTGCTAACCTTTGATGGTCAAGCTATGCCTTCTCGGGTATTTTGTTGTTACTCTTCTCTTCCTGTTGAACAATATATCTATCCTGTAGTTCAATGTTTCAATTGTTGTCGCTTTGGTCACACACGTGTACAATGCAGAAGTTTATCTCGGTGTTATAAATGTGGTGATAATCATGATGGTTCATCATGTGATTTTGATGGGGAATATAACTGTATTAATTGTTCTGGACATCACAAGGCTACAGATAAATGTTGTTCAGAGTTTGTGCGACAAAAAAACATAAAACACTATATGTCCAATCATTCAGTTTCCTACCAAGAGGCTGAGAAAAAATTCTTATCTACCAAAAAATCATTTGTTGAGGTTTTAACATCCACTCCTAATAAGGAAAAACCCTTAATGAACACTCCATTAGATAATTCAAAAAGAAATACTCTTTCATATAAAAAAACTATTTTATTGAAACCAAAAAACACATGCTCCTTTATCCAAGGGGTATGATATTAAAGAACACAAAGATTTAATTAAAAATTATGATATTCCTCTTTCAAGTAATGGTTGTGCCTTAAATAATAATAAGGATTTCAATGATGAAAATGTAGATATAAATGCCTTGATTCTTTCCTTGATGAATATTATTTCCAATTCTTGTTTACCGGACCACGTGGCTATCACCTTGATTCAAAACATATCAGTTACACTATTTAATTCATTTAAACATGGACTACATTCTTCAGTGGAATTGTAGGAGCATATTATCAAAACGAAGTGATTTATATTATTTGATTAATAGATATAAAACACCCATTTTAGCTCTATGTGAGACTTGGTTGAAACCAGGTACTTTATTTAAAGTACCAGGTTATTTAATTCTGAGAGATGACAGAGATGATGGTTTCGGAGGATCTGCTCTTCTTATTAGAAATAATATTTTATTCAAATCTTTATCACTGCCCTATTTTAATAAAGGAAAATTAAATGCAGTGGCAGCTAGGATTGAAAATGTTTCATTTCTTTCTATTTATATTCCACATAAAGATGTTTCAGTTGTTCCTGTACTTAAGTTTATTATTGATTCTATTCCTCCTCCGGTTATTATTTTAGGTGACTTTAATGCGCATCACTCCCTGTGGGGTGCTCCAAATGATGATAGGTTAGGAATTGAACTAGCTAGTTTATTAGATGATTTGAATTTATGTGTCTTAAATGATGGCTCGGTGACTCGTCGAGGTATTCCGGGGCAATCTAAAAGTTTTTTAGATGTTTCTCTTTGTTCATCATCCATCTCTTCTTGTTTAATGTGGAAGTGCCTTGAATTATCATACGGTAGTGATCACTTTCCAATAATTATTTCGAAGTCTATCTCAGATTCTTGCTTAACACCACTACCTCCGTTACTGAAGTATAAACTAACAAATTGTAACTGGGAGTTATATGGTTCTGTTCTGGATGATAAAATTACATCACAACCTGAAGTTTCTTTATACAATATAGAACAATCATACAATAACCTAATTGTTAGCTTGACGTTAACAGCTGATGAAATTTTTTCTTGTAAAACTGTTGCTAGGAGTAATATTATGTCTCCACCTTGGTGGGACAAGGAATGTACTCAGACGATTCATAGACGTAATATATCTGAAAAAAATTGTAACTTGGTGTTAGATTTAAATTCTTTTCTTCAATACAAAAATACTTTAGCAGCAACTAAAAGACTTCTAAAAAAGAAAAAACGCGATGGTTGGCTTCGTTTTTGTTTGTCACTGTCCCCTGAAACTTCTCCATCTGTAGTATGGAGAAACATTCGTCGTTTTAGGTCGTCCACAAAAAGTAATAATTTTACTTCCTTCTCGCTTGAGTGGGTTGAACCCTTTTTGAATAAACTGGCTCCAAGTTATGTTCCTAATTTTGATCAAATGCCTTACAATTACATTTCTGATATTAATAGCGATTTTGAGTCCTTAGAGGCTCCTTTTTCAATAAAGGAATTAAAACTAGTCTTGAACCGTGTTTCTGATTCTTCTCCTGGGATTGATGGCATTCCGTATGCATTTGTTGTTAATGCAAAACCTGATACATTATCATTTGTTTTAAATTTAATAAATATTATTGTTGAAACTGGTCGCATTCCAGAATCTTGGAAACAACAAATTGTAATTCCTATTTTAAAACCTAATAATGACCCTTTAGACCCTAATTCCTTTAGGCCTGTGGCGTTATCATCCGTTCTTTCTAAATTGGCAGAACATCTAATTAAAAATAGGTTAGAATGGTTTTTAGAGCATCATAATCTTTTAAGTGTGTCTCAGTTTGGATTTAGGAAAGGACGCAGTGTTTCTGATAGTCATTCAATTTTATCGACAGATATTCAAATTGCGTTGACTAGAGATGAAACTCTGGTAGCTGCATTTCTTGATGTTGAAGCTGCTTATGACAAGGTTGACTTGAGATTATTAAAATACAAACTGCAGATCCTTAAGGTTCCTTTAAAGTTTATAGATTTCATTTTTAATCTTTTTACAGGTAGAACCATAGTCTTAAGGGCTCTAGGAGTGAATAATCACAGTATAGTACTATGGAATGGTGTCCCGCAGGGATCTGTACTCAGTCCTATTTTGTACGATGTGTACACAAGTGATTTAGATTCTGTAGTTTTACCTCAGTGTTCGGTTCTTCAGTATGCTGATGATTTATTAATATATTCCTCTAACAGATCAATAGGACAGGCTGCAATAATTGTGGAACAGTCATTGGATAGATTATCGCAATGGATGTCTGATCATTATCTTTCATTTTCTGTTTCTAAAAGTAAAATAGTTGTTTTTTTTCTCGTAAAAAATCAAATCCTAATATTATTGTGTCTTTGAATCAGTCGCCGTTACCTTTATGCAACGAAATTACTTTCCTAGGTAGAATATTTGATAGCAAATGTACTGGTGTTCCGCATGTTAATTATATAGTTGGTAAGTGTGAAAGAAACGTTAACATTATAAGAGCACTTTCTGGGGTTTGGTGGGGTGCTCATCCTTTTACATTAAAATTAATTTATAATGCAATGATAAGAAGTCTTTTAGATTATGGCTCTTTCACACTTTGCCCTGTTAATAAATCTGTAATGCATAAATTCAACCTTATTCAATCTAAGAGCCTTCGTATTATCATTGGAGCTATGAAAAGTACTCCTATTAATGCACTACAAATAGAATGCGCGGATGCACCCCTTCACATTAGAAGACAGTTTTTATCAGATCGATATTTTTATAAATCTTTACAATTTCTGCACCATCCTCTTCATCAAAAGTTAAATTATCTTGACAGCCTGATTATAAAGAGTAATAATTACTGGAATCGAAGGCCTCTCCCGTATTTAATCCATAGTCTCAGGAATATTAATGAGCATGATTGCGTCATTAAACATTTTCCATGTAATCCTCTTTTCTTTTTTGATTATAATGTTCTTATTTTCCAACCTGATGTACGTTTATCAATAAGTATAACAAAAGGTGTTTCAAATCCGGATTCTAAACTTTGGAATTTTATGGAAAAAAACGCTCCTAATGCGGAAGTCTTTTTTACTGATGCCTCTAAATCAGTTGAATCTATTATGGAAAGCTATTCAGATTTTTATGGTAATGTTTCTGGTTTTAAAAATAATAAGTGTCGAGGAGTGGGGGCAGCTTTTTATCGAATTTCTTCTGGATATTTTAAACTTTTTAAATATTCTTCTCGAATATCTAACTTTTCGGGGGAATGTTTGGCTATTTTGAAATGTATCAGCTATATTGTAGAGGAAAAAATAGCAAGAGCTGTAATATTCACGGATTCCTTAAGTTGTCTACAATCTCTTCTGCATAATCCTTTTAAAAAATCGAATTGGTCTCCGATCTCTCTTGAAATTAAAAATAAACTATTATTTTGTTCTCAACTAGGTTTACAAGTTTCCTTGATATGGATACCTGGGCATGCAGGTATCCAGGGTAATGTAAATGCTGATGAATTGGCAAAACTGGCTGCTTTTCAAGGTGCTACTGATAATTCTTTATATAGTCAGGATTTAGTTTCTTTTCTACCTCGTCAAGACTTGGTGGAAAAATGGAATTTAGACTGGAATCAGTCTAATAAAAGTCAATTTTATAAAAGACATCAACCTAAAATTTCTCTAAAACCGTGGTTCTCCAAATGGAGATTAAGCAAGAAAATTACAACTATTATTTCGAGGTTACGGCTTAGCCACTGCTCTTCGCCAGTCCACCTGAACAAATTAAGAATTAGAGATAGATCTATCTGTGAGTGTGGTCTGGAAGAGGGTAACATCATGCATATTCTTTTTAACTGTTCTCTATATAACTCTTTACCACTGTATGATATTTTATGTATGATAAGGCTATTCTTCCTTGTGACTTGTCATCTATACTATCTCTTAATAACAAAATTTATGTTAAATCATTAGTTAAATTCCTTAATTATCATAAATTATCATTGTAAATTTGACATTTTATGTATATTTATATATTGCCACTTCAACATTTACCCACTTATATATTCCCGCCATCTGCCCAAAATTACATACACTCACTACTTGAAAATGGCAGTAATAGACTCTAAAGAGGACTGAGTTGCCAAGTTAAAAAAAAGAAGAAGAGAAGTAGTATGTTTGGCGGGAAACTTCGTATTGGGCGGACGATTTTTTTTGGTGTTAATAATTTGTGGCGTAATATATTCAATGTTTTAGTTTATTCTCTCCTTTCTTCTTACTATCAAAACTTTTTATTCATAATTGTACATAGTTTATTTAATTTGTGTATTTTTTATAATATACAGTGGTAAGTTGTTCCGTTTTTTAAAACATGGATATAGAACCTGAGCCTGACCCTCCTCCTGAGAAGCATCCTTTACTAACGCTTTTAGATGCAGATAAATATATTTCTACTGATTCTAACACGCTGGACTTAGATTCCAGTAGCGATGGTATGAAAAAAATAAGACGTAAACTAACACAGTCATTTAAACCAATGAAAGAAAAACCTATTCGCGTTGATAAGTGGGCGTTAGCTAATAATAAGATTTCTCGAACCAGTCTTCCTTTATCCACTAAGGCTTCTGAGGTGGAAAATGATTTAAATTCTGATAAAATCCTTAATACAGGTTCAGATGGCTATTTTTCAACTAGACAACTATATAAAGACACAGATCCTGGTCCATATGTTGTGTCAGTGGAATTGGTATCAGAGGATCCAAAAGCTGGGACAACTCTGCATCCTCTTAAATTTGGCTATTTTCTACAAAAAAACAATATGAAGAATATACTAGAAGATGGTATCAAAAAAATTGGTAGAAATCGTGTGATGGTAACATTTAAGTCGGCTTTGGCTGCCAATTTGTTTTTGAACAACTCTATATTAGTTAGCAATAATTAAAAAACTTTTATTCCAACATATAATATATGCAAGTTAGGAATCGTTCGGGAGATTCCTATAGAGTGGTCTCATAATGACATTGTAAGTAATTTGAGAATTCCGGTTGGCTTTGGGTCAATAATACGGTCGCGTAGGCTCAGTAGGAAGGTCAGTAGCCCTGAGGGTTCTACTTGGATCCCTACACAGACAGTGGTGCTAACCTTTGATGGTCAAGCTATGCCTTCTCGGGTATTTTGTTGTTACTCTTCTCTTCCTGTTGAACAATATATCTATCCTGTAGTTCAATGTTTCAATTGTTGTCGCTTTGGTCACACACGTGTACAATGCAGAAGTTTATCTCGGTGTTATAAATGTGGTGATAATCATGATGGTTTCATCATGTGATTTCGATGGGGAATATAACTGTATTAATTGTTCTGGACATCACAAGGCTACAGATAAATGTTGTTCAGAGTTTGTGCGACAAAAAAACATAAAACACTATATGTCCAATCATTCAGTTTCCTACCAAGAGGCTGAGAAAAAATTCTTATCTACCAAAAAATCATTTGTTGAGGTTTTAACATCCACTCCTAATAAGGAAAAACCCTTAATGAACACTCCATTAGATAATTCAAAAAGAAATACTCTTTCATATAAAAAAAAACTATTTTATTGAAACCAAAAACACATGCTCCTTTATCCAAGGGGTATGATATTAAAGAACACAAAGATTTAATTAAAAATTATGATATTCCTCTTTCAAGTAATGGTTGTGCCTTAAATAATAATAAGGATTTCAATGATGAAAATGTAGATATAAATGCCTTGATTCTTTCCTTGATGAATATTATTTCCAATTCTTGTTTACCGGACCACGTGGCTATCACCTTGATTCAAAACATATCAGTTACACTATTTAATTCATTTAAACATGGACTACATTCTTCAGTGGAATTGTAGGAGCATATTATCAAAACGAAGTGATTTATATTATTTGATTAATAGATATAAAAAACACCCATTTTAGCTCTATGTGAGACTTGGTTGAAACCAGGTACTTTATTTAAAGTACCAGGTTATTTAATTCTGAGAGATGACAGAGATGATGGTTTCGGAGGATCTGCTCTTCTTATTAGAAATAATATTTTATTCAAATCTTTATCACTGCCCTATTTTAATAAAGGAAAATTAAATGCAGTGGCAGCTAGGATTGAAAATGTTTCATTTCTTTCTATTTATATTCCACATAAAGATGTTTCAGTTGTTCCTGTACTTAAGTTTATTATTGATTCTATTCCTCCTCCGGTTATTATTTTAGGTGACTTTAATGCGCATCACTCCCTGTGGGGTGCTCCAAATGATGATAGGTTAGGAATTGAACTAGCTAGTTTATTAGATGATTTGAATTTATGTGTCTTAAATGATGGCTCGGTGACTCGTCGAGGTATTCCGGGGCAATCTAAAAGTTTTTTAGATGTTTCTCTTTGTTCATCATCCATCTCTTCTTGTTTAATGTGGAAGTGCCTTGAATTATCATACGGTAGTGATCACTTTCCAATAATTATTTCGAAGTCTATCTCAGATTCTTGCTTAACACCACTACCTCCGTTACTGAAGTATAAACTAACAAATTGTAACTGGGAGTTATATGGTTCTGTTCTGGATGATAAAATTACATCACAACCTGAAGTTTCTTTATACAATATAGAACAATCATACAATAACCTAATTGTTAGCTTGACGTTAACAGCTGATGAAATTTTTTCTTGTAAAACTGTTGCTAGGAGTAATATTATGTCTCCACCTTGGTGGGACAAGGAATGTACTCAGGCGATTCATAGACGTAATATATCTGAAAAAAATTGTAACTTGGTGTTAGATTTAAATTCTTTTCTTCAATACAAAAATACTTTAGCAGCAACTAAAAGACTTCTAAAAAAAAAAGAAAAAACGCGATGGTTGGCTTCGTTTTTGTTTGTCACTGTCCCCTGAAACTTCTCCATCTGTAGTATGGAGAAACATTCGTCGTTTTAGGTCGTCCACAAAAAGTAATAATTTTACTTCCTTCTCGCTTGAGTGGGTTGAACCCTTTTTGAATAAACTGGCTCCAAGTTATGTTCCTAATTTTGATCAAATGCCTTACAATTACATTCTGATATTAATAGCGATTTTGAGTCCTTAGAGGCTCCTTTTTCAATAAAGGAATTAAAACTAGTTTTGAACCGTGTTTCTGATTCTTCACCTGGGATTGATGGCATTCCGTATGCATTTGTTGTTAATGCAAAACCTGATACATTATCATTTGTTTTAAGTTTAATAAATATTATTGTTGAAACTGGTCGCATTCCAGAATCTTGGAAACAACAAATTGTAATTCCTATTTTAAAACCTAATAAAGACCCTTTAGACCCTAATTCCTTTAGGCCTGTGGCGTTATCATCCGTTCTTTCTAAATTGGCAGAACATCTAATTAAAAATAGGTTAGAATGGTTTTTAGAGCATCATAATCTTTTAAGTGTGTCTCAGTTTGGATTTAGGAAAGGACGCAGTGTTTCTGATAGTCATTCAATTTTATCGACAGATATTCAAATTGCGTTGACTAGAGATGAAACTCTGGTAGCTGCATTTCTTGATGTTGAAGCTGCTTATGACAAGGTTGACTTGAGATTATTAAAATACAAACTGCAGATCCTTAAGGTTCCTTTAAAGTTTATAGATTTCATTTTTAATCTTTTTACAGGTAGAACCATAGTCTTAAGGGCTCTAGGAGTGAATAATCACAGTATAGTACTATGGAATGGTGTCCCGCAGGGATCTGTACTCAGTCCTATTTTGTACGATGTGTACACAAGTGATTTAGATTCTGTAGTTTTACCTCAGTGTTCGGTTCTTCAGTATGCTGATGATTTATTAATATATTCCTCTAACAGATCAATAGGACAGGCTGCAATAATTGTGGAACAGTCATTGGATAGATTATCGCAATGGATGTCTGATCATTATCTTTCATTTTCTGTTTCTAAAAGTAAAATAGTTGTTTTTTCTCGTAAAAAATCAAATCCTAATATTATTGTGTCTTTGAATCAGTCGCCGTTACCTTTATGCAACGAAATTACTTTCCTAGGTAGAATATTTGATAGCAAATGTACTGGTGTTCCGCATGTTAATTATATAGTTGGTAAGTGTGAAAGAAACGTTAACATTATAAGAGCACTTTCTGGGGTTTGGTGGGGTGCTCATCCTTTTACATTAAAATTAATTTATAATGCAATGATAAGAAGTCTTTTAGATTATGGCTCTTTCACACTTTGCCCTGTTAATAAATCTGTAATGCATAAATTCAACCTTATTCAATCTAAGAGCCTTCGTATTATCATTGGAGCTATGAAAAGTACTCCTATTAATGCACTACAAATAGAATGCGCGGATGCACCCCTTCACATTAGAAGACAGTTTTTATCAGATCGATATTTTTATAAATCTTTACAATTTCTGCACCATCCTCTTCATCAAAAGTTAAATTATCTTGACAGCCTGATTATAAAGAGTAATAATTACTGGCATCGAAGGCCTCTCCCGTATTTAATCCATAGTCTCAGGAATATTAATGAGCATGATTGCGTCATTAAACATTTTCCATGTAATCCTCTTTTCTTTTCTTTTTTGATTATAATGTTCTTATTTTCCAACCTGATGTACGTTTATCAATAAGTATAACAAAAGGTGTTTCAAATCCGGATTCTAAACTTTGGAATTTTATGGAAAAAAAAAAAACGCTCCTAATGCGGAAGTCTTTTTTACTGATGCCTCTAAATCAGTTGAATCTATTATGGAAAGCTATTCAGATTTTTATGGTAATGTTTCTGGTTTTAAAAATAATAAGTGTCGAGGAGTGGGGGCAGCTTTTTATCGAATTTCTTCTGGATATTTTAAACTTTTTAAATATTCTTCTCGAATATCTAACTTTTCGGGGGAATGTTTGGCTATTTTGAAATGTATCAGCTATATTGTAGAGGAAAAAATAGCAAGAGCTGTAATATTCACGGATTCCTTAAGTTGTCTACAATCTCTTCTGCATAATCCTTTTAAAAAATCGAATTGGTCTCCGATCTCTCTTGAAATTAAAAATAAACTATTATTTTGTTCTCAACTAGGTTTACAAGTTTCCTTGATATGGATACCTGGGCATGCAGGTATCCAGGGTAATGTAAATGCTGATGAATTGGCAAAACTGGCTGCTTTTCAAGGTGCTACTGATAATTCTTTATATAGTCAGGATTTAGTTTCTTTTCTACCTCGTCAAGACTTGGTGGAAAAATGGAATTTAGACTGGAATCAGTCTAATAAAAGTCAATTTTATAAAAGACATCAACCTAAAATTTCTCTAAAACCGTGGTTCTCCAAATGGAGATTAAGCAAGAAAATTACAACTATTATTTCGAGGTTACGGCTTGGCCACTGCTCTTCGCCAGTCCACCTGAACAAATTAAGAATTAGAGATAGATCTATCTGTGAGTGTGGTCTGGAAGAGGGTAACATCATGCATATTCTTTTTAACTGTTCTCTATATAACTCTTTACCACTGTATGATATTTTATGTATGATAAGGCTATTCTTCCTTGTGACTTGTCATCTATACTATCTCTTAATAACAAAATTTATGTTAAATCATTAGTTAAATTCCTTAATTATCATAAATTATCATTGTAAATTTGACATTTTATGTATATTTATATATTGCCACTTCAACATTTACCCACTTATTCCCGCCATCTGCCCAAAATTACATACACTCACTACTTGAAAATGGCAGTAATAGACTCTAAAGAGGACTGAGTTGCCAAGTTAAAAAAAGAAGAAGAATTAATAAGTAAATCCACGGAGTTTTGGAGGAATCTCAGTCTGTCATGTAACAGTTGTTTTTTTTTAATTTATTAAACTTGTGTATTTGGCTCTATATTATGTAATCTTGGTGGCATTTTGTGTGATTGTATACAAATTAAGTTTATTGTGGTAAATAACGCGTAACATTTATCCTGAGATGTCGACAAAGCTCCATGGAAAGCAGGATGAGCCACCGTTTTGCTGGAGCTTGGTAACGATGAAGCAGATTGAAAATAAATCTCACCCACATGACACTGGCACAAATTATGTGTACACGGATTGCCATTAACTAAGAAAAAGAAGTAATTGCACAGACTACTAAGAGGATACAATGTGTAGTAAATCTGTTGAACGGACTATACTAAGCAGCAGAGATGAAAAAGCAAGCAGTGTGGCAGTAGTAAGTTTCATCCTGGTTTCATCTTTATATCCTTATTTCTTTTATTATTGATTAGTGACATTATTATAAAAGCTATGAAAAAAAGGCTGACCATAATTTTATAATTTACTGGAGAGGAGCCACTGAGACAGCTAGTTTAGTACATTTTATTTTCGGACAATATAGTAATATTTTAAAAAAACAACGATGATTGGGATACGTGTCCCAATGGGGTGCCACAATGACGCAAATGTTGGTCTGACGTAAATAAGTCCGTTTAGAATTCAAACGATCCGATTAGAATCGATTCTCGTTAGTAGAATCAGAAGATAATTTTGTTTGAAAACTTAAAAGAAAACAGTTTAATGCAACAATTTTATTTTTCAGATCAGTCTAAAAAACTGTCTTTGTCGTCGAATACAAATAAATATTCAATTTATTAGTTAATCTTAGTTTTGAGTATTAGAAAAATAATTATTCTGATTAGCATTGTCCTATCATTTAATAATAAAACTGGCCCAGTTTATAAATTAAGTTATAATTTCAAGAAAAAAAAAGTATTTTATTGATCAATAGCTACACTACAGTCATATTTACTTTCCCATTTTTTTATGTGTACAGTATCATCTATGCAAATAAAGAAAATTTAGTATTATATACATACGAATTTATGTCAGTAAAGGAATAGAATTAAAGGTAATTATCGTTTATGGGACAAAATTTTGGTAAAGCTTGGATGAAATGAAAATATCATTAAAAAACTTGGTTCTATCATATTTTATCATGTCATTTATATGACGTTTACGTGATAGTTTGGTTATTGTGCACAAGTGAAACGAATTGAAAATATGACCAAGCGTAAATTCAGAAATCTTTCTACGACTCCCTAGGAATGCATAACAAGTAACCACCACTTTGTTGAGCATTGAAGAAAGGTAAAGTAATGCTAAGTTAGACCTAAAGGACACGTATTCAGGGGCGTATTAAATTACAAAAAACCTATTAAATATTATCTATGGATTTAGTCATTATAGTAGTCCTTGTTCTTAATTCATTTTTGTTTATCGTTAGATAATTTTCATAATGTTTTTACGTGATATAGTTTGGTCATTGTGCGCAAGTATATAATTCAAAATCACATGGAGCAAGAATCCTGAAATATCATAAAGACCCCTTGGTAAGTTGTTATAAGACAGATTCTGATAAAGGGCCGCCATTTTGCTAGATCGTTGTTTTGTGTGAATAATTTTTCTAATATCATGCATAAAACAAAAGCTAGAACGCAAAAAAGGGGTTGCATTTGAAATTCGCATCTTTATATAAGTGATGAGGGGGAGAGGGTGACTACTCCCTGTAGGAATCCCACATCGCGGAGAGACATAGTTACTGAGATATTCATGATCAAAGTTTTGAGGTTATATCACCTCTGAATAATGGTTGGTAACTTTGTATATTAGCAACTTGATGATTTTTAACGCTCGCTGACCGCTGCCGCGGCTAACGTGTCGTTAGGGGGGGGGGGTGTTGGGAGGGGGACAATAGGAACCCGCCGAGGAATTCATCTGAAATCCATAGATTTTTTTAACAGAGTCCAATAGTACATCTAAAGTGCGAGAGGAACAGAATGACACGACGTGACGCAGGTCGTATTTTGCCATAATCTAGATTGCGGAAATGTTCCGTTTGTTGATCATACAAATAATTGATATTTGATAATTTGTTTTTTTTTTTCTATAATAAATAATTATAAACCAACAATAAATATGTATACAATAACAAAATTATCGTATTATAATACTTTCAAAATGCACATAATATCAAAGCAAAATCATGTTCCATTACACGTAACTTTAAACACAAAAAAACTACGTGTCTCCGCGGTTCGAGGGGGATGTCATTAAACATAAACATCTTTTATTATTGAAGTGATAAACATAATCTCATACCTATTATCCCCGAAGTGTTAGGCATAGGTGAAATAGCGAACTACACCACTCACATTTCGCCGAGCTTAGTTCCGTCCCAGATGTGATAGTGGGTGAGCCTGTCGCCATATCGAGCACACATTCCAGACTCCGGGATGATACTAAGTAGAAAAACCCAATATCACTTGATCCGACCCGGGGATCGAATCCGAGACCTCAGAACAAAGTCGTACCGTAATACAATTGCGCGACCGAGCCACTTGAAAAGGGTAAACAACCCCTATAAAATATAATCCTTAGCAACCCAAAATTTGAGATGCGAATTTCAAATGCCGACCCATAAAATAAATTAAATAATTATTTTACAGTGAAAATAAAATAACTAAAAACTGAATTTAGGTAGGTATATTATCTATTTTATTTCTAAATTATTTGGTTCAAGTCACATGAGTTTTATTACTGTAAATACTGTAAGTGCACATATCTCTAATTTGCTGAATTCCCAAAATTTAGATATAGAAGTTTTTTATTTAGTTAAGTAGGTAATATGTTTTAGATTTTTGGTTTATAAGTAACTGGTTTTATAAATTTAAAGAAAATAGTATACATATCTTATAATGAGAGTGTCATATTACACCTGATCTGAATCATCTACTTAGATTAATGAGAAATTCTGAACATAGGATAAACTAAATGATATCCCAACAATGAGAAACAAAAGTCACTCTGTCTTTTTAGTATTATAAGTACCATAACGGAATGGTGATAAAAGGATTTGTTTTTAAAAACTTTGATTTTATATAATTTTTTTCAGTTGGAATTATAAATATAAGAAGAACAAAATACACTATTAACTATGGATAGGGAATATTTAGTACCAATTCCTGAAACTTTGAGTACCACAACTCCAGAGACTCAGTGGAATCAACAGATCGATACACCCATGCTGAAACAAGAAATAGAAAATGGCATAGATGAAGAATATTTAGCTGAGAGTGATTACAATATGGTATTTTGATTATTAGATTATGATTTATTATGAATAGTATTTCTTAATTTTTTTTTTTTTTTTTCGATAAAGTTATGTGCCTAAAACAGTGTTCCACAAACTGTGTGCCGCAGCACACTGGTCATTAGTTGGTGCGCCTCTGAAAAATAAGATTATTTCATAGAATTAAATAGACAGGGATGGTAGAAAAATGCCTTCAATCTCTTGTGTGAAAAAGGCTTATTCTTTGCTTTTTAATCATGTTATTCAAATATTTTCACCATTTGCCATGATCTATTTGTGTGAATTATTCCATCCATTCAACCGAAAGACATCCACTGCTGGACATAAGTCTTCCCAAAGATCTCCAAAACGTCCGGTCTTGTGGTACATATGCATTGAGCGGATTCTCACAATCTTTAATTATAAATGAAAAATAAATGTTGATAGATAATATTTAAAAATTAATCTTTCATTTATGATGTTCCTCCAATAGTCTTAGATTTTCTAGATGTACCTTGAAGAGAAAAAGTTTGCGGAACACTGCCCTAAAAGGTCATTATTTCAATAATACATTTCAGCGCCAAAACTAGTTGTTATTGTGTTTTAAGGTTATGCCACACAGCGGGCGGAGTGGTACGCAAGCTTAATTTTTGCTACAGAAGATTTCGCGCTAGACTCAGGGTCGACGCAATGTATTCTAGAGAAACATCGCGCTCGCGTCCCGGCCCGCCCGCTCTGTGGCGAAACCATTAGTACACGAAGTCATTTATTTAAATAAAAAGCTAGGGAGATAGCCTTGATTCTAATTAAAAATCCTGGTAAGTATAAAAAATCGATTTCTCAAAAAAATGTTTAAAATAGAATAGAAAAACATAAACAAAGTAGGTATTGTTATAAATATTATTCTTCAAAGTTTTGTGGAACATTTTGATGGAGGTTTCGATCTTTCATCTTAAAATTATTTATGTCTAAGAGACATCCAAACAAGAAGAAATATATTATATAAATAGACGAGAATTAGATGACTTTGCAGTCAGTTTCCTTCATCACTTTGTAAGATTTAAAACATCATTTTATACCATTAAAGTGATAGACAAATATATTGCCTAATGGTATGCAGTCTCTGTAACCGATGGGGTGCTGAGTGCATCCGGGTATTTGGAGGTTTCTGCTAATCCTAAAATCTCTTCTTAACAATGATATGCTTGTGAAAACAAATCTCATTAGTTCAAAGTTACTATTAAAGACTGATATATAATATCCCTTTTGGTTTCCATGATATGGCTTTGTATGAAAGTAGGCCAAGATAAAACAATTTAGTATCTTTTTCTCAACAGTTTTTTGTTTTTGTTTAATTGTTATGGCGGAGCTTTAGTTAGTAATAAAAAAATTTGGAAGCAATTTTTATCCTCCAATATTCAATATGTTGATTATAACCTAATTTCGAGAACTTTGAGAACTTGATAGAATTACGATTAAAAATCGAAACGATTCGAACGATTATTGGAAAATAGATTTATTGGATTTGGATTTTTGTATCGATACATGAGAATTCATTAATTCAATAGAAACGATATGATTCATTCATTCATTAAAAAGAATCGCCATCCCTACGGAAATGATTTCACTTATCATTCAATTATTAGTAGAATAGATAAAAAATATTCACACTTGAATATTTGAACACACTTGAACAAAAATTGTTTTTTTACATTATTAATTAGTATTAACATATTTTTACCGCGATAAGCACCTTATTAATACGATTTTTAATGTTTTTCACATTCCAATAATTAGTCGTTATAAGAAAACCTGTGTCCAAATACCAATTTGTGTGTTCCGACAGCATCACTTGAGAACCAGTACCTAGGCTTAGTAAAAATATTGAGGCTTGTAATTTAAAAAAATATATTTTGTTACATTATTAATAAGTTTTAACATATTTATACCGCGATAAGCACCTTATTAATACATTTTTAATGTTTTTCACATTCCGATAATTAGTCGTCGCTTAGTGTACCTGTACAAGGTTCAAAACTTAATCTAAAAAATATGATCAAGTTTATGCTTACTGTGTGATTAGGTGAATTTGTAAACTTTACTATGGTAGGTTGACTATTGATTCATAAATTATAACAAGTAGATGTTATTATCTTGGACGACTAGTAGTTTCATTAATATGGGTATTAATACTTTTACAGTTATCTCAACATGTCAATTACTATGACAGTGAGGTTCATGTGTTAGGTGAAATTAAGGAAGAACTTTATGGGTATGATGATCCTCAAGCAGATTGTAGTACAGATAAAATATTTTCTGAAGTAAGTAAATTTGTAAGTATGTTTTCCTGTTTACATTATGTTGATTGTATTTTTGCTCTCATTTAGTCCATCCATAGTGTTTAATCCATTTTGTTTTAATTAATTCAGCTTATATCCAATTTCCATTGTCAACTTCAATAGGGCAGACCAGAGTTTTCTACTAGTCGTTTTTTTTTTATTAACCCCTTGAGCACTAACCTGGCGTTTACGCCAGCTTTCCATTGTTTTCCTATTGTCTTATTTTTAAGGGTAATCGACATATTAATTTTAACAACTTAAGACTGGCGGCATTGTTTGTCTCACAGATGTCGCTAAGCTCATAACAATGAATGTGAATATATGCAGGAAATTGTTTGATCACATTTAAATCAGGTCAGACCAGCTATTGGTAAATAATGTTAGATTTGCCTTTCTCAATATGTGGCCAAGACAATTTAAAATGACAATTAGTAATTTACTAGATACTATAGATACATACATACATACATATCATCACGCCTTTCTCCCGTGGGGGTAGGCAGAGATTACGTCCTTCCACTTGCTACGATCTTGGCATACCTCTTTCGCTTCCTCTACTTTCATGAGCGCTTTCATACATGCTCGTCGGTTATGGGTACTTTTTACCTGGCCTTTATTTAAGACATGATTGATTTGGTCTAGATACATTCGCCTAGGTCGACCCATACCGACTTGCCCATTCACCTTCGCCTTATAAATTAATTTCGTTAATCTTCTCTCATCCATCCTCTCTACATGCCCAAACCAACTAAGCATACCTTTATCTATTTTGGTCACCACATCCTCTACCACACCACAGCGTTCCCTTATCATACTATTCCTGACTTTGTCAATCGTCTTCACTCCAGTTATACTTCTCAGACTTCTCATTTCCACTGCGTTAATCTTACTTTCATGCTTCTTCTGCCAAACCCAGCATTCACTACCATACCTAAGTGTAGAGACCAGGACTCCTCGATGCACAGCCAAACGCGCCTTTTCAGTCACTTTCTGGCTGCACATGAAGATACTATAGATAATTATTACAATTTGAGAATTTCCACTATTGAATGATAAATATATATATTTTTTCTTTTAGAATAACAGATTAGTAAATGTTAAAGATAAACACAAAGTAGACAATGCAAACATAAATGGACCATTAGATATAAAGCAAGAAAAAAAGGATAATATATATGAGCTTACAATAAAATTAGAGGCGGATGACCAGAAAGAAATTATAGATAATGCTGAAAACACTATACCGTTGTACAGTAAAAATAGGTAAGCGTTCCTCAGATTATCTTTATTTGGGTTCTTATATCCAATTTTAGATTTATTTACATTCAGAAGTAGCAAGATATAAGGATTATTATTCAGTCTAGGTTGCACAAATACATAGGACTGGTCTTGATCCGTCTTGATCAATTGGTAGTGAGTGAGGTTGGATTCCGGAATGAGATAGAAAGTTGTACAATTGGACTTCAGGAGAGGAATAGGATTCATGAATCACACATTCTTCTTACGAATCTTACTCAAAACACTTTTTGACTTATAGTCAAAAGGTCAATTGCACTTTCGTAAAACTGTACTCAATATCAAAAGTTCCAGTTCTTGTGTCAAAATAAACGGAGCTTACACAGATTGTGTCACACAGAAATAAATGAGCTGACCTGTCAAGGGCATACTATACACAGATGACCAGGTTATACTGGCAACATCGGGTTATTATTTTGCAAAGATCTCTAAGAATGAAAATGGATGTTAGTTACACGAAAGTAATTGCTTTGGATAAAGAAGAAAGTCTTAACAGACTGGGAGGTTTTAATAGAAAGAGTAGAACAAGGGAATGAGTTTGTATATCTTGGTCGTGAGAGATAGCAAGTTAGTGAGTGAATAAGAGAGTGAGGATGATAGATAGATTAAGGAATAATGTCATCAAAAAACATTTTAGATTGGCGGATGTTTGTGGTGGAAGTAATCGCAGTTATAAATAAACAATTACATTTCAGGGTTTTTTTTTTCAATAAATTTGATTGTATTAAGTAACTATTGTGTTTTTACATTTTTCAGTTCCAATTTATTACAGCACAATAATGAACATATAAATATTAAAATAAACACTTCAGACAATAATGGAATGAAGGAGTTACATAAGTGCCAATATTGTAGTGAATGTTTTAATAAACATGATCGTATGCTTGCGCATGTCAGTTGCTATCACAGAATGGAATGTCCCAAGTGTGAGCTATGTGGAAAACATTTCAAGACGGTGCAAAATGTTAAACATCACATTTTAAAATTACATAAAATCAAGTTGCCAATTAGAGTAATTCGAAAGAATAAAATATGTACAAATTGTAATCTCGTTTTCAAGCACAAATCAACTTTCAAAAGACATATTAAGTTTTGCCGTCCCGCTAAGAAAATTACATATAAATGTGGTTCATGTGTGAAATTTTTCAAAACTAGATATTCTTTAGTAATTCACATGAAACGGACTCATTATAATTTCGGGAGAATGTTTAAGTGTTGGTGCGGGGAGCAGTTCCATACTCCAATACACTTGAGCGAGCACAAAAGCTTACAGCATACTGGTAATAGGAATAGAGAGAAGTACAAGTGTAAATTTTGTGATGCAGTGTTTAATTCAAACAGGTATTTACACAATTCATGAACAAAGGAGTCATCATGATTCTGGGAGAAATACTGAAGAACAAACAGCCAATCATGAGACACGGCGCCATGATCGGCTAAGTGAGAGTACATATAAAGGCAAAGTTCAATGTGATCATTGCCATAGAACTTTCACAAACAATTCATATTTAATGAAACATATTAGAAGAATTCATAACGATTATGGTAAAGTGTTTAGATGTTGGTGCGGGAAAGAGTACCGTACTCCGTACCACTTAAAGGGGCATGAGGGTATGCATAACTATGAAAAAACCAAAGTCCAGTGTGACACGTGTAAGAGATTTTACAAAAACAGTTATTCATTATATAGACATAAAATAAAAATCCACAATGATTATGGTAAAGTATATGATTGTTGGTGCGGGAAAGAATTCAGTACTCCGGCACAGTTAGAAGTACATAAGGACCAAGAACACAATAGTCCAATTGAAGAAGTAAATAATTACAAAGTCCAATGTATTAAATGCAAGAGTTCCTTTACAAACCTTAATTCTTTACAAAGACATATAATAGGAACTGATCATGATTATGATAATAGGGTATTCTTAAGTTGGTGCGGGAAAGAAATCCATACTCCGTTACCAGATAATAAGGATCAACAGCATAATAGTACAACTGAAGATATAAGCAATGGTAAAGTCCAATGTGTAATCTGCAACACTACTTTAAAAAACAGAACTTCTTTAATGTGCCACATGAGAAGGATCCACCATGATTATGGTAGCAAAGTATTTGCATGTTGGTGCGGGAAAGTGTTCCGTACTCCGTACAAGTTGTCCAGTCATAAGAGTATGAGCCATGACTGTAAATCTGATAGAACTCTCGCTACTAGAGTCCAATGCGATGTTTGCCAGAAGTTTTATAAAAGCAATCGTTTATTAGAAAGACATTGTAAAAGAATGCATTACGATTATTTGTTTGAGTGAATTAAAAATTGATTGTCAAAAAAGAATACCATTTCCTTTTACAGCTTTTTGAGTGGATGATGTAATTTTTACGCCATATTAAATCAAAATATCATACAGTTTTAACATAATAATTACACTATTCACAATGCTATTATGAGTTTGGATAGGGTTGCCACCTTTTTTGCAGATAATTGGTTATTATAGGTAGGAAAAAAAGAACATAGTATTAAAATAAAGTACAATTTATTTTTTATTAGTATTGTTTAAATACGTATTTTCTATTGCTTTTTGCAATTTCTATCAAATTAGTGTATCTACTAAACAACTGCACAGCATTTTTACAATCTATATTTAAATTAAAATAAATAAGTAATTCGTTTATAATTAAATTTGGACACGCTTTATTTCTTCCGTCTCACCATTTGCTATTCATCACAGAAAAAACTGTGAATGCTGTCCTGGTGGAAATGGATAATAAAAATGAAATTACTTTATACAAGTTAAAAAAAATATTCCTCTTACATAACTTATTATAAAGTTGGTTTAATAAAGAAATTTCTCCGTATAGATCATCCATTTCTATATTAAGTTTTTGCAGATTTGAATTTTCAATTATAATTACTATATTAGTCTTTAAATTTATATGATCAAGTTTAAATAATCAGTTGGTGATATTAAGATCAAACCATTTATTTAGGTACTCTAGGGTTTTGTCAATAAATAATAAAAAATTCTTACGAATATCCCTAGTCAGTTCTGGTGAAGATAACAGTTTAATTTTTTTACCAGTTTCATAGCCAAAATAGAGATCTTTTTTTCTTTGAGTTAACCTACCTCTAAGGCTTTCCATAATCCCATAAATATCTAAAAAAGTTATACAGTTACCTTCTAGACATTTAACAGCTTTATGAAATAAATTTAAAAAGTGACTACAAAAATGCAAATAAATTTAAATCATATTAATCTGAGTTTTATTAAGCATCAACAAAAACAAAAAACCACTGGACAGTGATCTAAAGTTAAAAAGTAGCCTCTAATATGTGCCCAATTTAATAATAATGTATCAATGCATGGCAAAAAAGAGAGCCATCTGGTCCCACATGGCGTTTCATTTCATGAGTCTCCATCTACTAACGTTTTAAATTTTTTAGCTCCTCTCTTCTACAGCAGAATGTGAATAATGAGCATAAATTTGTAAAATCGCATTTTCTATGTCACTTCATAAAAAGCTTATACAATGCTCTATATATGCATGACAATTATTGCCTTTAATCAAATCTGATACGAAAATTTGTCATATTTGTGAATAAAGAATGATTGACACCAAAATTTGCGTTTGTATTACCAGCTCTTAACCCAGATACTAAAAAATAATTTGTTGACTTTTTAATTCCTTCAAACATCAGCTGATTTGTTACTATTGTCATAAATAACTAGTAATTTATTTTCAATTACATTTTTGGCTGTAAAATATTGGTATTACTATTAAAAATAGTTTTCTATTTTTTTTTGTTAGAAGCATCTGTTTGTAAGCAGTAAAACAAATTATCTTTATTAATAGATATATATTACGTTTTGTTAAGAATAGGGGCCCAACACCACTGTAACTAGTGCTTTCATTTTTGTTCTAGCAAGATGTATTGCTGTATCTGTTGATGAATTGACATAAATAATTTTATTCAATTTTATAGTGCAATCCATACTATTGTAGGACGAATCTGTCAACCGAACTCCCGATTTGCGAAATTTGTCTTACCTAACCTTTTTTTTTTTTTTTTTTTTGACGGGGGGAAATGCATTTACGCGCTCACCTTAGTGGGACCTAGAGCCCCTCCAATACAACAGGTAAGGGGGCACGGAGTGACGAGCTCCGTGCCAGTGTGGGACTCAAACCCGGGCGAGAAGCGCCCGGGAATACCCACTAAAACCCCCCGGGGACGTCCGCCGCATTTGAAGTAGGGGCGATACGGGGTTGCAAGGCATGTCGCCGCGTCGCCCCCTGCGGCGAACCCACCAGGCCCGTCTGTGCAATGGCCCGGCGGGGGTGGGGGGGAGTAAACTTCTCTACCCCACCTCTTTGCCCGCCCCCCCCAAGGGGAGGCATGACCTGTTGGTCAACAACCGGGGGGAGGACGTACTTCCTGCCCCCCATAAACAGGAAATAAGAAGGACAGAGCGGAGGCGGGCAAGGCAGAAAGAGGAAGGAACCCGCCTCCGCTATAGAAGAGAAAAGAAATAGGTCCCTCTCCTGTGCTCACCTTGTTCGACAACAAGGCGTAGCCAGGAGAGGGATACCTAGAAGAGAGAAAGCACCTTCAGCAAGAACCCCCCTCCTGCAGCTACCCCCCCCCCCCACTCAACCTTCACCACTGTTACCCCAAGGAGGAAGAACACCCTCAAGACAGCAGCAACCTCCTGCAACTTCCCCCATTCAATTGCTACCCCTCCTCAACCTTCACCCCTGCTACCCCAACACCAACCCTGAATACCCCTCTCTTTACCGGTGGCCGGCAATAAGGTCCCCCCATGTGGTGTCCTGCCTCCCGCCCCTCCTCCGCACAGAGAGCGCACCTCGGTTGCTCCGCTGTGCAGTCCATGGCCTTGTGACCATCGACTCCACAACTGTAGCACTGCGCCCGCCGATCCACCTCAGAGGTGTGCCTTTTTTTTTTTTTTTTTTTTTCACTACCCTTATCTATTGTACTTAGGGGATCAAAGTCCCCCAGGTCCCCCAGTACACTAGATAAGGGGCACGGAGTGACGAGCTCCGTGCAGTGTGGGACTCACCCGGGCGAGAGTCGCCCGGAAATACCCACTAAAACCCCCCGGGGCCGTCCGCTGCATTTGGGATGGGGGCGACACGGGGTGGCTTTCGCAAGCACCGCGTCGCCAGAGGTGTGCCTTACCTAACCTAACGGTTATAGCCATACCCATGCTTCCTCAAGAACGAATACACCACAAAGAAGATAAAATAATAATAATTCTACTGTGAAAAAGTATGGTGTGTCTATTATTTTTGACTCTTCCACTCTCAGTACGCGCTTATATACATCTGTCCTTTAATATTCATAATCGCGTGATACGATTATGAAATTTACTCTCATCGTGCGCAAAAAAAGTTTAATTTCAAAAGTGTAAAAAAATAAGATTCGATAGAGATGTTTAGAATATTGTAATTTTTTAATAAACAAACTATTTTGCTTACGAATTTGATTTTTATGTTATATAATGCACTGTCTGTCTGATAAGTAGAATCTTAGTAGATTTGTAAAATGTGTTAGTAGATTTTAGTAGTTTTCAGCAATCCTTTTAGTAGATTAGCTGAAAAACAATTGGTCACGCTGCTTAGCATGGTGTTTGGGCAGTTTCTAACAGTATTAGTGTATTATCTATTGTTTCTAACAATGCTGGGGTAACTACTACCCTGAAGTTTGAAAACCTATCAACCATATACCAATAGGTGTGTTCCAGCAGCATCACTTGAGATCCAGTACCTCTAGGCTTAGTGTGTTTACCACCCTGAAGCACATAGTCACTTAACATCAGGTGAGATTGTAGTCAAAGCATTGTGACTGACTAGTGTAACAAAACAGAAATTTATTTCATTTTACAAACAGATTTTTTTTGCAGTTGTAACTATAAATATAACAAACACAAACAATTACACCATTAAAATAAACATAACGATGGATACAAGGGAATATTTAGTATCCAGTTCTGAAACTTTGGTTACCACAGGCCCAGAGACACAGTGGAATCAACAGGTCTTTATATCAGTGCTGAAACAAGACAATGAGATGGATGAAAAACATTCACCTAACAGTGACCATAATATGGTATTTTTATCACTAAGCAATAAAAAAGAAAATTAACTAGCCAACTTTGGAAAAACTGTTTTATTTAATGTTTACATGTCATAATTTGTGGTTGGAGTTATTAACATAACCTAACATTTGTCTGGTTTTTACATATATTGGTGCTCGAACGACTAATTTTGTACATTTATAATCACAACATATGGTAGGCAGCATAAATAAAAATTTTACTATTTATCTCTGAGTGCCAGCACTTAAACGTCATCTTTATACTTGATATTCTGTACGCGAATCTATAAGTTTTCTCGCTGCCGAGAATCGCTCAATACTACTAAAGAAGTTTTAGTTTCAAAAATTATTTACAAAAAGACATTAATGGTATTATAATTACAACATAGTTAAGCAGTCATAGACATCGAATATAATTGGGAAGGTTCATTTAATATATTTCATAATTATATATTTCAGTATCCATCTGACCCCTTACAGTTACCTAATCATGTCAATTATTATGACAGTAAGACCGATGTATTTGAACAAGTGAAGAAAGAATTCCCTGATGATGAATATCCTCAAGCAGACTGTAGTATGAATAGCACAATCATTTCTGATGTTTGTAAATATGTTAAATTATAATTATATTTATTCTGTTTGTTCATTTTATATCTCATTTTCTCCAATAAAGAGAGTAGTTTAAACCTTCATGCATGTGGGAGATTATTTGGGCACATTTTAATCAATTTGTGTTATAGTATTATTATTTGTTTAATGTTTCTCAACATGAGAGCGAACCAATTTCAAGTATAAATTAACAATTTAATATTATAGAAACTTGCAAGAATATTACTTATTGAACCATGAATTTATTATTTTTATTTCTAGAATAACAGGGTTTTAAATTTTATAGACATACAAAGAGTAAAAAATGAAAACACAGAGGAGTCATTAATAAATATAAAGCAAGAAAATAGGGATCAAATGTATGAGGTTCCAATTAAATTAGAGACACCAGATGAGATAGAAATGTTGGATAATCCTGATGATGGGAGCATGCATGATGACTTAGTAACACAACTGGAAGGTCAATCAAACAAATTATGTAGTAAAAAATAGGTGAGTGGTGCTCAACAGGTATCTTCTTTAGGGGTCGCCCATTAATCACGTGATGTTTTTTTTTCGCAAATTTCGTAATGTCTCCCACTGCTAATACATGGTAAGGTTTTAGAACAGTGGTCGTCAAACTGCGGCCCGTAAAGGGTATTTGTGTGGCGCACGTTTATGCAATCAATTTTGATAGACAAAATGTGTAATTATTTGAACTAGACATAACCAAGATCAGTTAACCACAAGCATACACACTAAAAATGTCATGTAATTTTTTTTAGTATTTATATTTTTTACACGGTATAGGCTCAGTGCTTTGACCACAATCTCGCCTGATATTGAAGTGAAGATGTGGTCCAGGATGGTAAACACACTAAGGCTGGATATTGGTTCTCAAGTGATGCTCCCGGAATAGGTGTGCTATTGGTATTTGGCGATGGGTTTTCCAATTTGAGGGTGGTAGCTACCCAGACAGGCATAATTAGAAAATGTCCTACCTCTATGCTGTAGTGTCCTCATGCTGTTTTCCTTCGCTGAAAGCTCAGGGTGACTTTAGAGTTGGATTGGTGAGTTTGACGCGATATCCGACCGCATTACCAACTAACCCCAAAACTATTTTTTGGGTTTCAGAGTAAATAATAAGAAAAAAGAACGCCAGCAACGTTACAGGGAACTGAACAGAGAAAAATTGAAACAGCGTGAAGCCGAAAGAAGGAAACGTATACAATATTTACATAGTTCTGCAAGACTATCTACCTCTTCAAACATAAATATAATAGATTTAATCAATAAAGGAATAATAGATGTTAAATCTCACAGTTCATGCGATTTGGAAGGAGGACAGAAATCGCCCATCGAAAGAATTAAGCGAACCAAAGAAAAGAATTCACTCCAACAAAAAAGAGATCGTCAACAGAGATACAGGGAGCAGAACAGAGAAAAACTGAAGCAGCGTGAAGCGGAAAGAAGACAACGTCTACAAAACTCAGTATAAAATGTTTATATGGATTTAATATAAATGTTTATTAATAAATAGAGAATATTTTTTATTTTTAAAAATAATTTTTGCCGTGTGGTGCCAGTTATGAATAGTACCGCGCCATATCTACCCGTGGGTGATGTAAAAGGCGACTAAGGGATAAACGAGGGGATGCACAGCAGCAGCATCCTCCGAGTATCACAAACACCTACTGCGATCGCCAACCCGCCTGCCACGCATGCCGATTATGGCAATTCCCTCCCTTTTTTGGGGGGAGACCTATGTCCAGCAAAGTTTCTTTCATAAACTATCCTTTTTGTTTGCTGCGTAGCTGGCCACAAAAATACCGTCCAAGGGCCGCTCTTTAACGACCGCTGGTCTATATATCTGTATTAATAAATAAAACTCAAATGCTTGTTTGTAATTTCAAAATAACATTTTTCTACTAAATAATTATGAATGTACATGCGTACATCTACTCCAAAAATACAATTTTCAAAATTTTTGTCTGTCTAATTGTTCCGGGTAATCTCCGGTATCCGATTTTGAGGGGACTTTTTTGTAGATAGCTGAAATTACTCCGCGTAGCTTTAGGCACGTTTATTAGTCGAAAATAACAAAGGGTCCGCGTAAAAAAAATAACTCATGAAATCGTGAATAAAATCCGATTCAATGTATAGTTTTTTTTTACTGGCAGGTGTTTATGTTTGTGACAAATATCTTTGCTTTCTGTCATTAGGTACCATAAATAAGTTTATTCTTTCTTAAATAATTTTTATTCCATTTTTCCATTCTTTATTAAAATACCAACTGAATTTCGTTGTAGGTAAGCGCCGCACACAATTCGCGACATGGTACCTACATTTTGACGTCTATTAATGATCGCTATATATAAAGATGTTTGTCCGGTATATTTATTACACAACAGAAAGTTGTTAGGAATGCATGTAAAAAAATTCAAACTCATGAAATTGTGCACAAAATATGATTCAGTGGACATAACCATCCAAACATTATTATCGATTTCGTAATGCTTTCAACGCATAGCGGGCAGTTCAGAACGACGACGAAAGGCTAACGCTATGTAACTTGTATTGTAAAGTATAGAGTAGGTTAATATTATTTGCATTTTTCTATAAACTGTGACAAAAAAAAAACTTCAAGTTTCATTCAATCGTACCATATTATTATTATTATCTTACACATGTGCATAATATTTTTTTTTACATGAATTGAGTTTTTAAAGCTAAATTGAACATAACAAAATTCAAGGATTCGATTCTTGTACCTAGATTACTTACGTAAAAAAAACTTTATTATTGCATCTCTGATTAGGGGCCGTACAAGACATACATAAGCAAAATTTTGCTAATTTTTACCCTCGCTCCCTCTTCTCAGCAATATTAAGTTAACCTCTTCACTCCCACGATTACATAAACATTGGCAATAATTTGAAACAAGATTAACAATGAAGCAATGTTGCCATGCCATAAAAAACATAATAAATCCTCCCCCAACCTCCACAGATCCTATATGCAAAATTTCTAGCGACCCCTTACCTAGCTAAGCCACTGGTCGTTCTATCGAGGTTCGAAAAATTGGTGGTTAAAATCCGACATCGAATATTTTTAGTTTTCTCTCTTACAACCGTACCGTTTTTTTTTTGGCATTTACGCACTACCCTTACCTATTGCATTAGTGAGACCGGAGTCCCCCAATGCAATAGGTAAGGGGGCACGGAGGGACGAACTCCGTGCCAGTGTGGGACTCGCCCGGACACGAAGCGCCTGAAAATACACACTAAAACCCCCCGGTGCCGTTCGCCGCATTTGGGATGGGGGCGACACGGGGTGGCTTTCGCAAGCACCGCGTCGCCCCCTGCGGCGAACCCACCGAGCCTCGTCCGTGCAATGGCTCAATGGGGATGGGGGAAATACTTCCCCACCTACCTCTCTCAGAGAGGCACGACCGAAATTGGTCGAAAGTCCGGGGGCTTCCAACCATACCTAGCGTACAACAACATCATGCGTCATGACTTCTTGTCGAAAGACAAGAATGCAGGAAGGGCCCTCCCCTTTACTTTAGGACTTTAGCGGGGTGTAAAAGAGAGGGTACTGGTACTGAGGGAGCTGGTACCAGGCTGCCCCTCTTTCGGAGGCAAGTTTAATGAAGAGGCCCAGTTTTTGACCCTGGTGCTGGGGCGACGTGGAGCATGTTATTCAATCGCGGATTGTACCGTGGGTATTCAATATACGATTCTATAGGTTGTTATTCACACCAGCTATACTTCTTAAACTTCTCATCGTCACCGTGCTAATCTTATGTTCATGCTTCTTCTGCCAAACCCAGCACTCACTACCATACCTATGAGTCTGGACCAGCACTCCTTGATACCAAACCAGCCTTTTCAGTTAGTTTCTGGTAGCTCATAAACTTACACGGGGCCCCACTCACTCTATTCTCTAACAAAACACTTCGCACAATATCCCAGTCACACTTTCCATTTCTTGTAACATTTGATCGCAAGTACCCAAACTCTTTCACTCGTTCCACTCATTCTCCTTCGGTCGTTATTATGCAATCTGTAGCAATGCAATATGCAGTTTTTAACTGGGGTCAGCGCAACAAAAAATATCTTCTTTAATTCCATAGATTTAATTATATTATAAAGCCCCATAGTATACAGTACAAGGAACTTTTGACAATTGAAATGACATTGACAGAGCGGCGCTGATGTTGCAAGATGTAAAAAATTACAGAGCGCTAACTGTCAAAAAATGACAGTTAACGAAAAACGACAACGGTGTCAGTTCCAATTTTGGCCTCGTGCTAAAAGATCCTTGTACATTATTATTTTGCTCAAATACTGTCAATATCGCTGTGCATTTTTTTTCTATGCCTCTCTAAATAACGATTGCTTTTATAAAACTTGTGACAAGAACCACACTGCACTTTGCTACTGAGTGTGCCGTAATTTTTGCCGTCATGACGCATACTCTTATGGCTGCTCAAATGGTACGGAGTACGGAACACTCTCCCGCACCAACACTTGAACACTTCATTGCCATAATCATAATGGATCCTCATTATATGCCTCAATAAACTACTCTTGGTGTTGAATTTCTTTTTGCAATTATCACACTGGTATTTATCATTATTCGTTCTTTCAATTTTACTATAGTGCTCTTGACTCTTATGCTCCGCCAACTGTGACGGAGTATGGAACTCTTTCCCGCACCAACATTCATATGCCCTGCGGTAATCGCCATGCAGTTTCCTTTTGTGTTTTACTAAAGAAATCTTGTTTTTGAAAAATTTCTGACAAATATCACATTGGATATCCTTCGTATAATTATGGACGGCCTTGTGCTCCGTTAACTGGTACGGAGTACGGAACTCTTTCCCGCACCAACACTTAAAGACTTTCCCATAATCATAGTGAACCCTTCTTATATGTTTCATTAAATACGTATTGTTTGTGAACGTTTTCTGGCAATTGTTACATTGGAGTTTGCCGTTATACGTACTGTTGTCACTTTGATGACCATTCTCCTGTATTTTATGATTGGCTAATTGTATCGGCGTTCTCAATTCACTGCCGCAGTCACTTTCAAACTTTCTACCATAGTCACAGTGACTCTTTTGTGCGTGACTCTTTAAACACTTGTGTCCCTCATTCTTCCCCTTACTAGAATGTTGGAAACTCTTGTGTTCGGTCAAGTGTATCGGAGTACGGAACTGTTCTCCGCACCAACATTCAAACGTTCGACCGAAATCATAATGAGTCCTTTTCATGTGAATTAATAGAGATTGTTTAGTCTTGTATAGCTTCACACATTTATCACACTTATATTCGGTTTCGTTGCCAGGATTATGATGATGACACAGCCTCATATGACTATTGAAAATTAAAACGTTTTCGAATTCGACTTTGCAATCTGTACATTTCAAATTATTTTGAGTCACTCCCCCCTCGGGTGAATCCTGGAGTTTATGCACTTTTAAATAGTGACGTTTAAGTCCGTGCACGCTCTTGCACTGTTTCCCGCATAGTTCACACTTTGGACTTTCATCCCTGTGAGCATCACCGACATGGGCAATGATATCATCGCAACTCTTAAAACATTTATCACAATATTGGCACTGATGCAACTCCTTCGTTTCATTATCCTCTGAAGTGTTTATTTCGATCTTTATTCGTTCATTCTCGTGATTTAATAAATTTGTACTGCAAGTGTTACAAAATATAATAATTATTGTCCATCCACAGATTCATAAAGATCGTCCACTGCTGGACATAGGTCTCACTTAATAATGAGCGGGGGGGGGGGGGGGGGGGGGGGGGAGAGGGATTGCCGTAATGGTCTCCTCTAATAAGGGATTGCCGTATTCAACACACTCGTCAGGCGGGTTGGTGATCGCAATAAAGCGATTTTGGTACTCAGAGGATGGTGCTGCCCATCCCCATGGCTTATGCTTTAGTCGCCTTTTATGACATCCATGAGAAGATATGTACTATTCTTAGCCAGCAAATGATTCCTTTTTCATATTTTTTTAAATTACCATGGTTATTAAATATTTAATTATTATAGCCGAGGTATACATCAATTTTGATTAGATTTAATTTTGATTATAAAGTAAATTACTTTTTCTATTTTTCATAAAACGTAAAATTACAAAATTTTGTTAGTAATATTCAAGATTTTTTTATTGCATCCCAAAGATAATTTTCTGTCTCATTGTTGCCAATACAGTACACTTATGTATAACTATATGTCTACCACAATAAAACCAAAATTTATACCATTCTTATTCTTAAAAAAATTACAAGAAGCAAATTATACTTGAGTGTGACAAAGAAATGGTAGTTAATATATTAAGATTCTGGCATAACACAAGTCTTTGTGTATTTGCATTGTAATTGATATTAGAAGCAGACTTACTACAGAGGGCACGGCCGAGTGTCTATAAGTGATCTTTTTTTTTTTTTCAAGGTTCCCCTAATAATTAACTCGAAATTATTTTTACCACTAACAAAAAGGAAAGATATTTCTCACAGATTCAAACACTTGCCAATAAAACTGTGCATTGAACCTGATTTTATGAGATTTTTTTTTTTTTTTTTTCGCAGATCCCTAATTATTTTCGAAAAATTAATTAACCTAAGGTACACCTTAGGACTTCAGCTATAAAAGTGCCGTCAAAATAGGTCCAGCCATTCCGTAAATTAGCCGGAACAAACAGACAGCTGGGCAGACATATAAACATTCATGTCTTTTAGTAAAGAGTTACTAATTTGATATTACAAATAGTTACTAAAATACAAAAACAGTACTCTCCCACTGAATAGATTCAGTAAATTACTAAAAAGGTCATATTTTTTACATGGTATAGGCTCAGTGCTTTGACCCCGATCTCACCTGATGTTAAGTGACGATGTAACACATCTATTGGTATTTGCCGACAGGCTTTCGAACTTGAGGATGATAGCTACCTAGCGAGGGAATGTTAGAAAATCCCCCTACCACCATGCGCTATGGTTTCCTCATGACGTTTTCCTTCACCAAAAGCTCAGGCTGATTTTAAAGTAGGATAGAGGTGGGTTTGAACCCGCACTACTAATTAAGCTATCGTCACTTCACATACTCATAATAAAGTTGATACTCTGATGAATACTCACCTATTTTTACCACAAAATTTTGTATCGAGGTTCCTGATGAGTTACCGAGTTATTATGTATGCTCCTATTTTCAGGATTATCCAACATTTCCATATCATCTGGTGTCTCTAATTTTATTGAAACCTCATACATTTGATCCTTATATTCTTGCTTTATATTTAATGACTCCTCTGTGTTTTCAATTTTTACTTTTTCTTTGTCTATAAAATGTACTACACTGTTATTCTAGAAATAAAAAATAATAATTTCATTAATAAATAATGAAAACTCTTAATATATAATAATCTTATATCTATAATATTCCAGTTTACGGCATTATACCGAACGTCAGATTTAAAATCAGCCTGAGCATCAGTGAAGGAAAACACCGTGAGGAAACCATAGCATGGTGGTAGGGGATTTTCTAACAATGTCCGCCTGAGTACCTACCATCCTCAGGTTAGAAAACCTGTCACCAAATACCAACAGGTGTGTTCTCGCAGTATATTTAGACTTGGTGTGTTTACCGTCTCGGAGCACATCATCACTTAACATCAGGTGAGACATAGTCAAAGCACTGAGCCTATATGGTAAAAAAAAAACAATGCTAAAACAGAGAAAATGGAACGCAACCCTCCTGTTTTCCAGTTGCAAGGCCTCTTTTCCTTTTTGCATTGTACATAACATTAACATAAGCTCACGCCTGTTATCCCCGAAGGGTTAGGCAGAGGTGAAATAGCGAACTACACCACCCACATTTCGCCGAGCTTAGTTCCGTCCCAGATGTAACAGGGGACGAGCCTGTCGCCATATCGGGCACAAATTCCAAACTCCGGGATGATACTGAGTAGAAAAACTCAATACCACCTGACCCGACCCGGGGATCGAACCCGAGACCTCAGAACGGCAGTCGCACCGTAATACAACTGCGCCACTGAGGCATTGTAATGTATTATAAATAAAGTTTAACGTAAAGTTGTGGATGATTTCATTTATTACAACCGCATAATTTTTCTTCAATCGACACCTGCTCTCATATTGAGAAACACTAAACAAATATTTAAGTACTAAAGTGCATGATTTAACTTGATTAATATGTACCCAAATAATGTCCCCCATGCAAAGATTCTAAAGGTTTAAACCAAGGCTGCTCGACCCTATGCCGCGGGCTTAATGTGGCCAGTTTACGGTTTTTGAATGGCCCACGTTACTAATGTATATTCCTACCAAATTAAGTCTTGCGTACGCGGTCACTAACAGAAGATGTTAATGAAAAACTCTGCTTAGATCTTAGTCGTATTTAGAATAAATACCGCATATTAATAACTAAACAATATATTTGTGACTTGTTGTTGATATTTATCTCCTGGCATAAACAATATATTACAAAAAAATCTATGTTTGAAATCACTTTGATTATAGCCAGAAATGAATCATAAAAATTATAGCTATCCATTATATACCATTTAGATATTTTTTTGGGAAGAATCAACATCCCTAGGATGTTGAAGATCAGTGACTTCACGAACTAAAGCAACATGGAGGTTAGTTTTTTCACACGGGAATTTATAATTTAAAATACTTTTTAGAGCACTTAACGCTATCTAAAAATATAAATAAAAGATCTAAAACTATATTATCATCAAAAGAACAATATCCCATTATAGTTAACCAACAGCAACAGTTAAATGGTCTGTGGAAAAATTCTAAGACATCCATTTGGCCCGACTGATAAAAACCTTGAGCAGCCTTGGTTTAAACAATTCTCTTTATGAGAGGAAAGTTCATGATCTGAATGGAGATTTAAACTGAGCAAACAGAATAAATATAATTACATATTTACTAACATCAGAAATGATTGTGTTATTCACACTACAGTCCGCTTGAGGATATTCATCATCAGGGAATTCTTTCTTCACTTGTTCAAATACATCGGTCTTACTGTCATAATAATTGACATGATTAGGTATCTGTAAGGGGTCAGATGGATACTGAAATATATAATTATGAAATATATTAAATGAACCTTCCCAATTATATTCAATGTCTGACTGTTTAACTATGTTGTAATTATATTACCAACAAAGCCTTTCTTTATTAAATAAATTTTTTTTTATCAAAATAATATTATGATCTAGTGTGGTCTAAATACCATATTATAATCAGTGTCAGATGAATGCAAATTGTCTATGTCATTGTCTATCTCTTGTTTCAGCACTGGTATAAGCATTTGTTGATTCCACCGTGTTGCTCCTGTAGTATCCAAAGTTTCAGAACTACGTACTAAATATTTTTTACTAGCCATGATTATAATTGTTCAGTTTTTTTTTTCTCGTTCTTTATGTTTATTGTTACAACTGGAAAAAAAAAAGAATTTCTAAAATGAAATGCTTTTGTCAGACATGGGGAATTGTAATATTTTAATAATAGTAGCAGTCGTAAACCTTTGCACTAGCTTACACCAATCATCATCATCTCCCTACCCTTTTCCCATTTTTATTTGGGGTCGGCGCAACATGTCTTCCTCTTCCATTCCTCTCTATTTGTTGTCATCTCCGCATTCACTCCTTTTCTAAACATATCATTCTCACACAGTCCATCCATCTTTTCTTTGGTCTTCCCCTTCCCATGTAACCGTCCACATTCATATCCAATACCTTTCTTACAACATTCTCTTTCTCCCCGCGCATTACATGTCCATACCAGGATAAACGACCGCCTACACCGACTAGCTTACACCAATCACCATGATTATATAATTGTTAATGCAGCTGGATTGCACATCAATGGATGCAGGTTCAAGCACAGCTGTCTAACTCTAAAATCAGCCTGAGCTTTAGGTGAAAACATCTTGAGTAAACCATAGTATGGTGGTAGGGTAGCATGGTTTAAAATAATGTCTGCATGGGTTAGCTACCCTTAAGTTTGAAAACTTGTCACCAAATTTCAATAGGTGTGTTCCGGCAGCATCACTTGAGAATCAGTACCTCTAGGCTTAGTGTGTTTACCATCCTGTACTATATCTTCACTTAACATCAGGTGCGAATGTGATCAAAGCAAAATGTGTGTGTGTCATAATCTGTTTAAAATTGTATCATTTATTGCATAAATAATAATTAAAATCCCAACCAGGTTTCGCTAAAGTACAGTTCTGCACAAATATAATGTAAAAAAAAGTAAAACAATTAATCATAATCTTCCAGCCCTTATACTATTTTTATTTGGGGTGGATGCAACCTCTTCCTTTTCAATTCATCTTTATTTGAGATCATACCTACATTCACTATCTTGCAAAGCATATCATCTTTCACACAGTCCATCCATCTTTTCTTCGGTCTTCCTCTTCTCCTATACCTGTCCACATTCATATCCAATACCTTTCTTACAATATCCTTGTTCCTCCCTTGTGCAGCACATGTGTCTGCTCCTTACCTTCTCAGTCACTATAAATTAAAATATACACAACTACTAAAATATACTATACATAATATACTAAAAAATAATAAACTCTCCACTCCACTTGTGTGCAGTGGATACAAAGAAATTGTTGTTGAATTTTAGAAAATCAGAAAGAGAAATTAACATACACAATATTTTCAGTAAAAAAACATTTAAAATTCAAAAAAAACGAACTAATAAATAGTAAAATAATAAAAACATTACAATATCTACCTACCATAACGTCTCAGCGCATACTTATTTATTTACACTGGTTATCTATTATTATCGATAGTTCATTTTACGGACAGGTTGTTTCCTCCGTAATATTATTCTGTGGTTGTTTCACGGTTGACACCATAGATAATACACTAATACTCGAGAGTTGACACTGATTTCGTACTTAGTTCTTCTTCTTAGATAATGGCAATTTGTATAAAATTAATTTGTGCCGGTGTCATGTTAGTAAGATGTATTTTCAATATTGTGGCCCATCCTGCTAGAACTTTCCATGGAGCCTTATCGGCATTTCTGAATAAACGCTACGCGTTATTTTCTATAATAAACTTAACTTGTACACATTAACACACTATATCACACAAAACGCCACCAAGACGACATGATATAGAGGCATTAAATATACAAGTTTAGCGAGTTAAAGAAACATCCGATACATGACAGACTGAGATCCTGCCAAAAATTCTATAATATAGGTTGTTATACAACAGAAAAACAAACGATTAGCGATTTATAATAAACGACTAGGGATGATGATCTGATCTAGATTAATCTAAAAAAACAATGTTTAAGACCAAAAAATAGATTTTTTAAGTCTATAACTAGCACAGATTGATCTGATTAATCGATCTTAGAAGCTAGGATATCAAGGTTTATTTTTTTCTAGTTCTATAAGAACCATAAAAATATTGATAATTTAGAATGTACCCAAATACAAGTAAATGTGTGAAAGATTTTCACTGAATAAATTAAAAAAAACAGAAGAGATGGCTTAGTGGTCAGCAGAGAAACATAATAAAAGTCAGTCTCTTTCGCTTCTTTGTGAGATTCAAAATGTCTTTTTGTATACTATTAATATGGCAGACAAATATCTTGCCTGATGGATTGTAAACACTTATATTGTTAGTTGGACGCTTACTACATCAGGACTATTCTGAGTGTACTCCCAACTATAAAATCTCTTCACTTTATGAATAAAAAAAAGTCAGAAAAGATTGGTTTTCTAAAGACCAACCTTTTGGGCTTGATTTGTTTAATGATTCGATTCATAAAGTGTCTATTTGAATTGATATAAACATCGATCTATTCAGACAAAATCAGACCATAACAAACCAAAGAATAGGGACACTATAGGTAATAATCGATCTTTTATGATTTTAACATAATTAGAGTTGTTTTTACAAGCATATCAAAGTTAAAGGTATAATAATTATTTTATGGTTGGCAGTATATTCAAAATACTCTTGATATAGTAAGTAGTAAGCGTCCAACTGACACTGTAAGCGTTTACTTACCTTCAGGGAAGATATTTATCTTCAATCTTAATAATACCTATACAAAAGACTTTTTGAAACTCACAAAAATGCATAAGAAAGTGACCATAAAACTATCTCTTGAATTTTTAATTAATTTAGCGAAAATCTTGCATACTATTTCCTTGCTTGGGTACCTACATTCTTAATTTTAAATAATTTTATGGTTCTTACAGAACCAGAAAAAATAAACCTCAATTTCCTAGTTTTTAAGATTGATTTAGTACAATCAATTGTATAAAACCGATTTTTTGGACTTACATCAATTCTTTAATTAATCGATCTCAGATCTCATCCCTAGATGTTTTTCAGTTTTTGCTATAAACATATCAATTAATACAAAACAAACCATTGAAACAAATATAATCATGGATAGCAGAAACTATTTATTAACCAGTTCTGAAACTATGAGTTCCACAGCTTCAAAAACACAATGGAAACAACAGATCTTTATACCAGTGCTGAAACAAGAAATAGAAAATGAAAACTCACCTGACAGTGACTATAATATGGTATTTTGATTGTCAAAGTAGGATATTATCATGGAAAAGTTTGTTACAATTATAGCAACGTATTTTTTGTATACATGGGTCACAGTTGGAAAGGGACATTAATGTTATATAAATTGTGAATATAAATTATAATGAGTAAAAGATATCCATTAGATAAATGTCATGTAACTTTAACTGGATGGATACTGTGAGCCATTCAATACATATGAAGCAGATAAACGATTTTTAAATGATCACTCAATAGGTTTTCTTCACAAGATCAAATTTAAACTTGTATCATTTTAATTTGCCACTATTATTAGATTTATTATGCGTAATGTTTTTTCCAAGGTACCTACAGTATGGTATAATATATTAATTTATATATTAATATGATAGATTACTTAACTGTCCTCTGTAAAAACTGTTATTATTAATTATAATTGTTGGTGACACCTCAATATCAGTACCAGGTGCCGTCCATGCAAACTGCCACTGTAACTATTTTTCTTACAATATGAGACAGAATATTGTTTAAAATTGTTTGTACAAATGATTTCTAAGCTCCCTTAGGTTTAAATGTATAGGTATATTAGAAATGAGCTGATGTTTTGAGCTTGTTATTTGTGCCTATAATTGAGGTGGCATCTAGCACGCCTGTAATGCCAATGTCACTTATAAATTATATTGATGTTCACTTTGTTGGTATAATAAATAAATAATTTCCAGTACTGCCTTATTAGACTGATGATATTATAATTAATATTGTATTGTATTTTCTACAGAAACTATAGATGATGGCATATTCAGATATGCAATGCAGATATGCAAGTTATTGAATATCTCAGACAGTGGTTGTTACATCTGTATCAACAGGCTATGCATTTTACCACAATATGATGCATCATTTAATATCTCTCTGATTGTTGTCAAGCTCTTCAATTTTTAAATTTAATTAATATCTTAATATTTTAGGTTGACTATTTCTTAAAGTATTTTATTTCTTAGATGACTAGTAGAGTTAATTAGAATCAGAGTATTAATATTTTTATTAAGAACTACTTATAACAAATATTTGTAAGCTCATAAATATTCATATACATATGGAATTTCCTTTTTGTGATGTTGCATTAACTTTGTAATGCATTAATATATTTCAGTATCCATCTGAGACCTTAAAGTTATCAAATCATGTCAATTACTATGATAATAAGTTAAACATGTTTGAACAAGTGAAGGAAGAATCCTCTGGAAGTGAACATCCTCAGGCAAACTGTGGTATGAATACCAAAGTAGGTTTCTGAAGTGAGTAGATCTTTTTTTCTATTTATTTATCTTGTATCGTATTTCATATTATAAAGTTCCTCTTGTAAAGAGAATAAATTGAGCACTGATATTCAATAATGAAAATTACATGTTTATGTGGTCTAATCTTAAGTGGATATCATTTAGTTGCATTATATACAGATTAGACAGACTAATAATAAATACAGCCATGCATACATTCATATGCACACATGCCCTCATTCATATGGACAACTCAAACATACACAAACACTAACATTGTGCTAAAGTGTTTCTAAGTTTAATGATATTTTAGATAGAAATGTATGTAAATTAACCATTGGGAAAGACTCATAACTGTCACAAAAGATGCCTAGTTCAAATAAAGTTCAAAAATTTTTGTTTACAAGTTTTCTGAAAAATAACTAATGTTCTTCTGATGTTAATGTAATACTGTGATTATTTTATATTTTAAATTATTATTTTATTTTTATTTTTAGAATAATGAATTAGTATATTTTATAGACAAACAAAATGTAAAGAATGAAAACCCAGAGAAAGTATCCAGGATAAAGCAAGAAAACGATGAGACAATGTATCAGATTATTATAAAATTAGAGACACCAGATGAGATAGAAATGTCGGATAGTGCTGAAGATACTAGCACACATTATGATGTCTTAGTAACTCCTCAAGAAGTACAATGCAAGTTGTGCCGTAGGGTTTTCATGAATAGGTAAGTGCTCATCGGAGTAGCTTCTAGGGACTAGTCCACTAAGCACATGTAGTTTGAAGGAATGGGGTTGAGCGTTTGGAAAACATCACAAAGGGGGAATCGGTCTTTGTGAGAGTTTTTTTTAATTAATTCTTTGTGGAATTCACGATGACCTAATCGAAAATCCGCTCATGACTAGCCCTTGCCAATTAAGGATTTTAGACTCACCCATAATGTGTATTTATGTAGAGCATGTAAAAAGATGAGTTAATTTACAATTATATAAGTTTTTGAAAAATCGACAAATCTTTTTTTTTTCAAGGTTAATGTGCTAATAAATCCTCGAGATACATTTTACCAGACGTCATTCCGAATCGAATGAATTATCACTCATATTTTTAGAATTTTGATCAGAATTAATAAGTTTTTTATACTTGTCAACTGAACTAATTATGAATTTGTATGTTTTAACATTTGCAGTTTCAATTTATTAAAACACAACATTGAACACATAAAGATTAAAATAAACACTTTAGGGGATAAATTATTGCAGGAGTTACAACGGACGCAATACTGTGATGATATTCTTGCACATGTCAGTAATGTTCACGGGAAGGGTAACTTTAAGTCTGATGTGAATATTTATGTGAAAAACAAACACATCTCCAATAACCATATGAAGTTGTGTCATCATCCTAATAAGATAAATGGGGAAATTAACTATAAACGTGATACATGCGGGATTCAATATAAAAGCGAACAGTCTTTGATAAATCACACAAAAATGACACATTTTGACTATGAAATAAAGATTGAAAGTGACTGTGGGAATGAGTTGCTAAAGCCAATACAATTACCCAGTCACGATCGTATCAGTGACAGTACATATAATGACAAAATCCAATGTGATCATTGTCAGAGATCGTTCAAACATAGAAGTAATTTAAGGAGACATGTAAGAAGAAATCACTATGACTATGGTAGAGTGTTTAAATGTTGGTGCGGGAAAGAGTTCCGTTCACCGTACCAGTTATATGAGCACAAAGCCGTACATAATTACACAAATGGCAAAATCCAATGTGAGACTTGTAAGAAATTTTTGAGAACGGGAATCGCCTTAGTGAAACATCGGAGATATATCCACAATGATTACGGCAAACTGTATGAATGTTGGTGCGGGAAAGAATCCCCTACTCCGTCACAGTTAGCGGAGCATACAAACCGACAACATAATAGTAAAATTGATGATAAAAATAATGACAAAGTCCAATGTGACGATTGCAAAAAATATTTTAAAACCAAAAATGCTTTATCGAGACACGTAATGAGAGTTCACTATGATTATGGTGAGAAAGTATTCAGATGTCCGTGCGAGAAAGTATTCCGTACTCCGTACCATTTAGCTGACCATAAGCTCATCTGTGTTGATGTTAAAATTAATAGAACACTCATTAACAATTTCCAATGTGACGTCTGTCAGAAACATTTTAAAAACAAGCGTTATTTAGGCAAACATAGAAATAGAATGCACAAGTCTCATAACGGGGTATTTTAATGTTATTAAGTGCAGGAATACCGATCCTTACAATAGAATTTTCTGAAAACGGTTTTCTGGTCACCGGCCATATAGGTCGATGCGGGGTAACGATGGATACATATTTATGAGTTGTCAAATGCGAATTCCTCATAGATTTTAGCGGCATAGATTATCTATGAAGTTATTTTTAACAACCTAAACTCTGTTTTGAACCAAAAATGTTTGTGACATCGTGGGCCGCACAAATACCGTCCAAGGGCCGCAGTTTGACGACCATTTCAATAAACCGTGTAAAACGACCAGAGTGAATAAAGTTACGTGTGTTGAGTTGGATAAAATTCAATAACTTTATCATTTAATTTTAATTGCTATAAAAAGTAATCGGTTTTTATTTAAATAAAAAACCGGTGTATAAGGTTTTCCTGAAAAGTCATGAGGAAACATCTTTTTTTTTTTTATAAAATTTAGTTTAAACTATGGAGGGTAGAGGTAAGGAGAATCTAATATGGAAGAAACGTTGAATATGTGTCCAGCTGTATGATAGAAATAACAGTTTAAAAACGTCCCAAATTCGCGTTGATGTATTTTTTTTCTAAACTAGCTAATGCTGTTGATCGGAAAGGCCTATACAGCTCCACCGTAACTTTGGGGGCGAGTGCTGAAGGCACTCGCCGCAAAAGGTGACTAGCACAAGGTATGGAACCACGGCTTGGCCGCTACCTGTAAAATAAAATTCCCGCAGAATTTGAAACTAGCTATAATATTACTAGAGCTAATAGTAATAAATTCAACAGTTGGAGGCACTGTACCCCCTGGGTCAGGGGGCTCGTTCATGGCGTCCTAACTAAGAAATAAAGAGAACTTACCTAAATAAAAGTGAAAAACTACAAAGAATATACTAAAAAGAAATCATGTACATAGATATATACGCAATTACACTGTACTGATCATAAAACTTTTATAATACAATTTACAACAAAAAATCACGACCGCCTTTTTTTGAAGTTTCCCGCGCTGTCCATTGGTTCCATTTAGAATAAATGAAAAAGCATTTTTAAGGAAAAGGTAAAGGCTAGTAGACTATACAGCCAAGTCAGACGTTACGAACACTATCAATAAATGAATGGTGGCCTTCAGTTACGAGCACTACGGGAATGATTGGGACATTTCATAATATATAGTCAAAAACTACAAAATAGTGAATTAAAAACAAGGACGACAATATAACAGACTAAAATCGCGCCAAGCACTCCACCCATAGTTTTCTTTGTTCTATTTCTCCGTTTTTTAAGTAAAAGGCAAAGGTACTAGTAGACCATGCAGCCAAGTCAGACGTTAGGAACACCTTCAATAAATGAATGACGGTAAGAAAATGATGGCCTTCTGTTACAACGGGAATGATTGGGACATTTCAGAATTAACGCCCCGTGTCATTATTTTCACTTCACTACACTTGCGCATCATGACTACACTATATCGCGTAAAATGCTACAAAATTTCATAATAAAAAGCAAAAACTGCAAAATAATTAATTAAAAAGGACGACGACAACATGTCAGACCAAAATCGCGCCAAGCACCCTGAATACCTACCTATCAGAGATAAATAATAATATGATGCTCGCCGAATTCGTCTCAGTGGCGCTAACTTGTGGATGTTACAAGAAACTTTCTCTATTATACATACCTCTATTTCAGTAGTATATATCTATATAAATATTTTGGTCTGTATGGAAATTCCTATTTTAGAATTTGTATAACATAATTAGAAATCAAGAGATTGTAATCTGATTGTTTTGTATTTTAGCGACATTAGTTACATAAATTAAAAATAATAGGTACATCTTAAAAAAAAAAAAAACAAATTTTGATATTCATTTTTTTGTATCGATATATCGATCAAAAAAAATCGTATAAAATACTTTTACATCAATCCAACGATTGCTGTGAGCTTTAGCGGGAAAGATGAAAAATGTCATGGCGCTGCATTGTATTTTTTAAATAACTTTGGTTCATACTAAAGAAATTCAAATTTTAATTTTCTTTATGACCTAAACAAATTACAAATATTTCAAAGACGCAAATATTAAAAAAAATGTTAAGATTTTAATACAGTCCTGCAAGTGGGTGAAGCGGTGAACTTACAAATTTTACGAAGAATTATAAACAATGATACCAAATTTACCCAATTCTATTAAATAGTAGCCGTGTTTCATGCATTCTTCAATGCGTATTATTTTTTTTTACACGGAACCTTAATTTTTTTTAGTACTAAGAAAAAATTCAAAATATTGCAGATAAATTCAAGCACCTGCCCGTAAAACCGTGCATCGAATCGGGTTTTTTTTAAAGTTAATTTTTTTTACGCGCGAGGGTCACCATAGGGGTCAAAATAATTAGGGAATTATTTTCGTAAATAAAAAGTTTTCTAAGTTACCCGGAGTAACAGTAGCTATCAAAATATAGCTGACAAAAAGTCACGTCAAAATCCGTCCAGCCGTTCTGAAGATTTTACCCGAAACAAACAGACATATAGAAATAGTATTTTTGGTATAGGTATACATTCACATCTATTTTGTAAAAATAAAAGTTAATTTTGACATTACAAACAGACACTTCAATTTTATTTGTTAGTATAAATAAAATAAAAACCGCTAATGCTTCTTCGTCGCTGGTATCTCTCAAATTCATTATTAATATAATGAATTATATTATGATAATGATAATTCACGTCAATTCAGTGATAATTCACGCTCTTCTCGTCCTATTGCATCAGCATGTTATTAGAAATGCTGAAAATTCGATCATTTGCATAGCCTATTGTAAGAACAACAGCTGTCTACAATAATCGTAATATCAGGTCAGGTCAGCTCCGCTGCAGGGGGCGACCACTGCAGGGGGCGACGTGGCGACATGCCTTGGCAACCCCGTATCGCCCCCATCCCAAATGCAGCGGACGGCCCCGGGGGGTTTTAGTGGGTATTTCCGGGCGGCTCTCGACCGGGTTTGAGTCCCACACTGGTGCGGAGCTCGTCATTCCGTGCCCCCTTATCTATTGTATTTGGGGGACTTTGATCCTCCAAATACAATAGATAAGGGTAGTGCGTAAATGCATTTCCCCCCGTCAAAAAAAAAAAAAAAAGGTCAGGTCAGCTCTCCGTGCCCCCTTACCTATTGCATTGGGGGACTCCGGTCTCACTAATGCAATAGGTAAGGGTAGTGCGTAAATGCATTTAACCCGTCAAAAAAAAAAAGGTCAGGTCCGTTTAAAAAGGTCAAATTTATAATTAAAAAAAGGAAAACAATAGTTAAATTGTATTTATTTATACAATTAATTAATTTAATGATTAGAAATTACATTTTCAATATTTTCTATACTAATATTATAAAGAGGAAAGACTTGTAGTTTTGTATGTAACGAATAAGCATAAAACTACTGGACCGATTTGGATGAAATTTGGTATGGAAATCGTTTGAAATCTAGAGTGTGATATAGAAGTTTTAATATTATACATAAGTTCACGGCTGTTATCTCGGAAGGGTTAGGCAGAGGTGAAATAGCGAACTACACCACCCAGATTCCGGCGAGCTTAGTTCCGTCCTAGATGCGACAGGGGCGAGCCTGTCGCCATATCGGGCACAAATTCCAGACCTCAGGATGATACTGAGTAGAAAACCCCAATATCACTTGACCCGATCCGGAATCGAACCCCAGACTGCAGAACGACAGTCGTACCATAATACAACTGCGCCACCGAAGCAGTACATATGTGTTTCATATTACACTAGGTCGCACTATGATTTCCTATATGTAATTGTCTGTCCTTTAATTCTGTTTACTAAATATTTTCGATTGATATTGCTTATAATAAATATGTGAATAAACATTTTATAATTAATTAAATCCATTAAGCGAAGTTGGCCTAGTGGATAGTGGGGCCGGACTTCGCGTCAATGGACGCTGGTTCGAGCCCATCAAATCCAACTCTAAAATCAGCCTGAGCTTTCGGTGAAGGAAAACATCGTGAAGAAACTATAGCATGGTGGGCATTCTTTAATAATGCCCGCCTGGGTAGCTACCGCTTAAAGTTTGAAAACCTGTCATCAAATGCCATTAGGTGTGTCCCGGCAGTATCACTTCAGAACCAGTATCCTTAGGTTTAATATGTTTATCCCCCTGGTCCACATCGTCACTTGACATCAGGTGAGATTATTGTCAAAGCAATAAGCCTACACCGTGTATAAAAAAAAAATAAAATGTGTGCAATTCACACGTGGTAGAAGTGAAAACTTAAAAAAAAAATGTTACACACTCTGGGTTCGTACCTCCGACCTTTCAGTCGTTCCGTCTATGAGACACGCGGATTAGTCCTCCGGGGTAACCACGGTTTCAGAAAATTGATGAACAAATCCGACCCCCATCAGAAACGTATTGTCGCATTTTCGTTTCATACACTTTCAAATCACAACGATGCTAAAAAAGTTTTACTTCAAAAAAACTTAAAAGCAATTTTTGCCTTGCTTAGCATTCAGTGCTAGAATGAAACTCGTGCATATAATTTTAACATCAAAGTATTTTTGAAGTGAAATTTCTTATGAAACGGTGTGATTTGGAGTTTATGAAACGAAAATGTGTAACGAAACAGAGTTCCGTCATTAGCCAATAGATGTCATTAAATAATATGCCGAATAGCTTTGTGTGTTAGGAAAAATTAAAAAAACTATAACGAATGTTTCACTTCTATCGCGTGTCAACTCACACTCAATTTTTGAATGTCATTGTGAATTAAATGTAATCTATATGGGTTAAAACAAAAGTAAATATCTGATATATGTGGGGTACAAGCTGATAACTTTTTTTTATAAAACTAATAATACATTTTTTTTACACACAAAGGTTCTAATAAGTATTACGTGAGTAAAATTTTGGTAATTTTGACCCCTTAACCCTTTTTGTCAGCAAAGCTCTTCGCATAGTCCCTACGATTACATAAGCGTTGGTACAATTTTAAACAAAGAATGCAGCAACCTCGGAGTCTGTAAAACGTCTACTGCGGTCGCCAACCCGTCTGACAAGGTTATAAAAATGTTTTTTTTTTTTTACAATATAAAGGTTTATGAAATTACTTGTGGATAAAAAAAAAAAACTAAAATGAAATTTAAACACGATTACCGCGAATTATTTAAAATTAATAATATACTACCGGTTAGTATTAAGCATAAATACCTTGAACTCGGTAAAAATCATAGTAATAAGGAATGCATACCAATGGGAAATGTTATTAATAAATATAGTACAAGAGTGTATTAATATTTGCGCACAAGGAGTTTGGTATATTTTACTAGTTTTTTTTTTTAATATGGTCGTACCGAGAGTTACCAATGTGTATGGAAACAGAACAATAAATATAGTACAAGAGTGTATTAATATTTGCGCACAAGAAGTTTGGTATATTTTACTAGTTTTTCTTTTTTTTTTTTAATATGTCGTAGCGAGAGTTACCAATGTGTATGGAAACAGAACTCTCAAAAAGAGAATCCCATATATATAGAATAGTTTGCCCGCAGACATCAGAAAAGAAAGGAACATAAAAAGTTGAATTTAAAGTTGAAAAAAATTATTTTATACATACATATTTTACCATAAAATTAGTATGGTTTTAAATTTTAATACCAAACTGCAGTCAAACTATTATTCAGTTTTGTGGGTCAGTAACCTATAAGATGTAAACAAGAGAAAAAATAAATAAAAAAAAGCGTGTCGATTATAGTAATCCCTCCTGGGGGAGACCTATGTCCAGCAGTGGTCTCCTTCGGCTGAATCAATCAAATGCTACTGGTTGGATGAAGTGGGGATAGATATCAGGTACAAGTTAGGCGACATTAAGGATATGTAGGATACGTAAGGAGTAGAATTATAAGACCTTTTTTTTTTGACGAGGGGAATGCATTTACGCACTACCCTTACCAATTGCATTAGGAGGATCAAGTCCCCCCAATGCAATAGGTAAGGAGGTGTGGAGGGACGTCTCCACACCAGTGTGGGAATCACCCGGCGAGAAGCGCTGGAAATACCCACTAAACCCCCCGGAGCGGACCGCCGCATTTGGGATGGGGGCGATACGAGATTTCGGAAGCATGCTCCGCGTCGCCCCCTGCGGCAAGAATTATAAGACCTACCATACTGTATGATCGGATTGCTGCGCTAGTGATAGACGAGAAACGGCTGCAACATCAGAGATGGACGTGTGGCGTGATAAGAATGGACAGTGTCAAGAATGAGTTTGGAAGTGCACCCGTGGTAGAAAAGCTGAAGGAGAAGCGTTCTTGCCTACGGAAATGATGACTATGAAGGCTGAGGGATGGGAGGGGGAGAGGAGAGCCAAAGAAAAGATGGATGGAGTACGTGTGGGAAGATATGAAAGTAACAGGGCTGAATGAAGACACGGTGGCTTATAGAGATGTATGGAGGAAGACATACGGCACCGATCACAAACAACAAAAAAATTAGGAGCAGAATGATGATGACACTATAAAAGCTATACCACACACTCCTAGTAAGCAACTGTAAGAGAGAGATCATAATTCTTTCCCTTAAAAAATATTATGTTATCCCATAATGAGACTAATGCATTCTTCTTCTATGTAAACCTAAATAACGCTTGTTTTTAAAAAGTTTCTGACAAACATCACATTGGAAATCCTTGACGAGTGTTCCATTAGTGTTGCCACTGTGACAGTTACTCTTATGCTCTCTCAACTGGTACGGAGTGCGGAACTCTTTCCCGCACCGACATTTGAGCACTTTAATATAATCATAGTGAATTCTCCTCAAATGTTGCCGTAAATTAACGATGTATTTGAAAGTTTTCTGGCAATGATCACATTGGACTTCGCCGTTACACGTTTTGTTACGCTGCCGTGTCTCGTGATCGGCTAATTGTACCGGTTTTCGGAACTTCTTCCCGCAGTCATTTACAAGCATTCTCTCATAAACGAAATGAGTACTCTTAATATGATATATTATAGCTTGTCTGGTTGTGTATTCGTTCCCGCATGTATCACACTTATATTTGATCTCCTCCTTCACCTTATCAGGATGACACAACTTCATATGGTTATTGAAGTAGTATTTGTTTTTTAAATACATATCGCAATATTCGCATTTCAAATGATTCGTCTTCGGCACTTTCTGGAGTTTGTGCAATATTAAAATGTGTTTCTTAAGACCCTGTATAGTGTTTAGACGCTTTCCACATATTTCGCATTTAAAGTTATTCTTCCCGTGAACATCTCTGACATGCGCAAGAGCACCATAATGACTATTAAGATTTTTCTTAAAACACTGTGACCGTTGTAACGGCTTCAATAAATTGTCCCCTAAAGTGTTTATTTTAATTTTTATGTGTTCATTATTGTGCTTTAGTAAATTGAAACTGTAAATGTTAAAAATACACTAATTAGTCCAGTCGACAAGTTAATTCTTTATCAAGCTCCTAAAAATATGAACTATGATAGCTCATTCGATTCGGAAAAGCGCCTAGAAAAAATGTATCTCGAGGATTTATTAGCACATATACCATTGCAAATGTCATTCACAAAATAATGTGAAGGAAATGTATTTAGTTTTTTGTTCATAACCTTCAAATTTAAGAACTCTTTTGAAAAGGTCCTTATAGAGCAGGAAAATATAAAAAGACAATAAATCAAAAAGTTCTTCCTCCCAGGACTATCATTTATTTAACACGGAAAATAGGGCTCCACGTCTACCCTTACGACATGAGCCGCTGAATAAGGGCGACCGAGGTTATCAGTCGCCTTGTGATTACAGTCAAGTACTGACGTCATTGAAGCGCGTAAAAAAAACACTAAGCAGCCATGGGAACTGCCAACAGAAGTGACTGTTTTTTAGCGAACTTTGGAAAAACTGTTTTTTAGCGCTCTGAGCAATCGATTCATAATCTAAACATCCGATAGGGTGTGTGAGCATTTTATTATTTATCTCCGAGGGCCAGCACTTATACTTGAGAATCACCCAACGCTGCTAAAGTTTTCAGTTCAAAATTGAAATTGCTATTTATATTTTATTATTGCTTAAGACTAGAATATGTGCAACAATTAAGCCTCTCCTCAAGAGGCGGGCTAAGTGGTGGAGGGGAACTATACTCCTCCATCCCTACCGGGCCATTGCACGGACGAGGCCTGGTGGGTTCGCTGCAGGGGGCGACGCGGTGCTTGCGAAAGCCACCCCGTGTCGCCCCGAACCCAAATGCAGCGGACGGCTCCGGGGGGTTTTAGTGGGTATTCCCGGGCGATTCTCGCCCGGGTTTGAGTCCCACACTGGCGCGGAGCTCGTCCCTCCGTGCCCCCTTACCTATTGTATTGGGGGACTTCGGTCTCACTAATACAATAGGTAAAGGTAGTGCGTAAATGCATTACCCCCGGCAAAAAAAAAAAGGTACAACAATTAAATACACGAATTTTCAAACTCCCAACCAATACCCCCTCCTTTTTCGAGCCTCATGTGCTTAGTGGACTAGTCCCTAGAAGCTACTCCGATGAGCACTTACCTATTCTTGAAAACCCTACCGCACAACTTGCATTGCACTTCTTGAGGAGTTACCAAGACATCATAATGTGTGCTGGTATCTTCAGCACTATCCGACATTTCTATCTCATCTGGTGTCTCTAACTTTATGATAATCTGATACATCGTCTCATCGTTTTCTTGCTTTATACAAGTTAATGATACTTTCTCTGTGTTATCATCATTTTTTGGATTTTGTTTGTCTACGAAAAATTCTAATCCATTATTCTAGAAAAAAAAAAAAAAAAAAAAAAAACCACAGTTATTACTACCAGAATCTAGAACAATTTATTTACCAAAATGTTTTTTACTTTTTTTTTACACGCTATAAAAGTCAGTGATTTGACTTAAATCACACCAGATGTTAAGTGAAGATGTGGTCCTCGACGGTAAACACACTAGGCCTAGAAGTACTGGTTTCCAAGTGATGCTGCCGGAACACACCTATTGGTATTTGGCGACAAATTTTCAAACTCGAGGGTGGTAGCTACCCAGGCGGACATCATTACAAAATCTCCTACCACCATACTATGGTTTCCTCACGATGTTTTCCTTCACCGAAAGCTTGGACTGATTTTCAAGTTGGATAGGTGGGATCGAACCCGCGTCCATTGACGCGGAATCCGGCCGCACTATCCACTGCGCCATCATCGCTTTTAGTAAGTAAGTAACCTTTGCTAAAGATAAGAAAACCGGTCATCTGAAATATTTCTTAACTTGGTGTTTCAGGTGTTGCATTAATAAGATACTTTTCGACATTACAACTATTTGTAATTAATCGAAACACACAAAAAAAAAAAAAATCGAAAACCGAAACATCTGGTTCTCAATAATCACTTTCTTCGACTTGTTTTGAGTTTTTTTAACATTAACTAGTGTTCTTAAAGTTGTTGAAAGTAGGTAATAATCATCAATGATAGATTTAAGATAAAATCGGTTTCCAAAATTTTCAATTGTAAACTGAAGCAATTAAACTCAAAAAAAAAAAATGTAGACAAACACAGGAGAAAAAGATACTACAGAAATATAGCAATTTTAGAGTTTATGTGTGTACTTGCGTCTCTGTGTGTGCACATGAATGTGTAATCAAAATTTAGGGCACTTTTAATCCCCACCATGGTTAGGTAGGAATTGAGATATTTTTTAAAACAAAACGAGTATTAAAAATATTACGTGGTTTTATGAAACCACGATGCAAGTGGATCTTTTCAAGTAAACAAGTCACTGTTTACTTAATTATATAGTTAGGTGTCATGAAATATTTCAAAAGACACAAATGCCGCGTAGCACTTGCACGAACGTATTAGAATATAAATGCTACAAGGTTAGCTGATGCGAGCCATGGACGCCGCCATATTGTCCCTGGTTGCTCTGTCGAGCGCCTTTCCCTTTACCCCTGTCCCGCGACCGGCTGTAATGCGACATGCGATAGACGGACGAAAAAAAAATTTGAGGCGATGAAAAAAGTTTCGATTTAAAAGTAAATATTGTATCCACTACCCCCCCCCCCCCCCCACCCATGTCATCATCATCATCATCTTTTCCCATTTTTATTTGGGGTCGGCGCAACATGTCTTCCTCTTCCATTCCTATCTATTTGTTGTCATCTCCGCATTCACTCCTTTCCTAAGCATATCATCCATCCATCTTTTTCTTTGGTCTTCTCCTTCCCATGTAACCGTCCCCATTCATATCCAATACCTTCCTTACAACATTCTCTTTCTCCCTGCGCATCACATGTCCATACCAGGACAAACGACTTGTCTGTTATTGGCTCCACTTTCAAACTTCCTCTAATATACTCATTCCTAATCCTGTCCATTCTTGTTACCCCACACATCCCCCTCAACATTCGCATCTCAGCTGCATGTAATCTACTTTCGTCCGTCACCTTTATGGGGTAACATTCTGATCCATACAAGACGACAGGTCGTATTATGTTCTTGCAAATCTTCCCCTTTAATTTAAAAGGGATTTGCGGATCACACGTAGTAGCCATAACCTGCAGACATTTCATCCATGCTGCGTTAATTCTATGCTTTACCGTCCGGTCTATTTCGCCATTGCTTTGCAGGAGTGAAAGAAAGAAACAAAGTATAGACCCCCCACATCATTGATGCTTACTTGAACGACCCCTATTTACTAATAGTTGCTATGACCTGATTACAATGTTACCAAACTATGTACAGCCTGAATTAAAGATTGGAATCACATTATAAATATGTAATTTTAGTTATTGAATATAGTAGCTCAAACTATTCTCTTTACGAGAGGAAAGTTCATAATATGAAATAGTAACGAATGAGTAAAAGGGAAAAAAAAAATTTAACTCACTTCAGCATCTATTTTGGTATTCATACTACAGTCTGCCTGAGGACATTCACTTCCAGAGAATTCTTCCTTAACTTGTTCAAACATGTTTAACTTACTGTCATAGTAATTGACATGACTCGATAAGTTTAAAGTCGCAGGTGGATCCTGAAATATATGTATTAAAAATGTCATTACTAAAACAAAAGAAAATTACGTTTACAAACAATCGAGGTGCAAAACATATGTTTCAAAACAATCAGTATCTTCAACTTGTTTTGAGTTTTTATTCTTGCCGCTTTCGAAATCATTTTAGGGCACTTAACGTTACCAAAAAATATTTACTCACTTCAGCATCTATTTTGGAATTCATACTACAGTCTGCCTGAGGACATTCACTTCCAGAGAATTCTTCCTTAACTTGTTCAAACATGTTTAACTTACTGTCATAGTAATTGACATGATTCGATAACTTTAAGGTCGCTGGTGGATCCTGAAATATATGAATTAAAAATGTCATTACTAAAACAAAAGAAAATTACGTTTACAAACAATCGAGGTGCAAAACATATGTTTCAAAACAATCAGTTTCTTCAACTTGTTTTGAGTTTTTTTATTCTTGCCGCTTTCGAAATCTTTTTAGGGCACTTAACGTTACCAAAAAATATTTACTCACTTCAGCATCTATTTTGGAATTCATACTACAGTCTGCCTGAGGACATTCACTTCCAGAGAATTCTTCCTTAACTTGTTCAAACATGTTTAACTTACTGTCATAGTAATTGACATGATTCGATAACTTTAAGGTCGCTGGTGGATCCTGAAATATATGAATTAAAAATGTCATTACTAAAACAAAAGAAAATTACGTTTACAAAAAATCGAGGTACAAAACATATGTTTCAAAACAATCAGTATCTTCAACTTGTTTTGAGTTTTTATTCTTGCCGCTTTCGAAATCTTTTTAGGGCACTTAGCGTTATCAAAAAAGAATCTACGTGCTTATCATCATCGAAAGATCAGAATAAGCTATGATTTAAACAATGGTGAAATACCATATTATTGAATACAGGTCCTGAAACTATTTAAGAGAAGAAAGTTTATGATCTGAAATAAAAAATAATGATGTATTATTTATTTACTCACTTCAAAAACTATTTTGCTATTAATACTACAGTTGTCCTGTGGATATTCATTTTCAGAGAATTCTTCCTTAACTTGTACAAGCATGTTTATTTTACTGTCGTAGTTATTGTCATGATTCGATAACTTTAAGGTCTCAGATGGACCCTGAAATATATGAATGAAAATATGTTATTGCTTAAACAAAAGAAAATCAGGTTTACAAAAAATTCGAGGTGCAAAACATATGTTTCAAGACAATCAGTTTCTTCAACTTCTTTTGAGTTTTTATTCTTGCAGCTTTCCAAATCTTTTCAGGCCACTTAGCGTTATCAAAAAAGAATCTACGAGCTTATTATCATCGAAAGATCAGAAAAGATCAATAAAGAAATATCATATTATTGATTATAGGTCCTCAAACTATGAGAAGAAATTTGATGATTTGAAATGGAAAAATAATTATGTATTTACTCACATCAAAAACTGTTTTGCTATTCATACTACAGTTTTCCTGTGAATATTCAGTTCCAGAGAATTCTTCCTTAACTTGTACAAACTTACTGCCATAGCAATTGACATGATTAGGCAACTGTAAGGTCTCAGAAGGATACTAAAATATGTGAAATATAAGAAATGTCAATATGTATGGGCTTAGTTAAATCGTTGTTGTAAGTGGTTCTTCATAAAATATATTAATACTATAATTCTAAAAATTCTAATGAAACTCTAATAGTCATACAAGAACATAAAATCTACTACACTTCAAAATATTATTTAAATATCTTTTTGGTATTAACCCCTTGAGCACCTTCCCGGCGTTTACGCCAGCTTTCTATTGTTTTCCTATTGTTTCATTTTTATGGGTACTCGACAAATTAATAAAGCGAAGCATACTTGAACGACCCTATATACTAATAGTTGCTATGGACCTGCTTATAATGTGACTAAACTATGTTCAGCTATCATTAAAGATTAGACCACATATAAACATGTCATTTTAATAAATGAATAAAGATGCTAAAATTAATCCCTTTACAACAGGAAACTTCATAATATGAAATAGAATGCAAGATAAAATATATATATATATATTTACTCACTTCAAAAACTATTTTGCTATTAATACTACAGTTGTCCTGTGGATATTCACTTTCAGAGAATTCTTCCTTAACTTGTACAAGCATGTTTATTTTACTGTCGTAGTTATTGTCATGATTCGATAACTCTAAGGTCTCAGATGGACCCTGAAATATATGAATGAAAATATGTTATTGCTTAAACAAAAGAAAATCAGGTTTACAAAAATTCGAGGTGCAAAACATATGTTTCAAGACAATCAGTTTCTTTAACTTCTTTTGAGTTTTTTATTCTTGCAGCTTTCCAAATCTTTTCAGGCCACTTAGCGTTATCAAAAAAGAATCTACGAGCTTATTATCATCGAAAGATCAGAAAAGATCAATAGAGAAATATCCTATTATTGAATATAGGTCATCAAACTATGAGAAGAAATTTGATGATTTGAAATGGAAAAATAATTATGTATTTACTCACATCAAAAACTGTTTTTGCTATTCATACTACAGTTTTCCTGTGAATATTCAGTTCCAGAGAATTCTTCCTTAACTTGTACAAACTTACTGCCATAGCAATTGACATGATTAGGCAACTGTAAGGAAGGATACTAAAATATATGAAACATAAGAAATGTCAATATGTATGGGCTTAGTGGAATTATTGTCATGAGTGGTTCCTCATAAAATAGAGTACTAATCTCTAATTCTAAAAGTTCTAATAAAATCCCACTAGTTATACATGAAGTTAAAATCTATTATACTTTAAAATATCTTTGTGGTATTAGTGAAGCGAAAAAGAAAATTCATATCTTTCCTTATTCAATGTGTTGAATTATCAAAATTGTTTACAAAAATATTTTCATGAAAATTCTATTCAAGAAAACAAGAAAATATTTCTCTCAGTAATTATTGCTATAACTTCACTTTAATTCACGACAGCCACAAAATTTATTACATAGTAAAAGAAATCTTAAAAAGTAGGTCTTTCTTTTGATAACCATGTTTGTGTAATAAAAAGGTGGAATATTAAACAGGCGTAGGACGGCCTCGGCCATCTTTGAATTATTTGATTGAATATATATCCTTGTTCCGCAGCAGTGTTTTTTTAAATCGTTTTAAAACCATAAACGATCACGCACACATGACCAAAGGAGTTGTTATAGAATTTTCTTCGGAAATCTTCATAAGTGACTTTATTACGGTGAAATTTTTTTATGGACATTAGACTTCAGATTTACCTGTTGATCACCTAAAAAATTCAATCAACAAATGAGTATTGGAGCTAAGAAAATACTTGAAATACAGTATATCAAGATAGCATATATTAATAACTAGATATGTGCCCGCGTTTCATATATTCTTCACTGCATTTTAATTTTTAATAGGGAACCCTAATTGATGACAATAAAAATCAGCTATGGAGAAAGAGATAAAAACTACAACAAAAAAAAAAATGGGTGCGTGTACTTATGTACGCGCGTGTGAAGTTATACTCTTCTTTGGCATCATTAAAAAATAGTTTTTAATTGCATGCAAATAATTAATTACAATAAAATAATAGGAGGATCTGCTGTACTGTGATTATAAAGCACAGGAGAATTAGCCATATGCACCTCAGCTTGTACAGTTATAGAGTTGCGATTGTCGTGTGTTTAAGTAGATAAAAATGAATCATGTAAATTATCACCATCATGATCAGCAATACCAGTACTGGACACCGTTGAGACATCTGGACGATTGGTACTAGCACTGGTGGTAACTAACTGAAATGATGGTTCAAAAGTCCTTATTCGTGAATTTGAAGTTGACGGGATAGACGAAATGTCAGACACGGATGATTCGTTTGCTTGTGAAAGCATTATTTTTCGCAGCCTATAAGCACGAGTACGTTCTGCTCCTGTTTTTTTTATTGGTTTCCCTACGGACAAGCCTTGTCGAATTTTTTCAGCTTCTTTGGCAGCTTTTTTTTCGATTGTAATAGTTTTTTACAATGTTCCGCATTTGTTTTACCCATCTTGAAAACTAGAACAGAAATTGAATAGTATATAATAATTATATAAATATATTAATTTTCAATTTTTAATATTAATATCTAAGATCAATCTAAGATTCTTTTAGTTTAAATTTGATGACTATTAATGGTACTATTCAATTTCTGTTCTAGTTTTCATTTATATATATGTATATATATATATATATATATATATATATATATATATATATATATATATATATATATATATATATATATATATATAATTATTAAAAACCAAATTTAGAGAATAATAAATATATAACACATAATTTGTACTAAATATTATAAAATTCTTAATTTTAAATGTTTATTATTGATTATTTAATATTTTAAAAATAAATTTAATAATAAATTCAAAAATTGAATTTAAGGTTGGTCTTTTTTAAATATTTTTTTTGATTTCTTAATTTAATATTCACTTTTCATTTTTATCAAAAAATTATCATTAAATTTATTTAGTTATTTTTATTATTAATATTTATTATTTATTCAATTTAATAGCAATTATTAAAAATTAATATTATAAATTGATGTTCAATTTTAATTTTTATCACAAACTTTTTATTAAATTTATTTCTTTATTTTGTAAATATTAAATAACCAATAATAAGTATTTAACATTAATAATTTAATAATATTTTATGTTAATTATATTAAATAAAAGTATTTTAATTTATATCAATAAATAATACATACGGATAGTTAACCTCAATTATATTGGAGCACTTGAAAAAGTATATAAGCACAATTTTTTTCACTAATATTCACAAATAGTAAGTGATATCAATCTAAATATTCAATTTAAATCACTACTGAATATAATTTATTAGCACATATATAATTCGCACTTGTATGAAACTAAAACACGTGTTGTGAATGTATAAACTAGAAACATGTTGATAAATATTATAAATATGAAAACAGTGATCAGAGGTGACGAGCGTACCAACATGCGCGACTAATATCGAGGTTCAATTTCTATTTTGTTGGTAGCTTTTTTTTTTCGAGACTTAATGAGCGGTTAAGCAGACAGCTTCATACTGTTAATTTTGTGTCACAGATGCGCGCGCACTTCATACTGTTAATTCTGTGTCACAGATGCGCGCGCATCTTAAAATTTCACTCTCATCATTTTTTCATAACGCGCCCAAAGAAGTATAACTTCAAAAACATGTTTGATATGATGTTTGTTGTAACACTTTGTGAAAACGCTCTTCAATTATTTTGCAAAAAAAAAAAAAAATTACTACTACGATAAAGTAAAAATATATCACATAAAGTATAGCACTTGGCCCCTTACAATTGTGCATTAAATGGGATTTTATTCAAATTTTTACTTTTTTTTTTCCACCTTTCTTATAGGTATCGTATATATGTACATTCATATCTATTTAGTAAAAAAAAATTATTTTGACATTATAAACAGACACCTCAATTTTATTTTATTTAAAGAGCAAGTGATAATGAACATTAGATAATAATAGTTATGAATATTGAGTTGTAATTTAGAGAAAAGACGATACTTACTTGAATTATATTCAGTGTGTTGTATATACGGGACATAGAACCCCACCGACCCAGTATCTTCAACAGCTGATATAAATTGCAACTTTTTCTGTTTCGCACGAAATAAACGAACACGCTCAGTAGAAGTCTTTGGCCTTTTCTTGAGTTTATTTTCGGCTGCTCTTTTTCTTGCCCGATACTCTCGAACACGATCAGCGTTCGATTTCGGCATTATTTTGTAACATTTTAATATAACTTTATCTAAAAAATAAAACTGTATCTACCTCGGGATATAAGGTCCAAAACAACTGTTAAAACATACTTAAATTATATATCGTTTACTCTAATGCAAGTAACATGAAACAAATGACGCCTATGAAATGCAAATTATCCCCTAGGGAAAGGAACGGTTACAGGTTCAATCCGCACTTGGACTTGTTTTACGCAAGACTAATTCACACTGTCCAATAAGAAATTTCACAATCACAATTTTTCAAAAATTCCACTTATTTCCACTGCCTCGGTGGCGCAGTTGTATTACAGGTGCGACTGCCGTTCTGAGGTCTTGGGTTCGAACCCCGGGTCGGGCCAAGCGGTATTGGGTTTTTCTACTCAATATCATCCCGGAGTTTGGAATTTGTGCCCGATATGGTGACAGGCTCGCTCCCTGTCACATTTCGGACGGAACTAAGCTCAGCGAAATGTGGGTGGTGTAGTTCACTACTTCACCGGGTGGTGTAGTTTACTACTTCACCGGGTGGTGTAGTTCGCTACTTCACCTCTGCCTAACCCTTCGGGAATAACAGGCGTGAGCTTATGTTATGTTATTTCCTTTAGAAAAAAAATATTATGTATAATAATTCTAGTATTAGTAGCAATTAAAATGATAAAATCAAGATTAAAATTGATCTCATGAAGAGAACCCATTTGGTGATAATTTAAGAAATTGCTTATATGCTTCATTCATATGATTCTTGAAGTTAAATAATTGAAATCGAAGATTGTAGGCTAACATTACTATCTACATAGCATAATAATGGCCCTTCCCAATGATGTCTCACATCTACTGAAGTAATTAATTGATACTAGCTGCCTGCCCGTGGCTGCTCCTGCGTTTCATTTATTCTTCACTGTGTTCTAATTTTTTTATATGGAACCCTAATTATTTGTCTAAAAAAAAATTTAGTACAAAAATAAAGTAAAAATAAAGTAAAAAAGACCAACCTTAAATTCAAAAATTGAATTTAAGGTTGGTCTTTTTTAAATATTTTTTTTTGATTTCTTAATTTAATATTCACTTTTCATTTTTATCAAAAAATTATCATTAAATTTATTTAGTTATTTTTATTAATATTTATTATTTATTCAATTTAATAGCAATTATTAAAAATTAATATTATAAATTGATGTTCAATTTTAATTTTTATCACAAACTTTTTATTAAATTTATTTCTTTATTTTGTAAATATTAAATAACCAATAATAAGTATTTAACATTAATAATTTAATAATATTTTATGTTAATTATATTAAATAAAAGTATTTTAATTTATATCAATAAATAATACATACGGATAGTTAACCTCAATTATATTGGAGCACTTGAAAAAGTATATAAGCACAATTTTTTTCACTAATATTCACAAATAGTAAGTGATATCAATCTAAATATTCAATTTAAATCACTACTGAATATAATTTATTAGCACATATATAATTCGCACTTGTATGAAACTAAAACACGTGTTGTGAATGTATAAACTAGAAACATGTTGATAAATATTATAAATATGAAAACAGTGATCAGAGGTGACGAGCGTACCAACATGCGCGACTAATATCGAGGTTCAATTTCTATTTTGTTGGTAGCTTTTTTTTCGAGACTTAATGAGCGGTTAAGCAGACAGCTTCATACTGTTAATTTTGTGTCACAGATGCGCGCGCACTTCATACTGTTAATTCTGTGTCACAGATGCGCGCGCATCTTAAAATTTCACTCTCATCATTTTTTCATAACGCGCCCAAAGAAGTATAACTTCAAAAACATGTTTGATATGATGTTTGTTGTAACACTTTGTGAAAACGCTCTTCAATTATTTTGCAAAAAAAAAAAAAAAAATTACTACTACGATAAAGTAAAAATATATCACATAAAGTATAGCACTTGGCCCCTTACAATTGTGCATTAAATGGGATTTTATTCAAATTTTTACTTTTTTTTTTTCCACCTTTCTTATAGGTATCGTATATATGTACATTCATATCTATTTAGTAAAAAAAAATTATTTTGACATTATAAACAGACACCTCAATTTTATTTTATTTAAAGAGCAAGTGATAATGAACATTAGATAATAATAGTTATGAATATTGAGTTGTAATTTAGAGAAAAGACGATACTTACTTGAATTATATTCAGTGTGTTGTATATACGGGACATAGAACCCCACCGACCCAGTATCTTCAACAGCTGATATAAATTGCAACTTTTTCTGTTTCGCACGAAATAAACGAACACGCTCAGTAGAAGTCTTTGGCCTTTTCTTGAGTTTATTTTCGGCTGCTCTTTTTCTTGCCCGATACTCTCGAACACGATCAGCGTTCGATTTCGGCATTATTTTGTAACATTTTAATATAACTTTATCTAAAAAATAAAACTGTATCTACCTCGGGATATAAGGTCCAAAACAACTGTTAAAAACATACTTAAATTATATATCGTTTACTCTAATGCAAGTAACATGAAACAAATGACGCCTATGAAATGCAAATTATCCCCTAGGGAAAGGAACGGTTACAGGTTCAATCCGCACTTGGACTTGTTTTACGCAAGACTAATTCACACTGTCCAATAAGAAATTTCACAATCACAATTTTTCAAAAATTCCACTTATTTCCACTGCCTCGGTGGCGCAGTTGTATTACAGGTGCGACTGCCGTTCTGAGGTCTTGGGTTCGAACCCCGGGTCGGGCCAAGCGGTATTGGGTTTTTCTACTCAATATCATCCCGGAGTTTGGAATTTGTGCCCGATATGGTGACAGGCTCGCTCCCTGTCACATTTCGGACGGAACTAAGCTCAGCGAAATGTGGGTGGTGTAGTTCACTACTTCACCGGGTGGTGTAGTTTACTACTTCACCGGGTGGTGTAGTTCGCTACTTCACCTCTGCCTAACCCTTCGGGAATAACAGGCGTGAGCTTATGTTATGTTATTTCCTTTAGAAAAAAAATATTATGTATAATAATTCTAGTATTAGTAGCAATTAAAATGATAAAATCAAGATTAAAATTGATCTCATGAAGAGAACCCATTTGGTGATAATTTAAGAAATTGCTTATATGCTTCATTCATATGATTCTTGAAGTTAAATAATTGAAATCGAAGATTGTAGGCTAACATTACTATCTACATAGCATAATAATGGCCCTTCCCAATGATGTCTCACATCTACTGAAGTAATTAATTGATACTAGCTGCCTGCCCGTGGCTGCTCCTGCGTTTCATTTATTCTTCACTGTGTTCTAATTTTTTTATATGGAACCCTAATTATTTGTCTAAAAAAAAATTTAGTACAAAAATAAAGTAAAAATATTTTTTAGAAATTATAGCACTCACCCATAAAACTGTGCATTGAACGGATTTTATTCAAATATTTATGAGTTTTATTTTTTTTATCACAGAATCCTAATTATTTTCAAAAATTAAAAGTACCCATAGTTACTTGGAGTAACTTCAGCTATACTCAAAAAAAAGTTATGTCAAAATTAGTCCAGTCGTTCCGGAGATTACCCATTACAAACAGACAGACCGACAAAAATTTTCAAAATGTATTTTATTATTCATATCCATTTAGAAAAAAAAAAATTGGTATTACAGACACTTCATAATTACTTATTAGTATAGATAATATTAACAGCCTTTCTGGATTTTTTTTTCTATTTATCATATCCTAATAATCAAAATACCACATAATAATCACTGCGAATTGATGAATTTTCTCCGTCTGTGTCGTTTTCTATTTCTTGTTTCAGCACTGGTATAAAGATTTGATTGTACTCTCTCTTGGGGTGTGGTAACTAAAATTTAGAACTGGAAACTAAATTATCTTTGCTATCAATGGTTAAATTTGTTTCAAATGTTTATTTTATTTGTATTAGCTATGTTTGTAGTTACAACTGAAAACAATGAATGGACATGGGAGTGTAAATAGTTCGTTCACCGGTAAATATACTTGTATTCTTCCTAGTTTAATGGCAATCTGTGTACACAATTTGTGCCAATGTCATGTGTGTAAGATGTATTTTCATGAACTTTTCATGAAACTTTGTTGGCATCTCAGAATATATGCTACGCGTTATCTTCTATAATAAAATTCACTTGAACACAAAACGCCACCAAGATTATATGATATAGAGTCAAATACACAAGCTTAACCCGTTGGCTATTGACCTTGCCCAATTGGGCAACTTTTTTGAAAATGACAGATTGGAAAATATGACTTACGGACATTTAACTTTTGGCGCTCAATTTATTGACAAATGGCACTTGATACTTTTTGTTTTTATACACAGCACTTGAAACTTAGATTCATAACGCACAATCCTACACTGATACAACAATTATTTCCCATAAAACGGTGGTCCATTACGTTGAAATATGGACAGCGAAATTCACAGAAGTGAAATCCATAGATAATGTAAACAAAGCCATTGTTTGCTTATAAAAATATTTTTAGAAAAACCAGAAACAATTTTTTCTACAATTCAAATTTAATTACAAAAATTAAATTTAATTCAATTTGTTTTTAAAAGAAATATTTTTTTATTCATAAATTTGGTACGTAAGTTATTTTTCAATAAGTTATCCAGCCCATATATGGCGCTACAATAAAATTACACTTTTATTAGAAAAAATTTCTAGTAAGCAAAAATATATAAGAACTGAAATAAAATAATCCTAATAAGTTTATGTTCTTATTTTATTTATTTATGTCCTGAAATACGACAAAGATTGTATCTTACTTTTCTTTTTCTTTGGTTCAATTTATTCCTTTTTAAGGAAAAGGCAAAGGTACTAGACAATGCAGCCAACTCAGACGCTAGGAACACTATCAACAAATGAATGGGGGAACAAAATGGTGGCCTTCTGTTACGACCACAACGGGAATTATTGGGACATTTCATGCTAAGTGTCATTGTTTTCACTTCACTTCACTTGTGTATCATAAAAACACTATATCACATAAACTGCCACCGAAATTACATAATATATGGACAAATACTGTAAAATAATTAATTGAAAATGAAAACGACAATATGACAGACCAAAATCGCGCCAAGCACCCATCTAACATATCTACGTATAAAAAGATTTTTTTTATTTACCGCAGAATAATAAAACTCCTTGCAGGAGCTTGGCCTATCGCAAATAGGCGCCTCGCTGTGTACACGTTACACAAATTCTCGCGCGATAAATATCTATTGTGATGTAGTGAAGTTAAAATTTAATTTATAAAATAATCTATAGCTTATCCTTGCCATTTCTTTCTCCTTCTTGTATATTTGTCTGTACTGTAAATTGTTAGCGTAACACAAACCATTTTTTACTTATTAAGATTAAGATTTTAACTGGTCAAATTTCGACATAATCAAGTGCAATTTCTAAGAACATTTTTTAAAACAAATTACATACATTGTACGAAGACCAAGGTTCAACGAAGACTGATTTTTAATAAAAAAAACATGTGGCAATTTAGACCCGGCCTTATGACTATGATATGATAAATATGAGTTATTTCTATATTTTACAATAATTACAGAAACATTTTAAAACAACAATACATCATAACAGAAAGTCCTGCTGAATTAGTTCTTACTCCTTAGTAAATTAAAACGGAAATCAACAGACATCTACATAAAACCAATAATGGCGCACCCACTTTTCTACATTATAAAATAATGAAAATAAAGCATTGAATGTAGAATAAATCAGTGTAAAACAAATTAATTTAACAAAATTATATTCGAAATAAAATATAAAGAATTTATCATAATTTATAGTCTTACACATTGTCTCAAGATTTATAAGTAAAATTTAACAGAATAAAGTTAATTTATATAATACATGAAACAATTTTCATGTCGAGAAGTACATAAAAATATTTTTGTATTTATTTTTACACTCATTGTAAAATAGCCTATTGTTATTATTGTTTCATTACAAATTAGTTGTAATCGACATTGCATTCGACATACGAAAGTTTGATCACAATCGAATATACAGTTTGGGAATAGCAAACATACTTTACATTCATGTATTACTTACATTACTGTAATATTATATTGTAAAAATATAAAAATATTTCTTGTATGTTATCGCTACTGCTTAGAAACAGTATATTTAAAATAGTAAAATTAATAAATATTTTATAAATTTAATAATAAAATTAATATAAATAAATTGAACTGTTATACATTATTCTGAATTTTGTTATAAAAATTCGTTAACAAAATTGGCCACAACACAGAAGCACACCTTTTGCCTTAAAAGACACGTATGAATGGCCGTAACAAATTATCTACGTAAGGTAATACATCTGAAACAAAAGACTATCAACAAACCTTATTTGATGTTCATAAGGTTCATTTTCGCTTGGCATTTTTTGACCGATGGTTTGTTATGAGTGTCAAAGGGTTGATTTAAAGAAAACATCTGCTACATGTCAGACTGAGTATTATCACATCTAAATGATAAAATTAGTAGGCATTTTTAATCTTCAATTTTACTAACGCAAACATTTTTGGATCTATGTATTCCTTTTTAAGAATAAGCCATAGGTACTAAACCATACAGCCACGTCTGACGTTAGGAACACTTTCAATCAAAGCAGTAACAAAAAAGCTGCCTTTTTTAGAATTATTTAAAAGTGGTTTAGTGAATTTACGTTTCGTATCATTATTTTCAATCCACTTGTATAATAACCACTATAACTAAATTATATAACCCAGAATACCACCCAAAATTACATTTTTTTTCTTTTGTGTTATGGTTTCTGTTAATGATACCACAATTCAAATTACATGATTTATAGTGAATTATACTGCAAGTTATTAAATTAAAATAAGAACGACTTATATTGATAGTATTTTAACAGATATAATAATATTATTCTGCTTTTTTATACAAATAATTTCATATTGGTTTTGATAATAAAAGAGATCAATAACACATCGGGAATAGTAGGTATTGCTAACAGATGCCCGGGTGAGTCCCACAGCCCGGGTGAGTCCCACAGCCCGGGTGAGTCCCACACTGCACGGAGCTCGTCACTCCGTGCCCCTTATCTAGTGTACTGGGGGACTTCGATCCCCTAAGTACAATAGATAAGGGTAGTGCGTAAATGCATTTCCCCCCGTCAAAAAAAAAAAAAAAAAAAGGTATTGCTAACAGATTTTTGAAGTTAAAACTAGGGATGGCGAGCTGAGATCGATTAATCGCTCTTTAAGACCATAAAACCAATTTTTCTATAATCGAATTTTTCTATAATATAATTATCATTTTTTCTGGTTCTATAAAAGCATAAAATTATTTACAATTAAGAATGTACCCAAACACAAGTAAATGTATGACAGTTTTTCATTTAATTAATTAAAAACTCTAGAGACGGCTTTGTGATCAGTTTCTTTCGCTTCTTTATGAGGTTAAAAATATCTTTTTGTGATTAATATCGCAGAATTTTTTTTTTTCTGATGGTAAATAAACAGTGTTAGTTGGTCAATTACAACATCAAATTTCGAGTGTACCGCTGACCATAAAATTTATACACTTTATATCCTTAACTTAGCTTGCAAAAATTATTAAATTTTAAAATTTTTAAAAGGATTATTATAGTGTCCCTCTTGTTTTTTCTGATATGGATTTGCCTATAAACATGCAAAAATAAAAGAGTTTGGTATATTTTTGTACTTAGTGTATTATTATTATTTTATTTTGATAACGTTAAATTCTCTAAATATAATTTCAATTATGAATTCCCGCGCGGAAACGCTAGTCGCCACGCTGTTTTAGTTCGTGACGTCACTACTCACTCAACAACCTAGGGAAGGCATTTCAATCCGATTCGAAAGATTAATTCAAAGCCAATTAAATCTATTGAAATAAAGTCGAGGTCCAAAACATCGATGTCTCAAAAATTAAAATATAATTTGTGAATTTGAAATTAATGGCAATAATTAAATGGGAGTTTGTAATTATATTCAGAAACATTTTTCTATACTAATACAAAAATTGGAGTGTCTGTAATATCAAAATAACATTTTCTTACTTGTTTTATTTTTATTTATTTTTTTAAAAATAATTAGGGTCCCGCGTTAAAAAAATAATCATCAAATTTTGAATAAAATCCGCTTTAATGTCAAATTTTACCATTTTCAATTTGTGAGAAATATCTATGATTTCTGTGAGTACCAAATAATTAGAGTCCGTGTAAAAAAATTAAAACCTTACAAATTGTAAAACAACGATTGTCAGTTTTATTCGTTATACTTTAATTTGTGAGAAATGTCATTTCTTTCTCTTAGTACCAAGAAAATAAGGGTTCCATGTAAAACATTAAACACATGCAATTAAGAACAAAACGATTCAATGACCAGCAACATTAGAATAATATTTCCAATCAGTATTTAAAAACGATAATACGCACTGAATATATGAAACGCGGGGGCAGCTACGAGCTCACAGTTAGTATTAAATAAAACTATAAAATTATCAATTCAATTAAAGTGTCAAAATCGCGTAGCCGTTTTACAGCGATCGATAACCTAGCGATAGGTAATATAAATCATTTACAACATGGAAAAACGTTGTATCAATATTAATATTGAAGTGTCTACATGAACTGAATTGATTGGTTTAACTGAAAGAGTTGGACAGAGGTCTCCGATAAAAAAAATTTACATGGAGTAGGCTCAGTGTTTTGACTACAATCTCACCTGATGTCAGGTTGGATGAAATGGTGACAGATCCCTGTTGTGATTTTTGATTCCAGGGTGCTCCTTAAATTGAAGGGCGGGATATATAAGTCCATTAAAAGATCTGTCATATTGTATGAATCAGAATGGTAAAAAGATAATGGATGAGAAACGATTGCATGTAGCTGAGATGCGAATGTTGAGACGTATGTGTGCTGTCACAAGAATGGATAGACTAACAAATGAATATATTAGAGGGAGCTTGAGAGTTGTACCAGTGGTAGAAAAGTTGAAAGGTTCTGGTTTATCCTGGTTTGGGGATGTTATGAGAACAGAGAAAGCGCATGTCGATAAAATAGTAATGAATATGAATGTGGAAAATAGAGAAGGGCAACGGAAATGTAGAGGGAGTGTGTAAGGAATAATATGAAATAAAAAAAGAGTAAATGTAGCTATGATGGCTGATAGCGACGTATGGGAGAATACTGCGCCGACCCCAAGTGAGTTGGGAACAAGGCATGAGAAGGACGATTTATTTTCAAAATAATATTAAACAGTAACATAGTATTTGGAATATATATATATATATATATATATATATATATATATATATATATATATATATATATATATATATATATATATATATATATATATATATATATATATATATATATATATATATATATATATATATATATATATATATTAGATTCTATACTTATCTATACTATTAGTATAAAGAGGAAAGATTTGTATTTTGGTATGTAACGAATAAATTTACAAATTACTGAACCGAATTGAATGAAATTTGGTATAGAGATAATTTGAAATCCAGGGAGTGACAGAAAATCAGTTTTTATTCCGAAAATCCAACGGGAACGGAAACTACTCTCCGTTACGTTACTTACTAGTTACTCTTTACTTTTGATACCTAATAACATACAGAACCGCATCGAGTCGTATTGCGTACGCTATGACGTCGCGTCGTTCGTACTTTGTAGGAAACTTACTTGTACGCTACATGCCTAGCTGTCTAAGGTACATTTTAAACATTACCATATTTGTATTTAAGACTTTGGGTGTCGATGGTGTGCGATCACCCGATTTACTGGGGTGACTCCTCCACAAAATCAAAGTACCAGGAATCAGTAAATGTTGTAATATTATATTTGAGCTGAACTACATTTATATCTAAATAAATAACAAACGATTATTTCGGTAATATGTGTTTTTCTTTCTAATCAATCGACAAAAGATATTTTTACAATAAAATATTTTTATGACAGACACATTCTACAAATTTGAGCGTTTCTTAATTTCTTAATGGCTAGTACATAAACGTAGTGGCGGCGATCAAGGCGTCAAAAGACCATGTTTATTTGTTTAAAATTTCATTCTCAAGTTTTATGTGTATTATTATAAATAAAACATTTATAAACTACAAGTTAATATATTTCATGTTACACAATAGTAGACAAATTATGAAGTGCAAACATATGACATATGTTGTTTTAATAATAGATAAATATATACAATTTTAAATAAAGAACATTTAAGATTAACAATTAAGGTTTTTATAACATTCCTCCGGGCAATGATAAACGTTTACATTTCTTCAATAAGTCGACGAGGGGGTCGTATTGTGCGACGTCTTCGTTCTATTTCAGGTTGTGATTGTAGATGTTGTGCATTGTTAAGTGGAGCTTCTAAAATGTTGTTAGATGGTAAATGTGGTGTACTAGTTTCGGTTTGTAATGCTGATGTTTGTTGAATGGGTAGTGTTCGTAAAGGTTGTGATGACAGTGGGGAAGAAGTAACGACATGTTGGTCAGGGTTATGTGGGTGTAGTACTGTTTGTTTGGCGCTGGGGTGTGAACATAGGTCTAATGTGATCAGCATGTCTTCGTTTTTGTGTTCCTTGAGGAGTGCGTACAACGTAGGAGTATAGTTGTTTCCTTTCCAATACAGTAGCTGGTTGCCAATTCTTTTCGAGTTTTGTTTTAATATAAACATTATTCCCTTCCACATAATTAGGTATTTTCGTTATATTTTCTATATTCGCCCTTAATTGTCGATGAGCTATAGATCTCATGTGATTCGGTCGCACATTGTCCAAAACACAAGATGGTTGACGTCCAAACATCATCTGTGCTGGTGATTTGCCTGTTGTGTTGTGTGGAGTTATTCTATATGTAAATACAAATTCTCGAAGTCGTTCTTTAAAGGTTTTATTATCTGCTGTACTAGCCGAAAATCTTGTTTTAAAAGTTCTCACTAAGCGTTCAGCTAGTCCATTTGTACGAGGATGGTACGGTGATGATGTTATGTGTAGAATTCCTAATTTTTTTTGCAAAACGTTTTTTTTAAATTCGTCTGACGTAAATTGAGGTCCGTTATCAGATACAATTATTTGTGGTAGTCCAAAAGTTGTAAAAATGCTACTCAGTTTGTCACATAAATTCGCTGTAGTGGTTTTATTCATTGGTTTTACTTCGATCCATTTAGACAAGGCGTCAGATATAACAAGCCCATTGTTTTCCTTCGAATGGACCCGCAAAATCGATGTGAATTCTTTCCCATACTTTTTCTGGGATGGACCATGAGTAAATGGGTAGTTCTGGAATATTAGGACGATTTTCCTGACAGCTCTTGCAGCTTTTTACAAAATTATCAATGTCCTCATCAAGTGATGGCCACCATACGTAAAATCTAGCGAGAGCCTTCATAGCAGATATACCAGGATGTCCCTTGTGAAGATATTTAAGAATTTTATTTTGTAATGAACTAGGTACTATTATTCTGCCTTGCCACATAATTATCTTGTTTTCAATAGATAACTCATTTTGTTTTCTAAAAAATGGTTTCAATTCAATTTCATTTTTATATGTGCTCCAGTTAGTACCCATGTGTTTATGTATTTGTTTAAGTAAAGGGTCTGTTTTTTTTTGTTTGTTCTCTTATGCAGTTTTCAGTGAGAGCTAAATCCATTATTTTATTCGATCGTATGTGGCTGTTGATTTTATGTATTTTCGTTTCAATTTCAGATGGTGGCTCATGTGGATTAGGCATTCTTGATAAATAATCAGCCATTATGTTATTCTCTCCTTTTCTATATATTATGTTGTAATCATAGCTTCCTATTAGTAGTGCCCATCGTGTCAGTCGATTGTTTACTAATTTTGGTAGGTTTCTTTCTGATCCAAGTAGATGAATTAAAGGCTTATGATCAGTTATTAAATTGAATTTGGTTCCACGAAGATACTGATCAAACTTTTTGATTCCAAAAAGAATAGCTAACGCTTCGCGGTCTATAACTGAGTATTTACTTTCAGCTGGTTTTAGTTTTCGTGAGGCAAATGCTATGGGATATTCTTTGTTTCCTTTTTTGTGTAAAAGTACTGCCCCTATTCCTTTTTCTGATGCATCACAGGCTAGAAATAGTTCTTGATTCTCGTCATATGCTACTAATGGTTTTGAATTTACTATAATCATTTTTGTTTGCTCAAATATATTGTTTTCATAATCGGTCCACTTCCAACGCTGTCGAAAACCAGTGAGGGCATGAAGATCAGCGCATAAGCTATGCAGATGTGGAATAAATCTTTCATAAAAATTTACCAATCCAAGAAATGAGCGTAACTCCTTGGCGTTTGTTGGAACTGTTGCTTTCGAAATAGCTTCTATCTTCGCATTAGTAGGGCGTACTCCGTGTTTGTTAATAATGTGCCCAAGATATTCAATTTCATTATTCAAGAATGTGCATTTTTTAATGTTAACTTTTAACCCCGCTTCTTTTAGTTTTAGAAATACGGTATTTAACGTTTTTAGATGTTCCTTATCGTTTATTCCGGTTAAAGCAATATCGTCAAAATAAATGGCTACGTTAGGGATACCATCTAAGAGTGTGTCCAAGTAATGTTGAAATATCGATGGTGCTGTTGCGATACCAAAAGGCATTCTATTGTATTGAAAATAACCTTTATGTGTAGATATAGTTAAATATTTTTTTGAGTCTGGAGCTATTTCAAATTGTAGATAGGCGTCCTTTAGGTCGATTTTACTGTATTTCTCTCCATTAGCTAATCGTTGTCTTAATTGGTCAAATAATGGTACTGGGTGAGTGTGTGTAATCAATACTGTGTTTATAGTAGTACGATAATCACCACAGATGCGAATTTGTCCATTAGGTTTTACAACATTCACAGTAGGTGTTGCCCATTCTACAGGTGTTACGTTTGGATCTATTTTCGTTAGAATTTCTTCCTTAACTAGACGTTCTAATTCCAGTTCTATATTCTTTTTCATGTTAAATTTAATAGGTCTTGCGGGTACATGTTTGGGTTCTGTGTTTGATTTAATGTGTATGTTGACGAGGTAATTTTTAACCTTTCCTAGTTTATTGTTAAATAACTCTTGATGCGTATTGAGGACTTGTTCGAGTGACGTCGGTGTAAAAGTTTTTACAGAATATACTGGTTTTGGAAATTTCATATTGAACATTTCACTCCAATCTAATCCAAAAAGCATCGAATCTGTTGTTTTCATAACTACCACAGGGAGTATCTTCTTTATACCTTGAATTTCTACGGTAACATCTGTTAATCCTTTTGGTTTTAATTTAAAGTTACAGTATGCTCGTAGTTTTGGAGCTTTGCTTAAAATTGGTGAACCTATTTTTCTCCAAAAATTTGTAGTGATAATTGAATAAATGGACCCTGGATCCCAATCCATCGTACATTTAACGCTATTGATAGATAAATCTATCTTTTTGCATCTTGTAGATTTATTTATTTTGTACACGTTGCTATCTGTTTCGTCGCTATCAAAAGTGTTGTCAGATTCACAATCTTCTGTCCCAATCAATTCATGATTGACATTCTTTACTTTTTTGTGATGTTCGATGTTTTACTGTTGTTCTTATGTTGTCTTTGATGTATCTTTGGTGCACGATGTAAGCTCGGCCTGTCTTGATACAGCAACTGCCAAAATGACCTTTCGTTCCACATTCTTCACAAATGTGATTTTTAGCTATACAGTCGTTTATATTATGCCTCGCATGCTTTCCGCAACGACAACATTGTTGACGTCCATTTAGTTTACGAGGTTGGTATGTGTTAGGTTTATTTTGGTTTACATACTGTTTCTTTTGATCGGTTTGATGTATTCTTTTTACGTTCATTTTTAATTCATCAACATCCTTTTCAGCAACTTGCCTTGATTGTGAAACTGCAAAAAACTTCAGCAAATGTTATTTCTCTCAGTTTACCATCTTCAGTCTCTGTTTTTAAATCTGGCCATCGTTGTTTTAGGTCAATTTCTAGCTGTTGGTGATTAATACCTGTTGCAAATCTGTCACGTAACTGTCTTTCAAGTAAAGAACCTTCATAGCCGCAATCTTTACTAAGCGATTTCAATCTAAGTGCGTAGTGTTCCATTGATTCATTGAATTCTCGAGTAGAATTCCAAAATTCTGATAATGCTTTAAATCTAGTTTTCTTTGTTCTATGTAAATCTAGTAACTTACTTTTTATTTCCTCATATTGTTTTGTTTCAAAATCTGTTATGAAAGCAGTCTTCAATTCATGATATACTTCAGGTGTAAGAACAGTTACAAGTAAGTCTTTTTGTACATTTATATATTCTGTTCCCAAAATTTGACAACGTTGTTCAAAGTAATCAATAAAATTTTCTATCGTTATTGTTTCCGGATTAAATCTGTCACATTTAAAACTATTGATAATGTTACTCTTACTTGATGAGTCGTCGTTAGATGAAGATGATCTGTGTTGTCCCCCGTTAACCAACTGTTGAATTATCATCAATAGTTCGGAAATTTGTTTTTGTTGGATTTGTTGCATCCGTAATATTTCATTGATTTGTTTTTCGTCCATTTCTCTTTTTCTCGTCGCCAATATTATAAATAAAACATTTATAAACTACAAGTTAATATATTTCATGTTACACAATAGTAGACAAATTATGAAGTGCAAACATATGACATATGTTGTTTTTAATAATAGATAAATATATACAATTTTAAATAAAGAACATTTAAGATTAACAATTAAGGTTTTATAACATGTATCAAGAATTGTTTTCTTTTATTTTTAAAGTTATATCATTTTCATGCATATACCCAATTAACAAATCAATGCACGAACTGATACAGTTGTATTTGTTTGAATAAAGAATCAATCAAACCAACTGGACGAAAATACGAAACATGCGTGTAACGAAACGCAAACGTGAGTAACGTTTCGGTACTCGTTACTACATGACGTACCCGTTACTTGGTTAGCATCTCTAGTAAGTCTGTGCATACCACAGAATAATATTACTCCTACCGAAGGTGCATACAGTTTGCTACAGTTCTACAAAATATACTAAGCTAAACGTGTTATTTTTATTATTGTTTGATGGTGGTTATTATTTACTTCATGTTATATTTGCAATTTTCACAAAAAGGAAGTAGGTAATTACACAATTTCTACATACTATCTTATTTGATAAAGCTTTCCTTTTATTTATAACAATTTTATACAAATTAATTTTCTTATGATATAGTATTTTATATTTATCGCTCTATGCTGGGTTTGTTTCCTATTTTCTTAAACTGAGTATAAACACTGTATTTTGTTCTAAAGAAATCACTTTTACCTAAATTATTTGTTTTAGTAATCCAATAATCTTTATATGATCTGATAAAGAGAGGAGTTATATCATAATAAAGGATCAAATTATTTTACAAATACATGACTGTAGATTCCGGCACTAGGAAAACCTTCCTATAGCATGGTAGATAATACCAAGTTACTATGAATGATTACTCTGTAAATTGTGCTGCAAGTGTGCCAAACCAAATCTTTAATATTTTTTTTAAACTGACTAAATGCTGTTGCTAAAACCCTTCAAAGCTTCATAAGATTTAGGGGCGAGCACTTAAGGCACTCAGCTTAAAATGGTAGCCAGTGTAAGGGGTTACTATATAATACTTCAGAATTTAAACTACTTCTGACCCTATTTAACTTATGCGGTATGAACCTGTTAACCAGGGAGTTCTCGTTCAAATTATGCAACATGTACCGGGCGCGTATTGTTTCGCTAGGACATGTCAATACGTCACGCCCGAAGACCGTCATTTCATATTTCTATATTTTAATTTATTCATAAAATGAATGATAAACTATGAAATGTATATCCTTTATTAATAATTTTGAAGTACAAAAGGAATCACAAAACGATTAAAAGCAAGTAAACAAAATAGAATTACACAATAGGTACATTTAAAAATTCAAAACTCCTTTTCTGTGTGATATATTTTAAAACAATTATTAATACATAATGCTACACTACAATTTGGACACCAGTAAGTAGATTCTTTTCTAGCGCCTTTTTTGTAACACACTCGATATTTCCGGGATTTAGATTTTCCTGTATCACTTTTCATTTACTCTGGAAAATGCCTTTTTCATTTGCTCTGGAAAATGCCTTTCCACTAAGCGTGATGGTTTAGGTGTAGAGCTGCTTGTTGATGGCGTGCGTGCTTGTTGATTCTATACGTATAGAATCAGAACAATTCATCAATCAATTCATGTCGAGACACGCATGGATGACATAATATCATAGTTGATCGGAAATATACGTCACTTCTGTTCCTGGGCGCACATTAATTTTTGAGGACGTATTCATATGTCCTACCCGTAATCGATATTGTTTACGCCTGACGCATTTATACGTCTTGCCCGGTTAACAGGTTAAAGCCAAATCAGGCTGGGATCCTAATTTAAAATTATTTCATTTACATTATAGGAATTATGTATGTAAGTTGGTAAGAAATCCTGAGTATTAGAATAAACCACTTATGTGTTTAAATTGATAGGCAAGGAGCTAGCTTGATGGTGTCCTATGTTTCAATATTATAACACTCGCATGTTCAAAGATGATCAAAAGATTTGATTTTTTTAAACTTTGATTATTTTTTTCATTTCAGTTGTAACTTATAAACCTACAAACCAATACAATAAAATATATGTACTATTGAGAAAATTATAATTATGGGTAGCAGGGAATATTTAGTACCCAGCTCGGAAACTTTGAGTACCACCACACCTCTGGAAACACAGTGGAATCAACAGATGTTTATACCATGGCTGAAACAAGAAATAGAAAATGACATTGATAAAGAGAATTCACCTGCCACTGACTATAATATGGTATATAGATTAGTACATTATGATATAATGATAATAGAAAGTTTACTTTTTAAAAAGGTAGTTTTAGAATTGGATGTTAATATTTTTGATACAATAATGGTGCAGTTGGTAGTGCTTCCGGATTCTGTTGGAGTCCAACTATCCAAGTCTAAAATTGCCCTGAGCTTTTGGTGAAGGAAAACATAGTGAGGAAACTACCACCCTCAAGTTTGAAAACCTGTCACCAAATACCCATAGCTGTATCTAAAAGTGTCAATTGAGAACCAGTATATCTAAACTTAGTGTGTTTACCATTTTGGACTACATCGTTACTTAACATCAGGTGAGACTGTGGTTAAAGAACTGAGCATATAGAGTGGGTATAAATGGAAATTGCCAATAATATGGTATACAAATATTAATATAATCTATGTAGGAGCTATCACTCCATATACATCCACACTATTCATATATATTTATATACATGTGGGTCTTACAGTTCCAACAGACTGCATATAACTCCCTTAGAACACATCACACATCTTATCATCTGAGATTATGATCAAAACCATTTAAAATTTTATCACATTTTTTTAAATAATTTAATATTGTAGGTTGATTATTTTACTAAATCGTAATAGTAATTTTCTTTCTCTCTGATATCTTATGGTTTATTATTGGAATTAGATTTATTAGAATTAGGATTATTGGAATTAGATGTGCCTGCGTTGTCGCCCACATGTCATTCAGTCAATATATGCCGTTTATATTTCTTGTTTCGGGGTTTATATGGGGAAAGGACAATGTCAGAGATAGCTGATACTTTTCAACCATAACTGTTATGGTGACGATCACCATTGTCATTTGACATACTCTAAGGCTGGTGGCCACAGCCATTTAATGGTACGAATGATCAACTGTCGCCGTTTTCCATAGACAAAGATAGTTCTATTTTGGCCACCATAAAGTGATATTTTCTTTATTCCAAAATTTGCTTTATAATTAATTTTTTTTTAATTTTTTATATGTACATACTTTGTATTTTTTAACTGATGTCTGTACAAACAAACTCACAGACAACACATGACATTTACAATTTTATTATAAGTATAAATTTCAGAGATAGAGAACTAATAATTTTTGAAAAATATTCTTTATAATAATAATGGTTTTTTTTTGTAACATATTTCAATAATATATTTCAGGATGAATGTAAACCCTTACAGTTATCTGAATATCTCAATTACTATGACAGTAAAATTCAAGTGCTTGAACATGTGAAGAAGGAATTCCCTGTGAATGAATATTCTCAAGCAGACTGTAGCAAAATAATTTGTGAAGTTAGTAAATGTATAATTTTTTTTTTTAATTTTCAGTCTTATTATAAACTTCATTGGTTATTATTATAAATATAGTTTGGGTCTCTATTATTATAATAAACTAGTTGTGTGCCCACGGCTCCATCCGCGTATCATATTTTCTATTTCGAATAATTCTTCACAGCGTAATATAGTTTTTAAATAATCATGATAAGAAATTGATCCAGCCGTTTCGGAAATTAGCCTAATCATTACTACACTGTATGTCCTACCAATATTTTTGTGTTGGCCCATTTTCAATATGATGGTTGAAAATGGTGGTTTCCCAGGGTCCGACATAAACGAAAACCGATTTTATGTGTCGATGAGGTCTAATAATTGAACCCTATTAATTTTAACACAAGTTCTTATTTGAAACTTTCAATATACCGTATGAGTTGTGTTACGTGTACTATGGTACTTGTTATAAGAATGACTAATATTTTAGTAGGAAGTATTATTGTGGACCTATTAAAAGACTCAACAAGTCGGTAAGCGTGCACAAGTTCATACAAGATGAAAAACTTAACAAGTTGATAATCATGCACTAGTTCGTACAATATGAAAAACTTAACAATTCAATAATCGTGCATTAGTTCGTACAAGATGAAAATCTTAACAAGTCGATAATCATGTACTAGTTCGTACAAGATGAAAAACTTAACAATTCAATAATCGTGCATTAGTTCGTACAAGATGAAAAACTTAACAAGTCGATAATCGTGCACTAGATCGTACAAGATGAAAAACTTAACAATTCAATAATCGTGCATTAGTTCGTACAAGATGAAAAACTTAACAAGTCGATAATCGTGCACTAGATCGTACAAGATGAAAAACTTAACAAGTCGATAATCGTGCACTAGTTCATACAAGATTTAATACTCAATAAGTCGATAAGTGTCCATAAGTTCGTACAAGATCAAAAAATCGGCAGGCGTGGAGAAGTTTTAGCTGACAACAATTTGGCTTTGGGGTCTAAATTATAAGTTTATTTTAGAAAATGTGTCTTTTGCCCAAAATATTTTGTGGATCCCTGTATTTTTTTTCATTTTATAAGCCAGTCTTACTTACCAATTGGAAGTAAAGTGAAACCAAATATATGTTTAATACTTCTCTGTATGATAAGTAAGGCAGTTTCGTTTCTAGTATTTACTATAGTAGAGTCTATAGCGAGACTATAATTGATTAATTGATTTCCAGGATATGGGATTAGTAAATGCGACTGGAGAACGCGTTAATGAGAAATACGTTATTGAAAGATTAATGAATTTTAATGACAAAGAAAAGGTAGAAAATAAAAACACAGAGGATGCATTATTATTAAATAGAAATTATGAGGTTAAAATGAAATTAGAGAGGATAGATGAGGAAGAAGTGTTGGAGAATGTTGAGGATACCGAGCAGAGTGGTTACACCGGCGTACATTATGATGTCTTAGTGACGCCTGGAGAAGTTCACTGCAAGTTCTGTGATAAAATATTCATTAATAGGTGAGTTGTTCATCAGATTATTTTCTTTATTTGTGTATATATTATTAGTTTACGAATTTGTTAAGTCTCTTCTAGGGTTAGAAATTTGCATATTATCTATATTACTAAGTCTTGTTGTAAATATGTTTCATTATTAATTCAGCTTATAACTCGAAAAACATTCAAGCAATTTGCATGATTATTGGGTTGTGTTGTCCGATTCTCGGTAGAGGAAATATTTAGATTCGCATTACCAGTGCTATGAGAACAACCGTTAACATGTCATATATAAAATGGCGCCCAGAGATAAATAAAATTTATACTTACACAGCTTAAATTATCATATGAATAAAATATGTAAAGATTTAGATACTTTATTATTGTTCGGAGTGTCAATAGATGTAAAAACCAGATAAATGTTAAATGTTAGGTTATGCTAATAATTTCATTTAATAAATTATTACATTTAATATGTCGATTACCCATAAAAATGAGACAATAGGAAAGCAATGGAAAGCTGGCGTAAACGCTAGGTTAGTGCTCAAGGGGTTAAACAGTAAAAAAAAATCTGTGTTTCCAAAGTTTCAAGTTCTTACTTTTTTCGGCAGTCCCCATGGCTGCCTACTCTTTTTTTATACATATAATTTCTTACACAGGAATTATAGAAAGTATAATTATAACTCTTGTTAGCTTCCGCTAACAGCAGCACCATAGATATCGAATGTTTTCGCTATCTATTCTATGTCTATGGAAAGCAAAGAGAGCGGTGTCATTTCCAGGCTGAACTAAAGTCTCTCCAGCGGTACCAAGTAGACTATCAGTATATAAAGCGTTGAAGCATTTGTACGAAAACGCCACCATATCAGTTCGATTACACGACAAAACCTTAAAACCTATTCCTTTGAGGCGTGGCATTAGACAGGGAGACGTTATTTCTCCAAAACTGTTCACCGCTGTGCTTAAGGATGTCTTCAAGGTTCTGGGTCGGAAAGGACTTGCCATCAAAATAAACGGCGAGTACATAACATACCTCCGCTTCGCTGATCATATTCTAGTCATGGCTGAGATCGCAGAAGACCTAAGTGCAATGCTCGGTGACCTCAGTAGTGCCTCCGAACGAGTTGGCCTTAAAATGAACATAGATAAGGCGAAAGTCATGTCTAATGTCCATGTTATGCCAACTCTTATAAAAATCGGTGACTCTACGCTCGAAGTTGTTGACAGTTATGTATACCTGGGACAAACCGTCCAGTTAGGTAGATCCAACTTCGAGAAAGAGGTCAATCGTCGAATCCAACTCGGTTGGGCCGCGTTCGGGAAGCCACGCAAATTTTTCTCATCCGAAATACCGTAGTGTCTCAAAACGAAAGTCTTCGACCAGTGTGTGTTGCCAGTAATAAGATACGGTACATGGTCGCTCACAATGAGCCTAATAACAAAGCTCAAAGTTGCTCAAAGGACAACGGAGAAGGCTATGCTTGGAGTTCTACTGCGTGTTTGAATCAAGAGTGAGGGGATCCGCAGAGGAACCAAAGTATCCGATATTGCCCGAAGCATTGCTAAACTTAAGTGGAGGGCAAGGCAGTTTGGCCCCCTGACGTTTCAACTTGTGTCAGATACCATCTGGGCATAGATACTTCTGATGGTATCTGCCACAAGATCGTCAGGAGGGAGATGTCCCCTCCGCTTGTCATCACTGCGGTGCAGCGGAGGATACCGCGTAGCACACCCTTGCGGAGTGTTGTGCGTGGGCCCAGTTGCGCCGTGTGGTGGCAATGGCAGTGGGTCCCATACCTCTCGTTACCGAGTGTGGTGAGAGCCATGCTCGGGAGCGAGAGGGTCTGGGATGTTGTGACCTCCTTTTGCGAGCAGGTCATACTACTGAAGGACGCCGCGGAGAGAGATCAGGAGGTAGATCCTCTTCGCTGTAGGAGGATAGGGCGCAGGAGAGCGAGGTACTTCCGCGCTCTCCAGCCCCTTTAAACCGGATTAATCCTACTTGTTCTTTCCCCCTCCCTCTTCTGTTCCTAGTTTCTTGTTGATAGACAAGGAGGAGAAGGACCGAATATTTCCTGGTTGGCGCGTGGCTTTTGCCAAGCTGCCCCCCTGGACGGAAAATAAAGGTAGTGGCTGATAACCTGATAACAGGTTGGGCCTGCCACTGGCGCGACGCGGAGCATGCAGGTATGATACCGTGTCTCCCCAGGAAGGCGACGGATGACACCGTGAGGTTTTAGTGGGTATTTCCAGCGCCCCACGCCAGGCGAGTCCCACATATCTCCTGCCAACTTAATCACGGAGAATTTACTTCTCTACTACGCTAAGTTGGTAGGGGGGGATGTGTATTGGTCGTGTGTTCCGCGTGGTGGGAGTCCTTCAGGGACTTGACGTCCGACGTGGGTAGGGTCCTCTCTTTGCCGTCGCTCGTGAGGGCAATGGTCGGGAGCTCTAGGGCTTGGGCGGTTGTCTCTTCCTGTTGCGAAGCCGTCATGCTCGCAAAGGAGGAGGCAGAGCGGGAGAGGGAGCGGGCAGCGCACCCCAGCCGAGTGAGGCGTGTCACACGCCGGGGCACCGGACGCAGCCGTCCGGGCGCCCGTCGAGGTCGCCAAGCCTCGTAAAATAACTTGATGTCGGACCTCCCGTAAGGTATGGCGCTGTCAGGGCCTCTGCAGAATACATGTATAATGTGCCTCCGGAGGCCCTGGCATATTTGCGCCGGTTAGGGACGTGGAGAGTTTAGTCCGTCGGTCACGGCCAACCTGGCACACGGGCACCAAAGAGGGCGCTTCTCGCAGAGGGGTGTGCCTCGGTGACGCAGTCTGTCGCGAGGATCAACGTGTGCAAAAAAACTACGGTTTCGGCACACGTCCGAGCGTTCAACGAGCAGATTTCCCCACGAAAAAAAAAGGTATAGGTTTAGACAATTTCGAGCGTAGAGTCACCGATTTTTATAGGTGTTGGGGCAACATGAACATTAGACACGATTTTCGTCTAGTCCATGTTTATTTTAAGGCCAATTCATTCGAAGGCTCTACTGAGGTCACCGAGCATCGTACTTAGGTCTTCTGCGGTCTCAGCCATGACTACTATATCATTAGTAAAGCAGGCGTGTTATGTACTCGCATTTAGTCAATAAAAACAAAATATAATTACCCTTGAGTACTTACCTGGCGTTTACGCCAGCTTTCCATTGTTTTCCTATTGTCTTATTTTTATGGATACTCGACACATAAATGATTGAATTAGATTAAATTAATTAGTTCCCTACTTTAAGACTCTTCCATAATCATTTTGTTGTTAAAATATGAGTAAATAATAACATATAAATCTTATCATTCTCATGCCATATGATTTATATTCGCTAAAAACATTCAGCAAGCATTCGCATGATTTCATGCGAAAGTAAAAAGAAATGCGAATATTCGTACATATTTTAATAAGATATTCGCCATTACAAACATCGTCTTTTAAATGGATACATTATTTATAATTATATTTTTAACATTTGCAGTTTCAATTTAATAAAACATTACAATGAACACATGAGAATTATAATAAACATTCCAACATATAATGGAATTAAAGAGTCACACATGTCGCAATATTCATTTGAACATTTCGATAGACACAGGAGGGAACATTCTATCTGTGGATTTTTGTGGGAAACGATACAAGAACATGCGAAATCTTAAACGTCATATATTAGAATTACATGACTTCTCGAACCGAGCAAAAAAATACAATGTGAAATGTATATATTGCAATAAAGATTTCATAAACAAATATAGTTTTAATAGCCATAGGAAATTGTGTCATCCCGATAAGGTCGATGAGGAGATCAGATACCAATGCGATACATGCGGCGGTCGATATGGAAGTAAACGGACTTTAATAGCTCATATAAAAAAGACTCACTACGATTTTGGGAGAACGTTTGCATGTTGGTGCGGGAAAGTGTTCAGAACACCGATGCACTTAAACCGACACTATAAAACTCCGCACGATGGCAAATTGAAAGATAAAAAATGTGACATATACCGTTGTGATCATTGCTGGAGAACTTTCAATAACAAACCCAATCTAGTGAAGCATGTTAAGACAGTTCACTATGATTATGGTGAAGTGTTTACATGTTCGTGCGGGAAAGAGTTCCGTACTCCGTACCATTTGAATCGTCATAAGAGAAGGATTCATAACGGCAATAACGACGGAACACTCACTAATACAGTCCAGTGTGACGTTTGCCAGAAACTTTATAAAAACAATTGTTCCTTACAAATACATAGAAAAAGCATGCATAACAATTACAATTGTCTGGACGATGGCAAATTGAAAGACCAACACTCTGAAATATACCCTTGTGATCATTGCCGGAGAACTTTCAATATCAAAACTAATCTAGTCAAGCATATGAGGAGAATTCACTACGATTACGGTGAAGTGTTTAAATGTTGGTGCGGGAAAGAGTTCCGTACTCCGTCCAATTTGAGTCGTCATAAGAAAAGGATTCACAACGGCAATAATGATGAAACACAAACTAGTACAGTCCAGTGTGACGTTTGCCGGAAACTTTTCAAAAACAAGTGTAGTTTACAAAGACATAGAAAAAACATACATTACAATATTCTGAACGATGGGAAACTGAAAGATCAACACTGTGAAATATATCGTTGCGACCATTGCCAGAGAACTTTCAATGACAAAATTAATTTAACGCAGCATATAAGAATATATCACTATGATTATGGTAAAGTGTTTGAGTGTTGGTGCGGGAAAGAGTTCCGTACTCCGCACCATTTGAGTCGTCATAAGAGAAGGATTCATAACGGCAATAACGATGGAACGCTCACTAGTACAGCCCAGTGTGACGTTTGCCAGAAACTTTATAAAAGCAAATATTATTTACAAGTGCATAGAAGAAAAATACATTTTAACAGTCTGGACGATGGCAAATCGAAAGACCAACACTGTGAAATATATTCTTGCGATCATTGCCAGAGAACTTTCAATAAAAAAATTAATCTATGGGGCCATATGAGGAGAGTTCACCATGATTATGGTAGAGTGTTTAAATGTTGGTGCGGGCAAGAGTTCCGTACTCCGTACCATTTGAGTCGTCACAAGAGAAGCATTCATAAGGGCAATAATGACGGAACACTCACTAATAAAGTCTAGCGTGACGTTTGCCAGAAACTTTATAAAAACAATTATTATCTACAAAGTCATTAAAATTACGACAAAGCACTTGAATATTAGACAAAGAACCTAAATACCTACGTGCCAAGTATATCTGTCTAGATTTAATAAATCTATATACTGAAAATATCCAGGATATAGAACCACCAAGATGGATAAATGTGTGAAATGGCATAGTAAAAAGTATACGTGATTTTGGGTGGGGCGGGGGAGGGGGGCCAGGGTTTGTTAGTCTGAAACGTCACCACTTACCACTCACTGTCAAAAAACTATCATGTGATTACTGGCAAGCTCAAAGACTTGCGATGCTGACGTCGGCGCGGTGTCTCTCAACGTACAGACATACTATAACATTGTTATGATAAGCAATGCTTTATTTACCGCATCGTTTGTTCTTAGTGATATTTCAACTTTTGTTTTTACGTATTCAAATAATAGGGTTTTTCGTTACATTTATTGGATCTAAGATTACGACTTACAGAAGATTGGTGTTTTGAGAACTTCGATATTAAATTAATCATACATTCAATTAACTTTATTATAAATTCTTATGTGCTCAATTATTTGCAAAGAAATAAATCATTTGGTTTCGTATTCCTATTTTGTTTGTTTTAATGTTTCGTTTGTTTATCTATTTACATTATAATATTACCTATTTATTTTTAACCGACTTCAAATAAAGGAGGAGGTTATCAAATCGTTTGTATGTCTTTTTTTTAATGTTTGTTACGTGATTTCTCCACGTATTTTGGACCGATTTGTAAATAAAAGAAATATTCGAAGGAGTAAACTCCCGTTTTGTTTGGATCTGATCAGTGGATCTCAGGGATATCAAGAGAACCTCTCGAATTTTATAGAATACTCTTGCAGATACAGGTTGAGTTTGAAATCAATGGCAATAATTTCATGTGAGCTTACAATTATGATTCTGAATAAGTACAAAGTTAAAAATTATCTAGTAAAAAAAATAAAAATATATAATTGAAGTATCAAAAACTGTGTGCGGCGTATTCGGCGGGCGATGACCCCACTCACGCTCGCGCGCATCAGCTGATAACACCACTGGTCGGCAACGAAATCCTCCTTATATCAAAAATATGAATATGAAGAGTTTAACTCGCTAAATATAAATATATTTTTATCACGTGTATATTTATTTATAGATTTTTTTTTATCGGCCAAAATTAAACACTGGCGTTAACTGATCTAACTTTATTTTCTTTGGATCGCATTTATAGTACATAATAGATTCGAACTGATAGAAAAAGATAGAACGATATTGCAGTTGTTTCTACACTGTCTGTTATCAGAACCAAAGAGAAAGTCAAAGGAAAGTGGTGGGGTGGTATCGGTAATCGCAGAACCTATAAAAGAATGAAAAAAGAATAACAACGTTTTATTGATTTGCTTAAAGTCTTGTTTGAAAGCAGTTTCATGATGGCAATAAATATTTTTCAAAATCTCTTTCTTAGTTAAATCCAATAATCTTAAAAAAAGGAAAATATGGAATTGAACCTGGAAAAAATTCCAAAAAAATTACATGAAATTTTTGTGCTTCTTTGAATGTTGTAACTACATTAAGTGAACCGCAAGAAGGATAGACCAAATAATGATGTCTTTTTTTATGGATGTGGCTCAGTTTTGCAAGATATATAAACACTACTTAGTATATTACTGGTACCCCTTTTTTTTTTTTTGACGAGGGGAAATTCATTTACGCACTACCCTTACCTATTGCATTAGTGAGACCGGAGTCCCCCAATGCAATAGGTAAGGGGGCACGGAGGGACGAGCTCCGTGCCAGTGTGGGACTCACCCGGGCGTGAAGCGCCCGAAAATACCCACTAAAACCCCCCGGGGCCGTCCGCCGCATTTGGGATGGGGGCGACACGGGGTGGCTTTCGCAAGCACCGCGTCGCCCTCGCAAGCACCGCGTCGCCCATATTACTGGTACCCTGAAAGTTCAAACTAGAAAGAAGTAATATTTAAGATTGGCAAATAAGAGAATTTTTTAGTTCGAAAAATTAAAAGTTAAATTAAACTGAATAACGAGCACAGAATCTTTTTGCGGATGTATAATTGTTTTCGAAAGAAAAAAGATAATGAAAACTATCATGAAATCATCCACAACATTTCTTCTTATAAATCTCTAAAAGTTAACGCCTGGTTAAATAATATTTTCAACTCCTGCTTGGATTTATTCTTTGTTAATATTAGCACAGTATCTGTAGAACTCGTTAAAAGGCGACCCCATGACAAATTTCATGTATATAAGCATTTCTATTGAAAAATGGCCAGAGTTAACACTTGCAGATTTTTGTTTGTTTTAATTACCCTTAGAATTCCATTACAAAAGGTGAATAGGTGATAGGGCACCATCAAGCTAGCTCTTTGCTTATCAATTTTTTTTTTCTTCTTTGTCATTTAACTGAGACCTGGCAATCTGTTCCTATTATATGGTACAATAAGCCATTTTGTTGTTGTTTTATTTGTTATCCTAATTTAATTTGTTGTCTTCCAGCGACTCCCATGAGTCCGCCTTCACGGGTTGGATGTTTATTTTGCTAAGCTCTATGTTTAAGGTTAGGTACACTTAATCTTTTTAATTAACTGTGCACCACACTTCCTTCTCCTTCCAGCTTTGACGCTAGTATGTTTGTGTGTCTTGACAGTTTATTTTGGTATTTCTTGCTGTTTTCTGCTATCTCCTGTTTTATACTGTTAGTATCAATTGAAACACATTTTATAAGTGGTTTATCCAAATACTCAGGATATCTCCCCAACTTACATACATAATTCCTATAATATAAATAAAATAATTCTAAATTAAGATTCCAGCCTTATTCGGCTTTAATTCTGCTTAAGTTAAATAGGGACTGAAGTTGTTCTATATGAAGTATTTTAAATACTGAAGTATTATATAGTAACCCCCTACACTGGCTACCATTTTAAGTTGAATACCTTAAGTGCTCGCCCCTATGTAATGTGCAGCTGTCAAGGCTTTTCGGGTCAACAGCATTTAGTCAGTTTAAAAAAAGAAGAAATTATTATAGATTTGTCACACTTGCGGCTCAATCTACACAGTAATCATTCACAGTAACATGGGATTATCTACCATGACATAGGAAGGTTTTTCTAGTGCAGGAATCTATACTTAGTTATGTATTTGAATGTAAATTTGTAAAATAGTAATAACACATTTTCAAATAGAAATAAAGATGGTTGTAACTATGATTTGTATAGTTTTTATTTAAAAATAATTTATATTGTATATTTGAATTTTTTAAAAAAGGAATCGGATTAAGTTTCTTGCTGGCTCTTCTCGACTGTGTTATTTTCCGAACGTGGGGTAGTGTTTTCATGTTCATAAGCGCTTTCTTAAGGCCTAAATTAAATAAAGTAACTCCTCTCTTTATCAGATCGGATTCATGGGTTTCTCAAAATGTATATTTAGGTGAAAATTAAAAAATTTAAACAAAATTCAGTATTTACACTCAGTTAAAAAAATAGGAAACTAACCCAGTATAGAGCAATTAAATAAAAAATACTATATCATTGGAAAATTATTTTGTATAAAATTGTTACAAATAAAAGAAAAGTTTTATCAAAAAAGATAGTAGGTATGTAGAAATTGTGTACCTACTTACTATTTGTTAAAATTGCAATGAGATTAAAACCATAGGTAAATAATAACCACCATCGAATCGATGGCATCGATCAATAAGAGAATTACATATGTTTTGCACACTTTGATAGATACAATTTACAGATGTCAGTTTTTTTTTTGTTCTGTTCATTCCAATACAGATGTCAGATAATAAGATTTCTTTTTTGGTTCAATTTGTTTTTTTTCATTGAAAAGGCCTACTTAACCAAGCAGCCAAGTTTGACACCAGAAAAACTTTAAATTTACCACTATAATAAAATGGTGGCATTTTATTTTATTAGTTTTGGAAAAGCTTACAGACTAATATTACAATATATAAATATATATAATTGTTGACTATTGCTAATAAAAAGCTTCCACAATTCAGTAGAACTATTTCCCTTACCATTAGATAACATATTGTCAAATACTGCAATACACGACATGACACCAGAGATAAATAACCGAATAACTGTTGTAATAATACAAAAATTATACAAAGAAAAATATTTTTCATACTGTATGTATGTAGGATAGCCATCTCTAAAATTTGGCCAATGTTGTGTACCAGCCCTTGGCACAGCGAAAGAAAAGAGTAATTTCAATATTATAAACATGTTATAACTTTATTTATTACTGTTATAAAGTTACTTATAGTTATAATAAAAAAAATAAAGGTACTGAGGACAATGTGACATAGGTACCGAAGGTAACACTCGAATGCCCGTTGACAATAGATGTTTTTTTTCTGAGTCATAGACTGCGTGAGTAAACCAGAGCAACTAAGACAAGACGTTTTAAAACCCCGGATTTTACAGCTCAGAACCTTATTCCTTGAATATTGCATTTGTCGCGGGCGTCCCAAGATTTAAAATTGTAAAATCCGACCTACAATAAGCCTGGACGCTTCCCGGATGCCTTCTAAACTAAGACAAATCCGGTGAAACTCAGACGGAGGGCAACCCTATTTGTATGTAAAGGTTTTCTTGATTTGATTGATAACGATGACAGCAGAGATTAATAATAAAAATGACATTTAGATGAACTCTTTCAGTATTAGTGTATTATCTATGGTGCAGAGTGTGCAGCGTACACGGGCGCAGGGTTTTAGGGGGCACCGAGCGACGCCTTTTTTTTATGAGGGAAATGCATTTACGCACTACCCTTACCCATTGTATTAGTGAGACCGAAGTCCCCCAATGCAATGGGTAAGGGGGTGCGGAGGGACGTCTCCGCACCAGTGTGGGACTCGGCGGGCGTGAGGCGCCCGGAAATACCCACTAAAACCCCGGGACCTCACTGGAGGTCCGACGTCAAGTTATTTTACGAGGCTTGGCGACCTCGACGGGCGCCCGGACGGCTGCGTCCGGTGCCCCGGCGTGTGACACGCCTCACTCGGCTGGGGTGCGCTGCCCCCGCTCCCTCTCCCGCTCTGCCTCCTCCTTTGCGAGCTTCGCAACATGAGACAACCGCCCAAGCCCTAGAGCTCCCGACCATCGCCCTCACGAGCGAACCGCGTCGCCCCCTGCGGCAAGCCCAAAGGGCCTCGTCCATACATAAGCCCAATGGGGATGAGTGGGAGACATTTCCCTCACCCACCTCTTAGCCCGCCTCTCTTTAGAGAAGCAAAAACCCTCCCGAAGGAAGAGAGGTGATTACCACCCTAAAGCCGTAATCACCTCTCCCCCCCCCAAACGATGCACCTCCCTACGTAATTATATTACCGAATCAGCTGGTATACTTGCACGCTACTTTATTATATGAACTACCTACTTATGAACCCAACGGAACAATATTCTAAATTTTAGATCATTGGGATTACCTTTTAAAATGATAGGTTATTGATCACATTTTTTACTACACCCGCGGGAAGATATAGAGTAGTTGTAGTATATCTATGACATCTCTATGGACGTTCCTTAGCAACTAGTTTGTTATAATAATTTTGTCATATAAACTATAAATATGTAACATCAATTTTGTTAATAAAATTGTTAAAGACAAGACCTTGCATTAAAAGGTTGTGCGAAAAATGAATAGTCCTAAAAAATTTAATAAAATCCGATTTAATGCACAGTTTTACCGGAAATGCTTGAATTTATGAGAAATATTTTTACTTTATCTACTAAGTACTAACTAAAAAAAAGAGCTAGGGTTCCGTATAAAAAAATTAATGCAGAATATAAGGATTGTTTTAGAATATTTTTTGTTTTTTTTTTTATGCCACTGTATATTTTATTATCTTTAATTAAAATAACAAATAAATACATAATCATTATAATAACGTTAATAGAATGTATGATTAATTTAATATCGAAGTTCTCAAAACACCAATCTTCTGTAAGTAAGTAATCTTAGATCCAATAAATTTAACAAAAAACCCTACTATTTGAATATGTAAAAACAAATGTTGAAATATCACTAAGAACAAACGATGCGGTAAATAAAGCATTGCTTATCATAACAATGTTATAGTATGTCTGTACGTTGAGAGACACCGCGCCGACGTCAGCATCGCAAGTCTTTGAGCTTGCCAGTAATCACGTGGTCGTTTGTTGACAGGGAGTGATAAGTGGTGACGTTTCAGACTAACAAACTCTCTCCTCCCCCCCCCCCAACCCAAAATCACGTATACTTTTTACTATGCTATTTTATTACTATTTACTACGCTATTTTATACATTTATATTATGAATTAATATTCATAGACTACTCGGCCCTCCATCTTGGGGGCTCTATATTCTGTATATTTTCAGTATATTTATTTAATTCATGGAGATATACTTGGCACGTGCGAGTCTAGGTTCTCTGTCTAACATTCAAGTGCTTTATCATAATTTTAATGCATTCTTTTTCTATGTCTTCGTAAACAATCATTGCTTTTATAAAGTTTCTGGCAAACGTCACACTGGACTGCACTAGTGCGTGTTCCATCATTATTGCCGTTATGACTCGTACTCTTATGACTCTTCAAATAGTACGGAGTACGGAACTCTTTCCCGCACCAACATTTAAACACTTTACCATAATCATAGTGAATTTTCTTTATATGCATCACTAGATTATGTTTTTGTTTGAAAGTTTTCTGGCAATTATCACATTGAAGTTTACTATTATATATGCTATCACTTGGGCTACTATGTTCCCGCATCTTATGATTGGCCAAGTGTACCGGAGTTTGGAATTCTATCCCACACTCGCATTCGAACACTTTAGCACCGTAATCGTAATGAACGCTTTTTATATGATTCACTAAAGTCAGTTTGGTATTGAAAAGTTTCTTGCAATGATCGCAACGGAATTTCTCACAGTGTTCTTTTAATTTGCCACCGTGCTGACGATTTCTGTGATGGCTTAGGTGCATCGGTGTTCGGAACTGTTTTCCGCACCAACATGTAAACTTTTTCCCAAAATCATAGTGAGTCTTTTTTATATGAACGATTAAAACCTGCTTACTCCTATATCGACCGCCGCATGTATCGCATTGGTATATCATTTCCTCATTGAGCTCATTGGGATGACGCAGTTTCATATGGTTATTGAAAATATATTTGTTTATGAAATCTTTATTGCAATATTTACATTTTAAATTATCTTTTGTTGCTCGCATTGAGAAATCATGTAATTGTAGTATATGGCGTTTAACATTTCGCAAGGTCTTGAATTGTTTCCCGCATAATTCACAAATAGGATTCTCCCTCCTGTGAACATCACGATGTCTATTGAAGCGTTTTAAAGAATATTGCGACCTGTGTAACTTCTTCGTTCCATTGGATTGGATTGGATTGTTTATTTTAATTGTTATGTGTTCATTGTAATGCTTTAACAAATTGAAACTGCAAATGTTAAAAATATAATTATCAATAATTAATCTATTCAAGAGGCGACGATTGCCATGAGAGTATATACGTTTTATAGTACTCGCGAATCTCTAATTAAAATATATGTGTATATAGTCTATGTTACTCCTTGATAAAGTAGCTTTGTACGGGTGAAAGAATTTTTAAAATCGATTAAGTAGTCTGTGTGCCAGTGTAGAGATAACACGTGTCAGGAGTGAAATGATGTCGGTAATATCTAGTTGATAAATGATTAGCAAGGGATATGTAAACGAGAAATGGGTAATAAAATATATGTACATGCCAGCGAAGCGCTCTATTAACGCGATTTAAGAAAAAAATCGAACAAAACTCCCTTCACAAACAGCAAATGTACAATGATTACATGGTGTTATAAAAAACCACACACTCTTAAACACAAAAAAACGCATACTAAGGACCTGCCATACAAGCTGAGAAGAAACGTCGGAATCAAATTCACATATACATGCACATTTCACTGTAATTATCACCCACACAATGAAAGCGCTATATTCTATAAAAGTAGCGTGTTCTCTGCTGCCGGTTACGCCGGTGTGTTGCGGCTTATTCCATTTAATTTTGAACCTTATTGTTATGGCGTTACGTTTTCTTTTGGAAATGACATTTATCGTAAGATTTTATCAGTTTCCGAACTTGGGATACGTACGGTCACAGTTTTAATATACAAAATATTTATACTGTGGTACGGTAGTCCTGCCTAGTGATGCCAACTGGACTGTAATTACAGGTTTACTGTAATTTTACTTAAATTGTAGCGTTTACGGTTTCCTGTAGCACAAAAATACATTACAACTACGGGAATAAAATAAATGTTACACTTTAAGTATTCTTTAAGTAATCTAAGACTTACTTAATTACAATATGTTTTGTTTTTGATAAAAGTTGCTTTATTTTAGTCCAATATATATGTTATTTTATTTACTGTAAAATCACCTTGTTCAAATTTAAACAATTTTTTTGGTCCCCTCTACAGTAATTTTTACTGTAAAAACCTGACTCCGACTTGGCAACACTGATCCTGCCATGTATGTTCTTTACCTTTAGGGATGGCGATCCTTTCCGTAAAAGATTGATTTTGATTCGATACCAAATGAAGTTTTAAGAAACGAGTCACAATAAAATCGAGATCTAAAAGATCGTTCTCTAGAAAATAGATCTTTTTCTACATGTTTTTTTATTCGTAACTAGTATTCTTTTATTGGTCGAAATTAGACCATAGTCACTATTTATTAAAAATATGTGGTAAAAACTATTTACGAAATAATTTTATTGATACCACTAACGCTCTTCAATAGAAATTAAGCAACAAGAGATAGTCTGGGAAGAAAAAAATGCTAAACTCTTTTATATTTGCATATTTATAATTAAATCCATATCAGACAAAAGAAACGTGACACTATAACAATTAATCTTCTATCATTTTAAAATAATAGGAATTGTTTTTATAATTCCATAATAAAATCAGTAAAATAAGATGTTGACTGCATTGAATGGCTTTGGAAACAAATATATGAAACAAGTGTAAGTGTCTATAATATTCATGTGTTGTTCTCGATTACCCTAAGAGCCACTGGTTAGATCCTGATTTAAAGACAATGGGACCACGTCGGGAGTTACTCTTTCTCTTTTGAATAAAAAAAAATACAAATTGGTCCACAATCCACAACTAACGGAGAGAAGAGAAGAGACCAGAAGAAAATACTTTTTTATTTCCACATAACACAACACTAATTTACACACACAAAAAATACATATTTATTTTAAAACTAGCTGTGTGCCCACGATGCGTCCTCGTTTCTTACATATTTTACCGTAGTTTTTTAACATTAATCAAAGATATTTCTCACAAATTCAAATATCTGCACGTAAATCTGTGCATTGAATCGTATTTTATTCAATTTTTTATGAGTTTTAGTTGTAATTTTTTTACGAGGAATTCTAACCTTTTTCGAAAACCAAAAATAACCTTACTTTCCCGGAGTAAGCTAATTACCAAAAAGTCCCGTTAAAATAGGTCCAGATGTTCCGGAGATTACCCGGAAGAATCAAATAGATTGACAAAAAATTTAAAATATTAATTTAAAATATTTAGTAAAAAAAAATATTTTTATATTATGGAATAACGTGAAAATAAAATGTTGCTTTAAATTCGTTATATTTCTATTCCTTTCTCGTAAGTTTTATTTATTATCGCGGTATATAATTCCATTGCTATTTGTTATGGGCATATTAGACGGTCTGAAAGAAAACTGACCTAGTATACGCACTTGAGAAGTGTTATTATTAATGTAGTAATAGTATGGAATAATGCGTCGATGGTTGTAGGTTCAAATCGACTACTTATGGATAATTTTATTATGCTTACACTCCATTGTTACGGTTTAAACAATGAATCTAGATTTATTATATAAATACATATAATTGTGTAAAAAGATATATACTAGATGTTACTATAGAGTATAAACCACTGCCATACCAAATTTCATCAAAATAGGTTCAATAGTTTTTGCGTGATTGGCGAACAAATTAATAAACAGACAGACAAAAAATATTAAACCTATCGAAATGTGTTCTGTAGTCGATTCTGAAGACCCGCATAGTATTTTTTTTAGATTAGATTTCGTCTCCTTAGCCTTTTATTTATTATAAGTATAGATTTCGCAGTGAAGAATATACGCGGGCGGAACCGCGGGCACATAGCTAGTATGTAAATAAACACCCGTGTTACGTTATTACGTAACACGTTGAGTTCAACATAACAGTAACTGTTGAGTGTTGTACATTCATACGAGTTACTTATCTATATTTGAGTACAAGTCTTAAAAGGTTCGGTTTCGGTTTCGACCGAAACTGAGACCCAGGCCGAAGATTCGATTTCGGCTGAAAATCCAGTTTCGGTTGGACACTATAATTTTTTTTATCTATCTGTGGCCGCCATCTTATACTTGACATACTGTAATATGTTGACGGCAGTAATACGAATCTATAAGTTTTTCCCGTACCGAGAATCGCACAACGCGACTAAAAAAGCTATCACTTCAAAAATAATCATGCAAATTGCTTGAATGTGTCTCTAGTTATAAGCTGAATTTATGATGAAACATATTAGTATTTACAACAAGACTCAGTAATATAGATAATATGCAAATTTCTAACCCTAGAAGAGACTTAATAAATTCCTAAACTAATAATATGTACACAAATAAAGAAAATAATCTGAGGCACAACTCACCTATTAATGAATGTTTTATTACAGAATTTGCAATGAGCTTCTGCAGGCGTCACTAAGACATCATAATGTACGCCGGTGTAACCACTCTGCTCAGTATCCTCAACATTCTCCAACACTTCTTCCTCATCTATCCTCTCTAATTTAATTTTAACCTCATAATTTCTATTTAATGCTAATGCCTCCTCTGTGTTTTTATCTTCTACCCTTTCTTTGTCAATAATATTCATTACTCTTTCATCAACATATTTCTCGATAACGCGTTCTTTAGTCGCATTTACTAATCCCATAACCTGGAAATCAATGGAATTAATCAATTATAGTCTCAGTATAGACTCTCTACTATAAGTAAATACTAGATACGAAACTGCCTTACTTCTCATATAGAGGAGTATTAAACATGTGGTTTCACTTTACTTCCAATTGTAAAATATGACTGGATAATGAAATGAAAAATACAGACTTTGAGCTAGGTTAGGTATCCCCAAACTATTTTGGACAAGACACCCATTCTTCAAAATGAACTGATAACTCAGACCCCAGCGAAAACTTCTCCACACTAGCAGAGTTTTTGATCTTGTACGAACTTATACAAGCTTATCGACTTGTTGAGTCTTTTAATAGTACCACAATAATAATTCCTACTAAAACATTGGTCATTCTTACAAGTTGGTACACGTAGCACAACTTATACGGTATATTTAATGTTCCAAATAAGAATTTGTGTTAAAATTAATAGACTCAATTTTTAAACCTTGATGACCACCAAAATCAATTTTCATTTATGTCAGACCCCGGTAAACCACATCTTTGAGAATCTCTGATCTCCTTGGTGATCAGACTGAATATTGGCCAACACAAAAATGTAAGACAACACAATGTGAGTAAGACAAATAACGTAGTACTTATTAGGCTAATCTCCGAAACGGCTGGAGCAATTTTGAGGGGGCGTTTTTTGGCATATAGCTGAAGATACTCCGCGTAACTAAGGTTACTTTTATTTTATTAAAATAATTAGTGTTAATAAAAAATTAAAACGCATGAAAAGAATACATTAGTTTTTAATAATCATTACAAAAATTATGCAATGAAGAATTGATCGAAATAGAAAATATGATAGGCGGGCGGAGCCGTGGGCACGCAATTAGTTTATTATAATAATAGAGACGCAAACTATTCTCATAATAATAATCAAAGAAGTTTATAATAAGGTAGTAAATTAAAAAAAAAAAAACCATATTACTAACTTCATAAATTGTTTTGCAATAGTCAGTTTGAGAATATACATTCACAGGGAATTCCTTCTTCACATGTTCAAGCACTTGAATTTTACTGTCATAGTAATTGAGATATTCAGATAACCGTAAGGGTTTACATTCATCCTGAAATATATTATTGAAATCTGTCTAATGTCCGTGTTGTGCCAACTCCTTTTAAAAATCGGTGACTCTACGCTCCAAGTTGTTGACAGTTATGTATACCTGGGACAAACCGTCCAGTTAGGTAGATCCAACTTCGAGAAAGAGGTCAATCGTCGAATCCAACTCGGCTGGGCCGTGTCCGGAAAGCTAGGCAGAATCTTCTCATCCGAAACACCGCAGTGTCTCAAGACGAAAGTCTTCGACCGGTGTGTGTTGCCAGTGATGACATACGGCACTTAGACGTGGTCGCTTACAATGGGCCTAATAAAAAAGCTCAAAGTTGCTCAAAAGGCAATGTAGAGGACTATGGTTCGAATTTCACTGCATGATCGAATCAGGAATGAGGAGATCCGCAGAAAAACCAAAGCAACCAACATTGCCCAAAGAATTGCTAAACTTAAGTGGCAGTAGGCTGAGCACATTACTCGCAAAACCGATGCCCGATGGCGCCAACGGGTTCTCGAATGGCTACCATGTACCGGAAGACGTAGCGTGGATAGGCCCCTCATAAGGTGGACCGGCGACTGGTGAAGGTCGCGGGAGTCCGCTGGATGCGAGTGACCCAAGACCGGTCTTCGTGGAGATCTTTGGAGGAAACCTATATCTAGGCAGTGGATGTCTTTCGGTTAAATGGATGGATTGGATGTTACAACAACTAAAAACATTATTTTAATAAAGAATCTTTTTTCAAAAATATAAGTTATCATCTCTAAATTTTATACTAATAATAAAATTGTAAAGTGTTTGTTTGTCCAGGCATCAGTTACAAAATACAAAATATATTTAAAAAAAGTAAAAAAATTATAAAGCATATTTTGGCGTAAAGAGAATATCACTTCATGGTGGCCAACGTCGAACCGTCCATGTCTGAGGAAAACGGCGACAGTTCATCGTTCCTACCATTTAACGGCTGTGGCATTTGAGTATGTCAAATGATAATGGTGACCGTCACCATAAAAGTTATGGTTAAATCATATGGTTAAAAAGTATCAGCTAACTCTGGCATTCTGTCCTTTTCCCAAGTAAACCCCAAAACAAGAAATGTAAACGATGCATTTTGACAGAAAGTCATGCGGACGACGCCGCGGGCGCAGCTAGTTCATAATAAACCATAAGTTATCATAGAGAAAAACAATTACTATAAATTAAGATTTAGTAAAATAATCAACCTACAATATTACATTAAAATATAAATTATTAAAAAAAATATCATATAAAATATTAAATGATTGTTAGCCTTTGATCAAAATCTAAGGTGATAAGATGTAATAATGTGGTAATGATGTGGTCTAAGATATGCGAAGTCTGTTGGAACTGTAGGACCCCCATGTATATAAATATATATGAAATTGCAAGTGATAGCTCCTACATAGATTACATTATATACCATATTATTGACAATTTCCATTTATATACAGTATCTATACTTGTGTATTTGTTTAAATATTATTTTTTTACACTGTATAGGCTAAGTTCTTTAACCAAAGTCTCACTTGATTTTAAGTGACGATGTAGTCCAGGATGTTAAACACACTACATTTAGATGTACTGGTTCGCAAGTGATGTTTTTTGGACACACCTATTGGTATTTGGTGACAGGTTTTCAAACTTGAGGGTAGTAGCTACCCAGGTAATCATTATTAGTAAAGCCCCTACCACCATGCTATGGTTTCTTCACTATGTTTTCCTGAAGGTGAACCGAAAGCTCAGGCCAATTTTAGACTTAGATAGGTGAACTCAAGCCGAATCCAGCAGCATTGCCAACTGCACCATTATTGCTTCAAATATATTAACATACAAATCTAAAACTACCTTTTTGAAAAATAAACTTTCTTATATCATAATGTACTAATCAATATACCATATTATATTCACTGGTACGTGAATTCTCTTCATCTATGCCATTTTCTATTTCTTCTTTCACCACCGATATCAAGACCTGTTGACTCCACTGTGTTTCCAGAGGTGTGGTGGTACTCAAAGTTTCAGAACTGGGTACTAAATATTCCCTGCTATCCATAATTATAATTTTCTCAATAGTAAATATATTTTATTGTATTGGTTTTTAGGTTTATAAGTTACAACTGAAATGAAAAAAAAATAATCAAAGTTAGAAAAAAATCAAATCTTTTGATTATCTTTGAACATGGAAGTGTTATGATATTGAAAGACAGGGCACCATCAAGCTAGCTCCTTGTCTATTAATTGAAACACATTTTATAAGTGGATTATCTAAAACTCAGGATATCTTCCCAACTTGCATACATAATTACTATAATGTAAATGAAATAGTTTTAAATTAAGATCCAATCCCGATTTGGCTTTAAAACTGCATAAGTTAAATAGGGACAGAAGTACTTTAAATACTGAAGTATTATATACCAATTCCTTACACTGGCTACCATTTTAGGCTGAGTGCCTTAAGTGCTGGCCTCTGAGTCTTATGAAGCTTTCAAAGCTTTTAGCGACAGCATTTAGTCAGTTTAATAAGGAAAACATTAAAGATTTGGCACACTTGCACCACAATTTACAGAGTAATCATTCACAGTAACTTCAGATTATCTACCATGATATAGGAAGTTTTTCCTAGTGCCGAAATCTATACTTAATTATGTATTTGCATGTAAATTTGTAAAATAGTAATAAAGATTTTTATTTTATTTTTGTTTTTGATCCTTTCTTATAATATGAGTCCTTTCTTTATCAGATCATATAGCGATTATTGGTAAACATTTTAGGTAAAAATGTTTTTTTTTTTATAAAATAGTGTTTATACTTAATTTAAAAAATGGGAAACAACCCCTGTATAGAGCGATAAATAAAAAATACATAATACTATATTGGAAAATTAATTTGTATAAAATTGTTATAAATAAAAGAAAAGTTTTACCAAGAAAGATAGTATGTTGAAATTGTGTACCTACCTACTTTTTGTGAAAATTGCAGAGACTATAACCAGAAGTCACTAATAACCACCGTCGATCAATAATAAAAAATAATGCATAACTGATAACAAGTTCAGTTTAGCTTAGCATATTTTTTAGAGGTGTCTGCTGTAGCATTATGGTCATTGAATTGTTGATAATCAAGGAAATTGATAGTACACTCACAAATAATGAAAATTATTATCTTTGGCTCACTCTCCGTTAGGAGTAATATTATTCTGTGGCTCACTACAATAAATAATGCACTCTGTGGTCTTTGGCTCACAGACTTACTAGAGATGCTATGATGCATCGTAGTGCTGTAGCAAACCGTGTGTATTCGGTATCGGTCGTAGACATATTTTCGCTATGCTCAATAGACGAACAGAGTATGGGAGTGAGATGTCATAATTAAATATATATTGCCGAAGATAAAAAGAGATAGCGAATCGAATGACACGTTTTCAATTTCTATACTTGCTATGACCCCCTAAGACCGCTGTCAATTTGATTTGATTTAATCCATCCATCCATGTAACCGAAAGACGTCCACTGCTGGACATAGGTCTCCCCCAAAGATCTCCACAACAACCGGTCTTGCCCCACCCGAATCTAGCGGATTTCCGCGACCTTCACCAGGTCGTCAGTCTATCTTTTGGAGAGCCTACCCACGCTACGCCTTCCGGTGCGTGGTAGCCATTTGAGAACCCGTTGGCCCTATGGGGCATCGGTTCTGTGAGCAATGTGCCGAGCCCATTGCTACTTAATTTTAGCAATTCTTCGGGCAATATCGGTTACTTTGGTTCTACTGGGGATCTCCTCATTCCTGATTCGATCACGTAGTGAAACTTCAAGGATAACCCTGTACATTGCCCTTTGAGCAACTTTGAGCTTTTTTATTAGGCCCATTGTTAGCGATCACATCTCAGCGCCGTTTGTCATCACTGGCAACGCACACTAGTCGAAGACTTTTGTATTGAGACACTACGATATTTCAGACGAGAAGATTCTGTGGAAGCGCGGGAAACCTTCGAACTTCTCGGACGCGGTTTTTATGAATTTTTTATTATAAATTTTGAATTATTGTAATTTGTGATCAGAATAGTGATAGTTTGTAAATAATATTAGATTAGTGTATTTTGTTTATTTATTACTTGTATTTTCTGCATAGGGTAAGTTTTTTGTTGTTGTGTAAATGAATGAACCACCGGACCCGGGAGAGGCATTGTGCCCCCCCGCGCGTGTGCATTTATGACCGTTTCTAAGGAATCAGGTATGGATTCTGACTGTTCGTCGCTATCCAAGGGAAAATTGAAACGCAGTTATACTCATAGAGTATTTAAAAACTGTAACAAACGGAAAAGGAAACATGATTCTGATATATTTAAAATCACGGACCGTCATTGTTATATTAATGAATTTATGGACACACCCGTAGTTCTCTACCCTCATCTGTCCCTTCTAATTATATTTCTCCTTCTCAAGTTCGGACACAAATTGGCAGGGCTAGCTATGATAATGGGGACATTATACATGTACACAAAATACAGTCAGCTGAGGATGATGGCCTCCAGTAATGTTCGGTAAATTTTTAAAATGCTTTTAACAACATTATAAATGTTAGCTTGAAAAGAATAGGCTGAAATAAAAAGACACTTTTTTTAATAATTATTCAGATGCCAACAGCTTTGTTAATTCAAATTGTATAACAAATAATGGACTGGATTTAAGCTTATATACCAACTTTCAATATTACCAGAATGGGTTTAGTTAGGGGAGTCGCTCCAGAGTCTCCTGAGGACATTAAAGAGAATACTAATGTACCCATTGGATGTGGTGTAATCATAAAAGCTAGGAGAATGAATTATAGAGTTATAGTAGATCACATACCAACCTGGAAACCCTCGCAAACAGTTGTTTTGACCTTTGATGGCCAAGTCCTCCCTAAATGCATTTTTATGTGTTTTAACTCATTGCCAGTAGAATTATACACATACCCTACAATACAGTGCTACAACTGCTGTCGATTTGGTCACACCAAGGCCAAATGCAGATCAAAGCCCAGGTGTTATAAGTGTTACATTTCCCCCCGTCAAAAAAAAAAAAAGGTGTTATAAGTGTGGTCAGGTGCAGACCTCAGCAAGGAAATGATATAGTACTCGGTTCCCCACCTCCACGCACTATATCTTATAAAAAAAGTTTTTTCTAAACCCAGAACCCCTCTAAAACAAAATAAAGGCTCTGATCGTATAGCTCACAATTCTCTTATTAGAGACTACAATATGCCACAACCATCTAATGGTTGTGAATTACAAACCCCTCCAAACATTGACACACAGTATGTTCTGATGAGGACATAGTGTCTGACTGCCCAACAGCACAACAAGAAAGTCCAAGTTGTGAGACTCAGTTAGAACCATCAGAGTCTGACACAGAACCAGTACGTAGATCTATCAAAGAAAGACGGATACCACATTACTTAGAGGATTATGTTGTCGATTAAATTGCATGGGGAGAATGATATGTATTCGACCTATTAAGTTCGTAAATAGTAACGACTTTTGTGTAGAAAAATATTACTATCATTGTCAGAAATTTGTCAACATATTTCTTATATATCTTGTATTTTAAATTAATTAAAACCAAGTTTGCCCTATTGGTTTTGTTTATTCATGTATCAATGTGTAATTTTAATTTTACTTTGGTTCCATTTTTAAAGAAAAGCCAAAGGTATTAAACCATACAGCCAAGTTAAAAACAGTATTCATAAATAGCGGCCTTCTGCTACAACTATTACGAGAGGTGATAGGAATATTTATAGTCAAATACTGCAGGATATTGAATTGAATAGAATAATGACTACATGACATACCAAAATCGCCCCAAGCACACCTTTTATTTGTTGTTACAACTGAAAAAAAAAAAAATAGTTCTCTAATACTAAATAGTTTATTTCCGACAACAAATAGGGTTCAGCGTAAAAAATTACAAATTTGAATAACATTTTGATTCAATGGACAGTTTTACAGGCAAGTGCTAGAAATTATGAGAAACATTTTTACTTTATCTTAGTACCAAAAAGTTTTTGTATAAAAATTCCATTCGTCCATTCAACCTTAAGAGGTCCAATGTTCGACATAGGTCTCATAAGGGTAATGCGGTAGAATGCGTAAGCCATCCCGTATTGCCCCACTCAAGGTGGCGGGTGGAACCGGGGGTGTTTAGTGGGTAGTGAAGGCGCTTCTTCTCGCACACTTGCGTGTGAGAGACTGTCGCACATCCCCGGCTTTAACCTATCCCGGGGGTTTGTTCATTTGGGTTAGGTTAAACAGCTAGTGAGTAAATGCATTCCCATCGAAAAAAAAAGAAGTCACATAAGGGTGAGATTGCCATAAACACTTGGCAGGGGGGGTTGACGTTCGCAGTAGGTGTTTGTAGTACTGAGAGGATGCTGTTGCCCATCCCCCTGGTTTATATCCCTATAGGCCTCTTTTACGACACCCACGGGAACGATATGGGTGGTACTATTCTTAACAGACAACACAACACACGGCGAATTAAAACTCATTGTATAAATAAAATTACACGTACATTAGGTAATAAAACGATTCTGGAAATACGCAAACATGTAAATTGGTGTAACGTATAAACATTTATAGTCATCTATATTAATATTGTAAAAGAGGAAAGATTTGTATTTTTGTAACGATTAAACTTAAAAAACTACTAAACCGATTTGGATGAAATTTTGCTATGGAGATAGTTTGAAATCCAGGGATTGACATAGGATTGTTTTTATTCCGAAAATCCCCCGGGAACGGGTACTAAGCGGGTAAAACCGAGGAGAGCAGCTGGTATTAAGTAAAGTTAAGGCATCCAATCTGCCTTGGCAGATGCTTGCTCTCATTGGATTTTTGATACATTTCAATTTTGAAAATGAACGTTCAGCTGAGCAATTCTTGACCATTAACGTTAAAAATATCCTAAATCCACTGTCTACGTTACGAAAGGCACACTCAATAGTCTTCTACAATCTATCTTTTATCTATATATATAAGCAAAGTTTGTTTTCTTTGTCCGAGGTAAACTCGAAAACTACTGGACCGATCAGCGTGAAACCACAACCATTCGACGCGGAATTAATCGTAGATGGTTATAGGCTATATATTTTTCAAATTCTATGAGCCCTTTGCCATGTTTTCTGTATTTGTTTGTTTATTAATTTATTTGCTCCCATAAAACAAATGACAGGCATTTATAAAATGGGGTTCCTTTGACGCACCATCACCTCAAAACTACTGAACATATCGGGATAGGACTAATACCTTTCAACGCAGTATTAGTAGTAGACAGGTATATTTTTAGATTCCATCGATCCTCTCTAATTTTTTTTTCGATTTACTCTTTTGTACATTTTCCACTTCAATTTACGCTTATATACATTTTTTTCCGCTAATAAAAACAAAATACTCGTACTTTTATTCATTCATTTGTTTTTTTTAAATTAGCATTAAATTAAACGTCATATGCACGGAACATATGAAACGCGGGCGGAGCCGCGGGCACCAGCTAGTTATTTTATAAAGTTAGCATGGTTGAACTTTAATTAATCTAAAGTAATATTATAAGTAGGAAGGATTTTTTATTTTTGTACGTAACGAATAAAAATATTTGTTGTAAAAGTTTTTATTCAGAAAATCACACGGGAACGGTAATTAATTAAAAACATACACGTTTTAGAAAATCAATCATTTTTTATTTTATCATACATTGTAAAACTATATCTTATTTTATTCACAGTTGGTAAGTGTATGTTGTCCCTCAAATAATATTAAAACACCATTCCATAATCGTAATGGATTCTTGTACTATGAGGACTCAAAAAATACCCCTTGGTTTTAAAACGTTTCTGGCAAACGACACAATGGAAATTCTTAGTTTGTGCTGTATTCATTTTATGATCATTACAGATAGGCGTGTAATTAGGGTTTTTTTTTTCTTAATTAGCTAACGCTGTTGACCGACAGGGCCTTTATGGCTTACGCTTTGGAGGGGGGGGGGGGGGGGGAGTGGAGTTGAGAGCTGAAGGCACTCAGCCGCAAAAATGCAACTAGCACAAGGGTTCCCAAAGTGGTCCGGACCTCGGTTTGGCCGTTACCTGAGTGTAAAAAATTCCGCGGAATTTTGAACCTAGCTAAGCCCTACATTTTTTTATGTAAGAAAAAGGTTCCTCACAGGAGCTATGCACCTGCGTATTATGTTTAGAAGTGTGGCGCTGGCCTAAATGGCGCCGAGAACTGAACACTTTCCCGCACAAAAATTTTGAATATCTTTTCACCGTAATAAATATAATGAAGCGGGGAAGGGGGGGGGGGGGGTGGAGCCGGATGGGAGGGGGGGTTAGGGTTAGGTTTAAAGATATCGGACGAACCCATTAAAGGCAAAATTTGAAACCACCGTACAACAGTACATGCTGCGCCTTCTTATGCACGTTTAACTGTATCGGAGAACGGAACTGTTTCCCGCACCAGCATTCAAACACTTTCCCATAATCGTAGTGTATCCGTTTTATATGCACGATCAAGCACTGTTTTCGTTTGAAAAACCTCTTACAAGTATCGCACTGGTACTTATCAACGTTTATAGTGTTATTTGTTCGCTCGTGACACAATCTCTCGTGATCGTGTAAATGTACGGGGGAACGGAACACTTTCCCGCACCAGCATTTAACAGTTTCCCCATAATCGCAATGCGCTCTCATCACGCGATGCCTCAGATTATTGCGTTTCAGTTTTTTCCTGGCAACTTTTACACCGTGCTGCGTCCTCTTATGAATGCTCAAGTGTATCGGTGATCGGAATTTCTCGCCGCACCAACAATCGAACACATTTCCGTAATCGTAGTGCATCCTCTTTATGTGTAAACTCAACGATTGTTTACTTTTATAGACGCCATCGCACGAATCGCATCTATACACCGTCCCCGCATCCTCCACAACACTATGACACATCTTAACGTGATCATTCAATTTATATTTATACTTGTAACACACGTTACAATATTTACACTTCAGAATGTTACGGATCGCTTTATTCGGTGGTCTTGTTCTATGTTTGTGCGTGAATAGAATGTGACGTTCGAGATTTAGCTCCCTTTTGTATCGTTTCCCGCATAATTCACAGTTGAACGTATTACCCCTGTGAACGTAACTGACGTGGGCGTCCATATCATCGGCATAGTTAAAACTATCATCGCAATATTTACACTTGTAAAACTCATTCGTTTCACAATACTCCGATTCATTCGCGTCAAACTTCATACTGTGTTCATTACTGTGATCTAATTTCGTACTGTAAATGTAATATATGATAGTCAGTTATGTATTCGCGGTACAAGTTTTGTGAGGCGATAGAACTTTCGACTTCGATTTGTTTATAATCATCATACGTACAGTAAAAACCCTCTATAATGATACGTTTCACTATTATTCAGTATTGGATTAAGCAGTTAGCAAGTATGGGATCAGCCGGGGTAGAGATCAATACATCCATGCATATAGTCGTAACTCAGTTCAGTTATTTGGTTACATTTTTTCACTAAACCGACTAATATACGACACCTATACGAAAAATACGATTTTTTAAATTGTTGTCTGTTTCGTAATGGGTAATCTCCGGAAGGGCTGGACCGATTTTGACGGGACTTTTTTGACAGATAGCTAAAGCTACTCCTCGTAACTTAGGCTGATTTATTTTTCCGAAAATTTAGGATTCCACGTAAAAAAGTTAGAACTCTTAAAAATATGCCAAAAAAAAACTGAACATTGAATCGGATTTTATTCAATGTTTTATGAGTTTTAATTTTTTCACACGGAACCCTAATTATTTTGGAAAATTAAAAGTACCCTAACTTATTCGGAGTAAATTCAGCTATCCACCAAAAAAAGTCCCGTCAAATCCGTCCAGCTGTTCCGGAGATTACCTGGAAAAATCACACCGACAAAATTTTTGAAATTTGAATTTTTGGTATACGTGTCGTATCTACATTCATATCTACTTAGTGAAAAAAAAAATAATTTTGAGATTACAAACAGACACTTCAATTTTATTTATTAAATATAGATCTAATCGCCACTCAGACTCCCCCTTCCTTCATGTCATCAAAAATAAGCAAAACATAGACCCCCCCCCTCCCATTGATTCTTAAGTAATTCTTGAAAGACCCCTATTAGCGTCACAATTTTGCATATTAAATGATAGAAGTAAGTTTAGAAGTAAAGTAGTGAGAGAGAGAAAAATAATAAGGACGCTATTAGATTGATTGACGATGATTGATTGATTGATGATGATTAATTGACTGATGATGATTGATTGATTAATGGAGATTGATTGAAGGTTGACAGCCAACTTAAAATTAAAATACTCAGTTACTCACCTATTTATGAATGATTTATTATCAAAACTGCACTGAATTTCTCGAGGGGTTACCGGTACTTCATAATGCATACTATTCATGTCTTCAGCATTATCGAATACCTTCTGCTCTTCACATAACTCAGTTTTTAATGTGAACTGATACTCTACATCGTTGTCTTCTTTCTTGATATTTAATAATAATCCTTGGTCTGTGTTTTCTTTTTTTACATTTTGTCTATTGATCGATTGAAAAAAATCCTTATTCTAAAAAAACAATAAATATCGTAACAGTTAAATGATTCATTGGAATATGACCAAATAACCAATAAAGTGATCAAGTTGGAAAAACCTGTCGCCAAATACCAACAGGTGTGTAGGTAGGTAGGCAGCATTTAGCGATAGGAGTGATGACCTTTCTCATCCCTTCCCCTGGGCGAGCATCACCATATTTTAGGGGAGAGGGGTGGTCAACGCTCCTCTCCCGGACGATAATTCTCATTTGAGAAACGGGCGAAGAGGTGGAGGGAGACTTCCTCCCTCATCCCCAATGGGCTAATGTAGAGGACGAGGCTCGTTGGGCCTGTCGCAGCGGACGACGTGGTGAACGTGATCTCGTATCGTCCCCTCTAAATGCGGCGGGCGTCTCCGGGGGGGTTTAGTGGGTATTTCCGGCGCTTCTCGCCGGGCGAGTCCCACACCGGTGTGGAGACATCCCTCCACACCCCCTGACCTTTTTCATCGGGGGGACTTGATCCTCCTAATGAAATTGGTAAGGGTAGTGCGTAAATGCATTCCCCGAGTCAAAAAAAAAAGGTAGGCAGCAACACTTGAGAACCAGTACTTCTAGGCTTTGTGTGCTTACCATCTCGGACCACATCGTCACTTAACATCAGGTGAGATTGTGGTAAAAGCACTGAGCCTATTCCATGCAAAAAAAAAATTAAGAAATCTTCTGTACAAGGCCCATGTTTCATGTATTAAGTAGCCATAATTTTGGGCATTTTTGACATTGACCCTTAAGTCAATATTTACTTAATAATATTATTTCTTTGTTGTTGAAAAAATTATACCAATGATTGCGTAATTGTGAGGGGTCAATTAATCTTTGTTAACTATTGCTAATAAAAAGGTCAAAAATAACCAAATTCTTGCTTACGTAATACCTGTACGGGCCCTTACACCAAGTGAAATAAGCGCCACCTAGTTGCATATAAAATAATAGTAAACAATTATTTATCAATTCTTAGAGGACAGCTGAAAATCAGAAGTGGGATGTTGTACAATGAACAAACAGAAAAGGGAATTATTACTCACATCAGGTTCTGCTTTACTATCCATACTGTCGCCTGATCGGGGACATTCTTCAACAGGGATTTCCTTTTTCAGTTTTTCCAATGGAAAATTTGTACTGTCAAAGTAATTGACATACTCTGATGTTGCTGATGGTTCAGATGGGTACTGAAATAATATAGAAATTGGAAATAAACGTTTTTCCATAGAAGTAATTCGCGAAGGACTATAATGAAAGGGTATATTGGACGTTGATAGATAATAGTGTCAAACCCTTAGCGATGATGGCGCAGTTGTTAATGCGGCCTGATTCCGCATCAATGGAAGCGGTTTCGAATCCACCTATAGAACTAAAAAATCAGCCTGAGCTTTCGGTGAAGGAAAACTTCTTGAGGAAATCATAGGATGGTGGTATGGCATTTTCTAATGCCCAGTGGCTAAGCGCTCTAATAACCCGATTCCTTTTAGCCTTGCTAAAAAATTAGCACAACACTCACTTCACAAACAGCAAGTATACTATTATTACGTGGTGTTATAACGACCACACATCTTAATCATAAAACACACGCACACTAAGAACCTGTTCATACAACGTGGCTAGAAATGAAGGAATCAAAAATCAAAATCAAAATGTATTTATTCAGTTCAGTCCCTAAGAAGACGCTTATGAACGTCTAAAACACTACCACCGGTTCGGAAAACAACCCAGTCGAGAAGAGCGCAGGCAAGAAACTCGATCTGATTCTTTTTTTTTTTATAAATATAATATATATCATTTTTTTTGTCATATAAAAAACTATACAAATCGTAGTCTTAATAATGTTAGCGGTAGCACAGAGATGTGGGTTAATTCCAGACATCACTATCGTTCACGTAATGATCCACCCTGTAATAACCTTTTGAGATTAAAATATGCTTGACATAATACTTGAACTTATTGTCAGGTAAATCGAATTCACATATACATGCACATTTCACTATAATTATCACTCACACAATGAAAGCGTTAGTGTATATACTCTATAAATGTAGCCCTTTTTTATGCTGAAAATATGCCGGTACGCTGCGGCTTATTCGATTTAATTTTTAACCTTATCTCTACAGATTTACGGTATCTTTTGCAAATAAAATTTATCAAAAATTTTTTTTAGAGGATTTGGGAATAAAATCTTTGTAATGTATTTTTTTATATCTGTATTATATATAAACTAACGTGTGTGTAACTAAGGTGTAATCCTAATTACTTAATGGTGTTATAAAACAATTATTATTACGGGCATTACACTAATAATTTTATTCGTAAGATAAAACATATAATCGATCACAGATAAAATATTTGACGATAGCGTCCATCTATTGATATATCTGAAAACCAAACTACTTTTATGTATAGATTTATTGGTTAAAAACTCCGTTGCTAATCTTTATGATTTATATACGCACTACAAAAATAACATTTAGATAAAAAAAATGTAAATTATAAATTCTAAAAAATAATTATAGACACTTTTCAATTTTTATTAAAGTATGAAGGAAAAATAAATCATTAAGTATTATTTTTTATATAATGTAATTAATGGTTGTTTTTCGTTTCGCGTAAGTCGCCATCTCGCGTCGTTCTGTTATAATTAAATAGTTAAAATCCACGATCACGAAATTAACCCATTTTACAAGTTATTAGATGGTTATAATTATAAGAACATTTATCATAAAGGAAATTAATTTGACATATCATATTTATCGTACTAAACGAGTGAAAATTTTCATTTTAAAGAGGATATGCGGTCGGCGACAAATTTGAATAAAGTAGGTATTTCAGAAATCTATTGCTATCGCGTTGCGCGAAAAAGAAGTGTTATAAAACTGAAAGAGACAACTGCAGCTCGGGTTGATTGCTTCTTCAAAAGTGAATTGATTTTTTTTTTCAGTTATATATTACGAAAGATTTTGGCCATGCTTTTATGTTTTCTTTTTTTTTTTTGTTTTTATTTATCAGTTTATTTGACGAACGTCGGAAAATGACGGTAAAAAACGACTTTTTTCATTTTTAAAGGCTCCTAATTTCTATAAAAACTAGTTTATGGAAAAAATCAAAACAAACGCCCCGGAATGGTGGCGGTGGGTACATATTATTTGGTATAAAAATATTTACCATAAAGCTATTATCCAGGGAGGAGACAGGGGACTACGTTATTCTCAAAGCATTTTATCGTACTCGACATGCACTGTTTATGTAACTCCAGTGAGGTCAAGTATGGTGAAGCTGGTTAACACTAACCGCAAATGGATAGCTTCGCTCAGTAGGACAAGCATTTATTATTCATTACTGTTATAATTTTTAAGAGGAAGAAGTATGACGACCAGATAGATTATTTAGATTCGGCTTTACCGACAATTTTTCACGCTTCGCCACTGGTAGCTACCACCCTCAAGTTCGAAAACCTGTCGCCAAATACCAATAGATGTGTTCCGGCAGCACTACTTGAGTACCAATACCTCTAGGCTTAGTGTGCTTACTACCTTGAACCACATCATCACTTAATATTAGGTAAGATTGTAGTCAGAGCACCCGAGCCAATTCCGTGCGGAAAAAAAATCTCCCGTAAACAAAATTTTGATAATTTTTGACATTAACTCCTCAAATTGATCATGAATAATATTCGTTTTGTTTTTGTTGATAATTATACCAATGATTACGTAATTGTGAGGGGTATATTTATCAGCTTTGTTAGCTATTGCTAAGAAAACGGTCAAAAATGACCAAAATTGTGCTTACGTAATACTAGTACGGACCCTTGTGTCAAGTGCAATAAGCGCCACCTAGTTGCATAGAAAATAATAGTAAACGATTATTTATCAATTCTTAGAGGACAGCTGAAAATCAGAAGTGGGATGTTGTACAATGAACAAACAGAAAAGGGAATTATTACTCACATCAGGTTCTGCTTTACTATTCATACTGTCGCCTGATCGGGGACATTCTTCAACAGGGATTTCCTTTTTCAGTTTTTCCAATGGAAAACTTGTACTGTCAAAGTAATTGACATACTCTGATGTTGCTGATGGTTCAGATGGGTACTGAAATAATATAGAAATTGGAATAAACAACGTTTTTGACATAGAAGTAATATTCGCCAAGGACTATAATGAAAGGGTATATTGGACGTTGATATCAAAATAGTATCAAAACTTTCGTGAGGAAATCATAGCAATGTGGTAGGGCATTTTCTAATAATGCCCACCTGGGTAGCTACCATCCTCAAGTTTGAAAACATGTTACCAAATACCAATAGATGTGTTCAGAAAGTTCAAATATGTCCAAAGCCTCAGAAGCTTAGTGTGTTTAACACATCGACACTTAACAACGTATCTACTACTATCTTAAGTCCCGTCAAAATAGGTCCAGCCGTTCCGAAGATTAGCCGGAACAAGCAGACATATAGACGAGGATTTGAATTTTTTTATTTTTTTGTGTTTTTTTTTATGCGATACTCCTAACAATTTTCCTGAAACTATTATCGGTACTAACAGAGAGAAAAGATATTTCTCACAAATTCCAATACATTGAAACGGAATATATTCAAAATTTTGATAGTATTAATTTTTTTTTTAATGCGGATTCCTAATAATTTTCTAAAAATAAAAAGTAGCTCCAATTACACAGAGTAATTTGAGCTACCCGACATAAAGTCTTGTCAAAATCGGTCAAGCCTTTCCGGAGATTAGCCGGAAACATACAAGATCTAAGGACAAAAAAAAAATAATGCATATGCATGCAATATGCATTTAATAAAAAGTTGTAATTTTGACATTCCAAACAGACACTTCAATTTTATTTATAGATAAGTATGAAAGACCATACCATATAATTAATACGAGGTGATTTTTCCTCATCAACGCACAAATCCGTTTCTTGTTTCATTATTACCGTCTCTGGAATTGCGGCAGTCAATACGTCACAGTGTGGTGCTAAATGGTTCCTGCTATCTGTTGCTTGATTTATTTCAACCATGTACTCCATTTTTGTTGGTCCTTTTTATATAAAGTATAGGCATGAGTAGAAGAAGTTAGCAAATGGTACGAACGGCAGAGAAGTTAAGGAGGAATCGTCTGAGAAATGAGGTTATAGTAAGAAAGATATTGGATATGAATGTGGACAGGGAAACGGGGAAGACCAAAGAACGTTCAATGGTAATCCAATACCAATCTGCCTCGAATTAGAGTACCTCCGCTCACTGCTGTAAAGCGATCGCGAATCAAAATCAAAATCAAAATTTATTTATTCAATTTAGGCCCTAAGAAGGCGCTTATGAACGTCTAAAAACACACCACCGGTTCGGAAAACAACCCAGTCGAGAAGAGCGCAGGCGAGAAACTCGATCTGGTTCTTTTTTTTTTCATAAATATAATATATATCATTTTGTTTGTCATATAAAAAACTATACAAATCTTAGTTTTAATAATGTTAGTGGAAGCACAGAGATGTGGGTTAATTCCAGACATCACTATCGTTCACGTAATGATCCATCCTGTAATAACCTTTTGAGATTAAAACTTGCTTGACATAATACTTGAACTTATTGTCAGGTAAATCGGTAATGTTACTTGGGATATTATTGTAAAACCGAATACTATTACCTATAAAGCTTTTATTACACTTACTTAACCTAAAGCGTGGGACGGCCAACTTGTCTTTACTTGTAATATTAAAATTATGACGATCATTCACCAGATCTAGCTTGTCTAAATTTTTACGAATATCCATTAAGTTATCGAAGATGTATTGGGAGGGCAAAGTTAAGATATCGAAATAGAAATAGACCGGGCAGTAAATCATAGAACAATTGCAGTATGAATGACATGGCAACAGGTCACAGCTACCACTTGTGATCCGCATATCCCCCTTAAATTAAAGGGAAATATACACAAGAGCATGCTCCGACCTGTCCTCTTGTAATAATAACAATGATGGCCCATAAAGGTGATGGTTGAAAGTAGACTGCATGCAACCGAGATGAGAATGTTGAGATGGATGTGTAGGGTAACAAGAATGAAATGGGTTTACTAATAATGAATATATTAGAGGAAATTTTAAAGTGGTTTAAGTGACAGAGAAGTTAAGGGCTAGTCGTCTTTCCTGGTATGGGCATGTAATGCGCTGGGAGAAACAAGGATATTCCAAGTAAGGTATTGGATTTGAATGTGGACGGTTATTATTAGAAAATGCCCTACCACCGTGCTATGGGTTCCTCATATTTTCCTGCACCGAATGCTCAGGTTCTTTATAGAGCTATATAGGTTGGTTCGAACCTGCATTCTTCGACGTGGAATCCAGATCATAATACCAACTGCACCATCATTACTGTTCATCGGCCATATATGAGATTGAATTTATAATTGTGATAAAAAATATTGTAACTGTGATATCTTTAGTAAAACAAAAAACAAGTATGCAGTTTACAGACGGTAGAAATGAAACCCACGAAAAAGTAACATTTTCATAATATGATTTGTGAATCGATGAATCTAGAATTGGTAGGTGATATCAAATTTTTTTTTTTTCAACAGTTACCTTAAGCCTTAAGCTTAATGGAAATATTCTGATACTCACGATTTTTTATTTATAAGATTATGTCCAATTATGGTATCATCATGCTGATGTAAAATATCCTCTGAAATATAAACTGAAAAAGGAAAAAAATACTTCAAGTTGAAAAAAAAGCTAGACAGCCAAGAGGACTGCTGTCAGAAGTGAAAACTCTAGTCTTTGCGGCTCCACCTCAGTCTCTCTTGTATAAGCTGATTTTTAATTCAATAACTTGTGTTACTGGAACCTATATTGTGTGATTTTGTGTAATATAGTTTGGTTATTGTTTATGAGAGAAGTAATTTAAGCGTTTATTCTCAGGTCCAACAAGAATCCCATGGAATATTTTAGGTTTTCCATCGTCTTGCTAGGGTGTTGATACAAGCTTGAACTCCATAATAGGCAGTATGGACAATTCTGCTGCTACTAAAAGATCAAAACTTTAGAAAAGCTGTTTCTGAATGTGTAATTTATAGTAATTAAAATTTTATGATTTGTTCATTGAAATTATTAACATAACCCAACCCTTAAACTATTATATAACATTCATTATCTGGTTTTTACAATCTATTTATGCTTTGAGCAATAATTATGTACATTTTCATATTTTATTCATAATCAAAACATATAATAGGGTGTGTAAGTACAGATTTTATTATCTATCTCCGAGAATTAGCACTTAAACACCATCTTATACCTGACATACTGTACAGTGTTGACAGCAGACTTCGTATCATTGGTAACACAAATCTATACGTTTTTTCACTACTGAGGATCACTCAAAGGCGATAAAAGATGTTTCACTTCAAAAATATAATTACTTACAATGATCTTCTTCACTAATTTGTAAAGCATTGTTACCCCCATCAGACATATCCTGCACATTTAAAACAGCTTTCTGACGTGCACGAAATTCACGGACGCGTTCCGTTGAACTCTTTGGTATCTTTTTGACCTTGTTTAGTTTCTTCTTTTTGCCGATAATCGCGACAATACTCAGCGTTCGTTTTCGGCATTTCTTGAAAAATGAAAAAACATAAAGCCATTTTACACGGTATAGGCCCAGTGCTTTGACCATAACCACATCTAATGATCTTGTCTAGGAAGGTGAACACACTAAACATATATGGTTACTATACATACTGGTTCTCAAGTGATGCTTGCCGGAACACATATATTGGTTTTGACGACAGGTTTTCAAACATCAGGGTGTTAGCTACTCCGGCAAGCATTATTAGAAAATGCCCAACCACCATGCTATGGTCTCCTACATCGAAAAAGTATATTCCTATATCGTAAAAGTTTACAGTCGGAGAAGTGGGTTTGAACCCCGCTTCTATTGACGTGGAATCCGGCAGCATTACCAACTGCGCCATCATCGCTTTTTACTGTTTTTTTTTCAGCATCAAATCTAGCACTTGTAGTGCCGTGTGCCACCAATATTCTGAAGATATATATTATCAGGTTGACAAGTTAAGAGGCCAGATGTTATAGTGTATAGTATTTTTTAAAGATATAATCTTAACATTTCAAAATATTATGTAGGCATACCTTCAATACTACTCTCATAAAAAGTTTTTCTCGTTTATGATTAGAGACGTTTTTTTAAATAATATATCGGAATTTTATGGAAACCGCACATTTATTTCATTTTCTATTAGTTTAAAAAAACAATTGTCCACAGAACTTATGTATTGATTATATCATATAATATACGAAAATAAAATTATTCATACTGCATTTCTTTTCGTTCCGCAATATATTGTTTTTTTTGTTCCATTTTTTCGTTTAATAGAAAATGGCAAAGGTACTAGTAGATCATGCAGCCAAGTCTGACATTAGGAAAACTATTAATAAATGAATGACGGTAACAAAATAGTGGCTGTAGTATAATATATAAAACCTATTTGTAATATTAGATTTAACAAGGTCTTTTCTCGGCCTAGTTAATTTCTATGAACGATTTATTCCTCATTTACATAGCAAATGTGCAGATCTCCATGCATTAACAGGTAGTAGACAGAGATGGAGGTGGACTAAGCATGAAAATACAATTTTCGAGAAAGTCAAATCACTTATTACATGTTCGAAACCACTTATAGCGTTCAATGAAAAACGTCCATTATTTCTGGCCTGTGACGCTTCTGAAAAAGGTGTAGGTGCTGTGCTATACCATAAATATGAAGACGTTATGCAACCTATAGTTTTTTTGCTTCACGGAAATTAAAATCCGCAGAGAGAAAGTACTCTGTAATCGACCGTGAGGCTTTGGCTATTTTTTTGGCATTAAAAAATTTGATCAGTACCTGCGAGGTTCAAAATTCACTTTAGTGACCGATCATAAACCTTTGATACATCTCTTGGGTACACGACGTAATTTGCCAAAGCTTGTTAACAATCGTCTCGTAAGATGGTCTTTATTAATTGGTAGTTACGATTATGACATAATTTATACAAAAGGAAACAATAACATAATGGCAGACTACTTTTCTAGGATGCCTAACCCTGACGAGCAACCCTCAGAAGCCGAACTTTCTGTTTGTAAAATAGAAACTCGTCTACAAGCTGACAGAGTTAGTGATCTTCCTATAACAGAAGACTGCATAAAAGAGTATACAAAAAAGGATCCTGTTCTAAAAAACGTAGTACAATATATTCGATTGGGATGGCGTGAGCAACATTACTCAGACGAAATAAAACCATATGCCCGGAAGCGCAGCGAACTCTCTGTAGAAAATAAGATTATTTTATGGCAAAGTAGACTGGTGATACCACATGCACTAAGATATGCAATTTTAAAATTTCTACATTCAGGACATCCGGGCACATCAGCTATGAGAGCTCTTGCGCGCTATTATGTTTGGTGGCCGTCTATTGAAGAAGACATTGATTTATATATTAAACGGTGTAGTAAGTGTCAAGAAAATAGACCAAATATTACTGAATTACCATTTATTCTTGGTCCATACCTGATAAAATTTGGGAACGGATCCACGTGGACTTTGCAGGTCCTTTTGAAGACAAATATTGGCTCGTTCTTGCTGATGCACTATCTAAATGGATAGAAATCAAACCGATGGTTAACACTACTTCACTTAAGCTTTGTGAAGAATTAGATACCATTTTTACTACTTTCGGTTTACCACAATTTATAGTTTCGGATAATGGTCCACAATTCACTTCGCAAGAGTTCCATTTATATTGCAAGGCTAGAGGCATTAAACATATAAAATCCTCTCCTTATCATCCCCGAACGAATGGATTAGCTGAACGTCTTGTGCGCACATTTAAGACCAGAATGTCATCGAGTACCAATGACAAGTTAAGTCTTAAACAACGGCTTGAGAAATTTTTTGTTCTCATATAGAAACACGCCTCATAGTATCACCGGTAAAATGCCGTCCGAAGTCATGTTTGGACGTCGTTTGGCTTGCGTGTTGGATAATATAAAACCGGATGCAAAGCGAGCACGGGTATATGCAGAAATACAAGCAAACATTGACAACGATAAGTATATACCTAATTACGAACATGGTGATAACGTTTACATTCGCTCCAGGAACAATTCACATTGGATACCGGCAGTAGTAAACCAACGCACCCATAAATATTCTTACGTGGTTACGACTCCTTATGGTGAGAAGAGGTATCATGCTGATCAGATACGTAGTCGTTGTGAATCTGTTGATAAACAACCACCGATTGTCGAGCAGTCATCAGTGCCTACCGGACCAGTGCCTTTTACGGAAATAGCCACATCTGAAGGAAATTCTAATGGGCAATTGGAAGAAACACTACCACTACAGACAGAGACGCCAGTCACGAACTCAATGCATACATACTTGCGCCGAAGCAAGAGAAACGTTCACCCTCCACGGCGTTTGATCGAGGAATTAGGATAGCGGTGGACGAATGTAGTATAATATACAAAACCTATTTGTAATATTAGATTTAACCTTATTTGTTTAATAGTCAATAATAGAACATTTATTTTATTTTGACATGTAGATACTTCCATCTTTTGTCTTGTCATTAATTTATCTTAAAAATATAAACTTTGTTTGGATATTAATATTTTATTTACAACAGTGGCCTTCAGTTACGACAACGGTAATGATTTTTAAGGACATTTTAGAATTGACGATCAGTGTCGAATTGACGAATTTTCACTTCACTACACTATATCACGTAAAAAGCCACCAAAATTAGAAAATATGTAGTAAAATACTGCAAAATGATGAATTAAAAACAAGGATGACAACATGACAGACCAAAATCGGTCAAAGCACCGCTTTGTATTTTCTTTATATTTTATTTGGCAGCACTGTCCATTGATCATAACCTGCAATAAAAATGTACAAATGTCATAAATATTTCTAAATTTTGTAATCTGACTATTTTGTTTAAAATATTGAGTTAAAATGTCCGCTAATAACATGTTCCTGAAGCCGGCATTCGTCCGGGCGCCGCTTCAGAATGGCGTCGGACGTTATGTGTGCCAATTGCAAAGGGTTGTTTTGAAATTTTGCAAAACTCACGGCGGCAGCCGCGGTATAAGGTATATCCAAGTTATTTTTTTCCAACTAAGTCGTTCATAAGAGACGTCTTTCTACTTCGCCTAGTAAAACCCGAACAAAATAAAATTTTCAAATTTAATGAAAAAATAATTTTACACAAAAACACTCGCATTGAACTGTAATTCGCCCATTAATTAAGCTCCAAGTAGAATTTTTATTTTGTATGGTGAATATAGATAGACTCTAAAATGTAATAAATGTCAATAAGGAATTCTATTATAAATAACTTAATTTTTTAATTTTATTTTATGTGTTGCTCTTTACTATTTTATTTTACTCTACAGTTTTATTAAAAACTATATTCTAATTTGAAGCCAAGTAATTTAGCTAGTATTTAAATTTCTCGTTGTTTTTAAAGTTGTAAAATATAGATCTAGATCAGTGGTCATAAAACTGTGGCCCTTGGACGGTATTTGTGCGGCCGTGAAATCGCAAGGACTTTTAGTAGACCATAAACCAAGTTTGAAATTTTTTTTAGAAATGTTGTAAATTATAGCCATTGTTAGCCTTAAATTTGTTTTTGTCCGTGTGTATGTATGGATTTTTACTCAAACATGGCTTAACCAAATTTGATAAAACTTCTTCTTTTTTCTTATAATGATCACCAGTGAGAATACACAATTCCGCCGATGTCACATGGTTGCAAAAAGTATAGACCTGAGACAAAATAGAGAAGATGAGGGCGTATTTATATGTATAGTAAAGTGTTTCAAGTCAGTATTATAAATTAATATGTAAATATGAGAATAAATAGACTACTAAGTAATACATATTTACCATTCTTTAGAGTTTAGTTTTGTTAATTTTAATAAAAAAAAATTGTATGAAAAAAGTATATGTCATGGAACTATTGATAGGCTATAAAAATTTTATAACTATTTTTAAAATTTGAGTAATTTTATTATATAATTTTATTTTAAAAAAATGTCATCAATCATAACTCGAAAATGGGTACATCGATTTTAATGAAATTTTGTGTGCCTAAATATGTTAACGATATGCAGATTTTTTTTTATCAATATTTAAATTATAAATACAGGGCAGCAATTTTTAATTAATTGAGTTATTTTGTCATAAATTCCTGAGTTATAAATTGAAACTGTAAAATATTATTTCAGAGACTTCATAGAACAGGATCTTGTTGATTTCGCCAAGGAGAATCCAGGCGTTGTGGTCTATCTGAAGCCTCGTCGTCACCGGAGTCCAGTCTTTGTTGCAGAATACTGTAAGTACTTTAATGAATTTAATATATCATGTTACGTATCTCCATTATGGGCCCTGCAAGTATTACGAGAGCAAAATTTTGTCAGCAAACCTCTTGCTAACCCCCCCATAATTACGTAAGCATTGCCATAAGTAAATATGTATTGATAATAATAAAACAAATATAGATTTAAAAAAACAATTATTAGAAGAACGGAGATAATAATTTACTTTGTACTGATAAATTAGCAAATTTTAATTTCAGTGAACGGTGATCGGGTCTGGATGAGTGTTCACAACAAAACTCATATGGAGATAACAAAGTGGGTGGAGGTCCTACGAACCCAACAAGGTGATGTGTCATCGGGTCGGCTCAGGAAATACCAGTACACGGACCACCCTTCAGTCCAGGGTCCTTGGACTCCCTTCACGTTCAAAGAACCAGAACTGAACGTTGCAGAACTACCTGACGTTAAATACGGTGCGAATAATAGACTAACTATGACGGCCACTGAACAGCTGAGGATAATGTTTGAAAAGCAGAAACTACAAGAGAAAAGTGAAGATTTGAAGATAGCCGAGTGATTTTTTTTAGTCATTAGTCTAGTCTTTATTTAGTGTTGTAATATTTAAAAATAAAAAACTTTATAGATTCTGCTTCTGATATTTTTTAATATTCTTCTTGGTCACTAAAAAAAGTTTTAAAATACCTAAACCTTCAATGAAATGTAAAATTATTTTTTATTCGAACTTTCTAAAATGTTACTGTGACATACTTCATGTGATATAGTTTAATAATTAGTAATCGTTAGTTAAATTGAATACAAGGGCTACTACATGACGAACCAAAATTGAACCAAAAATCTTTTAAAAAGTTAAAATATCAGGGTTACCACTATTTTTTGCGACGCAGTGCTTGCGAAAGCCACCCCGTGTCGCCCCATCCCAAATGCGGCGGACGGCCCCGGGGGGTTTTAGTGGGTATTTCCGGGCGCTTCACGCCCGGGTGAGTCCCACACTGGCACGGAGCTCGTCCCTCCGTGCCCCCTTACCTATTGCATTGGTGGACTCCGGTCTCACTAATGCAATAGGTAAGGGGAGTGCGTAAATGCATTTCCTCCCGTCAAAAAAAAAAAAGGGTTACCACTTTTGTATGAACAGAACACTTAAGAGTTTTTTCATTTTACATAATGGCAATATGTGTACAGGAATAAATTCGGCTGAGAAGTAAAAACACTCGAAGGTCTGTTTGTCGGGAGTCGTTATCAAAATTAAGCAACGCATTTTAAGTGGCATTTTACGGTATATAGCTGTTTATTGTTATACGAGTTTAAATGAAACGTATTCGAAATTTCTTTATTCCATTTAAGCTCTGATAAAACGCTTACGAACGTCAGAATACTACCACCGGTTCGGAACAACAACGCAGTTATCGAAAAGAAGCGGAAAGATCTGGTTTTTTATTTTTAACTTTACAGCTAATAGTTACAAAGTTTGTTAGTAGATGCACAGGCAAGGCTGTCACTTCCAAACATCACCATCGTTCACATAATGATTCACCCTATAAATAACTTAACATAAATGCTTAACATAGCGCCTGAACTTATTGTCCGGTAAATCGGTAATGTGCTTTGAGATTTTATTGTAAAAACTTAACACTATTATCTAGAAAACTCTTATTAGTTTCTCTAAGTCTAAAACATGGGACTGTTAGTTTATTATTCCTTGCATTAAAATAATGCTGGTCGTTTTGCTTTATTGGTATTTGGCGACAGATTTTCAAACTTGAGGGTGGTAGCTACCCAGGCGGGCATTATTAGAAAATATCCTACCACCATACTATGGTTTCCTCGCAATCATTTTTAGTAGGTACAGTGTGAGATGAAGCTAGAGCGGGACAAGGCGAGGTGCACGAGAGAGACGAAAAGTTGGGAGTTTTTGACGGGATCTCAGTCTGTCATGTGGCAGATATTTTCTATAATTCATAAAACTTATGTATTTGACTCTATATCATGTAATCTTGGTGGTGTTTTTTGTCATTCATAGTTTGATAATTGTGTACAAGTAAAATTTATTATAGAAAATAACGCGTAACATATATTCTGGTACCTACAAAGTTCGAGCAGGATGGGACACCATTTTCCTGGAGCTTGGTAACGCTGATAGAAGATTGTTTTAGCCACATGACACTGGCACAAATTGTGTGTACACAGATTGCCATTAACTATAGTTAAGAAGAGATGAGGTGTGGGGTTTGAGGAGAGAGGGGTGTTATTTTAAAGCCGGCATAATATAACATTTAACGTTGTCATGGTAATATGTAAAATAGAATAAACATATATGTCAAATAATATAAATGGTAATATTTTTCTGGTTATTTTATAGTGTTAAATAAAAACAATATGTCTATTTCAAATGCATTTTATTTACAAATATATTTAGTTTACAAAACTATAATTGTGTCCTTATAATATAAGATATATCTAAAAATACTTATAAAATTATCGGAGTATTGTTTCTGAAGTCTTTATTATTATAATTAATTACACGAGAATATATTATTGCAAGCATGGTGGCCACGTATTCAGAGGTATTGACATTAATAGCTAATTTAATATAACTAAAACGTTGTTGAAGTTATTTGTGTTAGCACGTTATAATATATAACGTTATAACGGGCGATTAAAATTAACACTAGAGCTGCGATGAGAATTGAAATTTTTGATTTGATCAAATTACAATTACAGTCCCACAAACTTATCTGACCCGGTGATAGCGTCGCTGTAAGAGTTTTTATTGTTACCAGTAACTATTTATTGGATTAAAGTGTGTAGAAACAATTTACATATAAATAACGTTACGTCAATTTGAATTTCAATGGAAGGTTTATATGTGAAAACGTTGGTAAGATGTTTATTTATGAAGAGAAAAAATAAACAGGAGAAATGTCAACGAAAAACAGACTACTGACATATAACTAGCGTTTAATAGTTCCCTTTTAGGCCACTTAACAGATAAGTTTGTCGCTCTGTAGTTTATTTTCTTCTTTTATTTTAATTAATGGCAATTACACATTTATGCCAGTATCATTGCGTATAGAATATTTTTATAATCAACGCGCCAGTAAAACGGTCGTCAACTTGCTAGAACTTTCCAGAGAGTTTTTGTGGCACCTCAGATTCACCCCATGTTATTATTTCCAATACACTTGCAAACTTAGAACTATGTACTGGTTGATGGGACCCAAAATCTAAAGTATAACCTGCATGTAAAATGACGATATATAAAGTTATTTTAGAACCTATATGGACATATGGAATCTAATTGTGGGAGATTGCTTCTAATAGGAACATAGAAATATTGGACAGATTCCAAAATTAAGGAATTCGCAAGCTGTTAAAACTTCCATACTTCATTAAAACGCATACATTTACATGGGTCTAAGTGTAAACAAAGAGATCACTGAATTTAAAAATATCAAAACAGACTATCTGGACATATAAACAACCTACCATTAAAGTTAGAAGGCGCGGAAGCTTGATACACTTGCGGCTAAAAAGATTAAGTATTTCTAAGCTGAAACACGGAGCTTCGTAACAACACCGATACTCTTATAAAAAAAGTAAACTCACTGGAGTTTACTCTTTACATAAAAAAAAAATCAAACAAATATTAACAACAGCATGGCTTATTGTACGTCAACTTTTTAAATAAAGGAACGGATTGCAATGAGAAAAAAACTTGTAAATAATAATTTAAAAAAAAAAAACCAAACTATCCAACTCTATAATAAGCCTGAGATTTCGGCGAAGGAAAACATCATGGGGAAATCATAGCATAAAGATAGTGCATTTTCTAATAATGTCGGACTGGTTACCTACCTACCCCTCAAGTTTGAAAACCTGTCGCCAAATACCAACACATCTGTTCCGGACAGCGTCATTTGAGAACCAGTACCATTAGAATTATTATAGACTGAAATAATGCAAGTAATGACAAACTGAGGTCCCAGGAGATACTCCCATAGTAATTTCAGAGTTAAATTAAACCCTAATAAATTACAATAGGGTTAAATTTCGTTTCGTCACATCCCTCACCTCGTGTGTCACCGCAATTTTACTGTTTTTACCTCTGCACGCGAATACATCGCCCTATGGCGGCGTAGAAGGGGTGGGGTGTGGGGGTTGGTTTGTAGCGTATAACACACTAAAGGTTTATCGGGTTCTCAGTCTATCATGTAGCAGTTATTGTCATGAATCTATAAATTTGCATATTTAACACTATATTGTGTAATTTTGATTGCGTTTTTATTATGTTATAGTTTGGTTTATTATATGGTGCCAACGAAAACCCTATGGAAAGTTCTAGCAAGCTTAGAAACGTTTTCCGTGAGATTAAATACATAACTTGTCGATCACATAACACTTGACAGAATTGTGAACGTAATTCGGAGAAAAAGTGGAAACGTGACAGCATAAATAGATGTTTTTTATTTAAAATTGAAATGAGGCAGTGATTTTTTGAGATTTGGATATGAAATATAAGTCAAAGTAAGATGACTGTAATGCCCGCAAAGTGTGACCCGTAGATATCTCGAATCACTCTATCAAAATATATTATTACGATTATATTTACAATTATTAATAATTATTATAAAACTAACTCTAATACTGTTTGAGTTTTGGTCGATTGGTGATGTTGGTCTATTTTAATAATAAAATATTTTTTTTTATTTATTTATATTTTTGAAGTGAAACCTCTTTGGGGTTACGTCCGAGATATTATTCATAATCGAAATTACGTTCAAAATAATATTTCATATTATTACGATTACCCCCCCCCCCCCCCCCCGTCGCGTCAAATGCAAAATATACACGCGGACGGAGCCGCGAGCACTCAGCTAGTAATATATAATAATATGTTATAAATAAATGCATATTTGGGCTCTGGCGCGAGGCCGTAGGATACGTCGGCCACGGCTTACGCCACCTCTGAGTGTGAGTATGAAAGTTGACAGATGGAGGGAGTGAGGACGTCCAAGGAAAAGATGGATGAAGTGTGTGAGGGAAGATATGGTGACTGTTAGAGATGTATGGCAGAAGATATACTGCGCCGATCCCGAATAACAAATTGAGAGCAGGACGATGATGATCATTAGCTTAATTTGACTGGTGGTTGATTTATAGGAAACTTCCATTCAAAATCATTCAACCCAAAAGACGTCCGCTGCTGGACATATGTCTACCCCAAAGATATTTTCACGACGAGCGGTCTTGAGTCAAAAATAAATAAATAAAAAATCAAATAGAAGTAAATAAAAGTAAACAAAAAACTAGCTGGGTGCCCGCGGCTCCGCCCGCGTTTCATACGTTCTAAATACGTAATATAGTTTGTAAATAATCATTGGAAAATAATGTTTTGTTGGGTTTTAATTTTTTTTTTATACGGAACCCATCATTGTTTTCGAAAAGTCTAAGTTACACGAAGGACCTTCATCTATCTACCATCAAAAGTCCCTTCAAAATAGCTCCAGTCGGTTCTAGATCACTCGGAACAAACAAATATACAAGGCAAGGGTGACTGAGCAAGTCGGAAAGGGTCGACTTAGGCTAACGTATCTCGACCAGAGCGAGCAGGTTCTTTTTTTCTAACCTAGCTAATGCTGTTGACTGGTAGGGCTTTTATAGCTTCACCGTAACTTTGGGGGCGAGTGCTGAAGGCACTTGGGTCTTGGGTCTCGCCGCCTGAGGGGGACCCGGATATAACGTATAGAGAATTCATACAACTAACGTTCACGTGTATAGGACTGCACAGTTTTTTTTTTTGTATCGAGACATATTATTAGCCATTTTTATAACGTTCAGACAGACAGAACAACCGTTTCCGTTTTTAACGGTGATTACAGCAAAAAAAAAACCATTTGACGGTCACTTTCACGTGATCCAACAAATACCATCACTAAATCCGGTCGCTATATAAAATCCTGTTTGTCTGTCCACATATTAATTACATACATACATTAAAAATGAGTTGACGTACGTAGATAATAAATGAAAAAAAAACATTCAAAATCAGGTTTCATATTGGTTTGATAAAAATTCAACAGTCTGGAGATGACTTAGGAGAAAAGAATGTGTCGACTAAAATACACACATAGTGCTTTTTCGTCAGAGGATACTCTACGGATTTTTATTTACAGACAGGCCAAGTTTCGTAAGCAATTTTTGGTGCTTTGTAGTAGCTATCATTTTACGACAGAGTGCCTTAAGAGGACATGGGGCGGCGACAGACTTGACAAGTAGGTATTTTAGAAATCTATCGCTATCGCGTTGCGCCCCATAGAACACGAAAGGGACAACTGCAGCGCGGGCTGATTTAACCGTATGCAAAACAGACGAAAACATCACTTCGTAGTACCCTCCTAGAAAACTGAACCGATTTTTGATTTATTTTTAGTTACAGAATTAAAAAAATATTGGCTACGCCTCTACCTTTTGCTTTTTTATTATTATTTCCAAATGCTTCTAGTTTATACAAAGATTTATAGTAAAAATCAAAAGGTACGGGCCTGGCGGTGGTGGATATATATTATTCGCTATAAATAATTAACCCTAATGTTACTTACTATCCAGGAAGAAAACAAGGGATTACGTTTGTATGGAATAAATGCCGCTAGGTTATACTCTTAAGTACTCGTCATAAGAACTTTCATGTCAAACGCGTGAAAAATGTCAGATCTTCAGTTATAGCAATTATTTGTAAATAATACATTGTACGCTCTCTCTCACTTCGACAAAATGCTTAAAGCATTTTTGATCAAAGTAAAAAAAAAAATCAGACTTAGATTTGAAATAAGCGATCTCAAACTTAGAGTTATAAAAACTGCATGGAATTCACAATTTGAGAGAGAATCTGTTGTAATTCCAATCGTGTTATCTCACGCACGCTCAATCAATTATGTCGTCCTCATGGCTACATAAAAAATTTGGCAAAGTTGCCAAAATAAAATGATTTATCTACTGATTTTTGAGCTCGTTTAATAATATTATTTATAGAAGTCTTTTTCTATTTAATTACCGAATTTTTTGGAAAACGATTTTTCTTTGTTAATCGATTATTAAATCAGTCGTTTTCCTGAAGAATCGCAAACTTTAGATTGTTGATTGACATGTAACGTAATGAACTGATGCAAGATGGCGGCTAGCGTATTCGCGCGGCAAAAAATTAGTAGGTTATTATCATCGACGGATCAGAAAAAAAGATGTGGTGTCGTGGGACATCAGGTAGAAACGAAGTTCCTAAAAAAATCGTGCTCAATTTTATGTAGGTTTTCTTGATTTTTCTCTTAAATTTTGCTGATTAGTTTTTATTTAAGTACAGGAAAGTATTTACGAAATTCAGTATTTTAGGAAAAGAACTAAAAGAAAGAAAGAGAAAGGTATTATACACTACTCGCTTGTGTATACGAGTGTCGCGCCTGCGCACGTCACATTTAACGGTTTTATTCCGCGGACTTTTTATTCTTACGGTTTTACTATCACTTTTTCTTTCAGTTCGGTCGCGCAGCAAAATCCCTATCTCCTCCAAGCCTGCCGTAAGGAACTTCGTTCCAATAAGGGAACTTTCAAGTATTACGTAACGAATTTGAGAGGAGGGGGGATGTCTTCTGAAACGTTACGATGCGTTACAGGGACGGGAGGGGATGTTTGAACTACGCGTTGCGTAACATTGTTTTAACCCTTCAGAACGGTCGCTTAGTTTTTTTTCTCACGCATTTTTTTTAAACGCTTTATTTCTCAAAATTTCAAACGAAATGACCACTTGAATCTCTTTTACCTTCACAAAATATCTTGCTTGCTTTACGGGACAGTGAATAATTTTTTTTTTTAAATTCCAAATGTAAAGAAAAAAAATGTTTTTTTTTGACCGATGTTATTGTTTTTCTTATCACTCCAGTAAAATAGGGAACAAAAAATACCGCACTTCGGGTGGCTTCGTTATACTTCGACCTCATGCATAAAGAACAATCGCGGAAAAGCAAAAAAAAAATATGTTATGCATAGGGCCGAGTAAGAAAAATCTCAAAAAATTACGTTAAGTTATACTTGAACGCTCCCTAAGGTATAATTGGGAAATATCCTATTATGGTCTGTTTGAGACAACAACAAAAAATTCAACATCTATTTTGATTCATAAATTGTAACGCATAGAAATCGATACAGCCGTTTACGTGAAACGAATTAATTGTTTATTATTATGTTTTGAGATAACTTATTTTTTTATTATGTTTTGACATCAACAGCTAAAAGCGTTGGTCAAACTTAAAATATGCAAGTATATGTCATTCGTGTGGTTGTCTTTTGAATTTCCTATTTATTACCTTTAAAAAAATTTCATCTAACCGCTAATATAGGCAATGATGGTCACCATTGTTAATAAGAAAAAAAAACGCGAAGATGTAATTAATTATCAAACCAATATGACGACGGCCTGTCGAAAACATAATTTAACAATCACGACTGGCATGATGGTCACCACCGTCAATATGGAAAAACGTTCTCAAGTTAACAATTATAATACACCGATATCACAACGAGCCTATAATTAAATTCCTATAACAGTTATATTGTTATTTTGCAATAAAAAAAAAAAAAAAAACCTAATACTTGTTTACCAATCTCCATCCGGTGGAAATTTAGCCATAAAAATACGTGATGGTGACCAGCTTTCGTAAATATCACTTAATAACTATATCAGACACTATGGTTGAAACTTTTAAAACGAAAAAAAAAAATACCATCAAAGCCGTATACCGTGTTTACCCGCTATGGACTGAGTGATGGTCACCACCGTCAATACGGAAAAGTCAAGCAAGTGATTTTATCATCGAAATAGTATTACAACGGCCGTTCCAAAACTTTATTTAACCCAGGGTCACCAACCACCGTCAACACGGAAAATGCGACCTTAATCATGCTAACATTACAAAAATCAATTTACCACCTATTTCCGAGCTGACAGTCATCACCGTCGACACGGCAACTTAACATTACAATCGTTTGTCGAACACAAGTATACACTACACTGTCGGAAATACCGTATAAAGAACACCTTAAAATTACTAAATGCATCAAAAATTCATACAAAAATACTGGTAAATATTAATTACTTTGTACATTTACAAAATACTAAAGCGTTTTTATTTATTTTTATGTCAATACAATATCTTAAAATAAGGCTTCCGAGCTACAAATGTAAAATGAGTAGGTCGATGTAATGTTGCCAGTTTTTAATACTACAACTTGAGTGTCTATTATTATTATTCGACCGGATATTTTTTTTTTTTTAGGAGCATAAAGAATTCAATTGAATTTATTTTTCTTTACTAGTCGTTTTTTTTTTATTTGATTTAAATTATATGAGTCGATTTTTTCAAATTAAATTATAAATCATTTATCTAACTGAATTCTCTCTAAATAATGCTGATTTTATTACAAGAAGATTTCTAACGCAAAATTAATAATTTTTTTTAATAATTAAAATCACTAATATACTAATGATGATTACATGCGTCGTTCATATTTAATTTAAAGTTATAATGTAGTTATACAATCACAGGAATTAAATAAAGAAATATATAAAAAAAAAATAATAATAAAAAAAAATGATCGATTGTAAATTTCAAAAATATAACTACTATTATTATGATATTATAAAAAAATAAAAACTTCTAAAGGCCACACGTAGTCACACGACCTGGCAACATTGCATATATATACAAATTATTCACCAAATTTCGAACGGACACATTTCAGCTGCCAGGATCACACGTTGATTACAAAATTTAAATAAAGAACGTTGTTATTGTTAATACTGCACGGAGCGTTTTCTATTCGACGGCCGTGCGATATCTACTGTGAAATAAAGTTGCCAGTGTGAAATATGTTAAAAATTACTATTAGGATTATTATTAACCTTAGTGGTTGTCGGCGTCGATTAGCTGTTCGGTGGGGTGTCCCTCCACGTGGCGAACCAGTTATAATTGAACATTGCGGCGTAAGGGTGTTTCCTTTTCTTGTGCAGCCTCAGGGACTCCTCCGACGCGTACCAATACTGTGGGTATTTATCGAACGGGTATTTATCCGCTTCCTTAACGTAAGGTTCTTTGGGATCGACTGTAAACAAAAAAAAAACAAAATTACTAAAAAAAAAAAAAATTGACAGTCACGGGCACTGACGACAGAAGCGAAAACTTTTTAACGTTTAACGTTTACATAATCTGCTAAACTGTGATTAATACAATAAACTATAATAACATTTAATATTTCTCTGATTTTTTTTGGAGCCTTTGTTATTTTTTTTTTATTTTCTATTTACCCCTAATGTATTTTTATCCGCGCTAATAAAAACAAACAACTCTCATTTTTCTTCATTCGTTTGTTTTTTTTTTTAGGTTATGTACAAATTAAACATTAATGAACATATGTAACGCGGACGGAGCCGCGGAAATCAGCTATTGATCTATACTAATAAATAAAATTGGAGTGTCTATTTGTCATGTCAATTTTTTTTTACTAAATAGGTAATGAACGTGTATATGTGTATATACGACACCTATACCGAAAATACAATTTTTAAATTTTTTGTCTGTCTGTCTGTTTGTTCCGGGTAATCTCCGGAACGATTGGACGGATTTTCACAGGACTTTTTTAATAGATAGCTGAAGTTGCTCCGGGTAACTTAGGGTACTTTTAATTTTCGAAAGTAATTCCGTATAAAACAAAATAAAACGCTGTGAAGAACATCAAACGCGGGCGCAGCTGCGGGCACTAGCTATATATATATAAATTCTTTATTCAATTTAGGGTCTAAGAAGGCGCTTATGAACGTCTGAAACACTACCACCGGTTCGGAAAACAACCCGGTCGAGAAGAGCGCAGGCGAGAAACTCGAGACTTGAGAACCGGTACCTCTAGGCTTAGTGTGTTTACCATCCTGGACCACATCGTCTCTTAACATCAGGTGAGATCGTGACCACAGGACAACGTAAGCAACATTTACTTATTAATAACTATAATTAATGTTTACGTAATAAAGGAGAGGGGGAACTTTGTTTACGGTTTTTGGGCAAGTGGGGGGGGGGGGGGTGGGGGGTAATTTTTTTTTAAGTTTACAAAAACGATACTCTAAGAGGACATGCGGTCGGCGACATAAATGAAAAGTAAATATTTATGAACGTTAAAAACAGTACCACCGGTTCGGAAAACAACACAGTCGAGAAACTCGATCTAGATTTTTTTACGTTTTTTTTTACAGTTATTAAAATTATATAATTTACAATAACAAGAATTAGTTTTAGTTTAATACTAGCTGGTGCCCGCGGCTCCGCCCGCGTTTCTTTTGTTCCGTGCATATGACGTTTCATTTATAGCTAATTTAAAAAAACACAAGTGAATGAATAAAAGTAAGAGTATTTTGTTTTTATTAGCGGAAAAAAATGTATATAAGCGTAAATTGAAGTGGAAAATGTACAAAAGAGTAAATCGAAAAAAAATTAGAGAGGATCGATGGAATCCAAGAAATACCTGTCTACTACTAATACTGGGTTGAAAGGTATTAGTCCTATCCCGATATGTTCAGTAGTTTTGAGGTGATGGTGCGTCAAAGGAATAATAAACAAACAAATTGAGAAAACATGGCAAAGGGCTCATAAGAATTTGAAAAATATATAGCCTATAACCGTCTACGATTAATTCCGCGTCGAATGGTTGTGTTTTCACGCTGATCGATCCAGTAGTTTTCGAGTTTACCTCGGACAAAGAAACAAACTTTGCTTATATATATATAGATTATTTATACATATATCAGTGATGAAGTTACCCGGCGGTAGGCAGTAGAGGCAGAATATCCTGTGTCTCCTGGTCTCGTGTGTTTCTAGATGTTTCTTGTGCAGCTTCCTCCGCGTGGACACGTGCGGACAGCACGGGCAGGGTATGGCCAGGTCCTTGGGCACGGCGCCATGCCGCTCGGCCGCGTGCGTCACCAACGTGGACGCCACGCGGTAACCCTGGAGTTTACATTCCGTTCCATTCAACCGAAAGACGTCCACAGCTGGGCATAAGCCTCCCTTAAAGGGGAGTAGGGAGGGGGAAGGGAGGGGGAAGGGAGGGGAAAGGGAGGGGAGGGGGGTCATGGGTCTTCCGGTACGTGGTAGTCAGTCGAGAACACATTAGCCGCATAGTAAGGATTAAAAAACAAAACAAAACAAAAATCCAAAAACATCTATTGAACTATTATACTATTGACCATTTCCCATTTCGACTGTACTATTGACCCGCCGCAACTATACTATTGACCTTACCTTGAAACAATGCTCGCATCTGTACGGGAAGCTCTTCCATTTCGGGTTCTTTTTTTTCTGCTGAACGACATCTTGTACGGTTCCCCTGGAAACCAGTCTTCTGGGTCCAGGAGGAGTTCCACCAGCTCAACACCTGGAGGGATGATACGCAGCGGAATTATACACAGCGTCGGTAGGAATAGAGAATCAGACATTGTCTCGTGGCGAGTGCTCTGAGAAACTATTTAATCTGATCTTTTTCCTCTCCCTCATTTTTTTTTTACACTGTATAGGCTCAGCGCTTTGATTACAATCTCGCTTGGTGTTAACTGACGATGTGGTCCAGGATGTTAAACACAGTAAACCTAGGTACTGGTTCTCAATTGACGCTGCCGGAACACACCTATTGGTAATCGGTGACAGGTTTCAAACTTGAGGGTGGTAGCTACCCAGGCGGGCATGCCCTACCACCATGCTATGGTGTCCTTCACCGGAAGCTCAGGCTGATAGGTGGGGATCGAATCCGCGTCGATTAAAGCGGAATCCGGCCGCACTACCCGCTGCGCCATTATCCCTTCAAATTCCCTTCCCTTCTAGTATCAGACGGTCTGGGCTTCGGAGCCCAAAGCTCTACAGTAACTTCCATCCAGGCACGGACTAAACATTTCGAATCGTCTCTTGGCCGATGTCTCCCCCCCCCCCCCCCCCCCCCCCCCCCCCGCTCCCCCTCCTATAGTCCTTACAGAGACGACTGCCGTTGGATAACCGATCTCTCGACGGTCGCCACTGTTTCTGGATTGCATTGTGCTGTGCTTACCATCAGACGCTAATAAATAAAATTGAAGTGTCTGTTTGTGGTGTCAACATTTTTTTTTACCATATAGATATGAATGTATGTAATACGATACATCAAAAATACATTTTTTTTTCTTCATTTTTTTGCCTACCCGTCTGTTTGTTCCGGGTAATCCCCGGAACAGCTGATCCGATTTTGACGGGACGTTTTTTTGGTAGATAGGTGAAGTTACTCCGGGTAACTTAGCGTACTTTTGACTGGTGAAAATATTTAGGGTTCCGCGTAAAAAAAAAAAATTAAACTCATAAATTTTGATGTACGTTTGTAATGTCAAAATCTTTTTTTTTAAACTAAATACATATGAATGTATATCCGATACCTATAGCAAAAATACATATTTTTTTTTTTTTAAATTTTCTGTGTGTCTGTCTGTTTATAATTGGTAATTTCCGGGACGGGTGAACCGATTGCGACAGGATTTTCGATAGATAGCTCAAGTTACTTCGGATAATTGTGGGTACTTTTAGTTGTTCGAAAATAATAAGGGTTCGCTTAAAAAAAAAAAATGAATAAAATCCGATTCAATGCACAGTTTTACGGGCAAGTGCTTGAATTTATTAGAAATATTTGTCTGCCCGTTTGACGGACGGGACGGCTAAATTCCATGCGAACGAACTCGCGGGCATAGCTAGTGTAAAAATAAAAAATAGGACCGCAATGAAAAAGTATATAGTATTCACCATCGGGCAGTTTCACTTGTGGGGTCTGTAGGGGCGGTAGAAACACTTGGGGTTTCACATCGACTCCCGCTCCCAGGTTCAGTAACGATGTGTTGTTAGCCGCTAGGAGACTTGTCAGTATAGCGTTCTGTGCCTTGAAGGAATACAATTTTTTTTTTAAACAAACGGATATAATAACGTTAATCTACAGGTACTGGATCCAAAGTGTTTTTTTTTTTTTAAATTATACTTCTTTAACCCCTCTGAGCACTTACCTGGCGTTTACGCCAGCTTTCCATTGTTTTCCTATTGTCTTATTTTTATGGGTACACGATACATTAAATTTAATATGTGTTTCGCATAAACATTAGCTCCGTACAAAATTATTGAGAAAATTGTGTTTTATTATTAAAATATTTACTCATTATTATATTCATGACGTAACTTATAGCGCTATACCTACTATATTTTTTTTTGTTATGTAATTTCTTTTTTTACCATATAATTTATATAAAAAAATTGTTTACATGAGCTGATGTTTTGAACTTGTTATTTGTGCCTATAATTGAGGTGGCATCTAGCGCGCCTGTAATGCCAATGTAACTTATAAATTATGTTGATGTTCACTTTGTTGGTATAATAAATAAATAAATATTAGAAATAAAGGCAAGTTATCTGTCCCACGCTTTAGGCTAAGTAAGTCTAATAAATGCTTCATAGGTAATAGTATTCGGTTTTACAATAAGATCCCATGTAACGTTACCGATTTACCTGACAATAAGTTCAAGTATTATGTCGAGCAAGTTTTAATCTCAAAAGGTTATTACAGGGTGGAGCATTACGTGAACGGTAGTGATGTCTGGAATTAACCCACATCTCTATGCTTCCGCTAACATTAGCTAATACTATGATTTGTATAGTGTATAGTGTCTTTATATGAAAAATAAAATGATATATATTATATTTATAAAAAAAAGGAACCAGATCGAGTTTGTTGCCTGCTCTCTTCTCGACTGGGTTGTTTTCCGAACCGGTGGTAGTGTTTTAGACGTTCATAAGCGCCTTCTTAGCGCCTAAATTGATTCATTTTTTTATTTGATTTGGCGCGTTAGAGAAAATTATAAGAATACAGTTTTACGATGCGCGCGTGCAACCGTCACGCAAAATCGACACCCTGAAGTTAACTGTCAACGTTTTAGTTTTTTTATTATTATTAGGTCAAGGAAGTAACTCCTTACGTGCGTACGCACACACTTTTTTATATCTATGGACGGCGAACAGTCATACGGCTAATCTAATGGTAAATAGTTACCGTCGCCTATGGACAAGTGCAATACCAAGAGTATTACCGATGCGTTGCCGACGTTAAATATACCTTTTTTTTTACTCAATTGCTTTGACCACAATTTTACTTGATGTTAAGTGACGATGTGGTCCAGGATGGTAGACACACATTAAATCTAGCGGTACTGATCCTGAAATGATGCTGCCGGAACACACCTATTGGTATTTGACGACAGGTTTTCAAACTTCAGGGTGGTAACTACCCCCAGGCGTGTCCTACCACCATGCTATGGTTTCCTCACGATGTTTTTGTGAATTGGACAGTAGATATTATATTACACTGCCATAATCGCCTATATAATAAAGATATAAGGGTACCTATAATTTGCTTATTTTTGATGACGATAACAGTGTAGCGATAATGGCGGAGTTGGTAGTCAATGAACGCGGGTTCGATCCCACTTATCAAACTATAAAATCAGCCTGAGATTTCGGTGAAGGAAAAAATCGTGAGGAAACCATAGCATGTTGGTAGGGTGTCCGCCTGGGGGTAGCTACTACCCTCAAGTTTGAATGTCGTCAAATACCAATAGGTGTGTTCCGGAAGCATCACATCAAAATTTAAAAAAATCTTTATTCAATTTAGGCCCTAAGAAGGCGCTTATGAACGTCTACAACACTACCACCGGTTCGGAAAACAACACAGTCGAGAAGAGCGCAGGCGAGAAACTCGATACTTAGAACCGTTACCTCTAGGCTTAGTGTTTACCATCCTGGACCACATCGTCACATAACATCAGGTGAGATCGTGGCCAGAGCACAACGTAAGCAACATTTACTTATTAACAATTATAATTAACGCTTACGTAATAATGGAGAGAGGGGAACTTTGTTTCCGATTTTTGGACAAGGGTGGGAAAAGGGAAATTTTCTAAAAGTTTACAAAAACAATACTTTAAGATGACATGCGGTCGGAAAGGTAGGTATTTCAGAAATCTATTGCTATCGTGTTGCGCCTCAAAGAACCCGAAAGGGACAACTGATAAGGGCTGATTGTACTGTTTGCAAAATAGACGAAAACAACCCTTCTTAGTACCCTGTTTCCTTCACCAAAACTGAGCCGATTTTTTATTTTCTTTCAGTTATTGAAAAAGAAACATTTAGGCTAAGCCTCTACACGTTTCTGTTATTGTTTTTTTTTTCATCAAATTTGTTTGACGAACATCTGAAAATAACGGTAAAAATCGAGCATTTTTTCAAAGGCGCTAGTTTCTACAATAATTAATTGATGGAAAGAATCAAAACACACGGACATGGGACGGATGGTGGATATATATTATTTCGTATAAAAATATATACGATAACGCTATTTATCTAGGGAGGAGACAGGGACTACGTTTGTATGGGGAAAAGTTTGCCGCCAGCATATCCTCTTAATGGGCCGCTAATGAGATATTACCTGTAACACGCCATTTGTGAAACTCTGCGATAGATCGACTTTAGGTTTTCGTTTGTAACCTTTGGGAGGACCTCGTTTCTTGGCCACTTCGCCATTTTTCTTATAACGAACTATTTCTGTATTCTCGCACACTTTCGACGGCGGCTGGATCGGTGTTATTGTTAATTTCGCTGGTAACGAGTACCTGGAATGTTCATTGGTTTCACATATTAAAAAAAAAAAGGGAATGCCTGTTTGTCTGTCTGTTAGTTGTTTTAAATTTTAAATCATAGACTGTTGTGTATCCGTAATAGAAATAAGTTTTTCATTGTCTATATTCCTATGATGTTTTTATGATCTCTGCTCTTTTTCACAATAAAAGATGGTTGCTATCAGTTCTGGTTTTCTTATTATAAAATAGACCCATCTGTTCTTCTAAACTCTGGGGCGATAACTACCCCTTGTGGAAGTTAAACCCTTAGAGAAAATTAGGCGGCATTACGATAGCGCAGTACGGGCGTGGTAAGATTAATACGTCTAAAAAAGGGTAAAAGATAAGATGGGAACTATAGAATAAAAGACACATATACTCAAAGCAAATAAATAAGCAAAATAAGTTTGAGAAACTGTGATCTAAAAATATACAGGACATATTACATTTATTTTTAATTTTTCGTCTGTCTCTCTAATTAATGAATAATCTCCGAAACGGCTGGATCGATTTCGACGTGACATTTTATCGCAAATAGTTGATAGTATAAATAGTATCTTAGATTACTTTCATTATTTCCCGTGTCGTCGTCCCAGGTGGCATTTTTTTAGTGGGTATCTTTGGCGATTCACAATAGTTATGGGCATGCGTCAATGCATTTGCCACGTAAAAAAAATACGTTTATTATATATGTATATATATAAAAAATACTAAAACCTATGAAATTCTGAACAAAGTCCAATTCAGTAGTCGGACAGTTGTGACCAAGTGCTTGAATTTGTAAAAATATGCTTGTTTAGGTGATTTCTTTTCTCTTCAAAATTATGCCAATGCTTACGTTGACATGGGACAGGGGAGTACAACTTTTGCTTATTATTGCTGACAACGGGGAAGGGGGTCAAAATGTCCAAAATTTAGCTTACTTAACTATCACGCCTTTCTCCCGTGGGGGGTAGGCAGGGATTACGTCCTTCCACTTGCTACGATCTTGACACACCTCTTTCGCTTCCTCTACTTTCATATATGCTCGCCGATTATGGTTACATTTCACCTGACTCTTACCGACGTGCCTACTCAACCTCACCTAATAAGATACTAGCTGTCTGCCAGCGGATGCGCCCGCGTTTCATATAATCTTCACAGCGTTTTAATTTATTTACACGGAACCATAATTATTTTCGAAAAATTTAAAATACCCTATGTTACCCGGAGTAACTTGAGCTATCTATCAAAAAAAGTTTCGTCCCAATCGGTCTGTTCCGGAAATTACCCATTAGAAACAGACGAAAATTAAAAAAAAAATGTATTTTTGCTATAGATATCAGATATCTATTTACTATAAAAAAAAAATAATTTTGACATTACAAATAGACGCTTCAATTTTACTTATTAGTATAGATAAGGAAGAAGTTATCAGAACAAAAATTTTAGAACCAGCTTTTTTTACCTCAAAATTTTTCAACAAACTTGAATTTTTAACTTTGACCAAATAAGCGAATATTAAAACTCACCTACTATGTAGATTCTTGACAACATTATTTGCCTGTAAATTATTCGTCAATGCCAACGGGTTGGCAAGGTTAAGGGGGTTGTTCACAAACTTCGGCAACGGCGGCGATGTGGGGTACATCAATGTCTTCGGATTGCTGAAAGCCGGTATCTGGTAGACCTTCAGGTTGAGCGACGGCGTGTCGTAGGTCTTCAAGCGTTTAGATGCCGGCTCCTCGTCGCTATCGGACTCCGCTTCGAGGGGGTCCTGGTCTTTGAACGGCCCGGAGCGTTCAGTTTCTTGTATGCAGAACATCTGTTGACACGTGTACAATTTGCTCTTAGTTATGAAGTAACAGAAGGAATTATTAAAATTATTAAAAATCAGTAAGGACTCCTTTTCCAACTCTGCAACTTTAATTTATTGTTTAACCGCACACACACAAACACAATTACATGCAGACACTTACTCGCAAAACACACGCACATTTAGAGACACAACAAACACACATACTCGTACATACGTTCTTAGCATAACTTCTTCTTCTTAGTTAATGGCAATCTGTGTGTACACACAATTTGTGCTAATGTCATGTCGGTAAGATTTTCAATCTTGTATCAGCGTTACCAAGTTCCAACAAAACGGTGGCCCATCCTGCTCGAACTTTCCATGGAGCTTTGTCGGCACCTCATAATACATGATATGCGTTGTCTTCTATAATAAACTTAACTTCAACACAATAACTAAACTATTTCACACAAAACGCCACCGCCAAGATTACATGATATAGAGTCAAATACACAAGTTTAATCAATTAAAGAAAACAATTGCTACATGTCAGACTGAGATCCCGCCAAAAACCCCCCTTAGCATAACTTAAAAGCAACTGCTATTTTACAATTATGCTATACATGTTTTTAATTCTGTGGAACGCAGCCCTTTTTGTTAATAATATGGCGGTTGGCACTATTGGCTGCGACACAGTTAATACGAATGAAGCCAATATCGTGTACTTTTGTCTTTTGTAAAATTGTTATGGTTCCAATAAACACGAAGTAAATAAATTAGGTAATACAAAATAAATAAACTAATTTAGGGTACATTTTGTTTAAATGTTTTTTTTTTTTCGGTCCCGACGCAAAGTTTTTAATCAACACTAGCTGTCTGCTCGCTGCTCCGGCCGCGAATCTTAAATTCTACACTGCGTATTATAGTTCTTAAATAACCATTGGTAAATAATGTTTTGATCTTGTTGTCCATTGAATTGTTTTTTTTTTCACAATATTTTGTATTTTATTTTTTTATACGGAACCCTAATAATTTTCTTGAAATTATTCTCGGTACTACGAGAAAGCAAAGAAGACTTCTCACAAATTGAAACATATGTCAGTAAAACTATGCACTGAATCGTATTTTATTCACAATTAAGTATGTGAGATTTTTTTTTTTTTTACATGGAGCCTACATATTTTTTCAAAATAAAAGAAGCCTAAATTACGCGGAGGAACTTCAGCTATCTCCCCCCTCAAAATCGGTCCAACCATTCCGGAGATTACACAAAACAAACAGCCAGAAATAAAAATTTAAAAATTCTTTTTATCATATATGTATCATTCAAATCTACTTAGTAAAAAATATTATTTTGATATTACAAACAGACACTTTAATTTTATTCATTAATACGGAATATAGATATGTAAAAAAAATAATCCCTGAAAATTTGAACCCTTAATATTAACCCAAAGTATTGACAATGAGTTTTTTTAATTATTTTTACAGGGAACCCTATCTTTTTTTCCTGATTTCTTTTTTGGTACTAAGATAAATTAAAAATACTTCTCATAAATTCAAGTAATTGCTCGTAAAACTGTGCAATGAATCAGAATTTATTCATAACTAGCTGTGTACCCTCGTTTCATAGTTTTCACTACATAATATAGTAATAACTAATTATCCTAGAAAAATTAAAGTATCCTAAGTTAAGCAGAGTAACTTCAGCTATCTATCAAAAAAGTCGCGTCAAAAAAGAAAGGTCTAACCGTTCCAGAGATTACAGGGAACAAACAGACTGACAAACAAAAATTTTATAAATTATATTTTGGTATAGGTGTTTTATATACATTAATATATATATATTTAGTAAAAAAATGCTATTTTAACATTAAAAACATATCATAAGTGAGCATGAAAACCACATAAAATCTCGTTCAGATGAGGAGTCAGTAAATAAACAGACAGACAAGCATAAAGCAACACTCTGTTTTATACTCAACGAATATTGTCATTGTTATGTCTCAATATGCTTTTTATAAATGATCTGATATCAGGAAAAAGAGTAAGTTTGCTCGTAGGAAGGCAACACATATGTACAATATGGCATAGAAAAGTCTTTGCAAACTTCTTTGTTCATGCAGAGGTGAAGTTCATGTATTGATCAAGGCACATTCCTCTTGTCTGTGCCTATGGTAAATCAATCATAAACTTTATTTAAAAAAAAAAAACAGATAGGATAATAAGTGTTAAGGATGACAGCTAGCATTTAAAAAAAATATTTTATTAATACCATGCTTGGTTACATTGCTTGGCATACATGGTTTTTTTTTTTTTTCAAATTCCATATTTAAATACTAAATTACTGAACACAGTATTACAAGCAGCTAGTATTTAAGTAACTGAATGGTATTTATGCTGAAGCTGCTAAATTATGCACTAAGAGTACACTTGGTGATAAATATCTGACCATAGTGTGATAGTTGACCTTTTTTTTTTTTTTTTGGCGGGGAGAAATGCATTTACGCACTACCCTTACCTATTGTATTAGTGAGACCAAAGTCCCCCAATACAATAGGTAAGGGGGGGCACGGAGTGACGAGTTCCGTGCCAGTGTGGGACTCACCCGGGCGTGGTGATAGTTGACCTAACAAGCCCTAGAAAATACCCTATCACAGATCTACAGTTGTATATTTCTTACATTCGATTTTTCAGGCTCATTGTGATTTTTCACAGATCCATTTATACCTATTATAATTTCATATTATTCTAAATACATGATTATCAGTCTTAAATAGCGACACCACTTCAAGTTGTTGTGCAAGCATTCTTTGCATTCATAACAAAGTATTTTTAAATTAAATCAGTGTGATATTGAGCAAAGAGTTGTGTTAGGGAATTGAGTGAATGGGGGGTCCTGGGTAATTTTACAATCAGCCAGAATGCATCTGATTAAACAAAATTTAACATCTTGGTTCATGGGTGCAGTGTAAATAGATAGAGTTAATAATCAATCATAAATCATATTATGTAAAAAAAAATATGTAATAGCAAGAGATATACTTAATATATAGAAAAGATAAATTTTAATACCACTTTGAAATATATCCATTGGTTGTATACAATAAATCGTAAGCAACGAAAAACATACTTTAATTTTTATATCAAAAACTTACCGTTTTTTTATTTACTGAACGTAAACAAACTACACGTAATGTACCGTAACAGAACACATGAAATACAATTATAACACAAGAAAAAGCTACATCGATAACAAAATGGCGTTATAATTTGTTATACAACGAAACAATAGGAACGATCTCATGAAATATAACTGCACATGCCACTAAAAACTTAGCGTACGTAGATTTGGACTAATTACGTTATGATATGAATAATGCACAATTATGAATGAATGACGCACCTTTCTCTTTATATAAACACAGGCATCGATAAATATAGCTTAAATATGTTTATTTTATTTCGTTTTGTCGTATTTTTAAATGAATTTAAGTAAAATTAAAACGAAACATGAAATAAAAGGTTATGTATGTACACTCATATAATAACAAGTTCCTTTAAATTAGGGAGGCGTCACTTACATAGTAGTAGTCGATTGAAATCGATTCCTCATTTATGTTTATTAATTTTTTTTATGCAAAAAGTAGTAACATTTTAAAATTAATTAATAGTAAAAGCAATATTTATATCATAAAAAAGACTAGCGTCAATAGAAATAATTTCAATTCATTACGATTAGTCGTCAGATAGTTGTAGTTGTGGTAAATGTTAAAATATGTAGAGTAAAAGTAATGTTAAATGGTAATATTATTTCACAGAACTAATTAATATTTGATGATAATTATTATTGTAAGCCTAACTGAATACTCAATTTGATCTTTGTGTTATGTACACTATTAAATGTGCCAGGAGAGCTCCTTACTTATATTAATGTTTGTTTAAACTCAAAAAACTCAAATAAGTTATTAATATTATTACATCATTTATAGTTTTTACATTAGAAGTAATAATCGTTAATTCATTTTGCTTGTTATCTCAGCTACTGGTATTTTTCACATTTAGCCCTAATTCTATCGTCATTGACACTTTCGACCCCATCCCTTATCTTTGATTCTAGTACAAAGTTTTTCCCAGCGCCATTTTCGCTTTTACGTCAAATAAAATGACAAAAAAAAACCACAGCGGTTTTATTCTGGTCACCGGCTATTAGATGTCACACGTATACCCTAATTCTATCGGATCTCGTGTTTTGTAAACAATACTATAGAAAATCTGTGCTATATATCTACGATAAACACAAATATCCAGATAGTACTATAACGTGGCCGCACATGAGACTGCAATAATTTTTAATAGGGTTGCTAACTTAAGAAAATTCCCTACATTGGTAAACAAACGACTACGAACGAACTTTAATCATTTATACAAATAATAAAATTGTAAATTTCATGAGAATGTACTTTTTCAATTTGTGTGAAAAAAATTATTGCAATTGGTAGGACATTTTTGTAATAATGCACACCTAGGTAGCTACTTACCACCCTCAAGTTTGACAAACCTGTCGTCAAATACCAATACGGCAGCATCACTGGAGAACCTCTAAGCTTAGTATGTTTACCATTCAGGACCTCATCGTCACTTAATATCAGGTGAGATTGTGGTTAAAGAATTGAGCTTATAACGTGTATTATCATTTTTGGAAATGTATTTCTGTTTGTTTGACCAAGCATCAATAAAAAAGCAAAATTATTTAGTTTCAAACATCAAAAGATTTCATTAAATCGGCTCAATCCATCAAAAGATTTAGCAATTTAAATGACACGGCGAGTTTAGTATGAAAGAAGAGTTGGTAAGTTAATGCGTTTTAGTTTTTGTCCATGAACAGAAAATAAATGAATTGATTGAAATTAAATAAAGGACATAATATAAAATAACGTTTACGGTATATAAATGATAAACATCTAATACACTGCAAAAAAAAAAAACAGTACAGGCGTTGTATTGCGAACTCCATTTCAACCGTAATATCAATACGTGTAATATTAGGGTCCTTACATATAAAATTGATGTTTTTTTTGTTTTGGCTACTTTGATTTCAAATATCTGGCGTTTGGTTAGAAATTCCAAATTAACATTTATTTCAAATTTAGGTTTATATATTTGTTTCGAATGTAATTTAGTGGTTCATTTGTCTTCGCACAATTATTACTTCTTATATCATTCTGTTCATTAAATGGATAACTTAAAATATCGCGATATTTAGGAATACGATTTCTCCTATTACACCAGCACTACAGAAGAAACTCTAAAGGATTAATGATATATAAGCGGAATTATGTATACTCGAAAAATTGTATGAATTTGCTGAAGCACATGAACAAACACGTATTGAATGCTGCGTTACATTACTCAACAGCCGTAATAACACTATTTTTAACCCTAAATTGTCATTGATACTAAGAGAAAGCAAAGACATTTCTCACAAATTTAAACACTCGCAACTGCATTGGTTTTATATTTTGTACAAAATTTATTGATTTAAAAAAAAATTCAGAACTCTAACAATCTTGAAAAAAAGTAGCCTAAATTACGCATGTGTATACGCCAGAAAAAAATCTGTCAAAATCATTCCACCCGTTGCGGAATACACAGCCAGACAAAACATTTTAAAATTGTGTTTTTGTATACTTTTTCATATGTATTTAGTCAAAAGTTGTTAATTTGATATTACAAACAAACACTTCAATTTATTTGCATAGACAACTATCTGTACGACAGCCCTGCAACGTACACTTTTCATGTGTCTTACATTGGTAATTACAATTCAAAACATGGCAACATATTTACGAAGTTTTAGGTTATTTAAAACATTTACAATAAATTAATGAAAATATGTATAAAATATTGAAGTAAAAAAGCATAAAATATCATTGTAAAATACTATGGTTTACATTCAGATTGTAAGTATAAGGCTAAATTAAAAAAATATCGTCTACGAGTGAAATTGTAGCAAGTTTTCGCCCACTACGTGTTTTCACAAAAAAATCGATCTCCAAAAAATCGACTTCGTCCATAAAATAGTTCTTTTTCCTCGACTTATTTTTTTAATTTGTAACTAGTATTTTCCTATTGGTCGATCATTAGTATAAATCCTGTACTAGGTGTGTTCTCGCGGCTGCACCCGCGTTTCTTATGTTGTTCACTGCGTTTTAATTTTTTTTATACGGAATCCTAATAATTTTAGTACTAAAATAAAGTAAACATTTTTCTTCTATTTATATATTTTCCTAATAATTCTTTAGTATAAAGATAAAGTAAATATAATTCTTATAAATTCAAGCACAAACAAAAACCCGTAAAACTCTGCATTGAATCGGATTTTATTCCATTTTTTACGAGTTTTATTGTTTTCACGCGGAACCTTCATTATTTTCGTAAATTAAAAGTACCCTAATTTACCCGGAGTTACTTCAGCTATCTACCATAAAAGTCCCATCGAAATCCGTCCAGCCGCTCCAAAGATTACCCGGAACAAACAGTCAGAAAGACAGAAAAAAAAAATTGTATTTTTGTTATTAGTATCGTATATACATTCATATCTATTTAGTAAAAAAAAACTAATTTTGTAATTATAACAGATACTCCAATTTTAATTATATGTGTAGATTGAGAAGACGTGGAAAAACATTATCAGAAATAATTTTATTGACAACACCAAAGCTCGTTAATTAAGCAACAAGAATAACAGTTAACCAATTATATGCTATATAATATCATTGCAATTAACAGACTATAAAAAATATACTGAACTCTTTTATCTATACTTCTTTATACTAATAAATAAAACTGAAGTGGGAGTTTTTGGCGGGATCTCAGTCTGACATGTAGCAATTGTTTTCTTTAATTCATTAAACTTGTGTATTTGACTCTATATCATGTAATCTTGGTGGCGTTTTGTGTGAAATAGTTTAGTTATTTTGTTCAAGTGAAGTTTATTATAGAAGACAAGGCGTAGCATACATTCTGAGGTGCCGACAAAGCTCCATGGAAAGTTCGAGCAGGATGGGCCACTGTTTTGTTGGAGCTTGCTAACGCTGATTGAAAATCTTACCCACATGACATTGGCACAAATTGTGTGTACACACAGATTGCCATTAACTAAGAAGAAGAAGAAGAAAACTGAAGTGTCTGTTTGTAATGTCAAAATATTTTTTTTTACTAAATAGATATGAACGTATATACGATACGTATGCCAAAAATACAATTTTTAAAATTTTCGTACATCTGCCTGTCTGTTTGTAACGGGTAATCTCCTGAACGGCTGGACGGATTTTAACGGGACTTTTTTCGGTAGATAGCTGAAGTTACTCCGGGTAACTTAGGGTAATTTTAATTTTCGAAAATAATTAGGGTGCCGCGTAAAAAATTTAAAACTCATAAAAAACTGAATAAATCCCGATTCAATGCACAGTTTTACGGGCAAGTGCTTGAATTTATGAGAAATATTTTTACTTTATCTAAGTACTTACTAAAGAAATTATTAGGGTGCTGTATAAAAATAATAAAGCGCAGTGAAGAACACATGAAACGCGGGTGCAGCCGCGGGCACACAGCTAGTTTTAGAATAAAATTATAATTAGAGTTGTTTTTGTAAGAATATTAAAATTAAAGGTGTAAAGTGCTCTTCACTTTAAAGTAACGTAGTCCCCTGTTTCCTTCCTGTATAATAGCATTATGGTAAATATGTACTTTTATATCCTTCTTAGGCAGCGACCCAAGACGTTTCCCGTTTCCCAACTGTGGAGGCTCTTAACGTCGCTGCCAGCGCGATACAATGACACTGAACATGCATTGAGCATTACACGCATAACACCGCACACACACACACACAACACGCAGGTACATAGGTCCTGTAAGGAACCTTTTTTAATATTAAATAAAACATGTATGGATTAGCTAGGATCAAAATTCCGCGAGAGTTTTCACACTCAGGTAACGGCCAAGCCGAGCTTCGTACCATTTTGGTATCCCTTGTGCTAGTTACCTGATGCGGCTGAGTGCCTTCAGCACTCGCCCACAAGGTTCCGTGAAACTGTAAAGGCCCTTGCGGTCAACAGTATTTGACTAGCTATTTGGCTAGGTTAAAAAAAAACCCATAAAATCTACTCTTCAATTTTATTTATTGAAATTAATTATTATTAATTATTAATTGAGTATAAATGTGAAAAATGAATTACCTCAGCTTTCTCTAATTAAGCTATTGCTGTTGCAATACTTTTGCCATTTGTTACGACCTCTTAGTGTGAATTAATGTTTTAACATTTACCACAAAAAGTAAAAAAAAGGGAATGCCTCAGTACAATCGATGACGAGATAAGAGCAACCCTATCAACGATTTCTCCAAATTTGGAACACATTTTGTCATTTAAACTGTTTCTTATTTCTCATTAAATACTTTTTCTGCTATATAACATTTACAATCTCTTATGATGTCTACGTCACTCTTCTGGCTATATGGTGTTGTTTTTAAAATTCCTGGATTAAAGGCAGCTAGTCTGGCAGCGTCCACGTTTCTTATGGAGCTTAAAATGATACATAAAACCTCGTCCCAACCGAAATCTGCAGCTGATTTAAATATATTACATTTCATGACTAACGTTATAAATTCATTCAAATTATTAATGTTTACGAGATCTGTCATGGATTTAAACAATACTTTGGTAATTTGTTTAAGTCCTAAATCTATTGCGCGATCCAGTATAGTCGGGTTATGTAGACTGCAATGTTGTGAATAAATATTATGTGTTAATTCTTTAAAAATCATCTCTTTCGTTTCTTCATCTGTTATGATATTCATCAATTCAATATCGAATTCAATTTTACGGTCGAAAAAATCCAAAAAAACCATCTCTTATTTTGCTTAAAATAAATCTCCATAACCTCATCTGGTCGCCTTGTTCCTTCTTTAATAAATCCGCCATATATTCTACCGCTAAGTACTCTTGAAAGCTTAGGTGAACGAATTTCGGAATACCGCCACTTAGTATGCTATCGACTATTCCAGTTTTCTCTGTGCCCGCTTCCATACCTTTTATTATATTACGAATTTCTTCAATATCTGCTTCACTTAATATATCATTCAAATCTTCTCTGAATGTCGCATAGAAAGCTAACTTCTTGTGTATGCTCATAAATTCCTTAAGTTCTTTCTCGTACGTCATTATAATATCAGGATTGTACAGATCCATCTGGTTTTTCTGTTCGAAACGTATTTTTTTAAGCTTCGTCTCTATGAAGTATTTATAGAATGACAATGTGCTCATTTCGAAATCCCATTTCCTTGTCATATCATCTTCCTGATTTGAATAACAAGTTTTGATTTGATTTATAAAATATTCAATTACTATATAAACGTGGAGCGGTGTAAATATAAAAGTGGCGGCTTGAAATAATTTTGCGTTATCTTTATATTGTTTCAATAGATACAAATTGGAATAAGACTTGGAGAATTTAAAAAACTTTTGCCGTGATTCAAATATTAATGCCCACTTTTTAGTAAAAGCTTTTTTATCAGCTGTTAAAGGTTTATTAACTTCCCTGATGAAATAATTCATAGCATTGAAATATAACAGCTGCAAAAAGGTTGTTGATAATTTGTAAAACTTCATTCTTCCCTTTGACGGATAGTATGATACGAATTCCTTCATAAATTCAAAAAAACTATCAATATTTTTGAACTGCTCGAAATCGAGGTCTTTCACACTTAAATTGACATGAAAATATTTCGTCATGAATAGATCTTGTTCGTCATTTGTAAACATTTCCAAATTGTAGGCAACGCCGAACTCTTTTTCTAGCGTTTCTGTTATGTTGTTGTAAGAGCGACTTGTGATCCACATGCGTTGTTTAAAATTCGATCCGTCATTTGATGGAGGTCTCGTAACTAGACACTTTAATATATCTGTCATTTCTTTTTTATAATGTGGACAGATCTCATCGAATCCGTCGAAGAGCAAAATTGTATTTCCCTTATTATAACAATATAAAAACATTTCCAGTTCAAATAAAATTAAATAATCTATTTCTGCACAGTTCTTTAACATTACCTGACCGTTAATAATTTCAAGATCGAAATTGATTATAGCTGTAGGTTTAATAGTGAACCTCACTAGATTTCTCGAAAGTGCAGATTTGCAAACAAATTTCAAAGCATCGATTATATTAATTTTTATTTTGTTCTCCTGTAACCTGTAAAGTTCTTTTGTTTGGTCCAATAAATTTATTCTTTCAATCCAAATGCTAGGTTTTTGGCACTTTGTTACAATTGAAAGATAAGTAAGGAAAGTAGACTTTCCCATCCCCGGCGCTCCCACTATGACAACAGTATCTTTAAGCGATTCCAATGTATTTATTTTAATCGTTTCTCCATTATCCGTGGAAGGAGTAGACGCATAAGATTTTAATGGGCCTACCTTCGGCAATACGATGCGATGCAAGCACCTTTGAACATAATAATATTTAATTTCTTCATAATACGGATTCGTTAATACTTTACCTATATCAATTATCTCATTGTTTATAATTTTCTGTAGTATCCTTGCTTTGATTAAAGTTTTTGATTCCGCTGTCATTATTGTAGAAAATTTCACTAGTCCACCTTGAAATAGGAATATTTTATCCAAAACTTTATCTTGACTAATATAAACTAAGTCGTTAAGATCATTCCTCGCATCTCGTAAAGTCATAAATGTTTTTTTGTTCGTTATATACAGTTGTAGTTTCTCTGCTGACTGCTCATTTGTGACTAATATGTAGTTATTCGTAACGGATTTATCAGTGAGACGAAGGAATATTTTATTTTTCGCGTCTGTTAGATCGTCATATAATATGATCAGTGCTTTTAACTTGGTACTTTTAAGATCATGTATTATAGTGTGATAATCAATTTTAGAGAGACATGCCATATCATCAAGATCTATAAAGGCGTAGTTGTTAAGATTGTGGAAGCATTGTGTTAATTTGATTCCTGTTAGAATTCTGACTTCGGTTATCAGAACTGTAGCTTCGGAACCAACTCGAGAACTCAAACAATCTACAGCGTCTTTGTTGAAATTTATATCATATTTTCTCATTCGATTTATAAACATACAACTTATGACATTCAATAATGATTTACCAGAGAATTCTTTTAACAGTCTATCAATAAATGTTTTATTGTTTTCCAAATAATGTGAATTCTCGTCTGTCATCCACCACTTTTGCACAGCGTTGTGAATAATAAAGTAAATAGCATCATATCTTGCATTAGAAGCTATTTCACTAGGTTCATGTTTATTCGCGATGCAGTAATCTTGTATTGATTCTTTACCGAGTTCCTCCATTTCTTCTTCTTTTGACTGACATGTATAGAACCACAAATTGTTAAAGAACATCATAGCCTTGTGTTTTTCTTCCTCATCGCCCTCAAGTGTGAGTTTTGGAAAATTTGGATTTTCTATGTTCACAGTTAGGTAATCCAAATATTGTATTCTACTTTTCAAAAATTCCCTCACTATTTTAGCGTTTTTTACCTAAAAAGATTGTTCATTTGTATTGAAGGTGTAGAATTTTTTAGATTCATCTAAAATCAATAGATTCCCCACAGCGCTTGCGAAGACTTTATTGAAATCTATAAACGGTACATCCCCAACAGCAACTGAACGGTTTTCGACTTGATTTGTATTTGGGTTATAAACCGATGTTAATATTTCTATAAGTTTTTCTGCGAAATATTTTAATATTGTAGCACTATTTTCTTCATCATCAATTACTATGTCAATATTACCGAATGATGGTGGCAATTTAAATGAAAGTGAACCTAACGTTTCGTTCACAGCTACCTCGAAAGCTTGAGTAAAAGTTTCATATCTTACTTTAATATTTAATAATTTATGAGTGACATCCCCAAAGCAATCTTCCGTGATGACCAGTATATTATTTTCCTGGTTATAATAAGTTAGAATATTTTTCATTAATTCACTAATCGGCAATACTGTTGGGTCCGTACAAACATTCTCTATTAACTGACTAAGCCTTGCCTTATCTATCTGAACTGCCGCTACGAATGTTTTAAACAATGTTAGTTTTAATTCAACCAAATTTGCGTCATAGTTATAAAAGAATTCTTTACGAAAACTGCCCATACGATATCCACCATTTTTAATATCTGAAACGTTTATCACATGTTGTGCTAAAACAACATGAAACTTTCTAATGCAACTATCATTAAAAAGGATACCGTAGTCCCCTGTAAATATGCAACGGCTTAAATTTTTTCCAATACACGTCATATGTTTTATCAGAGCTGTATTTGTCAACATAGCTATATCATTCTCATCACATTTATATCTGTATACCTTACAGTAATCACCGCTGCATATTAAATCTCTTGCTGTTTCGTCCAAAGACTGTGTTGCTTCTACAAGTATTTTATCGTTCATATCAATTTCAGCTGTAGTGTACACCGCAAAAGTACATTTCACATTATTCGTTTTTATTTTGAACAACTCGTCAGTGTTATTTGCAGTTCGTAATTTATGAATGATTGTGAGATAGCTTTCAAAATATCTGTGCAAACTAAAATCGCCATTTTCTCTCCACAAATCTTTAATTTTAATTTTCGCTTTATTTACTTCGTTTGTATGTTTCGCTCGTAAGAATATTACACCCTCTGTTCCATCTTGTATATATCTTACACAGACATCGTTAAAAGCTCCGACTCCATCTAAGCACGTTCCTAAATAAAATTCATTGAATTCTTTCTTTAACGATGCACGCAAGAGCACTAAGGTTAGTAATTTAGATTCATAAAGTTGCCCTTTAATTCCTGATGTGCCGGAACGTTTATTATACACCAGTTGGGGGTTGGTATGTTTTACAATAGATAGGTCGATTGTTTCATTTTCTTCAACATCATAATCGATCTGTGATTCTGCTTCAAACCCTTCTAAGAGGTCAACTATTGCTAATCCCACATCAGATTTTAATTCTTTAGCGATATCTACTGCCGTCTTGCCTTCATTATTTTTTAAATTTATATTAGCACCACGCCGTAAAAGTAAATTAACTATTGCTATTTCAGCATTAATAACAGATACATGTAACGGTGTGTTGTCAGAATCATTGGTAAATCGTTCATTAACATTGGCACCTTCGTCCAATAATTTTGTGATTTCTTCCTTCTTGATTTCAACCGTTGTCTCTTCTACTAAAGTTATAAAAAATTTAGTCGCGATATACTTCTTTCTGTACGCTGACATGCTCGCTGACTTTATTCTTGAGATGGTGAGTTTCACAGTGCTGTGCTTTGCAAGAACTCTTCAAGCTAAAACCAGTTAACCTTAGAATGATAAGATGTATCTATTACTAAAAAAAAAACATTCTACTGTTCCAGCGACAGTAAATTAATCTTGATCTTGGTCGCAATATACTCGTAGTGTAGTCTACTTTTCGTGTAGCTAAGTTATATGATCTCACTGACTGTAATAGCTTGTGGGTCAAAGACGTGAGTTGAGTTACCCATTTTCTTCACTAATTTATTCATAAATATATTTCCAATTTACTTTTCATATCTGTAACAAAAACATTGATTTTAATAAGTATAACAGAGTTGGTTCCTACCAGCGACTTTTGCTCGGGTGAATTTGTTAATCGAACTTCGATGACTACACTTGGAATGAAGTGATAGGTAATTTATAAATTTTTGAAGTGTAAACTTATTTAGCGGTGTTGATCAATTCGCATGGAGTTAAGGGTAGGGGGGGGGGGGAAGGGAGAGGGGAGAGGGGGGGGGGGGGGTGAAGGGGGGTTTGTTATGGGTAACTTATAGAGTAGCGTTCCTAATGGAATGTAACATTAGCCATCAACTTGCTGTTCTGCCACATGGAAGGTTTTATTATTGTTTTTTTCTTTACTTGGCGTCGCAGAAGCATTTGCCAGAGTTTTTTATTATTTATCTCTAATGGAAAGAAATGTCAAGTATGATGGCAGATTCTTAAGTTTCTGTGTTGCCACATTTAAAATATCATTTAAGCAACAAAACCAATAGTATTTTTGTAAGTTTTTCCTTCTGTCAGCAGTCTTTAAGCTGCCTAGTGTTTTTTTTTTTTTTTGTGTTATGTAAAAGTTTCAGCATTTGGAATACAATCTCTGTTGATGTTCTAATTGCCAATGTAGCTCTGGATGCTAATGACGATAAATATAAAGAGACAAATACTGGAGGTAATGGCTCTAAATTTGAGAGCGGTAGTTAGCTAGGTGGACAGTCATACCATCATGACGTTTGACCATTATCGCGCACCTTATCTTCACGGAATAGATAGTAGATTCACACTGTGAAGAGCATAAATGCAGTGTAAATAAACATTTAAGGGAATACGTGTTGTATAGCGCATTTTATTGATAACTAGCTGTGTACCCACGGCTCCGCCCGCGTGTCATATATTCTTCACTACATTTTAACTTTTGTCTACAGAACCCTAATTATTTTCCTAAAACATTCTTTTATTTTACTATAAAGGATATATATATATATAAAGGAAAAATATTTTTCATATAAATTCAAACACTTCCCCGTAAAACTGTGCCACTGAATTGGATTTTATTCAAATTTTTATGAGTATTGATTAATTTTACGCGGAACCTTAATTATTTTCGAAAAAGAAAAAGTATGCTAAGTTAAGCGGAGTAACTTCAGGTAACTATCAAAAAAGGCCCGTCAAAATCGATTCAGCTGTTCCGGTGATTACCCGTAACAAACATACGCCCACACACGGACATGACCGACAAAAATTTTGAAAATATTATTTTCGTATATAAATTCATAAGTAAAACATTGTTATTAACTTTTTTGTTAACAAACAGTCACTTCAATTTCATTATTAGTAAAGAAGGTATGTTCTCGAAGCGAAGGTGATAGGTGCAGCACAGTTTTCAACTATAGTATTTTCTATCGTTCATAAAGTAGTGTTTTCATGTAAAAAAAAGGGAAAAAAATGTCCTTAAGTTTTTTCTATTTTACAAGAATGTTCTAACTAACCTCGTGGGAGTTTTTGGCGGGATCTCAGTCTGACATGTAGCAATTGTTTTCTTTAATTCATTAAACTTGTGTACTTGACTCTATATCATGTAATCTTGGTGGCGTTTTGTGTGAAATAGTTTAGTTATTGTGTTCAAGTTAAGTTTATTATAGAAGACAACGCGTAGCATACATTCTGAGGTGCCGACAAAGCTCCATGGAAAGTTTGAGCAGGATAGGCCACCGTTCTGTTGGAGCTTGGTAACGCTGATACAAGATTGAAAATCTTACCTACATGACATTGGCACAAATTGTGTGTACACACAGATTGCCATTAACTAAGAAGAAGAAGAAGAACTAACCTCGTGAAGGTGGAACTGACCTTATAACTGTAAGGCGGAGATTGCACTCGCAAAGTTTCATATATCGATCGATCTCTTTAGTTTGCAACTTGATGAGAATACAAAAACATGGCTTCGAAATTGAATATAAAAATATATTAATACACAAGTATGCGGCGTTGATTCATAACGTTTTAACCGCTTCCACCACATAACGGCCATTTTGAAGGGTTGCCAATCTTTCAGATAAAATCTGGGTTGCACCGTTTCTGTTGGTTTTCAAATCAGTATAGAAAGTACTCGATAGGTAGTCTCTTATTATTATAATAGTATACTTTTTTTTTATTCGAGAACAGTATAATGAATGTACTTCATTTTATCATTTAATGAATAGTCTGTCACATACTAAGTGACGAAGTTTAGTCATTGCTTTTATTCATATGAACTTTCTTTCAACTTAACGTTTGTTACTCGTATGTCAATTTTTAATGGATAAGACTCTCCTACTGAACTCATGCATGCGCGTGATGCAGGAAGGGTGGACATTGAAGAAAAAAGTAGATTCTAACTCTATTCACTAACGGCTGGTCTCAATGTAAGATCTCAATCGGTGTTTCCTAAATTTCATACTCTTTTTTTATTTAAAGTGTTAGTCGTTAAAATGTGTCGAGTATCCATAAAAATAAGACAAAAGGAAAACAAGGGAAAGATGGCGTAAACGCTAGGTAAGTGCTCAAGTGGTTAAAATATTCGTAATTGAAACCAACCGTCAATCGTTTACTTGTAAATGTATACTAATAAATAAAATTGAAGTGTCTGTTTATAATGTCAAAATTATATATTTTTTTCATACTAAATAGATGTGAATGAATATACGATACAAATACCAAAAATACAATTTTTATAATCTTTTCTGTCTGACTGGTTGTAATGGGTAATCTCCGGAACGGCTGCAACGATTTTCACGGTCCTCTTTTTGGTAGATATCTGAAGTTGCTCTCGGTAACTTAGGATACTTTTAATTTTCAAAAATAACCAGGGTTCCGTGTAAGAAAATAAAAACTAATAAAAATTGGAATAAAATCCGATTCAATGCACAGTTTTACAGGCAAGTGAAATATTTTTACTTTGTCTTAGTACTAAATTTGTTTAGGAAAATAATCAGAGTGCCGTATAAATAAATTTAAAATCCAGTGAAGAATATATGAAAGGTAGGCGCAGCCGCGGTCACAGTTTTAAACAAAAAGCTCTTTAAAGTATTTGTTTACACGTATTGATTTAGTTAATATTCGTATCATGGTTAAAAAATTCGGTTTATTAATAAGTGTAAACAGACTATCAAGTTAAATAAAGTACTAACCAAAAACGATGACATTGTTCGATAGATATGAATCTATTGATAGTCCAACATCTTCAATCATGGTCAACGTGGGACTCTCTCGTCTCTACCGACTCTACCGTCCTGGTAATAGTGGCGGTCTGAGAGCGGGTCATGACCTCGCACCCCCAAATTTTAAACGTCGAATAGACAAATCTTAGAAAAGTTTTGAAATAAATTACTAACTTCGTGCGTAAACAATGAAATCAAAAATAGGTAGGTATTCAAGACAATTTGACGAAATTGAAACATGATAATTCACGCCCTCCCACACCCCTTTTTTTTTTTTTTTTTGACGGGTGGAAATGCATTTACGCACTACCCTTATCTATTGTATTTGGAGGATCAAAGTCCCCCAAATACAATAGATAAGGGGGCACGGAGTGACGAGCTCCGTGCCAGCGTGGGACTCATCCGGGCGAGAGTCGCCCGGAAATACCCACTAAAACCCCCCGGGGCCATCCGCTGCATTTGGGATGGGGGCGACACGGGGTGGCTTTCGCAAGCACCGCGTCGCCCCCTGCAGCGAACCCACCCGGCCCGTCAGTGCAATGGCCCGGTGGGGATGGAGGAGAAAAAGTTCCCCTCCACCTCTTAGCCCGCCTCAGGAGAGGTAAGACCTAATGGTCAGACATCCAGGGAGCGGGATGAGTTCCCGCCCCCCGTAAGAGGAAAAGGGAAGAGTTGTAGAGAGCAGTGGCGGGCAAAGAGACAAATGGGAAGAAACCCGCCACTACTTTAAGGGGAAGTAGGTCCCTCCCCTTCACTCGTCTTGTCTTAGTCGACAAGACGTAGGAAGGAGAGGGATACCTGAAGAAAAACGAAGGAAGAAAAAGAGCGAAGAAAAAGAGACAGAAGAATACGGCACAAGCCCCCACACACACAAACCCCCCCTCTACGGCATACGCCACCAACACTTCCACGGCACGCGCCACCAACACCACCACTGCACACGCCACCTACACTCCCACCCCCCCCAGGGGCACGCCTACATGCGGAAGAAGCTCCGCACGTAGCGTGCCCACCGCCCCCTGGGCCCCACCGCCCCCTGGGCAACGCCCTCCCACACCCCTAAACAAAACCTTTTATCCCCCAAAGAATTTGGTTGCGATTGCGTCTGCCTGTTAACTATTGGATCTACACTAGGCAATCCAGACGTAACGGGATCGAATCGAGTATTTAAATTCCAACATCTTAGTAACTCTAAAGTCGATATATATTCGTATTGTTAATTTCCCTTAAATTAGCTGGCATAGAGCTGGCAATACTGGCACATGACGTCTCATGTATTATAATAGATAGAGAGTGAATCATTCCGGTAAACTTGTTTTCGTTTGCGTCACTTAACCTTTTGAAATGTATTGCACAAAAAATAAAATAATCCACGTCCTAATAACGGTTTACTATTACAGACTTATTAAGAAATATTGTAATTTTGCGTTATGAATCTGTAGCATTTTAATAGGTAATTCTCTAGTCCTGTGGTCGTCACAGTTTTCCACGTATAGGGCTACATAGGTCTTGTCTCTTCCTGTTGCGAAGCCGTCATGCTCGCAAAGGAGGAGGCAGAGCGGGAGAGGGAGCGGGCAGCGCACCCCAACCGAGCGAGGCGTGTCTCACGCCGGGGCACCGGACGCAGCCGTCCGGGCGCCCGTCGAGGGCGCCAAGCCTCGTAAAATAACTTGACGTCGGACCTCCCGTGAGGTATGGCGTTGCCAGGGCCTCTGCAGAATACATGTATAATGTGCCTCCGGAGGCCCTGGCATATTTGCGCCGGTTAGGGACGTGGAGTGTTTAGTCAGTCGGTTACGGCCAACCTGACACACGGACACCAAAAGTCGCCTCTCGCAGAGGGGTTGTGACTCGGTGTCTATGGTCTGTTGCGAGGATCACACGTGTGCGAAAAAACTGGGTTTTTCGGCGCACGTCTGAGCGTTCAACGAGCAGATTTCAACCACGTAAAAAAAAAAAAAAAAAGGGCTACATAGGTCAATGTGAAATACAACAGCGGGCCGCACTTTTATAGATTAGGTTGTTGATGACTATGCTATAAAGTTATTTTTGTCTAACTCACTTGAAATCACTAACTATATATGTAATCTTGGTTTTGAGACATTGTCTACCAAAATAGTCTGCTACGTCACGGGCCGCATAAATTCGGTTCAGCCTGGTACCAGCTGCCGCCTTCCACCTTCTCCAAACGCCTACCAAGGAGCCCCCACCCCTCTCCTCCCATCGTTCTTGTCTTTCGATAAGAAGTCAGGACAATAGAGGAGTGGGCTGCCCGATTAGCTGCAGGAGGCGCTGTCTGCCGCAGGCCTGCAGCTAGAGGAACCATTAAAAATGGGGGAACTTCCTGCCATCCTTCTGCCACCTACTGCCAGCTGCTGCACAGTGGACTCTTCCACCTTCCATCTCCCCGAACGAGTGTGCCTCAGGCCCATGCACTTAAAGCACCACAGCGCCTTTGCCTCAAGTGTATATGCCTGGGTCATACCCCACCCGATCATTAGTCGCCCCTTCTCGGCCACCTTTCGGGCTGCCTTCAACGAAAGGGACAAAAATAGCATTCTAATTTCGAAATGGGCCGGCCTTGACATCTTCCGACCTGCACCCTCCCTTTTGCGAAACCATCTATATGGCTTCTGCCTACGTCATCGAGTCCTCCAGACCAACATGGCGGACATCGGCCCGATAAATAAAAGTCCTACCATCATGGTATGATGGTATGACCTCACCATGTTTTTTTTCACCTAAAGCTCAGGCTCAGTACAGAGTTAGATAGGTGGGCTTGAACATGGGTCTATCGACGCAGAAAATTTAAAATAAGTTAAATCATTCTCCAATTTAAAAGCATACGAACTGACAGACTCCGGTGGCGGCCCCCAGTTGGGGCGGCTCTTGACGCTGCTACCAGCGCGATACGGTGACACTGAACATGCATCAAGCATTAAACGCACAACACTGGACACACACACTCCTGCACATAACACGCAAGTGCATAAGTCCTGTATGGAAGCTTTTATTATGAACATTTTTTCTCATACGTTTTCTTATACATTATTTTGTGTACGTTTAATTCTGATCGTTAAACTATCTTATTAAAGCGAAGATGGCGCCGCGGGTATCGCGGCCGGATTCCGCGTCAATCGACGCGGGTTCAATCCCCACTTATCCGACTACAAAATCGGCCTGACCTTTGGGTGAAGGAAAACGTCGTGAGGAAACCATAACATGGTGGTAGGGCATTTTCTAATGAACCCGATGGTAGTTACCACCCTCAAGTTTGAAAATCTGCCACCAAATACCAATAGGTGTGTTCAGGCAGCATCACTTGAGAACTAGTACCTCTAGGCTTAGTGTGTTTACCATCCTGGACCACATCGTCATTTAACATCACAAAAAATCAGGCAAAAATAAAAATGCGTAGGTGATTTTTTTATATATAATAACCTCCGGTTTAGTAAACGAAAAAAAACATCAAATTTTAACTTTTAGAAGTGTTTATACTTTATCTTAGCACTAACAAATTTTAGGGAAAAATACCGGTACCGTACAAAAAAATTACAATGCAGTGAAGAGTATATGATACGCGTGCGCAGCCGCGGGCTCACAGCTGGTAATAATAATAAACTTTATTAAATACAGGTTAGATTTACAAAAAATAATAATGTGGGTAACTGCACTGGTTACAAACCGAATCACAGATATCACAGAACAATATAAAGTTATAGTAAACGCGTGTGATGAAGTGTGATCGAATGGATGGGATTGAGGAATGAAAGAGGGAGTCAATGGCGAACCGTTAAGTGGATCGGGGATATTTATGTAAAAAAATTATAATAAAGACGAATCCTACATAAATATAAATACTCTGCGTGTCAGCGCGCACGCCCGCGAAACCGTCGTTCCCGCCGCCGGGGACGCGCGGGTATCTTTTTTCCCGGACACATTCCGGTTCCCCCTTTGGTGGCGCCCCCCAGTTGGGGGAGCCATAGGTCATGTAAGGAACGTTTTCCTTAAAATATATTTAAATGAAAGTCATTTAAACCCGCCACTGCCATTGCCATCACACGGAGCAACTGGGTACACGCAGAACACTCCGCAAAGCTGTGCTGTGCGGTGTCCTCCGCCGCACCGCAGCAGTGGCAAACGGAAGAAGGTACCATCTGAAGCATCCATTGCCGTATAGTATCTGCACAAGTCGGAATGTCAGAGAGCCCTACTTTCTTGTCCTACACTCCTGAAGAACCGGACGGACGCCATCCACGGTATATCGACCGTAGCCCACGTCCGCCAGGTCCTCCTCCCATCGCCTGTACGCCTCATTCCTTGCCCTCTTCCTTTCGGTAAGAACCTCCCAATGGTTGAAGTGGAGCCGACCATCAGCCTTCCTCGCCGCCGTGTACCGATACACGGCGACGAGCCAAAAGTGCCGACCTAACAACCCCCTTGCACTCATTGCGGTCTCTTGCCCCTTGCAAGGCCGTATGAGACTTACGCCAGGGCTGTTCATATTTGTTGGGTAGGGATTTATCATTCGCTAGGCCATCCGTTGGGGGAGATGCGGGCCAGTATCATACAGATACCTTCTCCTCCCATATAACAGTAGAGATGGTAAGCATGGAGCTTTAGTGGGTATTGGGTGGTGGTTTCGGCCATTACGTGAGTCCCACACTCTCTTCCTTGCCCCCGCACAGAGGGGATTGTGCATAAATGCATTTCCCCATGAAAAGAAAAGAAAAAAGGAGTTCCCAAAGTGTACGCCAAGGTGCGCCGTAGAGAGCGAAGAAGGGCGCCATAAACCGTTTCTATTTACCATTCTCTGAAACTTCAACTTAACTGTTTGCAGATACAAAATAAACATTCTTATTAGATAATGTTAATTTTATATTCTTATAAATAAACAGTTTACATTATGCACTGTGTAGTGACGGCATGGATGTTTTAAAAAAACTAGTTATATTGTACCTATCTATTTCGACCACCTACATAGGTTATGGCGTCGAAGCAATGGATGCTTGCGGATGGATGGATAAAAGGATGGATGCATCGCAGCAGAGGACACCGCGCATCAGACTGTATTGAAATGTACTGCATGGGAGGAGCCATGTCGTATAATGGTAGCGACGGTGGAACCGGACCTCTCGCTGTCGAGTGTGGTTATCGCCATGCAGAGCCAGGCTGCCCCCTAATTCCCGTCTCACATAAGAGATGGGGCCTGGCAATTCGGTCGGCCTGGCTATCGGGGCGACGTGGAGGGCCCTTGAATGGCAGCAGACATCACTGTGGGGTTTTAGTGGGTATTCCCAGCACTTCACGCCAGGCGAGTTCCACATTACCAGCTCTAATGCGACGGATTGGAGTCCTACATTAGAGTTGGTAGGGGAATGTGTAAATACATTCTCCACGTAAAAAAGGGCACTGACATAAAACAGTAAACATGTATGCATCGCAGACTGAAAAAGATTAGGAATAACTACATAGTGTAATATCGACGTTTGCTACTCGCATTTAATTCACCTTGGTACCTTCTCTGTACAACTAAGCGACTGAAACAATTCATTTCACTGTTCATATCGCGTATGATCTGCTCATTGCTGAAACTGGCAAAGTCTCTATTCGCTGCGCCATAATTAAAACCGCATAGTTCTTTGGGATCAATCCTCCTGATACAATCTAACACGATTATTACAATCTCATTCCACCCTTCATGGACGATGCTATTGAATACGGTGTAACGGGGTTAAAAAATACATGAAATCCGTGAAATTATTTTCATTGACAACCTCAACAATGTTTTTTATGAAAAACTTTGTTATATATCTCAAATTCATGAATACAGCTTCCTCGACGATGTTTAAATCGCGAGTCACCTTAAAAACTTTCCCGCGTGTATGATTTATTTCATCGAACATGGTTTGCTTGATTTCATAATTAAGATTAACGTTTTTCAATTCATTGTCACATTCGAATTTACGTTCGAGGAATTCTAATACACCTTTACTCACATATCTGACAATAAACCTCCACACTTTCTGTTGATCTTCTTGTGCTTCTGTTTTTAATAATTCCATTATATATTCCGTAGTAAGATATTCTTGAAAAGTTAAATGTACAAATTTTGGTACACCGTTTATGATATAATCGACTACGCCTGTTTTTTTCTCTTCAGCTGTTTCGAATTCCTTTATGATGCACCGCATCTCATTGATGTCAACGGGTGTCAGTATTTCTTCTAATTCATCACCGAATGACGCATAGAAAGCTATCTTTTGGTGTTTAGCTAAAAAGTCTTTAAATTCTCTCTCGTATGTCAATTTAACATCAGGATTGTAAAGGTTCATTTGATTCTTTTCTTCGTAACGTATTCTCTGTAGCTTCGTCTCTAGGAAGTATTTGTAGAATGATGATGTATTCGCTTCAAAGTCCCATTTTGAAACTAAGTTAGTATTTCGTGGTACAATATTTTTCATTTTATTTACAAAATAATCTAGAGCAACATACATATGTAGTGGTGTTATTTCCAATGCCATAGCGTTCTGTCTTCGTTTTCGATTCTGACAATGTTTCCATATTAGCTCATAAGCATTTACACGCAAAAGATCAGATATGTGAACTTTAAATTTGTTGACTGATTTCCATTTCTTTGCTAAATTGCATTTTTCAGCAGTCAAATTTAACATGTATTCCATTTCGTTTTGGAAATATTCTATCGCTGTAGAATATAATACACGTAAGAGGAAACTAGAATATTTGATCATTTTCTCTTGTCTCTTTTTAGGATAAAAATCTTCATTCTTTTTCATAAATTCAAAAAACTCATCGACATTCATAAATTGCTCATAGTTCAGTTCGTTTAAATTTAAATTTATTTTTAGAAATTTTTTTATTGATAGTTTTATTTCTCGCTCTGTGAGCGCTTGTAAATCGTAGGGAGAGCCGAACTCTGTCTGAAGAGTTGCAACGATGTTATTATAAGAACGACTGGCGATCCACATACGTTGCTTGTGACAATACCCATCGGTCGAGTTAACTACTGAGCTCTTTGTAACTAAACACTTCATCAACCCAGTAATCTCCTCCTTGTAATGAGGACAAATCTCATCGAAGCCGTCGAAAATTAAAACTGTATTCCCTTTATTATAACAGTATATAAATACTTCTAATTCAAATGAAACCAAAGTATTTCTTGTTTCATAGTTTCTCAGTACTAACTCACCATTAATTATTTCAAGGGTCGAAAATAAAATCGTCAGGATTAAAATTACATTTACTCTTAGCTGTTTCTTTATATACAGCAGTCTTACAGATAAATTTTAAAGCTTCTATGCGATCAACCTTGATATTATTTTCCTGCCACCTATGAAATTCTTTCGTATAGTCGAGTAAGTTTATTCTCACGATCCAAATTTTTGGATTTTGTTGTTTCGTTTTAACAGACAAGTGGGTTAAGTAAGATGATTTACCTGTACCGGCAGCACCAATTAGTACAACAGTATCGTTTATGTCTTCAAGCGTATTCAGTTTTACAATTTTTTTAGGACTTTGTTCAGGAGGAAATAATTTATTGAAAGTTTTCAATTGTTCTGTCGCCGATTGTAAGAATAACTCTTCCTTTGATTCTTTCTCAACACTCAATTGTCTATCTACATAGTAATATTTAAGTTCTTCGTGTTTCCGATTCGATATTTTCTCTCCAATTTCAATTTTTTCATTGTTGATGATTTTTTGTAATATACACGGCGTTAACAAGTGTCTAGCATCTTCATGTATTATAGTATTAAAAGTTATTTCACTCTCTTGAAATGTTAATTTACTATTTAGGACCTTCTCCTGGCTTGCCGAAACTAAGTCACTGAATTCTATTCTTACATCAAAAAGTATTGTAAATTCAGGATCATTCATAAAAATTGTGTGTAATTGTTCGTACGAACGAAAATCCGTAACAATTATCAGTCTTTTCGAAGACACTTCCTTTATTATATATCGAAATAAATCACTTAGAGTTGCTGATGCATTTTCATAAATAACTATTAATGTTTTTATTTGTTTACTTTTAATCTCTTCCTTTAGGATGTTTCTATCACTTCTAGAAAGTAACAAAGGAGAATCGAGTTCAACGAATGCAGAATCGTTAAATGCTTGAAAATGTTGAACGAATTTTATTCCAGTCAGAATAATCGCTTCTGTTACAACAACGGTGTAGTTTGACCCAAACTGCGTACAAAGAGATTGGACAGAATTTTTATCGAATTCAATATCATAGGTTCTCGTGCGTGTCGCGTAAACGCTACTAAGAATAGTCAAAAGTGAATTTCCAAAAATGTCTTTTAATATATCGTCAAGAAATTCCTTATCTTTTGACAGGTAATATGATTCACCTTCGGACATCCACCATTTTTGTACCTCATCATGGATTTTAAAATAGATTGTATCGTATCGAATTCTGTTAGATGTTCTTTCAGACGCATGCTTAGTAGTGATACAATAATTTTCTAATATCTCTTTACTATGACTTTCTATCTCGTCTTCTTTAGCTTGATTTGTGAAAAACCAAAGGCTCTTAAAGAAATCTTTTGCTAATATTCTGTCCCGTGTATCTGCTTTCAAGGATAATTTGGGAAATCCTTTGACATCTAACTTCAACCTATAAGCTTCTAAATCATCAACTTTACTTGTTAATAATGTCAGAAGTATTTGGGCATTTTTACATAAAGTGTCATAGTTTACGTTAAATTTAAGTGATCCGTCAACTTCACTTGAAATTAAAAGGTTACCTACAGCACTTCCCAAAACCACCGTTTAGATACAACACTCCAGCATCTATTAGCTTATTAGGTCCTATTAATTCATCATTAATTATAATATTTTTATTATTGAAATGTGACAAAACATTTTCAAGTTTTCCTGCTAAATATTCAAGTCTTTTTATACCCTTTCTACTGTCATTAACTAATATATCGATATTACCGAATGTTGTAGGGAGTTTGAAACTAAACGAATTCAACTTCTCTTTGACAGCGATGTCATAGGCTTCTTTATATATAATGTACTTAATTTTTACTCCAGATAATATCTCTGCAATATCTGTAATAGTTTCGTTTGAAATGGCTAAAGTATTACTTTGGTAATCATAAAAAATTGATATAGTTTGCATTAGTTTACTGACAGTAATTGCCGTCGGTTTAAATGCAACAGCGTGTACTAATTCTTTCAGTCTGTCTTTATCATATTTGATTCCTTTAACAGCTTCATCGAATATAACGTCTCTGAGTTTCATTATCAGTGTGTCGTTGCTATTGAAGAAATCACCACGGAAAGTGCCTGTCCTATGTCCAACACTATTAACATCGGAAACATTAATAGCGGTTCGTGCGAGAACAACATGATATTTACGTATATAGTAATCGTTTAACATCATGTCGTATTTATCTCTCTTAATAAAATTAAATATGCGCTTTCCTAAACATTTCATTTCTTCTACCAACGCAAAATTCGTTAATAAATCTAAGTCATTTTCTGTGTACTGATATTGGAATATGTCGCTATATTCTCCGCTTTCTATTAAATCTATGACATTTATATCTGTAGAAAGTTTTTTTGGATGCTCTTTTATGTTTGAAATCATTACCAGCAGAGGTGTATATCACCAAATAGCATTTCAATGCTTCATATTTACCATTAAACATAACATCACTTAACATCTCTTTCGTGTTGTTGAATCTATCTCTGATTTTCAAATAGCTATCAAAATATTTAAGCAAACTGAAATCGCCTGTTGTTCTCCATAAATCATTTGCCATTACTTTACCTTTGGAAGCTTCAGTCCTGTGCTTCGCCTGCAGGAATACGATAACGTCCTCGTTTTTTTGCTTGTATCTAATACAGATATCGTCCAAAGCTCCTATACCATCTAAACTGGTTCCCAAATAGAATTCATCGTATTCTTTTATAAAGGAACGTATTCGTATTAAAGTTATCAATTTCGTTTCGTAAAGTTGTCCTTTTATGCCGGATGTGCCGCCGCGTTTATGGTATTTTAATTTCTTTTTTTTATTAGTCATAATGTCCAGTCTAGCTTTTGACTGGTTTGTTTCTTTGTGACTTTTCTGCATTTTTAATTGTTTATATTCCATAAGAGCGTACAATTTTATAACTATATCTAGTAAAGTCTTATCTTCCTTAATTTTATAATATATATATCTTTTCATATAAAATAAATTTAGTACATCAACTCTTCGGTCATAATAGATTTACGCAACATTGCGTTTTTTGGAATCGTTAGCAGATTTTTCTTTACATTATGTAATCCTTGATATTTTTCCTTTAAATGATTACATTTCACTGGAATACTCAGTTTAAAAGAATTATTTTAATCTCTGTCTTTGTTCTCTGCTTACCTAGAAATTACATATATTAATTTGAAACAAGTTTAATTATTAAAGAATATGTTCATTAATGTTCAACGTTATATCGAGAATGGAAAATATCTGTGACTAAATAGGAATAAAGATTATTTTTATTAATATCTATATAAAACCACTCAATGACAGGTAAAACCTATAATACACCCAATGGACTTGAATTTTAGCATAGGTGAGTGCTCTCAGGAGCTTTGTAAATTAATTGTAATTGTCCTCTCCTTTCCATAACAGAACCACACGCACTGGACTTCGAAAAAAAACAGTTATGCAGTATCTCTCATACCGGCACGATCCAAAAAGTTAAATTGAGTTTAACTCTGCCCAGTGTTTCCAAGGAGGTTACGCCCGCTTTACATATATTTTTAACTGCGTAATGTAGTTTTTAATCTTTTTTATACGGGACCCTAATTAATTTCCAAAAACTTTTTTGCTACTTATAACCTTAAGCAATGATATTTCTCACAAATTGAAATACCTGCCAGTAAAACTGCGCATTGAATCAGATTTTATTCCAAGTTTTACACGTTTTAATTTTTTTTACGCGGAATTATTTTCGAAAAAATAAGTGGCGTAAGTTACGTGGAGAACTTCAGTTATCTAACAAAAAAAAGTCCCGTCCAGCCGTTCCGGAGATTACCCGGAACAAACATACAGACAGTTTTTTTTAATTGCATTTATGATATCAAATAGAAATTCATATGTATTTAGTAAAAAATTGTTATTTTGATATTACAAACGGATGCTTCAATTTTATTAGCTAGAGTATAGATTCAATTCCTCGGAATATTTTTTTAAGGAAAATACATAATAAACTCTTTTCTTTCTGAGCCGCAGAAACCGCAAACCGGTTGGATGACTCATTGTGTTTTTTTTTTCATTCATTCATTCTTCATACGAACGACATATTTGTACATTAATTATTGAAAAGACGCTTCATTATTTGGAAAATTTTATGCAAAATTATTTTTCATAAACTCATATCATTCAATTTTACCAGAAGTAAAACAGGATAATAATATGATTTAATTAATGGTTCTAAAATGTATGTTTAATTGGGCTATTTCAAACAAAGCGGACTTCCAAGTTAAAAGCTATATTCTGAATGTTATGAATAATTATACTATAAGTCAGTGGTCCCTAAACTACCGCACGGTGTCTGCATGTCGCAGGCCTTCGTGCTCACAGGATCCCTGCTGTGGGAGCATGAAGCGGAGGTGCTCGCCGCCGTGTACCGGTTCACGGTAGCGAGGATGGATGGTAGAGGGCTCCGCTTTACTCAAACAGAGGTGATGGTGGAGAGGAGGAGAGCGAGGGAGGCCGCACTTCGGTGTTGGGAGGAGTATCTTTTTTTTGACGAGGGGAATGCATTTACGCACTACCCTTACCAATTGCATTAGGAGGATCAGGTCCCCCCAATGCAATAGGTAAGGGGGTGTGGAGGGACGTCTCCACACCAGTGTGGGACTCACCCGACGAGAAGCGTCGGAAATACCCACTAAAACCCCATCGAATAAAATTCGATTCAACGCACAATTTCAATGGCAAGTGTTTGATTTGTGAGAGATAGCGTTACTTAATCTTAGTACCAAAAAAAAATTAAGGAGAATAATTAGGGTTTCTTAGATATTTTTTTAATTCAAAATCCGATACAAAGATAATATTTTCGAACCAGTAGAAATCTGTTCTATAAAGCCGATAACTTATAAGTCATTATGAAATGCTAATTGCATGATGTAATATTATAATAGAAAACTAAATAATATATAAAAAAAACGAATTAAAATAATTGTTACAAAAATAATTTACTCACATGACACTGATAGAACTGTATATTTAATTTACACGTCACCATAACCTGATAAGAAGATATCGTTTCGTCTGAGTTATATCCGACATTTGCAATTTTTCATAATCCGTGCAAAATCCTGTCACCTTCGGGTCATTGACCTATCGCATATTTGGAACATTAAAATAAAGAACAGTATATAAACTACAGTTCTCGACGAACACGAATCTCGATTAACTCGACCAATCAAAACGGTAGGGTTGCCAGATGTGTGAAAAATAAAAACAATCTATATACAAGTAAATAAAATTGAAATGTTCGATTGTAATGTCAAAATTACAGGTTTTCACTAAATATATATTCATAAATACGGCACTACTTCATCCATCCATCCATTCAACCAAAAAACGTCCACTGTTGGACGTTGGACGTTGGACTCTACGTTTATATGCTCTTCACTGCATTTTAATTTTATTTTATACGGAACCCTAATTATTTTCTTTAATTATTTTTATACTAAGACAAAGTTCAAATATTTCTCATAAATTCAAACACTTGCCCGTAAAATTGGGCATTGAATCGGATTTTATTCAATTTTGTATATTTTATTTTTTTTTAAGCGGATCCCTATTTATTTTCGAAAATGTACCCCTAAGTTACGCGGAGTAACTTCAGTCATTTAACACAAAAAGTCCCGTCGAAATCGTTTCAGCTGTTCTGGGGATTATCCGGAACAGACACACAGGTAGAAAACAATTTAAAAAAATGTATTTTGGTATAGGTTTTTTGAAGTAAAAACTTCTTTAGGCGCGTTGAGTGATTTTTTTTAACAATAATTTATGCTAATGGAAATACCTTTACACACTACTGAGGTGTCAAAAATGTTAATATTTTACTTACTAATGTAATTTAATGAGAAAAAAAAACGAAAAATTATTTCGTGAATTACTAGTTCGCTGAAGTAGTCAAAACTCTTTAGATCAGTTCGCTAGTCAGTTCGAGAAAAAATAACACATAAATAATTGGATAAAAAATTACCACTTCCGATCTAAAACGTAACGGCTGGCAACACTCTACGATTACTCATACATAATTACTGTCTGTGTCTTGGAATATACAATAAAATCCGAATTTACCTTGTACGAACTCCATAATAATATTCAATCATACCGAAATAAATAAATCTAGTTTTTCAAGTTTGTATAGGTTTTTTTTTATACTGTGTAGAATAAACGCTTTTAACTACATTTTCACATGACGTTATGGCACATAATGGCAATCTCTGTACATACAATTTGTGGTAGTAATAGTCAAATGTATTTGCAATCTTGTATCTGCGTTATCAAGCTCCAGTAAAACGATAGCCCATCCTGCTCGAACTCTCCATTGAGCTTTGTCGACACCTCAGAATAAATGTTACGCGTTATTTTATGTAATAAAAGTAACATGTACATAATAACCAAACTATATCACGCAAAACGCCACCGAGATAAAATGATATCGCGTTAAATACACATGTTTAAATGGATTAAAGACAACAACTGCTACAAGACAGACTGAGATCCCGACAAAAACTACGGCACAGCCGGCTAAACCTTTTTTTGAAGTGAAATCTCCCTTACAGGCGTTGTGTGATTCTCACGTCAGCCGTCAATATGCTACAGTATGTGAAATATAAGATAACGTTAAAGTGCTGGCCCTCAAAGATATAATATAATGACATTTATAGTTCCGCAGCGTATTGTATGTTTTGATTATCAATGAACTGTACAAAAATCCACATAATTGTTTTTTTTTTTCTAACCTAGCTAATGGTGTTGACCGGAAGGGCCTTTACAGCTTCACCGCGACTTTGGGGGTGAGTGCTGATGCACTCAGCCACAGAAAGGTAACTAGCACAAGGGTTACCAAAATGCTACGAATCTCGGCTTGGCCGTTACCCGAGTGTGAAAACTCTTTCGCGAATTTGATCCTAGCTAAACCCTACATTTTTAGCTAGGATATGTACCTGCGTGTTATGTGCAGGAGTGTGTATGCAGTGTTGTGCGTGTAATGCTCAATGCATGGGCAGTGTCACAGTATCGCGCTGGCGGCGACGTCAAGAGCATCCCCAGTTGGGGAAAGAGGCACGTCTTGGGTCGCCGCCTGAGCAGGATCCGGAGAGTGTGCGGGAGCAAAATTAGCCGCCTGTCCCCGGCGGCGGGAAGGGCGGTTTCGCGGGCGCGGCCGCTGCCACTGCATACTGAATTTGTTGATAGGGAAAGATGCTATTTACGCACGTGATTTCATCAACGGGATCGGCGAAAGGCACCAGTGACAGAGAAGGTAAGGAGCAGGCGTCTGTCTTAGTATGGGCATGTAATGAAGACGAAGAAGAAAAGGACGAAGAGGATATTGTAAGAAAGGCATTGGATATGAATGTAGACGGGTTTAGGGGAAGAGGAAGACCAAAGAAAAGATGGATAGACTGTGTGAAAGATGATATGCTTAGAAAGAGTGAATGTAGGTATGATCTCAAATCGAGACGAATGGAAAAGAACGACATGTTACGCCGACCCCAAATAAAAATGGGATAAGGGCAGGGAAATATATATATGCATATATTTACATGTTTAGTTTATGCATACTAGCAGTCACTCGCGACATCGTCTACGTGGCTTGATTATTTTGTTATGTTTTTCATATCCTATTTGTTACCGCGGTTTTATTGTTTACTATCTGTGCGTCCGCGTTTCTTATATTCTTCACTGCATTTAATTTCTTTTATACGGAACCCTAATTTTTTTTTAGTTCTAGGGTATAGTAAAAATATTTCTCGTAAATTCAAACACTTGTCCGTAAAACTATGCATTGAATCGGAGTTTATTCAAGTTTTTATGGGTTTATTTTTTTAGGCGGAACGCTAATTATTTTCGATAATTAAAAGTACCCTAAGTTACCCGGAGTAACTTCACCTATCTACCAAAACAAATCTCGTTAAAATCCGTCCAGCCGCCCCGGAGATTACCCGGAACAAACAGACAGACAAACACGAAAATTTTACAAATTGCATTTTTGGTATAGGTATCGTGTATACATTCATATCTAATTAGTAAAAAAAAACGATATTACAAACAGACACTTACATTTTAAATATTAGTATAGATATAGACATATTACTTACTACCTATGTGCACGCGGCTGCGCCCGTATTTCGTACAAATTTTCCCTGCTTAATATAGTTTTTTTTTTTTTGTTAAAAGGAATGCTAATTATTTCCTAATAACAACCTTAGCTATCTAACAAAAAAAGGCCTGTCAAAATTAGTCCTGCCGTTCTGGAGAATCAAGCATAAAGACAGACAAAAAATTTAATATGTTGGTATATGTAGGTATCGTATACGAATTCATATTTATTTAATAAAAATAAAACTGTTTTTTTTTTGACATTACAAACAGATACTTCAATTTTATTTATTTGTATGGATTTATTAGTTCTGTCTGTTACGTCTAGTTAGGAGGCGGCGAATGGTCTGTCTACGTTTTACGTTGGCATCCGTGCAGAGAGCGTACGCGGTACTTATTATTTTTCATGTTTGTTTTTTTGTAAATGTTATACCAATTATTACGTAATCATGGAGGGACGGGGGTGGGACAACATGTTAAAAATTCACTTATAAAAAAAAAACATAAAGAGAGACAATTTACAAAGCAACGAAACAACATACGATATATTTTTATGTAACTTTATTTATTACTCTATAAAAAAAAAACATTTACACCATTTACATTAGTTTAGGACGAACAAACAAACAAACATTTTGTTAATATTATTTCATATTATATATTTTTATTTTAAGAGCTATATTTATAGATAGATATATTTATTATTTAGAAAGCTTAAATAGCAAAATTTCTAAAAAAGTTTAATACTGTATAGGCCCAGTGCTTTAAACACAATCTCACCTGATGCTAAGATGGTAAACACACTAAGCCTAAGTACTGGTTCTCATATGATGCTGCCGGAACACACCTATTGGTATTTCGCGACAGGTTTTCAAACTTGAGGGTGGTAGCTAATGCTCCATCATCGCTTTAACTTGTACTTACCACATGATAAATAAGAAATATTTATAAAAAATATATTACTTAAAACATAACCTAAAAATATATTCATTAAGTTTTTATTGAAAAAATAATCTCTTAAAGGCTTATTTAAACACTATTACATTATAATAATAAGTCTTATTTACATATTATAGAAGTAAACGTATGCATGTGTGTCCGTTAATTTGTTTTTAATTCGAGAAACTCAACTTTACAGAATTATAATTTAATATAATTAATAATATCATTGTCTGTTTGTAATGTCAAAATAAATACATTTTTTTTTACTAAATACATATGAATGTATATACGAAACATATGCCCAAAAAAAAAAACAATTTTTACGATTACAATTTGTGAGAAATATCTTCGATTTATGTTAGTGGCTAAAAACTTTGGAAAATAATTAAAAGGTTCCGTATAAAAAAAAAAAACTATGTTACGCAGTGAAAATTTGTAGGAAACGCGGACGCAGTCGCGTGTACACAGCTAGTATGTGAATAAAACCGTGGGCAAATCTAGTATACGAAGGTTCAAGATGTCATCTTAGCGGCCGCCGCAGCGGCTACTGCGGCCGCCTTCTTCTTCACAGCGAGCGCTGTCTTTTGTTTCGCCTGTATCTTCAGCTTCTGACTCTTCGATAACTTCCGTTGTTTTTTGTTCGCTTCGTTCGCCGCCGCTGTCAATATAAAACATTGACTCTGTAAGACTTTCTGGTACAACATCAATGAATTTTTTTATATACTCAACACAGGTTTGAAGCAGTTCAGACACTATTTACGTAGGCACAGTATTTTAACACAATGAAAAAAATACAGTATATTTTAACTGTACTTATAATATACTGCCGTATGCCCGCGGTTGCGCCCGCGTTTCATATATTTTTCACAGCATAATATAGTTTTTAATTTTTTTAAACCCTAATCAATGTCCACAATTTTTTTTTGCTACCTACTAACATTAAGCAAAGATATTTCATGAGTTTTAATTTTTTTACGCGGAACCCTGATTATCTTCGAATAAACAAAAGTACCCTAAGTCACGCGAAGCAACATCAACTATCTACGAAAAAAAGTCCCGTCACAATCGTATTTTTGGTATAGGTATGGTAGATACGTTCATATCTATTTAGCAAAAAAAAAAAAAATTACTTTACAAACAGACACTTCGGTTTTATTTATTATTATACAGATAGCTAACGAAACTAAATCTGTACATTGAAGGTATTTTAGAAAGAATACTATGCGGGGCTTCAGAATTGAGTAAAGAACACATTTGGATAGTTTTAAAAATTATGTCTGTCTGTTTGTTAATTTGTACGCCAATCATGTAAAAACTATTGAACCGATTTCGATGAAATTTGGTATGGTAGTAGTTTATACTCTATAGTAACATATAGCATATTTTTTCCCATACATATATGTATTTATATAGTGTATGAATAGCGTTTATATAGATTAATTAAAAAAAAACATAATAATGAAGTGTATGCATAATAACATTATCAATAAATAGTGAAAGAAATAGAAATATAATAAATTTAAAAAAAAAAAAACATTATATGTTCACGTTATTCCAAAAATCTTTCATCTACACCTATAATAAAAGAATAACCGGACTAAGTCTGTAAATTGAAGATATTTTAGAAAAAATTCGAATACGAATCGACGACCCTGAGTGCCCGACCATAGAGCAACTAAGCGGTCATCGCTTCAAAAACAATAGAAGTTGGTATTTGTATTATTAAAAATTACCGGACGATATGGTTTGACGGCTGGCGGCAGTACGAGCAAGCTCGCCGAGCGTGTTCGCGAGCGCTACACCGAACCGCGTGCAGTCCGACCTCGAAGCGGTATGTGCTCGAAGCGCTAACGTTGCTAACCTGTTTACATAATTAATAATCATCATTCTCATGTCCTGTTCCCTACTCACTTGTTTTTTTACACGGTATAGCCTCAGTGCTTTGACCACAATCTCACCTGATGTTAAGTGACGATGTCGTCCAGAATGGTAAACACACTAAGCCTAGAGGTACTGGTTCACAAGTGATCCTGCCGGATTACATATATTGGTATTCGGCGACAGGTTTTCAAACTTGAGGGTGGTAGCTACCCAGGCGGGTATTATTAGAAAATCCCTTACCATCATGCTATGGTTTCCTCACGATGTTTTCCTCCACCGAAAGCTCAGGCTTACGGTCGGCGAAATTGTTGACAGTAAACTACTTTTTTTTTTAAACTAGCTGCGTGCCCGCGGCTCCGTCCGCGTTTCATATATTCCTCAATGCGTAATATAGTTTTTTTAAATATAAGCTTTAGAAAAAAAAATGTTTTTATGCTGCTGTCTATAAAATAGTATTTTGTTCAAAATTTTACGAGTTTTAAATTTTTAAGACGGAATTATTTTCCAAAAAAGTTTTTAGATAGATAGATAGATTAGATACCTACCTACTAAGAGAAAGCAAAAATACTTTTCATTTATTCAAGTACAGTTTCTTGTATGTGTTTTTTTTTTTAATGTGGAACTTTTCTTAAAGTTATTTTTGGTACTAACAGAAAGAAAAGATTACGAATCTTACGAATTAAAGCACCTGCCAGTAAAACCGTGGAAGTGAATTCGATTTTATTCACGGTTTCACGAGATTTATCTTTTTTTTTTTAAATAAAATTATCAGCTATCTACCAAAAAAAGTCCCGTCGAAATCGGTCCAGCCGTTTCAGAGATTAACCGGAACAAACAGAAATATAAATATATAATAAGAAATAAATTTTAGTATAGGTATCGCATATTTATTTTTATTTATTAGTATATATAAACTGCCTCGGTAGCGCAGTTGTATTACATACGACTGCCGTTCTGAGGTCTCGGGTTCGATCCCCGGGTCGGGTCAAGTGATATTGGGTTTTTTCTACTCAGTATCATCCCGGAGTTTGGAATTTGTGCCCGATATGGCGACAGGCTCGCCCCCTGTCACCACTGGGACGGAACTAAGCTCGGCGAAATGTGGGTGGGTGTAGTTCGCTACTTCACCTCTGCCTAACCCTTCGGGGATAACAGGCGTGAGCATATGTATGTATAAATTGATCATTCTATGCGATTAACTTACTTGCCAGCTAAATCCTGTTGCTCCTCGTCCAAGTCACAGGTAAGCGTCGTTATATTCTTCCCTTTGCTGGCCAACGGCATCTGAAACCATCGAGACTACTCCATAATATTTCTAAATTCCCCATAAAAATTCGCCACAATAATAAAACTATAATATTTTTTTTTTACTAAAGCTAAATAAACTTCTATGGAAGCGTATCGGAACATATTGGATACGGTCACGCTTTTAAATATAGAAAATATAATTGCTAATAGTTTTTGATACGTGTACCACGTGTAACACGGGGGGCCGGGTGGGTGAATTATAGTGTTTCACGCGTGGATGACATTAATTTTTCTTAAGTATTTATGATTTCATTGTCAAAACCGAGCCTTGGTTCAACCTTTTTATCAGTCGGGCCAAACGGACGGTTCAGAATAGGATACTGTTCCTTATGATCCTTCGATGATAAGAAGGTTTTAGATTTTTTTTTTCTTTTTTAGATTTCGTTATATAACCTGAAAAGTAATTTAAATGATAAATTCCCGCGCGTAAACACTAGCCTCCATGTTGCTTTAGTTCGTGACGTCACTGATCGTAAACATCTTAGGGATATCGATTCTTTACGAAAATGATCGATCTTTGAAATGATTATATGAAAACTATGGTATGTAACCAATACCTATAATTAATGCGATTCAAGACATAGCTTTTGTTTTAATATATTGTCTATGCCAGGTATTTAATTACGTGTTGATAACAAGAATATGTTGTTCATTTACTAATATGCGGTATTAATTTTTGTTATACAAATAATATCTATGCAGAGTTTTTCGTAAACATCTTCGGTTAATGACCGCGTGCGCAAACTCTACTTGGTGGCATTTTACTTTACTTACGCGGGCCATTTAAAAATCGTAAGCGGGTGCCACATTATGCCCCGCGGGCATAGGGTTTGAGCAGCCTTGGCCTAAACGTTTCAACTAGGAAGCCAGCAATTTATTTCTCAGCAATTCACAATGCTGGTAAAAATCATTCATCTACTCGTGTGATGTAAACATGGCGGGGCCGAAGAAAGACCGTGTTATGTTGAATTTTCAAAGTTTGAAGTCATAAATATTACACGCAAGACTTTTGAAATGTAATTAAAACAAGGAATAGATATTTAGTTCATCTGTTTATTAAAGCCCGCCAACGGTGGTGATGCATTACATAAGGTTATAAACCTAGGTTGTCAACGTGGGCTATAACGCCCCCTTGTAGGCGTTTGAGATTTTCGGAGAGCAGATGAAGACCTAGTGAAAATTGGGGGGCATTGATATAGCGCAGAAGGGGGTGGGCAGAATAAAAATATAGTATAAAAAAGACAAAAAATTTTTTTTACGCGGTATAGACTCAGTGCTTTGACCACAATCTCACTTGATGTTAAGTGACGATGTGGTCCATGATGGTAAACACACCTGTTGGTATTCGGCGGTTTGCTAACTTGATCGTGATTGCTATCTAAACGGGGATTATTTTAAAATGCCCTACCACCAAGCTATGGTTTCCTCATCATGTTTTCCTTCACCGAAAGCTCAGACTGATTTTAGAGTTGGATATGTGGCTTTGAAACCACGTCCATTGACGTGGAATACGACCGCACTATCAACTAAGCGATCATCGCTTCAAAAATTAAGATGGAGGGTTCTAGAAAAAAACTAGCAAAGTACTTCTTCGCTAGTGATGTCTGGAATTAACCCATATCTCTGTGCTTGCGCTAACATAATTAAGACTATGATTTGTACAGTTTTTTATATGACAAAAAAAAAAAATGATATATATTATATTTATAAAAAAAAAGAACCAGATCGAGTTTCTCGCCTGCGCTCTTCTCGACTGGGTTGTTTTCCGAACCGGTGGTAGTGTTTTAGACGTTCATAAGCGCCTTCTTAGGGCCTAAATTGAATAAATAAATTTTGATTTTGATTTGATTTTTGATTTTGCTACTTCTCAGAGTAGAAAAATAAGGTTGAGAAACTGTGGGGTAGAGAGACGAAAATTTTATAAACTAAATAAAAAAAAAATTGCAATAATAATTACCTTATAGCTCTGCGGACAAATACCAAATAAATATTTCTCTAATGTTTGCTTCAGTTCATCAGCGAACATTAGTGCTCCGCTATCGCTTATCTGTAAAAATAAAAAGTAATAAATAAAATACCTTAGATGAAATACTTAGTAAGGGTTTATGATAAATTCAAAAAATCTTCATTCAATTTGTGCCCTGAGAAGGCGCTTATGAATGTCAAAACCACCGGTTCGGAAAACAATCCAGTCGAGAAGAGCGTTGGCGTTAAACTCGATCTAGTTTTTTGAACGTACAATATAAATCATAGAATTCATAATAACAATAATCGGTTTTAGTAGAAGCGCAGAGAGGGGTGTCACTTCCAGACATCACTATCGTAATACGTCCAGTAATAACCTTTGGACATTAAATCCTGTTTGACATAGAGTTTAAACTTATTGTCAGGTAAATCGGTAATGTGATTTGGAAGCATATTGTAGAACATGACACTATTAACTGAAAAGCTTTTTTTGGACTTACTAAGCCTAAAGCAAGGGTGGACTAATTTGTGGCTATATCAAGCTTGTATTATTTCCTTTGTTCTGTATGACTCATCTAACCTCCAAACAACTGAAATATGAAATGTTCCGTAAATAAATTTAAACAATTTTGAAGGAATAAATAAGTATTACAAAATATACGTCTATTGTAGTGTTTATTTTATTCTAAAAGTAAATTAAGTGGAACGAATTGATTTCGAATATAAATTATACAAACTTTTAAATGTATACTCCTCCTACCAATGTAAATATCATATCACAAAGACTTTGTTACTCTATGGTAAATACATAGCAATTTCATCTACATAACATTTATACAATAAAATACATTTACTCATAATAATAACGTTTTTTGTTTTTGCCGAGATCTCATTCTGTCATACTTTTTCTTACACGGAATAGGCTCAGTGCTTTGACGACAATCTCACCTGATGATTTCCTTCACCCCAAATGGTGTCACGTAGCAAAATTCTGCGGTCGCGAGTGATTTTATATCAAATATTTATATATACCATTTTATAACATGACTAGAGTTGGCGGAATACAGTGGACTTGCAGCGTCTATACCCGCGCATTTGTTGAAGGTTTTGAGCTATCTCCACCGACAGCAGTAAACGATCGATGATCGCTATTATATGTATATTGTTACGTAATAAATACATTTAAAAAAATATTAATTTATTTTTCTTTTATATTTGTATGGGGTCGTCAAGAAACTCACAATCATAAATGGGATCGTGAATGACAAAAGTTTTAAGAAGCCCTGCTCTAGTCCTTTATTTAGCTTATATGTAATGTGGTGAAGTTTAGGTCGTTATTTCCATTTGTAAATGAGTGGGTACATTAATTAACTTTAGCTGGCACCGACTCATAAATTAACGAAGCTGATTGATTAAGAAATTAATTATTTACTGACTTTTATAGTTTATTGTTTTAAAGCCGGTTTTGTTTTTAATTTAAATTTTTATTTTCTTTTTTTTTGGTTTAAGTATGTACTTGTAGGTATATCTGTGAAGCCTACTTCATAACTTTGAAACGAATATATGAAACATGTGTGTCTATTATATTCGAGAGTTTTTTCTCAATTTCCCTGAGTTCCACTGATAAGATGAATTTTTTTTTGCAAATAGCACAAATGACCGAGAAATCGCATAATAAATATACAAAAAAACATACAGAGGAATTGACAACCTCTTTCTTTTTGAAGTCGGTTATTAAAACAGTTATGTGGGAGGTTATTAATTGAGGTAACGCAACATAATTATGATTACCGTTTCTAACATTAATAAAAATGTTTTTAAATAAATGGAATAGATTGCAACAGTGGAATTACGTCCAGCAGATGTCTTTTGTTTGGTCAGTAATAAAGTTGGAAACAGATTATCAATAAATTCCCCAAAACAAATTATGTTATTTCTTCATTCTGTTTGACTTGTATAAAGATTTAAAAAATATTTATAGCAATGGATGTGCGCGTTAGAAGTTGCATTTCATTAGTCCATGCACGGATTATATGATCTACACAAATAATACAATTGAAGTTACTGTGCGTAATGTTATAATAAAAACTTTTTACTAAACACATGAATATTTCCCTTTCTGTCTCTGCTTGTTCCGCATAATTTCCGGAACAGTTTTACCGATTTTGACGGGACTTTTTCTGGCAAATAATTGAAGTTACAGGGCGTAATTTAGATTTCTTTTATTTCTGGCTAATACTTATTGATCCGCTTAAAAAAAATAAAACTCATAAAATTGTGAAAATAAAAACAAATCAATGGATAAACCGGTCAAAATAATATCTAAAATTTATACTAATATTCCGCCGTGTGGTACCGGCTAAGTATAGTACAATCTATTATATTAACATAATTTTCGCCACACATCCGTGCCTTAAGATATTATCCCCGCCTACATCCGGTGGGGCCTTTTCTCACCTGCCACATGTCAGATCGCATGTAATGACTGTATGAGTCTCTGTAGAGCTAACAGACACACTTAAGTTCTATCTGCTACAGTGAACGTTCCTGATATTGCAATATGCAGACACACACACAGACCTATGCTGACACGGACCTAGTTCTGCTTGGCTTGTTACGGCCGTTAATAAAAAAAAATATAATAATAAAAAAAACTTTTCAAGTAATAATTATGTAATTAATTAATTAATAATAACAAAATAAGTGTCTACAAAATAATTTAACATATAGATATAAAAAAATTAATAGAAGTAGATTTAAGCTCACAAATGCGAAAGATTACTAACTGCATAGCTGCTTGAATTGCTAATATAGGCAATTTTTTCCGACGCAAGTCGATTTAAATCTACAATATAAAAAAAGGTGCGGACCCAGAGTCTGCAGATAGTTTAATTTCAATTAAAAAAAAAAAGAAAAGATATTGCAATATAACAACGTAGTGACGTGGGAATAATATATAGCGAGAGTGGTTTAGTGTTTTAACAAACCCCATCTCTTCCCTTGGGTGTCGTATAAAGTGACACTAAGGGATAAACCAGAGGATGGGCAGCAGAGTCCTCTGAGTACCACAAATATCTACTGCGATTGCAAACCCGCCTGCAAGCGCGGCGATTTTGCCAATTCCCCATAGGGAGACCTATGTCCAGCAGTTTTCGGTTGAATGAATGGATGGATGGGTAAAGAGGAAAGATTCGTATTTTTGTATGTAATAAACTTAAAAACTACTGGACCGATTCGGATATAATTTGGCATAGAGATAGTTTGAAATCCAGGGAGTCGTTCCAAAAATCTTAAGGAAAAGGGAACAACGCAGGAGTTTGCTATAAATTTGGCCGTATGTGAAGTGTGTAAATATGCACTACATCTTTGATTTATGTACCAGTGACAGGAATCTAGTAGTTGCAGAAATATTGGTCAGATGGCTAAAAGACGTTAAATAGGCGTCAATAGAAGCGAGTTCGAGCCCACCAATACAGCTTTAAAATCAACCTGAGCTTTCAGTAAATGAAATATTGTGACGAAACCATAGCTTGGTGGTAGGGCATTTTCTAATAATGCCCACCTGCGTAACCACTACCCTAAGGTTTGAAAACATGTCGCCAAATACCAATAGGAGTGTAGTGCGCGTTATGTGGTCTAATATTTGAATACTAGGTTTATTATTCTTGTTCGAAGGTAAGACGGAACAGAAAAACAATGTTTGTTCGACGGTATAATGAGTTACAAATGCGTAATATCTTGGGTAATTTTTTTTTCTAAACTAGCTAATGCTGTTGACCGGAAGGGCCAGCTTCACAGTAACTTTGAGGGCGTGTTATGTGCAGGAGTGTGTATGCAGTGTTGTGCGTGTAATGCTTGATGCATGGAACAGTGTCACTGTATCGCGCTGGTAGCACCTCTGAGAGCCTCCCCAGCTGGGGAACGGAGCACGTCTTGGGCCGCCACCGGAGGGGGACCCGGAGAGTGTGCGAGAGCAAAGTTAGCTGCCTGTGACTGATGGCGGGAACGGCGGTTTCGTGGGAGTGGGCGCTGACACGCAAATGAACGTGGTTTATGAGGAAAGATCCTAATACTGCGAGTGATTTATTCGTCGCGGTCGATTAAAATGTTACGCGGTCGCCGCCTCTTGTGGACGGCGTGTCGGACTGGCAGTCTTGGGTAGTCGTAGCTACCGAGAATTTATAATTATTTGCAATTAATAATAATTATTAATCATGGAGAAAAATCGATGCGTCGGAGTTGACTTATGATTGGTTGTCGCTTACAGCCATATTGAAAGGGTGGGTTCGCAAGTTCATTGTTCGCTTAATTACTCTAATCTTTGAAGAAGCGTTTGAACTATATTCCTAAAGATAGTAGACCGGCCGGTAGCGCGATTTAGTCAGCAGCATCACTTGAGAACTAGGCTTAGTGTATTTACCAAATTGGCCCACATCATAACTTCAAGAGAGATAAATAATTGAACCTGTAAAGTGTAAAACAAAAAAACATTGTGATCAGCCACGTGTTTTTGACATCTCATGTTTGTTTACATTTAGTTAAATTATCTCAATTAATATCAGGCTCCTGTGTATTCCCTGTTATACATTCAACAAATTTAACAACTCTTGGAGAACCTTCGTGCAGAAATATCCTACGATGACGCAGGAAAGGCCGTCTGAGGCCGAATATACATAATTAACCCGCATAATTACAGCCGAACGTCCAGAAATAAGAACGTTTAAAACATTTTCAAAACTTACTGTTCGAAACAATTTGAAATAACAATGGAATGTAGCCAAACGTGTCGGGCTTATGATGTAAAATAAAACGGATTAGTGATGGCTAATTATCGATGTGTCATTATTGATAGTATTCGTAGTTGTAATATTTGGAAATAGTTCATCCCCGTTAGTAACAGGGGTAGTGTGTGTTGTTGTCTAGTATTTATAATATATTTGTGTCTTTATTAGAAGTGAGACAAAAGTGACCCTTGCCTATTTACTAAAATTAAAGTGGCGTTGGGCCGGACATGACGTAAGAACAAGCGATGATCGCTGGACGAACCGACTTACTAAATGGTCTGTTTCAGTGGGCGCGAGAAGGAGAGGAATACCCAAAGCACGATGGAAAGAGGATATTATTAAAATTGATAGAAAAAAAACATGGATGACAAAAGCCAAAGACAGAGACCGTTTGACAAGTCTGGATGAGAACTTGGATTTCAAATACTTTAAATTATTTATTCGATACTTGGATTAAATTATCATTTTCTTTTTTAGAACACTATATACGTTTATAACTATTTATACTAAAATAATTTTGAGGCTATACAAAGAAATATAGTCTACTTTTTCCCCTGGTTATTTAAAATGAGCTGTTCCGGGAACAGCTAACTAACTAAAAATAAAAACATTACAGACTAAGATCCCACCAAAAAACTCGCCCATCATACAACTTAGTGGTCGTAGAAATATCTAACTGATGGGAAAGGCTAGGAGACGTTTTGTCCATACCACCTATTCTGAAGTTGAAACTTGCATCAGCACCCTTTTTTTTTTGACGGGGGGAAATGCATTTACGCACTACCCTTACCTATTGCATTAGTGAGACCGATGTCCCCCAATGCAATAGGTAAGGGGGCACGGAGGGACGAACTCCGTGCCAATGTGGAACTCGCCCGGGCGTGAAGCGCCCGGAAATACCCACTAAAACCCCCCGGGGACTAAAACCTCCCGGGGTTGCATCAGCACCCTAGCAAGACGATGGTAGTCCTTCTAGGATGTTCCATGGGATTCTCGTGGCACCTTGGAATAAACGCTACATGCGCATTATCTTCAAAACACTTCATTTGCGCAAAATAACAACAACAAAAAAACTATATTAAGTAAAATACCACCAAAATCAAGCAATATTAGGACCCTATAACAGAAGTTATTGTATTAAAGATAACAGCTACTGTGCGTGTCAGCGCCCACGCCCGCGTAACCACCGTTCCCGCCGCCGGGGACAGGCGGCTAATTTTGCTCCCGCACACTCTCCGGTTCCCCCTCAGGCGGCGACCCAAGACGTGTCTCGTTCCCCAACTGGGGAGGCTCTTGACGTCGCCGCCAGCGCGATATACTGACACTGCCCATGCATCAAGCATTACACGCACAACACTGCATACACACTCCTGCACATAACACGCAGGTACATAGGTCCTGTAAGGAACCTTTTTTTTATATATTAAATAAAAAATGTAGGGATTAGCTAAGATAAAAATTCCGTGGGAGTTTTCACACTCGGTAGCGGCCAAGCCGAAGTTCGAACCCTTGTGCTAGTTACCTTTTGCGGCTGAGTGCCTTCAGCACTCGCCCTCAAAGTTCGGTGAAGCTGTAAAGGCCCTTCCGGTCAACAGCATTAGCTAGGTTAAGAAAAAAAAATAGTGACAGACTGAAGTGCCACCGAAAACCCTCATAATCATACTGAACCAATGATATTATATTGTACTAGCTCGGTAGTACGGTTGTTATATTTTAATATAGTTTTTAACATTTTTTTTTTGTACGGAGTACTAATTATTTTACAAATATTTTTTTACTACTATTAACATTACGCAAAGGCGTTTCACACAAATTCAAATACTATCCGTAAAACTGTGCATTGAATCAGATTTTATTCATTTTTTTATGAGTTTTAATTTTTTTACGTGGATCCCTAATATTTTTCAAAAATTGAAATTAACGTATCTAAGTCTATCCAAGTAAGCTATCTACCAAAAAAAGTCCCGTAAAAATGTCCTACCATTCCCGAGATTACCCGTTAATATAAATTTTGTAGTTTGTCCGTTATCCTGGAGAACCCCTTGCGTTTTACGGAAGAAAAATATCCTAGATGTTACTTTATAACATTAGTTATTACTGTGTTTAGATTCGTCAAAATTGGTTCAGTACTTTCAAAGTGATACGCGTGGATGGGGAAAGACATACAAAAAATTCAAAATAAATTATTTTTAGCTTCTATTTCGCTAACAACGTCCACCCCGATTATAATTTTCAAAAAATATTTAATGTACAGATTTGGCTTAATACAGTTTTGTTATATTAATATAGATAATATATTGTATTGATCGAAAAATATCGAGTTGACCAAAATCGAAGTGTACTTCGTAACAACACTAGATGAAGCAAAAATATTAGAAAAAATGTCGTCCACACGTGCCCGAACTACATCATATAATAAAAACACACACACAAACAAATACAACAAGAGTAAGAAATACACGCGTGTAAAAAAAATTTATTAAATAAAAAAATTACAATCAACATATTTTACTAGCACTTGCGTGAAATATGAAAATATTTATAACATACAGAGCATGGATGTAATGTTTGGCTTGGAAGCGCGCCAACCACGTATCGGCACTCGAGTCCGGTGTTGCCAGATTGTAAATGGTTTCCGATAATGTTATAGGTTATTAATAATATATAAAAATTGTAAAATATAAAACAAATCGGAAAAAATATTCTCATTTGTTCTAAAAATATTAATTTTTACTTTAGATATTTAGTTGTCTTTATCAATTATAATTATTCTTGTAAAAACGAAAACTAATGTAGTTTAGGGCAAATATGTAAAGTTTGTTTAAGAATATTATAATAACATTATCCATCCATCTATGCAACCATAAGACGTCCACTGCTGGACATAAGTCTCGCTCAGATAGGGAGGGGGGATTGCCATAATCGCCACGCTTGGCAGGCTGGTAGCGATCGAATTAGGTGTTTCTGGTACTCAAAGGATGCTGCTGCCCATCCTCTGGTATATGCCTTAATGTGTCGAGTAACCATAAAAATAAGACAATAGGAAGACAGTAGGAAAATAATGGAAAGTTGACATAAACGCCAGGTAAGTGCTTAAGGGGTTAATCACCTTTTACGACACCATCGGAAAGAAATGGGGGGTGGTACTATCCTTGGCCGGGCACCACACGGAACATGTGAAAACATGGACGAATTTAAAAAGAACACTCATAAAACATATAAAATCGACAATTAAAAAACATATTATTAACATAAACTTGATATGTTTATAATTTACTTGGAAATTACTAACCATTTAACCATTACTATGTTATTTTCAAATGCAATATATACGTATAAACGGCCAAAACGTAAACAGAACCTTCGTAAAAACAAAACCCATAAATGTAGTGTTTCCTTAAATTTCTCAATGTAAATATAAATCTGCAGGTTGAAATTGAGGTTTAATGGATAAAGCTGGAAACTATTTCTAGAGATATTTCTTGAGGCAAGGTTTTGACTTTGGTGTATCAATATGTGATGCGAAAATTTTCGATGCCTTTTAAAAAATACTACGTGCACTGAAGAGTTTGAGATTTGGTATAGTTAAAGATTACATAGAGAAGAAATGATTCCCGAAGGATCAAAAGTAGCGACTATACCCCGTTTTTCCAAGAGAGGAGAGAGAGATAATAATGTAATAATAATAATTTATTAGACCAAAAAATTACACAATCTTATACATTATAAAAATAAACACAGAAGTTTTGGGAGCATAATTTAATGATTTTACACATCTGCCTGCCTGCCAAACTAGGATGGCCTGTATATTGGCAGTAGGTTTTTTTTCATGACCAGGGACCTTATTATTACGTCTCATTTTATGTGTGATCTATTATTGTTTTTTGTATCATGTTCTTTTGCTTATGTTTATCTTTTTATATCACTTTTATTTTTCTTAAAATCTAAACAATAAATCGACTTATCTAGGTTAATGCTAAACAACAATGTCAAATTTCCTATATATTATAAATTATAGTATTCATGTCAAAACAATTAAAACAATTAAACAATTAAAACAATTAAAATTTGGGCAGTAGATATTATGGTTTGACTTTGTTGACAAGTACTTCTTCATTATTCAACATAAGGATATTAATTAATAAGATGTGTAAAGAGTTTTTTGGCGGGATCTCAGTCTGACATGTAGCAATTGTTTTCTTTAATTCATTAAACTTGTGTACTTGACTCTATATCATGTAATCTTGGTGGCGTTTTGTGTGAAATAGTTTAGTTATTGTGTTCAAGTTAAGTTTATTATAGAAGACAACGCGTAGCATACATTCTGAGGTGCCGACAAAGCTCCATGGAAAGTTTGAGCAGGATAGGCCACCGTTCTGTTGGAGCTTGGTAACGCTGATACAAGATTGAAAATATTACCTACATGACATTGGCACAAATTGTGTGTACACACAGATTGCCATTAACTAAGAAGAAGAAGAAGATGTGTAAATGAGCGTAAGTGTAAATAAATGTAGGGTGAACCCAACTAATACAGTATATATGTGATGTGTGTTAGAGTGTACGAGCGTGTATGTACTCGTATATATGTGTTTAGGATTAATGTAACTTAATTAAGACAATATAACATCTATTTTAGGTATTATAGTAACTGGTTTTATTTATTGCTAGATTTCCTAAATACTTATTCAATAATCTTTAAGAATTCTTCGGTTTCTTTGAACGATTTACTCATAAGCCATTTTGTTATAATTTGTTTACATTGCTAGATTGTTTTATTATATAAAAACACATCACGATTTATTTTATTGTTTAAATAGTCCCCGAGAAAACAGGAAAATCTGTGGGGGAAAACTGTATTAAACTGGCTGGTTTTACATATAATATCTTTTCGACGTCTAGATACGTTTGCATTGGGCTCATATATTATTGTTGAGTGTTTTTTTTTGAGTGAGAGGGAGAGACAGAGACTGGAAAATATATATTTACACCTTCCACTAAAAATAAAATTCAGAGACGTACAAAGACAATTTGTCAAGAATGTTACGTTCAACTTGTACTAAATGTTTTGTTAAGACACAGACCTAAAAAAAATTGTAATTACAGTTAATATTAAACGAATCAATATTATTCATATAGAAATAATATTACACATAAATACCACAAGAAAAATATTGCCGGTACTTCTTTTTAGATAATGGCAATTCGTGTGCAAAGAATTTGTGCCAATGTCATATAGGTAAGATGTATTTTTAATCTTGTATCAGTGTTACCAAGCACCAGCAAAACTGTGCTCATCCAGCTAGAACCTTCCATGGATCTTTGTCGGCACCTCGGAATAAATACTATGTGTTCTTTAGCCGCGTTGAACGATATTTGATAGGCGCAAAACTTATGGGTTCGCGTCACCGGCATGGTAATGTGACGTGTTGCGTTAAACTGGTTATGTAGAGAAATTTGTAATAAAATCTAGTATTTATTCAGGAATATCGATATAAATATTTGCGTTGAAATTTTTGATCTTATTTAGTTTTCTAATATTTTATCTCTGCTATACATCATGCTATTAATATTTAATTGCGGCTTGGAAGTTATCTTACCAGCGTGGTAAATAGATTTTGTGGAAATATATAGTGTTGAGAATCCAACCTTTATACCTTTTTTGTCTGTGTAAATAACCTTTTTTATTTGTGTAGTTTTTACTTATAAAACAAATGTATTTTAATTTAAGAATTCGAATGTATTGTCAATACCAGATAGTAAAATACACTCATAGAAGATACACCGAATATCGCCTTTTTTCCTGTTTTCCATCATATTATTTGCCCGATCTTCACCTAAAACTGAGCTAATCCGCAACATTTTGGTCCTTCTCCTAAAAATTTTGAACTTACCTATTGAAAACGTGTCCATTTTCAAATGGTGAAAACTAGGGCTCAAAGTAAAATTCAGAAAACAGGAGACGATAAGTGTACCAAGGCTATCATGAGTGAACCTGTGGCTAATAATCAAACTCAAGGTACATTTTCAAACAAGAGTTCAAGGTCAGTACAATCTTCTTCTACAATTAGAGCTCAAAAGCTTGCGCTGCAAGCCGAATTTCTCAGAAAAGTAGGCAAAGCAGAAGCTGAAGAAGCAGCGGCCGTAACGGCAGCGTCGGTAATAGCTGCCGCTGAGCGCAAAGCCGCTGAATTAGAGCTAGAGAGCCAGCTTGCAAAGTTGGACTCAGAAAGTAGTAGAAGTCGTGGAAGTTCTAATTCTTCAATACAAGAGTGGTTAGATACTATAGAAATTAATAATCAAGACGTATTGGTAAAACCCAATCAAGCTAATAAACGTCTTGATTGTTTAGGATTTCGCCAAATTGATAAAAAATGTGGTGGAAGAAGCTTACCAGAGCTATTTCAATCTACTGCCGCAGCGAACAATCCTACAAATGTTACTAATAGTATACAAAATAACACTACTGAAATTAAAACAGAACAACCCACTGACATTTCTTTATTAGCGCAGGCTATTACATCGTTGGTTACTAGCAAGGACAAATGTGGAGACGGAAAGCTACCTATTTTTGACGGTAGGCCTTTGGATTGGCTAGCTTTCAAGAGAATGTTTGAGGACAGCAAGGCCACCTTCTCAGCGACGGAGAATTTAACTCGCATCGGCATGAGTCTCAGAGGAGCGGCTCGGGAGGCAGTATCTGTTCTTCTCGTGTCAGCTCATGATCCTTCCGTAGTAATGGATGCTTTAGAAATGAGGTTTGGTCGATCTGAGTTAATAGTACTTAATGAAATTGTTTCCGTTCGATCTTTACCAAAATTAAATTCTGAAAGTTATGACCTTAATAAATTTGCATGTAGAATTCAAAATTGTGTAGAAGTGATAAGGCTTCTCAACCACAGATGTTACTTAGAATCTCCAGAGCTTTTTCAAGCTATTCTAACTAAACTAACACCTCTGTTACGTAATAAATGGACTGAATATGGCATGATACATTTTTCACCTCAGGGACAGACTAAGCTTGAGTTGTTATCACAATTTTTATCTCGGGAAGTCGAGTTGCACCTAAAATTTGGTTTAGTTCCAGACCCTTTAGTTCCTGCAAAAAGATTTGAGAAAGTTCATGCAGTATCATTTTCGGAATGTTCTCGTGAGTCCACTATTACAGAAAAGCCTTCTAAAAATCACGCATATTCTATAAAGGAAAACATTAAAACTTGTTTTATTTGTAAAGAAAATCATAATTTGTCAAAATGTGACAAATTTGTAGAAATGCCAATTCATGACAGGTGGCAATTCGTAATTAAAAATAAACTTTGCCACAAATGTCTTAAAAAAGGTTCTCATAGTTATAAATATTGTAAGTTCACTAAAGAGATTTGCAACGTTGTGGAGTGCAAACATAGGCACCATAAACTTTTACACGACGCGGATATTTTAGCTACGCACACGATTGCTGAAAATGAACCTAACAGCGACATTTATACAATTTCACAAAGTAGAGCCTGTACTTCTAACGAACAACCAAACGAGATTCTTACACACACGACTTATTTGTCTGATAAAACTTCTTTGTCTGATTTATCTAAGAAACAAAATTACTCTAGACCCCTGTTAAAAATCATAAAGGTAACTATCATGGGGCCGTTAGGCAGCATTAATACGAATGCTTTATTGGATGATGGCTCAACAGCTACACTAATTGACTCCGAAATTTGTAAGCAACTAGGTATCACAGGACCTACGTCAGATATTATGTTGGACTGTGTTAGTGGCTTAGGCAAAAAGATTAAGGCTCAGCATGTTGACTTCAAAATTAAAGGTTATCATTCCACTGATATATTTTCTATTCGGAACGCTCGTTCGATTGAAAATCTAGGCTTGTCAAAACAAAAAAGTCACATTGATGATATCACACAGTTTCGGCATTTAAGAGATTTATCCAACATACTTTGTTGCGAAGCAGGTGAACCTAAATTAATTATTGGACTTGATAACTGGCATCTTTTGATTTCCAAGGAGTCTCGGATTGGCACTAGGTCTCAGCCAGTTGCAATTAAAACTAACTTAGGTTGGGTATTATTTGGTTTTGATTCAAGCAGAACTAAGCCCGTGAATTTTGTCAACCATGTAAACCTTACTGATAATGACGATTCTGAAAACTTAAGCATGCTTATTCAAAATTATTATAAATTAGATTCTTTAGGTATTACTAAAAAGGAGCGTTTAAGTGATGATGATGCTAAAGCTATACAAATTTTGGAAGAAACAACACGTCGTTTACCTGATGGTAAGTTTGAGGTAGGGCTTCCTTGGAAAGATCTTATTTTTGAAGTTCCGGACAGCTTCGGGCATGCTTTGTCTAGATTTAAATGTTTAGAAAGAAAAATGAGCAAAGAGCCAGCTTATGCCGAACTATATAAGTTAAATATGCAGGCCATGTTTGATAAAAATTACGCAGAAGGCCCTGTCAGTGTGGAACACTCTGTTAAAAGATGTTGGTACCTACCCCATTTCGGTGTTATCAATTCTAATAAACCCGATAAACTTCGTATAGTTCATGATGCGGCGGCTAAGTCTAGAGGAGTAAGTCTGAATTCTATGTTACTTACTGGACCGGACCTTCTCAATTCAATTTTAGATATACTTTTGCGTTTTCGTGAATTCAAAGTCGGCCTTTCTGCTGATATTAGGGAAATGTTCCCTCAAGTAAAAATACGCGAAGAAGACAGGGATGCCCAACGTTTTTTTGTGGCGAAATTCCACTAGTGAACCCATTCAAGTTTTTAGAATGGCGTCTATGATTTTCGGTGCAGCTTCAAGTCCTTTTTCTGCACAGTTTATTAAAAATAAAAACGCAATTGAATTTCAGACGCAATTCCCTGAAGCTGTGGATGCTATCCTCAATGATCATTACATGGATGACTGTATAGTATCTACACCTTCAGTGGCTGATGCAGCGCGTCTCGCTTCAGACATTATCACCATTCATAAAAATGCAGGTTATGAGATGAGTTCTTGGGTATCAAATGAACCTACAGCCCTAGCCCTCATCCCAAAAGAGTCTGTAGCGGATTCATATTTAGCTAACGTCAATTTAGGTAGAGTAGCTAAATCTGTTAGAACTTTAGGCTTAGTTTGGCAGCCTTCTGAAGATTGCCTTAGTTTTAACGCTGAAGGTTTTAAAAAGAAGACTATTTCTTCAAAATTTACAAAGCGCGAAGCACTGTCACTTATGATGTGCATATATGATCCAATTGGATTATTAGCCCCGCTTATTGTGAGAGCTAAGATTTTGTTTCAAAACGTTTGGCGTAAAGCTGTTGATTGGGACCATCAGCTTACTGAGGAAGATACCGCGGCGTGGAAAGAATGGCACGAAGTTTGCGTCAGTTCTTTGAATAATTTTAAAATTCCACGTCGGTACAACCTCAGTGTGTTTGATGATGTAGTTATAGAAAGAGAACTTCACTTATTTTGTGACGCTAGCGAGTCTGCATATGCCGCTGTAGCGTATTGGCGCTTAATATTTCCAGACGGAACTATTAACGTAGTGTTAATAGGTAGCAAGGTTCGAGTAGCTCCATTAAAACCAGCCTCAATCCCACGCTTGGAGCTCCAAGGCGCATTAGTAGCTGCACGCTTAGCTGATGCTCTTTGCAACGCTCACAAATTAAAACCATGCAAACGAGTCTTTTGGTGTGACTCTATGAATGTTCTCGGATGGCTTCGCAATGACGCTCGTAATTTCAAACCTTTTGTTGCCAACCGCGTAGGCGAAATATTAGAACTGTCTAATGTAAATGAATGGAGATGGGTTCCAACTGCACTAAATTTGGCAGATGATGCTACACGCCTTAAAAGGGATCCTTTGAGCATAGAGTCACGCTGGTTTGTTGGCCCACAGTTTTTATATTCAAGTCAGTGGCCGAGTGAACCAACAACTAATTTCAAAGTCGATCAGTCTGAGCTAAAATCAAAGGATAGATTAATTTGTCATTTGATTGTTGATGACCCGTTCCATCCACTGGCTCCTGTTTCAGTTAGTCCTCATCGCATAAGTAAATGGTTATGTTTAGTTCGAGCCACAGCATTAGCACATTTATTTGCACGTAAACTTCTTATCTTACGTGGTAGAGTAGATAACACCGCCGTAATTCCTTGCATTTTAACAGCGTCCAATTTAAAAATGACCGAAACTCATATTTTATGGCAAAGTCAACTAGACTGTTTTAAAACAGAGATCTCTTGCCTAAAGTATAAACACACGGCTACCACGTAACAGTAGATTGCTTAAACTATATCCAACTTTAAGCGATGACAACTTACTTCGCCTATTCGGACGTATCAGCGCTACTATACACATCAATACTCCTTCGAAATTCCCCATTATACTCGATGGAAGACATCCAGCTATCCGCCTACTAGTAATGCGTTACCACGAAAAAGCTGCACATGCGAACACTGAGACAGTGGTGAACGAACTCCGCCAACGCTACTGGATCCTCAATCTGAGAACCACAGTTCGTTCTGTAGCTCACGACTGCCTATTTTGTACACATCAAAGAGCTAAACCGTTAGATCCGCCTATGGGAAAACTTCCTGATGAGCGACTTGCACACCACCAAAGACCTTTTTCTTTCATTGGGGTAGACTACTTCGGACCTCTTCAAGTTACCGTAGGCCGAAGACATGAAAAAAGCGGTACGTCGCTCTATATACGTGCCTGGTCACAAGAGCAGTACACTTGGAGGTAGTCTACAGCCTTACTACAGATGCCGCAATGATGAGCCTGAAAAGATTTATTGCTCGACGCGGATTACCACATAAAATTTTTTCAGACAACGGAACTGCCTTTGTCGGCCTTAGTAGAGAGCTCAAAAAACTGTACGAGAAACAAATCTTAACTTTCGCAGCAAATGAATTAATAGAGTGGAAGTTTATACCACCCGCTGCTCCTTTTATGGGAGGAGCTTGGGAGCGCTTAGTTCGAAGCATAAAGACTGCGCTTAAAGTGACACTCAAAGATAAGTCACCTACTGATGAAGTTTTATCAACTCTTCTCCTAGAAGCAGAAGCGATTGTAAATAGTAGACCTCTCACACACGTCTCTCCTGATCCTGACTATCCGGAGGCACTCACTTCTTTTTATTTTTTAATTGGGACGTCTTCAATCAATCGCATACCTTTCGAAGTAGAAGAAAGCGATCTTCACGGTAGAATTCGATGGAAAAGAGCAGCCAGGATGGCGGACCACTTTTGGAGACGTTGGTTGGTCGAGTATTTACCCTCTGTTGAACCCCACTACAGGCACTGGAGAGCGACCTCATATTAAAGTGGGAGATGTTGTTCTTATAGCTGACAGTAATTTACCTCGTGGTGTGTGGCCAAAAGGGAGAGTCATATCCCTATATAAGGGCAAGGATGGAATTTCCAGAGTGGCTGATGTTGCCACATCTGCTGGCCAATTAAGGAGACCTCTTAAAAAATTAATTGTAATTACTACATAACCAATTTTGAAAAAAAAAGAGGAGGATGTTGAGAATCCAACCTTTATACCTTTTTTGTCTGTGTAAATAACCTTTTTTATTTGTGTAGTTTTTACTTATAAAACAAATGTATTTTAATTTAAGAATTCGAATGTATTGTCAATACCAGATAGTAAAATACACTCATAGAAGATACACCGAATATCGCTTTTTTTTTTTTCCTGTTTTCCATCATATTATTTGCCCGATCTTCACCTAAAACTGAGCTAATCCGCAACATATAGATTGTTTGATAGTATTTTATCGTGGATTTAAAAATGCTATAACAGTTATTCCATAGTTTTGAATTTTCTCTTCTTTAAAAGAAGATATAAAAGATAGCTTTGACATGTAATATCATTTGCACGAACCAAGTAAGCATTCCTTTGTCTGCTTTTGTCACCACATCCTATACCACACCACAGCGTTCCCTTATCATACTAATTGATACTTTGTACATCATCTTCATTCCAGCTTGTAATAACATTCGAAATATTTTTATTTTATATCCTGGCAACATCTTTATAATCATCAAGAGCAAAGGCTATCGATGTAATAGATTTAGTTGCTCGTTATAATATTTATGATGTTTATTTATAGTTTTATATTGAGGCGATTACCACGTCAGCCAATCCCACGGTTGGGTTCCTTTATATCGTACGTTAGTGAATCATAGTCCGTGTGCGATTTGATTGTATATAACTTGACTACACAGAAACAATTGTCAGAAAGGGCCTGTACACCTTCACCGTGCCTTTGGGGGTGAGTGCTGAAGGCACTCGCTGCAATAGGTAACTAGAACAAGGGCTCGAACTTCGGCTTGGTCGCTACCTATATCATAAAATTCCCGCGGAATGAGGGTGAAAATAGTACGTATTTTTAACTTTTAAAGGCTCCTAGTTTCTACAATGACTATTTTTTTTCTAACCTAGCTAGCGCTGTTGACCGATAAGGCCTTTACAGATTCACCCTGACTTTTTGGGCGAGTGCTCAGCCACATAAAGGTAACTAGCACAAGGGTTACCAAAATGGTACGAACCTCGGCTTGGCCCTTACCTGAGTGTGAAAACTATGTCGCGAATTTGATCCTAGGTAAAGCCTACATTTTTTATTTAACACAATAAAAGGTTCCTTACATTACCTATGTACCTGCGAGTTATGTGCAGGATTTTGGATGCAGTGTTGTGCATGTAATGCTTGATGCATGGGCAGTGTTTTTGTATCGGGTTGGCGGCGACGTGAAGAGCCTTCCCAGTTGGGGAACGAGACACGTCTTGTGTCGTCGTCTTCTCCGTCGTCTCCGTACTTTACTCCAAAGAGTATATAAACAAGAGACTGAACTTCCATACAAAATGATGAACAAAGTTGAAAAATGTACTCGAACTGTATACCAACAAAAGAAAAAAAAGTATGGCGGGTGTATCAATGCGTGTGACAGAGTCGAATAGGTATTAATAAAGCAAGACAGCAATAACCGACATTATTTCCAGTGTACGTTTCATACATGTTCAAGCTTCACTTTTTTACAAGGTAGTTGCGCCAGACTGCTTTACTCCTCAAAAACTGAACCGATTTTAATTTGTCTTTCAATTATAAACTAAGAAAGACTTTGGCTATGCCTCTAGGTTTTGCTTTTTTTTTATTCGTGAAATTTGTTTGACGGGCGTCCGAAGCCGACGGTAAAAATTAGGCAATTTTTCTCATCTTCGAAGGCTATTTTTCTTTTTAGATAATGGCAATTTGTGTACACACAGTTTGTGCCAGTGTCATGTGGGTGGGATGTATTCTCAATCTTGTATCAGTGTTACCGAGATCCAGTAAAATCGAACTTTCCATAGAGCTTTGTCCGCACCTCAGAATAAATGCTATGCATCATTTTCTATAATAAACTTAACCCGTACTCAATAACCAAACTATATCACATAAAACGTGCATAACAGACCGAGATCCCGTCAAAAACTCTCTAAGGAACCTTCTATAATAATGACGGGCATGACAGTGGAGAATATACATTATATGGTATAAAAATATTTACTATAATGACATTATTCAAGGGGGAAAATGGGGAATCCGTTTGTATGAAATAAGCTCCGTCCGCACATCATCTTCTAACAGATTTTAGTGATCGTTACACTAATTTATAATATATTAATAACATAATACAATCGTTTATAACTGTATCGTATTATGAGTAAGCGATTTTAGTATATTTTCATTTTTAACACTGCGTGGGTTGCTCACTTCGAGATAATTTACGACGCACTGAAAATGAAATATATTTCGCTGTAAAAGAAATAATAAACACATTGTCTTCCTACAGTCTATACCAGGGGATTAGTCGATGAATTACTGCTGTTATCTGCTATAATTACGCTATAATTATTGTAGAATAAGCAGTTGTATATTACCGAATGAAAAGTAATGTAGCGCATTTTTAGCGCAAAAGATGTAACATCATTCTCAGTTAGTTGAATTATGTCTTTTTATTTATGCCTTGTTATGCCTTAAGTTATGTCTTGCGAACCACTGAAATCTTTGTTAATTTAATACACTAGATGTGTGCCCTCGACTGCGTCAGCGTTTCATATATTTTGAGGTTTAAGGAAAACTTTATTTCTCATAAAGAATTACATGATTCACTTGCTGAGTAAGAAATGTTTAAAACTAGGATTATTATTTAGAGCGCACAAAGGTACGTAACTAGATTACAAAGAAAAAATAATAATTACAAAGATGTGGGTAAACACATGAGATACATGCAGACCGTAAGAACTTCGAATCTTGTCAAGCATAAACATGGATGCATGAATTATTTTAGCATTTACTAGATGAAGCATTGATGGCATAGTCTCGTATCAACAACTTTTTATTTTTTATTATTATTTTTTAATAGATTTTAGTATAGATATTAAATGATCATTGTAGAATAATGTTTTTTTTTTACGCGGAACCCTAATTATTTTCTAAAATAAAAGGATCTTAAGTTAGGCAAAGTAACTTCAGCTATCTGTTAGCTAAAGTCCCGTCAAAATCGGTACAGACGTTCTGAAGATTAGTCGGAACAAACAGACAGGAAGACAAAATTTAAAAAAAAAATGTATTTTGGTATAAGTATCGTATTTAAGTAGGTAGTAAAAAAATTGTTAAAAATTGATAGAATAAATAATGATCATAATGGTAAATGAATTTTCTTTTTCTCATTTTCCTTTTTTTACGCTACTATCTCACCTGATGTTAAGAAATTATGTGAGCTAAGAGAAACACGTTAAGCTTAGAGGTACTGGTCCTCAAGTGACGATGCTATTGGATTCTATTGGAGATTGACCGTAAATTTTCAAATTTTAAGGTGGGAGCTATCCAAGCGAGCATTATTAGAAATTTCTCCACCATAATGCCATGGTTTCTCAAATAAAATGTTGAATTAGTCGCAGAAGCTGACTAATACTGAGCCATCACTATTTTTGAAAGCTGTTAACGCATGTACGGACCGGACCGCAGACATGGTGCAGCGGGTGGCCGAGGTCACCGCAAGGATCACAAGTATGGAAATCCGTTCCGTATAAGATCGATTTTTGAATCGATTCGAATCTAAATCTGATGAATCGATTCACAAACATCGAGTCCCAAAAGATTGATATTATCGAAACTAATAAAGTATCTATTATTAGAGTATCCCTTTTTTCTATGATATTATGATTATAAAAAGGCAAAGATTCTGTAAAAAGGAAAGAAACAGTTTAGTGCAATGTTTTCCTTAGAGCCGATTTTTTTATACGTAATGAACTCGAGAAATGTTCAGTTTTTTAGCAAACTGTTAAAATAATGGCCTGATGCGTTTTTTGAATCATAGTTATACTTACTAATTGTCAAAAATATGACTATTTGTTGAAAAATTTAACCATTTAGCCTAGTCGAGTTAGCAAGATGGCGGATGGTTAACTCTAGTGCGAACACAACTTGCGAACTTTGTGTAACATATAAAGTAGATAATTTGAAATTTCATTAGAAAATTAATTTATATAATATAATTTATTAAATAATTACAACGTAAACAAATTAAGTATTGTTATTAATTATATTTTTGGTAATATTTTTGTTTATGAATTTTGTTTTTCATAAGAATTATATTATTCATAAGGATTCCAAAGGGATAAACCAGGGGATGGGCAGCAGCATCCTCTGAGAACCACAAACACCAACTATGATCGCTAAGCGTGGCGATTATGGCAATCCATTACTGATGAGACTTATGCCCAGCAATGGGCGTCTAATGGTTGATTAGATTATTATAACCTAATTTCAACCACTGAAATAATACTATTTACGAATAAAAAGTCAAATGAAACAAGTCGAAAGTTTTGTGAATCGGTTCATAAAATCGATCCTTTATCGAAAAATCTTTTCCCCACCCCTACTTAGGCCATTGATGACCTGGCCGCTCACCATACCATATCTGCGGTCCTGTCCGTACGTGTGTTAATAGCTTAAGATTTCATATTATATTATGACCTTCGCAAAAACATCGCTTAATCATCAAAACTTACACAAGAACGAGGAGAAAAAAAGAAACATCAAAAACTGTCTCTGACGGAAGTGCTATTTGCAACAGATAATAAATTTAAAAACATAAAAATTGTCTGTATCTCTCACTCACACACACAAGATGTGTGTTATAAATGCGCGCGATAATATTATGAGCGTAACCTTTTTTTTATTATAATTAATTTAAAAGTAGACAATCATTTGTCGTCGTTTCTATTCGAGATGAAGTCGTAAAACTATTTAAAATTACATGTGTACAGTAAAATATAAAATTTGCGATTGGCAGTCTATTCGGGAATTACATAAGGTCCGTTAAAGTGTTACGTACATATTTCGCTAGAAAATCTAGAGGTTCGCCCTCACCACATCTTCAAGCCTAAATGGTCCCGAACTGTGCGGTTTCAGCGGAGTTTCCTTCCGCGAACGACTTGTGTATGGAATGAGCGGCCATGTTTCTCGGGCAATATAGTATTTATTATTACACTAGCTGTGGTCCCGCGGCTGCGCTCGCATTTCATATGTTCTTCATTGCGTAGTAATTGAAGTGAAAACTTTTTTAGTCGCGTTGAGCTATATTTGCTAGGGGCAAAACTTATGGGTTCGCGTCACCGGCATGCTAATGTGACGTGTTGCGTTAAACTGGTTACGTAAAGAAATTTGTAATAAAATCTAGTATTTATTCAGGAATATCGATATAAATATTTGAGTTGAAAATTTTGATGTTATTTAGTTTTGTAATATTTCATCACTTCTATATACATCATCTAATTAATATTTAATTGTAGCTTGGAAGTTATCTTACCAGCGTGGTAAATAGATTTCTAGTTGTTTGATAGTATTTTATCGTAGATTTAACAATGCTATAACAGTTATTCCATAGTCTTTAGTTTACACTTCTATCGGTAGTCCCCATGACTACCTATTTTTTTTTTTTAAATACAGAACCCTAATTAATTTCCTTACTTATTTTCGGTACTAAGATAAAGTAAAACTCTTTATCACACATTCAATCACTTGCCAGTGAAGCTGTGCGTTGGGTCTGATTTTATTCGTAATTTCATGAGTTTTTATTACCTTTTTTTTTAATTTTCGTAAAACAAAAGTACCCTAAGTTACGCGGAATAACTTCAGCTATCTAACAAAAAAGTCCCGGCAAAATAGGTCCAACCGTTTCGGAGATTACCCGGAACAAACAGACAGAGAATAATTTTAAAAATTGTATATTATTGGTATAAATGCCGTATATAATATTTTAACATTACGAACAGACACTTCAATTTTGTTCATTAGCATAGATCCGATGATTATGGCGACGATGGCGCGGTTGGTAGTGCGGTCGGATTTCGCATTAATAGACACGGGTTCAAACCCACCCATCCAAGTCTAAAAATGAACCTACGCTTTCTTTATAGACAAACATCGTGAGGAAAGCTAAGCATGGTGGTAGGGTATTACCATCCTCCAGTTCTGTAACAAGTACCTATAGACTTAGCGTGTTTATCACCCTAGACCATATCATCACTCAACACCGGGTGAGATTGTAGTCAAAGCATTGAATCTATATAGTGTAAATAAATGGTTTTCTTTACGAGGGGCGTGAAAAAGTTTTTACATAGTTGGTTACTCGCATGTGATACCTCTGAAGTTACAGGCGTCTTTAGTCTACGGTGACCGCTTACCATCGGGCAGATCGTATACCGGTTTGTCACTATACCGACTGCCGACAGAAATGAAAACTCGAAACTTTGCTAGAACTGGTTTGTTCTAAATACAAATGTAAAACTTAACATTAGTTTTCGGTTATAGCTAAAACATACAGACGGACAGACGGAGATTTTAAAACTTGTATTTTTGGTCGTATCTTATATGTAGTAAAAACAGACACTTCAATTTTATATATTAATATAGATGTATTTATTAAAAAAAAAAAACTATCGACTTTCGGTTCACATTGTTGTGAATGAAGCGTACGACGGACGCTGATTCTAACTTACCTATCCAACTCTATAATGGGGCTGAGATTTCGATTTTTTTTACCGATTTATCTGACAATAAGTTCAAGTATTATGTCAAGCAAGTCTTAATCTCAAAAGATTATTACAGGTTGGATCATTACGTGAACGATAGTGATGTCTGGAATTAACCCACATCTCTGTGCGCACCCGCTAACATTATTAAGACTACGATTTGTATAGTTTTTTTTTATTAAAAAAAAGTATTTTTATTATATTTATAAAAAAAAGAACCAGATCGAGCTTCTTGCCTCCGCTCTTCTCGACTGGGTTGTTTTCCGAACCGGCGGTAGTGTTTTAGACGTTCATAAGCGCCTTCTTAGGCCCTAAATTGAACAAAGATTTTTTTTGATTTTGATTTTAATGAAGAATGACATCGTGAGGAAACCATAGCATTGTGGTAGGGTGTTTGCTCCAACTAGGTGGCGGGAGGTACCGGGGGGTTTAGTGGGTAGTGACCAACGGCGCTTATCGCTGCGAGTCCCACACTAATCCTGTGTGACAGCCTCTCGCGCTTTCGTGCGAGAGACTGTCACACATCTTCGTTTCGTTTCAACCAGATCTGGAAGGGGGGGTCCCTGTCAGATCTGGCTGGACGGCTAGTGCGTAAATGCATTCCCCTCGAAAAAAAAAAAAAAAAGGGGATTTTTCTAACAATTCCCGCCCGAGTAGCTACCACCTTCAAGTTTGAAAAATCAAACATCAATAGGTGTGTTCCGGCAGCAATACTTGTTAAATATAGTCTATAACTAAATTCATAAATAAAATTGAAGTGTCTGTTTGTAACGACAATATACCATTTTTTTTTTCTAAATACATATGAACGTATATACGATACCTATACCAAAAATACAATTTTTAAACATTTTTGTCTGTTTTTTCCCGGCTAATCTAGGGAATGGCCGGACCGATTTCGACGGAACTTTTTCTGCCATATTGTTGAAGTTACTCCGCGTAACTTAGGCTACTTTTATGTTTAAGACATAATTAGGGTTCCGCGTAAAAAAAAAAACAACGACTCGTGAAACTGTAAATAAAATACGATTAAATGGGCATCATCATCATCATAATATTATTTTTAAATGACCGTTTAAAAAACTCTATTACTCAGCGAAGAATATATAAAACGCGGACGTAGCCGCCGGCACACATCTAGTTGTAAATAAAATCCGATTCCATCTTTTTTTACTCGGTATAGGTTCAGTGCTTTGACCACAATCTCATCTGATGGTAAATGACGATGTGGTTAAAGATGGTAAAGACTATAGATTAGATATTTGCCGACAGGTTTTCAAACGTGAGGGTGGTAGCTACCCAGGCGGATATTATTAGAGAATCCCCTACCACCATGCTATGGTTTTCTCACTATGTTTTTCTTCACCGAAAGCTCAAGATAATTTTAGAGTTAAATAGATGAGCTCGAACCCGCGTCGTTGACGCAGAATCCGGTAGCACTATCCACGGCGCTATCATCGCTTTAAAATATCCAATCTATAATTTTACTGGCAGACGTTTGAATTTGTGAGAAATATCTTTGCTTTCTCTTATTACCAGAACAATATTTAGGTACCATAGTAAAAAAAACCATAGTAATCTTTACGATGTGGCTCCCTTCACCGAAAGCTCATACACATTATGAAGTTGTATGGGCGAGTTCAAACGTACGTCCAACGACGCGGAATCTAACCGCACTACCAACTAAGCCATCATCGCTTCAAGTTATTAATGGCCTTGAGCGATTCTCGATTGGGGAAAAACTTATAAGTTCGCGTTACCAATGCTATGACGTCAACCGTCAACATGCTACAGGACGTCAAATATAAAATGGCGTTTCATTGCCGCCGCTCATAGATAAATAATAAAATGTATACTTACGCAGCCTATCGTATGTTTTGATTATGAATAAACGATTTTAAAAATGTACACAATTATTGCTCCGAGCGTAAATAAATATTAAAACTAGACAAATGTTAAATGTTAGGTAATGTTAATAATTTAAATGAATAAATTATGAAAATTAGACATTAAAAATGTATGTTTTCACTTCTGTCTACGGTCCTAATGGCTGCCTAGTTTGTTTGTTATGTTTTCTTCCAAACTTAAATTAAATTAGTAGATTGTTAATTAAAAAATATTTCTGCGTGTTCAATAAAATACCTTTTTCGGTGGTTTAACTTCAGCCGAATTGTTTATATTCGTTTTATTGTCTGTAGTTTTTGCTTCTAAGACACATAAATACATAAACAGAACCATTACCGGTAATCTTGATACCACGATAATTTTAATCGCTGCCATATTTATATTATTTAATTGTATCTTTTTTTTATATCAAATTTTGCAATCATTTAAAAATAAATTATCGTCCTTCGCATTGGTCACAGGTGTAATTAATGAAAAAAAAAAACAAATTTGAACGCGACTGTCAAATTACGTAGACGTTATTAATTAAAAATGGCGGATTAATTCTGTCAACGCAGCATGGCCGACTCCAGTGAACTGGAGATCGTATCGTAGACAGCAAGACGCGTTTATTTTTAGTTTATCGAACGGGCGTTGGTTAACACGCTCTGTGTCTCAAGTGCGTCAATAAACAGTCTAAATCTGTTTTGATTTTGTCCGAAATATACATTTTATATTGAAGCAATGAAATCCGTTCCAACTGACTTACACTTGAAAACAGCCTGTACCTATGAAATATATAGTTGTCAGATAACTCAAGATTCTATGTTTATATTTATTGGCTCCAAACGGCGAGACTCACGCGTGATTTTCTTTTTTGCGCCCAATTAAATTAAACATAAATGACACAGAAGTTAAAATAACAAATTAGCAATTTAAATATGTGTCATTCAATAAGGTGGTTATGAACGTTAGCATACTACCACCGGTTCGGAAAACAACGCAGTCATCGAAAAGAATCGGCAAAAAAAAACTCCAGCTGGTTTTTTTCATGTTTGTCTTTTGATACTATGCAACTAATAGTTTCAAAGTTTATTATTATAAGCACAGAGAAGGCTGTCACTTTCAGACATCAAACCTTTCACGTAATGATCCACTCTAAAATAACCTTTGCCAATTATAACTTACACCCATTAATTTATTTTCTATCCATAATTATTTGTATATGAGAAATTAGGGCGCATTCCATTGAATCACATCAGAGTCTGATAGTGCATACAACGCAGTTTTTGTATACAAATTAGTTGTGATTTTTTTTTTCCAAACTAGCTAATGCATATTACAGGTTCACCGATTTTTTTATGGACGCGTGTTGAAGGTACTCAGTGCAGTGTAGTGCGCGTAATGCTTAATGCATGGTCAGTTTTCATTTTTTTTTAATAATTTTCGGAGTGTTAGAGCTATCACACTACCACCATGCACATGGTAAAATAACAACTTTTTCCAAATTAACTAAATACTGTTGACCAGTAGGGCCTTAAGAGCGTAACCGTACATTTAAGGTGAGAGCTTAAGAGTACATGCGGTATGAAAAGTAGGTATTTCAGAAATTTATTGCTATCGCGTTGCGCCCCAAAGCAGGAATTATAAAACAGGAAAGGGACAACTTCACCTCGGGGCAATTGTACCGTATGGAAAATAGATGAAAGCATCACTTCGTAGTACCCTGCTTACTCCCCGAAAAACTAAACCAATTTTTAATTTTCTTTTAGTTTTAGAATTATAAAGACGTAAGTTTTGCTTTTTTTTTAATTTTATCCATCAAATTTGTTTGACGAATGTCTGAAAATGACGGTAAAAATCGAGCATTTTTCAATTTCCAACACTTCTAGTTTCTACAATAACTAATTTATGGAAAAAGTCTAAACGCATGGGCATGATGGCGGTGGATATATATTATTTGGTATAACAACATTTACCATAATGCTATTATCTAGGGAGGAAACAGGGAACTATACGTTTTTATGGAATAAATCTCGCTTTCCCGGGTGATAGATAGCTAGCACTAGGGCTCTAAAGGTGTACGAACAAGACGTACATTTTTCGGAATTTCCCCGGGGATTACTAAACAAAGAAATGACTTTATATACGATACCTATATCAAAAACACTAATGTTCTAATTTTCTTTGACTTGACTGTTTGGTCTGGCTATTCTCGGTATTACCTTTATTTTTATAAAATAATTGCGGTACCGAGTAAAAAAATCTTTTGATTTAAGAATACCAAAAATAATTTCAGGAACATTATGAGACCTTTTTTTTTTAAATTTTTTTGACGGGGGGAAATGCATTTACGCACTACCCTTACCTATTGTATTAGTGAGACCGAAGTCCCCCAATACAATAGGTAAAGGGGCACGGAGTGACGAGCTCCGCGCCAGTGTGGGACTCACCCGGACGTAAAGCGCCCGGAAATACCCACTAAAACCCCCCGGGGCCGTCCGCTGCATTTGGGATGGGGGCGACACGGGATGGCTTTCGCAGGCACCGCGTCGCCTCCAGCAGCGAACCCACCAAACATTATGAGACCTGGCGTTAAAAAATAAAACACAAGAAATTGTGAAAAAAAAAACGATTCAATGGATAGCACCATCAAAACTTAATTTTCCAATGATTGTTTTAAAACCATATTAGGCAGTGAAGAAACGCGACCAGACAGAGACCAGAGGTTCTTACCTAATATTTTTCAAGTTTAACTCCTTTTAAATAAATTTAAATAACGTAATAATCCGTATAAAAATCAAAAACCGCACGTAAACTACTCCCATAAAATCCATCAGTAACATAATCCTATATTGTGAACCATAAAAACGTCAATAGAGTTCGAAACGATTGATTGTGATCGCATTAATACTCGATTTAACGGGCGTATGCCCAAAAAAAAACATCTTAAAAGAAATGTTTGAGGTTTCCGAACGTACGTAAAACATAGTTTGACAGATCGTTAATTTCGCAACTAGGCGCGAAGAATACACAGATAAAACGCCCCGTCTACAGATAAAAATATATTCAACATCAAAAGAACAGGGTAAGCAATAAAAAGATCGATAAAGATTTGGTTTGTTGTTTTTTTTTTTTGACATGAATACAATGATTTGCGTCTTGTTCTGTGTTATTTTCGTGTATGTATATTTGTGAACTACCAAGATTTATTATTTGTGAGAATTTCAAATGTTTAATACGGTCTGGAAGTCTACTGCACGGCATAGGTAGTATAAATATTGAAGACTAGGATATCAGTATCTTCAGCTAATTTAAGGTATTCGTTTATTTATTTAAGCCGTACAATAATATTTGCAAGCATATTTTTACCATAAATATACAGATATTTATAGACAGTCACAGAATGCACAATTAATTATACATAATAATTCAATTATATAAGCATAGATAATAATAATATTATAATAATCTAGTTAAAATTTCAAATAAAAAGAAAAATGCAAACAAAATAAAATAACATAAATTACCCCTACAATTAGACATTAATTTATTAATTTTAAATTATAAACATTCACCCTCGCAGACCTTCAGCAATCGTTTAAAATAAAGCGTGAATTAAAAGGAAATATCGACATCTTGTCATTTTTGCAAAACTCATTGTATAACCTACACACAATCGACGGAACAGAAAAATGGCCGAGTTTAGTCCGATAGCAATAGTTGTCGGGGAATTCTAAGTGTTTCCCTTAATTCAATCTGTCCCAACATCTCAATATTATCCATTTGATTATTCCAAAGCTTCAAAAAGAAAATAAGATCCAAATCCTTCCTCCTCTTGGAACAAGGATCTCATATTAAGAACTTTATGTCTTGCACCGTATAGACATACTTCTCAGATCCTGTAAAACAATTAGGAGTGAAGCGTCTCAGAATACTCTCAATAAGGTCGATATGTATCTGACAGGTAGGTGTCATCGTCTGGTGTACACTCCCCCATCCCCGCTGGGCCATTGCACGACGAGGCCCGGTGGGTTCGCTGCAGGGGGCGACGCGGTGCTTGCGAAAGCCACCCCGTGTCGCCCCCATCCCAAATGCAGCGGACGGCCCCGGGGGGGTTTAGTGGGTATTTCCGGGCGACTCTCACCCGGGTGAGTCCCACACTGGCGCGGAGCTCGTCACTCCGTGCCCCCTTATCTATTCTATTGGGGGACTCTGATCCCTCAAATACAATAGATAAGGGTAGTGCGTAAATGCATTTCCCCCCGTCAAAAAAAAAAAAAAAAAAAAGGTGTCATCGTCTGACTTTAGTAACGCCGCAGCAGTGATGCCAACTGCACAGTAATTACAGTAGATATACTGTAATTTTACTTAAATTTTAGCGTGTATTTTTTCCTGTAGTACAAAAATACAGTGCATGAAAACTGCCGGAATAAAATAAATGTTAAAAATTAAGGATATCTCAAACTTTACACTCCGTGTAACAAGTAAATACTTACTTAATTTAATCTTAGTTTAGTTACGGCATCTTATACTTGCCATACTGTAGCATGTTGACGGTTCACGTCGTAGCACTGGTAACGCGAATCTATAAGTTTATCCCCTACTAAGAATCGCTCAACGCCGCTAAAGAAGTTTTCAATTCAAAAAAGCTGTGATAATATTTGAAAATAAATCCCTCAAGGTTAGATTCGCAGACAAATGCTCCAAGGTCAGTCAGTTCGCTATAGATGGCCGGTTTCGAATCCAACGGGGTTTTATGTGACAGGCGCATATCGACGAATGCCAGACATGCACCAAAATGAAATACATGTCGACACTGCGATTTTAAACAGCACACCATCTCGCAACGCCGTGTGATTTGAAAATAAACACGCCCCGTCTAGTTCGCTTCTGATTCATAATCGGGGTGTTGCCAGCTTTTGGAGTTCGAATTTACCAAGAAAAATAAAGTTATGATTCAATTTGATTTCTTTTTAAATTCTGTATAGGCACAGTTCTTTGACCACAATCTCACCTGAATTGGCCAGGTATTTTTGGCTACAGGTTTTCAAAGTTTGAGAGTGGTAACTAACTACCTAGGCGGGCATTATTAGAATATGCCCTGCCTCTATGCTATGGTTTCCTCATGATGTTTTCCTTCACCGAAAGCTCAGGCTGATTTTAGAGTAGGATGGATGGTTTCGAATCCAGATCCATAGACGTGGAATCCGACCGCACAAAATGCGAGATTTTTGCTACGTAGTCGATTTCGCCAGGAGAAATTTCGCGTTTTTTTTCGACATTTCTTTGAATATGTCAAGACCGCCGATGAAGAAGAAATGACCAAGTGTGAAGAAACTCCTGATCCTACTACCTCCGTGATTAATGATGTATCAGAGTGGATTGATGCTAGCTATGTATTCATTGAAGAAGTGTGAGACGCCTTTTAATGTAATTAAATACAAAACTATTGTTATTTTTCTAAATTAAGTTACGTTGGCATTGCAACCGTACATATTGAATATCTTTTTACACAAGTTTTTCTTCCATCCCATCCATTCAACCGAAAGAAGTCCACTGCTGGACATAGGTCTCCCCCAAAGATCTCCCACGAAGACCGGTATTGCGTTACCCGTATGCAGCGGATTCCCACGACCTTCACCAGGTCGACAAAACACTTTGAGGGGTCCTGCCCACGCTGCGTCTTACGGTGCGTGGTAGCCATTCGAGAACCCATTGACCGCATCGGGCATCGGCTCTGCGAGCAATGTGTCCATCCCACTGCCACTTAAGTTTAGCCATTCTTCAGGCGATGTCAGTTTACTTTGTTTTTTCTGCAGAACTCCTCATTCCTGATTCGATCATGGAGTGAAACTCCAAGCATGCCCTCTCCATTGCTCTTCGAGCAACTTTGAGCTTTTTTATTAGGCCAAGTTTTTCTTTATAACATTTAATTTACTAGTAATTATAAACATGCATGCAGTCTTATCAATAAACGCCATATTAATAAAGACGAATATAAGTCAAATTATTTTTATTTGTTTCACTTTCTGTCTGCAAAATCTTTAAAAATTAGACTTGTCAATACTACGTATCAAAGGTCTTGACATAGACTACGATCGGTCACCGAGGGGAGCGAGGGGTCGAAAAATCTTAATAATTAAGTCACGTAGTATGGGTACGTTCCCTAAACTATAAAAGTATAATAAACCCGCGGAGAAAAGGTTTAACACACAATCTTTTGCTTACCAATTATGTTTAAGATTAGCTTGCAAATTTGTTAAAATAATTACAATCATGTTATTTTCTAATTTAACAAATTCATATATAATAAATGGTCAATACGTATAAAAATAATACGTTTAGCGTGCCCCTAAATTTGTCCATTAACGGTATATAAAGATTTTTTGAGAACTAGATCGAGTTTCATGCCGGCACCTGCTCGACTGGTCGGTCTTCCAAACCGGTGGTAGTGTTTTGACGTCCGTGAGCACCTTCTCAGAGCCTAAATTGAATAAAGTTTTTTTTTATCTCAGTTAATTTAATATTAATATAAATTAAGTAATGTTTCTTAACAAGGTAGAAACAATTTGCTATACGAAAAATGATATCTCAGATAACCCTAATACAACACGGCATACTTTCCACAGATTCCCGTAAACAAGACGACTCAAAATATGGGATTGTTGGCAACACTAATAACAGGTTAATTTGTTTTTTTTTATAAAATGCATTTTTATACACTGTTCTAATAATAATTCGTACAAATTGTTGTTATCGAATGATTACATATATGTATTACTAGCCGCGTGCCCGTGGCTGCGCCTGCATTTCAGTCTTTTTTACTTGGTACTATATTTCTTAATTTTTTATAAGGAACCGTAATTATTTTCCTAATGCTTTTTTTAATGCCAACGTTAATCAAACAACAACAAACATTTTTAACAAATTCAAATACCTAGCAGCAAAACTGCATTGATTCGGATTTTACCCACCCACATCCCACATCCCTGTGCTTCCGCTAACATTATTAGGACTATGATTTGTATAGTTTTTTAAATGAAAAAAAAAAATGTATTATGTTTAAAAAAAAAAAAAGAACCAGATCGAGTTTCTTGCCTGCGCTCTTCTCGATTGGGTTTTTTTTCTGAACCGGTGGTAGTGTTTTAGACGTTCATAAGCGCCTTCTTAGGGCCTAAATTGAATAAAGATATTTTTGATTTTATTCACAATTTCATGAGTTTTTTTTTACGCGAAATCATAATTATTTTCGAAGAACAAAAGTAGCCTAAGTTACACGGAGTAACTTCAGCTATTTAACAAAAGAAGTCCCATCGAAATCGGTCCGCCGTTCCGAAGATTACGCGAAACAAACAGGTCGTAAATTTGAAAAATTGTATATTTGGTATAGGTATCGTGTATATATTCATATCTATTTAGTTAAAAAAACACTTTACAACAATTTTATTTATTAGTATAGATAGGTACCATTATAGATAATACGATCATAGATCATACGACACGATAAATAATGTAAATATTTCATCATTTACATAATAGCGAATGTCTAAAATCCATAGATAAAATGTATTATCTACCTTTTTGCAGTGAAAACTGCCAAAGAGTTAAAACTGCTTTAGCCGCGTTGAATAATTAAGGTTATGTTTATAATTTAAATTAGCAAATTATAAAATTTAAAAATAAATAAAACAATTTTTCTCAAGTTTCGAGGTTTCACTTGTGTCTGCAGTTCCCTTGGCTGTTTATTTTATTTTCTAAATAAAACAATGCTCAGGCGTCTTCTGATCGATAGACTATTCTTAGAGGATTTGATTTATGTTGTTTTCATTTTTATGTCAGGAACAGTATGATAAGGGAACGCTGTGGTGTAGAGGACGCGGTGACCAAAATAGAGAAAGGTATGCTTAGTTGGTTTGGGCATGTAGAGAGGATGGATGAGAGAAGGTTAACGAAGCGAATTTATAAGGCGAGGATGAATATGGGCAAGTCGGTAAGCGTCGACCGTGTGAACGTATCGAGACCAAATCGATCACGTCTTAAATAAAGACCCGGTGAATAGTACTCATAACCGACGAGCATGTGTGGAAGCGCTCTCATGAAGGTAGAGGAAACGAAAGAGGTGTTCAATCCAAACAACACACACTACTTTATTCAGAAAAGAAGACAAAAAAATTGCAAGTCTTACGCCTAGTCATTATTGTACAAAACCAAACAATAGCTATTTTTAAAATTCGTGTGGTGCCATCTTTTGGCGACAGTATTGTATAATTTACGATTATTTATTTGGGCCGCCCGCGACACATGCAATGTGCCCGTACTGTTTTTTTATTACACTATGTTTAAAAAAACCTATTGACATGGCCGGGTTCTGGGCTCTAAAATCCGGGGTTTTCACACATCTTGTCCTGGTTGCCAAATTTTAGAGATGACAACCCTAGCTTTATTGAACACTATAAATCAATCATTTACAATTTACCTTAGTAATATTACATATCCGCACTTCAGATTATCATAACTGCGAGTACCTACATGATATATACAAAACAATGCCTGTGACTCCGCTCGTAAAACAATTATTGTTATCATACCGAAAGGCTAGAATGCAGGCTAGATCAGTACGGAATTACTACGACCTAAATAGATCTATTGTGATCCCTACACTACCGACCTGCCTACCTATCCACGATCTGTCGACAAAGAGTCCGGTGTTTCTTCGGAAATATTATGCGGTCTGCAAAATACTGTCTGGAGAATCAGATAAGTTTAGGTAAAATTGACGGCATAAGAGCTCAGGATGCCTACAAGATGGTCTGAAAAAACATGGAAGGCGGTAGGCGACAGCATGTACCGTGCGATCCACTCCGCATGTGACCGCGCTCAATGGAGATTTTTCGGACATGGTCGCGATACTCAGTAGCGAAATAACGAGCAAGAACACACTTCTAAAGCTACCTGAATATGCTGTAGAAACTTTTTGACAGAGAGTGTCTGTACCTCCTCCGGGAGCAACACGTACTTACCCAAAATTTGGATACGTATGAGCATTAATAGATAATATTCATACACATGTGTTTTGGTGTGTTATCTGGAGTTTCACACAACCTGCACTCTCTTATGTCTCCGCACACTCTCCGGGTCCCCCTCAGGCGGCGACCCAAGACGTGTCTCGTTCCCCAACCGGGGAGGCTCTTGACGTTGCCTCCAGCGCGATACAGTGATATTGACCATGCATTGAGCATTACAGGCACAGTACTGCATACACACTCCTCCACATAACACGCAGGTACATAGGTCCTGTAAGGAACCTTTTTATTATTATTTACGAATAAAAAATGGAGTGATTAGTTAGGATCCAATTCAAGAGAGAGTTTGTATACCCAGGTAACGGCCAAGCCGAGGTTCGTACCATTTTGGTAGCCCTTGTGCTAGTTACCTTTTTGTGGCTGAGTGCCTTCAGCACTCGCCCCCAAAGTTCAGTGAAGCTGTTAAGGCCCTTCCGGTCAACAGCATTAACTAGGTTAGAATAAAAAAAAACTGTCTTGTGTTCCGGACACCAATGTTGTGCATTTGTTTGTTCAAACAACAGTCCCCGTCTGATTCCTACTGAACATCGTCGCTTCTTCGGGTTTAGGCTGAGCGATGAGTGAATGTCCTAAGAAGCTCTTGGAATGAATTTGTCCCAAAATTCTGTAGCATTGTAGGTGTATTAGACCCTTATGGTAAATTGAACTTGATTTTTTAGAATACCACAAAACGTTTCAGGTCCATTTCCTAAAGTTAAGTCACTCTCCATACACAGCCAAAGTTATGTCCTCTTTTTGTATTATTAAAACTATCAATAAACCACAGTAGGTAAGTTGACATCCCGTCTTATCTGTTTAAACAAGACTCACGCGGGCAAATTTCCACAGCACAAAATTTATAAACACCCTAAAAAAAAACATTTAAAACTCAAGAATGGCTAGTTCGATTTTTATAATCTTTGATTTTAATTATATTTGCCTCCGCCCTGAATAAAAAAATGGATACTTAACGAAAAAAAAATGAAGAAAATTCCTTTTTACATTTTAATAAAACAGCTTTTCTGCTGATATCTCTAGATTGTATTGAGCGATTTAAATTATTGTTTTGTTAATATCTCGGACTTGAGAAGTTACCTCGCGAATCGCGAAAAAAAAAAAACAACTGAACTTAATCCATCTAATAAAACACCATTTGTTGATTCTGAGACGAGTACGTTTTACAGGTCAACTAGTCTATTAAATAAATTTGAAGTGTCTGTTTGTAATGTCAAACTAACAACTATTTAGTAAATAATAAATACATATGAATGTATATAAGGTATCTATACCAAAACACAACTTTTGAAAATTTTCTCTGTCAGTCTGCTTGTTCCGGCTAAACTCCAGAACGGCTGGAACGATTGTGACGGGACTACTTATTCTAGATAGCTGAATTTACTCCGTGTAACTTAGGCTACTTTATTTTTTGAAAACAGTTAGGGATCCGCGTAAAAAATTCAAACTCATTAAATTATGAGTAAAATTAAAAACATACACAGTACAACAACAGTTATAAAAGATTAAAATATTTTTTTCGAAAGCTTCGAGTTATCATTTCTATCGGCAGTCGTCATGGCTGCCTAGTTTTTTAATTTCTTAATTGGGACTACTCATTTTTTTATTCATTGGTGTTGCGTAAACATTTTCCACAACAAAACCGGAAAAAAAGAATGAAATAAACCATTTTAAATTATGATATAAAAAATACTAACTTACTAAGGAGTTATGGCTCCACCTCTAAATGATTCAAACGCCAGATACTACTAAATAATAAAAATACACTTACCAGTCCGCAATCCAGCGCCCGTAACTATGGAAACTGGAACCGCTGGCTGTAAATAAGGGTGTCTGACGTCATCTAATAAATAAATCCTGTGCCAACGTTGCAGCGAAGGCGTGTATGTGTTGTCCTAATGTTGTAAAGCGTTTTTCTTTATAATAATTGTAATATTATTATATATTTTTAAATATATAAGTAATGTACGTCAGAGCGTGTACGTCAATTTATAGTATGATCTTTTATTCTTCTCTTTAAAAAAAAAAACAATTATAAGAGAGCGCAACAAAGAGGTCGAATGACTGAATTTATTAAACCTCATGGCGTTATATCCATGTAATGGTTTCGCCACACAGCGGGCGGGTTTGGACGCGCGTACAAGTGCGATATGTTACACATCAGATTGCTGAAAGAAATATTGCTATTATTCTTTTATATATTTTGATGTTCCGTAATTTAAAGACGTCCACTGCTGGACATAGGTCTCCACAAAGATTTCCATAATAGCCGGTCTTGGGCCATCCGCATCCAGCGAATTCCCGTGACCTTCACCAGGTCATCGGACTACTTTGTGGGGTCCGAACCACGCTACGTCTTCCGCTGCGTGGTAGCGATTCTAGAACTCGTTGATCTCATCGGCCATCGGTTCTACGAGCAAGTTGCTCAGCTCTCTGCCACTTTTTACAATTCTTCGGGCAATGTCGGTTAGTTTGCTTCTTCTGCGGATCTCCTCATTCCCGTATATGCATATTGCATAACAAAAAAAGAAAATATATCGTGTCAATTATGAAGATTCCTAAACCGTTCGATAAAGTGGAAAACTGCATAAATAACGTGCTAATTCTAATGTGTTTACAGATGAAATTACAAAACAAACGGACAAACAAATAAACGTAACTTTAAACAAACCTCGGACGGGATCGTTTTGGATTATATCCAAATCACGTTTCACCGTTACCTAAAAATTTTGAATTTATACGTGTTATAATTTAATTGCACTGCGGTTAGTATACGATGATAAAAACATGGATGTCTATTTGTAGAATTTTTATGGTATCGCCACACAGCGAGCGGATGGGGACGCAATTGCGCGAGCCGACCGCGAGCTGTGCGCGACATCTTCTATACTAAAAGCGCGCTAGCGCTAGCCCGCTGTGTGGCGAAACCAAAGCTATGAGCGAATTTACGTCGACGGCTTTGCTCTTTTCAAATTATGTAAAATATTATTTAGTGAACAATTATTTTATTTACAATCTAAATCAACAAGGTATTCCCATACGTAACCGAATTCTGTGTAAGCATGTGTTGCTCCCGGAGGAGGTACAGACGCTCTCTGCCAAAAAGATCCTACAGTACATTCAGGTTGTAGGTCTAGGCAGTGAGCTTTAGCAATATAGGGGCGATCACAATAGATCTGACTAGGTCGCAGTGATACAGGACAATTTAAGCCTGCATAGCCCCTTTTTCGAATAATAATAATAACAAGGTATTATTTTAAAGAGATAAAACTTCTTTAGCGATGTTGAGCGATTCTTGGTGGGGGAAAAAGTTATAGATTCGCGTTGCTAATGCCATGATTTCAACCGTGAAAATGCTATAGTACATCAAGTATATGGCGATTAGGTGTTTGATGCTCATAAATAAATAATAAAATGTATACCCCCGTACATCCAACCGCACTACCAACTAAGCCTTCGCTTCCAACATGTATAGTTACCACCATATTTCCCGTCTATAGTACATAGGTGTGTTTCGAGAGCATCACTTGAAAGGCAGTAGATCTAAACTCAGCGTGATTACCATTCTGGACCACTTAATATCAGGTGAGATTCTGATTAAAACGCTGAGCTTACATAGTATTAAAAAAATTAAAATGGTTAGAACAATTTCCGGGAAGATAATTACACGATTATAATATACTAGTTGTTTGCCCGCGGCTGCACCCGTGTTTCATATGTTCTTTACTGGGTTTTAATTACTCTATACGGAACCCTAATTTTTTTCGTTACTAAGATAAAGTAAAACTATTTCTCACAAATTCAAACACTTGTCAGTGAAACTGTACGTTGTATCGGATTTTATTCAAAATTTCATGAGTTTTAATTTTTTACGTGGAACTCTGATTATTTTTAGAAAAACAAACAAAAAAAAAAATTAAATCTTTGTCTGTCGTTTATTCCGGCTAATCTCCGGAACGGTTGGGCCGGTTTTTATGGGAAGTTTTTTGGCAGATAGCTGAAATTACTCCGCGTTAAACTTAGAATACTTTTATTTATCGAAAATAATTACAGTTCCGCGTATAAAAAAATACAAACAATTGTAAAAAAAACCAATTCAATGTCAGTTTCACTTTTCCAATGATTATTTACATACTATATTACGCAGTCAAGAATATATAAAACGCGAGCGTAGCCGCGGGCAAACAGCTGGAAGTATAATAAACAGTGATTATAATTCATTTTTTTATCATTCATGCTCCATAATGTCAAGACCACAATGATATTACATAATGGGGTGTTATAATACACTCTGTGGTTCTCAAAGTGATTGTAACGTTTATAAAGTGGGATGTTAAATTATATTTTAAATATTCAGAAAACGTAATAAGCTTACTGGTGTTTTATTAGTTAAAAACTATAGAATTAAACAGAATATATGTTTATTTATAAAAATGTTTTCATTCCGGCAATAAATCGATCGATGATTTAAAATATAATAATTGAAAACTTCGTATGTAAGTATTATTTTTAGTTAGTGGGGCGCCCGCGACTTCGTCTACATGTTTTATTTTTCATCAAATTACCGATCAACACATACTTCCCATACACCAAATAATTCAATATATTTAAAAACAGTTCTTCAAATATTTTCTAAAAATGGTATTGATCATCTTTATAGCCTACCAACCGCCAATTAACATTTACTTTAAGCATACAAAATTTTATTGAAAACAGTATACCCTTTTTTGACTTAAACACGAACATATCTTCTTTTAATTTTTTTTCACGATTCTAACAATAATTTGAAAAATCTTTATAGCTTATCTATTTTTCCTTGTCATATAATTCCATTATAAGAAGATTAATTGAAAACGGTTTTTTCATTTTTATTTCAGAGATTAGTAAAGACATCTGTTGCAAAATTTCCAACAAAAAAATCAAATTTACAGACAATACTTTAGTTTTATTATTAGTATACATAAACAAAAAATAGAAGAATTGACTTTAATACACAACTAATAATCATAGATTATCAGAACTCAGAGACCTCCCATATACTTTTAAAGTTTGAAAACCACTGACCAAGTAATATAAACTACATTGATAAATCCATATCTCGTTGTAAAATTAAAAGTCAGTCATTTGCGGCTCGTTTCCGTAAGAGCACAGTCAAGTTTAATCAAATTTAATAATGACATCGGTGCCAGTTACAACTTTGAGCAACGGTGCAAAAATTCCCGTAATTGGAATAGGCACTTGGAAGGTATGTTTAATGATTAAATAATAAATAAATTGTTACGTACTACAAAATTGGAATAAAATTAGCATTTTTAAAAATCAAAATAACACACATATTACAGACAAAATACTTGGTAAATAATTTAAATCAGACACAATATTTAAGTAAACAGTTTAGAATATTATAAATTGTTATTATCTAACTTCTTTAAGTCAGTATAACTTTCTCATTTTATTTGCCTAAAATATAAATAAAAAACTGAAATTAGGTCTAGTGATGCGTATATAACAAAGAACCGTTTTGAAAATTGATTGGTTATAATTTTGTATTAATTTAAATAAACGTTTAGTGCTTATTGTGTAGTCAATTAGTACTTAAATATTCTTTAATGGTATGGATTAAAGTAAATAATTTACTAACTTTATTAGTTTATTTTCTAACTTTAAACAAAAGTAATATCGATTTAAAATCACATTATATTTTGCTTTTTGAATTTGACAACTCTACCTGTCAGTTACAAGTCGCTACCGGTGTAATGTAATTTTTATTGTTTGTTGTTGAGGAAAAATTAAAATAAAATTATAAGAAATGACTACAAAAGTGCCACTAATTCAGTTCAATAACGGGTTTTATTGCCCTATACTCGGAATTGGTACATGGAAGGTAAATTAATTTGATATCTTCATTTTTAAAGCCGTAAAAAACGTAAGTTATTGTCTAATAAACAGCGGTTTTTTTTAATATTTATGCGTCTTTAAATGTAAGTGTAGCCATGCTGATTTTGAATGATATATATATCTCACGCCATAATTAAAATTATTACCCTCTGAATCATGATTTCTCTTTTAGTAGGTAATTATCGTAGGTTTTTCTATTTTCTAAAACTATTCTTATAAGATCCTCTTTAAATATTGTTAACTTTTAATCTAATAACTTTTTAATTAAGTAAATAGGCAAAGATAAAACCTCTTTCTCTTCTGTTTGTTGACTGATTTTCGTTTTATTTTTATTGGTTCATAAGCAATTAGCAAGCTTAGCAATAATTTTTATGGTAAAATATCAGAGTGAATGCTAATCAATATAATGTATTAACAATGTTGTGGTTAATCTGAGCAATAATATTTTACAAACTAATTCCTTAAAGTAGAAATTGCCATATAATCTATGTGGAGCAATTCCAATATCATTATAAATTGATTAATTGTTGGTTCCATTTAAAAATAAAGGTAAATAGCTTATGAAACTAAGTCTAATGTTAGTATACAATGTTCCAACAAAATGGAGGTCCACTTTTAAAGTTTTCCTTTCAAGGGAATTTGTGAAAAAATTATAATTTAGACTCTTTATTTTTAATACACTCCACATGTGCATAATAAACAAACTATATCATGTAACATACCCTCAATATAAACTCAAATATTGTAAGTTTATGAGTTAAAAATAAGGACCATTAAAAGACACCCAAATTATACCTGCTTCATATAACTGTCCTTTCTGTACAAATTACTAGCTCATCACTTTGATTTTACCTGTGTAGTTCCAGTTTCCATTGGATTTTCGTAATAAAAACGATCCTTTGTCACTCCCTGGATTTTAAACTATCTCCATACCTAATTTCATCCAAATTGGTCCAGTAGTTTTTATGTTTATTCCCTACATACAAAAATACAAAATATTTCCTCTTTTTAATATTAGTATAGACAAGTTTAAAATGTTTAATGGACTAACAAGGAACATGGAGACAGTAGTAATTTTTGCATTTAATTAACCTTCTATTATCATCAAAAGTAAAATTGATAGAGGTTTGATTATAGAATGAGTTTATAATATATATTGTTTAGAGATAGAAGATTATTGTTAAAACACTTTCGCTATATTATTAAACACTCTCACTATGTATTATTCCCATGTCACCACTTTATTATATTGCAATATCATGAACATTCACTTTAACAGAGATAGAATGCAAGTGTGTCTGTGTCGGCTCTACAGAGCCTTACATAGTCATTCCATGAGATCTGACATGTGGCAGGTGAGAGACGGTCCCACCGGATGTAGGCGGATAGTATCTTAAGGCGCTTCCGAATGTGTGGCGAAAATATTTTTAACATTATATAAACCTTGAAACAGCTAGTCAAGTCGGTGGCGTAGTAGACTTTAATAAGAAAAGACTTTCCTTTTAAAATTAATACGTTTCTTCGTTACAACAGATACCTTAAGACTAACTTATTCACTACTTATTCCTAACACGAAAACAACAGGCCACCTGAGGCGGATGCTCTTATCCATGTCGACTCAGCTCCTGATTACTTAGAATACGGGATGCTGACTCTCCGGTCTGGTAGAGCCAGTTTCCATAACTAGCTCTTACAAGCACAGAAATTTGACATGAAATACTCTTATCAATACACTATTGTTGGTGCCGTAAATCAAACGGCTTATTGATTCCCACATTGATGTATGGACAAGAACATGAAAATTAATAAATGCATGTAATTTATTAATTACTTGTTTATGTTATAAATAACTTATTGAACATTGTTTTTTAGTCATTTGACTTTTGAATCTACGAGAAACGTCATGGAAATAAATCAATATTGAATAAAACACTATTTAACCCCTTGAGCACGAACCTGACGTTATGCCAGCTTTCCATTGTCTTCTCATTGTCTCATTCTTATGAGTAATCGATGTATTAAAATGATTTAATATTTTTATCTTTATTTATGGACTAGCTGTGTGTACGCGTCTTATATGTTTTTCATTGCGCTTGTAATTTTGTATATGAAACCATAATTGTTTTCCTAAAAAAAATTATATTACTAAGTTAAAATAAATATATTTCTTATAAATTCAAGCACTTACCTGAAAAACTGCATTACATTGGATTTTAGTCAATTTGTTTTTTTTTTTTATGTGGAACCTTAATTATTTTCGAAAATTAAAAGTATTCTGAGTTACCCGGAATAACTTCAGCTGTCTACCATAAGAACAAGTCCCGTCAAAATAGGTTCAGCCGTTCCGGAGATTACCCGAAACAAACAGACAGGCAAAAATTTTAAAATTTTAAAAATTGTATTTTTGGTGTAGGTATCGTATATACATTCATACCTATTTAGCGAATAAAATTAATTTTGACATTACAAGCAGACAATTCAATTTTATTTATTAGCATAGATTAGTATACAAATGTACCGTTTCCTAGGGCTCAGGGATTTTTTTATGTAAAATTTTTTATTATAATATAATTTTTGTAAATTGTGTGTTAGTGTGCTTGCTGGAATAAAAATATTCTCTCTCTATCTTTAAAACGTTTTTTATTAGTTCCATGCCTGGTGTCATCAAGCAGTCTATTTAATAAGTAAGACAGACGTTTTTTTTTTCAAAGTTCTGTCACAGTAATAGTTATTAATTCCAAGTTGCACATATGCTAATTACTAATTTCCGGCTGATTACCACTTGGATTCGACACAAAATACAGTGAAGTATTCAAGGTTATTTCGAAAATAATAAATTATGATATCAAAAATGTTTCCTTTTCATATCAGTTAGGGGTAAAAAAATGAATCACGGAAAATTTTCAACTTCCCATACCACAACAACGTACTGGCATTTGACAAAAAAAAATGTTGATATTGACAAGTTACACGATAACTTTATCTGTGTGACTACAGTAATAAATTTAAACAACCACTTATTAATGGTCTGATAAGAGCGTTTTTTTTATGGACGCCGCATGGGTTTAAGGCGGTGACATCTAGAGAGCCTTGTGTTTGAAATACGGATAAGGTTTTATTAACGCACCAAAGCGGCTGTTCCAGTATTGGTTGAGAAAGATTTTGGTCACTTTTGATGCTGATGGGGCCAACGGGTACTCGAATGGTTTTTTACACAGTATAGGCTCAGTAGTTTGACCACAACCCCACCTGATGTTAAATGACGATGAGGTCCAGGATGGTAAACACACTGAGCCTGGTACTGGTTCTCGATGCTGTCGTAACACACAACATAACATAAGCTTATGCCTGTTATCCCCGAAGGGTTAGGTAGAGGTGAAATAGCGAACTACACCACCCACATTTCGCCGAGCTTAGTTCCATCCCAGATGTGACAGGGGGCGAGCCTATCGCCATATCGGGCACAAATTCCAAACTTCGGGATGATATTGAGTAGAAAAACCCCAATACCCCTTGACCCGACCCGGGGATCGAACCCGAGACCTCAGAACGGCAGTCGCACCGTAATACAACTGCGCCACCGAGGCAGTAACATACCCATTGGTATTTGGCGATAGATTTTCTAATTTGAAGGTCGTAGCTACTCCGGCGGGCATTATTTTAAAATGCCCTACCAGCATACTATGGTTTCCTCACGTCATATCGCGAAGCACCAATAGTTGTGTTCCGGGAGCATCTCTTAAAAGCCGGTAGATCTAAGCTTAGTCTGTGTACCATCTTGGATTACGATGTTTGTTAAGCGGTTGACACACGTATGGCCTGGACCGCGGACATGGTACGGCAATCGGTCGAGACATAGAACAAATAAACAAACAAATAGACAAAAAGTTAAAAAATTGTATGTTTTGTATAGGTATTCATCAAAGCGGCTTCAAGGAAATCATAATTGATACAAACGTCTTTTTTCTTCAATTACATTCTCTTATCGCAAACACTCGAGTCCGTCTTATCACTAACCCCAATAAAGTTTATCGTGACATCCAATTGACTGAAACACTTAACGGTAGTAACTGCTTATCGCGTATGTTTGCACTGTTTTTTTTTTAACTAACGTCTGTCACTCAAATAATGGTATGATGTACGTACTTGTGTATACATTAAAACATAAGACGTCCACTGCTGGACATAGGTCTCCCCCGATAAGGGGGGATTGCCATAATCGACGCGCTTGGCAGGAGAGTGTTTTTGGTAGTCAGAGGATGATATCCCTCCGACCCGCTAGCTCCGAAACCGTTTCGGAGACCGCGTGAAGTTCTGACCGATTCCGGTGATGAAATCACGTGCGTAAATAGGATCTTTCCCTATCAACCGATTCAGTATGCGTGCCAGCGCTCGCGCCCGCGAAACGTTCCCGTTCCCGGCGCCGGGACAGGCGGCTAATTTTGCTCCCGCACACTCTCCGGGTCCCCCTCAGGCGGCGACCCAAGACGTGTCTCGTTCCCCAACTGGGGATGCACTTGGCGTCGCCGCCAGCGCGATACGGTAACACTGCCCATGCATTGAGCATTACACGCACAACACAGCACACACACTCCTGCACATTACACGCAGATAAATAGGTCCTATAAGGAACCTTTTTTTTATGTGAAATAAAAAAATGTAGGGATTAGTTAGGATACAATTCGCGAGAGAGTTTGTACACTCAGGTAACGGCCATGCCGAGGTTCGTACCATTTTGGTAACCCTTGTGCTAGTTACCTTTTTGCGGCTGAGTGCCTTCAGCACTCACCGCCAAAGTCACGGTGAAGCTGTAAAGGATTCCCCGAACATCTAAACTCATAATCTTTACCTCTATATAATAAGAGTATAGATGTTCTTACGCATACACTCCATTATTATGGCGTTTTATTGAATCTAAATAAACGCTATTAATAGATTATATAAATACACAAATGTTACTGTAGAGTATAAACTACTAACATACCAAATTTCATCGAAATCGGTTGAATAGTTTTTTGCGTGATTGGCTAACAAATAAATAAACACACGAAAAAAAAAATTGTCGAAATGCGTCGTGTGGTAGATTCTGAAGTCCTAAATAGTAATATTTCAGAACATTGCAAATTAATTAAAAAATTAGTATAGCGCCATCTATGAATAATCGTCAGAAATACATAGATAATTTGCTTACTTAATCACCATTCATAACAGTTCGTCATCCATGTCATTGTCATCCATTGTCCCATGTCTCCGCCATATTTACCTATTGATATTATAATTGTAATTCAGTTCACTGCTTCCATAAAATGACTCCTTAATAATACAACGGCTAAAATGCTCAGATATTATGTAAAAATATCAAAATATTGTTTTCTCATTTACTATGTCTTAGTTTTATTTATTATTTATATACTGTACATATATTTTATGTTATGTCATTTTGATCAGTTTCAATCAATCCATCAATTTTTTTTTTCTCGAATAAGACTATGAAAATAAACCCATAAAAATAAAACAATAGGAAAACAATGGAAAGCTGGCGTAAACGCCAGGTAAGTGCTCCTGGGGTTAAGTGATTAAAAGTAAATGAGTATACATTGCTTACGTGTCATCATTCAGATGCTCCCGTCTCCTATTTCATCAAAAGTAAACAAACCATAAACGCTACCTTTCCATCAAGTAGCATTGTAGTCAATTGTGACAAGGATTATAGAAGATCTTTAATTTTTTTACAGTCGAAACCAGGAGAAGTTACGCAGGCTGTTAAGGATGCTATAGACATCGGATATAGGCACATAGACTGCGCATTTGTCTATGGAAACGAGAAGGAAGTGGGTGAGGCTATAAAGACTAAGATTCAGGAGGGTGTCGTTAAAAGGTAAATGCGGGAATGTTCACCTTGCTATTTGCATAGTTTTTACGGATTGACACAGAATGGGGGGCTAGCTAGAATATGGAAATAGAAACGATTGCATGTAGCTGAGATGGATGTGTGCTATGACAAGAAACGATTATGATTGGAAGGGAGTTTGAAAGTAGCGTCAGAAAAGTTAAAAGGGAAACGTTTGTGGATGGACATGTTATGAGAAAAGAAGCCCATGTGAGTAAAATAGTTATGAACGTGGTAGGATGTACAATACTATTTTGGTTGCTGCTTGCCAGATGAAGGATGACTGGAGGCAAAGTCGTGGTTTCCGTTTGAAAGTTATTTATTATCTGATTCTTATTTGATTTATTGTTGATTAATTATTTGATTAATTCTGAGGACGTATAGTGAAACTTAGATTCTAAAAGATCCCTCGTTAGTCGTAGTCATCTACGGTGGCTAATCAAAAACATGCAGAGTGCGAGAGAGACGGGACACACGGACTTCTCTTATACGAGATATTAAATATATGTAACCCGTGCGCCCGCGGCTCACGCCAGTGTGCCGTTAGATGTTGATGAGGTCTCCACACTATGATAGTGGAAGAAGGCTACAAAAATGTGTGAGGGAGAAGATTAAAAAAAAAGACTAAATGAAGAGATGACGACTGATAGGGGCGTATGGAAGGAACAATCTACTGCGCCATCACCAACTGAATTAGGAACTGGGCACGAGAATTATTGAAGAGATTACTTCTTTAGCGGTAGGAGGATAACTTATAGATTCGTGTCACCAATGCTATGTGACAGCAGCTGTCAACAACATGCTACAGGAATGACAAATTCATAAGCTTTTGTGTTACCACATCTAAAATATTTTCCCGTAAGATTTACTAACTACTATATTAGCAAGTTATTTAGTTTTTACGACTTTTTTACTCTAAAAAATAGTAGACGGACATACAGTCCACTTTTTGGTAATGGAACAGCAGCCTATTTTCAAGTGTTCGAGTTAGAAGTACATTTTTCATTTATATTCCCTTTCTATTTTTCTTGTTCTCTCGCCGCTATGACTTTCATTGTGTGTTTTAATTAGGAGAATAAATAGTCATCAGTGCCTCAATTATTGTATTTTTATGCAGAATAGATTTTACATTTGCATACGCAATTTGCAAGGTTTGGAGGCTTACCTTAAAACTTATTTTAGGCAAGCGTTAGAACCACTACATTCGCTCTACCTCCTTTAAACAGTAAAAAAAAAGAGATAGATTAGCCCTGAAGCTGCTACATCAGTCGCGTAATTATTACCAATTTGACAAGATTTGACAATTTTTTGCATTGTTGGACCACGGATATGCCAGTTACGTCATAACTTATCATTTTATCTACAGTCACTTTTAGTTCTCTCGCGTTTCCACTAGGCACTCTGTTAAGCGACGATGGTGCAGTTAGTAGTACGGTCGGATTTCGAAAGGATGAAGGTTCGAGCCCATGTATTCAACCCTTAAATCAACCTGAGCTTTCGGTTAAGCAGAACATCGTGAAAAAAAAACCATTGCTCGGTGGTAGGGCATTTTCTAATTCTGATGGCCTGGGTAGTTACCACCCTCAAGTTGGAGAACTTGTCGCAAAATACTAATAGATCTGTTCCGGCAGCATCATTTGGGAACCAGTATCTCTAGGCCATATTGTCACTTGTAAAAAAAAGTTGCACGAACTCCCACACACTCTTCGTGCCCCCCTCCTGTGGCGGCCCAAGAGGTGTTCCATTTCCCAACTGGGGAGGCTCTTGACGTCGCCGCCAGCGCGACACAGTAACACTACCCATGCATCAAGCATTACACGCACAACACTGCACACACACTCTTGCACATAACACGCAGGTACATAGGTCCTGTAAGGAACCTTTTTTTTTTAATTATTAAGAAATAAAAAATGTAGTGTTTAGCTAGATTCAAATTCCGCGGGAATTTTATGAAATAGGTAGCGGCCAAGCCGAGCTTCGGACGCCTGTGTTAGTTACCTTTTACGGCGAGTGCCTTCTGCACTCCCCCCCCCCCCCCCCAAAGTTACGGTGAAGCTGTAAAGTTAAAAAAGTTGCACGAAATGTTTTGTAAACGCTAGAAAGAAAACATATCGTTAAAATTTCAGGGAAGATTTATTCATAACTTCGAAGCTCTGGAACACCTTCCATAGACCTGACCTCGTCCGTGGCGCCCTCGAAGTATCGCTCAGGAACCTCAATATTGACTATCTCGATCTCTATCTGATCCACTGGCCCCAGGCTTACAAAGTTGGTATTTATTTACAAAAAAAAAAAACAAACATATTTCAGGTCGATTCCAGTATGCATAACTAGTGTTTGGTCCACTGGTTTTTGTGTTTATTAACAAATAAAAAAAATGTATTTGGAAAGTCCGTACATCTAAAAATAAACCATAGCATACATCTAGCAGATTTCAATGGAAACTGGAGTTTCTCAAATGCCTTTTAAGATCTGCAATGGTCCATAACAGGAATACAATGCTCTTCGATCATATCAGACAATGGCAATTATTTCTCTGATTACTTTCACTTGAACAAATTAATTTACATTTTTTTTTTTGCTTAATTGTTTACGTGTCAATTCACATTTCATTTAAACTAATTCGATATAAAAAAAAATATATAGAGCCAATAATGAATCTTGTACGTTAAATCCTTTAGATGTATGTGTTTTTGTCTCTTTTTAATGTCGCTTTTTGAGTTTCAAAAGACAACGGAAATAAGGGATTGTTTTCCGTGTGGTACCGTCTTAGATTAGTATCACCCCATATCTACCCGCGGGTGTCGTAAAAGGCGACTAAGGGATACACCAGGGGATGGGCAGCAGCATCCTCTGAGGATCACAAACACTGCGATCGCCAACCCGCCTGCCAAGCGTGCCGATTATAACAATTCCCCCTTATCTTTGAGGGAGACCAAGTCCAGCAGTGGACGCCTTAACTGTTGGGTGGATATGTGGAAGGGATTGTTCGTTGATCACGTGTATTTTTTTTTTAGTAATTGACGCGTGACCTTGACTAACAGTTGCAATGTAGCGATTTGCAAAATTTTTCCAGAATTAAACTAGGTTATAACTATATTAAAAGAACTAGCTGTGTGCCTGCGGCTGCGCCTTCGTTTCATATACTCTTCACTGCGTTTTAATTTTTTTATACGGAACCCTAATTTTTTTACCCTTAAATTTTTTTTAGTACTAAGATTAAGTAAACATATTTCTCATAAAATCAAACACTTGCCCGTAAATCTGCACATTGAATCGGATTTTATTCAAATTTTTATGAGCTTTATTTTTTTTACGCAGAAACCTAATTATTTTCAAAAATTAAAAGTATCCATCCCTAAGTTTCCCTGAGTAACTTAAGCTATGTACCAAAAAGTCCCGTCTAAATCGGTCCAGCCGCTCCGGAGATTACCCATTACAAACAGACAGACAAAAGTTTTAAAAATTGTATTTTTTGTATAGACATCGTATATAAATTAATATCTATTTAGTATAAAAAAAAAATGACATTATCAACAGACGCTTCAATTTTATTTATTAGTATAGTTAATATTCTGAAGATTCAAATGATACTTTCTACCAAAAACGGGACCTTTTTGTAGGGGATGGAGGGTTGATCTAAAACTTCACCAAGGGTAGGTCACGTGATAAAGGACATTACGCCTAAAGGAACCTTCAATAGTTTTATTGTCGACTAGGAAGACGATGCGATCTTCCCAACGGATGCGGACGGTAAGATCCAGTTCTCGGATGTGGATTACGTGGACACGTGGAAGGCTCTAGAGCCTCTCGTGTGCCACGGGCTCGTCCGCAGCCTCGGTGTCTCGAACTTCAACTCGAAGCAGCTCCAGAGGATACTCGACAACGCCTCTGTGAAACCAGTCACTAACCAGGTAATGGGGTAATTAACTATGACTACTGTTTTAAAGTGACAATTTTGCACCTCGCTTTCACAGTTGTCTTTCAAATTTGTAATAAACTAGCTGTGTGTCCGCGGCTCCGCCCGCATTTTATATATCCTTTACTGCGTTTTATGATCTGTCAAATGCGAACTCTGTATGACAAGAGAATAAAGACATTTCTGTCAAGCTAATACAGTAACTTCATACCAGTGGCGAAGCGCTCCTATAACCCGATTCTGACTATTATCTCGTCTAGGATGGTAAACACGTTAAGCCTAGAGGTACTGGTTCTCAAGAGATGCTGCCGGAAGACACCTATTGGTATCAGGCGACAGGTTTTCAAATTTGAGGCTTTATTAGAAAATACCCTACCACCATGCGCCATGGTTTCGTCGCGATGTTTTCCTACAACGAAAGCGTCCATTGGCGCGAAATCCGGCCGCAAAATTGATTACCCCATCATCGCTTTAAAAAAAAAATTTAGGGCCACTAATATTTGGTATATAGGGAGGCACTGGAAAACTTTTTTTTCAGTTAATTTAAGTAAATCTGAATTAACAAGTGGCAAAAGTATGAATAATGCGGTGTCCTTTGAAGATCTATAATTTTTACGACACTGCGCGTTCATGCGCCCTGTTTAGTCTCCATAGTATTGTTTGTGAATACAGCGCTTTTTTTTTCTGTTACCACAGACAGGTCTATTTATTTGAAGTGCTTTCTTCGTGACTCAACTCCCTGAGTTGTCTAGTTTATTTTTTTTTTAAATTACTATAGTGACCTCTTATATATTTGCCCTTGATCTTGGTGCCATCTCCTCACCATTTCAGTTTGGTGGAGACGCTGTAATTTTTTTTTTTTTTGATACATTTTGAATTACAATTTATTACTTCTGCCAAACTGCATGGCAGTTTATTGGCAGATGTAACCTCCGTTTTTAATTACATTTGTCTATAAACATACATACATACATACATATGCTCACGCCTGTATCCCCGAAGGGTTAGGCAGAGGTGAAGTAGCGAACTACAACCACCCACATTTCGCCGAGCTTAGTTCCGTCCCAGATGTGACAGGGGGCGAGCCTGTCGCTATATCGGGCACAATTCCAAACTCCGGGATGATACTGAGTAGAAAAAACCCAATATCACTTGACCCGACCCGGGGATCGAACCCGAGACCTCAGAACGGCAGTCGTATGTAATACAACTGCGCTACCGAGGCAGTTGTCTATAAACATTTAATGATAAATATATTTTAAAAAGAGCAATACACTTACCTACATGCAAAACATACATTTACAGTAAAATATATTATAAAAAAGAAGGAGAAAAAAAAAAATAGAGAATTTTCACCAAACTGAGATGGTGAGGTTGGCACCAAGATCAAGGGCAAATATATAAGAAGTCACTATAGTAATTTTAAAAAAAGTGGCTAGGCAGAGAAAAATTAGTTCTCGCGCTTGCGGCTTTTACGGGGGCGGCTTCCCCTTTTGCAACTCTTTCTGTCTCGGGAGGTCTGGCATATAGCGGCGCGATATTTTGAAGATGTATTCCTATCATATTCGTCATGAATTTGACTATAAAATCGCCTAAGCTCTTAACTGTTCAATCGCGACCGATTACACGATTACTCACGTATTGAAGCGATGATGCGCAGCGGGTAGTGCGGCCGGATTCCGCGTCAATCGATGCGGGTTCGATCCCCACCTGTCCGACTCCACAATCGGCCTGAGCTTCCGGCGAAGGAAACCATAGCGCATGGTGGTAGGGCATTTTCTAATGATGCCCGCCTGGGTTGCTAGCTACCACCTTCAAGTTTGAAAACCTGTCGCCAAATACCAATAGGGTGTGTTCCGGCAGCGTCACATGAGAACCAGTACCTCTAGGCTTAGTGTGCTTACCATCCTGGACAACATCGTCACTTAACATCAGTTGAGTTCGTGGTCAAATCACTCAGCCTATACCGTGTAAAAAAAGAAAGAAAAAAAAAGCATATCCGCTACGTCATTCACAGGTCGAATGCCATCCATATTTAAACCAGAAGCGATTGAAGCAGTTCTGCGAGGACCGTGATATTATGATAACGGCGTACTCCCCGCTGGGGTCTCCCGACAGACCCTGGGCTAAGCCTGGTGACCCTCAGCTGATGGAGGATCCGAAGCTCAAGGAGATCGCGGACAGACTGGGGAAAACTGTCGCACAAGTCCTAATCAGGTTAGTTAGTTAGGCACTTTGTACTGTTACATTTCATTATTGTTTTCAGAAAATTGAAGACGCGCGTCTTAACGTGGAACTCTAACTTTTGAATTATTTTTAGATAACGGCAATCTGTGTAGACACAATTTGTGCCGGTGCCATTTGGGTAAGATGTGTTCTTAACCTTGTACCAGCGTTACCGAGCTCCAGCAAAACGGTGGCTCATCCTTCTCGAACTTTCCATGGAACATTATTGGCACCTCAGAGTATATGTTACGCGTTATAAACTTGACTTGTATACAATAACCAAACTATATCACAGAAAACACTACCAAGACTTATTTTTATTATTAGATATGCCATTAAGAGTTCCATATCGACATTAATTTTGATATTTTGAACGATAAAAAATATCGATATATGGAGACGCCTGGAGCTGGCGCGGGTAGGCCAAAATGGCAAGGGAAGCGTGGTGGATGCGGGAACAAGGGAGTCGTGCACTGACCTGTTCCTCAGCAGCAGCAAGCGCCTTCGACTGGTGATCCGCTCGCAGCCGCCCGAAAGCTCTCTCGATTAACACAAAAAGGGTTTCCGACACCTCACACACTTCAGCCAACACACTCGACGTCACCACAATATGCGTTTATAGTTTATTTTATATGCGGAAAAGCGAATACAAACACCGATTTATGCGGCACGGGCGCGGTTTGGAGCACAAGTATGTACTCGTATAGCGGGATATCGAAATTAGTATATTATGCGTTGTATGCGCGGGCGCGGTTAACACAGAAGTAGTGCACGACAGGGAAAGGGGGTGGGGGTTTTAAGAAGCCACACGTTACCAATATGTTTTTCGTACTGGTACTGCCACTATGTTAACGGACGTTCAAGTATTATATAAGCAATTTGTTTAACATCTCTGATTCCCCACCCTCTTGTTAGCAATAGTAAACAAAGCTCTAAAAACCCACTCATATAGGTAAACATTGCTTAAGTAATGAACATCCCACGCGCCATCAAAAATAAACAAAGAATTGACAATCCAAACTCAAACCCCCCCCCCCCCCCCACACATAACCACTATCACATTGATCGAACGGAGGTATGATATAGAGTCAAATACACAAGTTTAATGAATTATAGAAAACAACTGCCACATAATAGAATGAGTGTATTTGACTCCTATGTTATGTAATCTTGCTGGGGTTTTGTGTATATAGCGCGTAACATATATTCTGAGGTGCCCATAAAGTTCCATGGAAAGTTCGAGGAGGATGAGCCACCGTTTTGCTGTTACTTGCCCACATGACACTGGCACAAATGATGTGTACGCGGATTGCCATTATCTAAGGAGAAATGGTTGGAAAGGGTATAGTCTGTTAACAACTTCAAAACCGGATTTATAAGGATGTGTTAGCTGCCTTTATTCCACACAAACTTAATCCCCTGTTCCCTCCCTGGATAATAAGAATTATAGTAAATGTTTTTATACCAAATATATATATATCCACCGCCGCCGTGTACATACGTTTTTGATTTTTTCCATAAATTAGTTATTGTGGAAACTAGAAGCCTTTGAAAATGGGGAAAAAATGCTAGATTTTTACCGTCATTTTCAGACGTACGTCGAACAAATTTGATGGATAAAATTTAAAAAAAAGAAAATGTACAGACATAGGCAAGCCTTTATTATTCTAAAACTGGAATAAAATTAAAAATCGGTTCAGTTTTGTAGGAGGAAACAGGGGTACTACGAAGTGATGTTTTCCTCTATTATGCATACGGTAAAATCAGCCGTTATCAGTTGTCCCTTTCGTTTTCTTGCGGACGCAACGCGATAGCAATACTTTTCTGAAATACCTACTTTTCTGACCGCATGTCCTCTTAATTGATTGATTGAGCTAATGCCAGCACATTTCTAACGGTCTGTCTGTGTGTGTGTCTGGTTATTTCCAGATATCAGATCGATAGGGGCAACATAGTGATACCGAAGTCGGTCACTAAGTCTCGTATAGCGAGTAACTTTGACGTGTTCGATTTTAAACTGTCGCTACAGGATGTCGCTCTGATAGACGGCATCGACTGTAATGGCCGCCTGGTTCCCATGACGGCGTAAGTAATTATTTACCGTTAACTCCCATACATACACACACAGTCAAATCAACACTTTTTTAGGGCCCCATTGAGAAAATAAATGTGAGATCTCATAAAGTACTAATTTAACGAAAAAAAAACTAGGCAGTCATGGGACTGTCGACGGAAGTGAAAGTTCGGAACTTTGGAAACACTAATTTTTTTAGTGAAATTATTGACATAACCTAACTTTTGTCTCGTTTTTACATCTATTGGCGCTCCGAACAGTAATTATATATATATATATATATATATATATATATATATATATATATATATATATATATATATATATCATAGTGCGTAAGTATGAATTTTATTATTTATCTGTGACCGCTAGCACTAAAACGCCATCTTACACTTGACATACTGTAGCATGTTGACGGCTGACGTCATAGCATTGGTAACGCGAATCTATAAGTTTTTTCCCCCTACCGAGAATCACTCAACGGCGATAAAGTTTGCACATTTAATATGTCGATTACCCATAAAAATGTGACAATAGGAAAACAGTGGACAGCTGGCGTAAACGCCAGGTTAGTTCTCAAGGGGTTAATAATAATGACTTAATACCACTATAATTTTAAATTAACAACTCATAGAAAGAATTAATAGATATCTGAGACATTATCTTTGTTAGTAAAATTTGACATATTAACATTTACTTTTCGATACATATTTTCTATATATATATATATATATACAGTAATACCCCGCTTAGCGCGACCCCGTTACGCGCGGTTTCACTATAACGCTAATGTCAAATTTCGCGCTCAAATGCCTCGCATTACGCGAAAGAGTGCGTATAAACATAATGTAAAGACAATAGATGTATTTTTCCGTAAAAAAAAAATAAGAGTATATATTGCATAAAGTGTTCTTAGAATTAAAGTGATTGATTAAAATGATTTGTATTTTTTTGTATTAAATTTTGACTATGTTTAATCATAAACCTCGATATACGCGATTTTCACTTAACGCGATTTTTTTCGGAACGTATCCCTCGCGTAAAGCGGGGTATTACTGTATATATATATATATATATATATATATATATATATATATATATATATATATATAGTCGCTAACCAGTCGGTGGTTATTAGAAAATACCTTAGCAACATTATATGATCTACTCGCAATGTTTTATTTAAAATGTCGATTATCCATAAAAATGAGACAATAGGAAAACAATGGAAAGTTGGCGTAAACGCCAGGTTAACCCTTTCACGACCAAGGGAAACATTTTTCCCCAGTGGATTATTGGTGACTGTATATTTAATTATAATATTATTTGACTTTAAAATTTCCCCACAAAATTCTAAATAAGCTATAGTTTCTAACGTTTACACCTCTTTTTAAGTGGAGGAATGTATTTACGCATTTTCATATATACTGTATGTTTAAAAAAATAAACAATTGAATAGTAATATTTACTCTCCGATATCTTATGGTCCTGAAAGGGTTAAAGCATAAAGCAGGGTTAAAAGCATAAATCTAAGCTTTTTTTTGTATATACTGATTATATACTTTATATTACAGGTCGCTCGGACATAAGTATCATCCGTTTGAAAACGATGAATTTTAAACCGATAAAACGCTAATGCGAAACAACTCAAATATTTTTTACGAAAGACCTATTTGATGGGCCCTTCTTACAAAAATCTAAAAATTTATCAATATATCTATAAGTACTATATAAAAAAAAACATAAAAATGAATTTGTGTGTGTGTAAAACAACCCGTCATAAATGATAATTTAGTATTTTTGAGTAGGGCCCATTAATATATATATATATAAATCTGATATTAAAAACTGTTATATAATAGATAAATAAATATTCTTTATTGCATTGTTGATAATTTATTTTATATGTTACCCTCTATTCCAGTGGTTGTCAAACTGTGCGGCCTTTGGGTGGTATTTGTGCGGCCCGCGATGTCGCAAATAGTTTTGGCTGTCAATGACTCCAAACTGAATTTACGTAATTATAGTTAGTGAGTTGTGATGAGTGTTATCAAAGATAGACTTCATAAGTTATTTTCATATAAAATGTATGGAGAATTCGCGTTTGGCAGCTCATAAAAATACGTCAATTTAATAGTCATTGACCTATGTGGCCCTTGAACAGAAAAGTGTGACGACCACTGGCCTATTTACCTATCAACTTACCGCGTACTTTTTGCGCTAGTATTTTAAATCAGGGGTAATTCCAGTATTACGTGAGCATCAACGGGGTAACGTTATGCTTAATTTTGATGACATGGGAGAAAAGATCTAAGGGTGACTAATACTAAACATGATTTAAAAATGTTTTCAAATTATTTAATTCCACATGTTAACGATCTAAACATTTTTAAATTAAATGCATTTAGCGTTGTCTGCTACCACCTATTTCATTTATCAATTTAGCTAAATGTGTTCAACGGTCGATAAAGTAGTCCTTGACGTTTCGTTTCTCGCTTGAGTTGCAGTTAAACGAGAATTCGAATTAATCTTAAGGAAAATTTACAAAAAGTATGCGTTAACGAAACGCATGTCACGTTTATTATTTTACCACGCTGTATTTTGATACTTGGTTTGTTTTGGGGTTTTCGCGCTCGTTCTTGAGTTTAAGTAAAGAGGATACTTTGTATTAAACTTGATAACTTATATAAATATAACCATAAAACATTTATAGAGGTAATAACTTAATTCAAAAATAAAAACATACATACGTACATACTTGTCTGTATTACTCATTAACTGTGGTGTTATTTGTTGTAATAAATATGTATTTACTAAGACGGAATCTCCTTAAAAATGTATCGTCGGGAAGACTTTCGTATAAATTGCTTCATTAAAAAACGTAACGCACTGCTATGCTCAAATATAGTATGAATTCTTCATCATCGGAGGAAAGACCACAAAAAAATCAGTTTAGCTCGAAAAACAGTAGCGAATACTAACTAATTAACAATTAAAACTGCCATGACAGCTCACTTAATGTAATTATCTGCGTTTAAACTGCAACCAGAGAGCGTTTAATTTTTACAGACAGATAAACGTATTTAGCGGCTTGAAATTGCTGGTACAAGACGCTTGATTAATTTAAATAAAACTTAAATATATTTAAAACAGTTGGTTGTATGTGCCCTAAATGTTGATTACGTAAAGGTTTCGCCACACAGCGGGCGGACAGGAACGCAATCGCGATATTTCTAGAGGATACATCACGTCGACGCGAGCTGTGCGCGACCTCTTCTATAGTAAAAGCGCGCTAACGTCCCAGCCCGTCCGCTGTGTGGCAACTTTTACTTATTATTTCTTTTTTTTTTGTTTTATGTTAATGCTTACTAAATCATATTTGCTTACTTAATACTACTACTGGCAAGAAGGAAGATGGGGTCAAAAATGCCCTAAATTTTACTTACTTTGCCTAAAGTATGCGTAACTAACTGATAGTAATGATGGCCAGCGGCGGCTTTAGCTCTTGTAGCGGCCGTGTGCAAGCAATATCCTGGCGCACTCTAGTAGACGCGCGGTCAAAATGGAATACTTACAATTATAGTTTAAAACGACAATTCGGATGATTTTATCTCGGGAAGCAATTTTAATAATTACCGCGCTCGGTGTCGGCCATGATACGGGCGCAGGGGCTTTGAGAGCGTTGATGCCCCGAGCGATGCATCTTTGTAAGGCTGGCGTGCATCATCTAAGCTTATATTTAACAAAAGTCAAATCTGTAGTTAAATCTACAGTTAGGCTAAAACGTGTTGCACCATCTGAGTTTAGTTTAAATTACGTCATAATTTAACTGTAATCGTAACCCACGAAATTTGGGCGTTTAAAATTTAAACGAAGTTTATTTCGATTGTCATGACATCTGCCAACGATATTTAAGAGAGCCTATTATTTACATTGTACAAAAATATGTCTCTATTGTAAGATATTTTATGGGAATCGTCTTCTAGCGATGTTTTCTCTTTTTGTTTCAAGCTAATGCCATCAGGTTTTTTTACATAAAATAATATCCTTGTTTATCAATAAGTGTTTGAATACTTAATATTACTCGGCAACAATAATAATTAACATGTCTTTCATTAGGATATATATTACAGTAATAAATGTAAGACAAATACTATTTTTTTTTATTCTTGATAAACTTACTTGGTTTTTACAGTTAATAGGATTTGATCCATAACGAAATATATCCAAAATCTTCGTTTTAGTCCAAACTGACAACAATAACAACACGTTTGTTTTCTATTTATCAATATTGTTTTTGACATTTTTTACGATGTTACCATACATAAAATATTTTCCTTAATATTTATTAGGAAATTGATGTCTCTTTCAACTGACAACTCTTTTAACTTTAACCCGAACTAAAAGTTGGGTTGTGCACTCGAAACTTTGCTACTGTTATGGTTAAAGATATAGTAAAGATTAAGTTTAAATTAAAACTTTACTATAACTGGAGATTTCGTGCACTCCACCCTAAGTGTCGCGAGCGTCGTTCGACGCCCCCTAAAACCCTGCGCCGGTGCGCGCTACACAGCCTGCACTATAGGTAAAGACGGCTCTGATGATGGCGCAGCTGATAGTGCGGTCGGATTTCGCGTCAATGGCCGCAGGTTCGACGCCACCTATCCAACTCTAAAACCAGCCTGAGCTTTCCGTGAAGGAAACATCGTGAGAAAACTGTAGTCAGGTCGAATGTGACGTGATAAGGCGTATAAAAAATGAAAGTTAATTTTATGGAATAACTGACTCGATTTATTTCGACAAGCAAGCGGAGTTCAAATGTTGCATTTTATAAATAATTAAATTTTTTCTTTTATCATATAGGAGGCGGCCACAAAACCATAGTGGTAGGTCATTTTTTAATAATACCCGCCTGGGTATTATTAAAACCGCCCTCAAGTTTGAAAACCTGTCACCAGAAATAGGTTAAAAAAAACTAGGCAGCTATGGCAACTGCCGACAGAAGTGAAATCTCGAAACTTAGGAAAAACCTGTTTTTTATGTTTTAACAAGCTTCAATTTGTTATAAATAAAAAATATTTAGTATGAATTTAAAATAAATCTATACTAATAAATAAAATTGAAGTGTCTGTTTGTTTTTTTATTAAATAGATATGAATGTATATACGATACCTATGCCAAAAATGCAATTTTTAGATTTTTTTTGCATCTGTCTGTTTGTTCCGGGTAACCTCCGGAACGGCTGGACGGATTTTGTCGAGACTTTTTTTGGTAGATAGCTAAATTTACTCCGCGTAATTTAGAGTACTTTTAATTTTCGAAAATATTTAAGGTTTCGTGTAAAAAATTAAATAAAACCCGATTCAATGAAGTTTTACGGGCAATACTGGAATTTATGAGAAATATTTTTACTTAATATTAGTACCATAAAAAAAATTAAAATGCAGTGAAGAATATATGAAACGCGGGCGCAGCCGCTGGCACACAGCTAGTTGATAGTATATTAAAAAAATTACATCACTATAAGTCTTACTTAGTTTACACGTTTAGTTTTTTTAAATCGATTTAAATTAACCGGAGTAGGTTTTTTTTTCTCGATTTGACTGCACTGTTTGTTTGAAGGGCCTTAACTGTTTCGCCGGCCCTTAAACAAAAATAGTAATATGCCTCAAAAACACCTCTTTAATAACATCAAGTGATAATTGTGTCGAACTACTAAACATAAGAAATTTAAAAATCTATTTACATAATCTATCTGTACTATTTAAATAACTAAATAAAGAACTTAAATCATTTTTTTTCGTTGCTTGCTATGAAAATAAACTCAAAAACGGCTTTACCGTATATGAAAAGGGAAAGCTACAACGTCTTTGAGTAAGATTGTCAATTTTTTTTAATTAGAGATCTCTATATAACGCTGTTTTTTTTGCCAAGCAAGCCTTTAAATCCAGTGAATCGATATTCTTATAATATATTGTGAAGTAAAAAAAAAACATTAACTATTTGGATCGAAGTGAAAAAATGCTTAGTTTAAAAAAAATCTTTAAAATGTAATCTTATTATGTAACCCGGACAAAGCTAAGTAATATTATAAAAGTGATAAAAAAAAATTGTGGCGATATTACCAACATTTAAATGATATTTTTTATACTTCTACCTACTCTATAAACTGATTAGTTTTCACTCAAATTTATATATATAATTTTTATCTAATTTGAAAGCGAAGTATATCATCATCATTACATTTAAAAAAAAAAAACAGGCGAGATTAATTTCATCTCTGATAAGACAAGTAATACCCACGACACAAAAACTATTTATATTCACGTAAACAAAGTCACGTGCTTCGATTAGTGGAACACAAAAAAAAAAAAAACACAGCTGCGTTAGATTTCAATTCGATTTTAATTATTAAATTAATAAAAATAAATAATCATCACTCACAACACTATATTAGTTCAGTTTTTAGTCCATAGAGTCGCGTCACCGTCGACGCATTTGAGTACCAGTTGGGGGGGGGGGGGGGGGGGATTATGTCGAAAAAGTTATTTAAAAGAAGAAAAATCTTTATATAGAAGCAGGGGGGGAACTACTTAACAGCGATGATAAGTAACCACAAATGTTAATAGAAAAGAGAGATTGTCATATGTTTTTATTTTACGAATTTCGGTTGTTTTTTTCCTCATTCAATTGTACCTACCTTCTTTTATGACGTCATACATTCACGGCATAATCGCCTAAATGGTTTCCTTATTAACACGCGCGTCTTAATTACACAATTACACACAAAATATAATAAAGACAGTGAAGTAAGGAAGTCGAGGGTTTTTTAATTATTCGTCCCACATTATAGGCGAGAATACATTTATTTATTTGTCTATTCTATTGTTCAATCTTGTATAAATACTCTAGCAAGACGACGGCATTCCTTCTAGAACGTTCAGTGGAATTTTGATGGCACCTCAAGATAATCGTTCGTGAATTTTTTTTCCAAATCACTTCACTTGTGTACAAAATAACCAAACAAATAACATAGTAAAACGCCACCAAAATCACACAATATAAAGAGTCCAATATGCAAGATATCGAATTAAAGATAACACTGTTACATGACAGACCGAGGTGCCGCCGAAAACTATGACATGTAAACGCATTGATATTTACTTTTAACGTCTAGTATAACATGACGTCATCGTGTTTTTTTTAATTTCAATTTATTATGTGAAATAAACCTATACAAAAAAAATATTATCAAATTTATTATAAGGAAATAAAGAAACTGATTTTTTTTTATATTAGACACACATTAATACATTTTCATAAGATATAAATCGGAACATGTAAACGTCGGTTATCGAATCGGTAATGATCCAAATAACTGTGCTCAAATGTGACGGTGACGGACTATAACATATCCCCTCTTTCGACAAGACACACGTAAAAGCATCACGGCTCCCCCCTCCCGAACCCGCAACTACTCCCCTTTTAATCTCTTGCTGAACTCCTCCTGTTGTAACTCCCTCCACTCTTTCTTCGGTTTCATTCGTTTCAGTTGCCCGTCCCTGGTTAAGGGATTTTTTGTTTAATATTTTTAAATAAGATATCCACATAACGCGTGTCAAATGCAAAATAGTCATTTAAGTTTTTAACGAATTTAAAATGAGCAGCAAATTAAAAATAAAGTGCTCTTTTGACGTAAAACACTATTCAATTTCAGTGGAATCCGTTTTCGAATTTGGCACGCGGTATTTCGCAAAATAATTATAATAAAAAATGGGCAATTAACAGGATATGCGAGCGGCGTTTATTCCATACAAACGTGGTCCCCGTGTTTTCTCCTTGGATAATATAGCATTATGGTAAATATTTTTGTACCATCTATAGTAATAAATAAAATTGTGTCTGTTTGTAATGACATTTTTTTTTTACAAAATAAAAAACTCAAGTTTTACCGGAAAGTGCTTGAAATTATGAGAAATATTTTTACTTTATTTTAGTACCAAAAAAATTTACGTAAATAATTAGGGTTCCGTACAACAACAAAAAAACGCAGTGAAGTGAATTTTATATATGAAACACGGGTGCAGCCGCAGGCACACAGCTAGTATTATATATATTCGCCACCGCCATGCCTGTATGCATGCGAAAAATGCTCAATTTTTACCGCCTCTTTCAGACGTCCGTCAAATAATTTTGATGAATAAAAAAAAAGCAAAACGTAGAGACATAGCTAGAGTCTTTCATATTATATAATTGAAAGAAAAATTAAAATCAGCGCAGTTTTGGAGGAGGAAATAGGGGAATACGAAGTGATGTTTTTGTCTATTTTGCATACGGTAAAATCAGCCCGAGCTGCAGTTGTCCCTTTCGCATTCTATAACTAGTTTCTTTGGGGCGCAACTCGATAGGAATAGATTTCTGAAATACCTAATTTTCTAATTTGTCGCCGACCGCATATCCTCTTAAGTTGGTATGTTAATTTTAATTGATAAAACTCTTCCAAAGGTTTTACTATGACGCGAAACGTTAGCCGCCATCATGGATGGCTGCGTGACGTCATTATACGTAACATAACCACGTCCATACAAGAGTTCACACTATCGGTGTTGTTTAGTTCCTGTAAGGAAACACTTTTTTCCTTTTTTTTTTTTATTTTAAATTAAAAAAATGTAAGGATTAACTAAGCCGAGGTTTGAACCCTTGTCCTTGAACCAAAAGGTAACTCCTTTTGCGGCGAGTGTCTTTAGCACTCGCCCACAAAGTTAGATGAAGCTGTAAAGGCCCTTCCGGTCAACAGCATTAGACAGGTTAGCAAAAAAGGTGTTGTTTTTTTTTATATTTGATGTTTGTTCACTATACAATGACGTCACTAAACTATCAGCAAAGCTGTTAGCGTTTTACGTGGTAATTAAAAATGTAATATTGTAAACTTTTGGTAGCGTTTTAACATTTATCATATAAAAAAAAAAACACATTTTCTAGTATTTGGACATTACTCTGGGTAGCTAGCTACCACCCTCGAGTTTGAAAACCTGTCGCTAAATACCAATAGGTGTTTTCCGTCGGCATCGCTTGAGAACCAGTGCCTAGGCTTAGTGTGTTTACCATCATGGATCACATCGTCACTTAACATCAGGTGTGATTGTGGTCGAAGCACTGAGCCTATACCGTTCAAAAAACCTACATAAAGAATTAAGAATTATTTATTATTTTATATGCTATAAATCAACAAGTTATATGTTACTATTGACAAATTATTTAGAAGTAATCAGTAATAAAAATTCTCCGGGCGATCGTCCATATTCATTTAAAACCAAAAAATAACCACATGATTTTTGGTACATTTTTTATTTTTTTTGCTTTATACTTATTCAGAATCATACTTATAAGCTCCCGTTTAATTATTTGTTTCAAAGTCACCCTGTTTTATTGGGGAAATAAAATCAACTCACCACATGAGGTCTACGAGGCCTCCCCTCCTAGCGATGGCGGCTTTGACCCTGTTCGCGAAATCGACCGCACTTTCGTCCGATCTACGCGACATGGCCGGCAAGTACCAGACGTCGCACACGATCGCCCATGACGTCATCATGTTCAAGAGGTAATGCAGCATCCCGTAACGGGAACTGTTCCAGAACGCCTCCCCGAAACGAGGATCGTATCTGGTACGATAGAAAGAATGAAAAAGAAGGAAAAACTTATTTACCCCCTTTCGTGATTTGAAACTCGATGAAACGAAAAAGCGACAGTAAACAACAATAGCTGATAATCAGCCTATACGACTCTATAATGAGGGGGCGCTTTCGGTTAAGGATAACATCGTAATTAATCCATAGAATAGAGGTACTGATGTAATTTTTTTTTTTAAGTTTTCGCATCCCATATTTAAAATCAGTTAATTTTAACGGGTTTTACGCGTTACCTTTGGTTTTTTATCGACGATGGATACTGTTAGTGTTGTGTGTTGTGCCTATAATAAATATAAAGACCAAACGGGGGTAGTTCATCAAAATACCCCTCAACGCGTTAGGCGACGCCGCGCGCCGCCAGTCAGCCCGTGACCACGGTTGGTGAAACCCAGCCGAAACGTCGGGATAGGAAGAAAAAAAAAAACCAAAGGTAACGCGTAAAAACCCGTTAAAATTAACTGATTTTAGAGGTACTGATATTCCCTAATTCCCTAAAAAACCTGTCGTCAAAATACCAATAGGTGTGTGTCCCAGCAGAGTCACTTTTGAAATGATTATTTTCAAAATAATACAATTAAAACTACGCATCCATGGAGACAGACTGCCGACAGAAGAGAAAACTCTAAACCTTGGAAAAACAGTTTTTTTAATGTTCAAATTTCACAATTTGTTCTTTGAAATTATTAACATAACCTAACATTAAACATTTGCCTAGTTTTTACATCTATCGGCGCTCCGAGCAATAAGTACATTTTCCTAATTCAAACATACGTTAGGCAGCGAAAGTACACATTTTATTAATTATATCTAAACCGCCAGCACTTTAACGCCACTTATACTTGACATACTGTAGCATGTTGACGGCTAACGTAACATTGGTAACGCGAATCTATAATTTATTTCCCTACTGAGAATCGCTCGACGCCACTAAAAAAGTTTTCACTTCAAAAATACTCTTAACTAAATCACACCGCTTAATATCTTTTATAAGACACGGCCATTGCCATAAAGCCTTAAATAGTCTGAATTACTAAAGATATTCCTGAATTGAATCGATAGATTTCTTATCGAATATAAGATATGATCGATATGAAATGGTTGCTAAAATAAAATTGAAAGCTTAGAAATCTATATTTAGGTAAACATGCATTAACCCCACTTCTGAAGTTATTATTTACCGACAAAACAATACAATTAAAACAGTTCTGTTTACATTAATTCAACCCTATATTTACAGACCAATCGTAGTGGGCCCACTAAATCGCGCAACTGGTTGGCCTACTACCCTAAATAATAAGGACAGTAGGCAAGTCGTTCAAACGCTCCTTCAGAGATAAGACTCATTAGCGGAATCTCTAAAAAAAACAATTTTCAAGTATATGATATCTTAACTTTGCCCTCCCAATACATCTTCGATAACTTAATGCATATTCGTAAAAATTTAGACAAGCTCGATCTAGTGAATGATCGTCATAATTTTAATATTAGAAATAAAGATAAGTTGTCCGGAACCACGCTTTAGGCTAAGTAAGTGTAATAAAAGCTTTATAAGTAATAGTATTCGGTTTTAGAATAAGATCCCAAGTAACATTACCGATTTACCTGACAATAAGTTCAAGTATTATGTCAAGCGAGACTTAATCTCAAAAGGTTATTACAGGGTGGATCATTACGTGAACGATAGTGATGTCTGGAATTAACGCACATCTCTGTGCGCACCCACTAACATTAGCTAAGACTATGATTTGTCTAGTTTTTTATATGAAAAAAAAAAAAATATTTTATATTCATAAAAAAAAGAACCAGATCGAGTTTCTTGCCTGCGCTCTTCTCGACTGGGTTGTTTTCCGAACCGGTGGTAGTGTTTTAGACGTTCATAAGCGCGTTCTTAGGGCCTAAATTGAATACAGATTTTTTGATTTTGATTTTCAGCGGACAATGAACTTGCGATCCGCCCGCATCAATATGGCTGCATGCGACAACCAATCACAGGTCCTCTTTGGCGCATTAATGGTCGTCCATGATCGACCATGATTTATGATCGAAATTCGACCATAATTCAACAACAACAAGTTTTGTTTGCTTATCATTGTCAATTGCTTAAAGTAAAACCTTCACAAAAGTCAATAGTATGTCTGCACGGTAAATAAATGTCAAGTCTGATATGTGACTGATAATGTATTGGTAATCGTAAAGGATAATGATTAACTAATGGTAGTTCACACGAACTGTACTGTTCTATTAATTTAATGTTTTTTATGCATTTTTTTTAATATTAACATTCAGCACTCTAAACTATAAGTGTGCGAAATTTCAAACTCCTCCCACCGCGCAATTTTCTTAACCCCATCAGCACTTACCTGGCGATTACGCCAGCTTTCCATTGTTTTATTTTTATGGGTAATCGACACATTAAAAACAATGACGATTATAAGAAATTAGTATAAATAATTGCGACTACCTACTACTACACAGTTCACATTGTAACATTGGTCGCGTCAATACATCGTTAAAATCAAAGTTCCCGTCTTACCCTCGAATATAGGAAGAAAAAAAATTATGAATCGATATAGGTAAGTCTAGTTTTGTTCCCGGGTGAGTCCCACACTCGCACGGAGCTCGTCACTCCGTGCCCCCTTATCTATTGTATTGGGGGACTCTGATCCCTCAGATACAATAGATAAGGGTAGTGCGTAAATGCATTTCCCCCGTCACAAAAAAAAAAAAGTCTAGTTTTCAGATATTAGACCACCTACTACCTTATTCTAATAATTGGTAAAGTACGAATTAGATACGGGGGATGTTAGCTCACTTGATAGCCACAGGGTATATGGTGCCTCCAACTTCGAAGCTACCCTTCTTGAACTGCATAACGCTGGTGTTATTAATGCACGTACCCTCGGGGAATATCAATATAGGCGGGTTATCCGGTACCGATATATGCTCTTTCAACCTAGACCCCCCCAGGAAAATAATAAATAAAATTTAAGCGATCATGGCGCAGTGGATAGTGCGGCCGGATTCCGCGTCAAAGGACGCGGGTTCAAGCCCACCAACTCTAAAATCAGCTTGAGTTTTCGGTGAAAAAAAACATCTTGAAGAAACCATAGCTTGGTGGTAGGAGGACAAGCCTGTCTGGGAAGCTACCACCCTCAAGCTCAAACCTGTCCCCAAATACCAATAGATGTGTTCCGGCCGCATCACTTGAGAGCAAATATCAAGGTGTAATGTGATTACCATCCTTGACCACATCGTCACTTAACATCAAGTGAGATTATAGTCAAAGCATTAGTCTATATAGATTTAAAAAAAAATTGAAGCGTCTGTTTGTGATATCAAAAAACAACAACTTTTTACTAAATACATATGAATGTATATACGGTACGTATACCAAAAACACGATTTTTAAACTGTTTGCCTATCTGCGTGTCTGTTTGTTCCAGCTAATCTCAAGAGCGGTTAGACGGATTTTTATCCACGCTATCGTTACTTACTTTATTTCAAATTTGCTGTGTGCCCGCGGCTGCGCCTGTGTTTTATATATTTCTCAGTACGCAAAATACTTGTAGCTTTTAATTTTTTTATACGGAACCCAAATTATTTTCCAAAATTTTTAAACATTAAGCATAGATATTTCTCAAAAATTCAAATACCTACCCGTAAAACTGTGCATTGAATCGGACTTTATTCAAAATTTCATGAGTGTTAATATTTTTTTACGCGAAACCCTAATTATTTCTGAAATTTAAAAGTAAGTAAAACCTATGTTACACGGAGTCAGCTATCTGCCAAAAAAAAAAGTCCCGTGAAAATCGGTCCAACCGTTCTAGAAATAAGCCGGGAGAAACAAGCACACATACAAAAGTTATAAGAATTGTGTTTATGGTATAGGTATCGTATCTTCATATTTATTTGGTAAAAAAAAATGATTTTGACATTACAAACATACACTTCAAATTTATTTATTAGTATATATAGATCAGTGGCAGTTTACCGCAACAAATAACCTCTAAATACAAGAAATGACTAACCTCCTAGCGACTGCATGTCTATCCTTAACTTCTGACCTCTCAAACCAGATGTGAGGTGACGCCCTAGCCAGGGCTCGTTGTAACAGTCCCAGGAACCCTCCATGCCTTTGGCCAATCTGAATATTGGGATATAAAATCTAACATGACCCCTATGAAAACGCTTTTTTATTTATTTATATCATCTACAATTTTTAGTGCCAAATAAGCTGTGCAAGGAGCATCACGTTATGATTCAGAATACGTATATAAACATCTTATTTCCACCTATAATATTTGCATAGGAACTGAAGGGGATATCCAATGAATATCAACATTTATTTCTGTATAACCTTTTGAACAACAAAGTGATTCATACCAACTAAAATAACCTTAGCCAAAACTCATTACCGTGACTAGTTTTGCCGCGACGAACTTCAGGATCATGGATCTAACTGCGTAATGAATATTGTGAAGTAGCTTTTATGAACATTTATGTTGACGATATCATTTATTGCCGTCGCAATACTTTTGCAATAATCTTTTTGTGGATACATTATCCACAATATGAAGCAAAAAGGGTACGAATCGTTCTTAAGCATAAATTATGAGATAGAATACACATGCATCATTAGCTTTAAGAACCAATTAACAATCATGTCAATATGACATGCGTCTATTAACTGACAATCGATCAGCCGCATTTTCCTTCCCTCTTTATCTTCCACATGCCCAATAAAGAGTTAGAACATATATTACAACTAGCCGTGTGCCCGCTGCTGCGCCCGTGTTTCATATATTTTTCACTGCATGTTTTTATATTGATAAAAAAAATTAATACTAAAATAAAGTTAAAATATTTCTCATAAGTTATATCACGTGCCCGACAAAACTGTGCATTGAATCGAATTTTATTCCAATTTTTATGAGTTTTATGTTTTTTAAACGGAACCCGTATTCATTTTGAAAATTGAAAGTACCCTAAGTTACCCGGAGTAACTTCAGCTATCTACCAAAGAAAGGTCCGTTAAAATCGGCCCAGTCGTTCCGGAGATTACAAACAGAAAGACAGACAAAAATTTTATAAATGGTATTTTTGGTGTAGGTATTGTATATGTATTCATATCTATTCAGTGAAAAAAAAAATTTGACATTACGAACAGACACTTCAATTTTATTTATTAGTATAGATACACATTGACCTCTGTATACTAGAAATGCTATTCATAAGTAACGGAAAAAATTATAATATCATCTATATATTCATAGTTTATATTTCGAATGAATTAAGTTACCTCAACGCGACTTTAAACAAATACTTAGCATACATTTACCACATGAATAGCCACGATAAAAACCCATGCTGTAGTTTATCCCATAACTGAATACAACCAAGCAAAATAAAAATACCAAAAACGTATTTATAGTATTTGTATAAACCCAAAAAAAATAATGGACCAACGATTATCGACAATGGAAATGATTTTACTCACCTTGAACGTTTAAAAAAAGACGTTAGGCACGCCGTTTATCTGAAAATGCTCCGATTATAAACTCGTGACTGTCGAAAGGCTTACAAAGAATTAGGCTTTATAGAAAACTCAATTATTTGCAAATTGTAATACCAGTGTCGCTCTGTTTATATGAATTTTAATCCGGTTCGACCGGTTTTTAAACAATCGGTTTATATGATTTTTGATTACTTAATTAAACATTGTCTCTTTTAGATATCCATATTTATTCGTATAGACCAAATTCTTGCATTCATAGACTATCGACTACACAAATATAAAACCTGATAAAAAATTTAATAGCTTCGCGTTTGTCCAATGCAATATAAAATTACTTCCACTTGAGACTTCCTATATTGAGAAGTTTACACAAAATTTGGAATTTAGCCTCAGTTCAATTTAACGAAAATGTAAACTTTACATCATTTCGAAACAGAACTCTATATTATAGTTACATGTGAAGCTGAAAAGTTTACACAAAAAGACACGAGTTTTTAACAATCGATTATTTTTGTTTATATTTACATTAAACTGAACCTAAAAGTTTAAAAATCACTCACCAATGAATAGCAACTGTCACACATGAGCACTAGGGCGTCAATGGGACTGGTGTGGTTCGCAACACATATACCACCGTTTGCCGGTCGGTAATGCGCGTCGTGGTAATTGATCACAGCTGATATACTCCTCGCGAGGAAGCTGAAGCAGTGCAACGCTGCTGTCCTGTTCAGCTGTTTCTTCAGCTCACCGTCTGGTACGAAGCCGACGCACGCGGTGCACACCACTAACCACCAGACCTAAACCACTAGCCCATTTTCATCCCCGTACACGGTACTACGTTTTTGGGGGGCGGTGTGTGTGTGTTAAAGAAACCCAATTGTTGTCATTGTCTGTCGTAATTTGTCCAGTTTTGATGAATAAATAAAATCAAAAGTACATTGCTTGAAATGTCTTTTGTTTGATTAATTCTGCCTTTCCCAAAGAGATAATCCAAAACCTTAGTTAATTTTTTGTATTTTTTTTTTGCTCGTTTATCTTACTGTGTTATTCATTTTTTTACTCTTTTCATTCCCTTCACCCTTTATGCAAAATCATACAGTCTTACTTATACTTTGTTTTTCTCGGCAACCCTATACTATTTTTTAAATTAAAATGTTTAGGTTTAGTTCTTGAATGACATAGACCCGACTTTGAGGCAGGGTTTTGGGAAGAATGTCAAAGGGTACCTGGACTGTTTGGATGGGACGCTCATGCGTTGAGACTATAAACCTTTGCTAAAATTTGGGGTCTAACCCCTACTAAAATTTAGACTGAACTAGGTAACGAGTATCCATATGGAGTGGAGTAGATACTCCTCTATGACTTTAATGAAGCTGAAAATATGAAATTCTAATGAAAGGCCACAGGTATGTGTCGTGTCTCTTATATCGGACGTATTACATTTAATTTCCAAAACTTTGATGAGGGGATAAGGTAGGGAAGTAGAAATCTGCTCCAATCTGTATAAAGTTCTTGAAATATATACCATTTCTTCATGAGTTCTTTGTCAATTTGAAAAGGTTTCAGTATTTGGCTAGTGAAAAACAGAGACAGAAGAAAGTACTCTCGTCAATTATGATTCTCTTGTTTTATAAACCCTACGGTGATCATGTCTTTAGTCACTCAGAATTCCGTCAAAGTCATCGTCGCATGCATCAAGTCACATATCACATGCCCAATATATATATACACAAACATAGACGAACACATAATGTTATAATACCAAAAACATATATAAAAGCATAGACAATAATAATAATACACAATCGCCCTGGTTGAAAAGTTTGTAAAGAATACTACCAAAGAGAAACAAGTCCTGACGCTTAGCATGGCAACATCGATCGGGCTCGTGTGGTTGGCAACACAGAAACCGTTCGATCTCGGCGTGTACTGCGTATCGTGAAATGTTATGACGCAGGATAAACTCCGTATCAACACGCGTATCGATATTTTGTATGATATCATTCCCAAATACCGTCGCAGTTTGCCAGCGGGGGAGCAAACTTACTACCATCGTAGTGGTTATCATTGTGGCGACCTGTTGCCATATCAAAAAAATTAAACCGATATTCGGGAAAACAGCTGTTTTTAGGAACCCTTAAATTAAATATCCGTTTGTTTTTCTCAGGCATATAAGTATAAAACATGTGGCGTGTTTAAATTAAGAAATTTCCACGTTCGACTTGCGTTCCATTTTAAGTAATCGTTCCTCTAATTAGTTATAGGTAACTTTAATTTCGATTTTTTTCTTGTCATTATAAATTCTTTTATTCTAATTATATAAGAGATGAACCAAATTATGAGGCCAAATCATAACACGCCAGTACTTATTCCGTTAAGGTATAGGAAAAATGGGAAGATTATATTACAGACATTTAAAATTATCGACTCACGTAACATATTTTACAACGTAACGTCAAGATCAAGAGTCGATCAACTTAAAAAATAAGCATTTAAAATGGACGATGTAAGTTGTAAAAAAAAGAGTAATTAGTGGTACAATATGGCCGGCGAAACTGAGCCTTGGGTTTGGAAAAAAATTAAGAAAAATACTTTTTAAATTGATATAACAGCCTCTTATAAGTTACAGGTATACACAGTGGCGTAACTATTGGATGGCAGAGCTGGCAAAATGCCACGGACCCCTTTCCCGCTGAGGCCCCCACTCGCGAGCTCACAAGTAACCTAACATTTTTAACAACATTGAATAAAAATTATAAATACAATTAAAGTTAAACACGACAAAATATTTAAACGCTTTAGTGATTTATTAAAATTAAATTACGTGACAACTTTTTTGGGCCACAATCCAACGAATTTGCCACGGGCCTCAGATTGTATGGTTACGCCATTAGGTGTATATACTTAAAGGCTTCCATTATTCCAAGAGGCTAGAAGCACAAGGCACAAGATGGGAGGGGGGGGGGGGGGGTGATTGTAGAGAGAAAAATCATATGTATTTATTTTTTCGTTTAACGTTATCTATTTAGGCATTTTTTATCACCATGCTAAAAATTCTAGACTTAAATTATGCTTCAATCTAGCATTAATGGCCTGTCCTTTTGTATATAAATAACTAGCTGTGTGCTAGAAAATATATGCAGGTAAATATATAGAGTATCTTTTTAAATAATACTAGCTGTGAGGCCGCGGCTTCGCCTGCGTTTCATATATTCTCGATTACGTAATATAGTTTTTAATTTTTTTTTTACACGGAACCATAAGTATTATGCAGAAATTATTTTTGGTACCTATTAACAGAAAGCAGAGATATTTCTCACAAATTCAAATATCTGCCAGTAAAACTGTCCATTTAATCGGATTTTATTCACAATTACATGAGTTTTACCCATACCATAGCAAAACTACATTTTTATTTTATTTTTGTCTGTCTGTTTGTTCCGGGTAATCTCAGAAACGGCTGGAACGAATTCGATGGGACTTTTTTTGACATACAGCTGAAGTTACTCTGCGTAACTATGCGTAACTGCGTATGGGAATTAAAAACTATATTACGCAGTGAAAAATATATGAAACACGGGCGGAGCCCCGGACACACAGCTAGTATTAAATAAAAAAGATACTCGTAAGTATTTACCTACATGCGTTTTCTTAATATAGCTGTCAAACTGTCTTACTTATGAGCGTCTAATAAAGTAAATTAACCGTCTAAAATACTTCGAAAATTTAGGGGAATTATAGCTCAAAAAAGACCCAAGTTTAAAATTAACCGAAATAAAGCATATTAGTATGATACACGAATGGGGGATATAAAACTCACCCCGAAAACAAAGATCAATATCCTCAGAGGCAACAGGAATAGGTACCTGACGACGAAACCCATCACCCAGATGATGGTGAGTCGCCACGTGAGGAATTCATACTGTCTGTAATTAAAATTACAGTTTTTTTTTACATACCTTCTTAGACTAGCTTTTTGTCCCTGATAGCTGAGTCGTAACATTATCCAGAACCGTAATCACTCTAATTTTAGAGCCATCTTAGGTAATCCTGCTGGTTTCCAATCGTGAGAGTAGCAGCTACCCGTGCGAGCGTTATTAAAAAATGCCCCCTTGTAACATTTTCTCGCAATGTTTTCTTTCCGCGAAAGCCTAGGCTTATTATCTATCTATCTATATATATATAAGCAAAGTTTGTTTCTTTGTCCGAGGTAAACTCGAGAACTACTGGACCGATCAGCGTGAAACCACAACCATTCGACGCGGAATTAATCGCAGATGGTTATAGGCTATATATTTTTCAAATTCTATGAGCCCTTTGCCATGTTTTCTCAATTTGTTTGTTTATTATTCCTTTGACGCACCATCGTCTCAGAACTACTGAACATATCGGGATAGGACTAATACCTTTCAACATAGTATTTTTCGTAGACAGGTATTTTTCGGATTCCACCGAGCCCCTCTCATTTTTATTCGATTTACTCTTTTGTACATTTTCCACTTCAATTTACGCTTATATACATTTTTTTCCGCTAATAAAAACAAAATACTCTTACTTTTATTCATTCATTTGTTTTTTTTTTTAAATTAGCTATAAATGAAACGTCATATGCACAGAACATATGGAACGCTGGCGGAGCCGCGGGCACCAGCTAGTAGAGTTATATAGATGTCTTCAGACGTGTTTCCATTAATACAGAGCCCAAACGCACAAAACTAAAAGTTTAGTTCGATTGATAATAAGGTTAAAAACTATAGAATTCTAAGCTAAATTCCCAAGACGAATTCATTTGTAATATAACTTATCAGGCCAAAAGTCAAGATGCTCTAACCCTCAATAGGAATTATATAACAGTATTAATTGTGGTCAAAATTAGTGTACGGGGCTCAAAAAAAAGGCTTCGTGAACCTTGGGATTAGCGATTACCAAGCGATTAGAACCTTAGAAGCGATGATGGCGCAGCGGGTAGTGCGACCGGATTCCGCATCAATCGGGGCAGGTTCGATCCCCACCTATCCGACTAATAGGTCTGAGCTTTCGGTGAAGGAAACCATAGCTACCGCCCTCAAGTTTGAAAACCTGTCGTCAAATACCAATAGGTGTGTTCCGGCAGCATCACATGAGAACCAATACCTCTAGGCTTTAGTGTGTTTATCATCCTGGACCACATCGTCACTTAACATCTGGTGAGATTGTGACCAAAGCACTGAGCCTATTCCGTGTAAAAAAAAAGCTGGAGCACATGTGATGTGAATGTGATCAGATAATATCCGTACGCAACACATTTAATTTACCTATTTTTGTCCCTTACAATAATTCTTTTCACAAAAATTGGAAATGACAGACAGACACATGAAATTTACAAATTTATTATTAGTATAGATTATATACAGACAGATTTAATACCATTCCAAAATTAATCATCATTTAGCCTACCGACCTGTTAGTTCTAGTCAGAAGATTCCAGCTCCTTAGTTCCTCTGCCTCGAAGACTGAAGTGACCTGATCCTCAATAATCGACTCCATACCGGCCTTCACTAGATCCAGACAATGGGACAGGTGGAATTCTAGATTCTGTGAAAGAAGATTATTCACAGCTGTTTATACATTTAAATTGATTTTTTTCCGTTCAAGTATCCCCTCCCCCCCAGACTCTAATTCATCAAACGCAAAGCATAGATCCCCCCCATTGATTTTTACGTAATACTTATACGGCCCCTTATTCAAGGAAAATAGCGATGTAGTGGACATATCATATAATGTTAATAAATCCTATTAGCTCCTAATAGCTCCGATATTATTGAAGCATGAAAAAAGACAAACAAGCAAAACAGATGTTGCCTTTTATAATATGTAAAGGTTTTTATAGCGGCATTAAGGCCCCAATATAACATCGGAAGCATGACGTACACTATGTAGACAAGACGACCGATAAATTCGGTCGTGCGCTCAACTCAGTACGCTGCGTACCGGGTCCAAACGTCTGTTAACACTATTACAATGGTAATATAACAATGTGATTTTTTTTCGAATTCTTAGCAGATTCACCGAACTTTTGGGGCGACCGCTTAACGCGATCAGTCGAGAGTGATAACACAAGGACACCAAAGTGGTACGGCGGGTTGCGCTACCTGAGACGTAAATTCTGCGGAAGTTACCCCGCGACAAAACTAACGTTGTTAAGGGCACAAACAGATCTTATAGAACCCATATAACCTGCGTGTAGTGTGCTAGAGTTGTATGGTGGAACGTAATACGTATTATGATAGTGCATAAGTGTCGCTATGCCGCATGTCGTTGATTACAAAAACCACCCCAATTAGGGATCAGATAACGACATTTCCAAACACGTTCTCACATGGCACTGTGCCAACAACAGTCACCGCGCAATTTCAAAGCGCTCAGTTGAAGTAAAAGGAGTTTAGATCGGTTGACCTCAGTTCAAAAGGCGTTGTCCATTAATCGCAATTTTGACCAAAAATGGAATCCTTTAAGAAAGTTAGGTATTAGATCAACATCCCCTCTTTTTCTTCCCTAAGATCACTTTTTTTTGCTACAACATATCATAAAAAATTTCAAAATGTTATCTATAAATACAAGAATAACCTAATTTCATTCTAAAAAATTTTGAATATCGTTGCCTGGGAACATCTAGCCCAGGTCACGAACCGCTTTTCGGTTTAGACATGGCGCGTTCCACACAAAAAAACACTTGATATCTCACTGCACTCTGCCGTCTCTCCTATCTGACACTGTTTTCCGAAACTACGTCTCCCTCCTCTTTTAAGTCTTACTTGATTAATGGACGACCCCAAAGAGCTGAGAGATGCACTTCTGCCTATGACAACAGACCTCAAATTCAAAAATACTTTATTCAATTTAGGCCCCGATAAGGCGCTTATGAACGTCAAAAATACTACCACCGCTTTAAGAAACTCGATCTGGTTTTTTTCTGTATGGTTTTTTTTTGCAACATTTCAACTAACAGTTACAAAGTTTATTAGTAGATGCACAGAGAAAGCTGTCACTTCCAGACAAATTAAAACATGCTTGACATGTTGCTTGAACTTGTTGTCCGGTAAATCAGTAATGTGCTTTGGGATTTTATTGTAAAACCTAACACTATTACCAAGAAAACTCTTATTTTTTAAGTTTCTTTTTAAGTTATCAACTTGTCGGATATAACTCTGCGTTATGTAATTTTGGTGACGTTTTACGTGATTAAGGCGGTTGTTGTACCACAAGAGCAGTGTATCGAAAATAATGACACAAGAGCATGAATTCTGAAATCTCCCAACAGCTCCCTTGGAACGCTTGGAACAAATGGCCACCACTTTGTTGGGTATTTAAGATGAAGATTAACAAAATAAGAAGATTATTTGAAAATAAAAGGGCTAGAACCCAGGACCGTTATACAAGTTAATAAGAACTGAACTCATGTTGGCAATACCTCTCCTTTTCCCTGGTCGGGTCTGTGGCCGTTCTGCACTCGCTCCTGGCTCGAACTCCTCTTGTAGTTCAGTTCTGGCGAAGGTCCTAATATCTCTTCCCTTTCTATCACAGTCATCTTTGTACCTGAAAGACGGAGATGCCTTTTCACAACATTTATACAGTTCGGAGTAAAGAGGTGTAATTGGCAATGGAAGTGAGCAAATGGTGCAAAGATAACTTAGTTCTACTCTGAGGATGAGCCTAGAAGTATTACGTAAGCGACATTTTGGTCTTCAGTGGTCGGGAGTAAAATCTCCTACATAAGAGACGGCAGGGGAATGGTACGTGAGACCATCACGTGGGATCAAAAACAAATCTTTATTCAATTTAGGCCCTAAGAAGGCGCTTATGAACGTCTAAAACACTGCCCACCGGTTCGGAAAACAACCCAGTCGAGAAGAGCGCAGGCAAGAAACTTGATCTGGTTCTTTTTTTTCATAAATATAATATATATCATTTTTTTGTCATATAAAAAACTATATAAATCGTAGTTTTTAGTGGAAGCACAGAGATGTGGGTTAATTCCAGACATCACTATCGTTCAAGTAATGAGCCGCCCTGTAATACCTTTTGAGATTAAAACTTGCTTGACATAATACTTGAACTTATTGTCATCTATATATATAGTCATCCTCGGGACTACCATAGGTGTGACTTTAAGCTTTGGTTTATTGTGTGTATCACATCCTATCTCGTCTTTTAATGACTAATTAATAACATATTATGGCTATCGAACGAGTATAAACACCAGACATCCTCTTCATCGTTTATTTAAATTTACCTCATGACAAATCAATCCTATAAATTCCTTAGCGAATTAATACTTCGATTAGAACACACGCACACGTTTCAGTTGCGTGACTCTCATAAATTCCCAAGTACGGACCTATTTGCGTATGGGAGACAACGTGTCGCAGTAAAAATTCGTCCCTTTATACAATATTTTTTTCTTTCATAGCATTGCACTCGTTTTAATTAGATGTGTTTATTATTAATTTACAATTCTTTAAAAGAAAATTCAGTATTTCTTGAGCCTTAATTTATATATACATATGTTAATGTATTGTCCCGCACAAGGTGGACCGACTACCTGGTGAAGTTAGCGGGTGTCCGCACGATGCGGTTGTCGTAAGACCGCTCGTTTTGGAGATGTTTGTGGAAGACCTATCTCCAGCAATGGACGTCTTTCAGTTGAACGGATATGTTTTTTTATTATTTATTGATTTTACTAAGAGTACTTTACTATTTTTTTGTTTACTCATTTGTTTTTTCCATCTCCAAACACTTCCATTGTTTAAGAAATGATCGTCTTCTATATATTTATCATCCTTTACATGTGAGCTATGCCCCTAGTTCTACCTTGTAAAGAACAGTTCTATATTTCACAAGTATCCCTAAACTAAAGTAAACACAAGTCCCGTTTTGTATGGAACGTATGAAAATTAAGAGTGTTATCGAAATTTTTTAACCTAGCTAATGCTGTTGACCGGAAGGACCTTAACAGCTTCACCGAACTTTGGGGGCGAGTGCTGAAGGCACTCAGCCGAAAAAAGGTGACTAGCACAAGGGCTACCAAAGTGGTACGAACCTCGGCTTGGCCGTCGAAAACATAAATCAAACAGGTACTGGGATTTTACACAATTATTTTGGTGCTGGTAATGTGACCTTAAAGAGAGAAGTGGCTTTGAGATTTTTTACCATAAGGGCTCCAGGCGACGATTGTGACACCTACAAAGATGCGTCGCTCTCAAATGGCGCCAGAATATTGGGTAGCATAAGGCGCTACAAGGGCTAGAATCGCTACTGCCTTGAACAGTTTTTTTTTTTTTATTTATTGAATCTTTATTGTACACCATTATACACATATAATATTATGCATTTGAAAATATGAAATAAGTACAAAGGGCGACCTTATTATTGCTAATAGCAATCTCTTCCAGGCAACCTTTGGATGGATATGTTCCATGGAGAAGAATCAGCGGCGTTTTGGGTTATTCATAAACTCACCGAGAGAAGTTTAGGAGCAGTCGTCTGTCCTGGTATGGGCATGTGATGCGGAGGAAGGAACGAGGATGTTGTAAGAAAGATATTAAATTACGGACGGTTGCAGGGGAGCGGGGAAGACCAAAAAAAAAGATAGATTGATTGTATAGAAAGACGATATGCTTAAAAAAGGGAATGAATGCGAATAGAGATGAATGGAAGAGAAAGACAAGTTGCGCCGACCCTAAGTAAAAATGGGATAAAAGTAAGTAGATGACGTATAAACTTTTTTTTACACGGTATAGGCTTAGTGATTTGACCCCAATATCACCTGATGTTAAGTGACGATGTGGTCTAGGATGGTAAACACACTAAGCCTAGATGTACTGGTTCTCAAGTGATGCTACCAGAACACACCTAATGGTATTTGGTGTCAGGTGTTCAAACTTCCCGCTGGGCCATTGCACTGACGGGCCTGGTGGGTTTGCCGCAGGGGGCGACGCGGCGACATGCCTGGCAACCCCGTATCGCCTCTACTTCAAATGCGGCGGACGGCCCCGGGGGGTTTTAGTGGGTATTCCCGGGCGCTTCTCGCCCGGGTTTGAGTCCCACACTGGTGCGGAGCTCGTCACTCCGTGCCCCCCTGCCTATTGTATTGGAGGGGCACTCGGTCCCACTAATACAATAGGTAGGGTGAGTGCGTAAATGCATTTCCCCCCGTCAAAAAAAAAAAAAAAGTGTTCAAACTTGCAGGTGTTAGCTACCCAGGCGGGCATTATAGGAAAATGCCCTAACACCATGCTATGGTTTCCTCACGATGTTTTCCTTCACCGAAACCCGAGGCCGGTTTTAGAGTTGGATAGGTGGGATCAAACCCGTGTTTATTGACGCGTAATCCGGGCGCACTATCCATCGCGCTATCATTGCTTAATATGTCGATTACCCATAAAAATGCGACGATAGGAAAACAATTGAAAGCTGGCGTAAACGCCAGGTTAGTGCTCAAGGGGTTAACGATGATGTATAAAACTTACCATTGACACCGTTCTCCTTGATGATGGCTGATGGAGGAGTGTCGTCTGGAACTGGTATCTCTTCCTCCTCATCGGAACTGTCGTTCCTCTGCACTTTCTTCGCGACTTCGATGTGCTGCCGGCCATACTGTACAACGGAGAAGTGAGAAAATAATTTAAAAAAAATTAATATATCCTAGCAATTTACGTGATGTTTTTAACGATTTTAATGTACCTCCACTACGCCCTGATTTATGAGGCTTTAGATCAGTGGTCGTCAAACTGTTCTAGCCCGGTATTTATGTTGTCCGCTACTAGCAAACAATTTTGGTGGACAATGACCCAAAACGGAGTTCATTTATCATGAAGTTAAAAGAACATGCGATCGTAAAAGCAGGTGTTTCAGAAATTTATTGTTATCGCGTAGCGCCTCAAAGAAACAATTATAAAACACGAAAGTGACAACTGCAGCGCGGGCTGATTTTACCGTATGCAAAATAGACGAAAACATCACTTCATAGTACCCCTGTTTCCTCCTCCAAAACTAAACCGACTTTTAATTTTCCTTCAATTTTAGAATAATAAAAACTTTGGCTGTGCCTGGACGTTGTTTTTATAATCTTATGCAACAAATTTGTTTGACGAACGTCTAAAAATGACGGCAAAAGGTGATCGTTTTCAAGTGATGCTGCCGAAACATACCTGATGGTATTTGACGACAGATGTTCATACTTGAGAGTGGTAGTTACCTAGGCGGGTCATCATCATCTCCCTACCCTTTTTCCATTTTTATTTGGGGTCGGCGCAACATGTCTTCCTCTTCCATTCCTCTCTATTTGTTGTCATCTCCGCATTCACTCCTTTTCTAAACATATCATCTTTCACACAGTCCATCCATCTTTTCTTTGGTCTTCCCCTTCCCATGTAACCGTCCACATTCATATCCAATACCTTTCTTACAACATTCTCTTTCTCCCTGCGCATCACATGTCCATACCAGGATCCATACCTAGGCGGGTATCATTAGAAAAACCCCGTACCACTATGCAATTTACTAATATGGTGGAACTAATAGAGATGAATAGAAGAGGAAGACATATCGCGCCGACCCCAAATAAAAATGGGAGAAGGGCAGGGTGATAATAATTTATGGTGGAACTTTGAACTTGAGGTCAATTATAATTATTGCGAGGTCGAGAGCTACATTTTAAACAACCATCCAGTCGTGTCGTCGTTCGCGATGTTTTCATTAGCAAATTACGTATATTTTAAAACAGGTTTCCACAATAATATTGTAAAAGACCTTCGGATGTTTGTATGTATAGATGGTTAGATCCGCGAAATTCCAAACATGGCATCAGTCAAATTACCCACGTGCTCGTTGCGCATATAAGGCCGGTGAAGTCGCAAAGACCGCGACAGCTATAGGATCTCACATAGGAAAAAAATAGGCTGAATCCTAGGCAACGAGAAAGGGATCACGCGACTAACTAATACCTACTCACAGCTATATTTAATATAGATACTAATAAATACAATTGAAGTGTCTGTTTGTAATGTAAAAATAACATTTTTTAATAAATGTGAATGTATATACGATATCTAAGCCAAAAATAGATTTTTTCAAATGTTTGTCCTGTATATTGTTTGCTCCAGATAATCTAAGGAACAGCTGAACCGATTTTGTAGGGACTTTTATTGTTAGATAGCTGAAGTTACTCCGCGTAATTTAAGGGACTACTTTTGATTTTCGAAAATAATTAGGGTCCTGTGTAAAAAAAAAATTAGAACTCATGAAATTTCGAATAAAATCCTACTCAACTCAGAGTTTCACTGGCAAGTGTTTGGATGTATGAGAAATAGTTTTACTTTATCTTAGTACCGAAAAATATTGAGGAGAATAATATAGGGTTCCGTATAAAAAATTAAAACCCAATGAAGAACATAAGAAGCGCGCGCGAAGCCGCATTCACACAACTAGTATACAAATACAAAATATATTTCTTTCAAATATCACAAACCTATTAAAATGACAAAATGATTCAGCATTTTTCAATCTAAAACTACCGAAGTCTTCTGACTCGTCCAATAATTTATTGTGTTTTAATAGATTTTTTTTTTTACATTCTGGAGAAAGACCAGGTCAAAGTTCTCGTAATCGAAGAGCATGTAGCATGTATGAAGGTGCTTATTAAAGTAGAAGAAGCGAAAGACCTGTGTCAGGATCGTAGTAGATGGAAGGAAGTAGTCTCTGCCTACCCTGATGGGAAAAAGGCGTGACATAATGTATGTACGTAGGAATTTATCACGACAAATTCGGTTCGCCACACTATCGCGCCAATGTTAGTTACCACTTTCGACCCAAGTTCAGTGAAGCTTCAAAGTCATTCAGTCCAACAGCATTAGTCAAATTTATAAAACAAATAGATCACAATAAATCATTGTAAATGTACGATAAGTCATGTTGATTATATTTCTATACATCCATTTCACAAGAATTTTTTTATCCGCACCGATTAATATTCTTTATCAATAATTGTAACTTAAGCTGTTTCTACACGTACTGACCGGACCGCGGACATGGTATGGCGAGCTGCTGAGGTCGTCAGTCGCCTAAGTAGGGATCGTGAATAAGAGTTTTCAAAAATATCGTTTTTTTTTACTCGCTTCACAAGACATCGAGGTCGAAAAGATCAATCGTTTTTCGACTTGTTTTATTTGAGTTTTTATTCTTCCAGTTTAATCATCATTCATTGAAAAAACTGTGTCCATTTTTTTTATTAACTGCACTAAATGTCATCTATAGCAACTAAACAAAAAAAAGACGATTGCCTAACCTACTAAGGAAAAATGACACCTGAAATGTTTTATTTTGGCCTATTTATGTTCATCATATCATAGAAAACAAAAATAATCGATACTTTATTAGTTTGAAAGATTGATCTTTTAAACTTAGATGGTTTGTGAATCGATTCATCAGGCTAATACTCGAATCGATTTCAAAATCAATCTTTTTCGGAAAGGACTCACATCCCTACTTAGACAACTGATAACCTCGCCCGCCCTACTATGTCTGTGGTCCGGTCCGTACGTGTGTTAACCACTTAAGAATTAATTAAAATAAAAAGGATCAACTAGGTTTAGCAATACATCACCCCTCTCCGCCCTCATCCTGAACCCTTCCAAGGCCCACGTGATTAATGAATGATCCTTCAGATTTCGACTTAATGCGACGTGTGAATCACGTTTTTATGGGTACGCGCATTTAGATATCAGGTAAAATATTTTTATTACTAATTGATGATAAAGACAGAAAACGGGGTTAATGGGCACGTGTGACTTTATCTTTACGAGGTAACGAACTTGGTAAACAAATCGCGCTTAGCCTTTTTTATGGTAGGTGCAAAGTCCGGTTCGCGGTGCATGCATAGCGATCCCGTGTTTGCTCCAACTAGGTGGCGGGAGGTACCGGGGGGTTTAGTGGGTAGTGGTCAACGGCGCTTCTCGCCGCGAGTCCCACACTAATCCTGTGTGACAGCCTCTCGTGCTTTCGTGCGAGAGACTGTCACACATCTTCAGACGTGTTTCAGCCAGACCTGGAAGGGGGGGTCCCTATCAGATCTGGCTGGACAACTAGTGCGTAAAGGCAGTACCCTCGAAAAAAAAAAAAAAAAAAAAGGTGCAAAGTCCGGTAAAGGTGTGAAAACACGGACGTTTTTAAAAACGCGCGTTAAAAAACTAACAATAACGACCCGTTTATTACTATATCTAGTGTTATCCACACTCACCTTATACACTATGGAACGTATACACTATAAAAGTCCAAGTATTTATTTAGACAGAACTTTAGTGGCCCTTTATCGGTAGCCACTCGCATGAACGCGGGTGAGGTGATACGATCTGACGTTGACAGGTGAGCGAAACGGCACGGGAAACGACTAACAACTCGCAAACACTTGTGGCACCGTCGCCGGAAGCTGGACGAAGATGTCGTGAGCCGTCGCCGGAAGTAGGGCGAAGACGTCGTAAACCGTAGGGCGACAACACTAGACGAGTTAATTTATAGCCAATCAATCGTGTTTAATTTAAGCATTATCTTTCACAATACGTGCGGATAAAGACGTGGGTGACAAATGGACCTTTCAAGTATTACTTTAGGAAAATTTTAGTTGTTTTTAACGCCCCTGTTAGTTATAGTAAGCAACGATTACGCTCCCTGATGACCACTGCCTGTATAACTGTACTAATAAATAAAATTAAAATGCTATTTGTAAAGTCAAAATAATTTTTTTTTACTAAATACATATATACGATACCTATACCAAAAATACAATTTTTTTAAATTTTTGTCTGCCCGTCTGTTGCGGCTAATCTTTTTTTTTATTATAATAGACAGCTGAAGTTACTCCGCGTAACAATAACTTTTATTTTCCGATAATAATTAGGGTTTCGCGTAAAAAAATTAAACCTCATGAAATTTCGAATAAACTCCGATTCAACAGAAACGTAAGTTAAATTACGGACCATCAAAACCGCTCTATTACTCTAAAACCCTAGGTAAGTTTAAAACCTCGATAACTTAGATTATTTATAACTTGCCTGGCCACGCACATATTCACTGGCAAGTGTTTAAATTTTTGAGGAATAGTTTTACTTTAAATTACTACACCGAAAAAAAAAAATAAGGTAAATAATTAGGATTCCGTTAGAAAAAAAAATACGCACTGAAGAATGTGAAACGACGTCGTAGCCGTGGGCATAAATAAAATAAAAATGAGCCAAGCACGGTGACCCCCCCCCCCCCATAGATGCTTACGTAAGACTAGAACGAGGTCTAACATAATATCTAATGACTATTGGACAGGGTCACGGGGACGACCGATATCGTGTGGGCAAAGGTCGTACATGTGCACGGGCATAATATGAACGATGCGTGACTTGCGCCTGCGCATCAAGGTCAGGTCAAAATACACACATATCTTTGCCTCTAAGCGTTATTCATTGTTCTCAACTGTGACGTATAGATAGGCGAATTACGAACAAAGATATTATAAATAATAAACTCATCTCTAAAGTACAGAAAATGCGGAAACTAAGCGACTTCCTTAATACATACATAACGTCACGCTTCTCTCCTGTAAGGGTAGGCAGAGGGTAGGTAGACCTCCTTACGTGGTTAGCCCGATGGACTAATCCGCGTGTCTCATAGACTGTACGACTGTAAGGACGGAGGTTCGAACCCAAGGTGAATAAGAATTTTGGGGGGGAGAGGCACTCTCTCTACCCTCTCCCGGTTGTGTCTAGGTTGTAACTCTTGGCGGCCACTGGAGCATTCGCGGTGCATGCACCAGTTCGATCCCGTGCTTGCTCCAACTAGGTGGCGGGAGGTACCGGGGGGTTTAGTGGGTAGTGGTCAACGGCGCTTCTCGCCGCGAGTCCCACACTAATCCTGTGTGACAGCCCCTCGTAGTTACGTGCGAGAGACTGTCACACATCTTCAGACGTGTTTCAGCCAGATCTGGAAGGGGGGGTCCCTATCAGATCTGGCTGGACAGCTAGTGCGTAAATGCATTCCCCTCGAAAAAAAAAAAAAAAAGGTAGACCTCCTTGCCTGCCGCAGGGGGCGACGCGGAGCAATGCTAACGCAATTCCGCATCGTCCCCATCCCAAATGCGGCGGGTGGCTCCGGGGGGTTTAGTGGGTATTTCCGGACGCTTCACGTCCAGGTGAGTCCCACACTGGTGCAGATACGTCCCTCCGCACCCCCTTACCCACTGCATTTGGGGACTTCGGTTTCACTAATCCAATCGGTAAGGGTAGTGCGTAAAAGCATTCCCCTGGTCAAAAAAAAAAGGTAGACCTCCTTCCACGTGCTGCTATTCTGACACATGTCTTTCGCTTCTCCTACTCTCATAAGCACCTTCATACATGCTCTTCGTTTATGGGTACTTTTGACCAGGCCTTTGTCCAGAACGTCCTCGATCTAGTCGAGATATGTTCGCCTAGGACGACCTTTACCATTTAGTGGGGATTCTTGGCGCTTCCCGTCGGGCGAGTCTAATCCCGGAGGCTTCACTCCTGGATTACGGATGGCAGGGGGCAGGCATAAATGCACTTCCCACATTAAAAAAAGACGACCTTAACCAGCTTGCCCAGTCACACTGGCCTTGTAAAATTGTTTCATCAATCTTCATCATCTTCATCCTCCTCTCCACGTGTCCAAACCAATTAATTAAGCATCCCCTTCTCGTATCTTAGCCAGTACATCCTCTACCACTCCACAAAATTCCCTTTTCATACTATTCCTTACTTTATCTATCATTCTCCTTAATACATGCAGTGTATATTGTCTACTTGAGGATTTATCACTTACTTTGTTGTTGTTTTTTTTGTAATATATATAATACTCTTTCCCCATATTTGTAACTAGCTGTGTACCTCGGTTCCGCTTGCGTGGTATATTTTTTTTTTCTCTACGTAATATAGTTTTTAACAATCATTGGAAATAGCGCTTTGTTGGCGCTGCCCGTTGAATCGTATTTTGTTGACACAGTTTTCTAATTTTTTTTAAAGAAAGCATAATTATTTTCTAAAACAGTAACAGAAAGCAAAAAAAAATCTCCCACAATCCAACACCTGCCAGTCAAACTGTACATTGAATCGAATTTTGTTCACAATTTCCCGAGTTCTAATTTTTTACGCGAAACCCTAATTATTTTCAAAAAATACAAGCAACCTAACATTACCTTTAGCAGCAACTAAAATAACGTATATATATATATATATAATATATATATATATATATATATATATATTTATATTTTAACATTACAAACAGACACTTCAATTTTATTTATTAATATAGATTTATAAATTATACTATTAAACACAAATAAAAAAGGAATTAATTCTAATAATGATTCTAAAGTCGAAGGAGTGTGTGCTTATTATTTCTATCTCTTTCTCGCTCACTACGTACTTCTGTCCGTCTGTTTATTAGTACAGTAGTCTCATTAAACCGGCACGTCCAATAATGGTTTCGCCACATAGTGAGCGGGTTGGGACGCCAGCGCGATGTTTAAAAGAGGTCGCGCACGGCTCGCGCTCGGTTTGCGTCGACGCGATGTCTTCTATAGAAACATCGCGCTGGATTCCCGTCCCGCCCGCTGTGTGTCGAAACCATAATCCGGCACGAAACTCACTTCACACTCTCTACAGCCGTTTTGCGCATAAATTTCGTCATTAATGCAACTGATGAAGAGACATGCGAAGAAGTACAGGTAAAGACAGCCTTGTAGACTTATCAGAGCCACCAATTACTACAATCAGCGAAATAAACCAGATACAGCATTTGATTATTGCAACACCCGCATAGCATGTGCTGAAGAAAACGAAGTAACCGCCAAATATATTATAACTTGCGAGAAAAGGTTTCTAGGCAACGTTAAGATTATTTTCAAAATGAATAATTTATAAATAGTATAATACAACATTCTACAGTCATAAATAATTGAATTGGAGAGAGACGTAACGATATGTATGTAATTCCCTTAAAAATGAAACTAGTAAATGAAGTTATAATTCTTACTTTTCTAGTCTTCATGTAACACAAAGAAATGTTGCCAATTTTGCGAAAATTCTCCAAGGAGTTTCATATTCCATGTTACTATTTCTAACCCATACCACTTATGCGCAATAAACAAACTACATCAAGCAAGATACCACCCAATATTATTTGTATAAAGTCTACTAACTCCAGTTTACAAATTAAAATAAAGGCCAACGTATATATTCCTCTAAAAGAAATAAAAAAATAATTGTGAATAAACACATTTTGGAACGTGCTTTATAGAATATTAGACTTAGGCAGCTTCGTGAAATACGACATGCCGGTGTTGTAAATACATCCGAATGACCACTTCGCTCAAGGGGTGTTTTATTCTTTTTTTCAAGCCGTGTGGTGCCGGCCAAGAATAGTACCACCCCATATCGTTCCCATGGGTGTCGTAAAAGACGACTACGGCATAAAAACCAGAGAATGGGCAGCAGTATCCTCTGGGTATTACAAACACCTACTGCGATCGCCAACCCGCATGCCAAGCGTGGTGATTATGACATTGTCCTTCTAATTGGGGGAGATCTATGTCCAACAGTGGACGTATTATAGTTGAGTATAGACACATTTTCAAAAGTAATTTTTTAACACACTTGACATTTACGAAATAGGTTACATAGATAAAAATAATTTAAAAAAACAAAACATAATCCCGCCATAACGACATTTCTCCTCTTAACAGCTATGAGGTTAAACAAAGAAAATTCATTATTTCAAAGCATTGACTTATGTAACATTATTTATAAGTCTTATCGATTTGCTAAACTAATGTTATTCCAAGTGTGTTTATAAACATTCAGATAACTCTGACGATAAACCTTTTATTAATATATATATTGCCGTATACTTAGAACAAAACAGGAAAATTTCCAGCTAAAAATAATTTGATTTAACCAGTGTCTAAAGACAGTCCCCTTGTAACACAAGTGGCGTAACTATGCCATCTGAGGTCCGTGGCAAATTCATTGTATGGGGCCTCCGTAAAAATCGTGACGTTGAAATTTGATTTTATTAAAGCATTTAAACATTTATTTATGTCTAACTGTAATTGTATTTATAATGTTCATTAAATTTCGTTGAAAATGTTAGGGCACTGAGCTTCGGCCCCGGGGGGTTTTAGTTGGTATTTCCGGGCGCTTCACGCCCGAGCGAGTCCCATACTGGCACGGAGTTCGTCCCTCCGTGCCCCCTTACCTATTGCATTGGGGGACTCCGTTCTCACTAATGCAATAGGTAAGGGTCGTGCGTAAATGGATTTCCCCCGTCAAACAAAAAAAAAAAAAAAGGCCACTGAGCTTGCGGCTTCGCGGGTGTAGCCCCTTCGGACCGGGGCCCGTGGCATTTTGCCAGCTCTGTCACCCTATAGTTTTGCCACTGTGTAACACGCTAATTAATAGCCACCTTGGATTCAATCCCTCTGGATGGCATGCCTATATATCTCTGTTTGGATGTGCAGGCGGCATCAGTTAGAAAGTACTAAGTTATTTACTTAGTATTTGGCATAGTACTTAGCATATTCCGGAGTAAAATATTGTTTACTTCAGAGCTGGGCCGGCACCACAGAATATATGCTATGCTTTATTTTCTATAATAAACTTAACCAAACGGTATCACACAAAACGCCACCAAGATTACATGATATACAGTCAAATACACAAGTATAATGAATAAGTAAATAATATTTATTTGATTTAAATCAAGCAGGCAAATGGTTGACCTTCAAAATTTGTGAGTATTAAAAACTTATTACAGTGCAGATATCTGCAATTTATTTACAGTGATACTGCCATTACGTATGATTAATTTGTAATTAAATAAAATGTCTTATCTCCCCTGACATACATATTTATAGATAGATTTCACATAATGATAACTGTTGCTAAAGAATGGAATGTATTAAAACATATGAAGGTAAAATTATAACAGATTGAGCACAGTGTGAATAAGATAGATTATATAATAAACTGGCTGTGTACCCGCGTTTAATATATTCTTCATTAAATTTTTATTATGGAATTTTTTTTTTTAGTATTAAGATAAAGTAAAAATATTTCTAATAGATTCAAGTACTTGCCTGTAAAACAGACCATTGAATCGGAACTTTATGAGTTTTTTTATTTATTTGGAACCTTATTTATTTACAAAAATAAAAGGTACTCTAAGTTGCGCAGAGTAACTTCAGCTATCTACCAAAAAAGTCCTGCTAAAATCCGTCCAGCCGTCCCGAAAATTAGCGGAAACAAACAGGCAAAAATTTAAAAAATTCTATTCTTGGTATAGGTATCGTATATACATTCATATGTATTCAGTGAAAAAAAAATTGTTATTTTGACATTACAAACAGACACTTCAATTTTATTTATTAGTATAGATACAAATATTGAATAAGTGGATGAACAAGGTATTGGAAGTGAGTATTCGAAAAAGTCTAGTAAGAACAAGTGAGTCTCAGAAAAAATATTATAAATGGAATAAAAATATCATTCTATATTTTAACTTTATGAGAGACCTATAACAAACACATTACAGTAGGTCCTTCAATTGTTTTTCACATAATAATAAATTCAACCTCTAAGATTAATTTGTTAACATCGCTTCAAGTAAAACCACGAGAAACTTTATTTCCAATTAAATTTTAATTTCTCATGGAGTAGAATAATATGGTTGATTTTTTTTACTTTGCTCACTCGGCTTCAAATGATTTTCAGCTATATGTAAAGAAATATACAATCCAATTTATCTTATAGAACTTAGAAAATATGAGAATTTTATTTTATTTAAATATAAAAAATACATTGAAAGATGAATGAAGAGAATGACTGGAATGGACTGCTTGAAGAAGAAAAAACGAACATGGGATTAGTAAGGAAGATAAGTATAGAAGAAGTTAAAACGGCTGTAAGTGGAATGAAGAATGGAAAAGCGGTTGGACCAGATGGAATACCAGTGGAAGTATGGAAGGCATTAAAATTGGATGGATGGGTGTGGCTGACAATATTCTTCAATAAATTGTTGCAAGAAGAAACTACACCCGAGGAATGGTGCATGAGCTACCTTGTGCCCATCTTTAAAAACAAAGGGGATGTTCAGGATTGCAACAATTATCGGGGAATAAAGTTAATGCCACATAGTATGAAAGTATGGGAGAAAATAATTGAGCGACGTCTGCGAGAAGAGAGTGAGATTTCACGAAACCAATTTGGTTTTATGCCTGATCGCGGTACAATGGATGCCATTTTTGCAATTCGTCAAGTGTGCGAAAAGTACAGAGTGGCACACAAGAATCTGCATATGGTGTTCGTTGACCTTGAAAAGGCATATGACCGGATTCCTCGTGAAGTCTTGTGGTGGGCCCTTAAGAAGAAAGGAGTGCCTGGGAAATACCTGCAGTTGATTCAAGCCATGTACTGCAAATGCAGTACTCAGGTTCGGTCTGCTGCTGGTGTCACAGCCAGCTTTGATGTGGCTGTCGGTTTGCACCAGGGATCGGCTCTTAGCCCATACCTCTTCCTGTTAGTAATGGACGCTATTACGTCGGATATACAGGAAGAGGCACCCTGGTGCATGATGTTCGCCGATGACATCATGCTGGTCGGTGAGAGTGGCCAAGAGGTGCAAAACAGACTGGATGAGTGGCGGCAAAGACTGGAGAATTTAGGCCTAAAAGTTAGCAGAACAAAAACAGAATATTTGTTCTGCGACTTTGGCGGTATCTCCAGTCTGAAGCCAATATCACTCGGAGGAACACCAGTACCAGTCTGTTCTGAATTCCGCTACCTCGGGTCACTCTTGCAGTGTGACGGAGAAATCGACCGCGAAATAAGGCATAGAATCAACTCAGGTTGGATGAAATGGCGACAGGTCTCTGGTGTGATTTGTGACTCCAGGATGCCCCTTAAATTGAAGGGGAGGATATATAAGTCCATCATAAGACCTGTCATATTGTATGGATCAGAATGCTGGGCTAGTAAGAAGATGGATGAGAAGCGACTGCATGTAGCTGAGATGCGAATGTTGAGATGGATGTGTGGTGTTACAAGAATGGATAAAATAAAGAATGAATATATTAGAGGGAGTTTGAAAGTTGCGTCAATGGTAGAAAAGTTGAAAGGTTCTCGTTTGTCGTGGTATGGACATGTTATGAGAAGAGAGGAAGCGCATGTGGGTAAAATAGTAATGAATATGAATGTGGAAGGATGGAAAAGTAGAGGAAGGCCAAAGAAAGTGTGGATGGAGTGTGTAAGAAATGACATGAAAGAAAAAGGAGTGAATGAAGAGATGGCGGCTGATAGGGACGTATGGAAGAAGGAAACATACTGCGCCGACCCCAAGTGAGTTGGGAAAAGGCAGGAGAATGATGATGATAAAAAATACGTAACTATATAATTAACAAACAAAATTTTACTGAACAAATAATGATTAATAAATTAAATTAACTAAATAATCAATAAATTAAATTCCGCAAAGTATCGCCTTCATCAATCTAATATGATAAAGTAGAAGTCTGTTTGTAATTCATTAACTTGTAGTATTTAATGTCAACTACCCATAAAAATGAGACAATAGACAAACAATGGAAAGCTGGCATAAACGCCAAGTTAGTGGTCAAGGGGTTAACCCTGTCTTATATACGTATTTTATAAACACATGATTTTAATAGTATCACAAAAAAAAACAATATTTTATTACAGTACTGCTTGAGGATAAAACAAATAATGTTGCCCCGAAAGAATCTATCTATACTAAAAAATAAAATTGCAGTGTCTGTTTGTAATGTCAAAATTATTTTTTTTTCTAAATAGATATGAAAGTACATATGATACCTATACCGCAAATACAATTTTTAAAATGTTTGTCTGCCTGTCTGTTTGTATGGGGTAATCTCCGGAACGGCTGGACTAATTTTGATAAGACTTTTTTTGGTAAATAGGTGAGTTCATTACAAGTACCTAAGAGCAATTTTACTTTTCGAAAACAATTAAGTTTATGAATTAAAAAGAACTCATAAAAATTGAATAAAATCCAATTCAGTGCAGTTTTACAGGCAAGTGATAAAATTTATGAGAAATATTATTACTTTGTCTTAGTACTAATTTTTTTTAGGAAAATATATAGGGTTCCATTTAAAAAAAATTAAAATGAAGTGTTAAATATATGTAACGCAGGCACAGCTGTGAGCACACAGCTGGTAACTAATAAAAAAAATAACAAGATTGTGAACAACCAATGGTGTGATGATAATTATCTTCAAGCTTGATAATTAAAGATATTAAAAAAAACAATATGTACCTATTTATAATCATAAAGTCATTATGATGGTGATAAAAATAATTAAAATAGAATTGTTGACATATAAAATAATATTATAAAATATCTATGAACACTTTTGTTACACTAGGTGCATCTGTTTCAAGCAAAGACTGGGTGAAAATGCATTTAAATATGATGGTTTATTCAAAGACCGAAACCATTGATCCTAAATATACATTATCAGAATCATATAAAACAATTAACAGATAAAAAACTTATATCTCAATCATTTGAGCTATAATTTAAATTAAATTTCATTTCTCAAGAACCTATTTATAAAATATTACAGAGTAGCAAATCATTTTGACATATGCAAAATTTTATGAAAATTATTAAAGAGCTCACAAAGCGCAGGACACTAAATAAGATACATTTCTATATTATATATAAAGTATGAGACACAATAAAAATGTGAAAAATTGTTTCAAAATACTCTGTATTTTGTAACTTACAACAGAATTGTATGCAGTAGTTAAACTACTATCTAAATAATAAAAATCTAGTATTTTATTTAGGAATTGTACCTCGGATACATGGAAATTTCATTTCCATCAGCAACTTTACTAACATAGTGTTTTAGTTAAAAAAAATAATTAGGCAAATGAACACAGTAAACAATGAGATATAAACCCAGTCAATGACCTTTTCTTACACGATTATTGAATATTATCGTATATCAAATATAACATTGATTAGGTAATCCCATTATAATGATTAGAATTACAACATAATAGCGCCAAAATTATTGTTCAAATAAGATAATAGGACTCAAAAATTCCAATGCAATCCCTCAATGTCCATTCGTACAATTACAAAACTCATTTGTGGAGGTTAAATGTAGGAGTTTAATTTTCACTTTTTAACATTAGAACGTCACTAAAACTTGTAACCGGCAAACCTGCTAACAATTTCTGTTGTTTTTAAAATAATGTAGGAGTTAGATGATTATAGCTTGAACAAAATAATTTATCCTTAAAATTAAATACCGCACCTAAATTGATATTTACATTTTTAATATTTGAAATGAAAAAGACAAACTAACATACCTCAAACAGCTTGAGTAGAATGTTCACGTAAAGCCTTCTGACACCTAAAGATTTTCCAATAGAAGCCAAGAATATAACGCACAATATTAGAAGGAGAAACGGTGTGTACAATATTGATATCGCAACCGACACAAACGACGTGAGTAACGCCATTTTGACGACTGATTGAGTAATTATTTGTGATTGGTTTTGATTGTATTAACTGATAGGTATTTGTCGAGTGTCAAGATATTGCCAAATGCCAGCTGTTTGAAATAGAGAGATACAGAAATTTGATATTCTAAGCATGAAAATGAGATAACTCTATACAATTTTTATGTATACGAAGAGCATAGATTGCTAATGTGTCAATTTAGACATGAAACTTAGTTGACGTGGAAATGAACCTGTCAACAGATGGCATTGTCATTTTACATTTTACAGATATCAATAAAAAGTAGAAAATTCTAAGTTTGATTTAAGTATTTCTAGTGTTTAGCTATGATTTTCGTTGATCAGAAAACATTTTTAAGCTAACAACTCAAATTAAACTAATATAAAATGTAATTTCTTATAAAGCCCAATTATAAATGCCCGATATGATGTAATATTTGGATTTTTATTTTTACTTTATTTCCCTAATTTTAGATAAAATTTAATCAATAAACTTCAATAAATATACCGTGGTACAATTTACTAACATGAATACCTCTAGGACTTGCATATTTGAACATTTATCCAAAAATTTAAGACCATCTCAGTCAAAAGGTTTTAAAAAGAGATAAATAATTTAAAACAGTAGTTAAACGTAATAAGTAATTCCATAAAAATTGTACTAGAATATATATTAATTTTTATTGTCTTATGGCAGGTATTAAGTGAATGAAGTTAATTTACAATGTATTTCAAAATTATTAATTTGGCAACCCTAAGTTATAACCTCTCAGTTGGGAAAATCTTAGGGACTTATAAATAAATCCTTTTTGGATTTTGTATCCCATTACAGTTATAAATTAATTATTTACTACAATGTCTGATCTACCTTATGGACCTCCAGTGCGTGTGTCACCTTTAATCAGGGTAATTATAATACTTAATATCTTTTTTGTTTTTCAATCATTATGTAATAGGTGTTTTCGAACGTATATTCAAAAGGTAAGTTCTAAATTTGAAATTTTCTTTTAAATTTTATAGGTTTCTTGTTCCTAGCAAAATCCACTATGTAATCGTGTTTGTATCCTTCCAAAAATTCTATGTGCTTAAAAGTTAGAAATTGTGTCTGACTATAACTTGGGAGGTTGTAGATTTGATAGGTAGTTGCTTGCGACTAGCTAACTGTTTTTTCTCGTCTAAAATAAGAATAGCAAAATTATTCACGAGGTTTACTGATTTGGGTATAAATTGATAATTTTTTTAATATTAAAATTTCAGTTTGGACGCTGGTCCTTCCTAACTGCAGGCATTCTTTACGGGGCATTTCACCAGAGCCGGCTGTCTAAAAAGGAGACTGCCTTCCGGGAAGTCGAAGCTAAGGAGAAAGTAATCAGAGATGCCAAGCTTAAAGAGGAGAAGGCTATTGCAGCTGCTGGTAAGTTATGTTTTTAAATGTTAGAGCTGAGTTTATGATAATTGTTACAGTTCCTAAGCATCTGAATCACTCACGTCAGAAATACATTCCATCCCTATTATGTAAAGGGCTCTTTACCTATAGTGCAATGGGTGCAGTACATAATGAAGTCAATTTATTACAAAGAAATAAAAGTTAAAATCTGCAGTGTCCAATAAAAAATAGATAGACTGCATATCTGCCAGCTATTTCACAAATTAGTACATTTATAAATAGTGTTTAGGGGAAGTTAAATACTTTCAAAGTAACAGAGAGAATGAGAGAATATTCAACTTAATTTATTTTAATAAACTAATTTTACCCTTAAATTTGAAAACCTATCGTCAAATACCAATAGGTGTGTTCTAGCAGCATCACTTGAGAACCTGTACCTCTAGGCTTAGTGTGTTTACCAACCTGGACCACATCTTCACTTAACATCAGGTGAGAATGTGGTCAAAGCAGTGAGCCTATATTGTGAAAAAAATTTCTTGTAGTACATTAATTCAATATTTCGTGAGTGTAAACCTACACGCTGGGGTTTCACAGGGTTGATTAATACAACCACAAGAAAAATTTTGTTTTTTCATTACAATGTTATCATTTACAAAATGCTCTGGCTCAATATAGATTTTTTAAATTCTACATAGCCTCAGAGCTTGTTCTCAAGTGATGTTGCCGGACTGTAGCTATTTTCACAGACTTTCAAGCTTGGTAGTGATAGGCAAGCATTACTAAAAAATGCCCTGCCACCATGCTATATTTTCCTCACTATGTTTTCTTTTACCGAAAGCTGAGACTCTTTATAGCATAAGAGTGGGTTCGAACCGATGTCTATTGTTTAATGTTATTCATTAATTTCAGCCGAATTAAAATCACTTGAAGAAATGGTCGCTGCTAAGAAGTAGACAACGCGCTATATTACCAACAATCATAGATATAAGAGTAAAGTGTAAACCGATATCTTTGAAATGTTGCCAGTACAGAAAAATAATAGTTATTGTTTTACCTATGGCAACAATTCCAACATTGTTTTAAATTAATGTATTTAATGAAATATAGGTGATTACAAAATTTTACATTGTTTTTATTTAATTTACGGTATAGATATTAAATTTTTTGGTAATGAGAGACAACAAAGATATTTCTCAGAAATTCAAGTGCCAGTATAATTGACTGAATCGGATTTTATTAACAATTTTTTGAGTATTAATTTTTAACTCTAATTATTTTCGACTAGCTGCTTTCTGCGGTTTTATGTGCGTAGTTCCCGTTCCCGTGGGATTTTCGAAATAAAAACTAGCCTATATCACTCTCTGGATTTCAAACTATCTCCATAACAAAGTTAATCCAAATCGGCCCCCTAGTTCTTAGATTTATTCGCTACATACAAAAATACAAATCTTTCCTCTTTATAATATTAGTATAGATAATTAAAAGTAGCCTAAATTACGCGGACTAATTTCAGCCATCTGGCAAAAAAAAAAAACCAAATTCATTCTAGCCATTTCAGAGAAAAGCCGGAACAAACAGTCCCAAACATTTTAAAATTTGTATTTCTGGTATAGGTATCACAATAAAATGTATTTAGTAAAAAGTTGTTAAATTTGATATTACAAACAGACACTTCAATTTTATAATTAATTAGTAGAGGAGTTATCGAGGACTAAAAAAAAAACAACATAAAGAAGAAAAAAATAATTTATTTAACATAGAAAAAAATGTCTCTTCAAATACTTAAGCTAACGCACAGGCAAAACATTTATCTTATACATTGAGTACATTAAGTTAAAGAACGCCATTACTATTATTAATAATTTAGTGTCTTAGAATATTCTGATGATTGCGGCTTAATAACCTAAAGATATTTATTTATTATATGATCTTTTTGTTTAATTTTTATATCAATAGAATAATTATTATAATGGTGTAAGCTGTAACTGGAATTATAAAAAGCATGCCGTCGCCATTTTTCCGAGTATTGACTGCAATTTGTCATCATAGTGTTGCCATTTTAAATACTTTATGTGGACTTTTTTTAAATACACAATGACTTGCAATTCACTAATCAGTACCGGGTATATGTATAAAGTACTTGTCAGTCTATATAAATGTCTATATTTGTTAGTGTAATGTAATTGAAACAAAGAAATAATGTCATTCTTTATGGCCTATGGATTTTTTGTGTTCCCTTTTCAACAGAAAACTTTTGTTCAAGTAACGGTATTTCTTAATTAATATTAATATTTTTTTTTACAGTACAACTAAAAATGTCGAGTATTCGTCGGCAACACAAAACCATAGAGTAGAGATCTCATTTCTACTTATAGGGTAATTTATACATCCAATACGAAATAAATTAATATCCATTCAAATTTGATAAAATATATTTTAATTGATCGTAGATTTTTTTTTTACCATGTCGTGTATTTTGTATGACGTCACGCCGTACACTCAATACAGAAGGCCTTCAAACATCCTAAATCTGGCCATAATCATCTTGGACTAAAAGAGAGCATGTGCTGTGCTATAACATGACGTCACACTATACATGCTTAGTACAAATTCTATACTAAAATTCCTAATGCGGGAAAGGGATATAGCATCCCCAGCAAAATCTTTAAACGTTTCTATCTCAGAATTTTATTAGCCGAATTAATTTGTTTTTCAATATACGTGTAATTATATGATTGATTTCCTCTGTTGATTACAATAAATTAAATACCAATGAATAATGCACATTATTTACAATTTTAGAACATACGGATCATTAATATGTTGACTGAAACGTGGCTGAGTGAGAAGCTCATAGATAACGAATGATTAATAAAATAATACGAACATTTTAGCTGCCTGTAATAATAACACTTTTAATACTTGTATCAATTTAATAGTATTTATAACTCGAAATAACAATAATTTCAGTCAGAACTGTGCACAGATTACATTTTACAGCCAGTGTTGGTACTGATTACAGTCTATACTGATTATTGACTGTAGTCAATATTTAGTACTAATTACTGTCCATAATGATTGCAGTCGATACTGGGTACTGATTACAGTGTTCACTGAGACGATTGCTGTCAATACTGAGTACTGATTACAGTGTATACTGAACAGCGATTGCAGTCGATACTGGATATTGGTTACATTTTATACTAACTACTGTCATTACTAGGTACCGATTTACAGTGCATACTGAGTACTGATTGCAGTCGATACTTGATACGATTACACTGCATACTAAGTACTGATTATAGTCGATACTTGATACGATTACACTGCGTACTAAGTACTGATTATAGTCGATATTTGATACGATTACAGTGCATACTGAGTACTGATTATAGTCGATACTTGATGTGATTACAGTGTATATTGTGTACTGATTGCAGTCGCTACTAAATTCTTCTTGTAACCCTCAACAGTGACGACCAGGTATTTAATTAAATATAAGAATATTTAGAATGTTTTACGATGTACAGCCCTGTGACCTTCCTCGTCGTATTCACGTTTGGAAACCCACATCTTGCGGAATGTATCGAGCGAAGCGAGAATCGAACCCCCTATCCACGTCGAGTAAAGGCGCTCTTGAGGCGCTGAGATCTGTCAACAAATATGTATCTGAATAATTATAAAAAAAAAAGCGTTTTCTTAGATTGAATACGTAACCCTAAAATAAACACGTCAGAGGCGGTTACTTCGCACGGCTAACGGGAATGCCTAATGCCTAATTAATGAGGCCTAATTTTTTCAATGTTCTCAATAAATGGTCTCAGGAAGAGATTAAATGTAATTAAATGCTCACACAACCGACATAAGAACACAAATAATTACATATTATGAATATATATAAAACTCACCCTTATCTTCATGTCTTTGGGTGCGAGTCTTCGTATTTCAGCCAGTAGCCTGTCACCGAAGCCGCGAAACAGCGTGGAGCCGCCGCTTAGTACTATATTCTGGTAGAGGACTTTCCTCAGATCCATATCGGATTTTTGTATAGCGAACATCAGCACCTCGTGGAGACCTTCACCAGGACATTTGCATTGATTTTCGATGATATAATTAATATTGGCACAAATATTTGGACCGTTTGTCAATGCCTATGTGTTGGCAAGATCCGGAGTCTGTGCCCAATTAAAGATTTTCCAACGTATTATACAAATGTAAATTATTCGTAAATGGTTGAGGAGACGGAATTACAATGGACCAGAAGAGATACTAAGAATAAAAAAATTACTAGGTAGGTTAAACCTATTCTAAACATTTGTCTGGTTTTTACTTCTATTGGCACTACGAGCAATAATTATGTTTTATTATTTATCTCTAAACGTGGTTTTACACTTGAGATACAGTAGCATGTTAACGGCTGACGTCATACTATTGGAAACGCGAATGTATAAGTTTGTCCCCTACCGAGAATCGCTCATCGACGCTAAATAAGTTTACACTTTAAAACACACACAAGATATAGGAAATTAATCAGATATAGAGGAATACCTTCACACTCCTCGCCGATGAGATCAGGCCTGAAGAGTACTTCAGGTGCCCGGAACCGGGCTGGACCTATCTGTAATACATTCAATTTTGACGAAAGCTATGCTGGCGTAGTTGTTAGTGCGGTCGGATTCCGCGTCGAAGGACGTGGGCTCACCCCCCCCCCCCCCCCTTTCCACTACCAAACTCTAAAATCAACCTGAGCTTCCGGTGAAGGAAACCATAGCTTGGTGATAGAGCATGCCCGCGTGGGTAACTACCACCTTCGAGTTAGAAAACCTGTCACCAAATACCAATAGGTGTGTTCCGGCAGCATCACTTGAGGACCAGTATCAGGGCTTAGTATGCTTACCCTCCCGGACGACATCGTCACTTGACATCAAGTGAGATTACGGTCAAAACATTAGTCTATATAGAGTAAAAAAAAATTTGAAGCGTCTGTTTGTGATATCAAAAAACAACAACTTTTTACTAAATACATATGAATGTATATACGGTATATATACCAGAAACACGATTTTTAAACTGTTTGTCTATCTCGGTGTCTGTTTGTTCCGGCTAATCTCAAGAACGGTTAGACCGATTTTGATTTTGATCAGGTTTTTTTTTTGTTTTATCTATATATGTATATTTTTTAACCATCTCGTGCGGGCCAAATAACTACCACTCCATATCGTTCCCGTGGGTGTCGTAAAAGAGGACTAAAGGGATATAAACCAGGGGAAGGGCAACAGCATCCTCTCAGTACTACAAGCACCTACTGCGATCGTCAACCCCCCTGCCAAGAGTGACGATTACGGCAATACCTCCCTTATTGGTGGAGACCTATGGCCAGCAGTGGACAGCTTATGGTTAAATGGGATGGATGGAATTATTATTTATTTTTATTTAATAAAGGATTATTTAAAATGTATCTGGTAGCATAACATAGTATTAGGGCATTCGAGCCGATCTTGCGAATATCATATAAGCAAGTACAGTCGAAGCCACATTTCAAATATTCCCACGGTGCCAAAAAATATTATTAAAAAAATAAGTAGCTGTAAATATTATTACACACTAGCTGAGTCCGCGGCTGCGCCCCTGTTTCGTATATCCTTCACTGCGTTTTAATTTTTTTTTTTATTAAATTATTTTCGAAAATTAAAATTATTACCCATGTTACGCGGAGTAACTTCAGCTATTTACCAAAAGAAGTCCCGTTAAAATCGGTCCAGTCGTTCCGGTGATTACCCAATATCAATAGACAGACAGACAATTTTTTTTTAATGTTGTATTTTTGGTATAGGTATCCGTATATACATTCGTATCTTTTTAGTAAAAAAAAAAAACAAAAAAATAATTTTGACATTACAAACAAACACTTAAATTTTATTTATAAGTAAAGATATCACGAGTTTATTTTTTTTTAAAGGAACCCTAATTAATTTTGTGAAAAATAAAAGTAGTTTAAATTACACAGAATAAACAGCTATCTGCCGTCAAAACATGGCTACAAAAAAACATAAAAAAAAACTATCCACATACCTCCAGCTGAGTTCCATCTGGGAGGACGTACTGTGCCCTCTCGGTCTCAAGAGTTTCCTCTTTAAGAGGATTCGGGGAGAGGTAACAGGACCTCTCTTTAATTGCCTTCACTATCTCTAACTCAGCTGAGGTACGTAAGTTCACGCCCTCCTTCCGTAGGAGTAAGCTAAAACAGCGTAATGATTGGCTTTCAATATAATTTGTTTTTCTAATATGTTATTATTATTTATACACCATTAATATATTTATTTATTTAATTAATTAAAAAAACCCGAAGGTTTCCTATTAGTTCTTATTTATGACAACTGTCAATTTCATATTATTTCATATTATATCTTACGCGTGCGCTCTGCTAATTTGAAATTACGAACGTCGAGGAATGGAATTTGGATGTCAATTAGGAAAAGGGATCGAGAGGTCGTAAAATAAAGAAAAATGTCGGTCTGTTTTTTTTTTTAACACAATTATGTTATACAAATAATTATATAATATATATTACAAAAACAAATTATATTAAAAGCAATAATTACAACTGTCAAAACTCTTATGTTCCACTGTGACACTTCATTTGTGTTATCATCTTCTTAGATAATGGCAATGTGTGTACACACAATTTGTGCCAGTGTCATGTGGATGGGTGGTCGTCACCTCGGAATAAATGTTACGCGATACTTTCTATAATGAACTTAACTTGTAGACAATAACCAAACTATATCACAAAAAACGCCACCAACATGATATAGAGTCAAATACATAAGTTTAATTAATTAATTAAAGAAAACAACTGCTACATAACAGACTGAAATCCCGCCAAAAACGCCTCAATGGTGGTAATACGAACAATAGTTTCTTGTAAAGATTAGTTCTTTTTTTTCATCAAAATTATGGCAATACTTTTCTTAATAAGTAGGTGAAGGGGTAGTAAGAAATGACAAAAAATGTACTAAGTAATAACAGCTTCTTACGGCCGTGAATACAAGTTCTTTTGAGTCCAGTTTCGTATTATTTTTTTCCAATCTTATAGTGTTAAAAGCGTCCAACAAAAAAAATAATGTGGAGAATAGAATAGTATGACATGAAGTATATTTACCGGAGGTATCTAGTGACGTCACGTCCGGCGACATCTACCCTCATGATGCTGTGGGGCATCGCGAACCCCTCATATATGGGTACAGCGTGGGTCACGCCGTCCCCGGAATCAAGGACAACCCCCGTAGTACGCCCAGTAGCGTATCTACCGATTAAAGTGTCATGTTGACAACCATACACATGGCGAAATACCTATGATCTTGCATTTGTACCACTTATAAAATAGCCTGTTCATGCGTATTACGTGACGAAGTTTGAACCGATGATGGCGCAGCGGGTAGTGCGGTCAGGTTCCGGGTCAATCTACGCGGATTCGATCCCCACCTATCCGACTCTAAAATCGGCCTGAGCTTTCGGTGAAAGAAAACATCGTGAGGAAACCATAACCTGGTGGTAGAGCATGCCCGCCTGGGTAGCTACCACCATCAAGTTTGAAAACATGTTGCCAAATACCAATAGGTTTGTTCCGGGGGCATCACTTGAGAACCTGTACCTCTAAGCTTAGTGCGTTTACCATCCTGGACCACATCGTCACTTAACATCAGGTGAGATTGAGGTCAAAGCCTATTCAGCATAAAAAAGAAAAAAAAGTGACTAACTTAATTTAAAGTAAATCTATAGTACCTAACCATTTGGTTCCAGATATGTAAAAAAATATTTCCTGCAAAATTGCATCTCTCAATTTAAAAATTAGCCCCCACAATAGTTAGTTTTAAAAGGAAATTCCTGGGGGAAAGTTATGTTACTTTAGACATTACTTTAGAATTTTTTTTAAGTTATATATATACAGGTTATATATACTTATAGCAAACTTATCGCTCTATGAAGAAGGTATTTTGTGATTTTTTGCTAACTTGACTGGTTCAAAAGTTATTCGAGGTCAAAAAAAAAAGTCGTGGTAAACAAACAAATTATAGTCCATCTGTTTGGTCCGATAAAAAAAAAATTCAATAGTCAGTTTTACTCGCAAGCTGTTTGTGAATTTGTGAGAAATATCTTTGCTTTCTCTTATTAACAAAAAAAAAATTAAAAGCTATTTGGAATCCCGGGTAAAAATAATTAAAACACAAGTAATTGTGACCACCATTCAGTACCTCGTCAGCAACAATATGCAAAGAAGGAATCAATTCGCCCCCCCCCCCCAGATCCAATAAATAATTCAAGTTTAATACTCACAAACTGAGGACGGCTTGCATTGACAGAAACAAAGCCGGTACATTGAATGATTCAAAGAACATTTCAGCAGACTTCTCTCTATTCCGTCTTGGATTCAGAGGTGCTTCGGTCAGCAGAACTGGATGTTCCTCTGAGAATGTTGACAGTTGATCCTGTAGCGAGAGCAACTTTCAAGAATTCGATTCCTGTACTTTTCACACAGAAGTATAATCTTGGGCTCAGGGCCTTTGATAGCTTTAACGAACTTTTAGGGCGAGCGCTAATCGCACTCAGTTAAAAGACCCGAAGAAGCCTCAGCTTGAGCTACTAACTGTGTAAAAAAAGTAAAGTAATCACCCTCTCGTTGAAAATAAGCTCACGTCTGTTATTCCTGAAGGGTTAGGCAGAGGTGCAATAGCGAACTACACCACCCGAATTTCGCCGAGTTTAGTTCCGTCCCAGATGTGACAGGAGGCGAGCCTGTCGCCATATCGGGCACAAATACCAGACTCCGGGATGATACTGTATAGAAAAACCCAATATCACTTGACCCGACCCGGGGATCGAACCCGAGACCTCAGAACTACTGTCGCACCATAACACAACTGCGCCACTGAGGCAGTTACGAGGTAGTATAACATATGTTATGTTATATGTATCTTTTATATGTTGAACCGTTTTGTCGAGGTGTCTCGTGCCGTCACGTGTCTGCTGACTGTACATATATTTATAATGTGACCATACTACACGTCCACAATGGGTTGTACGCTAATTTCATAAATAAACAATATCAAAACATCCATCCAATTGATAGACGTCCACTGCTGGACATAGGTCTTCCCAAAGATCTCCACAACGACCGGTCTTGCGCCACCAGCGGACTCCCGCGACCTTCACCAGATCGTCGGTCCACTTTGTGGGTGGTCTACCCATGCTACGTCTTCCGATGCGTGGTAGCCATTTCAGAATCAATTGGCCCCACCGGGCATCGGCTTTACGAGCAATGTGCCCAACTCATTACCACTTCATTTTGGCAATTCTTCGGCCAATGTCGGTTACTTTGTTTCTTCTGCGGATCTCCTCATTTCTGATTCGATCACGTAGGGAAACACCGAGAATAGTTTTCTCCATTGCCCTTACAGCTTTCTATATAAAAACACATGCAAGAAAATTTGTTTCGTCTGTATTATGGATTATAACTGAATATTTTAATCAGAAGTTAGAAGAAGTGTTAGAAGATGTTCGTTATTCTTGTTACACGTTGTAGTGTGCAAGAATGTGTGTTCTGTGTAATGCGTGTAATAGTGCATCTGGTGTTACTTGTAGGGAATAGAAAAACGTCTTGTGCCTCTGCCGGAAAAGGGATTCCATAATATTGGGTTACACCAAGGCAATTGGTTACTCAACTATGCCATAGTATTCAAACATTGAATAAACTCACCTTACTGTAAATATAAGTCCATACTTTCTCCATATCGTTCCAGTCTGTTACAATACCGTGCTCCATGGGGTATTTAATGCTTAGCAGTCCACGGTGTTCCTCAGCTTTCGGACCAACGAATAATTCGCCTTCTAGTGCGCCGGCCATCACGCGAACATGTTTCGGCCTGCCGATACTGGATAAAGCCAGTTTAAAAATTACCCTTAACTGCGTATATCACAAATATACCGCCTATAGGCTGAATCGAATTGCCACTTAACCTATATTTCGTAAAAAAAATAACCGCCGCTAGAGGTGTCAGCAATGTTTACTACTCCAAGTTAACTATAATTCTTTCTTTCTATTCTTTCAATATCCAACTCGGAATCTTTATGAAGAAGCTAAGGTCTTAACAGTACGACAATTATACATTCTCAAGATGACACTCAAGTATCACCCATATATAAGCAACCACCGACTATCGGATAGTTCCTTGATTCACACACGCCACGTTCGATTCAATTTAAAAACACCTAAAGTCAGCACCACTTTTGCACAACGTTTTAGTGAATTCGCGCTTCCTTTCATATATAGGCAAGTGAATAAAAGATGTGAGATAATGAATCTCAATTTTAACCAAGCAAAGATAATTACAATAAAATGGCTCTCCGGTTTATCATACGAGGACACAGAAATGATCCTTTGTAGACTGTCATAACTAATTGGATGACTGCAGACTCTGGACAATTGTGTTTTATATAATTGGAGATATTCACTTACACGTATGTGGGTATATATATATATATATATATATATATATATATACATATATATATATGTATATATGTATATATATGTGTATATGTGTGTATGTGTGTATATATATATATATTTATTCTTTTCTTCTCTTTCTGTATTTAATTGATATAAATATATATAAAGTATGTCTATCTATGTTTAAGTTGGTATATATATGCTGCGTATCTATGTATATAAATATTAATTATATTTAGTTTTATTTATTTTTATATTTAAATTAACTATGTAATAAAACTACCGGAATGTAAATTTATAATTCTTTGACACACTTGCGATTCGACCACAGCGTAATCAACTACTATAACTCGGAATTTTGAATGATCTCCCGCGATACAGGAATTCATTCCTAGTGCGGGGATCAATAGACATATATTTGTGTGTTAAATTTGTAAAAAAATAATAAAGATTTTTGTATTTTTTTTTTTTGTATTCTGTTTACTTAATGTGTGGCCCCTCCCTATGCAATAGTTACGCTAGTATTATGGGACTGAAGGATGTTTTAGCATTATAATGGACAACAGTTACCAAATTTGATCTGAAAACATAACTCTTTAACAATTTAGAGAGTGTTAGTACAATAAGTGAACTTTTTATAATAACTATGTTTGTCTAATGTTAAAAAATTGAGCCTAATCATTTGATGAAAAAAACCTTGTCAATAAAATAAAATTAGTTAAACATCAGAGAATAAAAAGGCATCAAACTACATTGTAATTGCTTGTCTATACAAATAAATAATAAAAAAAAATGCTTGTTTGTAATATCAAAATAAAGGATTGTTACTAAATACATATAAATGTATATAGGGTACTTATATTATAATTAGAATTTTTAAAATTTTTGTCTGTCTGTTTATTCTGGCTAATCTCCGGAACAGCGACACTGATTTTAACGAGACTTTTTTAGCAGATAGCTGAAGTTAAGAGGCATAAGTTAGGTTACTTTTATTTAGGGATCCGTGTAAAAAAAATTAAAACTCTTGATATTTTGAACAACATTTGATTCAAGGCACAGTTTTACTTGCCGCTGTTGTGAAATATATTTGCTTTCTATTAGTATCTGTTGAGAAATTATCGTTGTGAATATCTATCATTGTCTATTAAACTATTGTCTGTGAATAACTGCTATGTAAAATGTAATATATGTTATCTGTGGTCTATTCTGAATAAATATGGCCAAAATGAAAACATTCTTTTATTATAATATAAATGCAAAATTCAATACGCTTCCACTGAGCTAGAGGCAATAAAACAGTTATGGTAAATACGGAAATAGAAAGATTATTTTAGTAACCTATGACAAAAGTAAAAATAAGTTCTAAGAATAAACTGCAAAATTCAATAGTATCAACATAATTTTGGGCCTGTACACAAAATAGTCCATTTTGTTCCAAAGATTTATTAAAAACTATATTGTACAGTAAATAATTATACCAACTAGCAAAAATTATATACCTGCAGAACCACTGGAACAGCCAGTTTATAGATTTTATGAATTAATTAATCCTTCAAATACACAGTTAAATTTGACTATAGGAAAACAATTGAAAGCTGGCATAAACATCAGGTTAGTGCTTGACCAGTAAATTTATTTTATTCACTTCATAACAAAAATGAATGCATATATACACAATTTGTTAGACAACTCAACAAGATATACCTAGTGTCTTTCTTATGTTATCAAAATATAATCTAAATTAAAAATTAACCTTTAGTGGGTTATATAGATCTTTTTTTTAAATTATATAAATCTCTTCAGAGGACATATCCGTTCAGTTCAATGAATGAAATTGTAAAAACTAAATGATGAATGAAATTGGATACACAGATAGGCTAGAGCCTGAGAAAAGACATAGGCTCAACAATATCAATCAATATGACATTCAAAGTTTGTAAAAGTTTTACCCTCAAAGGTGTAAAATAACAATAGGAAATAGGGGATGAAAGTTTGTATTGAAATATGTTAGGTTTATGTGACTGTTTTATAAGTTTGTGACAAGATACAAAATACTAGAGCTATTCTGATGCAACATTTATCGAGGGGGAGGGGGGCAAGCGCAGCTAGTTACGGCACGGTGTAGGTGGGAAATATGCCTAAGTGTGCTTACCCCAACAGGCAGACACTTGAGTGACTATGCCACACTCATGCGAATAACGATGGCACAAGATGAGAAAACAAAAAACGTAGTTTATACATATGTACTTAAATAAACTCATATTAATACTTTATACCTTTAAACTTAAATAAAAAAGTATTTATATGTATATATCTTATTTGTAAAAAAATTAGTCTAAATAATTTAAAATTATACTCAAAGACACTAATCCACGCGGACGAAGTCGCAGGCACTGCTAGTGTAGCATGTATTTCAAAAATTCATTTGCTGAATAAAGTACCTAAGCAGCAAAAAGAATACAGTACCATGTAACATTTCTTTACAAACTCCTTTTATTTTTTACATACTTTATAATCGTCTTATGAGTTTTGATTGTATCTGTCTACTTTCTAATTTAACTATGTTATAAATTGTGTAATAGAATGAATTAGGCATTTAGAATGAAAAAAAAATTACTCACTAATTGGGGAATCTGCATTTTGGAATTTGGTCACCAGCGAAGCCCGCCTTGATGACCCCAGAACCCTGTAGAAAGCCGGCATGACTTTTTTTAGATTACTTCATACATAAACATATGCAGTGAGTCATGGCATGGTTTAACACAATATAATCATAGGTTTATAATAAAACACCTAACATTAAACGTCTAAATTAAACTGTTATATAAAATAAAAAACTATTATTTCTTTATTAGATACTGAATAAACTTAAAACTATATAAATAATAAGCTGACGAATATATTTTCAAAAGTATTTTGTCAAAATCCAAGTATTTACATTATCAATCACAACAGGCTGGTTTACTATCACGTCGTTTAACTCCATTTTTGTTGCTTTAAATCAATTAATCGAAAATCTATATTTTATACAGTTTTTCTAGAATACACATTCGGCCGTATTATTTTCTACGTGCTGTACCTGGTAAATGACATGACATTCGTGTCAAATAAAATTTATTTTCTGTCTCCCTTTCTACAGTAAAATGGCAAAGCTAAATTTATTTCTGTCACATTCTTATGCTGAAAATTTTGATTTTGCTACATTTTGCCAAAAAAAATTACCACAGACTGCAGTTCAAACGGTATAAAATACTTTTTTAATAGTTATTAAGGCCATGAATAGAAGTTCTTTAGATTATTTTTCTTAAACTTTGTAGGTAATATAGGTTGTGTATTTGGTATTACTTTTTATTATTTGATTAAATATGGATCACTGATGTTATACCACATTTAACTACATTACAAATGTGAATAAAATTTTCTAAATTACAAAAAACACCGTTACAATTATAATTGATCACGTCATGAACAGAACTAAAAAAACATCACTTAAATATCATATTTAAAAAATCATTGAAATTAGTTGAAGAACTAAGTTAATAACTAATTAAAATAAAAGTAAATTATAACTTCAACTACTATCTAATTACTGAACTATTGCACTAAAGAATATTACTGTCTACTAATAATGTAGGCATTCATATAAAATGCTATACCATCATGCTATGGTTTTCTCAAGTTGTTTTCCTTCACAGAAAGCTCAGACTAATATTAGAGCCGTACAGTGTGTATATAAGTATAGTTAGATAGGTGATGTATTATTTTAATCAATTTTAATATTCTTCAGCCGCCCAGCAAAAGCTGTCAGTCATTTTGACAGTTATGAGCTTTGTTGGGAGTTTTTGGCGGGATCTCAATCTGACATGTAGCAGTTGTTTTCTTTAATTCATTAAATTTGTGTATTTGACTCTATATCATGAAATTTTGGTATCGTTTTGTGTAATTAATTTGGTTATTGTGTACAAGTCAAGGTAATTATAAAAATAACGCGTAGCATTTATTATGTGGTGATAACAAAGCTCCATGGAAAGTTCTAGCAGGATGAGCTACAGTTTTACTGGAACTTGGTAACGCTGATACAAGATTTCAAATATATCTTACCTACATGACTTCGGCACTAATTGTTTGAACACAAATTGCCGATACTTAAGAGAAGAAATGGACCCAAAAAAAATCTCTAGTGTCAGTCGTGTCAATTGTTATAGATAATACACATATATTCGTACAGGATACGTTTTTTAAGTATAGTGTTTTATCTATAATGCGTAGTATCCTCTTAGTAGTCTGTGCATATATTGGACATCAGAGACCTGTCAAGTAAAAACGTAAACAAAACTGTTGCGATGTTTATTTTACTTGATAACAAAATGATAAAATTTGTATTGCTGTGTATAATATTTATAAATGTTAAATCAGATGTAAATTCTAATAGTTATTGTGATGTCTCGACAAATAGTTGTCGTGACAGTACTATAATTGAATCTTATGAAAAGCTTTTATTTTATGATGTAAATCCTCCCGAGGGTTTTAATTTACGGCGCGACGTATACATGAGATTCGCTATAATGCTATACGAAGCACAAAAACATGGTAAAAAGTTGAACTGGAAATTAGTGTTACCTCCTTGGTTCAATCTTTATCATTGGATAACTAAAAAACAAGCACAGAAGCCGTTACCTTGGAGTCACTTCTTCGATGTTACTTCGCTTCAAGCTTTCGCTCCAGTAATAGAACTTTACGAAGTATTCAGAAAGAATAAAAAACATTCTTTAAATATTGATACTCTGTATGTTTTAGAAAATTATGATAATCCATTTGAGAATGGTGTTTTTGATGATAAGTGGGAAATATCTGAAAACTGCCACTATAATGGGCATTACTGGGGCTTTAACAATATTACAGCTAACGAAGTTGTTTGTGTTAAATTTCAAGGAAAAATTTCTATGCTTTGGGAGATCATTTCTATGCATCCGAATAACAACAAAATTATGTTTGCCCATGGGGAAATACCTCTTCATGATACATACGGAACTAAAGTGTTCTGGGATTGTAGAAAGAGTATGAAATTTAGTCATAAACTTCTCAATGTGGCAACAAACTTTATATCAGATCACTTTAATTGTATTACAAGTAGATGTGAGAATTACATGTGTGTGCATTGGAGACGACAAGATTTTGCACGTTATCGTACTAATGACGTGCCATCAATAGAAGGAACTGTCCAGCAAATACACAAAATAGTAATAAACAAACATCTAAAAATTAAAAATATATTTATTGCATCAGATGCTACAGTAACAGAGATAAATAAGCTTGAAAAGCAACTAAATGATCTTAGTTATAGCATTTATTTTTACAAACCGAGTGCAATAGAGTTTGATGAATTTAAAGATGGTGGTGTGTAGCAGTCATAGACCAGATTATATGCTCACAGGCTTTATATTTTATTGGTACACATGAGAGTACATTTTCCTTTAGAATTCAAGAAGAAAGAGAAATATTAGGGTTTAATAGCAGTACTACCTTTAATAGGTTATGCCCTGATAAGGGTCCATGTGAGCGGCCATCAAAATGGACTATTGTTAATTAAATTAAAGATTTTTCCGTGCTGTGTGTGAAGATATTCTCTCAAGTCTCTCAATTTTGTTTCTTTTTGATTCATTTAACAGAAAAGTGAAATAAAGTGTATAAATTAGGCCTAATTTTGTGCTAAAATCAGTTTTTGATAAGTTGAAGGATACTAGAGAATGCTTAGAGTTGTTGTAACCACATTCTTTTCAAAACTGATGTAATCTGTAAAGTGTTTCTGAATTATAGTTGCCAAAATATTAGAAATAAATTTTTCTAACAGAACAAATGTAAATCATATGTTACTTTTTATTATATTAAGTATCAATTATTTTAGTGCCATAATAATTGTACCAAAGATTTAGTATTAAATATTTTTGTTACTAACTGTATTTTATTTTAGTATACATTTCATTTCAAATCGATAAATTTGTAGACCTGAAAAATAAGAGGTAACTGAATCTTTTGGTTTTTTTTCCAAAGTACCCTACAGCATTGTTGATTAAAATAATTTTGTCTAGAACTCTAAAAACCCGTATTGATTTAAATGTCGCGGGTTTTCTTAAATCATTTCAACCAGAGATAATAAGAATTCCACTATCAGATTTTGTTAACATTTTACGTAAAACGAAACGTAATTTTAAGCCCTCTAAATTAATGTGATTATTAATATGGCGACCAAACCTCTTGTTTTCGTGGTCTGAATAGTACAATCGAGCACAATAAGAAGGGAAAGAAAAATAGTAAGAAAAAAAAAAAACTAATCTTGTTCTCTTTACAGTACAGGATACAAGCTTCAACAGGTCCGAAACAAACATGCCGCCATTTTTTATTTGAGGAGACAATCTTTTGAACTGTAAATGCAGTATTTATTTGTTTTTTAGCAAAAGAAATTTATTTGTTACATGTGTAACATACAATAAATAAAGGAATACAAAATAATATTTAAAAAAAACCTGAGAAAATAAAATAAGCGTATGTGTTACAAAAGAGTGTCGAGACAGCATATATGATGAAAGAGGTGATTTTACTGCGCCGGTTTTCATTCGATGACCAGAGTATTGTGTGTGCAGCCGCTGCACTGCACAGCAGCAATTGCGAGTGTGCATGAAAGAAATGATAGCAACAGTTTTTTGAACGTTTGCCAATTTAAGAAGTATAACGAACTCGGGTAGAAATTTAAAATGTGCCAAATGGAGGCACAAATATTTCATAATTTAAATTATTGTTGAGGTAACACATATTTTTTATTTTTTTGGACAACCAACTAGATGTAATTCAAACAGTATTCTTTTAATAACCAAGGGTTGTATAGGCCGAGAGCGTACGGAAATGCGTCATTTGTACGACCGCTGCGGCAGCGGATAAATGGGTTCTCAGGACAGCCATAAATAAACTAATTTGTTATGCGCAGCCCGCAGCGACTCACGTTTGAAGTATGAACCTTGCATACGTCGTACTTTTATCTGTAGCTGTATTAACCTATTGCACATAGAGTACGTAGAAGAACTATTGCATACTCGTTATGATGGGTCTGATGAATAGTATCAAAACTTCCAACTTGGCTACATGATTTAGATACCTTTGCCTTTTCCTTAGAAAGAGATGCCAGGGAAAAATGAAATTAAAAAAAACGTACTTACGCCAACTGATCAATAATAAAAGCGATATAACGTTAAAACGTTACAATGTACCTAAATTAGCATTGCCATTTACACGGTATTTCCCGTGTTATACCGTAATTAGGGTCTTCCAGCAAAACAAAACACGGTACACGGCAGAACAATGGTTGCCGTATCCTATAACACGGCCTAATCCAAGAGCACTAAGTCGCGGGAAACAGCTAGTCCACAACGAAATCGCATATAATCAATAATATAGTCCGGTAATTGACTTCAGTCTTTATACTTAGTAAAATAAAAAACGGAGATATGCGGATACGATAGTGTGAAAGGGCACTTCGTTTCGCTTCGTGCTACCTCTCTTCGCTTCAGGTGACGTCTGAACACAGAATAACATTACTCCTCCAGGAGCGTTTGACTTTTGCCTGTTGGATCCAAGTCGAAATGCTCGAAATTTCCAGAAGTTCTACATGAAGCTTCTGACTACACTACTCTGTTCACTTTGGTTCATGTCGAGATGTACAAAATATGCCTTTACAATGACACCTGTCACTTAAATTTAACCCATTATTAGTAGCCAACAGGCACTGGCAAATAAATTCTTCGCGAGCTTACACAAATCTGTAGTCACATACTTCGGACTTCGGTAATAGCTCTAAAAACGTTAAATTAACCGTAAATATGGTCAAAATCATATCACGTAATAAAATCATCACTTCTACCACAAATAACACGTTACTTGTAAAACAGTATTTCAGTCGACCAAAGGAATTTAAAATTACGTGAAAGATAGCTCAAATATAATTTTAAGAAAGTAGAAGAAATAAGCGTCTTTGATAAAAGACGCTTTAGATATTATGGCGATTGTGACTAATCGTAAATTTTTTTAAAATTAAATTATGAATATTAGTCTTACAGTTTAGGAAATTTCCTTCTCTTTTTGTTGTTTAGAATGGATTTGAAATATTTCAATTAGTTTTTAAGTTATAAGCAAAAAACCATATCCCTTCTTTTTCAGTTAATTGCTAAAAACTTTTATAATTTTTGCGAGCGTATCTTGAAATTTTCAAAAACTTTCTACATGCGATTCCGAATCGAATGACACCTCAACCATAGTTTTAGGAGTCGGAAATTTTTTTTATCTAAAAGGCACTTGTTGACAAGGTTAAATATCTAATAATTGTTTTATGAATCTTGTATGAAACGTGAGTTTACTTGAACTTGTCCAATTATTTTTTTTTATCAAGTATAAACCAATTATACAAAGCTATATAGGTACAAAACTATTGCGAAAGTTTAAATTTTGCTAAAAATTTGTACAATTCATGGCAATTTTTCAACTTTTACCCCAGAACACGGGAATCAATTTTTTAATGGCAACGCTGACCTAAATCAATGTAAATATTGATCAATATAAACCAAAGATAATGTACCTACCTTATTATTAGCCAATCGAAATAGTATTTGTATTTTTGTACTAATAAAATGCAGTGTTTTAAATAACGTATATTGCTTATTTTAAAAATTGAAGTATGTATCTAGCTTAATAATTCTGAACATCGGAGGACACCAAGGAATTTGTACTTGGAGCTTGTAAAGTGATTTTATATTTGAAAAGTTATATTTGAAAATGAATGATAAAAATATAGACTTTACGAGTGATGGTGAGTTGTTATTGATTCCTTACTTTGTAACGTTACGCATTTTTGGTTTTGACAAACAAAGTTCCCACCAAAATTCCCTTATTCTATAGTTTAGTAATATGTTATTAGTGTTTTTGTGGACTTAAATCACTGTTACATATAATATATTCTTATGATGTAACAAAATGTATAGTAGAAAAAGAACTGCTAAGAGAAAGAATAAGGAAGTGGTTTTTCAGTTGTAAATCAGCTAAAGGTTAAACAGACAAAGATATTAAGAAATAAGAAAGAAAAATAAATAAAAAAAAGAAGAAATAAATAAGAAAGAAGCCTTTTATAATTTGCAAAAGTTAATTATAAAATGGCATATTTAATTACAAAATAATAATCTATCTATGGTATGTTCCGTTTTCCTAGTATAAAATGGAAAAAATACTTATAAGTTTGTTATTTTTGATCAGATTTTATTTTTGTTTTTAGTGTAGAGACAATAAAAATAATCAGGCAACATTTGTATCACCTATAGTTTTACTTGCTATATAAAATATATGTAAATATCTATCTTAATAAATAAAATTAAAGTGTCTGTCTCTAATGCAATATATATGAATGTATATATGATAGCTATACCAAAAATATTTTTTTTTTAATTTTGTCTGAGTAATCTCTGGAATGGCTGGAGACGGCTTAACAAAAAGAGGATTCCATGTACAAAAATTAAACTCATAAAAATTTGAATAAAATCCAATTCTATGCACAGTTTTATGGGCAAGTGCTATAATTTTTGAGAAATATTTTTACTTTATCTTAGTATGTACAAATTCTTTTTTGGGAAATTAATTAGGGCTTGTTTAAAAAAAAATAAAACAGTAAAGAATATATGAAATTAGGGTGTAGCCGCAGGCACACCGCTAGTATAGTATATAAACTCACAGTATAATGGATATTAATTTATAAACTTTTAGCCATAGAAACAATACACTGTGTATGTGAATAAATGGTGTATTGAGAACATATTTAAACAACTGTGTCAATGTTAAAGAAAACTTTTTCATTCTATTTTTCAGATGCATTTCATACACTGGTAAGTGGAATATTATTTTGCTGTCTGATCCTACTTTCCATAAATACTAAAACCAAACTAAGCAAGATGATCTAAAAAAGGGGAATTGATGATAATTATGATAATAGACCTGTGTAACTGGCTTACTAAATTGATTATGTGTATTAAATTCAAATGTGATTTGTTAGTTAACTATTTGTTTAATTTATACTGTGGAGCCTTAGTGGACTTAGTTTTCTAATAGGGTTAGAGTACAGGTCGCATAATGCAGTCACATGTAGTGAGTGCAGATAGCATTAGGTAAACTTATTTGTTCATTACTTGTTTCTAATACATTAATTTTCATCAATGACTATATTGTGTAATTATGGTAGCATTTTACATGATATAGTGCGCTTTATTGTGCACAAGTGGAAAATAATGACAAAAAGTGTTGGTTTTTAGAGAAGTCACAAAAAAACTCCCTGGAGAGTATTAACATAGAGCTGCAGTTCTGTGGGAATACCTACACATTTAGTTGGGCTTAAAGAGCTTGTGTTGATGTCTGTACTAAACAAATTATAAATAACAACCTTTAACAATTTGTACAATGTTGCTGATGGGTGCAAAATAAATAAATAATATTTTTATCTTTCCTGTCAACGGTACTTGTAGCTATGACGCCATTTTGTATCGGTAAAAAAAAAAAATTAAGGTGAAGGGATAGGTATTTTTGCTTATTTTGCCCTTCAATAAAAGGAGATCAGTAAATTAGTGCAAGTAAGAAATAGCAACATGGTAATACCCCATACCAAAAAGACCTATAGATTATTTATTAAAGTAATTGTAATAATATGATTATGTATGTTTTGTAAGAAATGTTATAATTGTTTTCAGACGTCAAGTTCTGTTATAAGTTCAACAACAGATATGGAAAATGACAACATAATCCGTGGAAAGAAACGTATCATTGAAAGAAATAAATGTAAGTTTTTTTATTGTATTACCACATTGTATATTATTAAACACTATACAATAAATTTTAATTCTTTACATTTTCACCATAATGTTTATGTTAAAATTTAGACGCATGTCTCTATAAAGTATTCAAGGGGCTAGGTTAGGCTAAACTTTCGGTGAAGAAAATCATCGCACGGAAACCATAGTATTTTCTAATAATGCCTATCTAGGAAGCTACCACTATCAAGTTTGAAAAACTGCCAGAACAATTTGTGTGTTTCGGCAGCTTCACTTGAGGGTCAGTACATCTAGACTTAGTATGTTTACCATCCTGGACCATATCGTCGCTCGATATCTGTTGAGATTGTGGTTAAAGCTCTGAGCATATACAAAAAAAAATCTTTATTCAATGTAGGCCCTAAGAAGGCGCTTATGAACGTCAAAAACAGTGTGTAAACTTAAAAACGCAAAAGTGTGTCCTACAGCACTTATCTTTTCTTTTTTTGTTATGGCTTCTGTGATATTCAACAATTCATCCTAGCGTCATCTAATAACTATAATAATCCGAAAAGCATTTAATAAACTGTTTTTTTTACAAAATGTGTACTAAGAGATCTATATTTTGTGATGATTAGGATTAGTAGGAAGACCACATTAATCAAAATCCAAAAAAAAGCTGTAATCAATTTATGCCCTAACGCGCTTATGAACGTCTAAGACACTACCACCGGTTCGGAAAACAACCCAGTCGAGAAGAGCCGGCAAGAAACTCGATCTGGTTCCTTTTTCTTAATAAATATAGTATATATTACAGTTTTTTATATAACTGCTTCGGTGGCGCAGTTTCATTACGGTGCGACTGCCGTTCTGAGGTCTCGGGTTCGATCACCGGGTCGGGTCAAGTGGTATTGGGTTTTTCTACTCAGTATCATCCCGGAGTTTGGAATTTGTGCCCGATATGGAGACAGGCTCGCCCCCTGTCACATCTGGGACGGAACTAAGCTCGGCGAAATGTGGGTGCTGTAGTTCGCTACATCACCTCTGCCTAACCCTTCGGGGATAACAGGCGTGAGCTTATATTATGTTATGTTTATATAACTATCATCAAATATATTTTATATCAAATTAAAATCATAACTCATAGCAGAAGTTCAGAGACGTGTGTAAATTCTAGACATCACTATCGTTTAAGTAACGATCCACCCTGTTAATTATCTTTTAAAATCAATACTTGATTGACATAATTAGAAAACAGAATACATACTTTACATACAAACATATATGTCACTAATTTTAAATTATGCAGTTCGGTCGCACTCGTAGATAGGTTTTTGTATATTTTTACCATGAGCTCTTCCCGGTGAGGTCACTAGTATACACTTTCACATTGCTTCAGTTAAAACTCCATAGTACTTTTTGTAGTATTTTTTTCCATACATTAGAATTTTTTTTTCGAACCTAGCTAACGCTGTTGACCGAGAGAGCCTTTACAGCTTCACCGTGACTTTGAGGGCGAGTGCTGAAGGCACTCAGCCGCAAAAGGTGACTAGCACAAGGGCTACCAAAACGGTACGAACCTCTGCTTGGCCGTCACCTGAGTGTAAAACTCTCTCGCGAGTTTGAACCTAGCTATTCCCTACATTTTTTATTTATTAATAATAATAATAAAAAAAGGTTCCTTACAGGACCTATGTACCTGCGTGTTATGTGCAGGAGTGTGTATGCAGTGTTGTGCGTGTGATGCTCAAATGCATGGGCAGTGTCACAGTATCGCGCTGGCGGTGACGTCAAGAGCCTCCCCAGTTGGGGAACGAGACACGTCTTGGGTCGCCGCCTGAGCATACATTAGAACGATATACAAATTGATGTCATATTTTTGGCGTACGTCTTGACACCGCGTGATAAAAAATTCAAATTTATTACTGCGCGCCATCTATATTTAAGAATCTTAAACATTTTATTTGTCTCTGTCTAGTGTAAAAGGGGTTCCAGAATAATAGAGATAGGTCTAATAACATTATTCACATCATTGTTTTATTTGTTATGGTTTTTTTATAGCTTCGTTACTGTTCAGTTTACAATTTATTATAATCAGTTTTGTTGCAACTATTAATAGGCTTTATGCAGGTCGGTTTTACACTTCAAAACGACATCCTTTCTAGTTCTTTTTTATTTCATTAGTTCACTTTAATCTTATTAGTTGTTGGCAGTAGAGATTCGAATCAATGGTTTTGCCCAGCGGTAAAAGCTCATAATGATTAATATCTTTTCAAGCCCACTATACATACAGCACAACCTTATTGCGAGTTAACCCAGGTTTTGCCACAGTTGTTTCCGGCTTCAACCAAGTGCGTAAATGCATTCCACTCGAAAAAAAAGGGGTTTTGCTACAGTCCTTTGACCACAACATTTTTCGCACGTTCTTGTCGTACGTGATCCATTTTTCATCACCAGTTATCAATCTCCTCAAAAACGGTTCGGTTTCAATACGTCTCAATAAAGAATCGCAAATGAGTACAAGATACATTAGGTTTCCTTCAGTGAGCTCGTGTGGCAACCAAATATCGAACTTATTGTATACTCAGCTTTTTCAAATTGGTCAAAACTGTTTTGTTGTCAGTTCTCAGTTCTTCAGCTTTGTCGTAACTATTGATATGACGAATTTGCTTCATTTTTTTTTCAAAAATGGCATCTATTTTATCCGTAAGCGACCAGAGCGAAGTGCATCTTTGCATCGAAATTCCCAGATTGAAAACGCTTAAACAAATTTATGCTACTCTCACTGACACTACATTAGGCCCAAAGACTACAATACTGGAAAATTAGATCCGTAAAGGTCACAAAATTTTTTCGCGGGTCGCGTTACATTTCTTTTTTGTAACAAAATTTTATAATGTATCGGAATCCTTCATTAGACTCACTCAATTTGATAGAAAGAAAAACAAATCAAAAATACCTGGTAAAAACATTTTACTATTTTTTTTCCTTTTTTTTCTAATGTAACGTTATTAATGTCATCAAAACCAGCCAGATGCAAATAGTACAGCCAAAGAGATTTTATTACTAGTTTATGCATACTATATTATGCGAAAAGCCTTTGCGCAGTTAATAAACCGCTGCCGAAAAGTATATTTCAGATCTAGTTAACACAAAATATTAGTTGTCTTATTACGACAGGTAAATAATCTTTTAGTGGAAAATAGTGTAATTGTAAATTTTTCATTTCTAAACAGACGGTGAACCTTCAGCAAAGAAATCAGCACCGTCGATACGGGTTGGATCCGGTTTTAAATGGAATCTACAGGTATACATGTGATTTCTTTGGTATTTTGATGTGACAACTTCTTTAACCAAGCGATTTTCGGTAGGGGAAAACTTATATAGATTCTCGTTATTTATGACGTCAGCCTTCAGTGACGTACAAATATAAAATGACGTTTAAGTAGACGGTTTTATGTTGCCACATTTAAAATATTTTCCCATAAATCCCCGAATAAAATGTTAGATTAGAAACGATTACTAGTTCAATAAGTTAGTAAGTAATTTGATCACACCACTTCTGATCCATCATAATATGATATGATATATTATATTGTTTGAAAGCATATGGCGTGGTTATACTTACTGATATTTGTATAGTTGAAAATATACGGACCAGGCACTCGCCTTGGCAGCGGACGCAGTACGTACCGGAGGAAAATCACCAGTTTCAGCCTTAAACGAGCTCGGAGTGAAAGTCACCTATAAGATTCTGAGAGAAGCAGGGCCCGCTCATTGTCCAAATTTCAACGTCAGTGTCACAGTGAGTCAAAAACCTTTATCTCTGTACATATCATTAGATTTATAAACCGATTTTCTTTTGTTTAGTAGCTTAAAAAAACTGTGTCTTTTTGTTCAAATTTTCAATAATGATTATCGTCAAATCTTTTGTGTTCCTGCATTACTTTTTGTGTTACCCAAACATGGAAACGTAAATTGGTATGGAAGACAGCGAGTCTTCACGGTATCTAAAACGATAAAGAGTTCACACTGAAGTGGCTAAAAACCAGCCAGAAGGAGCAAAATGTGTGATTAACTGACAACAGACCTACGCGGCCTGGTCTATGGTGCCACAGACTTGCGGTAGATTTCATCTCGTTATGAACAAAGAAGGTTTGCCGCATCGTGTAGCTATGACAGCGGGTCTTACGAAGAGGCGTGTTCAAGCACCATGTTAAGCAAGTTTAAATTTGCAAAGGTTCATATGGTGGATCATTCAAAACATCAAAATCAATATTTGAATTTGAGACATCTTAGCAGGTCGCCATGATAACGACGACTGCCAGTGAGAACTGTCGACGACCGCCGTTTTTTTTTTTGGATTTACAATTTATCGAATTGACATAAAAAAACAATTCAAACCAAATTAAGAATTTTCGAGAGCAATGTATAGTCAAAGGAATTAAAACAAAAAAAAAACTTAAAAAAAAATCAAACATTTGTTAAATGATAAAGTTAAGGGTTAATTCATATACGCCTATAAAAGTAACAGTAACGAACTTTTTGGCACCTTCAATCATACTCTTTAAGGGGGTATTGTGGTCTAGAAAATTGAAAAAATCATTTTTTTTTTTTTTGCATATTTTCAAAGCTTTACACTTTCAAAAATATGCTCTTAGAAGGATTTTTCAAAATTCGAATAATTTTTGTGACGCGGCACATAAGCCGGCCGAGCGGAGTGATCACACAAGGAACAGCAGATGTTTTCCAAGAATTGTTTTATATTCGACTTGAGCTCGTTATGTACCCTTTAAAATTTTTCATATATATATAGAAAGAATTTCCCAAAATCTCGATTTTGAGAAAGAAGAAGGTCCAATCTATGGATATAGGATCGCCGATAATCCAAAGTGAGTATTAAATATTATTATCTGAGTTATTCTACTGAAAATCTTTCTCAAACTTCAAACGCGTTTTTCTCAAAACTGGATTTTGCAAAATTTAAATTTGAAGTATTTTTAAAAAATTCGTAAAGGTTGAAAAACATGGGTAAAATTTTTTTTTTTCAAGTGAAACGCCGTTTTGTTTTTTTTTTTTTCGACCGAGGTCCAAGATATAGCAACATCTTTACTAATTAAGAATTTTTTTGTTTGTTCGATATACATCTCTACAAGGGTTGGAATCATGTCAACCAGGGGGAGCACCGTTTGATTGGCAACCCCCACTTCACCGGCCTGTCACTGGATGAATTTTTGACTTTTTCTTTTTAATTTTTTTTTATAAACTTTAAAAATCAATAAATATTTTATTAAAAAATGGATACTAAAAATGTTTTTAATTTATTTTTTATCCTAGTTTTAAAAATAGCCAAAAAGTAGAGCTCCAGAATACCCCCTTAACATTGTCAAAACATCAACTCGAACAAATGACTAAGTATTTAGAGAGATAAATATCTGATGATAATAAAGGTTAAAGACCCGATTGAGGTTAATTACTTTTAGTGAATTGTATAATAAACTTATAAATTAATTGTAAATACTATAAGAATATTGAAGTTTCTACGTTAAGAAAACTGTATAATAAGGGAGGCTCAAAGTACATATGTGCCGTAACTGGAAAATAGAATAAAAAAGAAATGACAAATAAGGTGTTTTTGTTTATTTGTGGTCTGGGGGTGTTTGCCGCGATTTTGGTCTGCCATGTTATCGTCCTTATTATTTTGCAGTATTTGACTTTATATTATGTAATTTTGGTGGCATTTTACGCGGTATATTGTAGTTATCATACACAAGTGCAGTGAAGTCAAAATAATGACACAGAGCTTGAATTCTGAAATGTCCCAATCATTCCTGTTTTGATTATAAAGAAGGCTACCATTTTGTTGCCGTCATTCATTTATTAATAAGAAATATTTTTTTATTCATAAATGTGGTACGTAAGTTATTTTTCAATAAGTTATCCAGCCCATATATGGCGCTACAATAAAATTACACTTTTATTAGAAAAAAATTCTAGTAAGCAAAAATATATAAGAACTGAAATAAAATAATCCTAATAAGTTTATATTCATATTTTATTTATTTATTTGCTGAAATACGACAAGATTGTATCTTACTTATGTTTTTCTTTGGTTCAATTTATTCCTTTTTAAGAAAAAGGCAAAGGTACGAGTAGACAATGCAGCCAAGTCAGACGTTAGGAACACTATCAATAAATGAATGGGGGTAACAAAATGGTGGTCTTCTGTTACGACCATAACGGGAACGATTGGAACATTTCATGCTAAGTGTCATTGTTTTTTGCTTCACTTCACTTCTGTATCATAAAAACACTATATCACGTAAATTGCCACCGAAATTACGTAATATATGGTCAAATACTGTGAAATAATTAATTGAAAATGAGAACGACAATATGACAAACCAAAATCGCGCCAAGCACCCATCTAACATGTCTACATACAAAAATATTTTTTATATTTACCGCAGAATAATAAAACTCCTTGCAGAAGCTTGGCCTATCGCAAATAGGCGCCTCGCTGTGTACACGTTACACAAATTCTTGCGCGATAAATATGTATTGTGACGTAGTGAAGTTAAAATTTAATTTATAAAATAATCTATAGCTTATTCTTGTAATTTCTTTCTCCTTGTATATCTGTCTGTACTGTAAATTGTTAGCGTAACACAAACCATTTTTACTTTTATTAGTTGTTCGCTATAATGCCATCTACTGAATTATAAAAGAAACCATGAACTAATCGAAGTATCTGTTCCAATTTTTATTCGATGTAAATTACGAAGTATTTTTAAAATATTTTTTCGATCAATCGTGTAGAATAATTAATGCATTTTTATATAACTGTTTTTATTTTCTTCACAAAACATGTTATAACGCCATCTAATGAATATAAAAATAACAGTATAAAAAAGTATAAAATAAAAAAAGTCAATAATTCGATCAAGCTCAAATAGCTGTTCCTAATATTTTTGGGTACTTTGGATCGAATAAATATTTGAATTCATTCAGTTACTTGTAATATTGCTGATATCGAACTCGGGGATTAGGTATTGCAGTTTTGTTACTCATTGGTAATAATATTATACAGTGAAATCTCCATAGCTCGAATGCGAAGGGAAAGGCTAAAAAATCGAGATACTTGAGACTTAATACGAACTTCGAGATATGAAGATTTTAACTGGTCAAATTTAGACATAAACAAGCGCAATTTCTAAGAACATTTTTAAAACAAATTACATACATTGCACGAAGACCGAGGTTGAACGAAGACTGATTATTAATTTAAAATAGTGTGGCTATTTATACCCGGACTTATGACTATGTTATTCATATATATGAGTTATTTCTATATTTTACAATAATTACAGAAACATTTTAAAACAACAATACATCATAACAGAAAGCCCTTTTTTTTTTTTTTTTTTTTTTTTTTTTTTTTTTTTTTTTTTTTTTTTTTTTTTTTTTTTTTTTTTTTGACGAGGGGAAATGCATTTACGCACTACCCTTATCTATTGTATTTGCGGGATCAGAGTCCCCCAAATACAATAGATAAGAGGGCACGGAGTGACGAGCTCCGTGCCAGTGTGGGACTCACCCGGGCGTGAGGCGCTCCGGAAATACCCACTAAAACCCCCCGGAGCCGTCCGCTGCATTTGGGATGGAGGCGACACGGGGTAACTTTCGCAAGCACCGCGTCGCCCCCTGCAGCGAACCCACCAGGCCCGTCGGTGCAATGGCCCAATGGGGATGGAGGAGAAAAGTTCCCCTCCACCACTTAGCCCGCCTCTTGAGGAGAGGCATGACCAAAGGTCAGACATCCAGGGGGCGGTATAAATACCCACCCCCATAGAAAAAAAAAAAAAAAAAAAAAAAAAAAAAAAAAAAAAAAAAAAAAAAAAAAAAAAAAAAAAAAAAAAAAAAAAAAAAAAAAAACCCCGGCCGCCGCGCTATGTACGGAGAAAACTCCGCGCATAGCGCGCCCGTCTCCCTCTGGGCCTCTTACGCCTCCGAGGATCCGCCCCCGGATCCTCTTCACGGGCCCTCTCGGCCGCCTCCTTCTGCGACATTATCTGTTCGCAAAAGGAGGCAACCACCTCCCAGACCTCCTCGCTGCCGACCATGGCCTTAACGACCGTCGGCAGCGAGAGGTCTGACCCAACCGCCGCCACCACTGCCCGGCGCGGCTCCTCCCATACGGCGCACTCCGCAAAAGTGTGGTGCGCCGTATCTTCCGCCGCACCACAGTGGTGGCACACCGCCGACGGCTCCCTTCTAGCTATCTTGTGCAGATACCACCCGAAGCAGCCATGCCCGGATAGTATCTGCACAAGCCTGAAGCTGAGGGAGCCGTGACGCCTCTCCATCCACTCCCGGAGGACCGGGCGGATGGCGTCTATGGTTGGTCGCCCATAGCGCGCATCCGCCAGGTCCTCCTCCCACCTGCCTAACTCTATCTCCCTCCTCTCCTTTCTAATCTCTGCCGGGTGCAAGCGGAGCCCACCACCATCCCTCCCCGCTGCCGAGTACCGGTACACGGCAGCGAGCACCTCCGCTTCTCGCTCCCACGGCAGGGAGCCGGCGAGCACACAGGCCGCCGCCGCGGACACCGTGCGGTAACCGCGCACCGCCCTCAACGCCACCGTGCGCTGCACTGATCGCAGCACACGGATATTACTGGCGTTGAGGGCGTCCGCCCACACAGGTGCCCCGTAGACGGCCATGCTTCGCACGACCCCTGCGTGGAGCCGGCGGCACCTCTGGCCAGGCCCCCCCACATTCGGGAGGAGCCGCCCCAGTGCCGCCGCGGCACCGGCGATGCGCGGTCCGAGTCCCTTAAAATGGGACTCGAACCGCCATCTCCCGTCCAGGGTGAGGCCCAGATACTTCATCTGGGCCTTCACCCGGATCCGGGTGCCCCCCCACCGAGATGCTCGCCCCAGGGGGCGGCCCATGCCGAGGCCCATGAAACAACAAGGCCTCGGTCTTTTCGGCCGCTACCCTGAGCCCGAGCATCTCGATGCGCTTGACCACCAGGGCTACTCCCATCGTGGCCAAGCGCTCCACCTCCCCCCCCCCCCCCCCCCCCCCGGGCTACGACAAGGGTGTCGTCCGCGTAACAAATCAGGCGCACCCCACTCGGAAGTGCGCCCCGGACGACCCAGTCGTAGCCCACGTTCCACAGGAGCGGTCCGAGCACCGACCCCTGTGGAACCCCGCAGCCCGCCGGACGCTGGACGACGACGCCTTGGCTGTCCACACAGGACACCTCCCTCCCTCGGAGATAGTCCTCCACCAGCCCCCGCAGATAGTGGGGCACTCCGAATGATCGGAGCGCCGCCACTATCACAGAGTGCGGAAGGCTGTTGAAGGCGTTGGCGATGTCGAGCGACACCGCCAACAACCTATCCCCCTGAGAGGTGGCCTCCATCGACCACCTCTTCAGCCTCACCAAGGCGTCTACCGTCGAGCGTCCCACCCGGAACCCGAACTGCACGTCCGCCAAATCCGGCCCCACGTCCCTCATATGCTGGATGATGCGGGAAGATATTATCCTCTCGAACATCTTCCCGACATCATCCAGCATGACGAGGGGCCGATACGCGGACGGGCAGTCCGGGGGGCGGCCCTCCTTTCCTATGAGGCAGAGACGGCCCTGTTTCCAGGGCCTAGGGAACTGTCCGACCGTCATACACCGGTCGAACAGCTCCCGTACTCTGCCCCCTAGGTACCTGAGGGCCAAACCCAAGACGCAGCCCGGGACCCCGTCAGGCCCTGGCGCCTTTCGTCTCCCGCGCAGGCGACGTACCGCCACCTCCATCTCCCCATCACTAGTGTGGGGAGGGAGAAGGTGGTCGCTCGCCTCGGCCGGAACGAGAGGCGCCATCCTGGGTGGGGAGAACCCTGGAGGGTCGTGGGGGGGAAACAGCGCCTCCACAACCCTCTCCAGTACTTCCGGCTGGAGAGTCTCCGTTATCGGGGACGCCTGGCCCCGGAATTTCTTCCGGGCGGCCTTGAACGGGCGTCCCCACGGATTCCTCTCCAGCGACTGGAGGAGTTCTCCCCACGCCAGATCCTTGGCCCGACCAATTGCTGCCTTCAGGGACTCCCTCAGGTCCCTGTAGGCAGCATCCAGTCGGGCCACCTCCACGGGGTCCCGTCCGCGCCTTCTCCGGGCGCGGGCTACCTCCCTCCTTGCCGCGGCGCAGGTCTCCCGGAGCTGAGCTAGCTCCGGGGACCACCAATACACCGCCCGCTTATCCGGGCGGCGTGTGCACCGCGGCATTGACGCGTCGCAGATCTCCGTCAGCGCATGTCGCAGACGGAGAGCGGACGCGTCAACTCCCTCCCCCCGTGGCCACCGTCCCATCCCCCAACTCTGGACGATGGCCACCTCCTCAGCCAACTCCCGGTCAAGCGCGGCTGAGGACCCAACGGGGGAACGGCGCTCCCCTGGGGCGGCGTACCCTACCTTCTGAGTCGGAGGCGGAGACCTCGAACCATATATATTTATGGTCCGAGAGCGTCTCCACCTCCTCCCTCACACGCCACCCCCATAACAGAAAGCCCTGCTAAATTAGTTCTTAATCCTTGTAAATTAAAACGGAAATCAACAGATGTCTACCTAAAACCAATAATGGCGCACCCACTTTTCTAACTATAAAATAATGAAAATAAAGCATTGAATATAGAATAAATCAGTCTAAAACAAATTAATTTAACAAAATTATATTCGAAATAAAATATAAACAATTTATCATAATTTATAGTCTTACACACTGTCTCAAGATTTATAAATAAAATTTACCAGAATAATGATAGTTTTTATATAATACATGAAACAATTTTCATGTCGAGAAGCACATAAAAATATTTTTGTATTTATTTTTACACTCATTGTAAAATAGCCTATTGTTATTATTATTTAATTACAAACTAGTTGTACTCGACATTGCATTCGACATACGAAAGTTTCATCACAATAAAATATATGGTTAGGGAATAGCAAACATATTCATATTGTATAAATATAAAATATTTCTTGTATGTTATCGCTACTGCTTAGAAACAGTATATTTTAAAATAGTAAAATTAATAAATATTTTATAAATTTAATAATAAAATAAATATAAATAAGTTGAACTGTTAAATACATTATTCTGAATTTTGTTATAAAAAAATTCGTTAACAAAATTGGCCACAACACGGAAGCACTCCTTTTGCCTTAAAAGACACGTATGAATGGCCGTGACAAATTACTACGTAAGGGAACATCTGAAACAAAAGACTATCAACAAACCTTATTTGGTGTACATAAGGTTCATTTTTTGCTTGGCATTATTTGACAGATGGTTTGTTACGAGTGTCAAAGGGTTAAGTATTGATTTTAATGACTAATTCATACATTTTCATGTTTTTCAATACCTAGTTTCTATGTTGTATAGTTATAAACAAGTAGATCTATTTACGATTCTGTGCGAAATGATATATTTTATAGTGCAAAAAGTGATTTCAAAATCGTTTACCAGTAGTAAAAGTATTTAAAAAAATAATTATAGTATATTCCGCTCTGTTATTGTTTGCTTGTGTATACTATAAACAATGACAAAATTTTTACTTGTTATATTTGTGACGATATCGTAAATAAATTTCTACATGGTACTACTAAATACTGGAGTTGAAAAAAAAACAAACTTAACATGTGGAATACGAATGAAATAGTTAAGACGCCAGTTTCACCGACAACATCCACAGTTTTAAGGAATAAAACCCACACTGTGATGGGTGTAGATAAAGATGAAGCCATGACAATGACATTGAAGCACCGAGATAATATGTTGGGTATATTAAATTCTCAGAAACACCCTATATCCAAATTGAATGAACTTCGCATAGGTTACTTGTTTAAAGATTTGATGCAGTTTGGTGAGCCACATAAGCCATGGATTGGTATTCAGCTTATTGTAAGTCTTGATTGCATGGATTTGAGTTGAGATTTAATTTTATGTTTATAGATTCATTAATTACAACTTTATAAATAGTTTTAGTACAAGTTGAATATACTATTTTCTATTCAGCACAATTCTATCTATCTATTCAACTGAAAGGTCATAGGTCTCGCCCAAAGATCTTCACATCAACTGGTCTTGCGCTACCCGCATCCAGTGGCCTACCTTGGTTGGCATACCCACCCTACACATTCTGGTGTGTGATAGTCATACGAGAACCCGTTGCCCTATAGGGCATTGGCTCTGAGTGCAAATGTACCCAGCCCATTTAAGTCTAGCAATTAACGGCACAATTATTCACTGCATAATATAGTTTTTAAAACCATTGATAAAGACCATTCTTGTTTTGTTGCTAACAAAATGCAAAGATATTGCTCACAAATTCAAACACATGCTAGTAAAACTATGTACTGAATTGGATTCTGTTCACAATTTCTTGAGTTTTGTTTGTTTGTTAATAATAAAAATAGCTTAAGTTACACCGTATAAGTTCAGTTATCAGCCAAAAAAAATCCCATAGAAATCTGTGCAGCCTTTCCGGAGATTAGCCGGAACAGACACAAATACAACATTGAGAAAGAGTGTTTTTTGTTTAACTATCATATATACATTCATATGTATTTAGTATAAAATTCTTATTATAATATTATTTTTATTTGTGTAGATAATGTTTGATATATGGATATCAAATTGTTTTTATATATGTATATATTTTTTTTTTCATTTTATTTCATATCTTTGAGAATACAAATACAATCTCAAATGTCTGACAATATGGTTTTGTTTTACTTTATTTTCTATTATAATAATGTCTTGCATTTAGTATCATATAAACCAATGAATGAACTTTTAATAATAACTGTAAAAATTAGTTTGAAATTTTCAAATTGTATTATTTCTCCATTCTAAACTTAGTCACTTAATAACTTTTGTTTGAGTTGAGTTGTGTCAAGCCAGTAATTTATTTTTTTCTCTTTATATTTTTAAAGGAATTTTGTCTTAAAAGACATGCCAGTCCCATTGTAACTAATCTTAATCTATTCATAAATACTTATGATACTTATATAATAGTTTAAAATACAGCTAGAAAAATATATTTTAATAAATTATTAACTAAATTTAAAAGAATTGCACAGCAATCTGGCAGACTCTGATGTTGGATCTGCCAGAATGCTGTGGTATGCACCTACATTCCAGATATTAATATTAAACTTAGTAACAATTGTTTTAATTAATTGAACATTCCATCAAGAAATGTCCACTAAATTTATTGTACCTGCTTTCTGTTATGGTTAGTAACTAATAAAGAAATTTTCAAAAATAAATTAAGAGAATATTTGATTATAGATTGTGTTGTTAATTGATTAATTTATAAGCTCTATGCTTTGACCACAATATCACCTGATGTTAAGTGACAATGTTGTCCAGGATGGTAAACACTAAGCCTAGTGGTACTGGTTCCTAAGTGATCCTGCTGGAACACACCTATTGGTATTTGGCGCAAGGTTTTCGAACTTAAGGAGAGTAGGTAGCCAGTCGATCTTTGTTAGAAAATGCCCTTCCATTATTCACCTTCACAGAAACTTTAGGCTGATATTAAAGTTAGATAGGTGAGCTCGAAACCGCGTCCATATAATCCGGCAGCACTATCCACTGCACCATCATCACTTCGTGATTTATCGAATAAAGAAAGGAACTTCCGCCAATGAATTGTCTAAACTAAATTGTCTGCAATGGTATATAATACAAAAAAATAAAAAATAATAAAAACTATTTATTGCCAAAACATAATACATGAGCTTAAAAATAATCATGGCGTAATATAATTATTTTGGCAATGGGACAAGCTCAGCTGTTGCTAGGCGGCATTACCACATAGCGCTGACTTTCAGCCTGCCCCCAGCCTCCGATACATGCTATAAATAATTACAATTTTGTGCAGCCGCTCGGCCCGTAACCTATTCTAATTGCTATAACATTCGAATACTCGAATATATGTAATGGAGAAATAATATATAAGTTCTGAGTACATGAAAAGGTAATATAAATAATTAACATATATACATATACATACATATACACATACATATATATATATACATACACACATGCATATATGTGTGTACATACACTATATATATTTATATAAAGGGAAGAAAAAAAACATAAATAACAATAATGAAAGTGATAAACCCTCTAGTAGACTCAACATAAACTGCATGTGATTAAGAAGGACTTCAAAGTTCGGTCATTTCTGTTTGTTTTTTAAAATATGCTCTCTGGATGTGTAATTTAAATGTCGATTGGGATATACAGATGCTCCGCAATGGTGGAGGAATGTCGTTCCAAATCTTTGTCGCAGCGAATTTGAAGCAACCCCTAAATGCCGTTTTTGTACGTTTCGGAATCGATGCATTATCTGCAAACCGTACAGACGTTTGCTAAAACTGTGGAAATAGATTGCACAGATAGAATATATTCGATATTCGATTAATTTCAGGTGGCAGATATGAACTTCGAAGGTTGGGGTCACAGTAAACGCGAGGCTAGGGCTTCGGCGGCTAGGGCGTGTCTGGAAGCGTTACTGACGCGAGCCGGTCGAGTTCTTACCGCGGCGCCCGTTAACCAGGACTTCACCGCAGACGCAATCCCAGGTAACAAGCATCAGACGGAATATTGACAACTATTTAATTTTAAATTGTCGTGTATCGTGCAGTATAGGATATGATAGCCATTTGAGAACCCGTTGACTACATCGAGCATCGGTTCTATGAGCAATGTGTTCAGCCCATTGCCACTTAAGTTGAAAATTCTTTGGGCAATATCGGTTACTTTGTACCGAAAGACGTAGCATGGGTAGGCATCCCACAAGGTGGACCGACAACCTGGTGAAGGTCGCGGGAGTCCGTTGGATTCGGATGGTGCAACACCGGTCGTTGTGGGGATCTTTGAGGGATACTTATGTCCAGCAATGGACGTCTTTCGGTTGAATAGATGAATATAATACGTAATAAATATTGTAACACCACAAATAATAACAGCAGTCGTCAAGAGATGTCGCTACTTATATTCCGCATGAGTATTTCATAAGAGTGTGCCTTGATCGCCAAGAGATGGCGTCACAAGTATTTTAGATGCCGCTATCGGAACATCAACTTGAAACAAGGACCTCCAAACTGTAATAACGTTAATGTGTGAAACAACCTCCCATAGGGACTAACTCAATGCACGCTATGCGCTTTCACCTTTGTTGAGACGTTTTAGTGTAGTTTAACTAGATTACCGTTATCGTTCACGTATACTTCCACCCCACGTTGGGATATACTGGTTCGATCCGGCGCTGAGAAATTGTATTTGACTCTCTCGCTATCTCTTGTCAATAAAGTCGTCGAGCACGAAGGTTGTTCTTCTCTTCTCTGCTTGTCGTCGAGTACGAAAATACTTCCTATAATATATTATTTTGACTAAATTTTTTAATAATGCCAGTCCTACCCACTTCATTTGAGTTATGTGGAAAATGTGTTATTAGTTAAATGCTTCATTGGGTTATTTTCATTGCACTCTTACAGTGTCCGAGTTTAGGGAAACAGTCCCGTGGTCTGCGAATCACATACGACCCTCGAAGGACGCGAGAAGCAGTACGGGTATGTATACATTACTTTTACGAAACTTATTTCATTAAGAGGATATGCGGTCGGCACCAGATTTTAAAGTAGGTATTTTAGAAATGTATTGCTATCGCGTTGCGCTATCGGGGTGATTGTACCGTATGCAAAATAGACGAAAAACATCACTTCGTATTTTTCTTTCAGTTATAGAATAAGGATGATTGGCGATGTCTCTGCGTTTTTCTTTTCTTTTGAAGTGAAAACTTGTTTAGCATCGTTGTGATTTGAAAGTCGATGAAACGAATTAGCGACAGTACGTTTCTGATGGAGATCGAATTTGTTCATGAAATTTTTGATATGTGGTTAGCCCGGTGGACTAATCCGCTCGGAGGTTCGAACCCAGGGTGGGTAACATTTTTTTTGAAGGTTTTACTTCTACCACATCTGTATTACACACATTATGTTTTATTTTATTTAATTCATCAAATTTATAGACGAATGTCTGAAAATGACGGTAAAAATCGAGCATTTTTTCATTTTCAGAGGTTCCTAGTTTCTACAATAACTAATTCATGGAAATAATCAAAACGTACGGGCATGTTAGATGTGGATATATATTATTTGGTATTAAAATATTTACCATAATGCTATTATCCAGGGAGGAAACAGAGAACTACGTTTGTATGAAATAAATGCCGGTAGCATATCCTCTTAATGTAACCTTCCGCTATTGTTCTAAATTCATATGAGCTTGTGATTTGCCCCATTTGAATATACTATGAAGATCTGAAAGGTTTTATAGGATTGAAAACCCGCATATGTTGTTACAAGGACCATATGCATGTTTGTAGCCTTAATGATATTAAAAAAAGATAGTGTAAATTGATACGTGGTAGAAGTCAAACTTTGTTCTAATTCAATATGATATATACAACGTGTAATGGGGACTATTCACCAGAGTGGGTATGCACAGTCCTTGTACGAGCATTGTATAGTAGTGGGGACGCAACGAATCATACCATAAAGAGGAGACGAAGGATAAAGAAGCTATATAGAAACGCGTTCTATCCCTTTTGCTCACCGTCTAAAAATACATATAAATTCGTCTCTTTTCCGTTACACTTTTCCGTTTCATAGACTCCAATTCTAATCTGTAATTTTGGTGGCATTTTACAAGTGCAGTTATAGTTTGCGTTATTGTCCACAATCGATGTGTATTGAAAATAGTTACACGGAGCGTGAATTCTAAAATGTCATAAAAATTTCATTGGAAAGTTTTGAACAAAGGAGTAGCCATTTTGAAGATAGGAAAATTATGCAGAGCTCGTTTAAAGAAGTAGTTCAATTATATCGCATCTCCCGCAATTGAAATCCTATAGATGTAAATATTTGTCTCTTTTTAACGTTGCTTTTTTGCTATTTTAATGGCTTTTGGTCTGATATAATGTATGATATTGTGCACAAGTGTATTAAAAATAATGACACGAAATGTGAATTTGGATATATCACAACGACGCCCTTGGAATGCTTTAACAAACGGCCGCCATTTCGTTGGTGCATTGAATATTAGTAAAACTAAGAAGTCGGGCCTAAAGGACTTGTATTCAGGGTCGTAATAAATTATTAAAAATCTTATAGCTCCAGTTGTGGCATCTACAACGCAAGGATCAACGCTATTCGGTAATGCGATCTTATCCGTATGCAAGAGCCCCATCAATATCTTGTACGAAAATTATCCAGGTCTCACTTTTGACTGTACTTTTGGGGACGGATCACCCTTGGAACTTGCTGAAGGTAATTTAGTTACCTTCTTGTCTTTATTAGGGGTTAGTAAATAACATTCCTAATTTGTACAATGTTATAACAATAATTGGAGGTGTTGGCGGGATTTTGGAACGTCATATTGTAATCCTTATTTTTAATAAATTACTCTTGCAGTATATGACTATAATATTTAATTTTTTTGCCGTTTTACGTGGTATATTTTGGTTATTGTGTACGAGTCAATTGTGTTAAGTCTCTATACAACCACTTTGGAACGCTAAATCGTGATGGGCATTGAAGATTTTTAAAATTGTACAAAGCGAGGCCCAAAGAACTTGTATTCAGAGTCGTAATAAATCAGAAAAAAATGCAATATGAAAAGTAGCGGTTTTGGAGGATTTCGCGGCTTCTTAGTGTATCGTTTAGGGGTTTTTGCTTATTACTGGCTGTGTTATATTTATCGTTGCGTAATATGTGTTTTTAATTTTTTTTGTACGGAACCGAACTATTTTCCTAATTTTTTTTCTACTAAGATTAAGCAAAGATATTTCTCTCACAAATTCAAACACTTGCCAGTAAAACTGTCCATTAAGCCATATTTTGTTAACAATTTCATATGTTTCCTATATGTACTATGAAATATCTATTCAAAGGGCTGTCATTTCTTTGTAACACTGAAGATTAGATATGTAAGGTTGAGGCTAAAAACTTATGTTTTTTTTGCACGGTGTAGGCACAGTACTTCGACCACAATCTTACCTGATGTTAAGCGACGATGTTGTCCAGAATGGTAAACACAATAAACCTTGATACTGTTTCTCGAGTGATGCTGCCGGAACACACCTATTGGTATTCGGCGAGAGGTTTTCAAACTTGAAAGTGGTAGCTACCCAGGCGGGGATTATTAGAATTCCTATCACCATACTGTAATTAGATAAGTGGGCTTGAACCCGCGACCATTGATGTGGATTCCGGCTGCACTAACCACTGCGCCATCATCGCTTTTAAAATTATAAATTTATTCGCGATACGTTAGGTAATTTGCGATATATATTTTATTTCAGCTCCATTGCAATTGGCACACAGTATGAGGTTTAAAGTGATGTGCCGTATCAATGGTCTAAAGTTTGAAGGTTACGGTGAGTTATATTCTCATATTAAAACGATAGTGCCTCACTAATACCAGACACTTTGTCAACCGACGTTGAAATTTGTGTACTAGCTGGCGTGCCCGCGACTCTACCCGCGTTTCATATACTCTTCGTTGCGTAATATAGTTTTTTTAAAAAAATAATAAGTGGAGAATAATGTTTTAATGGTGCTGTCTATTACATTTAATTTTCTTCGCAATTTTATGGGTTTTATAAATATTTTTATACAGAACCCTAATTATTTTCTTATATATATTTTATTTTGGTATTAAGAGAAAGCATAAATAATTCAGAAAAAACTAACCATTGAATGGCTTTTTATATACGGGAATTTTGTACAAACAGAAAGCAAATATTTATCTCACAAATTGTGCATTAAATCGGATTTTATTTACAATTTCATGAGTTTTCAATATTCTTTTACTCGGAACCCTAATTACTTTCGAAAAATAAATGTTAAGTTACGCGGAGTAACTTCAGCGATCTACCATGAATTTTTTTTTTTTATATCACGTCGAAATCGATGCACCCGTTCCGGAGATTAAACAGACAGATAGACGAGACAGACAGATAAAAATATTTAATATTGTTTTTTTTGGATATATACATTAATGTATCGAAGGTCCCTACGTACAAAGCGACATGTCAAAAATGACATTTGACCGAGACTTGACCCACAGGGTTATATAATTAGGTTTTTCATTAAAATATTTAAAAAAAAAATGTATTTAAAGTGAATTGCACCATAAACTTCAAAAATGAAATAAAACATTACAGGAAAAAATTAAAATGTAAATAGATTAATTTCTAGAGTGATTTAAATATTCATTACGCTATCCCGTGAACCTCGGGTTTTTTTAGACATGTCCACTTTGTACGTCGGGACCGGGTCGATATGTATTTAGTTAAAAATTGTTATTTTGACATTACAAACGGACACTTCAATTTTATTTATCGGTATAGATAATTTGTTGTTCTCTCCCATCGGATGCCAGGGTCTAGTAAAAAGCTAGCTAAACTGGCTGCGGCTAGAAGCGCTCTGGCTGTTCTAGGAAGTGATACAGTTGAGACAGAGGAACCTAGTGAGGGGCAAACTAGCTATCTGCCGCAAACCCTCGCCGATCACATCGGAAAGTATGTTATTGGCCCATTGAAAAATTACATTTGGGGTTACGTTTTTCAGGCGACGCAGTTTAAACTTTTCTTTTGGGCGTTATAACATCTTTTTCTGGTGATTTTAACAATAAAAATGACAGCAAACTGTTCAAAAAATTTCCAGTTTTTTTTTGTTTATAGCTTTCTTTGTTGTCCATTTTACGATAAAAGTCATAGGGATAAAGTTGTAGACAATTAAATTTGCTACACAAATGTCTTACGAAATTTTCTGTAAGGTTATACTAGTTTGAGAGATAAAGCGCGAAAACGCTTTGCACGCCCTTTTTCCAAAATGGCGGCCGGGGGACAAGGATGGCTACCCTACAAACTTGAATTTAAGCTTATACTAACCCTCCCCCCCATACATAAAAAAAATGCGTCTTCTGAAAAACGCCTAAATATGTAACATTTCAATGGACTCTGTTAATTTATCATATAGAGATTACAAGTCTAAGAGGTATAACGGGCATGAGAACGATAGATAAAGTAAGGAATAGTGTGATAAGGGATATGTAGAGAGGATGGACGTACAAGGCGAGGGTTGAATGGGTAAACTGGTAAGGGTCGTCCTAGGAGAACGTATCTCGACCAGATCTAGAACGTTCTAGAGTATGTATGTAAATAGAAAAAACGTGTGTTAGGATCGTAGTAAGTGGAAGGATGTGGTCTCTCATATTAAGAATTTATTGAAACATGTCAAATATCAAGTCTTAAAGGATTTACTTGAAACCTCTCCTTTAGTCATGAAAACAGCAAAATGGCTCCAATCGAATTGTCACTTTCTGTAATAGACTATGTAAATTTTCTAATCTTCATCGTTCCAAAAATAATGTCTCCGCTTTTTGTTAGAATTTTCCGAGGAGTTTTTCTGACATCATATAATTCACTCTGTAAATCATTTAGATCTATACGCTAAAAATGTACAGTATAATCTGCCGATAATAATAATTATGGTGATAAATAAATAGTCAGGAATAAATAAGTTCATATATTCGGGGAAACTGTCTAAAGTATTTACATCATATTGGGGGGAATTTTGTGAGGTATTTTTCTATATCTACACTGCTGAGAGCTGTCAGAATTAGTTCATTTTTTTACCACTCGCCGATTTTTACGTGACGTATATAAATGATAGTCCATAAAGAGGCGAGATAACTGTGATAAACACCATTGAAGAGTTAAAGTCATACCCACGGTAATCCGAAGTCACGAAGCGATGATGGCTTAGTTGGTAGAGCGGTCGGATTTCGTGTCAATGGGTTCAAATCCACTTATCCAACTCTAAAATCAGCCTGAGCTTTCGGTGAAGGAAAACATCTTGAGGAAACCATAGCTCAACTAATAATAACTAATAAGGGTGTTCCGGCAGCATCAATGAAAACCAGTACTTCTAAGCTTAATAAGTTTACCACCCTGGACCACATCGTCACTTAACATCAGATGAGATTGTGGTCAAAGCAATGAGCCTATGCTGTGCAAAAAAACAGAATAGTCCCGAAGATGTTAGTAGGGTTTGGAGAGAAATAAGAAAAGTGGAGGGGGTGAAAATAAGGGCCAATAAAAAATAACAATAATATAAACTATGGTTAAAGGAAATAAACTAACAATATAGTCTTATATTAATAGTTATTAAGCTCACATAGAGATGCAAGTCGTTTTATTTTTTTTATTATACCCCCTTTTTTTTTAGGGAATTAATTAGCCCCTTGAGCACTAACCTGGCGTTTACGCCAGCTTTACATTGTCTTCCTATTGTCTCATTTTTATGGGGTAATCGACATATTAATTAACAATCAAAATATAAAATAAAATGACTGCGGAATGAGTGACTGTGTGTGTGAAGAAAAAAAAAAATTATATCCCACAGTTTGGTAAACGAGAAGTTCAGCGAACTGACCAGAAACGATGTATTGCGATCCAAGAGGAAAGTGCTCGCCGGTGTTGTCATGACAACTGATAACAGGATCAACGGGGCAAAGGTTAGTCTGCGATGACGTCACACATAAATAGTAACCAACACTGTAATCGGAGTTTTTGTCGCGTTCTCAGTCTGTCGTTTAGCGGTTGTTTTCTTGAATTCATAACACTTGTGTATTTGACTGTACATTGTAATGTAATCTTGGTGGCGTTTTGTTGCGGATATAGTTTATTATAGAGGATAACGCGTAACATTTATTCTGAGGTGCCGTCAAAGTTCCATGGAAAGTTCGAGCATAATGAGCCAACGTTTTACTGAAGCCTGGTAACGCTGATATAAGATTGAGAACACATCATACCCACATGACACTGGCACAAATTGTGTCTGCACAGATTGCCACACACAAAATATACACATGCCGAAAATAAAAATACCGTTCCTTAGATGGTTATAGGCTGTTTATTTTTCCATTCCATCGAGCCTTCCTCATTTTTTTTTATTCGATTTAATCTTGTGTACATTTTTCCCGCTAATAAAATAAAAGACTCATTTTTCTTAATTAATTTTTTTTTCTTAGGCTACGTATAAATTAAATCTAATATGCACTTTTTCACTCACAACTAAAGAACATATGAAACGCGGTCGGAGTCGCGGGCACACAGCTAGTATCATTTATATTTTTAAAGTGAAAACTTTTAAACCGCGTTGAGCGATTTTCGGTAGGGGATAAACTTATAGATTCGCGTCATCTGTGACGCCTTCAGCGACATGCTGCAGTCTTCCAAATATAAGATGGCGTTTAAAGTGGACGCTTTTGTGTTGCCACATTTAAAATATATTTTTTTATACATGGCCGAATAAATTGTTCGTGTCGAAACGATTAGGTATCACAACTGCTAAATTATACCGTTGGTTATCTAAATAAAGTCTTGAATACTTCCTGACAACTTGTAGTCTGTGTATTATCAATTTTCCTTACAAAAAAGTTTTTAATTCTATCGGCAGTCCCATGGCTGCCTACTTTTTTTTGTATACTGTTGGTAAATATACCTGATGTTAAGAGACGAAGTTAGTAACCTATTCCTCTTAACTACTCTGTCACCGGTGTCACTCTCAATCTTCCTCTTACATACTCATTTTTAAATTTACCCATCCTAGTCGAACCACATATCCCATGCAATTGTAAAGTCGTCCACTGCTAGATATAGGTCTCCTCCAAAGATAAGGGGGGGAATTGCCATAATCGCCACGCTTGGCTGGCGGGTTGGCGCTCGCAGTAGATATTTGTAGTTCTTAGAGGATGTTGCTACCCATCCCCTGGTTTGTCCCTTAGTTTCCTTTGATGACACCCACGGGATGATATGGGGTGATATTATTTTTAAGTCGGAACCACACATGCCTTAACATTCTCATCTCCGTAGTTAATATTATTATCATAATATTTTTTTTTAGTCCCTGCCATACTCTAGCGTGACTAGAGATCTTGTTACTACTTATTTTTTTTTTTATTCTTTTTTTATTTTGGTGTGCTCTTTTTTGTGCGATTTGTTTATTTATTCTTTGGCTTGTTCTGTTGCCCTTTTTTTTAAATAGTCGTCTTCTTATTCTAATTACATTTATTTAGTCAAAAGACACGCCGTACAATTAATGGTAGTTGAATTTTTTTTTTTAAATTAATAGTTACAAAAATGTGAATAAATTGAGAGAAGACATATACGAAGTGAGAAGAGACAGAACAGTTACTTAGAATAAATTGACAGAACGGATCTTATACTAGGACATCATAATATATTACTATAATTAGCCGTGTGGTGCCAGCTTAAGAATAGTGTCACCCCATATCGTTCCCGCGGGTGTCGTAAAAGGCGTCTAAGGGGGCGTCTATAAATTACGTGAGGTGTTTAAGGGGGGGAGGGGGTCGAGTCGAGTCTCATCTAATCTTACGTTGGAGAGAGGGAGGGTCTCGGCAAATATCACGCAATTTTTTTTTTCTGATTGAAACAAAAAAAAAAAATATTTTCGTCCAGTTAATCCAGATTGTACTTGTTTAAGATTTAATCTTGAACATTTTGAAAAATCTCACGTGATATTGGGGAATGGGGGGGAGGGGGTTGAATAAAATCTCACGACATCTCACCAGGGGGGGAGGGAGGGCCAGAAAATTAAAAAAAAAAAAAAAAAAACACCTCACGTAATTTATGGACGCCCCCTAAGGGATAAAAACCCGAGAAAGGGTAACAGCACCCTCTGATGATTACAAACACCTACTGCGATCGCCAACCCGCTTACCAAGCGTGGCGATTATGGGAATCCCTCCCTCATTGGAGGAGACCTATGTCCAACAGTGGACGTTTTAGGGTTGAATGGATGGATGGATTACTATATCATTCTTACACCTTATTCCCAAGTCACTTGAAGTCGACGCAGTATGTTTCCGTCTTCTATACATCGCTATCAGCCGTCATCTCTTAATTTCTCTTCTCGACTGGGTTGTTTTCCGAACCGGTGGTATTGTTTTTGACGCTCATAAGCGCCTTCTTAGGGCCTTTTTTTACACCGTGCTTTGGATCAGTGCTTTGACCACAATCTCACCTTTTGTTTTTTGACGGGGGGAAATGCATCTACGCACTGCCCTTACCTATTGCATTAGTGAGACCGGAGTCCCCCAATGCAATAGGTAAGAGGGCACGGAGGGACGAACTCCGTGCCAGTGTGGGACTCACCCGGGCGTGAAGCGCCCGGAAATACCCACTAAAACCCCCCGGGGCCGTCCGACCACAATCTCACCTGACGTTGTGGTTCAGGATGGTAAGCACACTAAGCCTAGAGGTACTGCTTCTCAAGTGATGCTGCCGGAACACATCTCTTGGTATTTGGCGGCAGGTTTTCAAACTTGAGGGTGCTAGTTAACCAAGCGGGCATAATTAGAAAATGGTCCTACTATGGTTTCTTGACAATGTTTTCCTTCACCGAAAGCTCAGGCCGATTTTAGAGTCGGACAGGTGGGGATCGAACCCGCGTCGATTGACGCTGAATCCGGCCGCACTACCCGCTGCGCCATCACCGCTTCGAAATTGAATAAAGATATTTTTTTTTTTGTATTTACTTCTTTTTCATTCGTGACAATCCAGACTTTCTTTGGCTTTCCTCTACTTGACCTTCCACATTAATTACTATTTTATTCGAATGCGCTTCCTCTCTTCTCATAACATATCCATACAATGACAAACAGAAACCTTTAACTTTATCAGTATATAATTAGTTAATATTATTATATCCAGTTAATAGCAGTCACGACGGGAACGAAATGCGTGTCCGGGGAATATATGTCCGTCCGGGGGAGAGCCGTCAACGACTGCCACGCAGAGGTAATATATATACTAATAAATAAAATTAACGTGTCCGTTTATAACATCAAAATAACAACTGATCCTTAAATGTATATTAAAAATAGAATTTTTAGTTTTTTTTGTCTGTCTGCCTGTTTGTTCTAGCTAATCTCTTGAAAGGCTCGGTACTTTTTTTTTTTTGTAAATAGCTGTTGAAGTTACTCCGCGTAACGTGTTCCGGTTTTATAAAGAATTGAAAACTGACCTAACGTAGTTTAGCATATCGATCGTTCCTATCCCGTTATCGATATGCACATCTCTACAATTCTTACGCACATCACTACGCCTCTCCATAAGAGCTGTAAGTGCGAGCGAGACAGACAGATAAATACGATTTATGTCCCGAAGCTTCAGTTCTTAACAGGTTCGCTGCCGCATGGAAAGTAGAAATTCTCCCCCGGGGCCAAAAGTGTTCATAGTTTGATTGACTTTAAAAGTTATTGGTTAAGATTATTATTAACTTTATTTTTATATATTTGGGTATTTTACTGTATTCTGAGCGAGGTGATAAAATGCACCGCACCGGTGCGTGCTTGGCACTGGGAATGGAATGGGCATTCCCAGTGCTGAAGAACGCACGAGTGCGTTGTCAGTATTTGTCATGAAAGAAATTTACTAGACGCTAGCCCGCACCGGTGCGTGCTTGGCAGCGAACCTGTTAATGCGTCGACTATATTTAAACTAAAACTCACACGCTTAATAAAATCTAATAACTCTAATATGTACATTTCGAACTTTACCCTATGACCTATACTTTGCTTTTACTGCATGACTAGCAGTGTGCCCGCGGCTGCACCCGCGTTTCATATATTCTTCACTGCATTTTTTTTTTATACAGAACTCGAATTTTTAGTTTAGTAATAAAGTAAAAAAAAAAAATATTTCTCATATATTCAAGCACTTGCCCGTTAAACTGTTTTGTTAGGCGTTTTAAATTTTTTAAACGCGGAACCCTTAATTATTTTGGAAAATTAAAATTAAACTTACCCGGAGTAACTTATCTACAAAAAAAAGTCCCCCGTGGGTTCGACCCGCGTCCGTTGAAGCAGAATCCGGTTGCACTACCAACTGCGCTATACTTTATACGCCTACGCTATATTTACTCCAACCACTATAGCATTGTAATAAAAATACTATGTAAAAAGTTATAAGTTATTAACAATTTAGATCAGTGGTCGTCATACTTTCATGATCGAGCGCTACTTGGGTCGATGGTACTAGGGTTAGGGGCTTGGCCGTCCGTCCGGGGGGTATGTCGCGGTGCATGCTTGCGATCCCGTGTCACCCCCCTCGTGTGGCGGTAGAGACGGTCACTCATAGGGTTTTAGTGGGTAGTCGCTAGGGTCTGCTTCCCTGGTGTTAGTCCCACACACCCTCCCTGCCCCCGCATAGGAGGACGGTGCCTAAATGCATTTCCCTATGTAAAAAAAGGGTCGATGGTACCACTACTCGCCACATTGTTATGGATACCATGGTAGTTATAAAAAGGGAATTCCCCATAGATTTTGTATGGTAATAACAAGCTATGAATTTATTTTTGACTACCGAATTCAGTTACTATATGCGAACTCGGTTTTGAGTTATTGTCTGGCAAAACTTATTTGCGACATCGTGGGCCGCACAAGAATTACAACATAAGACAAGCATATAATTAACGCAGCATGGATGAAATGGCGGCAGGTTACGGCTACTACGTGTGATCCGCAAATCCCCTTTAAATTAAACGGGAAGATTTACAAGAACATAATACGACCTGTCGTCTTGTATGGATCAGGATGTTACCCCATAAAGGTGACGGACGAAAGAAGATTACATGCGGCTGAGATGCGAATGTTGAGATGGATGTGTGCCGTGTGGGGGAACAAGAATGGACAGGATTAGGAATGAATATATTAGAGGAAGTTTGAAAGTGGCGCCAATAACAGACAAGTTAAGAGTCGGTCGTTTGTCCTGGTGTGGACATGTGATGCGCGGGGGGGGGGGGGAAGAGGATGTTGTAAGAAAGGTATTGGATATGAATGTGGACGGTTACATGGGAAGGGGAAGACCAAAGAAAAGATGGTTGGACTGTGTGAAAGATGATATGCTTAGGAAAGGAGTGAATGCGGAGATGACAACAAATAGAGAGGAATGGAAGAGGAAGACATGTTGCGCCGACCACAAATAAAAATGGGAAAAGGATAGGGAGATGATGAGATGATGATCGTGGACGGCAGTTTAACGACCACTGATATAGATATTATGTATAAACGTTTCGGTGTTGCCAGGTCGCAGCCAGGAGATGCTTACAGCGACATCTATACGCACAGCTCCTTATGTACGCTTCACAGCGAGGTAAGTTTTCTTCTGAACTGTTTTGTCTTTGCCTATCTTTATGTATAAAAAAAAATCCCTGTCACAGTGTTTGTCCGATATTAACTACGAGCGAAACTATTCAACCAAACGTAATAATTTTCTTAATTTTGCATATCGTGTGTGATTTGGTCCAACTTAAAAGATAGAATCGTTTTTAGGACTCAGAGAATCCCCTTATGACAGCTAGTTTATACAGGCTGACTTTAAAATCAATGCCATTAATTAAATGGGACCTTATAAATATGACTTTGAACCTTAAACCAAAAACTAATATAGTAAAGAAGTGAAAAATCGAAACTTTTTTTTTATATTCAAAATTCATAGTTTGTTAATTAACATTATTAACATAAGCCAATATTTAACATTTGTCTGCTTTTTACATTTATTTGCGCTCCGAGCTATAATTATGCGTAAGTAATTGCGTAAGTATAAATTTTATTATATACCTCTGAGCGCCAGCACTTAAACGCCATCTTATACACGACACACTGTAGCATTTTATAACGGTTGACATCATAACATTGGTAACGCGATTCTATAAGTTTTTCTCTTAACGAGAACCCCTCAATCCCGCTTAAGAAGCGTTCACTTCGAAAATATTCGGAATCCGGAATCCGGAAAATGGTTCCGTTTATTAACGGGAAATTAACGAAAAACTCATATCTAAATATAAAATGTTTGGTATCATAGATCCCAGGGTACCGATACCCGAATCGGACCTCGAACCGGCGCCCGGCGGCGGTTACCAACTACGAGCGAACCGGCAGGTTCACTTGTACGTTAGCACCGCGCCCTGCGGTGACGGGAGGATATTCAGCCCCCACGAGCAAATAGAACCGGAGCCTGACAAGCATCCAAACAGGTAACGCTTGATCTTGTGCGGGTTCCATCCATCCAACCACTCAACCAAAACAGGTCCACTGCTGGGCATAGGTCTCCACGACGACCGGTCTTGCGCCACCCGCATCTAGCGGACTCCCGCGACCATCAGGTCTTTGATCCACCATGTGGGGGGGGCCTACCTACGCTACGTCTTCCAGTACGTGGCAGCCATTCGAGAACCCGTTGACCCCAACGGGCATCGGTTCTGCGAGCTTAAGTTTCGCAATTCTTCGGGCAATGTCGGTTACTTTGGTTCTTCTGCGGGTCTCCTCATTAGCCCTTTGAGCAATTTTGAGCTTTTTTTTATTAGGCACATTGTGAGCGAGCACATCTCAGTGCCGTATGTCATCACTGGCAACACACACTGCTCGAATACTTTCGTCTTGAGACACTGCGGTATTTCAGACGAGAAGATTCTGCGTAGCTTCCCGAACTCGGCTTGTCCCAGGTAGACATAACTGTCAATAACTTCGAGCGTAGAGTCGTCGACTTATATAGGAGTTGGCACAACATGGACGTTAGACATTCGCCTTATCCATGTTCATTTTATGGGCAACTCGTTCGGAGGCTCTACTGAGGTCACCGAGCATTGCACTTAGGTCTTCTGCGGTCTCAGCCATGACTATTATATCATCAACGAAGCGGGGTGTTTTATGTACTCGCCGTTTATTTTGATGCAAAGTCCTTCCCAATACAGAACTTGAAAACATCCTCGAGCGCAGCGGTGAACAATTTCGGAGAAATAACATCGACTGGAATAACCACACATTTAATTTAGTACACCTACTCAGTTTAAAATGAACTAGAAGAAAGTAAATCAGCAATTAACAATATTGATAGGCCTATATGCAAAGTAGTGTTGCCATTTTAGCGACTTTGTTGACAAAAAAATAGATTTTACGACAAATATAGTTGAACGACTTATCTGACAACATTTAGAGTAGAAATAAAAAAAAAAAATAGTAGATAATTGTTTTGTTAACTCGACCCAGAATGATATAGAGCCGCTACAACTGTTGTTCGTTTGCGATTGCTCCCGAGTGTACTTTTGAATATCTCAACTGTACTGTTGAGCATCTAGACTGTGCTACTTAACATCTAGACTGTACTGTTGACGATCTTGACTGTATTGTTGAACATCTTAACTGTACTGTTGAACATCTCGACTGTACTGTTGAGCATCTCGACTGTACTACTTAACATCTAGGCTGTACTGTTGAGTATCTCGACTGTACTGTTGAACATATCGACTGTACTGTTGAATTTCTCGATTGTATCATTGAACATTTCTAATGTAATTTTGGTTGCCTATGTACTGTTGAACATCTTGACTTAACTATAATACTTTTTTTTATTGGGTTTTAAAACTCAAAATTAATAGTGACTCAGTTGGACACTTAACCATCTCAATAACTAGTACATTTATGTTGTACAATACAAATTGAAGGGCCGATTTTTTGATCCGTAGTCAAAGTTACCATACATTCATTTGTCAATTTTACTATTACTAATACACAAACCAATGGTTATAATCGCAATTCGTTTTTTGATGACAAAATTTACTATGGTTAAATTTAGGAATAGTTATTTATGTTGCCAGTAAATTGAACTGTATAGTAGAATACTTTTGATTCCGGTAATGTTTTTTGTAAGATCATTCCGAGTAAAATGTGTCAGGGTCCATAATTCGAGTCGTTAAACAAACATTACAAAAAACAAAGGGCCGAGCTACTCTCGAAACATCTGTGTCCATTATTATTTCTTGTGATCGTTCTGTAATTATATTAGTTTATTTTTATATTTCGTCTTGTTTTAAATATTATTTGATATTATAAATTAATTCTTGAATTTAATATACTTCACAAGCCAAATAAATATTTGTACGAACTTGATATACTATACATAATGGAATACTGAATTCTTATGAAAAACAAAATTCATAAACAAAAGTATTACGAAAAAGATAATATAGCATTACGTTGTAATTAATTAACAAATTATTTTATATAAATTAATATAATGAAACTTCAAATTATCTACTTCAAATGTTACACAAAAGCAATGAAACAGCTGTTCGCACTAGAGTTAACCATCCGCTACCTTGCTAACCCGACTAGGCTGAATGGTTAATTTTTTTAACAAATAGTCACTTTTTTGACAAGTGGTTAGCTTAACTATGTTTCAAAAAACGCATCAGGGCATTATTTTAACCATTTGTTACTAATCTGACCATTTCTCGAGTTGACTACGAATCAAAAAATTGGCCCTTAGCCAATACATTTTAAACTGATACAAATTATTAGGTTGATTTTGTATTATTAATTATATATGACTTTATTTCTTTCCCGTTTACACTTGAAATTAATCGATTAAATTTATACTATTAATCCTCTATATTTTTTTTTTATTTTATTTCTCTTTCTCCCGGTGTTACGTTATTAGATTATTTTTCCATATCTGTAGACTAGCGAGAGGTCAACTGAGGACCAAGTTGGAGTCTGGGGAGGGGACGATTCCGGTTAAGAGTTCTATGGGGGTTCAAACCTGGGACGGAGTTTTGCAGGTACGTTTATATCTTACCTAACTGCTGAGCGAAATTCTCATAGGTACTTTAGGGATCGTCCATTTATCACGTGAGGATAGTAATGGGGATAGTTTTTGTAAAAAAATCCCCAAATATTACAAGGATGGAGGGAAGGGTGGTACATTGCATTGTGATCTCAATTGAATTTATTTCTAATTAAACATGTTATATGTAAACTGAAAAGCAGTGCGTCACTATGTCTCGTAGTTGCCAGGTGACGGTTTTTAAAATTTTACAAAATTATATAGAATATAGATGTATTTAAAGATAATATTCTGAAATTATTTATAAAGCTGTAGGCACGATTCTAAGGTGCCGATTCCTTTACTTTCCCATAAATTAGTAGACTCTAATCAATCACTCGATACTCACATACGTCTCGTTTACAAGTAAAACATCTCTTTCGAGCATATGTAGAATAAAATAAAAAAAAAACATCACAGGATTCATGGACAACCCCTTACTCTTTTGAACTGCAGATATCCAAATATTAACCGGTTATACATTAAAAAAAATCCGGTAAGGATGATCTAGCGCCTAGGTTCTCAACGGCCCTTGTGGAAGTAGAAGACCCAGATAAAATTAGGGGGCATTAAGATAGAACAGAGGGGGCGCGGGGAGTTTAAAAATATACACCTAAAAAAACAAAAAAAATAAGGTTGGGTGGCTCTAGAAAAACAAACATATTCTCATAGTGGGCGGTGAGCAGAATAAGGGTAGTATAAACTGTGAGAAAAATGGTGTATATTTTTAGTTGCGAAAATTGTACTTTCTTGTTACCTGAATAATATACTTAAGTGTTTTTTTTAATACCACTTAAGTGACAAATAGGCATAAGATCCGCCTGATGGTAACCGGTCACCGTAGCCTATCCACGCCTGCAACACCAGAGGTATCGCGTGCGCGTTGCCACTGGGTCTGACAGCGGTGCAATAGAGCTAAATAGAGATAAAAAAAAATTTTTTTTAGACATTAATCTTTATTTCCCAAAAACAGTTTTGGAGGAATTATGAAATATTTACATTCGATTGAGGATACTTGAGTGATTCTCGGTAGGGGAAAAACTTTGCCTTACCAATACTTTGACGTCAGTCGTCAACATGCCGCAGTATGTCAAGTATTAGATAGCGTGTACTTTTTTTTAAATGTATTACGTTCACCGGACAACACTTTTGTCCTTTAAGTTTAACTTTTTACAAAATTTTCTTAACTCACTCGTTTAAGTACTGACACTTCTGTGTTGCCACATCTAGAATATTTTCCCACAAATGACCGAATAAAATGTTCGAATCGAAACGACTATTACTAAATATTAATCCGTTGGTTGTCTAAAATAAAACAGATTATTTTCCCCAAGTTGTCGCGAGGACAATTGTATTAAATTTGGATATAGCAAATTCAAAACGAAATGAAAATATGAAACAATATATAATAAATACATAGAAACTGAAGATTTCCTTTACATTAAGTATGTTAAAAAAACACAACTAATAAACACCTTCTTTTTTCTTTTTTTTTTCACGGGGGGAAATGCATTTACGCACTACCCTTACCTATTGCATTAGTGAGACCGGAGTCCCCCAATGCAATAGGTGAGGGGGCACGGAGGGACGACTCCGTGCCAGTGTGGGGCTCACCCGGACGTGAAGCGTCCGGAAATACCCACTAAAACCCCCCGGGGCCGTCCGCCGCATTTGGGATGGGGGCGATACGGGATGGCTTTCGCAAGCACCGCCACCACCAATAGGGGATGGGGGGTACTCCCCCACCCACCTCTTCGCCCACTTCTCAAAGAGAAGTACGACCTAGAGAAGGTCAGCCGTCCAGGGGGCAGGATATACTTCCTGCTCCCCAGTAAAACAGAAAACTAATAAACACCTGACCAGCAAATAAATCCGTCCAATATAGCACTGGCAGTACGTTTACCAGAATTTGTTGAACACTATGCCAGTATCGGTATAGTGGTTTTCCGATCGACTGTGACCTTTCTTGCGTCATGCAAAAGTCTGAACGGTATAATGTATAGAGTTGCCGGATCTTATATTGTCCATGAATTTACTATATTCAATAAATTGCACGTCGAGTGCCGCTTATTTTTCATCATCCACAGTGTGTCTGATTACATTATTTAAAATACATAGTCTTCTCAAAAATTGGTTAAGATACCGATTTTATCTTACGTCCTCTCCCTCTCGATCCCGTTGTCTTAATGAATCCAAATTCTATTGTTTCTCGACTTTCCAAATATTCGAAATTTAAATGTTCTTTCTTAAACGGCCTCCTCAATGAATCCAATAAGATATACTGACGGTTGACATGAATAAACTAATAGAAAACCTTCGGGTTTTCTTAATAAATTCAATATATATATAATGATGATATATAAATAATATTACAAAAATAAACTATTTTAAAATCAACCATTACAAAGTGTCGAGTTCTGCTGGCAGTCACCATGGCTGCCTAGTTTTTTTTTTTTTTTAATTTTTGCCATCCTTTTTTAATATGAATGTTTCAAAACGCCTCAAAAACTGTTTTTGGGAAATAAAGATTTGATTAACATATCAAGGGTTAGCTTAGCTCTAGTTCAGTATTAGTTCCGTTAATATGAAAGTACGATCGTATAAATTAGAAAAAAAAATGTTAATTGCATTTTTTCTTGACCTTTAAATTTTGAAAGAATTTAAGAATAAGCAAAAAATTATTTTTTAACTATGTTATTTGACGACGATTTTTCGATACTACTAATTTTAGCAATCTTTTGAGATTGTTTTTTAAACTTTATAGGCTCAGTTCACTTTGACCACAATCGCACTTGATGTTAAGTGACGATGTCGTCCAGGATGGTAAACAGACTAAGTCTAAAGATGTATAACAATAAATAAGATAATGTTTGTAGAAATGTCTTTATATGGTATTTGGTTTTTTTTTTTTTTGGTGTATCGTCAATGTTGTGCTTGAATAGGGTGAGCGTCTCCTAACGATGTCGTGTTCGGACAAAGTCGCTCGGTGGTGCGTGGTCGGGGTGCAGGGGGCTCTGCTCTCGCGGGTGCTCCGCCCCGTCTACCTGCACTCGATAGTGCTCGGCTCCTTGCTGCACCCGCATCACTTGTACAGGTCAGTCGAGGCTTCATATCAGACTTTTTCGTCCCCCCTACCTCCCTCTGATTGTCCTGACATTTCTCCCCCCAGCGGTCGAGAAAGACAACCCCACCGGTGCAATTTAATTTTAGGTCCCCTTATCCAACCTCCCTCCCACCTCCTCCCTTCTCCTAGCTTTAACATTTTTATTGTATATCTTAATATTTCCCACGCATAAAGTCGTATGTATGTCTGTTAATCTGTACATTTTCCAGGAGAGCGACTGAAAATCTATTGACTTATTAATAACTGACTGATGTGCCCGCGGATTCGCCCGCGTTTCATATAAATTTTCACTGCGTAATATAGTTTTTTTATTTTTTTTTAATACTGAACCTTAATTATTTTCCTAAACTTTTTTTTTTTTACTAAAAGAAAGCAAATACATTTCTTACAAATGCAAGCACTTGTCAGTAAAACTGACGATCAAATGGTTATTCTTTATAATTTCATCACTTTTAACATTTCTACGTAGGGAACTCTAATTATTTTTGAAAAATAAAATTCGCATAACTTTAGCTATCTATTAAAAAAGTCTCGTCAAAAATTGGTCTAGCCGTTCCGGAGATTACCCGCAACAAACAGACAGACGGACACAAATTTCAAAAATTGTATTTTCGGTATTGATATCGTATATACATTCATATCCATTTAGTAAAAAGCTGTTATATTGATATTACAAACAGACACTTCAATTTTATTTATGAGAATAGATAAAAAACCTTAATTTCATTAAAAACTCAGTTACGACTATATGCGTAGGAGGTATTGATATTTTCAAAGGAAACGCCTCTAAAAGGTTGTAAAAAAACAGCAGTGTATTTTAAAAATTAATTTAATATTATGAATTTAATTCGACATAGACATGTAATATTCAATTTGCAGGATTTTTTTTTTTATGCATATGCCGTTAATAAGTATATTAATTTATTCATAAAGATTGTCAGTTACTTTATTACGAACTCTATGACTTCAAAATGATAAATTATTAAAATAGGTAAAAAAAATCTTTTTTGCTAGAATCTTTCCTATAAATTGTTCAAAGAAGGCTTAAGTAATAAACATCTGTATTAGTTCGAGTTTTTATTTATAAATATGCCATACAAGGCTTACGTAAAAAAAACCTTACTGGTATATAACCATTTCATGAGATTAATCGAACAAGGTCTAAGTTAAAAAAAAAAATTTGGTACAAACTTTTTCCGAATAAACCTCAATTCATATAGTTTAAAATTTGAATTTGAATTTAGAGCTCTATTGGCGTTACAATTTAGCTTATTTTGAGTATTTTAAGATGACACATTTAGGACTATCTCAGTGGTTTATAAACAATTCATTCTATTGAGTACGGCGATTGGCGTCTTGTTATTAGGTAGTAAGTTCCACGAGCGCTGTTGTAATTGAGAAAGAATTCAATTAGTTGATTGCAATATTATGGCTTAAAAGTGAGAAAGAAAAGCAAAATTACAGACAGTAGAAGGAACCCACCCCCCCCCCCCCCCCCCCCCCCCCCCCCCCCCCCCCCCAATAAGTAACCAATACAAGAAGTATGTAGTCACTTCGAACAAAAAAAAAATACATTTAAATACATTCGGGCCCGTTCAGACATTATTTAAGCAAAAATGTAGTGATCAAGATAGAGAAACGTTCAGTTAGTTTGGGCACGTGGAGAGGATGACAGAAGAATAACGAAACAGATGTATATGGGGAGGGTGATTGGGGAAGCTGGTAAGGGTAAAAGTGCAAAAGGTTCATAATGCAAATTTAGTGATAAATGTTTGAAATTTGCAAGGATTGTGTAAACACCTTCACCATATATTTATATATCACAAAGACAATGTAATGCTGTATGTGTGCCATTCTGAAGGGTTTAGATCTGTGGTCGTCAAACTGCCGATATTTGTGCGGCCTAGCTGTCGCCAACAATTTTGACTCAAATCCATGTTTAGGTTAGCGTGTTTGCTCCAACTAGGTGGCGGGAGGTACCGGGGGGTTTAGTGGGTAGTGGTCAACGGCGCTTCTCGCCGCGAGTCCAACACTAATCCTGTGTGACAGCCCCTTGCACTTACGTGCGAGAGACTGTCACACATCTTCAGACGCGTTTCAGCCAGTCCTGGAAGGGTACGTCCCTATCAGGTCTGGCTGGAGAGCAAGTGCGTAAATGCATTCCTCTCGAAAAAAAAAAAGGTCGACAAAATTGACTTAATAGGTTGTCATTGCCATAGAAAATATACAGGGAATTCGCATTTGAATTAATAGATGGTATAAACTACCCAATCGATAAAAGTGTGTCCCGCAATGGTAACTCACATTGTATTTTATGGACCTTGACCAGAAAAAGGGTGACGACATACATATTAAATCCATTCTGGTTTATTACCATGAGCGCGAACCACTAATTATGATCTTAATTTTTAAGGATACTAATGAATAATCACAATATGATATAAAATGGATTCTCTGTTTGTCTGGTTAAAATGTACCATTGAATGTTTATGATATTTTTTATGAGTAGATGAAGTTTTTTTTCTCTTATAAAATACATAGAAATTCATGAATTTTGTTACGCTCCATTGGTTGATTTAGATTTAATCTAAAAAAAATCATTTATCCCTGTCTGTCTGTTTTTTGAAGTGTTACTTCTTATGGAACGATGTGAATTGGATTTTGTGAAACGATAATGTGTAACGAATTTCAGTTACATCATTAACTAATAGATGCCACTAAATAATATGCCTAAAAAAAAAAACTAGATGTCACTAAATTAACGTTTCACTTCTACGTGTAAACTCACACTCAAGCTTTTTTTAAATAATTGATATACTCTCGGCCTTGATTTTATTTGCGGGTTTTATTACATTTTTTATTTACGATAGAAATCTCCAAAAAGACTTGTTTAATATAATTCATTTCGGAGAAGATGTCGCTTTTAATTTTTACATGAGGTTTTAGAAAAAGTGATCTGATTACACAAGTGAACAGCATTTTAATTGATATAGTTTGGTTATCGTGCGCAAGTGAGGTGTAATATAAATAGTGACATGGAGCATGAATTGTGAAATTTCACAACAACTCCTTTCAAACGCTTTCACAAAAGACCGCCATTTTGTTGGAGCACTGAACATTAGTAAAATAATTAAAAGATGCGCCTAAAGAACACGTATTCATGTTTGTAATAATTTAATAATATACGTCGGGGAGCGTAGTACTAATTTAAAGTAAAAATACTAGAAATATATAATTCTATAGTGTTTATATTTCATCTACTACCATTGATAGTGAGTTTGTCACCGTTAGTGCCCAAACCTAAGAGCTTTTTGATAAAGGTTTTCCATCTCGCTTCGCTTCCCAATTCCAGACTAAAAGTAACAGGAGAGAGAGACGGAATAGCACCTATATAGCTGTTTCTCTCTTTGATAAAATTAGTAAGTTCACCGTTACCGCTTTTGACCAGCGTATTGATCTCCCTCATAACTGTTAAAACGGGCAGAATGTTCTTACGGTTTCTCGTGAGGAAATTTAGTATTCTAAATAGGAGATTATCGTTAGAATTGAACAAGGACAGAGATCTTCTATCTCTTTTTAATACGTGTGATTTAGTTTTATCGTACGCTGTAGTGTCTTCATTTAGGTTGCTGTTTGCTGTCACAGTGTTTCGGTTGGCTTTACCAATGGCTTCTTTGAGGTCATCTGAAAATGTTTTAAATTGTACGTTGAATTTGCTACGTGGAATAAAAGCAATGATTTCTTCGATGTCATTAATTCCTTGGGAATCTTTATCTATTTTGCCACTGTCCAATTGTCGTAGAGGGTAATTTTCTGAGTTAATATCATCATTAGGTAGTGTTCTGCGTTCACTTAATTTCTTCCCTGGTTCTATTTCATTGTACAAATTAAAACCTCTAGTTTCTCCACTGTTTATATTTATGCCGTTTTCTTGAGGATTAAGTATTTGCCTGTCAATATTTTCATCGGAGTCTTGGTAACGGTGTTTGTTTTTATTTCCTGTTTTACGTAGAACATAAAGCAACGGTGTTTCCACGTCTTTATTGATTAGTGTAGTAGTGTGTTTAAGTATGTTTTCTGGTGATTTAATATCATTATTGATTTCAATGTTCTCATAAACTTCTAGAATATCTTTGAAGTATTTTGTGTGTAAATTGGCATCTTCTATATCTTGTTTAAATTCTTTTTCATTGTTGTTTTGATTACGGTTTATTTCAGTATTAAACCGTATGGTGGTTTGATGTTTCTTAAAAGTTTTTACACCAGTCTTGGGTTGTAAGGAAAATGTATAATAACCTCGTATTTGGTGCGAGTGTCCGTCACCTGAAAGCGATCAAAATTGATCTTTAAACTGTGAAATTTACACGTGAAGGTCTACGTTGATATGATAGGTATTGATGTGAATTGTGCAGGTGCAGATCAAGTTCAGGATTGTATCGTAAAAGTAATCAAAAGAAGCATCACTGGGTTCGAATTTAAAAGACTATTATTGTGCAAACCATTTCCAAAGCGTGCCTTGACGATCCCAGTTTATATTATTATTAATTCCTTACTTTATATCGGCTGCATATCCCATATGTGCTATGGGCTCATTAGCACAACCCCCTTTGTAATATTTATGCCACGAAGAGCATCTAGTTGAGACGAAGGCGTTTGGATGAAGAACGGACTCCGAGTAAAATCGGTACGAACGCCAATGGCTGCAGAAGACTAAGGAAATGTTGATATTAGTTGGGATGTGTTTATGACAGTATGCCTCTTTGACAGGGTTAGTGCTATGAAATAAGGAGAAGGAAAATCTGTTAATCCTAACTTGGATAGGAACCAAACTTTCGGATAATCTTATCAACTGTGTCTAATGCTTCAGTGCACTTTTGACTTTGTAATTTCTTTGTTTTACGGTTTTTTTTTTTTTGCGGGAGTGTGGAAAATACTTTTTGAACGTGTTATGCATGCATTCATTTCATAAGGACCAGATCCACGTCGAAAAGGACAAAGTATCAAATCAATACTACCCAGAAAAGAGCTTACTGATTGAACTCCATGGAATCACTTCCAGCGTCTACGTTTTCAAGGTCTAGGCATCCGTTCTCATTATTCGTATGCTCAAGATTAAGTGTTTATAGCATATATCGGTTTGTTTGGTAAACCTACTCAAGCATATTTTCTCGCATCTCATCTTAATGGAGAAATCTATTGGGAGTGCGTAATGTTAGAAAATGTATTTATCATATGCTGGAAGGAATATGGTGCCTAATGTGATACTTAATTAAAGACAGAAGGCTAAACAAAAATTATGAATACATACACGTATTTAAAATCAGCTGTTCAGGTAAAATGACTTTTAGTTCGCACCCTGGCTGTGGGCTCTGTCCACCGTTGGGATAGAAGTCGACGTGTCCTAAGGGTTGCTTTACACCTGTAATATTTCCTATAAGTTTTAGTTACGCTGTACCGCTCATAGGTTAATTTTCTGTTATCTCGATCCTCTTTGCTTGTCGAACTGACAGTGGTCATCATCTCCCTGCCCTTATCAAATTATTATTTGTGGTCGGCGCAACATGTCTTCCTCTTCCATTCATCTCTATTTGATGTCATACCTACATTCACTCTCTAAGCACATCATCTTTCACACAGTCCATCCATCTTTCTTTGGTATTCCTCTCCCTCTACTCCTTTCCACATTCATATCCGATAACTTTCTTACAACACCCTCTTCCTCGCCGCGCATTTAAATCCTATACCAAGACAGACGTCTGGTCTTCATCTTCTCTGTCAATGGTCGAACTGACAGTGATATTAGTATTAAAAAATATATTGTATACTAGCTGTGCCCGTGACTTCGCTCGCGTGGAATTCAGGCGTCCCGTCCCATAAATTTCACCGAAAGTGGGTCAGTAATTTTCGCGTGATTTCTAACAAACAGACAAATGTGTCCTGTAATAGATTCTGAATCCATCGTTTTTTTCTCAAACATCATCGATGTACGTAAAAAATCTTCAATCTCCAATCTGTAGATTTCGTCCCGTCAGTTTTTTGTTATAAATATGTTCTTGTAATGTTCCAAAACAGTCGAAATTATTAAAAAAATAAGTATGGCGCCATCTATGAATAATCCACATAAATACATATATAATTTGCTTACGTAATCACCTTTCAACATTTCGTCCCCCCATATCATCAAAATAAACAAAACATAACCGTCTAATTATAAATAGAATTAAGTAATATAATGTTCCTCGTCGTATTTACCTGTTGATATTATAACTACAATTCAGTTCACTACTTCCATAAAATGGCTCCCTAAATACAACGGCTAAAATGCTTGGATATTGTATAAAAATATCAAAATATTGTTTTCTCATTTACTATGTCTTAGTTATTTATTATTTATATACAGTACAGATTTTATGTTATGTCATTTTGATCAGTTTCAATCCGTCAATTTTTTTTTATCTCGAATAAGACTAAAACGCATTTATTTACAAACTCTTCTTTCATACTAAAGAAGCCCGCGTGTCATTCAAATTACTGTAACTTTTGATAGAGTCGACCGATTTTAATGAAATATAGTTTTTTGATGTTACCCCGGAATATTCTTTATAATTGTCTTTTTGAAAATTTCAAAATATACGCAGTACTTTCTAATTGATAACTGCACAACCGAACAGACAGACATTTCTAAAAATGTGTTTAGTTACCAATGTTAAGTCCCTGGCAATAGTTCTTTCCACAAAAATCGAAAACGTACAGACACTTGAAATTTACTATTTTATTATTAGTGTACATACATTCTTATTAAGGTATAATCTTTATAAAGAAATTATCTATGTGATTTTGGCTACGCTGACGTATACTAATGGTCCGACAGATAGATATTGTCTTTTATATAATGTTACAAAAAAATATTAAGAGTAAAAGTGGATGAAGCACTGAAATTTCGGTACAGATGATCAGTTTTCTACCCCGATAATTTCCAATCTTTTACATTTCAAATCCTTTAAGACTATAATGAAAATAAATGACGAAAATTTAAGTTACTAACCAAATATTCCAGCGTCTGTGTGTATGACGTCAACGAAGTCTGCGTCTGTTGAGTCCAAGCGCTGTTCGTGGCTAAGTCCATCGAATAGTGGTAGTGCTGGGTCCAGTCCCGTAATTCTTGACACCCGGCCTGGGAATATCAAAATAGAGCGTGTGTACAGATTACACGTGTCAGAAGTGGAACTTCTTTGTCAATATTTACTTTAAGTCTGTAAGGGAAATTCCTCTTTATTAAGTTCTAGATACGGTACTTAAAATTATATAGCCCTCTAGAATAGTCTAGAACATATCTTAAAAACTACTTTTTATTATATATGTATATATGATAGAAAATTAAACAACATTCGTTTGTATGTGTTCGTATTGTGTCTGGATGTTCTGAGTGTATGTATGTCTGTTTACTACGTATAAGTGTAATGGAAAAAATATTAGTAAGGAAGAAATATCAGAGATCGAGAAAGATATAAAAAAATGTATGACCATAATAACGTAGTATACTTTTTTCTTTTTTTTTTTTTGACGAGGGGAATGCAAAGGCAGTCTCCCCAATGAAGTTGATAGGGGGGTGTGGAGGCCCGGCGGGTTCGATTCCCGGCGGGTTCGCTCCCGGCGGGTTCGCTCCCGGCGGGTTCGCTCCCGGCGGGTTCGCTCCCGGCGGGTTCGCTCTTCCCGGCGGGTTCGCAGTCCCGGCGGGTTCGCTGCAGGGGGCGACGCGGTGCTTGCGAAAGCCACCCCGTGTCGCCCCCATCCCAAATGCAGCGGACGCCCCCCCGGGGGGTTTTAGTGGGTATTTCCGGGCGACTCTCGCCCGGGTGAGTCCCACACTGCACGGAGCTCGTCACTCCGTGCCCCTTATCTAGTGTACTGGGGGACTTTGATCTCCTAAGTACAATAGATAAGGGTAGTGGATGATATTGAGTAGAAAAACCTAATACCACTTGACCCGACCCGCGAATCGAATCCGAGACCTCAGAACGGCAGTCGCACCGTAATACAACTGCGCCACTGAAGCTACCACAGAAGCACCGAAAATACCCACTAAACCCCCCGGGGCCGCCCGCCGCATTCAGGGGACGATATGGGAAACTTAGCATACCTAGCGTGCTTTTTGTTGTTGTCTAGTATCTCTATTATATTTACAAATATTTTCGTGTATCGTATTCGTGATACCTTTACCTGTTTTCAAAGCAGCACCCGCAACGCCGGCGCTCTGTGCGCCCAAACTGTGACCGACCAGATGAGTCCTCTTTAGATCCAGTCCCCTATTAAAATTATTCGGTATAAAAAAAGAGTTAAAAAAAATTTTCTCCTTTGTTTATCGAAGACAACCCGTATCATTTGATAAAAATTTTGAAAATACCTCGAAACCAAATAGTCGATAAACTGTGCGGCGAAATTCCCAATGTACCAAGTGTTCTGCGCAGCTGTGAAGTACCAAGGCCCCGCTTCCAATTGATGGGCGTCTATCATTATCACATTGGCATCTCCACGCTGCATATACGCTGGAGAAACATTAATTAATTTATTATTTAAGTGACATAATGCTATCAACAGTAAGTTTCAATGTTAGATTCGAAATGGGTAACGGCTGAAGTATACTTCTGTCACAGAATATCTAAACAAACAATTAAATGTACAGACGAAACTTTAGTTTTATTATTAGTATTGTTTATGTTTTTGCGCTGGTTGTTTGTTCATGTTTTTACCCCCAGTTGAGGACGTAATTATTAATTATTATCCCCAGGAGTTTACTTTGAATGCGACGTGTAGGAAGCCCCCTCTTCCATTGAAATAACAATTTTACCAACATCTCGCATTTAATTAAATTTTGGATTTTTTTGAGTGCTCTGTCTGTCGCCGGTCGCAATTATGAATGCCTAGTGTGAAAAAAGGGGGCTGAGAGAGGAAAGGATGGGGTTGCCTTTGTGTAAACTATTTTTACCTTAAAAAAAAGTATTTACCTTCCCTGATCATGATTCCACTGCCATCGTCAGGCTGTTCCATGAACGCGTGGAAGTAGACGACCGTTTGGTCGTTGAGGTCTATACTCGATGCGAACAGTTTCTCGTCATCGCCTATTTTCAATTCCTCGTATACCGTGGGGTTATGCCTGGAAAGTCAAAGCGGTTAAATTTATTTCCACCTCTTTTTTATATATAGGCTATGCTTTAAATATATTCTTACCTGGTAAACAATTGGAAGCTGATATCACTGTGGTCTCTGACGAAGGGGCACTTGGACTTATCCACGGGTAATATCTGGAGGAGAGCATTCTCGAACTGGATTCCAGGAGGTCCTGATTGTGACACAATATAATGTGATTACTTATAGATTTACCTTGATTCGAACCGACCTTTATTACGGCGGTACGCGGGAACGAATACTGTGAAATTCTGTCTACGGCCTTTTGACAAATTTTGATACAGAGTAAGATGGGACTATGCAACCAAGTGAAATTGTCGATTACTAATATCTACTCGTATATATTATAAGTAATCTATTACTTAAGTAATTTATTCTAAGATTCAAGTTAAGCATGTTTCATTTCTTGTAGTTTTCCCGATAAAGAGCGATCAGGTTAATTGCGAGTTTGTAATATTACGTAATGTCGTCCACAAAGCTGGGTAGCTCGTTTTACTGCTTCACGTTTGAATTAAACCGTCCAATTTATTAATTACTAGTTGTGCGCCCGCGGCTCCGCCCGCGTTTCATATATATATATATATATACTATAGTTTTTAAATAACCTTTTATAAAATAAGATTTTGATAGTGCTGTCCATCGAATCTCATTTTGTTTACAATTTCATTGAGTTTTTTTTTTACACGGAACCATTATTATATTCGAAAAATTAATTTAGGTAACGCAGAGTAACTTCAGCTATCTAGAAATTATTGTACTCAACTGGCAAGAAGATATTGTAATATATTTATTTATAAAGCGCATATTTATTATAGCACGTTTGTATTATTATAGGTATATTTTTCATTGTTTTAATTTTTTTATACAGAACCCTAATTTTTAGTTTAATAATAAAGTAAAAATATTTCTCATAAATTCAAGCACTTACCCGATAAACTGTGCATCGAATCGGATTTTATTCAATTTTTTATGAGTTTTAATTTTTTTTACGCGGATCCCTAATTATTTTCGTTAATTTAGAGTACCTTAGTACTTACTCGGAGTAACTTCAGCTATCTATGAAAAGTATTACCGTCTAAATCTGTCCAGCCGTTCCGGAGATTACCCAGAACAAACTAACACAGACAGACAGGCAATCAAAAATTTTAAAATTTTGTTTTTGGTATTGGTGTCGTACATACATTCATTGATATATATTTGGTAAAAAAAATTGGTATTTTGAAATCACAAACGGACACTTCAATTTTATTTATTAGTATAGACTTGACTATAATCAATGTACGTGAATGATTTTTATGAGAGAAAGCGATAGTTTGATACAGGAAAAATAAAATCACTGTACCACTTAACATACTCTAGTTAATCCATCTATACTAATAAATAAGATTGAAGCGTAGACTGTTTCGAAATATATACTATGTATAATGAAAGAAAGAAAGAAAATAAATTTATTTGTTACACATATAATATACAATCCAAAACAGGACAAAGAATATCACAAAAAAATGATATTAAAAAAAAAGAGAAACAAAAATAAAAAGTGTGTGTGTTACAAAATGGTGTCGAGTCAGCATATATGCTCAAAGGAGGTGAAGCCACCAGCGCAGATTTTCACTCGACAACAGAACCATACCGCGATATAGAATGAAAATAATTATTAGTTGTCGTCTGTACTAATAATAAAATTAGTAAATTTCGCGTGTCTGTACATTTTCATAACCTACCCACCGTTGCTTGACGGGGGTGGGTATCATAGGAGGATATCCCCATTTGAAATTTAAAAAAAAACGGTATGCAATATTTCATTAAATCCGTTTGACCGTACTAGATTGCTAGATTACTAGATTATAATCTAGAAATTATTATTACTAGATTATATACTAGATTATAGACTAATTATTACTAGATTGCTCACCCCGTTGAATGGATAGCGAGATAATTGGCGGTAGAGGGAATCAACATTCGCGGTCGTAAAACGCGACCACATAATTTGTTTTACGGGTACGACTATGTGTGGTTCGGGTTGAAAGCTTTTCTATGTTGCGTAAAATTCTAATATGTTTGGATTATGCAATAGAAAACTATCTGTTTCTATATTTCTTCGCGTAGCATTTAAGTTAACGATTTTTTTTTTAAATCTCTGTTAGTGGGTTATAGTTAAAAACACCAAAGCGAATGAAGTGATTTAGATGAATCGTTTTTTTTTTTTATTATCGATGTATTTTTCGATCAAATCTATATCTACTAATAAATAAAATTGAAGTGTTTGTAATGTCCAATTAATAACTTTTTAATAAATACATATAAATATGTATATAAGTTACTTACATCAACAAACAATTTTAATTTTTTTGTCTCTCTGATTGTTTGTTCTGGCTAATCTTCGGAACGATGGAGCGATTTTGACGGGGACTTTTTCTGGCAGATAGCTGTAGTTATTCCGCGTAACTTGCTTTTTGTTTTGCGGAAAAAAAAAAAACTCATGGAATTGTGAGTAAAATCCAATCCTATGCACATGTTTTACTGGCAAATGTTTGGATTTATGAGAAGTGTCTTTGCTTCTGTTGGTATCAAAATTTTCTTAGAGAAATAATTAGGGTTCATTGTAAATGAATTCACGAGACTCGAGGAGTTGTGAACAAAGCACTTTATTTTCCAATTACATATTATTTAAAAACCATATTACGCAGTGAGAAATATACGAACTTCGGGAGAAGCCGCGGGTGCATAGCTAGTTTTTTGTGTAAATTTTAAGCATTTTTTTATACCACCCGTAAGTTACAAATCGTTTTAAGTGGGCGCACAGAGAATTATATCATTTTCATTTTCACACCCTATAAGCCAAAAGTATCTTATTTACCAACGAACGTTTTTTATTGCATAACTAGATGTGTGCCCGTGGCTGCATCCGCGTTTCATATATACTTCGCTGAGCTTTAATTCTTTTTTATACGGAACCCTAATACTTATTTAATTACTACGATAAAGTAAAAAATTATTTCTCTTAAATTCCAGCACTTGCCCGTAAAACTGTGCATTGAATCGGATTTTATTCAAATTTTTATGAGTTTTAATTTATTTACGCGGAGCCCTAATTATTTTCGAAAATTAAAAGTACCCTAAGTTACATGGAGTAACTTCAACTATCTACCAAAAAAGTCCCGTCAAAATCGGTCCTGCCGTTCCGGGGACTACCCGTTACAAACACACAGACAGACAAAAAATTTAAAAATTGTAGTTTTATCATAGGTATACTTTATATATACTTTCATATCTATTTAGTAAAAAAAACGTGTGTGTGTACTTATGTACGCACGTAAGAAATTTATACTTCTTTGACGTAATAATAGAATAACTTCAGGGGTGTTTTTTTAGTGACGGTGTGCGCGCGCGCGTCGTTTGTTGATTAGCTAACTTCAGGGTGTTTTTTTTTTTTCGTGACGATGTGCGCGCGCATTGTAAAAATGTACTCTCATCATTTTCCCTAATACGCCAAAAAGAAGTATAACCTCAAAACTATTTTCACATTACAATCAGACACTTCCATTTTATTTATTAGTATAGATAACGATACTGGAAAAAAAATAGAGCGCGTAAGAATATGTATGTTACATAAAAATTAATTCTTACGAAATGCGATTTCCTCGGGCTAAATACTTAATATTTGGACCGTGGAAAGTGCTTGTTGCGTGCGCGCACTGTCTTTAATATCGCGCTACCTATAAACTGTGATGAGTAGATGGAGCAGCGGTTGTATGGTCGGTTTCTGCGTCTCTGGACGTAGGATCGACTCCACATATCTTATTCTATAACTAGCTGTTCCCGCGGCTCTGCCTGCGTAACATTTTTTATACTTATTATTTTTTATACAGTAATACCCCGCTTTACGCGAGGGATACGTTCTGAAAAAAATCGCGTTAACTGAAATTCGCGTATATCGAGGTTTATGATTAAACATAGTCAAAATTTGATACAAAAAAATACAAATCATTTTAATCAATCACTTTAATTCTAAGAACACTTTATGCAGTACATACTCTTTTTTTTTCACGGAAAAATACATCTATTGTTTTTACATTATGTTTATACGCACTCTTTCGCGTAATGCGAGGCATTTGAGCGCGAAATTTGACATTCGCGTTATAGTGAAACCGCGCGTAACGGGGTCGCGCTAAGCGGGGTATTACTGTACTTTTATTTTTATTATAATAAGCAGTGACAGTTTTCTGCTACATGTACTTAATAAAATTAAATTTTTGAAGCGATGATGGCGCAGTGGATAGTGCGGCCGGAATCCGCGTCAACGGACGCGGGTTCAAACCCACTCATCCAACTATAAAATAATCCTGAACTTTCGCTGAAGGAAAACATCATGAGGAAACCATAGGATGGTGGTGGGGCATTTTCTAACAATGCCCGCCTGGTTAAGCTACCACCTTCAAGTTCGAAAACCTGTCGCCAAATACCAATAGGTGTGTTCCGGCAGCATCACTTGAGAACCAGTATCTACCCCTAGTGTGTTTACCATCCTGGATCACATCGTCACTTAACATTAGATGAGATTGTGGTCAAAGCACTGAGTCTTTACCGTGTAAAAAAAAATGTTTTTCTAAACACATAATATGTTTTATGTTTGCGTATGTACCTACGTCTTCGCGCGCGAGCGTGTGTGTGCGTGTGTGTGGATGTGTGTTTATGTATTATTATTCATGGCATAAAAAAAGTTTTTAAACAATCACTGAAAAATATTAGGCCCTATTTTTTTTTAAATGTCCTAAATTACTTTTAATGTTTTTCATTATCAATAATGCAAAGATATTTTTCACAAATTTCACACGGACTATTGGAATCGGATTTTGTTCAAAATTATTTTTTTGACGCGGAAACTTAATTATTTCCTAAAAATAAAAGTACCCTAAATTACGCTCCTTGACTACAGGTATTTACTAGAGTAAATGCCGTTAACATCAAAGCGCTAAGTTTATTACACGGTATTAAAATAGTAATTTTGCGGTCAGCGTTTTGTTACTTGTAATATGAAATCCCTATTTACGTTCATTTTTTTTTTTTTGCGGACCGCTTGTGTTTGTGTCAGATAATTTATTTTCAAACATTTTTTTTGTCTATTTGGGCTCTGAAAACGCTCTTACGAGTGTCAAAAAACTACCGGTACGGAAGAAACTCAGTCTAGAGGAGCTGAAAAACCCTAGTAACAAGAAAATAATAGAAAAAAATAATACTTACTTATTAAAGATAGGAAGCAGGCAAAAGGCACGGCTGCGGCTTGCATTTCAATAATAATGGAAAAAAAAAAATAAAAAAAAAAAGGAATTAAAATCTATACCTTAAACAAATATTAAAATTTATAATCGATTTAAAAACAAAACTCGCGCGTTGATTTTCAGGATATGCGCATGCGAAATCTAATGAAAGACTATGCAAAGGCTTAGTGGTTACGGGCGTTTCCCAGTAATTTTCCCACTTGGTGGGAGTGAATAACTCGATAGATGTGTTATGTTGTCGTAGTTATATAAATTAGATTTATATTTGATTACTCGTATGTTGCAGTTCATCGCGGGTTTTTAGTGATTTTGAAAATTAACCGGTTTTTTTTTTAATTATACTAATAAATAAAATTGAAGTTTATATTTGTAATATCGAAATAACAGCTTTTAACTAAATACATTATGGAATGTATATACAGTGCCTATACTAAAAACACAATTCTTGAAATTTTTGTCTGTCTGTTTGTTCAGACTAATCTGCGAAACGGCTGAACCTATTTTGACAGGACTTTTGTTGACAGATAGACAGTTACTCCGCGTAACTTAGGCTATTATTATTTTTCGAAAATCAGGACAGTTCCTTGTAAAAAAGTTTATAAAATTGTGAACATAATAAAGATTCAAGAGATTTTTTACTGACAAGTATAATTAAATTTGTGAGAAATGTCTTTGCTTTCTGTTAGTACCAAAATAAGTTAGTGCCAAAAAATAATGGTCACCATTAAAACGTTATTTTCCAATGGTTATTAGATTATCTAAGACTAAGGGCCGATTTTTTGATCCGTAGTCAACTCGAGAAATGGCCAGATTTATATTTAACAAATGGTTAAAATAATGCCCTGATGCGTTTTTTTTTTGAAACATAGTTAACCCCTTGAGCATTAACCTGGCGTTTACGCCAGCTTTCCATTGTTTTCCTATTGTCTTATTTTTATGGGTACACGACACATTAAGCGAACCATTTGTCAAAAATGTGACTATTTGTTAAAAAAAATAACCATTCAGCCCAGTCGGGTTAGCAAGATGGCGGATGGTTAACTCTAGTGCGAACAGCTGTTTCATTGCTTTTGTGTAATATTTGAAGTAGATAATTTGAAGTTTCTTTGTAACATTAATTTATATATAATATAATTTGTTAAATAATTACAACCTAAACTTTTTAAAGATTGTTATTTATAATCTTTTTCATAATATTATTGTTTGTGTATTTTGTTTTTCACAAGAATTATATTATTCATAAAGATTCCATCATGTGGTATATCAAGTTCGTACAAACATTTCTTTGTCTTGTAAAATTTATTAAAATTAAGAATTAAATTATAATATCAAATAATATTTAAGACCAGACGAAATAAAAAAAACTAGTATCATTACAAAACGATCACAAAAAATAATAATGGACACAGATGTTCGAGAGTAGCTCGATCCTTTGTTTTTTGTAAAGTTTGTTTAACGACTCGAATTACGGACCCTGACGCATTTTACTCGGAATGATAATACAAAAAAAAATTACTGGATTCAAAGTATTCTATTATACAGTTAATTTTACTGGCAACATAAATAACTATTGCTAAATTTAACCATAGTAGATTTTGTCATCAAAAAACGAATTGCGATTATAACCATTGGTTTGTGTAATAGTAATAGTCAAATTGACAAATGGATATAGTAACTTTGACTACGGATCAAAAAATCGTCCCTAAGTCTATCCTTAATCCGTGTAAATTTATAAGGAAGGTAACTTTGGTTTCACATAAAACCAGCTAGAGCTGGTTGCGTAATGAGTCACTTTTACATACTGGTTAGTTTGATTACTATTACGTTAATCAACTATCTTATAGTGTGTCTAAAGGTAACCACAGACTGCCGATATTGACCGCGTGATTTTTATACCGCTACGATCGTTGAAAATAATCAATGCGCCTCTGATTGTGACTGCGAAAAAAATCATATCTTAATTTAATTATTATTTGATCCCCGCGTCTATGTCTACGTGTCTTATCTGTGTGATTATGAGGATATGCTAGCGGCATTTATTCCATACAAACGTAGTTGCCTGTTTCCTCCCTGGATAATAGCATTATGGTAAATATTTTTTTATACCAAATAATATATATCCACCACTAACATGCTCGTACGTTTTGTTTTTTTTCATAAATTAGTTATAGAAACTAAACTAGGAGCCTTTGAAAATTAAAAATGCTCGATTTTTACCGTCATTTTCAGACATTCGTCAAACAAATGTGGATCGATAAAATTTAAAATAGCAAAATGTACAGGCATAGCCAAAGTATCTCTTATTCCATAACTGAAATAAAATTAAAAATCGGTTCAGTTTTAAAGGAAGAAACGGGGTACTACTAAGTGATGTTTTTTTTTCTATTTTGCGTTGGTAAAATCGGGCCGAGCTGTAGTTATCGTTTTCGCGTTTTATAACTCTTTCTTTGGGGCGCAACGCGAAAGCAATAGGTTCCTAAAATACCTACTTTTCAAATCTGGTGCCGACCGTATGTCCTCTTAAATGTAGTATGCACTGTTTTTTGTTTTGTTTTTTCATAGCTATATTAACTAGTGATTTATACATGCTTACCGTAACATGAAAGTTTTTTACGCGGTACAGGCTCAGTGCTTTGACCAGAATCTCAATTGATGCTAAGTGACGATGTGGTCAAAGATGGTAAATACACTAAGTCTAGAGGTATTGATTTTCAAGTGATGCTTCCGGAATACGTCTATTGGTATTTGGCGATAGGTCTTAAAACTTGAGGGTGATAGCTACCCAGGTGGGCATTATTAGAAAATCCAAACCGTAACTTTAACGAAAGCTCAGGCTGATTTTAAAGTTGGATGGGTGGGATCGAACCTGCGCCCATTGACGCCGAATCCGGCTGCACAACCCACTGCGCTATCATCGCTTCAAGTGCATTAAAATTGGTCAATCCGTTTTCGAGTTAAATCTGGAAATTCATTACTTTTGACGCGCGTTAAGTTTTTCCGTAGTCCGATTCATGCCTTTCATACATTTTTATTCAACCTTAAAAGGGAACTATATCTGGTACAGTGAGTTTTACAACTTGAGGACAGCGAAACAGGTTTCAGATTTCCTCCTAATTATTATTTCTCTGATCCTGTTTTAACTGATTCACGCTATAAACAACTTGTCAAGTAAAAACGAGAGATAAAGGATTACGCGCGATTTTAATTTGGTAGTGTGTGTCGACTTTAATCGCTTCTATGCTGATGTATAATTGGATTTGGTCGTGTAGTCTTAAAAATAATTCGGTTTTATAATTATTTGTTATATTTTTATTGGAGCTTCGCAAAATGACTACACTTCGTCTGATTTATACAAATAAATAAAATTTAAGTGTCTGGTTTTTAATATCAGAATAATTGTTTTTTTAAGTAAATATATGCATATGAATGTATGTAAATTTTTTGTTTGTTCCGGCTAATCTCCGGAACGTCTAGACTTATTTTGACAGGTCCTTTTTTGGCACATTGCTGAAGTTATAAGGTGAAACTTAGACTTCTTTTTTGGAAAATAGGGTTCCTCGTAAAAAAACTTAAAATTGATTTAATTACGAACAAAATATTACATTAAATGGGCAAATTTTGAAATGTTTTAAATTTGTTACAAACATCTATGCTTTCTGTTAGTGTCAAAAAATATTTTGGGTCAATAAAATAAAGTAAATAATTTTACTGTCCGAACGAAATAGGATGTTCAGCAGAAATTAGGTTTTTACTGACTTGGATCATTTCTTTCTTTTTTTTTTTTTACCAGAGCTATTTGCGGTCGCATAGAGAGGCATATTAGTTCTCTGCCGCCGCCGTATCGATTGCATAGGCCGTTGCTGGCGCGCGCCGCTAGCACAGAAGCTAGGACTCCGGCCAAGGCACCCTCGTTCAGCGTTTGCTGGTGCGCCACTGCTCCCGTGAGTATTCATTACACCATAGCCTATGTAATAGAACAGTGGTCGTCACACTTTTCTGTTTAAGGGCTACATAGGTCAATGTGACGTACCATTTCTACCCGCACTTTTACACATTGGGTAGTTGATAACATAACTATTAACCGACATGCAGTCGGAAAAAGTAGGTATTTCAGAAAGCTATTGGTATCGCGTTGCGCCCCATAGAACACGAGAGGGACAACTGCAGCGCCGGCTGATTTTACCGTATGCAAAATAAACGAAAACGTCACTTCGTAGTACCCTGTTCCCTCGTACAAAACTGAACCGGTTTTTATAATTGTATCCATTAAATTTGTTTGACGAACGTCTGAAAATGACGGTAAAAATCGAGCATTTTTCATTTTCAAAGGCTTCTAGTTTCTTCTACAATAAATAATTTATGGAAAAAATCAATACATACGGGCGGCGGTGGATATATATTATTTGGTATAAACAATATTTAGCATAATGCTATTATCAAGGGAGGAAACAGGGTACTACGTTTGTATGGAATAAATGCCGCTGGGATAGCCTTTTAATTGACATATTTTTATGTCTTGTTAAACGCGAATTACCCATAGATTTTGTAAATCAATAATAACCTTTCATAGGTTCATTTTTTTTTAAAACGTAATATACTAATTATCGATTTCAAATTTTTCTTTTTATTTAGTAATATTAACCCATCAGCAATCCTCTTGATTAGGCCTTATGTAGAACAGGAGCTCCAATGTTGGAGCTCAATAAATTACTTTGAATAAAAGCTCAGAAATAAAATAATAAAAAAAAAAATGTGTGTAATTCACACGTGGTAGAAGTGAAAACTTAAAAAAAAGTTACCAAGTTTGAAGCTCCGACCTTTCAGTTGTACCGTCTATGAGTGACCGGATTAGTCCACCGGGCTAACCACGTTCTCAAAAATTTCATGAACAAATCCGATCTCGATCAGAAACGTACTGTCACTTTTTCGTTTTCATCGACTTTCACAACGATGCTAAAGAAGTTTTCTTTTTTAAAAGTTTTGTCTGTCTACTAATTACTTAACTATGACTAGAGAAACGCTCAACTGATTTACATAAATCTCTTTTAATATTATAGATCTTAAGTTCTAGATGTCTCGTCGAAAATGACATAGATTATGTATTATATTAGGTCTAATATTACTGAATTACTAGACATCTGCAACAAGAGTCTATAAAATAATTGGGATATTTCTTATCAAATTTCCTGATAATGATTACATAATTCGTTTTTTTTTTTACATCAATCTTTGATTTACATTTTAATCTTGTGTCAATGCTTCTAAGCAAAACGGTGACCTGTCTTAACAGAATTTTCCATGGAGTTTTCGTGGCACCTTAGAATAAACATTACACGTTATTATTTCCAATACCACATCACTAGTGCACAATAACGTAAACTAAATCACGAAAAACAGTACCAAAATTATTTAACCCCTTGAGCACTAACCTGGCGTTTACGCCAGCTTTCCATTGTTTTCCTAGTGTCTTCTTTTTATGGATAATCGACATAATAATATAGGCTGGATGTATTAAAGGCAATAAGTAACTTCTACATGTAAAATTGAAGTCTTGCCCCAAAAACTCGAAATATGAAATCGTTTTATTAAACTTGATCAGTATTAAAGACCGGACTTTGGGTCGCAAAAACCGGATGTTCGATCGCAAAGACAGAATATCCTCCAACAGTGTTTTATTGTTTTGAAGGTTACGCTGGAAGTACTTAACGCGACAATCGGTAAATTGGAGAACGGGCAACCCTCGCTGATGTGCAAGCAGAGTATGTTCGGGAGATGGCACTATCTAATGAAGAGGCTACCTCAAGCCGCACAGGTAACATAATAATCATTAATTTGTAAAATTCCTTCCTATAGACGACCGACTCGCTTCACGGCTTAATCACGACTGCCGATTTTAGCTTCACTTCGCTGCCGGAAGTCAAAATTTAGCTACAACATAATTTAAACTAATGAAAATAAATTTAGAAAAAAAAAAAAACATTCTAATACTAATTAAAATCAACATATTTAATAACAGGTTGTAAAATATTTAATTCTTTATATTATACGAATTTCCGTCGATAGTCGAATAATTTCAGTACTATTGACTAACGGTCAAATTATTGATGAATTTAATAATGATCAAATATTTGAACAAAGCGCAATATTTATTTATATCTATGCTTATAAATTAAATTAAAGTGTATGTTTGTAACGTCAAATTATTAATTTATTTTACTAAATAAATATGCATTTATACGATACGATACCTGTACCAAAAATACAATTTTTAAATTTTTAGTGTAGGATTTTGAAAGGACTTTTTGTGGTAGATAGTTGGAAGTTACTCCGTGTAACTTACGGTACTTTTGATTTTCGGAAATAATTAGGGTTACGCGTAAAAAAAATTAAAACTCCCATAAATTTTAATAAAATCCACAATTCAATACACAGTTTTACGGGTAAGTGCTTGAATTTAAGAGAAATATTTTTACTTTATCTTATTAACAAAAAAATTAGGGTTACGTATAAAAAAATTAAAACGCGGTGAAGAATCTATGAAACGCGAGCACAGCTGCGGGAATATATTATAGCTAGATTAAAATAAATATGTGTATTGTTTAGTAATATGTATGTAGAAGCGATGATGGATCAGCGTTAGTACGTTGATGGAGGAATGCCGTGACGGCAAACGGCATGACGTTCTTACATGTCGACATACATCTACAATTATTTGATTATTTTTCTTCTTTCTGTTTACTCGGTATAGGCTCAGTGCTTCGACCACAATCTCACCTTATGTTAAGTGACGATATGGTCCAGGATGGTAAACGCTCTAAGCCTAGAGGTACTGGTTCTCAAGTTACGTTAACCACTTCCATACACACTTTGACTATTTCTTATTAATTTTTACATACATTGTTATATACAATAATGCGCACGTTATCCTCGAAAATGAATTTAATACAAAGAGGAGTCAATAATGTTAGTACGTTAAAATTATTTTTTTTTTTTGTTCACTCGCTTCGTATTGCCTCGGTAGCGCAGTTGTATTACGGTGCGACTGCGCCGTTCTGAGGTCTCGGGTTCCATCCCCGTGCCGGATCAAATGATATTGGGTTTTTCTACTCACTATCGTCCCGGAGTCTGGATTTTGTGCCCGACATGGCGACAGGCTCGCCCCCTGTCACATGTGGGACGGAACTAAGCTCGGCGGAATGCGGGTAGTGTAGTTCGCTACATCATCTCTGCCTGACCCTTCGGGGATAACAGGCGTGAGCTTGTGTTAGGAGCTCATGCTTCGTATTCCAAATCCGTCGGCATAGTATTCGAAAATCATGACGTGACCATGAAACTTCACTCCGTCATCTTCATTCTAAAAAGACAACAAATAAACAGAAAACACACAAAAAAACGTGTGTGGTCCCGGCCAAGAATAGTGTCACCCCATATCATTCCCGTAAATGTAAAAGGCGACTAAGGGATAAGAACCAGAGAACTGGCAGCAGCATCCTCTGAGTATCACAAACACCTACTGCGATCGCCAACACGCCTTATGGCAATGTCACTCTCATTGGTGGAGACCTATGTCCAACAGAGGACGTCTTAAGGTTGATACAAAATAAATAGCGTAATTATATGGGGACTGTGCAAAACCGTTTGCAGGTTCCCGATCAGGAACAGAATCCATCAGCTTCGTTACCACAGAATATGGATAGCATTCTGTACAGCGAAGCGAAACAGTTGTGTAAGAGTTACCAGGTAAGAATATTGCAGGGAAATTGTAACACCTGAAACACATCCGTTACTTATCCCACTATATAATCAGCCTGAACTTTCGGTGATGGGAAAAATCATGGGGAATCATGGAATATACGTAGGGCATTGTCTAATAATCCCCGCCTGGGTAGCTACCACCCTCCAGTTTGAAAACCTGTCGCCAAATACCAATAGGTGTGTTCCGGTAGCATCACTTGAGAGACTCTAGTTGTGACCCTGGTTTATTAATCGGGACTACATCGTGACATCAGATGAGGATTATCTATACTTCTATACTAATAAATAAAATGTCTGTTTGTAATATATTTAAGATACAATTTAAGATAAAAATGCAATTTTTAAAATTTTTCTCTGTTTGTAAAGTGTAATCTCCGGAACGGCTGGACGGATTTTGACGGGACTTTTTTTTTGGTAAATAGACGAAGTTAATCCTGGTAGTTTGGGGTACTTTCAATTTTAGAAAATAACTAAGTTTCGGCGTAAAAAAATTAAAACTCTGAAAATGCGCAGTTTTACTTTATCTTAGTACTAAACAAAAAAAAGGGTTCCGTATAAAAAAAAATTAAAATGCAATAAAGAATATATGAAACACGGGCGCAGCCGCGAGCACACGGCTAGTAAACCTTTAAACGTTTGTTTACTATTGATACGTTTGTAACTGATATTTCTCCACTATTCAATTACAACTTGTGATTTCTTCCTTTCAATGTTCAACTGAACTGACTGGGTCGATCCACGGTCCTTTTATTTATGATGTAACAGAACGACCTGTATATGCCAAAAATGTCTAACCACTTTATATTCATTAATTTGGTTATTTGGAACAGTTAATATAAGTGTCAAACGTGCATAGGTGTGTTTCCCCCTTTTTTACACGTATTAATTATTTAATTCGTAGTCGTGTTATGGTACGACTGTCGTTCTGAGGTCTCTGGTTCGATCCCCGGGCCGGGTCAAATGATATTGGGTTCTTCTACTCAGTATCGTCTCGGAGTCTGGAATTTGTGCCCGATATGGCAACAGGCTCGCCCCCTGTCACATCTGGGACGGAACTAAGTTCGCTGTTCGATGGTGTAGATCGCTATTTCAACTCTGTCTAGCCCTTGGGATATAACAGGCGTGAGCTTAGTTTATTAAATTTTTTATTTGAGATTAGCATAATTACTATGTTTTTCATCTCTATGTTAGCATTATATTTGTTTTGCCGATTGTGGATACGAGACGTGTCACTATGACGGTATTTTCACTGGGTGATCCTGTAAAATGACGTGCCTTAAGGCGTATGTACATCGCGGTAGCGATCCGGTCCGGCATAAAAGCCCGACGTACTTTTTTTTCTCAAGTGAAAACTTCTTTAGCTTCGTTGTGATTTGAAAGTCGATGAAACGAAAAGGCGACAGTACGTTTCTGATGGAGGTCGGATTTGTGCATCATATTTTTGAGAGCGTTGTTACTCCGGTGGTTTAATCCACGTGTCTCATAGACGGTACGACTGAAAGGTCCGTATGTTCGAACCCAGGGAGGGAAAGAAATTTTTTTTCATTTTTTTTTTGTAGGAAGCAAAAATCCAACTGTTTGGAGCGTTCGAGAAGGCGAAACTCGGCCGCTGGGTGAAGAAGCCACTCGAACAGGATCAATTTGTATGCGAACTACTCGGCGCGGAAGAGAGCGCACTGTTCGCCTAGGCGGGCTGCGGTCTCACTGGTGATGGGATGATGCGGACCGACGGTGATGAGAGGTACACGATGATCATTCAAATACATGTGACGTCATGTGCGAGACTCGATAGTGATGGTGAGATGTAAAAGGAAAACCCGTGTAAATAATTTATCGACATCGACATTCGCTCGCGACTACCCTATAACTAAGAAATTTATATTTAATGAAGTGAGTGAGTTTTTGCATCGCACAATAAATGTTACATTGTTAGGGAAATAATTGTAATTAAAACAAAAAAAAAAAAAAAAAAAAAAAAACATGTTATTTATAATAATTCGAGTGTAATAGTACCATAGACTTAAGTAGTGGAATAGGGGATGAACATGTAAATAGTTTTTTTTTTTTTTTTTAGTATAGTATCAGTTATTTATGCTATTTAATAATGATGATATGAAATATAATTAAAACTAATGTGTACTCGTTTTGATGCAGTGTTGCCATTAGGAGAAGAGCTCAAATGTGTTGTTTTCTTTAAATTAAATATAACGCCATCTTTTGACGATGAGTGGTAATAGTTTATCTAAAATAAATAAAATTGAAGTGTCTGTTTGTAATGTGATTTTTTTTTTTTTACTAAATAGTTATAAATACAATTTTTTAAATTTTTGTCTGTTTATCTGTTTATTTGTTCCGGGTAATCTTTTTTTTCCGGTATATAGCTGAAGTTACTCCGGGGTAACTTAGGGTAGGGTTTTAATTTTTGAAAATAATTGGGGGATTTGCGTAAAAAAATAAAACTTTACGGGCAAGTGCTTGAATTTATGAGAAATATATTTACTTTGCCTTAATACTAAAATTGTTTTTAAGAATATAATTAGGGTTCCGTATAAAAAAAATCAAAACACACTGAAGGACATTTAACACGCGGGCGCAGCCGCGGGCGCATAGCTAGTTATCATATAAAATTTCTCTCAATAATATTCAGCGCTTAACCAGTTATTAGTCACAATAGATTAAATCAATTCATCGAACTTAGTCATTTCCTGATAGCTTTAATAAGTCTCTAGTGTTGTTATTATAAATAACGACGATCCTTATCGATTTTTTAAATATCGATACTCGATAGTTCTAGTAGAATAGGGGGTTAGAACATCGATATGCGACCGTTAAGTTTGTCGCTATGTATTAATGTCCAAAAATATTTTTCCCAATAATAACTTTACAATGTAATTAAATATTGTTAATATATTTTATAATGTTTGACTATTTATGTGAAATTGTTAATAATTATTTAATTTATTAAAGATTTAACCAGTATTAGTGATATATTTAAGTTTGATTTTATTTTTAAGGATTTTTTTTTAAATTTCTAAATCTATCTCATTTTAAACTTGAAGTGAAAAATATCGTCAAATACATGCGGGTGTGCCTTTTAACTTATGCCGCTAAAGAATGAGTCGAATTTTTTAAATTTACGTGTCACCACATTATCGACCACGTTGTCGCTTAAGACAAAGCGGGATTGTCATCAGACGCGCTAGCATTTAAACTATCGATGTTTCCTATAACGATAATAGTAATTCGGTCCACGTTAAAAAAATGTAATGTTTTTTTTTTTATACATCAACTTAAATTCGGACCGCTTCAAATTCATAATGTTATATTTATTAAAAAAAAACCCCTGTAAAAGGGAAATAATAATGGATTAATCCAGTATCGATTAATGTGTGAAGTGTATGGATAAATGCGCGGTTTTGATTGGTCGAGCGTGGTGTGGGATGACAACGTCAATTGCCTCAGCCAATAGGAACGCGCGCATAATTTTCGATCGTTATTTTAACTTTCATAAATTAATATTTTAAGGATTATCGAATATTCCATTTTTTTTAATGTTACTTATTACTAAATTATTAGAAATCATAATTTTTTTAAATTACTTTAAAAGATTATACGTCAAAAAAAATTTGCATTATTAAAAGTATTATTTTTAACCCAAAGTCTGTTGGTTAGAATTTAATCGTCAAGTGTCGAACCCTAAAAGGCAAACAAATATTTCATACTCTTTCACACCCACCGTAGACATAAACGGCAGAAGGGTTGTTTTAAAAGAGAATTTAAGAATCATTAGGGATGTGGCAACTTGTATAGATATCTTCTATCGACTAAATTAACAGTTATGATTTTAATTTTTGTAAATATATTTTTGAAAAAAAAAAACATTAACAAAGATTTTCGTTTTTTATTGTACTTACAATGTGGTTTTTAATTAATATATTCGGTATTTTAATAAATATGAACATTTAATTTTATCGATGTAGGCCGCGGCCATCTTAGGTTACAGTTGTGTTGTATTTCTTGTAATTTCTTACGAGTTAGCCTGTCTGAGACTTTGGTATCTACGGTCTCTATAATAAGTTTGTCTGTCGGTCCGGTTGAAACTGTCCGGGATACCTGAATCGGTAACTAGATTCAGGTCCAGGAATTTTGTCTATACAGTGAATTTGGTGAAGTAAATTAAGGGGTCGTTCATTAATAATGTCATTTGTGTAGACAGATATCACGCGTATTCTTTTTTCGATAACGTCTAAACTTGACATAAGCATTGCCGAGTAAAGATAAAAAAAAATTATGGAAGAATAAAATTAGCTGCATTTATCGAGAATATTCTGGAAATACACGTCAATTTGTGTAGGTGGAAGGGATTAGTCTAAAACTTCATCTCATACCACTGTAACTATTCTAATGTTATCCTAACGTGAGAAAGTAATATACTAAGATATGACGTCACGGTTTACGTGTTTCGTATGTGCACTAAGCATTTCTGTAAGTCGGATTTATCTCGAGACAATACACTTAGTAATAATGAAAGAAAGTGTGATGCGATTTTATAATTTAAAAAAAAATTAACAACAAATAGTTTTTGTGAAGTGAAACGGTGTGAATTTGATCTTATGAAACGAAAATGTGTAACGAATTTTAGTTCCGTCATTAACCGATAGATGTCACTAAATAAATACGTTTTTAAAACGAACGTTTCACTTCTACCGCATGTCAACAGACAATCAATAGTTTTTTTTTTTTTAATTAATAAAAAAATATTTATACATTAATTATTTCTACTTTCTTTAACTGAATTGCGTTTGAGAAAATACACCTTTTGTATATTATAAAGCAGTGGTCGTCACACTTTTCTGGTCAAGGGCCGCATGACCTATGTGAGGTATCACTGCTGGCCGCACTTTTACGAGTTACCATGGTAGTTGATACCGTCTATTAATTAACGTATTTTAATGAGCTATCAAACGCTAATTACCCATTGATCCCGTGTGGTCTATGAAGTCATTTTTGAAAACCTAATTAAAACTTACTAAATGTAAATTCGATTTTGAGTAATTTTTTATCGAAATCTTTTGTGTCATCGCGACACCGCGCAAATACTGTCCGAGGGGCCGCAGTTTGACGACCACTGTTATAAAGCATTAACTGATTGCGGTTTATTGGCGGACCTTACTTGATATTGTAATGCCTTGTGCGAAGCGGACCGCTCGTAAATTGTGACGTCACATTTTACTATAAGTACGATTTCTGACTTATAGTTAAGATTTCCAAATTCTTGAACAGGTTTTTTACGAGTCGTTAAAAGTTATCGGTAGTAAATACTTTCGTGATTATGGATTTTGATTGTCGATTTGAATTGCCCACAAGTGGGATTGAAAGTCAAGTCTCAGATAGGCCGATTCGCGTTACGATGCTGATGTGAAATTCTGCGATCTCCTTAAATTTCGATCCATAGAGTTTATTCCATAGATGACGCGTGATTATTTATTGTCTATGGAAGATTTTGGATTTTTTCTACTTAAAAAAGACAACAATAAAGTGTTCTTACTCAGTTTATTTTGTCAAGTTGGAATTACTTCTTTTTAATATCATAAATAAATAAAAATGTAGGGAAGTATATCCCTTTTTGCAAATAAGTGAGTAGATTACCCATTATTGTTATAAATAAAATGTACTCTTTAGAAATGAACAGATGTTACATTACAAATAGAATGTGCTCATAATTCAATAACATCACGCTTCCGAAATAAAAACGGCGTTCGCAGAATTAATAAAAATATATATTATATACAAATTAAGTTCGCATAACAGATTGTGTAATAGAATAAGTTTAAAAAAATAATAATTTAACTGTCGACTTTTTTTAATTATCTGTAATGTGTTTTGTGAATCTGATAATGTTATTAGAATTATTTTGTATTAATAATTAATGAGAATAATAAATTATTTAGTACAATTTTACCTTGTGTGTGTGTGTGTTTTTTTTTTGGTATGTATTCTGTGATATGATTTCACAATTCAACCCAGTGTCATCTAATAACTATAATAATTTTTGTAAAAACTTTTTTACAAAATGTGATAAACAAAGAATAAAAACGGTCCCAAATTGACCCCTGCGGAACACCGATTCGAACTAACGATCCCTTGGAGGTAACCCCAATTACATTTACTTTCTGACAGCGGTTTGTTAAATAAGACACTAATAAGGAGACAGTGATTTCAGAAACACCATAATGTTTTAGTTTCAGTATAAGTGTACTGTGATCAACGCAGTCAAAGGCCTTTGAGAGATCGCAGAATACACCTATTGCATCCTCCCAAAATATGACTTATTAACGTTGCACTAACGTCAGTGGTAGATTTAGATTTCGTGAAACCAAACTGCCGACCATCTAAAATCTTTTCTACTCTAAGTATTCAACTAATTGATTAAACATAATCGATGGAAGTACTGAAATTGGTCTATAATTTTCAAGACTACTGCAATTCATTAAATTAGGGAAAGTGCCTGTTGCTATGCAACCGTTATAAACGTTAGCTAAATATGGGGAAATATTAACAATAATTAATTGAAGAAATATTACAGACATTCCCCATATGTCTTGAGTGTATTTTAAATGTACTTTTTGTTATATCATTTGCAGTAATCGATGTAAAATGACATTTTGAGGTTATAGGGGCAAATTGTTAAGGAGCAAGGTGGCACTATGGGGTGATGAAGTTATATGTTTTGTAACTTCAAGAGGTATGTTAGTGAAGTAGTCCTGAAAAGCACTTGCTACCTCTGAACTGTTTGATATATGTACTCCGTCGACGTTCAGATTAAATGTATTATTATTTATTTTACTATTTCCTGTTTCTTTATTTATTATATGCCAGACGGTTTTGGCCTTATTCTTAGACTCGAGATCTTTATTTTCCTACAAATTTTGCTTTGGCTCCTATACATACACGTTTAAAAATTTTTGAATATTCCCTAATATAAGCCTGAAATTATGAATTAGTAGTGTCTGTTTGTAATGTCAATATATATATATATATATATATATATATATATATATATATATATATATATATATATATATATATATATATATATATATATATATATACTTTCTATATATATATATATTTTTTTTTTCTTTTTATACCAAAAATACAAGTTTTAATATTGTTGGCTCTCTGTTTCTGTATCCGGGTTATCTCCGGAACCGCTTGACAGATTTTGACGAGACTTTTTTTGGTAGATAGCTGAAGTCACTCCGCGTAACTTACTACTTTTTTTATTTTTTGTTACGCAAAAAAAAAAAAACCGATAAAATTTTGAATACATTCCGATTAATAAAATTGTGAACAAATACGATTCCAATGAACAGCGCTAATCAGAACATTATGTAAAAAAACTATATTACGTGATATATGTAAAACGCGGGCGGAGTCGCGGGCACACAGCTACTGCTTAATGTGTCGAGTACCCATAAAAATAAGACAATAGGAAAACAATGGAAAGCTGGCGTAAACGCTAGGTAAGTGCTCAAGGGGTTAAGTAAAAATACAGATTATATGCCATTAGTATGTTATTGTAGTTATTTATTTATCTAAAATGTATGGTCATTTGCATATATTACAATACTAAATTAATTAATATGTGCACAATTATCAGTGCATTGTTACCATTTTAAGGTATACACCGCAGGTTTAGATTGTGACTGTTACAAATATAATCGGTTTAACCGTAAATTACAAATGGTTAATGAAAAAAAAAAATAGACAATAATAAATGAGTCTCCCCCGATCGATAGCGCAGGATTAGCTCCCAGAACTCAGAAGATTACTCCACGAGGGACGCACCTGTGTGCCTCACCCAGTTGACTTGTCCGTAGGCGCGGGCAAAGGAGAGGCCACCGTCGAAGGGAATAGCCCTGATGCGGTTTCCCCGTGTCCCCTATTAGTTCGTAGTTTAGTCAGTAAGTGTAGTCTGTGTAGTTTTCCAATTGTCTTTTTATTTGTTAATTTTATTATAACTTGTAATTTATATTGTAACATGCATTTTGTAATGGTTTATTAAATAAAAAAAAATGGTTAGGGAAACACACGATACACCGCTGCTTTAATAATATTCAATAAATTCGATTTCTACAATAAATTAATGCTAATAAATAGTGATGTCTTCGTTTACGCTTCCTCCGCCTGAACTCCATTGTCGACGGTATGTTCGACGTAATAAAATTTATATTCGTCTGCAATATTGTTCGAGGTCATTTGTTCTGGAATGTTCTCGACTTGGAAGTAGGTGATCTTTGGTTCTGGTGTGTTCTGATCTTTACCGTGCACGTTATTTGACGACCAGCCCTGAAGAAATAATATTAATGTATACAATCCTTGGTGTGTTTTTGGCTATCTTGACGTGAGTCTCTTGACCAGTACAACATACGTTCACAACTCAGTGGCGGGTCTGGCCCTGGGCCAGTGGCGTAACTATACCATCTGAGGCCCGTGGCAAATTCGTTAGATGAGGACCCAGTATAAATCGTCACGTTGTTATTTGATATTAATAAATCACTAGTGTTCATTAAAGCTTTTAAATATTTAGTCCTGTCTAACATTACTTTTATTTATAATTTTTACTGAATGTTATTATATATGTTAGGATTCTACTGAGCTCGCACCTTCGCGGGCAGGAGCCCGTGGCATTTTGCCAACTCTAAATTACCAGAATTGATACAGATCCCTTTTGGCTTTAACACGTCATCTGCGATAGCAATCAGGGGACCCTGTATCAAAATCTATCGGGAGGTCCTGTGATGAAGTCTAAATGGAGACCAAAGATTTTCCAAAAAAAAGAAAATAAAAACGCTACCATGATTTTTTTAAATAAGCATTTATTAAATATGAATTAATAAGAATTCCTCAGAAGAAGACCTCAATAAGTAATTACTTTCAATTTGTGCTACCTAAGAATTTTCTAACCTCTTTTCGACGAATGTATTGTCTTTGACAGCTGAAAATAAAGATTTAAGTTTTTTCACTTCTAGAGACAGCACTGATAAGTCTGAGCGAAACTCTAAACTGTTTAGCGTGCAAACAAAAATTTTAACTGGGATATTGATCTTATTTATTGGTCAGGGGCCCCTGATGATAATACAGTCGTAATGACAAATCTTTACCTCGGTTTCAGGACCACGCTTCTTCCTCAGATAGTTGAAACAGCAGGTTCTGAAGCGCCTGGTGCCGCAAGCAGACGCACACTCACTCCCACATGAGTCGCAGGAGAGACGAGCGGCCCACAAACTCGTTCCTGATATACAAAAATGATTATATAAAAACCAAAGTAACCGACATTGCACGAAGAATTGCCAAACAGAACTGGCAACGGGCTGGGCACATTGCTCGTAGAACCGATGCCCTGAGGGGCGAACGGGTTCTCGAATGGCTGCCCCGTACCAGAAGACGCAACGTGGGCGTGCGTCCCCCACAAGGTGGACCAACGACCTGGTGAAGGTCACGGGAGTCTGCCGGATGCGTGTGGCGTAAGACCGGTCGTCGTGGAGATTTTTGTGTTAGACCTATGACAGTAAAATTTCATGGTCTTGTTACATAATATAAATTTACAGAATCAGCGCCACGATTTGGATAATAAAAACTGATAGAAGTACGCAGTGAAAGGGAATGACACAAATTTGTTTTAATTAAAAACAAAACCGACTTCAAAAAAGATGCTATAAAAATGCACTAAAACTAAAACCAAATTACTGTAATAATCAACTTCTATTTTTTTGAATATATCCTGTGTTTTAAAACCATTAATAATTTTGACATCTTGGTGACAATGGAACCACCTCGGGAGTGTACTCCTTCGGATAAAATTACAATTACGTAATAAATGTACAGATGAATTGAGAACCTCCTTTTTGAAGTCAATATAAAACTTTAGACCGCCCTCCGTTGGCAGCCCAAGACTTGGATCGATCCTCAACAGGGGAGGTCCTTGCAGCCGCCGCCGACGTGATATAGTGACAATGCATGCACTCTAGAATTGCACGCATCACACTGCACATCACATACATATTCTGTAAGGAACCTTTTTTGTTTCTTTTGGACAGATTCCGTGGTAATTTTCACTCTGTTATCTGTCAAACCGCGGTTATACCCCTTTCGGTCAACAGCATTGGTTACAGTTAACAAACAAAAAAAGATAATGAGCCAAAAATAGTACGCATGTTTTCTCTGTAGAAATGTTGCTTTCTTTGTGCTATATTAGTTAGTATTTGAAGTTCGCATGACTGTTTTTTTTTTTTAATTGGGTACAAGTATTTTTAATCTCTGTCACTGTCTCTGATATCCCTTACTAATAATTTCTCTTAAAAATTTAAACCAAATATTGCCAAAGAGAAATTTCACTTCCGACACGTGTACTTTTTTTTTTACATTTTTATTATAATCGCAGACAACTCACCGATGGAGATGAAAGAAACCAATAGTATTAGTTTAAACATATCGATTATGTGTTTGGTTTATGAAATAAATACGATAGTAAATGTATATAAATTTAGTAGATGTCGTTAGGGCGAGCGACGTTTGAATGATGGAGATTCCGTCGAGCTAAATCTTTTATATATCGAGTTAAAGTGTACTGACTGACTGTGCGTAGGATGGTATACATTTACGACGAAGAGGTTTTTTATTTGTTAAACTCTTATGTGGTTTTTGATGGTAAATAGTGTGTAGATTTTAACAGCGGTTCTGATTGTTGCGAGGTCGCGGATCACTCCACTCGATAGTGCTACTATAAACCTACAGGGGTTGGTTTAGATATCGTGTACATTCATATGTACTTTCCGACCAATGTGACCCACTGGCATTGCGTAGAGACGTAGGATCTCTTTGCTTTTTCTATAGAATTTACCATGTGGAGTGTTACGAGGAATTGTTCGAATTTCCCGCTGATGGATTCCACCACAGTACAACGCGCAATACAATCAAATTCCTCTCTCAACATTTGGATGAATGGCGATTCAAGACGGTGCGTTTCGCGCGGAATTTCTTGTCTCGCATAACTATATTGTGGAACTAACTTGGATCTGTGGCATTTCCGGACTTGCGAACCTTTTCTAAGAGATCCTACTCATACCTTAATGACCGCACCTGCGATTCCTCTGGTGTTGTGGGTGTCCATGGACGGCGGTTATCACTTACCATCAGGTGACCCGCTATCTACCAAAAAAAGTCCCGTCAAAATCCGTCCAGCCATTACGGAGATTATCCGGAACAAACAGACAGACAGACAAAACAAAATTTAAAAATTGCATTTTTGGTATAGTTATCGTATCGTATATACATTTATATCTATATAGTAAAAAAAAAAAATAACATTACAAACGGACACTTAAATTTATTTATTAGTATAGAAAAGTTGAAAGGTTCCCGTTTGTCGTGGTATGGACATGTTATGAGAAGAGAGGAAGCGCATGTGGGTAAAATAGTAATGAATATGAATGTGGAAGGATGGAAAAGTAGAGGAAGGCCAAAGGAAGTGTGGATGGAGTGTGTAAGAAATGAAAGAAAAAGGAGTGAATGAAGAGATGACGGCTGATAGGGACGTATGGGAGAAGAAAACATACTGCGCCGACCCTAAGTGAGGTGGGAAAAGGCAGGAGAATGATAATGAGTATAGATGTGGAAAGGTTTCGCGTTGCACTGTTGACGATCTCTCGAATGTTATCGCTGCAATTTTGGTTTGTAATTAGTACAGTACAATCTGTTAGCCACTCAATCAATCAGCGGTCAATGTACCGTGTTAGAATTTAAACAGACAACTAAACAAACAAAATATCTTCTTCTTCTTCTTAGTTAATGGCAATCTGTGTGTACACACAATTTGTGCCAATGTCATGTAGGTAAGATTTTCAATCTTGTATCAGCGTTACCAAGCTCCAACAGAACGGTGGCCCATCCTGCTCAAACTTTCCATGGAGCTTTGTCGGCACCTCAGAATGTATGCTACGCGTTGTCTTCTATAATAAACTTAACTTGAACACAATAGCTAAACTATTTCACACAAAACGCCACCAAGATTACATGATATAGAGTCAAGTACACAAGTTTAATGAATTAAAGAAAACAATTGCTACATGTCAGACTGAGATCCCGCCAAAAACTCCAACAAAATATCTATTTCTCCTTAAATGTAAACTACCATAGAGTATTAAAACTAAGAGCGATAGTTTTATACAAAAATTCGCATAACATTGAACCCAAAGAATGTATATATTTGCATGTAAGCTACAGGGAATTACGTAACGAAAGATGTACGTGGCCTTTTAAGGTCAACTTGAAATGACCTCATTCCGCGTTCAACTACTGCCGTTCTGAGTGTCTTAATTCTATGTTTATACCGTCCTACACATAGGGAGTGAGCAAACTTAACTGGATATATAATAGGATTCGCTTGAAGGAATCTCCATCATTCAAACGTCGTTCGTTCTGACGACATTTACTAAATTTATATAGAGTTACTTTCGATATGTTTAAACTAATGCTTTTGGGTTCTTTCATGTTCATTGGTGAGTTTTTTTTTAATAATAAATTAAGACTTTGTACTAATGAACTTTTGTTTTGTTGGGGCCGAGCAAGTATTTTGGATAATACAAAAGTAGGGATATTTTCCCCCCTTTGCCCCTATGTCAGTAATAGTTAGCAAACCCCATGATTACGTCATAATTTTGAGAGATAAACAACAAAATCTGTACTAGGTAATAATTAAAAACGAAGTGTCTGTTTGTGATATCAAAATAACATCTTTTTACTAATTTCGCAGGAATGTAAATTTTTTTGTCTGTCTGTCTGTTTGTTTCGGCTAATTTCCCGAACTGTTCGACCGATTTAAACGGGACTTTTTTTGTTAGATAACTGAAGTTACTACGTGTATCTTAGGCTACTTTTAATTTTCGAAAATAATTAGAGTTCCGCGTAAATAAAGTGAAAACTCTTGGAATTTGAATGCTGACAGTTTTACTGGCTGGTACATATTTGAATTTGTGAAAATTATCTTTGCATAATGTTAATAGTAATTTTTTTTTGGAAACTAATTAGGGTGCCATAAAAAAAAAACTATATTACGCAGTGAAAAATACTTGAAACGCGGGCGCAGCCACGGGCGCAGAGTTAGTAAAAAACAACCTAAGCGTAGATACCTCCGTCCCTATTGTGGCTTACGTAATTATTGCGGCGCTTGAAGGATTTTATGATATTCTTATGTATGCATATAAGGAACGAGTCTTTGGGCCGCGCGTCTCTCCTGCGACTCGTGTGGGAGCGAGTGTGTGTCTGCTTGCGGCACCAAGAACTTCCGATCCTGCTGCTTCAATTACCTGAGGAAGAAGCGTGGACCTGAAACTGAGGTAGTCATCCAATCAATCGAAAGACGTCCTCAGCTGAAGTAGTGATGATGACGCAGTTGGTAGTGCTGTCGGATTCCCCGTCAACGGACACGGGTTCGAGCCCACCTATCCAAATCTAAAATCTGCATCTATATATTCTTAAACTTGAAGATGCTGGGTGTCTAGGTTAACCCAAAGGAGGAGAGGAGCGGGACCTTTGGGCTGGCGGCGGGGGCCTGGAAAGAAGGGTATATGGGGATATAGAGGGGTTATGCCTGCCGCAAGGGCGACGCGGAGGATGCCGCTCAGTCCCGTATCGCCCCTCCGAAGCGGCGGATGGTACCATGGGTTTTAATGAGTATTCTTGAGACTTCACGTCGGGCGAGTGAGACATAACTCCCTGGCATCTCTAAAAAAAAAATTAGCTAGGTTATCACGATGCAACGGTTTCATCCTGAAGTCTTCCTTTGTCGAAAGCTAAGGCTTCTTCCAGAATAGGATTGATGGATTCAAATATACGTCTATTGACATGATATTCGGCGACACTACATGAATCTGTTATGTACAAAAACGTATTACCCACCCTGGGTTCGAACCTTCAACCGTTCAGTCGTACCATATATGAGACACGTGGATTAGTCCACCGGGCTAACCATCCTCTCAAAAATTTGATGAATAAATCCGACCTACATAGACGAACTGTCGCTTTTTCGTTTCATCGACTTTCAAATCACAACGATGCTAAAGAGGTTTTCACTTCGAAAAACAAAAAAACACAAATTAACTTTATCAGAAAGAACTATATCACATTAATTTATGCCCGTTATGAATTTGTTCATACTTAGTTCGTTCACTCAGTAAGTTTCGTTTCTCATAAAAATGTCCAATTCCACAGATCCATCTATAGAATCTCTAACTATGAATCACCGGCTCGATAATATACTCTTTGAAATCGCCCTTTACAGTTTTAAATCGTTCAGAAGTTACAGACGCACTGACTGAATTATTAATGTATTAATAAATGTGATATCAAAATATTTTTTACAGGTCTGGTCGCTGAACAACGTTGTCGCTAATCATGAAAACTCACCGAAACCGCAACAACCCTTCTTCTACGTCGAGAACATTCCAGAACAAATGACTCCGAACCTAATTGTAGACGAATATAAACTTTATAACCACAATGATAACGTCGATAATATAGGTCAAGCATAAAGAAAGGCAGGAAGCGTAAATAAAGACTGATTTAATAACTGTATATATAATAATTGTTGTATAAATTGAATTCATTAAAATTGAGGTTATAAACCTCGCCGCCATTTGCTAAACGATTTGTTTTTAATTTTTAACACACTTGAATCTATCTGCTTCTGTAAACGGAATCTTTAATGGTGATTTTTACTCACTTCAAAACGTCAGATGAAAATCAAATTCAGCACACTTATATCAAGGGCTGATGACAAGACATTAATTTAGTATAGTTGTCCCATTATCTTGAACAGAATCTTCAGAATTAGCGATTTTTATTTAATGAAATTTGCACCAAACGGTTGATATCCACATCGTCTCCAAGTAGATTAATAATAGATAAGTAAGTTTAGTACATTTAATGCTATTCCTAGACTTAATAGGTTATAGTTTAAAAAATAAAAACACGATTTAATAGGTAGTCGAACTAAAATGTATAAAATATTTATAAGTAAGTAGGTATGAGAGAATGCATTCTGTAGCGGTTTAATGTAATTGTTATAAATTGTGGGGTGTTTTTTTTACTAAATCATCTACATAAAATAATAAATAAAATTCAAGTGTTTGTTTGTGATACCAAAATAATATATTTTTACTGAATACAGATACATATGAATGTATACGATCGTATACCAAATAAAAACAATTTCTAAAATTTTTCGTCTATCTGGCTTTTTATTCCGGGAAATGTCCGGAACGACTGGACGGATTTTGATGAGACTTATTTCGGTACATAGCTGAAGTTACATCGCGTAACTTAGGGTACTTTTTTTATTTACGAAAATAATTAGGGTTTCGCGTAAAATAATAAGGAATATATTCGCGAAGAATACACGAAACAGGCGCAGCCGCCGACACAGCTAGTAATATAATAATAACAAACCCTTGATGTCAAGCATGTTAAAGACACTTCGGTATATTCGATATTTTTTTTTACAATACATCTATGTATGGCAACTCTTGTTTTTAGAATATCTATAAAACGTTCAAATATAAGAACATAATATTGTATAACAGCCAGTCGTAAATTACAATATAAACAAAGGTTTTAACAAAGCATTCTACATGCACCAACTTACCCAACAAATCTCAAGTTTTCGTAAATAGTAATTGGAATAAGTCATTTATTTAAATGACCCATGAGTGGTTCAAACCTTTTTAGAGGCTAAGTGAAATTACATAATTAAAGACTATGTTCACTAGAACGTTCCGTCACCGAACAGGACCGTAGCGTGCCATGACCGAGCCGCCACCAATTTCCCGACGAGAATATTTTGCATGTGCCGGTATGACCCGTGGCCGCGTGCCGCGCGTCATACGCGACGTTGCCATTCGGGTGCGCGCAGGTGGTCCGGCCCACCTTGACGTTGCCGCGTATGCTGTTTTTCTAGCTGACGCAAGACAATACAAAAATACATATTTTTTTTTAACTTTGAATGCACATTTGTTTATTAATATGGACGTCGTAAAACTGATAGTGTATTCGTAAATACGAATTGCTATATAATTTTCTACAACTGAATTATATGGATTCGATGAAAAAAATAAATGGCTTGTTAGGAAATTTCGGTAATAATTGCATGCTAGCAATTATTGCTGCCTAGCATGTTTATTGAATTATCGTTTGTTTTAAACAAGCAGTATGCTCGCGGCTGCGCCCGCTTTTCATATATTCTTCAGTATATATATATTTTTTTTTTACACGAAACCCTAATTATTTTTTTTTAGTGGGTAAGTACTAAGATAAAGTTAAAACATTTCTCATAAACTCAAGCACTTTTACCCGTAAAACTGACCATTGATTTTATTCATTTTTTTATGAGTTTTAATTTTTTAAGCGGAACACTAATTATTTTCGGAAATATGTTTTTTCCGGGTAATCTCCGGAACGGCTGGACCGATTTTTACAGGACTTTTTTTTTGTTAGATAGCTGAAGTTACTCCGCGTAATTTTAAGGCTACTTTTCGAAAATAATTAGAGTTCCACGTTTAACAATTAAAACTCATGAATTTGTGAATAAAATCCGATTCAATGCAGTTTTACTGATAGGTATTTGAATTTCGTGGAGATATTTGGGGGAGACCCATGTCCAGCAGTGGACGTCTTTCGCTTGAATGGATAATTTAAATTTGTGAGAAAAGTCTTTGCATAATCTTAGTAGTAAATTTTGGAAAATAATTAGGGTTCCCATATAAAAAACACAGTGATGAATATATGAAAAGCTGGCGCAGCCACGGACACATATCTAGTTAATATATATATTCCGAATGGGCATAATAGTTACGCTTAGCCAACGGGAAACCCGTCATTCACGGGTATGATACGGGCATAGAACGCGGTTGATTTGTTGCAGTGGGGATGGCAGTGCGTGTCGTGGCTTTTTACGTGCCTGATTTGGTTTAATTGGTAGAGACCTTTAACTTATTCTTGTAAACCGCACATTCGAGCTGAAAATAGTGATTCGTCCTGTTCGTTATTATGTCGAATCAACTCTCAATACGACGAACAACATATACACCATTATTATATATGCAGTTCGCCATTTTGTAGACCAGTTGTAGTGTATGAAACCAGTACCTTTTTCTAAGTCAACTTTCGCTTGGGACGTAATTTGGCCGATTCTACTGTGTTCTTCCACTGTGATGAGAATTTCCGATTTTCCTAAAGGATTCACTTTCCGTCACAAGTAACGATAGAATTCAAAATTGCCTCTTTATTTTGACGGTTGAGTAATGTAACGCAGCACTGGATATGTGTTTGTTGGTGTGCTTCAGTTAATTTACGAGTATGTGGTACGCATTTCTCGAGCTTTTTCACTTGTCCAGTTTGTTTCAAGCTAATTAAAAAATATTATCACTCATACCGAAACCTGCCGCCAACTCTGAAATGGTTTGCGATGGATCCGCTTCCACGATCACCTTTGATTCTTCATTGTCAACTCGGGTCTGCGGCCGTCCACGAGGTTTGTTCCATAGGTCATTTCTAAAACGAATACGTTGTAACCAAAAACGTACCGTGCTGTTTCTTTAGTTGCAGTGTTGTGCTTTAGTGTGTGTTTAGCTGTTTCTCCAGCGGTGGTACCACGGTGGACCTCTTAATCGTAATTAACGTGTTATTCTATGTTTTCCATTTTGTAAACATAACGATGTCAAAGAAAATAATTATTGTTATATCAATTAAGTCGTATTTATATTTTGCATGGGGCTTGCAAATCTCATCCATATGATTTGATTAATAAATAAACTATAAACAAACTATATAACTATGTTATAAAAAAACAAATAAAAAAAATCCATACTGACCACGAATGGATTTTTTACACTTTGTAACTTGTAATGGAAATATTTGAAAAAATAAAACATCTCAACATACCTGAACAATCTTTGTTTTATTATTATTTGAAATAAATGTAAACGGGTGTTGAAAAATTTGTTCACATCTACGCCAGCCTCCGTAAATATGAAGTTATTTTTCATTGATTTAAAAAAATCTCTTAAAGGGTTTATCTGACATATAAAATATGATATAGTGTGTTATATTTTGAGTCTTTTGATGATCATATGTATATTATCCTATTTCATATAATGAAAGTATTCATATCATTTTTTTATAATATTTTTTTTTTACTTTTAGCGTTTAAAGTATTATAAAACCAATTTTGAAACAGCTTGAAGAAGTGATGATGAAAAAATTATTTTCAATAGAGTCCAATAAACATTAAATAAGTTAACTATTTCTTAAATATTATTTATTTGAAATTTTACTTGTTATTCTATGGATATGCACTTAATGTTTTTTTTTTTTGTAATTTAAGTACAAAAAAATATTTAAAGTTTTGACACTGGCAGAAATACGTTTTTGAAATTACATATGTCACAGGTTGAAGTGAAAAAAGGTTTACAAATGGCGGCGAGAATTAAACTTACTTTTAATTACTTACATTTATACAATAAAAATTACATAATAATTGTTTATTAACAAGTATTGCAGCCTTTACCGATTTGATATTATGATACCTAAGCCTGAATTCGATTGTCGACATTATCTTCGAAGAAATAAGGCTTGTATTCGTCGGTAAAAAGGTTCGGGATCATTTGTTCTGGAATGTTCTCGACGATGAAGTAGGGAAACTTTGTTTTCTGAGCGTTTTCGAGTTTAGCATCAAAGTTGTTTGGCGACCATACCTTAAAAACAAAATATACCAATATTACTTTAAATAAAACGGACGGACATGTGAATAAAATGTAGGTGCATACGTGAAAAGTAACCAATTCACAAGAAATGGTAAATTAATGAAAAAATATGTTCACCACCATTATAACTTATATATGGGTATAAAAATGATACAATTTGTTTGTTTACAATCGAAAGATAAAATATGCATTTACTTTTTAAAGGTTTATAAAAGAAATAGGAATCACTGTGGTCCAACACACCGCTCATTGGTGTGAATTGGGTCACTCATGCGATTAATAACGTTTTAAGACTTCGTCTGTTTAAAAAAAATCTTTATTATCTATTTATTCATTCGCCTCTAGTATTCACAATATTACCAGCTACATATATATATTCAAATTTATTTACTTTCCAATCTTTTATCTGTCCCAAGTCACCCCTCAATGCTGCATTTAAAAGACCGATTTTTTAAAAAATATAAATGTGATGTGTCGAAGGAAGGAAGAGGATGTTGTAAGAAAAGTATTGAATATGAATGTGGTCGGGGGACATAGGGGAAGAGGAAGACCAATGAAAAGATGGATGATATGAAAGATGATTTTTTTTTACACGGAATAGGCTTTGATGATCACAATCTCACCTGATGTTAAGTGACGAAGTGATCCAGTATGGTAAACACGCTTAGTTCACTAGTTCTCAAGTGATGTGCCGGAACACCTATTGGTATTTGGCGCCAGGTTTTCAAACTTGAGGGTGGTAGTTATCCTGGCGGGGAATATTAGGAAATGCCCTAACACCATGCTATGGTTTCCTCATGATGTTTTCCTTCATCGAAGGTCAGGCCGATTTTAGAGTTGGATAGGTGGCGATTAAACCCACGTCGATTGACGTGGAATCCGCGCGTACTATCCGCCGCGTCATCATCGAGCGATATGCTTAGAAAGAGAGTGAATGTAGATATGATCTCAAATAAAGATGAGTGGAAACGCAAGACATGTTGCGCAGACCTCAAATAAAAATGGGATAATGACAGAGAGATGACGAAGAAATGTGATATTTCACCTTTACCGTTTCGGGACCACGTTTCTTCCTCAAGTAATTGAAACAGCAGGACCGGAAGTGCCTGGTGCCGCAAGCAGACGCACACTCACTCCCACAGGAGTCGCAGGAGAGACTCGCCGCCCAGAGAGTTGTCCCTAGTACGTAAAACATGTTATGTTACTAAACTAAAACTAGTGTTACCAAAAAGAGTCTTACAGATCAAATTTAAAAAAAAATATTTATTTTATTTAAGCCCTAAGAAGGCGCTTAAGAATATCAAAACACACCACTATCGGTTCGGAAGACAATCCAGTCGAGAAGAGCACAGACAAGAAACTAGATCTGTTGCCTTTTTAGGATTATTGAGTAATAATGCACTCTGTAATAACCTTTTAAAGTTAAGATATACTTGACATAGTGCTTGAACTTATTGTCAGGTAAATCAGTTATTTTGTTTAGGATCTTATTGTAAAATCGAATACTATTACCTATAAAGCTATTATCAGACTTTCTTAGCCTACATATAGCCTAAATATCATACGACATACACCATACAATATTGGCGATAATAGGGCAATTGACGCGAGCAACAATCACCTTCAGGATTCTGTTCGTGCTACCTCTCTCTCTCCGAATATCACAGATGTAATTCTCTTGCGCTAAACTGTATAAAAGCTATAAGTTACATTTTCTACCGCAGAACCATGGGATTTAGTCAGTAATCCTATGCATTATATAACTCCAAATACCTTGCCGCTACGGCGTTTAATTTAGGGAAACCACCAGACACCGGTTCGTTATATTATGATAGATACAAATCTATACCACTGGTAGTCACCAATAGTGATCGTCACACTTTTCTGTTCAAGGGCCACATAGGTCAATGTGAGGTACCACTGCGGGCCGTTCTTTTATGGATTATGTAGTTGATAGCATCTATTAATTGACATATTTTTAGGACCTGTCAAACGAGATTTTCCCATAGATTTTGTAATGCAAACTATAAAATTAATTTCGACAAGCTACATCAGTAACTACATGTAAACTCGGTTTTGAGTCGAACAAATTTATTTAGGACATCGCGGGCTGCACAAATACCGTCCAAATGCCGCATGCGGACCTCGGACCGCAGTTTGATGACCACTGGTCTAGATTACATGCAAAATCAAACAAATCATACTACCAACTCGTACTTTACACGCACAAACGCTAAAAACCAATTTCTCAACCAACATATAACCAATTGAAACATATAAAGTGAAATAAGAAATACTGTATTAACGTATTCGGCCTCTTTATCTTGCACGTTAAGATGTTTGTTTTTTTTTTCTTTTTAATAATGTCGCTTTTTCGCTTCACAGTCTTTCAATTCAAAAAGGTTTAAAAAAAAATTCTTAATTATAACAAGTTTTTATTTTGAAAGGCACAATAAGTGACATTGATTTGAGCCAAAAAATTATAAATAATTCCGACAAATGGCGGCGTGCAAACTAATTTCTAAATATCTACATTCACATAACTGCCATGTCTCTAACAAACCTTGTATAAAGTGATCTGAGGGGGTTGCATCTTTCTTTGACCGTTTGCAAACTGCATGCGACCATGTCGCTGATAAAAAAAATATTCAAATATTAAATATTTCCTAAATTACAATCATGACGATAATCTAGATCGCAATTGAAAATAATTAGTCTTTGACTTTAATTTATTAACATGCAGTACACGACTCTTATTTTATGTAATTTTTTGTTGCATTCTACGTGATATAGTTCACGTTATTATTTACAAAATTTATTGAAAATAATGATGATATAGAACGTGAATTATGTAATGCGATAATGGTTATCTCTTTGAACGTTTTAAATAAGAACCACTAATTTTTTAGGAGCGCTGAATATTAGCAAAATTGTCCGAAGTTGGACCTAAATCATATGTTATGATATATAATAAATTATGAAGCCATAATAAATTATGAAGAAAACCGTCTTGAACTGTTTTATCTTTGTCTAATTATATAATCTATACTATACTATCTATACTAATAAATAAAATTGAAATGTCTGTTTGTAATGTCAAAATAACAGTTGTTTTTACCAAATACATATTATGAATGTATATACGAAACCTATACCAAAAATCCAATTTTTGTCCGGGTACCTAATCGCCGGAACGGCGGGACGGATTTTGATGGGAGATTATTTGGTAGATAGTTGAGTTGACAATTTTTTGATCCGTAGTCAACTCGAGAAATGGTCAGATTTGTAACAAATGGTTAAAATAATGCCCTGATGCGTTTTTTGAAACATAGTTAAGCTAACCATTTGTCAAAAATGTAACTATTTGTTAAAAAATTTAACCATTCAGCTCTGTCGCGTTAGCAAGATGGCGGATGGTTAACTCTAGTGCGAACAGCTGTTTCATTGCTTTTGTGTAAAATTTGAAGTTTCATTATATAAAACGATTTGTTATATAATTACAACGTATTGCTTATTATCTTTATCTTTATCTATATTATCTTAGTATCTTTTTCGTAATATTTTTATAAATTTTGTTTTTCATAAGAATTCAGTATTCCATTATGTATAGTGTATCAAGTTCGTACAAATATTTATTTGGCTTGTAAAATATATAAAATTCAAGAATTAAATTATAAAATCAAATAATAATTTAGACAGAATGAAATAAAAAAAAGCTAATATCATTACAAAACTATCACAAGAAATAATAATGGACACAGATGTTCGAGAGTCAAATAGACAGACAAATTTTAAACGTTGTATTTTTGATATAGGTGAATTTGGTATTTAGTAAAAAATATATATTTTGACATTACGAACAGACACTTTTTTAAAGTATAGATTATAATAATCGATATTATTTAGAAAAAAGAACTTACCTATAAGCATCAAAGAAACTACAAGAGTAAGTTTAAACATTATGGAACGTTATTTTGAAATATTCAAAACGAAAAAGAATCACTAAAGTAACTGTCTTTGAAGATCGGTAGATGTCGCTAAAGTGAGCGACGTTTGAATGACGGATTCCGTCGAATGAACCCCTTTATATATCCAGTTAAGGTTTACCCACTTATTATGCGTAGGACGGTGCGAGTTTACTTCGAAGTAGCTTTTTATTCATTGATTTATTAAAGCAAATAGAAAAAAAAACACTACCGTTTAGTTATTTCTAATTCATATCTATTGCGGGTTGATGAAATTTATATTACTTCAGTGAGCATTGAACTATGAAAACATCTAGGTATATACCGATAAAATAGTTTTTAAGGATATTCAATTGCAATCTAATTAATTTTTGCATACTATTAAGATTAATAGTGAGCTCACAAAAATTCTGACGTTATATAGATTGATTTATATCCGATTTGAAACAGCGACACCTCTCATCCTAAAGGGTTATCATTTCGTGTTACAACGCTTTTTTATGGAAAACCTGGACGATTTCGTGATTAGCTTAACCACAAAAATGTTTCCAAGGACGAAGAAGTCTGCACACGTCCGTCAACTTCACGCCAGGACTCCCGACGGAGTCCACGCCCTCGTGGAAAGCCTCAAGCGCGAGATCTAATCAGAGCATCCTGACCAAGTTGAGTAGGCGAGGAGAATAAGACCAAGCGCACTCAAACTAGAACGTCGATTATGAAAACAATATCGTAACAACTCAGAGATTGATCCACGAAGGAAGCACAGAGTGCACTTCAAGTAAACAGACCTGTCTGTAGTAGCAGACAGAGTAGAAACCATCGCGATAGGCCAACGTCCTGAAGCGGTTACCCCGCTCGTCTTCCACTCTTGGGTTAAGTTATTGCTACATTGTAAACTACTGTGTAGCATTAGATAGTAAGTTGCATTGTAAACATGCCCTAACTAAGAGATGTATGTTAGAGATGCTACGAATATTCGACAATTATTCGGTATTCGGCAATTATTTTTCACTATTCGTTATTCGACTAAATATTGCGATCTATTCGGCCGAATACCGAATATTAAATCACGAAAAGTTAAATGCATAATATCAATCACAAAGATTTTTTTTACCAATAACTTACCAATAATATGTGCTTAAATTGACACACGTCTTTCGCTTATTCTACTCTCATGAGCGCTTACATACATACTCTTCGGTTACGTGTACTTTTGACCGCAGCCTTTCTCCAGAACGTCTTCGATCTGGCCGAGATACGTTCACCTAGAAAGACCCTTACCGGCTTATCCAGTCACTCTCCTTGTAAATTTGTTTCGTCAATCTTCTTTCATCCATCCTCTTGATTTGTCCAAACCAATTAAGCATTTCTTCTCTATCTTTGTTTCTATACTCCTTACCACACCATAACATTCCCTTATGATAATATTCCCTACTTTATATATCATTCTCATGCCCGTTATACTTCTTAGACTTCTCATCTCTACTGCATTCGTCTTGCTTTCATTATGCTTCTTCTTCTAAGCGACGAATTGGTATAGAATGATAAACACGTTAAGCCCAGAGGCATTAGTTCTCAAATGATGTTGCCGGAACACACTTATTGGTATTTGGCGACAGGTTTTCTAACTTGAGGGTGGTAGCTACCCAGACGGGCATTGTTAGGAAATCCCCTACCACCATGCTATGGTTTTCTTACGGTGTATACCTACATTAAACCTCAGGTTTATTTTAGAGTTGGATAGGTGGGTTCGAACCCGCATCCATTGACATGGAATGCAATCGCACTACCAAATGCGCCACCGAAGCTTCAAATTCGAGTTTAGTAACGACTACAGTAGGCATCACTTAGGAAATTATTAGCTGATACAAAAAAATCCAATGTACAGATATAACTTTAGTTTTATTTTACTATAGATTACATATAGTATTATATTGAATACTAGCTGTGTGCCTGCGCTCCGCCAGCGTTTCATATATTCTTCGCGGCTTAATATAGCTTAATATAGCTTAGAAATAGTAATTGAAAAATAATATGTTGATGGCGCTGTCCACGTTTCATATATTTTTCATTGCATAATATGGTTTTTAATTTTTTGATACGGAATAGTAATTATTAAAAAAAATGATTTTGCTACTTTCTTTTTTTATTAAGCAAAAACATTTCTCACAGATTCAAATACCTGCCAATAAAATTATGCATTGAATCGGTTTTTATTCAAAATTTCATGAGTTTTTATTTTTTTACGCGGAACCCTAATTATTTTCAAAAATCAAAAGTACCCCAAGTTACGCAGAGTAACTTAAGCTATCTAACAAAAAAAGTGCCGTCAAAATCAATCTGATACTTCCGGATTAGCCAGAAAAAAAAAATGTGTTTTTGATATATGTAGCATATAATACATTCATATGTTTTTAGTAAAAAAATTGTTAAAGAGACTTCAATTTTGTTTATTAGTAAAGATTAGATAACTAAATAATCTATCTAGATAAAGTTTATAAATTGAACTTTACTTTGATATAATTAAAAAGCGCCCCCGCGACACTCTTATTTTAACATTTTTATAAGAAAACTTTGTTGAAAATTCAATCATGAAACTTGCCGATAGAATTATAATTTACACGATCTTTAAATATAGAAGGTGTCTATGTATTTTAACGGACACAGTGTCTCACTTATTCTGAAGTATCACACGTTTTTTTTGAAATGATAACTTCTTTAGCGACGTTGAGCGATTCTCGATGGGGGGAAATCTTATACATTCGCATTACCAATAAAATCAGAATCGCGTTAAAATATATTAGATAAAATTTTAATTTGATTTGGTTTTGAATGTTTTTTTAGTGTTTTTTATTAACAATAATTTAGTTTATTGAATTCACTTTGTAATACTTAAAGTCTTTGTTTGTTTTCCATCTTATATGAATGTTTGGATGAAAAATTTAATGATATTCCATAAAAAAATTGTAAATCAACCGTCAGACATAGATATGGGAAAGTGCGTATCTCCTTCATGCAAATATATCGTATCAATAACTATTTATTCTTTGCTGGATTATCCTGCAGAGTGCAGAGCTAGGTTCACCATAACTTTAGTGATTTATTGTATATACTATTTTCTGCCCGGGTTGACTTGACTAGCGGCACAGGTATTTCTTAACCACCTATAGGGCGGGAGTTTGGGCTTTGATGGCATTTGGCGATTTGTTTAAAAAAAAATATTGATTATTTTTACTGTTTTTGTATACCACTAAAGATGATCTGCCTGATGGTAAGCGATCACCGTAGGCTATAGACACTTGTGCGTTGCCAACTCTTTAAAAAAACTTTTATACGCCCCATTTGAAGAACCCCATACCGTATTCCCCGAGAAACGGCCGCTGGGAGCTTATTCCACATCTGGACAGTTCGCGGGATACTCTTTTGGAATCCCAAGGTCCGGGACAATTTTGGCTCCAAAACTCCTTACTGATTGCTTTCACAATAACTTAATCAGGATATATACTCTTTATGAATATAAATCTTCTGTGCGTGTGTATGTGATTAAACTCCTCCTAAACGTCTGAACCGATTTTAATGTTTTTTTTTTGTGTCTATTCCCTAGGATTCGAAAATGGTTTAGATTCACAGTTCGGTCCAATAGATAATGTTTTTATTTAATTATATATTTCATTTTTATATATGAAACGCGAACGAAGTCGCGGGCACAGTTAGTATGTATATATAATTTTAAACATTTTAATTGAGAAAATATCCAACTGTGAATCAAAAAGATATTAAAATCCGATGCGTGGTTTAAGAGGAGTTTAGCGTGGATAGAAATACAGACAGACGCGAAAACCGACTCTGTATAGGATACGTTATTGAAATTTCTTTCTTTTTAGGAATTATATGTAGTAAATTACCTAGTAAAGATCGAGTTGTGAAACCTTGTGATGACCATTTTCGAATCTAACACATATTTTTACAATTATCCGGAACTTTCGGTCATTTTCTAATGTTCAACTTATAACCTTCAAGTTTGAAAATTATGTCGCCAGGCGCCTCTACGTTTATTCTGGCAACATAATTTTTGCAGCGATGATGGCGCAGTGGATAGTGCGGATTCCGTGTCAGAACTAGTATCTAGGCTTAGTGTGTTTACCATCCTGGACCGTATCGTCACTTAACATCAGATGAGATTGTAATCAAAGCACTGAACCTGTACCGTGTAAAAAATATCATTTGAGAGCTAGTACCTTTAGGTGTAACATGCTAACCATCTTGGATTGGATACCTTTGTCATTTGGTCAGATTGTGGTCAAATCAGTGTGCCTATACAGTATTTATAGAAAGAAGAAGCGAATGTTCTATCAAGGTCTTACCTCAGCACAGCCCTAATCTTGTCCAACATAATTCTAACAAAAAATAAGTTTTGCATCACGCTCGGCACAAGCGAAACACCGAGGTTGATAGTCGATTACGTTATAATATCTATAGCATTGGTTTAATTAATTCAGTCTGGTGCCGGCTTAAGAATAGAACCACCCCATATCTACCCGTGGTTGTCGTAAAAGGCGACTAAGGGCTACACCAGGGGATGGGGAGGAGCATCCTCTAAGGACCACGAACACCTACTGCGATCGCCAACCTCCCTGCCAAGCGTGGCGATTATGGCAATTTCTCCCTTATCTTTGGGGGGAGACCAAGTCCATCCTCTCCTTGCCGTCGCTCGTGAGGGCGATGGTCGGGAGCTCTAGGGCTTGGGCGGTTGTCTCTTCCTGTTGCGAAGCCGTCATGCTCGCAAAGGAGGAGGCAGAGCGGGAGAGGGAGCGGGCAGCGCACCCCAGCCGAGTGAGGCATGTCACACACGCCGGGGCACCGGACGCAGCCGTTCGGGCGCCCGTCGAGGTCGCCAAGCCTCGTAAAATAACTTGACGTCGGACTTCCCGTGAGGTATGGCGCTGTCAGGGCCTCTGCAGAATACATGTATAATGTGCTTCCGGAGGCCCTGGCATCTTTGCGCCGGTTAGGAACGTGGAGTGTTTAGTCAGTCGGTTACGGCCAACCTGGCACACGGACACCAAAGAGGGCGCCTCTCGCAGAGGGGTGTGCCTCGGTGATCCAGTCTTTCGCGAGGATCAACGTGTGCAAAAAACTACGGTTTTCGGCACACGTCCGAGCGTTCAACGAGTGGACACCTTTACGGTTGGGTAGATAGATGGAGCCTTGGTTCTCAACGTGGGCAATAACGCCCCCTTGTGGGCGTTTGAGACTTTCAGGGGCAGTAGAAGACCTAGAGAAAATTAAGGCGCATTGAGATAACGCAGAGAGAAAGTGGGCATATTAGAATTATAAATAATAATATAATCTAAAATAATAGGTAATCTAAAATAGGTAAAAAAAAATAACATGGTGTACTCCAAAAAAAAGTTATTTCTTTACAATGAATAGGCTTGTTTTGACCACAATCTCGCCTGATGTTAAGTGATGATGTGGTCCGGGTTGGTAAGCACACTAAGCCTAGAGTTACTAGTTCTCAAGTGACGCTCCCGGAACACACTTATTGGTATTTGGCGGCAGGTTTTCAAACTTGAGGCTGGTAGCTACCCAGACGGGCATCTTTAGAAAATATCCTACAACCATGATATTCTCAAAGTAGGCGGTGATCAAAATAAGGTTGAGAAAGTAATATATAAAACAGAATTTTTACCTTTACAATTAATCCCCCAGGATTCCTGGTATTATTTCTGTGGTATTCCAAGGCATGCCGGACACAGGGGGTAATTGATACAACCAATAAAGATGTATAGAGTTTTTACTAGAGTAAAGGGAATTAATGGATGTATGTTTTTTTTTCGAACCGAATAAATGCTAAATTTCGATCGGACGGGCCCTGACAGATTCACCGGTATTTGGCGTGAGCGCAAAGCCGAAAGAGGCAGCTGGGACAAGTGTGCCAAAGCGTTACGAACCTCGGCTTGGATATTACTTGTGTGAAAAATTCCGCGGTATTTGCCCTAGCTAATAATCCCAACTATTTGTAATAATACAATAGGCTGCGCAAGTATCTATTTTATTATATATCTCTGAGCGCCCGCACTTACGCCATCTTATACTTGACATACCGTAGCATGTTGACGGCTAATGTATTGGTAACGCGAATCTATAAGATTTTTCTCCTACCCAGAATCGATCAACGCCGATAATTAAGTTTTATCTTCAGAAAGATCCCTTCAGTGTGTGTCGCTGTGTGACGCGTGTCGCTGTACCGCGATGGTGGCGGCTGCAAAAGTCTCCTCAGGGATCGAAGTAAGTCTTGGGACGCTGCCGGAAGGAGACTCGGAGGGGGCATAACATAGTATCGTGTACCGTCGCCGCCTGCTAATAGGTTTTATTGCCAAGAGCCGCCATTAGATGCTTCACATCTATACTAATAAATAAAATTGAAGTGTCTGCGTGTAACATAAAACTATTTTTTGTTACTTAATACATATTGTATATACGGTACCTATACCAAAAAATAGTTTTTAAAATTTTAGTGTTTCTGTTTGTTCCAGCTAATCGTCGGAACGGCTCGACCGATTTTGACGGGACTTTTTTTGGTGGATAGCATAAGATACTTTTTCTACGAAAATATATAGGTGTCTGCGTAAAACAATTAAAACTCATGAAATTGTGAACAAAACACGATTCAACGGACAGCGCCACCAAATTATTATTTTCCAATGAAAACTATATTTTAAAAAAAACTATATTAAGCAGTGAAGTATATATGAAGAGCGAGCCGCGGACAAGCAGCTAGTAAAAAAATATATAAACACCGTCCCAAACTATTTCTTAAACTATGGTCAACCTACAAATGACGCATTTAAAGACACGACTTTGATTTTACTAACGTTTCATATATCATACAATTTGTGTTTTCAACACAAAGTGGTACTTATGCGATACTTCTAAGCTTTTATCTCCCTTGATAACGTCTGCCGGCGACTTCGCTCGCTTTATTAAACTTTTCTACTTGTCCCTACTACGTTTTTTTATTCCTAAATATGCATTGTATTTTACTAAATCTACATTTTCAGTGTATAATGCATAAGCTGTACCCGCGGCTTCACCTGTGAGCCAGTACCTCTAGACTTAGCCTGTTTAAGGGTAATATCGCAATTTAATATCAGGAGAGACTGTGTTCAAAGCGCTGAGAGAAGGAGATCTAGCAGCAGTGGCGGAGCAAGGCCATAATTTGATGTGACTAAATGCAATAGTGACTAAAAGCAAACGGCTTAAAAACAATGCGGGCGGAGCCGCGGGTACTCAGCTAGTATTCGGGCTCTGGGGCGAGGCCCCTGATCTGCGAGGCCGTGAGCAGTCGCCCACACCTTACGCCGATTATGTTTAGCGATGTGGTAAGATTTTCGTACCCCCCAGGATCGTCACCACCATTTATCATGATTGTAGACTGTCATGTAATTGTCTTTGATTCATTAAGTTGCGTATTTGATATCTGTGTTATGTTTTTTTTTATTTCAAAGGACAGCAAACAGACAGACGGCCTATTTGATAATAAATGACTAGTCTTAAGTTATCGCCCCAAAGTTCAGTTAAGCTGCCAAGGCCCGTCCTGTCAACAGCGTTGATCAGATCAAAAATAGCCGATGGGACGCTGAGTCCCTTTTTTGAAGAGGCGCATGTCTTATCACATTGGGGGAAGACTGTTCTGGGTAAGGGGCCATTGATTAATTACGTAAGGGTTAATAAAATCTATAGATATATGCCCTTATCTTATCATGGGAGGGGGACGGGGATAAACCCCATTCTTACGTAATATTTTACAAGTGGAAATTTATTATTAACTAGTTGTCCGCCCGCGGCTGCGCCCGCGTTTCATATATGCTTCACTGCGTTTTAATATTATTATGGACCGTAATTATTTTCCTAAAAAAATTTAGTACTAAGATAAAGTAAAAATATCTCATAAATTATAAGACTTGCCGATAAAACTGTGCATTGAATCGGATTTTATTCAATTTTTCTGAGTTTTATTTTTTTTTACGCAGAAGATCTATTATTTTCGAAAATCAAAAGTATCCTAAGTTACCCAGAGTAACTTCAGCTATCTACCAAAAAAAGTCCCGTCCAAATCGGTCCAGCCGTTCCATATATTACCCATTACAAACAGACAGACAGAGAAAATTAACAAAAATAATGTATTTTTTCTGTATTAAAAAAATGCATATACATACATATGTACCTATATACATTCATAACTATTCAGTAAAAAAAAAATTTTTGACGTTACAAACAGACACTTATTTTATTTATTAGTATAGATAAAAATATATTTCTAATTCGGGTGCTAAACGATTTTCTTCATACCATATTGTCTACTTCGATTTACATTTAATTTAGCTAATTTTTTTTAAGCGATGATGGCGCAGAGGTTATTTCGGCTGGATTTCACGTCAATCGACGCGGGTTCGATCCCACCTATCCAGATCTAAAATCGGCCAGAGCTTTCGGTGAAGAAAAATATCGTGAGGAAACCATAGCATGGTGGTAGAGCATTTTGTAATGATGCCCGCCTGAGTAAGCTTAGTGTGTTTACCGTCCTGGAACACATCGTCACTTAACATCTGATGAGATTGTGGGCAAAGCACTGAGCCTATTCCGTGTAAAAAAAAAAGGTTTTTTTATTACAATTTTAATTATGTTAATTTTGCACCCATTTTAAATGTCATAAATAATAATTAAAACGTGATGTACTCTTACGTAAGAAGAGGAAGGGGGGTTCGAGAAATTTTATGCATTCTTACATGGTAGTAGGGTGATCAAATTCGTCCCCATCCCAAATGCGGCGGACGGCTCCGGGGGGTTTAGTGGGTATTTCCGGACGCTTCACGTCCGGGTGAGTCCCACACTGGTGCGGAGACGTCCCTCCGCACCCCCTTACCCATTGCATTGGGGGACTTCGGTTTAACTAATGCAATGGGTAAGGGTAGTGCGTAAATGCATTCCCATCGTCAAAAAAAAAAAGTCATCAAATTCATCCTTACGTAATTAATGAATGGCCCCTAACCACTATAAGTATTAGTAGTACCTTAGGATGTTTGCCGTAGATAGGGTAGGAAAATTTTGATGACTAAACCAACGTCGCCCTGTAAAGGCGACGCGGGACGGCATCGTGGGGTTTTTTAGTGCGTAATCGTGGCGCTTCACGCCGGGCGATTCCCACATACCCCCTTCTAACTTACTTAATACATCAAAAAAGGGTAAATTTATTGGTGTTTTAGATGATACAGTTTGTGTTATTGTGGACATGATTGAAGATTATTGGAAATAATGACGCGAAACGTTTACTCTGAGGTGTCATGAAAACTCCATTGAAAGTTCTAAACAAGATGTTTATAGTGTGCAGTAATAAAACCCATCACAATCAATCGTAACATCCGTTTTATTATTCTATGTATTATTTACATTTTCATTATTATTACTGTACAAATAAAAAAAATGTAGTTATACAAATATATAAAAAAAAATATACATCACTTAGGTATATATAGTGTGTATACCTATGTAATGTCACAGAATCAGCGTTTTAACGCGTCTTAATTTCTTTTGGAGGACGTTCATTAATCACGTGATGTTTTAGTAACTTTTTGAAACCCTTTCCCACCTCCCTGACGGTACGTGTTGAGGCTTTATACTAACCTCTTACCAATAATCACGCGTATTTTTTCATACAAAGAATCTTAAGAATTTTGAAAATATGTAACACAGGTAGAGGTATATGTCCATATTTAATTCTGGAAAGTTTTGGAAATCTTTATCTGGCAACGGGAAGACAAGGTCACGTGCCGCTAATCGGTTTACCGATTCGTAATAAAGGAAGATTAAATTACTGTATTTATATTTTATTAGTGTGGCAACATTCACCTTTGAAATGTCAAAGTTTGTCATGCAGTAAATTGTTTTGTTTAATGAATCTCGATTCGTAAGAATACTTTCCAATCTAATTTCAGACTCCAGGATAATACTGAGTAGAAAAACCCAATATCACTTGACCCGACCCGGGGATCGAACCCGAGACCTCAGAACGGCAGTCGTACCATAATACAACTGCGCCACCGAGGGCAGTTATGGACGACGCGATTTATGTATAGCGCCTAATCATTGTTTGGGCTTCAACACTTAGCAAGACGGCCACCGAACTTGCTAGAACTTTCCAGGAACATTTGTGACATCCCAAAATTTACGTTCTATTTTATTTTTTCAAATACATTGTAAATGAGCACACTTATTAAACTTTTTAAGATAAAATAAAATCCAAACCCTAATTTATAACTTAATACATAAATAATACACGGGTTATTCATTCCACGTCAAATCGACCAATACTTGGAATCAACCCCTTTCGATTTGGACAAATTTTGGACAGAAGTTTTTTTTTATAATATAAAGAAGTTCCGCCAAAATAAAGCCCAAAGCATCCTCTTTAATATGAACTGTTGTCCATTTCTGTAATTATAATAGTTTTCGAGATTTTTAAAAAATAAGATGGGATAACTTGAAAAATAGCATAAATTTGAATTAGGTACCGCATAATTTTTGTAAAAAAAAAAAAATGTTATATTTGGTCCTTTGACAGAACTTCGCTATAGCGATAAAAGAAAACTTCTGACCAAAATTTGTCCAAATCGAAAGGGGGTCGATTTGACGTGGAATGACCACATGAAAAAAATATCTAAAACTAATCGCCGTAAAATAAACATATAACAACTTCAAATCGTGATACTCTAAAGTTATATTTTATTTATCTGTTATACAAATAATGCAATTCTGTAGAACTCATGTTTCAATGTTATTCACACTAGACGAAACTTTACCGCTTAGTGACGTCACAGACCAAGCAGCATGACGATAAGGCGCCTGCGTTCGGAAATTTAACATGTAAAATTTAAAGCCACATAGAATTGACATAAAATTAAAAAAAAGGATTATAATCAAATGATTACATTAAGCAATAATTAAAAAATAAAATACCATATTTACAAAATATTTTCTTTTCCTTAAAACATTAGTAGTTGATTTACAAAGTGGAAAAATTACCACAAAATACTTACAATATAATAAATTTGAACGAAGGACACTATTATTTTAATTACTTTTTAATATTAATAATAATAAATAATATGCCCTCTTTAAATACATATATAATAGTTATATAAAAATAATAAAATGTTAACCTTTATTAATTCTTTTAAATGTATCCTATATTAACATAATTTAACTACATTCATTTATGATTGTCACTAATTAAATATCACCTATTTCATTAATTCATTAATGAAAATTAATCAATAATTTACAATACTAGACTTTTGTTTGACCGCTGCTCCTTTAGGCTCTTAGATAGGATCCAACTCGCGAGTGAGTTTGCATACTCAGGTAACGGCCAAGCCGAGGTTCGTACCATTCTGGTAACCCTTGTTCTAGTTATCTTTTGCGGCTGAGTGCCTTCAGCACTCGCCCCCAAAGTCACGGTGAAGCTGTAAAGGCCCTTTCGGTCAATAGCATTAGCTAGGTTAAAAAAAAAAAACTTTAATATCCTCCTTTAGACAATAATTTTAAATAGTTAGGGCACGTGTGAAGCTGTAAAGGCCCTTTCGGTCAATAGCATTAGCTAGGTTAAAAAAAAAATCCTTTAGTATCATCCTTTAGACAATAATTTTAAATAGTTAGGGCACGGTGAAGCTGTAAAGGCCCTTTCGGTCAATAGCATTAGCTAGGTTAAAAAAAAATCCTTTAGTATCATCCTTTAGACAATAATTTTAAATAGTTAGGGCACGGTGAAGCTGTAAAGGCCCTTTCGGTCAATAGCATTAGCTAGGTAAAAAAAAAATCCTTTAGTATCCTCCTTTAGACAAGAATTTTAAATAGTTAGGGCACGGTGAAGCTGTAAAGGCCCTTTCGGTCAATAGCATTAGCTAGGTTAAAAAAAATCCTTTAGTATCCTCCTTTAGACAATAATTTTAAATAGTTAGGGCACGGTGAAGCTGTAAAGGCCCTTTCGGTCAATAGCATTAGCTAGGTTAAAAAAAAATCCTTTAGTATCCTCCTTTAGACAATAATTTTAAATAGTTAGGTTGTCATAACAAAAAAGTTAAACACCCGTTGAACACATGGTTATAAAGTGTTTTAGGGTTTATGGTTGTTGGTTGGTTGATTAACTTTTGTCTAAATTGGCATTTCTTTTCTCTCATAAGATTAAGAAAAATTAAAAAAAAAAATGGTATTTTTAAATTAATATTTTGAAAATCCTACAGAGAGTGCTTTACAGATCAACCGTGGCCGCACTTGCGCTATAGAAGGATAAGAAAAAAGTCCTAGCAAAAATCGAACGCTGTAACTCAATTATGAAAGGTCGCTATATATCATTTTTAGTTTACTATACATTTAACAGTGCGATTTTTATTTATTAATTTAAACTAAAATTTACACCTGTTCTTTTTAATGTCTTTTATAATATCCATGGCATATTCAGAAAACTACATAATAAGATTAAATAAAGTCATTGTAGTAATAACATTTCTAGATTTCATCATCGGATTTTTTTTTATTTAAACTGAAATTACACCTGTTCATTTTAATGTTTTTAAAACTTTCCAAATCTGCATAATGAAGTTTGATTATCTTAATTAAGTGATTAAATAAAGTCATTGTAGCAATATAATATATAGATTTTAAATGGCTTAACCCACCTTAAGCATTTAGGAAATAAGAGTTGGAAAAAAAAAAAATTAAAGCACCCTAGTGTACAGAGTGCAAGTGTCAGAAGTGAAACTTCTTTGGCAATATTTAGTTTAAATTTGCAAGACAAACTATTAGTAAGGAATAGATATTAAAAAACAACAAAATATGTGATAAAAACATGGATAAACACTTTCTAAAATAAAGTCACTCTCGGTCAATAACGACACAGATTGCATTCGAATTCTGATAACAAAATAATATCGTTTATAATTAGTTAACAAATACGTTTTCAAAGGCGGACGTTTTGTTTCCGAACGAAGAGGATATGATACGCACGAAGTTCACACTGAACGGGGAAATAACGTTTGAATACGCGGCAGACCGCTAAATATCTACTGTCATTGTTTTGATAAATTTATTACATTATTTTGTTACGTTCATTAAATGGTAGTGACTATCCAAAAAGGACGCGATAGACGTCTCAAAAATTCTAACAATTCATAAACTAACCTCTCTTTAAGTAATACATATATTACAATAGAGATGTTGATTTATTATTATTTCATCAAAATAACATATCATAAATAAGTCTTACCAATGAAAACAAAACTAAAATCTAAAAATTATCTTAAAATTAACTTGAAAGTTGGAAATTAATTTCATCTTTGACCGAACGTACTATACTGACATATGACGTAACACTTCACGTGTTTCTTGCCAGTGCTATGCTATAAGTATCGTTTTGTGTATTTTATATTATTTAATTGATATGTTGCTTTTAATAAGATAAACATTATTCGACTATCCTGTTTCATAACAATAAACGTATGAAACAAATTATCTAAAGGGATCGTTCAAGTATCAAGTAAGCTAAATCCACCTTCCTCCTTATAAGCAATGGTAAATGTTCTTACGTAAGCAATGCCTAAATGAAAAAGTTAAGAAGTAAGTTTTTTGCTTACGTAATCACATGCCAGACCCCGTTGACGTGTCATCAAAAATAAGCAAAGCGTCAACATTATGATATGACTACGAATGAAAACTTGAACGACAAAAGAAACCAGTTCTCATCAATCCGACTCCAGATCGACCATATTTTTGACTCTCTTGTCCTTTTCATGCCGCTTCGAATGCAGCATCAACTTGCTCCGGGTCATAAATCTTTTATTACAAACAACACAAACGTGGGCCCTATCACCGACATGCATCTTAAGATGCATCACCAAATTGTTCTTCTGCGAGAAGCTCTTTGAACAAATCTCGCACGTGTGCGGTTTCTCCCCAGTGTGCGTCTTCTCGTGCCTGTCGAGATCGGCCTTCCTGTAAAACGCCATCCCGCACTCGGCGCAGTTATGGTTCTTAATACCTTGGTGCATCAGCTGGTGTATGCTGAGGTGACCCAGCTGTGTGTAAGTCTTTCCGCACATCGTGCACATGTAGGGACGTTTCGCCCGTATGTGTGCGCACGTGCTTCTTCAGTTCGTATCGCGTTGCGAATGTCTTCTCGCATTGTTCGCATGGTAACCCGTTCGGTCGGCGTTTGTTTTTTCCTCACTCTCCTAGAAGAATCGTTCCGATTTATCTATACTCTAAGCACTTGATCTATAATCTTGTACAAACTTAATATGTCAGGAAATCAGGATAGGTTTTTTTTCAAGTTTGAAATCTGTACATTAACACGATATTTGAAGACAAAATACTATATAAGGCTTCAGAATCGATTACAGAAACAGACATTTATTAAAATCTGTCTATTTGTTTATTAATTTGTTCGCCAATCACGTAAACGTAATTACATCTCGTTCATGGAATATTTTAGTTATATATTGATAGACAAACATTAACCATTTAATATTTTAATCAGTATTATTATTTTATTATTAGTATTAGTATGGAGATTATGAGTAAAAAATAGGGTACTCAAAGTACTAATTCAATACAGACGAAATCGCGGGCACCAGCTAGCTCTGTCTGTTACCTTTTTACAACTAAACTACTGAAAAGATTTCGGCAAAATTTGGTAATGAGCATGATTCGGCATGCAAAGAGAGAAAATTGTCTAAATTTCACATGGGTGAAGCCGTGGTCAATGCTAGTTACATATCAAGGGTGGAAAATAAAGACAGTAGTCGGAGGAAAAGTACCCTAAATATTAATGATGGCAAATTTTATTGAAATATATTTTTCTTTTTAATAATTATAATTGTATAAGGATCAAGTTCCTCTTAAATATCATAGTACCTTCAAACAAAGGGCAACTCCAAGAAATGTAAAAATATAAGCAGCCAGGGAGACTGCCGATAGAAGTGTAAACTCAATACTTTGGAAAAACCGTTTTTTAATGTTTTTAATTGCATAATTCTTCATTGAAGTTATTAACATAACCTAACATTTGTCTGGTTTTTACATCTATTGACGATTCAAGCAATAATTTGTACATTTTCATATAGTACATTCAAAATCAAAATATACGATGATATACTGTAGCATGTTGACGGCTGACGTCATAGCATTGATAAAACGCGAATCTACAAGTTTTTCCCCTACCGAGAATCACTCAATGTCGCTAAATAAGTTTTCACATTACTTCTACCATTGACTTAGTACGGGTTGATTTTAAAATTTGATCCACAGAAAAACTATATTGTTGAGTCTCAACTATAAGGGATAGTGATACACTATCGCAAAGATTAATTAAGGATTTTTGAGAAATCACAAATTTCTAGTAAATCTTTTCCTGAATGGTAATTATATCAGCAATAGTTTTCTTATTTACTTTTAATTATTTAAGCAGGATTTTGTTAAAATCTGCAAATGGTTACGTTATAATTCTGCTTACGTAATATTTACATAAGCTCACGCCTGTAATCCCCGAACAAATAGTGAACTACACCACCCACATTTTGCAGAGCTTAGTTACGTCCCAGATGTGATAGGGGGCTTGCCTGTCGCCATATCGGTTACAAATTCCAGACTCCGGGATGATACTGAGTAGAAAAACCCAATATCACTTGACGCAACCAGGTGATCGAACCCAAGACCTCAGAATGACAGTCATACCATTATACAACTGCGCCACCAAGGCAGTAATATTTAAATTACCCCTATGTATAGATTTTACACAACACACACAATATCAGAACTAGCAAAGTGGTTTAAATTAAAATAAGAGTTTTAGTTCTATGGATATCTTAAAAGAGTGTGCTATGTAAAAATATAGTTGTTTTTTTTACAATTTAAAATAAAAACTTTCTAATATCTAAATCTGATGGGTTCAGTCAATACTAACTTCTTTTTTAGGCTGCTCTTCTTCATCAGATATTTCAATGATTTCATCCTTTACTAAAATCTCTGGTTGGATAACTGCATTTTCCATAATTACAGGCACTGGAAAAAAAAACCAAACATAGATGTTTCATCAAAAGAATTTTTAAATAGTAAGTGTACAAACCAAATAAATAAAATAAGAGTGTAGTTTTATACTGTATACGCTTAACGCTTTGGCCACTTACTAACCTGATTTTAAGTGGCAATGTGGTTCAGGAATATGCTAAGGCTGGTAATGGTTCTCAAATAATGCTGCCGGAACACACCTATTGGTATTAGGCAACAGGTTTTCAAACTTGAAGGTGGATGTTTTTAGAAAATGTCCTATTGTTACCCCAACATACCTACTAGGCTTTAAAAAACACATCATGCAAATACTATCATATATATTTCAAATACAACAACACTTTGTAGTTAGGTTATTAAAAATAAAATAATGTGTAGATGTAAAAAACAGGTTTTGCAAATACACCTAGTAACTGTGTGCTATTTATTTACAACCAACCAATCTTTATAATCTCAGCTCAACCCTAGAGCCTCATGTTAATGTATATGCCATTCGAGATGGTAATCAAATTAAGCATTGTGGTAATGGAGTTCAAACTTGAGGGTGATAAGTAACCAGCAGTGTCATTATTAGGCGTGAACTGTTGTATTTACACCTTTGAATAATGTTCTAATCTCACCCAACTCTGACAATAAAATAGAAAATGCCAAGGTTTTTTTTTAATTATAGAATATTTGGTGGAGTTTAAAACAAGCATAAGTGTATGCTGATAATAAGGAGTGCCTGTGTACAGCCATGTTTTGTGATAAATAATAGTTATTATATATATGCTTCTAACTGTTATGCATGACACAAAACTTGGACCTGGTCTGGTAAGTTCTGTGCCACTCCAGTTCTGCCCTACACCTGTGCCTAGATGGTATGTTTATGAACCATTAAAAATATAGATGTGTTATTAGTGTTATACTATGTTGTCAGTGACAGAGAAAGTTCAAATCATGCCCTGTCAAAAAGTCTAACTTTTAACACACCTTTGGTCATGAACAAAAAGTAATTCAGAGACTGAAAAAAGCAAGCTAGGCAAGATGAAAAAGTACCATATAAAAATATAAGTAACAAGCTTCTGGATAGAATTTTGAAAAGATACAGATTGAGAACAATAAAATTGTGCCGGCAATGCTTAAGTATCTACGAGGTTGAGGTAGGATCATGACAAGTTTTAAAGTTGAGGAGTTTTTATGAGAAGGTATAGATATAATCCTCTTGCGCTAGTTGAAGTGTGTTTGAACCTTCGGTCAACAATAACAACATTGTTGATAGAAGGTTTCAACGTATTTTAATGATACAATAGAGGTTCTAGGATAAGAATCCAACAGAAACAATTCAGTGATTGTAGAAATTCGACACAATTTTCTATATATAATAGAAAAATACATAGGTTAAATACCTTATATTAATAATTTGTACTTTCAAGTTATTACTTCATACATTTATAAAACACAATAATAATGTAAAACGAGTAAAAACAAAAAAAATGTACAAAAAAGATCTGTAATGTTGTTGACAAAACAAGTTAGAGGGAGAAAATAATATACGATTTTTATTAGTGTAAGGGAGTAAGCAAATATGTCAAAATTGTGTACCGCTGGCTGTCTAATGTTTTTGTTAGACTGACACTGACACTAAAGTATAATTGCCACAAGTAGAATACATAGTGCTTTAAAACTTCTACTTTAATTTCATTACGAAAACATTTTTTCTTGTGTAATCATTACAAAGATATTCCCAAATTTATTGAAGAAAAATACGCTTATACATACTATAATACATTTTTTTTCAATTACAATAAAGAAATTCTAAAACATTAAATAAAAAACCTCTGGGAAATAAACAATAATAGTAAACTTATTTTATTCCAATAAGTTATAATTAAATATTAACAATTTTAATTTTGTCAGTTACGCATAGCTGGTCAACAAAAACTATTAATATCCATCAGCAAAACTATTTATGATAGTATGACTCATTGTAACACCAAAGCATATTTTGTGAAGCGTTACTCGAATCATTAGCATTTTTATTTAAATTAAGTAGGTATGTGTAAAAATACCTACCTACATTAATAACAGCCGGCAGTATACCTTCAAAACAGCGACCTTCGCAATATAACCGTACCGAAATAAATACGTCTTTGCGGTATAACACAACACTAAATGTTTTGATATGTTCAATTTAGTCGACTTACAGATAATCGGGTCAGGAATGATGTCATAGCTTGTAGCTATAATTTTAAATGTGACGTATTACTTATTTCAACATTACCAACGGTGAACACTAGACGGTTACGTGAAAATAAAGTGAATTAATTAAAAAGAAAACCTAAATTCCATTATATTGTGATTAAAATGTCATACTATCAAGAAAGGACAGCCGGTGAGTGTGTTTTAAAATCATATATAGTTAAAATTAAAACAGGTCTACTAATTTGAAATTATTTTGTCTGGATATTTCACAATTTATAATCCCTAAAATGTAAAACTATTAATAATATCAGCCGTCATGGTTATATCTATTTGTAATCTACTTAAGAATAAATATCGACCTTATATCAATCATGTCAATTTATAATCATGATCAATTATGAATATTATATGATCGGAATTATACTGTTTTTAACATTGGAAATATAAAGCAAAAAAAATCAATAAAATGGAAAACAGCTGTTCATTTGTCCTGTCAAGTACACGACGTTTTGTTATTACAAGCAAGGACGAGTTTATCCATACACAGTATAAATAACTTTATCATTATGCTCGTCAGGATATTGTTCAAAATTGATGAGATTTGTAAAAATTGTAGATTACTTATACTTATTTTGTTTTTTTTTTTTAATACGTATCTGGTATGCAAATATTTTTGCTATATATTGTTTCAACTGAACGTTTAGTTGCGTATGGAAAAATTGCACATTCAAGTAATTAGTAAGAGCTTGATACAATTTACATTGTCTTTATTAAACAGTTATTGGCGTGTAGGTGCCAAGACATCCAAGAACGTTTCTCTATATCAAGGCAAATGGAAAGCCACAATCGAAAAAATCGATTAATTTTTAATCGGCGATATAAGTAATTAAGAATGAACTACATTTTGGGCACTCTATTATATTTCTTACTAGCTGTGTGCTCGCGACTAAACCCTCATTTGTTATATTTTTCAGTGCGTTTTATTTTTTTTATACGGAACCCTAAAATTTTTTTAGTACTAAGATTAAGTAAAAATATTTCTCATAAATTCAACCACTTATCGGATTGTATTCATATTTTTATGAGTTTTAATTTTTTTATGCGGGACCCTTATTATTTTCGAAAATTAAAAGTAGCCTAAGCTACACGGAATAACTTCAGCTATGGATCAAACCCGTCAAAATCCTTCTAGCCGTTCCGGAGATTAGCCGGAATAAAAAGGCAAACAAAAATTGTAATAATTTAATTATTGGTATATCTATCGTTTATATATTCATATCTATTTAGTACAAATATTGTATTTTAACATTACACACATTTGTAAATAGACACTTCAATTTTATTTATTAGTATATCCTATCTGTATGCCCGCGGCTCCGCCCGCGTTGCATGTATTCTTCATTGCATAATATACTTTTTAAATAATCGTTGGAAATTAATGTTTTGATCGTGCTGTCCAATGAATCGTATTTAGTTCATAATTTCATGAGCTTTAATTTTTTTTATACAGAACCCTAATAATGTTGTTTAAGTTATTTTTGGTACTAAAACAAATAATAGATAACACAAATTTAAACACCTGCCAGTAAAACTGGGCATTGAATCATTTTTTGTTCACAATTTTATCTGTTTTAGTTTTTTTACGTGAAACCCTATTTATTATCGAAAATCAAAAGTACCCTAAATTACCCAGAGTAAATTCTGCTATCTACAAAAAAAGTCCCGTCAAAGTCGGTCCAACCGTTTCGGAGATTACCCAGAAAAAACATACAGACAGAAAGACAACAGACAAATTAAAAAAAAAATCTTATCTTGGTATAGGTATCGTACAGGTATACAGTCATATGTCTTTGAAAGTGTTGGCGCCCCGAGTGACGCATCTATGTACATATGTGTCGCAAGCGTCGCTCAGCGCCCCCTAAAACCCTGCGCCCGTGTACGCTGCAAACCCTGCACTATAGATAGATAAAGACGCCCCTGCCTCTAGGCTAGTTTAAGCTCTAGGGTCTAGGCTTAGTTTGTTTACGATCCTGGACCACATTGTCACTTAACATCTGGTGAAAATGCGGTCAAAGGATTGAGCCCATACCATGTAAAAAAAAGTTTCAATTTAATAATTTAGTAATCTAGTGAATCAGCGGAATAGAATTGAGTCTATTTTTTTTTCCTTTAGTGATCTCTCTTTTCGCATTATGCGCATTCATCGTGCACAATAATACTGTATCACGTAATATGCCATCAAAACATAAAAAAGGGAGAAATGGACCCATCATCCATCCATCAATTCAACCGAATGACGTTCACTGCTGGCCATAGTCTCTCCCAAAGATCTCCACGACGCCCAGTCTTGCGCCACCCGTATCCAGCGAATTTCCACGACCTTCAACAGGACGTTGGTCCACCTTGTGGAGGGCCTACCCACGCTACGTTTTCCGGTGCGTAGTGCTCATTCGAGAACACGTTGGCCCCATCTGGCATTGGCTACCATAATACGCCAAAACCTTCCTGCCATTTTGTTCTATTCGTAAAGTTTGCAGCATTTGTTTCTATAGCTACTATCTATACCAGTGGTCGTCAAACTGCAGCACTTAGATAGTATTTGTGCGGTCGGAGATGTCGTAAATGATTTCGCTTAACTAGAACTCAAAACTGAGTTTATATATATATGTAGTTAATGAATTAGAATTGTCAAAAATTAATTTATAGATTTATATTCCTATAGAAAATCTATAGGCAATTCGCGTTTGAAGATAAAATTGTGTAAACTAATAGATGATATCGACTAACTAATCCATAAAAGTGTCCCAGTGGTACCTTACATTGATCTATATGGCCCTTGACCAGAAAAGTCTTAACGACCACTAATCTATACTCTATACCAGTAGTCGTCAAAGTTTTTGGTCACGGACCACATAGGTCAATACGAGGTATCACTGCGGGCCGCGCTTTAATGGAAACCATGGTAGTTGATACTATTTTTTTATTGACACATTTTTGTGAGTAGTCAAATGCGAATTCCCCATAGATTTTGTGTGGCAATAACAACGTATGAGGTCGTTTTAACAACCTAATTCACTAACTATTTGTAAACTCGGTTTTGAACCAAAAATGCTTGTGACATCGCGGACCGCAGTTTGACGACCACTACTCTGTACTATACACGTACACGTAAGATGGTAACTGTTTTCTTATTGTTCAGGATAATTTTTTCTGTCTATTAAGTGTATTATTTAAAAATTTCTCAAATTATTATTTAGTATCCTTTTTCATTTATTTTGTATAAATGTAACCCAGGCAACATAGATAGAATTGCTAAATATCTAATTCCGATCATTTCTATAATTGATTGTTTTACAGTAGATTTTGCCAACGTAACTGTTTATATTTTAAATCCCTGAAAAGAAAAGTATCCCAATTATAAATGATATTAAGTTCACCGAGGTTGCTACCTGAAATGTAAATTCCGCAGAATTTGGCCTGCCTAAATCGATCGAAGGAAAACTACAGATCTCAAAGAGTTTTGCTTTTAAGTGTGTCACCAAATCGCGCTGGCGGCGTGTACAAAAGCTTCCCCAGTTGGAAATAGGAGCACGTTCTGAGCCGCTCCCAGGGGAAAATGCCCATTAACGTATGAGTGGACATAAGTTTAAGCAAATATTCCTAACTGATGATCGTACAGGGCGTATCTAGCAATTTAAAATTATAGTTATGTTACTAAGGAACACAGATTATAAAAATCAAATCGAAATCTATTTTAATTTAGAATGCGTCCTGAACGAATAGGCGTACCTATTGACGAATAACATTATTTTTGAAATACCTAATTACTGAGTTTTTCTAAACATTTCAACATATTAACTTTTTTATTTAATTAAGTTGAAATAAACCTTCAAATAACCTTATTACGCTTATGTCATTTGTTTGTTTTAAACTTTTCTTATCAATAGAAACATGCTTAGATATAATAAGGCAATGTAAACAAACTATTTTACATTATCTTAAAATATTTTCTTTAATAGCTGTTGCCATGATATTTTATAGCAAAAACAAAACGTTTTCAGTCGGGTCGCACTTCAGACAACACTGAAATTTGAGGTTATTTTCAACATAAGAAAATATTTTAATGCAACATGTTTTTAAGGATGACCGATATTAGAAACAGAGATTATAATCACTACGTTTAATTAAAAATACAATGATAGCGATGTCAATGTCAAATATTGATGTCCATTAAAGATTGACGCTTGAAATGTTTCGATTAATAAATAAACTATAAAAAGTGTAAGTACCTATACAATTGTTGCTCTTAGAGTTGTTGATTATAAAACGTAAAACCAAACGAATATTAATGATTTCAATTTGCAAATTATTAAGTTTGAATGATGTATTATTTTATAGTTAAGTTTTAATTTCCGTCGGCAGTCTGTAATGACCGACAATTGTTTTTATTTTATTTTATTAATGTTTAAACCAGTGGTCGTCAACTGCGGCCCTTGGGCGGCATTTGTGCGGCCCGATATCGAGGGCAAACATTTTAGGTTAAAAATCGGGTTTACAAATAGTTCATGAATTACGTTGTTAAAAAACGACTTCATAGGTTGTTATTGCCACACAAAATCTATGGGAAATTCGCATTTGACAACTCATAAATGTGTCAATAATAAAATAGTATGGTATCCATAAAAGTGCGGCCCGCAGTGATACCACACATTGACCTATGTGACCCGTGACCAGAAAAGTGTGACGAGCACTGGTTTAAGCATTTGGCCACAATCTCTCGTGAAGTTAAGTGACGATATAGCCTAGTGGTAAGGTAGTAGCGAAATAAGTGGATCTAAAACCTCGCTGTAGTTTCATCTCTAGTTGTTTACTATAAGCTCCAAAGTTTCGAAGTAAACTGTAGACAAACCGATAGGAGTGTTTACTCTACAAAATATCCTAGGAATTACCAAATGAACCGCAATAAAGTTCATTCACTTATAATCGGTCATTATTCTAAATTGATAATGATTTTGTTTCCACCTGCTTGTTTTTGTTGTATTCGTTCGTGTTTCATATAATGGATTTAGAGATTCGTTTTTTTGTAGGGAGAAATTAAATTTAAGAAAACAAACTGACGTAATCGTGTGTCAGTATAGACAGCGTCCGCTCTAGCAGTTACGTCGCTGCCGACAAAAAGACAAAATACCGTCCTTAGATATAATGTTTGTTTAAGTAAAAATATTGTACTTTTAAGGGTAGATATATTTTTTATTTAAAAACAAAAGCAAAACATTTATTTCAAAGTTTGTTTTATAAAGTTTATATATATATAAAACTAGCTGGTGCCCGCGGCTCCGCCCGCGTTTCATATGTTCTGTGCATATGACGTTTCATTTATAGCTAATTTAAAAAAAAAAACAAATGAATGAATAAGTAAAATGTACAATAGAATTTGAAAAATATTTAGCCTATAACCATCTACGATTAATTCCGCGTCGAATGGTTTCATGCGGATCGGTCCAGTAGTTTTCGAGTTTATCTCGGACAAAGAAAACAAACTTTGCTTGTATATATATAGATAGATTAATTATCCTGATTGGTATATTCATCAACGCAGATCCCAAACCGCTGAACCTACAAACTTGAAATTTAGACAATTTCATGATGCGAACGAAGATGTTTATATGCGAATTTGTCTCTTTATTGGTAACATTTACTATATAATTTTTTACAACCAAATGCCCGCCGCGGCACTCCCAAATTTAGGCGACCGCGCGACCCGGGAGCTGAATATAGAGTGGGGATCGTTGCATATATTATATTGTCCTAGTTTTTCACGCTAGATCACAATAAACTTCATATAGGTTGTATTCGATATACTAGCCATATGCCCGCGGCTGCGCCTGCGGTTCATATATTCTTCACTGCGTTTTAATTTTTCTTATACGGAAACCTAATTATTTTTCTAATAAATTTTTGGTACTAAGATAAAAATATTTCCCTTATTAAATTCACGCACTGGCCCGTAAAACTGACAATTGAATTGGATTTTGTTCACAGTTTCATTAATTTTTTTTTACGCGTATCTCTAAATATTTTGGAAAATAAAAATAGCCTAAGTTACGTGGAGTGACTTGAGCTATCTGCCAAAAAAAGTACCGTCAAAATCGGTTCAGCCGTTCCGGAGATTACCAGAAACAAACAAACAGACAAACATTTAAAAAAATTGTATTCTTGATTATTACAAATACATTGATACTTCAATTTTATTTAATACTTTAGATAACCTGTTAGCGTTCGCCTGCGACTTCGTTTACGTGTTTTATCTTGATTGAATATGTGGTGTCCTGATTCTGTACTGTGTTTCATAGCCTATCAGATACCGAACGACACATGCTTCCCGTACAACAAATTTCATTCAATTAATTATAGTTTTTTGAAGTGAAAACTTGAGCGATTTTCGTTAGGGTAAAAGCTTATAGATTCGAGGTATCTATGACGTCAGTTTTCGTCGGCACGTGTCAAATATAAGATGGCGTTTAAAGGTAGTCGTCCACATATCCGCATTGTAAGTATCGGACGCATCGTTTCATACGGATCGTATTATTCTTTGTATAGAAAATCGTCATATAAGTGCGTGCTTTGATCGCACGGCTTTTGGTAGGTACGCGGCAGCCATTCGTGAACCCGTTGGCCCCATCGGTTGTAAGAGCGATGTTCCCAACCCATTGCCACTTAAGTTTGGCAACACTTCGAACAATGTCGCTTACTTTGGTTCTTCTCCGCATCTCCTCGTTTCTGATTCGATCACTCAGGAAAACTCCGTAGATAGCACTCTCGATTGCCCTTTGGATAACTTTGAGCTTTCTAATTAAGCCCACTGTAAGCGACTCGACGTCTCAGTGCCGTATGTCATCACTGGCACCACACACTGGTCGAAGACTTTTGTCTTGAGACTCTGCGGCGAGAAGATTCTGCGTAGCTTCCCAAACTCGGCCCAGCCGAATTAGATTCGTCGATTAACCTCTTAAGTTTGACCCATCTAACTGGACAGTTTGTCCCAGGTACTTACAACTGTCAACAACTTCGAGCGTAGTCCCCGTTTTTTATAGGAGTTGGCACAACATGGACATTAGACATGATTTTCGTCTGGACCATGTTCTTTTATTACCTAAAAAGCTTTTATCAGACTTATTATTATTTCTCATATTAAAATTATGTCTATCGTTTACGAGATCAAGCGTGTTTACATTTTTGCGAATGTATATACTATTTAAAAAAAATAATATTAACCTTTTAAATTAACCTTTAATTTACGCAAAACGATACGATGAATTATAAAACGTAACCAATGACCTTGTCGTCATTACAGCAGTAGTAATGTGTCAATATTTTCATACCTGTCTGGGACTGAGCAAACGATTCCGTATGGCTTCTGTACACAATGGGCCATGTACGGCCATGCGCTACGATATGCCAGCATCACCCGTAGTCGAAAATGTGTACACACAATAGTAAGTATATGGCTCATTGCTGCCTGACGAAGCATTTAAGATGAACGTCGAAGCAATAATGGACGCGTCCGCAGCAATCATTTGTAAATGTTTTTATAATATATCAGAAATCAACAAATGCTTATATTATTAGCTAAATTAAATTTAGTTTTTCTCCCACTGCGTAAAGAACCTTCTTGAGACAGAAAGGATTTAAGGAATTTGTTTTTGACTAAGAAAGTCAAATACCGAAATATGTGAAAAAATTGCTGAAGTAAAAACTTCTTTAGCTGCGTTAAGCGATTCTTAGATTCGCGTTACCAATACTATGACGTCAGCCGTCAACATGCTACATTATGTCAAGTGTAAGATGGCATTTAAGTGCTGGCGCTCAGAGAATATACATTAAAATTTATACTTATGCATCGTATCGTATGTTATATCTTAAACTAGTTGAGTACCCGCGGTTCCACCCGCGTTTCATTGCGCTTAATATAGTTTTTAAGTCTTCATTGGAAAGTAATGTTTCGATGATGCTGTTCAATTAATCATATTTTGTTTACAATTTCGTTGGTTTTTTTACGCAGAACCCTAATTATTTTCGAATAATAAAAGAAGCTTAAGTAAGCCAAAAAAAAGTCTGGTCAAAATCAGTCCAGCCGTTCCGGAGATTAACTGTAATAGGCAGGGAGAATAAAAAAATGAGTTTTTGGTGTAGGTATCGTATATACACATTCATACGTATTTAGTAAACAAGTGGTATTTCGATTTTACAAACAGACACTTCAATTTTATTTAATACTATAGATGTTAGGTTAGGTAAATAATTTCAGAGAGCGTGGTTAGCCGAGAGCGTGGTTAGCTTGAGAGCGTGGTTAGCCTGGTGGACTAATTCCAATATCTCATAGACGGTACGACTGAAAAGTCGGAGGTTCGAACCCAGTGTGGGTAACACATTTTTAGAGCGTGGTTAGCCCGGTGGAATGATCCACGTGTCTCATAGACGGTACGACTGGAAAGGTCGGAGGTTCGAACCCAGGCCGGGTAACACATTTTTTATGAGAGCGTGGTTTGCCCGGTGGACTAATCCGCGTGTCTCATAGACGGTACGACTGAAAGGTCGGAGGTTCGAACCCAGAGTGGGTAACACATTTTTTAGTGCGTAAATGCATTTCCCCCCTTTCAATTAAAAACGTTATTAGGTTTTCACTTCTGTCGGCAGTTCCCATGGCTGCCTAGTTTTTATTTTGTCGGTCTTTTACTTGATGTCGTTAGGTTATTCTAAGTGATGTCACAAAACCTCCAGGCTAATTCTAACAACACGTCTTCATTTCGTCGTTCTGACGCTTAGAAAATTTTTGCAAAGTTGAATGTATAGAACTTGTGTTCATGGCAGTACTAAATCTACGTATTTATATAAGGAAAATGGGGTTCCTTTGAGATACCATCACATCAAAACTATTAAACATATCGGAATGGGACTACAACCATTCGACGCGGAATTTTTCGTAGATAGTTATAGGCTATTCATTTTTTGGATTCCATCAACCCTTTCTATTTTTTTTCTTCATTTTACTCCTATATACACTATTCCGCGCTAATAAAAACAAAAAAAAACTCATTATACTTCAGTCATTTGTTTTTTTAGGTTAGGTATAAATGTAATGGTGCGACGCGGTGCTTGCGAAAGCCACCCCGTGTCGCCCCCATCCCAAATGCGGCGGACGGCCCCGGGGGGTTTTAGTGGGTATTTCTGGGCGCTTCTCGCCCGGGTGAGTCCCACACTGGCACGGAGCTCGTCCCTCCGTGCCCCCTTACCTATTGCATTGGGGGACTTCGGTCTCACTAATGCAATAGGTAAGGGTAGTGCGTAAATACATTTCCCCCCTTCAAAAAAAAAGGTATAAATGTAATGTTGTATGCACTTTTTCACTCGCACCTAATAAATAACATATGAAACGAGGACGGAGCCGCAGGCACGCAACTAGTTTAAAAAATATGTATGTAAAGAAAACCATTGTAATCTATAGAGTTTTTATGGTTGTCTATGTTTTTCTTTATTTTTGTCTATGCCATGTCATGAGCAAAGATGACATTTGAATGACATATTTAAAATATATATAAGAGTGAGTTGTGAGAGAAAGAAAATGCACTAGAAAGGCTTTAAATGTCGTTTCTTTCGTCTTACAGAGAAACCCAATTAAGTCGTTGTTATCTTTACCCGAAGTTACACTAAGAGAAAACTATTATGTTTGGTAAATTTTTACCTATGTATGGAACCTGTTAAATTTCAAACCGTGCTCGTGCACAAGAAAGTAGCTGAATTTCGTGTGATCTAATGCATTGTGTGTAAATATTTGTGTAGCGCGTCCCTCCTTGACCCAAAATGCTAATGAGCATTAGGGTTGTCACGTTTGAATTCGTTTTTTTTTTAATCAATCGTTTGGGTCGAGATACGTAAATGATGCGTTCTAAAATCCGCCGCGTGACAGTGACACATCATGCACTGGCAACACATAAAACAGACTTTAAGCAACGTACTTGGGTTCTGCAAGGCCTCTTTATTTATTTAAGCTCGCATAAGAGGAAATACTTGCCGTGTTTTTCTATACAAACGTGTTAATCCTTGGATAATTATAGTAAATATATATGAATTATTAAAAAAATTAGGAGCTTTCAATAATGTCTTTAACATTTTATAGTTGGAAGAAATATACAAATCAGCCCCGCTTTGAGGATCAGAGGAAATACGGAGAGATTATTTATTTTGTTATAAACCAAGAATCTTTCATCGCGACTAAAAAAGTTTTCACTTCAACAATATTATTAAAGTGAACGTGACAACCCTAACGAGGAAGAGCTATTTATATATAGTCAGTCGGTAGCGCAAAGCAGACGCATTACGTTAGATTGCGAAACTTTTTATCCAAACATGTTTGATGACTTATGATACAATATTTTTTTTATTGAAAGTCATGCATCTACTAGCTTTGTGCCCGCGGCTGCGCCCGTGTTTCATGTATTCTTCACTGCGTAATATTGTTTTTAATTCTTTTACACGGATCCTTAATTATTTTCCTAATTGGTTTTTTGTACTAAAAGAAAGCAAATATATTACAAATTCAAACACCTGCTAGTAAAATTGTGCATTTAATCGGGTTTTATTCGAAATTTTATTACTTTTTATTTTTTTTACGAGAAACCCTAATTATTTCCGGGTAACAAAAGTACCCTAAGATACGCGGAATAACTTTAGCTATTTAATAAAAAGAGTTCCGTCAAATTCGGTCCAGCCGTTCTGGAAATTAGCCGAAACAAACGGGGAGACGGGCAAAAATTTTCAAAATTGTTTTTAGTTACAAGTGTCGTTTAATACATGCATATGTATTGATAATTGAAATTTCTCAATTAGTTACAACGTGTGATGCAATTGAAATAGAAAAAAAATTACTTAAGAATTTTTTATATTCTGATAGGGAAGTATTCGAGCGGTGGACTACGTGACTTTTTTAACAGTACTATAAAAAATCATGTGTGTACAGATTTGGGAAATTTTAGACTCCTCCCAAACTCATGTCAGCAATAGTAGGTAACCATAATTTTCAAAAAAGAAACGTTTTTGTGATTTGGTTAAGATTGCTTACGTCATCACAGTTCAGACCTCTCGTACATTTGTCATTTACACTTCTAAATAAAATTGAAGTATCTGTTTGTTATATTAAAAAAAACATTTTTTTTTTTACTAAAAACGTGTGAATGTACATATATATACGGTACCAATAAAGAACATACAATTTTTATCTGTCTGTCTGTTTGTACCGGCTAATTATTTATTTCAGAAAAAGTATTAGGGTTCTGCATTAAAAAAAATAAAACACATTAGAAATAATTGTGAAGAATAAAACGATCCAATCAATTGGAAGGTTATGAGAAATATTTTGCTTTATTAAAAATTTTCAGGACTATGATTAGGGTTCCGTGTGAAAAAATTAAAACCCGTTGAATTGCGAATAAAATACGACTCAATGGAACCATTATTTGACCCATCCTGTTCAAACTTTTCATGGATATTTCTCTGCACCGCAGAATAAACGTAACGTAACGCGTAACGCGTTATTATTTATAATAAACTTCACTTGTACACATAACCAAACGTATATCATACGAAACGCCGTCAAAATTACATGGTGTAGAGTCAAATACGCAAGTAATTAAAAGAAATAACTGCTATATGACAGACTGAGATCCCGCCAAAACCTTTCAAACAAAATCCACATTATGTTATTCCGCGAAATTATGTTATGCAACTTCGCGAGCAGTGTGGAGGCTACATTAGTATAAAACTTATATGGGACTGTGTGATTGGGATTTTAATGGATCGATATATAGCAATTCTTCTCGTGCAGCCGCCTATTGTTCTAGCAGTCCAGCAGCAGCGCAACGTGTGTCTCCCTAACTTTATTTATTTATTTATTTATTTTTTTTTGGTTCTTTATTTATAAAAAATTATTATACATGCAGTTTACACATAAAATACATTTATAATAAAATTAGAAAAATAGAAATACAAAATAAAAAAAAAGAAGAAAATTGAACAAAGCTAGAGAAACTACACATACTACGCTTACATACTAAACTACGAACTAATAGGGGACACGGGGAAACCGCATCAGGGCTATTCCCTTCGACGGTGGCCTCTCCTTCTACGGACAAGTCAACTGGGTGAGGCACACAGGTGCGTCCCTCGTGGAGTAATCTTCTGAGTTCTGGGAGCTAATCCTGCTATCGATCGGACTCTGAGGGGTCAGGGAGATGCACCCGATCTATACGGCTTTATGAAACGAAAAGGTGTAACGAATTTCAGTTCCATCATTTACCGATAGATGTCACTAAATAATATGATTAATAGCTGCAACACGTTTGTTTGTTAGTACAAAACAAACAAACTAGATGTCACTAAAACGAACGCTTCACTTCTACCGCGTGTGAACTCACAATCAATTTTTTTGTATTTAAAGGCGCCGTCCCACCGCCGGAGCTGAATGACAAGCTGCGGCTTTACCACGTCGATATGAACCCGTACGGGCACAGGGTCCTGCTGATCCTCGAAGCGAAGAAGGCCAAGTACGAGGTGTACAAACTGGACCCGTTGAGGTTGCCCGAATGGTTTCGCGCGAAGAACCCACGGCGTATGTAATTTTAACATTTTTTTTTTTACATTGCATAGGCTCAATGCTTTGACCACAATCTCACCTGAACACATTACGCCTAGAGGTCTTGAAATGTTTCTCAAGTGATGCTGGCAGTACACACCTATTGGTATTTGTCGACAGGTTTTCAAACTTAAGGGTGGTAGCTACCCAGGTGGGCATTATTAGAAAATGTCCTATCCCTATGCTATGGTCTCTTCACGATGTTTTCCTTCACCGAAAGCTCAGGCTCATTTTTAGAGTTGGATTGGTGGGCTCGAACCCTCGTCTATTGGTGCGAAATCCTAACGCACTACCAACTGCGCCATCATTTCATTGATTAGAACAGAAGTCTTTGAACTTGATTTTCGACTATTTCAAAATATGTCAACATAATTTTCTTTCCCTTGTCCTACATAAGTAAGGTCAGTATGACATGTTTTTATGTTGTGTAATGGGATTGGGCTTATGGTTCACCACACAGCGGGCGGGGACATCTACTGTAGTAAAATCGCGCTGGCGTCCGACCAGCCCGCTGTGTGGCGAAACCATTAGTGTTTTACGACCGGCCGCTTGCCTGGCGTCAAATTTCCTTAGGATCTCCTATTTAAAACGTAATACAAATGTATATCGAATTAAGGATTAATTTTTGTGATTCTTTGATTTGGCATATCTTCCACTCTCTTCTGCATGCAACTCATCCATGCACGTTTATTGGATGATTATTGTATTCAAATCAATTCGCAATATAAATTTTAAATTAAATGATAAAAAAATTATAATTTAAGGACAAAAATATATATAAAATTAACGAAGGACAATTAAAATAAACGATGTGTTGCTTTTTTATCTGTCGATTACCCATAAAAATGAGACAATAGGAAAGCAACGGAAAGCTGGCGTAAACGCCGGGTTAGTGCTCAAGGGGGTTAATAAAGAAGTCGAAATTGAGAGAGATATTGATAATGTATTTTTTATATTTTCAATTCCAGTGAAAATCCCGGTATTAGAAATACCGACAGAGAACGGTGATAAATATTTGTTCGAAAGCGTTGTTATATGCGATTACCTGGACGAGAAATACCCAAGGAATCCTTTGCATTCGAAAGACCCTTATGTGAAAGCACAAGATAGGCTGCTTATAGAGAGATTCAATGAGGTAAGTCACCTTTATATATTATATAATAGCTCTGCGCTCGCGTTTTATATGGTCTTCAATGCATTTTAATTTTTTTATACGGAACCCTGATCTTTTTTCAGTACTAATATAAAGAAAAAATATTTCTCATAAATTCAAGCACTGGCCTGTGAAACTATGCATTGAAACTGATTTTGTACAATTTATTAAGATTTATTTTTTTTACGAGGAACCCTAATTATTTCCGAAAATTAAAAGTACCCTGAGTTACCCGGAGTAACTTCAGCTATCTACGAAAAAAGTACCATCGAAATCGGTCTAGCTGTTCCGGAGATTACCCGATATAAACAAACAGAGTAAAATTTTATTTTTGGTGTAGGTGTCTTATATACATTTATTTAGTAAAAACAAATTAACTTTGACATTACAAACAGACACTCCAATTTTATTTATTAGTATAGATTTCAGGAGTTTTTTTTTACGCGTAGTCCTAATTATTTTCGGAAAACAAAAGTACCCTAAGTTACACGGAGTAACTTCAGCTATCAAACAAACCGGTTCGGAATAGACAGACAGACAACAATTTTAAAAGTTGTGTTTTTGGTATAACAAACAGACCTTTCAATTTTAATTATTTGTATAGATGAAGAAGTAAATATATTTTTTAATACAATCTCATAAACTACCGATATCCAACAGATAAAAAAAATAAGATTTTAATCAAATTTAATTGTTTAATGTTTGTCTTTTCGAAGTGATCGTTCTTATGGGACGGTGTGAATTGGTTTCTAACCCCTCGAGCACTAACCTGGCGTTTACGCCAGCTTTCCATCGTTTTCCTATTGTTGTATTTTTATGTGTACTCGACACATCAAGAAACGAAAATGTGTAACGGATTTTAGTACCATCATAAACTAACAGATGTCACTAAATAATATCCCTAATAGCTGTAACACGTTTGTTTGTTAGTACGAAATGAACAGACCAGATGTCGCTAAAACGAACGTTACACTTGTACCGCGTGTAAACTGACAGACAAGTTTTTTTTGTTTGAATTTATAAATTTACTTGTATTTCAGCTAATCAAAGGCAGTCTCGAATGCTTCGATACTAATTTCGCATTCGGCAGCGAACAAATCATACAAACATTAGATATCTTCGAAAAGGAATTGGCGAGTAGAGGTACGTTTGATATACTTATAAACTAATAGGTTTTTTTATGTACTGTATTAATTGTATTTGTAATTTTTTTTTTTTTTGACGCGCTATCTATTTACGCACTACCCCTTTTTTTTGACGGAGGGAAATGCATTTACGCACTACCCTTACCTATTGCATTAGTGAGACCAGAGTCCATTAGTGAGACCAGAGGCCTTAGTGAGACCAGAGTCCATTAGTGAGACCAGAGTCCATTAGTGAGACCAGAGTCCTTAGTGAGACCAGAGTCCTTAGTGAGACCAGAGTCCTTAGTGACACCAGAGTCCTTAGTGAGACCAGAGTCCTTAGTGAGACCAGAGTCCTTAGTGAGACCAAAGTCCATTAGTGAGACCAGAGTCCTTAGTGAGGCCAGAGTCCTTAGTGACAGAGTCCATTAGTGAGCCCAGAGTCCATTAGTGAGACCAGAGTCCTTAGTGAGACCAGAGTCCTTAGTGAGACCAGAGTGCTTAGTGAGACCAGAGTCTCGTAGTAAGACCAGAGTCCAATTTACGCACTACCCCTACCAAGTTCACTGGAAAGAACGAATCCTCCCAGCGAAGTTGGCAGGGGGCGTGTGAGGGACGTCTCACACATAGATAAGGGTAGTGCGTAAATGCATTTCCCCTCGTCAAAAAAAAAAAAAAAAAAAAAGGACGTCTCACACACCAGTCTGGGGACTCGCCCGGCGAGAAGCGCCGGAAATACCCACTAAACCCCCCGGAGCCGCCCGCCGCATTCAGAGGGGACGATACGGCGTCGTCCCCTGTGGTAGGCCTAACAGGGCCACGCCCCCATATCTTTACCCCAGTTGGGGATGGAGGTGAAGTCGATGCCTGACCCACAGGCTCTCTCCCCCCCACCTCCACTTCCAGTTCTCGATGAGAATTACCTGACGATGTGGTTTTAGAATGGTGAACACACTAAGCCTGGACATACTGGCTCTCAAGCGTTGTTGCCGGAATACACCTATTGGTGTTTGGTGACAGGTTTTGAAAACTTGAGGGGGGTGGGCATTCATAGGAAATCCCCTACCACGATGCTATGGTTTTCCCACGATGTTTTCCTTCACCGAAAGCTCAGGCTAATTTTACAGGATGACTTTGAAATCAGAGACAATAAATAAATGGGAGCTTATATTATTATGATTCTGCATTAGTATAGGGCAAAAAATAACATAGTAATAAAATTATTCTACCCTATTAAACAAAATTAAAGTGTCTGTTTGTAATGTCAAAATTATTATTTTTTTTACCGAAAATACAATTCATAAAAATCTCGTCTGTCTGTCTGCGTCTTTGTTCCAAACGATCTATGGAACGGCTGGACCGATTTTGAGGGAAACTCCATTGATAGATAACTGGAGTTACTCGGTGTAATTAAGGCTGTTTTTATTTTTTAACAATATGGCTTCGCGTAAAAAATTTAATTTCACGAAACTGTGAATAAAATCCGATTCAATGCACACAGTTTCACTCGCAGGTGTTTGAATTTGTGAGAAATATCCTCGATTAACGATAGTATTTTTAAACATTAAGAGAATAATTAGGGTTCCGTGTAAGAAAAATTAAAACTTATGAATTTGTGAAAAAAAAAATACGATTCAAAGGACGTTACCATCAAAACATTACTTTTCAATGATTATTTTAAAACTATGTTACGCAGTGATGAGTATGTAAAATGAAGGCGAAGCCGCGGGCACGTAGCTACTTTCCAATACAATTCTGAGATAAAACAAATGTATAAAGTTTTTAATGGGGCTTGAGAGGGGAAGTATGCTCCATTTTTTTCTCGCAAAACAAATGATAATAAAGAACGAATATGAAGCATGTATGGGATGACGTCAAATTATACCATAGCGCGTTCTCTCTCTCTCTCTCTCTCTCTCTCTACATTGAAATTAAAACGCTCTTAAGCTCCTTATTTCTGATCAGATAACCGATAAGATAATCAATAAACGTTAGCTGTTGTACAGTCAACGCGGTCGATGTCGCGGGCATAAGCCGGTGTCGTAGATAAAAGCAAACGTGAATTGTTTTTTTTTTTTTTTTTTTTTTTAATTCTAGGTACATATTTTTTCGGTGGGAATCGACCCGGTATGCTCGACTATATGATCTGGCCGTGGGTCGAGAGGCTGTACCTCCTCAGGTCGGTCAATGAGAGGAAATTCGATGAGAAAAGATCCTACTTTCCCAATTTCGTAAGTAATATTGTTAATAGAAATTATTAACATAATCTATGCTAGTAAAAAAATTGAAGTGTCTGTTTGTAATATTAAAGTAACCATTTTTGACTAAAAACATATGAATGTATATAAGATACTAATACCGAAAATACAATTTTTAAAATTTTTGTCTGTCTGTCTATTTGTATGTCTGTTTGTTCCGGCTAATCTCCGGAACGGCGGGACCGATTTGTACGAAACTTTTTTTGTTAAATAGCTGAAGTTACTCCGCGTAACTTAGACTACTTTATTTTTTCGTAAGCAATTAGGGTTCCGCGTAAAAAAGTTAAAACCCATAAGAGTTGAAATAAAATCCGATTCAATGCACAGTTTTACTGGCAGGTATTTGAATTTAAGAGAAATTCATTTGCTTAATGTTATAGTTACGGTTCCCTATAAAAAAAATAATAATGTGTGTAATTCACATGGGTTGGAGTGAAACCTTAAAAAAAAATGTGTTACCCACTATGGGTTCGAACCTCCGACCTTTCAGTCGTACGGTCTATGAGACACGCGGATTAATCCACCGGGCTAACCACGTTCTCAAAAATTTTATTAACAAATCCAACCTCCATCAGAAACGCACTGTCGCTTTTTCGTTTCATCGTCTTTCAAATCACAACGATGCTAAAGAAGTTTTCACTTGAAAAACTAAAAACTATATTACACAGTGAAAATTATATGAAACGCGGGCGCAACCGCGGGCACGCAGCTAGTGTAACATATAATATTTGTGCTGTTTTTTTTGGTACATCTATTAGCACTCCGATCCATAATTAAATGTACATTTATTATTTAGTTCATTCATAATCGAAACATACGATACACTGCGTAAGGTATAAATTTTACTATTTGTGCCATATCTTAAACGCCATCTCGACAGCTGCAGCATGTCGACGGCTGACGTCATAGCATTGGTAACGCGAATCTATAAGGTTTTCCCCTACCGAGAATCGCTCAACGCTGCAAATAAAGTTTTCACTTCAAAAATACACATGAAATCACGTCCTTTCGAGCCTCACGTGATTAATGAACGATCCCTAATTTTTGCGGATGATTAAAAGAAGTGTGTGCTATTTTTATTCAGGCGGACTGGGGTGATCAGATGCAGCTAGACGATGTTGTTAAAAAGTATGCGACATCGCCACAAGAATACTTCGACTATTACAAAAACGCCAGAGCACTCAATGGGTTATTACTTATAAGGGGTGTCTGTTGAGAGAACATTATATATATATATCGATAAAAAGGAAACTTTGTGCGTCTAGGCTTGTCAATATTCAATATATCTGGTTTTTTTTTTACATTACATTGTCTCATCTTCAAAGTTGTTACTCTGTCGTTAAGAAACAAATATATAAAAGATTTGTCCCTCCTGTTATTTGTGTAATTTTTTATTATCTTTCTCATCAATAAAATTATAACTCGATTTTGAAAAATATGTCATATTTCAATTACATATTTGAGTTATAATGTGAACTTCAAATTACACGCTAGGGATGTATACGTGTCTCGTGAATTATCGATAAGTTTTGTATGTCAGATTTGAAATAATTTTCCAAAAAGCTATTGTTATAGAGTTGGAATTTATATCGATATGTCAACGATAAGGGATCCGAATTCATGACTACACTTCTATGGAGGGAAACATAGTCGATAGCGCTGCAATATATTATATTATATAACAAATATGTGTTATTTGTGTACGGTCATTATCTAATGTAATTCAGATAGATACAATTAACCAGCTAACGTTTTAAGGTTATATTCGTTCGAGAAATGTCGATCGATATTATTAAGAAATAGAATTTCTTAGAATAATTTACAATAAGATGTAAAATTACGATTAGCACTTTGATTTACAGTTTATTTCACTGCTGATTTAATTTTTGTGCTTTAGATATTTTGACAACCACATCGATAGATATCCTGTTGTTTTCCAATAAAACGCTCCATTGATATTCGACACTATCCGTAAAATAAACAACTAATATGAACTCTATTTACAAATGCAATTTGGTAGTAAATTGTTTGATATGCTTTCCTAGTTATGTTTTACTTACATTGACGTAAAAAACTAGACAAAATGGCGGACAGACGCGGCCGCGAAAAAATCGGCCAATGGCGCGAATTAGATCAAATTTTTTGTGATAATTCGCTCATAAATATGTCGCCAGTGAAGTTGTAAACGGACAACATTTGTAGAAATAATCTGAAATGGACTTAGATACTAAAAACTTAAAATATATTTTAAAAAATGTATACCTTTTAAATTTAGTCTTAATTTAACATACTTAGTACGTTTATTAGGAAACTTTAAAGAGGTTAATATGAAGAATTAGGAGAGATCTTAATTGGTTTAAGTAAATGTTTTATACATTCATATTAAAGTAAACGCGAAGGAATTCTTTTTAGACAAATAATAAAGACTTTTGAAATACACCTGACATATTATGGTGGTGTATTATTAAATGATCTGGTCATAGAGCCGTAAAGAGGTAATTTAAAAAACCTTCAATACACATTTAAAATAAAAACATTTTGCAAGTATAAACGAAGGATTTATTTATTTCACCTTACCTAAATGAGAAAAAATATTTAAAAAAATCTTCAAAATTAGATGTATGCGATAGAAACTTTCAATTTTGCAATTAGCGGGAAAAACCTTGTGAACTTGCAAGGTTAGGTATATAAAAGCCGAGACAGAATGTGGGTGTGGTATTAGAACAAGGCAGATTATAGCCAGTTGGTTTATGATTTTTACTAATGCACTTAGAAATTAAACGTATGTTTAAGGTCTAGATAATAATTTTTGTATACTTTTCTATAAGGGCAAGGAACTCGATGTCTTCGCAAATATATTTTGCTAACGAAAAATAATAATAATATAATTAACAATATGCTCTATCGTTTTTACATCTTGTGATTTAATTAAGGTGTCTTTATGTGTTAATAAGAAAGATTTCGTTGTGGTTCTTTCAGTAAATAGTAATTATTATAAAAAAAAAAAAAAACGAAAACTGATTTCGGCATTTCAATGCATTTACCTCGTAAATGTTATAAATTGGGAAAGTGTGTGTTTGTGATTATTTTCAGGATTATAATTTTATGTACTTAAATTGTATTTTTTTTTTTTTTGTTAAAACTATATACAGTATGCTAATCATATTATAGTGTTCGTAATATTTAACTGTTTAGTTAAAATTATTCAATGTTGCGAGTTTTTATTTTATATGGCAACACTTGAAATTTATATGTCAGATTATGTACGTATTACGGAGTGTAAAGTTTAGGATTCAGACATGTGTACTTTTTTAATACATTGGCAAGGTTTTAGTCGTTTTCGGAACTTTAAAATTGTTATCATTTTAGTTGAAATTAATTTCTGCTGAGAAAACCCTATTTACTGGTACTCTATAATATTACTCTCCGTAATCCGTAACATGAATATAATCTGTCATATCTCACTAGAGTAGTGAAGGGTAAGTGTAAGGAGAATGATCTTATATGGGGTATTATTTAAAAGTGTCCGTTTGTAGGCGTCAAATAACAGTTACAAAACTCCACTGTTTTGACTTAGCGTAAGGATGAATGCAATGACATGAATTTCACATTTGAAAACAATGAAAATTGTGTTTCGGTAAGCGTATTTACTTGTCTCTATCCTAATGTAATAACGTATAGTCTTTTCTTTCAAATTTATCCTCTTGCCGCTAACAGTAACATATATAATAACAGTAAAGATATAGTTCTCCTTACCTCTGACGTCCATAACCTTAAAGTTTATAGTACGACAAGGATCTTTCGGCACGTGGCCAAAATCGGAACTAAAAACGTCATCTTAAAAATTATCATTTTTTTTTTGTACGTAGCTTTGTACCTTTTTCGAATCTTTTGCAGCAACAGCGCCTTCCTGTCAATGTCATGCAAATGTCAAAGGATCCTTATCGTAAAGTGTGTACTGAAGTTAACCGCACATAGTTATTGGCGGCAGAATTGTGTAGTATGCAGATGACTTTGAAATCAATGGCAATAATTAAATGGGAGCTTATAATTATCATTCTAAATAAGTACAAAGCAAAAAATAATGTATGTATCAAAAATAATAAATTAAATTAAAAGTATGAAAATCGTACGACGCGTATTTGTCGTGCGATGACGTCACTCGCGCTCGCGCACATCAGCTGATAATGTTACCTACTTGGTTACCGGGTTATCGACCGCTGTAAAAAGGCTAGGCGATATTGATTTTTTATATATTTTTTTAATATTTTTCAAGCTTATTTAAAAATTTTTTTGAGTGTAATTGTAAGCTTGGTAAGCTCCCGGGTAATTATTTCCATTAATTTCAAATTTCACTCTGTATATTTTACATGTGATACAAAAAGTTTTGAGGTTAATAGGTTCACACGGCAGTCACTAAATTAGATTAGTCATTACCTTTAATATAAGATCTGTTTGAAAATCTAATATATTATTTTGATGTTAAGAAGAGGAAAACAATAAGTTTTTGTTACTTTTTTGAACGTTTTGTTTTTGTTATAATAAATGCTTAAATATTTAAGATTATTAGAAGTTAAGCACAATTATAAAGTATATTATTAATTCTTATTTCTTAACAAAAAATTCTTTGTATATGTCTATATTATAATTAAAAATAGAACAACGCTAAAATCCGAATAGCATTATTGCTTATTTTCATAACGGTGCTTGTACAAATTATTGGTTATATAAATTACATTTTATATCAAAGTATCATATATTTAGTCTTATTTTGAACACTGTTATTTATTTAATTACAAGGTGCAAATAAAAATATTTCATTATCACTAGGTACTTACTTATTGTTTTATTTTAGTCCACTGTAGCTTGGAAGACTTTCTTGTTGTATCTTATGACTAACTAGTGGATAATTAGTATCCATCCTTTCAACTGAAAAACGTCCATTGCTGGACATAGGTCTCACTCAAAGATATCCACGACGACCGGTCTTGCGAGACCCGCATCCAGCAGAATCCCTCGACCTTTACCAGGTCGTCGCTCCACCTACTCACATTACGTCTTCTGGTGGGTGGTGGCCATTCGAGAACCCATTGGCCTCATCGGGCTTCATTGCCACTTAAGTTTAGTAATTCTTCGAGCAATGTCTGTTACTTTGGTTCTTCTGCGGATCTCCTCATTCATAATTCGATCATGCTGTGAAGCTCTCAGCATACCCCATTGCCCTTGGAGCTTTTTTATTAGGCCCATTGAGAGCGACCACGTAAATAATTAGGTATACATGGCTTTATCTTGATTACGTTTTCGAATGTCCTCATTATATTTGAAACTAGCTGTGGATTTCGCCCGCGTTTCATACATTCTTCATTGAAACACGGAATCCTAATGATTTTCTCTAAATTATTTTTGGTACTAACAGAAATCAAAGCCATTTCCCACAAATAAAAAACACCAGCTAGTAACACTTTGCATTAAATCAGGTTTTATTTACAATTTCATGAGATTTAACATTTTTACGCGGATCCCTAATTATTTTTGAAAAATAATAGTATCCTAAATTACGCAGAGTAACTCCAGGCTATTTGCCAAAGAAAGTTCTGTCAAAATCGGTTCAACCGTTCCAGAGGTTAGCCGTAACAAACAGAAAGACAAAAAAAATAATTTGTGTATTTGGCCAAGGTATCGTATGTAAATTCGTATGTATTTACTAAAAAGTTCTACAAGCAGACACTTCAATTTTATTTATTAGTATAGATAGCCTATCTGTTACCGAACTATACATGCTTTCCGTATACCAAATTGATTAAGCACTTTTTGAGAATTTTCCAGACGTACAGACAAATTAAACTTCTTTTTTATTCATCCCATTTTTTAGTAATAATCTTATAGACTACAAATCACTAATTATCGTGTACTTTATACTTTTCGAGTAAAAGCCGAATATAATTCTATATATATTTTTAGCCTATTAATTGAACCTTAATTTATTCTTCGTGTATTGAAAGTTTCATCAGATTCGATGTTTTCTGAAGTTACATCTGGACTGTCAGATAAACAATTATTAAAATTACATCCGAAATAGTGACGATTTCTTTTATTGATCAGTGGTGACGACTAAAATAGAGACCTAACAAACGATTTGCAAAAAAAATAGATGTGGTGTCGTGGGACACCAGGTAGAATTTTTTTTTCTAAACTAGCTAACGCTGTTGACCGGGAGGGCCTTTACAGCTTCACCGTGACGCTGTGACCGTGAGGGCGAGTGCTGAAGGCACCCGGCCGCAAAAGGTGACTAGCACAAGGGCTACCAAAATGGTACGAACCTCGGCTTGGCCGTCACCTGAGTGTAAAACTCTCTCGCGAGTTTGAACCTAGCTATTCTCTACATTTTTTATGAATATAATAAAAAATAAAAAAAGGTTCCCTACAGGACCTATGTACCTGCGTGTAGTGTGCAGGAGTGAGTTTGCAGTGTTGTGCGTGTAATGCTCAATGCATGGGCAGTGTCACTGTAACGCGCTGGCGGCGACGTCAAGAGCCTCCCCAGTTGGGGAACGAGATGCGTCTTGGGTCGCCGCCTGAGATCAGGTAGGAACGAAGTTCCTTCGGCTAATGTAGAATCGACACAATTTGCTAAAACGAAAAGAAAGAAGGAGAAAGAGAACGGTCTTATACACTACTCGCTTGTGTATACGAGTGTCGCGCCTGCGCACGTCTCATTTAACGGTTTTATTCCACGGACTTTTTCTTACGGTTTTACTATCACATTTTTTTCAGTTCGGTCGCGCAGCAAAAGCCCTATCTCCTCCAAGCCTGCCGTAAGGAACTTCGTTCCAAAAATTGCAGATGTATTATTAGTTAGTAAATATTAATTAAAGCTAAAAACATTACATATCAAAATGAGTTCATGCTTTTCAAAATTATGATTTTTATCTGCTTGGTGCCCGATGTTTAGTAACACTTTTTCGAAGATGATAATGCATTAAGTATTTATTAACATTTAGGTATTTTATTTTCATGGTATTGTCTTAATAGTATGTATTATACCTAGAATTCGTTTATCTAAAGAAACTAGTTTTTGCGCTTATAAAAGCTTATTAGCATTAAATGAATTCGTTATCTACGCTGTTTTCCTTGGCCTAACCATATTAATATTTGTGCTCCTAATTTCATGTAATTATTGTAAAACCTTGTTCTAAATAATGAATTGTTGCAAAAATTAAACGCGTTTAACGTTCAGAAATCGATGACAGTTGACACCAGAAGTTGACACGTTGAATAAAGTTTCGCATGTTTTGATCAAAAATTCCTAAACGTATTTTAGCAACGTCAATTTGTTATCAAAATTATCAGCCGATCGCGATATATATTTGTAGGAAAAACATTTATTTATTACATATAATTTATTCAATTAGCCAAAACTATGCCGTTGATACGTTCCGCTAACTTTAATTTATTTGTTGAAATCTTAGTTCGTATTGCTTTGGTGTCAGCATTCTGGTAAGTTGTATCCATATGTTAACGTAAACAAAATCCATATTTTTATTATTGTTATCAAAAAAATTAAGAAGGGATGTTTTTTAACGAGTAATAAATGTTCGATTTATTGTAGGGTTTTTACTTGGAAATTAAGTTTAAAAAAAAATATTTCTTTCATTTGAACATGATTGTGATTGTGTCAAGAAAGTAATATATATTTCTTAACAAGGATTTTTTATTACATAAAACACAGGCAATAAACTACTATTTCATTTTATAATTATGGTTTTAGAGTGTCCAATAATTAAATGACCCTTTCTCATTTTTCTTTAATCACCATTTTTCTTTAATTCTCACCATTTTTCTTTAATCTTTTGTTACTTTTTTGTCTTCTCTTGATGTTAGGTTGAAGAAAAAGTTTCTTTGCATTTTACATGAAAACTCAAGACACTGTTACCAAAGTTCGTTTATATTTAATTACAGTATTTATATGTTATTTTGTTCATTGACTTTCTGCCCTCTGTGTAGAAATTTTAGCACTTCTGATCAAAATAATGCGATAAGTAGTTTCAGTAGTCCTCTCTTGATGATGACCTGCCACTGCCTAAAGAAAGTTGAAAACGAAACAGGTAGAAATTTGAAGGTCCAGGATCAGGGTTATATAGCAGATGCATGAAAACCCCCCAGGCAGACTGTGTTTAACTTTTATTGAGTGGCTAAAGAGGTTGGTAGTATTGTGAGACTGTATTATCATGATGAAAAACCACACCACTTCTATTGATCAATTCCGGTCATTTCCTCTTAACTTCTTGCTTTAATCTTTTTTTTTATGCGGAATAAGCCAGTGCTCTGACCACAATCTCACCTGATGTTAAGTGAAAATTTGGTCCAGGATGGTAAACACACTAAGCCTAGTACTGGTTCTCAAGTGATACTACTGGAACACACCTATTGGTATTTGGTGACAGGTTTTCAAACTTGAGGGTGGTAGCTACCCAGGCGGGCATCATTAGAAAATGCCCTAACACCGAGCTATCTTTTTAGTTCTTGACAGTAGAGATCCAAAGCAATGGTTCTGCTCAGCAGTAAAAGCTCATAATGAACAATGCCCTTCCAAACCCACCATACACACAGCATCACCTTATTGCGAGGTAACCCGGGTTTTGCCACAGTCTGTGAAGCCTGACCAACCTTTGACCATGACCTTTTGCATGTTTTTATCGTATGTGATCTACTTTTCATTACCAATCATTGATGAGATTGCTCATCAAAAACGGTTCAGTTTCATTAAGTCTCAATAAAGAATCACAAATAAATACATTGTTCATTGGCTTTCTTTTAGTGAAAGCATGTGCCACACAAATATCAAGCTTTTAATGTACCCAGCATTTTTCAAATGGGTTCAAACTGTTTTATGATCAATTCCTAGCTCCTCAGCTATGTCGTAACAACTGATATGCTGATATTGCTCCACTTTTAAAAAAATGTCATTCACTTTATCTATAACAGACCTTTCAAACCTAAGCTTGAATCGTTTTACAAAACATCGAGGTCCAACAGAATTTTTGTTTTTATAATATGATGATTATCTGTAAATAGGCAAAGATAAAACAGTTCAGTGTCAGTTTTTCTTTATTAGTAGCTTAAGCGTTCTTCTTTTTTGTTTAGTCGCTATTGAAGACCTTTAGTGCTGTCGATAAAAACAATGAAACAAGTTTTGCAATAAATAATGATTGTAGTCTAATTTTGACCACTGCAAGAATATTATTTACCAATAAAAAGTCAAATAAAACAAGTCAAAAAATTGATCTCTTTGAAAAATCTTATTGCCATCCCTACTTAGGCGACTGATGACCTCGATCACTCGCCATATCATGTCCGCGTTCCCGTCTGTACGTATGTTAACAGCTTAATACTAAGTGAGGTTTCAGAATAACGAATCATGTTGTTTATTTAGCTAAAAAACGGTATTTCGAAATATTACAATAGTATAAATGAATGAATATTAACAAATCTGAGGCATGAAAGATAATAAAATTATTATCATTCACAACATTTTCAGTTATATGGAGACGATGTCCCCATTTGTCCGAGTTATACACCAGACTGATTTGGAGACGACATACAAATATCCAAGGGTTGATTCATACGTACCGGGGAGTATGCTGTGGGCGGTCGTGTTATCAGTACCCTGTGGACTCTCATTGCTGGCGTGGGCTGGATGTAATGATTGCAATGATGCCTTTGAGGTAAAGAATGGGTAATCTTTTGTAGGAGAAATTAAATCTAGCAAATCCTGTCTCGTCTCACTGTCAGCCAGCAGGGGTCTAAGTTCTCCATCTTCAGCTTTTCCCCGTCCAGCATTCGAGGTCACACCTTTTTTTTTCTTTTTGGCGAGGGGAATGCATTTACGCACTACCCTTACCTATTGCATTAGTTAGACCGAAGTCCCCCAATGCAATAGGTGAGGGGGCACGGAGGGACGACTCCGTGCCAGTGCGGGACTCGCCCGGACGTGAAGCGTCCGGAAATACCCACTAAACCCCCCGAGGCCGTCCGCCGCATTTGGGATGGGGGCGATACGGGATGGTTCTCGCAAGCACCGCGTCGCCCCCTGCGGCAGACACACCGGGCCTCGTCCGTGCAATGGCCCAATGGGGATGGAGGGTAGAATGCCCCCCACCTCTTCGCCCACCTCTCGAAGAGAGAGGTATGACCTAGCTGATCAGACGTCCGAGGGCAGGGTATACTCCCTGCCCCCAATAAAAACAGAAAATGGACAGAGCAGCGGCGGGCAAAGAAAAAGGGGAAGAAACCCGCCGCTGCTGCAAGGAAGATAGGATAGGTCCCTCTCCTTCACTCGTCTTGTCCGACTGACAAGAGGTAGAAAGGAGAGGGATGATTCGAGGTCACACCTGGACGAGCCGAATATAGGATAGTGCAACACAATATGAAACACTGTCTCGGTGGGGAGGTTTATACTTTGCTAATTTTTGATGTCGGAATGGTGATTACATTAACTTACGATAACATTACAATATTAACTTATGAATATTGGATTTTTTGTTCAAAATTTATGACACCGACCGACCTGGTGAAGGTCGCGGAAGTCCGCTGGATGCGGGTGGCGTCCTGTCGTCGTGGAGATCTTTTGAACCTATGTCCAGCTGTGGACGTCTATCGATTGAATGGATGGATAACAATGCTTACGTCATCATAAAGGAGGGAAGGAAAATCTTTGCTTGGTATTGCTGATAAGGGTTTGAGGGGGGCGGGTACGTGAATTGCCCCTTATGTTAAGATACTTGAAAGAGTATGGAACTATCAAGGTTCTTTAAAAAAAAGTAATATTTAATCCTTACATTAAAGGCAACGTCTATCTGTTTGTTCATTAGTTGGAATATAATTCGAGAAGCACTGAACCGAAGTGCTTGATTTTTTTAAATCATAGATATGTTATCTGATAATAACTTCATAAAAATGACTGTATATAGTGTTTCTTCTTTACATACATACCCTTACAGTGTGTTACAATAAGTTATTTTTAATAAAAGCTCCCTTTATTTTAAATTCACGCGAGCATAGCTAGTCTGGCATGTATCTTGTATATTTTTAATATTTATTACACAAGTGTACGATGAATGCAATTCAAGTCCGGCTTTGTTACCAAACTGCTTCTATAAACAAACGACACTCTTTGAACGGAAATCCAGTATAAATTGGAATATGGTTTCTTATTCCAGATATTACTAGCGTGGTCATTGGCGTTGGGCATCAATGGGGTCTTGACGGATGCTGTTAAGTTAATAGCTGGTAAGTGCTGGATACATTTATGTAGATGACAACACACACTATCATATAGGCTGTTCCAATTAATTAAATTTAGGATATCTACGTATATTTGGATGATAAAGCAATCATGGCGCAGTTGGTAGTGCGGTCGGTTCGAATCCAACTCAATAATGAGTCTTTCGGTGAAGGGGAAAAACGCGAGAAAACCATAGCATAATGGTAGGGTATTTTCTAATAACGTCTGCCTGGGTAGCTATCAAGAAAGCTCAAAGTTGCTTGAAGAGCCATGGAGAGGGCTATACTTGGAGTTTCACTGCCTGATCTAATCAGGAATGAGGAGATCCGCAGAAGAACCAAAGTAACCGACATTTCCCGAAGGATTGCTACACTTAAGTGGCATTGGGCTGGGCACATTGCTTGCAGAACCGATGCCCGATGGGGCCAACGGGTTCTCGAATGGCTACCACGCACCGAAAGTTATCGCGTGGGTATTCGCCTATAAGGTGAACCGACGACCTCGTAAAGGTTGCGAGAATCGCCTGAATGCGGATTGCGCAAGACTGGTCGTCGTGGAGATCTTTGGGGGAGAACTATGTCCAGCAGTGGACATCTTTCGGTTGAATGGATGGATGGTAGCTATCACCCGCTAGTTTGAAAACCTGTCGCCAAACACCAACAGAAGTAATCCTATTCCGATTTTTGCAGCATCATTTGTTAGCCAGTGACTTCTAGGCTTAGTGTGTTTACCATACATTGCGGTCAAAGCGCTGAGCCTATACATTATTAAAAAAAAACCTCTGTTGGATTTCCGTATTATATATGTTGTCCTGGATGGTAAAGCTCTAAGTCGAGAAGTTCTCGATTGTGAAAATATTTTCTAGCTTGAGTGTGTTAGCTAGCCAGAAATGCCATTGAATTAAATTTTTCTTCATCGTAAACTTTTATAGAATAGATTGATTCGAACCTTCGTTCATCGTTGTTAAATCCGACCACACTAGCGCTGAGTGATCATTTCTGCAGTTACCAGGAGATAAAGTTAAAGAGTCTATAGTTCATTCACAGTAAAATCTGTTTGCAGTCCCAGATTTGACTAAATCGCTGACCATTATCGAAATTTTGCATAAAATAGATAGTTTCGATATGCAATTATTAAATAAATACCGTGATACATTTATAGCTTGTAGTTATAACTCATAATAAAAATTATATTTGAATATGACATTTGTTTAATTATCGATTTCTCAGAAAATAAAAAGGGCATTTTCGATAATGCAAGTGAGAATAGTGGATAAAGTAAAGGAGGAAGTGTGGAAGTAAGGAAGGAAATATGATAAGGGAACGTTGTGGTGTTATTATGGAGGATGTTGTGACAAGAATACAGAAAGGGATGCTTAATTGGTTTGGGCATATGGCGAGAGAGACTGGGCAAGTTGATAAAGGTTGACCTAAGCGACCGTAGCTCGACCAGATCGAATACGTTTTGAAAAAAGGCCGCTATCATAAGCATCCGAAATTGTAGAACGTGTATGAAAGTAGAAGTAGTTTTTTGCTATTAATAATAGCCGCCTGGTTAGCAAGTTTGAAAACCTGTCGCCAAATACCAATAGGTGTGTTCCGGCAGCATCACTTGAGAACCAGTATCTAGGCTTAATGTGTCTACCATCCTGGACCACATCGTCACAAAATCCGGTGAGATTGTGTGTGTGATCCGTGTTGAAAAAAAAAACAAAAGATTTGCGTCAGAATCATAGCAGATGTAGTCTGTGTCTACGCTTATGGGAAAGTGGCTAGTCTTAGTGTAAGTTCAGCCATTTGTTAGTTGCTTCACATCATTATAGAGGAAAGTTGCATTATCCAGGACGTCCTAGACCCGATTTCTTCTACCGTTGTTTCCCCGATGGCATAGCGACGAGCGATTTCCAATGCACCGGCGACGCTATGGTCATCATGGAAGGTCGGAAGTCGTTCCCGAGTGGACACAGCAGTTGTGAGTTATTCTTTATAATGCTTAATATTTCTAGAGTTGCTGCAAAGTTTTGGCAGAGATTTTAAGGTCTCCCTTACGCTAACCTTCCTTAGGTGTGTTTCCATTAATTAATTAGTATATGGAAAAGGGATGTGGCTTGTTAGAGGGGATGTTTAATAGATGAAGGTAATAGACCATGTTGAATGGATATCGTAGTCTCGAAGAGGAACTTGATAGTGACTTCAATAGTTAGGAGATGTCGGGGTCACGTACCCGTATGCCCTACGCTATGGCTATGCCCTAATCATTAGACAGGAGCACCCCTAACATCCCCTATTTTCATAGCAAATGGTATAATTAAATCCAAGTACCTATTTAGTACGATCTATTGTTGCATAGCTAAAGTAATTTAAAAAGAGCATGTGTACAGTGTACATGTGTCAGGAGTGAAACTCCTTGGCAACTTTTAGTATAAATCTGTAAAATAATTATTAACGTAGATATCAGACACTGAACAAGAGGTAAAGAACAATAAGTCAAATAAGTCAAGAAAATGAACATATGAACAGAAGTGAAAAATGTTAGGCTATTTATTTGTAGATTTTTATAATTGTTTTTTAGATCATAGGCTTAGCTAGGGACGGTCCCTCCCTTACCTTAACGGGTGACCCCCGATCGTGAAACCCAAAAAATTGAAAAACCTTAACCATGTATCGTTACATATTATGTTTATATAAACATAATTACATTTTACAAAAACTCGCAATAATTGGTATATCGCAAAATTGCCACATGTAAAAATGTAATATTAAAATAATAATAATTTTTTTAGCTAGTTGGTATATGGGCAATATATACAATTTATTTACACACATAAAATATACCTGTAAACTGCTTATGAATGTATTCTTTCTTTCTCCTATATATAAACATGTGGTAAATTAATCTGTTTTTTGTTTCCCTAATTTATTTATGGAGGTATTTATGACTGTTTCTTCTACAATTTTCTCTACTTCTGTTACATCAAAATGTTATTATAAGGGTTGATTCTGCAAGGTACTGGTGCAATATTATGGTTCTTCTAGAACCTAATGTTATTGTATTTACGTGTATAACTATTTATTAAATAATTAGGTATATTATTTTCGCAAATTGCTAATGCTCTGGACACTTATCACATTAGTATCAAGTAAAAGTAGAGTTAATAAAAGAATTGTAACAGATTTAAGTTATTAAATAGTTTTAACTCGGCACTTTTTTTTTTCGTCTTTATTACAATTAAAAAACTATCGAGACAACGCTTCGTCATTGCCTATATCCTATCCATTCATCAATCTTATCCATTCGCTCATACTTCGTTCCTTCGCTCAGTAGTCTTACGTCTCTTTAATTACTACGTATATATACGAAAGTCACTGTCTTTTACTTTTTGTTTGTTTAAACTGATGAATTCATTTGTATGTATGGTCAAAGGAATAATTTTTGTTTTACAAAATAATTGTCCAACTTAATAATAATCTATTAACGAGTACGACTATTAAGTATTTTTTACTGATTTTAACGTATATTTGAGTTATACATAACTTTAATAACAAAAAACAACTTTGGTAACCGCACGAATCATAAGATTGCGTCATCAAAATGGCGGCACATTAGCAATTTGCGGGACTTATATTTGCACAATACAAGCTATACAGTGTAAACCTACGCGATCACCATTTTGAGAAAATGGCAGCTAAAAACTTATTAGACATTTTAACTGGTTTTAATTTTTTTTAACAGTTCGTGACGTATCTTTTTATTGGATTTGATCGGAAACTGGTTTTGTTTTAACGTTTTTTTTTAAAAATAACACACAACATTATTTTTTAAAATATACGAGTCATTATCTGATTTTTTTTTTGTTTTTGAGGCTTGATATCGTATTGCTTATAAGGGTTAATGTATGTTCACATCACACTATTCTTTCCCGTTTCTTCTTTATTTCTACTTCTATGTCAGTGTCGTTCTGTTCTCTGGGGGTGGGCGCTGCGTGGGTTTGCGGCCGTCTTCGAGCCTTATCTCGGAAACGTGGTAGTGGGATACGGGTGTTATGCTGTCTGGCCCCACTGACTGTAGCAACAGCGATTGCACTATCAAGGACATGCGACTACCACCATCATTGGGAAGGTCGGTGTTTATAAATACACATTACTGTATAAGGTCACGGGAGTCAGCTCGATGCGGGTGGCGCAAGGCCGGTCGTTGTGGAGATCTTTGGGGGAGACCTATGTCCAGCAGTGGTTGAATTAATATGGGATTGTGTGGAAAAGGAAAGTTTTTTTATTTAATAAGATGGTGATGTTCTGTACTACGTATTCACAGCACTTTGAGAGCGCTATATTTCTTGATAGCACAACATCAAAATAGTAAGCTTAAAGTTACTGGCTCTCAAGTGATGCTGCCGGAACATACCTATAGCTGCTTAGTGGTACAGGTTTTCCAATTTGAGGGTGGTAGATACTAACCATCATATGGTTCCACCATAGTTTTTACCTTCATGGAAGCCGTCATTGTGGAATATGATAGGTGTATCCCAAACTTACATCCTTGAGTCTAATAGACATCCGTTTGTGGAGAATCTCAACTGATGTCAAGTATTAGGGGGCATTCATGTATTACGTTAGGTCGAAAAGTGAGGGGGGGCTATGTTTTTTTTTAATGAAAGTAATGTCTGGGATCTTTGACTGGTGATTGCATAAGAAATTTTTACTTCTCATTTACAACCAAAAACAAACCAAGTATATTAAAATTTTCGTAAAATTATGTACTGAACATAGAGGGGATATGTGATTTGCTTAGGGGTCGTCCATTAATCACGTGATGTACAATAATACATATTTTTGACCCCAGTTCTGGATTTTTTTGTTGAAAATCATGGCCTGGAAAGGTGAAGGCCACGCGCCTCATTTACGTTCACACATCGCACGTTCCTTGAAAAAGTAGGCGCACGTGGTTTCGGACACCCTCCCCCACATTTCGAACGGTCCATAAGTGCGCAGAATTATCTAGATTACTGTCTACTATTAACTGTACTATTGAAATTAATGGGAATAATTAAATGAGAGCTTGTAATTACATTCACAGACATTTTTAAATAAGTTTAGAATTTAAATAAAACTATAAAATATGCATTGTAAATTCCACTAAAGTATCAAAACCCGGTAAGCGTGTAATTAACATTATCAGCTGATATGCGCGAGCGCGAGTGACGTCATCGCACGACAAATACGCGTCGCACACGGTTTTGATACTTTGAATATAATAATAATTATTTTTTACTAAATTATTTTTTTACTTTGTACTCATTCACAATCATAATTATAATCTCCCATTGATTTCCAAATCAGCTCTGTACAAATAACGCGTAAAAAACCATTTATTAAATATTTTTTATCCAATGATTAATCTTATTCCAGACGTACTAGCCGGTTCGATTCTCGGTTACACGACAGCTATATTCAGTTACCGGCAGTATTATAACCCGCTTTCATCGGAACTGGCCGGTATACCGTATATAGTGTCGAATTCGAATCTGGTCAAATACTTCAACGGAAAACCGGACGTGAGCCCTATGAAGGAGAACAAGGAGATCGAATCGACGCCGCTGTTGAACGGAAAGAAGGACGACAAGTGGATATAACTCGGGATATCTGTGAGTGGAAATTGGGTTAACGGTTTTTGTGGCGCATTTACCGGTTATACCGGTTTTTGTAACTAGTTACAGATTCAACCGGTAAACCGATATTATCTATTTCTGTATCAGTTTACCGTGTTTATCGGTTTTTGTTAAGATTTTCCGGACGTAACCGGTTATTCGACCCGGTTATATGCGCACAAATTGAGCGAGCAGTGACAATGATGAAATTGCAAAAATAACTAACTGTTAATAGTGACTTTGTTATTATATATTGACTAGTCGAGCCCGCGGTTTCAAACACTTTTTTAACGAATAATTAGTGTATTATATCTCTTTAATTATATACGTAAAATATTATAAAAAAAATAACTTACATATGATTATTTTATGTCGTACTTAACTGACAATTGTCCTGATAACTTTTTACATAAATATTGCATAATATAAGAAATACAGTGTAAAAACTCTATATAACGACACAAAAGAGACTGCGCATTTTATGACGTTATTGCGAGTTTTCTTTAAAAGGAGAGAAGACAAATCATTTTACTATAGATAAATATGTATTTACTAGAGATTCGCCAAATATTCGCTTCAAATACGGATTTTTCTAAAATTTTACTTAGCATTCGTATCCTTTTATAAAGATACTAGCTGTGTGTCCGCGGCTCCGTTCGCGTTTCATATGTTCTTTAGGTGTGAGTGAGAGAGTCTTTTGTTTTTATTATCAGAAAAAACGGACATAAGAGTAGATCGAAAAAAAAAATGAGAAAGTGTCGACGGAATTCAAAAAAATATACCCTTATAACCTATCTAGAAAAAAATCCGCGTCGAATGATACTAGTCCATCCTTATATGTTCAGTAGTTTTGATGCGATGGTGCCTCAAAGGAACCCTATTTTCCTTTTATATATGTTATGATTTTTTTAACACAGTTTCTTTTTTCGACCAATGTTTTTGTTGATATTAAGAAATGACTTTTTGGTTTTAACGAATTTATTTAATATAATTTTGTACAAATGGATTTTATTTTAATAATTTTAATTCTTTCACCAGTAATTTATTTATACGTTACCTATTCAAAGATTCCAAGAGCGTGATACTAGAGATATTTCGGTTTTTATTATATGAATTAATTATAAAGTTTATTTGTAATATACGATATATATTTAGAGATGGATGGATAGTCGACGTATTTATCGTTAATATACGGTTTTTTTTTTTTTTCGTTTGTCGACTAGTCGTTACCTAGTCGAATTAGTCGACTAATTTACCATATAACACAATCTAGACAGACGGTTTATTTAAGCATTGAGAATTACACAACGTATGTGGGTAAGGTCATGTCAAATTGGTACTTTCTACTTGATCACAGAATTTAGGTTAGGTTTAGAATTTTTCAAAATTTTTGATTGCAACAACATATTTCTTTATAATGAAAATGAGGATTAATTTTAAAATTAAAATATAGATTCAGATTCAACCGAGATAAACCAATGAAATATTCAAGATATATTGCTAAATATCTAGGAGCAAATAAACAACACAGATAAATATAGAAACATATTGAACTTATGACAGTGTCGGGTAGCGAGCAAGAGTGAATAAAAAGTGTTGCAAGGCTAAAGATTTTAAATTGTCGGTAACAATATCATTGATTTTGAAGCGATTATGGCTAACTTGGTAGTGCAGTCGGATTTCAAAGCCACCTATCTAACTCTTAAATTAGCCTGAGCTTTCGGTGAGGGAAAACATCGTGAGGAAACTATAGCATGGTGGTAGCGGCATGCCCGCATGAATAGTCACCACTCACCAAGTTAGAAAACCTGTCGCCAAATACCAATAGGTGTGTTGCGGTAGCATCGCTTGAGAACCAGAACCTCTAGACATAGTGTGTTTACCATCCTGGGCCACTTAACATCAGGTGTTCCGTCAATCTACGCGGATTCGATCCCAACCTATCCGACTCTAAAATCGGCCTGAGCTTTCGGTGAAAGAAAACATCGTGAGGAAACAATAACCTGGTGGTAGAGCATGCCCGCCTGGGTAGCTACCACCATCAAGTTTGAAAACCTGTCGCCAAATACCAATAGGTGTGTTCAGGCAGCATCACTTGAGAACCGGTACCTCTAGGCTTAGTGTGTTTACCATCCTGGACCACATCTTCATTTAACATCAGGTGTGATTGTAGTCAAAGCACTGAGCCCATCCATTCGATCGAAAGACGTCCACTGCTGGACATAGGTCTCCCTCAAAGATCTCCACGACGACCGGTGTTCGGTCGTCGGTCCACCTCGTGAGGGGCGCACACCCACACTACGTCTCTCAGTACGTGGCAGCCATTCGAGATCGGTTCTACGAGCAATGTGGCCAGCCCATTGCCACTTCAGTTTGGCAATTCTATACTTGAATATATCTTCACTGAGCCTATACCTTGTAGAAAAAAATTAAGTTAACAAATGAAAATTTCTAATGACTAATAAAAAAAATGTTTTTAAAAACAAAATATTGAAAAATTGGTTTAGGGATTCATTGTTCATGGTGGGTACTTTATGAAAAAAATACATGAACCTAAATTCTTGGATCAAGCATGGGGGGGGGGGGGGTGTCGCTTGACGTGATCTAATGAAGTAACAATATTCCATTACCCTTTGAAAAAATAAAATGTATATATACAGTAAAACCCGTTTAAGACGATTTCACAGGGACCCAACCAGAAACGCGTCTTAAGCGAGAAAGCGTATTATGCGGGATAGGGAAAATAATAATAATAAAAACGATTTATTGCCAAAATATAATACATAATCATGGCGTGATATAATAATCTTGACAATGGGACAAGCTCAGCTGTTGCTAGGCGACATTACCACATAGCGCTGATTTTAAACATAAAACGTACTTACCATTCTCATGTTCTAATTTCGTATATGTACGTATTAACAATTATACATTTATAAATGACATTAAATACACAGCGTAATTATAATTACGTTATTTAAAGTAATCACTTATTTTTGTATGGACAGAAAGATTTTGATGCGTTGGCAATTAAAAGACATTCAACATAATTTACATAGAATGAATAGAATTAGGCGTCTAGTTTCGATCGCCATCATGTAAGTGAAATAAATCACGACTGGGCTGGTTATTGGTTTCGCAACACAGCGGGCGGGTCGGGACGCCAACGTGCTTTTACTATAGACGATGTCGCGCACGGCTCGCCTCGACGCGATGTGTTCTATAGAAACATCGCGTTGGTGTCCCGACCCCCGCCCGCAGTGCGGCGAAACCATTTGGGCGCGCATTAGGAGTAGCTGGGGGGGGGGGGGGGGGTAGTATTAGGCGTATTAAAAGGGATGACGAATCGTATTAAGCGTTAAGAAATATATGAAAACATGTCTCAAGTTGCAGGGACTGGCGTGTTATGCAAGGAATCGTATTTAACATGACCGTATTAAGCGGATTCTACTGAATATATTCTAAATAACTTATTAAGTATATTATTATTACTCTAGAAACAGTGTTTTGGATAATCTTTATTTGCTGTATTGATTCCCTTTTATTATTATTTACGTGTTTATTTAGCATTTAATTTTTTATTGTCTACGTCACAAATCTTACTTATAATTGTGTGTGTGTGTGTGCATTATTATCTATAGTAAATAACTAAATCGTTTAAGAAGTAATTTAATCTGTTACCAATTACCTAATAATAGATTTCAATATGACAACTAACATTCCATAGACATCTAAATTTAGTTTATTGCACTAGTATTTTTATTTAACATAAGCTCACGCCTGTTATCCCCGAAGGGTTAGGCAGAGGGGAAATAGCGAACTACACCACTCGCATTCCGCCGAGCTTAGTTCCGTCCCAGATGTGACAGGGGACGAGCCTGTCGCCATATCGGACACAAATCCCAGACTCCGGGATGATACTGAGTAGAAAATCCAATATCACTTGACCCGACCCGGGGATCGAACCCGAGACCTCAGAACGACAGTCGTATGTAATACAACTGCGCCACCGAGGCAGTATACACCGCTTAAAATGTTGTTTATGAAATTTTTTAATCTGTTTAAATCATGTTTGTTAATTTTTTTCTAAAATTATTTGTATCTTTTTAACATTATATAGATTTATTAAAATAAATAAACGTAAATAGTGGTTACTATTATCACTAACGATACTACTGTCTTCACCTTTTTTGTTAATGGCAATCTGTGATTTACAGACACGATTCCGCCAGTGTCATGTCATGTTTTCAATCTTGTGTCAGTTTTTCTAAGCTCCAGCAAAAGAAGTTTGGTTTATACAATAACAAAGTTTGGTTGACAAGATGGAGACGTGTTTTTTCTTTAAATAGGACATAGATTAAGAATTAATCGAAGATAAATTACTGGCAGTATTGTTATGTCTGTCATTTGTAGCGAACTTCTGTGTCCGAGGCAAGTCGGACACAAATTTTTAAATTTGATATATTCGTCGGAATTTCATTTTGTGATTATTAGAGATAACTATTTTGTAGAAGACACGTGTTTTAATTGTTTACTTTTTTTATTAATTAATTAAGCTATGTACGTCGTTTAATCTTGAATAACAAAATATAATACAAATGTGCTTAATAATTCTTAATTGATCAATTGAAACTTCTTTGAAGAAATAATTTGTAACAGTAATTGCTTAAATAGTGACAATTTAATAGAAATTAATTTTAATCTCGTGAATAATAAGTCAGAATACACTATTAAGTGCTTACTCTCAGATCTAAAGTGGATGGAAACCAAATTCGGACTAAAATATGTTAATATATTTCCACATTAAGCCCGAGTTTATGACTGTAATTTGTCACATTTTCACTTAACCGATTATGCCAAATTGTTACGCTAAATACCAGTTTTACGAATTATTAAAATTCAGTACGGGTGGCTGAGGGTTCATCCATTAATCACGTGTTTTTTTGCAAATTTTTGATTTTAGCTTAACGCAAATTCTAACCCTAATGTAATTTTGGAAGTCGTTACTTTGACAACAGAGAGTCAAGGTTACGCGCCGCTTTTCACATCGCGCGTTCAATGAAAAATAAATGCATGTGGTATTCGTCCGAGCCCTTTTTTTTTACGGGGGGAAATGAATTTACGCACTATCCTTGCCTGTTGCATTAGTGAGACCGGAGTCCCCCAATGCAACAGGTAAGGGGGCACGACGAGGGGGGAGGGACGACTTCGTGCCAGTGTGGGACTCGCCCGGACGTGAACCGTCCGGAAATACCCACTAAAACCCCCGGGGGCGGTCCGCTGCATTTGGGATGGGGGCGATACGGGATGGCTTTCGCAAGCACCGCGTCCTTCGTCTGAGCCCTACCCTACTATTTGAGTTTCGCGTGATTAATGGACGTGCCCTAATCGATGCAATTTGTTTAATGATCTCCAAATTGCTCTCATTTGTAGAATTTAGTTAAGTAACGTGGGCTTAGGTAAACGCGTGGCGTTTATAAATATGTTCCGTGAGAAGACTTAAGAAGTCGTGTTTTGTGTACAATTTTTCTCTATTATAACGGTCTTAGACCCTTTATTGTGATGTGTTATAATAAATAAATGTATTGTTTTTTTTTAAATACAAAAATAAAAAATTGTATAGAGTAAGGATTTGTCGAGATTTCTTTTTTTACATTTACAGGTAGCCAAATCAGAAGTGGGAGGTGAAAATATCTTTTAGGGTTAAAAACAAACCAGGCAGACTGCCGAATGTGGAAACTCAACTCTGGAATGTGTTATTTTATGTTTAAATTCCATAATTTTTTACTTCGTTGAAATTATTAACATAACCTAACATTTGTCTGGTTTTTACATCTATTGGCGCTCCGAACAGTTATTATTTACATAATTTGTATATAGTTTATAAATAATCGAAACATACGATAGGGTGCGTAAGTGTAATCTTTATTTTATATCCCTGAGCGCAAGCACTTAAACGCCATTTTATACTATACTTGACATAATGTAGCATGTTGACAGCTGCTGTCACATAGCATTGGTAGCGCGAATCTATACGTTTTCCCCTACCGAGAGCCTCTTAAAACCGCTAAAGATTTCACTTGTACAAGGTATGAAGATTAGTGATTGTTTGAAGATATGCTCTGATCTTTAAATAGAGATGCTCTTGAGCAGTGGCGAAACCATAGGGTCGCAGTTCGGGAAAAATGTTAACATAAAGTTAGACAAAACTAAATATATAAACAATTGAGTGATTTATAAAAATTACAATTATAACGTGACATATTTTACTGGTGCCGAATCCAACGAATTTGCTACGTTTCTGAGGTGGTACAAGTCCGCAAGTGCTCTTGAGGTTAACGTAATACCTGAGGCGGCTCTAGCCCTTGTAGCGGCCGTGTGCAACCAATGTCCTGGCGCCCTCTAGTAGGCGCGCGGTCAAAATGCAATACTTACAGTTAAATTTACAAATGACAATGCAATTTTTGATGGCGGGAAGCAATTTTAACTATAACCGCGCTCCGTGTTGGCTATGACATGGGCGTAGGGTTTTTGAGTGCGTTGGCGCTCTGAGTGCCGCGAGCGTCGCTCGGCGCCCACTAAAACCCTGCGAACGTGTGCGCTGCACACCCTGCACTATAGGTAAATACGCCCCTGAGCAATACGTTGGCACTTCATGCAATAGCAACTCATTGATATTTTATTGGTCATATATAATAGTAGTATTTTGTGTAATTTTGGTGGTGTTATTCGTTATCGTAAATATACGTTATCATGAACAAGTGCGTAGATTTTATAGTTTGTTTTTTTTTTATTGAGTTAGTTTTGTAGCGTGGTCGAATGTAGCGTCATAAGGCGAATAAAAATAAAGGTTAAGTTTATCGAATACCGGACTCGATTTATTTTAAACTTTACAATAATTATTGATCGCGATGACAAACAAACGGGTAGTGCGCAGAGGGATCTCGGATCGTACTGCCGTACGCGTCGCAGGCGCGCGGCCGTCGGGTGTGCGCGGTTCGTCGCCCCCTGCCGCCTCTGCAGGCCGCTCCGCCGCCGCACAAGCAGGCGGAGTACACATGTTGCATTTTATAAATAATTTAAATTTTTCTTTTATTATATAGGAGGCGGCCACAGTTTCATTCCGAAGTGAACTGTTACCAATATTTCTGTGATTCATCTCACTAATAATTCAACCAAAAAAACATCCACTGCTGGCCATAAGCCTCTCTCAAAGATCTTCACAACTACCGATCTTGCCTCACCTTGGCATTAAAAATTTTATTGGTATTTGAGCGATTAATAAAAACGTAAAACTTGCTAAGTTTATCATTTGATCATTTAACAAATATCTACAAATTATTACTCATCATTGATTACTTAAAGTGAATTATTTAGTTACCTTTAATTTAATAACCCTTAATGATCTGTAGATTATATAGCAATATTATCTGTGGTGACATCTGATTAAAAAAAAATACGTAAGCATAAACATTAGTTGTAAAAAAATACATTTATGATAATATTGTAAAATAAAAATGCAATTCGACTTACAAATATATATTTTTTATTTTCATTACAAAAACTAACATTACAATTTATAAAAAATTTACATTATTTGTTACATAACTTGATACAATTATCTATTATTTACATTTATATAAAACTATAATATTATTATTTATTATAGAATCATTAGGAATTTTAATTAATTGCAAAAAAAAAGTTACGAACGCCATAAAGGCCAAGGTTATGGAGGCTTTTAAAGGTATTCATATCATTTGTAATATCTATCTAAATTCAGAACACTGGATGTTGACTGACTTACATATACAGTATGTTTTAATCAAACATTTAACATAATTATTCGTAACTAATTAATATACACATTTATTTTTTATTTTTGTTATTATTTAAATGACCTTTTATAGGTTAGATTATATTGACAATAAATGTATAGTATCTTTCACTTCTTTGTTCAGAGTTACCTCTAGAGTCTAGAATCTATGTAGAAAGAGATAAATATATATTTTCTATTTCGTATTCATACAATCGCCCTATTCTATGATTTTAAAATTATTATCAACAGAATTAAACTTATATTAATAATTATTTTAAACTGGCCAATGTGCACAGATTTTGTTCTTAATAACTTAATTTTTTTTTCTTCATCACAGTAGATTGTTTTTCCATTAATAAATATAATATTAAAACCTATATAATGATTTCGAATCCCAGCCAGCTCCATTTGCAATGACATTTGGAAAATGCTAAATTTCTCGCGACCCTTTTAAAATTAAATTTACTTAGATACAGTGACATGTGTATGAATGTGACAATTTCAGTAATTACTTTGTCTAAGTTCTCTATAGAATATTTGAAGAGCCATTATTCTTTAGGATATGATTTTGATGAAATTTTTAAGAATTATTCGCCTTATTTCAAACATTTGAAATTGATTTTTTGTCGATTTGAGTAACAATGTTATTTTAACCCCTTGAGTACTAACCTGGCGTTTACGCCAGCTTTCCTATTGTCTTATTTTTATGGGTACTCGACACATTAATCTACATAGAAAAAAGCTTAATTAGGATATAAATAATAATCATCCACGAATAAATATGTCACTGAGACAGAAAATTGCATTAAAATCCGATGTGTGGTTTAGAAATAAGCCGGATAAAGACTGAAGTGCTAACTTTATTTTTTACTAGTAATAAAATTGTGAATATCACGTGTCTGTACATTTTCGATTTTCGTGCAAAGAATTATTTATTGCAAGGGACTAAAAATAGGTAATTAAGCACATTCTTATCATTTTTAGTAATGTCTGTCTGTCTGTGAATGTATCGATTAGAAAGTACTAAAGATTCAAGAAGATAATTATAAACCATATTTCGGATTAGCATCAAAACTGTATTTAATTAAAATCGGTCCACTCAAACAAAAGTTATAGTAATATGAATGACATGCGGCGACTTTAGTATGAAAGATGAGTTTCCTAAGTAAATGCGTTTTAGTATCATTGGGGAACAAAAAATTAATAGATTAATTGAAATTGACATTTTGTTAATAATATATATATATATATATATATATATATGTAATACATATCTAAGATATAGTAAATAAGAAAATAAGATTTTGATATTCAATTTTGGCACAATGTCCTACCTTAACAAAATACTATCATTAAATATATATCCATATTTTTACTTCTGCTTGCAACTATAACTGCCCTACTTTAAAGTCAACTCAAGATACGCTCCGCTATGACAACCTAAGCTGTGGGATTTTGGGGGATTTTTTTACCAAAATCCTAATGAACTCGATATTCTTCTAGTTGTAAAAGAAAACTGCAACATTACTGACACCATTAAAACCCGTTGTCATAAAAATCGACCCTTTTAAGAAACAACGTTTTTTTTTTTAAAAAAAAAACTAAGCTTAATTATAGACAATCTTCTATAAGTGTCGATAGGCAAAAATATCCTCAATCAGCAGAGGATCTAAGATATTTGGAACCGGGGTAAGAACTTGATAGTGGCGCAAATCTCTTCACCAATAAATTACTTTAAAAAAATCACAAATATATAACGGATGAAATATTAATGGTGTATTTACATGTGCAGAGTGAGTTCATTTTTAATCATGTTATATGATTTTGGCGCCCCTAAAACGGGGGGGGGGGGGGGGGGGGGGTAGATACGGGCTTGCTCGTAATATATCTCGTATTTACTATTAGAATGTAACAATTAAATAACTATATCGATTGGAAAAACATAGATACCTAATTCTTTGAAAAGAACATAGCATCTCTAAACTTATTTATTCTAGATCTCTAGGGATAATCTTTCACTCCTTGCAACACTTTGCTTTGGTTCCGAAAAGTAGTTTAAATATCAGTCTACCAAATAATTCTTTGGACGTAATCAAAATCCTTCCAGAACACTTCTCTATTGAAGAACACGTTAAATGCTGCCGTATTCAGTACTAAATACCATACGAACTCGAACAAAATCATCCAGATATGTGGCTTGACAAAACGTAACCTCAAAATTATATACGGAACTAGAAAATACCTCACCTCGATCATTTTCTGAAGAGCCAACGCCAAAAATACACCGATACTGTACGGCAAAAGAAACGAAAATACAATTCTGAGCGGCTAAATTATCATATAAACTGAACAGAAGGAAAATGTAGAGCGGAACAGTTGCATATATTGCGTATTCGTACTTCCCAAACCAACGCTGCCAAACGTAGAACGTAAAATGGCGATTATCTGCCAATAAATACGGATGGACTATAGTATTGAAATGTACTATGATGGCACAAAGGACACTTAGAATTAGCACTTTCCCTTTATTTTTGTATATAAGTTTTAACGTCGATGGTAACTTAGCTAAGACATATGGTAAACCGAAAACACCATAGAACAGTAAGAAATACAACAACTGTGGCAAATGTATGGCCGCCTCATGAGCTTTCTTATCTCCTACAACTATGGAACCGTTTTTATATAAAAATATTATAAAAGACGCCAAACAATATACTATAAGTTGACAACGTAACAAAGTCTTGCAAAGTTAGATATTTGAAGAACGTTTTCAATAACGTCTTCAAATGATATTTAATAGCATAAAACAGATCGAAAATACTATAGTAACGTTTCAACTTTGACGAGTCTACATCTTGAGCTAACAGAGATTTTGAGTTTAATTTCATATCAGAGACATCATGGTTACCGAATACCCTCGAACTCCTTATGAATATATCTAAGAATTTATGCCCAAACACCATAGCTATCCACACCACATTAGTCTGTCTCATAAGTATGCTCAATGCACCAAAAAGCAAAATGAATAGTCTGTGCTTATTCGTAAAACATAACCTAGAAAATGCGAGCAAGAATGTCAAAGACAACGTATCAGTGTAATAGACATGCGAAAAGAAATACAACGGAGGCAGTATGGCTAAGTTCAGAGCTTGCAACAAACCCTTGGAATTACTACCGTAATACACATATTTCAATATTGAAGAGAACAGTATAAGGTTGATGCATGAGGCGATCAAATTAATAAATCTTAAATTATACGTTGTACACGGAAAATTTGTACTGAGAAATGTTGCTGATACTAAATACAAGCCAGGTAATGTAGTTATTTTCGGATCCCAGTATGTGAAGTTCCCATTGCAGTATGCTTCACCTTGAGGCAAGTGGAAGAGTTCATCGATGACTATGTGCGCATTTCCATTGACCGCATCAAATATTTTCTTGGAGACTGCAAAGTATACAGCCGTGTGTGATAATGAAGAGGAGACCATAGTAGCTCTTAGTGCCCATGTCTCATAAGAATCTGTAAATATAAACGAATATATTTAAACACTATTTGTTGATCGATGTCAGTTCAAATCATCAAATGAGAATAAGCTTTAATTAAGGGAAAATATGAATTTATTTTATAATTTTCTACTGTCATGTCTTTAGAACCTGTCAAGTATATATATGTAAATAAATGAACATACAGATATTATATGTAAAAAAATTTAGAAATTAATATATAATATCACACCTCTCTCCCATAAGGGTAGGCAGAGTCTACACCCTTCCACTTGCTAAGATCCTGACACACATCTTTCGCTTCTTCTACTTTCATGCATGCTCTTAGGTTACTGGTACTTTTGATCTGACCTTTCTTTAAAACATCTTCGATCTGGTCGAGACATGTTGTCTAGGATGATACTTATCAGCTTGCCCAGTCATCCTCAGCTGCTAACTTGTTTCATCAATCTTCTTTCATCCATTTTCTTCATGTGTCCAAACCAATTAAGCATCCCTTTCTCTATCTTTATCACTACATCCTCTACCACATCACAACAATCACCTATTTTATCTATCATTCTCACACCAACTTCTCATATCTTGCTTTCATGCCTCCTCTGCACCCAGCACACACACCTTACATAAATGTAGGGGACTAGCACACCATGATACACAGCCAAACATGCCTTTTTGGACACTTGCTGTTTGACAATGCTGTTGACCGGAAGGTCCTTTACAGCTTCACCGAACTTTGTGGGCGAGTGCTGGAGGCACTCGCCGTAAAAGGTAACTAGCACAAGGGTTCGAACCTCGGCTTGGCCGGTACCTGAGTGTAAAAACTCCTGCGGAATTTTAATCCTAGCTAATCCCTTCATTATTTATTTAACTTAAAAAAAGGACCTGCATGTTGCGTGCAGGAGTGTGTGTGCGGTGTTGTGCGTGTAATGCTCAATGCATGGTCAGTGTCACTGTATCGCGCTTGCGGCAACGTCAAGAGCATCCTCAGTTAGGGAACGAGACACGTCTTGGGTTGCCGCCTTTTTGGACACAGTAATCTTTATATATGAATAAATCTTCTGTGCCTGTGTATGTGACTAAACTCCTCCTAAACGGCTGAACCGATTTTTTATGTCTACTCCTGACAATGGTTTAGATTCACAATTTAATTTTTTATAAATGAAATGCGAATGAAGTTGCTCACACAGCTAGTTTATATATAAATAGATAGCTACTATTGAATACATTGTATAAATTCATAATGTTATATAAATACTAATAAATAAATATTACCTAAACAATAAAGATGAGGAAAAGGAATAATAACTATTATGTTTACATTAAAAGGAAAGATTTACAAGAACATAATACGACCTGTCGTCTTGTATGGATCAGAATGTTACTCCATAAAGGTGACGGACGAAAGAAGATTACATGCAGCTGAGATGCGAATGTTGAGGTGGATGTGTCGTGTGCGGTAACAAGAATGGACAGGATTAGGAATGAGTATATTAGAAGAAGTTTGAAAGTGGCGCCAATAACAGACAAGTTAAGAGGCGGTTGTTTGTCCTGGTATAGGCATGTGATGCACAGGGGGAAGAGGATATTGTAAGAAAGGTATTGGATATGAATGTGGACGGTTACATGGGAAGGGGAAGACCAAAGAAAAGATGGATGAACTGTGTGAAAAATGATATGCTTAGGAAAGGAGTGAATGCGGAGATGACAACAAATATAGAGGAATGGAAGAGGAAGACATGTTTCGCCGAGCCCAAATGATAATGAGAAAAGGGTAGGGAGATGATGATGATGTTGATCATAAATTGAACTATGAATTAGATTCAGGTAATTTGCTAGTTTTTGATGGAAGCACCAATTATAAAACAACTCACTACTTTTTTATATATAAATAACAAATAGATGGAAGGTAAACACATGAATGGGAAAACCTCATACTCGTTAGTGCATGTGTCAGTTTATTTTTTACTAGATATATAGCTTCAGTGCTTTGACCACAATCTCACCTGATGGTAAGTGATGATGTGGTCCAGGATGGTAAACACACTAAACCAAGGTACTGGTTCTCAAGTGATGCTGCAGAAACACACCTATTGGTATTTCGTGACAGGTTTTCAAACTTGAGGGTGGTGGTAGCTACCCAAACGGGTATCATTAGGAAATGCCCTACCAACATGCTATGGTTTCCTAAACTATGTTTTTCTTCACCAAAAGCTCAGGCTGATTTTTTACAGTTGCATAGGTAGGATCGAACCCGCATTGATAGACACGGAATCCGGCTGCACTACCCACTTCATTGTATCATCGCCACCTCCATCATCACTCGTTTTAGCCTGTATTATAGCATTATACTGAGTATTGTAATTTAATAGTGCTTAAAGGAAACATTTATTTATTAGCGCATGAGATGTAATTTCAATTATGTATGAAAATAATTTGGTTGTTATTATTGTTAATTCTGTTTCAAATGCGTTTTTCAGCTGTTACATCTTTTTCAGAGGCTATCAAATAAACAGGAAAAGATAAAATTATCAAGTGATTTTCTATTACTCTATTTAGTTTAGTATCCATTTTATTATTATCAATAAATAATAAAATTGCTACTACTATAAATTAAAGATTACTATAAATAAATAGATTTTAAAAAGCTATAAACACTGAGAATTGTATGTCAATATTAGAAAATAATATTAAAGAGTTTAAACAAAGTTTTTTACTTTACTATAGTTAAGAGTTATTATGTAGGGGTGTACAAAGTTAGCTTAAGATATATAGTGAATGTTAGAGGTAATGTACCAGGAAATCCAAAATTTCATATGAGTTCAAACTAAAAGAGAGCTGTTCGAGCAATATACAATATGGAACCTTGTGAATCTCCAAAGAACAAATTTCAAGAATATGATATCTTAACTTTGCCCTCCCAATACATCTTTGATAACTTAATGCATTTCCGTAAAAAAATTTACAAGCTCAATCTAGTGAATGATCATCATTATTTTAATATTAGAATTAAAGATAAGTTGGCCGTCCCACACAAAGTGTAATAAAAGCTTTATAGGTAATAGTATTCGATTTTACAATAAGATCCTGAGTAACATTACCGATTTACCTGACAATAAGTTCAAGTATTATGTGAAGCAAGTTTTAATCTCAAAAGGTTGGTGGATCATTATGTGAATCATACTGATGCCTGGAATTAACACACATCTTTGTGTTTCCGCTAACATTGGTCAAGACTGTAATTTGTGTAGTTCTTATAGTAAAAAAAAATGGTATATATATATTTATATATATATATTATAAATATATATATAAAAAAAGAACCAGATCGAGTTTCTTGCCTGCGCTCTTCTCGACTGGGTTGTTTTCCGAACCGGTGGTAGTGTCTTAGATGTTCATAAGCGCGTTCTTAGGACGTAAATTGAATAAAGAATTTTTTATTTTGATAAAACAAGTTATACAAATATCCCAATTTTATGAGTGCACATTTAAGAGTAACACTCAGCATCATACACATGTGTATTGTTTTTTTTCTTCTCGAAATGCAGAGGCCCTGAGACATATCTGCTAGCTTTGATTGTATAGTATTGTTTAAAATGAAACAAAATTGATTACAGAATGTTCAGGTTCTCTAAATGTGTGTTATCATTACCGTTAAAATGGTCATGTTTATGCTGAATGAGCTCATAAGATATGAAGATATTTTATAGATAGATTTGCTAGTTCTCAACATATGAACAACTAAAGTCCTAAATAAAAGTTAATGATTGAAAATACTGTATCCAGATTCGAGTACAAGGCAATTATTTAAAATGGAATGAACAAAACTTACCTGTTGTATTCTTTTTCACACTTCAATTATAATTAAGACTGACTATATAAATAAAAAAAACCGTGACTTTGTTCGCTGAACATTATTTTAAATACTATTCAAATGTAAATTTCCAATTAGTTGGATTTTATCTTGTATTTACCAATGATATGTTATAAACTTTGGAGTTTGGATTAGAATGGCGGCATTTTTAGTAATGTCGCACCGGTGACCGGTCGCGCGTCATTCTTTTTCTTTAATTATGGCAATCTGTGTACACACAATTTGAGCCAGTGTCATGTGATTAAGAGGCACTTTCAATCTTGTATCAGAATTACGAAGTTCCTGCAAGATGGTGGTTCATCCTACTCGAACTTTCCATGGAGCTATGCCGGCACCTCAAAATATATGCTACGCGTTATTTTCAATAACACACTTCACTTGAACACAATAACCAAACTATTTCAAATAAAACACTACCAAGACTACATGATATAGAGTCAAATACACAAGTTTAATGAATTAAAGAAAACATCTGCTATATGATGGGCTGAAATCCCACCAAAAACTACACTCCACGCGTCATTCAAGAGTTGGGGGTAAAATTAAGCTGACAGAAAGTTAAGAAGTAGTAATACAAGGCCAGAAAAAATGTACTTATATATATAAAACATAAAATTATTTCAATTTCATATAACATTCCATAAATTGTATTGATCTACTGAGAATATGTTAATTATTATTGTCAGTTGAACGTGAAGTTACAGATGCAAAGAGAAAACGATTTTACTACGAATGATTTCAAAATAGAGCTAATCTAAATCAGAAAAAAATAAAATCTTCCAGTAAATTATACTAAAGAAAGTTAGAAGTACCATCCAAATTTAAATGAACTTTGTAATTAGTTAATATGTACTTATTTCAACGAAACGAGTTAAATATTATTTATTTGACCCGTATAAAATATGACTGCAAAAGAATTATTAAATAAGTTTAACATTAGAAAGATTTTTTTTGAATAATAATTAGCTGGTAACAAAGAGACAGCTGCTGGGTTATTTATTTTTAATATTTATCTCTGTTGTATATATTTAGGATTTCACAATCCTCTAAATCTCACAATATCTCTAAAACATTTTTTTTATTTTTATAGAACAGGTTGCTAACGAGCAAGTGAGCCATCTGATGGTAAATGATCAACGCCGCTCATGGAGACTCACAACACCAGAGGAGTCGCAAATGCGTTGCCGGCTTTAAAATACATCTATACTAATAAATAAAATTGAAGTATCTGTTTGTAATATCAATTTTTATAATAAGTAGATATGAATGAATGAATACACGATACCTATACCAAAAAGCAATTTTTAACATTTTTGTCTGTCTGTTTGTTCGGGGTAATCTCCGGAGCAGTACGGATTTTGATGAAACTTTTTTTGGTAGATAGCTGAACTTACTCTAGTTAACTTAGGGTACTTTTAATTAGGTACTTTTAATTTTCGCAAATAATTAGGGTTCCGCATAAAAATTAAAACTCATAAAAATTTAATAAAACCCTATTCGGTGCACAGTTTTACGGGTTATTGCTTAAATTTATGAAAACAAAAATTAGGGTTTCGTATAAAAAATAAAATTCAGTGTAGAATATATGAAACGCGGACACAGCCGCGGGCACACGACTAGTATAATATAAAATTGGACTGTCTGTTTGTAATGTCAATTTTTTTTTACTGCTATAAATAGGTATGAATGTATACACGACAGCTATACCAAAAATGCAATTCTTAAAATTTTTGTGTCTGTCTTTCTGTTTGTCCCAGGTAATCTCCGGAACGGCTGGACGCATTTTGATAGGGCTTGTTTTAGTAGATAGCTGAAGTTACTCAGGGTAACTTTTAGTTTTCGATAACAATCAGGGCTAAAAATCTGATTTTACGGACAAGTGCTTGAATTTATGACAAATATTTTTAATTTGTACTAAACTAGTACTAAACAAAAATTAGGGTTCCGTATGAAAAAATGCAGTGAAGAATATATGAAACCCGGGCGCAGCCGCGGGCACACGGATAGTATAAAATGAACAATTTCGTCACCATGAATAGTAATTTTCATAAATTTTATTCTTAATATGTGTAATTTTAGTCATATATGTAATAAGGTACAGTTTTATCTCAGACTTAACTAAAAATTGTAGATTTATAAATTTGAACATGTAGAACATTGAATTTTTCTTTCTAACCTAGCTAATGCTGTTGACCGGAAGGGCCTTTACAGCTTTACCAAACTTTGTGGGCGAGTGCTGAAGGCACTCAGCAGCAAATAGTAACTTTTTTTTTACGTGGTTGAAATCTGCTTGTTGAACGCTCGGACGTGTGCCGAAACCGTAGTTTTTTGCACACGTTGATCCTCGCGACAGACTGGGTCACCGAGGCACACCCCTCTGGAGAGGCGCCCTCTATGGTGCCCGTGTGCCAGGTTGGCCGTAACCGACTGACTAAACACTCCACGTCCCTAACCGGCGCAAAGATGCCAGGGCCTCCGGAAGCACATTATACATGTATTCTGCAGAGGCCCTGAGCAGCACTAGGGTTCTAGCCTCTGTTTGGCCGCTACCTGAGTGTGAAAACTCTCGGGGAATTTTAATTGATTGGGTGGTACTTCCGTATAGTGTATATATCCTTTGGGTGGCATGCAGTGAGTTAAAGAGAGGCAATTTGCCTAACTAGAAATTATAACAAATTAGACACGCATTATTGATACAATTCATTATCAGTAGATGATTACTTTTGCAAAGTAAAAAATTTAAATACTTCTTCATTGATTTTTATCTAATTCGATGATAGTCATCGATTACTAATAGTCGATTTATCAATTATTGAATTAAATTGTAAATAGAACATCCCTAGTTCATATGGAACCTGTAACGGAAAACGTCCTTTCAAATAATAGCTGCTAATGGTTTAAATAATTTTTATATTTATTATGAAATTGGGCTGTAAAGTTAATAATTGTCATATAAATTGTATTAATTCTGTGATATATGATTAAGAAATTGTTTAACCATGGAACCTAACGATTTAGTGGGAAAATTAAAAGCTAACGGCACTAAGGATGATTTTTATGATATTAACTTATTTTCAAAAGAATACAAGATAACTTGCAATAAATTGAATAAATCGGACAAAGGAGCGTTCTCGTTAAACATTCTTTGTATAATATGCAGGTAAGTTCTACTATCGTTATATTTTATTGGTAGCATATTTTCTTTTTTGGATTCTGTGTTACTCGTTGACTGAGTATGATATGAAATAGTAATAAAATCACCATAAAATAATTATAGATTTCTGTTTTAGTGTAAATCAGCAACAATTATAATTTTTAAAGACTGGTTACTGAGGTATGAGTTAATTTTTTTTTACCGCCAGTGCAGTTTCATCATACTGTAACTATATCAGTAAAAGCGCTAATATTCTCTAACTGAGATATATATGAGAGTAATATTACTGAATAAACTACTTGTATAGTTTAACGAGTTTCTATCACCTTCAAAAGCTCTACCCAGAAATGTTTTTGAAGTGAAAACTTGACATCAGCCGTCAACATGCTATAGTAAACTCAGTATAATATGGAGTTAGAGTGCTGGTGCACAGAGATAAATAATAAAATTTATACTTATGAAGCGTATCATATCTTTTTATTATGAATATGTTACACTATTAATGCTTGGAGCACCAAAAGATGTAAATATCAGACAATTGTTAAGTTAGATTGATAATTTCAATTTACAAAATTTAAATATTACAAAAAAAATTGTTTTTCCAAAGTTTCAAATTTTCAATTCTATCTGCAGTCCTCTTGGTGCTAAGTTTTTACATATTTTATCTGTATCTAAAATTCAAGTATTACTAGTATGTTGATTCATAACAATTTCCTCCATATATTATTATAAAAGAAACTTTTTTAAAGTTTAAGAATACTTGAAAAAACATACCCTTTATTAATAATTCACAAATAATTTAACCAGACGATATGAAATATTTTTTAATCTTTTAAATTTCATATTACATTATCATAGTGTTATGCAGTTAATGTAGATAAATATGTTGAGAATTTTTTTTTAGTATTGGTTCAATTTGCTATGAGCTATGATAGGTCTGTTGTGATGTGGTAGGATCCTATGTTGATGGATATATGTTTGAATAAATCTATCCTATTTTATAATTAGCCTGATGTTGTACTGAAGGAAAACTTTCTTAAATGGTAGCATATATATTTATCTTGACTGTCAATATGATACTGAAGATTCCGAGGAAGGATTATTTTGTTTGTTATCATTTTTATATCCAATAAGTGTTGCTATTTATATCAATTAATGTTTTTTGCTTATAAATTGTATACTTTATTTAGTAAATACATATTATAATAATGGCTGGGCTGAGTTTGTGAAGCTATGCAGAATTTTCTTGTCCAAAATACTGCATTGTCTCAAAAGTAATGGCACTGAGACGTGGTCACATACAATTGGCCTAATAAAAAAATCTCAAAGTTGCTTATAGGGCAATGGAGATGGCTATGCATGGAGTTTCACTGCATGATTGAATCAGGAATGACGAGATCCGCAAAAGAACAAAAGTCAGCAACATTACCCGAAGAATTGCTGAACTAAAGTGGCAGGGGACTGGGCACATTGTTTGCAGAACCAATGCCTAATGGGGATAACGGGTTCTCGAATGTCTACTATGCACGGGAAGACGTGGTGTGGGTAGAGCCCCCCCACAAGGTGGTCCAAAGACCTGGTAAATGTGGCGGGAATCCTCTAGATACTGGTGGTACAAGAACGGTAGTCATGGGGATCTTTGGGACCTATGTCCAGCAGTGGACGTGTTTCGGTTGAATACATAGATGGATTATAATAATAAAATACCATTGATTTTTTTCTCTTCTTGTAAGCTTCTCTTAGCACCAAAAATAATGTAGGTCCTGTACTGAAAAAAGGGTATACCACTTACCAATGATTATTTAAAAACTATTATGCAGTGCTTAATTTTGTGGAATAGAAAACATGATACGCTGAACATGATTCCTCAAATAAAAGACGCCATTGCTTGAGAATCAAACTTAAACAGTAGAACTAAGATGCCATTGATGAGGGGCTCTTGAAGTATTTACATAAGGAGAAATTTAGACATTTTTGAGTTAATGTAAATATATACCGATTAATATCTGTTTCAGAAATTTTGACAAAGTACCAACATGGTGTGATAATGTTGACGACAAAGCTTTGCTGACACTGTGCATTGATTGCCTCAGGGAAACAAGGGGGATGAACCAACCGGAAGGAATTAAATCACTGGCATGCATATTTCATATTCACAGATATTATGTCAAAAAGGTAAGTGCATGATTAAGTAATCTATTCCCTTTTCTATATCTGTGAAAATGTATATGCCACAACACAAATTTTGGTCATAGTTAAATTTATACTATTGGGTGGAAGGGTCTTGCTAGATTAATTGAACTTTTAGGGCTTTCAACCGAAAAAAAGTAGATAGCACATGGGCAATTTTGTATGCACATCAATTTGGGCTAAGGGGCTAAGTCTCAGGGTTCTCCAGCTAATAGTCGAAGTATAGGATCTTGGTCTGCTGCAAGACCATATCCGCCTTGGCCTCGTAATTAATGTTCGAGTGTGCGCTGGAAAGATCGGTTAATACGGGCGTTGCTAAAAAGAGACGACGATACTGCAGGCACTTTATCTTGCTCTACTATTCGCTTGTTGTAACAATACTACACTTCACGTAGGGGTCGTCCATTAATCACTTGTTTTTAAACTACATTGGCACCACCTCTGGTGATACGTGATGAGGTTTTAGATCAACTACCTCCTGATCTATCGAAGATCAGATGTATTTTTTTAGGTACAAACTTACAAAGTGTTTATTATGAAAACTTAAAGATAATTTAAAAGTAACCTAATTTAATTCTGGTAAATGTTGGAAATCTGGCAACGGCGAGTCAAGGTCTAGACTTAATACACGTGATATCTCACTGCATCCCCCCTTGTGATATTTGGTGATGTTTTCTGAACCCCCTCTTTTCCGAGCCTCACGTGCTTGATGGATGATCCCTTACAAATAATCTTCCTTTCAGAAACAAACAAGTACCGCCGGAGCTACTTCTAAAAATTTCCTACATGGCTTTCGAGCCGGACACCGAAGATTTATTTAAAGAATATTCCAAAACGTACTGCAACATTTTACTCGATCGTCTGTCGTACATTGAAAAGCTTAAAGCCAAAGCTAACATCAATAAATTATTACCAAAATTAAACGAAGACATTATTAAAATTATAGAAATCTACGATACAGTACAGTTCTGTTCATCGATTCTGATATTTCTAATGAGAAAGTTGAATTTCCTATACAGTGTCACCAGTTCGGAGCGATTGAATGGCGTTTTCAAATCGATTTTTACACAGCTAAGAAGTAAAAACGATTTGAAATCATTCAAAAAGTTAACCGAGAAAGAGTTAATCGAGTTATATAATAATTTCAGTCACTGTATCTATATTATTGTTGAGAATGAAATTAAACTTAATTTTGCGAATTCAATTCTCGATTTGGTTATAAGGACTTTTGTGTCTATGATCGGACATGCACCAGACTTGTACCACTGCCTGCAGACTTTTTATTTGAACTCCTTTTGCTTCATACTAACTGATAAACAAAGCGATCCGTACGTGGAAACTGTACTAAGCAGTATGTTACTCGCTTTCGAGACGACAGAAAAAATGGGGTACAACAAAGCAATGAACGCTACGTATCCCTTTTTGAGTCAGCTACTCAGGTTACACTTGGAGAAATTCTCGATAAATCTAAGCTCGCAAGCCTACAACAATTGGCTTAAGTTAATACTGTGGCTGATAAGGAAACTGAGGAGTTGCACTCAATTCTTGAAATGCGATAACTGTAAAATCCCAACAGGCCTACACGACTCGTTGAGGCTGGCGTTCTTATCAAAGAATCTCATAACCGCAGCTCTGAACGACGAATCTGATGCGACGGACACTTTGAATACATATCTAATGGTCGTAAATGAACAGAATATATCGTTGAGAGAACTGGGCAAATCGGGATGTGTGAATTATGCAAATTTCTTCAAAAAGATACAAGCAGACACACATAATATAGCGATTGCGTTAAACAAAGCTCGATATTACAAACACTCGATAAAGTTATTCGATATATATTTAAAATTGGAAATGATGAATTTCAAGACTGAAAATGAGCTTAAGAATATAAGTAGGGCTTTATACAATAAGAGTATATGTGAACTTGATTTTAAGTTATACGAGTATGCGCTTTTGGACGCTTTTTTGAGCTTAATATTCGCCAGGGACGAAGGCGTAAGCTCTGATAAGTACGTCGGGCTGGTTATTGACGTGAAATCGAAGGCCCTGAAGGCGACTGATGAGAACGACTCGTCATTGCAGTTGCTCACTGTTCTCGACGCATGTAAAATTGCATCACAAAGAGAAACGTACGGGAAGATTAAACCATTTTTTTTGTTAATATTAAATTCAGGTATGTGAATATGTTATTTTTTCTTTTAAGGAGGATATGCGGGATATAAACGTATCCCCATGTTTCCTCACTGGGTGAGCGATATTTGATTTTTCAAAATTGAAATTAAACGATTTTTACGATTATCTATTTATTTATTTATTTATTTGGGAAACACACAGTTAATAATATACACATATGAAATTACATAACAATAATACATAAACCAGTCAAGTTTCCACTAAAATTATAATTAATGAAAGTAAATATAACAACACTAATACCTCCATCTTTACAAGCTTTAATATTATGGCAAACACTATAAATTTAAAACTATTTTTAGCAATTTTTTAAAGGAACTGATGGGGCATGCAAATATATCAATTTTAGTAAACATCTTATTATACATATCGCACGAACGAAATAAATATGTGTTCTTCACATACCTCGTTCGCGCAACAGGGATTTTAATCTAATTTTGAAAGTGGTGTAACTCCATTTACAGCACATAAATATGTGTTTATCGTAGTCTAAACAAATTAAATGTTGAAAAAAACAATAGAAACAATCCCAGGCCTCATATGATTTGCCTGTATTTTTAAATCTAACCTAACTAGTATAACCTAACCTTTAATTTTCTCGAAACAAAAGGAAATGGACTTCACCACTTTCAAAATAAACGGTCCATATATCCACCGCCGACCTTGAACGTATTTTTTTTATAGATTAATTATTGTAGAATCTAGGAGCCTTAGGATTTCCAAAAGAAAGCTCAATTTTTCACAAATCCCCATTGATTCAAAAAAACAACCTGTACCTATAACAGGAACTGTATTTCATTTACAGCGCGTACTTGAAACATGAATTCGACATGTACGCCAAGATGTGGCCGTCCGTAACTCCAATAGCCGGTGTGTGGAATTCCTTGATGGGTTTGACCGACTCGGAGAAACCTGAATGGATGATGAGTAAGTTTCAAGGTGGAAAAGGTGGAGGAGAAGGTGCAAGAAAGTTGCACTTGAACAATCCCCCCCCCCCCCCCCCCCCCCCCCCCCCCCCCCCTTATCAGGAAAGAAAATACATAGGAATCATTAAGATTTGTGATTTCTTAGTGCAAAACTTTTTTAGTGTCGTGTCGTTGTGCGATTCTTGGTTAGGGGAAACTTATAGATTCCCGTTACCAATGCTATGACGTCAGCCGTTGACATGCCACATGTCAAGTATAAATAACATTTAGTTTGAGTTCTGACACTCAGAGATAAATACTAAATTTTAACTGTGAATAAACTATGTAATAATGTTCATAATGATTGCTCAGGGCGCCAATAGATGTATTAACCAGACAAATGTTAGGTTATGTTAATAACTATTAAAAAATTAAGTTTTTTTCCACTTCTATCAGCAGTCTCCATGTCTGTCTAGTTTTTTTTTGTAGGCAGTAATTTGTGATGTGTAGTTATGCGTTTCCTGTTGTGTATTTTTTGGGATTCATGATCGAGTGTCACTTGTTAGCGCCAACGGACGCGGGTTCAAACTCACTAACAAACTAACTAACTATCAAAATTAACCTGAGCTGTCGCCTATCCAACTTTAAAATTAGCCTGAGCTTTCGCCTATCCAACTATCAAAAATTAGCCTGAGCTTTCGCGTATCCAACTTTAAAATTAGCCTGAGCTTTCGCCTATCCAACTTTAAAATTAGCCTGAGCTTTCGTCTATCCAACTTTCAAAATTAGCCTGAACTTTCGTCCATCCAGCCTTAAAATTAGCCTGAGCTTTCGCTTATCCAAACTCAAAATTAGCCTGAGCTTTCTTCTATCCAATTTTCAAAATTAGCCTGAGCTTTCGCCTATCCAACTTTAAAATTAGCCTGAGCTTTCGGCGAAGGAAAACATCGCGAGGAAACCATAGCATGGTAGTAGGGGATTCTCTAATGATACCCGCCTGGGTATCTACCACCCTCAAGTTTGAGAACCTGCCGCAAAATACCAATAGTTGTGTTAGCATCACTTGAGAACCAGTGTCTCTAGGCTTAATGTGTTTATCATCCTCGACCACATCGTCACTTAACATTAGGTAAGATTTTGGTAAAAGAACCTTTACATTATATATAATCATCCTAGCCGAGTTCGGCTATAGCGACTAGACTAGGTGCTGTGATATTTAGCCCGAATATGACTAAACATACCCAATTTTTGCAGTAAATTTACGAGCGCAAAAAGCGCACTTTAGTGTACCGTCAACAAAACTATACTTTATATTTAAAGGCTGTTCTTAAGAGGATATCCTAGCGGTATTTATTCCATACAACTGTAGTCCCCTGTTTCCTCCCTGGATAATATCAATCCATCACCGCAATACCCATACGTTTTGATTATTTCCATAAATTAGTTTATAGAAGAAACTAGATGCTATTATTATTATTCGGAAAGAGGCTAGGCAGGCTTAAACAGTCCTGTGTCACTGCGACCTAGTCAGATCTATTGTGATCGCCCCTATATTGCTAAAGCTCACTGCCTAGACCTACAACCTGAGTATACTGTAGGATCTTTTTGGCAGAGAGCGTCTGTACCTCCTCCGGGAGCAACATATGCTTACCCAGAACTCGGTTACATATGGGTATTAGTGGATCACATTCACACAAGATGTGCTTTGGTGTTTTGTCTGCTATTTCCAAGAACCTGCACTCTCTTGTGTTCTGGACACCGATGTTGTGCATATGCTTTCCTAAATAACAGTGCCCAGTTAGTGCTCTCACTAACACTCGGTAGCTGATTCCTACTGAGCATCAGGGCTTCTTCAGCTTTGCGCTGAGTGAATGCTCTGATGAGCTCTTTGGAATGAATTTGTCCTGGCAATTTATTTCAGAATTCTATAGCCTTATATATATTGATCCCTTATGGTCAGTCGAACTAGGCTTTTTGGAATGCCACAAAATGGTTCAGGCCCTATTTGTGTTTCCATAGCCCCTGTTCTTTCAAGCGCATCCGCTTCATTGCCGAGAACTCCTGCATGACATGGGACCCATCTTAAAATCAGCCTGTTATTCTAACCCAGGCTGTTTAGCATTGCCACACAATTGGCGATTAGCTTCGACTCAACTACGTCCGAAGCCAGCGCCAAGAGAGCGGCTTGACTATCCGCTGACTAGATGCTAACTAAATGCTAGATTTGTGATGTTATTTTCACACGTTCGTCGTTTCGTAATTAAAAAAAAAAAGCAAAACGTACAGGTATTATCAAAGAGTTTATTATTCTAAATCTAAAATTAGAAATCGGTTCATTTTTTCTAGGCGGGAACAGGGTATACTACGAAGTGATGTTTTCGTCTATTTTGCATACGGTACAATCAGCCCGCACTGCAGTTGTCGCTTTCGCTTTCTTTGGGGCGCAACGCGATAGCAATAGATTTCTGAAATACCTACCTTTCCGACCGCATGTCCTCTTCAGAAGTTCTCGCTTATAATATATAGTTTACGCCTTCATTGATCTGTAAACGTGTTTGATCTCCTCTGAACAAATTGCCTCCATTTTGTCCAACTCCCAGTGCGAAGGTTCGATTTGGCATCGTTTCAAGTGTCTTATATCTTTATAAAGCAGAAATTGGCCACAGCCTTTGTTTTGTCCGTTTGTATAATTAAATAGATATGTATTAAAAAATAGGGGAGAACAATGAAATCCTACGTTGGACCTTATACGAAGTGATTCTGGAGACACCGACTGTCGTACGAACGATACAAAGCGACCATTACAAGGCGGTTGTTACTAAACTGCTGGACGATTTCGACCGGAATCGGGTGAGTTTCTTGTGTATGAGAAATTTATGGAATTAGGTTCTCGAATTTTTAGGTTAGAATTATGTTTTTGTGGATCAAGGGCTATATACCGCTCACGCAAATAGATAGATAAAAACATATATATTGGATCAAAGTTTTTTTTTTGTTCGTTCGTTTCAATTCGGTCAATATACCTATAATAAGGGAGCGTTTAAGTATTACGTAACGCAATTTTTGGGAATTCTTTGAACCCCCCCCCCCCGTTTTTAACGCGCCGTATCGTTTTTCTTTACACATTTTAGCTTTATCCGCTATTATTCTTCACATGTATGAGACCGAAGTATAAGGAAGCCATCCAAAGTGCGGTATTTTTTATTACCTACTTTGCTGATTGATGTGATGAAAAAACTATCACGTCTGTTGATAAAGTCTTTTTGCTTTACATTTGGAGGTTAAAAAAAATATTCACTTTTTTGTAAAGCAAGTTATTTTGTAAAGTAAAAAAAATTTCAACTGGTCATTCCAGTTTAAAAAATGTGAGAAAAATAATCTTTACGCGACCGTTCCGAACGGTTAAATCAATGTTACGCAACGCGTAGTTCAAAATCACCCGTCAAATCAAATCAAATCGTCACGTTTCCGAAGAACACCCCAAAGAACCCCCCAAATTTGTTACGTAATACTTGAACGCTCCCTAACACGGATTCCATATTTGAGATGCGTATTCCAAATGACTTCGTACAAATGCACATTACAGAATTTTAAATGTTATAGCTTGAGAGAAGCATTTGGATAACCGTATAATGAATGTTATATGCACTTTTCACTCACGCCTATACAATATATGAAACGCGGGCGAGCCGCGGGTACCAACTAGTGTATATATATTCAGCAAGAGTTAACTCATGTACTCATTTATAAATAGGAATAACTGCTTAAACATACTTATCCTAAGGACTGAGGTGATGGTGTCCGTAAGCTGGCATAATCGGCACGCTTGGCAGGCGTGTTGATTATCGCAGCGAAGTGTGTGTGTGGGGTACCCGAAAAATGCTGGTGCCCATCCCCCGGTTTAACCCTTAATCGCCTTTTACGAAACCCCACGGGAACGATTTGGGGTGGGTGCTATGGGGTGCCGGCACCACACGGTTAAAGATATGAACAATTATGTACGACTTTTATTCAACCCCTTGAGCACCTTCCCGGCGTTTACGCCAGCTTTCCATTGTTTTCCTATTGTTTAATTTTTATGGGTACCCAACACATTAACTCTGATTTTAAAATTGGTCACAGTTAATTGCTATCTACAATTTAACTCTCTAAACTCGCCAACAAAAAAAAACAATATAACGAAAAGTCGATGAAACGAAAAAGCGACAGTACGTTTCTGATGGAGGTCGGCATTTGTTCATTAAATTTTTGAGAGCGTTGTTACCCCGGTGGACTGATCCGCGTGTTTCATAGACGGTACGACTGAAAGTCGGAGGTTCGAACCCAGGGTGGTTATCAAGGTTTCCCTTCTATCACTTGTGAATTGCACACATTAATTTTTTTTAAACATTGTGCCATTAACTTAATGTTGCCATTTAAGTGGAACTAAGCTCGGCGAAATGTGGGTGGTGTAGTTCGCTACTTCACCTCTGCCTAACCCTTCGGGGATAACAGGCGTGAGCATATGTATGTATGTACTACTGAAAAAAAACAACATTTTTTGTCATATTGCCAAGAATGAGCTAAAGTGTAGATAGTCCCTTTTGTTTCTATACGCCTCATTATTAGCCTGCCTAGTACCTACCTGGCGTTTACGCCAGCTTTCAATTCATTTTCCTATTGTTATATATTTATTGGTGTATTCGAGCGATTAATTTTTTAATTGATTCCAGATGTTGTCATCAGATCTTAAAGTTGTGTATGCGACCCTCATGTTCCTCAAAGCGGAGTACGACTTGGCCGACGCAGGAGTCAAGCACCGATGGAAAGTTCCAGAACCGGTGAGTTTAAATTCGCCATCAGGCGCAGTGGTTAGTGCGGCCGGATTCCGTGTCAACGGACGCGGGTTCGAACCTATCTGAGCTTGCGGTGAAGGAAAACGTGTTTAGGGCATTTTCTACCACCCTCAAGTTTGCTCGAAACCTGTCGAGAAATATCACTTGAGAACCAGCACCTCTAGGCTAAGTGTATATAGGCTATAAAAATAAATTTAAAAAAAATCGGGAGGTTTTCCCCACTAGTGGGCATGAGTTGCTCCAATGATTGACGAGTATTAGTTAGTTATTACTCCGGCATAGATTTAGGACGTAGGTTAGATTCAAGTTATCCATACTAATAAATAAGATTGAAGTGTCCGTTTGTAATGTCAAAATAGGATTTTGTTTATTAAATAGGATATGAAAACTTATACCAAAAATATAATGTTTTAAATTTTTGTTTGTCTGCATGTTTGTTCCGGCTAATCCCCGGAACGGCTGGACAGATTTTGAGGGGACTTTTTTTTGGTAGTTAGCTGAAGTTACTCCGGGTAACATGAAGTACTTTTAATTTTTGAAAATAAGTAGGGTTCCGCGTAAAAAAAAAAAACAATAATAATAAAAAAATTTAATAAAATCCGATTTAAAAAGTGCTGTAATTTATGAGGAAACATTTTTATTTCACTTTATTTGAGTACTAAATTTGTTTTTTTTTTTGTAAAATAAATAGAGTTCCGTATGAGATCATTAAAACGCTGTGAAAAATGTATGAAACGCGGGCGCAGCCGCGGGTACACATCTAGTCTATACTAATAAATAAAATTGGAGTGTCCGTTTGTAATGTCAAGACAACAATTTTGTACTAAATACTAAAATTACTAAAATTGTAAATCGTATATATCAAAGATGCAATTTTTTTTTGTCCATTTTTTTTTGTCTGTCCGTCCGTTCTTTCCGGTTACGTTCCGGAACGGATGGACCGATTTCGACGGGACATTTTTTTTTTTCTAGTTAGCTCAAGTTACTCCGCGTAACTCTTAGCCGTACTTTTCGAAAACAATTAGGGTTCCGTGTGAGAAAAAAAAAACGCACGGAGTTAGTCATGAGTATAGGTCATCTAATTCTTGTAAGATATTTGTCAATTCGACGTGTATGATTTTTTTTGGCGGCGAGTGGGGCGGGGAGGGGGGTGATGGGAGGGAGTTCAGTACGACAGTCTATTTTGTCTACATCTAATCACGGGTAAAGCTAGCACTATGTAACTAGTATATTTGCTGAATATTGAAGTGTGATCTCGTCGCTATGTTGTATGGTGGTCGCTGACCGATAGCGGTTTGTTCAAACAAACAGCGAGTTTTTCACCACGTGTACGGTGGTCGGTTGGTTGGTTGGTGGGTCGGTCGGTCACGTGACTCGAGGGTTGCCCGTCTCATTCTAGAGCATAGACCCGGACCAGTATCAGGGCTTCAGGCGTATACCGGAGGAGTACGGGGCGTGCCGCAGAGCGCTGGACGCCGTCGATACGTGGACTGGTTTAGTTAAACAATTGGGGACAAGTATGTATACATATTTATAAAATTATATATATATAAAAGCAAAGTTTGTTTCTTTGTCCGAGGTAAACTCGAAAACTACTGGACCGATCAGCGTGAAACCGCAACCATTCGACGCGGAATTAATCGTAGATGGTTATAGGCTATATATATTTTTCAAATTCTATGAGCCCTTTGCCATGTTTTCTCAATTTGTTTGTTTATTATTCCTTTGACGCACCATCACCTCAAAACTACTGAACATATCGGGATAGGACTAATACCTTTCAACGCAGTATTTTTCGTAGACAGGTATTTTTTGGATTCCACCGATCCTTTCTCGTTTTTTTTTTCGGTTTACTCTTTTGTACATTTTCCACTTCAATTTACGCTTATATACATTTTTTCCGCTAATAAAAACAAAATACTCTTACTTTTATTCATTCATTCATTTGTTTTTTTTTAATTAGCTATAAACGAGACGTCATATGCGCGGAACATATGAAACATGGGCGGAGCTGCGGGCACCGGCTAGTATATGATGAATGATATATATCACACTAAATTAAAACAAAGCCTATAACCGTTTACGATTAATTCCGCGTCGAATGGTTGTGGTTTCATGCTGATCGGTTCAGTAGTTTTCGAGCTATATATATATATATATATATATATATAATATAAAAAAAATAATAATTTACAGTAAAAAATAACAATAATTAACTTAAACGTTTACACGCACTAAAAGGAACTGACTTGGTTAAAAAAAAACTTATTTATATTTATATTTATATATATATATATATATATATATATATATATATATATATATATATATATATATATATATATATATATATATATATATATATATATATATATATATATATAATTTTGATTAAAATTTAAAAAAAAAAAAACACATGTTAGAAAAAAAAGTACCAGATCGAGTTTCTTGCCGACTCTAATAAACTCTGAATATTTTTTTTTTTTTTATCGTGATTTAATTTAATTGCTTATATGAACGGGGAAAACTTATATGATGTTTGACAGTAACGAAACTGAGCTGGCTGAGCTATTCGCTTCAAGTAAGCCAGATCTATGTGCAGCAGTTGTTAAGGATGTACTGCCTGGTCCAAGGTCTACAGTTGGCCCACATCTGCTGTCTGGTAGCGAATCATATTGAAGACATGTAAGTGAAAACATTATAACAGCGTGTTTCTATTAAGAGGATATGCGGGCGGCATTTAATAGCCGCATAAATTAATAATTAAATTCACACAATAGTCCTTTTTTTCCTCCCTGAATAATGGTCAATATTGTTATATCAAATAACTATCCAACACCAGTCCCACGTCCCCGTACGTTTTGATTTTTTTTTTTCCATAAACTAGTTATTGTAGACAGTGGAAGGAGTCCTAGAAAATGAAAAAAAATAAATTAAATCTGTCGCCGACCGCATGTCCTCTTAACAGGGCGATACATTTTCATATCGTTTACTAGCTGCTCTCCGCGTAGTTTCCGGTCCATATTCATCCAAATCGGTCCAGCAGTTTTTAAGTTTATTCTGTTACATACAAAAATACAAATCATTCCTCTTAATAATATCAGTGTAGGTTAGCAAAATCATAAACCATACGACAGGCTGCGTAAGTGTAAACATTGTATTATTTATCTCTGAGCGTCAGCACTTAGACGCCATCTTATATTTGACATACTGTAGCATGTTGATGGCTAACATCATTGGTAACGCGAATCTATAAGTTTTCCAACTACCGAGAATCGGTCAACTCTGCTAAATAAGTTTCTGTTATGTATTTAGTTAAAAGTTGTTACTTACAACTAAATACATAAGAATACAAAAGATTATATGAAATGCGAGCAGAGCTGCGGGGACAAAGCTACTCATTCATAATTACATATTATTTTTACTGGATTATATATACACTATACAACACAAACACCTCGTCCGAACGTAGGTATGCAACTGAATTTGACGATCTGACCGATTTCAGTCGAACGTTAATTACGCAGAGCAGAAAACGCGACCCAAAACTCACAAAATTACGCTCGTTTAGGGATCTAAAAGAATTTCAGTCGAACGTTAAATACGCGGAGCAGAAATCGCAACTCACTACTCACCAAAATTACGCTCGTTTAAGGATCTAACAGAATATCAGTCGAACGTTAATTACGCGGAGCAGAAATCGCGACTCACAACTCACAAAATTACGCTCGTTTAAGGATCGAACAGAATTTCAGTCGAACGTTATGCATATACGCGGAGCAGAAATCGCGACTGTGCTCACAAAATTACGCTCGTTTAAGGATCGAACAGAATTTCAGTCGAACGTTAATTACACGGAGCAGAAATCACGACTCACTACTCACCAAAATTACGCTCGTTTAAGGATCTAACAGAATTTCAGTCGAACGTTATGCATATACGCGGAGCAGAAATCGCGACTGTGCTCACAAAATTACGCTCGTTTAAGGATCGAACAGAATTTCAGTCGAACGTTAATTACACGGAGCAGAAATCACGACTCACTACTCACCAAAATTACGCTCGTTTAAGGATCTAACAGAATTTCAGTCGAATGTTAATTACGCGGAGCAGAAATCGCGACTCACAAAATTACGCTCGTTTAAGGATCTAACAGAATTTCAGTCAAACGTTAATTACGCGGAGCATAAATTGCGACTCACAAAATTACGCTCTTTCGACCATGCTGATTTTCAATCGTGGACTGTGACCTAGTGAGGTTTACGTACGCAACGCTGGAGTCCTCCTGCGTCACCTGGACACCAGATGCGAGAAGATAAACAGCGTGATGGCCCGAGCTGCCGAATCCTGGCCCCAGCTGATGACCGACGTGGATACCTTGGAGACGGCCATCATTTTCATATGCGACGTCGCTGTGAGTTAATACTTGGATTAATCTAGATTTCTACACTAATAAATAAAATTGAACTAACTGTTTTTTTACACGGTATAGGTTTCAATGCTTTGACTACAATCTCACCTGGTGTTAGGTGACGATGTGGTCCAGGATGGTAAACACACTAAGATACAGGTTCTCAAGTGATGCCGCCGGAACACACCTATTGGTATTTGGCGACAGGTTTTCAAACTTGAGGGTGGTAGCTAGCCAGGATGGCATTATTAGACAATTGCCTACCACCATTCTATGGATTCCTCAGGATGTTTCCTTTTACCGAAAACCCAGGCTGATGGAATTGGACAGGTGGGTTTCAAACCTGCTTCCATCGCCATTCCATTTATAAATTCCACCGAAAGACTTCTACTGCTGGACATAAGTCTCTCCAAATAAGTAAAGGATTGCCATAATCGCCACGCTTGGCAGTGGCGGTGCTTGTGATACTCAGAAGATTCTGGTGCCCGTCACCTAGTTTATCCCTTAGACACCTTTAATACGATACGGGCTGGTATCGGTACCACACGGTTCTTAACTTATTGATGACAATAGATTTATCTGTGTATTTGTCTAGATTTTTTTATAAGCGTTGCGGCTCAGCGGGTACTTCGGCTAAATTGGTTCAGCTCGCTCAAGCCCGCATTCTAAACGCCATTGATAAATGTCCCGATGTTAAGTGTAAGTGCTTTTAGCTATTTCTCTCTTCTTTGATAATTATTAGTGTTAATTTTCTAGAGCACTTTAAAGCGTCAGAATATTAAGACGCTGGGCGTCACAATTTTAAACGACGGGTAGAAGTCTGAAGTGTTAGAGAAATGAACTGACTGGGTTGGTTCACGGACTTCTAATATAATGAACTCCAGAATGATCTCGCCATACTTTTTTTAATGTGGAATTATTTTTTTATATCTTTGCGCTCTACTGTCCCCCCGCCAAGTCGAGCAAAAGCAAAAAAAAAAAGCGGCACTGTCTATTTTATGTAAAACGTAAAAGATTTTTAACATTGATATTATTAGGTTAGCTAATTACGTAATAACTTAAGACAGAAGGTCCCTTAAGTAATGACTTAATAAAGTAACCGACTTGGTATTATATGGATCTCGCAACTTTTTACGGTGGAAGAACTGAGTTCCGAAGCTTGGTTTTTTTTTTTTAAGTTTTGTTTATGATGGCATTCGCTTTTGAGGAATCGTAGACATGATTGTATTTATGAAAGTGGGTATACATATTTTTATAATAATTCGTCTTACCGATTTGAATTAAATAATGCCAAAGAAATTTCACTTCTGACACGTGTACTCTCTCTCTCTCTCTCTGTACACGTGTTTTTTTTTTTGTTACGCAGCACGTATACGTAGTAGGAGTGCAACTTTAAACAAACCAAAGATTTAGTTTAATAAAGATTAACAAAATAAAGAGAGATTTAGTGTGTGAGACAGGGGAGAGAGAGAATCTACAAAAAAATACAACAAAGAGAAACTCACTAAAGTCTTTTATACCAATTCTTTAATATTAAAAATCGTGACGCTTAGTGTCAGAATATTCTGACGCTCATCGATTATCTTTCTACGTTAAATTTTTTTTTTTTCTCTTTATTGGCTTTAGGGATTTTAAAAGACAGCCAGTACTAACTGAACAAATCTGAATACCATCTAAAATAGCCTACAATATAAAAATGATTAAAAAAACTTGAGTGTGAGTTGACACTGTAGAACTGAAACGTTAGTTTTAGTGACATCTAGTTTGTTTATTTTGTACTAACAAACAAACGTGTTGTATTTATTAATAATGTTATTTAGTGACATCTATTTGTTAATGATGGTACTGTCACTTCTTTTTCGTTACACATTTTCGTTTCATTAAATTCAATTGACACCGTCTTATGAGAAGTCACTTCAAAAACTTCTATAAACTAAATTTAAAAGAACTACACAGTAGAATGGTGTTTATACACCACAAATGTTAAGAGGATATGCGGCCGGCGACGAAGTAGAAAAAAAATAGGCATTTCAGAAATCTATTGCTATCATGTGGCACCCAAAAGAAAGAGTTATATATATATACACCCTTAGTGCGGGCTGATTTTACCCACGCAAAAACATTACTTCGTAGTACCGTGATTACTCCTCCAAAATTGAATCGACCTTAATATTTCTTTCAATTATACAATAAGAAAGACTTTGGCTCTACATTTTGCTTTTTATTTTTATTTATCAAAATTTCTTGACTGACGTCTGAAAGTGATGATAAAAATTGAGCTTTTTTTTTCTAATATTGAAAGGTACCTATTTCTTCTTATAATAATTAGTTTATGGGAAACAAATCAAAAACGGCGATTGTCAAATATATATTTTATGGTAAAATGCCGCTCGCATATCCTCTTAATGTCTATAAATAAAAGGCCACCACAGTTGCTGATTATTTGTGGATGTCAACAAAAGATAAACTAAATAAATCTATTTGCCTTCTGACGACCGACTCCGGCCGCAATATCTGTATGCGATTTCTAGGAGTTTGTTATAAATAGTTTGTTTAGAGGATATCCTAGCGGCATTTATTCCATACAGGGGACTACCTGTCTCCTCCCTGGATAACAGCATTATGGTAAATATTTTTATTCTAAATAATATTATATATTCACCGTCGCCATGTCCGTACGTTTTAATTTTTTCCATAAATTATTTATTGTAGAAACTAGGAGCCATTGAAAATGAAAAAAATGCTCGATTTATACAGTCATTTTCACTCGTTCGTCAAACAAATTTGATGGATAAAATATGTCTTGCTTATTCTAAACTGAAATAAAGCTATCGATTCGGGTTTGTAGGAGGAAACAGGGTACAACTATGTAATGTTTTCGTCTATTTTGCATACGGTAAAATCAACCCGAGGTGCAGTTGTCCCTTACGTGTTATATAATTCTTTCTTTGGCGCAACGTGATTGCAATAGATTTTTTAAATCCTTACATTTCCGACCGCATGACCTCATAAAAACATACGCTACACCCGAACTCGGCGATACACCCGAACTCGGCTTTACACCCAAACTCGGCGTTACACCCGAAGCCGCTATAGCTGCATGAATCTTTTTCAATGAATCATTTTCATGAACAATTATTAGCGCTTTGACCGCAATCTCATCTGATGTAGAGTGACGATGTGGTCTTGGATGGTAAACATATAAAGTCTAGAGGCGCTGATTCTCAAATAATACTGCCTGAACACACCTATTGGTATTTGGCGACAGGTTTTCAAATTTGAGTTTGGGTGGTAGTTAATTAGAAAATGCTATGTTTTCCTTACGGTGTTTTCCTTCACCGAAAGCTCAAGCTGATTTTAGAGTTGGATAGGTGGGTTCGAACCACGGATTGACGTGGAATCTGACCGCTCTACCAACTGCCCCATCGTCGCTTCAAATCATCTCGCACTAAAGTATACCGAATGGTCGGTAATAAATGAAATCCACTGTAATTACTGGAACATTCCACCAATAAATTATAGACGTCATCAATCTTGTTACCCTTGAGTTTTTTTTTCGTTTGTCCGTAGTGGATCTCGCGATAGGTCGTTTATTGGAGGCCCAAAATATTCTTTGCGGTGAGACTGGTTACAGTATCCTCTCTGCTGTCAACGGCACGCAGAGGCATTACCTTGCCATAGGAAATAACTGTAAGTCGTCGCTATATTATACTAATATGATTAAAAAAAATAGGCAGCCACGGGGTACTGTGTAAAACTGTTTTTTTTTGTTTAAATTATCTCAGTGTCTGTTAAAATAAGTATCTATATTGACGTTTTAACACGCTTTAAATTGACAAAAATAAAATAAATTCAAAACAAATTTAAAATAAATTATCGAGAAAATATTTCAGGCTAGCTGTGTGCCCGCGGCTGCGTCCGCGTTTCCTATAAATTCTCACTGCATGACTTAAGTTTTTTTTTTGTTGTACGGGACCCCAAATATTTTCCAAAAATGTTTTGACTACTAACATTTAGCAAAGGTATTTCTTATAAATTCAAATACTTGCCAATAAAACTGTGTTTTGAATCGAATTTTATTATAATTTTTTTTATAATTTTCGAATATTATAAGTACCCTAAGTTAAGCGAAGTAACTTTAGCTATCTAACAAAAAAGTCCCGTCAAAATCTGTCTAGCCGTACCGGAGATTACTCTTTACAGACAGACAAAAAAAAAATCAAAAAAAGTTGAAAATCTCTTGAAAAGCAGAATGAGATTCAGCCAATTGTTCCGTCGACAGTCCCCGTGGCTGCCTAGGTTTTTCTTCCTGCTTTTAATAATTGTCAATTTTTTTTTGCACATCAGCCAAAATCCAGTTTAAGTAGGGATTGAGACGCATCTCGGTATGGAATTTTAATCATTTTTAGGTTCAAAATGGTCCTCGAGACGTCTCCGCGCGTTGACTATAAAGTATCAGATTACGTTGTCGAGTATCACGTGTGTGGGGGTCGCAAGGGCTCTGAGGCAATGGCGGAGGGGTCGCGGGGCGTGCGGGGTGGCTCTCCCCGCGGCCTCATCACCAGCTCAGGCGATACTCTTCGCGCTCATCACCAACGTTCATCAAACCGATGATGCACAGGTATGTAATAATTGCGGGCGTTCGTAACTTCGTTTACGAATGTAGTATTGTTTTTCATAGCCCACAGGTTCTCAAAGGGAGGCGCCCTTGTGGAATTAGAAGACCCCAAAAGACATTAGGGGCATTGAGATTAAGTAGAGGGGGCGTGGATAGATTAACAGTATAGTATAAAAAAGGCAAAAAAAACTCAAAATCAAATATTTTTGATTCCATTTGGGCCCTGAAAAAACTCTTTTGAACGTCAAAAAACTACTACCGGTTCAGAAATCAACCCACGCGAAATTTGATTTGGGTTATTTAATATGTTTTTTTTCAGCGATAATATAAATTATACTATTCATAATAATAAACACAGTTGTTAACGGGTGCGCACAAAGAGCGGTGTCATTTCCAAACATCACTATCGTTCACGTAATGATCCACCCTGTAAGAATATATTCTCAAAGTGGGCCTAATAAGGTCGAGAAACTGTGGCATAGTCGATACTGGTCAACGAATGTGACATGTTTCCCGTACATCAATGTTTATTCAAATCGATGAAGCCCTTTACTTTATTTTTTTATTTCCTAAAATTATATTCGTAATTTTTATAGCCTTATTTACTAATAAATTTTATGCACACAAAACTTTATCAAAGTCGGTCAATCCGTTTTTGAGTTAGAGCCGAAAATATTTTTTGTCTTAATAGGTCTTCTTTTTTACGAATTCTAAAAATAAAATTTCAAATCCCTATTTTTTTACCGTCTAGTTTAATGTTTTCAGGTGAAAATTGACAACCGTTTGAAATATATTCTTGGGTTGCAAACATCAAAAGAAACTCGACAATATATCGATAAAGAACCAGAGAAAGGAGTCACTACGCGTTTCGCATCGAGTCAAGATGTCGAGACGATGCTCGAGAATTTTGTCTTCAAAAAGACAAACACAAGTCCATCTTTGGCCTGTTCGGTGCCATGTTTCAAACTACCGGACGTATTCCGCCACAGTGCCAACTGCGATTGCCATTGCCAGTTGCCCGTGGTTTATATCCTCGCCTGCCAGACTTACAGTCTAGAAGCGTCCATGTATTTCCGTTCGAATGAGAACGCCATAGCCGAAAATTATTTCAAAGGAACGTCTAGAATGTTCGATTACGCTGAGAAGAAACTCGCATCGCAGTCATCTAAGACGAACAACTACGAGGATTATCTGATCGAGTTCGCATCGAGGTCGAACTCGAACGAACTGAGGCGAATACGCATCGAGTTCCTAATAGAGATGGCGTTTTTTCGAATTATCGAGAGAGAATTTCAAGGAGGCGGACGATATCATAGTGAATATACACGAGATCACAGAACTGGGGCCTGTTGATCAATATCTGATGAATGAGGTGATGAACTTGATGACCGCTTCGGCTCAGGTGAGAGGTATAGTCAAGAGACCGGATTTGACCGGATTGGAAGCGGAAATGGAAGGATTGAAGCTGAGTCCGATGAGAGATATACTAAGTACTCCGGAGAACAGAGGCACTGTGCCTAAGGCATCAAAAGTTGTTGGTAAGAACGAGGATGTGATGAAACGGCTTAAAGTGATCAAGTTGAATTTGGACGATACAGATGAGAAGGAAGTCATCGGTCCAAAGAAATCGACTTTTAAAATCCCAGTGCCTGTGACAACGAAGCCGGTGCTGGAGGACATAACTCCAAGACCGATTAGGTCTATTCCGAAGATTGTAGTGACTCAACCCTCAATTGATCTCCAGACACCGGTGATGACTCCGAAAGTGAATGCGAACGATGATGTATTCTCAACTCCGATGGGTTCACCGGATAGGTTCTTCACACCGTTGACAAGTGTGAAGACTTATACGAAGGTGAAGAGTGGTGTGGTGAAGAAATTAGAGGAGGAGTTCATCAGCACCCCTAAGGGGAAAGAGAATGTAAGTGCTCCGATGAGGTCTCGTTCTAAGGCCAGGCTCGAAGGTTTAAAGAGAGCCACCAGTCCGGGGAAACTGGAGAAAGAGAATGCCCCACAGATAAGAACTAGAAGGCAAAGGAACGTTAACAATAATGCCAATGAGTAATAATCATAAATGTGTGTAATAGATTAATAATATTGTTTGTTTTGTATAATGTAGCAATGGAATGTTATAATGTAATTTTTTTATATAATTTAAATAACATAAATAAATAAATAAAATGGTCAATTAATAAAATAAGTAACACTAATTACTAACACATAAAAGCACTGTTATGAATAAAGATAGACAATTTTATTTGTTTCATTCACATATTATGTTCCTACATTGAAAATAATGCGCAGTAGCTGTGTACCCGCGACTCCGCCCGCGTTTCATATATTCTTCACTGCGTAATATAGTTTAAAAATTATTCTTGTTTGATGGCGCTGTCCATTCAGTCTTATTTTTGGTATGTAACCGTACAAACATTCATATGTATTTAGTAAAAAGTTGTTAATTTGTAATTACAAACGGACAATTATGTTATATTTGTCGCTATATATATTTTAACTACTGACAATTTGAGTTTTTGATTGTCATGGTAAAAGTAGAAGTACTTTTTCTTTTCAATTACAACAGTCGAAGTGAAGTGTAAAAATAGTCTAAAATTTTATATAGGACTTTGACCGGAAAATAAAACTAAAGATCTGTCTGTACATTTATTATAATTTTTTTTTACTTTGAAACATGCTTCTATTTTTTTTGTCTATTTGCCCGGATCGAACTCAAAAACTGCTTGGCCGATCTCGATGAAAGCAAACAGCGATTAAAACACTATAAGGACTATAAGATAAATTATTTTTGATATATGACGCAAATTTCACTTGCTGTGATACATGCATGCAAGCATCGTAAATTATGGGACTCACGAATAGTTAAATTTCGCTCGTTTGGCCTCACCTCAACTGACAGGCTATGAAAAACAAAATAAAACTCGGGACATCCCACATTTGATCAAGATTCGTAGATGACGTAGAGGGCGCCCGCTAGTTTACAAAATAGTTTGTTTAAATAAATTGAATTATATAATTGACTTGCGAGTATCAAGAATAAGTGATGATCGCTGGACGAACCGGCTTACTAAATGGTCTTAATGGCTTACTGAAATCCAGTTGGCGCGAAAAGGAGAGGAATACTTCATAGTACATTATTGCAAAGGCCGTGAAATAGGGAATTGCAGGTAGAGTATCGACTTCCCTCCGCACCCCCTTAGCTCCCTCCGCACCCCCTTAGCTCCCTCCGCACCCCCTTAGCTCCCTCCGCACCCCCTTACCCATTGCATTGGGGGACTTCGGTCTCACTAATGCAATAGGTAAGGGTAGTGCGTAAATGCATTTCCCCCCGTACAAAAACAAAAAAAAAGGTAGTAGAGTATCGACTTCACTAATACGGGACAGGCAATTGCCATTTCCGCCGAGGCATATATAGTGCTTTATATAGACCGTCACTATAGGAGAGGGGGGGCTTAATCAATATTAAAATTTATATTTATTAGGGGTTTAATCAATATTTATATTTATTAAGGATGTAAATAACAAATACGAATTTTCAGCTTTGGCGCCAAATTTCTGTTTATCATCTGTGTCGAAAGACAAGAAAGCATTTCTGGCTGTACAGCCACGTGAACGCAATTTGTACTAAGCAAAGAGATCCAAATCAAAGAGTATTTAATAACCTCAGCACGCCGTTTCATACAACAATGCTGGACCGTTGTAATTATTTATTATTCATCTCTGGTTTAATGTTCCAAATTCAAAAAACACTCCTGCAATGGATTTGATTTTCGTTGCCCGTAAATTGGATACTTCGCATCAGAGATGAATAATATTCGCGTGTTATTTATTTGAAAATAATGATAATATTTCCATCCATGTTTGAGAAAAAATAAAATATTTGACAAAATTACTTAGACTCAATTATCCTTTTGTTTTTAGAACTATATATTCATTATTTCAAGCGATGATGGCGCAGTAGATAGTGTGGACGGATTCCGTGTCAATCGACGCGGGTTCGTTCGCACCTATTCAACTCTAAAATCAGCCTGAGCTTTCGGTGAAGGAAAACATCATAAGGAAACCATAGCTTGGTGGTAGGGCATTTTCTAGTGATGCCCGCCTGGGTAGTCCCACCCTCAAGTTTCAGAATCTGTCGCCAAACACCAATAGGTGTGTTCCAACAGCATCACTTGAGAACCAGTACCTAGGCTTAGTGTGTTTACCATCCTGGATCACATCGTCACTTAATATCATGAGAATGTGATCAAAGCACTGAACCTATAATACCGTGTAAAAAAATCGTTTATGTAATAAGAAATAAAAGTTTTTTTTTATTTAATCAAGGTCACACGTTACTCTCAATAAAATTTTTTTTTTAATAATTACAAGCTAAACAAACTAAGTATTGTTATTTATTATCTTTTCGTATTTTTTTTTGCTCACGAATTTTCTTTATTATAAGAATTGAGTATTCCATTATATATAGTATATGAAGTTTGTACAAATATTTCTTTAGCTTGTAAAATATATTAAATTCACGAATAAATTATAATATTTTAGACAAGACGAAATAAAAAAAAAGCTAATATCATTACAAAACGATAACAAGAAATAATAATGCACACAGATGTTCGAGAGTAGTTCGACCCTTTGTTTTTTGTAATGTTTGTTTAGCAATTCGAATTATGGACTCTGACATATTTTACTCGAAATAATCATACAAAAAATATTACCGGAATCAAAAGTGTTGTATTGTACAGTTCATTTTACTGGCAACATAAATAACGCATTGCGATTATAACCATTGCTTTGTGTATTAGTAATAGTAAAATTGACAAATGGATATAGTAACTTTGACTACGGATCAAAAAATCGGCCCTTAGTGGATACGGTCATTAAATTTACATGTTGAGGCTTAAACTAGTGATAAAAAAGCCTAAAAAAAAAACTAAAGCTTATGAATTTTAACTCCGTCAGGCTTTGACTATTCTTCAAAGATTTGTATTTATTGTTATTCTTTGTAGAATAAGACAAAAGTGACAAGACTTAAGCATTATAAGATTAATTACACGGGTCAAAATAAAATATGACTTTGACTTAAAAGCATACAATTTTGATATTTTATTTAGGTCGTAATTAAACGAAAAAAAAAAATATGACATGACAAAACTTTACAGCGATTGAACGATATTTTCCAAAATCTGTTTTTGATTAAAGATGAAATCATTCAAATAAGTAGGTTTATTATTTTTATTAAGTTTTACTATCAAAATAACCAACAAACAAATGGAAAATAATTAAAAATTGCATGCTTTTACCTTTTCTTTAATGCTCATAAGTACTTTATCTCAATAAACCCCAAATATAGTCTTCCATCAAATTTTCATTGTATTGGCTTTGATAACGTTGTTCGAAGCTCATAATGTCCTCACTCAACGTAAACGTTCTTCTTACACTTCTGAATACGCTCCCATATTCTTTTTAAACTTATCTAAAAGTCGCGCCGGCGGTCGTGGGTGGAAAGACCGAGGTCCTGCTATTTCACGGCCTTGGCGTGGGCCACCCCCTGCTGCCAACATCTCGGTGGGAGGGCACTGGGTCTGGGTGAAGGCCCAGTTGAAATATCTGGGCCTGATCTTGGACGAGAGATGGCGGTTCGAGCTCCATTCCATGGGGCTCCGACGAGAATTTGTTAAATATATTTAACACTTTGTAATCGATGCATGCACAAGCAAACTTATAGAAATCTATTTAATTAACTATTTTAAGTACCTTGTAATGATTCCTTTTACAAAAATTGGCAATGTACTGACACTTGAAATTTACAATTTTATTATTAGTATAAGACAGGTATTGACCTAGTTCATTTTTCTTATTTATTGTGGTCTATCAATAAAGTAATCAAAGTGGTCCCTCGTAAAGAAAAGGTTGGGAACCACTGCTGTAAAGTGAACGAAAACAACGCTTTATTCAATTTGAGAACTGAAGGCACTTAAGAGGACATGCGGTCGGAAAAGTAAATATTTCAGAAGTCTGTTGCTATCGCGTGCGCCATAAAGAAATAATTATAAAACAAGAAAGGGAGAACTGCAGCTCGGGCTGATTTTACCTTTTGCAAAATAGACGAAAACATGTCTTAGTAGTACCCTGTTTCCTCCTCCAGAACTGAATTGATTTTTATTTTTCTATCAGTTTTAGAAGAATAAAGGCTATGGATACGCCTGTACGTTTTGATATTGTCCATCTTACCCTAATTTTATCCATCGAACTTGTTTGACGAACGTCTGAAAATGACGGTAAAAATCGAGAATTTGTTTTGTTTTCAAAGGCTCCTAGTTTCTACAATACCTATTTTATGGAAAAAATACCATAATGGTATTATCTAGGGAGGAAGTTTAGGACTACGTTTGTATGTAATAAATGCCGCTAGCATATCCTATTAATGAACGTTAAAAAACTACCACCGATTTAACCCCGTCGATAAGAGTCGGTAAGGAAAACCATCTGGGTTTTTTTTCTTAACTAATCACTGTTATTAGTTTATTATTTTTTGGTAAGTCCGTATAATATTTTTATCTTTTATTTAAAGTCATTGTTTTTTTACCCGATTATGGCGGGTAACAAATAAATGTTTTTTGTTTCTTCTTGTTCTAGATATTTTGTAACCGTGAAGTAGAGGGTTGGCAACAGTTGACATTTGATGGCAGAAAGTAAAGAATCCCACGGGAACGGGTACTATGCGGGTAAAACCGTGAAAAGCAGTTATTACATTATAACTTTAAAATAGGTCTTAATACAATTTTGATAGAATTTTGTTTCCGAAGTTACCATACATTAAGTAGTTAATTTTCATCATTTTCAGGACTAAACTTTAGGAATAAAAAATAGCATCTCTCTCTCTTATTCTCTCTCATCATCTCTCTGCCCTTATCCTATTTTTTTTATTCAGTCGGTGCAACATGTTTTCCTCTTCCATTCATATCTATTTGAGGTCATACCTACATTCACTCTCTAAGCATATCATCTTTCACACAGTCCATCCATTTATTCTTCCTCTTCCCATGTAACCGTCCACATGCATATCCAATAGTTTTCTTACAACGTCCTCGTTCCTTCCTGCGTATTACATGCCCATACAGACGCCGGTTTCGTTCCTTCCTGCGTATTACATGCCCATACAGACGCCGGTTTCGTTCCTTCCTGCGTATTACATGCCCATACAGACGCCTTCTTCTCACCTCCTGCTGTCGCTGGTACCAGTAAAGATATGGATTTAAAAAGAAATGGTTTTTAAATAAACTAAAAATCATATATAGTATTTAACGTCTTTAAAGTACTGTGGTTTAAAGGCGACTACATGGTTGTCGTAATGGTCAGATCTATTGAAAGGTTTCAAAAATTGGATACATTTCAATGAAGCTTTGAAAATGCACGAAAATAGTTCGAGCCCACCTATGTCACACAATCTGAACTGATGTTAAGTGATGATGTGGTCTCTAGGATAGTAAACACATTAAGTAGAGGTACTGGTTCTCGAGTGATGCTGCCGGAACACATCTGTTGGTTTTTGGCGACATGTTTTCAGACTTAAGGGTGGTAGCTACGCAGGCGGACATTATTAGGGAATGCCCTACCACCATGTTATGGTTTCCTCACGATGTTTTCCTTCACCGAAAGCTCAGGCTGATCTTTAGAGTTGGATAGGTGGGCTTAAACCCGCGGCCGTCCACCCATCCATTCAACTGAAAGACGTCCACAGCTTGACATAGTTCTCCCCCAAAGATATCCACGACAACCGGTCTTTCGGCACCCGCATCCAGCGGACTCCCGCGACCTTCATCAGGTCGCCGGTCCACCCACGCTACGTATTCCGGTACGCGGCAGCCGAGAACCTGTTAGCCCCAACGGACAATGTGCCCAGCCCTTTACCACTTCAGTTTGGCAATTCTTCAGGCAATGTCGGTTACCCGCGTCCATTGACAAGAGATTCGGCCGCATTACCAATTGCGCCATCATGGCTTCAAATCGGCCTCAGCCAAATCGAATACTAATCAATTCTACCTTATTCAAAATTATTAATAACTAGCCGTGTGCCCGCGGCTGCGCCCGCGTTTCATTTACTCTTCACTGCATTTTACATTTTTTAACGGAACCCTAATATTTTTTTAGTGCTAGGATAACGTAAAAATATTTCTCATAAATTCAAATTTTTGCCCGTAAAACTATACAATGAATCGGATTCTATTTCATTTTTTATGATTTTTAATTTTTTTTACGCAGAGCCCTAATTATTTTCGAAAATTAAAAGTACCCTAAGTTACACGGAGTAACCTCAGCTATCTACCAAAAAAAAAGTCCCATGAAAATACGTGCAGCCGTTCCGGAGATTACTCGGAACAGAGAGACAAAAATTGTATTTTTGGTATAGGTGTCGTATATATTAATATCTATTTAGTTAAAAAAAAAATTGACATTACAAACTGACACTCCAATTTTATTTCATTAAATAGGTATAACGAATAGTATTTGTTCACATGAGTGCTTCTGTTTTATTCACGACACTAAGGTATTTATCAAAATAAAATATAGAATAAGATTTCGTTGGCAACCCTAGCCGTAACAGCCTATAAATTTATCTATACGATCATATATGTATATATATTTAATATTCTAGATTCAATACCGTCATTCAGTGCAGTGCCGTTTGTTAATCAATAGCTATGCGTGCAGTAGTTAATTGGATTTTATTAATTATAATATTAAAAATACGTTTTGACACATGTCACACAAAGTCGCCTTATATACCCGAAGGTAACTATTATTTACCGTAAAAATTACATCAGTTTCTTATTTTAAAGAGTGGTTTTGACCGCGGCTCGGTCCGTGTATGTAAAAACGTATTGTTTAGTTTAATTTTCTGCTACAACGGTATTCTATATACAACAATGTTATTTCTGGCGCTGTCATTTTGACACCATGAATTTTCTTTTATCATCATCATCTCCTTGCCCTTATCCCATTTTTATTTGGCCCAACATGTCTTCCTCTTCCATTCATCTCTATTTCAGATCATACCTACATTCACTCTCTAAACAGATCATCTTTCACACAGTCTATGCATTTTTTCCATGGTCTTCCTCTTCCCCTATCCTTTATCCGTCCAGATTCATACCCAAAACTTTTCTAACAACATTCTTTTCCTTCCCACACATTATATGCCCATACCAAGACAGTCGCCTGCTTCTTACCTTCTCTGTCACTGACAACGAAAGACGCCCACTGCTGGACATAGGTCTTCCTCAAGGATTTTCACACCGATCAGTCTACACCTTTTTTTGCATTGAGTCTCCATTGCGAAGGCAGGGAAGATGTGTGGTACTAACACTAGAAAAAAGGACCCTAGCAACTGTCTACTAAATCCCTATGAGTGACCATCTCTACCGCCATACAAGAGGAGGCAATCAGCTGATTCCACAACCTTCCACAAGGTCGTCGCTCACGCTATGTCTTCCAGTGCGAGGTAGCTATTCGAGAACCCGTTGGTCCCATCAGGCATCAGTTCTGCGAGCAATGTGCGCAGTCCACTGCCATTTAAGTTTAGCAATTCTTCGGGCAATGTTGGTTACTTTGGTTATTCTGCGGATCTCTTCATTCCTGATTCGATCACACAGTGAAACTCAAAGCATAGCCCTCTACATTGCCCTTTGAGCAACTTTGAGCTTTCTTATTAGACCCACTGTAAGCGACCACGTCTCAGTCACACTCTCCGGGTCCCCCTCAGGCGGCGACCCAGGACGTGTCTCGTTCCCCAACTGGGGAGGCTCTTGACGTCGCCGCCAGCGCGATACAGTGACACTGCCCATGCATTGAGCATTACATTACACGCACAACACTGCAAACACACTCTTGCACATAACACGCAGGTACATAGGTCCTGTAAGGAACTTTTTTGTTTTTATTAATTAATAGTAAAAAACGTAGGGTCAGCTAGGACACAACTCGCGAGTGAGGTTTGAATACTCAGGTGACGGCCAAGCCGAGGTTCGTACCACTTTGGTAGCCCTTGTGCTAGTCACCTTTTTGCGGCTGAGTGCCTTCAGCACTCGCCCCCAAAGTTCGGTGAAGCTGTTAAGGCCCTTCCGGTCAACAGCATTAGCTAGGTAAAAAAAAAACTGGTCGAAGACTATCGTCTTGAAACACTGCTCTAATCTGCTCATTCCTAATCATGTCCATTCTTCTTAACTAGTACATAGTACATACTTGGAACTGATAACATCGCCCACCCACCGTACTACGTCCGCGGTCCGGTCCGTACTTGTATTAACGCATTTCAAAAAACGTTAAAATAACCTATTAAGTACATTTCCATATAGTCTATTCATAGGCTGCGTAAGTATGAATGTTATTATTTGTCTGTGAACGCTAGGAGTTAAATCCCATTTTTTGCTGGACATCCTGAAGCATGTTGGCGGCTGGCATCATAGCGTTGGTAAGCGCGAATTTGTAAGATTTTTCCCTACCAAGAATCGTTCGACGCCACTAAAAAAGTGTACATTTCAAAAAAAAAATAATATATTGCAGATTCATATGTCAGATTATAATACCTTTTACTTCCAAATGATGTATTGACCTTGTCTATAAATGATTCTTAAAAACATTACGGTTACCGTACGAGATAAAGAAAATAAAATACATTTTTTACGGGTCGAAGGTGACTTACTTATTTATTGATATCAGAGCTTGTTGGATATACCCATTCACGTTGTTCTTTATCCGACATATTGTGACCGAACTGTAAAGGAAAAAAATATAGTTAAGGAACGTGGTTTGCGTACCCTAATTATTTCTTTAACACATTGTTAATAAAACTGCATTGAATCGAATGTTATTAACAATTTCTTGAGTTTTATTGTTTTTTATGTGTAACCCTAATTATTTTCGAAAAACAAAAGCGGCCTAAGTTACGGACGTAACGTCAGTTACTTATAAGTCCAGGTAGTATCGGTTCAGCCGTTCCGGAGATTAGCAACCAGATTACCAACTAACTTTATTTACTTTTATGAGCAGCGATCCTGGATCCAGCAATTCGAACGTCCTGTGTTGCGTTATGTTATTTAATTTTATTTATTAAATCCTTACACAACTCAACAGTATTATATTTATTGTTACGTATGGCTTTCATGATAATTTATTTATTTTATATTTAACTTATACTGTCCTTTTCACTATGCTATCATCTCATAATACACAACAATGAATAAAACTCATTCCAATCATCGTCAAATAAGTAACGGAAACTGAACCAGTAAACGATTAAGATTTGGGAATACTCATGCGAGAAGGGAGTTGCTATGCGCGTGCACTACACTGCGACAGACCGGTACACTCAACAAACAAATCGTGTCTGCGTGATGCTATATATTATGTAATTCAATCTTGTGTCAACGATTCTTATCTCCAGCAAAATAGGTTCCAATTCTGTAACACTGCTTATGGAGATTTATATTCCCAATATAGTAGTGGCCGTGGGGAGCAAAAATCGGCCGTGGTTCAATTGGCCTTACAAAGAGGCTAGAATACTCAGGCAATTTGCGTACGAGGTTTGGACCACGGTTTGAACTAATAAGGACCCAAACATATATAATGTGAAACGTAAACTTAACGCTCATCGAGGTCCAGTAAACGACGAATTAGCAAAGCTAAATTCGATTTCATTGGCAGAATTGGCACTCGACTAGCAAGCTACCCGTCTGGTAATCGTGTTTTCTGATCGCTGGCATAAGCTGCCGAGGGAAACTTCTGCCAGTCGTCCTTGCCACCGCTGCGGGATACCGACGGTAATCCGGTCCATATCGCGAAGGAAATAGCCGATTTATTAGGTGAGTTCTTTGCCTCGAACTCAACTATGAATGATGATGGAAGCACAGTACCACCTAACATTCCGTGGTGCGAATACTCCATGCCAGATTTGAAGATTTCACAAAAGGATGTGCAGCGGGAGCTGTGATGTTTACATGCTCATAAGTCGAGTGGGCCAGACGGCATACCAGCAGTGATGCTTAAGCAGTGTGGTCCTAAGTTGTGCCCTGTGATAACGCATCTTTTCGCGCTTTCCTATCGCTGTTGACAAGTTTCGTCTTCGTGGAAGACTGCCCATATGCATTCAGTGCCCAAAAAGAGTGATCGGTCAGATCCATCGAATTACAGGCCTATCGCTATTAGCTTTTTTCTAAGGTGATGGAGCGTGTGATCAATTCTAAGCTCCTTAGATACCTAGAAGAACACGATTTGCTCAGCGACCATCAATATGGCTTTCGCCACGCTCAACCGGTGATCTTCTAGTTTTTTCTCACACACCGATGAGTTGCAGCCATTGAAAGTCAGGGCATCAGGGCAGAGAATCAGGCTTAGATATAGCGAAGCGTTCGATCCGGTTTGGCACCGGGGTCTTCTATCGAAGTTACCATCTTATGGAGTAGCCGAGCGTTTTTGCAAATTGATTGCTAGCTTTCTATCCGGCAGAAGCATAAAAGCTGAAGAAGACGGCAGCTGCTCAGACTGCATGGGTATAAACGCTGGCGTTCCGCAAGGCTTTGTACTATCTCCGACTCTGTTTCTGCTGCATATCAATGATATGCTGTCCATCAAAGGCATTCAGTGCTATGGAAACGAGATATAGGAGATATAGGAGATGCTTTATACACAGACCGAGCAAACATCCCTCTCTTCGTTGTGGAAAGAAATCGCGAACAACTTGTGTCGGAAATTGAGAACGCTCTATCAGGAGTATTTCAATTTAGTCGGTATAATTTAGTACAATTTAACTCGATTAAAACACAAGTTTGTCCATTCACCGCTAAGAAAACCCTATTTACTGTGGCCCCACAATTCCAGGATACACCCCTTACTATCTCGAAGAGTACTGGGATCCCTGGTGTCGATATCGCCAGCGATGTTCAGCTCCGTAATCACTTAGAAGATAAGGTCAAGATGGCATCCAAAAAGCTAGATATGCTGAATAGAGCGAAACACATTGGAGTAAAAACGGCAACTGTAATGCGATCCACGGTCGCTCTACTAACTCCACAAATCAGTGCTGCAAGCTATTGAAATTGAGGCAATTTTTTTTCGGGGTCAGTTTTCAATTCTTTTAAAAAACAGGAACACGTTGTGAATTACAGCCCGAGCTTGAGCGTTGATGTCACCATTTAATTTCTTCAAAACCACGTTAGAAAATAAATTGTCCATTGTGCGTATTGCGTAACGAAGCGTAATGTAATGAGTGTCATAACAAAAAATCTTAAATTTATAGAAAAATAACAACCCGAGCATTCAGGAGTCAGAGTGCTAATGAAGGTCACGATGACGCATCGACCCCGCGTGCGCAGGTAGCTAAGTATCGATAATGGGTTGCATTGCGTGCACATTCCCACTATCAGTCAAATTTATTGGCTGATGACTCAGTTTAAAATGCGTCGACGATATGTGTAGAGTAGCTACATAATCATAAAATACATACAACACGTGTCCAACTTACCAAAGACCTTACCCGTGGTAGATGTATGCCTGCATATAAGATTCTTTTTAGACGGTATAGGCTCATTGGAATAGACCACAGTCTCTTCTGATGTTAAGTAACGATGTGATCTAGAATTGTAAGCAAACTAAGCCTAGAGGTGCTGGTTCTCAAGTGATGCTGCCGGAACACACTTATTGGTATTTGGTGACAGGTTTTTAAACATGAGAGTGGTAGCTACCCAGGTATCATTAGAATATGCCTTATCACCACCATGTTATGGTTACCCCACGACGTTTTTCTTCCTCAGGCAGATTTTAAAGTCTGATAGGCATCCGCGGCGCCATCATCGCTTCGATTCTCATCTGTCACGTATAACGTATATAGTAATGTTTTTTGAGTTTAACTTCATCTAACATCAGATGAAGTGTAGCCATTTACCGCGCCCGGATAAAATGAAAGAAAAGGAATCATTATAATTATTATAATTCCAGGCAGCAGTTGCTACGTCGATGGATACAATGGAACTTGCCTAAGCATTTACAAATGCTACCAAATGATTCAAGTTCTCATTGATAAAAAGAAGCCAAAGGTAAGCCTACCCTGTACCTTCATATTCATCGCTGTAGACAACTTTTACATTCCGCAGTCTCTAAATCCTTTTTTCACCGTCCGTTCCTTGTTTGAAGCGAGAATGACCTCCGTTGGTAGTGCGGTTGGATTCCGCGTCAATGGTCTTAAGTTCGAACCTACGTCTATCCAATACTATAACGGACCTTGAGATTTCGTTGAAGGAAAACATCGCTAGGAAACCATAGCATGGGGATTGGGTATTTTCTAATAATGCTCTCCTGGGTAACACCTTTTTTTTTTTTTTTTGACGGGGAGAAATGCATTTACGCACTACCCTTATCTATTGTATTTGGAGGATCATAATCCCCCAAATACAATAGATAAGGGGGCACGGAGTAACGAGTTCCGTGCCAGTGTGGGACTCACCCGGGCGAGAGTCGCCCGGAAATACCCACTAAAACCCCCCGGGGCCGTCCGCTGCATTTGGGATGGGGGCGACACGGGGTGGCTTTCGCAAGCACCGCGTCGCTCCTGGGTAACACCTACTTTATCGTTATTATAACTTATAAGACCATAATGTGGCCCGATTACAACAAAACCTATGTCAGCCACAGTATACACACAGTTTTCATTTAGATATTTATATAAAATACATAAGCATGCAATTTTCATTTAAAAAGCACAATACACCATTATAGTTAACAACAGTAACAGTTAGTGGCCCGCCAAATATTTCAGAATCATCTTTTAGGCTCGACTGAGAAGAAAGTTGCGTGGCCTTGGACTAGACCGGGTATCCTGCGGCTCTTTGGATCTGAAACTGCGGTTCTTAACTTGCATACGCAAATTTTATTTATGTTATTAAAAAAAAACATAAAAATCGTTCTGAATCGCTCAACGAGGATTAAGCAATGCTTATAAATGAATAAATAGATTTGTTTTAACAAAAAAAACTTAAAGACTTTTCCAACTAAAAAGGTTGCCCACTCCTGGACTAGACTATTCATATCTAAGGCTATTCATTTATTTATATAATATAATGGATATATTTATACAATTTGACTAATATACTAATGGACTAGTGTGTTTATTAATTTCGTTGGTAATAAGTCCGTAACTGAAAATCAGCGCAGGAGTCAGCTGTAATGGTGGCAGCTAGCTTATACTCAGCTTGTACCATTTCCTAGGACCACTCAAGCATTTTTTATGTAATTTTTTAATGTATATGTTACTGTTTTTAAATTATGTGTGTGTTCGCTGGAATAAAATAAAAAAATATTTCTTTCCGTCTTCAGCAGCTATAAAATTTTTTGATATGTTACTTCTTTCAGATATGCTCATATGATGGTATCATCCCAATCGTTTGTTGTACAGAGTGCAGTGTGCATCATGTGGAGGATATCAGGTTAGACTTTTTATTTAAAATTACGCGCGCTACAGTTAGGCTAGCCAACCAGAGGAAATTGATTGGCATCAAAAAAGAGTGTATTCAAACCTGGTTGCCCCTTCTCAACCGAGGAGAAGGTTCGCAGTCAGGAAGTAAGGCGGAGGGAAGATTGCTTGTAATCAGCCCCTTCGGGGAATTGAGTGGAGGCCATTACCCAGTGGCGGCCCAGCCACCATCTTAGACGGACCAAACATCCTATGGAACAGGAGTCTGAATGGACGCAAGTGGTAAGGACGAAGGAGGGGCCCGCAATGCCAAAGCTATTTAGGCGAGGAGATATGATTCCGGCCCGGGTCCCGATGCATATAGAAGTCTATCCAGTGGTTATCACACTGCGGCCGGAGGCAAAAGTAAGGGAAGTTACGTACAAGGAGTAACTAGCTAGGGTAAATGAAAGGGTTGAAATGGAGGACATCAGGATCAAGGGTAAATCGGTTAGTTCCACTGGGAAGGGGCTCATGTATAGACCAAGGAATGTCGTGGCTGCGGATAGATTCATTGAGTGACTCCGGTAGGCAGTATCTGCTTGGAGTACTCTGTGACGGGGGCTGAGGTAGTTAGAGCGGTAACTTTTTTTTTAAACGAGGGGAGATACTTTTACGCATTCTTCTATCAGCTCTAATCCAGGAGAATCCTCTTCCAGATTTAGGGTAGGGGGTATGTGAGACTCGCCTGGCATGAAGCGCCGGGAATACCCACTAAACCCCACAGTAGCAACCACAACCTTCCTGGGACGACATGGGATTAAATCCACATACTCGGCGTCGCTCCGGCCGCGGGCCTGACAAGGTCGTGTTTCTTCCCGTTTCCTTTGTCCGGGAGAGCAATCTGGCACCAGATTGTCTACCTCTCTAACCGCTAGCCAAAAGAGGTCTAGCTCATAAGAGCTAAGAGGATAACCTCTTGTCATTATTATCTGCCGATAAGAAGACCGGAAGAGAGAGGAAGAGTTGGACTGTGGCTGTCTTAAAAAGATCGGAGTGCACAGGTAAACTGTACTCTACTTTCGCCCGCCCTCCTGCAGCGAAGAAGATCCCCTAGAGGATTATCTTCTCGTGATCTTGTGCAGATACCGTCTGAAGCATCCATGCCCGGATAGTACCTGCACGAGTCGGAATGACAGGAAGCTGAATGTCCTCTCCATCCACTCCTTGAGAACCGGACGGACAGCGTCTACAGTATATTTCCCATACCGCATCATCGCCAGATCCTGCCTCCATCTTCTGACCGCCTCCTCTTTGGCCCTCTGCCGCTCAATGACCATCTCTAAATAGTCGAAGCGGAAACAACACCATACCTTCTCGCCGCTATGAACCGGTACACGGCGGCGAGCACCTCCGCTTTGAGCTGTCACGACAGGGATCCTGCAAACACAAGACCCGCCAACGCGGACACCGTACAATAACCGCGTATCGCCTTTGTAGCACGCAACACACGGATATTACCGGTGCTAAGTGCGTCCATCCACACTGGTACCCCATAGATGTCTCTACACGTCCCCTGCGTGGAGCTGACGGAACCTTTGGCTGGGTCCTCCCACATTAGGAAGGCACCGTCCCAGTGCCGTCGCGGCATCGGCGATGCATAGTCTGAGCCCCTTGAAATGGGGGACCTTAAGGGTCGTTTGTTGGGGGAAAGGTATAGGTATAAGTATATAGGGAAAGGTCGTAAGACACGAGTATGATTGACGGATGGCCAGTCATACCGATTCTACATACTGAAACTTCAATACTAGTGAGCTTCGGAGCTTCTAACGGTGAGCAATAGAGTGACCGTTTATAAAAAATAAGGGTACCACCGCCCCTTTCAGGGGTCCTATCGTCACGAACTATGTTATAATTTGCAATCCCGGGATTACGATCACCTGGATTTAAAAAGGTTTCCTGGACGAGAAATACGTCTATTTGACGATCGTGGAGGAAGTTAGCGAGTAATTCACGCTGCGGAGCTAATTTCCGAGTGTTAAAAAAGGAGAGGGAGAGACCGCGTGTCTTTATCTTAGCCATTTATTACGGGTGTAGTATTGCGCGCGCCAAACCCTTGAGGGTCATAGCGATGGCGGGAAACAGAGTTATCGCATCTAACTCGGCGTTTCCGGCGCCGCTGTTCAACAGAGCGTTTAACGTGACGACATCCTGCACGTCGTGGACGCGCAGGAGGAAAATAATCCGGTCTAAGCCGATGGAATGGGCCTGAGGAGCCTGAGGAGGGGTAGCCAACGCAGCTGCGCCTTAGCTTGGGGCCTGGGGGCTCACGGAGCCAGAGGGGCAGGGGGCCGGGATGCAGAGGGACGGGTCGGTACCACTAAAGGCGCAGCCAACGTGCCCGGGAGGCACGGGAAAGCCTTAAGTGTCGTTGCTGGCACTTGAGGCTGGAGCAGGAGGGGGGCAGCATACCTCTGAGGAACGTGCCTAACACCCTTTCTAGGGTGGTTACGCTTTACCTTAGGTGCACACGGGCACCCACGGTAATTAGCAGGGTGACCCTTCTCCTGCACAAAACGCAGCTTGGAGGGTCGACTGTGGCCTTAAGACGGGGACAGTCAGGGGTCAAATGATCCCCTAGACACTTTACGCATCTCGGAGCCATAAAGCAGCTCCGAAAAATGTGCCCGTACCCCTGGCAACGGTGACATTGCGAGGGGTAGGATTTCTTATGTGGGACCTGCACAGAGACCCGGGACAGGCCACAGAGGGTCTTCAGGCCGAAGACCTTCTTAACCTCCTCAGTGGCGAACAGAGAGACTAGAACCATGCTGAATGGTTGACGGTTTCTTTGAGAGTGCATGCGATTGAGGTAATCACCGAGAAGTTCTGCTCCTTAAGAGAGGCAGCTATCACACGTCACACGAGAGTACTACCGGAACGCTTCGCATGACGACGCGTAAGGATTTTTCTTCCTCAAGTGCGTGGGTGAAAAACGCATACTTGGCCTCACGAAGGAATTTCGTGAGGGCGCGGAAGGTATCTGTGTTTGCCACCTTGACCATGATCCCGGACATTGGTCGCAGTGGTGAAGTGAATATGGCGGCTCGCTAGAGCCGCCGAAATTTTGGTCCAGTACGCCTTGTCCTGGAACGTGACTGGGGGTAGTGGGCGCACCTTCTTGGACTGCACCTGAGAAGATGCAGCCGCAGGCTTAGGCGCTACCGGTTTTGAGATGGGCAGCGGAGTCGGCTGCCGCATCGCATCCTCTAGCGCGACGATCTTCGGAACTGTTTGGGAGGGCGGCGGAGAGGCCGCCTTCCTCTTATTTTTCCTCTGGGGGGGTGACGAAATCACCACCCCCTAGCGGGGGAAGCGCGATGTCATTCTCGTCCGATTCCGAACCGGACGATGACTGGACAACAGAAGCGGCGAACCTAGGCATCAGGCTCGGGTGTCCATGTGTTGGCGCTACAGAGCCTTATATAGTCATTCCATGCGATCTGACATTTGGCAGGTGAGAGAGGGCCCCACCGGATGTAGGCGGAAAATATCTTAAGGCGCCGCCGGATATGTGACGAAGATATGGTTAACATATAATAAGTAATATGTTGGAAGTAATATTCTGTAATATAGATTGTATGGTATTCAAGATCGACATTTTTTTCCTTTATTTTACGTCCTCCGTATCACGACCCCTTCCCTTTATTCAACCATCAAAAATATATTCCATTCTCGACGTTCAAAATATCAAATTTTAAAATTTGACCTTCAAAGATGGCCTCCTCAATGAATCTCATATTGATTCGCAGAGCGCACGCGTAAGAGACTATAAAACTGACTGTTACATAAATAAACTAATAGAAAAAAATCGAAAATCTTTGGGTTTAAATATGATGATGATGTATAAACAATACTAATATAATAGATATTATAAAAACAAATTGTATTAAATCTAATTCTTACAAATCTGTGGAATGACAAGGTCCTTCGAACTGCTATCCGTAGATACAGCTGTTCCAAGAAATGTAAAAAGCCTTCTGGATACCTTTACATCTAGCGGCGAGCTGAACGCCCTTCATTATATGTAGTTTTTTTTCAAATGTGTTATATGTGTGTTAGTGTGCGGGATAGCCTGAGATGTTGTTTAGGCAGTCCACGAGATCACACCGTTGTTGCTGGATTGCGAGAGGTGTAGTAAATAATACCAGATAGACAGTTTCAACAGTATATTACAAACAGACACGTACAATATATGGTTACAACACTTGTGTGTTATAACACAGACACACAATTACAATAGAAACAAGGTAGACAGAGACAACACAATATAGAAACAGTAGACACAGATACACACAGAATAGAAACAACAATATAAAATACAATAAAAGAGTACAATACGAGACACGAAATAAGGCATGCACAGTTAAGTTTATACAAATCAAAGTTAAGTTTATATAATTCAATATGAAGCATACACAGTTAAATATTGACTCTATACAACCCAAAATATCATACAGACAGTATAAAGCACTTACTATAGTCTCTACTATGGTCCTCACACTAGTACTCACGGTGGTACTCACACACGTATACGCACTAGTACCCACGGTAGTACTCACACACGTTTACGCACTAGTACTCGCGGTAGTACTCACACCCGTGTCTCACACTCGTACTCACACCCGTATGTGAGTTTTCGCGCACTATGTGTGTCGGATCACGCGGGATTCGATACGCGGGTCACTGGTTCGCGGATGGCGTATGTTCGGAACGCGGATCACTGTGGCTCGGGACGCGGATTCACTGTCAGGTCGGAGCGCGGATTACTATGGTTCAAGACGCGGATTCCTTGAACGCAGTGCACTGATGCTTGAGGACTTCTTGCTGACTGTTTGACTATTGCTTCTGTCTCAGAGATTAGTTCTTGTTGTTGTTTCTTCTTGAAGAGCGAGCGATGACTGCATGATTGGCACCGTCCCGGGCGGATACTTAAGCTCCCGGCATGTGCGTGACCCCGTTCCTACGGATCGAGGTAGGCCGGTCGCGTTCGGCGAATCAGAGCGCACCGCCCGGCGGTGCCGCGAGGTGTTTTTGTCTCGCTCTTTCAAAGACGCGACGTGTTTCGGCGCGTATGTTCAATGTAATATTCTTTCAATTACGTATTTATTTGTAATTATATTCGATCTAATTCAATTTATTTACAACTATTTCGTAATTTACAATTATTCATGCGGGATCTAACTCTATGTAAAATCTGTCTGAATATACACCCTCTCTCTTGAGGGCGCTGTCCTGCACATTACTCCCGCCGTGCGTCGTCCGCGATCAGCGGCGGCGCATCCTCAGTCGGTGCAGGCAGCGTGTGTGGTGCAGGAACCGCACCACCCTCAATGACTACGATCTTCTTAGCTGGTCGTCGCAGCACACTCCGCCCTTGGTGATGATATCCGCTGTCCTCACGGCCCCGTCGGGACCGGGGTAGACCGCGATGATGCGTCTACGGATCCACACGTTGCGAGGCAGGTTCCCGTCGACTATCAACACGACGTTCCCCACCTGCAGGTCCGGTCCTTGCCCGTGCGGTTGACGTCGGTTGCGCAGCTCCGGCAGGTATTCCCGGAGCCAGCGGGCCCAGAACAGGTCGGCCAGGCGTTGTGAGCTGCGCCAGCTCTTGCGAAGGTCCAAGTCCCGGTCGTCGAAGTCCCCGGGCGCGTTGATTCTCCCAGAGTCTCCCAGGAGGAAGTGGTTCGGTGTCAGCGCCTCAGGGTCGTCCGGGTCGACCGATACGTGAGTCAGCGGTCGGCTGTTCACGGTGTGTTCCGCTTCCAGTAGGAGGGTGTGTAGGACCTCCTCGGTGGGGTGTCTCTCGCGTAAGGTCGTCGCGAGAGCCACCTTGATAGAGCGCACCATGCGCTCCCATGCCCCTCCCATGAAGGGCGCGCCCGGCGGAATGAACCGCCAGTCGATGCTCCGTCGCGACGCCTCGACCGCCGTGGCTTCGTACACGGCGCGTCGCAGCTCCTTGTCCGCCCCGTGAAAGTTAGTGCCGTTGTCCGACCATATTTGGGCCGGACAACCGCGTCTCGCCATCATCCTTCTCAGCGCCATGATCGCTGAGTCCGCGCTGAGGTTCGCTGCCAGCTCGAGATGCACGGCCCTGGTTGTTAGACACGTGAACATGACGCCGTACCTCTTCTGGTGGGTCCGCCCCACGGTGATGGAGAGAGGCCCGAAGTAATCTAGGCCCACGTAGGAGAATGGCCTTCGGTGGTGGGCGAGTCGACAGGGAGGCAAGTCCCCTGTCGCAGGCTGCGGCGGTGCGGCGGCTCGGATGCGGCACGTCAGGCAGCGCCTGATGACCGCCTTGGTGATCGGTCGTAGGCGGATCACCCAGAACTGTTGGCGGCACTCGTTGACAGTAGTCTCGACGCCCGCGTGGTGCAGCTGCCGGTGGATGTGGTCGATCCACAGCTGCGTGGCCCGATGCTCCCCGTCGAGGATCAGTGGCTCCTTGATGGTGTCCGGGACCCCGGAGACTGCCTGGATTCGGTCTCGCAGGCGCAGGACTCCCTCGGCGACCTTTATGCTGATAGGAAAAAGGCGGCTTCGCCGGCATACCTGTCTACCCGCCTTGAGAGCGTCGAGTTCCTCTTTGAACGAATCTTCCTGGGACGCCCGCAGAATCAGGTCGTGCGCCCGCCGCAGCAGGCTCCCGCTGAGAGGCTGGTGCTTCGATTCGTCTCGCGTCGGTTGGCTGCCTCCGACGCGCTTCTCCGTGGCTCGGGTGCTCCTCCACGCTGGGTCTGCATCCTTCGTCCTCCTGGTCCGCCGGAAGTTCACCGATTCATCGGTCCGGCGACAAAGAGCGATAAATTGGAGGACTCGGGCTGTCGCGCGCAGGTATCGCTCCCATCGCGAGAAGCGGTCCGCGTCTGGGATCGCCTCCGTGAGCCGAAGTCCGGTCGACGTCGAGATGTTCAGGGTCCGCTCCTCGCCGGTAGTGGTCGGAGCGGAGTCTACGTTGGCTGGCCATGTCTCCGCGGGTTCGCGGAGAAAGCTGGGACCCAGGAACCACCGGTGATGACGGTCGAAGCTATCCGGAACGTCCCGGGTCGCGTCATCCGCGACGTTTAACTTCGTCGGTGTCCACCGCCACTCGTTGGGTTTGCTGAGTTCCTCGATCGCCGCTACGCGGTGCGCGACGTAAGGTTTGAATAATCGCGCACCTGTTCGTATCCATGCTAGCGTGGTTCGGCTGTCGGTCCAGTACGTCGTCGATTCCGGCTGCCTCTCGTGCTCGTCGCGGATCGCAGCTGCCATGCGCGCTCCCAGGACCGCTGCTTGGAGTTCCAGCCGCGGGACGGAGATCAGTTTCAGCGGCGCGACCTTCGCCTTCGCCGCGATGAGGGTGACGGCGACCTGGCCGTCCTCGGTCTCCGCCCGCCAGTATAGTGCGGTGGCGTAGGCGGATTCACTCGCGTCGGCGAAGACGTGCAGCTGAAGCGAGGCGGCGTCGGTGAAGCGCGGGTAGCACCGCGGGATGGCGATCCTCCGGAGCTCGTTCAGGTGAGTCAGCCATGCGCACCAACTCACCGTCAGGTCTGCGTCCAAGGGCTGGTCCCAGTCGATCCCCCTCCTCCAGACTTCCTGCAGGATTTGCTTCGCTCGGATGGTCACCGGTGAAACTAGACCCAGGGGGTCGAACAGCGACATGACCAGCTGCAGGGCTTGCCGCTTCGTAGGAGTCTCGCGTCGCAACACCGCCGGCGAGACCCGCGCCAGGTCCAGGTTGAAAGCTAGCTCGTCTCGGCCTGGCGTCCACACGAGCCCCAGTACCCGCTCCGCTTGCGAGTCATCTTGTAGGCGCACCTGCTCGCCTAGACCGCCGGTTTCTCCCACTGCCCGCAGCAACTCCGGTTCGTTGGACGACCACTTCCGTAGATTGAAACCTGCCTTCTGATGGATTGATCTTACCTCGTTGACGATCTTCACGGCTTCCTCTACTGTTCCGAAGCTGTCGAGGTAGTCGTCCATATAGTGCTTCTGTTTGATGGCTCGCACCGCATCGGGAAACCGGTCGCCGTACTCCTCGGCGTTCTTATTCATCGCGAATATCGCCGCGGCTGGTGAACTTGATGCCCCGAAGATGAGAGTCTTCATCCGGTACTGTTCCGGGGGCTGATTGTCGCGGCGATCTCCTCTCCACAGGTAGCGAAGCGCGTCCCGGTCCTCTTCTCGGAGTCTCACCTGCAGGAACATCTCCGAGATGTCCGCTGTCACGGCGATGCGGTGCTGCCGGAACCTCATGATGATCCCCGGCAGTGGCTGCAGTAGGTCCGGACCGGTGAGGAGTTGGTTGTTTAGTGACACCCCTCGTGTCGTCGCGGCGGCGTCGTGTACGACCCTGATCTTCTCCGGCTTCGCTGGATTGAACACCGCGAAGTGAGGCAGGTACCATAACCTGCTTCCCGTCGGCTGTAAGGGTGCAGGTTCGGCGTATCCCTTGGTGATGAGGGCCTCCATCTGCTCGTTGTACCTCCTCTTCAGCTCAGAGTCTCGGTCCAGCTTGCGTTCGGTGCTCAGCAGTCGCCGGAGTGTGTTGTCATAGTTCGGCGGCATCTTATTCTGCTCCGACTTCCAGGGTAGCGCCGTCTGGATCCTGCCATCCGGAGTCCGCGTCGTATGCTGCTCCAGATAGCGCCGCGCCTTCTCCACCGGGTCGCTGTCGGGCCTCTTTGGTTGTATGTACAGGTTGTCCGCCGCGATGTAATCCTGTACAACACGCTGTAAAACTATCGCCCGAATCTATGTAGTTAATATAATTTACCCGGTGTCCTAAGCTTCGGGAGGCGACGCCGTGGATGACCCAGCCCAGCGGCGTTAACGATGCCACTGGCTGGTTCCGTCCGCCCGTTCGGGTCTCTCTGGCCAACAGCAGAGGCCAGTTGTCCTGCCCGATGAGGATCTTGGGCGTGGTATCACGGAACTCCACGTGTCCGACGACGTCTTGCAGGTGCCTCAGGTTCGCGACTGCTCCCCGGGGGATCCTCTGCGCTGCCAGCTGCAGATTGCGCACCGTGCGCGCTCGGATCTTCTCTGCGCGGTCGTTGCTACCGCGCAGTGTGAGTGTCACTCGTCGTGACTCGGTGTGGGTCTCCGAGCCTCCGTCATAGGTCATGATGTGCAGTGGTTCATCATGACCTGCGGCTCCTACTTGCTGAGCCAGCGCGGCGTCTACCAGCGTCACTGTGGAGCCGTCGTCCAGCAGAGCGAACGTGTTCACTGCTCCCGCCGGTCCAGAGATCTGCACCGGGATCACCTTCAGGTAGGCCGCCTGCGGACACCACGCCGAGTTCACCTTTTCCTCGGGCCTTGGTTCCGGTTCGGTTTCGGGTTCTGGGGCCTCCTTCTGCCGCCTTCTCTCCTCCGCGTGGGAGCAGCTGGTGATGCTTGTGGGAGCAGTCGTCGATCCCACATACCTTCGGGCGGCAGCTGTGCTTCTTACTTCGGTACCTCAGGCAGCGGAAGCACAGGCGGTGCTTCCTGGCGATGTCCCACCTCGCGTCGACCGATGCGTTCCGCAGCTGCTCACACGCAGCTACCGCGTGTCCCTGTCGATTGCACAGGTGGCACCGGTTCGGTCGGTCCTCGAGGACGGCGTGGACGCGCTGATTCCGGCGTGCCTGAGGTTCTATTGTAGTCCGTTCGGGTGTTATCGTTTCCGGCGGCGCGAACGGACTGCAGAAGTCCGCTTCCCGACGAATGAAGCGGCTGAATTTAAGCAGATCGGGCTCCGCCTCGGTGTTAGTGGCTGCGAACTCGTACCACTGCCTCTTGAGGGTTGGCGTCAGCTTCTCCAACATGTGCTTGGTGACCTCCGGGTTGTATAGGTACGGGATGCAGTTCAGCGCCTTCAGTGTAGCCACCGCGTTGTCGATGCGCGTCGAGAACGAGCAGAGTTCGCGCGGCGACTCGGTGAGGCGTGGCAGCGCACGTAGCCGCTCTAGTTCGGACGTTGCGATTGATTCGGGGCGTCCGAAACGCATCTCCAGCGTCCGCATGATGCCGCATGGTGCTGGTGTTGAGCGGGCCCAGGACTGCTTCCTTGGCGATTCCCCGCAGGCTCCGCCTCAACCGGGACATGTTGTCTACGGTGCTCAGCAGATGTGCAGACTCCAGGTAGGCCGCTCGGAAGTTCAACCAGTCTTGATGCGACCCGTTGAAGACTGGTAGCTCCGTGTTCCTCGGCTGGCGGTGCTGCGCGGCCTGTACCGCGTAGGTGATGGTGGAGGCCAGCTCGAGAAGGTCCGACCTCGGTTGCTGAGCGGCGGCGGCGGCTGGTGGAAAGTGCGGCGCCCGTGGTTGCCAGGACTCCGCTGTGGTGCCTGGCTGCGGCACTCGGGGGTCCCTCAGTCCCCCTGATGACGTCGGTGGCTGCTGCGGCGGCGGCTGTGAGGCGGCGGCTCCCGCCGGTAGGGCGGTGGTACCCCAGGACGTTGCAGCGATCGCAGGGGGTTCGGTCGGCGGTGCAGAGGTGGCTGCTCCCGCCGGTGCGAGCGCTGTGTTGCCCCAGGATGTAGCGGCGGCGGCTGTTGCTGCGAGTTGAGGTCGCTGCGGCGGCGGTGCGGCGGCGGCTCCCGCCGGCGTCGTCATCACGTTGTCCCAGGATGCGGCGGCGATCACCGGGGGGGTGGCTTCCGTCGCCTCGGTCCTGAATGGTCGCTCTTCGATAGCGACCAACTCCGTGGTGGTGGTGTCCAACCAGGTGTGGACCCGCTGCGCAGCGTCGGACTTGGTGGTGGTTGAAGACAGGTCGTCTTCATCCTCGGTCTGCTCCGCCTCCAGCGCCTTGCATTCAGCTATAGCCAGCTCCAGCTTGAGCCTGGCTATCCTGGCCCTGGCTTGGGCCAAGCGTTCCGCCTTCGAACGCCCGTTGCTTTTCTTTGTTGATGCAGCTCGACACGCTCTGTTCCCTGTGCTGGGTGCGTCGGACTTCGCGGCAGCCTGTGGTTGCTGCGGCTGGGAGACATCTGCAGCTGCCTGTAGTTCGGATGCGGCCGTAGACTGTTCCGTAGTCGTGGTCGCAGTGACGTAGGTCGTCGTCAGCGTCATCGATGTCCCCGTCGTGAAGTCCGACTCTGTCACGGTAACTGTTGATGGTGAGGTTTGCTCACCGCGCCTTCCTGTGGATCTGGTTACTGGCATTTTGTTCGCTATATTTATTTACTACACACTCTCGTAGATCCGGCTCGAAGGACCATGCGATGTGCGGGATAGCCTGAGATGTTGTTTAGGCAGTCCACGAGATCACACCGTTGTTGCTGGATTGCGAGAGGTGTAGTAAATAATACCAGATAGACAGTTTCAACAGTATATTACAAACAGACACGTACAATATATGGTTACAACACTTGTGTGTTATAACACAGACACACAATTACAATAGAAACAAGGTAGACAGAGACAACACAATATAGAAACAGTAGACACAGATACACACAGAATAGAAACAACAATATAAAATACAATAAAAGAGTACAATACGAGACACGAAATAAGGCATGCACAGTTAAGTTTATACAAATCAAAGTTAAGTTTATATAATTCAATATGAAGCATACACAGTTAAATATTGACTCTATACAACCCAAAATATCATACAGACAGTATAAAGCACTTACTATAGTCTCTACTATGGTCCTCACACTAGTACTCACGGTGGTACTCACACACGTATACGCACTAGTACCCACGGTAGTACTCACACACGTTTACGCACTAGTACTCGCGGTAGTACTCACACCCGTGTCTCACACTCGTACTCACACCCGTATGTGAGTTTTCGCGCACTATGTGTGTCGGATCACGCGGGATTCGATACGCGGGTCACTGGTTCGCGGATGGCGTATGTTCGGAACGCGGATCACTGTGGCTCGGGACGCGGATTCACTGTCAGGTCGGAGCGCGGATTACTATGGTTCAAGACGCGGATTCCTTGAACGCAGTGCACTGATGCTTGAGGACTTCTTGCTGACTGTTTGACTATTGCTTCTGTCTCAGAGATTAGTTCTTGTTGTTGTTTCTTCTTGAAGAGCGAGCGATGACTGCATGATTGGCACCGTCCCGGGCGGATACTTAAGCTCCCGGCATGTGCGTGACCCCGTTCCTACGGATCGAGGTAGGCCGGTCGCGTTCGGCGAATCAGAGCGCACCGCCCGGCGGTGCCGCGAGGTGTTTTTGTCTCGCTCTTTCAAAGACGCGACGTGTTTCGGCGCGTATGTTCAATGTAATATTCTTTCAATTACGTATTTATTTGTAATTATATTCGATCTAATTCAATTTATTTACAACTATTTCGTAATTTACAATTATTCATGCGGGATCTAACTCTATGTAAAATCTGTCTGAATATACACCCTCTCTCTTGAGGGCGCTGTCCTGCACAGTTAGTATATGTATATTACATCAATTAATTGTTTATTTGAATTTTAAATACATATTTCTATATAAATAAAAAATTTATTTACAGTAAGGCTGTAATGGAATCACAATCTGGTATTCTATGGAAAAATGGTAGAAAAGCCTGGGACAGTGAGTATAATTTGCTATTTATCCATCCATCCATCAATTCATTCAACCGAAAGATGTCCACTCCTGGACATAGGTTGATACCTATGTCTCCATGACGACCTGTTAACCGGGTGTTGACCCACCCGTATCCAGCTGATTCCAGCGAGACAAGGTCGTCGGTCCACTATGTAGTGACCTACTCATGTTCAGTCTTCACAAGTCCAATCCAAGCGCAATAAGTCAAAGGTAACAGCTAGTACACGACGAAGTCACAATAACACAATAATGGTACGCATTAATACGCAGATCGACCTCGCGACCTATGCGGCTCAGGAAAGTCCCGAAGTATCCGTACCCAGTGAGAACATGCCTCACGTAGAATCCCAAAAACATGGTGCGCCTCCGTAGCCACTCTTTAATTCGAAACCTAATGGTCTGTCATGGCCTCACCAGTTTCAGGATTCTTCAAGCGTTGTTATCACTTGTAGGGACAGGTCAGGGTGCAGTAAATACGCGTATCTTACTTGGGTTTAATATATTTAATATATTTGGCCACATATTCCACAATATTAAATTACACTCTATATATTATGTCTCCACGTCTCGATAACGCCTGCCTTAAATAATCGATGGGTGACTAATTATATTGTAATGCATGCATTACTTGTTAATAATATTCTTCACAAACAAAATATGTTGACATTTATGTTTTTTTTTTATATAGAAAATTCTTATATTGTTTTAAGAATATTTTCGCCACACATCCGGCGGCGCCTTAAGATATCATCTGCGTAAATCCGGTGGGGGCCGTCTCTCACCTGCCACGTGTCAGATCGCATGAAATGACTATATAAGGCACTCTATAGCCAAGACAGACACACTTGCATTCTATCTCTGTTAAAGTGAATGTTCATGATATTGCAAATATAATAAAGTGGTGACGTGGGAATAATACATAGTGTGAGTGTTTTAACAATTGCCACTTCCGTCCATATATTTTCCGGTTCAGGTTTAGAAACCTTACACGTAAATTCTATTTCAGTTTCATATTAATCAAATTTACTACTTATTGTGTTTAATCAAAATATATGAATAATTATTCAAACACACTCTTCTAAGAAAACCGTTAAATTACGCGCCGTCCTGTATGTTTCAATTTCACGAGGCCTGAGTGAAAGTTCCGGATTATTGACACGGCTAAAAATAAAAACCTATAAACTGTAATAGTTTACATAAGAGCTATATAAAAAAAGAGATTTAGAATTTTGGTCTAGATGTTTTAGAGGAATACAGAAAAAAAAATAAGGAATGGCCAATCAGTATACAACCCATGGATGGTAAATGATATAATTATTAGTTCTAAATGATACTGTAATATTTTCTATGATTCTTCCTCCCGAGTATTCGTTTTCAACGCTGACTATACATAGAACGGTATACGACCAGCGCAAGTAATCTTCTTTTATGTCTTTGAATCTTGAACAAATCTCTCCAAATATTATAAAATCATTATTTCCTGTTACAGAGTGTTTAAACTATGTTAACAACAATGAATACCCGTGCAAGAGTCACTATAGTACGGGGCTGAAGGAGCTTTGGAACGAGGATATGAAATGTCACCAAATTTCTACGATTACTGTAGCACCGAGTAACAGTGATGATACCACAATGGGTGAATTTCCTCATATGGTACGCATTTTAAGAAACAAAAACTAAATTCATGGCTTCCCTGATATTTGATGACTGTTAAATATTATCAAAGTTGTGTTTTGTTCCGATTCTACATTCTACATCAGAAGTGGGATCTGGATGCCATTGGCACACAATGTTTGAAATTTAGCACAGAATCACGATGTGGTTGATCGAAGCTATCAGAGTACCAATATAATTTTAGCATAATTTACCAGTGAAATTATAATGTGTACTAAATTCTTGCAAGAAGTGAAGGTAAACCGGGACATAAGGCGGTAGATTGCAGTTTCAACTTCAACACAAATTCGGCCGTACCCGTCACACAAAAGGGACAATCAAGGTCGACAACTGAACCTGGAACTAGTAATGATTTGCTTTCGTTGTGGAGAGTACGAGCACATAGTATCAAGCTGTCGGCATGGTCATTCGGTTGCGAGTGGTACGTCTCCTGTGGGATGTGTGGGCTACAACAGTGGTAGAGGTGCGGTATCAGAGCGAAGAACGTATTTTATGTGCTAAATAGTTAACAATTTAAAATTTAAGCTGAATTATAATGTATTTGAAAAGATACCATTTTTGAAGCGTTCCTTTTTTTTATATTTAGGCGTTGCTCGGTTACGGTGAGGATATGGAATCAGCTCAGTGGTTGTACGGCGGTTCTCTCATCAGTGAGACATTCATACTGACAGCCGCGCACTGCATCTCCACTCCAAGATTGTAAGTAATTTGTTATATTATACTGTACTAGGTCTCCTAATTGACGCTGGTGCCGTGGCATCGCCGGTGTCGTGGAGGTGCTGGGTCGGCTCCTCCTAAACCTGAGAGGACCTGGCCAGATGTTCCGCCGGCTCCACGCAGGGGTCGTCCGGAGCATGGCTGTGGCATCGGTGTGGGCGGACGCCCTTAGCGCCAGTAACGTACGTGTACTACGTGCCACGCAGCGCACGGTGGCGTTAAGGGCGGTACGCTGGGGACCACACCGTGTCGCCCCCGGCAGCCTTGGTGCTCGCGGAATCCTTGCCGTGCAAGCGTGAAGCGGAGGCGCTCGCAACCGTGTACCGGTTCACGGGGGCGAGGAGGGATGGTAGAGGGCTCCGCTTCAGGCACGAAGAGGTGATAGAAGAGAGGAGTAGGGCGAAGGGAGCCGCACTTCGGCGTAGGGAGGAGGACCTGGCGGATGTGCAGTACGCGCGTGGTACTATGGAGGCCATCCAACGGGTCCTTCAGGTGTGGATGGCGCGAGAGCGCAGCTCCCTCACTTTGCTTCTTATGCAGATACTATATGGACACGATTGTTTCGGGTGGTATCTGCACAATATAGCCAGGAGAGAAGCAACAGCGGTCTGCCACCACTGCGGGGCTGCAGAAGACACTGCGCAGTAGACTTTGGTGGAGTGTGCTGCGTGGGTCGAGCAGCGTCGCAGTGTGGTGACCGAGGTGGGACCGGACCTCTCGTTGCCAAGCATGGTGAAAGCCACGGTCGACAACGAGGGCCTGGAATGTTGTGGACTCCTTCTGCGAGCAAGAAATACTGCAGAAGGAGACCGCAGAGAGGAAACGGGAGGCGGATCTCTTACCGTCCTGCTATGCAGGGGCGTGGTCCACACAGACCTATCAATATGGTTGGCGGCCAGCGAGGGGCTGCTTCGTACCGAGCTCCCCCCAGTCGAAAGGCGGAGTGGGCCGGCCCGGTATGATTTGGTTATACCTGTCATTTGGTCGGGGCTGCCGTACGGTTGACGCGGAGCAATTTTGCTCAATCCCGTGTCGACCCTACCATGCGGCAGATGATACCGTGGGTTTAGTGGGTGGTGGTGGTTTAGCTTCTCGTTGAGCGAGTCCCATATACCTTTCTGGCATCTCTAATCCCGGAGGCCTTACTCCTGTATTAGGGATGGCAGGGTGCATGCGTAAATACATTTTCCACGTAAAAAAGTTCTCCTAAGTGACGTTCTCCGAGTTACATTTACGAATGTAGGTTTCGAAAAATAAAAGTTACACTCTGCTTCAACTTTGGCAATTTCATTTTATTGCCTCTTATTCTAATTTTTTATTTGATATGATCACGACATAAGACCTAAATAACACAAAATATGGTATGATATTCAATTATTCACCTTTTTGCGGCTGAGTGTTTTCAGCACTCACCCCTAATCGCATTGAAGCTGTGAAGGTCCTTGCGGGTAACAGCGTTAGTTAGTTAGAAAAAAATATAGACAGACAAAAAATTTAAAAATTAGTGTTTTTGGTACATATAGTGTAGCACATTTAGTGCATAAGGTACATAACCTTATGTATGTCCTGATCAAGATATCATAGCAATTATGTATATATATATATATATATATATATATATATACATATTTGCTAATAATGTAAAGTATTTCAAACGAAATACTAAAATAGATAAATTTAAATTTACGTAAAAATGTGTTGTGAATTCTATAAAATAATTACAGAATACAGACTTTGTATGAAAGAAATTTCATCTGTAGTTTTACCTCGTCTTTCCCATCCATGGCTTTATTAAAAAAAAAAAACTCTTTTTTAAGAGATATCATTTTATTTTATTTGTTGATATATTATACGTTTATACGTGGGTTTATACGTGGGTTAATATTAAATTCAAAAATATTTTCATCAATTTAGGCCCTGATAAGGCGCTTCTGAACGTCAAAATACTACTACCGTTTCGGTAAACAATCCAGTCATCGAGTAGAACCGGCAAGAAACTTGATCAGATTTTTTTTCTGCATGTTTTTTTAACTTTACAAAGTTTATTATTAGATGCACATACAAGAAGAGTTCATAGTCAAATTACAATTTTTTATGTTATAGAGCAGACACACAATTATTTTGTTTTATATTTCATGTTCGGGTGACTGATTGTCTCATAACATAATCTTTTTTCTATATTGCTTTATTCTATTATTGTTGCCGGTTCTTTTCGACTGGGTTGTTTTCCGAACCAGTGGCGGTGTTTTGACGTTCTTAAGCTCCGTCTCAGGGCCTAATTAGAAATTATTTGCTTTTGATATCATTGAAATATCGTTTTAGAGGCCTAGTCAAGTACGTAGCCCTGGGCGTTTTGAAAACGATCAGACCCACCGGCGATGTGGCAGCGTTATCCCATCAAGACAAGAATACCTCACCCGGATTACCAATCTCCAGTGAAATACCACGACATAGCGCTCTTGGAGACGACTTATAAGTAAGTTATCCCTTACAGTTTAACCTTGCGGAGTGGTAAGGATTTCGACATAACTAAATGAGAACCTTGTATTTATTCCATTTTTATATGAGGTCGGCGCAACATGTCTTCCTCTTCGAATCCACGTTGCTTTAAGTTTTGGCTATTTATTTTACTACCGGCCGTCTGCCTGACGTCAACCCTCCTTGGGGATGCTATTTTTGATTCTGAACCGCCACCTACGGTCCGAGAGTGGATTATGGCCTTGTTTTTCCTTTTGTCGCTTCTTAAGACACCCCACGGAACAGGATAAGGGGGTGGTTGTTTTCTAGAGCCGCCACACAAACGGCTAAAACACACAGATAGCAGATTTCGATAGTTTTAAACATTCTTGTCTGTCTTCCTGCCTGTCTGTTTATTAATTTGTTCGCCAATCACGCAAAAACTACTGGATCGAATTGGATGAAATTTGGCATGATTATAGTATATACACTTTGTAGTAACATTTAGAATATACATTTATATAATGCGTAAATAGCGTTTATCTATATTCACATTAAAACATCATAATACATATGTCTTTGCTTAATACTATTATAAATTTATAGTGAAATGAGCAGAAATAAAACTAAATTCAATACACATGATTCACTTACATTTAATTGAATAAAATTATATATATATATATATTTTTCGGATGATTATTCATAGATGGCACTATACTTATTTTTTGTTCTGTCAGTGTTCAATTCACAAGTTTGGCATTGCCAGCTTGTTTGCCCGTCAAGCCTGTGATTGGCATAAGAGCTCAAGCAGCAGGCTGGGGTCATCTGGGCTATAAACGGCCACTTGCAGATATATTGCAAAAGGTATTTTTTCCATATATTATAGGTTACTATTTGAACGTAACACGCTAATAGCTTGTACATACGTATTAAATGCCGTAATGATTTAACTACAGTTTTTTTTACACAATATATGCTCAGTCCTTTGTCCATAATCTCACCTGATGTTAAGTGACGATGTGGTTCAGGATAGTAAATACACCAAGCCTAGGTACTGGTTTTCAAGTGATGTAGCCGGAACCTACCTATTGGTATTTGACGACAGGTTTGCAAATTTAAGGGGGGGTAGCTACCCAGGCGAGGTTTGGTAGAAAATGACCTACCAACATGCTATGGTTTCCTTATGATGTTTTCCATAACCGAAAGCTTTGGCCGATTTTAGAGTTGGATAGGTGGGATCGAACCCTCGTCGATTGACGCCGAATCCGGCCGCACTGCACTGCCCACTGCGCCATCATCGCTTTCAGGACCATAAGGTAGCGAGGGATAAATATACAACTGTTTGTTTTAGTTTTTTTTTAAAGTAGAGTACCTGTTTAGAGTTTTGTGGGAAATATTCTTTAATATGTTTCACATTGATTTCACATTGAGGACGAAAAGAACCTCTGGTCGTGAAAGGGTTCTATAATAAGAAAGGGTCTATAGTTTTAACTATGTCATTTGTTAAAATGTTCAATTAATACGTTGAGCCTGCGAAAAAAAGTGCGCGTGTTGCAAACGATAGGCTAAATCCTATTCTATCACTAGATTATACTAAATTATGAACGTGTTAACGCAACTTACGACTAAAGAGCAACTAGCAACGCACTTTTGAAAAATTATTCCAATGGAGTTTTAGATCTCAAATTGTATGCACCGTGTGCACTTTTAATTCAATTCACTTGTGCGCACACAATAACCAAATTATATCAAATAAAATGACGGAATATACACACATGCAAGTTCTTTAGACCCGACTATGTGTTAACTTACTAAGCTGCAGTGGTCCAATAAATTGGCGGTTCTTTTCATTTGAGCTTTTTAAGATTACATAATTCAATACAATAGACTTGACTTGTGTGCAAAATAACGAACCTATATCACATAAGACGCTTAGTTTACAAAAAATATATTTCGAAAATTAATTGAAATAGATGTTGAAGGTCTAGAGATACAATGTTTCTTTATAACTCAATGTCAGTGATTTTTAGAACGCGTTTATGAATACTGTTACCTCTTTTTCTCCTTTACAAACCTTCATTGCTATCTCTTTTCCTACTTTACAGTGTGTTTACAGTAGGTATTTATGTTCTTCTAGATTCAAGTTCGGAAGTTTAGCGATGAAGAATGCGCTCAGTTATACGAACCACATCGACTTCTCTCGGACGGGTACAATAGTACCATTCAGATGTGCTTCGGGGATCACGAACACGCAAGTGATACCTGCGAGGTAATCGTTGCACTTTTTTTTACGTTAAAATTATTTTAAAAAAGTTCTTTTATCTGGTTGGACCTCCAGGAATGCACTAGATTAGGAATGCTAACATTAGAGGAAGTCTGAAAGTGCCTTTAGTGACAAAGAAGGTAAGGCGTCTGTATAGGCATGTAATGTGCAGGGAGGAACGAGGCACTCAGCCGCAAAAAGGTGACTAGCACAAGGGCTGCCAAAGTGGTACGAACCTCGGCTTGGTCGTCACCTGAGTATTCAAAACTCTCTCGCGAGTTGTGTCTTAGTTGACCCTACATTTTTTATTATTAATAATAAAGAAAGGTGTTGGATATGAATGTGGAAGGGTGTAGGGGGAGAGGAATACCAAAGAAAAGATGGATGGATTGTGTGAAAGATGAAATGCTTAGAAAGAGAGTGAATGTAGGTATAATCTGAAACGACACCATTTAGACAGATCGATGTCAATGTCTAGCTGTGTGTCCACGGTTCCACCCGCTATACGTGGGACACACAATTATTATGAAAATTTAATTAGTTAAATTTTGCAGTGGATGTTATTTCGTCATTCTCATGCCTTATTCTCAACTCACTTGGGGTCGGCGCAGTTTGTTTTCTACTTCCATACATCCCTATCAGCCGTCATCTCTTCATTTACTCCTTTTTCTTTCATATCACTTCTTACACACTCCATCCACACTTTCATTGTCCTTCCTCTACGTTTCCATCTTTCCACATTCATATTCGTTACTATTTTACTCATATGCGCTTCCTCTCTTCTCACAACATGTCCATACCACGACAAAAGGGAACCTTTACATTTTTCTACCACTGGCACAGCTTTCCAACTCCCTTTAATATATCCATTCCTTATTTTATCCATTCTTGTGACACCACACATCCATCTCAACTTTCGCATCTTAGTTACGTGCAATCACTTCTCATCCATCTTCTTACTAGCCCAGCATTCTGATTCATACAATACGAAAGGTCTTATGATGGACTTGTATATCCAACCCTTCAATTTAAGGGGTATCCTGGAATCACAAATCATACAAGAGACCTGTCGCCATTTCATCCAACCTGAGTTTATTCTCTACCTTATTTCTGGGTTGATTTCTCTGTCACACTGCAAGAGTTTTCCGAGGTAGCGGAATTCAGAACAGACTGGTACTCGTGTTCCTCCGAGTGGACTGGCAATACCGTCGAAGTCGATAGTTATTTGTGTTGCTTTATTAAATTAAGAGCCAAAAATAATTGTCTCTTAAATTTTGAACATGAAAATCAAATATCTTAACCACTACTTTTGGCTAGGGCATTCTATCTATGCATTTCCCCCGTCAAAAAAAAAAAAAAATGGCATTCTATCTATCTTGAATTCTTGAAATAGGGGAGTTTTGCCCGACATTCGTTTTTGAAAAAGAACGGTTAAATAAATCGTAAGAATAATATCTGCTAGGTAGAATGGTACATTGATTTGCAACTGGTTGGTTATTAACTCAATACTGTATATTGTGTTATTAAATACTTTTTGCAGGAATTCATTCTTACGACAGACATTTTTCGTCAAGATTCCAAAGGTACTATGCGTTTCAAATAAGAATGTGTGTCAGACCTTGATCTGTCAAAGCTCCATAAAAAAATATGGAAAGAAACAAAAATATTTGCATGTCTTTTTTTGCATAATTATTTAGAATATTAATATTCGTTGTTTTATTGAACCATAAACACCTATATAATTTTTTCGTTAGCTATGACGTCAATATGGCTCAGGTCCAATCACATTCTTATTTGAAACGCATTGTATGATGAGATAGGGCCGAAGTCTTTGATGATAACGTGATAGTTTTTTTTTAAATGATCCTTGTAACATACATTTAAATGATAATGAAATAGTCTTTGTATGCTTTCGAGGCGTTTGGCGTAAATATCATTATTATTTCGGGATTTTTTTATTTCTCAATAAATTTCTTTTCTTTCTTCCTATAGTGACGTAACGCCATAGAAATAGATTTCTGAAGTACATGCTCTTCGTTATTCATTCGGCCGCGTATCCTCTTAATGGTTATGTTTTCCTCTTCGTAGGGTGACAGCGGCGGCCCACTTTTTATTAGTGAGGGATGTCGTTTCAACGTGATAGGGGTGACATCGTTCGGTGTGACCTGCGGAGTCAAAGGGAACGCAGGAATGTACACTAGGGTTGAACCTTATGTACCTTGGATAGAGAGCATCGTGTGGCCTTGATTGACTGACCTCACGAATTTTCAATACAACGAAAGTCACCGCCATATCCTCTTCATATGAAGCGGATATCAGCACACTCATAATATACATCCATCCATTCGACCGATAGACGTCCACTACTGGACATAATTTTCCCCAAAGATTTCCACGTCAACTCGCAAAAAGTTGACTAGGCTACTTGTTCTGATGACGTCATAGCGAAGTACTAACTGCATAAAAAGTATGCTACGTTATTATTTTGAAGTGATATTTTTGTACAAGTACAAATATACACAACTAGTCGCATACCCCGGCATTGCCCGGATTATATTAATGTATTAAAAAAAATTGGGGAAAAAATCTAATAAATAATAATTAATTCGACACCCAGTTCCCAGCACATAGTAGCTAAATAACTTCGTTTAATACCTTGATCGATAAGAATCAAACGTTTCTTTTCTCGTTAAAAAGAAAGCGAATAAAAATCGCGCACGTGTTTACTTACTGTCCGTACTGAAGCGTCTCGGACGAGAACGGTAAGTGGAACGAGGGACGGGAGAGGGCGCACATTCCTAACAGGTGTCGAGTTATTTACTGGAAGTTATACGACATGTATCACAACACTTCATAAATAAATGATTATAATATATCAAATGTTGTTATTTATTTACCCTTAAATGATAGAACTTTAACGACCAGTGCTAAGTAATTGGGGAAAACAAGGGATTTATTCCTACATCTCGACGACACATAGAACCTCTAACAAAGCATCTTTTTGTACGCAAATTAAGACTAACATATTAAGACCATGAGGTTAAATATAGGTAAATTCATCTCCCATCTGTTATTCATATTGCAAAAGTAAGACTAAGGAAATACAGCCCTTCCCTTTATTTTCCTGCAACAAATAACCACTATTTTTTATGCAACCTGTTATTGTATGTTGAGTTTGTTTAAAGGACACTAGCTGCTGATATACAATGAAATACGACTGTTCGTTGCGAGATTTTTATTCTGACTTACTTCAATCGGTAACTAAGGTAAACAACATTTATTTTTTAAAACATCAACGTCAACATGCCGCCCACCAAAGGACATAGTCCTTTACTTCAAATATAATTAAAACAAAGTGTGAACGACAATAACAAAAAATAATAGTTACGTACTACTTGTATTTAAATATTCAAAGTTTTAGGCAAATTTATACATGGAAGTTCAGTTTTAATTTGTCACTTAAATAACAAAGCATACAGTAAAAAAAAAAAAAACAAATTAAAGTAATTGCATGCTAACAAATAAAATCAAGCTTTGTCAATAGGCGTAGCACAAATTCTAGAAATTGATCTTTTCACAACTACATTGCGACACTTAATTATCATTTCATTATCATCTCCATGCTTAGCTATGATTCGATCAAGCGCCCACTTTCCTGGTGGTAACTGATTTTCCTTTAGAAGAACTACGTCTCCGATCTCAAACTCTTTCTGTATTTTAGTCCACTTCTTACGTGATTGTAGTCGGGTTAAATATTCCATTTGCTAACGTTTTCAGAAATTATCCACTAATCGTTGAATGATTGAAATTGATGTCACGTAAATCTGGATAAGGTATGTTTACGGGTGCTTCTCTGATTAGAAAATGTCCAGGTGTTAATATATCCCAATCAGTATCAGCTGTATAAATTGGTACCAAGGGACGCGAATTGAGACAGGCTTCGATTTGGCATAATATCGTTGATAGCTCTTCAAAAGTTAAGAGAGTGTTTAAAATTCTTTTAAAGTGAAATTTAGTTGATTTTACACCCGCTTCCCATAGTCCACCGAAATTTGGGCTATATGGGGTTATAAAGTGCCACTGCGTACCGTCTGATGCTAGAGTATCCACTAAGGTCCTAGGTAAGTTTAGGTTAGCTTCTTTCCATGCAGCTTGTAAATTGCGACCATGGGCACTCCATATCTGAGTACATCTTCCGCGACGAGAAACAAACCGATTGAATGCTCTGTTGAATGCTTCAGTTGTGAGATCGCTAACCAACTCTAAATGTACGGCTTTTGTAGCCATACAGATGAATATGGCGATGTAGGCTTTTTGCGATTTAGCTCCTCTGCCCTTTGAGATCAAGATTTGAAATGGCCCGGCAAAATCTTCTCCGCTATGCATAAATGGACGAGCAGGTGTAACACGAACTTTGGGTAAATCTCCCATAAGTTGAGTTCGTGATAAAGCTTTGTGACGAGCACATATTAAGCATTTATGTATGTATGTTTTTATTATATTTTTTACTCGTATTATCCAATAGCGCGATTTAATGTAACAGAGCATTAGTTGAACCCCTCCGTGTAATGTCTTTTCATGCGCCTCAGCGACAATCAAGTATGAAAGTTTACCATTTGTTCCTAAAATTATTGGATTTTTTTGATCATCGCTCAAAGTAGCATTTCTTAATATTCCGCCTACCCTGAGGATATTATTTTTGTCAAGGTAAGGATTCAAGGTCTTCAATTTACTTTTTTTACTTACATTTCTTTTCCTTGACAAAATTTCTATTTCCTTTCTGAACTCTTCTCTTTGAAATATATTTATACATTTTGTTAATGCTTCTTCTAATTTAATTGTTGTAATTGTTTTCAGGATTTTTCTTCAACCTCAAAAATCTCAAACTATGTTATTGTTCTTAAAAGTTCTTGTAAAGTATAAAATTCTTTGAATTTAAATAAATGTTCTATTTTAGTATTTACTATTATTTTCCTTATTTCTATATCTGTATACGTAATTTTAGGCTTATTTACGATTATATTCTTGTTTTTAAGCCGTTCTGGCACTTCCCACCATAGTTTAGTATCTATTAGATTACTTAAATATATACCTCTTGAACCCAAATAAGCAAGATTATCTTTTGATCTGACATAAAACCAATGTGAACTCTGAATATTATCCAATATTTCTATTACACGATTGCTGACAAACGGTTTCCATCTGTTTAGATCACCTGTAAGCCACGCCAAGACAACTGTTGAATCAGTCCAGGCATAGATTTGATTTTCCGTTAATCTCATTGCTTCTCTCACTTGTGCCAGCAATTTCGCTAGAAGTACAGCTCCACAAAGTTCTAAACGTGGTAGAGATATTGTTTTGGTATTTGATGCTATAACTCCTGTTTTAATTTCTCCTTTCCTGGATTCTACTCTATAATATACTGTTGCGCAATAAGCTTTATTTGAAGCATCACAAAAAACCATGTAGTTGCACTATGTTACTATCTTTCTCTGTATATATCCATCTTGTTATTTGTACTTTATGTAAATTCGTAAAACTTTCTTGTATTTTTCTCCATTCTTCTTTATGTGCTTTTCCAATGATCGTTCTTTTTTTGTATTGAATTGTCGTTTTGATGGTAATTTCATTTGATAATGAAATATATCATTAATGATATTCCATGATAATCCCAAAGCTTTGATGATGTTTTTATCTGTAATACCTTTCTGAACACTTTTACTCCTTAATGATTGTGGAATTTGATTTAAAAATTCCTCAATATTTGATGACCATTTTTGTAATTTGAAGCCTCCGGATTCTAATAATTGTCTTAATTGTTGGCTCGCTTGTATAGCTTCTTTTATTGTATCGAATCCACTAACGAGATCGTCGACATAGAAGTCTTCACATAACATTTTGGCTCCTATAGGATATTTATTTCCTTCATCTTTTACTAATTGTTTAAGTGTTTTGATTGCTAAGTAAGGTGCTGATGCTAACCCGAATGTAACTCTTAACATGCGATAGTCATCAACTTCATGTGTAGAGTCTTTTCTCCATAATACAAGTTGATATTCTGTGTCTTCTTTAGCGACAAGGATCATGCAATACATTTTCTGAATATCTGCAACAAAGCATACTTTCGACTTCTCATAATTAAGTTTCTCAAATCTTCTTGTAATTGAGGTCCAACTAATAACAATTCGTTAAGTGAGATGTTGTTGGAGCTCTTACATGATGCTCAAAAACAATTCGCATATTTGTAGTCTCACTATCTCTTATTACTTTTTGCATATGATTGAGTTGTATATATTCTTCCATTATTCTTATATATTCTTCTTTTAGTTTTGTTGGTCCAGGATGGTAAACACTAAGCCTAGGTACTGGTTCTCAAGTGATGCTGCCGGAACACATCTATGGGTATTTGGCAACAGGTTTTCAAACTTGAGGGTGGTAGCTGGGTAGCTGGTAGAGTTGGATAGGTGGGATCGAACCTGCGTCGATTGACGCGGAATCCGGCCTCACTACCCACTGCGCCATCATAGCTTCAAAAATAAAAGTATGTTCTGCGGAGTACCTTCAGCTATATACCAAAGAAAGTTCCGTCAAAATAGCCGAAATAAACAAACAGACAGGCAAAAATTTTAAAAATTATATTTTTAGTACAGGTACGCTCATACGCATTTAGCAAAGAGTTGTTATTGTTGCAAACAGACACTTGAATTTTATTTATTAGTATAGAGAACGAACGAAGCTGGCATGACAAAATAATTTAATTCTCAGGAGTAGGAATTTATTACTCAGAAAATACATTTATATGAATGGAAAAAAAATTATGGCCACACGACGCTCTCGATCCAGGGTACGTAATGTTCAACCCTAGTGTATACTCCCGCGTTTCCCTTGAACCCGCAGGCAACACCGTATGACGTCACACCTATGACGTCGAAACGACAACCATTGCTGAGGAACAGTGGACCGCCGCTGTCACCCTGAGAACCAGTACGGTATACGGTAAAAAACAACAAAGTAAATAATCTGTTTCAATTCGATCGCTGGACATAGGTCTCCTCCAAAGTAAAGTCATGTATACATAATCGGCACTCTTGGCACGCGGGTTGGCGATCGCAGTAGGTGTTTGTGATATTCAGAGGATGCTGCTGCCGATCCAAAGGTTTATAAGTAAATAATAACATCATTAAACTAGCTGTGTACCCGCGGCTGTGCGTCCGCGTTTCGTGTATTCTTTACTGCGTTTTTTAATCTATCTTTTTATACGGAACCGTAATTATTTTCGAAAAACACAAGTACCCTACGTTACGCGGACTACCTTCAGCTGTCTACCAAAACAAGTCTCATCAAAATCGTTCCACTCATTACGGAGATTACTCGGAACAAACAGACAGACAAATTTTAAACATTGTATATTTGGTATAGCTGTGTCCGTATACACATTCATATGTATTTAGTAAAAAAAAAATATTTTTTACATTACAAACAGACACTTTAATTTTTTTTATTAGTATAGAGTTTCGACAAGCCTAGTCGACAATTTCAAAAACGTGTTAATTCTTAATGAAGCTGTGTATCTGTAGATATTTTTTTACACAGTATAGGCTCAGTGTTTTGACCACAATCTCACCTAATGTTAAGTGACGATACTGTCCAGGATGGTAACCACACTAAGCCTAACGGTATTTATTCTCAAGTTATGGTAACGGAACACACCTATTAGTGGTATAATCTATCTTTAATTTTTATTAGTACGTAAACAAAATACGATTCAATGGACAGTTTTACACGGGCGTAGCCGTGGGCAGATAGTTAGTTCGTTATACAGTCCATCCAACCATAAAGGCGTCCACTGCTGGACATAACTCTCCTTCAGAGATAACGGGGGGAATTGCAATAATCACCACGCTTGGCAGGCGGGTTGACGATCGCAGTACATGTTTGTGATTTTTAGAGGATGCTGCAGCCTATTTCCTATTGTATCCCTTAGTCGCCTTTTACGACACCTACGGGTAATACTATTCTGAAGCCGGCGCCACTCGGCTATACAGTCCACTCTTTTAATAAGTCTGGAGGTTCTAATATGATTGGTTCCCCGCGAACCATTATGGATTAAACAGTCACCATCTCCTAATAAAATGTTTGGCTGGTGGCCTCTACACAAGATTAAAAATTAGCTAAGATAAAAAATCCGCGGGAGTTTTCACACTCAGGTAACGGCCAAGCCGAGGTTCGTACCACTTTGGTAACCCTTTTTGTGGCTGAGGGCCTTCAGCACTCGCCCTCATTGTTCGCTAAAGTTGTAAAGGACCTTCCGGTCAACAGCGTTAGCGAGGTTAAAAAAAATAAAGAATAAAAATGTAATATTAGCAGAATCGCAGATTATTTTACACGGTATAGGTTCAATGACCACAATCTCGCCTGATGTTAAGTGACGATGTGGCCCAGGATGGTAAACACACTACGTCTATGGGTACTGGTTCTCAAGCGATGCTGCCGGAACACACCTATTGGTATTTGTCGTCAGGTTTGAAAACTTGAGGGTCGTAGCTACCCAGGAAAATACCCTACCACCTTGCTATGGTTTCCTCAAGATGTTTTCTCTCACCGAAAGCTCAGGCTGATTTTAGAGTCGGATGGGGAGGGGACGAAGCCGGGTCGATTGACGCGATATCCCGCCGCACTGCCCACTGCGCCATCATCGCTTCAAAAGCCATTAACTCTTCTTAAATATCTTATTAAGACATATCTACTGAATGAGAAAATGGTAACGCACCTCGCAAGTATCTTTCGAATGGTCGTGGTCTCCGAAGCACATTTGTGTAGTGCCGTTATACCCGTTCAAGAGATGTCGGTGGGGTTGGTATATCTTGCTGCACTCCTCGTGGCTGAACCTGTTCAGATGCACCTGCAAGTATAGCGTTAAAGTAAACCTAAGAGGCGCTTCTAGAATTTTTTAATACTGTATATGAATACTGCGTTTTCATCTGATGTTACACGTGGTGCTGCCCGAACACACCTTTTCGGTGTTTGGCTGCAGGTTTTCTCTCTTGATGGTGGTAGCTACTCAGGCGGGTCATATTAGAAAATTAAAAAATTCTTTATTCAATTTGGGCACTGACAAGGCGCGTATTAACGTCAAAAAGTTACCACCGGTTCGGAAAACAACCCAGTCGAGACGAGCCGGTAAGAAACTCGATCTGGTTTTTTTTTGGAATATTTCTAAAGTTTAATACAAATTATACAGTTCATATAAAACAATAAACATTCTAGCGGAAGCACAGAGAGGGGTGTCATTTGCAGACATCACTATCGTTCACGTAATGATTCACCCTGTTATAACCTTTGGGCATTAAAACCTGCTTGACATAGTGCTTAACCTTATTATCAGTGATACATGAATAGACAAAAGGAGTTTTTGGCGGGATCTCAGTCTGTCATGTAGCGGTTGTTTTCTTTAATTAAATAAATTTGTGTATTTTACTCTGTATCATGTAATTTTGGTGGCATTTTGTCTGATATAGATTGGTTATTGTATACAAGTCAAGTTTATTATGGAAAATAACGTGTAGGATTTATTCTGAGGTGCCGCACAAAGCTTATGTAAAGTTCTAGCAGGATGAGCCACAGTTTTGCTGGAGCTTAGTAACGCTGTTACATGATTGAAAATACATCTTACCTACATGACATTGGCACTAATTGTTTGAACACAAATTGCCATTAGCTAAGAAGAAAAAAAGAAGAAGAATAGACAAGAGAGCAAACTTGGTTTTAATTAATTTAACATACAAGATAAATAAAAAATATGTTGACAAATTTCTGACAATGATAGTTATATTTTTCTACACAAAAATCGTTACTATTTACGAACTAAATAGGTCGAATACACATCAATCAGGTAAATAGGTAATGTGCTTTGGTTCCAGGTTGTGGAACCTGACACTATTTCCTAAAAATCTCTTATTGGACTTACTAAGCCTAAAGCATGGAACGGCTAATTAATGATTACTTCTGGTATAAAAGTTATGCCGGCCGTTAGATATATCAAACTTGTTTAAATTTTTGAGGACGAACATTAAATTAAAAATAATTTTTTTTCATTCAATTTAGGCCCTAAGAAGGCGCTTATGAACGTCTAAAACACTAACACCGGTTCAGAAAATAACCCAGTCGAGAAGAGTCACCTAGAAACTAGATCTGGTTCGTCTTTTAAAAATATATTATATATAATTTTTTTAAATATAAAAACTATACAAATCATAGTCTTAACCAATGATAGCAGAAGCTCTGAGATGTGTGTAATTCCATATATCACTATCATTCACGTAATGATCCACCCTGTAATGACCTTTTAATATTAAGATTTGCTTGACATAATACTTGAACTTATTGTCAGGTAAATCGGTAATGTTACTTGCGATCTTATTGTAAAACCGAATACTATTACATATAAAGCTTTTATTAGACTTACTTAACCTAAAGCGTGGGACGGACAACTTGTCTTTATTTCTAATATTAAAATTAACGCAGTATCAACTAAACCATCATTAGGTTAAACTTACTTAATTTACTTGGTGATAGTGTGTCTAATTCTACATAACATACATACATAAGCTCACGCCTGTTATCCCCGAAGGGTTAGGCAGAGGTGAAAATAGCGAACTACACCTCCCACATTTCGTCGAGCTTAGTTCCGTCTCAGATGTGACAGGGGGCAAGCCTGTCGCCATATCGGGCACAGATTCCAAACTCCAGGATGATTCTAAGTAGAAAAACCCAATGCCACTTGACCCGACCCGGGGATCGAACCCAAGACCTCAGAACGACAGTCGCACCGTAACACAACTGCGCCACCAAGGCAGTCTAAATCTTTCGAACATATATTACCTTTTGTAGAACATTAGCTAATTGCTCCCTATGCCCCAGAGCACCCCAGCCAGCCGCATCAGCATAAGTGTTGTCCACCGGGTCAACGGGCAAACAAGCTGGCAACACCAACCACGAGAATTTTATACTGAAAAGATTTCATTGAATAATAGTGACAGTTAATTAACAATTGTTATGGGTTTCATTAAAGTATAGTGCGATTCAAACTTTAAGGCGGCTCGGAAAGTCGTGCGAGACAATTTACAGAACCCCATTTTAAGCATCAGCAGTAGTGGAGCATAGCCTCGGTCGCTCTCATGTGCAATTGACTCACGAATCGTGTATTTTATTTAAAGCATTTAAATAATGAGCGTATAAAATTAATTTATAATAAAAAAAACTTAACAAAAAAACGGAAAATTAAAAAAAATAATAATAAGAGGTTGACTGTAGGTACGTTGCGCCGCTCTGTTCTACTTCGTACCGCAGATACCCGAATTGAGTTCCGCGCATCGTCTTGCACGATGTTCCGAGCCGCCGTTAAGTTTGAATCGGCCTATATTTGAATATACTGGTCTTAGCCCTTAAATTATACTATTAAGTAATCAACTTCAGAGTTCACTTCAGAACTTACGGAGTAGTTGTCTCCAAGAGCGCAATGTCGTGGTATTTCGACGGAGATTTGTAATCCGGGTGAGCGATTCTCCTCTTGATGGAGTAACGTTGCCACATCTCCGGTGGGTCTGAGCGCTTTAGTATACCTAGAGCTGCGAACTCGACTGGGCCTCTGTAAAATCCGATTTTTTGGTTTTTTATTGCGTTTATGATTAGTAACTATTTTACAGTTTTACCGTCTGGTGCCGGCTAAAAATAGTACCACCTCATATCTTCCCGTGGATGTCGTAAAAGGCGACTAAGGAATAAACCAGGGGATGGGCAGCAGCATCCACTGAGTACCACAAACAACTGACTGCGATAGCCAAGTTTGTCATCCTATTTGTATCGGGTAATCTTCGGAACGGCTGGACCGATTTTGAGGGGGACTTGTTTTGGTAGATAGCTGAAGTTACTCCCGGTAACTTAGTGTACTTTTGTTTTTCGAAAATAAAAAACTCATGATATTTCTGAATACAATCCGAATCAAAGCACAGTTTCACTGGCGAGTGATTTAATTTGTGAGAAATAGTGCTTGATCTTAGTACCGAAAAAAATTAAGAAAAAAACATTAGGGTTCCGTATAAAAAATTAAAACGTAGCGAAGAACATATGAAACGCGGGCGCAAAGCGGGTACACAGCTCGTTATAATATAAAAACTGTTACCTTATGCGGCTGAGTGCCTTCAGCACTCGCCCACAAAGTTCGGTGAAGCTGTAAAGGCCCTTCCTTAGCTAGGTTAAACAAAAAAAAAAATGGTCAATTTCAGGTGACCTTTAAGTTTATTACACCTGATGTATATACGAGTATGTAGGTTGAGATCGTTTTAGTGCGTAAATGCATTTCCCCTCGACAAAAAAAAAGGTTGAGATCATTTTAGGCACAACTATCGTATCCTATTCTAGATACAAGACTGTTATCGAACGTAGCGATTGAACACTTAAGAGGAGATGCGGTCGGAAAAGTAGGTATTTCAGAAATCTATTGCTACCGCGTTGCGCCAAAAAGAAAATGATCATAAAACACGATAGGGATAACTGCAGCGTGGGCTGATTTTACCGTCGCCAAAATGGTCGAAAACATCACTTCATAGTGCCCTGTTTACTCCACCAAAACTGAACCGATTTTTAATTTCTTTCAGTTTTAAAATAACAAAGACTGTCATGTCTGTACATTTTGCTATTTTCAAAGGCTTCTAGTTTCTATAATACAATAACTAATTTATGGGAAAATCGAAACATACGGGCGTGGCGGCGGTGGATATATATTATTTGGTATCAAAAAAAAAAAAAAACCATAATGCTATTATCCAGGAAGGAAACAGGAGATTACGTTTGTATGGAATAAATGTCGCTAGGATATCCTCTTAATTTACCACGCTCTTTACAGTTTATGACCTATTTATGTACTATTTTATCGCATTTGTCTCGATAATAATACTTCAGTTTTGTGAGCTAAAACAAATCACGGTGTTTTTTTTAGATGCGCTTACAATGAAGGACTGGCGATGCAGTGCGCGGCCGTCAAAATAAATGTTTCGCTGATGAGAGAACCGCCACACAGCCACTGAGCTGTCTCCAGATCTTCACCGTAGCCGAGAAGCACCTGTCATAATAAAAAAATAAAACTAATTGTGAACTGTAACTGGTAAATAAAAACTATACTTATAAATTGTTGTCTGTGTGTTCTGGCTAATATCCGAAACGACTAAACGGATTTTGACCGGACGTTTTGTTTTAGATAGCTGAAGTTACTCCGGGTAACTTAGGGCACTTTTAATATTCGAAAATACTTGAGTTCCGCGTAAAAAAAATTAAAACTCATGAAATTGTGAATAAAATCCTTAAATGCAGAGTTTTACTGGCAAGTATTTGTGTGAAGTATCTTTGCTTAATGTAAGTAACAAGGAAAAATATTAGGGTTCCGTGTAAAAAAAAAATACAGTGAAGAATATGTAATTCGGAAGCAGCCGCAGGCACGCAGCTAGTATCGTAATAAAATACTATTTCTTACCATATGAGGAAGTTCTCCTTGGTGGGCGTCTACCCCTCCCGCCGCACCGACACCCGATATACCCATTGCGTGGCATTTCTTATCCTCTTGCCAATAGTAAGTTAATTCCGAAATGAAATGTCTCCGGCATGGATACGGGTTGTTATTTATGTAGTCTAAGCACTCTGTAACGTATTTTAATTTCTTTTATTTTTATTTATTTCGTATTTTTTAACAATGGATGCTAAACTAGGCAAAGCCTGTATCTTAGAAAACAGGATACAATTTCACAAAAACATTTTTAACAAATATAGGCTACAACATAACATAACATAATTCACCAGTATTTATTATATTGTTAGCTTACAGTTATAAATTAGCCTAATTATTATCGTTATTTTATTTATTCGATTGCTAATATATTTTATAAACCCTTCATACGGTCAACGTATCCGAACATAACTTATGTTTAACAAGAAACGGTTGCTATGACGACGGATATGTTTATTAAAAACGACGGGAATATTATTAATTAATAATCTTCGGCTTTTCGACGACTGGGATATTCTATAAATTTTCTTTCTGCTGATTATTTGTGTTATAAGAAATGGCAATGTCTTGTAGTAAATTTTTAAATGCGAGTTTTGTAACTTTCCCATATTACCTGGCTGAGTTTTGCTGTACGAACCACTAACGGCCTAACTAGATTAATGGAAATATATCATGAGGTATATATCCACAACAGCCTCTGAATACTTTTCACCTCTCAAACAAGAGTGAAGCGACTGATAAGAAGTATAAATTTCAATTACCATCTACTAAAATGTGTCAGAAAAAATTATGACAGCTAAATAGTTACATCTGATTAAAAAAAAAAAAACTCGCACTTACTATCCCATGATTTTCTACCATTTTTCCATAGAATGCCAAGCTGTGGCTCCAATATGGCATTACTGTAACAAATGTAAGTTATTCATTAAGAATGTTGAAACATACATTCAGTGTTGCGCGCATAACATATCAATTGTTTTATGTTTACACTACACTATGACTATTTATTTACATTTAGCTAACACACCTAATAGATAGGATAAATGATCGTCATTACTTAAGCAGAAATCAGTCGTAAAAATGTTGTGTAACGTAAACTGAATGATATTGTGCACCATTTTTATGAATATTCATCAGCTAAGCGACAGAACATTTGTCAGCGTCTTAATGTTTTAATATCAATATTTAATACCATGATTGTGTTGTCATGTAGCTTTTGTGGATGTAAAAAATGTTAATTAAATGAGATAACGTACTGCATGAATGAAATCAAAACTTGACCTGAAAACGAAGAAAATCAGTTTGAAAGTTTTTGAAAAGAATTAGCATAAATCAGTAAAAAATCAATAACACACATGTGGTGCTTAAAAACTAGAATCAACATGGTGCACAATGGATAAGGCAAATTTCATCCATATGGTTCCATTCGCGTTTAGCAATAAACTATCTAAGGGATATCATTTGGAGGAGGTTTTTGTTAAAATATTATCTATATGCCTAACCTCAGATTGTTTTATTTTCACTTTAAATTTAAGTGAAGTGTGTTAATTTAATTTATATCAGGAATAAAAATGGCCCCATAATGAAACCTTGCGGGAGACCGATTCGAAGTATTGATCACGTGGAGATGGTTCCATTTACACTCAACTTTTAAAAGTACGTGAAATAAGAAAATTGTTATTATTCTTTCTCTAATTATTATTATTAATTGAATAGTCTCTCGCCTTATATTTGCCACGTGAAATTCACTGCATTCTGTACAACAGACGATAGGCACTTTACCGTCGAACGAGCATATCTGAAAGGAACAAAGTATTTCTATTTATACTGCATTGCATTGTCTAAGTGTAGTTTTTTCAGTCAAATTTAATTCAATTTGTACATAAGGGGTCAATTATTTCGTTTAAAACGAGCTGTATACATTCATCTATTCAACCGAAAGACGTCCTCTGCTGGACATATGTCTCTCCCAAAGATCTCCACGACGACCGGCCCTACGCCACTCGCATCCAGCGGATTCCCGCGACCTTCACCAAGACGGACCTTGTGAGGGGCCTACCCACGCAACGGCTTCCGGTGCGTGGTAGCCATTTGAGAACCCGTTGGCTCCTTTGGGCATCCATTCTGCGAGCAATGTGCCCAGCGCACTGCCTCTTAATTTAAGCAATTCTTCGTGCAATGTCGGTTACTTTGATTTTCTGCGGATCTCCTTATTCCTTTTCGATCACGCAGTGAAACTCCAAGCATATCCCTCTCCATTGCCCTTTGAGCAACTTTCAGCTTTTATACGAGTACATAAGTATATTAATTCTATTCTATACAGTCGCGATTTTACAATGATGTTTTATATATAATCGATAGGCTTTGACAAGAGCTGACGTTGAAAACAAACAAATATCGTAGCTTCACCGAATCGAAAGTTATACTAAATGGAAATCTCAAAACGCAGCAGTATGACCTCAAAATGTCGGCGCTAGCTACCAAAGCGCGTGATGTTTTTACAGCCTTGACTTAGCGTAATAAATTATTTGATATCCAGTTATAATTTTGGATGTGGAGAATAGATACGAAGCTTCATTGCCAAACTGTATCCCCCGATTTTGTTTTTATTTTTTGTTTTTTTTTGGTTTGCCCCTGTACGCTAGCAAGTTTAAAGACGTATTCAAGTCAAAAGCACTCTAAAATGTACCACTTTCGTCTTCGGACAAACGAATACCAATAAATATATAAGAAGAAACGTGGCGAAAATAGTATGGGCACAAAAGCGTTACCGCTCCGTATTTATAACAATAGACAAGTTCTGAATTATTAGTGTTTACTTAAAAATTAACCACAACTAAAGTAAGCTTGGTTTGAGCTCTGGCCTTCTCCGTGTTCTTCTATGGCGGTGGACCTTGAACTATGAAAACCCTCGATAGCTGTAACGTAGATGCCTGCGAGACGCGGTGTTGACAAAGACTGCTATGTATACCTTGGACTGCCATTAGAACCAACGAGTCCATATTAAAAGAACTGAATACGGCACTCTACAATCTGCATACGAACAGTCCTCTGTAGCTTCGCATATATTATGCGATCTGCAAAGCACTTTCTGGAGAAGTCGTTTGTTTTAGGCAAAATAGACGCCAGCATGTACCATGCTATCTATTCCGTGGCCCAACTGAAAATCAGCCCTATGACATGTTTGATGTAGCACATGCCGAGTTGGTGCCCTTTTCGACGTTTAATGAGGTATATGATTTAACAACGTATTACGTTCAAATTAGTATATTTATATTGTGTTATTGAAACTTATGTTATGGTGTTAACACACGTACGGACCGAACCGCGGACATAATACGGCGGGCGGCCGATTTTATCAGTCGCCTAAGTAGGGATGAGAATCCTTTTCGAAAAAGAATGATTTTTGAATCGATTCATAAAACATCGATGCCCAAAAGATCTATCTATCAAACTAATAAAGTATCGATTATTATACTATCCTTTTTGTTTCTTATAATATGATGATCATCTGTAAATAGGCAAAAATAAAACAGTTCAGTTTCAATTATCCTTATTAGGTTAGGCAATTTTCTTTTTTTGTTTAGTTTCTATTGATGTGCCTTTAGTGCTGTTAATAAAAAAATAACTGGAATCAGTTTTTGCAATAATTGATGATTATAGTATGATTTCGACCACTGAAAGAATATAAAAAAAATACTAGAAGAAAAAGATTGATCTGTTGGACCTCGATTTCTTTTGTGAATTGATTAAAAAAAATCGATCTTTTAAAAAAATCTTACTACCTATCCCTACTTAAGCGACTGTTGATCTCGGCCGCTCGACATACCATGTCTGCGGTCCGGTCCGTACGTGTATTAACAGCATTATGGTGAAAACAGCAATGAGGAGACGAGGATGAAGTGTTATATCATTTTAAATAGGTACGAGTTAATTTTACCTCTGGCTTCTTTTTGTCAGCGAGGACTTGTATCATTTGAAAGCATTTGTATATATTTATACAGGTTCCATTGTAGTCGCCGGCGGTGCAGCCGCTACCTGAAATCGCAAAGGTCCCATTACAAAGTTTTTCTGTCAAATAAAACGAATTAAAAAAGAGCATGTGTACAGATTACATTTGTGTGGAAGTGAATATATTTTATGCCAAACATAAGATGGTGCACAGAGATAAATAATAAAATCTATACTAACAATATTATGAAAATGTTCGAGTTTACACAACTGTCGGCAGCCCCCATGGCTGCCTAGTTTTTTTTTTATTCCTACACCCAGACAAACATGCAAATTAATCTCTCAAAAGCCAATAAAAATTTAAGAATCGGAAAACAATTGGAAGCTGGCGTAAACGCGAGGTTAGTGCTTTATTACCTGTTTTTAGTCCCTTGCAATAATTCTTTTCACAATAATCGGAAATGTACAGACACGTGATATTTACAATTTTTAATAATATAGATATATCATTTACCTTCTTTATTATCAAATGATTCCGCACGACACACATAAAAGCATATAAATATCATATAACATTTTAATATTATTTGTAACATAGTAAAGCGTCGACTGATCAAGTATCTCTCGCTACACTGATGAGATTAACTTCCTTGAAGGTCGTCCAGACTGGTCTATTAATTAGCATAGACAGAGAACAGGGAAAAAACAAAACAAAACTAATAATACATTTATGCATGGATATATAATATAGTTATGTAATATAACTAGCGACCCGCCCCGTCTTCACGCGGGTGGTATATAGAAATGTATAATTAAAAAAAAAAATTAGGCAGCCATTAGACTGCCGATAGAAATCAAAACTAGATTTTATTGATTTATTTATTGACACATTATTATTATTATTATTATTATTCGAAAAGGGGGCTATGCAGGCTTAAATAGTCCTGTATCACTGCGACCTAGTCAGATCTATTGTGATCGCCCCTATATTGCTAAACCTTACTGCCTAGACCTACAACCTGAATACGAGGGAATTAAAATTCAAGGATACGTTGTTTTCATCCATACTGTTTCCACGATAAGCTAGGGAAATAACAGGTCACCACAGACAGAGCGCCGCATGTCGGTGGAAGAGCAAAAATTACCCTCTGAGGTGCTCCGGTATCAGAGAGGTACCGTTCACGACTGGGCTCCCCCAGCCACGCATCCCTCGGCACGGTTCCCTTAACACCTTGGATTGGGTCAGCAGTAATCCTAAGAGAACACTGTCGATCATTGCCCAGGGTGCACCACGTGGAGGTGGGACCAAATTCGCACCCCTATTCACACATTCACAACATTTTACACAAAAATTTTATTCGTAATATGCATATAACTGTACGATGTATCTTTACAGATGTTTACATATTATATTAATTTCCGATAGTGCTATAAATGGAATAAAATAAACTTAAATTAAGGCTCGTGCAATTTTAATAGTTTTGAGCGAAAGGAGTGAGATGAGCAATGGAAGATGTCAATATATCAACATTATTCGTATTAATTTCGTTATATAGTTCTTTGAGATGATTGAGAGGCGAACAGATGTTAGATTAACATATTTAAAAAATACATCTATATTAATAAATAAAAGTAAAGTGTCTGTTTGTAATGTCAAATGTATTTTTTTTTTTTACTTAATAGATATGAATAGCACGAAACATATACCGGAAATACAATTTTGTAATTTGTTTGGATTTTTTTGGATTTTGAAAACTAAATCATTTCTTCGTTTAAATGTAAGTCGTTCCGGATCAAACACAACTCTTGAACGTTGTCTAATAATTAAATTAGTTATATAAGAATAAAGTTGGGTAGCGAAATGGTTTTTTTTAAAATACATTACATTTAAAAATGATCTCTCAGCTCGTTCTAAAGTTAACCAATGTGATTCATGGGCCCCTTCCCAAACCGAAATACAATAAGTATAGACTGACGTATGGCAACATAAATTAGTTTTAATCAATCAGGATTTGTTACACGTCGAAGTTTTTTAAAAACACATATCAACTTCCTCGCTCTGGAGGTAAGAAGAGTGATGTGTGGTGACCATGTCATACGTTCATCCAGAGTTATGCCCAGATATTTAAGTTGACTTACTTTTTCAATATACGGGCATGAATAACATTGTACTGTATGGGGAGAAAGCCCAGTTATGGACCTTAATAAATGACAAAGGGGTGGAGTATTTAATCTTCTCGAAGTTCAAAGTAAGTAAGCTATTCTGTAACCAATTCGTTACTCTGGACACTCCAACCTCAGCTACCGTGTCAGCTATGTGTCAATTAACGTCCCGTGTCGTCACCATTCCAAATGCGGCGGAGGGCCCCGGGGGACTTAGTGGGTGTTTCCGGACGCTACACGTCCGGGCGAGTCCCGCACTGGCGCGGAGACGTCCCTCCGCGCCCCCTTACCTATTGCATTGGGGGACTTCGGTCTCACTAATGCAATAGGTAAGGGTAGTGCGTAAATGCATTCTCCTCGTCAAAAAAAAAGGGTGTGTCAATTAAAAAAAAAGCATTCATATATTTACAAAAATGCCACCAATTAAATGCCCGTCTTGTACTTGACATACTGTAGCATGTTGACGGCTGACGTCATAGCATTGGTAACGAAAATCTATTAAGATTTTCCCTACAAAGAATCGTTCAACGGCACTAAAGAAGTTCTCACTCCCATAATAGCCTATGTTACTCTCTGATAGTGTAGCCTATATTAATTTCAAAGTCAAGTTCAAAATGACTTTATTCAATTTAGGCCCAGATAAAGCGCTTATGAACGTTAAACTACTAACACCGGTTCGGAAAACAACACAGTCATCGAGAAGAACCGGCATGAAACTCGATCTGGTTTTTGGAACTTTACAACGAATAGTCACAAAGTTTATTGGTTGATGCACAGAGAAGGCTGTCACTTCTAGGCATCGTTAAAATAATGTTAATTAAATAATCGTTAAAATAGACCGTCGTTTAAATAATGATCCACCGTATAATATAATAACCTTTGCAAATTAAAACTTACTTGACATGGTGCCTGAACTTGTTGTCCAGTAAATCAGTAATGTGCTTTAGGACTTTTTTTGTAAAACCTAACAATGTTAGGTACAAAACTCTTTATCTCTCTCCTGACTACGTCTTGTCGGCTGACAAGACGAGTAAGAGGAGAGAGACCATCCTCTTCAGCTGGCGGATGATTTGTTTTTTTGTTCTTCTTTTCCTATGAGGGGGAGGGGAGGAGAGACCGTGTGTCAGTTGGTAACTACCCCTTTCCCCGGACGCAAATTCTCTCTGGAGAATCGGGCGAAGAGGTGTGGTGGAGAGAGCCTGTGGGTCAGGCAGCGACTTCCTCCATATCCCCAACGGGCTAATTAATGGACGTGGCGGTGTATGTGACACCGATCCCGTATCGTCCCCTAAATGCGGCGGGTGGCCCCAGTGGGTTTAGTGGGTATTTCCGGCGCATCTCGCTGGGTGAGTCCCACACTGTTGTTGAGACGTCCCTCCACACCCCTCTACCAACTTCATTGGGGGAACTTGATCTTCCTAATGAACTTGGTAAGGGTAGTGCGTAAATGCATTCCCCTCGACAAAAAAAATGTAGAAAACTCTTATTACTTTTATTAAGTCTGAAACATGGAACTTTTAAATTATGTTTATTCCATGTATTAAAATGATACTGGTCGTTAACTAGTTCTTAGTTTATTTACATTTTACATGCAGTAAGTTATCAAGAATACATTGCGAGGGCAAGGTTAAGATACTATATTGCGAAATCTTGTTTTTAAGCGATTCGCAACGTCCCATATTAGAAGAATCTATACTATTGTTAATTATAAACACCTTTTGTTGTTTATTGTATTTGACAAATTATTGCAATATCATTTTGACAAAAAAAATGATATACATTATATTTATGGAAAAAAAAAGAACCAGATCGAGTTTCTTGCCGGCTCTTCTCGACTGGGTTGTTTTCCGAACCGCTGGTAGTGTTTTAGACGTTCATAAGCGCCTTCTTAGGGCCTAAATTGAATAAATAAATTTTGATTTTGCTTGTTGCGTTTGATAGTTCCTTATTGTGTCCTTGCCCTTGAAGCGCCCTCGACCGGTCAACGCGAACTTTACTGGCCGTCGATGACATCGCGCTCGGCATTGGTCCGTGCGACCCACACATCACATCGGCGGCCGTTGATTGATTAACTATACTATTATATAATAAATAAAATTGAAGTGTCTATTTGTAATGTAACAAGTTTTTACCAAATACATGTATATACATATACCTTATACCAAAAATACAATTTTTGAATTTTTTGTCTGTCTGCTTGTTCCGGGTAATCTCCAGAACGACTGTACTTTTTTTGGTAGATAGCTGAAGTTATTCCGAAAAACTTTGGGTACTTTTGATTTTCGAAAATAATTAGGGCTACCAGTAAAAAAATAATTAAAATCCGATTCACCAATGCAGTTTTACGGGCGAGTGTTTGAATTTATATTATATTTATGACAAATAACGTAGCGGTTTTAACATAATATACATTTATTTATTAGTTGACAATACTAGAGAGTTATATTAATAGCTTTCACGACACGTGCCATACTTTATTTTTCCAATAAAACACCTTTTTAAGGACTTTTTCTGTTTGAACTCTGCAGGATTTTTGCATAAAACTTGAAATTGTCCTTTGTGTGGAGAGTTTTTTTTGGTTTGAAATAGTTGGCCATTCAGTTCACTATCGGATGCGACCAAATAGTATCCCAATAATAGTCACTTATATTTATTTTTCGAGTTTTATTATCGAAATCCAGAATTTTCGGAAAAAAAAATTAATGCAGTTTTATTCCGAAATGGTGCACTTTCGATTACTGGGATTAAATTACTTCTCTATAGCCCCAGAGTCACCTCCCGAGCGGAATACAAGCAATCACAAATCACCTTTTTTTTTTTTTTGACGGGGTAAATGCTTTTACGCACTACCCTTACCTATTGCATTAGTGAGACCGAAGTCCCCAAATGCAATAGGTAAGGGGACACGGAGGGACGTCTCCGTGCCAGTGTGGGACTCGCCCGGGCGTGAAGCGCCCGGAAATACCCACTAAAACCCCCCGGGGCCGAATCACAAATCACCTGCATAATTAGTAAATAATTCATCCGACACCAGGATTACGTCCGTTCTCGCTGACGGAGTAGGCGCAACTCATCCACCGCTAGCGTGAACGTGAATCACAGATAATAAAATATATTATATTTTTTAACTTCCATTATTGCCTTCTCTGTAATTTTTTTTTTTGATAATTTTTGAACAAAGTTTTTGGAAGACATTTAAAAATAACTAGGGCAAGGTACGCTTTGTACCGCTGAGGGGTAATTAAATACTGTGTTTTTTATAGGTCAAAAATCATAAGGTTTTTAAGTTGTAAATTAATCATAAATATTTTTAAATCGTTCGGATTAACGATCCAACGTCAAAGTCCTCCTGTAGACATAGAGTTAAAACACACAGAACGACAGTAGTTACATACTAGGTGAAATTGTTCAAATTAGGCTCAAATTGTCACGTTGGGTGCAGGTACGTACACTTACGTACTTACTTACATATTACTTACATTTCTTCGGCATTATTAAGCGATTTGTCGCATGACACTATCGTTATTAGCGTTGTTACTGTATGGAAATAGATATGTTATATCCGTAACATTTATTTTCGGTAAGCGAATTACAGGACATTATAAAGTATAAATTTAGAAACAGGCGAATTACATTTATTCCAATAAATAAAACAAAAGACGATTGTGTTTGGTTGAAATATTTTATCAACAATAATGGTTTAATCAGAACGCAGGCAGCGATCCGAGCACCGTTTCAGGCAGTCAGCGTCGTTACGGCAATGTGCTCGACAACTTGCTTGGCAACGTGTCAGCGTACGCACGTTAGTCCGAGACAGACGTTCGTCGAACATTAAACTGTGAACAAAAAATATTTTTTTTGAATTGATAACTTCTTTAGCGGCGTTGAGCGATTCACGGTAGGGGGAAAACGTGTCTGCAGGGGGCAACGTGTCTGCAGGGGGCGACACGGTGCTTGCGAAAGCCACCCCGTGTCGCCCCCATCCCAAATGCAGCGGACGGCCCCGGGGGGTTTTAGTGGGTATTTCCGGACGCTTCACGCCCGGGTGAGTCCCACACTGGCACGGAGACGTCCCTCCGTGCCCCCTTACCTATTGTATTGGGGGACTCTGATCCCTCAAATACAATAGATAAGGGTAGTGCGTAAATGCATTTCCCCCCGTCAAAAAAAAAAAAAAAAAGGGAGAAAACGTGTAGATTCGCGTTATCAATGCTATGACGTCAGCATTTTCACTTCTGTCGGCAGATCTCGTGGTGGTTTTTTTTTTTTTTTAATCGGAATACAGATGCGTACTGACCTATCGATAAACGGCACGGAGGTGCAGGTCGCAGCGTCGCAATGCAAGACGGGCGGAGCGACGGCCGCCATCAGCGAGCTGTCCTCACCGATCACGTACGGTATATGATCGATATATACGTTATCGAACAAACACATCCGTTTCATGTACTCCTCGGCGTGAGTGAACATCGTCGGAGGTGTACCTTTGTACCAAGTACAGAATAAGTAAATTCGAGTATTACGCAGTTCTGAATCTAGGCGGGGCGCGAAGCAAACCGGGGCACCCGCCCAATGCAGTAGTTTCAGGAGGCGCCAAATCTATCTATACAAATAAATCAAATTGAAGTGTCTGATTGTAATATCAAAATACAAATTTCTTACTAAATCTGTCCGTCTGTTTGTTGCGTATAATCTCCGGAAAAGCTGGAATGATTTTGACGGACCTTTTTTTGGAAATTAGCTAAATTTAGGCTACTTATGATTTTAGAAAACATTAGTTTTGCGTTAAAAAAAAATATAACTTCTGAAATTGTCAATAAATCCGATGCACAGTTTTACTGACAGGCGTTAGAATTTGTGAGAAATAGTTTTGCTTTTTAATTATCAAAGACAATTTAGGACAATAATTAGGGTTCCATGTAAAAAAATGTAACTCATGAAATTATCAAAAAATCCGATGCACAGTTTTACTGACAGGCGTTAGAATTTGTGAGAAATAGTTTGGCTTTTTTTAATTATCAAAGACAATTTAGGACAATAATTAGGGTTCCGTGTAAAAAATTGTAACTCATGAAATTGTCAGTAAAATCCGATGCACAGTTTTACTAACAGGCGTTAGAATTTCTGAGAAATAGTTTTGCTTTCTCTAATTATCAAAGACAATTTAGGAAAATAATTAGGGATCCGTGTAAAAATTGTAACTCATGAAATTGTCAATAAAATCCGATGTACAGTTTTACTAACAGGCGTTAGAATCTCTGTGAAGTAGTTTTGCTTTCTCTAATTATCAAAAACAATTTAGGACAATAATTAGGGTTCCGTGTAAAAAATTGTAACTTATGAAATTGTGAACAAAAAAGGATTCAGTGGACGACAGCACCATCAAATATTATTTTCCAATGATTATTTAAAAAAAACTGTATTATAGAAGTGAAAAGCATATGAAACGCGGGCGGATCAGCGGCCACACAGCTAGTATTATATAAAAGGCAACTTTTAAAAAAAAACATGATAATTATATGCGTAATAACATTATCAATATTTAAATAAAGGAATAGAAACAAACGAAGCTAATATGATATTTGCGTGGTTCCATACATCCTTTCAACCATAAGACGTCCACTGTTGGACATAGGTCTCCCCCAATAAGGGGGGGATTGCCATAATCGGCACGCTTGACAGGTGGGTTGGCGATCGCAGTAGGTGTTTGTGATACTCAGAGGATGCTGCTGCCCATTCTCTGGTTTTTATCCCTTAGTCGCCTTTTACGACACCCACGGGAAGATATGGGGTGGTACTATTCTTTGCCGGAAACACACGGCGTGCTTAAATATATTTATATAATAAATCCGATGCACAGTTTTACTGACAGGCCTTAGAATTTCTGTGAAGTAGTTTTGCTTTCTCTAATTATCAAAGACAATTTAGGTCAATAATTAGGGTTCCGTGTAAAAAAATTGTAACTCATGAAATTGTGAATAAAATTCGATGCACAGTTTTACTGACAGGCGTTAGAATTTGTGAGAATATGTAAAGAAATGTATTATTTCTCAAATTTGAAATTGCCACGCATTTATGAAGTCAGTCCTCATAATTAATAAATAAAAAGTCCGGCGAGTTTTTTTTGTTTATATAGATAAATGATAGAAATGCAAGTAGTTGCTATGAGAATGCCAATGTTACTAGTATTTGAATTTATATTTGTCTTAATTTATTGTAAAGAATAGACTTTAATGTCGTTTCTTTTTACATGTAAGACTAGTAAAATTACTTTCATAACTGTTTTATTAACACCTCGGTGTAAAATATAATAAATAAACGTGTACTTTTTACAGAGAAACTCAGTGTTGTTTGTTCTACATAAATTAGAAAAAACATCGGTATAAATAACCTTATATATATTTAAAAAATTCGAATCACATACCCACAGCGAAATACCTAGTGTTGCATGTATGCTCTTGTATGAGTTCTGAACGATTGTTGAACCACGATATCAGCCATTTCAGATCTTCGAACTTGGTTATTTCATCGTTGATCACCTTCCTCGTCAGCCGAAGGTACTCCACGTCAGCTTCGATCACCGACTCGTCTTTATCTTCACCATAGCTGGGGAAATAATCTAATATTATTGTGTCTATGTTGAGCGATTCTCGGTAGGGGACAAACTTACGGATTCGCGTCTTACCAATATGCTACAGTATGTTAAATACAAAATGGCGTTCAAGTGGTGATAGTCAGAGATAAATAATATATATTTTTTATATTTTGTAGGTTCACAGCTTTGAACACAATCTCACTTGACTTTAATTGACGATGTGGTTCAGGATGGTAAACACACAAAGCTTAGAGGTACTGGTTCCAAGTGATGCTGCCCGAACACACTTACTGGTATTTGACGACAGGTTTTCAAATTTAAAGGTTGAGGTACTTAGGCGGGCATCATTAGACAATGTTCTGCCACCTCACCATATACTTACGCAGCCTATCGTGTGTTTTAATTATGAATAATCTATTTGAAAACATACATAATTATTGCTCGAAGCGCCAATAGATGTAAAACCAGACAAATGTTGATGTTAGGCTATTTAAAAAAAAATCAATAATTAACAAATTATGAAATTAAACATAACATGTTTTTTTTTCTAAAGTTTCGAGTTTTTTCTTTTGTCGGCAGTCCGTATGACTGCCTACTTCTTTTAAAGTAAATACTTTTTTCCATCGTCTCAAATTTTATTCGTCCATCTATCGCATGTCGCATTACACCGCATAAAGGTGAAACTTCTTTTTCATCGCCACAATGCTTACAATACGAAAATAAGTTTCACTTGCATCGTTGTTTTAAAAAACTACACAATGCTTTTTCTTTAATCCAATTTCGGCAAAAATTCTCACTGTCGCGTTTTCTTGCAAAACTTTACGGTAAAGGGTCGACCGTTAACCGCGTGATGTTTTAATATTTTGACTACCATGGTGATACATGATTTTAGCACCCTCCCCCCTCCCGACCCTAGCCAAGATTACGTACTTTTTTTTTTGGTAGAAATTTCAGAATCTTATCTTTAACCTAATTTAATTCTGCAAGTTTATGAAAACCGTTAGTAACGAAAGAGAAAGTCGAAAGGGGCGTGTTAAAGTTTTTTACAGAGTTGGCAACGGGCACGTAATTCCTCTCGTGTTGCATGCGTCCATGTGACCGCTTACAATCAGGCGGATCGTATGCCTGTTTTGTTTGCCGAAGTGTTTTGTCACTCACCGCTCAAATCCCCCTCCCCTTTCGAGCTTCACTATCCCTAAATCTGTGCAATGTACAACAAATATAGTAAAGTTATACAGTAATTCAGACTAGGCTTTGTTATATCCGAGCGGATCCAGGATAATAGTTAGTGTTGAATAAAATTTAAGAAGAAATCCATACTTCCTATATTGCATCTTGAGTATCGCTTCGGCCATATGAATCCTGAATATGACACCAGGTCGTAGATGGGCTTGATATAAGTCCTTAGGCATTTCCACGTAACCTGACTCCCATTCCTGTGAAGATTGCAAGTGAAAAGATTCTATAGCGCTCAAAGGAGCGATTGTTGGTAGGGCAAAAAACTTATAGATTCGCTTTACTAATGCTACGTCAGCCGTCAACATGCTACATTATGTCAAGTATAAGATGGCGTTTAAGGGCTGGCGTTCAGAGATAATTAAATTTAGACTTACGCAGCCTATCGTATGTTATGATAATGAAAAAACTATATGAAAATCGATGGGCCTTGACACCTTCGCCGAACTTAGACACTCAGCCTAACCAGATAACCAGCGCAAGGCACCAAAATGGTATCAATCTCGCCTTGAGCTTGCTACCTATGTATTGTGCAATTTATACTAATAATAAAATTGAAGTGTCTGTTTGTAATGTCAAAATATTTTCTTTTACAAAGTAGTTATGAATGAATGTATATACATACGATATCTATACCAAAAATACAATTTTTTACATTTTCTGTCTGTCTGTTTGTTCCGCGAAAATTCCGGAACGGCAAGACCGATTTTGACGGGACTTTTTTCAACAGATATCTAAAGTTACTCCGCGTAACTTTAATTTTTCGAAAATAGTTTGGCTTCTAGGTAAAAAAATTAAAACTCATAAAACTGTGAATAAAATCCGATTCAGTCCACAGTTTTGCCGGCAGATTTTTGAATCTGTGAGAAATATCTTTAGTAGCAAAATGGAATTGGAAAATAATTAGGGTTCCGTGTGAATGAAGTTAAACACTATATTTCGCAAGGGAAAAATATATGAAACGCGGGTGCAGCCGTGGGCACAAAGCTAGGGCAAATAAGAAAGGATATACTCCTGCCCCGGAATGTTGACCGATGGGTCATGCCCCCCTTCGGGGGGGTGGGTGAGGAGGTGGGGTTGAGGAATATCCTCCCCCATCCCCATTGGGCCATTGCACGACGAGGTCCGGTGGGTTCGCTGCAGGGGGCGACGCGGCGACATGCCTTGGCAACCCCGTATCGCCCCCATCCCAAATGCAGCGGACGGCTCCGGGGGGTTTTAGTGGGTATTTCCGGGCGACTCTCGCCCGGGTGAGTCCCACACTGGCATAGAGCTCGTCACTCCGTGCCCCCTTATCTATTGTATTGGGGGATTTTTATCCCCTAAATACAATAGATAAGGGTAGTGCGTAAATGCATTTCCCCCCGTCAAAAAAAAAAAAAAAAGGGCAAATAAGAAATCGTCTAGAAGGTTAAGTGTCGTTCTGTTATAACCCTTATTGCTATGTTTACAAAGCACACTCATTTTAGCAATTAAACATTTTTACTTCACTTTATTATAAATTTCAATAAGTTCAGTCAGTCAGGATTTAAACCTCGCGGAGTTAAGTTGTAACCACTCAAACCAAATTCGGAAGTCAGTGTTAAGTGTAAATCATTATAAAATATATATATACATTTTTGGTAGTGCAAAGTGTAGTTTTTTTTTTTTTTAGAAAGACAGACAGTGACGGACTTCTAACACAGTTCGAAATGTACACGAGAAACAGATTAATTAAAATTCCTTTACCTTAATCGGAGGCTCATATGTTTCAAAGTTCGGTCTCTCCTTCTTGCTCTTTTTACGTTTTCTTTTGACTTGGTGCGTTTCAGAATCACCACCGCGGCGGGCTACCGGCACCTCCGCTCTGCTAGCATTCTTCAGCTATGCATATCAATTTGTAACTAAAATTATTAACATAACCTAACATATACTGTTTCTAACATTCCTAATCTGTATTTAGTAATAAATAAAATTGGAGTGTCTGTTTGTAATGTCAAGATTATTACTTTTTTACTAAATAGGTATAATAATACTATATATGATAACTGTACCAACAGTAATTTTTTTACATTTTTGTCTGTCTGTCTGTATGTTTGTTTGTTCCAGGTAATCGCTGGAACGGCTGGACGGATTTTGATGGGACTTTTTTTAGTAGATAGCTAAAGTTACTCCGGGTAACTTAGGGTACATAAAATTTTCTAAAACAATTAGGGTTCCGCGTAAAAAAATGAAAACTCCTAAATAAATTGAATCAAATCCTATTCAATGCACAGTTTTACGAGCAAGTGCTTGTATTTATGAGAAATATTTTTACATTATATTAGTACTTCAAAAAAAACAGAAATTCTTAAAAAAAAATTAAAACGTAGCGAAGAATATATCAAACGCAGGCGCAGCCGCGGGCACACAGCTAGTATATAACAAATTAAATATTTACACTTAATACTCCAACATCAAACTCTTCGGGTTGCCTTGTCGTTAATTTTCCTCGTCTCCTTCCGGCGCGGTTCCGGCGTCTCTATTATAAAAAAAAACATTCATTAAAACTCTACCAGTATATTTAAAGTGTTATTTTGATTGATGATAATTTTTTTTATACTATGGACTCCAAAGCCGGACCCTGAATTTTTTTTCTCAGTAAAGTTATTTTCCGGTATAAGCTCAGAGCTTTGATGATGTGGTCCAGGATGGTAAGCACAATACTGGTACTAGAGGTACTGGTTTTCTAATGAAGCGCTATTGGTATTTGGCGACAGGTTATCAAACTTGAGGGCGGTAGCAACCCATGCGGACATTATTAAAAAATGACCTACCACCATGCTATGGTTTCTTCTCGATGTTTTCCTTCAACGAAAAGCTCAGGCTGATATTTGAGTTGAAAAGGTGGGCTCGAAACCGCGTCCATTGTCGCGGATCCTGACCACGCTATTAACTGCGCCATAAACACTTTAAGAGGAGACAAAAAGATGACATCTACATTGCTAGAATTTTAACAAAGCTATGTACACGGAGCGATAGATAGGCCATAGAGATTTTTAAAAGTATTTTTAGAAATCCTAAAAAAATATGCTGTTAGGCTATGAAAGACAAAACAAAATAAGGAGATCCCACATTTAAGCGGCATTTATTCCATACAAACGTAGTCCCCTGTTTCCTCCCTGGATAATAGCATTATTGTAAATATTTTTATACCAAATAATATATGTCCACCACCGCCATGCCCATACGTTTTTTTTTGTAGAATTCTTTTATTGGATATTGTAGAAACTAGAAGCCTTTGAAAATGAAAGAAGTGCTCGATTTTTACCGTCATTTTCAGACGTTTGTCGAACAAATTTGATGGATAAAATTTAAAAAAGCAAAACGTAGAGGAGGCATAGCCACAGTCTTTATTATTCTAAATCTAAAATTAAAAATCAGTTCAGTTTTGGAGAAAAGAACAGGGTCCTAAGAAGTGATGATTCCGTCTATATTGCGTCCGGAAAAATCAGTCCGAGCTGCAGTTGTCCATTTTGGCTTTATAATTCTTGCGTTGGGGCGCAACGCGATAGCAATAGAAATCTAAAATACCAATTTTTCCGGCCGCATATCCTCTCAATCAAGATAAGTCTTTGTTATAAAATTGATATGGGTAGTTCCGGATCGTAATTGGTCCACGAACTATGTCCTTTACGGGAACTATATCGTTCCTATCAGAAATATTAATTGAAACAGGTTCACAGGTCAAAACAGTTTCTCTAGTTGCATAATTATAAAACGCAATGTCTCTCTGTGTTTATCCGTTAGGGGGCAAGAGATTTTTGTCCTCTATCACTACAAGGAGTCGGTTCAGAAGGATCCGCTCGTAGAGTTTGCCTATTGTGCTTAACAAGCTGATTGGACGGTAACTATCGGGTGACTTGGCATCTTTGCCAGGCTTGTGTATACCTATCACTTTCGCTTCTTTCCAGGCGGCTGGAAAGTGGTGGTTTTTTATGGCCGCATTGAAGATGCAGACCAGTAACGCGATGAGACGGGGCGGAAGAAGCTTGAGCACTTCATTCCTGATACCGTCCGGACCGGGAGATTTTCTAGGCTTAAGGCCCTTAATAGTGTAACGACCTCATCACAGGTGACAGGTGTGAGGGAAAGAGCGTCTAGGTCCTGTACCGAGGTCTCTACATCGGAGACGTGGAGGACGTCAACGTTATTAATTAATTATGGCTTCTAAAGAACATCGCGCAGCTGGTAGTGCGGTCGAATCCCGTGTCAATGAACGCGGGTTTGAGCCCACCTACGTTTGAGCCCACCTACCTACTATAAAAGTCAGCCTGACCTTTCGACGAAGGAAAACATCGTGAGGAAACCATGGCATGGTGGTAGAGCATTTGCTAATTATGTCCGCCTGGGTAGTTACTACCCAGGGTAGTATATATTTATATAAAATAATATAAATGAGGTTAAATAGTTTTTCTTTCAGATAAATAAAAAAAACTTAACCTATTTTAATCACTCTTTCCCTGTAGAAAACTACGTTATCAGGGATTATCAGGCTTTATTTTATTTGTGTAATTTTATTAAATCATATATTTTCAAATATACCTTCCGGTACAAAGCCGAAGTGGGACGCTAGTGTAGGAAAAAACTGGTCGGTCATGGAACTATCAACAGAAGTGAAAACTCGAAATTTTGGATAAACAATTTTTTTTTTCATGTTTTTGTTTCATCATTTGTTAATTGAATAATTATCATAACCTAACATTTAACATATAAAATTTGTCTTCTGTTTGTTGTCGTTTTTACATCCATTGGCCGTCCGTTCTATTACTACATTTTCTTATAGTTTGTTCTTTATTATTTATCCCTGAGCGGCAGCACTTAAACATTATCCAATTATCAAATACTTGACATGCTGTAGCATGTTAACATCTGACGTCATAGCCTTGCTAAGGCGGCTAAAGAACGTTTTAACATCAATAAAAAAAAACGTAACATTCATTAAACATAAAACTTTATTTTCGATTTAATCATTACTCATCCAGATCTTTTGGTTCCGTGATCGAGTCGACAAAAACAACTGAATTACACTCGGCCGCATCACACTGCAGCATCGGAGGCGTCTCCACTGGCGTCACCGTATACTCATCTCCGATCACGTAAGGATTCCCGTCAATCCACAGCGCATCAAACAGACAGTAAATATGCACCTTTATCGTCATGTAACTAATGAATTTGTAAATTCTCCCACCACATTCGCCCAAATGCTCTTTTATACTCCGATCAGTTTTATACATAAGGAGCAGATTGTGGAATTTCGTTATCTCGTCCATGACGACCTTTTTAATCAGATTCGTATAAATAATATCGGCTTCGATGTGACGTTCGGGATCCTCGTACATGCGTTGTTTGATGCGTAGGATCGCGTCGGACATCCTGACGCGGAATATCACGCCCGGATTCATCTGGTCCGGTAGGATCCCGGGCCGTTTGGTCGTCGTCGTGAACTCAACGATCCGGTCCTTGACCGGTTCCGGGTAGAGGTAGTGGTGAGGGCGTTCTCTCGTTTTCGGACCGTCGAGGGTGTTGAAACGGCGCGCGTTCTGTGGTAGAAAGTATCCTTTGAATATTTTGCTTCGTCGACCGTGTCTACACTCGCATATGATTCGTTAAAGAAACGATTAAGTTTTGTAATGTTACTGTGTTGTTCACTTTGATGAATAGTTTCATTAGTAAACTGCACTTTACATTTTTTTTTTAAATTTGGTGTTAGTTACACTATTAAGAATGTTTTTTTTTTCAACTAAATAAACTGACCAAGACATACTAATAATAACAAATGCAAATAAATAATGCGAGAATGGACGTTGTGCTTGCATCCCGATTCGCCGCACGCTCTATGCCGTCTCATCGTTTTTGCAAAATGTAACGCCCTGTAATTATTACTACAACCCTTAGATCTGGAGTCGCACGTAAATTATAAAAATGTAAAAATAACAATTATTAGTGCGACAAGAAACTTTGCACATAATATATGCGTTGGCATTGAAAAAAAAACGTAAAGTCAACATGCAAAAATGACTCACGTAATCACCATTGAAACATCCCCCGTTATTTAATACATGTACAGTCCCAAATGACAGGTCATTTGATGTCGTGCTACAAACGGTCATTCATTAAACTGGTTTTTTTATTTCCTACTGTCTAATCTACTATTCAAATACGTAGCAAATTTAGCATTATTCAAATATTTATGTCTAGGAAGCATTTTTTTTTTTCGTAAGTAAATTAATATCTTATGTATACCTTGTCATCCTGTGGCAGCCTTCAAAGGTCAATTTGTTATGTATTTAAACGCATGTTCAATTTATTGGCTACAGGCCGCCCTTTTAAATAAAAAAGTAAATAAAATTAAATAAAAAGTTACCTTAGCGCTCCTTCTAATTCTGTTATACTCTTCGTCGGCTTCTTTATTATTATCTGATAGATACGATTCGAACTTGGAGAAATCGTACGGGGCCCATGAATCGGCTGCCGGCTTAGAGACAATATTCTCCGGCGGCTGATCCTGACATGATAAACATATTTTTATTAATATGTTCACTACCCAAAAAATGAGACAATATTACAAATTAATGCATTAAAACAATTGCTTAGAGAATAAATTTATTAAGACTGACAGAATTGTATTTTGAAAATCAGCTGATGGCTGCACGAATGTTTTTCTTATTTGTTATTAATATGAAACATTAAAAAGATAATTAATTTTTCTTATCATAGTGGAATTTATAGTGAAACATTCATTATTGATATTTATAATTTACGATCTTTAGTAATATATTGAAATAACTAGCTAAGATTCTTGAGTTTACTAATACCTATATTGAAGCCAATTGAATTTTTTCTGTATATTTCAATTAACATATTTTTTATAAATATTTCAGAACCCAACAATCTTCACAGGGGTCACAAAATATTATTAACGAAACTGGACATCACCAAGATCAGTTAAACACAAGACATACTATTATATTAATTTTATGTAAGATTTTGTTAATCTTATAGTACCAACGAGTTAAGTACTTAACTGATTAAACGAGTTAAGTAGTCACGTTTAGAAATAAATTCGTAAATTTTTGTATTGAATGAAAATAAATGTTTATTCAATAAATAGTCATCGTTATCTGGGAAAAAAAAAATCGTAATATTTTATTTTATCATTATGACATATTTAGTTCCTATCACAATCTGTTCTTTTCTGCATATTACTTTTACAAAATAATGTCGATGCCAGGCGTCCCGTGACGGCTCGCATTTTTTTTAAATTTACATAGAAGATTACAAAATAGATATCTCACCTTCGCGTGCGGTGACTTCTTAGGAGTCATCATGTTCACAGGCTGCTCGTATATATCATCTTTGAACTGTAATCAAGTTTCCAGAAACATACATTTGAATTTTTAGGGTGAAAGCCAAACTCGCGTATTTTGCATAGCGTAATTAATCTTTTACGACACAAACACTCCGTACGAATGTAGATACGTAAAATTAATTAAATAAACCCGTTCGGCGATCTTACCGAATATTTGATCAACGCAAATACGCGACTCACATCTAACAAAATTAACGCTCGTTTGGCCTCACCCTTATGCTGAATAGTGATGTGTATTCCATATTTAGTTATGAATGTTCGATTTGTTTTCGCAACTATACCACTTAATTGGACGGCCACTAATCATTATTGAAAAGAAACGAAAATCAAGTGTTTCTAAATGTTTTGCATCGATATTGCTAAATCATTAGGGCTTATTAGGGAGATTTGTAGCCAAGTTTTTGAGTTAAGTTTGAGCCTAACTTAAACACTTTTCTAGTGGCACGCAGCATTGATTTTAAAGCCCTTGAGCACTAACCTTTTTTTTTTTTTTTTTTTCTTTTTTTTTCGCGGGGAATGCATTTACGCACTAGCTGTCCAGCCAGATCTGATAGGGACCCGCCCTTCCAGATCTGGCTGAAGCGCGTCTGAAGATGAGTGACAGTCTCTCGCACGTAAGTACGAGGGGCTGTCACACAGGATTAGTGTGGGACTCGCGGCGAGAAGCGCCGTTGACCACTACCCACTAAACCCCCCGGTACCTCCCGCGACCAAGTTGGAGCAAGCACGGGATCGAACTGGTCCATGCACTGCGAATGCTCCAGTGGCCGCCAAAAGATACATCCTAGTAACAACCGGGAGAGGGTAGAGAGTGCCTCTCCCCCCCCCTCCCCGAGCACCCTCAACCCCTAACCTGGCGTTTACGCCAGCTTTCCATTGTTTTCTTAATGGGTAATCGACATATTTATATACTAATCCACATCTCTGTGCTTCCGCTAACATTAGTTAAGACTATGATTTGTATAGTTTTTTTATATTAAAAGAAATGATATATCTTATATTTCTAAAAGAACCAGATCGAGTTTCTTGTATGCGCTCTTCTCGACTGGATTGTTTTCGGAACCGGTGGTAGTGTTTTAGACGTTCATAAGCGCCTTCTTAAGGCCTAAATTGAATAAAGATTTTTTTTTATTTTGACAATAAATGATACTTTAGTAACACGCTTTCTACATTATATGAACATGTATGTGATTAGAGGACTTTTTTTTAAATATTCAAGTGGTCATGTAATAAATGTTTATTAATTTAACGCTATGTTGGCCGTTTTAAAATTAATATAAAAATTATGTTTATTAAATAGTTCCTGAGTGAAGTTGAAATATGGGTTTGGTAACTATATTTAATTGAATGTTTGACATGGATAACGGAACGATTCCAAAAAAATTAAGTTTTGGATTACAATTTTATATAATTTTTTTGTCTATAAAATTTTTGACGCATCGAAGACGTTACCGCCCCAGGGCTTACGGGCCTAGATATAAACCTAGCACTGAAAATAACTATGTAATATTTAAAGTTACTTACATTAATGTAGTCAAAATTTAATGCCGAAGGTGCATTCGCCGCTGATACTAGCGAAACAACACCCAACTGTAACATTAATTTAGGAAAGTATATCTACAGTAAAGCGATGAGGGTGCAGGGGACAGTGCGGCCAGATTCCGCTTCAATGGACGCGGGTTCGATCCCACTTATCCAACTCTAAAATCAGCCTGAGCTTTCGGTGAACGTAACATCATGAGGAAACCATGGTTACCATATATAGTTATATATAGTAAAGTCGTTTGCAAGTACTTAAGAAACACAGTAAGCTATAACAACAATACTGTTTGTGCAGAAATAAATAAAAAATTATTTACCCTGCCAATTTTTTTTTTTATTAAATAATTGTATGTTATTTTCTAGAAAGTGATAATTATAATTCCAATATTGTTAAAGAATATTTAATTATGTAGAATTAGCTCTGAATGAAAGACAATATTATAGTCTCGTTTAAATATACGAGTGTACGCAGAACTTAATTAAAAGATTTCAAGACGTTTTTTACTTAAAATCCATCTTCCTGTGTCCAAGTTTTTATAACGGTAAATTTTATAAAATTTAAAAGCGGTATAATTTAATGGGTTTAAAATGTTTAAGATATTTAATACTACTGTCGTATATATATATATATATATTCTGTTGTATTTATTTATTTTATTTATTTAAATATTTTTTTAGGTAGGGCATTTTCTAATGTTACCCGCCTGGGTAGCTACCACCCTCAAATTTGAAAACCTGATCCACACAAAATGTATAAGAAAACGTTTTTCTTTGTCATGAATTTTTCCAATGTTTTATTGATTCAACTATTTGGGGCAGAGACAAATCAAAGATCATAAAAACCGGACGAGCCTTTATTGAGATAATAAAAAGTAAGACGACTTTTTTTATTCATAATATAGAGGATGAATAAATGTGATTCAGAATAGAAAAGAAGAAATAACTTCTTACCATAAAATATTCAAATAGAGCAATCATTTTCCTCGGGTACGACTCATCCGGTCGTTTGTTGCAGAGCGACTAAGGATTTGCAACTTCTTTACGATTTGAATTTCGAACGAATTTTTACATTAATTGCTTGTTAAAGATTAATCGTTGATATACTTTTATTCGTTTATTAAAGATGGCTTGAGTTTATTACGGCACAGGTTGTAAATTGTAACTCACAATTAAATTTAATTGAAGATTTATTTATGAAGATGTGATTTTGCGGTTCCGCTCGCGTATAGAAACAGATTTTTTACCTAACCTAGGTTAACTGCTGTTGACCGGAAGGGCCTTTACGGCTCTTTTATATAACCTAACGATAAGGACGTAAGAAAGAATATTATTTTTAATAGACTTTTTTCTCAATATTTTTTTTTCAGATTACTCTTACTATATGCATATTATCTGACGTAACAACATATAGTAAGCAAATACTTTTAAACTACAAATAAGTAAATAATGCTTATGTTATCACAACGAGACGCTCGTCCTCCATGTCGTCAAAAATAAGCGTAAACCTCCAAAAATCAATCTATAACCCGCGGCTTTAGTCACTATTTTATTCTCTATTAAACACTGCGTAATTCATTATAAAGGTACTTTCAAATAGGTTCAGGGCGAGTTGAAACTAGATTTTTTTTTCGAACCTAGCTAACGCTGTTGACCGGAAAGGCCTTTACAGCTTCACCGTAACTTCGAGGGCGAGTGCTGAAGGCACTCAGCCGCAAAAGGTAACTAGCGCAAGGGCTACCAAAATGGTACGAACCTCGGCTTGGCCGTCACCTGAGTGTAAAACTCTCTCGCGAGTTTGAACCTAGCTATTAGTTGAGACTAGAGCGGAACGAGGCGAGGTGCATAAGAGATACCAGGAGAAAAGAATAGAGGGGAGGACAGTAGAGACGAGGTACTGAGGAAAGAGTGGTGTGTTACTTTAAAGCTGGCGTAATATAATATTTAAAGAAGTAATGGTAACATATGGAAACATAATAAACAAATATGTCAAATAATATAAATGGTTCGTATTTTATTTATCCTCATTTAATAGACTGGGGTAATAGATACAATTAAGATGAAGATAGATCGAGAAAACTCAGATTGCTGAGTCAACAAAAATAATTGAGAATCTCAAGTAAGTGTATAGACCTCACACACTCGTTCAAAGTCTGTAAAATATATAATCTATACTAATAAATAAAATTGAAGTGTCTGTTTATAATCTCAAAATTAAATTTCTTAACTAAATAGTATATACGACACCTATACCAAAAATACAATTTTTTAAATTGTTGTCGGTCCGTTTGTTCCGGGCATTCTCCGGAACGGCTGGACGATTTTTTACGGGACTTTTTTTGGTAGATAGCTGAAGTTTCTCCAGGTAAGTTGGGGTACTTTTAATTTTGTAAAATAATTAGGGTACGCGTAAAAAACAAAATTAAATCTCTTAAACATTTCGATAAAATCCGAAAGCACAGTTTTGTGGGCAAGTGCTTGAATTTATAAGAAATATTTTTTATTTATCTTAGTATTAAAAAAAATTAGAGTTCCTTATAAAAAAAAAATGCAATAAAGAATATATGTAAAGCGGGCGCACAGCTAGTTTAATAATATAATCGTTTTTTTTAAATAATCATTGGAAAAAAATCGTAGTATTTTTTTAAAGGCACTGAAATATTTTTGGTACTAAACAGAAAGCAAAAATATTTTCTTTAAATTCAAACACTTGCCATTAAAACTACGCAATGAGTGGGATTTTGTTCACAATTTCATGAATTTTTAATTTTTTTTTGCTGTATCCCCTATTTATTTTCTTTGTAGCTTTAGTAATGTTCTAGAACAATCGATCCAGCCATTCCGGAGATTAGCCGGCAAACTACCCTTTATAGTACAGTCATCTATTACTTTTACCTGGAAAGTTTTCCAGGAGTATTGAAGATGGGTAAATTTATAGTTTTTGATGTGCTCTTTTTGAATATTCACTGTGCCGCCTTATATCTTTACCGCTCGCGCCGCCATATTGGGCAAATGGGATCTAAAAGCAGTTTCTTCACGATATCTCCTTTCCGGGTGATTTTACGATAAAAATATCTAAGTGAAACTAGAGAAAATTTCCATCAACTAATGACTTAACAATTTTTTTTAGAAATCAATAGCTTCGTCGCGGGAGTGTTAACACGTGTTTCCTTTGAATAACTCGTATCCACACCACATTAAGGCAGAGTAAGCGGCGCATCTTTTTTAACATAGTTTTCCGAGTAGGTTTAATCCAGATCTTACTTTTTTTTTACACGATATAAGCTTAGATGTTTTGACCGCAATCTCACCTGATGTCAAGTGACGATGTGGCCCAGGATGGTAAACACACTAAACCTAGGCACTGGTTCTCAAGTGATGCTGCCGGAACGCACCTATTGGTATTCGGCGACAGGTTTTCAAACTTGAGCGGGGATTATTCGAAAATCCTCTACCACCATGCAACCTCTAGACTTAGTGCGTTTACCATCCATACACCGTCACTTAACATCGGGTGAGACTGTGGTCTCTGTGGTGGTGAGACCATTATATCAAGTCAAAAAAATCATTATGGACAATCAATACAGGTATAGTAGAGTTTGCAGGGGGCGACGCGGTGGCATGCAGTGCAATCCCGTATCGCCCCCATCCCAAATGCGGCGGACGGCCCCGGGGGGTTTTAGTGGGTATTTCCGGGCGCTTCACGCCCGGGCGAGTCCCACACTGGCACGGAGCTCGTCCCTCCGTGCCCCCTTACCTATTGCATTGGGGGACTTCGGTCTCACTAATGCAATGGGTAAGGGTAGTACGTAAATGCATTTCCCCCCCGACAAAAAAAAAAAAAAAAAAAGGCATAGTAGAGTAAATAAAACACATTATTTTTTTACATATTTGGCTTTACTTATAATATATATGTAGGTGTTTATAAACCTGGCAACATTTTGCTAGTAAACAATGTTGCCATGTACAACTTGTGGGCTTGTTTCCAGCCTCCGTATATTAATAATAATAATATCATCGAAACGTAATTTAAAATATATAATATAATAAAAAAAATCTTAAACTAATGAGTTCTCTTCATTTTATATTGAGTTATTATTTAAAACAAATACTAACAATTACAAATAACTTTATAACATTCTTATTTATTTATAAATAAAAAAATTGCAATAATTATTCTATGAGTCGATAACAAATAATTAAAAAAAAATACTCTCGAATAGCGTATAAATCGAAATTTCTCGAATTAAAAAGATAAAAATTAAACTTCCAAAAGGATACAAAAAGGTAATATAAGGGGCTGTTCCAGTATCACGTAAGAAAAATTTCCGACATTTCTGACCGCATTTAATCACAAAAAAAAAACGAAAATTAATACGCAAATAATATTTACGTTATACTAACCAGGCCCTCTCTATGATGACGGTTACGTCATCATACTTGAACAAGCCCTAAATATGTATTGTTTTTTTTTACATTTTTTTTTAATTCGAGAATAATCTAAAGTATGTCGTCATCTCTGAGAGTCATTAAAATTTACTTTAAAATTAATCTTAAACAGTAATTATAAATTACAAGAAACACTTTTGGTACGAAACATCCAATTAAAGTTGGACAGACAGTATACATATTTATTGTATATACATATAATAAAATATTTAGACAAAAAAAAATATAAGAGTGTGTACAGAGAGTACACGTGTCAGAAGTGAAACCTCTTTTTGCAATATTTATTTTAATATGTGTAAAAGAAATTTGATTACTAACGGATGGATATCAGAGAAACCGAGAAATAGTCATGCGCACGTTCCCTCAAGAGCGTGTAGCGTGTTAATTACTTGTTTTCTCTTTCTCTCTCATTAGAAGGTGGTTCTATCCGTCCTTTAATTTTTTAAATTATCCTCACATCGCGTGGCATAGAAGTTTCACTTCAATATACAAGAGATACTTTTTTTAATGTTTGTTTGGAATTGTAAAAATCTGTACGAAACTTAGCGGATACAAACAAGAAATTGTGTGGTGGTTTTATAAAACCACGATGCAAGTGACGCTCTTCAAGTTTATTTGTTTTAGTTGACATAAGATATTTCAAAACACGCAAATACTGAGGAGCATTTAGTCGAATGAGTGAAAATATAAACGCTAAACGGTCAGCTGACGCGAGCCATGGGCGCCGCCATATTGGCGTTGGCTGCTCTACCGAACGCCTTTCACTTTACCGCTACTCCGCGGCCGGCTGTAATGCGACATGCGATAGATGGTCGAACAAAATTTGAGGCGGTGAAAAAAAGTTTCACTTCATCAAGGTCTGGGAGTAAATGAAGTGTCCGAATTAGGTATTGATAAACAAAAATAAAACTTGAAACAAAATGATGTAGAATCAAAAAAGCGATGGTCGAGGCACTTAGGTTTGTAACCGCCACCATATTCTATGAATTCCGTAATGGAAAATATTATAAGGGTGAGACCAAAGAACGCAATTTTATGAGTTGTGAGTCGCGTAATTTAATCGTATATTTCGATGAAACCAGTTAAATCGACAAACGGACATATTTATTTCTGTTGCCATACTACGCTTTTACGAAACATTTGTCACATATAGTGTAATGGATTAATTATAAAAAAAGATGCACTTATGAAGGATTATAAGATAATGGATATATAATTACACGTAATTAGAAAATACTAAGGCAAGTTCTTATCCTATTTTGTTCAACCTCAAAAATGTTTGTATCGAACATTTCCAGAGAATGAAATTTGTAAATTCTTGCGCATTCAATACTAAACAATACGCTCCCCTCACGCCCCACTCCCTCTTAGCCGAAGTCCGCAAATGCCGATGTTTTTTTTTAATTTTCTAACCTAGCTAATGCTGTTGACCGGAAGGGACTTTACAGCTTCGCCGTAATTTTGGGGACGAGTACTGAAGGCACTCGCCGCAAAAGGTAACTAGCACAAGTGCACCAAAGTGGTACGAACCTCGGCTTGGCCGTTACCTGTGTATGATAACTCCCACTGAATTTTAATCCTAGCTAATCACAATTTTTTTTTTTATTTAACCTTTAAAAGGTTTTTTGGCGGGATCTCAGTCTAACATGTAGCAATTGTTTTCTTTAATTCATTAAACTTGTGTACTTGACTCTATATCATGTAATCTTGGTGGCGTTTGTGTGAAATAGTTTAGTTATTGTGTTCAAGTTAAGTTTATTATAGAAGACAACGCGTAGCATACATTCTGAGGTGCCGACAAAGCTCCATGGAAAGTTCGAGCAGGATAGGCCACCGTTCTGTTGGAGCTTGGTAACGCTGATACAAGATTGAAAATCTTACCTACATGACATTGGCACAAATTGTGTGTACACACAGATTGCCATTAACTAAGAAGAAGAAAACCTTTAAAAAAAGATTCCTTACAGGACCTATGTACCTGCGTGTTGTGTGCAGGGGTGTGAGTGCAGTGTTGTGCGTGTAATGCTTGATGCATGTTCAGAGTCACTGTATCGCGCTGGTGGTAGTGACGTCAAGAGCCTCCCACGTTTGGGAACGGAGTACATCTTGGGCCGCCACCGGAAGGGTACCCGGAGTGTGTGCGGGAAACACATGCCGACCGAAATGCAATCATATTTACATGCGTGAGTCGACTCATTTTGGATCGTCGTGGTCATTTTTATATGAAACGGAATGCAGCGTAGATTACGCGACTCACAACTCGATCGCTCAAAATTACGCTCGTTCGGCATCACCCTAGTGAAACCATAGAATTTTCTAGATGTCCATCTGCAAGTTAAACTTAGAGTGTTCACTATCTTGGACAACATCGTCACTTAACATCGAACGAGATCGTGTCCAACGTTAATAAATAAACAAAGGCTAAATAATATTATAAGTATGAACTCCTGACTGCTTTTAAGATGAGTAATGTATTAGGTACACTTGTAATTTAGAACGTGTAAGAAAAAAAAATATCTTAAAAAAAATATACATCTAGCAAAATACAATATTAAAATAATTTCAAATAGAGTTATTTACGCCATTAAATAAGAAAAAAAAAAATTTTTGTATTGTGACAATATTTAAATGAAAATTCGTTAGAAATAAATTTCATAAAATCGATAAAGTAATTAGTTAAAATAATACAATATGTAGAACAAATCTGAAATTTCTAATAAATACTTGTTTACGATCATTTATCAACTTTATTATCATAAGACATTTGGTCTTTAAAAAATAAAAAATTAAAAAAAAAACTATGACAGAAGTTAAATATACGGAAAAAATATACGAAGAGCAAAAAAAAAGCTTCCAAGCACCGTAAACATGTATAATAAATTGATTAAATTATAAAAAAAATAATTGAATTAAAAGAAAATACATAAATTTTCATAGACAATTTATGCTTATAATTCATATATAAATAATTCATATTAAGAACAGCAAAATATTATGACAAGAGTTCACTGTAAAATTAATCCCAAGTCAACAGTAAAAAAATATTTTTAACCTGTGCCAATTATAAAAAATATAATAGTCTACAATTCATGTCTATTGATATATATATATTATGCTGCGGTCGCACCTGCGTTTATCAACACAAATCTTCGAACATTTGGCTCGCTAATAATTTATGACGCCAATTAATACTCCTGGTCGCATTGGCGCTCCGTAATTTTAATTATTTATTTATATGGAAAATCTACAGCAATAACACGATATAGCACTAAGAACATACAATAATTAGCCAATTATAGATTTTCACGAATAGATAATAAATTTTTTTATAGAAAATACGCATGTAAATAAAGTCACAACGTTATATCTGACTTATTTTATCCAAAATTTAAAAAGAGAAAATGATAATAAATAGTTCAAAATAGACATTAAAATGATCGTCTAAAGTCAAGATAAGACAATAGGGTCTAATTAGAAAGCTTAAGGTTAACCAAAGGCTATGCTCGGAGTTTCCCGACGTAATCGAATAAGAAATGAAGAGACCTATAGAGGAACCAAAGTACTGCACGAAGAATTGCTAAACTTAAGTTGTTATGGGCTGGGCACATTGCTTGTAGAACCGATGCCCGATGGAGCTAATGGGTTCTCGGGTGGCTGCCGCGTACCTGACGACGCAGCGTGGGTAGACCCCCCCATAAGAAGACCTGGTGAAGGTCGCGGGAGTCCACTGGCTGCGGGTTACGTAAGGCCGGTCACTGTGGAGATTGTTCGGAAAGTCTTATGACCACAAGTGGACGTCGTTCGGTTGAATGGATGGATAGAATTTAAAAATAACCAAAACACGATTACAAAATTTTTCGACTTTCAAATTTTAATATGATAAAATGTGTACGTGAGAAACTTAGTTTCGATCTTGGAATTCGTACCGAGCGCAAACATTCGCGATACCGACGCAGATGGGACCGCAGCATTATTTTTTTTAATGTCCGTTCAACAAATCACAATACCTACGGCTAAATACATTACGAGGAACAAGTGAATGTATAAATATACTCGATTTAAAAACATCTATATTTATTTATATACTATACACTATGACGGGTTTTTCATAGATTTTTCATTACATTATAATTTTTTATCTTATATTTAAACGATCATCATATAATAATATATTATAATTTTTTTTTATACAAATACATTTTTTTTTCCTAATTACAGCTATATAGTACAGCATATATATATATATATAAATAATGTTATATAATATATTACAAAATGTTTTCTATTCTCACTTGATAGTGAGGGACCATAGACAACTTTCTTTTGCTCAACAATCGCCAACTATTGTCTCTGGTTGCCCGTGTCGAAAATCTTGTACAAAAATTACAGTTTGATAATCTTAAGGCATTTTGTTTATTCTAATCATGATATGAGACTAAAAAAAAACCTTAGAGTGTTTTGTATTAATATTTTTTTATAATAACATAAAAACGTTAAAAAAATGATTATCATAGTCGAAGTTTTTGTCGACTAAAGGAATATAAGTTCGTTATAATACTATCTCGTAGTGCATCTTTAGCTTCTTATCTTAACCAAATTAAGTCAAAAAAGTTATCAATCAGCATGACTTACTTAGTGACATCAGATTGACTTACTAAGCCAAGAAATTCAACTAGCCGTCAAACTTTGGACTCCCGTTTTTGTACGATATAAAAATCAGTGCGCGATAGAATCCTAAAGAATTTCTTTTATTGAAGTATCTTTAGTGGTGTTTAGCGATTCATCGAATCAAACCACGAGTCCTTAGTATCAAATTATTTTTTTCCATTATTTCAATTATCGAACATAAATGGAACACATATCAAGAATTGGATTCTTGTAAATATTAACACTAATTTATTTTTTTGCATCAGAGCTTTTGGTTATTTAGTTACGCCACAGTGTAAATATATCATATTTTTTCTTCCTTTTTTATTTTTAAAGTCACATTTGGATTTTCCCATCATTATAAAAGAAAAGTAATTCCGTAGCATAAACTTGTTTACTTTAGGGAAATTACTAAAAGAGAGAGAAAAATAACCAAGTATTTCGTATTTCAAAATTCAAAATATAATGTGTCAAAGCCACTTTTACAATTAACGTTAGGACTCTTAATAACTCTGGCCAGTCCGGTTACTAGATATATTGCCTTCAATTAAATGTCTAACAAGAGTTTGAGAATAAAGAATTTTGTAAGTTCCGATACAAAAATAATTGAAAGATCTGCAAAAAAAAAAAAAAACAACCAACAGGAATTAAGTTACTAAATAAAGAGCGAGAAACATCTAAACTATGACGGTTATATATTTACAGTGTAAACTCCATTTAACGGCGCTCGATTTAACGACAAACGTCGAAATTACCTAGCTTTGTCTGACCTTTGTTTTTACATTCACTCGATTTAACGCCATAAAATTAGCACTTCTTTGAAATGTCGATATTTAGAGTTTACACTGTATCGATTCACTTATATCATAATCCTATACTAAAAATAATAATCGTTCTCTTTAATCTATGGAAATGTGTAAATGTCCTGTCTATCTCTATGACCGACTTCCGATTTATAATCTATGCACGGGATGGTGTCGATAATTTTTTTTACACGGTATAGGCTCAGTCTTTGACCACAATCTCACCTAATGTTAAGTGACGATGTGGTCCAGGATGGTAAACACTAATTAAGCCTAGGTACTGGTTCTCAAGTGGAACTGCCGGACCCCAGCTATCCGGTTTTTGGCGATAGGTTTTCAAACTTGAGATAGATTTGTTTATTACAAAAGGTGTTTCCATTTGTTTTTATTATTTAAACTCTAAGTCATCAATAGCAACTAAACAAAAACAGAACAATGCCTAATCTACTACGGAAAAATTACGGAACTAATTTTTTTTTGCCTGTTTACAGATAATATTATAGAAAAGAAAAGAATAATGGATAATCTATTAATCTGAAAAATCGATCTTTTAAACCTTGATGTTAAGTGAATCGCTTCATCCAGCTTAGATTCGAATCGATTCGAAAATCGATCTTTTTCCCATCCCTACTTAGGCAACTGATAACCTCGGCTGCCCGTCGTACCATGTCCGCGGTCCGGTCCGTACGTGTGTTAACAGCATTAGCAGAATGCGCATTACATTGCAATTTCCCTTAACCACAGTATGTATAGCTATTGGACATATTTCGCGAAATTTACGCCTCGGTTAACAGTCCAAGCCCAGATCGGTTTTTTTTGGTACCCTTTGCTAACCTTTTTTTTTGTCGAGGGGAAATGCATTTACGCACTACCCTTACCTATTGCATACCCTTTGCTAATCTACAATTTTCCCGGCTGAGAGCCCTAAAGTCTTTAAAATTAAGTTTTTAAGAATCTTCCGGTGAACAGAATTTAGTCAGATTAAAATAAATATGTAACAATGAAAAAACAATTGTTGATTTTTCTATTTATGGCAAAGAAATCCATAAATGTACAAATAAGGCACTTATCGGTGTAAGAAATCAAAATTAGTGTTTTTAAAAATTTTAATTCACAAATAATCAAATAATCAAACGTTCTACACGAATAGACGGGAAACGGTAGGCGCCATAATGGATGCCTGCGTGACGTCATTATACAGTAAATGTGAACTGCATCTATGTATTTGTAGGAAAAAGAAATTTAGTCCCTTATTATACTAATAAATTTTAACTGCACTGTGTTTTTTAAATTGCAGATAGTAAATTTCGAGGTGCATCGTGAAAGATTTTTAAACTTAAAAGTGTTGGCTACCCAGGCGGACATTATAGTCCTGACACTGTGCTATCTATTATTTATATAAATATATTTATACTTGTCTGTGTTTTTATATATTATAATTATAAATAACGTAACGTAACTTTGCCCTCCCAATACATCTTCGATAACTTAATGCATGTTCGTAAAAATTTAGACAAACTCGATTTATTGAATGATCGTCATACTTTTAATATTAGAAATAAAGACAAGTTGGCCGGAACCACGCTTTAGGTTAAGTAAGTCTAATAAAAGCTTTATAGGTAATAGTATTCGGTTTTACAATAAGATCCCAAGTAACATTACCGATTTACCTGACAATAAGTTCAAGTATTTTGTCAAGCAAGTCTTAATCTCAAAAGGTTATTACAGGGCGGAGCATTACGTGAACGATAGTGATGTCTGGTATTAACGCACATCTCTATGCTTCCGTTAACATTAGCTAAGACTTTAAAAATATATTTATAAAGAAAAAAGAAACCAGATCTAGTTTCTAGGTGACTCTTCTCGACTGGGTTGTTTTCCGAACCGGTGGTAGTGTTTTAGACGTTCATAAGCGCCTTCTTAGGCCCTAAATTGAATAAAGATTTTTTTGATTTTGATTTTAAAACGCCTCGAAAATTAATCCTTTATGTAATATTATTTTATTTATTTATATATTAGACCTATAAAAATGTGTATATGTGTGTATCATATATATTAAATAAGTATGAGTTAAATTATACAATTTAGTTTTATTGTAATTTGTAATTTTGGCAAAGTTTACATACTGACGTAAAGTGACTTGACCTGGGCTCCAGCTGAAAATCAGCGCTGAGTATCTCTTGTTACTTCAGCATATGCTAACCCTTTCACCTGAGACGCGCTGGTGGGTGACATGCAATTACCCTGATAATGTGTTTTTGAAGTTATACTTCTTTAGGCGCGTTATGAAAAAATGATGAGAGTGAAATTTTAAGATGCGCGCGCATCTGTGACACAAAATGAACAGTATGAAGCTGTCTGCTTAACCGCTCATTAGGTCTCGAAAAAAAAAGCTACCAACAAAATAGAAATTGAACCTCGATATTAGTCGCGCATGTTGGTACGCTCGTCACCTCTGATCACTGTTTTCATATTTATAATATTTATCAACATGTTTCTAGTTTATACATTCACAAAACGTGTTTTAGTTTCATACAAGTGCGAATCATATATGTGCTAATAAATTATATTCAGTAGTGATTTAAATTGAATATTTTGATTGATATCACTTACTACTTGTGAATATTAGTGAAAAAAATTGTGCTTATATACTTTTTCAAGTGCTCCAATATAATTGAGGTTAACTATCCGTATGTATTATTTATTGATATAAATTAAAATACTTTTATTTAATATAATTAACACTAAATATTTATATAAAATTTTTCAAATTTAAAATGAACTTTGTTGATTATCCTTTTCCAATCCTTCTATTATTTTATTGTAATTAATTATTTGCATGCAATTAAAAACTATTTTTTAATGATGCCAAAGAAGTAACTTCTCACGCGCGTACATAAGTACACGCACCCATTTTTTTTTTTTTTTGGGTATCTTTTCTTTTCTTTCAATTGTTTTCTCGTAATATTTCCCCTAAACCAAAAGCTCAGGCACATTATACAATCAAATAGATGGGTCCGAATATGCGTCCATTAACGCGGAATCCGACCGTTCTATCTACTGAGCCATCATCTGGTGTGGTAAGGACCGAACACGGGAGTGAAGAGTCGTGGAATATCCTCCTATGACACTTTACATGATAGGTAACCTCTCCATGGCAGTGGGAAAAACGTTACCGCGTCGAACACCAAGCGGAGGTAACAAAAACTTTCTTCCCCAGTGCAGCGCTGGCTTTCTATACCCGCAGGAAGATGGGCTTCTCGCCCGCCCTTGCACAAGTACTGACAGGGCATGGTGCCTTTGCGCATTACTTGTACCGATTTAAAAAGACAGAGTGTCCACGATGTCCCTGCGATAATGAAAGTGACCAAACAGCCCTTCATTTAGTTCTGGACTGCCCTATGTTTGAGGGAAAAAGGATGGAGCTTCAGTGGGAAATTGAAATGGAATTAAAGAGGAATACATTAAATGAAATAATAACGGGAAATTTAGTGGGGGAAAATTCAAAATTTTTTGCGAATATTTGATTGGCCGCTGTAAAAAACTAAAAAACAAAATAAATAAATAACTGAATATATAGAACAAAAGAATTTAGAAATTACTTTTGTGAACAGATATAAAAAGTCTTTGACTTGCATCAAAGGATGATGGGTAAATAAAAAAAAAAAACCTCTCCAGAGCAAACATATTTACAGGCATTACGTTCTATCTCTTAATATCTTGGGAAATGGTTGTCAAATGCTAAATGGTATAAATAATTTGCACCGCCTCGGTAGCTACCCACGCTCAAGTTAGAAAACCTGTCGCCAATCACCAATAGGTGTGCTCCGGCAGCACCATTTGAGAACCAGAGTACTTGAAGAACCTAGAAGGTTTAGTGTGTTTAACATCCTGGACCATATCGTCATTTAACATCAGGTGAGATTGTGGTCAACGCACTAAGCCTATAAAGTGTGTAAAGCCTATAAAAGGCGCATAGTCCACACGCGGTATAAACGAAACCTTACAAAAAGTAACCTTAGCAGACGGGAGTGGAGAGGTTACGAAGCACCACACAAAGACAATACCGTAAAAATAAGCAACACTGTATAATATATTCTATCTCATTCTATCGCCTGTTAAATCCTATACATGCATGTCTCTTTTTAAAGTCGCGTTTTCGTTTCAACGAGATTCAAATCACAACGATGCTAAATAAGTTCTCACTTCAAAAACCTATCTAATTTTATCGACACCATCTCAGTACATATATACAGCTATGTACATATAACTCGAATATATTTAAAATAGACATATATGATAATAACTTATTGTTATATACAGTCATAACAAATAAACAAAACATTCAAAGTTTTTACAGTGGAAACGACAATGCGTTTCTTTTTGAAATTCAATCGAACAACACATTTAAATCGATAAGAAATGATTATGTTTCTGACAGGTACAGTAGTGGCCAAATTATTTAGGATTGTACATACATATTTACGACTACTAACTTTATTCAAACGTTAACCTAATCATCAAATATTATTTTCGTTTGATTTGTCATTAATTAATAACTGAAATCAACATAATTGGCCTCTCTGATGTTACAGTCCAAAAACGCCGTAATGCAGCCCTATTAAGACGCCTTTTCAAGCAACCCCGTATATATTAGAAATGGGTGAAAATATGCTGAAGAGTAGGGACATGCACCTAGAAAAAATTGTCGAGCATTTGTCGTTTTTCTAAAATCATATATCTCGACATTTGGTTGTGCAGGTAAAAATCAATTTAAAAATGCAGATTACAAATGTTTAGTTGTCAAAGGCGACAAAAAATCACCTATTCCAATTAAAGTAAATACTTCTTCTAAATAATAAGTTTCATCCGAATCGGTACGGTCAATCGAAACAGATTACATATAAAATTTCTCACTTTACATTATTAGATTCGGTAAACAGTGTTAGAAAAAAAACCGATAACATCTCTTTAAATTACAAATGAAAGAATTCACAAGAATTTCTTACTTTACAGTATTAGATACGGTAAGCAGTTTTAGAATAAATAAATCGATAACAATAAAGCATACTTGAATGAATTCATAAGAATTTCTCACTCAAGAGTAGTAAAGTGTATGAAAAAATAACATCTCTATAAAGTATAACCGGAAGAATTCATAAGAATATCTCACTTTACAGTATTAAATTCGGTCAATCGTTTTAGGAGAAATCAACCGATAACAGCTCTATAAAGTATACCACTTTACGGTATTAGATACGGTCAACAGTTTTAGTGGAAAGAAACCGTTTACATCTCTTTGAAGTAAACCTCGATAAATTCACAAGAGTTTCTCACTTTACAGCATTAGATTCGGTCAACAGTTTTAGTGGAAAGAAACCGTTTATATCTCTTTGAAGTAAACGTCGATAAATTCACAAGAATTCCTCACTTTACACCATTAGACACGGTCAAGAGTATATCAGAAGTGACAGCGTTACAAAACCGGTAATCGAGCTGCCGAACAGAGTTCACGGTATTAATTATTATTGTATGCATGTACCTAGTTACTTCAATACGGGTTTACGGGATCGATGTGAGCGAGCGCTGAGGTACGACGATCACGTTTCGTCTTCGTCGTTGTCGCGTCTGTTGTCCGGTTTCCTAGCAGCGACTATCGTCAGGTCGGGTCGAGTGCGCATCAGCTGGGAGGGGGAGGTCGGTGCGGGGTGCGGTGGTGACGCGACCGACTCCCCCGCCCCGCCGCAACCGCCACCGCCACCACCCCGGAGCGTGTCTATACTCGCGACACGAATCGACGGCCACTTACCACCTGTGATAAACACATTCAATTTACAACGTGTAACAGGAATAACGCACATCTTCAAATACACCAATTAGAACCATTCAATTATAATTATACATACAGACGAACACAACATTTACTTGCATGTGTTTATTTATGAAATTAGATATACCCCATTATTGTGGACGACTATATATGGTCACGATACAGATGTACGCGCAAAAAATATAACAAAACACGTGACGTCACTAGACGTTCAAGGAGGGATATGTTTAATTTATTTATTAGTTAAACATTTTTAGGGAAAAACTACATTACATTTGAATGGTGATGATTACGTAAGCTTACAAGCCGTGCCCGCGAATTCGTTCGCACAAAAAACGAAATAAACATTATCCAATGGGCCAAATTGTGAATTTAAAACATTGTCGAAACCTGAGGGATAGACACAAAAATTCATTTCATTAAAATCGGTTAAGCCGTTTATACATATATATATATAAAAAGAAAATGATGTTACTTTGAGGTACCATCAACTCAAAACTACTAAACATATCGGGATTGGACTACTACCATTCGACGCGGAATTGTTCGTCGATTGTTGTTGTATTATTTTTAAGGACTTTATCGACCCTTAATCTTTTTTTGTTTTCAATTTACTCTTATGTACACTTTTTCCGCTAATAGAAACAAAATACTCTCATTTTTTCTTCATTCAATTGTTTTTTTTTAGATTTGGTATAAATCAAATGTTATATGTACTTTTTCCACTCACACCAAAAGAACATATGAAATGCGGGCGAAGCCGCGGTTACATAGCTAGTATCATATAGAAGTAATGCATTATATGCATTGTGTCCTACATGAGTAATTTAGTATATGCGGCGACGATTACATGTGGGATAACTTACTGGGTGTGGTTGTGGTAGTGGCCGGCGCCACGGTGGTAACTGCCGGTGACGGGAACGACTTCCCCTCGTGCATCGTAATCACCGTCGCCGGTATCGGGTCCTCATCGATCAGTCTACCGATCAGCAACTTTCTCGACCCCTGAGTGTACATTTCCAAGGGAAATTACTAAACGAATGCCAATAAATCCTTATTCGCAACGTGGGCGTTTGAGATTTTCAGAGGGGCACAAGAAGAGCCAGAGAAAATAAGGGGGCGTGACCAAATTAAAAAATATAGTGTAATAAAATTTATTGGCAAAAAATAAAGATGGACGATTCTAGAAAAAAAACGTGTTCTCAAAGTAACCGGTGATACTGTTGTATAGTTGAGTTGGATAAACTGAAACTGTGCTGTGGGATAACAACAGAATAACATAGTCATAGTTAGCTTGATGACTCCTCACATACCAGGTCTTCATTTCAAACTGCAGAACCATCATAATCAGTATCACTCGTGCTAGGTCTTACAACCGACCGGGGACCACACATAATCTAGTCATTTCTGTGGGCTCTGCCGGTGACATCGAAAGAGACATCCTGGGCATGCCTCTGCTACCTAAAGTAGCGGAGTTACTACACTACATGAATGTTGCCTTAAGTCATTTGAGAAGATGCTTTAGACCAAGGCTGCTAAACCCTATACCCGTGGGCCATAATGTGGCCCGCTTACGATTTTAAAATGGCCCGCGTAATTATATTCCCACCAAGTTGAGAGGCTTACGTACACGGTCATTAACGGAAGATATTTATAATAAATTTTAAGTAGATCTGACTTGTGTAAGAAATAAATACCACACAACAGTAGTTAAATAACATATTTCTGACCTATTGTTTACTATCAACACCTAATTTAACGCCTGATTTAAACAATATATTAGAACAAGAGCTATGTCTGAATTCACAATGATTATAGATATCGGATACATTAAGATACGTAAACATAAAAATTCGATTCTTAATTTGGTATAAGGTGAATTCAAAAATCGATCTTTTCAACACGTCGGCTATCGTTTTCGCGCGTAAATATTACTTTTTAGGCCATTTAATCTGCGGCTTTGTTATCAAAAATAATCTTTTCAACATGGCGGCAACCTTTTTTTCGCGCGCAAAAATTACTTTTAGGCCATTTAATCTACGGCTTTATTATCGAAAATGATCTTTTCAATATGGCGGCTATCGTTTTCGCGCGTAAAAATTACTTTTTAGGCCATTTAACCTACGGCTTTATTATCAAAATCGATCTTTTCAACATGGCGGCTATCGTTTTTCGCGCGTAAAAATTACTTTTTAGAGCATTTAATCTACGGCTTTATTATCATCGAAGGATCAAGGCACAATACAGTATTATAGTGAACAATCGTAACAGTTAGTGGCCCCCCATAAATTTATGAATCATCTGTTTAGCCTGATAAAAAAATTGAGCAGCCTTGCTTTAGACCTATGATGAAAATCAAACATCGTCCATAAAAGATTTTTATACTATCCCATTTTTTTAAACTGACAGTGACCACTTATTTAGTCATTTAGTGAAATTGCGATGCAATATATCAAGAAATTATGTATGCATATACATTTACTGAAGGAAATGAACGAGTGATATTATAACGCTCTAAATAACTCCGCGCCAGGTTACATCAATTTTACATTTACAGAAATAGATAATGGCAGCTAAAGGTTAATACAACACGTAGTTCCAGTGTTTACCTTCGCTATAAGCTGTCATTATCAACCAATTGATAGATACATAACTAAAGTCCCATATTAAAAAACTGAGTTTTAGAAACATAAGCATCTAGCAGTGGCGAAACGTTAAAAAAATTGTCTGTAAAGTCGGAGCTTCAAAATCAAACTCGTCGTCAAACTTCTTCCTCTTGAAAATTAGAACAGTTATGAATTATAAATGCTTGTCCTACTGACCGAAGCTATCCTAATCATTTGCTGTTAGTGTTAACGACCTGCACCATACTTGACCTCACTGGAGTTACATAAACAGTGCATGTCGAGTACGATAAAATGCTTTGAGAATAACTAGCCCCTGTCTCCTCCCTGGATAATAGCATTATGGTAAATATTTTTATACTAAATAATATATATATATTTTCCATAAATTAGTTGTTATAGAAACTGGGAGCGTTTGAAAATGCAAAAAATAATCTACTTTGCCGTCACTTTCAGACGTTCGTCAAATAAAACTAAAAAAAAAAAAAACACATCGCCAAAGTCTTTCTTATTCTATAACTGAAAAAAAGGTAAATATCGGTTTAGTTTGTGTTAATCAGGCCGAGCAGCAGTTGTCCCTTTCAGTTATATAACTCTTTCTTTAGGGCACAACGCGATAGCAAAAGATTTCTGAAGTACCTATATTTTCAAATTTATCGCCGAAAGCATATCCTCTTAAAAGTCAAAAACAGTTACTTGTTTAGTACGATAAGTATGATATATCAAATTCATTTCGCATGTGATAAATGTTCCTATAATTATAACCGTCTAATAACTTGTAAAATGGGTTACTTTCGTGATCGTGGATTTTAACCATTTATTTTTAACAGGACGACGCGAGATGGCGACTTACGCGAAACGAAAAATGACCATTACTATAATAATAATTAATTTACTTCCTCCAGTCATTTTTACAACAAAATTTACTTTCAAGAAAACATCAAAAAATTACATATATTTGAAAAACAAAAATTAACTTACAAGTAAAATTTCCTCCTTTTTTTAATCAATTCGTTAATCTGACGTCTGCATTTACTTTTTCTTTTCTTTAGTCTTTTAAGTAAATTATATTTACTTCAGTCTTGACTTTAAATTTGCTTCAAAATATTGTTTATTTATGTAATTTTAAAAGTACGACGCGAAGTGTTTTTATATATATATATATATATATATATATATATATATATGTATGTATGTATGTGTGTGTGTGTGTGTGTGTGTGATATGCGTGTTATGCTATCCGTGTTATGCGGTTTTTTTAGTAAGGCTATAAGGAATCAGGTTATTAGAGCACAATGCGATGTGTTTAAAGTGTGGACTGCTGTTTTTGAAACTAGTAAAACTCTCATATGATATATTTTTTTAAAAAAAAAATAAAAAAAACATATTTCACGGGCAGACGAGACCGGTCACCTTAAATGCCATTTCGCATGACATCTTGCGTCCTTTACGAGGACGTCAGAACGTTTTCGTACAACAATCAACAGAGGGTAAGTTTTTTCATCAATATTTTCAAAATATACCGCTGGGTTTCGACACCTTACGGTGTAAATGGACACTTACCTTAACCCCACCAGTGGGCGTGGACTTTTTCGGCTGTTTCACTTGCGCGTCAGAGCTGTAAGTGCGCGGTCGCATTTTCAAAGATGGGTCCACCTCTATTGGTATCGGTTCGAAATCTGAAAATAATATTCTTGAATCTATACTAGTTACTCTATCCGACGTTGCTCGGGTTACAGGTACACAAAATATACACTAATAAATAAAACTGAAGTGTCTGTTTGTAATATCGAAATAACAATTTTCTTACTAAATGTTTACATGATACCTACACCAAAAATGCAATTTTTTTTACACTTTTTCTGTCTATTTGTTCCGGCTAATCTCCGGATCGGCTGGACGGATTTGAACGGGATTTTTTTTTTGGTAAATAGCTGAAGTTACTCCGCGTAACTTAGGCTATTTTATTTTTTCGACAATCATTAGGGTTCCGCGTAAAAAAATTAAAACTCATAAAAATTTGTATAAAATCCGACTCAGTGCACAGTTTTACTGGCAGGTATTTGAATCTATGAGAAATATCTTTGCTCAATGTTAGTAGCAAAATAATGTGAAAAATAATTAGGGTTCCTTATAAAAAAAAAAATTAAAAACTATATTACGCAGGGAAAAATATATGAAACGCGGGCGCAGTCGCGGGCACACAGCTAGTAATGTTTATAATCTAGAGCATTATTGTGTGTTAAGTCTGAACCCACACTCGGTTTGCGTAGTATTTTTTTTTTATAAAATTTCTAACACAAAATACAAAATAATAAAAAAAATAGTTAACATTCTCTGCAATATTACAAGAGACGTAATTAAAAAATCCAGTCAAAATTTATGTTTTCAAATCTATATTCTCTATATCTATCTAAATATATTTAAATCTATATATATAGTCTGTTTGTAACGTCAAAATTATTTTTTTTAGTAAATAGATATGAATGTACTGATACGAATGTAATGTGATACGATACCTATACCAAAAATATATTTTTTTTATTTTTGTCTGTCTGGTCTGTCCGTTTGTTCCGGATAATCTCCGTAACGGCTGAACGGATTTTGACGGGACTTTTTTTGGTAGATAGCTGAAATTACTCCGGGTAACTTTTAGTACTTTTAATTTTCGAAAATAATTAGGGTTCCGCGTACAAAATTAAAAGTTATAAAAAATGGAAATAAAATCCGGTTCAATGTACAGTTTTACAGGCAAGTGTTTGAATTTATGAGAAATATATTTACTCTATCTTAGTTCCAATAAATATTAAGGGTTCCGTATAAAAAAAAATTAAAACGTAGTGAAGAATATAGGAAACGCGGGCGCAGCCGCGGGTACACAGCTAGTTTATATACAAAAAGAAATCAGATCGAGTCTTTTGCCGGGTCTTCTGGATTGTTTGACACTCATAAGCCCCTTATCAGGGCCTAAACTGAAAAAAGATTGTATTAAATTCTGATGTTTTGCTTACCAGTAGTAGAGTGGCCAAAGTCTGCAACATGTGCGGCGAGATTAGCCATAGTAACGCCAAGGGCCCGCGCGGCTGAGTCTAAAGACATATCGCCGCGTTGCAATCGTTCTAGTACATCAGAGGGGCCCTTTGCTTGCCAGAAGTCCCTCACCGCTCTGCAACGTTATCGTTCCATTCAAACGATGCACACTTTTCGAACAACTATCCTCACTTTTGCGCAGGAGGACCAGAATTATGTTTGGCCTGTCATTGGGACAGCACGATATGCAGTGTAGCGTCGATTATCCGAACTTCGATCAACCGAACGTTCGCTTAAGCTAACTATGCGATGCGCGCCCGACTCGCGCACTTGTCTCGAATTGTATGACACTTCCAAGTAACTGTTAGTTGATAAACTAAATTTTGTAAGCTATTGAAGCGATGATTTGAGGTAGTGGTTAGTGGATTCCGCGTCAATGGACCCGGGTTTGAGCCCACCAATCCAACTCTAAAATCAGCCTGAGCTATCGGTGAAGGAAAACATCTTGAGGTCAACATCATAACATGGTGGTAGCGGCATTCTCTATTAATGTCCACCTGGGTAACTACCACCCTCAAGTTTGAAAACCTGTCGGCAAATGCCAATAGGTGTGTTTCAGCAGCATCAATCTCTAGTGTGTTGTGGTGTGAGAACCAGATCTCTAGTGTGTTTACCATCTTGAACCACATCATCACTTACTTACCATCAGGTGAAATTGTGGTCAAATCACTGAGCCTATATATATGTAAATAAGGTTTTGATTCACCTTTATATAAATATGTATGGCTGAATCAATACAGTTTACCCAAATAACCGCTATTCCGAACACTCATGCCCCCCAATTAGTCCGGATAAAAGACGCTCTACTGTATTGAGATTCCGTATTGGCTTATTAAATAAAGAAGTTGGGTGCACAGTTCAAGGAAGGACAGGTCCTTTCCTTAAAACCTTTATATTAGCGTGTTTAGCAACCTGGACCACATTGTCACGTAACAAAAAATGAGACTTAGGTCAAAGCATTGAGCCTATAAAATTCAAATCAAAACCCAAGTAATAGACTTATTAAAGTCTGAAACTCCTTAATATCTACTAATAGTAATAATTTATACTATATATTTTTTTATTTATCACATCATATTCACAATAAGAATACGTGAAAGTACGTCTAAACTACTTTTGCGCGCGGTTCAAATGAAACTTCTTTGACATTACAACAAAGGGGGTCGTCCATTAAGCACGTGATTATGTATTTTAGCTACTTTCAACCCATACCCTCCATCTCCACTCCAATCTCCCTCTTCCCTCATCCCCTTCCTCAAATAACATGTATTTGTAGCTACCAAGCGTTTGAAATATTTTCAGAAATTAAACTATTTTAAAATACACAGGGGTATTAGTTACCCGATTTATTTCTAAAATATTTAAAACGGATATAAAAATATCAAAATTAAGAACTCAAGAATCATCGCAAATTGTATACACTTGGTATCTCACAACACTCCCCCCTCTCCGCCTCTGCCTCCTTTGTGATAAACGTCGCCATTATTTCCGAATCCCCAATTCGAGGCTCACGTGATTAATGGACGATCACTAACCTTAAAGTGAATTCCGTAACGCAACTTCAGGACACTAAACGTGAATTCCGAAACGTAACGTGAATTCCGAAACGTAACGCGAATTCCGAAACGTAAAGTGAATTCCGTAACTCTTTTCTTTATATCACCATAGTCAAGTAAAAAAAAATCAAAAATCAAAATTTATTTATTCAATTTAGGCCCTAAGAAGGCGCTTATGAACGTCTAAAACACTACCACCGGTTCGGAAAACAACCCAGTCGAGAAGAGCGCAGGCAACAAACTCGATCTGGTTCTTTTTTTTTTATAAATATAATATATATAATTTTTTTTTGTCATATAAAAAAACTATACAAATCGCAGTTTTTTTAATAATGTTAGCGGGTGCGCACAGAGATGTGGGTTAATTCCAGACATCACTAACGTTCACGTAATGATCCGCCCTGTAATAACCTTTTGAGATTAAAAACTTGCTTGACATAATACTTGAACTTATTGTCAGGTAAATCGGTAATGTTACTTGTAATCTTATTGTAAAACCGAATACTATTACCTATAAAACTTTTATTACACTTACTTAACCTAAAGCGTGGTTCCGGACAACTTGTCTTTACTTCTAATATTAAAATTATGACGATCATTCACTAGATCGAGTTTGTCTAAATTTTTACGAATATGCATTAAGTAAGTGAAAGTCTCTCTCGGATTATATTATTATGAACGAGTCGCGTTTCGGAATCTCCGACTAATATTAATATATCCAGTTACCTAGTTATCTTAGCTGTTGTGTTAGCGAGCCGCGATGCCGATGCTAAATTCGCGTCAGAGGATTCCGCGTCCATCTTGGATTGTACTTTGTTCGCTATGAGGTGCAGCGCAGATATGTTGCTGTGTGATTGATACAGAAAGAGAAATAAAGATATTGTGTACGCACTAAGGGTAGCGAACGAAAATCTGCTCGCATTTATATTTTAAACTAGCTGTGTACGTACCCGCGTTTTTCATATATTCTTCGCTGCGTTTAAAAATTTTATACGGAACATTAATCATTTTCTAAAGTAAATAGTACCCTAAGTTACCCGGAGTAACTTCAGCTATGTACAAAAAAAAGTCCTGTCAAAATCGGTCCAGCTATTCCGGAGCTTACCCATTTACAAAACAAACAGACAGACAATTTTAAAAATTGTATTTTTCGTTTGTATCGTATCTACATTTATATCTATTTAGTAAAAAAAAAAAAAAATTGTGTAATTACAAACAGACACTTCAATTTTATTTATTAGTATAGATAAGAAACAACGAGTACACGTGTCAAAAGTGAACCTTCTTTGGGCAATCTCTAGTTTAAATCTGCCAGATAAGTTATATAAAGGGACTATCCATCCATTAATCACGTGATTTTCCTTCCAAATTTTAGACCCTAATCTCCTGGTGAGGTTTAAGACTTAGACTAACTTTGTGTGTGTGTGTGTGTGTGGGGGGGGGGGGGGGGGGGGGTATCAGTAATGTAAGTAAAAATCACGTTTCATTTTCTTGGCGCAAAATATCATATCAATTTTCAAAATATCATCTCTATATACAGCGCACAGCCATATTTAAAAATGTAAATTTTGAAAATTTGCAAGTCATGCATCAATTTTAGTGTTTTAAATTTCTGGCGTGATTTACAAATACACATGATATCTCATTGCAACAACCCAAGTGGTATTTCATGATTCCCTGATTTTTTTTTTTTACATCCCTCTCCCAGTCTCATACCTGACGTGAGTAATGGACGATCCCTAAGTAGGATAAAAAAATAGGTGTATGCCCGCTTTTTAAAATACAGTCATCCGTACGACTTCGTCAAGAACGAATATAGCACAAAGAGGGGACAAATAATAATGAAAATGTATCTGATGCTATAGAAAACCGGCAATTTTTTTATATTAACTGTAACGAGAGATAACATGCAACTGGATATAAATATTAGGTAATAATGAACTATTTGAGTAATATTCATTGTATGGTGTTTGGGTTCCACCATCTCGCTTTCGCATGTTGTTGAACATACGTGACTACGATATTTGATACAACATTAATTGCTACCGATACATCTCTAACTCAAGGTAAGAAAGAGACGGAGATATGGATAGAACAACGAGTAAGAGAGTGACCTACCTATAAGGCCTGTTTATGCAGCCGTAGACATCTCTATACCGTCCATAGAGGGTGCCGTAACTCACGCCGAGGATTTCTGCGGCTTGCTTCATTTCCAGTTCCTTGACTCGAACCGCTTCCATTACCTGATGAATTATTATTGTTAAGTAAATAAATGAGAAAAAAAAAATGTGTGTCCTTCGGGGTACCATCACCTCAAAAATGCTAAACAAATAGGACTACTTACCATTCGATGTGGAATTTTTCGTAGATGCTCAGAGGCTATTTATTTATTTTTTGGATTTCATTGACCCTTTCTCATTTCTTTTTTCGATTTACTCTTATGTACATTTTTTTTCCGTCCCAATAAAAACAAAAGACTCTAATTTTACTTTATTCATTTGCTTTTTTAGGTACGCAGTGAAGAATATATGAAACACGAGCGGAGCCGCGGGCACAAAGTTAGTAAAAAAAACATATAAGTTACAGCTTAAACAGAAGAGCGTGGCAAATTTCAGAAGCGGGATCTTTACGACAAACGATAAATACTTATCGACAAAATTTTTGCACTATAGATTATGAAATAAAATTTCTTTGCATACGATGAGAGGTAAAAATTTCAAGGTCCCTTCAGAATATTAAAGTCCGGCCGCTCAAAGAATGCCTTTTTGACAGATCGTCATCAACTGGGCGATGTAACTTTGAACTGGAGTACAATTTACGGCAAAATTTTAAATATCTTTTATTTACCTTACAAACGAGTGATAATATTAAAATTCGAATAATTATGCCAACTTAAAATAAATATTTAATTTTGTGCTAAAATTATTACAATTACTTAATTAACAAATATGAGAACAATAGCTTTTAAAAGTCAAACCACGTCAAACGGCGCCGTTTCAAGGTTACGTCAACTGTTTGTTTTTGTAGTGATGTGACAGAATAACGAGGTAAAGGTAATCGAATATATTTGTGGTTGAAAAAACTAAAAAGATTATATTTGATGAGTTTGACCGCGATATCCGTATGGATACTATGATTGACCATAATATGAGTATTCACGTTAGTGAAGATGACAGCGACTCCTCAAGCGAATTGGAAGATTAAATTGTTTGACAAAGTCTTCATTGTTTAAGGCTTAAAACTATTTATTTCATAATATACATTTTCCAATAAATAAAGCATTTTTATTTATTCCCCCTTCGTTACATTCAGAAATTACGATTCAATTCAATTAAAAGATTTATTAAGTATTTATTTACATTGTGAATATATTGAAATATATTTCCTATGAAAAATAACAACATGTAAATGCAATTGAATAAATATGCATGTTGAATGCAATATAAATAACGTTACTAAATATTATTAATGTTATTTATTGTACATCACTAGTCATGGCGAATTGACAGGTGTCAGAAACGCATTCTTTGAGCGGGCCGAACTATAGTGTCATTATTTTGCATTACAAAACAGACAAAAATTACGTAGTGAGTGAAAGAGAGAAAGAAAAAATTAATAAACACGCTATCATAATTTTTTACTGTAGAATTATTTTCTTCTCTTTATGCCACCTATTTTCATTAATTCCATATTCAACTAGTTTCACTTCTGACACGTGTACTGTTTGTAAGCGCGCTCGTTTTTATTCAATGACAGTGTACGTCTACTCTATCTATTTCTCTGTTCCAAATATTTATTCCCTGCTAATGATATATTCACTTCTGACACGTATTTGTGATTGGAGTTTCACTGCGTTATCGAATCAGAAATGGCGAGATCCGTAGAAGATCCAATGTAATCGGACATTGCCTGAAGAATTGGAAAACTTAAGTTGCACTGCTCGTGAAACCGATGCCGGATGAGGGCAACGGGTTTTCAAATGGTCACCACGCAAGAACGTTGTGAAGATCTTTGAGGGATCCCTATGTCCACGTCTTTCGGTTAAATGGATGGATGGAGTCTGTTTTTAGGTTTAAATAAATGGTTATTTAATTTCTTTCATAATATGTATAATGCTCTTCGTTTCTATTATAAATGATGCAATTTCATATTGATAAAAAAAAAAACCTCACCCGTTTGACGTAATTCTCCTCCCAGAACTCCGGCCTTCTGCCATGCTGCAAATAGTCACTAAGCTTCACCACGTCACTGAAGCGAGGGTCGCTTGGACCAGACTTAATTCCTATAATAGACACGTTTATTTATTTACTAACTGTCGCGGGGAATCTATAAACGTTGAGTGATCAGCATTAGCTAGATTAGAAAAAAAAATAATGGCTCGTCAGTTGACGGATAGCTTCCCGCTTGTGTTCACGCTTCGCTTGCTCCCGAAATACAATCACGCACGAAAGTTTTTTTACTCTTTCGTTTCTTGACCTTTAAAATATTGTTATGTGAGAATATTCACGACGTATTAAAAGACACTTCAATCGTCAATCGTATGGTTTATTTTAGCAAATTTTTGTTTTTGAAATATACGTTTTGAAGTGTTTGCTTCGATTCCCGAGGATAGCTATGTTTTTCGTGCACGACGTTACCCGTATATGCTAATAAATTAAATTGAAATGTCTGTTTGTAATGTCGAAATATTTTTTTTAAAGTAAATACATATAAATATATATAACACAATACCTATATCAAAAATACAATTTTTTTAAATTTTGTCTGTCTGTTTGTTTGTTCCGATTGATCTCTTAAACGGCTGGACCGATTTTGACGGGACTTTTTTTGGTAGACAGCTGACGTTACTCCGGGTAACTTGGGTATTTTTAATTTTCGAAAATAATTAGGTCTCTAATTAGGTAACTGGGAAAAATATTTTTTTTGTACTAAGTTAAAATAAAAATATATATCATAAATTCAAGCACTTGCCCATAAAAACTGTGCATTGAATAGGATTTTATTAAATTTTTTAGAACTTTTGATTTTTTTTTACGCGGAACCCTAATTATTTTTTAAAATTAAAAGTACCCTAAGTAACTTCAGCTATCAACCGAAAAAAACCCCGTCAAAAACCGTCCAGCCGTTCCGGAGATTACCCGGTACAAACAAACAGACAGACAGACAAAAATTTTAAAATTGTATTTTTTGGTATAGGTATCGTACATACATCCATATATATTTAGCAAATAAAAATATTTTAACATTACAAACAGACACTTCAATTTCATTTATTAGCATGTATAGATTAGAATATAATTATCTGAATTAAACGCGAGCGAAGTCGCGGGCACAGATAGTAGGCTGTAAGAATGAAACATTCCATATTTAATTAAGACACATAGACTAAGACAAAAATTAAACTGACCTCTGGTGGAATGGTGGGCGATCTGTCCGTGGGACGTCTCAATCTTGATGTCGGGTGGAGGCGGCCGCCGATGACGACGACGATGCCGCCGTTGAGCGGCACGCGGGCCCAGCGCCGCTGTCATTCGATTCCTCATCTATAATCATGAAAAAAAAATACGCTGAAATACTTTCTTTAAAAAAAAAAAATAAGAAAAAAAGTGTGACTGAATGTGCAGTTTTGTATGACGCACGTGTAAGTGGAAGTGTTTGTGTATGAGCGAAATAGTGGACTGCATTCGGTGTGATGCAAACGATACGCTAACGGGGACGACAAATTTAGGATAGGAAAGATGGGTACTTACGTGAGATGATGCCGATGCGGGGTTCTTCCACGGTTGTTCACGATCAAGATTAGGTACACATAATACACTTATTACTAGGTGGTATGTACGTGCGTACGAGTTTACGATAACCATCAACGAAAGCGAATTAACGACGAGCGAGTGACACGTACATCTCACAGGAAGTATGTTGGAGCGGGGGAATTGGGGGGGGGGGGGGGTGGATTTAGGGATGGGACATTAGCATATCTATTTGCAATCACCAATCGTCAATTACGCGCAACCAGTTTGTATACTGTTTGTTCGCGCTGGTTCTTTTAAGGTGAGGCACGAAAAGACTGCACGGCGACTATGAAGTATGGAAAGAAGGAACTCATCACTGGTCGGTTATTCTCCGTTGTCAGGAGGCCTCCTATTCGTGTTATTATATCATACACACTCGATGACACTGTAAAAGCTCTTATATCCAACAAATGGGAAATTAATAATATTTTTTTTTGCTCTCGAGACGCGTCGTTCAAATTCAAAAACATGCATTAAGCAGCGGTGAGACGGGAAGGGGTAAGAAAAGAGAAGGTTTATAAAAGGAAAAATGATGGAATTTGTCGCCGTGCATTTCAGCGCCCACCTACATAGACTTTCAGCCTTAACACTGTTGATAGTTATCAGAGATGAAAAGTGTGACTGTGATATTGAGCGAGGGCCTCGGTAACTTTATATGCAGCAAGAATGTGACTAAAAAGACACTGTATGTCTGTGCATCGGGGTGTGCTAGTCCCTACACTTATGTATGGTAGTGTGGGTCTGGCAGGGGAAACATGAAAACAAGACGAATGCAATAGAGATGAGAATTCTACGAAGTTAGCTAATCATAGATAAAGTAAGGAATAGAGATAAGGAACGTTGTGGTGTGGTAGAGGATGACTGACTAAGGGATGGAAAGGGATGCTTAATTGGACATGGATGAAAGAAGATTGACGAAACAGATGAATTTGACTAGGCAAGCTGTTAAGGGTTGTCCTTTTTTTCTTTTTTTGACGAGGGAAATGTAACCCCCCGGAGCCGCCCGCCATATTCAGGGGACGATACGGGATCGTGGTCGCAAGCAGCGCGTCGTCCCCTGCGGCAGGCCCAGCAGGGCTACGTCCAGAAATCAGCCAAGTTGGGGATGGAGGGGAAGTCGCTGCCTGACCCACAGGCTCACTCTCCACCCACCTCTTCGCCCACTCTCAAAGAGAAGTATTCGTACTGGGAGGGAAGGGGTTTAACCTATACAGGTACCACTCCTCCGCTCCCCTCTCTTTCTCCAACCTCCAACAACTGCAGAAGAGCCCTCTCCTACTCTCGTCTTGTAGCAACAAGACGTAGTGAGTGGAGGGCACCAACAACAGCTGCCTATCCCACATTGTCCCTCCTACAGCAGCCTCGAGCCACTCCTTCCGTTAGTGGTAAAGGTTGTCCTAGGCGAACGTATCTCAACCAGATTGATGAAGTTCTGGAGAAAAGCCGCGGTCAAAAGTATGATTGAAGAGAATGTATGAAGGTGCTTATGAGAGTAGAAGAAGCGAAAGACGTGTCTCAAGATCGTAGCAAGTGGAAGGATGTGGACTCTGCCTATTCTTATGGGAGAGAGGCGTGACATGTATGTTCTTACGAAAGTTCGGGCAAATACCTGCGCTATTATCCCCATCTACCCTCAATTTGGTGTGGAGGAAGGACCCTATATCGGTAGGGGCGTCCCCCCACTCGTCCTCGGACCCCTCTCTAGAAGATTCCGTAACCTCCGCTTCACCCATACCCCAGCCGACGACGCGCTCCGCTGTTATATCCTAAACAGGGGGAAAAGAATCATAATAAAAAAAGTATGGGAAACTGCTGAGACGTTGTCTGTTTATATAGTCCTTTCGCCTCATTTTAAAACTAGTCTTAGGAAGGATTACCGATAAAAATTGTGATCAAAACCTCACTCGCATATGCGCATTGATTTTTGATGCGTTTTTTTTTTGTCCTGTTTTTTTAAATTTATTACATTTTAATTATGTTTTAATCTATACTAATAAATAAAATTGAAGTGTCTGTTTTTACTGTATTTATTTTTGTTTTTTTTTTTTTAAATATGATCTATTTTCTATTCTTCATATCTCCTACAGTTGACTCAGAATGAAACGGTTTCTCTCTAGGTTCAAATCCAAAAGTTAACGTAAACAAAGACACCCGTTATATGATGGTACAGTGGATAGTGCGGCCAGATTCCGCGTCAGTGGACGCGGTTTCAAACCCACATATTCAACTCTAAAAACAGCCTGAGCTTTCGGTGAAGGAAAACATCGTGAGGAAACCATAGCATAGTGGTAAGGCATGACCGTCTGGGTAGCTACCACCCTCAAGTTTGAAAACCTGTCGCCAAATACCAATAGGTGTGTTCCGGCAGCATCACTTGAGAACCAGTACCTAGGCTTAGTGTGTTTACCATCCTAGACCACATCGTCACTTAACATCACATGAGATTGTGGTCAAAGCACTGAGCCTATTCGTGTAAAAAAAAACTAATAATAAGAGAACTCACCAAATTTCCATGTTGCCACTCATGATCAGGATCCCTGCGTAAAGAAAAAAAAAAGTACTCAAGAGGATATCCTAGCGGCCTTTATTCCACACAAAGGTAGTCCCCTGTCTCCTCCCTGGATAAAGTATTATGGTAAATATTTTTATACGAAATAATATATATCCACCATCCATCCATAAATTAGTTATTGTAGAAACTAGAAGCCATTGAAAGTGAAAAATATGCTCGATTTTTACCGTCATTTTTCAGACGTTCGTCAAACAAATTTGATGGATAAAATTTTAAAAAGGCAATAACCCATGTCTTTATTATTCTAAAACTGCAAAAAAAAATCGGTTCAGTTTTGAAGGAGGAAACGGGGTATTACGAAGTGATGTTTTCATCTATTTTGCATAGTTAAATCAGCCCGCGCTGCAGTTGTCCCTTTCGCTCTGAAATACCTACTTTTCTGACCGCATGTCCTCTTAAATGCGTATGTACATCTCACAGCAATTAACTACGCATCTCGTCCTGTATAAGTGTACATTTTAGGTTATAATTTTTTTTAAATGTCTTTTGACATTTTACGCAGTCATTTTACTGTGTTCAATTTGTTTTTTTTTTGTTGTTGACTTACATTTTTAATGAAGTATGATGCATTTCGTCGTCCGTATTTTCGGTGGCGCTGCGCTGGCAGCCCTCTGTCTCTTTGGACTTGGGCTGTCTCTAAAAAATTGAAATTTATACTTTAGACGTATTATTTTATTGACTAATTACATAAACGAAACAAAAACAAATTGAGAAAAATATCTTGAACTGTTTTATCTTTTTCACGTTGCAGAGAATGCCCCGTTCCTAACTCAATTGAAGTCGACGCTGTATGTTTTTCTTATTCCATGCGTCCCTATCAGACGTTTGCCTCCTATCATCTTTCTTTCATATCATTTCTTACACACTCCATCCACACTTTCTTTGGCCTTCCTCTACTTTTACACAGTCATATTCAAGACTATTTTACTCGCATACGTTTCCTCTCTTCTCATAACACGTCCATACCCTTTCAAAATTTCTATTGCCACTTTCAAACTCCCTCTAATGCTTTCTATCCTGACTTTATCCATACTTGTGACAGCACACATCCATCTCAACATTCGCATCTCAGCTACATGAGACCGTTTCTCATCTATCTTCTTACTGGCCCGACATTCTGACCCATAATCATTTGATATAGACGAATAAAAGTCTAATATGTTTGAAGTTGAGGGTAGTGCTGCCGGATTCCGCGTCAATCGACGCGTGTTCGATCCCCACCTATCCGACTCTAAAATCGGCATGAGCTTTCGGTGAAGGAAAAACATCGTGAGGAAACTAATAATGTCCGTCTGGGTAGCTACCCATCCTCAAGTTTGAAAACCTGTCGTCAAAGAGGTCTTTCCTGCACCAGATCATCACTTATCATCAGGTTGCATTGTGGTCAAAGAACTGAGCCTATTCCGTGTACAAGAGAAAAGGTCGAATGTGACACCCATGAGAGAGAAGTTAAGGAACAGTCGTCAGTTCTGAGAAGGCCAAAGAAAAGGTGGGTGAACCGTGTGAAAAATGATATTTCTTATAAAGGGAGGTGAATATGGAGAGGCGATGAATGCGCAATTGGTAGTACAGACAGATTCCGCGTCAGTGTACGTGGTTTCGAGCACGCCTATCCAAATCTAAAAAAAACAGCCTGACCTTTCGGTGAAGGAAAAAACGTCGTGAGAAAACCACAGCATGACGGTAGGGCATTCACTTATCAGGCGAGATTGTGCTCAAAACCCTAAAAACAATAAATTTAATATGAAAGGAAGAGGAAGGCATGTTGCGCTGACCCCAAATAAAACTGGGATAATGACGGGGAAAGGATGAATAAAAGTCTAAATCTAGAACGAATAAAAATCAGGATCACGCCGCCCGGAGATAGCAAGCCTGGAGGAACATTTAACTTTCAAAATTACTCACGTGTCTGAACGGTCTCGCTTTAATGGGCTCATCTTTTCCTTCAGTGGTAATTTGATAAGCGGCGGCGGACCTCCTGGTAAAAAATAAACATAACAATGACGTCATTAACATAGTAAGCAGTTTTTGATGCAGTTTCTCTACCGGGGGCTGTTTAAATATTACGAGAGAAAAGTTTTTGTTATATTAGAACCTTCCTACCTCGTTTTCAAGTCAAAATCGGTCGTCGTTCCGGACTTTAGCCGAAGCGAACAGATAGATTGACAAAAATCATTTAAAAATATGCGGTTTCGGTATACGTATCGCTTATATGTATATATAGTAAAAAGTTGTTGTTCTGATATTACAGGCAGACACTACATTATAGAGACAAAAAGTTTAATTATATATCTCCACTAGCTGGTGCCCGCGGCTCCACCCACGTTTCATATGTTCCGTGCATATGACGTTTCATTTATAGCTAATTTAAAAAAACAAATTAATGAATAAAAGTAAAAGTATTTTGTTTTTATTAGCGGAAAAAAATGTATATAAGCGTAAATTGAAATGGAAAATGTACAAAAGAGTAAATCGAAAAAAAATGAGAGAGGATCGGTGGAATCCAAAAAATACCTGTCTACGAAAAATACTGCGTTGAAAGGTATTAGTCCTATCCCGATATGTTCAGTAGTTCTGAGGTGATGGTGCGTCAAAGGAATAATAAACAAACAAATTGAGAAAACATGGCAAAGGGCTCATAGAATTTGAAAAATATATAGCCTATAACCATCTACGATTAATTCCGCGTCGAATGGTTGTGGTTTCACGCTGATCGGTCCAGTAGTTTTCGAGTTTACCTCGGACAAAGAAAACAAACTTTGCTTATATATATAGATAAATAAAGAACAATTAAAATAAACAATGTGTTGCTTTTTAATAAAGGAACGACATTTTATGTTTATTATTTTACAATTCCAAACTGAAAATACAATTCTGAATAATATTATAATTTATAATATACATATTTGACATGTATCAAAATATCATAATGGCCAGCATGATTTTCTTAACCTTATAAACTAAACTCTTTACATTATAAAATATAAAATTACATAATTAAGGAAATATATTTTCTTTACATATATATAGATAGATTACACTACACGCGAAGTTCCTTCGACGATGTAACGTTAAAAATTGTCCGAAGTACGAATTACTTGCATACTATAAATTCGTGCAAATCCACGAGCAGCTTATTCGCTTGCGCCTGTTTGATATCAATAACGGGTAGTATTCAATTGGTAATTCCCATTGTAAAGTGCACTGTCGTGTCTTCTAGGTACCTACATGATATTTCGTACATTACGACGGGAACTGGAGTGTAAAACTTCAAGTCCTTTGACACGGTCGAAAAACGTGTCGAGGTTGCACGAAGCGTACCAAAGTGCTCAACTACAGTATCATATTTGCTTAACTTCGATCAAGTTCGCGAGTAGTGTAGTGTAGGTTTATATTTTTTGTATATAGTTTCTGAAGGCAATGTATTTTTTAGACCGGGGGTCTGGGCCCTTGCTTTTCTACCTGGTTGCGACTGTCGGCTTAAAGAGTCATACTCACCATTGACATTAAACTTTTCACCGTGCCTGTCCGTGTCGTTTCCGTTCTCTTTCTTCGACGGCGTTTGCTTCGGGGCGAGTTGCCTCGGCGATGGTTGCTTCGGTAATGGCTGCTGCTTCGGCGACGGTTGCTTCGGAACTTGCGTTTCGACCTTTGTCGATAATGTCTCAGGCGCCGTAGTCGGTGTTGCGACCACACCTGCGAATTGTACCTTATTAGGGATACATGCTGACATTCAATTCCGATAAATTGCAAATAGTTAATAATCATATCGATTTTCGGCTGTCGGTATATATATATCAATTATTCGTCAATTAATATAAAAAAGGCAATCGAATTATCGATATTAACACATAGATTTATTTATATTTGTATATCGCTATTATCCAATCGGTATTTCGATATAAGAATAAAATAAATGAAAGAAAAGAAAAGAATAAAAAATGACAAAAGATCACAACTAAAACTAAAAGAAAATTGGCAAAAGAACGTGTCCAATTAAAAGATAATAAAAGGGAATGGGGGAAAGTTTTTCATTTGTAGACATAAGTAATAACAAAGTCCCTGATCATGTCAGGGGGACAAAAAAAAAAAAAAAAAAAAAAAAAAAAAAAAAAAAAAAAAAAAAAAAAAAAAAAAAAAAAAAAAAAAAAAAAAATCGGTATTTCGATTTTTATCATTCGATATGTTGATATTCATCAAATATTGCCCGAATCGATATATCTATTTCCATCAATTGATATATCGTTATTCGACTACTGACATTATTATAAAACGTATCTATGTTTATACAGGTTGATATTGAAATTAAGGGCAATAAATTTAACAGGAGCTTGTAATTATATTTTTAAATGTGCTTAGTGGAAAAAATAATGTAAATAAAACTATGAAACATACGTTATAAATTAAACGAAAGTATCAAAATCGCGTAGCCGTTCTGCAGCTGTCGGATAATCCGGTAACCATGCCGGTAAAATTATCAGCTGATTTGCACGAGTGGGGTCATCGCCCGCCGTTACTTGTCGCACGAATTTGATACTTAAATTATATATTTTTAATTTAATTAACCCCTTGAGCACTTACCTAGCGTTTACGCCAGCTCTCCATTGTTTTTCCTATTGTCTTATTTTTATGGGTACTCGACACATTAATTATCTTTACATACGAAATCTTTTGAACCGATTTTAATGACATTTTTTGTGTCTATTCCTGAGGATTTGAGAACGGTTTAGATCCACGATTTGGTCCAAATTTAGTTTTTCATATATGAAACGCGAACGAAGCCGCTGACACAGCTAGTTTTACTATGTTATTCTTTACTTTGTATTTATTTAGAATCATAATTATAATTTCCTATTTAATTATTGCCATTGATTTCAAAGTCAGCCTGTATATTGAAGTTCCAGACCATAATACAGATAGATACCTACCAAAGGAACCTTCTTTTATGATATGTATAATTCTCATATATTGTATATGAAATAAAATAGTGTTCAAATTGAAGCTTGTGAAAATTGAAACAATAACTTTTTCTAAATATGTATAAGGTATAAGACCTATTAGTCTAGTCAACAAGTTCAAAAATAAAGTAGAGTATTAAAAAATAGAGATAAAAGTCCTAAAAATATGAGCGATGGCTCATTCGATTCGGAATCACCTCTAGAAAAATGTTTTTGAAGGATTTTGGTGCAGGTTAAAAATTGCAATTGTTATTAACAAAATAAGATGAAAAAAAATGATATTTCGTTTTTTTGTTAATAACTTGAAAAATATTAACATTTAAGCAATTTTAGATGTTTTTAGATGATTTTAGATTTTTTTTTAAATGTTTAAAAGCACGTTAAAGAGGAGGAAATTTCCAATAAAAAAGTCCTAACTCCCGGAACTCTATCTCCATTATTTATAATTTTAATTAGACGTTGAAAGTAGGGCTCCGCGCGGCTGTTACAGCATGCGCGCGCTGCCGCTAAGGAGAGTTCAGCAATAAAAATAATTTTTTTATAACATAAAATGTAATTTTAAAAATTCTAGTATCTTCTTAACACTTGAAAGAATCGAGCCCTGAAGAAAAAAAAGTTTAATCATCATTTTTCAAAAAGTTATTCAATTGTTAATTAACAAATTTTTCCCCAAACTCCGTTGGTATAAATAATGGGATAAAAGGTATAAATAATTGGCTTATAAATTTTAAACTTCGTGGAGCCCTTGCGGTATATATACATCATAAGATCCTGCGATAAAAGTTTATTATTTTTTAATTATGATTTTTTATAACTATTGCAAAATGAAACACCTAAACATTGTTGATAAATTTTTATCTAAAATATTGAATTTCTCTATTTGTTTAAAACAATTTCATAAACAAATTACGTAAAAAATTCATCACCTATGTTAATCACTGCCATTGTTTAATGTGAATACAGGCATAGAAAATTATTGAAATTATTAATTGAAATATAAAAAAATTATTATTTATACCTTTTATCCCATTATTTATGCCAATGGAGATTGGGAAAAAATTTGTTAGTTAACAATTGAATAACTTTTTGAAAAATGATGATTATACTTATTTCTTCAGGGCTCGATTCTTTCAAGTGTTAAGAAGATACTAGAATGTTTTCAAATTTTTAAAATCACATTTTATGTTATAAAAAAAATTATTTTTATTGCTGAACTCTCCTTAGCGGCAGCGCGCGCATGCTGTAACAGCCGCGCGGAGCCCTACTTTCAACGTCTAATTAAAATTATAAATAATGGAGATAGAGTTCCGGGAGTTAAGACTTTTTTATTGGAAATTTCCTCCTCTTTAACGAGCTAGAGCAAAATTGCTTAAATGTTAATATTTTTCAAGTTATTAACAAAAAACGAAATATCATTTTTTTTTCATCTTATTTTGTTAATAACAATTGCAATTTTTTACCCGCCCCAAAATCCTTCAAAAACATTTTTCTAGAGGTGATTCCGAATCGAATGAGCCATCGCTCATATTTTTAGGACCTTTATCTCTATTTTTCACGTTTTTGAACTTGTTGACTAGACTATATAACAAAAAATACAATTTTAAATTTTTTGTCTTTATATTTGTTCCGGGTAATCTACGGAACGGCTGGAGCGATTTTTTGGCCGCACTTTTTCTGCCTCGGAGGCGCAGTTGTATTACGGTACGCCTGTCGCTCTGAGGTCTCGGGTTCGATACCCCGGGTCGGGTCAAGTGATATTGGGATTTTCTACTCAGTATCAACCCGGAGTCTGGAATTTGTGCCCGATATGGCGACAGGCTCGCCCCCTGTCACGTCTGGGACGGGACTAAGCTCGGCGGAATGCGAGTGCCGTAGTTAGCTATTCCACTTCTCTACCTAACCCTTCGGGGATAACAGGCGTGAGCTTATGTTATGTTTTTCTGGAAGATAGCAGAAGTTACTTTACGTAACTTAGATTACTCTTCGATTATTATTCCAAAATAATCAGTGAAGGGCGTAATAAAATTAAAACTCATGGGACTATGAATAAAATACAATTCAATGGACAGCTTTACTGGCAAGTGTTTGAGTTTGTGAGAAATGTCTTTGATTTTTGTTATAACAAAAAAAAACAATTTAAGGCAATAAAATAGTTAACATTAAAACATTATTTTCTAAAGATTTATTTAAAAACTATATTACGTAGACAAAAAAAAATGCGCAAAGGAGTTTTCTATGAGTTTTAATTTTTTTATGCGAAACCTTCTTTTTGCGAAAACTATTTTCTATAATTAAAAGTACCCTAAGTATTCCGGAGTAAATTCTGCTATCTACCAAAAAAGTCCCATCAAAATCCGTCCAGCCGTTACGCAGATTACTCGGAACAAACAGACAGACAATTTTTTTAAACGCTTTTGGTATAGGTATCGTGTTCACATCTATGTAGTAAAAAAAATAATAATTTTGACATTACAAACAGACACTTCAATTGTATTTATTAGTATAGATATATAGTATATATAGTTATAAGTGAAATGTACTTCAGTTATCATCAAATAAAAAAGATACTTGTAAGAATCCCATTTGTAATATTTCCGGTTTAAGTGACTTTAGAATTCAGACTTACCCGCTTCGCAGTCTGGAGGTTCGTCTTTATTATTCCAACGTATGTCCGTAAGACCCTTTATCCGAAGCTCCTCCGCGGTCTTCAACAAACTCGCCAATTGGGACTGTCGACGAATAGAACAGAAATCACACATTAGAAACGCTATTACGTTACGATATTTATTTTATTTTCTACGCTGGTGGCTTCAATTAGCTGTAGGAGCACACAACACCCAAAACCTGGTCAACCCTAAACCCCCAGTGCTATGTCCAGTTAGGGCTTAGTTACAGATGAGTCCCTATTTAGTGCTTAAAGACTGTGGCGGCTCGGAAGGCATTCAGTGCTAATCAGACAGCCTGTCCCGCCAACCGAGGCGCTACAGCAAGGTATCAAGGTAAAGGAGGCATTTCAGGGTCCGATATTGAATTGCGCCCATTCCCTGCACCCCCCTTCTAACCGATCATATCGATTTCTCCGATCCACCGGTACTTAGTTTTTGGGGACAAGACAATCGGTCTGCATCGGCAAGCAATTGCTTGCTCACTTGAATGTTTTTCGCGCCGTTGACTCCTGGCAAATTTAAGGACATGGAATGTCATAATGAATGCCGTCGTCGATGGATACGTCTGGAGGAAATCACCATTATTACGAGATTATATAATTTAAGCAACTACTTGGTTTTAACATTGATGTAATTCCTTTTGTGAGTTGTGAGTCGCGTTTTTTTTTTGCCTAGCATCGATTTCGCTGCGTTCGATTACATGTAAAGTGTTTTTAGTTGAACACGACTGCGCAAATTCAGTTATTTGTCAACTCCACGCACGAAATACAACTGCATTTCGGTCGGCATGTGCGACGTACGCGCACGAGTAGACGGGAGTGATGGAAGCGGGCAGATTCCCATTGCATGAGCAAGTGTCAACATTTTTTTTCTCTCAAAAAATGATCACTACGGAGAGATTTACAGTCGAGGTTAAGCAATGGCCATATTTATCTCCTCTATCTATCTATCTCCTATTGACAATAATTCACCTAAATTTCATAATAATCGGAGAGTAGTTTAAGAGCGCGTAGAGGGAAAACATACTTGCATTAATCTATACTAATAAATAAAACTGAAGTGTCCGATTGTAAAGTAAAAAATTTTTTTTTTTAACTAAATACATTATATGTAACTTTTTTAAATTTTTGCGTTCCATATTTAAATTGTACAACGGGTTTTCATGCGTTACTTTTCCTTTTTCCTATCCCGACGTTTCGGCTCGGTTCCACCAACCGTAGTCACGGGCTGAAGTCAGCCGTGAAAACCCGTTGTTCAAAAATGGCATTTAAATACATATGAATGTATATACGGATACCTATACCAAAAATATATATTTTTTAATTTTGCCTGTCTGTCTGTTTGCTTCGGATAATCTCCGGAACAGCTGTACCGTTTTGACAGGATTTTTTTGTTAGATAGCTGAAGTTACTCCGCGTAACCTATGGTATTTTTATTTTTCGAAAATAATTCGGGTTCCGCGTAAACAAATTAAAACTCATGAAATTCCGAATAAAATCCGTTTCAACGCACTGTTTTACTAATAGTCAACAAGTTCAAAAACGTGATAAATAGAGATAAAGGTCCTAAAAATATGAGCGATAGCTCATTCGATTCGGAATCACCTCTAGAAGAATGTTTTTGAAGGATTTTGGGGCAGGTAAAAAATTTCAATTATTATTAACATGAAAAATGAAATGGAAAAAAAAAAGATATTTAGTTTTTCGTTAATAACTCAAAAAAATATTAACATATAAGCAATTTTGTTCGTTAAAGAGGAGGAAATTTCCGATAAAAAAGTCTCGACTCCCGAAACTCTATCTCCATTATTTATTATTTTAATTTGACGTTGAAAATAGGGCTCCGCGCTGCTGTTACGGCATGCGCGCGCTGCCGCTAAAGAGAGTTTATCAAAAGAAATATTTTTTTATATCATAAAATGTCATTTTAAAAATTTGAAAAAATTCTAGTAGCTTCTGAACACTTGAATGAATCGAGCCCCGTAGAAACTATTGCAAAATGAATTATCTAAAACTTGTTGATAAAATTTTTTCAAAAATATTGAATTTCTCTATTTGTTTAAAACAATTTTATAAACAAATCACTGCCATTGTTTAAAGTGAAAACAGGCATAGCTAAATATTAATTGAAAAAAAAATATCATCAATTTTTAGATATTTCATTTTGCAATAGTTATAAAAAAACATAATTATCAAATTAATAAATTTTTATGAACTTTTATCGCAGGATCTTATGAAGTATATATACCGCAAGGGCTCCACGGAGTTTAAATATATATAGGCCAATTATTTATACCTTTTTATCCCATTATTTATGCCAACGGATATTGGGAAAAAATTTGTTAATTAACAATTGGATAAATTTTTGAAAAATGGTGATAAACTTTTTTTTCTACGGAGCTCGATTCATTCAAGTGTTCAGAAGCTACTTGAATTTTAAAATGACATTTTATGTTATAAAATTAAAACATAGCAAAGAATATATAAAAAGCGGACGCAGCCGCGGGCATAAAGCTAGTTTTTTTTTATATAAGAAGAAGAACAAAACACGATATCCTATTTCTGTATTCGTACGAGACCGTTACGTTACACTGGACCACAGGCATCGATTTTTTTTATATGTATACTTTGCTATTTTCAAACTGGTAGACTCACATACCCCAATTTTAGTCATAGTTACTGGATATGTTGAAAACAGTAGAGAAAAGAATAAAAAATACTCACATGATGTACATTCATCTCCCCGGTGTACATGTAATCAAGAAGTGCCTTCAGATGCCGAGGTTCTGCTCCATCGATGACCAGAACAGGTTCTCCATGCGCTTCATGAGCCCCTAGTAACGCGCCGAGGAGTTCTGAACATGCCGCCAGCACCACCCTGTCAAAATGACTTAATTAAACACTGTAAACTGGAAGGGCCTTGATAGCTTCTACCAACTTTTAAAGCGACCTCTTAAGGCGGTAAAAGAGGTACGGACCTCGACTTGGGTTGCTACTCAACGATCTGAGTTGTCGTGTTGTGACTGATAAGAATAGAGCCACCCCATATCTTCCGTTGTCTTCCGTATCTTCCGGTTTCGTAAAAGGCGACTAAGAGATAAACCAGGGGATGGGCAGCAGCATCCTCTGAGCACCACAAATACCTACTGCGATCGCCAATCCGCCTGGCAAGCGTTGTGATTATGGCAATTTCTATCTTTTTGGGGGAAATCTATGTACAGCAGTGGAATCTTTCGGTTGGACCAATCAATTAATAGATAAACGACTGCACAAAACCAGTGAAAGTACATACCTGTGAGCTCTCAGAGATACGCCCCGTATGCTCTGTGGTTCAACGGTGTCTTTATTTGAGACCTGGGAGGCGAAGCTAGGCGAGCAGTACAACGTGACATCGCAGAATCTCTCTGGAATAACAGAACAAGTACATCATTAGTATTAAAAAAAAATTTTTTAGGAGCATTACCGATTTTCCGCTTAGCAAGTTCGATCAGAAATCTAATCGTGGTATAAAATAAACCCATAATAAGCGTCTGTCTGCTGATCTGCTAACTCCTCATGAACTACGCAACAGTATTTAATACAAATCTCCCTCCTTACCAATTAGATATTTTTAAGATGGTTTATTAGTTGTGTTAGTAGAAAAAAAAACAATATTTTGTAATTAGGTCAGCAAAAAAAATTACATACGCAGGTAGGCAAGGGACACACATCAAAATAATGTACTTTATTGTGGTTCTTCAAAAATATCACTTAAATACTGTTTTACAATGGCATATCTCTATATCCTACGATTTAATCATAACTAAAGGGTATAGACGTCTATTTTTCTCCTATATATAACAAAAAACGTCATCTGTTAGGTATTTTTAAAGCTTCAAAAATCTTTGTTCACCGGTAATATTATCACTGTCTCATAAAAAACACCAGTTTTAAAACTGCTTTAAAATGCTACCGTCCAGACTTCCGAAGTCTTTAGAGTAACAAATTCTCATCGATTTTAATTCAAACTCATAAAGACTGTGTAAACGTGATAGATGTTATAAACTATCTTATAAAGTAAAACAAACCCCATTAGATTATTAATTAGGAAACACAAAGAGCAAATTATTATCATTCGATTGGCACACTTACACTCCATACTCCATACTATAGTGAGGCTTTTGACTTTATACTCCTCAAAATTAACAAATAGTTTCCTCTCTGAACTCATTTCTAAAATCGACGCGGACGATATTGCGGACAGAAACTAGTTTTAGATACAAAGAGGAACACTTCCACAATTAAAATGTTCCATATTATTCCCGTTTGAAACATCCAGTTACAAAGTCTCATCTCAAGGTCAAAGACCACAGTAAACATCATCGATTGAGGAATTATAGGATTATTGCCTAACAATGAGGCAGAGGTCAGCTTATTATATGCGTGCGGTTACAATACCCAGCCGAGTTATAAACTACTGAAGCATGACCGTTCACGGAACTAAACAACAAGGCGCGGCCATTTGCAAATTTGCAAAAAAAAAAAGGTAGTCTACGCAGTGTTTCTCAACTTCTTTCGTTTTACGTAAAGTATGTACTAAATAATGCTCGCCTGTGATCGGAATTCAACTATAATTCATTAAAGTATTTAGTTTTTGTTTTACAAAAGAGTAATAATTAATTTAAAAAATGTTAATAATTATGTTTGCTTTTTCGTTGTCGATTGCTTTAAAGTAAACATTCCATCTACGCGGTGAATAAATATCAAGTCTGACAACGACACGTGATTGATAATGAAACTAATAATAATGTGAAGTTGTAATTGCGGTAGTTTTGATCGCTTTACATCTTTATTACTTGACTTTCGTGCAAACTATGAATTCATAATTTGAACATCATTCTTATACCCTGTTGCCAACTCAATTCAAGTCGAGACAGTATCTTTTTCTCATTCCACGCGTCCCTATCAGCCGTTATCTCTTCATTTACTCCTTTTTCTTTCGTATCATTTCTTACACACTCCATCCACACTTTCTTTGGCCTTCCTCTACTTTTCCACCCTTCCACATTCATATTCATTACTATTTTACCCACATGCGCTTCCTCTCTTCTTATAACATGTCCACACCACGACAAACGAATCCCTTTCAACGTTTTTACCGCTGGCGAAACTTTCAAACTCCCTCCTCCACCCCATCCATTCAAACGAAACACGTCCATTGCTGGACATAGGTCTCCCCCAAATTCTCAACGATGAACGGTCTTGCGACACTCGCATACAGCGGATTCCGGCGACCGTCACCAGGTCGTCGGTCCACCTTCTGGGAGACCTATCCACGCTTCGTCTTCCGGTGCGTGGTAGCCGTTTGGAACCCCTTGGGCCTATCGGGCATCGGTTCTACGAGCAATGTGCTCAGCCCACTGCCACATAAGTTAAGCATTTTTTTTCGGGCAATGTCAGTTACTTTGGTTCTTCTGCGGAGCTACTCATTCCCGATTCGATCACGCAGTGAAACAACAAGCATAGACCTCTCCATTGCCCTTTGAGCACTTTTAAACTTTTAATTAGGCCTATTGCGAGCGACCACGTCTCAGTGTCGTATGTCATTATTGGCAACAGACACTGTTCGAAGACTTTAGTCTTTAGACATTGCGGAATCTAATCATTGATAACGCATTATTATTAAAACACTAACTGTTCCCGTGGCTCTGCTCGCGTATCATATTCTATTCTACAGTATCATTGACTGATTAATATAATCTTTAAATAATCATTACAAAAATGGATCAAAAAAATGTGGTGGCCATTTTTTGTACAAGCCCTAAATTATTTTTGGCACTGACACAAAGCAAAGATATTTCTCACAAGTCCAGTATCACACTTGGCAATGAAACGATTTTTTGTTTCGCGGAACCCTAATTATTTTCCTAACGTCACTCCATACAAAGTCAAGTTATCTTCAGCCAAAAAAAGTCCCGTCGAAATCGATCCCGCCGCTCTGGAGATTAACCGGAACAAATAGCCTATAGTGAAATAATTTCTTAATCTATAAGCATAAACTAATTTTAGTTTCAAAATATTGAATTGTTTTCTTGAATTTATTCAAAAAGCTACCTACGACACACTTTGTGCAACGCAAATGAAGATGCTAGAGAGGTTTTTTTTTAAACGAGATAATTACATTTACGATGGTAAAATTAGTAGTCTTTGCTCTTAAATTCTATGTTTATTATGCAGAGGGAAACCACTCAGACACATTTCTAGGGGACGTCCATAAAAGAAAGTCGTATCCCTCCACAAAACCAGCAATTTTGTTTAATTAATTTAAGAAATATATATAACTCTCGATAGCAGTCAATTAGAGTGCCGCTATTAATTAGGCTTATTTTCCAAAAGCTATTTTAGAAACTAGAAACACTTCAACTGTAACACCATTTGTTACTACGTCTGCTAATTACTTAAGTATTTATAGGTAGATATTTATGTTTTTTTTTTAAACTCGTTTATTAATTAACTTTTGATGTCCCTTGTTATATATAGTTCCTTTCACCTTCACACCCACCTTTGCCGCAAATATTATATCATACTAGCTGTGTGGCCGCGGCTCTGCCCGCAATTTACATATTCTTCGTATGGTTTTTAAATAATCAATGGAAAATAATGTTCTGATGATGCCTGTCTCTTAATTCGTATTTTGTTCACAATTTCATGCGTTTTAATTTATTTACAAGGAACAATAATTATTTTCTTTTAAAAATTTGGCGCTAAACGGATCATACGTATTTCTCATTAATTCAAATAAGTACTTGTCAGTAAAATTGCCCATTAAATCGTTTTTTTTTTTTTTTCCCAAGTTTTTGTTTTTTTTTTCATGTGGAACCTTAATAATTTTCTGAACTTTATTTTTTTGTACTAACAAAAAGCAAATAATCTTATCACAAATTCAAACACCTGTGCGGCCAAGCCGAGGTCCGTACCACTTTAGTAACCTTTGTGCTAGTTACCTTTTTGCGGCTGAGTGCCTTCTGCGCTCGCCCCCAAAGTCACGGTGAGGCTGTAAAAGCATCAACAGCGTAGGTAGTTAGAAAAAAAAATCAGACACCTGTTAGTAAAACTATGCATTGAATCGGATTTTATTCGAAATTTCATGAGTTATAATTTTTTTTTTACGCGGTACCTGGATTCGAAAATCAAAGGTACCCTGAGTTACGCGGAGTAACTTTATGCTCTTAATACACGTACGGACCGGACCACGGACATGGTATGTCGAGCAACCGAGGTCATCAGTCGCCTAAGTAGTGATGGCGAATAAGATTTTTAAAAAAGACCAATTTTTTTAATTGATTTTCAAGGTCCAAGAGGTCACCGAGGTCCAAGAGGTCAATATTTTTTCTATTTGATTTTTATTCGTAAATAACATTCTTCCAGTGGTCGAAATTAGACTATAATCATTATTTATTGTAAAAAACGGTTTCCATTTTTTTTATTAACAGTACTAAAGGTCATCAATAGCAACTAAACAAAAAAAGAAGAACGCCTGCCTAACCTACTAAGGAAAAATGACACTGAACCGTTTAATTTTTACCTATTTACGGATGATCATCATACCAAAGAAAACAAAAAGGACACTAATATCATCATCTCCCTACCCTTTTCCCATTTTTATTTGGGGTCGGCGCAACATGTCTTCCTCTTTCATTCCTCTCTATTTGTTGTCATCTCCGCATTCACTCCTTTCCTAAGTATATCATCTTTCCCACAGTCCATCCATCTTTTCTTTGGTCTTCCCCTTCCCATGTAACCGTCCACATTTATATCTAATACCTTTCTTACAACATCCTCTTTCTCTCTGTGCATCACATATCCATACCAGGACAAACGACCGCCTCTTAACTTGTCTGCTATTGGCGCCACTTTCAAACTTCCTCTAATATACTCTTTCCTAATCCTGTCCATTCTTGTTACCCCACACAGCACACATCCATCTCAACATTCGCATCTCAGCTGCACGTAATCTTCTTTCGTCCGTCACCTTTATGGGGTAACATTCTGATCCATACAAGACGACAGGTCGTATCATGTTCTTGTAAATCTTCCCCTTTAATTAAAAGGGGATTTGCGGATCACACGTAGTAGCCGTAACCTGCTGCTATTTCATCCATGCTGCGTTAATTCTATGCTTTAAAAAAAAACCTAAATAAAAGTGTCTTAAAAATGACACTAATAATCGTTACTTTATTAGTTTGAAAGATCGACCTTTTTGGCCTCGATGTGTTTTGTATATCGATTCATCAAACTTAAATCCGATAACTGATAACAACAGCCGCACGCCGTACTATGTCCGCGGTCCAGTCCGTCCGTGTATTAACACCATTAGCTATCTAATAATAAAAACTCCCATCAGAATGTGTTTCATTTCGGAGATTAACCGGAACAAACAAAGGAATAAAAATTAAAAAAAAATGTGTCTTAGTCTTAGGTAATGTATACTCATTCATATGTTTTTTTTTTTTTAAGTTTTAATTTTGCTGTTACAAACAGACGCTTCAAGTTTATTTCTTATTATAATATCCCGTGAAATAAGGTAATTAACTATATACAGTAATTTAATAGCTCTGACGGAATAAAAGAAACAGGAATACACAGAAATAAATTGGCCCTAGTTTTTTTTTTTTTAAATTGTTTATTAATTTTTTTATGTAATCTGGTCGCGGAAAAACACTAGTCAACCTTGAAACGTACTATTTTCGAAAAAGCAAATTAAATATATAAAAAAAAATGTTACAAAAAACAAAAAAAAAAACTAGTAACATTAGTTCTAAAGGTCAAGGTAGGAGGTACCTCCGTATATATATCTTAAAATTCACCAAAGTAAAACAAATTTTTACCTCTACTCATAACAAAATTTTTTTATTTTTATTTCTAACTAGCTAACGCTGTTGACCCGGAGGGCCTTTACAGCTTCACCGTGACTTTGGCGGTGAGTGCTGAAGGCACTCAGCCGCAAAACGGTAACTACCACAAGGGTTACCAAAGTGGTACGAACCTCGGCTTGGCCGTTACCTGAGTGTAAAAGAACCGCGGAAAACTAAATCTAAATATTAAATGTTCGAGTTAATCACGACTGTAATCAAACGAATCGCGCTGGGCCATAGTTAAAACGATTCGGGGTCGTGATTAACCCTGGCCGACCTGCGATTCGCAGTAGACCAAAATAATGTCTTATAGATCGACACTTACCTCTCGAGTAACGCCGGTGTCCTGCTTCACCTTCAGTAGCCCGTGTGTAGTAACCAGTGTATAGTGTGAATGTGTGAACTGAGTAATAGCTAGGAAGGCTTAACAATCAACAAACAATCAATTTAACGTTTAACCCTTTCACGACCAAGGGAAACATTTTTCCCCAGTGGAATATTGGTGACTGTATATTTAATTATAATATTATTTGACTTTAAAATTTCCCCATAAAATTCTAAATAAGCTATAGTTTCTAACGTTTACACCTCTTTTTAAGTGGAGGAATGTATTTACGCATTTTCATATATACTCTACGTTTAAAAAAATAAACAATTGAATAGTAATATTTACTCTCCGATATCTTATGGTCCTGAAAGGGTTAACGCTAATCACAAACAACTTTCATCTATAACAACGTGTATGCTCGCGTCAAGTTATTACCAAAATGAACCCTGCGACAATTCTCGCGGGTACTACGATAGAATTCAAGTGCCCCTTTTTTCACCTATGATCAATAATTAACATTAAATCAATGACCTTTCGGTGAAGAGAAACTTTATGAGGAAACCGTAGGTAGGGGGGATGTTGGTAGGATATTTTCTAATAACGCTCGTCCTACTTCCATCGTCAAGTTTGAATACCTGCCTCCGAACACCAATAGCCGTGGTCCGGCAGCATCACCTGAGAACCAGTACCTCTAGGCATAGTGTGTTTAACTGTTTATCATCGCGGTAAATCACTAAAACCTATATACACGATATGTAAAAAAAACCCTAAATTTAAACACAATAAGTTATTATGATGATTTTTTTGACATATTTAACGAAAAAATACACGTGATTTTCGGTAAATAATATAATAATAATATATATATTTATTTCAGACAAAAGTCCATTTGGTTAGTATACATAGAACTTAGAAATTAGTGTTAGTACTTACATCTACATTTCCATCAAATGATTATTTTTATAACGCCACAGTAGCATGTAGGCGTACCCAATGTCCCAGTATGGGACTGTCCCACCTGTCTGCTAAAGTATTCAGGATGCTGTTGGGGCTGGCGCGTACCCTGCTCATGAGAGAGGCGCATCGCTTGCGCATGATGGCATGAAAGCCATCAATTCTCGCCTCCGCGAACATCCCTGAAGCGCTGCAGTACCGCGGCAACCCCATCAGCACCCTGAATTCAGCGCGTTGTATGCCCTCTGCGTGTAGTTGACCCACAGACTGCATGTGTACAACGACTGACAGTATGCTGTCTTCACTGCAGTCGAGCATTTAGCAAATCTACAAGCCAGCATATTACACCGAATAGCCAACGCTCTGCGCTCACGCTCAATGTCCAGGCTATCTTTTAAGTCATCGGATACCCAGTGGCCCAGATACTTGAAACTAGTAACTTGCTTTAAGGGGCATCCGCACAGACTCTACTGTTGTGCAATTGGGTAAGTCTTAGTGCCTGCCTTAAAGACTAATACCTCACTCTTCTTTACATTGTATATAGGAAGGGGGTGTTCGAAAGTCACTAAAACTATCACGTGACTAATGAATGACCTCTAACCCGCGTTTTGCTGAGATTCGTGTCGGGCTGGTACTTTTGACCGCGGCATTTATTTATGACGTTTTCAATCTGGTTGAGATACATTCGCTCGAGGCGACCCTTACCGGCTTGCCCTTGCCTTGTAAATTTATTTTGACAACCATCTTTCATCCATCCTATCCACGTGCCTAAACCAATTAAGTATTCTATTCTATATTTCTATCACGACACCTTCTATCACATCACAAGCGTTCCCTTATCACGCTATTAATTCCTTTACCTATCATTAACAAACAATAACTTTTTTATTTGAGTTCGGCATAATAGTCTCACCACATCTGATATCTATATTTATAAATAAAAATTGAAACGGCTGTTTGTAATAACAAAACGACAACTTTTTACAAAATACATATAATTTGATACTATCATAAAGCGGCAGTTTTTAATTATTTTTTTTTTTTTTTCCTAAATAGATACGAATATATACACGATACCTATACAAAAAACGTTTCAAATTGTTGTCTGTCTGTATCTAATCCGACTAATCTCCGGAACGGCTGGACCGATTTTGTTAGGACTTTTTTCGCCAGATAGCTTAAGTTATTCCGCGTAAATTAGTAGACTTTTATTTTTCGAAAAATAATTAGGGTCCCGTGAAAAAGGAATCATGTCATTGTGAACAAAACACGGTTTAATACGTCCATAAAACATAATTTTCCAATAATTATTTAAATACTATTTAATTACGCCGTGAAGAATATATGAAACGCAAAGTCCACGTCTGTCTGTTTATCCGCTAACGCCTTCTAATCCGAGTAACGGCTTTAAATACGTCTATACTAATCTATATACACGAAAGGGAAATGGGGTTCCTTTTTTTACACGAATTAGTGTTTTGACCACAATCTCACCTGACGTTAAATGACAATGTGGTCCAGGATGGTAAACACACCTATTGGTATTTGGCAACAGGTTTTCAAACTTGAGGGTGGTAGCTACCCAGGTGGGCATTGTTAGAAAATGCCCTACCACCATGCTATGGTTTCCTCACGATGTTTTCCTTCACCGAAATAACAGGCTGATTTTAGAGCTGGATAGGTGGATTCGTACCCGCGTCCATTGATGCGGAATCCGGCCGCACTATCCACTGCACCATCATCGCTTTCCTTTGACGCACTATCACCTCAAAACTACTAAACATATCAGGTTGGATCTAATATCATTCGATGAGGAATTTTTCGTAGATGGATTTTCCATCCCTTTATACATCGCCGACCGTATTTAATTTTTTTTCTATTTACTCTTATGTACATTTTTCCCCCTAATAAAAACAAGACTCATTTTTCTTCGGTCATTTGTTTTCTTTTCAGGTTAGGTATAAATGAAATGTAATATGCAATTTTTCACTATCACGTAAAGAATATATAAAACGCGGGCGGAGCCGCGGGCACACAACTAGTGATAAATATTTAAACTTCGTCTGTACATTTAAGTTTTAAGCGTTACTAATTTCGAATCTGATGTTAGAAAAAATATTTTTCCCGGCCGGATTTAGCTCGAAACAGGCTTGACCGACTTCGATGAAACTTTGTAAGTAAGTATATGTCAAGGGGTAATATTATGTAGCGGCCAATTCGAAAGTCAAACGCGTCCGAAGTCGCCGACAAATGTAAGCAAAAGTAATTAAAAAACAAAAGTGTCACTAATAAAATACATATATTATTTCCGTAACGTGTTATTTTCGAAAGAGAATTAAAAAAAAAAAAAAACAATTCGAACAACGTACAAAAATAGTATCAAGAATGTTTTAAATTAAAAATGTGAACGTTAATTACTTCTATCAAACCAGTTCATTATTTAGTATTAGTTTATTCGCGTTTCGAACATAACATTTAACAGAACTGGTTTCTTGTGTTTTTTTTTATACAATTTTATTTATAGATTTACATATATAATATTATCAAATTTATATGCGGTAGTTGGTAACTAAAAAAAATTTATTGTTTAATAAATTATGTATTTATATCTACATATATAATTTACAAAAAGGCTGTGTTGACCGCATTACGTCAATTTGAAAATAAAAAAGTACTTGATTCATTACTAGCTGTGCCCGCGACTTCGCTCGCGTGGAATTCAGACAAAAGGCTATTTTACATTAAGTCATTTTTGAACGTTTTTTTTCTATTTCTAACAAATATATTGATAACTAACTTTTATAGTCTATCTATAGCTTATTAATATAAACTTCAACAACTTAAAATTTTATAAAAAAAAAATCGGTCAAGCCGTTGTCGAGTTAAAGCCGAATAGGTTATATTTAAATCGCTTTATTATATAAAAAAAAAACGTCTTTATAGCCTATTAATTGCTCCTTGGCAAATACTTCCTTTGTGTAAAGTTTCAACAAAATCGATAAATTTGTACATACGCACGGACAGACAAAAAAAATGTAGTGTCCGATACGTATACAAAAATGTTCAAAATATAAGTACTAACTGAACCTACAAACTCATTATTAGTATATATAGATAAGTATAGATTGTGCGTCAATGGACGCAGATTCGAACCTATTCAACTTCCGAGCCCGAGTTATCATGAAGGAAAATATCGCGAGGATACCATAGTAAGTTCTAATAATGCCCGCCTTTAAATTTTAAAACCTGCCGCCAAGTTTTTTTTTACATACTGTATAGGATCAGTGCTTTGAACACAAACTCACCTGATGATGTTAAGTAACGATGTGGTCCAGGATGCTAAAACACACTAAGAGGTACTGGTTCTCAAGCGATGCCGCTGGAACACACCTATTGTTATTTAGCGACAGATTTTACAAACTTTAGGGTCGTAGGTATCCAGGAATTATTAGAGAATGCCCTACCACCATGCTATGGTTTCCACCACTGCGCTATCATCGCTCCAAAACCAATAGGTGTGATCCGGCAGCATCACTAAAGAACCAGTACCTCTTAGTTTGTTTAACATTGTGAAGACCACATCGTCATTTAACAGCAGGTGAGATTGTGGCCAAACTACTGAGCCTATAAAGGGGAGGGGATGAGAAAAAAAAATCACAAAATATCACAACAAGGGTAGATTGATGGGCGTTGCCGTATCAGATATCAATATGCAGATATCGCGTGTATTTGTTTTACGTTGAATGCGCACTATGTCTTATCTTGACTTGCCGTTGCCAGGCAACGATTTCCAAAAAAAAAACTAGACGTAGAAAGGACGTAGTACGTAGGCGTAGACAATAGATAAATAGCTTCTATGTGGTCCCCTTATTTAAAGCTATTGAAATAGCTTTGAAAAATGTCACACCCAGAATTCTAACTTTTAGGTTACCTACAAAATATAGAGTAATTAATGGTTAAAAAAAACGGTAAATTAAATCCAAGTATTATTCTTCATATACATTTTTTTTTAAACTTACAATAATTTCGTATATCACTCGAGTGAAACCGCGTTAAGATCTTGCTAGTATTAACTTCATCTATTTTTCTGTACTAAAATCTATGTATAAATTATTTAGACAAAAAAAAATGAAAAACATTTTAAATGTCAACTTTCTATTCAAATACGTCCGTTCTACAAAAAAGGTAAAAATGTTATTAAAAAAAAAGAACGTAATAACGGCCAATAAACAATTTTCGAATTTAGAAAGATGAAAGACTGGCAACGGCCATTTTGCAGAAAAAAATATACACACACCAATTTTATTTCTGAATAGTCAAAGAGGCAATGACTTTACTATAATAATAACACTTATTTTTTTACTTTTTTTTTTCAAACATTTTGTTTGTGTTTTTTAATTGTATTTACATATATATTTATTTAATAAGAAATAATCTATTTTAAGTAGAAGCGATAGGCAAAACGTGGCCGATAAAATTGAAATAATCTATCTATATTTAACTACGGTTCTAAAACTCACCTGTTTCTATGCTGTCACGTATTTGTGATCTTATTTAAATTTTAATGGCGACTTTTTTTTGTTAATATTGTATTAAGTCAGCCATCTTGTGAGTCTTTGGAGGGATTATAGCCCATCGCTAAAACGAATGCAAATCGGCAGGGAGTTCAACCTCATATCTTGGAGGCAAAATTATCTCAAACAGTGCGGTTCCAGAGGAGTTTCCTCCCGTAAACTATCCGGATGTGAAATGGGCTCCCAGCGGCTGTTCTCCGGAGAATACAGATGTGGGGTTCTTCAAAAGAGTTTTGGGTGTTTTGGTGTATTTGGTGTTGGAGACGTGTATAAGACTATGGTAACCGTTTACCATCAGGCGGATATATGCCGGTTTACTACTTTAATGGTATAGCGCTACTAGTACTACGGACGAACCTGGGATTCTATAAAGCCTACGCCAGTACGTGAGAAGAAATATACTATCGCGCGTTTCCCCGCCATTGCCATGACCCTTCAAGGTCTGGCGCGTGTTTCTCATAACCCGTTTTTAATGGCTAAGATCAAGCCACGCGATCTCTTCTTCTCCTTTTTTAACGCTCGGATATTAGCTCTGCAGCGAGAATTAGTCGCTAACTTTCTCCGCGATCGTCAAATCGTCATATAAAAAACTATAAAAATCATAGTCTTAGCTAATGTTAGCGGGTGCGCACAGAGATGTGGATTAATTTCAGACATCACTATCGTTCACGTAATGGTCCACCCTTTGAGATTAAGACTTGCTTGACATAATACTTGAACTTATTGTCAGGTAAATCGGTAATGTTACTTGGGATCTTATTGTGAAACCGAATACTATTACCTATGAAGCTTTTATTAGACTTACTTAACCTAAAGCGTGTGACGGACAACTTGTCTTTACTTCTAATATTAAAATTATGACGATCATTCACTAGATCTAGCTTGTCTAAATTTTTACGTATATGCATTAAGTTATCGAAGATGTATTGGGAGAGCAAAGTTAAGATATCATATTCTTGAAACTTGTTCTTTAGAGATTCGCGAGGTCCCATATTGTATATTGCTCGAACAGCTCTCTTTTGTAACGTAAAGATGGTGTCTACCTCCGCTGATGTACCCCACAGCAGAATACCGTAAGACATTAAACTGTGAAAGTAAGCAAAGTAGACTAACCTAGCAGTAGCAATATCTGTCAACTGGCGAATTTTTCGAACCGTTGCCCACGGAATACATAACATACAAATAAGAGCAATGATATTATAGTTTATAAAAAAAAAGTAATTAGAAAATAGACGAATATTAACTAAGATAAACTAATCTAAGGTAGTAAGACAGAGGGAATTATTCAATAGACTGTAAGCTTCGTATAATTCTTCTGTTATTTTACAACCCTGATTTTTTCAATCTAAATTGTATAGTGTTAAATTCAATTATTTAATCTCTAACTATAACATTGACATCATCATTAGTATTAAGTGTAATTGTTTAGTAACTGACGAAGAATTGGCCAAATGTAAATACGGACTAAAATAAAACATTGTATTAGTTATGAGCTATACGAGTATATTATATATATTAGTGGCGCAATTGTATTACGGTGCGACTGCCATTCTGAGGTCTGGGGTTCGATCCCCGGGTCGGGTCAAGTGGTATTGGATTTTTCTACTCAGTATCATCCCGGAGTTTGGAATTTGTGCCCGATGTGGCGACAGGCTCGCCCCCCGTCACATCGGGGACGGAACTAAACTCGGCGAAATGTGGGTGGTGTAGTTCGCTACATCACCTCTGCCTAACCCTTCGGGGATAACAGGCGTGAGCTTATGTTATGTTATATATTAAGATAACAGTAAAAGACTGCGCTGAAATAAAATTACCAAAAAAGCACACGCAAACTGAAAAAAAATATATTTAGCCGTAAAAAGGTCTCTGATTACGTCACAGGAGGTACCGGGATCGACCAGAAAAAAAAAAAAAACTAAGATAAACTTCACGAACAAATAACATGTTAATTGGTTAATTAACTGGATCAACAAAGTAACAAATTATTAGAGATAATAGTCTCCTTATAAATCTCTTGAACGAAGCCGGTGAGGACGCAAATATTTCAAAATTAATGAAGTTATTAAGTTTTGCAATTTGCAATAATATTTAATGTGATATTTTATATATATATATATATATATATATATATATATATAGTGGCGATTCAAGAGCAGGCACGTCTAAATTAGGGCTTACCGTGTATGCGGTAGGCAACATTCCCCATCAGTTCGCGACGCCGAATATATCGACTAATATCAAAATAACAAAGAGTACACGTGTCAGAAGTGGGACTTCTTTGGTAATGTGTATTTATAAATCTTTAGGACATATTATTAAATAAATTAATCTATCGTAGGTCGAGAAAGAGATAAAAAATATGTATGTACGTTTTCTAAATTACAGCCATTTTTTTTATATGATGGCTAACTCTGTTGATCGGAAAGGCCTTTACGGCTTCACCGTGACTTGGGGGGCGAGTGCTGAAGGTACTCAACTGCAAAAAAGTAACTAGCACTGGGGTTACCAAAGTGGTACAGACCTCGGATTGTACCCGTGTGTAAAAGATTCCGCAGAATTTTGAACGTAGCTAAACCCTACATTATTTATTGAATAAAAAATGGTTTCTTAGAAGATGGATGTATGTGTGTGTTATGTGCACGAGTGTGTGTGCAGTGTTTGTGCGTGTAATGCATGTTTATTGTCACTGTTTCGCGCTGGCAGCGACGTCAAGAGACTCCCCGGTTTGGGCACGAAGCACATCTTGTCCCGCCACCGGAGGGGGATCGTGCGCACGCTTCCTCATGAACGAATATAGTACAGAAGCAAAAAGAGTAGCGTGCTTATTACCTTTGTCTCTCTCTCTCTCACTACGTTTACTTCTATCCGTCCTCTACTCACGTCGTAGTCAAAGAGGTTGCATTAAAAAAAAACTAAACCAAATACGAACCTTTCTCCAGAAGCTGCGAGAACATACTCTGTACGTTCGAATGGTGGTGCTTCCACCGCAGGCAGTATTGCTGTGGCATCATTTTGTCCCTTTCGCACTCGACTATCTCACAATATATCGCGCTTTTGCTTAAATAAATAACTTTGGTATATTATCGAAGGCAGTTTTTGCAAGGAGTTTTTTTTATTGTTTAACTTTTCTTTCTACGTAAATTATTTTCTCTATACAATATATAACGTTTTATTTCTTGCTCTATATATGTTTGGTAGAAAATTTTGGTCGACAGTTAACAAATCTAATGTAGACACGTTAAAATATAATTTCTCATTTAAGGTACTTCAGGTGTATCTTGTAAATAATCTATTTGGAATGTTAAGTCCTTTTGCGGTGGGCTTTATCAATCTGAAACAAAGGAAAGATATAAATTTAATAGCGGCCATGTTGAATTTCCTTTAACATGCTATATAATGTATTTTATTATTAATAATAATTTGCTAGCTGTGTGCCCGCGGCAGCGCCCGCGTTTCATATATTTTCACTGCATAAAATAAGTATTTCTTAATTATTATGTACAGAAACATTTATCAATTTTTTTTTTGCTACTAACATTAACAGGATTATCCTAGCGCCCTTTATTCCATACAAACGTAGTCTCCTGTTTCCTCCCTGGATAATAGGATTATATTCAATATTTTTATATCAAATAATGTAGATGCACCACCGCCATGCCCGTGCGTTTTGATTTTTTCCATAAGTTAGATTTTGTAGAAATTAGAAGCCTTTGAAAATGAAAAGTGTTCCATTTTTATAGTCATTTTCAGACGTTCGTCAAACAAATTTGATGGATAAAAAAATAAAAAGAAAAGCGTACAGGCATAGCCAAAGTCAACAGTTATTCTAAAACTGAAAGAAAATTAAAAATCGGTTCAGTTTTGAAGGAGGGAACAGGGTACTACGAAGTGATGTTTCCGTCTAATTTACATACGTTAAATCAGCCCGCGCTGCAGTTGTCCCTTTCGCTTTCTTTGGGGCACAACGCGATAGGAATACTTTTCTGAAATACCTACTTGTCTGACCGCATGTCCTCTTAAGCAAAGATATTTCTCACAGATTCAAATACCTGCCACTAAAACTGTGCATTGAATCGGGTTTTATGCACAGTTTCATAAGTTTTAATTTTTTTACGCGAAATCCTAGTATTTTCGAAAAATTCAAGTAGCTGAAGTTAGGTTGTGTGACTTTTGCTATCTCCCAAAAATGGTCCGACTGTTCCGGAGATTACCAGGAACAAACAGTAAGAAAGGCTATAATTTAATAAATTGTATTTATATTTGTATTTATATTGTAACGTATCGTATCTACGTTTATACGTATTTAGTTCAAAATAGTTATTTTGACATTACAAACAGACAGATAGCAAAAAATATATACAATTGTCGATTGCTACTTAAAAATTAGAGGTTTTTTTTAATTAAAAATTACACATTCGGCTAAATTTGCACGACGGTGTTGCCACTCCTATAAAACAAGTCACTAAATTACACCAATAAAAAGATACTAAATTATGAGAATTCGATATTGTAAAAGTTTTTTTTTTACACGATATAGGCTTAGACCACAATCTCACCTGATGTTATGTGACGATGTGATCCAAGATGGTAAACACATTAAGCCTACTGGTTCTCAAGTATATGGCGACAGGTTTTCAAACTTGAGGGTGGTAGCTACCCAGGCGGACATTATTAGAAAATGCCCTAACCACTATGCTATGGTTTCCTCGCGATGTTTTCCTTCACTGAAAACTCAGGCTGATTTTAGAGCTGGATAGGTGGATTCGAACCCGCGTCCATTAATGCGGAATCCGGCCGCACTATCCACTGCCACCATCATCGCTTTCCTTTGACGCGCCATCACCTCAAAACTACTGAACATATCGGGCTGGGTCTAATATCATTCGACGTGGAATGTTTCGTAGATGGATTTTCCATTCCCTTATACATCGTCGACCGTATTTCATTTTTTTTCTATTTACTCTTATACACATTTTTTCCTCGAATACAAAGACTCATTTTTCTTTTTCGTTTGTTTTGTTTTTAGGTTAGGTATAAATGAAATGTTATATGCACTTTTTCACTATCACGTAAAGAATTTATGAAACGCGGGCGAAGCAGCGGGCACACGACTAGTAATAAATATTGAAACTTCGTCTGTACATTTAAGTTTTAAGAGTTACTAATTTCGAATCTGATGTTAGAAAAAAATATTTTGCCCGGCTGCCGTATGTCCGGATTTAGCTCGAAACAGGCTTGACCGATTTCGATGAAACTTTGTAAGTAAGTATATGTCAAGGAGTAATATTATGTATAGGGCCAATTCGAAAGTCAAACGCGGACGATGTCGCCGGCAAATGTAAGCAAAAGTAATTAAAAAACAAAAGTGTCGCTAATAAAATATGTGAATCGCGGGTGGAGCCGCGGGCACACAGCTGGTAATAAATATTTAGACTATGTACATTTAAGAAATTGTGTGACAGATGCGATTTAAGAGTTGGATAGGTCGCTTCAAGTTTTTCAGTTATATATTGTATCCGATGATGTTACTCTCCAAGGTTTTTGAATTGAAAACATGTTCAGCTGCGTTGAGAGATTCTCGGTAGTCGTCAAGTATAAGATGGCGTTTTAGTACTGAGAGTTAAATATTAAAATGTATACTTATGCATTCTATCGTATGTTATTATTGTGAATAAAGTATATAAAAAATTACATAGTTATTGTTCGGAGCGACAATAGATGTAAAAAAACAGATACTTAAATGTTATATTAATAATTTCAAATAACAAATTATGAAATTTTAACAGCAAAAAAAACAAAAAAATTCCAAAAGTTTCAAGCTTTCACTTTTCGGTAGTTGGCAGTCCCCATGGCTGTCTATTTTTTTTTTTTTTTTCGTTTCGCACGGTTTTTATCTTGAAATTAATTTTATGACTAGTTTTATACGCAGTTTACGACCTCGTGCATAAGTAATTTGGAAGAATGAGATAAATTATTTAAGTAGCTATATATAGAATAAAATATTTAAAAATTAAACAACTAATATATAACATCTTGAAAGTTCAAAGTATTCAATGTGGCAACACTATTACGCTGACGTTATAATGGAGAATTTCTAACGGGATCTTAGCCTATCGTGTGTAGTGGATTTCATTCTTTACTTGCTGTACGCTCGCGGCTCCGCCCGCGATTCATGTATTCTGCGTAATATAGTTTTTAAATTTATTGACTGATTCGACCACAAGACGTCCACTGGTGTACATAGGTCTCCCCAAAAAGGGAGAAATTGACATTATCGTTACGCTTGGCAGGCGGGTCGGCGATCACATTACGTGTTTGTGGTACTCAGAGGGTTACTACTGCCCATCCTCTGGTTTATACCTAGGTCGCCTTTTACGAGACCCACGGAAACGATATTGGTTGGTACTATTCTTAGTCGGCCCATTTTTAAATAATTATTGGAAAATAGTGTTTTGATGGTGCTCTCCATTGAATCGCACAATTTTACTAGTTTTAATTGTTTTTACACGCAACCCTTATTATTATACTAAAAATAAAAGTAACCTAATTTACGCGATGTAACTTCACCAATTTGCCAGAAAAAGTACCGTCAAAATCGGACCACCCGTTCCGGAGATTAGCCGGATCAAACACAAAGACAGAGAAAAAATTTGAAAGCGTTGTTGTTAGCAATAAATATATAAAGGCAGCTCTATATATGTCCAAATAATATTAAATTCATACATAACGGGTACCGACACCGAGTTATCGTATTATAAATAATTTTTAATAAGTCGACAAACAACAAATACGACCGATAATAATAACGAATCGAAAAAAATTTCCTTCACTATTTAAACACGTTCTATTTTGAGGACCCTACATGCCGGCGGCGCATTTAGTGATTTAATACGGGCCCCATAATACTATGATTTTTGAATTAAAACTTCTTATGGGAGCGCTTTGATTCGCAACCTACTTTTTTGTGTGACGAAAAGTGGTGGAGTGTAAACGCTGTGTGGGATAGAGTGAGAGAACAGTGTCTCCGTTGCCTTCGGGTATAGAAATAGCTTTGAAAAACCTCACTGCCACAAGGACTTTTAGATTAGAAAAGGGTTATTTTGATTCGCAACCTACTTTTTGTGTGACGAAAAGTGGTGGAGTGTAAACGCTGTGTGGGATAGAGTGAGAGAACAGTGTCTCCGTTGCCTTCGGGTATAGAAATAGCTATGAAAAACCTCACTGCCACAAGGACTTTTAGATTAGAAAAGGGTTATGCCGGCTAGCAACCTAGCAAAAGGAGGCCGCAGATAGGGAACGGGAAAAGGAACCTCTTCGCCGCAGGAGAGCGGGTAAACCATGCTCTCCTACATTCCTAAGTCAGCCACAGTCCAACGTGTCCTTCTCCTCCGGTGTTCTATCGGTAGACAAGAACAGGAGGAGAGGGGCTGGACCTCTTTTGGATAGGGCTTGGAGGGGGGTGGGCAGCTGGTGTCAGGTTGCCCTTTCCCTCGGACGGAAGAGACTGGGAGTGACCTGACCTTGTTAGGCCTGCCACCAGGGGAAACGTGGATCATGCTGGATTAATCCCGCGTCGCCCCAAGAAGGTGGCGGATGGCACCATGGGGCTTTAGTGGGTATTCACGGCGCTTCCCCTAGGTGAGTCCCAGATCTACTTCACCTTTTCCTTTGCCCGCCACTGTTCTGTCCCTTCTTCGTTCTGTCTTTTTATGGGGGGCAGGAAGTACATCCTGCCCCCCGGACTGTCGACCAGTACAGTCGTGCCTCCTTCTGAGACGGGCTAAGAGGTGGAGAGGAAGTATTCTCCTCCATCCCTACCGGGCCATTGCACGGACGAGGCCTGGTGGGTTCGCCGCAGGGGGCGACGCGGTGCTTGCGAAAGCCACCCCATGTCGGCCCCATCCTAAATGCGGCGGACGGCCCCGGGGGGTTTTAGTGGGTATTTCCGGGCGCCTCACGCCCGGGTGAGTCCTAAACTGGCACGAAGCTCGTCCCTCCGTGCCCCCTTACCTATTGCATTGGGGGACTCCGGTCTCACTAATGCAATAGGTAAGGGTAATACGTAAATGCATTTCCCCCGTAAAAAAAAAAAAAAAAAGAAAAAAAAGGTGAGTCCCACATACCCCTACCAGCTTTTTGTCTGTTTTGCTATCCCATACTAATAATACTATTTACTAGTATTATTTTCATCTATTTACATATGAATTTTAGTGTTATAATAAACTTTTAGGCTTAGCTAGTTTTGATCCTGTGATTTCTATTTGTAAACAATTTTTTGTTAATTCTGCCCAGCTATTAACTTTGTTATTTCGTTATTGGAACGAAGTTTTTTATGCGGCGTTTCGGAGGGGTACCCTAGCCGGCAAAAAAACTTCCGTAACGTTAAAAAAAAAGCGTAATCTTTTTGTAGCTGTAATTAAATTTCAGCAAAATAGATATCGCCTACATGGCGTAATTTTTTAGCGCGTTCGGCTGTTAACCGAATGGTTGGTGGCTCGAGCCCACCCGGGAAATTATTTTTTTTAAATTTTACGATACATCAAATTTTTTATACCTCAATGCAAAAATCATTTATTTTTATATTATCGTTTAGCATACATACATATTAACACGCCTTTCTCCCGTGGGGGTAGGCAGAGATTACGTCCTTCCACTTGCTAAGATCTTGACACACCTCTTTCGCTTCCTCCATTTTCATGAGCGCTTTCATACATGCTCGTCAGTTATGAATACTTTTTACCTGGCCTTTATTTAACACGTGATTGATTTGGTCTAGATACGTTCGCCTAGGTCGACCCTTACCGACTTGCCCATTCACCCTCGCCTTAAAAATTCGTGTCGTTAACCTTCTCTCATCCATCCTCTCTACATGCCCAAACCAGCTAAGCATACCTTTCTCTATTTTGGTCACCACATTCTCTACCACACCACAGCGTTTATAAAGCAAACTCTATATAAATAATCAATCATAAAACATTTCAGTATATTTATCTTCTCTTTATGTTTTTTTTTAATATTGACGTACTATCAAGTTATTTAAATAACATATGTAGAAATAGATTATTTTTACAAACCAAAGTTTTTTGAATAAACATATTGATAGAATTTCAGCCACCACGCAAATACTAGTTTTACTTGACACATATATTTTTTGTTTATTTCTTATTGAAGTGAAAACTTCTTTAGCATCGTTGTGATTTGAAAGTCGATGAAACGAAAAAGCGAAAGTACGTTTCTGATGGAGGTCGGATTTTTTCATCAAATTTTCGAGAGCACAGTTAGCTCGGAGGACTAATCCGCGTGTCTCATAGACGGTATGACTGAAAGGTCGGAGGGTCGAACCCGGGGTAGGTACCAGATATATTTTTTTTAAGGTTTCACATTTACCACTTATGAATTGTACACATTATTTTTTTATGTATAGTCTATGTATGATGACCATACAGTGTCTAATGTATAGTCTACGTAATGACTCTTATTCATTTTTTTTTGATCTAGCCAATACTGTTGACCGGAAGGGCCTTAACAGCTTCACCGAGCTTTGGGGGCGAGTGCTGAAGGCACTCAGCCGCAAAAAGGTGACTAGTACAAGGGCTACCAAAGTGGTACGAACCTCGGCTTGGCCGTCACCTGAGTGTAAAAACTCTCTCGCGAGTTTGAACCTAGCTATTCCCTACATTTTTTAAAGCCAATAGCTGTTTCTTTGTATATTATTATTGTACTAGAAATAAGAGATGGCGCTTTATAATCTAAGATTAAATCGGATTATCACTGAAGTAGTGTGTTAAACGTTCAAAGTTTGAACACTAGATGGCGTCGAACGATGTGTTTAATTTTTAGTTAAGACGGTATAATAATAATGTAACATATTTTCTTCATAATGAGTCATTTTCTAATTATTCCATGTACGCCTTATATAGTTTTGTTTTTCTTTTTCTGGTTTAACTAAAAACTTCGTTCCTGACGGTAGTCCCCAGACCATACTATTTTTTTCGATTTCTACTCGACTCATCTATTTTGATCGTAACACATAAACTCTCGTTTTTGTAAGGGACACCACACCATCAGAGACCAAGATTATTAATTTTAATAATTGTGAATTTATGATATTCAATCAACGTGTAAAGGCTGTGACATGCAATTTATCTGTACAACTTGACGTTCCCGATCTGAAAAGGGTATCTAAATCTAACATTTTTTTGATGCATAATGTCAATGTTTCTACACCAGTAGTGTCTGGATCTCATATGCATAGTTTGCTTATAAAACTCTGCGTATACAGTACAATAATGTCTTCAGGGCAGTATTCGGGCTTAAAGGATATTTGCTGAAGCACGAATTAATGGTCTCTATGGAAAAAATATATTCTCTGATGAAACGATTGGGTGGAAGCTCAAACTCTACCCTGAGGATGTTGTGGGAAAAGCCAGACAGTTCCTTCCTTCACCACTGGACAGAACTGATAAAAAGCGTGTGCACAAACGTGAGTTAGCTACTTTGCTTGTGTGGGTGTAAGTAAGATTGATTAACATATCATGTGCAGTGTATTTACTCGTAATATCTTGCTAACATAGCTATAGACTATTTTACTAACATAAGCTAAGCTAACAACATTAGATGTATCTTTGTCTGATATAATATTATTATATCGTTTTTCTCTCACTACGTTCCACTTTGGAAGGTCATTTAATATTCAAAATCGTTACAATAAAATTCTGTCGCTCATCACAGGATGCGACCTTGAAATGTGACTATCATCGTGCGCAAAATAGTATCGCTTCAAAAATTTATGCACACGGGTAGTCCACGCCCCCGAACGACAAAATTTTTGACAGTCAAATTACCTCCCTGCGCTCGAGATAAAGCCCCGGCCCTATGACACCGTCTTATCGGGCCGTTTCGAAAATATTACGTAATCACAAACGGTGATAGCTTATCGCGCTGTTTTTCAAACTCGAAAACAGTTTTAAAAATATTCCAAACGAACGATTTGTGTAATGAGTTTGTTTACTGATAAAAATTCTTACATATGTATTATGTTTAACTCACACACACACAAATATATTATGGTTCTGATAACACCGGTATACAAAAAAAAAAGTTGTTTGCGCATTCGACCGGACCCACCACCTACGGACATGTATTTCGCGACCCGTTGAATCCGAATTTGAGGTCCGTTTGGACTGGTTAGGTTCTCCATTGAAATGCTAAAAATGTCGATAAAATCGACTTTTTTTCATTTTTCAAAGGCTCATAGTTTCTACAATAACTAACCAGATTAATAAAGTAATTATTTATTGACTTTTTAGTACATTCTTATAGTTTATTACTTTTGAAGTCTGTTTTGTTTATACTTAAAAAAGTTTTTTTTGAGCATAATATTTCCTTTAGCGATGGGATATATTATTAACTTCTATTTAGTAAAAAAAATTTTTTTTTATATTACAAACATACTCTTCAATTTTATTTATTAGTATATATCCTCGCCTTACGTTAAAGACAGGGATAACAAAAAGCAGATATTGGTTCCTTACCATTATAATTAATCACATGAGGCTTGACAGGGGAGCGAGGGTATTCGCTAAATATTACAAAATATCACAAAAGGGAAGAAGGGTTCCGTGTGTGAGATATCACGTGACCTTGACTCCCCGTTGCCAGGCAACGATTTCAAAAAACTTTCAACAATTAAATAAGATTATAATATATTTGTTATAACAAGCCGTACATCGAGATAATATTTGGAAAAAATAATACAAATTAAGAAATTTTATAGCAAAAAAATGTCTTTTACCATTTATGGTTGGGTGAGTTTGGTTAGCTTTAAGCAGTGATCATCAAATTAGCCCGCGGGCAGCATGCGGCCCTCGGAACGTATTTATGCGGCTCGCGATTTACAAACAATTTAGGTAGACAATGAATCCAAATCGAGTTTGCATATAGTCAAAAACGACTCCACAGATTGTTCTTGTCATACAAAATCTATAAGCGCATTCGCTTTTGAAAGCTCATAAAAATCTATAAAAGTACGGCTCGCAGTGGTACCTCGCATCGACCTATGTGGCCCTTAACAAGTGTGACGACTACTGGCTTTAGGCCTCAACGTAATATATGGAGTATGGGCCCTATTTTTTGTACAGGTCCTTAATTATTTTTTTACGTGGTTTTTTTTTTTTTTTTTTATATTTTCCTAAAATAAAAGTAAGCTGAGATAAGCTTTATCACTTAAAGTATCTGTCAAAAAAATTATCACGTAAATCGGTTAAACCGTTCCGGAGATTTTCCGGAGCAAACAGACAGGCAGAAATTTAAAATAATATGTTTTTGGCATAAGTACCGTATAATGCATTCATTCGTATACATATATTTAGTAAAAAGTTAGAACCATAATAAATAAGTACTTATAATAACATTTCACAAAAAAAGTTGAAAAAAAAAGATGCAGATTCCTGGAAATAGAATATTTTTACAATATCATCCGAGCGAGAAATTGAATAACAAAATGGCCACCACGTTATTACTATTAAAACAATCTAACACCGTTACGTTGTAACCTTGTAAATAAATATATTTGTGTCAATAATATATTAAATAAATCTATTGGTATCGCGTTGCGCCTCAACGAGACGGGTTATAAAGCGCGAAAGAGACAACTGCAGGTCGGGCTGATTATCCATCCATCCGTTTAACCGAAAGACGCCAGAGCTGGACACAGGTCGCCCTCGTGCTCCGTTCCCCAACTGGGGAGGCTCTTGACGCCGCTACCAGCGCGATACAGTGACACTGCCCATGCATCAAGCATTACACGCACAACACTGCATACACACTCCTGCACATAACACGCAGATACATAGTTCCTGTAAGGAACCTTTTTTTTAATTATTTAACAAATAAAAAATATAGGGTTTAGCTAGGTTCAAATTCAGCACTCGCCCCCAAAGTTTGGTGAAGCTGTAAAGGCCCTTCCGGTCAACAGCATTAGCTAGGATAGAAAAAAAAAACACAGGTCTCCCCAAAGATCTCCACGGCGAACGGTTTTGCGCCACCCACATCCAGCGTATTCCCGCGACCATCACCAGGTCGTCGGTCTACCTTGTGGGCTTACCCACGCTACGTCTTCCGGTGCGTGGTACCTATGCAAAATAGACAAAATCACTAATACGTATTCCCCTGTTTCCTCCTCCAAATCAGATTTTAATAATTTTTCTTGCAATTATAAAATAAATTTATTTTACGAACGTCTGATAATGGCAGTAAAAATTGAGCAATTGTTTTCATTTTCGAAGGCTCCTAGTTTCTTTACTCAATTTTTTTAATGGAAATAATCACATATGTCCATGCCGGTGGTGGATATATATTACTTATATTGTATAAAAATATTTACTGTAATGTCATTACCCAGGGAGGAATAAACGCTAACCCCATTTCCTCTAAACCCGGTGAAGTTGCAAAGGCCCTTGGAACAAGTAACGTAGTTGGTTTGGAAAAAATACCATTAAAAAACCTTTATCGTAGCTGGTTACTTAAAAAAAAATAAAACCCTTCACAATTTAAAAGTAATGTAAACCGTTTTAGAAACGTAGATAAATGGAGAGTTTTTGACGGGATTTCATTTAGTCATGCAGTAAGTCCTTGTTTGCAGTATGTAATCCTATATTATATTATTTTGGTAGCTTTTCACGTGGTATAGTGCAAAATTGAAGTTTATTGAAATAACAACATCAACATTAAATTTCAGGTCTCCCCAAACCCCTTTGAAAAGTTTCAACAAAGGCCCGCCATTTTGTTACGAGTTTGTTATGAAAAGTGTTCCTAACGTCAGACTTGGCTCCATGGTCTAGATACCTTTGCCATTTCCTTAGAAAGGAATACTTAAATGAAACCAGAAAAAAATGTAAATCGCAAATATACGTAAGAATGTACAGAATATTATGCAAAGAGCAATAATTATGACGGGTAACAAGCCTTGACGTCAGCCAAACAGAATACTCATGAAATCACGCGAATAATATTAACGAATAGGGCAAAAAAAAAAATAATTAACGTAAGTAAAATCAATAAGAATTTTCTACTTATATGAAAACTACCGGGCCTGGGCAGTCATTTTACTGCTCTAAATATAAAACGAATTATACTTACACTAAATTCAGCATAGGCCAACGCCCTGAAGCTGGGTTTGCGCGTCCCTCCACCCTTAGATTTAGTTAGTCCATCCACGCTTGGATGGCCAACAGAAAGATATCCACTGCTTGCCATAGATCTCCCCCAAAGCTCTCTACAACGATTGTGTCGTTCAGGGGATACTGCTGCCTATACCCTTGGTTTATCCCTTAGTCGCCTTTTACGACACCCTCGGGAACGATATGAGGCGGTACTAATCTTATATTAACCTGCACCACCCACACAGCTTATTTAGTGTTAGTTTGGCTTTACATTTTTATTGTAATTGAAATTATAAGTTTAACGAACTGTAAGGCAAAAATGTGAACTGCATTACAGTAACATGCATGGTTTTACCGTCATTTTCAAACGTCCGTAAAACAAATTTGACGGGTAGAAGCAAAACGTAGTGGCATAGACTAAGTTTTTTTTTTTTTTTTAATTTATAATTGGAAGAAATCGGAAGAGAAAATAGGGGAATACAGAATTCGTTACTTTGCATAGGTGTAATCGCTGCAGTTGTCCCTTTCGTGCTTTATAACTCTTTCATTGTGTCGCAAAGCGATAGCAATAGTTTTTGGAACACCTACTCTATAAATTTGTTGCCGATCGCGTTTCCTTTTAATATTTACAGCGTTTTAAACAATATTTTCATGGTAACAAAAAAAAAAAAAAAAGACACTTTTTCAATCCACCCAAATATATAGATTTATCCACAGCTTCATTCACCTGTAATTTTTTGTATACATAACAATGTTATCCAAAAACACACATTTTAGAATCAGGTGTTGGTCGCGACCAAAGCGCACAAGAAAAACTAGCCATAGTGACACGTTTCGGCAAGTCGCTTGTCCGGGATCAGACAGTGCCAATTTCTGAGTTCAGATTAAATAAAAAAAAAATAGGCAGCCGACAGAAGTGAAAAATCGAACGTTGGGAAAACTGTTTTTTAATGTTTAAATTAGTTTGGTGTATCTTACAACATCACGCTTTAATTTGTCAAAAATAAAATACATTTAAAACAATTACTTAATATTTATGCCAAATATTTTAGATGTGGCAACACAAAAGTCAAACACGCCATCTCATACTTGACATACAGTAGCATGTTGACAGTTGACGTCATAGTATTGTTAACGCGAATCTACGTTGAACGAATTTTGCCCCTAACCGAAAATCGCTCAACGCGACTAAAGAACTTTTCACTTCAAAAACAGAGATAATGTAAAATATACAAGAATCATGTAAACCGTTTTAATTATTCTCAAAGAAACAGAAGAAACAAAAGGAGCAAAAAAACAAAACACCTGTGAATTAAACGTGCAATAGGCCGTAAAGTAAAGGTTAGATTCTATAAAAAGATGGCGTATTGCTAACGACTAGTTTCTCGTTGAAACGTATCCTTCCCCCTCACACAATAATTCTTGCTTTGAAACACTTTGAAACGACTTGACTTTCACACTAGATAGAGATGCGACGGTACGGCAACTTATGCGAATATCGACTTTAAACGCGACTCCAGATAATGTTTTACACTGTTTTCGATCGTATCGTCAGATAATTATCAAGTTTAATATTTTAACAACGTTTATTATTTGTATTATTATGTTATTCAGTTACATGACTTAACGTACCAGTTGTTTCTGGGCCCGCTTTGGCAACATGTCCACAATATTTATTGACCGACGCAAAGACAGGCAAAAAATATAATCAACTGTAGACAGCTCTAACTTTGATCGACTGTTGAGAAATCGCTTATTACCTTATAAGCATTTCATGTCATTAATTTCTCCTGAGGATATTACTTACTTCATCACATTAAGTACTTCGGTTAATTTAAAAGTATATTTTAAGCCCTGAACAATCTGTGCTACCTATATCCCGATAATATTATCCAGCAAGTTTGTTTATTGATAATTAATGCGCAAAACATACATATATAAGTTTAGGCCCAAACACAGATGCACAATCTAGATTTTACTTTGCCCACAGTATTTTACTGTCTTACCCGGTTACATCTTTGCTTTGCATATCTGCTTTTTACATTCACCGCTAAAACATAGGTCATCTTTTATAGCACTACATAACTCCAAACCCCAAATGAACGCCGATTAATAAACAATGAAGTAGTCAAGGCAATATTTTAATTGTATCCGTCGTAGATATACTAGACTCAAAGGCATATTATATCCTTTAAACATCTTTGTCAAAGTTTGACCAAATCTCAAGGTATATTCAGTTGTTCAGTGTAACATAAAGTTATAAATATCTGTATGAATCATGAACAAATTAACATTTTTTAAGAAAGCTCGTTAATAAAATTGAGATATCGTTTATATGATCCTTCAAAAATCCCGTAACTTATTAAAATCTACTTCCCAAATACCAATTTATAATCTCGTGATGTAATTACTTAGACGAGTCAAGTTTTTACTTCAAAATGACATAGGTTTTAATAACCATATAGAGATTAAATTAATTATCATGGTATGGACATGTGATGCGCAGGGAGAAAGAGAATGTTGTAAGAAAGGTATTGGATATGAATGTGGACGGTTACATGGGAAGGGGAAGACCAAAGAAAAGATGGATGGACTGTGTGAAAGATGATATGCTTAGGAAAGGAGTGAATGCGGAGATGACAACAAATAGAGAGGAATGGAAGAGGAAGATATGTTGCGCCGACCCCAAATAAAAATGGGAAAAGGGTAGGGAGATAATGATGATGATGATGATGATAGAGATTAAGAATTATGTACATAAATCATTTTACTATTAAAATTAAATGAATATTTTACGTACTAAAAAACAAGTTTAATCAGGCTTTATTTAATTGACTATGCTATTGACATGAAAGGATTTTACACCTTCACTGGGCTTGTGTAGTGAGTACTTAAGGCACTCAATTTAAAATGCCAATCAGCATAGACAACCGGCTAGGGTAAATTGCAACCCAGGTAACGGTAACAGGCGAGTCCCACACTGGCACGAAGTCGTCCCTCCGTGCACCCCTTACCTATTGCATTGGGAGACCCCGGTCTCACTAATGCAATAGGTAAGGGTGGTGCGTAAATGCATTCCCCTTGTCAAAAAACAAAAAACGTGGTAACGGCCAAGCCAAGACTTTCGTGCCCTAGTGCTAGTTACCTCTTTCTGTTCAGCGCCTTAAGCACTCCACTCCAAGTACAGTAAAGCTATAAAATATTAGTTTAGAAATCCAGCATAATGGGACAACTATAGTACGAACCTAGGCTTGGGCGGTTACCTTGCATGAGACCTTGCATTTATAGAGAGTCATCACAGGTAAATGTAACAGTTTGATGTAGAGAAAATCCAAAAAAGGGTCCGCACAGAACCTATGTTGCTACTACGCAGTTCTTCACGTGACCGCTGGATGTAGCCACTGTATCAATCAGCAGCAGACTCGAATACCCTTTACCGGAGGATCAGATCTAATACGAAACCACAGCGAGAACTCACCGACTATTTACTAATTTCAATACCAAGGACTTGGTAAAACGAAATAAACGACGATGACAGTAATTAAAATCGACTTATCAGATAAATAATGTAAATTATAGAAACAATTTTTTTTTACAACAATCTAGTATATAATACTAGATGTGTTCACGCGTCTGCGTCCGTGTTTCATATATTTTTCACTGCGTAATATAGTTTTAATTTTTTTACACGAAACTCTATTTAAGTACTTTCCAAAAATTACTAACTTTAAGCAAAAGATATTTCTTAAAAAATTCAAATACCTGACAGTAAAACTGTGCATTGACTCGGATTTTATACAAAATTACATGAGTTTTAATTTTTTTACGCGGAACTACAATTATTTTCGAAAAAAAAAAAACAAAAATACCCTAATTTACGCGGAGTAACCGCAACTATCTATCAAGAACGGTCCTGTCAAAATCGGTCCAGCCGTTCCGGAGATTACCCGGAACGAACAGAATGATAGAAACAAATTTAATTTTTTTTTATTATTGGAATAGGTGTCGTATAATATACAATCATATTTAGTAAAAACAAATATTTTGACATTACACACAGACACTTCAATTATATTTATTAGTATAGATATGCCGTCTATTGAATTTTATTTGCATAATTCGTATTTCTAAATCATCATCGCTATCCAAAAACATAGACGAGAATACGTTTTCATTAACATTTAATTTAAAAAAAAAATAAAAAAAACTTGAAAACGAGTTTGTTTGATATTTTTGATTTAGCATAAATCGATAAAATTTTAAAAATATAAACTGCACTCCTCGTTTTGACTAGACACTAGTTTAAATATGCTAATTGTAGCTAATTTTAGACAACGTGACACTTTATATTCATTTCCCAGCAGCAGTCAACAATTCTTTGTTTTTTTTTTTAAATATATATATATAACTAGTTTTATTTATTGCATTATAAACAGACTAGCTTCTGCAAGCGAGTACGTCCGCGTTGACTTTAAATTCGGGTCGAGAGAAAAATGCCTTATTGTGATTGTCAAGGGAAATGCATTTACGCACTACCCTTATCTATTGTATTTAGGGGATCAAAATCCCCCAATACAATAGATAAGGGGGTTTAGTTGCTTCTCGCTAGTTGAAGGATGACTGGAGGGAAAGTCGTGGTACACGTTGAAAGTTATTTATCAACTGATTCTTATTTGATTCTTATTCTGATTATTTGATGATTATTCTGATTATTCTGAGGACATATAGTGAAACTTAAATTCTAAAAGATCCCTCGTTAGTCGTAGGGCTTACAAAGATTACGGTGGTCAATCAGAAACATGCAGAGTGCGAGCGAGACGGGACACACGGACTTCTCTCATACGAGGTATTAAATATATGTAACCCGTGCGCCCGCGGCTCGCGCTAGTGTGCCGTTAGATGTTGATGAGGTCTCTGCAGGGGCACGGAGTGACGAGCTCCGTGACAGTGTGGGACTCACCCGGGCGTGAAGCGCCCGGAAATACCCACTAAAACCCCCCGGGGCCGTCCGCTGCATTTGGGATGGGGGGCGACACGGGGTGGCTTTCGCAAGCACCGCGTCGCCCCCTGCAGCGAACCCACCGGGCCTCGTCGTGCAATGGCCCAGGATTGTCAATCCTAGGAGATGCGTTATAACAGGTAGTAAAGTTTTCTCTAGGCTTATTAAAGATTAATGTATAGTTTAGTCCATGTGAGAAAAGCGAAGCGATGTTGACGCAGTGGTTAGTGTGGCCGGATTTCATATCAAAGGACTACCTATCCAACTCTAAAATCAGCCTGAGCTTCCGGTGAAGGAAAACATCGCGAGGAAACCATATCATAATGGTAGGGCATTCTCTAACAATGCTCGCCTGACGCAGCAAAAGATATATTCCGGCACTATCACACAGCATCACTTGCCTTAGTGTGTTTACCGTCATGGACCTCATCGTCAATTAACAGCAGCTGGGATTTTGGTCAAATCACTGAGGCGTTTAAAAAAATGGTTTCTTCACCAAAACCTCAGAATCATTATGGAGTTGGGTAGGTAGTTTTCATACTGCGACGCGGTGCTTGCGAAAGCCACCCCGTGTCGCCCCCATCCCAAATGCGGCGGACGGCCCCGGGGGGTTTTAGTGGGTATTTCCGGGCGCTTCACGCCCGGGTGAGTCCCACACTGGCACGGAGTTCGTCCCTCCGTGCCCCCCTTACCTGTTGCATTGGGGGACTCCGGTCTCACTAATGCAATAGGTAAGGGCAGTGCGTAAATGCATTTCCCCCCGTCAAAAAAAAAAGGTAGTTTTCATACTGCTATCTTTAACGATCATACCTTCAAAATAATGTTTTATATGCATAAAGCTCCCCTGAAAGAAGATGACAACCGGATCTTGAAAGAAGATACATTATATCATCGAAATTCCTTGCGTAGTGTACGAGTAGTTAACGGATAAATAGACGGACTGATGTGAAAGGCGATTTTGTCATGAACTCCATACTAATAAATAAAATTGAAGCACAGACTATTTCGAAACATATATATATAATGTAAGATAACACAACCATAGCGCGATGTAGAATCGTTCAAAGAAGACCAATTTTTGTTGTCGTTAATATATATAAAAATTGAAGTGTCTATTTTTTTTTACTAAATAAATATGAAAGTATATAATTTAAATGTTGTCTGTAACAGCTTTGTAGTCTCCGGAACGGCTGAACCGATTTTGACGGGACTTTTTTTGTTTAGATGCTCAAGGTACTCCGCGTAAATTAGGTTACTTTATTTTTTCGAAAATAATTAGGTTTCCGCGTAAAAAAAAAAAATGAAACTCCTAAAAAATTGAATAAAATCCCATTCCACGCACAGTTTTTCTGGCAGGTATTAGAATTATTGAGAAATATCTTTGCTAAATGTTAGTAGCAAAAAATATGTGAAAAATAATTAGGGTCACGTATAAAAGAAATTGAAAACTATATTACGGAGTGAAAGATACATGTAACGCGGGCGCAGCCGCGGCCACATAGCTAGTGTGTATAATAAATTCAATGATATTAATTTAAACTACTGCTATTTTAAATTTAAACAAGAACATTATATATTAATAAATAAATATTTTATAGTTTATTTGATATTTACTTCGATGATTCCACTTTAATTGCAATGTGATCAACCAAATGACCGATTTCCGCAAAGTAACGACGTCTTGTTCGACCAATTTTTTATATAATTTTCTCACTAAATTTCTCAATAATAGTTTTAAAGAGTGAAATAGCATGCACTGCAGAAATACGGAATTTATAATTTTGTTAAATCTAGACATAATGATCTTCAAAAGATTGTTCGTGTGAGTTCATTTAATCCATTCAAATGAGAGTGATAACTGTAACCGCTGAGCAGTAGATCTCCATGTTTACTGTCAAACATAACTATCATACTAGGCTGGAAATAAAAAAAAATACAAAAACAATACAAGTATACAACAGCAGGGTATAATTTATTTACCCTCTTAGCTAGATTCTTCTTTAACCCACGATAGTTCACTACTGGATATAGAGCCCTCCTCGGTCCTCAGTCTTGTGCATCCATTCGCTCCAAAATTATTTTCCGTATACCATGATTCCATCTAGCGTCCCACATAACATTTGCATAAACCTGCTCTCCATTCGAAAACTCCTTTACTCTAAGGATTGTCAGTTTTTCGACAGATATAACAGGCCAATTGTTGCTTTAACTTGCTAGCCTTAAGAACTACGTCAATGGCTTTTTAGTTTTTAAATGAATTATATCGTTTTGAGTTTTACCGCGCCGAGAAACCTCTTTGAGCAACTCGTTAACTTATGAGCCAGTCGTATCGTCGTTTTGGCACAGTATGTCATCATTCGTAAGACGCACTGGTTGACTACTCTTCAAACTTTTTGGAATAACATGCTAACAAGCACCCTCACGTTGTAAATCAATAGTCGAGCTTATATATGTGTAATTCGGTAGCATCGCTTGAAAGCCAGTTCCTAGACTTAACATGTCATCGACAATTGACGCATCATCACTTAACACCAGATTATATCTTGGTCAAACCAATTAAACAGTAATCGACCCTAACTTATGACAGAAAACTAACGAGTAGAAAGTAGTCTAATAAAAATAAATTATCCTTTATGATACAGGTTAGACAGATGAGGTTATTCACACTAAAAAGGACAACGGTCTAATAGTTCTATACGGACGAACGAAATGAGAAAAGCAAATCATAATTAACTGAATCACGCCTAGTAACAACCTAAAAATATTAGAACGAACTTAATTAATAATCTATAAATCTAATAATCTATACTAATATTATAAAGATGAAAGATTTGTATTTTTGTATGTAACGAATAAACTTAAAAACTACTGGACCGATTTAGATGAAATTTGGTATAGAGATGGTTTGAAATTTAGGGAGTAACACGGGATCCTAAGGGAACGGGAACTACGCGGGTAAAATCGCGAGAAGCAGCTAGTACATTAAAACTTTAATTTAAAATTGGTCTTAATACGATTTTTGATAGAATTTTGTTTCCGAAGTTACCGTACATTAAGCGGTTAATTTTCATCGATTTCAGCACTAAATTATTGTTAGGAATAAAAAATAGCACCTCTTTCTCATTCTCTCTCTACTTTTTTCCCATTTTCATTTGATGTCGGCGCAACATGTCTTCCTCTTCCATTCCTCTCTAATTGCTGTCATTTCCGCATTCACTCCCTTTCTAAACATATAATCTTTCACACAATCCATCAATCTTTTCTTTGGTCTTCCCCTTCCCATATACCCGTCCACATTCATATCCAATACCTTTCTTACAACATCCTCTTCCTCCCTGCGCATCACATACCAGGACAGACAACTGCTTCTTAACTTGTTATTGCTCTGTTATTGGTGCCACTATCAAACTTCCTCTAATGTAGTCATTCCTGTCCATTCTTATTACCCCCATACATCCACCTCAACATTCACATCTAAGCTGTATCCAGTCTTCTTTCGTCCGTCACCTTTAAGGGGGCAACATTCTGATCCAAACAAGACAGGTCGTATTATGTTCTTGTAAATCTTCCCCTTTAATTTCAAGCGGATTTGCGGTCACACGTATTAGCCGTGACATTTGTTTTTTTGACGGGAGGAAATGCATTTACGCACTACCCTTACCTATTGCATTAGTGAGACCGGAGTCCCCCAACCACCGGAGTCCCCTAGTATTAGCCGTGACCTTTTTTTTTTTTTTTTGTTTTTTTTTTTTTTGACGGGGGAAATGTATTTACGCACTACCCTTATCTATTGTATTTAGAGGATCCAAGTCCCCCAAATACAATAGATAAGGGGGCACGGAGTGACGAGCTCCGCGCCAGTGTGGGACTCACCCGGGCGAGAGTCGCCCGGAAATACCCACTAAAACCCCCCGGGGCCGTTCGCTGTATTTGGGATGGGGGCGACACGGGGTGGCTTTCGCAAGCACCGCGTCGCCCCCTGCAACCGCGTCGCCCCCTGCACCGCGTCGCCCCCTGCAATTATGACCTGCCGCCATTTCATCCATGCTGCGTTAATTCTCTCATTCTCTCTGTTCTACGTAAAAAGTTGTATCCTTTCATTATCTAAGTAAATAAAACGTATGTTTGCAAAGTTCATAATTCACCATCTCACGCAGCATTCAAGAACCCTGTAGAAGCAAAGAAATATACAGTCCACTGCCCAACAACGTTAACCTCATTTTATAATAGATTACTTTCTGTACGTTACCTTAGGACTACAGAGTTGACATACTGTACATTCCCTATGTAGGCAAAACGCGAACCTTGTTAGAAATCCGCGGTCGGTTTTTACTAGAACCACTTCTCTACAACACACCATTTACAATTCAATGGGATAAAAAGTTGTTTTTTTATCGTTTTACAGCCCGTTTCAATCGATCACTTATTTAATGCAATTTAAAAACTCTGATCTAAACTAGTACTTAACGGTTATATATGTCTATACTAATAAATAATAACCGATATCTGTCTGTAAAGTCAAAATACCTATTTTTTACTTAATACATATGAATGTAGTATAAACGATTACCTATACCGAAAATACAATTTTTAGAATTTTTGTCTGACTTTCTGTTCCAGGTAATCTCCGGAACGGCTGGACCAGTTATGACGAGACCTTTTTTGGTAGATAGCTGTAGTTACACACGTAACTATGGATACTTTTGATTGTCGAAAATAATTAAGGTTTCTCCTTAAAAATTAAATCTCATAAAAAAATAAATAAAACCCGATTCAACGCACAGCTTTACGGACAAGTGTTTGAATTTATGGGAAATCTTTTGACTTTATCTTAATACTAACAAAATTTTAGAAAAATAATTAGGGTTCCGTATAAAAAAATGCAATGAAGAGTAAATGAAACGCGGATGTAGCCGCGAGTACACAGCTAGGTCAGTAAATATACGAGAAGTTTCTTCAAGTTACAGTACTCGTTCATTTTATTTATTAAATGAATATATGAGTGTAAATTATTCTTACCTTTTAACTTTTTTATTTTGTTGATTCTATAACTAAAAAAAAACCTCATTCATTTTTTTTAAATATTATTATTAATTTTTCTCTACTACAATAGAAAACCGCAGTTTTATTGTTTTCAATTTATTAAGTTGCGTAATTGATTTATATATTGTGTAATTTTGGTGAATTCTATTTGATATTTGTTACTCGAAATGTTTATTCGGAGGTGCCCTTTTGTGGCACCACCATTTTACTGTAGATTAGAAGCGTTAACATATAATGTAACCAAGGAATTTTTGGCGGGATCTCAATCTGTCATGTAGCAGTTACTGTCTTTGAATCATTGGTGGTGTGGAAATATCTAGAAGGGATGGTGTTGAAAGGAGCAAACGGAACTTACCTTTATTATTAGCCTTCGATTAAGCTGGTTCAGATATTATTTTCCACCTCACTTCACTTTATGAATGTTCTATATAATTTGATAACTAATGTGCACTTTTAAACATACGAGAGACCGCGGCGGCGGTTGCGTGTTGGCGTTCCGTTTTTGAATAGGAAGAGGAAGGGATAATGAATACATAGACTAAATAGAGCGGGGGCGTATAGATAATATAGATAAGAAATAACTTAGAATAAGAAGAGAATATATACGATAATAGATGGCGTTAACAATTGGTTTAATGATATTGTGCGATTTTTATGGCGTTTTATATGATGTAGTGTTGGTTATTGAAGGTTATTACAGGTAACGTGTATTGGAAATAATGACGCGTAACCTTTATTCCGATGTACCACGATATCCCCATGGAAAGTTCTAGCGACATCAGGCGCACCCGTTTTGCTGGATCTTAGAAACGTTGACACAATATTCAAAACATAACTTATCAGATGACGCTGGCAGAATTGTGTATGTATATCGCAAATTGTCATTACCTTTTTTTTTTTTTTGACGGGGGGAAATGCATTTAACGGGGGGAATCATCCCGTCAACAGACAGACAAAATTGTCATTACCTAAGAAAAAGGTTAGGGGTAAGACTCCCTAAGGCAGTCGCAGGAAGGGTTCAAAATATATCCGTGTACAGAATTTCTTGATATGAATGATACAGTGCCATATAGTAGCGATTTAGAGTAAATTTTTTTGAATAAATTTAGAAGAAAAAAATACATATACACGCCAACTCTCATGGCAATCAGTCCTTCTTTTTTTTTCTAACTAGCTAACGCTCTGACCGGAAGGGCCTTTACAGTTTCACCGAGACTTTGGGGGCGAGTGCTGAAGTCACTCAGCCGTAAAAAAGGTAACTAGCACAAGGGTTTTCAAAGTAGTACGGACCTCGGCTTGGCCGTTAACTAAGCGTAAAAAATTCCGCGGAATTTTGAACCTAGCTAAACCTTACATTTTTTATTTAACAATAATTTTAAAAGAATGTTCTTTACAGGACCTATGCACCTGCGTGTTATGTGCAGGACTGTTTGTGCAGTGTTGTGCGTGTAATGCTTGATGTATGGTCAGTGTCGCGGCGTCAAGAGCCTCCCCAGTTGGGGAACGAAGCACGTGACGGGTCGTCACCGGAGGTGCGATCAGTCGGCTGATGTTTGAATTTAGACATATCCATATTTATACATATAATAAATACGGGACGTTACAGGTAACGTCCCGTAATATTCTACCTGTGCTCACGGCTTCACCCGCTTGGAATTACCTATTACCTAATTTCATCGAATTCTTAAAATCTAAATCGAATTATTGCGTGATTGGCGTACAAATTAATAAACAAAGGTAAAAAAAATTAAAACTAACGAAATTTCTTAAAAATGAGTACAGATTTCGTCCCGTTAGCCTTTTATCTACACTAATATTATAAAGAGGAAATATTTGTATTTTTGTATGTAAAGAATAAACTTAGAAAATACTGGACCGATTTGGATGAAATTTGGTATGATGATAGTTTGAAATCCAGGGAGTGACATAGGATAGTTTTTATTCTGAACATCCCACGGGAACAGGAACTAAGCCAGTAAAATCGCGGAGAGCCGCTAGTTATAAGTAGAGATATAAGTGTATCCAAACACAAGAAAAGACATGATTTTTTTTCACCTAATTAAACACTCGAGAGACGGCTTTGTAGTCGGTTTCTAATTTTTTACGATTCTTAGTGAGATTAAAAATGTCTTATACCACTAATATGGCAGACATTATATTTTCTAATAGTAGTAGACACTGTAACCGAAGGATGATTAGTGCATCTGGAGTAGGCATTTCGACCGTGTTGCCAACACTAAAATCTCTTCTACTTTGATATGTTTGTAAAAATATCTCCAATTATTTTCGTTTGATAAAAGATTTTCATTGTGTCTTTTTGTTGTTTGACATGAATTTACAATTAAATATGTAAAGATAAAAGTGTAATACATTTTTTCTATATTCATGTATTTTATGGTTTTGACACACAGCGGACGGGTCGGAGCCCCAGCGTGATGTTTCTATAGAAAACATCGCGTCGACGCGAGACGAGCACGAGCCGAGCGCGACCTCTCCTACAGTAAAATCGCGATGGCGTTCCGACCCGCCCGCTGTACGCCGAAACCAATATCTGTAATTTTAAAAAGTTTTTATATTTCCAATAAATGATGACGAATGGTTTAATTTCCATCATCAAAAAATACTATGAGCACAAATAAAAATAAAAAAAAGGTTAAAAAAAATAGATTGTTTTTTGATAAATCAATTCGTGCATCGATCTTTTTTTAGGAAGAATCGCCAATCCTATTGGCCGCTCTGAAGATAGTCTCTGCGAACTTGCGAGCATGGAACTTATTCTCAGAGAGAAAAATGTTAAATGAATAAATTTGAAGTGTCTGTTTGTAACGTCAATTTTTTTTATAAGATACCTATACCTAATTTTTTTTTAATTTGTCTCTCTGTTTATTTCAATAAAATACCTGAAAAAAATACCTGCAGTTGATTCAAGCCATGTACTGCGAATGTAATGCCATCAAAAACAAAACTTGCAAATACACAAAGTCTCAGAACTCGTTCTTCTGCCGTAAAAAGTTATTTGATCTATGCAATACCAAGTCGGTTACTTTATTAAGTCCCTACTTAAGGGACCCTCTGTCTTAAGTTATTACGTAATTAGCTAACCTAACAACATCTTATAGTGACCATATCAATGTTAAAAATCTTTTACGTTTTAAACAAAATAGATTTTGACTTGGTCAGCGCATGAAAACGCAATGTATGTCACAAGTAATACATATTATTTTAAATAAGGTTGTTTAGTGCGATCGCCATGTCAATAAGACCTGTCATATTGTATGGATCAAAATGCTGGGCTAGTAAGAAGATGTTTGAGAAGCGATTGCATGTAACTGAGATGCGAATGTTGAGATGGATGTGTGGTGTTACAAGAATTGATAAAATAAGAAATTAATATATTAAAGGGAGGTGGAAAGTTGCGTCAATGGTAGAAAAGTTGAAAGGTTCCCGTTTGTCGTGGTATGGACATGTTATGAGAAGAGAGGAAGCGCATGTGGGTGAAATAGTAATGAATATGAACGTGGAAGGATGGAAAAGTAGAGGAAGGCCAAAGAAAGTGTGGATGGAGTGTGTGTTGTAAGAAATGATATGGAAAAAAAAGGAGTAAATGTAGAGATGACGGCTGATAGCGATGTATGGAAGAAGAAAAATATACGTGAGTTGGAAAAAGGCTTAAGAATTATATGATGTCTATCTGTTTGTTCCGAGTAATCTTCGGAACGGCTGGACGGATTTTGACGGGACTTTTGCTAGATAGATGAAGTTACTCCGGGTAAATTAGGGTACTTTTGATTTTCGATAACAATTAGGGTTCCGCGAAAAATAATAAATTCTCGAATAAAATTCCAATTCAATTGTCAGTTTTTACGGGCAAGTGTTTGAATTTGTGGGAAATATTTTTGCTTTATCTTAGTAATAAAAATATTTTAGGAAAATAATTAGGGTTTCCGTATAAAAAAAATAAAACGCAGTGAAGAACATTTGAAACGCGGGCGCAGCTGCGGGCACGCAGCTAGTATTACAAATATTTATACCAATTTATCTATTACTGTGTGCCCGCGGCTCCGCCAGCGTTTCAAATATTCTTCACTGCGTAATATACTTTTTAATCAATGTGAAATAATGTTTTGATTTTGCTGTGCAATGGCATTTATTTAGGCAACCCTAAGTTGCCTGGAGTAACTTCAGCTGTCTACCAGAAAAAGACCCGCCAAAATCGGTCCAACCGTTACAGACATTACCCACAACAAACAGGGAGACAGACAGACGAAAATTAAAAAAAATGTATTCTTGGTATAGGTTGAAAATACCAACAGCCACTTTTTACTTTATAAATACTGAAGAGTTTATTTCATTAGGCCAATAATTTTTTAAGATTAATAAAAAAAAAATTGTTTCATGGGTATTGAGAGACCTCTATCTCTTTACCGCATAACAAACGTTAGTACACAACTTATATGAAGCACGTAAAGCGTGACGTCATATTTTAATACAGTGCGTTCTCTCCTAGGATAAGATTACAATGCTTATAAGAACCTTATTCTTCATACTAATTTATGGTCTATTTATTTATTATCAGCAAAAATCCCATTTTTTAACTTTAGAGTATATTTCCTCCACCTTACAATACCCAAAAAAAAAAATTACAAATTCAAGTCCTCTTTTTAGTTACTAAGAGTCAATTACATATACACTTCTGCCAGTGTCAAGTGAGCTTTTCTCTAAAATTGCTTCAATGCTTCAACTCTCTAGTAAGATAGTATCTTACTAAACTTTCCACAGAGTTTTGATGGCACCTCGAAATTCACATTCCATGTTACTATTTCTAATGCACTTAGCATAGAGCGCAACTTATCATGTGAAATGGCAACAAATAGTAGATATAAAATATAGATTCAAACACTGCAAGCTCAGCCACAAATTAAAACCACAATCAACATAATAAAATAGATCAATTAAACATAATATATTCAGAGCTTAATTCATTAATTTTTTATTTTCATCTGGAATCAAATTAACATTGATGGCTTTACACCAGTGGCTGTCAAACTGCTTAGTGTGGTCTCCAATGTCGCAAACTACTTTGGTAGACAATGACTCCAAACCGAGTTTAGATATAGTTCATGGCATGACTTCATAGGTTGTTATGGCCATACAAAATCTATGGGAAATTTGCATTTGACAGCTCATACAAATATGTCAATTAATAGATTGTATCAACTAACAAATTCATAAAAGTGTGGCCTGCAGTAGTACCTCACATTGCCCTATGTGGCCCTTGACCAGAAAAGCGTGACAACACCTGCTTTAGGCAATATTAGAACAGGGAAAAATAGAATACAAAGGTAACTGGAAAATCTTTTTTCTTCTTATCGCATAGTACACACAGAAATACTGTCAAAACCCAATCCATCTTACTGCATTATCATGGGCATAACTTTAACATACTTTGAGCATAATTTTAACCTTTTTCCTGATGACCTCATTTTCATAGACTCAATATAAAAATATTTATCTATGTGCTTACTTATAATAAAGACTTTATAGTAAACATTGTATTTATCTAATATCGTCTGAAATCACAAATATTTATTGCGAATACAGATGAAAGCCAAAACTGGGTCAATTTCGCTTAGGATAATTATATTATGTTTTTTAACTTGTGTTTTTCCACTATTGATATATTGTTAGGTATTTGTAAATATTTACTAATTTCTACTTCTTCACATACTTATTTCTTACATGTTTTACCTAACACTATCAATATTATTGTTTTAATACTAAATATGAGTGATGATAGCTTGGTTGGTAATGCGGACGGATTTCGCGACAATGGACGTGTTTCGCATCCACCTATCCATCTCTAAAATCAGCCTGAACTTTCGGTGAAGGAAAACATGTTAAGGAAAAAACTATGGTGGTAGTAGAGCATTTCCGAAAATTGTCTGCCTGGCTAACTAACACCCTCTAGTTTGAAAAACGCGAAATACCAATAGGCATGTTCCGGCAGCATCACTTGAGAACCAGTAGCCTTTAGTCTTAGTGTGTTTACCAACATGGACCACATCGTCACTTAACACCAAGTGAGATTGTGGTCAAGGCTAAACCGCGTAATAAAAAGGGGGGGAGTGGTTTAAAAAAACGTACATATAATAACATGTTATTAATAGACACCCCCCTTATCTGTGTTATGAAAAACTAATGTGTAAAGTTCCGTAGAAATAATAGATTCGAATCGTATCTCAAAGTCGAGAGCTTTTGAGGAAGAATAACATTATGATGAAACCATAACAAAGTGGTAGGACATTTTCTAATATCTGCCAAATTGACTACCACTCTAAGTTGAATAAATAATTTATCAAGAGAAAGCATCACTTAAGAAACATTTTCTCTAAGCTCGTTTTTAAAACCCTTCTAAAGAAACATTAGGGAGCGTTCAAGTATAACGTAACGCAATTTTTGAAGATTTTTATCACCGCCCCATCCGCCATGAAACGCGCCGTGACGTTTTTCTTTACCACCACCCCTTTTTTTTTTCTTTTTTGTTGACAGGGGAAAATGCATTTACGCACTACCCTTACCTATTGTATTAGTGAGACCGAAGTCCCCCAATACAATAGGTAAGGGGGCACGGAGGGACGAACTCCGTGCCAGTGTGGGACTCGCCCGGGCGTGAAGCGCCCGGAAATACCCACTAAACCCCCCCGGGGCCGTCCACTGCATTTGGGATGGGGGCGACACGGGGTGGCTTTCGCAAGCACCGTGTCAAAAAAATGTGTTACCCGCTCTGGGTTCGAACCTCCGTCCTTTCAGTCGTACCGTCTATGAGACACGCGGATAAGTCCACCGGACTAACCACGCTCTCTACCACCACCCCTCCCCCTAGTAAACTTAACCACCACCAAGTGACCATTTTTACCTGGAAGTCTCAATTATTTGGCGTAAAATACCGGAAAGTCCCCCTAATATACCTATGTCATTGTTTTAATCGTTAACAAAATCGTTAATCGTTAAGATTTGAAACGGGGGCCCCTACCCCCAAATTCACTACGTAATACTTGAACTCTCCCTTACATTTAAGAGCAGCTGAGAAGAAAGGATAAACCTACCATAAAGGAAAAAAGAAGACTAATATGGCCATAACCTTTATTTGTTTATGAAAAAGTAATCACACAAATAATTGTCACTTTCGTATGTAATTGAACTTTATTGCATTTGTCTTAAAAGTCATTTGAAGAAGGCTAGTTTCTATTGTAATTTCCCAGATGCATACTATATTTCACTTATAAATATCCATCCATCCATCCATCCTTTTAACCACTGTTAGACATTGGTCTCTTCCAAAGATCTCCACAACTGATTTTGCATCACCTGCATCTAGCAGAGTTCCGCAACCTTTACCAGGTCGTCGGTCCACTTAATGGGGGTCTACCTACACAGCGTCTTCTGGTATGTGGCAACCATTCAAGAACCTGTTGCTCCTATCGGGCATCGGTTCTGCAAGCAATGTGCCCAGCTCATTGCCACTTAAATTTAATTAATTCTTCAGACAAAGTCGTTTACTTTGGTTCTTCTGCTGATCTCCTCATTTCTGATTAGATCACGCAAGGACACTCCGAAGATAGCCGTCTCCATTGCCCTTTGGGTAAATTTTTCTATAGACAACCAGATTCCCAAATAAACATAAAATTGAATATTCTTTTATAATTAATATAAAAGTCTATATAGTCTGTCTATCTATTATACGGGTTATAACACAAAAACCACTAGACCAATTGTACATGATTCTGCAAACTAGAATCAACCTGCAATATGTGATTTTTATGATAATTGAGTTTTTAGTAACAAACGAGTGTTAAAATCACTAGACAACTTACTTTATAATAAAAACTTTACCAACTTTACAATTTAGGGCAATATAACTCATTGAACATGATAACAGTACAATTGGAACTCCAAAGTTTTATCTAACTCATTGTCACTGAAATTGCGGGTCGATTCAAGTTTAAATAGCCATGTCCAATTTACGTCATTCTCTTTTTAAATCCAAAATGTGTTATCAGGGTAGATTTCAGTAAATATTTTGTTCCATTATTCTATTTTAAGGAATAAGTTATAAAGATTTACTGACCTAAATAACATACAACATTTTCATTAGAACTACTAGTATAGGCTTGCCTAATAGTTTTTCAGCAGAACCAACATCTAAAAATGTCAATATGTTAGTTAAGTTAACAGAGTTAGGTTTAAGTTTTTAATAATATTGTTTTATCTTTAATATGTACATATATTCATTTGTTATTCTTTATGGGACGATATTATTGCTCTGCAACAAAGTCCTTAAATAAATTTAAAAAAAAAAAAAATCAAAAGAATGGCTCTAGCAATACTGTAGTTAATCCGATTAATGTTTTAGATATATTATGCAGAAATTAATTATAAAAGAATATAAAATCGTAACATGTATGTAGACTGAGATTGCATATCTTGTAGAATTTATAATAAAACTTTTTAATACAAAACCAGTTACATATAAATAACATAATCGAATTTGCATAAATTTGTGGAAAACATGTGAATAATAAAGAGTATTGTTTACATTGATGAGATGTTTTATATTTAAATAATATAAGTGATATAGCAAGCTGATTAAAAAATTGAAAAAAATTTATAGTCTCAACCAGGAAGTTGTAAAATAATTTATAGTAATTTTATTCAACAAAAAACTTTTTGAGTTAATAAAGTCTGAAAATATTTAGTTTACACTATTATTGGGCTCAGTACTCAGTCAATTTTAAATTATATACTAACAATAGAATAAATAAAAAGCCAGCTTCTAATTATTAATTATAAAACTATATGATCCAATATACTTTTGTATTATCAAATGTAATATATAATAAATATAGAAGTTGTTTTAATTGGCCTGCATACTTCATATGTAAGTACATGAACAACTTAATTACATTTTAAATTTAAAATCACTTATCTAATTCCGAAAGTTGCTCACAAAATTAGAAACTAAATGATCCAATCAAAAATTGACTGGACAAGAATGAATGAATGAACCCTCAGCTGATAGCTCAAGGGTCTTTGACCCCTGCTTTAAATTTAGAACATCATTGTAGGCATGGGGGAATATTTTTTATGAGCCATAAACTAAGAAAGTATTCTTTTGTTTTTTGTTTTCAGGATTAAAAACTAAAATCCGTAAATTGTATACTAGGTTTAAGGTTATGTTGGTAGTATATATTATTACCTAGCTAATTAAAACTTTTCTAGCCTAGTAACTGCAAGTATGGTGTATAGCGATTGGTCATAAATGGAATCCTTCGAGGTCATCGTAGAAAGGGTAACAACTTACTTGGCCGATCACATTTAGGCTGCAGTATCTATATTGTAAGTACTCCTTTCGGAGTGCGCCTGCTTCAGCATCCGTTACAGCACAAAAACAACACCGCTGTATACTTTCACGATTGGAATGCACCAGTCACCAACAACACAAACAAACATATTTTTCACGGGACCGTATCACAGATTGTATACAAAGTTCGCACGCTCCGTCTTCCTCACCACTAACCCATATTCGGTCACTATATTACTGTGTAATCAAGAGAATTATTACCAATTTACCGCACCGCGCTCCACGTCCGTTCGCTACTGTGAAAATTACAAGTAAAATATTTTTCGAAAGCGCATAGAAGCGGGCGCGGACCTTTCGAAAATGTACAAAATAGTGCTGAGCGCTAAATAGGAAAATCGATAAGGTCGTTTGTAACAAACCGATACGTAACTACAACAGTAATTTATCAAAAAATGTAATAAAAACGACATTATTTTTCTTGTGACCGCTCCGCGCTGTCAGAATTTTTCTACTTAGAACGCGACCGATTTGAACGGTACAGTATTATCGTGTCGGCAAGCGACCGGGCCCTTCATTCTTATCGGGTCGGATTTTCTACGACGCCGAGCGAAAATGAACCGTACCGACATAGACACTTACGACTTTCGTATTTGGCGCTAATTGCGAAAAAAATACGAAACGGACATGAATTTGTTTGTAAAACTTACGACGGGCGGTAATCAGTGGATTGGAAAATTCCAAATAATAAATCGCGAGCGGGCACGCGGTATCCGTTGAGTGAAACGCGAGACACTGTTTTCGAAACAGCATTGGCTCGACGTCATTTTTGGCGTATTTTGAGTTGAATCGTGAACGGGAAAACTCGAAAGCATTCGGTTGCGTGAAAGAGACGTACTATATAATGATGCAGACTAAATTCGACCGTATTATATCGGCGACAATATACAATAATGTTTCAAATTCGTGTAAATTTATAAGGAAGTAAGTGAAGCCGTACCTATTTTGAAGTTTTTTTTTTTTTCTATAATACGTATAGATAGGCTAGAGTGGAGAGCGGACGTTTTTCTATGTAAAACCTCATTGGTGTGCGTAACTTCCCGTATGTGTAGTTGTATGTTAAAGGTTTTACTGTAGTGTGCGTTTTGTATTACGCTCATATAAAAATTTGTACTCGGGCCGACTTTACGGAATCGATAATCTAAAAATTCATTTTTATATTTTCGAGCAAGTCATGTTGTTACGTCGCTTGTAATAAATGTACTTTGGAACAAGCCAGCGATCTGTGCTACAAACTACTTTAGAATTTCAAAATACTGTTTTTTACTGGCTTAGAAGGCGAGTTGAGCAACTATTTTTTTTGGTGATTTCTATTAGGTATTTAGTTATTATTTGAGTATTTATATTAGTTTTTTTTTTTACATTCAAATGTTTATATTTCAACATAGCTTTCTTGAATATTACTTTTTATATGAAATACTAGCTTCTCTCCGCGGTTTTTATCCGCATAGTTCCCGTTCCCGTAGGATTTTCGGAATAAACTGTCCTATGACACTCCCTGGATTTTAAACCATCTCCATACCAAATTTCATCCAAATCAGTTCAGTACTTTTTAAGTTTATTCGTTACATACAAAAATACAAATCTTTCATCTTTATAATATTAGTATAGATGTGTTTAACTCAAAGACATCTAAGTAAATTATCTTCGCTTCCACTTGAAATCGTAATGTTCTATAGACGTACATCTTACAGATAGGGCGCTTTCACCTCAATAGAATGCGTTTACATGATACACGTGAAAAAATTGTCATAGTGCCTGGCGTCGGATCGCCGTAATTAACGCCATCCAGTCTATCAACACATGTGGCAGGCCGGCATCAGTTGAAATAAAGTTATTGAATCTTGGATAAAATACATTAGTTAAGAATATTTTTGATTGACAATTTCAGTGGGAACACAATTTTCTAATTTCCATTATTTATATATTACCAGCTATTATAAGGAGATCCGCAAAAGAGCAAAAGTAACCGACATTGCCCGAAGAATTGCTAAACTTAAGTGGCAGTGGACTGGGCACATTACTCGCAGCAGAACCGATGGCGCCAACGGGTTCTTGAATGGCTACCACGCACCGGAAGACAAGTAAAATGGGTAGGCCCCCCCACAATGTGGACCGACGACCTGCTGAAGGAATCAGCTGGATTCGGGTGGCGCAAGACAGAACGTCGCGGAGATCTTTGGAGACCTACGTCCAGGACGTCTTCTGGCTGAATGGATGGACGTATTACTAGCGGTCGCCTACGTCATCTACGTGATTTTATTTTGTTTTTCATAGCCTATTTGTAATCTAACGACACATGCTTCCGTACCTAAATCAATTTACATTACATTTTTTTTCTTATAATTTCTAAAAATAATATTGATGATTTTTATAGCCTATCATCAATCGTTAATTGATTGATATTTTATGCAGACAAAAAAATTATCTAAATCGGTCACGGTTTTGGTTTTTTTTTTTTCTCTAATTTATTTCTCATCGTGTAGATTACCTTGTAAATTTATTTAATACATAGTTACTACCTATATATTATTGATTATATAATAGTCGTCCTGGCGAAATTCGTACCGCATCATAATCAAGAAATATTGTATCAATTAAAGAATTAAATTTAGTTTTTTTTTTTCTTCCAATTCCAATTCTACCAAGACGAACAAAACAAGTTCATGGAAATCAGTCAATAGTCTCAGAATATCATCAAAAAGGCCGTGTGAATTTTCCGTCATTTTCATGGTAGTAGGGGGAGGTAAGAGCAGCAAGCCGGGCATTTGCCCGGTGCGCCAACATTTGGGGGAGCCGCGGAGGCCGTTTTTAGTCGTAAAAATTGATATGGTAAATTTTACCAATAAAGAGAAAAAATCGCATATCAATCACTTTGTTCGCTAAATATTTCCAGAAATCGTTTCATACTGGTTCCTTACACCATGAAACGTACAAAAATGTCAAGTTTGTAGGTACAGCGGTTTTGGATCTGCGTTGATTAATTTTTTGTCAATCAGGATAACTAATTTTATATATTATTTATTTATAAACTTTATAGAACATATTTTATATATTTAACAAACTTTAAACAAAATGATTTGGTTTTTTTTTTTTTATTAAAAAATTCACTCTTACTTTAATAAAACATATATTTAAGAGGATATCCTGATATAATTATGGTTAATATTGTTATACAAAATAATATATATCCATCGCCGCCATGTCCGTACGTTTAGATTTTTTACATAAATTAGTTATTGTAGAAAATAGGAGCCTTTGAAAATGAAAATATTTCTCGATATTTACTGTCATTTTCAGACGTTCGTCAAATTTGATGGAAAAAATTACAAAAAAAGCAAAACGTACATGCATAGCGAAAGTCTTTATTATTCTAAAACTGAAAGCAAATTAAAAATAGGTTCAAATTTTGGAGGAGGAAACAGGGTACTACGAAGTGATGTTTTAGTCTATTTTGCATAGTTAAAATCAGCCCTAGCTGCAGTTGTTCCTTTCGTGTTTTATTATTCTTTCTTTGGGGCGCAACGTGATAGCAATAGTGTTCCAAAAAGACCAAGGTTTTACTTGATATGTTAAAAATATGTAACTTCTAATTTTAAAAACATTACATTCTATGTCAATCTAAAAATAAATGAAGTAATAAAATATACAATGCAATAGTAAGATGCTTTTAATTTTATAAAGTAAAATGACCTTAAATATTTAAAATAAATAAACGTTCCCAAAGCCCCACAACGTGGCGACCGTGATAATAAAAGTTCCTGAAAATAACAAATATGAAAAAACACAATGTGGCGACCGTGATAATAAAAGAGCCTGAAAATAATAAATATGGAAAAAAAACACAACGTGGCGACCGTGATAATAAAAGTGCCTGAAAATAATAAATATGGAAAAACACAGGTCAGTTTTAAGAGGTCAATTTACAAAGAAAGCAAATATATTGGCGACATTATTAAACGCAGAAAAGAATTCTCCAACTGAATTTGAATTGAAAGCAACATATAAAGGACTCATCAATATTAAAGAATAATTGATAAATTAGATGAGGAAATTAAAAACAAAATATTACTCGAAGAATACGAGAGTTTAATTGAAAAAGAATTTGACGAAATTGAAAAATATGAGTGTAGATAATTCCTCTTAGTTGAGAAATATAATTCCCTATTAAAAGAAAATATAAAAAATAAAAAGTGTTCAAGAAGAAGAAATATTTTCCGTTGAAGTAGATTTGACTATCAGAGTTAATCAAAATGGAAGGTAGAAACAGAGGACCGTATTGGTATGGCAAGTCTGACTTATATGTAATAAAAGTATTATTAATATGATTCACAGGGATACTAACTGTAAACAGACGTAGCTTGGTAGACCATATGTCAATTCCGTACAATAGACTCAACACTTTGGTGTAGCAAAGCCAACAAGATGTCTCTTCTAGAAAATAGAGCGAATAAAGAAAAACGTGGTTTTTGCTACATATATTTAAGAAAAGGGCACATAAATATAGTTATATAATTCAGATATCCATGATAAGAATATAGTGGGATAATCTGAAATGAAATGTGTCCTCTGTGTCAGAATATATACTGCTACTTTGTTACAGACGCTGATTCTTAATGTCACCTACAAATATAAGATTAAGTAGGTAAATGAAAGTTTTTTTTTTAGACAGCGGGTTTTGAAGGTCGCAGTAAAAGCTGCACTCACCACGGTGTTGGGGGTTGCAGCAGAGTGGCACAGGAGAAAAAAAAAAAAAGGTCATATATTTATATATATTATTTTGGAGGTGTAAAACAGTCTGTGGTAAAACAGTCTGATTTATGATGTTGGGCACCTACCAAAAGTTAAGAATGACTAGTTATTAAAGAAGTTGAGAGATTTGAATCTAAATAAATAAATAAATAATAAATCTCTCTGGTCTATGGAGTGTTGAGCTATTATAAAATAATGATTGACAGGTACAGATACATAAGACGCGTCTGAAACTAATAATGGTGAATATGATCCTAGCACAAATATTGTCAGACTATCCATAGCTGTCCTCTACTAGTATCAAATATGGTAGTCATATAATTATGTAACAGATTTTTTGAACTGAATTACAAAATGAAAATGGTATAATTAATAATAATGTATAATAACTGAATTGAAATGTATTAATATGTATGTTTTTGTATTGGTTTATTGTTGTAGAAACTGTAATTTTTAATTATTTTATACATGTTTTTATATAAAGCAAACACCAGAGCAGAATGTTAGACCTGAACAATTTACTTTCAGTAGTAAAAAGGTAAAAATGCCGAGTAAATACGATGTTTATATATAATTTATTTCATACGGCTTTATTGGAAATATGGCAGAGAAATTGTCGCAAATAATTTTAATTTAATTTATGTGTATGTTTTTGTTGTTTCATGTCTGGTTTGGAGGATGTTCCAAAAAGACCAAGGTTTTACTTGATATGTTAAAAATATGTAACTTCTAATTTTAAAAACATTACATTCTATGTCAATCTAAAAATAAATGAAGTAATAAAATATACAATGCAATAGTAAGATGCTTTTAATTTTATAAAGTAAAATGACCTTAAATATTTAAAATAAATAAACGTTCCCAAAGCCCCACAACGTGGCGACCGTGATAATAAAAGTTCCTGAAAATAACAAATATGGAAAAAACACAAATAGATTTCTGAAATACCCACTTTTCCGGCCGCACGTTCTCTTAAGTGGTGGTAATTTGTCTTTTTGTACGGGGCGACGCAACTGCTAGAGCGGACGCTGGTAAGAGTTATCCTTACTATTCCTGACACGAGAGAGGCGGCACTCAAAAAGTATCAAAAGTTTGCTTACGTAATAAAGAAGATAGACTCATAATACATTGAGTTCAATCTTTTATTTCAAAAACATAATAATCTGGAATTAATTTTTTTATTTAATTACTTTTAGTGGTTACCGTAGCTTAAAGGCATTTGCTACACCAGAGATATCACATACGCGTTGCCTACATTTAAAAAAATTTCTAACGCCTCTCTTGAAAACCCCCATACCGAATCCCCGGAATACACAGATTAGGTATTACCCAATAACCTTTTTTGTATCCCGGACAACGTATATCGCATAATCTAATGATGATAAGTTAAAAGAAAACGCGGTCGACAACAGAATTGGAGAATAGGCATTTCAGAAATCTATTGCTATCGCGTTGCGCTCCAATGAAATAGTTAGAAGGGACAACTATAGCTCGTTCCCATGTTTCCTCCTGGAACGATTTTATTTTTCTTCCAATTATTTGGCTCTACACATTTTACATCATGACGTATTGCGCCCCTGGTTTTGTCCATAAAGGCTTCCTTTCAAGTGATTCAGAATCGCTTCGTAAGGAAAGCCGTAAGTGCCCGAGGGTTTCAGAGATATGTGGACTTACACAGAGATTTGAATTTAGCCTCCATTCATTCCGTTATCAAGTCCTAGTGTCGTGCCTTCTTTGATTGCCCAGAGACACACTGGAACTCACACATAGTCAAAGTCGTAATGCACCCTCTCGATCCGTTAGCTCTGAAATCATTCCGGAGACCGCGAAACGTTCTCTCCCCATTAACCGAAGAAATATCCGCCGGGGACAGGCGGCAAATTCTACTCCCGCACACACTCCGCGTCCCACTCCGATGGCGGCCCAAGTCTTCCCTAGACCTTTCCCTAACTGAGTTTCCCTTTCCTTCCCTCTTGACGCTGCTACCAGCGCGATACAGTGACGCTGAACATGCATTAAGCATTACACGCACAACAAGGTACATTGGTCCTGTAAGGAACCTTTTCTTTTCTATTTATTGTAAATGACAAATATAGGGATTAGCTAAGTTCAAAATTCCGTGGAAATTTTTTTCTACACAAGTAACAGCCAAGCCGAAGTTCATACCACTTTGATGCCCTTGTGCTAGTAATCTTTTGCAGCGAGTGCTGAAAGCACTCGCCCCCAAAGTTACGGTGAAGCTGTCATGGCCTTTCCGGTCAACAGCATTAGCTAAGTTTAAAAAAAAACGAAGTTTACATGTAGGTACTTAGAGTTAATATTAGGGTTCAAATTTTCAGGCAACTTTTTTGTACACGTCCGGACCAAAGAAAAAAAGAAAAGTAATTTAAGAAAAAGCACGGCGCGTCACAATAACCTTATTTTGAATTACGTCTAAACAAGATTTAACAAGCTGCCAGTCTGGAGGAGCTTCGTGTCGATGGTCGGTGCAGCCGTGACAGATTTCACTGCTTTAGGAACGTCAACGGTGAGCACAGGTCGTGTCCGTCGAATGGCCTACGTTCCTCGTAATTGTATTTCATTTTTGTGCTCACAATAATTAGAAGTACTGATCCATTCTGTAATTACTTGACTATTTATTTTATTGACAATCTGCCGTGAATGTGAGTCAAACGATTATTTTGATTTTATAATCACATAAGACGTTATGATTGATCCTGATAGAGGTGAGGACTTTATATGTATATTAGGGTGGTCCTTATTTAGGGTATGTTCGAATTTTTCTTCAGGATTATCCTGAATAGGTTCCAAATATTTAAAAAAAAATGGCGCTCGTGCCAAATTGAAGCTCTTAATTCTAAAATTAGCACGACAGCCATAGTTTTAAATGGAAACGACATGGGAACAGTTCTGATATTACTTCAGAATTTTTTAAGTCGTGAACTTAATAAACATATTATATAGACGTATGAATATTCTTGTAGCAAATATAACACTGTCTACAAAAAAGGTATCTTGTTATTTTTTACTAACTTTTTATCCGAGGTCAAAATCAAAGTTTTAGTCAATTCCATGGTTTTTGATTCTTTACTGATTTTGATTTTGATAGTAGTTTAATGATTCAAAAATATAAAAAGATTAGATTATAATCAGATTTTTTTCAACGTTATATCAGTTTTAATATTTTACGCGGAACCATAATTATTTTCGAAAATCCATAGGACCCTAAGTTACGCTGAGTAACTTCAGTTATCTACCAAAAAGTCCCATAAAAATCTGTCCATACATTCCGGAGAAAACGCGTTACAAACAGACAGAAAAAAAAATTAAAATTTGTATTTTTGGTATAGTTATCGTATATGCATTCATATTATTCTTTTTTTTATGAGTTTTAATTTTTTTACGTGGACCCCTGAGTACTATCGAAAATTAAAACTATCCTAAGTTACCCGGAGTAACTTCAGCTATCTAACAAAAAAATCTGTCAAAATCGGTTCAGCCGTTCAGAATTTGTAAGAAATAGTTTTACTTTATCTTAGTACCGAAAAAAATTAATGAAAATAATTAGGGTTCCGTATTAAAAATTAAAACGCAGCAATGAACATAAGAAACGCGCAGCCGCGGGCACACAGTTAGTAATAGATCAATTAGATACTCTTTAATAAATTAAACTAAATCCTTTTATGAGTTTTGGTCGAATTTCGACCACGGGCGAGCACTGGTATATATTATACACATATATTAATGGTCCAATGGTCAAATGTCCAATGGTGTGTCAGTTAAAAATATAGGTCACTGTCAGTCTATTACAATCGTGGAGTATAGTATTTTTTTAAATAGGATTTTAGTGGTATAAATTATGCTCGCAGTTCCGCTCGTTACAAATTTCAATAATATTTAATAATATAATTTACCTGGCGTAGCTCGAGCCACAAAAACTATAAAGTTAATTTAATTAAATTTAATTAGCTCATTGAAAAACAACTTTCATAACTGAAAACGTGTTCAGAGAGAAACTGTTTTTTGGGGGCATTCTTGAATTACATTGATAAAATTTTGGTCTTTTTAACCTATCCAAAATCATAAATAGGTTCCTGTTTCCTCCTCCAAAACTGGGCAGATTTTAATGTCTCTTGCAATCTATACATATAGTAAAACTGTAACTTGCCCAAATCTATAAAAAAATTAAAAAATATGTTATTTAGAATTTTTATCTGTCTGTCTTTACCTATGTGCGGGTATCACTCTGAAAGTACTGAACCAATTTTGACGAAACTTCACACAGTAATAACTAATATTATAAAGTAGCATATAGGATACTTTTTTGTCCCATAAAACACAAGGGGTTCGTTCTTCAGGATATCGGACAAAAGTCAAAATTTTGTAATAAATGAAATTCTTGATTATGATTAAATTTCCTTGTGCTATAGCCGATAAATTAGCTAAAAACTTAAGCTATGTTTCATCTCTCGATGTTTCTTAAAAAAGCGAATAAAAAAAAACACTTCGCTATTTTTTTGAACCGACGTTTGCCTGACGCTGTGTACGCGTATCACTCTGAAAGAAAGTACTGAACGAATTTTGATGAAACTTGACACTGATAACTAATATTATAAAGTTCGGGACGGGACGGGACGAGACGAATATTTATTTATTTATTATAAAGAAACAAACAGTCATATATCAACGTATAAAACAACGAAAACAATACAAACAAAAAGAACAATAGTTCCCTATATATAAAACAATTATATAACCACACATATTGCGTATTTTATTATAAAGTAGGTATAAATAACCTGACTCTGTAATTTATATGAAAACAAAACTGCAACTCAAAATATAAGGTTAATTATAAATTATTTTTGTAATACTTTTTTTGAATATTCTAAGAGAAACATTAAGAGGATTAATACGATTTAATACGTTATTGTAATATTTACATGCACGTCTAATAAATGAGTTTCCCGCGTAATATGTTTTAAAAGGTGTTAATTGAATATAATTTTTGTTTGCGAATAATTCTTTCTTTGTTACGAGGCACACGAAAATTAATTTTCACTAAGAAGCATTGGTGAATCAATGATATTATTTATAATTATCTCTCGTCTTTGCGACAAGAGCGCGATATTACATTTTTTTAATATTATATTATATTATATTATATTATATTATATTATATTATATTATATATATTATATATATATTATATTATATTATATTATATTATATTATATTATATTATATTATATTATATTATATTATATTATATTATATTATATTATATTATATTATATTATATTATATTATAGTCCGTGTAGATGTTACCAGTTTTGAAATAAAGTGTTTTAACAAACTTTAACTGAAGCCTTTCCAATCTTTCAAAACACTTACCGTACAGTGGGTTTCATACTTGACTCGCAAATTCTAAATGACTGCGAACATAACTATGGTAAAGAGTTTTATACGTCAAAGAATATATTGGTAATAAGATTGCATCTAGACGGAGAATATAGGCTGTCTATTAGGATATAATTGTCTGCATTCCACGCGTACGAAGCCGCGGGCACAGCTAGTAGTTATAAAATAAGAAAGACTTTGTTTTGGCGTTTTGTTTTTAACCGACTTCAAAAAGGAAGAGTTTCTCAATTCGTTTGTACATACATACATACATATCATCACGCCTTTCTCCCGTGGGGGTAGGCAGAGATTACGTCCTTCCACTTGCTACGATCTCGATACACCTCTTTCGCTTCCTCTACTGCCATGAGCGCTTTCATACAAGCTCGTCGGTTATGAGTACTTTTCACCTGGCCTTTATTTAATACGTTATGGATTTGGTCTAGATACGTTCGCCTAGGTCGACCCTTACCGACTTGCCCGTTCACCCTCGCCTTATAAATTCGTTTCGTTAATCTTCTCTCATCCATCCTCTCTGCATGCCCAAACAATTCGTTTGCATGTTATTTTTTTGGTTGTTTGTTACGAGATTTCTCCGTCAATTGTGGATCGATTTGTAATTATTTCGGAGGAGTACACTCCCGTGGTGGTCCCAAGTCGGAATCTGATCAGTGGATCTCTGAGAAATCCTCAAATATTTTCATGTGTTTAATATATTTGTTTTCTAAGGTATTCAAGTATTTGCGTATTGCAGTCATCATCTTAATTTGCTGATCTGATGATGGAAGTTCCTAAATTCAATAGGTTTTTGTACACTGTTTATATCATATGGTATAAAAATATTCATTCAATGCCATTATCCAGGTAGGAAACGGAGAATAATTAATAGTAATTGGTAATAAATAGTATTCGGTTTTACAATAAGATCCCAAGTAACATTACCGATTTACCTGACAATAAGTTCAAGTATTATGTCAAGCAAGTTTTAATCTCAAAAGGTTATTACAGGGTGGATCATTACGTGAACGATAGTGATGTCTGGAATTAACCGACATCTCTGTGCGCACCCGCTAACATTAGCTAAGACTATGAATTGTATAGTTTTTATATTTAAAAAAATGATATATTTATAAAAAAAGAACCAGATTGAGTTTCTCACGTGCGCTCTTCTCGACTGGCTTGTTTTCTACACCGGAGGTAGTGTTTTTGACATTCATAAGCGCCTTCTTAGAGCCTAAATTGAATAAAGATTTTACGATTTTGATTTTTTTGGATTTCGAATTTTGTATGCAATAAACCTCGCCCACATTTCCTCTTAAGATTGAGTCTACGGAAGTCGGAAACCAAAAAAATTGAATTTTTGGCGACTCGGTTACAAACTTTAATTAGGATGTAAATATTATTTATATACATACACCTTCCTTAAAAAAACATTGAACTGATGGTGAAAACGGTATCCAAATACATTGTGTGGTTACTGTCTGTATATTTACGAACTAGCTGTGCGACCGCGGCTACGCCCGTTCATTGCGTAATATTTGATTTTTTTATACTTAACCCTAATTATTTTCCAAATAATTGTTTGCTACTAACATTAAGCAAAGATTATTTGTCACAAATTCAAATACCTGCCAGTAAAACTATGCATTGAAAAGGATTTTATTCACAACTAGCTGTGTGCCCGCGGCTGCGCCCACGTTTCTTATGTTCTTCACTGCGTTTTAGTTTTCTTACGTGGAACCCTAATTATTTTCGAAAATTAAAAGTAACCTAAGTTTCCCGGAGTAATTTCAGCTATCTACCAAAAGTTCCGTCAAAATCGGTCCAGCCCTTCAGGAGATTAAAGGGACCAAACAGTCAAACAAACTTTTTAATTTTGTTGTAAGTATCGTATATACATTGAATGTATTACATTCATATCTATTTAGTAAAAAAGATGTTATTTGGACATTGCAGACAGATACTTCAATTTGATCTATATATATATAAGCAAAGTTTGTTATCTTTGTCCGAGGTAAACTCGAAAACTACGGGACCGATCAGTATGAAACCACAACCATTCGACGCGGAATTAATCGTAGATGGTTATAGGCTTTTTATTTTTCAAATTCTATGAGCCCTTTGTCATGTTTTCTCAATTTGTTTGTTTATTAATTTATTTGCTCCCATAAAACAAAAAGACAGGCATTTATCCTGGGGTTCCTTTGACGCACCATCTCCTCAAAACTATTGAACATATCGGGATAGGACTAATACCTTTCAACGCAGTATTTTTCGTAGACAGGTATTTTTTGGATTCCACCGATCCTCTCTAATTTTTTCTTCGATTTACTCTTTTGTACATTTTCCATTTCAATTTACGCTTACATAAATTTTTTCCGCTTATAAAAACAAAACACTCTTACTTTTATTCATTCATTTGTTTTTTTTTTTAATTAGCTATAAATGAAACGTCATATGCACAGAACATATGAAACGCGGGCGGAGACGCGGGCACCAGCTAGTTTATTAATATATACAGTATTCAAACGACAAAGTTATAGAGTCAATGAATACGGCTTAGAAGAGAAAGGTGGGAAAATTCCATTGTAAATTACTTAGATTGTATTAGGTACATACAGTGCAGCACATTAAGTTACCCGCCATACTTACTTCAAGTTATTGCGCACTGGTTTTTTCTAAATACCTATATATTTTTACTATACTAGCAGCGCCCGCAACTTCGTTTACGTGTCTTACCTTGATTGAATATCTAGGATCTCTTTTTTATCTTTTTTTTTACTTTATCACAATAATGTGTTTATTATTAATTAGTGTTGTCTGCGTTTTCATCTGAAAATAACATCATTTTGTAGCAATTATGTCTCAGGTGCAAGTAAGCATAAATGTCTATGATTTGCTTATTATTAATGACATTGGAGACGGGTGCTCTTAATGGTGACTACGTAATAAACATTTACTTAATATTTTTTAAGAATAAGCCATTGCTTAAGTAATAACTATAACTTAACTGATTTATATATGCGATGACTTGTTATTGGTAAATATGTTATTATACTATCAACTGTTACTGTTAAATTTCTTTACTGTTAGTCGTCCATGATAAGAAAAAAAATGATTTGCTTGCTGAAAAGGCGGAGCGGGTATGGTTAAGTTAAGAGGACATGCGGTCGCCAAGAAAGTAGGTATTTCAGAAATCTGTTGCCATCGCGTTTCACCCCAAAGAAAGACTTTCCTTTCCTTCGTTCCTTAAATAAAGTTACGACTAAGGACACACGCACTCGCAATCGTTGCGCGCACAACACTCTGGGCGTCGAGTGAAAATCAGCGCTGGTGGACTCACCTCCTTCAGCTGCTGACTCGACACCTTTTTGTAAACACACACACACACACACACTTATTTTATCTTTGTTCTCCCTGTTTTTTTTTTTCAATAATTTTTTTTGTGATATTCTTTATCCTGTTATTGGTTGTATATTATGTGTGTAACAAATAAATTCATTTTCTTTCTTTCTTTAATTATAAAACACGAAAGAGGCAGCGGCAACTCGGGTTTGGATTAGCCAGGTTCAAATTGGATTTTTTTTGTATAGGTAGCTGTCAAGCTGAGGTTCGAGCCCTTAACTAGTACCATTTTGTGGCTGAGTGGCTCAGCACTCGCTCCCAAAGTTCAGTGAAGCTGTTAAGGCCCTTCCGGTCAACAGCATTAGCTAGGTTAGAAAAAAAAGGCAGCTCGGGCTGATTTTATCGTATGCAAAATTGACGAAAACATCACTTCATCGTACCCTGTTCCCTCCTACAAAATTGAACCGATATTTTAATTTTTCAGTTATAGAATAAGAAAGACTTTGGCTACGTCTCTGTGTTTTGCTTTTTTTAAATATTGTTCATATAATTTGTTTGACGAACGTTTGCAAATGACTGTAAAAATCGAGCGTAGTTTTCATTTTCAAAGGCTCTCCTAGTTTCTATAATAACAAGTTTATGGGAAAAATCAAAACATACGGGCATAGCGGCGGTGGATATATATTATTTCGTATAAAAATATTTATCATAATGTTATTATCCAGGGAGGAAACACGGGACTATATTTTTATGGAATAAATGCCGCTAGCTTATCCTCTTAATTGGTTTTGTTTACAAAATACGCTTTATACATATATACTTACTAACTATGTGCCCGCGGCTAAGCCCGCTGTTGATATATTCTTCACTGCGTTTTAATTCTTTTATCCTAATAATTTGTTAGTACTAAAATAAAGTAAAAATATTTGTCATAAATTTAAGCACTTGCACGTAAAACTGTGTATAGAATCGTATTTTATTAACGTTTTTAAGAGTTTTAATTTTTTTACGCGGAACCCTAATTATTTTCGAAAATTAAAAGTACCCTAAGTTACCAGGAGTAACCTCAGCTATCTACTAAAAAAGTGCCCGCCAAAATCCGTCAAGCCGTTCCGGAGATTACCCATTACAAACAGACAGGCAGACAGACAGACAGGCAAAAAATTTAAAAATCATATTTTTGGAATAGGTATCGTATATACATTCATATGCATTTAGTAAAATATTGTTATTTTAACATTACAAACAGACACTTCAATTTTATTTATTAGTATAGATTACTATAGATAAAATGCTGATGGGACGAAATCTGTAGATTTAAGATATTTGAAAAAAAAATACTATGATGGCATCCCGTCTATAAAAGACAGTCGACGTGAACCGAGTGCGACTCCTTTTATAGTAAAAGTGCGCTGGCGTCCAGTGCCGCCCACTGTGTGGCGAAAGCATAAATTCAAGCGCGCTGGAGTAATTTGTGATATTTAAACAAAGTCTATTTCTAACCAATTTTCAAACATTTACGTTTCTATACAACTCAGAAATTCGGTTAAGCTTGCAATTTGCTCTGTCAACCCTAACTCTGTGTAAAAAAAACTATGTCATCGATCCAAACATAAGTGTGACTTGGCTGGAGGCTTCCAAGCGAATTGTTCTGTAAGTAACAATTTAGAATTTTTGTGGTAAAGAGATTATATATACTAATCAACAAAGTTGAAGTGTCTGTTTGTAATGTCAAAATAACAATTGTTTTACTGAATATATGTTTAAATGTATATACGACTGATTGATTCAACTGAAAGACGTCCACTGCTAGGCATAGGTCCCATTAAAAAGTGGGGAATTGTCATAATCATCACGTTTGGCAAGCGGGTTGGCGATCGCAATAGGTGTTTGTGGTACACAGAGGAAGTTTGCTGCTGATCCCTTGGTTTATCCCTTAGTTACGATACCCACAGGAACTATATGGTTCTATCCTTAGCTGGCACCACACAACATATACGATAACTATTCCAAAAATACATTTTTTTTTAAATTTTTGTCTGTCTGTTTGTTTCAGCTAATCTCTGTAACGGCTGGACGGATTTTGACGGGACTTTTTTTGGTAGAGAGCTGAAGTTACTCCGCGTAACATAGGGTACTTTTAATTCTCGAAAATAGTTAGGGTTCCGCGCAAAAAAAAAAAATAAAAACTTACAAAAATGTGAATAAAATCCGAATCAATGCACAGTTTTACGGAAAAGTGCTTGAATTTATGTGAAATATTTTTACTTTATCTTAGTACTACAAAATTTTTAGGAAAATAATTAGGGTTCCGTATAAAAAAAAAAATATATAACGCCGCGAGAAAGAGTATATGAAACGCGGGCGCAGCCGCGGGTACACAGCTAGTTAATAGTAAAATGGTACATAAAATACATACAAAAATAAATGATAATTAGTTTAAAAAATAACCTGTTATAATTGGCTAAAAAATAATGTAAAAAAACAAGTTTTTGACGCAAGTTAAACAGCCCATGTAACTTAATGATTAAAAAGGTTTTTTTTAATGATTTCGTACGTACATTATAGAGTATGAACGGCTTTGTTCATGCTAATAGTCAGAAACGAACTTTTTAACGTCTAAGCTAATTATATCAAAAATATATAGCCACGTTGTATTGAGTATTATTTTTATTATTTAAAACTATAATATACGACATTAATAAATGCTACCTTCTAATTACTTTTGGATGTTAATAATTTTTTACATGTATATAAACGACTAAGTCGCTTCCGTAATTCCGGTTCGACTTCTTCTTCTTCTTCTTTTTTTAACTTGGCAACTCAGTCCTCTTTAGAGTCTATTACTGCCATTTTCAAGTAGTGAGTGTATGTAATTTTGGGCAGATGGCGGGAATAAGTGGGTAAATGTTGAAGTGGCAATATATAAATATACATAAAATGTGAAATTTACAAAGATAATTTATGATAATTAAGGAATTTAACTAATGATTTAACATAAATTTTGTTATTAAGAGATAGTATAGATGACAAGTCACAAGGAAGAATAGCCTTAAAATTACATAAAATATCATACAGTGGTAAAGAGTTATATAGAGAACAGTTAAAAAGAATATGCATGATGTTACCCTCTTCCAGACCACACTCACAGATAGATCTATCTCTAATTCTTAATTTGTTCAGGTGGACTGGCGAAGAGCAGTGGCCAAGCCGTAACCTCGAAATAATAGTTGTAATTTTCTTGCTTAATCTCCATTTGGAGAACCACGGTTTTAGAGAAATTTTAGGTTGATGTCTTTTATAAAATTGACTTTTATTAGACTGATTCCAGTCTAAATTCCATTTTTTTTTTCCACCAAGTCTTGACGAGGTAGAAAAGAAACTAAATCCTGACTATATAAAGAATTATCAGTAGCACCTTGAAAAGCAGCCAGTTTTGCCAATTCATCAGCATTTACATTACCCTGGATACCTGCATGCCCAGGTATCCATATCAAGGAAACTTGTAAACCTAGTTGAGAACAAAATAATAGTTTATTCTTAATTTCAAGAGAGATCGGAGACCAATTCGATTTTTTAAAAGGATTATGCAGAAGAGATTGTAGACAACTTAAGGAATCCGTGAATATTACAGCTCTTGCTATTTTTTCCTCTACAATATAGCTGATACATTTCAAAATAGCCAAACATTCCCCCGAAAAGTTAGATATTCGAGAAGAATATTTAAAAAGTTTAAAATATCCAGAAGAAATTCGATAAAAAGCTGCCCCCACTCCTCGACACTTATTATTTTTAAAACCAGAAACATTACCATAAAAATCTGAATAGCTTTCCATAATAGATTCAACTGATTTAGAGGCATCAGTAAAAAAGACTTCCGCATTAGGAGCGTTTTTTTTCCATAAAATTCCAAAGTTTAGAATCCGGATTTGAAACACCTTTTGTTATACTTATTGATAAACGTACATCAGGTTGGAAAATAAGAACATTATAATCAAAAAAGAAAAGAGGATTACATGGAAAATGTTTAATGACGCAATCATGCTCATTAATATTCCTGAGACTATGGATTAAATACGGGAGAGGCCTTCGATGCCAGTAATTATTACTCTTTATAATCAGGCTGTCAAGATAATTTAACTTTTGATGAAGAGGATGGTGCAGAAATTGTAAAGATTTATAAAAATATCGATCTGATAAAAACTGTCTTCTGAAGGGGTGCATCCGCGCATTCTATTTGTAGTGCATTAATAGGAGTACTTTTCATAGCTCCAATGATAATACGAAGGCTCTTAGATTGAATAAGGTTGAATTTATGCATTACAGATTTATTAACAGGGCAAAGTGTGAAAGAGCCATAATCTAAAAGACTTCTTATCATTGCATTATAAATTAATTTTAATGTAAAAGGATGAGCACCCCACCAAACCCCAGAAAGTGCTCTCATAATGTTAACGTTTCTTTCACACTTACCAACTATATAATTAACATGCGGAACACCAGTACATTTGCTATCAAATATTCTACCTAGGAAAGTAATTTCGTTGCATAAAGGTAACGGCGACTGATTCAAAGACACAATAATATTAGGATTTGATTTTTTACGAGAAAAAACAACTATTTTACTTTTAGAAACAGAAAATGAAAGATAATGATCAGACATCCATTGCGATAATCTATCCAATGACTGTTCCACAATTATTGCAGCCTGTCCTATTGATCTGTTAGAGGAATATATTAATAAATCATCAGCATACTGAAGAACCGAACACTGAGGTAAAACTACAGAATCTAAATCACTTGTGTACACATCGTACAAAATAGGACTGAGTACAGATCCCTGCGGGACACCATTCCATAGTACTCTACTGTGATTATTCACTCCTAGAGCCCTTAAGACTATGGTTCTACCTGTAAAAAGATTAAAAATGAAATCTATAAACTTTAAAGGAACCTTAAGGATCTGCAGTTTGTATTTTAATAATCTCAAGTCAACCTTGTCATAAGCAGCTTCAACATCAAGAAATGCAGCTACCAGAGTTTCATCTCTAGTCAACGCAATTTGAATATCTGTCGATAAAATTGAATGACTATCAGAAACACTGCGTCCTTTCCTAAATCCAAACTGAGACACACTTAAAAGATTATGATGCTCTAAAAACCATTCTAACCTATTTTTAATTAGATGTTCTGCCAATTTAGAAAGAACGGATGACAATGCCACAGGCCTAAAGGAATTAGGGTCTAAAGTCTTTATTAGGTTTTAAAATAGGAATTACAATTTGTTGTTTCCAAGATTCTGGAATGCGACCAGTTTCAACAATAATATTTATTAAATTTAAAACAAATGATAATGTATCAGGTTTTGCATTAACAACAAATGCATACGGAATGCCATCAATCCCAGGTGAAGAATCAGAAACACGGTTCAAGACTAGTTTTAATTCCTTTATCGAAAAAGGAGCCTCTAAGGACTCAAAATCGCTATTAATATCAGAAATGTAATTGTAAGGCATTTGATCAAAATTAGGAACATAACTTGGGGCCAGTTTATTCAAAAAGGGTTCAACCCACTCAAGCGAGAAGGAAGTACAATTATTACTTTTTGTGGACGACCTAAAACGACGAATGTTTCTCCATACTACAGATGGAGAAGTTTCAGGGGACAGTGACAAACAAAAACGAAGCCAACCATCGCGTTTTTTTCTTTTTTAGAAGTCTTTTAGTTGCTGCTAAAGTATTTTTGTATTGAAGAAAAGAATTTAAATCTAACACCAAGTTACAATTTTTTTCAGATATATTACGTCTATGAATCGCCTGAGTACATTCCTTGTCCCACCAAGGTGGAGACATAATATTACTCCTAGCAACAGTTTTACAAGAAAAAATTTCATCAGCTGTTAACGTCAAGCTAACAATTAGGTTATTGTATGATTGTTCTACATTGTATAAAGAAACTTCAGGTTGTGATGTAATTTTATCATCCAGAACAGAACCATATAACTCCCAGTTACAATTTGTTAGTTTATACTTCAGTAACGGAGGTAGTGGTGTTAAGCAAGAATCTGAGATAGACTTCGAAATAATTATTGGAAAGTGATCACTACCGTATGATAATTCAAGGCACTTCCACATTAAACAAGAAGAGATGGATGATGAACAAAGAGAAACATCTAAAAAACTTTTAGATTGCCCCGGAATACCTCGACGAGTCACCGAGCCATCATTTAAGACACATAAATTCAAATCATCTAATAAACTAGCTAGTTCAATTCCTAACCTATCATCATTTGGAGCACCCCACAGGGAGTGATGCGCATTAAAGTCACCTAAAATAATAACCGGAGGAGGAATAGAATCAATAATAAACTTAAGTACAGGAACAACTGAAACATCTTTATGTGGAATATAAATAGAAAGAAATGAAACATTTTCAATCCTAGCTGCCACTGCATTTAATTTTCCTTTATTAAAATAGGGCAGTGATAAAGATTTGAATAAAATATTATTTCTAATAAGAAGAGCAGATCCTCCGAAACCATCATCTCTGTCATCTCTCAGAATTAAATAACCTGGTACTTTAAATAAAGTACCTGGATTCAACCAAGTCTCACATAGAGCTAAAATGGGTGTTTTATATCTATTAATCAAATAATATAAATCACTTCGTTTTGATAATATGCTCCTACAATTCCACTGAAGAATGTAGTCCATGTTTAAATGAATTAAATAGTGTAACTGATATGTTTTGAATCAAGGTGATAGCCACGTGGTCCGGTAAACAAGAATTGGAAATAATATTCATCAAGGAAAGAATCAAGGCATTTATATCTACATTTTCATCATTGAAATCCTTATTATTATTTAAGGCACAACCATTACTTGAAAGAGGAATATCATAATTTTTAATTAAATCTTTGTGTTCTTTAATATCATACCCCTTGGATAAAGGAGCATGTGTTTTTGGTTTCAATAAAATAGTTTTTTTATATGAGAGAGTATTTCTTTTTGAATTATCTAATGGAGTGTTCATTAAGGGTTTTTCCTTATTAGGAGTGGATGTTAAAACCTCAACAAATGATTTTTTGGTAGATAAGAATTTTTTCTCAGCCTCTTGGTAGGAAACTGAATGATTGGACATATAGTGTTTTATGTTTTTTTGTCGCACAAACTCTGAACAACATTTATCTGTAGCCTTGTGATGTCCAGAACAATTAATACAGTTATATTCCCCATCGAAATCACATGATGAACCATCATGATTATCACCACATTTATAACACCGAGATAAACTTCTGCATTGTACGCGTGTGTGACCAAAGCGACAACAATTGAAACATTGAACTACAGGATAGATATATTGTTCAACAGGAAGAGAAGAGTAACAACAAAATACCCGAGAAGGCATAGCTTGACCATCAAAGGTTAGCACCACTGTCTGTGTAGGGATCCAAGTAGAACCCTCAGGGCTACTGACCTTCCTACTGAGCCTACGCGAACGTATTATTGACCCAAAGCCACCTGGAATTCTCAAATTACTTACAATGTCATTATGAGACCACTCTATAGGAATCTCCCGAACGATTCCTAACTTGCATATATTATATGTTGGAATAAAAGTTTTATAATTATTGCTAACTAATATAGAGTTGTTCAAAAACAAATTGGCAGCCAAAGCCGACTTAAATGTTACCATCACACGATTTCTACCAATTTTTTTGATGCCATCTTCTAGTATATTCTTCATATTGTTTTTTTTTTGTAGAAAATAGCCAAATTTAAGAGGATGCAGAGTTGTCCCAGCTTTTGGATCCTCTGATACCAATTCCACTGACACAACATATGGACCAGGATCTGTGTCTTTATATAGTTGTCTAGTTGAAAAATAGCCATCTGAACCTGTATTAAGGATTTTATCAGAATTAAAATCATTTTCCACCTCAGAAGCCTTAGTGGATAAAGGAAGACTGGTTCGAAAAATCTTATTATTAGCTAACGCCCACTTATCAACGCGAATAGGTTTTTTTTTTCTTTCATTGGTTTAAATGACTGTGTTAGTTTACGTCTTATTTTTTTCATACCATCGCTACTGGAATCTAAGTCCAGCGTGTTAGAATCAGTAGAAATATATTTATCTGCATCTAAAAGCGTTAGTAAAGGATGCTTCTCAGGAGGGGGGTCAGGCTCAGGTTCTATATCCATGTTTTAAAAAACGGAACAACAAAAAAAAAAACAAAACTTACCACTGTATATTATAAAAAATACACAAATTAAATAAACTATGTACAATTATGAATAAAAAGTTTTGATAGTAAGAAGAAAGGAGAGAATAAACTAAAACATTGAATATATTACGCCACAAATTATTAACACCAAAAAAAAATCGTCCGCCCAATACGAAGTTTCCCGCCGAAAAAAAAGTCCGGTTCGACTTGTACGTGATTGATTTTCAAATAGTTCGTCGAACAATTTACATCCGGTCAATGAAAAAGCAACAGACGGAAGTATTAACACGCCTTAGGGACCGTTAAAAAATAATACGTAAGCATTTTATGCTTATCTTTGATGACATGGGGGACGGAGGGTTTGAATGGTGGTTACATAAACAATATTTACTTTATCTAGATAATAGTTTATTTAGTTAATCTTCTTTTTTTTTTTCAATTAATTAATTTAATCTTGGAGGAGGGAGGTAAGAACTTTGCTTACTATTGTTAAAAGGGTGGAAGTGGGGGGGCGTCAAAAATGACTAAAATTTATCTTACGTAAAGCAATGTCTTGTTGACTATCAGTAATCTTACTAATATTTAAATTGAAGTGTCTGTTTGTAATGTCAATTTTTTTTTAACCAAATAGATATTCATGTATAACCAGCCCGCGGGCCGGATTTGGCCCACTGTAAGATATGATCCGGCCCACGAGACATCATGAAAAAACCCAATGAAAAAAATATTACATTAGGTATTTATACTCACATATCCTGCCCCCCGGATTTTCGACCTGACGGTCGTGCCTCCTGAGGCGGGCTAAGAGGTGGAGGGGAAGTATTCTCCTCCATCCCTACCGGGCCATTGCACGGACGAGGCCTGGTGGGTTCGCTGCAGGGGGCGACGCGGTGCTTGCGAAAGCCACCCCGTGTCGCCCCCATCCCAAATGCAGCGGACGGCCCCGTGGGATTTTAGTGGGTATTTCCGGGCGCTTCACGCTCGGGTGAGTCCCACACTGGCACGGAGTTCGACCCTCCGTGCCCCCTTACCTATTGTATTGGGGGACTTCGGTCACACTAATACAATAGGTAAAGGGCAGTGCGTAAATGCATTTACCCCCGGCAAAAAAAAAAAGGTACTTATACTCACGGCAGTGACAGTGAAGCAGTGAGTGACAGGGTCCCGTATAAAAAAATAAAATGCAGTGAAGAATATATGAAACACGGGCGCAGCCGCGGGCACACAGCTAGTTAGCTTATAAATCGAAAATTACTAAATTTAAATGTCTTTTTTTAACCATAGTTATATTCTTTGCTATCAGATTGTAAAATTTTTGTATTAAGCCCTTGAGCACTTACATTTTTTTTTTTTTTTTTTTTCGAGGGGAATGCATTTACGCACTAGCCGTCCAGCCAGATCTGATAGGGACTCCCCCCCCTTCCAGATCTGGTTGAAACGTGTCTGAAGATGTGTGACAGTCTCTCGCACGAAAGCACGAGAGGCTGTCACACAGGATTAGTGTGGGACTCGCGGCGAGAAGCGCCGTTGACCACTACCCACTAAACCCCCCGGTACCTCCCGCGACCAGGTTGGAGCAAGCACGGGATCGAACTGGTGCATGCACCGCGAAACGGCGTTTACGCCAGCTTTCCATTGTTTTCCTATTGTCTTATTTTTATGGGTACTCGATACATTAAAAAACAAATTCGGATTAATTACCTTTATCGTTTATAGTCAAGCACTTCTGTACGTATTTTTTGTGATCTTCAATTTGTTGGATTTATTATACGGAAAATTAATCACATTCGAGAGCGGATTGACAGATTTCGTTAGTGTGTCTATATATCTGTATACTGTTACTAGCTCGTGCCCGCGGCTCCACCCGCGTTTCATATATTCTTCGCTGCGTACCTGAAAAAAATAAAGGAATGAAGAAAAAAATGAGAGTCTTTTGCTTTTGTTAGCGGAAAAAATGTTCATAAGATTTAAGTGGAAAAAAAAAATAATGAAAAAGGGTCGATGGAATCTACAAAATAAATTGCCTATAACCATCTACGAAATATTCTGCGTCGAATGATAGTGGACCCATTCCGATGTGTTCGGTAGTTTCGAGGTGATAGTGCGTCAAAACAATCCCATTTTCCATATATATATAGGTAGAAGATGGATAGATATATAAAGGGGTAAAATTGTTTTTTGTTTGTTATTGGATAATCTCAAAAACTACTCATCCGACTTTGAAAAAAGCAAAAAGCATCATTATTTATCTGTTTTCGTTGTTGGAATTTCTATTAAGAGGACATACGATCGGAAAAGTAGATATTTCAGAAGTATATTGTTATCGCGTTGCGACCCAAATAAAGAGTTATGAAATACAAAAGGGACAACTGCAGCGCGAGCTGATTTTACCGTATGCAAAATAGACGAAAACATTACTTCGTAGTACCCTTGTTTTCTCCTCCAAAACTGAGCCGATTTTTAAAGTTCTTGCTTTTTGCTTATTACAATTTTATCTATCAAATTTCTTTGGCAAATGTCTACAAATGACGGTAAAAATTGACCATTTTTTACACCTTCAAAGGCTTCTAGTTTCTGCAATAATTCATTTATGGAAAAAATCACGCAAAAAGCATGGGCATGACGGTGGTAGACATAAATTATTTGGTACAAAAATATATATATTTTTTTTTATTTTATTTTATTTCTTACAGGAAAACTTACAGCTAAACACTAGAGTAAATACAATGAATAATACTGAAGGCCATTTAAAAGTTTTCACGAGTACAATACAAACTATAGTGAGAAAATTAAAGTTTCTTGATTAATAAAGTGTGTAACGGATGGATTACAGGAAGAATGATGATTTAAAACTATGCTTATGTAAAGAAGAAGTAGTATTAAATATATCATAACTTTGGTCGAATGCATTGATCTCACTACATACTCTTAAAATATAGCTATTGCGTCGGTAAGTTGCTTACCATTATGCTGTTATCCAGGGAGGGAACAGGGAACTACGTTTGTATGAAATAAATCCTCTTAAATGAAAAAGTAAATTAATTTTACTAATAATATAATTTACTACTGTATTACTTACTATCTGTTTCGGTTTTTAAAATGAAGTAAAAGTGTTGTTTGTAAGCCGGGGCAAACGATCGTTCGAAATTATTATAAAAAACCGTAACTTCTAAGGGCAACGAACCTTCCGTCGCCCCTACCACGCCCACCTTACAGTTAACGCCATAAATTATTATTTAATGTTCTGATTAATTCATAGATGTTTTTTTTATTTACATATAAATGAAAAAAAAAATATCTAGGCAGCCGTAGCACTGCCGAAACAACACGAAACTTAGGAAAAATGTTTTTGTAATGTTTTAATTTTCATAATTTATCAATTGAAATCATTAACATAACCTAACATTTAACATAAATAAATAACACTTACATGGTTTTTACATCTATTGGCGCTCCGAGCAACAATTATGTACATTGTCATATAATTTATTCGTAATGAAGACATAAGATAGAATGTGTAAGTATAAATTATAAGCATGTTGACGGCTGACGTCATAGCATTGGAAACGTGAATCTATAAGATTTTCCCCTACTGAGAATCGCTCAACGCTACTAAAACAGCTTTTACTTCAAAAACGGACGTTTACATGTGTTTATATCAACATGTTTATGTATGCATGTTTGCCGGTATGTATATATGGTTGTGGATAAATTTTATGTTATTTTTTTTATTAAAGATACTTCTACTACTACTATTTATTTAACTCACTGATGGAGGCGAGATGGAGTTCTATGCCTTACTCATTTAATTTCATGGAGGCCGGGATGTCTGAATATCTCATATCATCATTATTACTATTTTTCAGTCTTCCCCTTCCTATATAACCGTCCCCATTCATTTACAATATCTTTGTAACGTCATCCTCGTTCCTCCTTTTTTTTTTTTTTTTTTGACGGGGGGAAATGCTTTTACGCACTACCCTTATCCATTGTATTTGTGGGATCAGAGTCCCCCAAATACAATAGATAAGGGGGCACGGAGTGACGAGCTCCGTGCCAGTGTGGGACTCACCCGGGCGAGAGTCGCCCGGAAATACCCACTAAAACCCCCCGGTGCCGTCCGCTGCATTTGGGATGGGGGCGACACGGGGTGGCTTTCGCAAGCACCGCGTCGCATCCTCGTTCCTCCCTGCGGAACACATAGCCCATACCAGCACAGACAATTGCTCCTTAACTTCTCTGTTGCCGGCGCCATTATCAAACTTCCTCTATTTGTATTAAATATACCTATCATGTCAATATTTTTGTATTTATGACAAGTTTTTAACTGACTGCGAGTAAAATTTTGGTCCAGTTCATCGTAGAGCGATAATTTCATACAAAAATTTGCTTAACATTGAAGCCCAATTAATACATACATATATATATATGTGTGTGCGTGTAAGCGATAGGGAATTACGAAAGACGTACGTGGCCTTTTAAGGCTAACTTGAAATGGCTTTACTACGCGTGCGATACTGCCGTATCTGAGTGTTTTAATTCTATGCAGTTAAAGTTAACTACAGTGTCGTAAAAGTTAACTTTCGAATTTTGAAAATGTGGTACTCGACTTTTTTTATTTATTCGTTTTAATAAATAATGCTGTTCATTTATCTATGAAATCATATAGACTTGGTACCTGAGACCTTCCGGAGAAAGCTTAAATAAACGGCTTTCATTAATGACTGTGCAGAAATTTACCGGCTTATGTACAGTCATTGCGACGGTTACCCAGCGGTTATATATCTATCTATTTGAAATGTAATGCATATCACCTTCGATTTTCTATGTAATGTTAGTAAGTTATTTATTACATTTTGGAAGCAAGATTTACCATACTTATTTTAAAATGGCCCCTTATTTGACTAATCTTGAGAGCTAACGTTGTTTGAACATCCATGGGAGGGGCGAGGGTGTTCATATTTTAGTAGGGTTTTTTCTATTAATTTTCGTTGTCTTTTTTCAAAATAACGTCAATTGGGGAGCAAAAATCCAAAATTTAGCCGACGTAATACATGAACGGCCCCTAAGATGCTGATGTCCAAACGTGCCATTTGATAAGCGACGTGCCAAAATCGGTGAACGGATTTTAACATTCGGTGAACCGAAGCCATTACTATGAAGATTTCGAATATAAAAAAAACGTCTGTTATGTACAGTAAGAAGCTAGACATTGTTTAGGTTTTCCCTGATGACGCAACGTTTCGTTTCGCTGGTCGCTAGAATTCAAACAACAACAAAAAAAAACAAATTGTCTTAGTTAATAATTTACATTTAAAAAAAAACACCAATTTTCTTAAACTGTACTCTGATTTTTAATGTGTGATTATTCACCTTGGTCATAATGTCCAAGATAAAACCAGCAAACAAATATAAACACGTGTAAACAGTAAGATAACATTAGTTAAATGCTAATAGGTTCACATGTGAGTCTAACATTGCCTATAATTTGCTAGGGTAAACATATTTTTATTATTGTAGCTGACAATAAATATGATGGTAAACACGCTAAGCCTAGAGGTACTGGCTTTCAAGCGACGCTGCCGGAATACACTTATAACTTGGTAATAGATTTTCAAACTCGAAGGTGGTGGTATTGGAAAATGCTATAACTGTATTGGAAAATGTTTACAATCGCTAAAAGCTCAAACTGAAGAATATCATAGGGCTGTATTCATATCCACGTCCGTCGATCAATGACCGGATCACATCTCCACTGAGATATCATTTTTTCAAAAATATTTCTATACCGTTCTTACCTTTAAATAGGCATTTTGAACGTGTATCCTTTACCACAATAAAAATCAATTTAGAAAAAAAAACATTGCCGACAAACAATATCCGCTTGGGATTAAAAAAAAAAGTTTCAGTGTTGTATATTTAAATTAAAAAAAAAAAACAAAGAAACATTTGACCTCCTCCGCTCGTACCTACTTTTATATAAAAAAATGCTTATTCATGTACAAAAAATCTATTTTGGCGGGACCGCCGCCGAGGCTGACATTAATATTTTGGTGCCTCGCACGTATGTGTGATATATACGACACTGGTTCATGACTGCATTCGATGAAACACCCTTTCGCTATAGAGATAAAGTTCAGTTTACATCGTTTTTATATTATCCTAATATAATTTTGTATAGTTCCAAATCCAAAACGGTGGTACAACACACACGCGCCGCGTGATCGATTTTCGAAATGGCGCATCGGAACTTCGGGGAACGACGGCCCAAGCACCTCCCCCCTCCCTACTCTATTACCCCGCCGACGTTTTTTACGGCGCGTTTTTTTTTTTTTTTTTTTTCGTTTTTTTTTTTATTACCCGGAATCTTTGGGAAGCTCGGCTTCAGTTTAATGCCGGACCATAGTAGCTACTTGCTTTAATTTTTTATACTATTAATTCAACATTGGGCATTGGAATTTGCGTTATACAGCCTTATTTGTATTTTACATTTATAAATTCGAATATAAAATATTTAATTTACACTTCAGGTATGTTTATTTTAAAATATTTATTTCTTCGTTTCTATGATTTTCAATTTCGTTTTTCGAACGACCTTCATTATGAATGTCAAGGTAAACTTTGTCTCATTACGTTTTGCCACTTGTGTTAGCTTTTAACAATTTTTAATAGTATTAGTTGTGAATAGGGTTGCCAACACTAATTTATTGTCAAGTATTGTACGTTATTTCAGGTCATTTTAGTTTATATTTTATTAGAATAAAAAAAGTACGCGAAAATACTTTACTTCCCTGGGATTAATTTCAGCCATGTCAGCATGTTCGAAAACTAATAATTGTGTACAGTTGTTAAGCAATGTTAGTTACTTCTTAAAAGTTGCTAAAAGCAGTGAAAAATATGTTTTTTAAGCAAAATAATTAATTAAAATAAATCGTACTTCATTTTGACACAATATACTTTTTGTCTACCTTTAATTAACCGACCTTTATTTAAACAAAAAAAGAGGTGGCAACCCTAGTAGGGAAAAGTTTTAGTACGTATTTATTTTGTTCTTGGCATCCATCATGATTACTTTCAGGCAAGAGCGGATCTCCCATAGAAAAAATATAGACTGAAGCCTAGGACCCCCACAGAGCCCCTGCAACTAATAATAATAGCTATTAGCAGGCAATAGCTATATTTATAATACTAGCGATGTGCCCGCGGATCCGTCCCATAATATTTTCTATTCCGCACTGTTCTTCATTGCGTAATAAAGTTTTTTTTTATAATCATTGGAAAAGTTTTGATGGTCATTATTTTTTGTCCCTAAATTGTTTTTGGAAAGCAAAGACATTTATCATAAATTCAAACACTTGCCAGTATTGATATGACCATTGAATCGTTTTTTTTTTTTCAAAATTTAATGGGTTTTAATTTTTTTTACGCGGACACCTAATTATTTTCGGTAAAAAAAAAGCGATGATATTTCTCCTAAATTGAAACACATGCCATCAAAACTGTGCATTGGATCTCGGATTTTATTTACAATTTCATAAGTTCTATTTTATAACGCGGAACCCTAATTATTTTCAAAAAATGAAAGTAGTCAAGTTACGTCGTGTAACTTCAACTATACGCCAGAAACAGTCCCGTAAAAATCATTCCATCCGTTACGTAGATTAAGCAAACCGGAACACAAACAGACTCACAGAAAAAAGATCAAATATGTGTGTTTAGTATAGGTATATAAATATATCGTATATATAATATACGATAAAATAATTCTTGTTTATTTTTGGCTATACAAATAAAAAACATTAAAGTATCTTTAATCTCAAAATAACAACTTTTTACTAAATACATGTATAATAAACAAAGACTATTTTTCCGTCAACCAGTAATTTACTCTTTGCGATTATCGTTCTTGATCTTGACGTAGTTGGTTGTGCGGCCGGATTTCGCATCAGCGGACGCGGGTTTGAGCCCACCTATCCATCTAAGATCAGCCTGAGCTTTCGGTGAAGGTAAACATCATGCTGACATCGTAGAATGCACGTAGGGGATTTCCTAACAATGCCCGCCTGGGTAGCTAGCTACCATACACAATTTTGAAAACCTGTCGCCAAATACCGACAGTTGTGTTCCGGCAGCATCAGTTGAGAACCAGTACAATCTAGACTTAACGTGTATACCATCCTTGACACACATCGTCACTTAACACAAGGTGAGATTGTAGTCGAAGGACTGAGCCTAGACCGTGTCAATAAAATTACTTTTTATAAAATATTTTTCTAACACAAGATCGGGCACCAGAAATTCCACTAGCATTTTCACATTATGCTATTAACATAGCTTAATAATATATCCTCACTACGCTATAGGTTTAAGATATAAATAATTATATATAACTATACTAATCTATACTAATAATAAAACTGATGTCTTGTCTGTACATTTACAGAGGTACTTATCCGTTACTAATCACTAAGTTGACATTATTTTTGAAGTGAAAATTTCTATAGAAGCGCTCAGCGATTTTCGTAGGGGAAAACTTACAGATTTGCGTTAGATAAGATACATACATACATACATATACATATCATCACGCCTTTCTCCCGTGGGGGTAGGCAGAGATTACGTCCTTCCACTTGCTACGATCTTGGCATACCTCTTTCGCTTCCTCTACTTTCATGAGCGCTTTCATACATGCTCGTCGGTTATGAGTACTTTTTACCTGGCCTTTATTTAAGACATGATTGATTTGGTCTAGATACATTCGCCTAGGTCGACCCTTACCGACTTGCCCATTCACCCTCGCCTTATAAATTAATTTCGTTAATCTTCTCTCATCCATCCTCTCTACATGCCCAAACCAACTAAGCATACCTTTCCCTATTTTGGTCACCACATCCTCCACCACACCACAGCGTTCCCTTATCATACTATTCCTGACTTTGTCAATCATCTTCACTCCAGCTATACTTCTCAGACTTCTCATTTCCACCGCGTTAATCTTACTTTCATGCTTCTTCTTCCAAACCCAGCATTCACTACCATACCTAAGTGTAGGGACCAGGATTCCTTGATGCACAGCCAAACGCGCCTTTTCAGTCACTTTCTGGCTGCACATGAAGTTACGCAGGGCCCCATTCACTCTATTCCCTAACAAAACTCTTCGCTCAACATCATCGTCACACTTTCCATCTCTCGTAACCTTTGATCCCAAGTACACAAACTCTTTCACTTGTTCCACTCTGTCTCCTTCTATCGAAATTACGCAATCTGCCATACTTTCTTCTCTTTCAAATACCATTACTTTCGTTTTACTAACATTCACTTTTATTCCTTTAATTTTAAAGGAGATAAGTTAGATAAGATGCGTTAGTTAAGATATGATGTCAGCTGTCAACATGATACAGTATGTCAAGTATAAGATGGCGTTTAAGTGCTGGCGGTCAGAGATAAATTAAGATAAGAGATAAGTTAATACTTAAGCAGCCTGTCGTATGTGTTGATTATAAATAAACTATTTATACTAGCGCCAATAGATGTAAAAACCAGACAATTGTTTTTTTATGTAGATAGTGTTAATAACTTTATTTAAAAAAAATTATAAAAATTATTTTTTCACAGTTTCGCGTTTTCACTTCTGTCGCCAGTCCCCATAGCTGCCTAGTTTGTTTTGTCTGTCAGTCTGTGTATCCATCCATGCAACCATAAAATAACGTTTTAATGGTACTGTCCATCGAGTTGTATTTTGTTCACAATGTCATTGTTTTTTTCTCACCGATCACTAATTATTTTCCTAAAATGTTTTTTAAACTTAAATTTCTATATTCCTTATAGATTTAGTAAAACTGACCAATAAACCGTTTTTTTTTTCACATTATTGTGTATTATATTTTATGCGGAACCCTAGTCATTTTCGAAAAATAAAAGCAGCCTAAGTAACGCTGAGTTACATAGCTTCAGCTATGTACCAAAAATGTACCGTCAAAATCGGTCCACCCGTTTCGGAATTTAACCGGATCAAACAGACAGACAGACAAAATTAAAATTAAAATTGTGTTTTTATATAGCTAACGTATTCTACTTTTATATGTATTTAGTAATAAAATATTATTTTCATATTACAGACAGACACTTCAATTTCATTTATTAGTAGGTATGGATAAATCTTAGTTTTTTTTTGTTCAAAATTAATTGTTCAAATGCTTACGTAATCATGGGGTTAAAGGCTTTCCTTACTTAATACTGATAAGGGAGGATGTCAAACTTGACCTATACATCGCAAGTGTAATTCTTACACGGACCCATACTCACTTAGATGTAGAAAAAAATATGCGATATATATTTTATTATTATTAAATAAAAATAACTAGGTGTTAAAGTAATTTAAACTAAATTTTAACTTAAAAAAATATTCAAAATAATTTTGTTTTTATTTCGTAATTAATTGTTACCCAGACGACTCCAAGCTTTTTTTTTTTTTGCTTCTAAAAGACAATTTATAAATCATAACTCCGTTCGGGTTAATTATGAAATTGTGGCCAGTATTATTCTTAAATAACGCTAAACTTTAATATAACAAAATAGTAAAACCTCATCAGATAACATGACTTACGATTTCAAGAAAGAATAATGTAAATCGGTTCAGTGGTTCTCGAGTTATAAGCCAAGTAACGGAGGGGTAAAAAGTCGTTGCCGTTAATATATTGTATGGTTTCTCCACGTAAAAAAAACCAACAACTATTGATAATATTATGTAATTCTGGTTCTAGCGTGAAAGTTTTTTTTTTAGCAATAGTCAACAATTATATATATTTTTTTTATGCATTGCAAGCCTGTAAGCTTTTCCATAAGTAATAAAATAAAAATAAATGAGAAATTGGACTAATTTTGTAAACAAAGAGGATGCAAGACAATTTGTTTTTAGATGTATAATAAATAATTTAAGAATTCAATTTTCGATAAACAAAATGGCGCGCACGTAGTTGTCGACGCGCATAAAAACTTATTGACCAAGGAAACGCTATCATACATCCACAGAGATGATGGTAAAAACATGACGTCCATCTTGAACGAGCTCGAAGCCGCGTGTTTTTTTTTTGAGACTGGCGATAACCGTGGGGGGACGTGTGGAGGGGGGTTAGCTTGTAAAAAATTTTATGTCTCCGCGTCTGCGTGGAGATGGGTGAAAAACTTTTTTTTGCTCCCCCCAGAATCAATATTTCCGAGTTTCGGCCATGAAAATATTATTATGCTCATATCGAATATGAAAATATAATATGAAGGCTGTGAATTATTTATTATATGATACCTAATTGTGTCTTGACTATGTATATATATATATTTTTTTTTTTATCTACATCTATACTATTAGGTATATAAAGAAGTAAAATTATTTTTTTATGTATGCGGAAGATAAATTCATAAACTATACCTACTTAACCGATTTTATCCATTCGCAGTGGATAATGCAGCCGGATTCCGCCTCAATGGACTGGGTTCGATGCCACCTATACAAGTCTAAAATCAGCCTGAGCTTTCAGTAAAGGAAAACATCGCGAGGAAACCATAGCATGGTCGTAACGCCTGGGTAGCTACCACACTCAAGTTTGAAAACCAGTCGCCAAATACCAATAGGTGTGTTCCGGCAGCATCGCTTGAGAACAAGTGCCTCTAGGCTTAGTGTGGTCAAAGCACTGAGCCTATACCGTGTAAAAAAACAGTTTTTTTTCATTAGTGATTTCCATACACCCGTGCAAAACCGGGTCGGGTCATAAGTTTTGTATAAATACATCGCTTTGACCAAAAAGCTCTACTCCGGGTCTCCCTCCGGTGGCGACCCAAGACGTGTGTCGTTCCCAAAATGGGGAAGCTATTGTCCTCGCCACCAGCACGATACAGTGACACTGACCATGCATTGAGCATCACACGCAAAACACTGCACTCACACTCCTGCACATAACACGCAGATACACAGGTCCTGTAAGGAACTTTTTAATTATTATTAAATTAGCTGCTCTCCGCGGTTTTACCAATTCACGTTCCCGTGGGATTTTCGGAATAAAATCTATCCTATAAAGTCACTCCCTAGATTTGAAACTATCTCCATACCAAATTTCATCTAAATCGGTCAAGTAGTTTTTAAGTTTATTCGTTACATACAAAAATACAAATCTTTCCAAATTACAAATAATGTAGGGCTTAGCTAGGTTCAAAATTTCGCAGAATTTTTTACACTGTGGTAACGGCCAAGTCGGAGTTCGTACCAGTTTAGTGCCCTTGTGATAGTTACCTTTTGCGGCTGAGTGCCTTCACACTCGCCCCCAAAGTCACGGTGAAGCTGTAAAGGCCCTCCGGGTCAACAGCATTAGCTATGTTAGAAAATAAAAAGCTCAACTGAAGTTAAGTGACGACGTGGTCCAAAATGATACTGAAAATTAACACGCTAAGCGTAACGGTACTGATTCTCAAGTGCATCTGAAGGAGCTCCGCGAATGATTCCTGCACTTGCGAGTTCTGGTAAGTTCTAATTTTAGAACTTGACCATTCGTTCAAAGTAATTATGGTGATCAAAGTATAGCAGACTAAATACGTTTTTTGATTGAATAAAGAAGTATCGTAACAGTTTAGCAAGATTTAAAACTAAAGAGTTTTGTCACTTTTTTTTACACAATCTTGCTAGCGACACACTCTTCCATACAAACGTTTCCCCTGTTTCCTCCCTGGTTAATTACGTTATCTATACTAATAAATAAAACTAAAATGTCTGTTTTTAATATCAAAATAAAAACAATTATTAAATACAGGAGTAATAAGAAAATGTGCGGTACTTGTACCAAAAACTGGAACTTCTAAAAAAGATTATCTGTCCGTCGCCAGTCTGTTTGTTTGATTGTTCCGGAACGGCTGGAACATTTTGGACGGGCTTTCGTCGGACTTTTTCTGGCTGATAGCTAAAGTTATAAGCCATAACTTGGACTGCTTTTGCTGTTGTAAAATAATTAGGGTTCCGCATAAAATATTCAAACTCATGAAATTGTGAAATTAAAACACATTCAATAATACATTTTCACTGTTAAGTATTTGAATTTGTGCGAAAAAATTTATTTGCTTTGTGTTAGTAAAAAATATAACTTAACACCTGTACAAAAAAAATAGCGTCCATTTTTTTCCAATGACTATTTAATAACTATATTACGCAGTACCTGAAGATGTGATACGCGAGCGGCGCCGCGAGAACAGCTAGTAATAATTATATTAATAACATTTTTATACCATTTGATATGTATATACATCACGGTCAGTCCTTCATTTCGTTTTTTTTTTTATTAATGGTATATGGCGGTATTCCGTTATGCCATTATTAGAAGCGAAACAAAAGTGACGGATGCCCTTACATATAGACAAATACTAAAGTGGCGTTGGGCCGGACATGTCGCAAGAAAAAGCGATGATCGCTGGACGAACCGACTTACTATATGGTCTCGTCCAGTAGGTGCGAGAAAGAGAGGAAGACCCAAAGCACCATCCATCCTTCCATTCAACAAAAAGACGCCCACAGCTGGACATAGGTCTCCCCCAAAGATCTCCACGACGACCGGTCTAGCGTCACCCGCATTCAGCGGATTCCCGCAGCCTTCATTAGGTCGCTTGTCCACCTTGTGGGGAGCTTACCCACGCTACGTCTTTTGGTGCGTGGTAGCCATTCGAGAGCCCGTTGGCCCTATCGGTTCTGCGATTAATGTGCCCAGCCCACTGCCACTTAAGTTTAGCAATTCTTCAGGCAATGTCGGCCACTTTGGTTCTTCTGCGGATCTCCTCATCCCTTTGAGCCTTTTTATTAATAATATGATATTATAAAATTTATAGAAAATACATGGACTTTGTAAGCCAAATACAGAGACCGTTGAACAAGTCTGGAGGAGGCCTTCACCCTCACATGAGCGGTTCTTGGATTTCAAATACTTTAAATTATTTATTTGATCTTACCACTAAACCCCCTTTCCTAGACTGCGGGGTGTCGTAGGAAGCGACAGGAGGGAAAACATGGCCATACGTCTAACTATCAAAAATAGCATGCCCAAGGAGGGTTGACGTCAAGCAGGCGGCCGGTCGTAAAATAAATAGCCTAAACTTAAAGCAACATGGATTCGAAGAGGAAGACATGTTGCGCCGACTCCATATAAAAAGAGGGATAAAGACAGGGAGATGATGAACTATATATTTGTTTATGTAACAAAATATAAAAGGTTTTATTTATTTTGATTTATTTATATGGCGGTATACTCTTATACCTGGCTTTGCAAGCAGTCAGAAGAGGCTTCAGCGGCCTTGAGGTCTAAATAGCTTACAAAATGTCTGACGCGGAACGGAACGAGAAACGACCGCAACTAATATCCCGAGAAAACCATCATGAATGTCTATTTATGGTGCTCACTACTCTCAGTCATGAACTAATAACTCATAAAAAATAACTCATAAAAACCGATGAAGAATATGCATTAAGAGAAATTAAGATAAATGAGAAAAAAGTGTATGGTTTTTATCGTCGTTTTCAGACGTCCGCCGAACAAATTTCAAGAATAAAAACCAAAAAAGCGAAACGTAGAGACATAGCCATAGTCTTTCCTATTTTATTATATACTAGTTATGTGCCCGCGGCTGCACCCGCGTTTCATATATTCTTCACTGCGTCTTAATTTTTTCACACGGAACCCTAAGTATTATCGAAAACTAAAAGTAACCTAAGTTTTCGCAGAGTAACTTCAGCCATATAAAAAAATAAGCGCCAAAATCGGTTCAGCCGTTCCAGAGATTCGTTTATTGTTTAAATTTATAATGTCGTATGCATTAGTGACCCATGGTAAATAAATACTGACCTTCCATTTGTATAGATTTCCTCCGCCTCTCCATTTTAGAGGTCAAAACTGTAGTTTTTTAACTAGTAGAAAACATAATACAAATTTGTAAATTGCACTGAAATGTCCAGCATAAATTGACCCGCTTGCACATATTTTTCTGCAACATACATAGTCCTTTTTTAAATGGCGTTTTTCAGCTTAAAATCCAGTTTAGTCTGACCTCTATTTTACTAGTATAAGTAAGCGGTGAAAGGTCTTTATTATTGGAAAACCGATGGACAAATCCAAAATACATTGAACTGTCTTGGAGTAGAATAAATGAAAGATTAGAGATCATTTATTCTGGTTCTGTTTATTAAAGACCTTGAAGTATTTTATCATCAATTGTTACTAACGATTTGTCGCTAAATGGAAGTTTAAATGGAAATTTTCCATTTTTTTTAAATAAATAAATTGCAAAATTGTTCTTTACACAACCTGGTCTTAATTAATATTTTTAGTCATTAGTTTAAATACTTAATCTTCGATAATTTTCGGCTACTACTGACAAATATCTATTGATTTTTGAATTAAACATTTATTTAACCGCATTGAGCTATTCTTGGTAGAGAAAAAATACATTCGCGTTACCATTGCTCTGACGTCAGTCGTCAACATGCTACAGTACCTATGTCAAATATAAGATGTCGTTTAAATGCTGACGTTCAGAGATAAATAGGTAAGAAAATCTATAGTTAGAAGCCTTCATAAAAAAATGTAGGGATAGCTAGGATACAATTCGCGAGAGAGTTTGCAGACTCAGGTGACGGACAAGCCGAGGTTCGTACCATTTTGGTAACGCTTGTGCTAGTCACCTTTTGCGGCTGAGTGCCTTCAGCACTCGCCCCCAAAGTCACGGTGAAGCTGTAAAGGCCCTTCCGGTCAACAGCGTTAGTTAGGTTAAGGGGAAAAAAATAGAATCCTATAGTAGGTTTTGATGATAAATAAACTATACGAAAATGTACATATAATTATTGTTCGGAGCGCCAATAGATGTAAAAACCAGGAAAATATTGTTTTTTATGTTAATATTATAATTAGAATTAACAAATTATAAAAAATTAAATGTTAAGTTTTCACTTCTGTCGGCAGTACCCATGGCTGCCTAGTTTAGTCATAATTATTATCCACGTAGTCTGTTGTTTTTCATTAATTAAACACCGTTCAAAAATCATATTTAACCGAATCCGTACAAAGCGCACGTATACATTTAAAAGGTAACTACTTATTAATATTTCCTTAGAGACAAAAAAAAAACTAACAGAACTGGTTTTCCCGCGCCGAGCCGATCGCGTGTACAAATCACCTATTAATAAACGTACACTGCTAAAAATAGCGTTCGTAAAATTATGTTGCTATCTAAATTTGGCCCAAAAACTTACGTCATCCGAAGTTACGGTATTAAATAAATACACCAGGGGCCGGGGGTAGTGGGGCGAGTAAGGAGGCATTAATAAACGCGCCGGTAAACGCGACAACCGCAAAAACCGGACGAACGAAGGCGCGGCATGTTTATTTACAAGCGCCCGAGGCGACGCGAAATCTTTATTTACTTTTAACGGGTTTTGTGGCGTTCGGACCACATTATGTTGTGGACTAGCTGTGTGCTCCCAGCTACACCCGCGTTTCATATATTTTTCATAGCGTAATATAGTTTTTTAAATATTTTTTTTATACGAAACGAATAGATATTTCTCATAAATACACTTGCCTGTAAAACTGTGTACTGAACCGGATTTGAAATATTTTTTTATGAGTTTTAATTTTTTTTTTTGCGGCACCCTAATTATTTTCGAAAATCAAAAGTACTTTAAGTCACACGCCGTAACGTCAGCTATCCAACAAAAAGACTCACGTCAAAATCGGTCCAGCTGTTCCAGAAATTACCCGGAAGAAACAGACAAAACTTAAAAAACAATGTATTTTTTGGTATCGGTATCGTATATACAATCATATGTATTTAGTTAGAAATTATAATTTTGACATTAGATATAGACACTTCAATTTTATTTATTATTATAGAAGACAATTTATGTTATAAATTCTGTCATATAGCGGATATGTTCGTGCTTCCAGTGTTTTGGAACGAAACAGTAGTGACCTATAAGCTATAAACTGAACTGTATACGTGTTAATAAGAAATATAGAACATATTAAACTCGGTTGAAGTAAAACTTTTTTGTCGTTGTACTTTCTCTTAAAACAAAAAAAAAAAAATACGAAAACAATTAGGGTTCCGAAAACACTTAAAACGCAGTGAAGAAAATATGAAACGCGGGGCGTACAACTAGTTAAAAATAATTCAATTTCTTAATATCGATTTGAGTTCTGGCCAAACATGCGTTGTTCCCGGAGGAGGTACAGACGCTCTCTGCCAAAAAGATCCTACAGTATATCCAGGTTGTAGGTCTAGGCAGTGAGTTTTAGGAATATGGGGGCGATCACCATAGATCTATCTAGGTCGCAGTGACACAGGACTGTTTTAGCCTGCATAGCCCCTCTCTCGAATAATAATAATAATAATATCGATTTTGTATTATTTTTATTTGTACTGACTAAACCCTGTTGACCTGAAAGACTTTGATAGCTTCATCGGACTTTTGGAGCGAGCGCTTAAGGCACTCAACCTTAAATGGTAGCTTTTTTAAACTGTATAGGCTCAGTCTTTTTACTACAATCTCATCTGATGTTAAGTAACAATGTGGTCCAGGATAATAAGCAAACTAAGCCTAGAGGCTGGTTCTTAAGTGATGCCGTCGGAACACACCTATTGTTATTTGGTGACAGGTTTTTTATCTTGAGAGTGGTAGCTCTAGCTACCCATGTGGGCATTTAATATGTTCCACCACCATGCTATGGTTTCATCACGATGTTTTCCTTCACCGAAAGCTCAGGCTGATTTTAGAGTTGGATAGATGGGTTTGAACCCGCTTCGATTGACGTGAAATCCGACCGCACTACCAACTAAGCCATCATCGCCAGCGCAAGGGCACCAAAATGGTACAAATCTCGGGTTAAGCCGCTGACTGTGTTAAAAATTCAGCGCGATCGGCCCTAACCCCACGGTAAGTAAACTGAGAGAAAAAAGTCCTTTACAGAACCCATGTTACATACAGTTCCTGTACAGACTCTCCAAGAGCTAATTCATTTCGAAAGTGACAGCAATATTGCATACCGGACCGTACTTGTGCGTACAAGTTACCAACGTGGTCCAATGTGAATCATCGCTTCATCCTAATAAGATGCCTATAACTTTGCAGCTGTTTTCGCTACTGCCTTAACGTTAAATATTACATTTAGTTGACGTAAAGTAACACAAATTTCGTTAGAAATAATTTCTTCACCGTTCCCAATAAAGCTCGTAATTGACAGTCAGTGAAGACTACCAATGTAATGAAAATTTAAAACTATACAATATTGTCTTTCTTGAACTAGGCGTTTGGCGTTTGCACTGCGGGCCAATACGTCCGTAGTCGATGACGTGCGGTCGTACAACCGACGCGTTTACGCATGCCTACGGTCGCGTGTGATTCGTCAGAGGCGGTACCTTTATGTTTTTATCCATCCAAAAATCGCTCAACGCACTTTAGGTTTTACTTCAAAGATGGCTATTTTAAAATAAAATCGCTTATTGTTCGTCAATATCTTAGATATAAAATTGACCGTTAATTTTCCTAGTGTCATCTGTAAAATAGATAGGTAGGTTGTTATCTTTAAATGTTCTTTCTATAACATATTTCACTTACAAATTATCATTTCTGTCAGTTTTACAAATCTGTGTTATCTGTACTAATAAATAAAATTGAAGTGTCTGTTTGTAATGTCAAAATTTTTTTTTTACTAAATAGATATGAATGTATATACGAGACGGTTACTAAAAATACAATTTTTAAAATTTTTGTCTGTTTGTAATGAGTAATTTCCGTAACGGCTAGACCGATTTTGACGGAACTTTTTTGGGTAAATAGCTGAAGTTACTCCGCATAACATAGAGTAATTTTGCTTTAATTTCCGAAAACAATTGGGGGTCCGCGTAAAAAATATAAAAATTAAAAAATTTGAATAAAATCCGATTCAATGCACAGTTTTACAAGCAATTTATGAGATATATTTTTATTTTATCTTTATTTTAGGCAAATAATCAGGGTTCCGTAAAAAAAAAATTAAAACGCAGGTGAAAATATATGAAACGCGGGCGCAGCCGCGGGCACACAACTAGTGTATAGATATTATTACATACATACATATGCTCACGCCTGTTTTTCCCCGAAGGGTTAGGCAGAGGTGAAGTAGCGAACTACAGCACCCACATTTCGCCGAGCTTAGTTCCGTCCCAGATGCGACAGGGGGCGAGCCTGTCGCCATATCGGGCACAAATCCAAACTCCGGGATGATACTGAGTAGAAAAAACCCAATATCACTTGACCCGACCCGGGGATCGAACCCGAGACCTCAGAACGGCAGTCGTATGTAATACAACTGCGCTACCGAGGCAGTATTAGATATTATTAGATGTTCAAAATGGTGTCTTCGTTTTCGCTTTAACCTATTCAAACGGATCTGTTTGAAAAACGCGTCAGAGACGGCCCTGAAACTTTGACCGAGTAAAAATATATAAAGACTTTCGAATTTTAAATTGAAGTTTCGTCTATTGCGTCAGTCATAGATATTTTTTCTTTGTGGAGCGACCTTTTCAAGATTTTTTTTGTTGATGTTTGTCACCTCCACCTCCGTCGTTGGTTTATTTTGCCAGAGGCCCGCGAGCGCAGTTTTGACGCTACGTTTGTAAAGCTGGTTCCACACTGAGTGTATATTTTTAACTAGCTTAACCCGCTTGGACTTCAAACAGTTTGCAATTTGTCTGGGTTCTTGGTCCGGATGCAATATATGCCATTACAAAACTTGATCGAAATCGGTACAGTAGTTTTTGCGTGATTGGTGAACAAATAAATGAACAGACAGACAAAACATTTTTAAAACTATCGATTTTTTTTTTACAATTTTTAAATACGAATTTTTAAAACTATGTGTTCTGAAGTCGATTCTGAAGCCCTGCATAGTATTTTTCCTTAAGTATCTTCAATGTACAGATTTCGTATCGTTAGCCCTTTATTATTAGTACACTAATAATTGAAATTGAAGTGTCTGTTTCCTAATGTCAAAATAACAACTTTTTACTGAATACTTAGGAATGTACATACGTGTGTCGTGTGGTGTCTGCTCACCACCACCTCATGTCTACCCGTGGGTGTCATAAAAGGCGACTAAGGGATACACCAGTGGATGGGCAGCAGTTTCCTCTGAGAACCACAAAACCTACTGCGAAGCCGCCGTCCAAGCGTGCTAATTATGGCATTTTTCCCTTTTTTTGGGGGAGACCTATGTCCAGCAGTGGACTTTTACGGTTGAACCAATCAATATGAATGTATATATATACAACACCTGTACCAAAAACACATTATAAAAATTTTTGTCTGTCTGTGTGTTTATTACGGCTAATCCCCGGAACGGCTGGACCGATTTTGATGGGACTTTTTTGGTAGATAGCTATAGTTACTCGGCGTAATATAAGCTACTTTTATTTTTCGTAAATAATTTAGGTTCCGTATAAAAAATAAAAACTTTGATATTTTTAAAAAAAAAAACGATTCAATTGACAGGTTTAGACTGGTGGACCCGCTAGTTAAGTTTTAAATAGATGCTAAGCAATCAGAATTATCTCGCGCAGAGAAACTTCGAGAATAGTTCTTTCCATCGCCCTTTGAGCTACTAATTAATAAGCTGTCGTACTTACTTCACATCACTTTCCATACGATTCGGCGCCCCTACGTCATTACTGGTAGGACGCATTCATTAAAATTATTTCAAAATATATGGCATAGACGATGAATTAATCCAACGGAATTTACCAAAAGCTACCCAGACCTGTTAAAATTTTCTGCTAATCTCATGGTCGAAGTTATCCTGCCAAGCTTGAAAACTTGCCCAAGATCTATATATCTTTGAACAAATGCGACAGTCGTGCCCCACGTGACATACTAACCGACCGCGATGATAGCATCACGCGCGCGAATAGGCGGTTTCCTCAAGTTCCTCACACATTTGCGTGTCAGCGCCCACGCCCGCGAAACCGCCGTTCCCGCCGCCGGGGACGAGCGGCTAATTTTGCTCCCGCACACTCTCTCCGGGTCTCCCTAAGGCGGCGGCCCAAGACGTGCTTCGTTCCCCAACTGGGGAGGCTCTCGACGTCGCCGCCAGCGCGATACAGTGACACTGCCCATGCATTGAGCATTACACGCACAACAACACTGCAAACACACTCTTGCACATAACACGCAGGTACATAGGTCGTGTAAAGAACCTTTTTTTTTAATGTAAATAAAGAATAAAAAATGTAGGGTTTAGCTAGGATAAAAATTCCGCGGGAGTTTTGATACTCAGGTAGCGGCCAAGCCGAGGTTCGAACCTTTGAGCTAGCTACCTTATGCGGCTGAGTGCCTTCAGCACTCGCCCACAAAGTTCGGTGAAGCTGTAAAGGCCCTTCCGGTCAACAGCATTAGCTAGGTTTAAAGAAAAAAAAAAATAAACAGTCGTGCCATCAACAGAGATATCGGACAGAGATTAACGGACATTTTTGCTTGGTGACATTTTCCAATAATGCCCGACTGGTATCTACCACCCTCAAGTTAGAAAACCTGACGTCGTACACTAACAGGTGTGTTCCTGAACATCGCTTAAGAACCAGTACAGCTAAGCTTAGTGTGTTTACCATCATGGGCCACATCAGATGACATTGTGGTAGAGTAAGTAATGAGCCTATACTGTGTAAAAAAATCCGTTAAACAAACAACGTTTAACTCATCCAAATTCATTACCAGGCCCTCATGATGAACCAATAACCAGTGGCGTAGTTTGCATGGGTGGTTAATATTATATTTATTTATTTATTTGGCACATCAACAGAGTATATTACATGAAAATAAAATTCTAGCATAGATAATATAAAATAGTCACTGATTCTAGTATAATTTAAGATAATGTTATACTACCAACCAATACCAAACACTATTATACTATCTACTTGCAATGTGCCCGCTGCTGCGCTCGCATTTCGAATATTCTTCACTGCGTTTTAATTTTTTAAACGGAACCCTAATTATTTCCATACATTTTTTTTACTAACATAAAGTAAAAATATTTCTCATAAATTATAGCACTTGCCTGTAAAACTGTGCATTGAATCGGATTTTATTCAAATTTTTTGTGAGTTTTTTTTTTTGACGCGGAACCCTAATTATTTTCGATAATTAAAAGTACCCTAAGTTACCCGTAGTAAGTACAGCTATCTACAAAAAAGAGTCCCTTCATAATCGGTCCAGCCGTTCCGGAGATTGCCAGACAGATTACAAGCACATAGACAAAAGTTTTAAAAATCGTGTTTTTAGTATACGTGTCTTATATAAATTCATATGTATTAAGTAAAAAAAAATTACATTACAAGCGGACGCTTCAATTTTATTTATTAGTATAGATGGTAGTACCCTTTTTTTTTTTTTTTGACGGGGGAAATGCATTTACGCACTACCCTTACCCATTGCATTAGTGAGACCGAAGTCCCACAATGCAATGGGTAAGGGGGCACGGAGTGATGAGTTCCGTGCCAGTGTAGGACTCGCCCGGGCGCCAAGTGCCCGGAAATACCCACTAAAACCCCCGGGGCCGTCCGCTGCATTTGGGATGGGGGCGATACAGGATTGCACTGCATGCCACCGCGTCGCCCCCTTCAGCGAACCCACCGGGCCTCGTCGTGCAATGGCCTAATGGGGATGGGGGAGAATATTTCTCAACCCCACCTCTTCGCCCGCCTCCCGAAGGGAGGCATGACCCACTGGTCAGACATCCGGGGGCAGGATATACTCCTGCCCCCAATAAAAACGAAAGAAGAAGGGATAGTGCAGTGACGGGCAAAGACAAAGAGGAAGGAACCCGCCACTGCTACAGAAGAGAAAAGAAATAGGTCCCTCTCCTAGACAGATGGTAGTACCCTAGTTACAGGTGAGCACTGAGCATAGCATGCGATAATTAACCAATAAAGATGTTCAGAAACAAAGTATGAATACAAAGCAAATATAATCGCTATACTATATCAGATTATGTTAATTTTTTAAATAGAATATTTAAAAATGGTCAAAGTTGTTCTTTTGTTTTTGTTCAAACAAAATAAATCAGGACTTTGACAGTGAGTTTTTTTTAATGTATTACAAATACGCTAAGTAGCGGAGGGAGCTCGTTTGACTTTACATTATTAACGAAAGGTCCATATGCGCTGCATCTAAGATTTGGGTTTACTACTTAGAATGAAAAGTTTTTCAAAATTTCCGAGCCATCAATTTAAAAATTATTATTATTATAAACTAATTCCTGTTATCCCCGAAGTGTTAGGCAGAGGTGAAATAGAGAACTAAACCACCCGCATTCCGCCGAGCTTAGTTCCGTCCCAGATGTGAAAGGGGCGAGCCTGTCGCCATATCGGGCACAAATTCCAGACTTCGGGATAATACTGAGTAGAAAAACCCAATATCACTTGACCCGACCCGGGGATCGAACCCGAGACCTCAGAACGACAATTGTATCGAAATACAACTGCGTCACCGAGGCAGTCAATTTAGTAACTCCTGTAAAAATAATATTTAAGACAAACAACGTACGTCTCTAGCTTGAACAGAATAATCCTTCCGATTATATAACTAATGTTATGTTAGAATTATCTATTATAGAAACATAATTTTTTTAAAGTAGCTTAAGATTTTCCTATTGTGTGTTTTTTTGGATTCACGGTCGAGTGACACTTCGGAACGGGTGACATCCAGGGCGGACCCCTCCCCCAACTACACCTCTGCCGATAACCGAACGAGTTCTCGAATGAGGACCACGTTTGGACAAACGCGGCCATCGCGGTTTGTAATGTCAAAATAATATTTTTTTTTTACTAAATAGAAATGAATGTATATGTATACGATACCTATACCAAAAACTTAGGCCAGTTTAATTTTTCGAAAGTAATTAGGGTTCCGCGTTAAAAATATTAAAACTAAAAAAAATTGAATAAAATCAGATTCAATGCACAGTTTTACGGGCAAGTGTTTGAATTTGTGAGACATATTTTTACATTATCTCAGTACTAAAAATGTTTGAGGAAAATAATTAGGGTTCAGTATTAAAAAAAAAATTAAAAAGCAGTGGAGGATATATGAAACGAGGGCACAGCCGCGGGTACACAGCTAGTAAGAAATAACCTAGAAAATGCCATAACACTATGCTACGGTTTCCTCGTATATTTTTCCGTCACCGAAAACTCAGAATCGTTAAAATATACTATTATAATAGCAGTCGATAGGTGACACGAATTTTATCATATACATTTTTTATTTACTAGCCGTGTTTTTACTAGTTGCGTCCGCGTTTCATACATTCTCCTCTGCGGCTCCGTCCCGTCAACAGACAGATATGTGCATGAAATCGAATCGTATTCAAATTTTCATGCGTTTGAATTTTTTTTTTATTTTACGCGAATCCCTAATTATTTTCGATAATTAAAAGTACCTTAAGTTACCCGTAGTAAGTACAGTTATCTACAAAAGTCCTGTCAAAACCCGTCCAGCCGTTTCGGAGATTAGCAGAAACAGACAAAAAATTAAAATTTTTGGTATAGGTAATGTGTATAGATTCATATGTGTTTAGTAAGAAATGTTATTTTGACATTACAAACAGACACTTCAATTTTATTTATAGTATAGATTAATAAAACACTAGGCATTCTAGTAGATTTGCTCGCTTCTTTATTTACTTTCCTTATAAATTATTCACGGTATTCATGTGTCTATATAATCTTTAATTAATATTTACTTAGGGGTCGTTCAAGTATTATGTGTGAAAAATTTTAGGCATTTTTGACGAACCGAACGACTGACGAAAGTTTTTCATTTCCACTTCGCTCTGTCCACGATATTGTTTTCGGAAACTTTACTCTCTTTCATATCTTGTAGCACTATACCTTTCCATGTTGTTTTGGGTCTGCATCATGGTTTTCGAGCGAAAATGAGGAGATATAGTGGATCGCTTTCTTGCATTTTGTCGGCGATATCGCGTATCTCCCATACTTCTTACCACGTGCTCATTCCGGATTTTATCGCGCCGCACGTCCACTTCGGCATCTTCATTTCGGTATGGATGTTTTTGGGTCGTCATGGACCACATTTCACTGTTATATAACAATACGAGACGTTTCAGCTTATCTGGCAATTTCCTATCGTATTTAACACAAGTTACTTCACGCCACTTTCACCACGCTACGGCTATTCGTTGCTGAATGTTGCATACAATGTTCCCAGCGTTGTCAATCATACTTGTGAGGTACTTGATGGTCATTTACATGGTTAGTTACAATGGTCGCATTTGATGACTATTTGTATACATCTATGCAAATGGAAGTATTATCGCTGATGTCTGTTGTGTTAAACGACATAAACTGGGTTTGGCAACACTAAGCACTAGGTCACCAGCCTGTAACTGGCGTATCCACAACAATAGCGCTTCCTATAAGTCGGCCCTGTTCTGGCATAATTGGTTTGTGTATATAAAAATCCACGTTGGTGAATTTTACGCCTGTTCGGTCCAAGGCCAAGCAAAACAAGAAAGGACTCAGTACTGAGCCTTGATGGATGCCCTCTGTAATAGCTGGTAAATCATTCGGTTGCTGGGGTGAGAATGTCAGGAATCACTGTCATTCTTGCCGAGTGATTTTTCTCGTGCCTGGCAACCCGCGCCGCGAGTTAACTTTGACAGTTGTTTTAAAAGTATACGCGCAACCGCTCCGCAACGCAAACCGCAATTCTTTATAATAATTTATCATTTCGTCGCATCACGCCTTACACCGCATTCACGCAACTACGTAAGCTGCAGGATCCTCGGAATTGGATGTGCACGAGAGATTGCTCGGTAAGTGGACATACTCCTTATATTTTCGCCCTGAGCGACCCAGTGTATCACCAGACCCTCGGCAAGAAATAGGAGATTTGGAGGCCGGCCAGCCCGCAGTTGGTATTTACTACCAATAGCTATTGGTTCCGTCTCACTCACCACTGTCCGCACCATTATTCTTACATTCCTACAAATATCGGCAATGACATCAGTATGCTTTTCGAGGACATTCTTCTTAGGAAGGCTCCACATTGGCATACAACTCTCGATTTTTAGCGCGGTATTCTTCAGCAATCGTGCTTATAACGAACATTGGATCGATAAGCCAGATATGAAGTCTTAGTGATTTGGTGGCAATGTCCATTCGGCTTATATGCAGCCATTCTTGTTAGACATCTTATGTAGGGCATTCTGGGCTTCACTTGGATTCATTTGAGGCATAAGTCCTAAGTTTAAAAAGCCATATGTCTTCAATTACGATGATCTCATCACAGTCACGGAATGACTACAGAAGTGACCAAAATTTCCTTCTCAAGTGCAGTAATTTGCAAAAAAAAGCGCGTTAGGCTGTTCAACGAGGAGTGTTGGTCCTTACACTTGGGTGTGTTAGTGAGTGCTGGGTTCGGCAGAAGAAGCATTAAAATCAGATTAACGCTGTGGAGCTGAGAAGTCTAAGAAGTATAGCTGGAGTGAAGATGATCAATAAAGTCAGGGATAACATGTTAAAAGTACGTTGTGGTGTGGTAGAGGATGCAGTGACAAATATAGAGAAAAGATTGCTTATTTGGTTTGAACACGTAGAGAGGATGGATGAAGGAAGATTGATGAAACGAATTTACAAGGCGAGTGTGACTGGGCACGCCGGTAAGGGTCGACCTGGGCAAAGGAAAAAGAGGCCAAGTGAAAAGTATCCATAACCGGCGAGGATATATTATCAAAGCGCTCATGAAATTAGTGGAAGCGAAAGAAGTGTTCGTAGCAAGTGGAAAAAACGTAGTCTTTGCCTATTCCCTCGGGAGCAAGGTGTGATGATATGTATACTAGCTGTGTGCACGCGGCTCCGCTCGCGTTTTATATGTACTTTAGGTGTAAGTTAAAACATTTCAATTATACCTAACCTAAAAAAAAACAAATGAATGAAGAAAAATGAGTATTTTGGTTTCATGGACGGAGAAAATGTATGTAAGAGTAAAATGAAAAAAAGATGAAAAAGGGTCAATGGAATCCAAAAAATAAAACCCTTTAACTATCTAAGAAAAAATCTGCGTCGAATGGTAGTAGTCCTAAATGTACCCGATATGTTCAGTAGTTTTGAGATGATGGTGCGTCAAAGGAACCCCATTTTCCTTATATATATGTATATACGGATTCCCTCGCTTAATAATGGAAGTATCTCCTTGAGGGTCCGACGAGCACGTGGGCTCGCTGGGCACCTTTTTTAGATTAGGTTAGTCCGAACCTGGTGTAAGATTGTACTGTTTTCTTTACCGTACCAGGTATGAGGTTTAACGATGCTTTGATCGCCTCTGTTCTGGTTCCGGAAGTGTCAAAGATTTGAGCTAAACATTAAGCTAAACTTTTCCTTTTATCTCAAAACTTAACACAATTACTAAATGACAGTTAATAGTTTAGTGAACTAACGCAGAAACTTATTCAGTGAACTAACGCAGAAACTTACTGAGTGAACTAACGTAGTAACTTCTTGGATGAACGAAAATGTTACGCTCCGTAGGAAGCACCCTTGTTTCAGGTGCGGGGTTGAGGGCCATAAGGCAGAGGTGTGCAGTGTTGAGAATCCTTGCTGCGCCTTCTGCGCGGATGAGGGTCGCGACACGGCTCTCCTCATGGGCAGAAATCTATGTCGCTCGTCATTTAGGCCGATTCCGGCCACTATAGTATACTATAGCCTTGCGTAGTTTGAACGCCGACGGTGGCGGAGTCCGGGGGGCCTGACCTTCCACTGCACTGGGGAATCCGTCAATAGACTGGTCTGGGTGGATCAGGACTGGTCCCTAAGCTGGTAGGGGCCTTCATGGCGGGTCATCCGTCCGGGGGTATGTCACGATGTATTTTATCGATCCTGTGTTGCTCCCTCATACTGCGGTAGAGACGGTTACTCCAAGGTTTTTAGTGGGTAGTTGCTAGGGTCCTCTTCCCTAGTGATAGTCCCACACACCCTCACTGCCCCGCATGGGAGGACGATACCTAAATGCTTTTCCCTATGCTAAAAAAAGGCTCGTAGGCATTACATAATAAGGTATAAACATATTATTTCGTTGTAGGAATGACCTACATTTATGACGTTCTATTTAGAATAAAAATAGCTTAATGTGCAGTTAATATCACGTACTGTTTAGAACCTCATCAAAACGTATTTTTACAACGTCTCATATTACCCTGCAGGCGTGCTTCTTGCTGATTAAGTGTTTACATTTATTTGATTCGACGCAATGCATTCTGCGTAATTATGACGACATATTTTTTTAATTGTGCGGTAGTAATCTCACTATATGCAACAATGTATATAATTTTTTTTTTTGGTATTTAATATACATAGAAAAATAAGTATAATATAATATAAGTGTAATAACATATAAGTTAATTACTGAACACACAAACTGACAGAGAGAAATCGCCTTTGATATTTTTGTTTTATTTCTTTAAAGTTTTCAAATGTCATATATTATGTTTTCTAAAAGCGATCAAGAAACCTCTTGGCAACTGAACAGATATTTTTTGATTTTTTTTTATCACTTATAAATTGATATTTTAGCTTCGTTCATTTTTGTTTTCTATTTTTTGTTTAAAAAAATACGTGAATATTTTTCTAAATGTTAGTCGAAGACATTAATGTCATACTTTGCATTCCGGGGTATTAAAATTTTGAAATGTGTCGACTTTTTATAATATATTCATGTGTTTTTGTTTTGTTCATTTTTATTTTATCTTAATTTAAATATTATTTTCATTTTTGAAGTTTTTTTTTTATATCGTTGCATGAACTTAACCTTTATAGCGTGATAGCAACTTGTTTAAGATTATAAGCAATGAATTTAATAAACACTGCCCAATAAAGTTTATTGTTTACAGTAAAAAAATTGCATCCAGTCAATGGGCAACTAAAGGAATAAGAAAAAGTAGAGAGTGTTTATATGAACTATATTATAGAAAATCACTTACTACTGACTCATCATTTCATGCTTATGTCAGGGAGTATTCAAAAACTTTTAAACGTGTATGTATAGAAGCTAAAGCAATTTTTTAAGGTAATAAAGTTCTCGAGTCTAAAAATAAGGTCAAAATCGTCTGGCATATCATAAATAAAGAAACAGGAAATAGTAAAATTAATAATAATACACTTAATCTGAACGTCGACGGAGTACATATTTCAAACAGAGGTAGCAACTGTTTTTCAGGACTACTTCACTAACATACCTCTTGAAGTTACAAAACATATAACTTCATTACCCCATGGTGCCGCATTGCTCCTTAATAACTTAAGTGCTCCTATAAATTCAAAATTCTATTTTACATCTATTACTGCAGGTGACATATTAAAAGCCTTCAAGCAATTAAATTTAAAACATACGTAAGACATATGGGGAATGTCGGTAATGATTCTTCAATCCATGATTGTTAATATTTCACCATATTTGGCTAACATATTTAACGGATGCATAGCAGCAGGCACTTTCCCTAATTTAATGAAAATAAGTAAAGTGGTACCCTTATTTAAATCAAATTGTAGAAGTAGTCTCGAAAATTATAGACCAATTTCAGTACTTCCATCAATTAGTATTATAAGATTTTCGAAAAGATTATGTTTAATCACTTAGTTGAATACTTTAGAGTAGAAAAGATTTTAGATGGTCGGCAGTTTGGTTTCACGAAATCCAAATCTACAAATGACGCTGGTGCAATGTTTATAAGTCATATATTGGGAGTCTGGGAGATCTGGCAGGATGCAATAGGTGTATTCTGCGATCTCTCAAAGGCCTTTGACTGCGTTTATCACAGTACACTTATACTGTAACTAAAACATTATGGTGTTTCTGAAACCTCTGTCTCCCACCTGGCCTCTTATTTAACAAACCGATGTCAGAAAGTAAATGTAAATGGGGTTACATACAATGGATCATTAGTTAGAATCGGTGTTCCGCAGGGATCGATTTTGGGACCGTTTTTATTCCTGGTTTATATTAATACTTACCTATGCTAAACTTACCGCTAATGGTTGATAGCTCAGTTGATATGGTTCTTTTTGCAGGCGATACTTCACGTATATTTAAAATAAAAAGATAAAATTCAGATGTTAGGCTTTTAAACATTACACTAGAAAACATTTCTAAATGGTTTGCCTTACATAGTTTACTACTTAATACAAAGAAAACGAAATGTATAAAATGTATGTTGCCCAATGTGCAACATATTGATTGTAAGTTAGAGATAGAAGGGAATTTAGTAGGCTTAGTTGACACAATTCTGTTTTTAGGTATCACACTTGATAATAAGTTACAATGGGGTCCGCATTTTAAATCTTTGGCAGGAAGGCTTAGTTCCGCTGGTTTTGCGGTTCGAAAAATTCGCCAGTTGGCGGACATTGCTACTGCTAGGTTATTCTACTTTGCTTACTTTCATAGCTTAATGTCTAACCGTATTTTGCTGTGGGGTACAGCAGCAGAGGTAGACACCAATTTTACATTACAAAAGATAGATGTTCGAGCAACATACAATATGGGACCTCGCGAATCTCTAAAGAACAAGTTTCAAGAATATTATATCTTAACTTTGCCCTCCCAATACATCTTCGATAAATTAATGCATATTCGTTAAAACTTAGACAAGCTCGATCTAGTGAATGATCGTCATAATTTGCTGGACCTATGTACCTGCGTGTTATGTGCAGGAGTGTGTGTGCAGTGTTGTGCGTGTAATGCTTAATGCATGTTCAGTGTCACTGTATCGCGCGCTGACAGCGGCGTCAAGAGCCACCGCAGTTGGATGACCATTACACTGCACTTCACACTCCAGCATACTACACGCAAGGGCTATGAGATTCGTAGGTAGTTTAACTAGGGTACATTTCGAGGACGTGACCTCATAAGTAGCAGCCGAAGTGTGTACCACTTTGGCGTCCTTGCGATAGTCGCCTCTCTCTCCACGGAGTGTCTTAAGCTCTCGTATTAAAAGCTCAGTAAAGCTGTCAAGGCCCTTTTTTTTTTGACGGTGGGAAATGCATTTACGCACTACCCTTACCTATTTCATTAGTGAGACCGGAGTCCCCCAATGCGATAGGTAAGGGGGCACGGAGGGACGAGCTCCGCGCCAGTGTGGGACTCGCCCGGGCGTGAAGCGCCCGGAAATACCCACTAAAACCCCCCGGGGCCGTCCACTGCATTTGGGATGGGGGCGACACGGGGTGGCTTTCGCAAGCACCGCGTCGCCCCCTGCAGCGAACCCACCAGGCCTCGTCCGTGCAATGGCCCGGTAGGGATGAAGGAGAATAGTTCCCCTCCACCACTTAGCCCGCCTCAGAAGGAGGCACGACCATAGGTCGACAGTCCGGAGGGGCAGGAGATACTTCCTGCCTCCCATGAATAGAAATAGAAGAAGGGAAAGAGTTGGATAGAGCAGTGGCGGGCAAAGGGAAAAGGGGAAGAAGCCCGCCACTGCTTTAAGAAAGAGTAGGTCCCTCCCCTTCACTCGTCTTGCCTCAGTCGACAAGATAGATCGAAGGATAAGCTGTCAAGGCCCTAACTAGTTAACAACATTTAGCCAAAAAAAAGGCAACCAGGAAAACGATCGATAGAAGTGAACTACTTTGAAAAAACTGTTTCATAAAAGTGTAATTAATAATACACGGACTAGAGTTTTCAATCAACATTATGGATGATACAAAATCGACTACTGACAATATATTCATTATAAAATACCCTTAGTGTAGTGCAGTTCAAACAAATTTACAAGAAACATGCGGGCAGCGAAATACAAAGGCATGACATTATAGTGCCTATACTTACTAGCGAGGATGTTTTCTAGTCATATGTGATTTAGGTATTCACAATCGAACCTTGATACAAACACCTTCAGGATAGTGCTAGGGCTGCCCCGCACCAGCCGCACAAGGGATGTACATCTGTTCCACATGGTGGTATAAAAACAGTCAACCTGCGCTTCTGCGAACATTGTTGATGCACTGTAAAAATGAAGCAACCCTAGCAACACCCTGAAAGCATTATTACATTGGACGCTTAGGGTGCTGTACTGTTGTTGCGTATAGTTCACCCACAGGCTGCACGTGTAAAAGGATGTACAATGAGCTCTAAAAAGAGAGATTTTGACGCTCCTTGAACTGCGAGCAAACCTGCGTTTGCAAAAGCAAAAAATCGAATAAAGCGCAAAACAAAAGGTTAGCAAAAGCGTCCACTTGAACGCCATCTTGTTACTGTAGCATGTCGCTGAAAGCTGACGTCATAGGTGACGCGAATCTATGTTTATCCTTTAGGTACCGAAAATCGTTCAGCGAAATTTTCACATCAAAAAGATTGGTAACAGAATGAACCTTTTCTTTCTGTCACCGATATTTTTAAATACTACAGTTTCAAAACGAGTCAAAAGTTCGTAAGACGAAATTTATTACGATTAATAAAAGATTAAATAAAAAATACTTATTAAACATTTTTGTAATAATAATGTATACAATTTTTAATGAATTAACATAAATAAAAAACATCTGACGTGTTCTATTTTCGATATCATAAAATGTGCATATTATAATTTGAATACCTAATAAAAAATAATATATTTAAATAAACTTAATTTTAAAACTTTGATGATATTTTCACACTGCAAAAGGTGATGAATATTTATTTCTACTTACTCTTGATTGCGCATCTAACTTCATGGTATTCAATATGGGAGCGCGTAATATTCGTTTCAAGCTGAAAGCGTGTCGACACTGCTCGCAAAGTTGGATGTAGTATGTACTCTGTGGGCTAAGCTAAACGAATACGAAGCGCTTAGTGCAACCTCATCTAGCCCAATAGCTCGTTGTCAGTTTTTGAGCCCGAGTGAAATGGCTCAAAAAGTCATTAATGGTAAGTACATGCCTTTCAAGTATCAACAATCAAATATCAAAAAGTGTAACAATCTGGACGGTGGTTCTATAAATTGCTTATTTTTGATGACATGGAGGAAGACGTGTGATCTGAATGATAATTTGCGTAATCAATGTTTACTTATTTTCTTAAGTAGCTTTTATTCTAAACTAGCTGTGTGCCCGTGGCTGCGGCCGCGTTTCATATGTTCTTCACTACGTTTTAATTTTTCTGTACGAAAACCTAATTATTTTCCTTAATTTTTTATTCGGTACTTAGACAAAGTATAATTATTTCTCTCAAATTCAAAACACTTGCCAATGAAACTGTGCGTTAAAACGGAGTTTATTCTAAAGTTCATGAACTTTAATTTTTTTTATGCGGAACCCAAATATTCTTCTAGTTACTCGGAGAAACTGCAGCTATCTAACAAGGCAAAACAAAAGTCCCGTTAAAATCGGTTTAGACGTTTCGGGGATTGCATATTTATATGAATGTGTTGAGTTACCCATAAAAATAAGACAATAGGAATGGAAAGCTGGCGTAAACGCCAGGTAAGTACTCAACGGGTTAATATGTATTTAGTTAAAAATTGTTATTTTGACATTAGAAGTAGTCACTTCAATTTATTTAGTTATTTATTTATTTAGATATTTAGTTATATATCTTGTATCTGCCCTTGTTAATCTCTCTACCACCCAAAGGTTAACTAGGAGAAAATGCCTTAAACATTAATAAGAGCTCAGTGTGTACACGTCCTTATCGCGACACAAATAATAACGTTGAAGCCAAAATTAGTTTTATATAATTATGTATGTTATTTTTAATATCATAATGTTGGATCGTTGTTAATAAATTTTGTAATTCCAAGCAATTAGGTGACTTTTGTTAACAAATGAATCCATTAGTTTGTACGAGTGATTTCATCCGCCAGTTTCTTATTTTTACAACTGAATTCTTTGAATAGTTATTTTTCCGTAATCGATTTATTGATTTACCGTTAAACGACCTTGATAATATTTTTTTTTTTAAATAAACGCGTAAATAATTATAACTCATCAAATTGTGAACAAAATACGATTCAATGCACAATTTTACTGGCAATTGTTAGAATTTCTGAGAAATGTCTTTGCTTTCTAATAGTTCTGCGGTAAAAAATTAAAACTCATGCAATTGTGAACAAATCGACCAACTGTGACCATAAATACATTATTTTCCAATGATTATTTAAAAACTATATTACGCAGTGCAGAATTGTGCAGATAGAATGTATGATACATGAGACCACAGCTAGTTAAAAATATAAAACTTAAATGCGAGCAAATATCAGTAAAACCTAAGTAAAGTATTTTAGTTGATAAATTTAATTGTATGCCACCGCAGCTTTTGAATTGACCAAAGTGATTACATTGGGCTTTTTGGTAACAGCTCAGCAGAGAGATGGTGACTAACACAAGGACATCAAAAGGCAAAGAGCATATTCTGCTGCATTTACCCTAGTTAATCCTATTCATTACGCAAAACAAGCAACTGATTTAAACGTTCCCCATTTGGTGATCGGAGCACGCATTTGGTCACTGAAATGATATTAGAGTGGAGGATGCATTCCCAGGGAGCGATTGCGTTAGGCAGGCGGCCGGCCTTAAAATTTTAGCCATAACTATTCAGTAGAAATGAATAGTGATGGCTATGAAAGTTGAGGAATGGAGGGGGAGAGAACGCCCAAACAAACAATGGATGGATTATGTGAGGAAAGATATGAAGGCAAAAGGGGTGAATAAAGATATGTCGGCTGATAGAGATGTATGGAAGAAGAAAACATACTGCGCCGACCCCAAATAACAAATTGGGAGCAGGACAATGATGATATGACATTAAAGCGGGACGAAGCTAGTTGAATTAGGGAGTCGATAGGTAAGACGAAGTGCGGGAGATTGAAGAGTTTTTTTCGGGATCTCAGTCTGTCATGTAGTTATTTACTTTAATTCACTAAATTTGTGTATTTGACTCTATATCAATGGTCTTCACACTTTTCCGGTCAAGGGCCACATAGGTCTATGTGAGGTACCTCTGCGGGCCGCACTTTAATGGATTGGGTTGTTGATAGCATGTATTAATCGACATATTTTTCAAACGCCAGTTCCCCATAGAATATGAATGGCAATAACAACTTAAGGAGTCATTTTTAACAACCTACTTCACTAACTATTGTCAACTTGGTTATGAGTTATTGTCTATCAAAATTGTTTATTATATAGAAGATAAGGCGTAACATATATTCTGAGATTTATATGCCGACAATGTTCCATAGAAAGTTCGAACAGGATGGGCCACCGTTTTTCTGGAGTTTGGTAAAGCTGATGATACACGATTGAAAATACATCTACTTAGCCACATGACACCGGCACAAATTGTGGGTACACAGATTGCCATTAAGTAAGAAGAAGAGTGGTGTGATTTTTTTTTACAGTGCATAGGATGTGCTAAATAGTCGCCATGGCAACATAACAAATGTATTGTAATATTTTTGATTTGTGACAATAAATTATGTGTAGTAAAAAAAAAAAACTAATTTGACAAGTCTCAGTGTCTCCAGACTGAGTTTTTGAATTCGAATATGACAACTATATCGAATAGTTTCTCTAAATACTTTACATGTATATAAACTTTTTATTCCTTGCTATGGTTAACTGTCAGTGTTGGCAGCTTACAATGTACAATTATTAATTATATTTTAGTAATTGTTTTAATTTAATTTTAAAAGTAGAACTTATAACACAAAGACATCAGTTCTGAGTCTGACTACTCATGTATAAAGTCTAAGTCTATACTCTAAATAAAGATTTAGAGGATCAACGAAATAATTTAGTAGGAATATTTTCGACTTGAACATTTATCGGAAAATATTTTAAATGTGCCAACACTAAAACGTATGAAGCTTCACCTTACATTTGGAAAGTTCTGGGTACTATTTTGGACTGTCATGTTGTAGTCCTTATTTTAAATTCACTAACTTGCAGTATGTGCTATATATTGTGTGATTTTGGTGTCATTTCACATAATATAGTTTGATTATTGTGCAAAAGTATATTCGAAATAATGACAGTGAACGTGATCTCCGTGACATCCTATTCTGCCGACTCGCCTGGAACGTCTACTACGATTAGTAAAATATTACGAAGTTAAGCCTAAAGAACTTGTATTCATAGTCGTAATAATTTATTTGAAATAACTTATACTTGGAGTTTTTGGCGGGATCTCAGTGTCATGTAGCGGTTGTTTTCTTTAATTTATTGAATTTGTGTATTTGACTCTATATCATGTAATCTTGGTGGCGTTTTATGTGTTATAGTCTGTATATTGTGTACAAGTTGCGTTTATTATAGAAGAGAAAAGTGCCGACAAAAATCCATGGAAAGTTTTAGCAGGATAAGCCACAGTTTTGCTGGAGCTTGGTAACGCTGATACAAAATTAAAAATACATGTTACCTGCATGACATTGGCACTAATTGTTTGAACAGAAATCGCCATAATCGAACAACTTATACTTAACGCGCTGTACCTAAGTCAGCTATGTTATTGTTCATCAATTCAATATATTTTTTTTTTTAATATAATTTATTATATAATTATTATGTAATATTATTATATTTTTTTTTAATGTAATATAATCATACAAAAGTTTACCTTGAAGCGACGATGGCGGTGTCCGAATTCAGCGTGGATATACGTATGTAGATTTGAAATTATTTATACTATTACATGAGGCCAAGATTTTAGTAAAGGAAAACATCGTGTGGAACCCATAGCCTTCCAGTGTTTTTCTGTCTGCTTAGCTACCAACCTCAAGTTTGAAAAATATCTCGTCATGCATTTATATAGGTATTCTAAGAGCATCACTTGAAAGATAGTACTTCTAGGTTTAACCACTTAAACATTTTGGACCACATAGTCACTTAACATCAGGTAAGATTCTGGTCAAGAAGATTTTACATAAGATTTCGTTATATACAATAAAAAATAAAACACATTGAAGCCATGAACCACCATTTTATTATCTTTATTATATATGGATATAACAAGTATAAATTTATTTATAAATCGGCTAAAAACATAAATTGTGAACGGGAATACATTATTGTCTGTGCCTGCATTATTCAACGTCCCACCTGGAGGATGCGAAGCGATGCTACTGTTAGCTATAAAAGTTAATTTACTTCGTAAATTAGGTAAAAGCATCGCTACGTATTGGTGTCCCACGTGTATACGATTGTACAGAATTCGAGGCCTTTAGGCTATTTGTGACGGGCGCACAAGCCGTTCTACGCTGCGTTTATGTCATTACCCCGTAACTAGAGTTTATATTGGTAAATTAATTTCAATAAAATCGTTGGATTTGGAATTAATTTTCTATCGATGATCACCCCTAGTTCTTAAAATATCGTTTCCTAATTAATTCTAAATTAATTGAAAACTGCAGAATGTTTTTCGAATTTATCAAACATAGGTCGAGTCATTCGCCAAAATTATCTACACTAATATTATAAAGAGGAAAGATTTTTGTATATTTGTATGTAATGATTGAACTTAAAAATACTGAACCGATGTGAATGAAATTTGGTATGGAGATAGATTGAAATCCAAGTGACATACGATATTTATTCTGAAAATCCCACGGAATCGGGAATTTGTAATATAAAGGTTATAAACAACATTTTATAGCTTCGAGATTTTGCATAGCTCGCTTCGATGCGCGTGGGACACGATGACGTTCGTATGAAATCTTGCCTTTTATATTTTAATCAGTTCTTTTTGTCATACTATATATTCGATTTTCGTGCTTTGGACACACCGGCTTCATCATGGCGTCGTTTTAACTGGAGCTGATGTGTTCAAAACACTTCGCGACAAGATTCCAAAGCATAGTTTCTAGGTAATATAATACTTTTTAAAATATTCTGTACCGTGTTGCTGAACTATAAAATTTTCTTCTATTTATACACATATACATAGGCAAAGAGACCTGCCCCATACAGCCAACAATAATAACGGACGTAACTCTAGTCCGATTTTAAATTATTTTACTAGTGTTTATTTTGTAATTTTATAGATAATTTTACTAAAACAACATGCTTTCAAATTGTCCTCAGTCTAATTAAAGAATACGCAAAGGCCATAAAAGATCATACAGCCACTTGTAAAAAAAATAAATAAAAACAGCTTAAAATAAATTAATGTACCGAAAATTAAATATTAATTTAGAGCAATTTTCATAACTATTTTTGTTAATTCGATGTTGGTATAAGATTGAGTGGGATCTAAATATTTTGAAATTATTGTAATATATATGAAGATTCTTAAGTTTACTTCGTTTAATTACGATTCATATCGTCGCTGTGGACTTCAGGGCTACAAAACGAACTTAAATCATAGTTATTTACACATAAAAACATAACCGCGAGTAAAAAAAGATGTCATATAAAATATAACGATCTGTCATCGTAACATTTTCTCATAAATTGGTATTTATTGTTTCTAGCAATCTGGTTGTAGTTCTTCCGAATATTTCTATAAAAGGTGGCAACCCTGATATTTTGCGTAAAATGCTTACACAAAATTGTTACAGGCAGTAAGATGTAATAGTTAATGCGCTAGTTGTTTTTACGTGTCAACTTGGTAACTATTTTCGAATGAAATTCAAACCTATATCCACAAAAAACTTACGATTAATTCTGATATTTTGCTCTCTACACATTCTAATAGAATGATTTAATAATTATTCTCAGAGACGCTAAAAAACCCCGTTAATAATTAATCCTAAAGAACACACACTCCCCCCCCCCTGTGTAGAACAACCTAAACACATTGCACGAAACGTAATAAATAAAAATGGAAAAAGTCAATAATCATACTTAACTTTAAAAACAGAAATTTAATATCTTTTTTGTTAGGCAACGATCTCCCATAAATAATATAACAAACGAGTCAGTAACACGGTACAAAATGTTGGTTTGCGTTTTTTTTTTCTTCAAATTGTCGCACGTCTACCGATTAATAGTCGTCGATGTCGTAGAGATTGTCGATTTCCTCGTCTTCGAGCTGCATCGACTGGAAATCAACCTTGTAACGAAGGAGACCTGGAAAAGCGCATACAATGACATTAATAAAACACGTTAATCCGTCCTTTAAAAACTGGGTATTTGGTGTTTTGCCTTTAAATCCAACACTTAAATTATTGTTCATTGGTTTTTTTTTAATATTCAAGCCCAGCTTAAATGAAATTCTACGTTAAGGGTGAAGCCAAACGAACGTTATTTTAGAGTTGTGAGTCGTGTATTTTACACTACATTTGGTTTCATATAAACGTACGCACGTAATACAACCAAATCTCAGTCGAACGTTAAATCACACGACTCAAATTACGTTCGTTTGGCTTCACCCTAAAATGGCACACTACTATTAGAGGTTTTCCACCATGTGTATGGTAGTCTCACGACTCATTTGAGGCACGGAAGCTTATACTACCATCATGCTGTAATTTTGGATTCCGGTAATGTTTTGAAGGGCAGGTAAAAATAATGGACATTCAAAGAAAAATATCCAAAACATCAACAGTAGTTATGTTATTAAATTCTTTTTAAAAATAACATTGATTTTTTTTCCAGGTTATAGGCTCATTGCTTTGACTACAATCTCACCTGATGTTAAATGACGATATAGTCCAGGATGGTAAACACACTAAGCCTAGAGGTACCGGTTCTCAAGTGATGCTGCCTGAACACACCAATTGGTATTTGGCGACAGGTTTTTAAACTCGAGGGTGGTAGCTACCCAGGTGGGCATCGTTAGAAAATGCCCTTCCGCCATGCTATGGTTTCCTTCACCGAAAGCATAGGATGATTTCAGAGTTGGATAAGTGGGCTCGAACCCGTGTCCATTGACAGCGCCATTATCGCTTCAGAAATGTTCCAAGAAAAGGAAAACATTCATTTTTTATAAAACCTTATTTATTACCTTATTATTAATCCTTGGGATAGTAGCGTGTAAATTAAATATTATTTAATCATATTACTCGTTATCTTACTCGATGTATTTGTCCATAGTTCAATCAGTTTAGAATGGGTCCACATCGAGAGTGTCCTTTATTTTTTCTCTATTTCATATATAAAAATGTACCTACTTTATTTAAATACTAGCTGTGTGCCCGCGGCTACGCCCGCGTTTCATATATATTCTTCACTGCATTTTTCATTATACGGAGCCCTAATTTTTGTTTGTAAATTATTTCTCATAAATTTAAACTTACCGGTAAAACTGTGCATTGAATCGGATTTTATTAATTTTTTATGGGTTGTATTTTTTTATGTGGACCCGTAATTATTTTCGAAAACTAAAAGAACCCTAAGTTACCCCGAGTACTTTAGCTATCTACCGAAATAAGTCCCGTCAAAATCCGTACAGCCGTTCCGGAGATTATCCGGAACAAACAGACACGACAAAAATTTTAAAAGTTGCGTTTTTGGTATATGTATTGTGCATGCGATCAATCTATTTAGCAAAAAAAAAAAATTCATAATACAAACAGACACTCCAAATTTATTTTATTAGTATAAATAACTTTACATTATTTATATATATTTTGTTTTTTTTATTTTACAGATTAACACTACCTAGTGTTTTTAATAACCACTCTATTTTGTTAATATATGTCTTAAAGTAAAAAAAAAAGTAAGATGTTTTAGTAAGATATACGGTTTAAACCATAACAGTCTCGAAATCATTAACAATTTAATTAAAAAAAAAAAACATCTGGAATAATAATCAATTTCTCAACTATCTCTCTTACGTGTGGTGCAAAAATTACGTGAGCTAGATTTTGGTCATTTAGTAAGAAACAGTAAGCTAAGTTCTTACCCTTCCATAATTACCTAAGCCTTGGCTTAATTTTAAACAAAAAAAAGTCGAAAATTAAAAAGTAAACATTGCTTCCAAAACATTTTAACGACCCCTATACAGTTTTATAATAAACTATAAAGTATGGTTGTAGAGGGCACTGTGTAATAACCATCTGGCAAACAATACACAAGTTTGAAAATTGAATATATAAATGCCAAGGTGTATTCAGGCAGCCCAGCGTCACTTGAGAACCAGTAAATCTAGGTTCGACGCGGTGCTTGCGAAAGCCACCCCGTGTCGCCCCCATCCCAAATGCAGCGGACGGCCCCGGGGGGTTTTAGTGGGTATTTCCGGGCGACTCTCGCCCGGGTGAGTCCCACACTGGCACGGAGCTCGTCACTCCGTGCCCCCTTATCTATTGTATTTGGGGGACTTTGATCCTCCAAATACAATAGATAAGGGTAGTGCGTAAATGCATTTCCCCCCGTCAAAAAAAAAAAAAAAAAAAAGTTCAGCATATTATTTATCATCCCAGGCATTTAACATCAGGAGAAATTGCAGTCAAAGCGGCGAGTCTATGCAATATTAACAAGTTGAAATGGGTTGTAAGTTTAAGTAAATACCCCCAGAGACAGAGTCACTTGTCTAAACTTCATTTCATTGAGAGGGAAATCAGAAAAGCGATGAAAATGAAAAATTATTTATACAATTTAGGCCATGAAAACGAGTTTATGAACTTCAAAACACTACCAACCGATTCGAAACAACAGCCCCCCAGTCGAAAAGAATCGGCTAAAAATCGGTTTTAACGGAAGCACAGAGAGGGGCTGTCATCTCCAGACATCACTATCGTTCACGTAATGATCCACCCTGTAATAACCTTTTGAGATTAAAACTTGCTTGACATAATACTTAAACTTATTGTCAGGTAAATCGGTATTGTGCTTTGGAACCATATTTTAGAACCCAAACAGACTTATTACCTAAAAAGTCTTTCCTAGACTTGCTAAAACATAATTTGTGATTATTTCAGGTATTGGAATTATGTCGACCGTTTACTATAATTCTTATGATCAAAAATAATTGAAGAAATATAAACTAAGAGTTATTACTTATTATTTTAATACTGTATAGGCCTCTGCGCTTCGATCACAATCTTACTTGATGTTAAGTGACAATGTGGCCCAGTAAGGACGATAATCCTAGAGCTGCTGGCTCTGAAGTGATTCTGCCGAAACACAACAATTGGTGTTTGGCGACAGATTTTCAAACTTGAAGCTGGTAGCTACCAAGGCGAGCATTATTAGAAAATGCCCTATCACCGTGCAAATCGTCCATTGCATTTATTCTGTAATGAAAAACTACTACCTTATTTTTCGATTATTTTTTGACATTAACACAAAAAGGTATACAAAAAATAAAAAATGTTGCCTACAATAAAAATTGCCATTTCAAATGAATTTTTCTTTTTTTTTGGTTTATATTTCAGAAAAGCATACATTGCCAACCTCTAAATACATACAATTTAGTCCTTAAAAATTAAATACAAAAAGAGATAGGTACACAACTTAAAAACTACAATTGAATCTTTTTTTATCCTCTATACGTAAACCTAAAATAAATGTTTAATTATAATAGTATTAAATACAAAACAGTTATATTTAAAAAAAAAACACTAATCATCTAATCTTCAAACGGCTATACAAACTAATTTATATTTAGAAGCAAAAAAAAAAAAAAATCTATAATAATATAACGTTGGTCCGATTTTCAAATCTCAACGACGTAAAGGTTTCGACAAACAGCTGACAACTCCAGACGGGACGCCAGCGCGTTGCTACTATGAAACACGTCGCGTCGACGCGCAAACCGCGTGCATGGCTATTTTTTTTTTCGAACTTAGCTGACGCTGTTGACCGGGAGGGCCTTTACAGCTTCACCGTGACTTTGGGGGCGAGTGCTGAAGGCACTCAGCCGCAAAAGGTGACTAGCGCAAGGGTTACCAAAATGGTACGAACCTCGGCTTGGCCGTCACCTGAGTGTTCAAACTCTCTCGCGAATACATGTCTTTGTTGATATAATCATGTCAAAATACTCGCTACACGCGTTGTCGTAGAGAGAATTCGTATGTTTGCGGCGATTAAACGCAAGTTATTGTTAACGATATTAAATAACTTATCGGATGTATTATTTTTAAATCTGGAGGTACACAACAATATTAAATTAATTGTATTCAGACTTGTTATATTTTTAATAAATGTAATTTTTGAATATTTCTATCTTTATACATCAACTCGGTGGGCGCAGTTGTATTACGGTACGACTGTCGTTCTGAGGTCTCGGGGTCAAGTGATATTGGGTTTTTCTACTCGGTATCATCCCGGAGTCTGGAATTAGTACGACAGGTTCGCCTCACGTCACATCTGGGACGGGATTAAGCTCGGCAAAATGTAGGTGGTGTAATTTAGTTCGCTATTTCACTTATGCCTAACCCTTCGGGGATAACAGGGGTGAGCTTATGTTATTCATCATTCAATACCATGTCGTAGTAAATATTGTCACTACACTGACGAGTTACTACGCCTCCCATTAAGTCTGTGAGTAAAACAGAGAGAGGCGTAGGGGCTGTTCGATTCCCAAATTTATTTATTTCCCTACTAGCAGCGTCCAAGTCCCGTCCGCTGTATGTCGAAACCTTAACAATTCTATTTATAAATTTGGGCTCTCGTGGCCTTGTCTATCCACTATGAATGATGCGCAAAAAGTCAACTAATCTAGAAACTAATATATAGAGATGAGATATAGTCGTAATAAATGGTATATGTAAGGTACAGCTTAGGGGCCGCTCGATTACTATCTAAAAAGAACTCTAGTCATCTTGACTCCCCCCTCTCCCTTGTAATGTTAAGCATTGGCATAATATTGACAAAATCTAAATACAACTTGATTTGCAGCTAGTTGTAGAACATACGTTTAAAAAAAATGCTAACGTAATTACGATAAAACCCTCCCCGCCCTGATGTCATCAAAAGCAAAAATGAAAAAAAAAAAAAAAAGCTGCCTTTGGTGCTTGAACGGCCCCTTATGAATTTATAGTATAATAGTGTTAACAGAAATTACAGACGTCATGCCTCCGGTATTATCGAAACGCAAAAAAAATTGGTTATGTTGCAGCGTCAAAATTACTGTAAAATCTGAACCTACGATAAAAAAAAGCAATATTTATCTGTCAATTAGATACATAAATGGTAACTTTTTCGCGCTAAGTTAACACTAATATATGACGTCCGTAACGACTGTTACGACGACGACGACGTAAGGTGATTATTAATTTCGGCCGTACCGTATCAGTCGTACGCTCCGTATCGATTCCGATCGTCTGTTAACACCATCAAAATATTAAAGTTGAAGTAGTTAACAGATTTAGAAAGAGAAATTTGCGAAGGTAATCGTTGTTAATTAAAAGAATAGAAGTGGAATTAGCGCTATTAATTAATTAATATTAATAGTTAGCGGTTATTTTTAAACAAAAGTGCCTTTACATTGTAAAGTAGTGAATACTGAAACAATTTATATGTTGGTTGTTGTAAACGAAAACTTTTTGAGACTGATTGTGTAATCAGTTAAGAGTCTCGATCTCGTACTTCATCAGTACATCGGTATGGAATCGTCAGTAAATGAAATGAGGACCGAAAGTGTGGTTGAGAAAAATCCCGAAACATCACAAGGAGGGATGGGGATTGCAGTGACATTTACGTGTATTTATTTTTTCGTTAAACGGGGGATGTGTAATGGTAATCGCCAGACACCGTCACACCAGGGCGATGTTTCTATTGAAGAGATTGCGTCGACGCGAGACGACTGCTAGCAGTGCGCGACCTCATCTACAGTCAACTATAGTGAGTGTCCCGACCTGTCCGCTGTATGGCGAAATCAGAAAAAAGAGGCACTGCACCTTCTTGGCTCCCCATTTCTAAGCAACAATTTAGACATCTGTTTTTAAAGATAATATTCTGAAATTTACAAAAAAAATACACGTGATTTTGGGTAGTGGGTAGTTAGTCTGAATCCTCACGGTGTATGACAGAGTCTCAAATTAACACCAAGTGATCAATGGACGGCTCCTATGCGAATGCATTGCTTTTTTTTCGCCTATGTAAAAACAGAAGAAATAGAATGCACTATATTTTAAAAAAAACCTTTAGAAAATGGACTTGAGATAAATGAAGCGTAATTAAATTACTTTGATTAATATACTGCACATAGAAAGAGTGAGAGAGATAGAGAGAGAGAGAATAAGCGATCAGGCACGTAATAAAGAAAGTAATTCCATTCAAAGCAACTGGACGTCATATCCGTTTGAAAACCTTACTTCCGTCGGAAGCAGATCCGAGTTACTCGTGATGTCACGCTTTACGCATAAAAGTTTTACTTCAAAATTGGATAGGAATATATTTTTATGTTAGAGAGCGGTGCGTGTAGTGCCCAGCTAAGAATAGTACCACTCCATATCGTTCCCGTGGGTGTCGTAAAAGGCGACTAAGGGATAAACCAGAGGATGGGCACCAGCGTTCTCCGAGTACCACGAACACCTGACTGCGATCGCCGACCCGCCTAACAAGCGTGACGATAATAACAATTCCTCCCTTTTTGGGTGACACCTGCAGTGGACGTCTTTCGGCTTTATTATGTCTGTTCAAGGAGGTGGAGGACCGAAAACCTTTTAAAGACTTACTTCTTGATTTAAAAATTACAATGAAGAGGTTACGACAGTGATGTGACATTTCAATGAGGGATTCTCTTTCGGGAGGTCAGGCCAGTACCTCGTTGAAGTCATAAACTAATGCCGGCCTACATTGGGGTTTTAGTGGGTAAGTACAAACCCACACAATTCGTCTACCGTCCTAGGGGTACCCATGATGAGATTCTCTAATTAAAAAGTGTTTTTTTATAGAATCCGGTAATCCGAATATTGGTCTGTAGTCAGGGGTCGTTAAAGTCTTACGTGAGCGATGTTTTGAACATTTTTGACCAACATTTTTGTCCATTCACGCTCACGTAATACTAGAACGACCGCTCACCAAATATATCTAAAAAAAAAATCACTGCTGCCTTTTATACATTTAAATTGAATAGTCGTATTATCCATGGAATTAAAACACTCAGAACGGATTAATCCCATGCGGAGTGAAGACATTTCAAGTTGGTCTTAAAAGGCCAGTTACTTCTTTCGTTACGTGCTACGCGCTATTTCTTGTCGCTTTCACACACGCATATATATTTTTTTGGTTTCATTGTCGAACGAACAAGCGATTTCTTGTATGAAATTATCGCTCTTGGCGTTATTACTCTACGGTATTATCGGACATTTATTATTCCACTATTTTTTCAATTATTATTAAATCCATACTGACGAATCTCTCTTAATTTTAAAAAATATTTTCTTGACATATACATCTACATTATTATATAATAGTAAATAAAATCATCTGACAACACATAAGTAAATATTCATGTCAAAAATATTGTTCAAGGAACTTAGACGATTTTTTCGTTTCCTTGCTTTATAGATAGGTACGTTTTAAATATCAGTGTTATATATATATATATATATGGATTTGCAAGTAATATTTATTGCTTATTAATTGTAAACATAACATACTACTAAATTTCTAGCCTTGAATATATCTAGTATGTGTATACAGACGTTTGTATTATTCTAATAATGGTCTTTTGGTTAACGTGTGGTTAGCAGTGTAATGGGCTTTATAACTAGTTCATCTATCCCGTTAGGTTCAGAAGCCTTCCCAGTTGGTGCTCGGTACACATTTTTGCTTACTGCAGGGGCGTGAAATGAATCCTAGTTCAATGACTTATATAATAGGTGACTTATAAAGATTCCAATTTTAAATATTTCGTTTTTTTTGTTTTTTTTTTTTTAATTATTATAATAAACTGCCACAGATTTTTATAGAAAACGTTTCAATCAGTCATTTATTTTTAAACCCGTAATAAGATACTTAGAGGCATAATTAATCCTAGATGTGTGCCTGCGGCTGTGCCCGCATTTTATATATTCTTCACTGCGTTTTATTTTTATTTTTTTAATAGGGAACCCGAATACATTTAATAGTACTAAGATAATGTAAAAATTTTGTGTTTTAACTTTTTTTTTACGCGGATTCCTAATTATTTTCAAAAAGTAAAAGTTACGCGGAGTAACTTCAGCTATCTAACTAAAAAGATGTCCCGTCTAGATCGGTCTATCTGTTACGGTGATTACCCGGAACAAACAGACGGGCAGACAAACATTTCATACCTGTTCAGTAAAAAAAAAATATTGACATTACAAACAGACACTCTAATTTTATTTATTAGTATAGATTATTGACCACTATTTCCCAACGAAATCCATCTCTTTTTGAACATAGTTGGTGTTTGAATTACACATCTTAAAAACTAATTTCATTAAGCGTATATGTGTTTGTTTGTGTGTATTTTATTAATAGTATCCTAAGGCACGTTTTATATACATATGAAATTGCATACGATAGAGAAAAACTAGCGTACGACACTTTAAAAAACAAGTAGACGATGTTTAAGTTAGCGTTTAAAAAAAAACGAATTAAATCAGCCAACTTCAGAGCGCTAAACTGTTGTATATCGTAACTCAAGTATAAAGGGATACTTTTACTGTACTATGCTTAACACCTTGATCGCAATCTCAAGTGACGTTAAGTGACGATGTGGATTAAGATATGAGCGTATGTACATATTCATTAGAACCTATGTAAGTCGAACTTCGAGGGAGATAAAATAAAATCTAGTTATACGAGCTTTCGACTTATGGAGGATATCGACTGAGGCGAAGGGAATATTCGACTTGTAGTGGTTAAGATTTATTCTAACTAATTTAAGCAATAGAGTTATTAAAACTTATGTATTCTCAATTTGCGTAAAATTATGTACCACATACATACAAGTATTATATATTTTAAAAAACACAAAGGAATGGAATAAAATTATTCTTGAGTTTGAAGGTTTTCGACTTATCGAGGTTCGACTTAAAGAGGTTGTACTGTATATTTAATGGCGCTTCTAGTTGTTAAGTCTTCGTATTTTGGGGTCCTTCTTTTACAGCATAATGTGACAAGGACACGAGTGTTGAATTAACGTTAAGTACATATTTACTGCGATCTATATCAAGGGCTCGGTAAAGTATTACGTAGGCACTATTGAGGGAGTCACTTAAATATAGACTGGGTCTGAATAATTTTTACGTTTGAAAAAATTGCAAATATAAACTGGGCACAAATCAACTTTACCTTGTAAGAATTATGCGAATACTTACGTGAAATATACACACACCGTATACGCTTTGTTTTTTCGCTGTGGGGAGAGGGGTTTTGGGGGGGGGGAGAAGAGTAAAAAAATCTGCATACGTAACACTGGAACTGCACCTAGCCAACCAAACTTATGTGCACAAAAACGCGCAAAAAAGAAATATGTTACAGTACTCGTAAAGTATGCTTTGCTTTTTCGCTATGGGGGGGGAGGAAGGGGGAAGACGAGTATTAAACATTCTGCATACGTAATACTGCCCCAACCAAGGCGCACGTCAAAAGCGTGCAATTAAAAGGCATAAATTACAGTTAAATAGTCTATCGTTCTATGTTATTAGTTCATATGAGCTGAATCGTAAGTCATATCGAATCTATCATATATGGGTCCATTTATACTGTAATTACAAGATTAACACGTTAAACGCCGACAGAAAAAGTGAAAAATCGTAAAAAAAAATATTGCTGTAATTTGTTTATTATGTTAAGATATGTATAGAAAATTTGTTTTATTAAATTCTGTCCGTGGGTAACATAGTTATAGTAAAATATATAACTGAGGTCACCGGTGCACCCCATGGCGCACAAATACAGAATAGACAGTTACCGTTACCATGCGCCGCGCCGCCCACCCCGCCGGCCACCAGATTCTCAACACTCAAACCAGAGGTACGCTCGCGCTTGCAACGATTGCATTTTACTCTTTCTATTACTTTCCTACTAAGATTGTTTTCGCGATTTTTTATATCAATATTTCTAAGGGTTGTTTGAAATCAGGGTCACTGATATGAACACGATTATAATATGTTTTTTTTTACACTCTGCAATTTTCTACTTTTGCCAAAGATTAATTTATTTATCAGCAAGATTGATAACATAGTTTGTGCTAATTTTCGTTTTAAAAATAAAGACAGATTTGAGTTAAATCGCCTGAATTACTATTTCTAGTATTTTTTTTTTACCATCTTTCGATTTTCGATTTTTTTTTCTATGCATTTCTAGGTACGTTTGTCCCAATGCAAAGTATTGTTCTACAGCGCCGTGCCGGTCACATAGTATCAAAAAAAACCAATAGCAGGTATGGCCGGCGGCGAGAAAAAAACGATTTAAATGTGTCTATAGCTTGAGGTCACCGGTGACCCCCATGGCGCTATGATAGAGGAAGGATGAGGTCACCGGTGACCCCCACGGCGTGCAACGTGTTAAATACCTAATCTATATATATATATATATATATATATATATATATATATATATATATATATATATATTTACGATCTGTTATAGCTTTGTATCGATATTCTGAATCGTAATGTATTGCATAGAATCGATACGATTTTCAAAATCAAATGAAACACAAAAACAAGTTTTGAAGGTTTTGTCGATATTTAAAGTTAACCTTTTCATGTACAATCTATTTTATTTCCACAAAAACTTGAGATTTAAAAATAGTAATACGAAAAAGTAACAAAAAAAAAATCGAATCTAGCTAATGCTGTTGACCGGATGATGGGCCTTTACAGCTTCGCCGTAACTTGGGGGCGAGTACTGAAGGCGCTCGCCGCAAAAGGTAACTAGCACAAGGGTTACCAAAGTGAAAGGAACCTCGGCTTGACCAATTCTGTAAAAATTCCCGCGGAATTTTGATCCTAGCTAATCCCTACATTTTTTGTTTATTAATAAAAAAGGTTCCATATTATTTTTATCTAAGGTGTTCATTTTTTATTTGATTCCAATCTAAAAGTTAAAGTTCGATATTGAAAACTAACGGTATTCAAACGATCCGAAATATCGATCAATCGAAATCGAGATTAAAATGATTAATTTCTAGCTTCAGTCTACGTTAAATCAATAGATAAGTAGTGTTATTTTTTTTTTTAAAGAACACAACATGTTAACGCCATTCTAACAGTTTATTTTGTGTTTTTTTTTTTTTTAATACCACACTTTTTTTTCTTTATTTTTACTAAGAACTATTTATTTTTAAATTTAATCTTGGCCATTATCGTCTATACGATTAATAATTTCTAAAGCATTATAAATACTAATAATTAGCAGTTATTTAATGAGGTAGTAGCATTTAATTATAATTTACGTGATTTTAACACAGATATTTTGAAACTACTCTCCGTACGTACGATACCTCCTACCACCCTTTAAACTACAAAAAGATTTATGTAGGTATAGGACGCGCATTTTAACTGTACCGCTCTGAAGTATGCCGCATATGGCTGCGCAGTAGACTAATGTATGACAAAATAAGCATGCGTTCTGCTATCCCAGTCACTCCTTCAAGTTTGATGCATGTTCGCATCTCGTTCGCTCTTAATCAGTGGTCGACACTCTTATCTGGTCAAGGGCCACATAGGTCAATATGAGGTGCGACGCGGTGCTTGCGAAAGCCACCCCGTGTCGCCCCCAACCCAAATGCAGCGGACGGCCCCGGGGGGTTTTAGTGGGTATTTCCGGGCGCTTCACGCCCGGGTGAGTCCCACACTGGCACGGAACTCGTCACTCCGTGCCCCCTTATCTATTGTATTTGAGGGACTCTGATCCCTCAAATACTATAGATAAGGGTAGTGCGTAAATGCATTTCCCCCCGTCAAAAAAAAAAAAGGTCAATATGAGGTGCAACTACGGGCCGCACTTTTACGGATAGTAGTTGATAGTAATTATAACATAGTCATCAAGGGTGAATTCCTCATAGATTTTATTTGGCCTTTATAGGCATTTCTTTCAACCTAGTTCACTAACTACACGTCATTCGTTTTTGAGTCATTGCCTACCGAAATTGTTTGTGACATCGCGGGACGCACAAATACCGTCGTAACGTAACGTATACGGGCGTAAATGTATACCGAAAAATTGTTTATTTTTTATTTTTATAACAGTTGACTGGCATATACGACACTGTATATATAATGACAATAATAAGAATGGCGTGATAATAAATAATATTACTAATTTCATTCCGCATTGAAATTATTTTTACTAAATTATAAGTTACTACAGAGACATCTTAGTATATCTAATTTGCTTGGTCTATGGTTGAATCATGTTACAGTTCCACCGCCGAAAGAATGCATCCCTCAGAGATCGCAGTTAGCTGACGTAACTTTGAAATAGCGAATAACACAAAGTTGATTAGTTACAAAAATAGAAGTCATTATATTCTTAAAACCATACTACGCTATTTCAAGGTTACTTGTAATATATTCGTATATATTTTTTTTACAAAATATACGTATAATGAACTTAATCCAGTTAGTCAAAGCAACAATACATCAAACATACAAGTAGTGGTCGAGCTTACAAAAGAGAAATTTTCTTGGCTTAATTAATTTTTAAAAAGAACCATTACTTATTCCCATTTTTATACACGGTATAGGCTCAGTGTTTTGACCACAATCTCACCTAATGTTAAGTGACAATGTGGTCCAGGATGGTAAACATACAAAGACTAGCCCGTTTCCCATCACTAGTCATGTGCAAGTGACGTAATAGTATGCCCGAAATCCACTCTTCTATCGGCGAACCAAGTTATTAAAATTCGTAACAACAAATTTTTTTTTTTTACAAAAAATACGATATAACAACAGTTTGAAAGAGTTCAAAATGATTCGTTTGCAAATACATACACATTGTTTTAAAAATACTCGGTCATTATTACAACAAAATATTAACAGTAATATATTTATTTAACAATCATGTTTTGAGATATGACAAACCATCACAGATTTTACATTTATGTTTTTCGTACTGGCAATACACGGTTACATACTACCACCATAAACAAGTTAGAATGGCGTGAACCATAGACAAGCAAACAAATTTAGCGCGTCCTTCATAGCGTATGGCAGAGTCATACCGTTGCAAGTATGGAGGGTAGAAGTAAGGAAAACTGTCTTATATGGAGTGTCTATTTGAAATGTGTGGTGTGAATGTTTAAGTTTGTAGACGGAGTGAAGTGGAGCGAGTTGAAAACTTTAACGTTTATATCACTATATGGTAATTAAGGTTTCGAAACACAAACGGGTCGGGACGCCAGCGCGATTTTACTATAAAACACGTTACACTGATCCAAGCCAAGCGGTACCGAGTTTTATAACGTATTTTATAGCTGGAGTGAAGACGATTGACAAAGTCAGGAATAGTATGATAAGGGAACGCTGTGGTGTGGTAGAGGATGTGGTGACCAAAATAGAGAAAGGTATGCTTAGTTGGTTTGGGCATGTAGAGAAGATTAACGAATCGCATTTATAAGGCGAGGGTGAACGGGCAAGTCGGTAAGGGTCGACCTAGGCGAATGTATCTAGACCAAATCAATCATGTCTTAAATAAAGGCCAGGTAAAAAGTACCCATAACCGACGAGCATGTATGAAAGCGCTCATGAAAGTAGAGGAAGCGAAAGAGGTATGCCAAGATCGTAGCAAGTGGAAGGACGTAATCTCTGCCTACCCCCACGGGAGAAAGGCGTGATGATATGTATGTATGTAGAAGTTACAATAGCCTACACCGCGCTGGCATACCGCCGCCGTCCCATCTTGCCCACTGTGTGTTGAAATCTTTAATGAAATGAAATTAATTAAGTATGACATTTAAAAAAAACTTCTGTAAATTTATCCGTTTACTTATTAACGCCTTTCAACGGACACTTTTTATAAAAAAAATGGGTGCGTGTACTTATGTACACGCGTGAGAAGTTATACTTCTTTGGCATCATTAAAAAATAGTTTTTAATTGCATGCAAATAATTAATTACAATAAAATAATAGAAGGATTGGAAAAGGATAATCAACAAAGTTCATTTTAATTTGAAAAATTAAATAAAATAATTTAATAATATTTAGTGTTAATTATATTAAATAAAAGTATTTTAATTTATATCAATAAATAAATAATACATACGGATAGTTAACCTCAATTATATTGGAGCACTTGAAAAAGTATATAAGCACAATTTTTTTCACTAATATTCACAAATAGTAAGTGATATCAATCAAAATATTCAATTTAAATCACTACTGAATATAATTTATTAGCACATATATAATTCGCACTTGTATGAAACTAAAAACACGTGTTGTGAATGTATAAACTAGAAACATGTTGATAAATATTATAAATATGAAAACAGTGATCAGAGGTGACGAGCGTACCAACATGCGCGACTAATATCGAGGTTCAATTTCTATTTTGTTGGTAGCTTTTTTTTCGAGACTTAATGAGCGGTTAAGCAGACAGCTTCATACAGTTAATTTTGTGTCACAGATGCGCGTGCATCTTAAAATTTCACTCTCATCATTTTTTCATAACGCGCCTAAAGAAGTATAACTTCAAAAAGAATTGGTTCTCCATGCCTTTACCCTCCATTGTCGTAAGATTTAATTTCAAACCCGAATGTATGCTTCTCCTTCTGATATTAGCGAATATATAATCAAATTCCTGTATATAGAGATATTACCCAGCTCAGACACATAGATACCGTCGATATGACAGAATATTCTAAGAGAAAAACCTTAAAACTGAACAACTTATAACGCTGTTCATTATAAAAAAAAAAAAAAAAAAAAAAACAAAAATAGCCAATTCAAATATAGAATTTTCTTAATATGAAATTCTGCATGACAGATGTCAAGCGTTCACTTTAGAGATGTGACAAAGTTATATCGATTATCGATACAATTAGATTTACCATATCAGTGTTACGCACAACATAACAATTTATATTCTACGGAATAGATACATACAACATTAATCATATAAAAAAATATGTGTTGTTTAACAAATAAAAAAAAAACTTTTAATTCAATTTAAAGTGAAATTTTTGCAAATACTCGTTTTATTATTTTTTGTAGGCACAATTGGTTCGCAAATATGCAATATTTAGTTTTTTTTTATTGTTCCCTTTTGTAGTAACTTTTATCTGTGTTAGGCTTGTTCCGTTACTATATCTCTGAGCTGGTTATGTTATAAATAGACGGGGTGAATTACCCTATTAGCTGTTACACTATATCCCAGTAGATAACCAAAGTAAAAAAAATTATACATTTTTAGAAATAATGATTATTTGTTTTTGTGCAACTAAGGTAACGTAACGTGAAGCTAGCAATACGTTTCTATTGGCTGTAAAATTAATTGACCATTGATACATTCAGTTTAATAAATAATTTATTTATGAAATATTGAAAGTCAGCGGTTTCCAAACTGTCGTGATGCCGCTTCCCCTGTTTAAATAAAATTCTAAAACAGGTTGAGTAAAACTTATACGTGACGTACAAAATAAAAATCGGCGGAAGTAGGGATGCGATAAATATAAATTTACAATGACAAAATTTACATTTATACGATTGCAAACACATAATCGTCCGAGGACATAAACACCGCGTTTCATTTTATAATCTCATGACAATTTTTTTTCTATAAAAGTTTCAGGGTCCACCATTTGGGAGTCGCGTCTCAAGATTGAGAACCGCTGCTTTCGAACGACTAACACCTATAGGGTCATCCACTCCGCATATAATTTATTAAAATATTATTGGTGTTATTTAATTAATAATAATGTGAATATGTAATACTTTGTTTATATGTATTTATATATTTTTTTTACTTTTACTACTTTATTAAGGCGTGTATACTATTGCTCAAAAGGCTTTATTTTTTTAGTACAGGCGAGTGTAAAGTCGGCTGCATAAATCTCTTCACAAAACTCAATTCTTTTATATAATATAATAATCCATCAAATTCTCAGACGCATTCACAGACACAGCGCAATATCATCATAAACATGCTTAGTTAGGGTACCTTCAAGAATTACGTAAATAGAATTTTAAGTCATTCTTATCTACCCTCTGGTAACATATTCACTGGCAATTTTTTTTTCATTTGATCATTTTTTAAATAATCTCCGTTGAGAGACCACGTCATCAAATGTAAGCAAACCATATATTTCGTGGTTACGTGAAACTTGAACGACCCCCTTACACATTGTCTCTGAACGTATTCCATATCTCCCATTGGTACTCTACCATTCAAGATTTATATTAATCTGTTTCGTGACCGATAGTAGAGATAATAGACATATTAACCAAATGAATGTATTTATCTCGCCAAGACAAAAAAAAAAAATCAAAACAGACCAAAAATAAGATTGACGATAATTGAAAAAAAAAAAACTAAAATCGCGACTTTTATTAAACTTTAAAATCGGACGCCGGTTTATTTACGCCAGTAAGCGCAAATAATAACCACACCTTTTTAAATGTTCTCTATTTAAAAATAGTCTGTCATTATTACAAACAAAAAAATATCGTGCGAGATAAAAATTTTCATTATTTTTATATTTATCTGAACATACTCTTAAAAGAAAAACAAATTAAATTCTTACTACTGGTAAGAATTTTTTTATCAATATCGCTGAATCAATATCGAAACGGTTTGTTTTTATTTTCGACAATATTCCTTTTTTTCCCAACCCGGAGCTTTTTACCTTAGGCGACGGGACAGATAACAGAAAAAGAAGGGCTGTCCCGTTCAAATAGGAATATATGGTCATGTTAACTATACTAAAGTATAGCCTCACACGTCACGTCTGTCATACAAGCTCTACTTCATTCGTTTTGCAGGTTTTTAATACACCATACATCCATTCAACCGAAAGACGTCCACTGCTGGATATATATATCCCCTAAACATCTCTACAACGACCGGTGTTGCGCCACCCGCATCCAGCAGACTCCCGCGACCTTTACCAGGTCCTCGGTCCACATTGTGGGGGGCCTACCCATGCTGCGTCTTCCATTACGCGGCAGCCATTCGAGAATCCGTTAGCCCATCGGGCATCGGTTCTGCGAGCAATGTCTGTTACTTTGGTTCTCCTGCGGATCGATTGTTTTCCAAAACGGTGGTAGTATTTTTGACGTTCACAAGCGCCTTCTTTTTACGCCTAAATTTTGATCTCCTGATTCGACCACACAGTGAAACTCAATAGCCATTGCCCTCTAAGCAACTTTGGGCTTTCTTATTAACCCCATTGTAAGCGACCACGTCTCAATACCGTATGTCGTCACTGGCAACACACACCGGTCGAAGACTTTCGCCTTGAGCCACTGCGTTATTTTGACCGAGAAGATTCTGCGTAGCTTCCCCGAATATATACCGTTGAAAAATTTATTTACTTATTTTTTCTTAATCAAATGAAACGAATAATAATAATAAATAACGAAACAGATTAATCTGACTTGATATTCTAGAAATACATATAGAAATTTCCAATTAAGAATCATTACAAAACCGTACGACAGTGACTTTGTGACCTTTACCGAACATAAATAACATTCCGAATCAATCAATATCCATTGCAAAAGATTATGCAACATACTAAATATCGATATAATATTTATTACTATATTTCACGAACACACAACATTAGGAACGAGCTGCCCGCTGTATCAAAGCATATGTTCGGTGTTACCAAATAAAAAAAAAAAAAAAAAGTAAAAAGTAAGTTACGTGGTGTTTTTTTAAATACTATTTCACGTAAGGTACTAAAATACTTTTAATTCACAGAACCAATGTACCTTCGTGTAGTGTGCAGGAGTGTGAGGTGCAGTGCAATGGATGTTATTTTAGTGGACGAGTTCATTAGAGTATCGTGAGGGGATAATAGAACCCTTCCCAGATGGGGATCGGAACACTTCCTAAGCCGTTGTCGAAAGGGACCCCACGGTAACTAGAACGACAACGTACTGAGGCGAGATATTGTTGTTATGAGCGATGTCTTATCGCAACGTTTTTCTGACTATATTTGATTTATTATAAACACAGCTGTCAAACGCGATTCGATGCCGCCATATTATTTGAACCGGTCAAGCATCTTTCGCATAACCGCAGCTAATCAGGCATCGGTTACTCAACATTATTGCACTGTATCTCAACAACGTCACCATAAAAAAAAACATGTGATAACCAACTACCATACAAATGCCATGGAACAGCGGGCAGCGCTAGCGCATAGGAGTCGTCAAACAAAAAGGCGTCTGTGATATTTCACGGGTCAATAAAAAGTGAGCGCGAGGAAGTAAGCGAAAGGGGATGAAACTACCTCTAGATAATACGATATATATAATAAACTATGTTACTAAAACATGCATGTTTGACGCTGTTTACACCTTTGCTTGTAATCTGTTTTTAAATCTATCCTAGATTTCAAATTTTGTCGGGTATCAAGAATCAAAACCACTAATGCCCATTTTTCATCCATATATAAAACTGAGTAGTTATCATTTAGTCATATATATATTCTTCACTGCGTAATGTAGTTTTTTAAATAATTTACACATAACCTAAAAAAACAAATGAATGAATAAAGACGACGTCTTTTGTTTTTATTAGTGGAAAAAATGTAAATCAAGGTCACGTGACGCTTCTAGGTTTAGACAACAAACGTTCCACAGAAAAATAACCACGTGATATCTCCTAGCATCCCTCTCCCTTCAAGCCTCACGCGATTAATAAACATTACTTAATATTATACGGAAAAAAACCAGTTTTAAAACTGACTTTAAAGTGCAAAAACACTACTGTATCGAAATGTTTACATGTAACTAAGCCATGTCCACGTAAATTCGATTTCAGAAACATACTGTGTGAAGATACAAATTATGCTGCAGGGTTAGAGATATTTAAAACAAAAAAAATCTAACAATGCAAAACTTTTTTTTACATTATCAATTAGGAAACACGAAGCCCAAGTAAATATCATTCGATCGGTGCATTCTTAGTCAATGGACGTACGCATTTTTGGTTTTACACCCCTCAATTGTGATATTGACAAAAAAAATCGGAACCGATATTTAAAAAAAAGCATTTTTATCATTTCTCCATGTAAAAGAGAGTGTTATATCATTATTCATTATAGTATATTTAAAAATTTGATTCTTTACTATTAATCCTATAATATTTTTAATTCTGTAGTTCATCGCCAAAATTGCCTAGTCACCGTACGTGACGTCACTAAATAGTAACAAGCGTTGAATATAGACACATCGAGAGAATAAACTCTATAGAGGGGCAGTTGATGTTGTCTGCGTAATGACGTCACGCGGAAATCGCTCTACGTACTCGTACGTTTAAAACTGTATAAATGTTTCTCTCTACTTCTATCATCTCTCTCTCTCTCTCTCTCTCTATAATATATCTCTCTTGATTCATAATTAATTTTTATTAGAATTTCTGTAAAATTTTCAAAGAGGAATATTTTTACGTGTGTCATTCTGAGTAAATTATTTTTTTTACATACAACATATATGGTTTATTTAAATTACATCCCTAGACCCGTATTTTTTTATTCATAACATTTCCTCATTGCATTTTGTTTAAATAAGATTTAAACGTCAAATGACATCATATATACGGCATAATGGTACCAACACCTTTGCCTCGATGCTTAAAAATATGACAGTTGACACTTACATTATCTTGTCAGTTGATCTCGTTGTTATGTCAGAGGAAATGACATTTATGAGTATGTCAACCATCTTTTGTCACGTGACCACAATCGTCACGAGGGAAACGTTATTTTTTGACAGTTGCTCTGTATATGTTTCACAACTCTTTCAACAATTGCGCCAAAAGATTTTTGTCATACTACAGTATCCATCCATGCGTTGATATTCACTTTTTCTGTTTGACATAAATGAACAAAGGCGGCTGCTGCATTCAGCCGGTATATGTGACGTCATCAACATTTTTTTTTTGTGTTATAATCTATTGTGATTTCAGCATAAGCAAATGAAGAAAGTGTATTTTCGATTTATCGATATAGTTTAAAAAAAAAAACATAAGAAAAACCGACACGTAATTGTCAAATTTTACTTTAAAAAAAAACACAAGCAATAACAGCGTCAAACACGCCCATACAAATGTGCCTCTATCATTCAGTCTAAGTCAATTAACCAACCACACGCGAAGCATCCTCTCGTTAAATCCATATAAATGAACGATGACAAACAGTTTTTTTTTTTTTTAATGTCAGTTGCCCGATGCTAATTAATTATACCCGTAGTTTTTTTTTTTAATCAAAAATGGCGTTTAATAATCGTCCAAGTCGACGTCGTCCAGCGGTTCGTCCAGTTGTAGAGACTGGAAATCGACTTTGTAACGTAATATACCTGTTTTACAAACAATCCAATCCGGGTTTTCCAAGCAGCATTGGGATAGAGAAAGACAGTTTTTTAATCGAAATAATTCAAGTTCAATTACAAACACAGTTTATAAAGATATCAATAGAGAATCATATAACAGCAACAATACACCATTTAAATGCATTTTTTTTTTAATTTCCCAATAGAAACGTAAAATGTGACTTAACATAAATCGTTTTAATAATATATACATCTACCAGCAGTGCCCGCGACTTCGTTCGCGATTCATATATAACATAATTAAATTGGACCAAATTTTGAATCGAAACCATTCTCGAGTTCCTCGGGAATAGGACACAAAAAATTTCATTAAAATCGGTTAAAACAAAAAATGAAACTCTTATCGATAAAAAGTACATTACCACGCATTTTTTAGTGTGAAATAGTATAAAAGTAATAATAATAGACTACAGTAATACCCCGCTTAGCGCGACCCCGTTACGCGCGGTTTCACTATAACGCGAATGTCAAATTTCGCGCTCAAATGCCTCGCATTACGCGAAAGAGTGCGTATAAACATAATTTAAAGACAATAGATGTATTTTTCCGTAGCAAATAAGAGTATGTATTGCATAAAGTGTTCTTAGAATTAAAGTGATTGATTAAAATGATTTGTATTTTTTTGTATTCAATTTTGATTATGTTTAATCATAAACCTCGATATACGCGAATTTCAGTTAACGCGATTCTATTCAGAACGTATCCCTGGCGTAAAGCGGGGTATTACTGTATTTTAATTTTTAAAAAAAAAAACTGGTTAGTCTATTGACGTGAAAATGTAATCAGTACTAAATTCTCTTTTCTAATTTTGGAAATAAAATGATTATCAATATATTTTAAAGCACGAGGACATCACGAAAATTCTCCTATACCTATGACGTCATAAACAAACAGGTCAGGGTGTATGTACAATCCCGGTGGGTTCGCTGCAGGGGGCGACGCGGTGCTTGCGAAAGCCACCCCGTGTCGCCCCCATCCCAAATGCAGCGGACGGCCCCGGGGAATTTTAGTGGGTATTTCCGGGCGCTTCACGCCCGGGTGAGTCCCACACTGCACGGAGCTCGTCACTCCGTGCCCCTTATCTATTGTATTGGGTGACTTTGATCCCCTAAGTACAATAGATAAGGGTAGTGCGTAAATGCATTTCCCCCCGTCAAAAAAAAGCCACAGGTTTAAGTAATTAACTAGATGTAAACAAATAACGAGCTGTCAAAAACACGTGACTTACTAATTTCCAATAGATTCTTACGATTGTGACACACTTCACACCAGTACAGTCGTCACACGTAACCCCTTATGAATACGTTCATATTTAACTCTTTTTAAAAGGGGTTAATTATTTTGTTTAAAAAAATTGACATTTCCAGACAATCAAATACTAATAAAATGGGTTTGCAAGTTTTTGACAGCACCTATATTTTTTTTTAAATTTAGTTAACGTTACCTAAAACATTCCGCTGTTATATTTAATATTAGTAGAAGAAATATTCGTTCGATGGGACAGGCTAAGGAGACGGTTTTGTCCATACCGCCTATTCTGAAGTTCAAACTTGTATCAAGACGATGGCAATCCCTCTAGAATGTTCCATGGATTCTCGTGGCACCTCAGAGCAAACGTTATAAAAAACACTATACTACGCGGAACGCCACCAAAACCACACAACATAGGGGGTCCTATAACACTTATAAAGTTATCGAATTCATAAGTATTATTAATAGTATTTATAAGTTATTTAGCCTAGTTTTGAGAGTTGGGGGGGGGGGGTCGTTTTTTTAAAAGGTTAATATACTGACCTCCGATGCCTCCAAAGCCACGTACGAACTGACTCCCCTCCTGACTCTTATCAGTGATGATTTCAAGAGTGGCTCCAAAGGATTTGTAGTTGTTTGCGAGCCATTCAAGCAGCGGCTGACATTCCACCAGCTCCAGCTCGACCCCGCTCTGTTCCACAACAAACGTTTTTTTAACCTTCAACCGCCGAAATTAATATATCTTTAAGAGAACGCGTGCCAATAATCAAACCATCGATCGAAATTGCTATCTTTTTTCAATCCTTCTTTGGGTGGACGGATCACAGATAGCACTCTGTACGTGTTAATAACCTATCGACAACTGGTTAACGGTCGAAATTGATAATCAATCCTGATCTAAACTTTCGCTATCTAACATTAGTATTTCAATGTATTTTTAAGATAATGAGTGCCAATAATCAAACCGTGGATCGAGATTGCTATAATTTTTTTCAATCCTCCCTTGGAGGGACGGATTACAGGTTAAAGATTGCACTCTGTACGCAAATGACAACATGAGCGTGCTAATAACCTATCTGTCAATTGCGACACACGGTTAGGGAATAGGATAACGTTTTTGCGTGACAATGTTGAATAAAATATTTTCTAGTAATAATGATAGGTTATTTGGAGATGCTAGATTATTTGATTGGGCTAGTGACAGCGACATCAAGTCTGCGATTAAATCAGTTCCAGATAGTTAATACATAAAAAATATACACACATATCAGTTACTACGATTTCAATAGAACTTTATAAACAAGTAGTAATATTATGCCCAGGAGTAATAAAGCTAAAAAAAAAATTCGGCTTTAACGCAAAAGTCAAAACCAAAATCTGGACTTCCAACAATTAATCTAGCTGAAGTCGTCATATAGTTTGTTATGAAACTGTATGTGTTATGTAGAGTGTAATTTATATAAAACTATTAGCTGAACCCGAGACTTCGTTCGCGGTTTCATGTATAAATAAATTAAATTGGGAGGAGTTTAGTCAATATATATATATATATATCATCATGAGTTAGTAAAAAAAAAACTTATTAAGAGGATATCCTAGCGGCCTTTATCCCATACTGACGTAGTCCCCTGTCTCTCCCTGGATAATAGCATTATGGTAAATATTTTTATACCAAATATTATATATCCACGCCGCCCGTACCTTTCGATTTTTTCCATAAATTAGTTATTGTAGAAACTATAACCATTTGCAAATGAAACAAAAAAAAAATGCTCGATTTTTACCGTCATTTTCAGCCGTTGGTTAAACAAATTTGAAGGATAAAAAACAAAGAAATAACCCATGTCTTTATTGTTCTAAAACTAAAAGAAAATTAAAAAAAAAAACCTTTTCAAATTTTCTAGGAGGGAAACAGGGGACTACAAAGTGATGTTTTCGTATACATATTATGCATAGTTAAATCAGTCCGCGTTGCAGTTGCCCCTTTCGTTTTCTTAGGGGCGCAATACGATAGCAATACTTTTCTGAAATACATTTATATATATATATATATATATCTTTTGTTATGGCCGGAAAAAGGGCTGGCTGAAAAACAGCGCCATCTTTATGGCAACAGTTATAAAGCGGCAAATGATGACGCGCCAGTCCTTATTACCATATGTTTTTATTTTGTTTATATGCTTAATAGTTTTTTTTGTAAATTTTGTAATCTATTCTAAAATATCGTAATAAATGTCTTTCTTTCATTCTTCTTTCTTTCAAATCGTTCTGACCGCATGTCCTCTTGAAACTGAATCGTGTGGTTCTTGAAAAATCCTAGCGAAGACTTCGCCTGTATCTCTGTTTCAGACAAAAACCTAAAAATAGGTAAAACGAAGGTCCATATCGACCGACTCACCTCTTTATCCGTGAAGTGCGACTTGTCCTTCTCCTGCTCCGGGGTTAGATGCAATATGGTCTCTTGGTTGGTCGCGTGAGATTTCAATACGTACCTGATATAATGAAAACAATTGCAAGTTTCAATATATATCGAAAAAAAAAAGACGATCCAATCTATACTAATAATTAACCCGTCGAGCACTCACCTGGCGTTTACGCCAGCTACCTATTGTCTTATTTTTACGGGCACCCCGACACATTAATAAAATTATTGAATGTTTGAAATTGAATGTTTCTCTGTCTGTTTGTGCGGGTAATGTGCGGAACGGCTGGACCGATTTCAACGGGACTAATGTTTGGTAGATAGAAGTTAATCCGGGTTACTTAGGGTGCTTTTAATGTTCTGTAAATGATTACGGTTCCGTGTAAAAAAAATTAAAACTTCTAACAGTTGATGACGGCTGATAGGGACGTGTGGGAGGAGTAAACATACCGCGCCGACCCCAAGTGAGTTGGGAAAATGCAGGAGAATGATGATCGCGGACGGCCCCGGGGTGTTTAGTGGGTATTTCCGGGCGCTTCACGCCCGGGTGAGTCCCACATTGGCACGGAGTTCGTCCCTCCGTGCCCCCTTATCCATTGCATTGGGGGACTCCGGTCTCACTAATGCAATGGGTAAGGGTAGTGCGTAAATGCATTCCCCCCGTCAAAAAAAAAGGAGAATGATGAAAAAAAAAGAAGAATGATGAAAAAAAAAGGGGAATGATGATTGTCGTAATTTAGTAATATAATCGGTTTTTTTTCTTCGAACCTAGCTAACGCTGTTGACCGGAACGGCCTTTACAGCTTCACCGATATATAATCCGATTATGAATGTGCACTTTTAAACGTTATTACGAGAGACGGCGGCGGCGGTTGCGTGTTGGCGTTCAATTTTTTTTTTTTTAATATGAAGAGTAAGGGGGATAATACATACATGGACTAAATAGAGCGGGGGAGAGGGGGGGGGGGGGGGCGTATAGGTAATACGGACATGAAATAACTTAGAATAAGAAGAAAAATATATATTATGACGGCGTTAACAATCACGCTCTCCTGTGAAACTCGAGTTTTTTTTTAGACATGTCGCTTTGTACGTTCGGACCGTCGATCTGCTGTTTGGATCAAACGTTTGGCATTCGACAGTCGCCAACCTCTGTCATGCTTTTGTTGTAGGATATCTATGATAAACGTTGTTTGTAAGTAAAAATTGTAACGTAACTTCGAATTTTGACTTTCGACGTGGAGCCCGGGTTTTCCTAATGTGAATGTAATTGGTTGAACTAAAAATTTGATAAAAATGTAACATTAGAAATAGGATTGAAGTAAATATAAAGATTAACCACAATGCAATAGGAACATATAGAATAAGATTGTAAAATAGAAAGCAGATGAAAACAATAAAGGCACAGAAAAAAGAAAAAAAAAGTAGGGTAAAGCCACACAAAAATAGTAAACAATGTCTCGGATTATGTATGAGATGTAAGGGGATTAAATAAAAAAAATTTAAAGCGCCAATGGACGCGGGTTCGAACCCACCCCCCACCCGACTCTAAAACCAGCCTGAGCTTTTAGTGAAGGAAAACACCATGAGGAAACCATAGCATGGTTGTTACGGATTTTCTATTAGCTCCCACCCTCCAGTTCGATAACCTGTCGCCAAATACCAATAGGTGTGTTCCGGCAGCATCACTTGAGAATTAATACCCGGATTGTAAAAAAAAAAATAATGCTAACCTTTGAATATCTAGATTCTCCCAACAGATTAGCGTCTCGACGGAACCCAACTCCAACGCGCGGAGTGTATCGTCCACGCCGAAACAATATTTGCCAGTGTCCTGCAAAATTATTAAAAAAAAAAACACACATATATATAATTTGCCATAAAAACAGTAGAAATTTTACCAAAATAAATATTAAAAAAAAATTACAAAATGGTTAGGGCCATTCATTCATTACGTAATATTCCCCATATTTTTTACAAGCTCCCATTTAACACTATTGGCATTAATTTCGACTTCACCCCTGTACATAGCTAATAAAAAGGGTTCGAAGACGACGCGTTTAGCATGATCTTTGCCCACCCCGTGCTAAAAGAAGAATTAACTTCAAAAACAATTAAAAAAAAACCTTAAAAAAAAAAAAGAAAAATGTTCTCCCCACCGTGGGTTCGAACCTCCGACCTTTCAGTCGCACCGTCTAGATACACGCAGACTAGCCCACCGGGGTAACGACGCTCTCAAAAATTCGACGAACAAATCCAACCTCCGTCAGAAACGTACTGTCGCTTTTTCGTTACATCGAGTTTCAAATCACATACATACATTAAGCTCACGCCTGTTATCCCCTATGGGTTAGGCAGAGGTGGAATAGCGAACTACAGCACCCACATTTCGCCGAGCTCAGTTCCGTCCCGGATGTGACAGGGGACGAGCCTGTCGTCATATCGGGCACAAATTCCAGCAAAACCCCAATATCACTTGAACCGACCCCGGGGATCGAACCCGAGACCTCAGCAGTTACAAATCTAGACATATATTACCTGTGATATCTCATCGAAGTACCTGCCGATGAGTTTCTTCTCCTGTATGAACTTAACGTTCTGCAGCGACTCGGCTGCCAGCTCTATGGCCTGGTTGAACCCGTTCTCGCCGCCGTAGGAGACGTCCACTAACTTTATGATCTTCGCTTGCAGACGCTGTTGAGGGGGTACAGTACCAATGCAGTGTTAATAACAATATAAATTAGCACTAACCGTCAAATACATAGATAATGTAAACGAAAAAAAAAAGACACTATTTGTTTGTCATCAAAAAATATCTTCTATACATAAAAAAAAAAAAAAAATAAACAAGGCAGCCCCTTTAAATTAAAGGGGAAGATTTACAAGAACATAATAATACGACCTGTCGTCTTGTATGGATCAGAATGTTACCCCATGAAGGTGACGGACGAAAGAAGATTACATGCAGCTGAGATGCGAATGTTGAGGTGGATGTGTGCCGTGTGGGGGAACAAGAATGGACAGGATTAGGAATTAGTGTATTAGAGGAAGTTTGAAAGTGGCGCCAATAACAGACAAGTTAAGAGGCGGTCGTTTGTCCTGGTATGGACATGTGATGCGCGGGGGGGAAGAGGATGTTGTAAGAAAGGTATTGGATATGAATGTGGACGGTTACATGGGAAGGGGAAGACCAAAGAAAAGATGGATGGACTGTGTGAAAGATGATTTGCTTAGGAAGGGAGTGAATGCGGAGATGACAACAAAAAGAGAGGAATGGAAGAGGAAGACATGTTGCGCCGACCCCAAATAAAAATGGGAAAAGGGTAGGGAGATGATGATGTGTCGCTATATGTTACAAACACTTGTGTTAGGTAATAAACAGTTCAAGCGATGTTGGTGAAGCGGGTAGTACGACTGGTTTCTGAGTCAATCGACGCGGGTTCGATCTCCACCTGTCCGACTCTAAAATCGGCCTGAGCTTTCGATGAAGAAAAACATCGTGAGGAAACCATAGCATGACGGTAGGGCATTTTTTTAACAATGCCCGCCTGGGTAGCTACCGCCATCAAGTTTGAAAAACCTGTCGCCAAATACCAATAGGTGTGTTCCGGCACTAACACATTATGTATGTACACCATAATAATTTTAATATTTATGTACTGTTGTGTGATATGTAATAATAATCCATATATCACGTGACTCCGTGACGTCATTGATCATTTACAAGCCCAGGCTGAAAACCAGCGCTTACGCAACCTTCGTTGCGGGAGCAATTAGCTGAGTCTGGGGTCTTTTTTCCAGCGTAGTACAGCACTTGCAGTTAAAACTATTGCTGTAATGTATTTATATGTACTTATAAAATATGTGCCGTGTATATATGGTGGAAATAAACAATTTATATTTATTTCTTTCTTTTATAATTAATTAATTAAATTACATCCGTCTTTATTATTTTTTTTTATTATTGTCTTTATTATGGCAATTACGTCAATTTCGGGGATCGCAGTCTTTCATGTAGCAGTTGTTTTTTTTAATTCAGTAAACTTGTGTATTTGACTTTATATCATGTAATGTCGGTGGCGTTTTGTGTGATATAGTTTGGTTATTGTAGACAATTAAGTTTAATATAGAGGATAACGCGTAACATATATTCAGAGGTGCCAATAAAGTTCCATGGAAAGTTCCAGTAGGTGGAGCCATCTTTTTGCTGGAGCTTGGCTAACACCGATACAAGATTGAAAATAAATCTTACCCGCATGACGTTAGCACAAATTGTGTCTACGCGGATTAAACTAAGAAACCGCCGCAACTAAGTCCGCGGTCCGATCCGGACGTGTGTTAACACCATAACACGTATCGAAATGTATAACATTTTTTTTTTAGATCAAATTGTTGTTGTTGTTATATTTAAATAAAAGATATAAATATTAACATTTTAGTTTTATTTCACGGGCACATTTTATTCTACTTCATTGCAAAAAAGACAAGCGACACACAACAAAAACCACATCACGGGAAACTTCCTAAATCAGTACTAGATGGCGTTACTTGTATCATTTGAACATTAATAAGATTATAAAATTCACCTTATTACAATAAAAATAAAGGATAATTTTCAACTCACCGGATCGAACATATCCGACTGCGAGAGTTCAGTCTTGAAGTCCGCCGAACCGGCCAATATGAGGCCGGCTACGTTCGGCCTGTCGGCGCTTATGAACAACTGAGTGGCGACTTCGGCCACTTTACGCACGTAGTTGTGACGTTTCTCCATACGCAATCGGGCGAAACGCAACGCGGACTGACCGCCGCGGCCGTGTTTCTTCGGTAAATCCACCGTAAACTTGTGCAACACCTGAACGGGTAAAAAAAAAAGAATCTTAAATACAGGTGGTTGCCAGGTGAAGACAGCGCTGGCGAGGCGCTACCTACTTAGTACATTTTTCCGGTATAAGGTAGGGTGCGGGGAGATCGCAAGGGTGTAAGAGGGTAGAGTGGGTGGATATGTTGTATGATGGAGTACAGGTGTGGGGGTGGGGGAGAGGTGGTTATAGCCTGCTGGGCGGTAATCACCCCTCTTCCCCCGGACGAGTGCTTCTCTTAGAGAGGCGGGCTAAGAGGTGGAGAGACTCCCCCTCATCCCCAATGGGCTAATGAGAGGACAGGGCCTGTTGGGCCTGCCGCAGGTTGCGACGCGGAGAATGCTATCGCGATCCCGTATCGCCCTCTCAATGCGGCTGGCGGCTCCGGGGGTTTAGTAGTGAGTATTACCGACGCTTCTCGCCGGGTGAGTCCCACGCTGGTGTGGAGACGTCCCTCCACACGCCCTTACCATTTTCGATTTTTCGATTTCGAGTTTTTATTCGATTTACTCTTATACACATTTTTCCCGCTAATAAAAACAAAACACTCTCATTTTTCTTCATTCATTTGTTTTTTTTTTAGGTTAGGCATCACTTTTTCAGTCGCACCTAAGGAACATACAAAACGCGGGCGGAGCCGCGTGTACACAGTTAGGATATATATTTAAATATAAAAGAGTTCTCACCTCTCTAGTGTTGCCCTGGAGCGTACCGAATAGTGCACCATTACCGTCCATAACTATGAAACCGAATTTATTATCATCGGCCAACAGCGCGGTCAGCGCTTCGGTGTGAAATTTGTTGTCACATAGATATAGCGAGGTGTTGATCGGCTTAAACGGCTCAAAGTCAATGTTCACCTTCTTTTCTTTCCCCTCTTCGGTCACTATTGTTCCACAGTATATAACTAGGCCGTTCGGCGGTACTGGAAGATAAGCAAACAGTACCTATTGATAAAAATTTAAACTGTAAATACACATTTGTTATAAGTTTATTAGTGGTTTTTTTTTTTTGAAGTGGCAATTCGTTCAGCAGGCTTTGAGCGATCTTAGAAACTTATAGATTAGAAAGAAAGAAAGAAAATAAATTTATTTGTTACACACATAATATACAAATAATATCACAAAAAAAAAAAAATAAAAAAAAAAAAAAAAAAAAAAAAAAAAAAAAACAGGGAGAACAAAGATAAAATAAGTGTGTGCTACAAAAAGGTGTCGAGTCAGCATATATGCTGAAGGCGGTGAAGCCACCAGCGCTGATTTTCACTTGACGCCCAGAGTGTTGTGCGCGCAACGATTGCGAGTGCGTGTGTCCTTAGTCGTAACTTTATTTAGGGAACGTGTCATAAATGGACGCTTCATAGGTAGAAAGACGTTGAATATAATGACAATATTAGTCGTCTATTGATAAAAAAAGGTAAAATAAAAATAAAATAGAATATGTATACATACACATAAATATACATACATATACGTACATTATTATATAAGTAATAGACATCAGGTGAAAAATTACTGTTGGAACAGAAGAAAAGCTTTGAGTTTTGACCTAAACATATTTAAAGACGTAGCATTTCGGATTGGAGGAGGCAGGTTATTCCAACATTTAGTCGCCTGATATCTGAAACTAGCCCGAAAGGCGGAAGTTCTATGCTAAGGAATACTTAAGAGACACATAGTTGCACGAGTTTTGAACTCCCGCTGCTGACCAACCCACTCGAGCTTACTGTGCAAGTATTCACAGATTAGCTGTTAACATGCTATAATAGTATGTCAAGATGGCCAGAGCGGTCTTCATTTATAGTGCAGCGCAGAGTGACGCTCACGACACCTACTGAGGTGTGGGGTGTGCAGGGAGATTCAATAGAAACACTACCATACTGGATAACGCTCTGATTTATTCCGAGTCATCTATTTTATACATGTTCCCACTTCACCACCGGGGAAAAAAGAAAAAAAAATACATATTATGTTTTTTTTTTGTAATTACATTGTTATACAAAACATATGTACTAAAAAAAAATAGCAGTTGGTACCTACTTAAAATGATTATAATATAATTAATTATACAATAGATTTTAGTGTTTTAAATGAATTATGATTAACTGCTTGAGCACCTTCCTGGCGTTTACGCCAGCTTTCCATTGTTTTCCTATTGTCTTTCTATTGTTTCATTTTTATGGGTACTCGACATTAATCTTTTTCAAAGGGTTTTGTTCTTATACAAGGTATCTAGTTTGCTTCCTGTTTCATTTTTGACTAGTAACGTATCATTTGGATTACATTTTATTCAATTTACATTTATATCGTAATACTGTTTCCATTTTTCTCTAAATTTTAAAAACTTTTTTTTTTTGCACCCCTGTTAGCTACGTGTAACCTATATTTTAATTCTAAACTGTAATGAAAAGATGCGTCGCTCGGAGCGGCAACTTTTAAAAACAGGAGCACGTTGTGAATTACGGCCCGAGCTTGAGCGTCGATATCACCATATAATCTTTTCAAAAACACTTTAGAAAATAAATTCTCCATTGTGCGTATTGCGTAACGAAGCGTAATGTAATGAGTGTCATAACAAAAAATCTTACATTTATAGAAAAACAACAACCCCTACTCATAACGACCAATCAGGAGTCAGAGTGCTAAGAAGGTCACGATGACGCATCGACCCTGCGTATGCATTTAGCTAAGTATCGACAACGGGTTGCATTACGTGCACATTCCTACTGTCAGTGACATGTATTGTCCGACGACTCAGTTTAAAATGCGTAGACTATAAGTATTCCAAAGCATCGAATTATGGCTTTTCGAAGGTCATTTATGTTCGCAGCAACACAATGCTGGAATGATCTTCCTTCGCCAGTAAAAAAGCGACGCTTAAAAAGTTATTACTAAATCAAACATACGGTTAGTTTAAATTGACTCTCATTGATCTTAAGTTCAAGTTATTTGTTATCCCGCGCTTTTTAGATATCCAGATTTTCCAAAGCAAATCTTGGTTTCCTTTCCTCGCAGATTCTTCTTTGTCGCCCTTAACTGTTGTTTCACCGCCATTTCCATGTAACTTTAATGTGTATGTGCGTATGTATGAAGAAGTATAGCTGGAGTGAAGATGATTGACACAGTCAGGAACAGTATGATAAGGGAACGCTGTGGTATGGTAGAGGATGTGGTGACCAAAATAGAGAAAGGTATGCTTTGTTGGTTTGGGCATATAGAGAAGATTAACGAAACGCATTTATAAGGCGAGGGTGAACGGGCAAGTCGGTAAGGGTCGACCTAGGCGAACGTATCTAGACCAAATCAATCACGTGTTAAATAAAGGCCAGGTAAAAAGTACTCATAACCGACGAGCATGTAAGAAAGCGCTCATGAAAGTAGAGGAAGCGAAAGAGGTATGCCAAGATCGTAGCAAGTGGAAGGACGTAATCTCTGCCTACCCCCACGGTAGAAAGGCGTGATGATATGTATGTATGTATGTGCGTATGTATGCTTATAAGTATGTAGACAAATGGTTAGATTTATCTATACTAATAAATAAAATCGAAGTGTCTGTTTGGAATGACAAATTAATTTTTTTATTAAATTGATATGAATATAAATACGATACCTATACCAAAAATTCATCCGGGTAATCTCCGCAGCGGCTAGACGGATTTTGACGGGATTTTTTTTTTGTAAATAGCTGAAGTTACTCCGGTTGACTTAGGGTACTTTTAATTTTCAAAAATAATTAGGGATCCACGTAAAAAATTAGAACTCATAAAAAAATTATGCTTGAATTTATTAGAAATATTTTTACGTTATTTAAAAAAAAACTAGGGTTCCGTATAAAAAAATTAAATGCAGTGAAGAAATAGTATATGAAACGCGGGCCAGCCGCGGGCACCAGCTAGTACGTATATATATTGGAATGTACAGTACGTATGTATTTTATTTTGTCCGTGAAGTCTCGTTAAGACCAGCGCCGCGTTGTAAGCCCGTGGTTTCAGTCCAGCAATAACGCTGAGGCTGAGCCTATTTGTTCCCGAACAACATTCCGTCTTTTGTATATAGTTTTTAAAATTAATATGGTAATATTATATAACGCAAATAGATAATTTCCTTCTACATGACAAAACAAAATCACTCCAAGCACCGCCATGTTTTTACTTGCATATTACGATGTTTATTTAATCTATGAGTGAAACTGACGTGGCCAGTATAATGGTTATTTGAACATCCTTAGGGTGGGGAAATAGATGCGGGGACTTCGATATGAAATTGATTCGGGACGCTGTCAATCAGTATTAAGTTGTGATGACTTTAATATAATATAATTAATTAATTTCAGAAATAAATTAAATTTAAAGTTAAGTAAATTTGACGCGATGATGGTGCAGCGAGTAGAGCGACCGGGTTCCACGTTAATCGACGCGGGTTCGATTCCCAGCTATTCATCTCTAAAATCGGCTTTCGGTTAAGGAAAACATCGTGAGGAAACCATGGCATGGTGGTAGGGCATTTTCTAATAATGCCCGCCTGGGTAGCTACCACCCTCAAGTTTGAAAACTGTCGCCAATTACCAATAGGTGTGTTCCGGCAGTATCACTTGAGACCCAGTATCTCTAGGCTTAGTGTGATTACCATCCTGGACCACATTGACATCAGGTGAGACTACGGTCATTGCACTAAGCCTAATCTATGTAAAAAAAAAATGCTAAAATAAGCATTCATGGGAAATCCTTGTTGTGTCGGCCAAGAATACTACCACCCAATATCTTCCCGTGGGTGTTAAAAGACGACTAAGGGATAAAAACCAACCAGACACCAAACAGCAGCATCATTTGTGTATCACAAACACCTACTGCGATCGCCAACCCGCCTGCCAAGCGTGCCGATTATGGCTATTCCCCCTTACTGGGGAATGAAAGGGAAAATACTTTAAACGTGGCAACACAAAAATGGCGCCACTTAAACGCCATCTTACTTCACTTCACTTCTTAGTTTTTGGCTTTTGTCGCTATTGGCCACAATTCTGCCAGTATCCGTGAGGTAGAGTCATGGAGTGGAAACTGGTAAACAAGACTATGGCTGATGAAATGAGAAAAAAAAATCCTTTGACCAAAGTGATCAAATCGCCATCTTATACCTGACATATTGTAGCATGTTGACAGCCGATGTCACAGCACATTGGTAACGCGAATCTATAAGTTTATTACCCTACCGCCAATCGCTCAACTTACATTAATTTTTTTTTTTTCTGTTTACCTTTAGTATATAGTTTGAGTCGATGCTGCACAGATGTTATAGCACCTAGCACGGAGAGACGGTTCACACGAGACTTGATGTTCGAAGCCGTCCCGAATTCATCGGCCAACATCTTCGAGACGCGCGAGATCTGATCCTTGGGCGGTATGATAGCGATATATCATCGATGTGCCGTTTCTGAAATCCATTATATTATTCCCACATTATAATCTCACATAGACACACTAATCGTATAAGGTTGAAAGTTCAAACGTGGCCGTAAAACATGAATAAAAAAAAGTTAGTAAAATAGGCACGTCTCATTTAAACCAGAAAAAAAATACGCGTTAAAAATAATTCTGAATTACATTTCTTTTTCTAACCTAGCTAACGCTGTTGACCGGAAGGGCCTTTACAGCTTCACCGAGACTTTATGGGCGAGTGCTGAAGGGACTTAGGTGCAAAAGGTAACTAGCACAAAGGTTATCAAAGTGGTAGAAACCTCGGCTTGACCGTTATCTGCGTGTAATTTTTTTCTAGTTAATATGAAAAAAGGTTCCTTACAGGACCCATGTACCTGCGAGTTGTGTGCAGGAATGTGAATGCAACTGAATTATAAATTTAATATTTTCTATACATATATATTACTAGCCGTATGCCCGCGGCTGCGCCCGCGTTTCATATGTTCTTCACTGCGTTTTAATTTTTTTTTAAACGGAACCCCAATCTTTTTAGTAATAGGATAAAGTAAAAATATTTCTCATAAATTCAAGCACATGCCCGTAAAACTGTGCATTGAATAGGATTTTATGATTTTTTTACGCCGAACCCTATTATTATTTATCAAAATGAAAAGTTCCCTAAGTTACTCGGAGTAACTTGAGCTATCTACCAAAAAAAGTCCCATCAAAATCCGTTCAGCCGTTCCGGAGATTACCCGAAACAAACAGACAGACAAAAATTTTCAAAATTGTATTTTGGTATAGGTATCGTATATTCATTCATATCTTTTTAGTAATAAAATAATAATATTGATTAAACAAAGAGACACTTCAATTTTATTTATTAGTATAGATATAGTGGTCACGCACTAGGACGCGAATATTGTTATCTCATCCCAGAAATCAACACTCAATTCAATTGCACCAACCTCAGTAACTGAACATTTTTAAATGTGGCATTTTTGCAATGTAAATTTTTCCCAATTTTTGTAGGTGGCAGTACTGATGTATGGTTAAGGGTTTTCCATTGTGTAATTTTTGGGATTCACGATCGGGTGTCACCCGAAGCGGACCGTCACTAACAGACCGCCCTCCCCTGCTGAGACTCTAGACACGTAGAGGATGGATTAAAGAAGATTGACGATACAGTTTTATAAGGCGAAAGTGACTGGGCAAGTCGGTAAAGGCGAACGGATGTCGACCAAATCGAAGTCGTTCTGAAGAAAGGCTGGAGTTAAAAGTACTCTTAACCGAAGAACGTATATGAAAGCGCTCATGAAGAAGAAGCGAAACACGTATGTCAGTCTCTACCTACTCTTATGGGAGAGAGGCTTGGTGTTATGCATTATATAACAATGATAGTTCAATATCATTTTCTCCTTTAAACGATTTTCTATTTTGTTTAGAAGTTATTGAAGAGTTTTAACGTTTTTTGATTATTTAAGATTAAGACACTTTGCCACTGAAAGCGCACGCTCAGGAGGATAAGCATCTAAGTGAAGTGGAATGAACGCCCGAGTATAACACCTTCACGTAATCACTTTCAATGAGCGACTCTCATTAAATGGACCAAGTCATTTGCTGTACCGCACGTGCGCACGAATCTTTCTTTACATGCCTATCGCAAATTTCGTCAACGCACATCTGATTAGCTGGTATCAGTGACTTGTGGTCATCGCGTCACGCAAAATCGTGACTCGGCAATTGTAAACACACATTGTATGTTTATTTATAATCTTGAAATGAGAAAGGACAATTCACTTCACAAAAATCAATGTGGAGTAATGTCAATAACCCTCTGTGTGTCGGACATGTTAATTAATTGTTATTGAAGAGAGCATTATTTGAAATCTATATATAAGGAAAATAGGGTTCCTTTATCACACCATTACCTCAAAACTACTGAACATATTGGGATGGGTTTTTTGGATTCCATCCACCCTTTCTCATTTTTTTCAATTTACTCTTTTGTACATTTTTCCCTTCGATTTACACTTATGTACATTTTTTCCACTAATAAAATACACTTTCATTTTTCTTCATTTGTTATTTTAGGTACACCATGCAGAATGTATGAAACGCGAGCGGAGCCGCGGGCTCTAGCTAGTGTATTATAAAACTAATGAGTCCATATAGCAAAGCTCTCTATATTTTGCCTACCGAGTTATTGATAGGGCAACAGGTTCTCGAATGGCGACCACCTACTGAAAGACATAGCTTGGTCAGGCCCCTAAGTGGACCAATGACTTGGTGAAAATTATGCGAATCTGATGAATGCGGGTACCTGTCATTGAGGATATCTTTGGGAGAGACCTTTTTCCAGCAATGGATGTCTCTAAGCTAACATCATCATCATCCTGCTTCCAATTTGTTATTGGGGGTCAGCACAGTATGTCTTCTTCATTCCTACATACCTCTCAGTCACCATATTCACCCCTTTTGCCTTCATATCTTCCCTCACACACTCTATCCATCATCTTTATTTTGGACATCCACTCTCCCTCCATCTCTCAACTTTCATAGTCAGAACTTTCTTCGCCACATGCGTTTCGTCTCTTCTCAAAACATGTCCATACCAAAACAGATGATTTTTTTTCGTCTTTTCTATCACTGGCTCTTACAGCTAACAGATTATATATTCTTCAGTCATATTTTATTACTAAAGAATCTGTTATATCATTGGCAAGTATATGGAACTAGATATGACAATATAGAGTTGATAAAGAAATTATAGAAAGAGAAAGAGTATTGTACTAAAAAATGTTTACACAATTTACATGTTATCAAAGTTTCATTCTTAGACTTAAATGGTATTTACATTACATTTAAATAACATATTTTTATCTTCCTGTACTGTGAATTCAAACTATATACATATATGAATAAAGCATCATTACAAGGTTGCAAGGAAAACATCTCCTTGTTTAAAGCAGGAAATACTTTAATGATGTAAAAATATCACACACCTTTACAAATAACAATTCATTTTTGGAACAGTTTAATCCCTCAAATACATTGCTAAACTTGACAATAGCCAAAACAATGACAAATAACCGGTTAAGGTGATATTATGAATATTTTACTAATTTAAATTTATTGACAGATAACAGCAGTCTGTCTGTTGTTTATTCTTATTTAAACCTTGCAACAGTTGAATTAAATTAGTAGTCTAAAAAAATTTTGGCATTCATAAAATAATGTTGTGCAATGTAATTATTCAAATTAAAGTTCATACATTCCTTACATTCGTTAAAGTAATAGATATATAATTAAATAATATATTGTTATAGAGTCCTATAATATAAATGTCTATTTCTTCCATAAAACTCTCAAATTATTAAACTGATTTAAATTTGGTCTGTATTTTTTCAATAAAATTGACAAGGAGACCCTTTTAAAAGACTGAATAGTTCCACCAATTTAGATAAACTTTGTATTTACAGTAATAAATGTGAGTTCATACTGGCACCTAATAATAAATTTAATTTAAATTAATTTTCTTTGCTAGAATGTACTTTATTTGAAAAACTGTCTCATCTGATCACATTAATGTATAACAAAAACCTAAAGGAAGATATCAACCACTTAACAAGTAATTATAGATGATATAATTTATCACGAAAAACATTGTCCTCTTTAAGTTCATAAAAGCCACACACTTTCTAAAGTACATAATCCAATGAAAATATGAAATAAATTCATAAGACAAATTATAATAAAACTAGATGAGCACAATATTATCATGCTATACATTGAATAAGCATTACTATCTATCTATGCATTTTACGTAACTATGGAGTTTAAAAACAAATGATAAGTTTCTAAAGTTTCAGAGGGAAAAGTCGACTTTCCCATGGCAACGCGGAAGTACGACCGTTGCCGTTTGTTTTGGCATTTGATCGATCGGCATCACACGCCTTCCCTGATTCGTAATCAAAGGACACTTAGGTTATGTCATGAAAGTTATTATTATTCTACAAAACATCATTCGTGTGAACACTGCACCAGTGGGGGGGAAGAATGTGTGTTTTGTTCCAAAGAGGGTTTATTCTGTGATTTAAGTCATATAATTCTGGGGTTCTTAGATATGGTTCAATGCGCATTTTACTCGCTCAAATGTCGGCAAGGTTATGATTGTGATTCGCGCATGTGTCGAAAATGACGCAGCCTCGTTGGCAATATTACTTGATCATGTGGCAAAAGCATGTCGTACAAAGAACTTTTTAAACTGTCCTTAATTCTATATTTATGAATTAACAACTCACCCCCTGGCCATTTCCAAGCTTTTGATTAGTTTCTTGATCTTCCATATCTCAACATTACGATCTGCGGACGATTCTTCAGACATTTTGAGTACACTGATTTTATCTATAAATAATTAAAAGTAAAGTCTTTTGCACAACACCAAACTTTTAAATAAAGAAGAGTGGAAAAGGTAGCCCGTAAAGCAGTTCGAACTGCCCAAATCCAGATCAGACCGGACGAACGATACACCTCACGACTTTGTTCACACACTTTCTAGTTCACATTTACGTTTGCTGTCGCTCGGACTTTTCTTCTGGTGCGGGGATTCTTGGTTTTTTTTCTTATTTCGGTTGCCCCTAAGCATGTGGGACGCAGAAATTAGACATTAGAAATGAAATGTGACGTCGATTTATACGATCGAACGAACGCTTTGTCGTTCGTCGATGAAATGAAAGAAAACTCTTTGGTTATTGCTAGTAATAAAAATTGTAAATGAGAAATTATAAAAAAGTTTGTACCCTTTTAGAAATTATTTTTGAATTAATTTTGTGTTATAACAAAAAAATAATTAAAGTGAAATGACAATAAATACATAAATTTAAATTTCAAACCGAAAAATAAATGAAATTAACACTTTGAACAAAAAAAATTATACTCATTTTATTATTTATCTCGGATTTGCATAATATTTTATGGCAGCACCAGAGATAAAACCTAGAATATCAGTTTTTAGTGCCACAAGTAAAAATGAACTACTTTATGTATAAAATAATTAATTGAATTCAAATACATATCGATAAAATTGTTAAAACAAAGTGAATTCTTCAATTTGTTGAGTTTTCAAATACAATAAGATTTTTTTAAATATTTTATTATGTGTTATGTTCACTGTGATTTTTATACTGTTGCATAAAACTGTAGTTGATGTAACAAAATAAGTTTAATAAAAACGTAATATGATTACTAGACATCATTATACAGATGTAGTGCCAGTTATCTGACTTCAAACTGATCCCCGGCTAAGAGAACTTTTTTATGTTCCATCAAAACGCTGAACCATCATGTAGACCGACATTGCGAGGACTCGGAAGCCACAATAATATGATTTTAGTACAGCCCACTGGTCAAGATAACATTTGAAAATAAGATTTGTTTTAATTATACTTAGTATGTACTGTGGTTCTACGAGTAGAGAACCAAACAATATGAAGGCACGTGGGAATTATTACTGAAACTTCAGTTGCCAGTGTTCCATTTTTCAAAATAAACCAACTTGCCTTTATTTAGAGTGCTTTGGGCCACCAGTATACGACGGGACAATATTAATGCAAACATAACTTTCTATCACAATACTGGCTCCACGACTTTTTAAGCATAACTCCGAGTTCAATCTAATGGAGACTTAAAAACGTAACAGGTCCTGGTTGATGGTGTTATTGAATGTAGCGAGCAAGTATAACAAGTCTAGCGAAGAATAGTTGGTGGTTGAATAAAAAGTAGTGTCGACATGCAGCTATTTTTTGGGTCATTGAATCTTTGCACTCAGCTGTGGCTTCTTATGGAAAAAGAAGATTTAGTGCGTGAGGTCACATTGTTAGTAGACGAACTTTTAACGTATATATATCTTATTATAAAAATTCGCTTATATAAACAATTTCTCTCATAATACGAATATAATCTAACTTCAAGCCAAAGTTGAGTGGGTAAAATGTTGCTCTTAGACAATATTTTTTCGTTGTCTTTGCATTATGAATGCAATCCTTTTATGATGTATAATATAAATATGTTCGTTAATAGCCGTAAATGTTCGTTAAGTCTGTTCACAGCTTAAACGTAATATATATACTAGTTGTATTTACATCACATAGCGCTGTTATCATCAGTCACCAGGAGTTTATAAACACGTCCCTCACACTTCACAGATGCTGTGCATCGTTACATGCCGATAATAGAGCAAGTTTTACATAAAAATAAAAATTCCGATATACAGCATCTGGTGACGGGCTGCTGATTTAATTATATAATATATTAATTGTGGTCTTCTCTACCTCCCCCTTGAGGAAAACGAGGTTACTGTTACAGGGCTAGGCCCTCTTCGGTGGTTCTCGTCTCAATCTATTACCATAGATTGGTCACTGGGGTGTTTCCTAAGTGGTTGGTGTTTCTTTTGATCTTGTTTATGGATTATCTTTTTTCCAGCGGAAATGCTACCGCTAGCCGTCCTCCTGGGCGACTAGGTTGCGCGGTGAGGGCTTGATATGCCTGTCAGGTAGGTGTGTGTGGAGCGGAGCGACCTCCTGGACCAAGGGGAAGCTCGACGCATCCGCGCGTCTGAACAGGTTCGTTGCGAGTCTTTTTATATAGGTGTCTAGATTCTCCCACTACAAGTACCGCTCGATTGTTGCGTTCGTCACATAGCCTTTACTACTGTTCTCAGTGTTAGCGTCTCCTGGGCTGGTAGGCGATCCTTCCTTGCGCCTGGGATGTACGCGTACTATAAGAAAATATTAATTTTTTTTCTAAAATAGTTTATGCTGTTGACCAGAAGGACCTTTACAGCTTCACCGTAACTTGGGGGGCAAGTGCTCAAGGCACTCAGCCGCAAAAGGTAACTAGCACAAGGGTTCGAACCTTGGCTTAGCCGCTATCTATTTCTTAAAATTCCTGCGGAATTCGAACCTAGCTAAACCCTACATTTTTATTTCTTAATATATATAAAAAAAACCTATGTACCCGCGTGTTATGTGCGAAGTGTGTATGCAGTGTTTGTGCGTGTAATGCTTGATGCATAGGCAGCGTCACTGTATCCCGCTGGTAGTGGCCTCCCCAGTTGGGGAACGGAGCACGTCTTGGCCCGCCACCGGAGGGGGACCCGGAGAGTGTGCGGGAGCAAATTTAGCCACCATTCCCCGATGGCGAGAACGGCGATTTCACGGGCATGGGTGCTGACACGCAAGTAAATGTGGTTTGTAAGGAATGACCCTATTATTCCGAGTGATTTTATCGTCGCGGTCAATTAAAATGTTACGTGGATGCCGCCTCTTGTGGACGGCATGTCGGACAGGCGAGTACGAGACGGCTCGTACTATGAGTGGGTTCGAGTGTGTCTCTGTGCGTTCGAAAATGTTGCGACAGTGGGTTTTAAGAACGGACCTACTGGTGGGCAGATCCAGATCTTTGTGTAAATCCACATTTCTCTGGAACTGTTGAGCGTCTGCGGCTTTCCTCACAAAGTGATTCTGAATCCTTTGTAAAACAAACATCTTCGATCTCCTAATATGGCCGAAGTACGTGATGATGAGTCATACGAAATAATAAGCTTCTACCGACTTATATACCTGTCTTCTGTGAGTTAACTGAGTAGGGGTGCTCCAAAGCATATACGAATAATAAAACAAAGCGTTCAAACATGTATCGGAGTGCTCTGATTAGGGGAAAACCCAAAAGAAGTATACAACGCCCTTCCACAGAAGCTGTGCATCATCACATGCCGATAATATAGAAATATATAGACTACACACAAAGAGACACAATTCTATAATAAAATTATTTTGTATGAAGAACATTCAAAATTGACAACTTTTAATTTAAATATTATAACATTAAAAATGATTTGTAATATAATAATACTTTGTACAGATTTTGCATTCTCTGGTAACCGCAACGACTTTGTTATTCTAAGTTAATACCTAATTCTGATCTACAAGGATTTCATGAATATCAACTACCAAATTATTTATTGTTTTGACATCTTTTTCTTAGCTACTTTTTAATACTTTGTATTTGATGGTTGAACTCATTCCTAATGTTGAAAGCGAAAATTGCTCAATGATTTATTAATATTTTTACTTTTGGCTTTCGAAATAAATTGGTATTAAAAAGTAAAAGTTTTTTAATTGATTCAATATTAATGGCACATCACTATGTATGCTGTCAGACAGATATCAGAAATGTCATAGTCAAAAACATTAAGGTTATAGTTTCGCAATAGCTTACGAGATGTTATGTAGTAAGATAAAACAAATTATACTAACTAGATCGACAATAAACAGTTCCACCCATTACCAGTATATCATCTCGACTAATTCTATGCTCAAACGATGTTTTTCCCACGGTTGGTTTATCACGAAATACGAATATACGAGAGTTGGGAAGAATATGTCTCCCTTGAGATATATCCTTAAAGATTTGTATGTGGTAAGACTTTGGAGTGCATGGACACGTAGCCATTTAGTCAGTAATGTAATTAGAAAGTGCAGACAGGATCGCAGTGTTAGGGAAGTGTTCCATTGTTTCCGGCAAACTTTTTTTCGGCCGCGGCGGACTTTGTTGTTTTCGGCCACAGCCGCATTTAAGCATAGTGATGACGAGCACGAGGATAACAAAGTGGGTTGCAATGAGAATATCACTGATGAAGAAATCGAGGTATGTGGTCGAAAAACCTCTATTCATTTTTCTTTTGTTTTTTGCGGCTCATAACTTTTATATTGCGTCGTATCCTTCCGACACATCACTGAGTAAAATTTCTTAAGTACTTGATAGTTGAACAAGAAATAGAAGTATGATATTTATTTCAAAACATTGAAAGAATATTGTTATTCATTGGTAGAGCTCTATAGTATTATGATTTAGGTCTGTAGTTCTATGTGTTAAATGTTGTGAGAAGACAAAATTTATCTGCTTGGTTCTTTTGCTTCTATGGCCTAGAACATAGTTCTTTAGGCCAAACTTTTTTTTTTTTTTGTAGTCTTTAAACAGTATTTGCATAAAATGGTGGATGACAATTAGGACACTAGCTGAACCTAGCAAACATTGTCATGTTTGTGTACATAAGATATAGAGAACAATAAAACTACATTTTTTTACAGGAACTCAGTGCTTTGACCACGATCTCACCTGATGTTAAGTGATGATGTGGTTCAGGATGGTAAACTCACTAAGTCCAGAGGTACTGGTTCTCAAGTGATGCTGCCGGAACAGACCTATTGGTATTGGGCGAAAGGTTTTCTGGGTAGCTACTTAGGTAGGCATTATTTAAAATACCATCAAGCTATCAAAAGGTGGATTTGAACCTGAGTCCATTGATGTAAACTAAGCCATCATCTCAATAGTTACAATGGCTCATTGTGTCGATGGTTGGGAAGCAGTTGTATATGCAATGAAATGAAAATTAGAAACAGTTAGTTTTGTATAAGATTTGTGTAAAATCTTATAGAGCATCTATGATATAAAAAATTGTAACCATGTCAATTTTTAAATGAATCTGTTGTACAGTTGTCAAGATCTCATGACGAGTGAATGGAAATCTTCCCTTTCTAGGGAGTTTTTCTAACACCTGAGCATTCATGCTCCTATTTCATAGCACTTCTGTTGTGCTCAATAATCAATGTATGTCAATGCCACTAAAGTTACATAATGTGGGTCAAATACTGAATCATGGAACAATACCTATGTCGTCATAAACTTGTGGGATTCGTTGTAATTAAAAGCCACATATACTTGTATAACGCGAATATAATTATACGTATTACGATACAATGATATATATATGTTATCGACGAGCGTGCGCGCGGCCTTCCGCTATCGTGGGCGTTTCGCGACTGGCCACGCGGCAAAGGTCGTCTCGCCCGACACCTCGGATGAGATGCGCGGGCGCGGACGACGATGATCGTGTTGCTACACCAGCCCCCCCGGAGACCGTTACGGTCGATAAAAGTCCTGGAACCTGACTCTTCTACCGGATCGCGTGACGTAGGTGGAGTCGGGTGCGCTGTGTGGAGGCTTCGTGGCTCCTTGCAGCGTCGGGGACTCGCTGAGTAAATAAGCAGGCTTAAGTCTGTCGATGGAAACAGTAACAATTTTACCAGCTATATCTATTTGAAAAGTTTTATCGCTCCGGCTGATAACCTTATATGGTCCAGTATACGGAGGTTGTAAAGCTCTTTTAAGAGCGTCAGTTCTAAGAAAGACCTGAGATGATTTTTGTAGATCCTTATGAACAAAAATATTAGATTTTCCGTGTCGTATTACGGTTGTAGGTTTCAAATTGCACATGTAGCGGCGCAGACGTGATAAGAAGTCACTGTAATCAGTAACTTCTGCAACCGATGACGCAAGGAAAAAATCGCTAGGGAGCTTTAAAGTTTCTCCATATACAAGCTCTGCTGAGGAACTTCCTATATCTTCTTTCCAGGCGTTTCTTATCCCAAGAAGTATTAATGGAATAACTTCATACCAGTTTTTTGATCGGAGTGACACATAATTGCTGCTTTCAGTTGCCGATGGAAACGTTCTACAAGTCCGTTAGCTGCTGGATGGTAAGCCGTGGTAGAAATATGACGGGAACCTGTTAATTTAGACAATTCCTTAAATAAATAAGATTCAAATTGTCTTCCCCTGTCAGTGGTGATTTTTTGCGGACAACCGAAGCGTGATATCCAGTCTCTGATGAAAGCTTTTGCTACAGTTTCAGCTTTGATATCTTCTAAAGCTATGACTTCAGGCCAGCGTGTGAACCGGTCTACTGCTGTCAAGCAATACTTGAAACCATTCGAAATCGGTAGTGGTCCAATAATATCGACATGTACATGAGAAAATCTGCTCGTTGGTGGTGTAAATGCATGCACTGGCGACTTCGTGTGGCGTGTAACTTTTGAACGCTGACAGTCAACACAAGTACGAGTCCAAAGTCTGCAGTCTTTACGTATATTGGGCCATACATACCGTGCTGTTATCAACTTGATTGTAGTTTTAGCTCCAGGATGATTGAGTCCATGGATTGTATCAAAGGCTTGTCGTCGAAACTCTGAAGGTAAGTATAAACGAGGAGACGTACCAGATGTGTCACAATATAATTTCTTCCTGAAGTCAGAAAAATTTAATAACTGTAATTTCAGTGAAGAAGAATTGTTTTCAACAAGTTGTTGTAGCTCACTGTCGTTTTCTTGTGCAGTGTGTATTTTGTTAAGATCCATAGTCTTGTTGATAGATTCTACTCGTGATAAGGCGTCAGCCACATGATTATGATCGCCTGCGATGTATCTTATGTCTGTAGTGAATTGTGATATAAAATCTAGATAACGGAATTGTCTGGGTGAACATTTATCAGAGTTCTTTTTGAAGGCTGATGTGATAGGTTTGTGATCAGTGAACACTGTAAATGGCTTAAGTTCGACCATGAATCTGAAGTATTTGATACTCTCATAAATGGCTAACAATTCTCTGTCATAAGGGCTATATTTACGTTGAGCGTTGTTCAGTTTCTTCGAGAAAAATCCTAGAGGAACCCAGCCTGAATCTGATTTTTGCTGCAACACTGCGCCTATAGCACTGTCTGAGGCATCTGTCATGATGGCTAGATGTGCTCGTGGATTTGGGTGTGCAAGCAAAGTCGCGTTAGCTAAGCCTGATTTACTGTCCTCAAAAGACTTCTCTAACTCTGGCGTCCAACTAATTAGTGTAGTAGCCTTAAGACATTGTCCTGATAAGATATTATGCAGAGGAGCTTGTACATGGGCTGCATTCGGAATGAATTTCCGGTAAAAATTCAACATCCCGAGATATCTGCGTAACTCTCGTATATTTTTAGGACGTGTATAATTTAATACTGCACTGACCTTTTGTGTCGTTGGCTTAATACCTGCAGCAGTCACCGTAAAACCCAGAAATTCCACTTCAGGAACGCCAAGTTGAGATTTCGCGCAATTGATGAGTACACCATGTTCATGGAGGCGCTCGAAACACAGCACGTAGGTGATGCTCGTGCTCATCCTTTGTTCTGGAAGCTATTAAAATGTCATCACTATAAGGAAAAACAAATTCTTGACCTCTGAGTACCTCATCTATAAAGCGTTGAAATGTTTGACCTGCATTACATAATCCAAAGGTCATGAAGGGGAATTCGTAAAGTCCAAATGGAGTAGCAATTGCTGTTTTGTGGATGTCTTCGGGTGCAACAGGTATCTGATTGTACGCGCGTACTAAGTCAATCTTACTGAAGATGGTGCAACCAAATAAGTTGTGAGAAAAATCTCCGATATGGCGGATGGGGTAGCGATCAGGTATAGTGCGTGCGTTCAACGCACGGTAGTCTCCGCATGGACGCCACGTGTTGTCCTTTTTGGGGACAAGGTGTAGAGGTGACGACCATGAGCTATCTGAAGGTCTAGCTATACCTAGTCTCACCATATCGTCGAACTCTTGCTTGGCGATGCGAAGTCGATCCGGCGCTAAGCGACGTGGTTGGCTGACGACGGGCGGCCCCGGAGTTGTGCGAATGTAATGCACGGTAGAATGCTTGACCATGCGCTTTGTTGGGTCTCCAGCAGGGGGCGCGTGATGTCCGGATATTTTGCCAATACGTCGTGAAAGCGGGAAATACCTGTAATGGTCTTAATTTGGTACACGTTAGGTGATGTAGTAGAAATTGCTTTGGCAACTAACGAAGTAGTATTATCTATTAGTCTATTATGTCGAGCGTCCACAAGCAAATTATAAAAAGAAAGAAAGTCTATGCCGATAATCGGCTTAACAACGTCAGCTATCACAAAACGCCAATTAAAAAGCACGACGCAGTCCAAAGTCCAATGACAAATTAATCCAACCGTAAGTACTTATAACTGAGCCATTGGCTGCAAAAAGTTCATAATTTGTTCGCTGAAGGCGTTTATTAATCACAAATTTTAGTGGGTATACACATAAGTCCGAACCAGTGTCTATTAAAAATCGAATTTTAGTTTTAAAGTCTGTAATAAACAAGCGGCCACTAGAGAGGCAGTCGTTTTTTGGCCGACATTACCGACTGCCCGGCGCGTTTCCCTTGTAGCTACAAGGTGAACGGCACTTGGTAGCTTGATCACGAAACTTCCAGTGGTACCAACAAAATTGACGCCTTTCTTTCGATGATGTTCGAGAACTATGCAAACTGGGCTTACGTCCACGTGACCTCCGCCGCGAGCGTGTAGATAATGCAGCTACTTGCCGAGTCAACTCCGCTATAGACTGGCGTAATTCACTAATTTCAGCGTTAGGCGTTGTATTTGACATCTCCTGTACCTGAGGTTGACCGATGACGTCGTTCACCGTATCAGCGAGCGTTGCTAGCTCATCCAGAGTGCTCCGTGGTTGCGACGCTACAATTACCTGTATGTGAGTCGGTAATCGGCTTGACCATAATGATCGCACGAAGTCATCTGGTACACTGGGACCAGCAAGGCTCTGCAAGTGTCGTAAAAACTGAGACGGCTTGCGATCGCCGATATCTTCATGTGTCAGTAACTGACGTACCCTCTGCTCTTGCGACGACGAGAGTCTTGTTACGAGTTCGTTCTTCAACTTTTCGTATTTTTCCCGAGCTCGGCGGGTTTTTTATAATGTCTTTAACTTCGGTGACGTATTTATAGTCTAGGTTAGCCAGCACGTAGTTGTATTTTGTCATATCTGATGTAATGTTAGCGAGCGCGAACTGTCCCTCTAATTGTGCAAACCATAATGTTGGTTCGTCAGGCCAGAATGGCGGCACTTTAACACTAACACTATTAACAGTCACATTGTCTAGCGGTAGCGACATTTTAACGGAACGAACACTTAATCAAAATGGCGGACGGTGGTCGTACGAAGCACGCGGTTTTCACTTTTTTATTTTTAATGTTCGACGCGTCGTGGTCACCAATTATATGTGGGATTCGTTGTAATTAAAAGCCACATATACTTGTATAACGCGAATATAATTATACGTATTACGATACAATGATATATATATGTTATCGACGAGCGTGCGCGCGGCCTTCCGCTATCGTGGGCGTTTCGCGACTGGCCACGCGGCAAAGGTCGTCTCGCCCGACACCTCGGATGAGATGCGCGGGCGCGGACGACGATGATCGTGTTGCTACAAACTAAAATCACATTAAAAACTTCCATTTATCTGATATCAATATAATGTTGCTGGCTGAAACCTTTAAAACTTCTGTATAATCTGCATTAAATAATTAATTTCTCGAACCAACCATGGTTTTGGGGAATAGTTTTTTTAAATTCACATGAAAATTCATAAATTATCTCTCTCTCTTTATTTCTTATTTATCTCTTTATTCTTTATTATTTTAACATTATCTATGTACCTATAACTACTTAGTGTTCACCTGTGATGGAAATTCAACCATAATTCATGAAAACACTAACAACAATTTTGTTTGCTTTTCATTGTCAGTTGCTTAAAGTAAAACCTCAAAAGTCAATATTCTGTCTACACGGTAAATAAATGTCAAAGTCTGTCATTGACATGTAATTGATAAGGCATTGGTAAAGGATAATGATAGACGTATATCTGTGTAACTAATTGTGTAGTGTGTGAACTGTATTCTTTTATTATTTTAATGTGTTTTTTATCCATTATTTTACAAAAAAAAAATTAGCATTCCGCACTCCTTCTCTATATAAACTAAGTATATATGTATGCGAAATTTCATACTTATCCTTCCGTGCAATTTTCGTAAAGAGGGGTACAAAGTTTTCACTTCACATATTAATATAATGATGTAACCGACTTAGATTGATATTATTTCCTATAAACATCTCGTTAAGTAAACTTTATTATCAATTTGACCTCATAATCATGAATTTTAAATTACAGTTGGCCTTGTAATTTAGCTGATTACATAAGGTGTAAACATTTGCTCTCATGGGTTTCATTTAGACTAAATTTTTTACACTATTAAATACTGTGTTATCTTATAGTGACATTTAAGAATCTCACGTTATATGGCAAGAAGAAATTTCTGTATTATTATTGTTTAAGTACTTACTTAATTGTTTAGAACTTTAAAAAAGAAAGTTAATAATTTATTTTTAAGCTTTTTTTACACAGTGTAGGCCCGGTGCTTTGACCACAATCTCACCTGATTTTAAGTGATGGTGTGGTTCAGGATCATAAACACACTAATCTTAGAGATACTGGTTCCCAAGTGATGTTGCCAAAAACACACTAATTGGTAATTGGGGGACATGTTTTTAAACCTTCCGGTTATTAGAAAATGCCCTGCTGACATGGTATGGTTTTCTCACGATGTCTTCCTTCAACATAAGCTGAGGCTGATTTGGTAGAGTTGGATAGGTAGGTAAAAATTGCCGCACAGGATGACGCGGTGCTTGCGAAAGCTATCCCGTAACGTCCCCATCCCAAAAGCGGCGGACGGCCCCGGGGAGTTTAGTGGGTATTTCCGGACGCTTCACGTCCGGGCGAGTCCCACACTTGCATTGGGGTACTTCGGTCTCACTAATGCAATAGGTAAGGGTAGTGCGTAAATGCATCCTCCTCGTCAAAAAAAAAAAGGTAGGTAAAAATGATGGTTACGTAATTTTGGAACAACCCCTAACACAGTGCGAAATTACCGGCCGGTACTACACGGCAAACGCGTAATTGCTTCAGTTGCACAAAAGACGTGTGCATTAAAATAAACTGTGCCTTTGTTTGTTCCATGTCACATAATGAATATGCAAAGACATACTAAAATTAGCACGCGAAGTAAACAATCTAGATCCATTACGCATTGTTTATGATCCCTCTGTTTTACTGTAGGATTGAGCATGACTTGTGGATTAAATTTTATTTGTTATTTGTAAGTAAGTAATACATAAAACAGATTTTAAAAAATCAAGTTACGATGTAACTAGAAGGTATTATTATTATTAGCTAATCCTAAACATTAATTGGTCTGTGTTAACAATATTTTCGCCACTCATCCGGCGGTGCCTTAAGATTCCGGTACTTCCGGTAGGACCGTCTCTCACCTGCCACATGTCAGATCGCATGGAATGACTATATAAGGCTCTGTAGAGCCACCACATGGGCACTCGAGTTCTATCTGTTAAAGTGAACGTTCCTGATATTGCAATATAATAAACTGGTGACGTGGGAATAATACATTGTGAGAGAGTTTAATAAAAATATAGCGACAGTGTTTTAACATACATATGCTAAAGACTTTGGGGATTATATTTGCGAGGCTGGATTATCGTGTTTCATGCATTTTCCAAATTATTTTGAGTGCCTATTTTGATTTCGTTGTTAGTGTCCGACCAAAACTGGATTTTTCAGCCGAAATCGAAACTAAAATCGAACCTTTGGTATGGGTCTCAGTTTCGACTGAAACCGAACCTTTTTAAGACTTGTACAATTTTGTAATTTATTCTGAAATTTAGTGTATTATTCACACAAGCTTCAAATTCGAATATAGAACACATTTCGATAGTTTAACAAAGAAATATAACAAATTTAAAGCAACATTTTATTTTCACGTTATTCCAAAAATCTTTAATTTATCTATTCTAATAAATGAAATTGAAGTGTTTGTAATGTCAAAATAACAATTTTTCACTTAATACCAATACTAATAATCCTTTTGTTTTAATTTGGGTCTCTGTTTTGGGTTGATCGTTATTTTATAATCTCCACAGATTCGTATATCGCCACATTCCTTTACCACGGGTACAATTGGCGTGCCATATTCTGAAGACTCGACCCGATATATAATGCCCTCTCGCTCTAACCGGTCCAGCTCGCGCTCGACTCGGTCGCGCAACGCCAGCGGCACTGGCCCCGCGCGTACATGCACCGGCACACTTATCCACTACATGTAATTTAATGTTTTTCTTACAAGTCTCTAAATTGTTCGTAAATACTTCTGGGAACTTCACATATAGTCTGCTCAATAATGGACCATCCATTCAACCGAAAGAAGTCCACTGCTGGAAATATGTCTACCCCAAAGATCTCCATGACCCGGTCTTGCGCCACCCGCATCCAGCGGATTCCCGCGAGATTCTCGCGACCTTCACCAGGTCGTCTGTACCAGGGCCTACACACGCTACGTCTTCCGGTGCGTGGTAGCCATTCGAGAATCCGTTGACCCCATCGGGCATCGGTTCTGCGAGCAATATGCCCAGTCCACTGCAACTTAAGTTTAGCAATTCTTCGGGCAATGTCGGTTACTTTGGTTCTTCTGCGGATCTTCTCATTCCTGATTCGATCATGCAGTGAAACAAGCATAGCCCTCTCCATTGCCATTAGGGGAGTGATTGCCATAATCGTCACGTTTGTCAGGCGGATTGGCGATCGCAGTCAGGTGTTTGTGGTACTCAGAGGATGCTTCTGCCCATTCCCTGGTTTATCCCTTAGTCGCCTTTTATGACACCTTCGGGAAGATGTGGCGTGGTATTATTATTGGTTGGCACCACACGGTATCATCAATACTATTGCGTTGTAAAAACGGTTAGCTCATTAATTTCGTTTAATCGAATCGTCATATTATAAGTTTGTAAAGCGCGCATCCACTCACGTCCTAGCAAGGAGTGTCCCTCATCACGAATTACGTACACATTGGAACTTTTAACTGATAAATTCCCGAGAACTAAATCTTCTTGAATACATCCAAGTTATATCATTTTTGAACCGACGTAGCTACGTAATCTTACATTATCCGGTTTTATCACTTTTGAACTTAAATAACATCCATAAAAATCCTCGCTAATTGTCAAAATCATGCTACCAGTGTCGGTTTCAAGCGGGAAAGGCCTATCGTCCATTTGTACAGTCATAATATAAGGTTTATCGCCCTTACCACCTGGATATTGCCAAAGTACTCGTTAACGTCACTGTCATCCCCCTGCATGCCACACTCATTACAATTGTATTGTGCAAATCGACACTTGTCCGCCCGATGCTGCTTACCGCATCGCCAACAATATGCTGTCGAACCTGGCAGTATCTCTGGGACCTGCCGCAGCCCAACATCGGCTCACACCAAAGCGCGCGTTGCCGCCGCCGCAGCCCGCGCCGCGATTTCTAGCGACGCACTCGCCGCTATCCATACGCCTCATGCTTGCCCGATGCAGGCCTTTGCCCGCCGTTGCATCCACGCAGCCGGTACTTGCTGCACCCAAGACTGCGCCCGCTATGGTACCGCTTGTCTCTGTGTGGCGCGCTCCGCAACTTCTAACGCCAGAGCCAGCTCCACCGCCTCTTTGTATTTAATTGTTTTCTAGGCGAATATTCGCGATCGCATCACCTCGCTCTGTAGTCCCAACAGGAACTGATCGCGTAAATTCTTATCCAAAATTGCAAGATGTTACAGATTGTGTAAATAGTCCGTCAGAGATTCACCGATTATTTGTCTTCATATACTAAATACGTGACTTTCAGCGATGTCGTAACATTGATTTTCTAAATGTTCGGACACATTCGGTACTAATTCCTGGAATGTTTTTGATTCTGTATGTGCTGGAGAACACAGATCACACATCAAAGAATACGTATTTTCGCCGACTTATACGATTAACAATGGCGCCCACAATTCTGATTTAACTTCGTTTAACAAGGTATATTATTGTACGCGGCGAATATACGCGGGCCATTGTTAAGAATTTGCTTTAAACTGTCCCAATATACCGATAGGGATTCTATTCACGATATATTATGCACATTTACCAATAAAATTACACGCGAAAATTCGACTCGTCGCCAATGGAACGTTAATAAGATAAGGTTGGCTGCTGACTGATTTATTAATTATATATAACTGCCTACATACGAGTATACAGATATTAAAGTACCCTACAGCACCGACCACTTTTAAGCGTTAAATTCTTTCATTCAGGCACTCGTGACAGAGCTTGAAAGCATCGAAGAACTGTCCAAAAGTACGCTCTACTGTGCCGGCTGCGGGCGAAGGCTGGTAATCGACAAGAAGCTGCCAACTGTCATCTACTGCACGTAAGTTCTAATAAGTAAGATAAATGTAGGCCTGCATGATAATGCCAACTGTCAATGGTTATTGGGCTGTACTTTTGTTAGCATCAGATGGAGAGCAGTCGCTTTGCCTAGGTCGAATATTAAAAGTATTAAGAGGATATCCTAGCGGCATTTATTCCAACAAACGTAGGCCTTGTTTCTTCCCTGGATAATAGCGTTATGGTAAATATTTTATACCAAATAATATATATCCACCGCTGCCATGCTCCGTATGTTTTGATTTCTTCCATAAATTAGTTATTGTAGAAACTTTTACCGTCATTTTCATCGTCAAACAGAAATGACGATTAAATAAAAAAAAGCAAAGTCTTTATTATTCTAGAAGTGAAAGAAAATTAAAAATCGGTTCAGTTTTGGAGGAGGAAACGGAGTACTAAGAAGTGATGTTTTCATTTATTTTGCATAGGGTAAAATCAGCCCGAGCTACAGTTGGCCCTTTCGTGTTTATATAATTTTTTCTTTGGGGCGCAACGCGATAGCAATCGATTTCCGAAATAAGAACTTTTGCGACCGCATGTCCTTTAATAGATGTGAAGAGGCGAAATCACCTTCACAATCGACTGACGGCTGGGTCCCGTACATGGAAGCCGATGACGTCATCATATGGAGGAAGGAGTACAAACCTGGGCAAGGCTTATATGCTTATAAAGGTATGTTGAAGATCTTCGATTTCTTTTACTTGTAACCCACTTATCAACTTTTATTATGAGCAAGCAGTTTCAGTGTAGGAAAAGATCAAGAGGGAACCATAGTATTGTGTGGTTAAGGTATTTTCTAATAACCGACGCATTAGCAACCATCATCAACTTTGAAAACCTGTCATCAAGCACCAACATGTGTGTTCCGGCAGCATAGTTTGAGAACCACATCCGCACTTGATCAATTGAGATTGCGGTCAAAGCGTTGCGGGTGTACGTACCACAAGGCCCTGTAAGAATATCAGCCCTGTGTAGTACTTCAAATTTTAGGCCTGCAGCCTCATGCTGAGACAGGGACCTTACGAGCCCAATACAATTTTTTTAATGTTGTTTTTTTTATACCGTATAGGCTCAGTGCTTTGACCACAATCCCACCTGCTGTTAAGTGACGATGTGGTTCAGGATAGTAACACAGACTAAGCCTGGATACTTTTACACCTTTTGGTAATTGACGGCAGGTTTTCGAACTAGAGGATGGTAGCTAACCAGGCGGGCATTGTTAGAAAATGCCCTACCGCCATGCTATGGTTTCCTCACGATAGATAGTTGAGTTTGAACTTGCGTCCATTGACGCGGAATCCGGCCGCGGTTCAAATGTATGTATGTCGAATCATTTTTTTTTTTCTTTCTTTCTTGATCCTATATGACATTATCTAGAAAATTCTACAGAACATCTAACCATAATAAGTACAATTATCTTGGAAATAAGTTATCAACCACACTTATCTGTGCGTTCCGATAGTGGTATTTGACTAATCCTTTTTCCAGGCTTAGCCTGTTAACATTTTAAAGTAGAAACATCTGACGATATGCAGATTCCGTGCTTAGCGTCATGGTCTATTACCAGAGGGATATAAAAAAAAGCCTGCGTGACTATCAAAATTGCGATAGACTCTCGATCTCTAGGTTGTTGCTCGCCTTGGGCCATTGCACGACGAGGCCCGGTGGGTTCGCTGCAGGGGGCGACGCGGTGCTTGCGAAAGCCACCCCTTGTCGCCCCCCATCCCAAATGCAGCGGACGGCCCCGGGGGGTTTTAGTGGGTATTTCCGGGCGACTCTCGCCCGGGTGAGTCCCACACTGGCACGGAACTCGTCACTCCGTGCCCCCCTTATCTATTGTATTTGGAGGACTCGATCTTTCAAATACAATAGATAAGGGTAGTGCGTAAATGCATTTCCCCCATCAAAAAAAAAAAAAAAGGTTGTTGCTCGCCTTTATTTTTCATGTTATCGCTCTCAGATTACCATCATATAAGAAAAGAGATTAAAGTATTGAATTTTTTTTTTAGAACGTTATGGAAACCAGTCAGTATACCTGAAGCTTATATTCTGACGCGAATTTAAAACTTTACTCTGATAGCGTGCAATGAAATTTCTTTTGCGTAGAGACTGCGTGACGGCATATAAGACCGTAATACCGTTTACCGTCACGATCTGCTTGCCTGTCAAAATGCGCAAATAGATATTTCACTAACGAACTGATAGACAGACCGTTGCTTTTTAGAAATGTTTGAACACTATAAAAAAATAATGTTATCTATAGATATCAAACGCTTATCTGAAGTAATCATCGAAATACGTCATGATAATAAATAGTGCGATGATAGCGTAATTGTTTTGTGATGACTTCACGCCAAGGTTGAGGGAACTTTCCGGGGGGTATGTCGCGGTGCATGCTTGCGATCCCGTGTTGCCCCCCCTCGTATGGCGGTAGAGACGGTCACTCATAGGGTTTTAGTGGGTAGTCGCTAGGGTCTCCTTCCCTAGTGTTAGTCCCACACACCCTCCCTGCCCACGCATGGGAAGACGGTGCCTAAATGCATTTCAAGGTTGAGGGAACTTCCACAATACCAGGTCGTTATTCGTTCGTTAACGTGTTTGATCTGGGAATGTATTTGATACAAGCTGTGTCCTCGCGGCTGCGCCCGCATTTCATATCCCTTTCACGACCAAGGGGAACATTTTTCCCCAGTGGAATATTGGTGACTGTATATTTAATTATAATATTATTTGACTTTAAAATTTCCCCACAAAATTCTAAATAAGCTATAGTTTCGAACGTTTACACCTCTTTTTAAGTGGAGGAATGTATTTACGCATTTTCATATATACTCTACGTTTAAAAAAATAAACAATTGAATAGTAATATTTACTCTCCGATATCTTATGGTCCTGAAAGGGATATATTCTTCACTGCATTTTTTTTTATACGGAAACCAAATTTTTGTTTAGTACTAAAATAAAGTAAATATATTTCTGATAAATTCTAGCACATTTAGCTAACTAAATTATAGTCTATAGACGACAGCAATAAAATAGTGAGTCCCATTTTCCATACCATAGTCACCAAACAGTATTTTCTTGCCATTATCAATATAAACGTAATGTTTTTTGCATCAAAACAACCAACGTGAACAAGGTAATTTATAGACATACACATTGGTGTATGTTCCGTATCTATACTAATAAATAAAATTGAAGTGTCTGGTTGTAATGTCAACATATTTTTTTTTTACTAAATATATGAATGTACACGATATACCATTTGCAAATTTGTAATTTTTAATATTTTTTTTTTTTCTGTCTGTCTGTTTGTTCCGGGAAATCTCAGGAACGGCTGCACGGATTTAGACGGGACTTTTTTTGATAGATGGCTAAAGTTACTCTGGGTAACTTAGGGTACTTGTAAGTTTCGAAAATAATTAAGATTTCGCGTAAAAAAATTAAACGCATGTAAATTTAAATAAAATCCGATTGTTTAAACGCGTATAAAAATATATGAGACACGGGCACTGCCGCGGGCTTATATTATATATATAAATATATATATATATAAATATATTACAAAAAGATCCATCATAATTTGTTTCATTGATTACCAGTATACGGTCGGTATAAGGAGGTGCGTGCTCAGGATTTCGCATCAGTACAAGTGGACGGCGCTTACCGTCGCGTTTGGGACTCTGCAGTAGCGTCGCTATGCGTCGTGGAGAGAAACGCGAACGGCGTACGCGACCAGGCCGTACTCCATTGGGAGGTGCTTTGGCCGGTGAGTGACAAGTTGTCCGTCCCACGCTCTAGGCTAAGTAAGTCTAATAAAAGCTTTATAGGTAATAGTATTCGGTTTTACAATAAGATCCCGAGTAACATTACCGAGTTACCTGACAATAAGTTCAAATATCCTGTCAAGCAAGTCTTAATCTCAAAAGGTTATTACAGGGCGGATCATTACGTAAACGATAGTGATGTCTGGAATTAACCCACATCTCTGCGTTTCGCTAACATTGGTTAAGACTATGATTTGTATAGTTTTTTTACATTAAAAAAATGATATACATTATATATTTAAAAAAAAACCAGATCGAGTTTCTTACCGGCTCTTCTCGACTGGGTTGTTTTCTGAACCGGTGGTAGTGTTTTAGACGTTCATAAGTGCCTTCTTAGGGCCTAAATTGAATAAAGATTTTTTATTTGATTTTTTGATATCTTATAGGGATCATCCCATGCACATACACATACATACTAGTACACACACACACACACAAACACGCCACGCGCCAATAATATTAATAAATAATTGATACTGTGTGCCTGATGCCAGTGTCGGACTGGCCATTATAGTCGAGGTGGCATTTGCCAGCCGGATCCTAGCCTTCGCGGATCCCCCACGGACCTGGCTTGCAGGGCTTGCGACAACCGTAGGATAGGAACCCCGCGCTGTGACCTTTTTTTATTTACGCACGCACGCACGCACGCACTTTCACACGCAAGTGTGAAAGGCTGTCACACACCAGAATTAGTGTGGGACTCGAGGCGAGAAGCGCTGTCACTACCCCTGCCGCCCCCCCCCCCCGTTCCTCCCGCCACTCTGCGTTGGACAATACGGGATGGCAACGCATTCAACCGCGTTGTCCCAGTGGCTATGTGGACCAGATCTAAACACCGTCCATTAGTACAGAATGAAGGGGCACCTCCGCAGCCCCCCTACGTCGCTGTCGACGCCTCCTCAGAGAAGCCCGCGCTGTGACCTACGTCGCAACTCCTGCGACCTAAATGTGAAACTAGATCAGATAGTTCGTTCATATAATTAGAGAGAAATGTTTGGCTTTGCCTCAGGATTCCTGGTCTCTACACTTAGGTATGATAGTGAATGCTGGGTTTGGCAGAAGAAGCATGAAAGTAAGATTAACGCAGAGGAAATGAGAAGTCTGATAAGTATAGCTGGAATGAAGATGATTGACAAAGTCAGAAATAGTATGATAAGGGAACGCTGTGGTGTGGTAGAGGATGTGGTGTGGTAGAGGATGTGGTGACCAAAATAGAGAAAGGTATGCTTAGTCGGTTTGAGCATGTAGAGAGGATAGATGAGAAAGGATTTACGAAACGAATTTATAAGGCGAGGGTGAATGGGCAAGTCGGTAAGGGTCGACCTAGGAGAACGTATCTAGACCAAATCAATCACGTGTTAAATAAAGGCCAGGGGAAAAGTATCCATAACCGACGAGTATGTATGAAATCGCTCATGAAAGTAGAGGAAGCGTAAGAGGTGTGTCAAGATCGTAGCAAGTGGAAGGGCGTAATCTCTGCCTACCCCCCACGGGAGAAAGGCGTGATGATATGTATGTATGTATCATTATAACGTAATGCATTGCATTATACAAGTTTCATAGATATTAAAAAAACGAAATGTAATTTTTAGATGTTCTGATGTACTTTCGTCCGTACCTAATATTTTATTACATCGTTGATAATTAAAATTTATATTTTGTTTATCTCAGTAATTTCCGATGGTATCCCATCTACCGTCATCTTGTCTCGGGCCCCGGGCTTGTGGTCAGCCACTCGGGCCCTTCCGGCCCAGTCCGACCCAGCCCGTTACATATGTTCTTTTGGTGTGAGTGAAAATGTGCATGTAACATTTCATTTATACCTAATCTGAAAAAATAAATGATTGAAGAAATAGGAGAGTTTTGTTTTTATTAGCGGAAAAAAACATACATAAGAGTAAATGGGAAAAAAATGAGAAATCGTCGGTGGAAACCAAAGAATAAATATATTTTTTTATGTGGGACAGTAGGGCTACTGTCCTGGGGAACAGTAGGGTTATGTGAAACTCTTACTCGCTATAATCCCACGGTGTACCATCTGCCGCTTGGTTTGGAGTGAAGTGGGATCGCATACACAAGGAAAACACGTCTATTTTACATATGTAAAATCACCCCGACCTGCAGTTGTACCGTTCTTCTTTTGGGGCGCAACGCGATCGCAATTGATTTCTGAAATACCTACTTTTCCGACCGCATGTCCTCTTAGACTGGGCTATATTTTTCCAGCGGTTATTCGCGAATCGAGATTACGTCTACATTAGGCGGCACAAAGAGTTCGATGTTAGGTCGAAGTGTTATCCACACAAAGACGTGCTGTTCGAGAGGGCGAGGCGGGATCCGCCGTCTGCGACGTCAGAGGAGAGGCCCTGCGTCCATTCGAACGCGAAGAGGAAATCCCAGGAGGCGTACAGCTTGAAACGCGCAGAGGAAACCTTTAAGGATAACAAAGTGAGTAGGTAGACATTAGTAGGTAACTTTTTTTTTCTTTTTAGAACTAGCGCTAACCTTTACAGCTTCACCGTGACTTTGGGGGCGAGTGCTGAAGGCACTCAGCCGCAAAAAGGTAACTAGCACAAGGATACCCCAAAATGCTATCATGTATGACAAAAGACTTCGTTGAGGAATTTAGCTTTTCTGTTTATGAAAGGAAAACTTCTTTAGCGGCGTTGAATGACTCTCGGTAAGGGGAAAACTTATAGATTTGCGTTACCAAAACTATGACATCAGCCGTCAACATGCTACAGTATGTCAAGTGTAAGATGGCGTTCCAATGTTGGCGCTAAGAGACAAATAAAAAAAAAAATACATTTATGCATTCTATCGTGTGTTTAACCTATATTAGTAAGTACACGTGAATGTATACACGACACCTATACTAAAAATACATTTTTTTTTTTTAAATTTTTGTCTGTCTGTCTGTTTGTTCCGCGTAATCTCTGGAACGCCTGGACGGATTTTGACGGTACTTTTTTTTAGTATATAGCTGAAGTTACTCCGGGTAACTTAGGGGAGTTTTAATCTTCGAAAATAGGGATCGCGGGTATCCGCTGGATTGCGGGTGGCGCAAGACCGGTCGTCGTGGAGGTCTTTGGGGGACGCCTATGTCCAGCATTGGACGTCTTTCGGTTGAATGGAATGGAAAAATTAAAAATTGATTGAATGAAATTCGATTCAATGAACCGTTTTTTACGGGCATGTGCTTAAATTTATGAGAAATATTTTTACTTTATCTTAGAACTAAACAAAAATAGGGGTTCCGTATATTTAAAAAAAAAAGAAAGTGCAGTGAAGATAAATGATAAGCGGGCGCAGCCGCGGCAACTCAGCTAGTAATATGTCCCCAGTCCGCATGGAACCACCTAGATATTTTTTTTTCTTTTTATAAATGCTTTAAATATTCATAACAAATTTGTTAATTTTTTTTTTGTTTTTGTTATACTGATCTTCCAGGTTTACGTCATAGTGTCTAAGTCGTGTGACCATCCAAAAGTTCCGGTGACGAAGAACGCGATCCGCGTCTCCGAGTACTGGAGTCACATGGTCGTCAAGACCATAGATGGATCCGATCAGGTATCTGAAGATATTTTATCGTAGCCAGTGGCTATTGTACGGTGGAACCTCTATAACTTAAAGACCGGGGGGGGGGGGGGATCTATACTAATAGATAAAATTGAAGTGTCTGTTTGTAATGTCTAAATATAATTTTAGAATTTTTTGTCTCTCTGTATGTTTGTCCCGGGAACTGCTGGACCGATTTTGACGGGACCTTCTTTTTTGCCAGCCAGCTGAAGTCACGCCGCGCAACTTTGGGTACATTAATAATTAGGGTTCCGTATAAAAAAATTAAAATGCAGTGAGGAATCTATGAAACGCGCGCGCAGCCGCGTGCACACGGCTAGTGGTAAATAAATTGAGTTATCGAGGGTTCGAATTAGAGAGGTTTTGATGAATCACAATTTTACTTATCGAGGTTCGTTTCTGTGTCACTTGTTACGGGATTATTATACACTAGTCGTTTGCCCTTGGCGGCGCCCGCGTTTTATATATCATATATCGCCATTGCATTTAATTTTTTCGAAAATTAAAGTATCTTAACTTACGTGAAGTAGCTTCAGTTATCTACCAAAAAGTTAGTTAGTTAAAAAGTTAGTTTTTTTTTGGACTTGCCGATTCGGAGATTAGCTGGAACAAACAGACTGACAAAAAAATTAAAATTGTATTTTTAGCAGTTTTGTTCCTAAATATTCGTTTTACGTTATCATTCTTTTTGAACGATAACTGTATGCTATTATACATTTTAGACACCAAACACTTTATTAAAGCACCAAGCACTTTATTTAGGCACTAAGCAATTTATCAAAGCATTAAACATCTTATTTAGGTACCAATCACTTAATTAAGGCACTAAGCACTTTCTTTAGGTACCAAGCACTTTATTAAAGCATTAAACACCTTATTTAGGTACCAATCACTTTATTAAGGCACTAAGCACTTTCTTTAGGTACCAAGCACTTTATTAAAGCATTAAACACCTTATTTAGGTACCAATCACTTTATTAAGGCACTAAGCACTTTCTTTAGGTACCAAGTACTTTATTAAAGCATTAAACACCTTATTTAGGCACCAAGCACTTTATTAAAGCATTAAACACATTATTTAGGTACCAATCATTTTATTAAGGCACCAAACACTTTAGTTAGGCACAAGCGCATGTGTACGATGGTCGCGATATCTAAGGAAGGATGTTACATTCCAGGCCGGTATGGAATTCGTCCTGACTTACTACGATGAACCGGCTGTTGGGGGTATGCCTTACGGCGTGGCTATGTGGGCTACCACAAGAGCTGCTACCGCATTCCTAGACCGGATGCGTCAGGCCGCCCTCAATTACAACCAGTGGGGAGGGTCGCTTGATGAGGTAATTTATTTACCATCTCGTAAGGGTTATTTTTAGTGTTTTAGACTTAATTCCTCTTGCAGAATAACGTGCTAGATTTGGTGCAACCATTAATACCTTATAATGAATATGTATAAACATTCAAGTAAAAAAAGTAAAAAAAAAAGGGTATTAAAAAAATTAGAAATATATTTTTTCAGGTTTTTTTTAAGTGAATTCGTTAAAGGAGATCCGTTAATTATGTGAGTAATTGATCACTCATCTAGGTTAGAGAAGAAGTTTTTTTTTCCTAATAGCACGTTTTTTTTCTCAAATAACTCACGTGAGATTTTAGGGGGAGGGAGGTGGTAGATATATCTGCTCATGATATCTGACCAGAGGGGAAATGGGGAGAGTGTCGAAAATTGCCAAATTGCTAAACACGTCGCGTAATTAACGGACGACCCCTTGTATATCATATGGATAGATTTTATTTTTTATTCAAATTTATCTGGATCTATTTGGCAATTATTTGCTTACATGAAGCGATATATCATTCAAAAATACATAGACATCTGAAACGTCTTTTCGTGTTTAGATTTCTAGAGTTTTTGTAGTGACTTCTTTAGTGGCGTTGAGCGATCCTCTGTAGAGGAAAAACGCATAGGTTCGCGTTACCAGTGCTATGACGTCAGCTGTCAACATGCTAAAGTACGTCAAATATAGGTGGTGGCGCTCAGAGATTATCAATAAATTATATACTTGCGCAGTATGTTTTGATTATCAATAAACTATATGTAAATTGTATATAATTATTGCTCGAAGCGTCCAATAGATGTAAAAACCAGACAAATGTTACTTACGTTAAATGTTATATGTCTCAATTTTCACATTTTTTGTAATTATTAATTTTATAAAGTTCAACTAATTGTACGACGTGTCTTTCGACAAAATAAATATTATTAGAATAAGAAGATAACTATGGTGTGGAAATATCTAGAAGGGATGGTGTTGAAAGGAGCAAACGGAACTTACCTTTATTATTAGCCTTCGATTAAGCTGGTTCAGATTGTATTTTCCACCTCACTTCACTTTATGAATGTTCTATATAATTAATTAATAACTAATGTGCACTTTTAAACATATGAGAGACCGCGGCGGCGGCGGTTGCGTGTTGGCGTTCCGTTTTTGAATAGAAAGAGGAAGGGATAATGAATACATAGACTAAATAGAGCGGGGGCGTGTAGATAATATAGAGAAGAAATAACTTAGAATAAGAAGAGAATATATACGATAATAGATGGCGTTAACAACTATGTAAAGGGGCAAAAGAACAAGCCTAAGAACAAACAAACGAACAAAAGAACTAATAAACGAATTGCACAAAAAAAAAGAGCACACTAGAAAAAATCAAAAAACAAATGAATAAAGAAAAAACTTAACAAGTAGTAAAAAGATCTATAGTCATGCTAGAGGGTGGCAGGGACCGTATAAAAAAAAATGTTATATGTTAAGGTTATGTTAATACTTTCAAATAACAAGTAACGAAATTTGAACATTAAAAAAAATAACAGCTTTTCCAATTTTTCGAGGTTTTACTTCTAGTCCAAGAGCAGACGACCGCCAGACCTTCGTTATCTTATAAAGGCTGAAAGTTTCTCTACGTACATCTTAGATCACATTTTTTCATAAACTGCACACATGACGATACGCAGTAAAAGATCCTAATAGACCGCATTTTTTTTATATTTGGATAAGTACTTTGACCGCAATTTCGCCTGATGTTAAGACACGATGCAGTCCAGCAGTATGATAAACGCATTAAGTCTAGAGGTACTGGTTTTCAAGTGATGCTTCCGGAACGCACCTATTGCTTGACGACAGGTTTTCAAACTTAGTGCGTAAATGCATTTCCCCTCGTCAGAAAAAAAAAAAAAAGGTTTTCAAACTTGCGGTCGGTAGGCATTATTAGTAAATGTCCTACCACCATTATATTGTTTTCTCACGACGTTTTCTTTCGCCGAACGCTCAGGTTCATTTTAGAGTTGGATAGGTGAGGTCGAACCTGCGTCCATTGACGAGGAGTCCGGTCGCACGTACAATTGCACTCGTACTCGCTTGTATATATATACTTTGCGGTAGCACCTTTTTATTTTTTTTTTGACGGGGGAAATGCATTTACGCACTACCCTTACCTATTGTATTAGTGAGACCGAAGTCCCCCAGTACAATAGGTAAGGGGGCACTGAGGGTCGAGCTCCGTGCCAGTGTGGGACTCACCCGGGCGTGAAGCGCCCGGAAATACCCACTAAAGCCCCCCGGGGCCGTCCGCCGCATTTGGGATGGGGGCGACACGGGGTGGCTTTCGCAAGCACCGCGTCGCTTTGCGGTCGCACCTACGGCAGTTTTTAATGTATCTGGCACGATGAAGGAACCGTCGAAACTGTCTCGTTATCGTCAAAACATCTATTGATAGTTCTCTAAGTAAATAAAAAAAAAACAGTTTTTATACTGTAACGAAATTATACTTATAATTTACTATAGTTTAATAGTGTCTGGCAGGGGGAAGGAACCGTGCTAAGTGTCTGGCAATGAACCACGTGACTTCTTAATAAATTTATTCCGAATAAAATATATACAAACTGTGCTTTAATACTATAACGAATATGATGTGAATTTTTTACGCATTTAGTAATTATTATCTGCCAAAGGCAAACCCATCTAGTTTCATAATCTAGGATCGTTCTTACCTTTGTTGGTATTTACGTCACATAGACAAACTTTCAGCCTTTATAAAATAACAAAGGACTAGCTGTCCTGGGCTCTTGGTCTATTCTGTCGGTAGACGCCCCATAGTTGTTTAGTTTTTATTTTTGAAGTGAAAACTTCTTAACCATCGTTGTGATTTGAAAGTCGATGAAACGAAAAAGCGACAGTACGCTTCTGACGGAGGTCGGATTTGTTCATGAAATTGTTGAGAGCGTGTCTAGCACGGTGGACTAATCCGCATGTCTCATAGACGGTACGACTGGAAGGTTGGAGGTTCGAACCCAGGGTGGGTGACACATTTTTTTTTAGGTTTTACTTCAACCACGTGTGTAGTGCACAAGTAATTTTTTTTTTCTTAACTTTTTTTTATTTATTCTACGGTGTGTATTCTATATCAGGATTTGCCGGACTTCACACCGTCCGTACCAGAGAAGCAGATTAAAGGCGAAGAGACGAAGGGATCAGAGCGAACCCGAGAAGAAGACTATGGCGTGAGTTGTTATATAAAAAAAAATGCGTGTGATTGTGACTCTTCCCGTGTTCCTTATTGAATCGTGCGTCTTTGGCGCAAAACATAACGAGACGGGAAAACAAGATAATCTTGGGTGCTTCAATCTAGGTTCTCGACTTGAGCGATGACGTATATTAAACAATTGTTGTCTCTTTCACGCGTCGACTATTGCCGTCTCAGTTCATCTGTTAATGGTGCTTCTTCTTAGTCTTCGAAACACGGGCCGGAGCTGAACGGGAACCACAAGGAGCCTGACGCGAAGGGGGGAGAAGGAGGAAGCCGGCGCGCAGGGGGGGAAGCGAGATCAAAGCACGCAGACCGAGTCCGCGACCGACGAGGTCAAGGTCAAGGACAGCGGCAAGGTCACGGAGGGCGACAGCTCAAGGGCGTGGGAGTTGGCAAACGAGACGAGTTCAAAGACGCAGGTTACTATTCCCTTCAGACTTTAACCGCAATACATAGAATTAGATTCCAGAAGCGATGGTGGCGCAGCGGGTAGTGCGACCGGATTCCGCGTCAACGGACGCGGGTTCGAATCTATCTATCCAAATCTAAACATCAGCCTGAGGTTTCGGTGGAGGACAAACATCGTGAGGAAACCATAGCATGGTGGCAGGGGATGTCCGCCTGGGGGTAGCTACTATCCTCAAGTTTGAAAACCTGTCGCCAAATACCAATAGGTGTGTTCCGGCAGCATCACTTGAGAACCAGTATCTAGACTTAGTGCGCTTACCATCCTGGACAACATCGTCACTTAACATCAGATGAGATTGTAGTTAAAGCCTATAGTGGTTAAAAAAATGTACTTTTTCACCCTAAACTTGTAAGCATTGGCATAATTTTTACAGAATCTGGTTAAGTATGTTTACTTATTTTTTTAAATAAATGTTTACTTACAATGCTTATGTAATCTCCAAAGCTTCCGTCCCCGTGTCATCATAAATAAACAAAGCGTAAACCTTCGCTCCTTTGAGCGCTTACGTAATACTCGCACGATCCCTAACTTTCACCAAAAAAAAAACTGCTAGATCGTTGAAACTATTCTCTGAAAACTCCGCCATTGAAAGTCCCATAGAAATCGGTTCAGCCGTTACGTAGGTTTAACTTTTACAAATAAACGTGGAGACGGTTGAAGGTTTATTTTAAAGTGGTTTTTTTAATTTAAATCTTAAGAGGACTTGCGGTCAGAAAAACAGGTATTTCAGAGATCTATTGCTATCGCGTTGCGCCCTATAGAAAGCGAAAGGGACAACTGATAAGAGCTGATTGTACCGTATGCAAAACAGACAAAAAAAAACATCACTTCGTAGTATAAACCTGCTCCCTCCTAGAAAACTGAACCGATTTTTAATTATTCTTTTTTACTTTTAGAATAATAAAGACATTGGCTATTATTTTACGTTTTGCTTTTTTTAAATTTTATCCATGAAATTTGTTCGACGAACGTCTGAAAATGACTGTGAAAATCGAGCATTTTTTTCATTTTCAAAGGCTTCTATGTAGTTCCAACAATAAATAATTTATAATGGAAGAAATCAAAACATACGGACATGGCGGCGGTGGATATATATTACTTGGTATAAAAATATTTACCATAATACTATTATCCAGGGAGGAAACAGGGGACTACGTTTGTATGGAATAAAGGCCGCTAGGATATCCTTTCAATAGTATAACGCTTCCGTTTCCCTGTTTCAGGATAGTAGGAACACGCCGGAGGGAGATAGAGGGAGGTCGGAGGACTTGAAGGAGGAGAACGGCAGCTGGTGGCGGTATCTCTACCCTTTCTATTATTTCGTATGAATTAATATGAGTTGAAAAGAGACGGGGAGAGTCTTTTAAATTCAGGTTTAAATAACCTAACGTCAAAGGATGGCGATCATTTAAAAAAAATCGATTTCACGAATCGATACGAATCGATTCTCAATTAAATCGATCACCTTAAAAAGATCAATGCAGATTAAATCGATTCATAAATTGTCTTTTTTTTACTTTTAGCTCAGAGAAATGATAATAAAAAAACACGACAGTTCTCAGTCAAGGAATTTATTGTACAAATAACGTAGAAATAAATTTGAAAAAAAAAACTAAATGACAGTCAGTGAATATTTATTTGATATATAAATAGATTAAATTATCAAAAAAAATGGATAATTTAAAACATTCTTATATTAATAAACTATTATATAAATGAAAATGTAGGTACATAATTATAGCTCCGAGCGTCAATAGATTGTAAAAACCGGACAAATGTTAAATGTTAGTAGGTTATGTTAATAATGTCAATTTACAAATTGTTACATTTTAACATTTACAAAAAAGACAGTTCTTCAAAAGTTTTGAGTTTTCACTTCCGTCGGTGGTGCCCGTGACTGCCTACTTTTTTTTTAAAATAACCCATCGTTTATTCAGAAATTTTGGTTTTTAAAGTTACCCAAATACATATAATAAAGTTCAATTACCTTTATTAGGAGGTTAATTAAAATCCAGAAGTTTTTGTTGAAAAAAAATTTTTTTTTCGCAGCTCTATAATGTCTTAGGCTAGTCTATCTAGGTTACCTGAATGTGACCTAAAATAAACGTTGAAAAGTTCACAATTTTCACTTTACAATATATATATAATGTTTTTAAATAATTCAATGTTATATTTACCATGTATTGGGAGTAAGGTACAAAATTAAATAAAAAATAACTCCTCGATTAGTTCCCTAATAATTTTGACTGATTATTACTTATTAAAAAAAACACAAATTAATATAAGGTAGTCTGTTCTCTGTAAAAAAAAATTGATCAAAAACAATGAACTAATAGGAATTTAAATTTAAATGCTAGAAAGAGAGTGTACTGTATACTTCAATATGACGTCACAATATTGTATTTCGAACAAATACTATCTCTATCTCCTGCAAAATCTTTAATCGCTTATATCTCAGAACTTAATTAGCCGAATGAGTTTTTTTTCTCAATATATTTGTTAAAATTACATTTTTCACTTAATCTGTTATTTATACTAATAAATAAAATTGTAGTGTCTGTTTGTAATGTCATAATAATACAATACATATGAATGTATATACGATACAGATACCAAATAAGAAATTTAGTTTGTTTGTTTATTCCGGGTAATCTCCGGAACGGCTGGCCCGATTTTGACGTGAATTTTTTGGCTGGATAGCTAAAGTTACCCGAGGTATCATAGGCTACTTGGATTTTTCGAAAATGATTATGGTTCTGCGTTAAAAAATTAAACTACTATATTACGCCGTGAAAAATATATGAAACGCGGGCGCAGCTGCGGGCGCACAGCTAGTTTTTTATTAGCTAAACAACAATCAAATATTTTATTACGTTGGTATATATTATAATGATATAACTTATAACTGTGTAATTTGAATCAGGCTTCAAAACCAAAAATTATATATAATTATAATTTATTCAAATAAAATGGCGATAATAAACACGTGTAGTTCGCAAAAAAGTAAAAAAAAAATGAATAATTAATTTTGTTCAAAAAAGACTTTCTCAAACTAATATAACAAAATCCCAGTCATAATAAATGATAATAATATTTATTGTGTGGAAAATACCCTAAAATGACATAAATAAGTTACTGATAACTGTTAATTTATTATTTGAAATAAAATCAGTATTTTTTATCTGTTATACGTATGCCTGAAAGAGTAGCCGCCATAATGGATGACGTCATCATACGGTACCTGCATCTCTATCGAGAGGACATGCGATGTGTTCATATTTGAAGCGTGTTTACTGTTTAATGACGTCACTGAGCAAATACAACGCCGACTACGTGTCTTTGCAATCGAGATATTCCCCTGTTTACACTTTTTTATATTACGATACAGTTTTAGTGGTTTTTTTATTGCCAAAGTATCAAATTAATTACTATTATGAATACTTCAAATATCATATTGATTTATGTATGTAATGTTACCGTATAAGAGGTTGCCAATGTTTATTGGTTAGTTCAAAATTTTATTTTTTGTTCTAGTCCCAAAAAATCCCTTGTTTTTTTTTCTGCAATCATAGTTCATTGGCTTATGAAAAAGAGATAACTTTACTAAATATAAAGAGTAAGGTTTATTTTTATTTGGAATCTGAAGCGCTGCAAAAATGTACTTGGATATAGATAAAAATATATGAAATCGGGAGAAGAGAATGATTTTATTTTTTTTCATCGATCGTTCATTCAAATTTGGTTCAAATATGTATTCCGTTGACAGTTTCATACTACGGTGTTGCCAAATAAAAATAACATTTCAAATCAATTAATAATTAGGTTGTAATTATATAGTTTTAATGTAAAAATAATTATATATATATAAATTATGTGCAATGTAACAAATATAATGCATTATTACATAAATTATGTAAATATATAGAATGTATGTTAAAAACACTTTGTTATATATTGTTTAGTGTTTAGATAAAAAAAAAGTTGTTAATAAAACTTGTTTTTTTTTTTAATATTTGTCTTTTGATTTTGTCAAACTGCCTTTTAACTTTCCCCCAAACGCCCGCAGATTCCCGCAAATTACTACAGATAAGATATATAGTGGCATTTCATACACATACCGTAAAACCCCGTTTACACCTATTAAGTAACGAAGAAGCGATTGACTAAACTGACGCGTTTAAGCGACCATTTAAAAACTCCTCAGTCATAAGTTGCAAGTCAATGATTTAGTGGACGAATAAAATGGGATTTACTCTATTACACTGCTTTAAAAATATTGATAGAGAAATAAAAGCGACTTCATTTAACCGAAAGAAGTTCACTCCTGGACATAGGTCAACTAAAGGATAAGCAACTGCTAAAAGATTCAGTTAAAACTGAATTATTCACTTCGTGACTTAATGTGTCGAGTACCCATAAAAATAAGACAATAGGAAAACAATGTAAAGCTGGCGTAAACGCCAGGTAGGTGCTCAAGGGGTTAATATGTGTTTCGTTATTATCGTATCGTATTTTTGATTTCGCGCGCTCTTTAAATCTAATCGGTGCAGCGTTGCAACGCCTTCATATACGGTATAACATTGGTTATCAACCAATGGGATCGCTCGAGAAACTCGAAGCGCATACACGTTACAACCCGGCATAGTTGCAAGCGTCGCGGCACTCTCGTCCGATAACGTGACAACAGGAAGACCTACGTCTTAAACCGTTCTTAAAAAAAGTAACGACACGAAGAACGTGTCCACCGTTTTCCAACTATTTTGAACATTATTCGTGTGAGTGAACAGTGGAAAACCAACATCAGCCGGCCGGCCTAAGGGAATACCGCAAGAACCTGGACGCAGACTATCTGGTGAGTACCGTGCATGATACCCATTGCTTGATAGTTTGTGTTATATCGTATTTACCGGCGAGTATATCAGTATACTCGATCCAGAGTGGCGAATTGACACTGCATCGTATTAGAATCGCGTTAGTTCGTTACAATATGTGTGAACGCACTTTTTAATTATAATTGATTAACTTATAGGCTTAGTGTTAATTCCACGGAATTCGTATAAGCCGGTAACGGCTCTAGTCGATGCATATTGTGCCTAATGGCCACAAATTTCCAGTTAAGTGCCCTAAGCGAACTCCACGAAACCTGGTTGAAGCTGTCAAAAGTCTTTCCGATCTTTCTACCTCTTATTTTTCTTATATTTATAACTAGCCCGCGTTTTGTATATTCTTCGCTGCGTTTAATTTTTTTTATACGGAACCCTAATTTTTTTTTTAAATTCAGTACTAAGATAAAGTAAAATATTTCTTATAAATTATAGCACTTGCCCGTAAAACTGTGTATTGAATCGGACCTTATTCAAATTTTTATGAGTTATGTTGATTTTACGCGGAACAAATTTCGGAAAACGAATTTTTGAACATTATAAGTACCCGCTGTAACTTCAGCTGTTTACCATAAGAAGTCCCATCAAAATCGGTCCAGCCGTTCCAGATATACTTGATACAAACAGACAGTCGGACAAAATTTAAAAATAGTACTTTTGCTATAGGTACAAACAGACGCTTCAAATTTATTTATTAGTCTAGATAAAGATAAAGGATTAGGGAAAAAAGGAGCGTATGTAGAGAGTATAAGTGTCAGAAGTGAAATTTCTTTAAAAATCTATATTTTAAATCTGTAAGAAAAATCTAATACAAAGAAAGGCATAAAAATATACTCTTACTGCAAAATGGAAGCAACCGCACGCTTCCCCTAAAGACAAATACAGCACAAAGGGGAGAAAATAATTCTATACTCAAAAACGTCTGGTCAGCATATATTGTTTGTCTCTTTCTCTCTCACTAAGTACTTCTGTCGGTCTTATAATACTTTCCAAATATTGACACGGTCTGATGTTATTTCTCGAAACATTTAAAAAAAAACAAAACTACAAAATAATTACGTAAACTTTATTTCGCAAAATGAACGGTTCAGTTGACAAAGAACTCGTTGGAACGCATGTTCTGATTGTGCCGCCATTTGCAGGCCCAGTTCCAGCAGGACATGCCGGCCCACGGCTCGTCTGTGTAGAACACCTGCCCGTTCTGATACATCTGCCGATTTCAAACAAGCGAAGTGGTACTTTAAAAGCGCTTAAAGTGGTGACAGACGCGCGGACCGCACCGCGTACTCGTTACGGTGGATGACTAAAGTTATCAGTTGCCTTGTGGATACACTCAGGTAAAGACGTCATTAGATCAATGATCAACCAAGCAATGATATTTATCATATAGATTTAATTTATATACTATACTAGCTGGTGCCCGCGGGTCCGCCCGCGTTTCATATGTTCTGTGCATATGAAATTTCATTTATAGCTAATTTAAAAAAAAAAAACAAATGAATGAATAAAACTAAGAGTATTTTGTTTATATTAGCGGAAAAGACGTATATAAGCGTAAATTGAAGTGGAAAATGTACAAAAGAGTAAATCGAAAAAAAAATGAGAGAGGATCGGTGGAATACAAAAAATACCTGTCTACGAAAAATACTGCGTTGAAAGGTATTAGTCCTATCCCGATATGTTCAGTAGTTTTGAGGTGATGGTGCGTCAAAGGAACCCCATTTTATAAATGCCTGTCTTTTGTTTTATGGGAGCAAATAAATTAATAAACACATTGAGAAAACATGGCAAAGGGCTCATAGAATTTGAAAAATATATAGCCTATAACCATCTGCGATTAATTCCGCGTCGAATGGTTGTGGTTTCATGCTGATCGGTTCAGTAGTTTTCGGATTTACCTCGGACAAAGAAAACAGACTTTGATTTTATATATATACTCGTAGATTAATATTTCCCAGCTCATGAACTAGACCGAGTCTGTATCTCAGACGCTAGTTTCTTCTTGTAATGTTTATCCTGTTATTACAATACCTTAAACTCAGTTAGAATAATTATTTAGAATGCATGGTACTTGCCGAATATTTTTTTTCTAACCTAGCTAATGCTGTGACCCGAAGGGCCTTTACAGCTTCACCGAACTTTGGGGGTGAGTGCTGAAGGCACCTCGGCTTGGTCCTTACCTGAGTGTGAAAACTCTCGCGGAATTTTGACCCTAGCTAATCCCTATACTTTTTATTTGATAAAAAAAAGGTTCCTTACACGAGCTATGTACCTGCGTGTGATGTGCAGGAGTGTGTGTGCGGTGTTGTGCGTGTAATGCTCAATGCTTGTTCAGTGTTACTGTATCGCGCTGGCGGCGACGTCAAGAGCCTCCACAGTTGGGGAACGAGGCACATCTTGGGTCGCCGCCTGAGGGGGACCCGGAGTGTGTGCGGGAGCAAAGTTAGCCGCCTGTCCCCGGCGGCGGGAACGGCGTTTTCGCGGGCGTGGGCGCTGGCACGCATATTTCCTCGGGTGATGGGCAAAGATCCTATTTGGGGTCGGTGAGGACGTTTCGCGATCTTCGGAGCTAACGGATCGACGAATATTATTCTACATTCCTTTCGATATTCAATTGATGAAGGCGTTACTTTGCAAAAATCAATTGTAACTTCAGTAATGTTTTTAGTAACATTTTTGAGCACTTTTTTTTACAGGTATATCGGTTTTAAACTAAAAAAAATCACGTGTAGTTTTTTTTGTACAAAGTATCATAAATATTTTCAGAATATTATCTTTAAACCTAATTTGACTCCGGTAAATTTTAGAAATAATTGCCTCGCAATACCTAGTCAAGGTCACGTGTAGCCTTTAGGTTTAATATAAAAATAAATACATGTGATATCGACTGTACCTCCCCCCCCCCTTGTGGCGTTTCGTCAATTTTTTTTAACCCCTTACCAAGCATAACGTGATTAACGGACACATGAAAGCGCAACGCAAAAAAAATCACACAAAAATGTTGTTATTGTTTCAAATTATAAACAGGAAAAAACATATATATCCAAACTCACAAACGTAAGATCAGAACTTTTGTATGTGACGCCGTCGTAGCCGAATCTAAATATGAAATTCATCGAGAATATAGAGAAGATGCATCGGACGTCCGTTGTCGCCGGTATGAAGTATCGATACGGACCGCACCAGTACGATACTTTCGGCTCGTACTCCACCGATTCCGGGAACTCCTCGCGAGGGTTTATCCTATTTAAAAAAAAATTGAGTGCCAGTTCACACACGGTAGAAGTGATACTTTGTTTTAGTGACATCTAGTTCGTTTATTTTGTACTAAAAGCAAACGTATCGCAGCTGTTAGACTATTTAGTGACATCTTTTAGTTAATGATGGAACTGAAATTCGTTACACATTTTCGTTTCATAAAATTCAATTAACACCGTCCCATAAGAAGTTTCACTTCAATATCGGAATACTTCCGTATAATAAAAAAATACTAGACAGCCATGGGACTGCTGATAGAAGTGAAAACTCGAAATTTTGGAAAAGTTGTTTTTTTTAAATGTGTGAATATCATAGATCGTTAATTTAAATTATTAACGTAACTATCCATACATTTTCATAAAGTATATTCATAGTCAAAATATACGATACGCTGCGTAAGTATAAATGTTGTTATTTATCTTTGAATTTGAACTCATACTTGACATACCGTAGCATGTTGTCGGCTGACGTCATTGGATCGGTAAAGCGAATCTATAAGTTTTCTTCCTACCGAAATTGGGTGCGTGTACAAACAGAGTACACGTGTCAGAAGTGGAATTATTATAATCATGGCTGCTGGCAGCAGCGCGCAAGGGAAAAGAAATACGTAGAAACGATTAAGATTTGTTTTTATTAATGATTGGGATAAAAACTATCTATTACTGACATTATGCTGTCGATGTGCGAAGCATATTGAAATATGCGCCTGATTTTTTTTTGAAAGTAATGTCGAAATTTAATTGACATATTTAAATTACTAGATGTGTGCCTGCGGTTGCGTCTGCGTCCTCGTATCATATATTCTTTACTGCGTAATATAGTTAAATGTTTTTCTTACAACTTCTTCAGTTTTAAAGTTTTTCTCGGAACCCTTAATCATTTTTGAAAAATAAAAATACCCTTAGTTACGCGGAGTATCTTCAGATATCTGTCAAAAAGGTCTTGTCAAAATCGGCCCGGCCGTACCGGAAATAACAAGGAATAAAGAAACTGACAGACAAAATCTTAAAAATTATATTTTTGGGTATTTTTTTTTATTTTTCTAACCTAGCTAGTGCTGATGACCGGAAGGGTCTTTACAGCTTCACCGTAGCTTTGGGGGCGAGTGCTGAAGGCACTCCAGCCGCAAAAGGTAACTAGCATAAGGGTTACCAAAATGGTACGAATCTCGGCTTGGCTCTCTCGCGAATTTATTCTAGCTAAACCCTACATTTTTTATTTAGCATTAAAAAAAAAGTTCCGTACCGGGTTAAACATTAAAAAAAATATTATATTTGAGTACAGGTATCGTATATAAATTCATATGTGCTCAATTCATGAAATACATTTTTAGTTTTTTAATTTGGCAACTGCCCCAAATAAGTTGATTTTATTTTTTCTTACTCTGGCAATACTGTTTTCCTTTTCTTTTTATCTCTTGTTTATATATGACACAATATGTCTGCCGTTTAAAGTTATAATTTGTATTTAAAAGTAAAAATAAAATTTATTTCTAATATAGAGCTGTGTATTTATATATAATAAACATATGTGTTTACTAACAAACTGTTATTCTGAAATGACAAACAGACACTCCAATTTTATTTATTAATAAAGATTAGTATAGGAGTATACCTATTATCTCTTCCTATTGTCTTATTTTTATGGGTAATGGTCATATTAAAAGTATACTGCGTAGACTCTGCCTGCTGATGCACCTATATGAGAGTAATCGTGTCATATCGATATACAGTAATACCCCGCTTTACGCGAGGGATACGTTCCGAAAAAAATCGCGTTAACTGAAATTCGCGTATATCGAGTTTTATGTTTAAACGTACGTCAAAATTTAATACAAAAAAATACAAATCATTTTAATCGATCATTTTAATTCTAAGAACACTTTATGCGATACATACTCTTATTTTTTTTTACGAAAAAATACATCTATTGTCTTTACATTATGTTTATACGCACTCTTTCGCGTAATGCGAGGCATTTGAGCGAGAAATTTGAAATACGCGTTATAGTGAAACCGCGTGTAACGGGGTCGCGCTAAGCGGGGTATTACTGTGTACCTAATTGGATATCACGTGGCACATCTCTACGTACTTGTAAATACACTGCGCATCGCTCCAGTTTATCATCGGAGTGGCAGTAGAGACCCTGGCTCGGGTCCTTCGCTTGGAACTGTTCAGCGTGAGGACCCACGTACGTGGTCTCCGAATGACGATGATAGAACCCGATGAAAGAGAACGCACCTAGAAACTACATCTCGTAAACGGATAGACGCAATCGACAATATATTAAACTTACATACTGCATAGGATCTACTCTTTGACCCTTTGACCACCATATCACCTGATGGTCACTCCCGCTCGAACTGGGGAGCGACCTTTGGTTTTCTAATTGCGAAAATCTACGAAGACTACGATCTAGTGAGTGCACTGTTTCAATAAGGCTAGACCACTCACCTTTACCACCGCTGCGGAGTCGTTGGTCAGCGCTGACGTCCTTGTTATGTGGTTGCGAACTTATACCACGTATACTATCAAACGAAGTTGTATGTCCAATAATATGCATCCACGTGTCACTATGATACAACGATTTCACACAACAGTCCACACGTGTGCACGCAAAGGATTGTACGACGAGACTCCCCGGGTAGCGGGTGCGAGGTGCCGGTGGCGGCCACGACCAAAATGTCCCACTACCCTCACTAGATTTGTTAACGATATCAAAAACAAAAAACAAAACAAAACTACCTACCCGAACTAAATGTGTAAATGCGCGGCTCCAACACCTAATGTTAAGTGACGATGTGGTTCAGCACGGTAAACAAACTAAGCCTAGTGACGCTGCCTATTGATATTTGGCGACGATTTTTATACTTTATGTTTGCCTACCCAGGCGGATATTATTAAACAGTGACCTACTATCATGACCAATACACCTATAAGGCTATAGAATTCTGGAATAAATTGCCAGGACAAATTCATTCCAAAGAGCTCATCAGAGCATTCACTCAGCGCAAAGCTGAAGAAGCCCTGATGCTCAGTAGGAATCAGCTACGAGTGTTAGTGAGAGCACTAACTGGGCACTGTTGTTTGGGCAAGCATATGCACAACATCGGTGTCCAGACCTCAAGAGAGTGCAGGTTCTGTGAAATAGCAGAAGAAACACCAAAGCACATCTTGTGTGAATGTGATCCATTAATACCCATACGTAACCGAATTCTGGGTAAGCATGTGTTACTCCCGGAGGAGGTACAGACGCTCTCTGCCAAAAAGACCATACAGTATATTCAGGTTGTAGGTCTAAGATCTGACTAGGTCGCAACGATATAGGACTGTTTAAGCCGGCATAGCCCCTTTCCGAATAATAATAATAGCATCATGCTATGGTTTCCTCACGATGTTTCCAAGGCTGATTTTTAGAGTTGGATATGTGGGCTCGAACCAGCGTCCATTGATGAGGAATCCAACCGCACTAACAACTGCGCTATCTCTCATAAGGGTAGGCAAAGACCACATCCTTCCACTTGTTACGATCCTGACACACGTCCTTCGCTTCTTCTACCTACATAAGCGCTTTCATAAATACACAGTTTTTTTTTTTTTTTTCCCCAAGTAATTAACTGGGTTAATATCAGGGATTGTTTTAGTATGAGATAGTTAAAATCTGCGAAACATCGTCACAAAACCCGACCTCATTACTTACTAATTATAACTATATATTTTGAAGGGATGTGTAACATGGACACAGCTTCGAATCCACTTACCCTACTTTATAATGGGCCCCTAAACTTTCAGTAAAGGAAAACATCGTAAGGAAACACAAGCAAGGGTAGCTACCACCCTCAAGTTTGAAACGTGTAGCGTCACTCTTGTACCCCTAGGTTTAGTGTGTTTACCATCCTGGATCACGACGTCATTTCACACCAGATGAGATTGTGGTCAAAGCGGTGAGCCTATAGTTTAAAAAAAAAACGCATATATAACTAACCTCTAAAGGTATAACAGTGTGGTTTCCTCTCACTTGAAAGTATCATCTGGACATCTTCTTGGTTATGAGCTGATGCTATGTAGTACGAAGTGTCCAAGCATTTAAACTCTGTAATACATTATATAAAAGGTCTTGACAAATTTTGTTCCCTATGGATCTTTCACATTTTAACAGAGGCTTAGAAAACAAATCGCATCAAAATCAGACCCTAAGAAGGCGCTTATGAACGTCTAAAACGCTACCACCGGTTCGGAAAACAACCCAGTCGAGAAGAGCCGGCAAGAAACTCGATCTGGTTTTTTTTTTAATAAATGTAATACATATAATTTTTTTTTTCATATAAAAAACTATATCATAGTCTTAACTAATGTTAGCGGGTGCGCACAGGGATGTGGGTTAATTTCAGACATCACTATCGTTCACGTAATGATCCACCCTGTAATAACCTTTTGAGATTAAAACTTGCTTGACATAATACTTGAACTTATTGTCAGGTAAATCGGTAATGTTACTTGGGATCTTATTGTAAAACCGAATACTATTACCTATAAAGCTTTTATTAGACTTACTTAACCTAAAGCGTGGTTTCCGGCCAACTTGTCTTTACTTCTAATATTAAAAATATGACGATCATTCACTAGATCTAGCTTGTTTAATTTTTTACGAATATGCATTAAGTTATCGAAGATGTATTAGGAGGGCAAAGTTAAAATATCATATTCTTGAAACTTGTTCTTTAGAGATTCGCGAGCTCCCATATTGTATATTGCTCGAACAGCTCTCTTTTGTAACGTAAAGATGGTGTCTACCTCTGCTGATGTACCCCACAGCAGAATACCGTAAGACATTAAGCTGTGAAAGTAAGCAAAGTAGACTAACCTAGCAGTAGCAATATCTGTCAACTGGCGAATTTTTCGAACCGCAAAAGTAGCGGAACTAAGCCTTCCTGCAAAAGTTTTCATCACTTAGTGCAATGCCATGCTTACAAGATTCATTCAGTTTATTCATATGAAAAAGTGCATTTTGCACAAGGTTGAATGTTAAATGTTAACTTCTTTAGTGGTGTTTAGCGATTCTCGGTAGGGGTGTAGGGTTTTTTTTTACACGATACAGACTTAGTGGTTTGACCACAATCTCACCTGAGGTTATAAGACGATGTGGTTCAGGATGGTAAACACACTTAGCCTGAGGGTACGCGTTCTCAAGTGAGACTGCCGGAACAGACCTAATGGTATTTGGCAGCAGGTTTTCAAACTTGAGGGTGGTAGATACCCAGGCGGACATTATTAGAAAATGCCCTTCCATCATGCTATGGTTTCCTTCACCGAAAGGTCAGGCTGGTTTTAGAGTTAGATGGATTCGAAACCGCGTCTACTAACGCGGAATCTGGCAGCACTATCCACTGCGCTATCATCGTTTCAAACGACAAAGCAATCGTCACACTTCACACGGTAAGGGCTAGCCCGTTGGTCGGGCCTCGCCGCGGTCAGAGCTTTGACTCTGTGACGGGTGTAGGGGACACTATAGCGGGTGAAGATTATTCCCTCTGCGTCCACCACTTCATTGACTGCGAGAGAGGAGTGAGGTGTGCAGCTCCTTCTCTTTCTCAGCTGCCTCCTTCGCGAGCATGACTGCTTCGCAGTATGAGGCTACCGCAGCCCAAGCGCCCTCGAGCTAAGTCTAACTCGCTACGATGAGCATTCCACGCCACTATCATTGGTCGCAAGCGGGGGTGACCTCCCTGCCTATCCGACACAGGTAACTGTCGAACCATCCATGCTCCGAGAGCACCTACGTCAGATTTCACTCTTTCTTGCAGTCCAAGAGGTCTTAGAGGTCGGATGGCCTCTAAAGTTGCTGCGCCGGAACTGAGGCGCTCCAAGCGCAGCTGCCACTCAGTCACTATCCATGCATGGAGCTCAAACCTCTACGCTTCTATTTATCATGGCGCAGGGCAAGCTCCTCATGCTAGCGCCTTGACCCGCCACTGGTCCAAGGTAGCAAAGACTATTGCGGCATCTTAGGATACCGTGCGGTATCCTGACGGCCAATTTAAGGGTTTTTTTTTTTGTGAAAAGTTGTCAATATAGACGAAAAGTAGAAAAGGTGGATGGCATTTATAAATACGGCTTTAATTAAATAGTTAATCACTTCCAAATTACAATTCATATTTAATAAACTTCAATATTCATGAGAGTTTTATAAAATAATTACGGACTTCCATGATTATGTAATGAAGGAAATATAAATCAACCAGTATTATTTGTCGTGTTTGACATTGCAGTGTGATGCCAGCTAAGAATAGTCTCCCAGCCCATATCGTTCCCGTGGGTGTCGTAAAATGCGACTAAGGGATAAACCAGGGGATGGGCAGCAACATCCTCTGAGAATCACAAACACCTACTGCGATCGCCAACCCGCCTGCCAAGCGTGGCGATTATGCCAATTTCCCCATTTTCGGGGGAAACCTATATCCAGCAGTGAACGTCAAAAGGTTGAATCAATCAATCAGTATTATTTTATGCGCATTATATCATTAATCCTTATTTTTCGTTTTGTCTATTATTTCGTATCGTTTTACTAAGTTGTTATAATTATAGAAAAAATTATCGCGTGCTAAAATAAGTACCACAATAATTCTAATTTTTGGCGGGATCTCAGTCTGTCAGGTAACAGTTATTATCTTTAATCCATCAACTTGGATATTTGACGCTATTTTGTAAAATATTGGTGGTTTTTTATATGATATAGTGTTGGTTATTGTATACAGGTGAAGTGCCACGAAAATCCATGAAAAGTTCTAGAAATATGAGTCACCTGTTTAGCTGGAGCTTAGAAACGTCGACACAAGAGTAAAAACATAACTTATCTTATGACTATAAATCGCAGATTGCCGTTAACCAAAGGTAGAATCCTTAGCACTTAGTATATGGTCCTTACCAGGACTAGTGTACAGGCCGAAAGGTATCTTCGCCTGCGTCGATTTGATCTTAGCTTCGGACGTGTCCATCTTCTTGTTCAGCTTAAGAAGCACCATAGACATGAGAGCCATATCTGTCGCGAATAATAACCTCTTCAGGTCCTTTATATGTGTGTCTATGAATGTAAACAGTTTTCTTCTGCGCGTTCGCTAGAATTTCTCGCCGCTCTGTCTAGAATTAATATGTCAATTTGGATTCTCTATCATCACAAGCCTTACCTTGACATTGCAATGTAGTTCAGAAAGTTCGTAACAGACGCTCGGACCGGACCGCGTACGTGGTACAGCGGACGACCAAAAGCTATCACCTTATGGGTACAGTCCGATTCGGACGTCATTATCGTAGCTTGTGAGATATAGAAACAGTAAGTAACGGATATACAGATAGATAGGTAATGTTTGTATAATATTTAAGAATTTTTATGACGGTGTTAACTTTTCCGTTACGGTAATAGCAGATCAAGGTTCTTGCTGGCTCTTCTCGACTGGGCTGTTTTTCGAATCGGTGGTAGTATTTTGACGTTTATAAGCGTCTTCTCAGGGCCAAAACTGAATATAGATTTTTTGTCAATTATGACTGTGGTCGTCTCGCGTACTATGTAGTCTACGCGTCTGTTGACAATTTAAAGAAACACGGAGAGTTCGTTTTGTGACGATTGAATTTGATTAGAATACATTATAATTAAAAAAAAAAAACTATTTAAAAAAACATTATTTAGCAAAACTCTGTACATTATTTTTTTGTATCAATATTTGATTTTATTGCCTCCTAATCCTAAGCACTTTAATAGTGTAGTGTTCCTTTTTTGTTTTTTTTTTTTTTCAAATAACATTTTTTTTTAATTACGAAACAGGGAAAAATTACCTAATTAAATATTAATTCAATTGGAAACTTGTTGTGGATAACAACGCTTAGTACGATAAAATCCTGATGAACATAATTGATAGATCAATAAATGACATCATCATCTCATCTCCCTACCCTTTTCCCATTTTTATTTGGGGTCGGCGCAACATGTCTTCCTCTTCCATTGCTCTCTATTTATTGTCATCTCCGCATTCACTCCTTTCCTAAGCATATCATCTTTCACACAGTCCATCCATCTTTTCTTTGTTCTTCCCCTTCCCATATACCCGTCCACATTCATATCCAATACCTTTCTTACAACATCCTCTTCCCCCTCGCGCATCACATGTCCATACCAGGACAAATGACCGCCTCTTAACTTGTCTGTTATTGGTGCCACTTTCAAACTTCCTCTAATATACTAATTCCTAATCCTGTCCATTCTTGTTCCCCCACACATCCATCGCAGCTGCATGTAATCTTCTTTCGTCCGTCATCTTTATGGGGTAACATTCCTTGTTATCATCAGTCCTTGAAGTTTGTTGAATTTTGATTTCATCTCGAAATCAATAAAATCACTCACCAAGATTCTTTTTTTTACACGTTATAATCTCAGTGGCTTTGAGTACAATCTCACCTCATGTTAAGTGACGATGTGGTGGTGGTATTTGGCGACAGGTTTTAAAACTTGAGATTCCTAGCTACCCAGATGGGAGCATTATTTTAATATGACCTACCACCAAGGTATGGTTTCCTCACGATATTTTCCTTGACCGAAAGCTCAGGCTGATTTTAGAGATGGATACGTGGGCTCGAAACCGGGCCCATTGAAGCAAAATCCGACCTCACTAACACACATGCATGCATGATTAAATAAAATATCTTGGTTACATTACCGGGTTATGGGGTTCCTTCATCCGCCCGTTCATATAACTGTAATATTCCTGAAGTTTCTCGAACTTCTCATCGGCGTAACTGTGACGAGGATCGATTTCTTTGTTACTCGGCATGTTATACGGTTTCTGTGCGATTCAGATAATGTTACATTAGGGGCTGTACAAATATTACGTAAACAACAATTGCTTATTTTTGATGACATGTTATAGGACGGCGGTGTCTGAATTGTGATTACGTAGACAATATTTATTAATCTTCGGTTTTTTTTTCGGTCAAAATTATACCAATGGTTATGTAATTATTAAGGGGAGGGGTAAGAACTAGGCTTACTATTGCTGACAAGAGGGAGGAGGGATGGGGTGGGAGGAAAAAAAACGAAAATCGTTTTTAAAACCATCTCCAGTTTTAGAAAGATTTAAATGGTATATTGTTATAATAATTCTTAACTAACATGTTATAAACTTTTATAAATGTATGTATACTTTCTATTGTTAGGATAGCATAATTATTCATATATATTGATAATAAAAACATAAAACATAAGCTCACGCCTGTTATCCCCGAAGGGTTAGGCAGAGGTGAAATAGCGAACTACACCACCCACATTTCGCCGAGCTTAGTTCCGTCCCTGATGTGACAGGGGGCGAGCCTGCCGCCATATCGGGCACAAATTCCAAACTCCGGGATGATACTAAGTAGAAAAACCCAATATCACCCGACCCGGGGATCGAACCCGAGACCTCAGAACGGCAGTCGCACCGTAATACAACTGCGCCAATAATTTACACAATAAGTAGTAATATTGATTAATATGAAACTTTAATTTAAGAATTAACGTATAAATTTCTAAACCAGAACCGGAAAATAGATAAACGGAAATGGAGTTAATTTTAGATTTATTCGACAAGCAATGTATGAATTTTCTATTTTTTTTTTTTAAACGTATTTTAGAATGTCTACATATTTTGTTTGTTAAGAATATTATTAACAGGTATTGCATGCGTTACAATATAAATTAGTCGCCCATCGGGTATTTAAGGCGGTCATTATCGAGACGTGGGACTGATAATACGTAGAGTGTTATTTACCATTATGAGATAAATGGCCAAATATACGTTTAAATACATACATACATATGCTCACGCCTGTATCCCCGAAGGGTTAGGCAGAGGTGAAGTAGCGAACTACAACCACCCACATTTCGCCGAGCTTAGTTCCGTCCCAGATGTGACAGGGGGCGAGCCTGTCGCCATATCGGGCACAAATTCCAAACTCCGGGATAATACTGAGTAGAAAAAAAACCCAATATCACTTGACCCGACCCGGGGATCGAACCCGAGACCTCAGAACGGCAGTCGTATGTAATACAACTGCGCTACCGAGGCAGTTAAAACCGTTTAAAACCGATTAATATACGCGTAATTACTGCACCCTGACTCCTCCCTACACTATAGTAATAAATAAAGTTGAAGTGTCTGTTTGTATCATGAATTGTATACATACAAATGTATACTAATAGACCTGTACCAAAAATACAGTTTTAAATATTTTTGTCTGTTTGTCTGTTTCTTCCGGGTAATCTGCGGAACGGCGTGACCGATTTTGACGGGACTTTCTTTGTTAGATAGCTGAAGTTACCCCGCGTAACTTGGGCTACTTTTGTTTTTTGAAAATAATTAGGTTTTCGCGTAAAAAAATTTCAAACTCATGAAATTGTGAATAAAATCCGATTCAATGCACAGTTTTACTGGCTGGTGTTTGAATTTGTGAGAAATATCTTTGATTAGTGTTAGTGGAAAAAAATGTAAAAAAAAATCAGGGTTTCGTATAAAAACAAAAATCTATGAAACGCGGGCGCAGTCGCAGGCACACAGCTAGTATAGCATATTTATGGGTGAACATATATTTAAACTTATACAGTTATTTCTTCTTTATTTTGACACACCATTACCTTCTTTAATGTATTTGCATGATCGCTGGTTAGCTGGTAGAAAGTGCCTTGTGGTATTATGTTCCAGTTTACAGATTATTGGAACAATAAAGAATTCATTCATTCATTCAAAACATTGATTAGATAATACTTGAACAGTCCCTATAATAGTTCTCTATTCAATGTATGAAATATGAGAAGAAATTTCTCTGGCAATCTATAAAACAATTTATTACAAACTTACGGATATCAGAAACTGACAAAGAGATAAAAAAAAAGTATGTATGCGCGCTTTCTAAGCACATGCTTCCTCAAAGACGAATATATCGCAATATGTCATAACAGTCACGCTTGGCAAGCGGATTGGCAATCGCAGTCTGGTGGTTATGGTACTCAGAGGATGCTACTACCCATCCCCTGGTTTATCCCTTAGCTACCTTTTACGACACCCATGGGAACGTTATGGGGTGATATTTTTCATAGCCGGTAACAGAACATACAAAGATATGTATATACGAGTACATACATATATAGAAAGAAAAGATGTTTATTACCTTATTTTAGAATAGACTACAAAATTTACAAGAAAAATCTACAATTAATTAAGTATTAGCTGGTGCCCGCGGCTCCGCCCGCGTTTCACATGTTCTGTGCATATGACGTTTAATTTATAGCTAATTAAAAAAACAATGAATGAATAAAAGTAAGAGTATTTTGTTTTTATTAGCGAAATGTATATAAGCGTAAATTGAAGTGGAAAATGTAATAAAGAGTAAATCGAAAAAAAAAATGAGAGAGGATCGGTGGAATCCAAAAAATACCTATCTGCGAAAAATACTGCGTTGAAAGGTATTATAGTCCTATCCCGATATGTTCAGTAGTTTTGAGGTAATGGTACGTCAAAGGAACCCCATTTTATAAATGCCTGTCTTTTGTTTTATGGAAGCAAATAAATTAATAAACAAAGAAACTGAGAAAACATGGCAAAGGGCTCATAGAATTTGAAAAATATATAGCCTATAACCATCTACGATTAATTCCGCGTCGAATGGTTGTGGTTTCATGCTGATCGGTTCAGTAGTTTTCGGATTTACCTCGGACGAAGAAAACAAACTTTGCTTATATAAATATAGACTAGATAGATAGAAGATATAAACCAAATAAAAACCCATGGTAATAAGGTCTGGCGTCAGGATTAGCCGCTTTATTACTGTCGCCATAAAAACGGCGCTGTTTTTCAGCCAGCTCTTTTTCCATATACAAAAACACTCCGCGTCTTTCTTTTAAAATTACGGGAACACAATTTTTTGTATATAAGTAAAAATTAAAAATAAATAGGTGTACATAAATAAACAATATTTTAAAGCAAATTTAAATATTCAAATATTTAAAATTTAACTTAAAAACTACAAAAAATAAATAAAAACTAAATGAAGACATCAAATTAAAGAATTTATAAAACAAAAAAAAAAAAAAAAAAAAAAAACACAGAAAAAATACGTTGACGTGTAAAATTACTCTCTGCATTATGCCTGTATCATGTAAATAATATATGATCTCTAATAAGTAACTGGTCAATAAAAATCACAACGCACGGATGTGGCGGTGATGGATATTATGAACGCTGCCTGCATAACTTAAGAGAATATGGGTTCGGAAAAATAGATATTTGAGAAATCGACTGCTATCGCGTTGCGCCCCAAAAAGAAAGAACTATAAAACACGAATGGGACAACTGTTTTAACTGTGCAGAATAGACGAAAACATCACTTTGTAATACCCCGTTCCCTCCTACAAAACTGAACCGATATGTAATTTTCTTTGAGTTATATAGAATTAGAAAGACTCTGGCTATGCCTCTACGTTTTGCTTTTTAAAATTCATCAAATTTGTTTCACAAACGTCTGAAAATGACGGTAAAAAATCGAGCATATTTTTGTCATTATCAAAGGCGGCTAGTTTCTACAATAACTAATTTATGGACAAAAAACAAAACTTACGGTCAAGGCGGCGGTGGATATATATTATTTAGTATAAAAAATATATACCATAATGCTATTATCCAGCGAGGATACAGGGGACTAAGTTTGTATGTAATAAAAGCCACTAGAACATCTTTTTAATAACCATAAACCGGTCGTCGCTACGAGATCATTTTCCTAATTTACAATTTTAAATAGATACTCACAGTTTCCACTGTAGGAAATGAAAGTCGTGCGAGCTGGAAATAAAAAAAAACTATTAATAAATAAAATATTTTAATTTTAAAGCAACAAATGGCATAACGCGTGCCCACTCATCTCATGGCCTCTTTATAGATTTGTTATGACCTAGTAAATACTGTTGACTCGAAGAGCCTATGCCTTCTTTATGCCATGGCTTTCGTTTCTTTTATATGTGTGAACGTGGACGCATATCACTCTTCGAGACTACATACGGCACGACCACCACACTCATAGTAAAAAACCCCTCAAGTGTTAACGCGACTCGAGTTCCAGCCAATATAGATTCAGTAGTTAGCGGGCAGGTAGACCGGTAAGGGAAAGCTATAGTAATAACAGAATAACTTACTAATTGAAAAGACGAAATGTCTCCATTGTTCGCTATACACTGTGGTGTCCATAACGTAATCTGAAATCAATTATACACTAATGGTAGTGAGGTAAATAATTATGCGGGGCGTAAAAAAGCCAATAGATTTAATTTCAGGGCTACAGTTACACTTATATTTAAAGAAAACCTGATGCAAATGACTATCGACTGATATTAGATCGAATAGTCTTTAAACCTAAGAGAGGGTTTTCTACCGATCGAGGTATGACCGAATAGTGACTTCAGCGGAGGACTTGACAGGCGAGGCGAACCTCAGTGAGGCGGTTCCCATGATGACGATGAGTTGAAGTTCCGTATAACAGCAGGTGCCACGTAGCGTTGATGAGCAATCTTCTCTTGCAGTTTCTATTAGCTCAAGCAGTTTAGCAACAGTGCAGCGTGTGCTCCCTAACCATTATTTATTATATAACAAAAATTACAAATAAAAATTACAATTCATCTTATAAAATAAACAAAGTTGGGGTTACAAACTAAACTATTACTAACTTACGAACTAATAGGGGACACGGGGAAACCGCATCAGGGCTATTCCCTTCGACGCTGGTCTCTCCTTTGTCTGCGCCTACGGACAAGTCAACTGGGTGAGGCACACAGGTGCGTCCCTCGTGGGAGTAATCTTCTGAGTTCTGGGAGCTAATCCTGCTATCGATCGGACTCTGAGGGGTCAGGGAGATGCGCCCGATCTGTACGGGTCATAGACACGGTCCTCCTTCAACTACCTACTCAGCTAGGCGAGGACCGGCGTATGAGATCGCGCGCCTGAGGCCTGTGTATTAATGACAAGTAGCGTACACGTAGCGTTGTTGGACCAATATTGCAATTGTTACAAGGAAACTGCGATCAAAATCAAAATTTATTTATTCAATTTAGGCCCTAAGAAGGCGCTTATGAACGTCTAAAACACTACCACCGGTTCGGAAAACAACCCAGTCGAGAAGAGCGCAGGCAAGAAACTCAATCTGGTTCTTTTTTTTCATAAATATAATATATATAATTTTTTTTGTCATATAAAAAAACTATACAAATCGTAGTTTTTAGTGGAAGCACAGAGATGTGGGTTGTAGCGGGCGCGATGTAGCGGGTTTCCGTTAGATTCATCGATGTGTCTTAACTCCATGATATTAGGAAACTGCGACGTAGACCTTTGCATTGAATACGGCTACGTAACAAAATCACTGATGTTTAATTGACTAAAAACAATAAACTGCTAATATAATGCTATCAGACAAGCGTTTTATTTTTTTGGTGGGAATTGAGAGGGGATGGATGCAAAGTTTCAGGGGCAAGTGGTTGAATTTATGAGAAAAATTTTTACTATATTTTAGTACATTTGTTTTAGGAAAATAATTAGGGTTTCGTATAATAAAACTAAAATGCTGTGAAGAATGTATGAAACGCGGGTGTAGCCCGCGGGCGCACAGCTAATATATGATACACATATCTTGTAGAGTACTAACCAAAAATATGTACAAATTTTTCCCTTGTATGGACATCTCAATACAACGCTAAACTCCACTATGAAGCTGAATAAAAAATATATTTTCGTTACACATGTGATGTTGTTAAAAATAATTGGATAAGAAATAATAATGCCTTTAACTACTCAACAATATAGTTCTGTTGATAAAATAAAAAAATCAAAAAGCAATATTTATTTAATAGATTGACGCTGATTCGAATTATAACTAACTTTCGATGAGAAATTTTTTTTTTGAAGAGAATTAGGTATCCGAATTATTTAAATGTAAAAAGCAAAGAATTGCCAAACTGCGGTAGTCGTAGAACCGATGCCCGATGGGGCCAACGGGTTCTCGAATGGCTGCCGCGTATAGGAAGACGTAGCGTGGGTAGGCCAAGGTGGTCCGACGACCTGGTGATGGTCGCGGGAGTCCGCTTGATGCGGGTGCTGCAAGACCGGTCGCCGTGGATTTTTTTTTTGTATAGTTCCTAGGCATAACCAGGGACTTTATTACTACGATTCTCTTTATATGTGGTGTTCTTTTGTCGTTTTTTTTTTATTATATAAAGCGTGTTCTTTTGCTTCTTAATTTTTTTTGTTTGTTGGTGGATATCTTTGGGGTCCAGAACACAAGAGAGTGCAGATTCTGTGAAGTCGCAGATGAAACACCAAAGCACATCTTATGTGATTGTGACCCACTAATACCCATACGCAACCGAGTTCTGGGCAAACATGCGTTGTTCCCAGAGGAGGTACAGACGCTCTCTGCCAAAAAGATCCTACAGTATATCCAGGTTGTAGGTCTAGGCAGTGAGCTTTAGGAATATGGGGGCAATAGATCACAATAGATCTATCTAGGTCGCAGTGACACAGGACTGTTTTAGCCTGCATAGCCCCTCTCTCGGATAATAATAATAATAATAATCTTTGGGGTCTTTCGGTTGAATGGATGCATGGAAATTTCAAGGTCGTTAGATATCGAGCGTTTGAATGCTTACATTCTAGTAGGTTTAGGTAGAAATAAAAACCTGAAAATATAAAGCGTGTAAAAAGAGCACGTGTACACGTGTCAGAAGTGAATTTTCTTCGCTAATCTTCAATTTCAATCTATTAATAACGAATCAGAGACTGATATGAAATATATGAAAAATATCAAAAGTCGTAAAATATAGGCACGCACCCGCTTCCTCAGGAAAGGAGGCATGGTGGTAGGCCATTGTCTATTAATGCCCGCCTGGGTAGCGACCAGTAGGTGTGTTCCAGCAGCATCACTTGAGAACCGGTAGCTCTAGGCTTGTTGTGTTGCATAGGCTATGGTGACCGCTTATCATCAGGCGGATCGTATGCCTGTCTGCCATTTTAGTGATATATACAGAAAAAAAGGATATAAAACATGTAACAGGAAAACGCATACCCTTAAATCCTCTAATTCAGTTATAATCATACATACAGACACGAACACAACATTTACTTCCATGTGTTGTAGGTATTGTTTATTTATGAACATTATAAGTGTTTTTTTTTTATTATTATTTAAATTAAACTATCTGCAGACTCTGGGTCCGCACCTTTTTTTAGATTGGAGATATAAATCGACTTGCGTCGGAAAAAATTGCCCATAATAGCAATTCAAGCAGCTATGCAGTTAGTAATCTTCTTTCGCATATGTGAGCTTAAATCTACTTCTATTAAATTTTTTATATATATATATATTAAATTATTTTGTAAACACTTATTTTGTTATTATTAATTACATAATTTCTTTTTTTTTTTTTTTTTTTATTAACGGTCGTAACAAGCCAAGCAGAACTAGGTCCGTGTCCGCATTATAAGTGTTGTGTACCCTTTGTGGACGAGTAGTCAAAAATCAAAATAAAAAAAAAAAATATTCAATTTAGGCTCTAAGAAGGCGCTTATGAACGTCAAAAAAAACACTACCACCGTATGGGCTCATATTACAATTAATTTACGCATAAGACATTATACAGTCAACACATACGAGACGGCTTGACAAACGGTTCAACGAGGGGTGATTAACCCCTTGAGCACTTACCTGACGTTTACGCCAGCTTTTCATTGTTTTCCTATTGTCTTATTTTTATGGGTACTCGACACATTTATGTACTTATTTTTTGGTAAAAAAAAAAACATGACCAATATTAAAAATGTCTGAAATCGATTCAGCAGCCGATTCTTAAGAGGATAACCTAGCGGGATTTATTCCATACATCGTAGTCCCCTGTTTCATCCCTGTATAATAGCATTATGGTAAATATTTTAATACCGAATAATATATATCCACTACCGTTTTGATTATTTTTTCCATAAATTGGTTATTATAGAAACTAGGAGCCTTCGAAAATGAAAAAAAAAAATGCTCGATTTTTACCGTCATTTTCAGACGTTCGTCAAGTAAAATTTGATGGACAAAATTAAAAAAAAAACCAAGTCTTTATTGTTCTAAAACTGAAAGAAAATTAAAAACCGGTTCAGATTCGGAGAAGGAAACAGGGTACTACGAAGTGATGATTCCGTCTATTTTGGATACGGTAAAATCAGCCCGAGCTGCAGTTGTCCCTTTCGTGTTTTATTATTCTTTCTTTAGGGCACAACGCGATAGCAATAGATTTCTGAAATATTTACTTTTCCGACCGTATGTCTTTTTAAAAAACAACTTTGCAACGCTCACTATTTGCGTTTATTATGTCACATGTATAAGGATTCAAGGGTTTCCTAGAATTTATATACAAAAATATTTTGGTCTGGTTTGTATTAAAAAATAGTCAGTTCGATATCCTTACTGAGAATTATACAGAGTTGGAAAATGTTTAAAGTTAACGATTCGCCTGGACTTCTTCTGTTCGGGTTTGAGGCTCCAGAGCGACTGTTTTGTTATGACGAACGATCTTCTTGAAGCGGTACCATTGTAGAGATCTCGTGACGCGCCCAGATTAGATACTTCAAAGTTGACTTTTTCCGCGTTACTTGTAAACGTTAATACTGAAATGTATATATATTACCTATTCAGATAAAAAGTACATTAATTTATATAATACTTTATAACTAAATAATAAAAAAATAAATAAAAGTACCTAATAAATAATAAATGCAGTCCAGTTTGCTACCAGACGGGAAGATTCCCAGAAGGCTGGCCATATTACCACGTTGGATGGCGATGCTAATTCGCTGTGCCAAATATTGGCGAGACGAGTCGATTAGACGACTCGCGAGCTCCTTAAAATGGCTATGAGCACTCGGAGGATCCTACAGCCCCCAGAGTTTCGACCCCAAACGGGGCAAATATGTAACCCTCACCAAAGACAAACAGATAGACGTTGTCTTTTTAATAATTATAGATAGATAGATAATTTTGGGTAAGTTTTCGGATTACAGTTACTATTTGTAATTATTCTGTTGGCATGCTTTTAATCTGGGGGTCCTTTGACGTACCATGACCTCAAAACTACTCAACGTATCGGGATGGGACTACTACCATTCGACGCGAAATATTTCCTTCTCGTTTTTTTCTATTTACTTATATGTACATTTTCTCGCTAATAAAAACAAAAGACTTTCATTTTACTTGATTTATTTGTTTTTTAGGTTCGGTATAAATGAAACGTTATATGCACTTTTTCACTTACACCTAAAGAACATATGAAACGCGGGCGGAACCGCAGGTACACAGCTAGTTTTTAATAAAATAAAGGTGTTTTAAAAGTGTTTTGAGACTAATAAATAAGAAAATAAATTATAGTTTTTTTTTTTGAAAGAAACAACTAAGCACGGTTTAAACGCACACGAAACGGCCTCTGGTGTTGGAGGCGTCCATACGCAACAATAACCGATTACCATCAGGCGGATCGTATACCCGTTTGCCACTTTAATGGTCTAAAACGAAGAAGACATACTGCACCGAAATAACAAATTGGGAGCAAGATGAAAGTTTTAATTTTTTTTTTAATGATAATGGTTGAGATTCGATCACTACTAAAATATTACTTAGTACTCACAATGAATATATAATATAAAACACATAACTATAGACCGAATCATGTTCTTTGTTGTCATAAACAGAATCATTTCAAAGAGGAAATTCGATTACAAATTTCATGATATGTGTGTGTGTGCTAAATTGATTATTATGTATGAAATACATTTTGCGTTTTACGCCACTTAACGTCACTAAGTTGTGACGGCTGGTCTGCTTGTGCCATTAAAATAAATAAGTGTATTTACGGAGTAGACGTGTCAGACGAGAAACTTCATTGGTCATAGAAATAAAAAAAAAAATTAAGACAAATTATTAGTACGTGACAGGTATCAAAGGCTGAGAAGTTGAATATAATTAATTTAATTTTAATAAATACATAACATGTGTTTTTTTTATAAGAAATATGTAAGAGGATGACTAGGCACGTCGGTAAGGGTCGATCGAGGCGAACGTATTTTAACCAAATCGAGCACGTCTTAAATAAAGGCTGCGGTGAAAAGTAACTATAACAGCCGAGCATGTAAGAAAGTAAAGGAAGCGAAACAGGTGCGTCAAGATCGTAGTAAATGGAAGGACGTAATCTCTGCCTACCCCCACGGGAAAAAGGCGTGATACTATGTATGTATGTCCACTTTCTAAAGATATTAATTATTGCGTTATTTATTTAGCACGCTGAGTGCGGAATGATGATTATTTTTTAGCGCACGATAAATGTTGCTATAATTATATCAACCGACTATTTGATTTTATTCACATTTTCATGAAATAATTTTTTTTACGCATATGCGAATTATTTTCGAAAATTAAACTTTACCCGGAGTAACTTCAGCTATCTATCACAAAAAGCCCCGTCAAAATCGGTCCTGCCTTTCCGGAGTTTACCCAATACAAATAGACAGACAAAAATTATATAAGTTGTATATTTTACATAGGTATCTATTAATAATAAAAAAAAGAATTAACATTACAAACAAACACTTCAATTTTATTTATCAATAAAGATTTTTCAACTAAACTTATTTAAAAATGTTTCTGGATATAATTACAGTCTCCTATTTAATTATTGCCATTGAATTTCTATTTCTACAGGCGAAACAAACAAATGTTTCTTTTTGTTAATAGCGCGTCGCAAATAATAACAGTTATTTCAAAATATTCTTTGTATCATTGTTATTTGAAAAACGGTCACGCCTATAACAAGTGATTAGTTAATTATCACTTTGATTTCTCATACGAGAATGTAAACAACGGATGCTAAATCCTAATGTATTTAGCATACCATTAAAACATTCATAAAACAAAAATAAATTATAGTCTCCTTATTTAACTAATTGGGTACTTCAAATCGAATGTATAAAAGATCACTCTATATGTTACTAGAGTCAGTCGAGTTTAAAATTTGAGTCGTGTAAGTTTTAATTATTAATATGGTGTCACTAGTGCTGTTGACGACTGAGGAAGTGCTCGGAATGAATCAATTCTGGCACCGCCTGGACGCGGCTTGGATCACCGAAGAGATGGAGCCGTTCGAAGAGGTAAAGCCCGAACATTTGTTCATAAAACCGCTCTCCAGGGACACGTATTACGCTAAGAACCCCGACATACCGCGAAGCGAATCAGAAGACGAGAACACTATAAGCTTGAACAGCTTCAAGAGGAAACATTGCGAGTGGAAGGCGAAAGCTCATGTAAGAAGACGACACTACGCCATAAGAAGTAAATTATACAGCTCTTCTTGTAACTTGAAAACAGCCAAGAGTTATGATTCAATCAAAAATCATCCAGGAGAGTTAAATCCATGGGTGCATTGAATACAATAGGATCGATCGATCAAGATGATAAAGTCAATGTATTCTTACAACGTTTGTTTCAAAATATACCACCGCCACCGATGGAAAAATTACAAACGATCGAGCAACGTGATTTACATTGTGACAGTTTCTCAGATATATTACATTTACCAGATTACGTCGATTTTGAAAGGGAGAAGATATTTCAGAGTAAAATTCTACGAACAACGTCAACCATGAAAATTAATTATAGAAAAGCTTGTAATTTGTAATTTGTTCAAGTCTATACTAATAAATAAAATTTAAGTGTCTGTTTGTACAGTAATACCCCGCTTAGCGCGACCCCGTTACGCGCGGTTTCACTATAACGCGAATTTCAAATTTCGTGCTCAAATGCCTCGCATTACGCGAAAGAGTGCGTATAAACATAATGTAAAGACAATAGATGTATTTTTCCGTAAAAAAATAAGAATATGTATTGCATAAAGTGTTCTTAGAATTAAAGTGATTGATTAAAATGATTTGTATTTTTTTTGTATTCAATTTTGACTATGTTTAATCATAAACCTCGATATACGCGAATTTCAGTTAACGCGATTTTTTTCGGAACGTATCCCTCGCGTAAAGCGGGGTATTACTGTAATGTCAAAATATTTTTTATCTAAATAGATATGAATGTATATACGATACCTATATACACCAAAAACACAATTTTATTTTTTTTTGTCTGTCTGCCTGTGTGATTGTTCTGGGAAATCTCCGAAACGACTGGACCGATTTTGACGGGACTTTTTTAGTTAGATAGCTGAAGCTACTCTACTAATATCAAAACATTTCATTTGAGTTCTAACAGTACTTAAAATATTTTTAAATCACAGAAAGTGTATTTACATTTTTAAATGATTTTTTTAAAGAATTTTGGTATTTAATATTAGAATTTTTTTTTTCAAAAGTTTCTCTAGCGATGAATTATTTTGTAATATATATATATATATTTCTTATTACCTTCTGTAATAAGATTGTTAATTACCTATTACTTATATTATTTATTAAAACGATGTAGATCGTTTTTTTTAATAAATATGTGTAAAGGTATATACTAGACACTGCCATATGCATCAAATTTGAATTGTCAATCTTAAAGGTTGGCTATTTATAATAATAAAAATGTTTTATCAACTGGCAATTAACAAAAAACAATTCTGTAACTTTTTTAGATGTTCACTTTATCATTCTATCAACATTAAACATAAGTGTTGCCAACCCAAAGAAACTAAAAACCAACAGCACACCATTAAAAAAATAGGACAAAACAGTAGGTAAAGTAAAAAAGGCAGATTTCATACTTTCCTCATATAATTAAAACAATCACCTACTTTTATTACTTACCAGGGCTCACATGTATTGTTATATTATAATATTGATTACAACATAGTAAAAAAAAAAAAAAAAAAAATAAAAAACACTAATTGAAAAACAGTAAAAATTAAAAAAAACAGAAACACAGGGGCATCAATGTTAAAATAGCAAATCTACTGTTAAAACAGTTTTTTTTTTTTTAAATAAAATAATACATACTCTGCGGACTCTGGGTCCACACGTTTTTTTTTTTATATTGTAGGTTTAATTCGACTTGCGTCAGAAAAAAAAATGCCTATAATATTTCATGCAGCTATGCAGTTAGTTATCTTCTTTCACAATTAATTAGGTGAGCTTAAATCTACTTATATTTTACATCTAAATTATTTTCTATATCTACATGTTATCTATATTATCTATATGTTAAATTATTGTGTAGACACTTATTTTGTTATTATTAATTAATTACTTACTTAATTGTTACTTCAATTTTTTTAAATTTTTTATTTATTAAAGGTCGTATAACAAGCCAAGCAGAACTAGGTCCTAGGAACTGTTAAAACAGTTGGGTTGGTAACACTGCTAAACATTCTAGACACTTTACTTATCAACAAACACATACAGCCTGCATATCAAGAGTTCTTGCAGCGATTTTGGACTGTCATGTTGTGTGGTCCTTGTTTCTAAGTCATTAACCATGTAAATCATGTAATATATGACTCTGTATTATGTAGTTTTGGTGGCGATTTACGCGATATAGTATAATTGTTATGCACAAGTGAAAAGTATCTATAATTATGACACAGAGCATGAATTCTGAAATCTCCTAACAACTCCATTAGAACGTTTAAAGATTCCTTAGTAATGAATGAACAGAACCAAGGTTTTTTGGCGGGATCTCAGTCTGACATGTAGCAATTGTTTTCTTTAATTCATTAAACTTGTGTACTTGACTCTATATCATGTAATCTTGGTGGCGTTTTGTGTGAAATAGTTTAGTTATTGTGAACAAGTTAAGTTTATTATAGAAGACAACGCGTAGCATACATTCTGAGGTGCCGACAAAGCTCCATGGAAAGTTCGAGCAGGATAGGCCACCGTTCTGTTGGAGCTTGGTAACGCTGATACAAGATCGAAAATCTTACCCACATGACATTGGCACAAATTGTGTGTACACACAGATTGCCATTAACTAAGAAGAAGAAGAAGAACGTTTAAAAAATAGCCACCCCTTTGTTGGGCATTAAAGATGAAGATTTATACATAATACGATGTGAATATGATCAAAAGGGCTAGAATCCAGAACCGATAAAAAAAGGTAATAAAGGTAATCATAAGAAGATGGATATCAGAGTGAGAGGGGTGTTTGGCGCAATTTTAGTCTGTCATGTTGTCGTCCTTGTTTTTAATTAATTATCTTGCGGTTTTTTTTTTATATATTATGTAATTTTACGTTATATAGTGTAGTTATGATACACAAGTGTAGTGAAGTGAAAATAATGACACGGAGCGTGAATTCTTAAATTTCACAATCATTCCCGTTGTGGTCGTAACAGGCCACCATTTTGTTACCGCCATTCATTTGTTGATAGTGTTCCTAACGTCCGATTTGGCTGCATGGTCTACTACTACCTTTGCTTTTCCTTAGAAAGGAATGAATACAACAAAAAAAAACAAATAAATTGAGTTTTAGGCACTGGTTATCAGAGATATCCTGGTTATAATTAATATAACTTTGTTACTTTCTTTAACACTTTTTATACTACATCAGCTGGCCATATGAAAAATGTAGTTCAGGATTGTATTCTTCTTTATTTTAATTATAGAATTATTATATGTTACTTTTTAACTTATGTCGACTAAATGTTATATCGTAACATTTTAGTTTAATATTTATTTCTGGTTCTGATCATGCAATCCGATGACAAGTGCTTGCAATATTGTATAGTCTATTGTGATATTCAGTTTTTTTGGTTGCGTTTTAGTTTACCCTGTAGTAGCCCATTTTTTATTCATTAAATTGTGTGTTCAACTCTTTTTTTTAAATAATTATCGTGGCTTTTTGCTTGATAAAGTTTGTGTATTATGCAAAAGTGTAGTCTACTGAAAATACTGACACGAATCATGAATTATGAGATGTTACAATAACCCTATTGACATTTATAGCAAGGGCCGCCATTTGTTGAAACATTGAAATTACAAAAATAAACTGAAATTAAGACTAAATAACATGTATTCATGACACTAAAATATTATTTAAAAAAATACTATTATGATAATCAGAGATATGAATGATAATGATTAGAATGGAATATTTTATAACGAATTAGCAATTCAATTTAAAAAAATGCAATATTTGAATACAAATTATAGAATAGGCTTCCATGTAATTCATATATTTTGGGAGAATTGTTATAAAGTAATTTACATGTTAGTTTATTTTTTTAGGTTTTATTACATACCGTGTGGTGGCGGCTCTAGAATACTACCACCCCCTGTCCTATCCCGTGGGATGTCGTAAAAGGCGACAAAAAGGGAAAAACACGGGCATATATCTACACCCAGACCGTAGGTGGCGGTTTACCATCAATAATAGCATTCCCAAGGAGGGTTGACGTCAGGCAGGCGGCCGGTCGTATAATGCAACATGAATTGGAAGAGGAAGACATGTTGCGCCGACCCCAAATAAAAATGGGAAAAGGGTAGGGAGATGATGATACATACCGCTATAAAATAAAAATTGTTATCATGAATAACACAAACTGTTTATGTAATTTTAAATGACCCTTGAGCAAATATGTAAATTTAAGAGGTAAATAAATCGTAGGGGATTTTAAGAACTTTATATTTTAGGGACTTTTGTTCCTAACGAAGAACGAGATATAGTGGTTGAAATACTGATTTAGAATAATTCTTCGTTAGATACCATGAATGTAGAATTGAATCTAAATCAAAATTTATTTATTCAATTCAGACCCTAAGAAGGCGCTTATGAACGTCTAAAACACTACCACCGGTTCGGAAAACAACCAAGTCGAGAAGAGCGCAGGCAAGAAACTCGATCTGGTTCTTTTTTTTCATAAATATAATATATATATATTTTTGTCATATAAAAAACTATACAAATCGTAGTTTTAATAATGTTAGTGGAAGCACAGAGATGTGGGTTAATTCCAGACATCACTATCGTTCACGTAATGATCCACCCTGTAATAACCTTTTGAGATTAAAACTTGCTTGACATAATACTTGAACTTATTGTCAGGTAAATCGGTAATGTTACTTGGAATCTTATTGTAAAACCGAATACTATTACCTATAAAGCTTTTATTACACTTACTTAACCTAAAGCGTGGGACGGCCAACTTGTCTTTACTTCTAATATTAAAATTATGACGATCAATCACTAGATCTAGCTTGTCTAAATTTTTACGAATATGCATTAAGTTATCGAAGATGTATTGGGAGGGAAAAGTTAAGATATCATATTCTTGAAACTTGTTCTTTAGAGATTCGCGAGGTCCCATATTATATATTGCTCGAACAGCTATCTTTTGTAACGTAAAAATGGTGTCTACCTCTGCTGCTGTACCCCACAGCAAAATACCGTAAGACATTAAGCTGTGAAAGTAAGCAAAGTAGACTAACCTAGCAGTAGCAATATCCGTCAACTGGCGAATTTTTCGAACCGCAAAAGCAGCGGAACTAAGAATATAAACCAAATGTCGTCACTATATTATAAACATCTAACATCTAAGACAAATTCCGAGTTATATATAATGTTTAGAAAAATAAGCTGCGATATGGGTTGTCTGTTGAAATATAACAATGTAAGATCGTGTTCTGTCACATTGGAACTAAATTCTGAAAATTGCAGGATTTATTAATACATTGAATGAAAAGTTACAAGTGATATTTAATATGAATTAGAATAACCAGAACAAAAAGAATTATTTATTAGCAAAGAAGATTACATAATGTAAATTATGTTTATTTTTTAAGGTGATTTCTCATTTTTTTATTTCAGATTTAAAGGCAAAGATTTTTAAGTGGTTGCAACACTGGTCTGAAGAAAATAATGTTTTATGTTATTTTGATAGCGTTTTACGTCTATTGTGGACGAGTGAAAATAATAACACTAAGCATAAATTCTGCGATTTCAGAACTCCCTTTGAATGCTCCTTAATAAATGGACAGAATGGGTGTCACTTTATTGGAGCACTGACACTTAGTAAAATAATAAGAAGTTGGTTCTAAAGAACTTGTATTCAGGACTGTAATAATAAGACAGGTATTAGTTTTTATTATTGTTCTTCTTCTTCTTCTTAGTTAATGGCAATCTGTGTGTACACACAATTTGTGCCAATGTCATGTAGGTAAGATTTTCAATCTTGTATCAGCGTTACCAAGCTCCAACAGAACGGTGGCCTATCCTGCTCAAACTTTCCATGGAGCTTTGTCGGCACCTCAGAATGTATGCTACGCGTTGTCTTCTATAATAAACTTAACTTGAACACAATAACTAAACTATTTCACACAAAACGCCACCAAGATTACATGATATAGAGTCAAGTACACAAGTTTAATGAATTAAAGAAAACAATTGCTACATGTCAGACTGAGATCCCGCCAAAAACTCCTTATTATTGTTCATTCCTTACTAAGGAATAGGCAAAGGTATCAAGACCATGCAGCCAAGTCAGATGTTTTATAGATTTATGTTAAATGTAGAAGGCCAAAGCCAAGTCCTTTGTATTACAAAAAAAGGCCAGAGCCAAGTCGGAAATTATTCTGTTTATATAATATTCCCAACTTTCTTTTTTCCTTAAAAAGCCACATCTTATCCGTAGTTTCTCTGTTCATACATTAAGTCCATAGTCGTATTGTATCTTTCGTAAAGAAAAAGCCATTGTACCAAACTGCAGCATAATTAGACTGTTAAAAACGTTCTTCCACTTGCTACGATCTTGACACACCTCTTTCGCTTCCTCTACTTTCATGAGCACTTTCATACATGCTCGTCGGTTATGAGTACTTTTTACCTGGCCTTTATTTAATACGTGATTGATTTGGTCTAGATACGTTCGTCTAGGTCGACCCTCACCGACTTGCCCATTCACCCTCGTCTTTTAAATTCGTTTCGTTAATCTTCTCTACATGCCCAAACCAACTAAGCATACCTTTCTCTATTTTGGTCACCACATCCTCTAACACACCACAACACAAACAATGCTAAATACATTCAGTAAATGATGGAGCATGTATCATTATTGAATTGCTAATAACGATATGATATATATTTTCAGAATCGTGTAAATCTTTTCCTAAAACAATTAAAAACATTTTCACTAGCAATAAAAAAAAGTGTGCGTTCTAGACTCGGAACATTAATAAAAATAAGTGCACAACACGAAAGTTTAAAAAATGGTAAAAAAAATCATCAAAATCTATATCATTACACCAATAATAACGTTAATGTTTTATCGAAGAAAAAAAAGGCTAGTTTTACATAAATATAAAAAAGTGTTACATACCTCTAATCATCAAAACTGGATTAGCAACAGGTACACGTTCCAACAATCCTTCATCAGACAATTCTTCCTGAAAATTGACAAAAATATAAAAAAAAAACATTTAAATGGCATTTGTTTAACCCCTTGAGCACTAACCTGGCCTTTACGCCAGCTGTCCATTGTTTTCCTAGTCTCATTTTTTATGGGTAATCGACATATTAATTTATCAAAATATTTGTAACTTACATCTGTTAAAACAAAAAAAAATCTAATTTTTTTTTTCATGAATTCTGTAATAAAAGCAAAAACAATTGCTTCATGTGGCTCATCAGTTTTCAAGTTATCGCTATACTATTTAACTAATTTTAATGTGTTGTGAACATATTTACTCTCTGCTTCTGCATCAGTCAAAAATTTTTCAGTTTAATTGGGGGTTTTAAAGCTATACATCTAAAAATTTCAAGCCATCTGAAACTATAAATTAAATTTGAAATAGGATTTAAGACTTAGGACTTATTTAATAATTGTTAAAATAATAAAAAATATAGGAATGAAATAATGATTGTGAATCCAGCAAACATACACATATTTCAAAAAATTAATAAATATATAAATATAAAAAAAATAATTTGAAAAAAATGTACCTATTTATAGATTTTAAAACTCTTAAAATGTGCATTTTTTTAAATTTTTAACAATAATATTTTTCAATGTTACAGAAATTAATTAATGTCTGCTAGATTCACAGACATATCAAATAATATATTTAAAATTTTAAAAACAATGAATGCGATTTAACTGAACAAGAAAATTAATTTAAATTTGAAAAAATCAATGGAAAAAAAGAATGAATGACTATGTATCTAGCAGACAATAATTAACATTTTGAAATTTCAAAGTAAAGTAAAATCACTACTTTGAATGTTAACAGCTGGAGATGCATTATTAGTTATTTTCAATCTATGATAGCGATGTATATAGCTTTGTTATTATGTTAAAATGGTATATACTATATTACAATGATTAAATCCGCAGATTAACTTATTAGTCAAGTTCAAGTGTTATTTGAGATGTTTAACATAACAACTAAATGATAAATACACAAGCCCACTAAGTTTAAAGTAAAACATTTTTATAAATATTCAAATTTAGCAATTTGTGTGGAAAATAAGATTCATATTCAGTTATAGAATAAATATTGATTCTAAAAGTATAGACTGTCTAACATTCCTGAATTTAGATTTCAATTTTATGTTTGCATACAAAACAATAAATTATTCAGATTTGTATGCGTAATTCAAATAAAAAAATGTGCTAATCGAAAATACCAATTGTTATTTTCGTTTAACTAAAACTAATAACTAAAACAATTGACAATTAAATACCAAGTACATGCATCGTATGGATTTATTCCCAAATGACTGGTAACTGAAAAATTGTTTAATAAATTAAAAATATATATAAATCATTATATATAATGAATTTATAAAAATGCACTTATAGAATTTTAAATTTTCATAATTTTCCTAATTTTATTATTTATCTATTTTTTCTAATTCCAAAAACACAATGTCTGCTAGATTCAAAGTCATAAGCATGATCAGATGACTGTAGATTTGAGAATTCTGAATAATTATTGATACCAAATAAAAAATTGATTATTATGTACTTACCAAAAATTTAACTGATTTTAACTCTCAATAAACGGCCTTTGATTGCAAAATTTTCTTCCAGTTATTAAAATAATAGTTTTATAGGTATTACTAACTTTTCACTATTTAAAGAGGTTATTATTAAGGAATGTCTGGTTATTAAAAAGGCACTGGCGAGGCCCAGTTTTCAAAATATACCTCAATTTTAGATTTATTAAGATTTTTCAACTATTTAACACCCTTTTTAAAGTGTTTTAGGCAACTTGATAAACTTGATAAATCTCTGGATCCAATAAACTTCTCGCTGTCAGCCGATTCCTCAAAGATTACAAACTCTGTGGCAGTAGAATCTTCAGGATAGCGCTGAGTGTAGTTAGTCACAAAATAAGATGTGTATATGTTTACACCAAGATCTTCTTCGGCTTCAGAAGATGATGAATCTATGGAGGCGTCCTCCATTACTTCCAAAGAGGGAGGATCATCTTTTTTCCGTTTTTTGACCCCCGAGTCTTACCCATTATTGATTACATGTAAATTTGATAACTCTCCAGTTTAAAAATTGTATTTACTTCACTATTCAATCAAGTATTTGTTTGATTTTAATTAATAAAATTTTTACTACCGAAAACCCGCCTTTTTACTTCGAAGGTTCCCGCGCTTTTTCCATAGGCATTGGCATTGGACATAGTTCGCCATAGGGATAGCTATACTTTCAGAACAGCTTGATTTTTGAATTGATGCGAACTAATTAAGGCTTTATGAATCGATTCACAAAAAAATAATGTCTAAAAGAGTTTTTCGACTTGTTTTTTATTCTTAACAGGTTTTTTTTTATGTTGCCCAGCAAAGTGACTACACTGGACCTGATGTTAAGTTCAGTACAATCCAAATCAGCGGCGACTGACACTGAACAGAATTCACATCCAGTCACAGCTGTCATGCTAGTCTGCTTAGGTACCTGTTCACGCCTCTTTTGAAGGACCCAATATCATAAAAAGGAGGGAACACCAGTGTTAGCGCCCACGCCCGCGAAATCGCCGTTCCCGCCGCCGGGGACGAGCGGCTAATTTTGCTCCCGCACACTCTCCGGGTCTCCCTCAGGCGGCAGCCCAAGACATGCTTCGTTCCCCAACTGGGGAGGCTCTTGTCGTCGCCGCCAGCACGATATAGTAACACTGCCCATGCATCAAGCATTACACGCACAACACTGCAAACACACTCTTGCACATAACACGCAGGTACATAGGTCCTGTAAGGAACCTTTTTTTTTAAATGTAAATAAAGAATAAAAAATGTACGGTTTAGATAGGATAAAAATTCCGCGGGAGTTTTCATACTCAGGTAGCGACCAAACCGAGGTTCGAACCCTTGAGCTAGCTACCTTATGCGGCTGAGTGCCTTCAGCACTCGCCCACAAAGTCCGGTGAAGCTGTAAAGGCCCTTCCGGTCAACAGCATTAGCTAGGTTAAAAAAAAAAAATAGGAAGACGGTTTGTGGAACTTCACGGTGCAAAAAAGTAAGAATCGGCAAACTTTTTAGTATTATTTTATTGTTCGAAATTAGACCATAATCGTGATTTAAAACTTGAGGTAAAAAATGTTTCTGAATAGTTCTATTGATAACAATAAAGCTCGTTAACAAAAATCAAGCAACAAAAAATAAACAGTCTGAGGTGAAAAAAATCTAAGTTTTTTATCTTTGCATATTTATAGGTAAATCCGTATTAGATAAAACAAAATCATTAAAGTTAATTATGTTAACCAATTTTTTATCATTACAGTTGTTTTTTATAAGCATATTAAAGTTAATGGTATAAAGTAATTTTATGGTTGGAATTACACTCGAAATACTCTTGATATAGTAAGCGTCCAACTAATACTGTAAGTGTTTACTTACCATAGGGCTAGATTTTTTGTCTGTCACGTTAATAATATACAAAAATAAATTTTGAATCTCACAAAGAAGCGAAAAAAAATCTGACCACAAAACCGTCTCCTGAGTTTTTAATTAATTTATTAAAAATCTTATATCTTTAGGTTATACTGGCATCATCGGCGGATGAGTTGCAGGCGATGGTCAGTATTGTGAATAGGACCCTTAAAAGTAAAGGAATGAAAGTGAATGTAAGTAAAACGAAAGTAATGGTATTTGAAAGAGAAGAAAGTATGACAGATTGCGTAATTTCGATAGAAGGAGACAGAGTGGAACAAGTGAAAGAGTTTGTGTACTTGGGATCAAAGGTTACGAGAGATGGAAAGTGTGACGATGATATTGAGCGAAGAGTTTTGTTAGGGAATAGAGTGAATGGGGCCCTGCGTAACTTCATGTACAGCCAGAAAGTGACTGAAAAGGCGCGTTTGGCTGTGCATCGAGGAGTCCTGGTCCCTACACTTAGGTATGGTAGTGAATGCTGGGTTTGGCAGAAGAAGCATGAAAGTAAGATTAACGCAGTGGAAATGAGAAGTCTGAGAAGTATAGCTGGAGTGAAGACGATTGACAAAGTCAGGAATAGTATGATAAGGGAACGCTGTGGTGTGGTAGAGGATGTGGTGACCAAAATAGAGAAAGGTATGCTTAGTTGGTTTGGGCATGTAGAGAGGATGGATGAGAGAAGATTAACGAAATTAATTTATAAGCCGAGGGTGAATGGGCAAGTCGGTAAAGGTCGACCTAGGCGAATGTATCTAGACCAAATCAATCATGTCTTAAATAAAGGCCAGGTAAAAAGTACCCATAACCGACGAGCATGTATGAAAGCGCTCATGAAAGTAGAGGAAGCGAAAGAGGTATGCCAAGATCGTAGCAAGTGGAAGGACGTAATCTCTGCCTACCCCCACGAGAGAAAGGCGTGATGATATGTATGTATGTATGTATTAAAAATCTTGTATTATTTTACTTATGTTTGAGTACATTATTAACTGTAAATAATTGAATGGTTCTTACAGAACCAGGAAAAAATAAACCTCGATTTCTTTGGTTCTAAGACCAATTTTGAGTTAAATATTGATTTAAAGAAATTGTTTTTTGGTCTTTAATATCGATTCTTTTATAAATCGATTTCAGATCTCGGCATCCCTAGTTCGCCATCGGCCATACTTGTTCTTTCTTATATTTTATATTTGTGCGTTCGTTCAGCGTTGTGTTATTTCTTGGGCTTGTAATTATTCATAGAATTGTGTTAAGTTTAAGGTCACGAATAATAATGTGAACTAATTCTTACAACATGGAAAGGAAAATCTTGAGATGTTTCTCAGTGTGTACACTGTTCTAACCATACGTAGTTTGTACGGAAATTTCTTGTCACTGAAATTGTTTATTCAAATCATAAAACGACATGTTGGTTGGGTTGATTAACGATCGCATAGTTTCTGCATTTTGTGTTGCATAGTTACTTAACATACGATGCATTCGAAACATGATGGACGGCGTGGAAATTTCGTTGAAATTCGAGCACTGTCAAATAATATTTGTATTTTCATCATAAGTATTTATAAATGTCTTATGTTGTAATCAAATCTAAGCCTGATAACATCTACATCATCAATTTTAATAAAAAGTTGCTCAAAGGGATGTAATGTGTAATACTCCCGGACAACTTTGTTAACCTTTCAGTGTATTTTATTTGAAATTGGTCGCCTTTCTTTAGTTCTCACCACTGGCTTTCAATATGTTGAGTGTGTACCATCTGTAAGCCTATTTTTACTGTCCAGATTTGACAAAAATAACAATTGACAACTGATGAAAAAAGGAACTGATTTCTAATTCTTTTTATATATACATACATCACTCTTCTCTCCATGCGCAGACTATATCCTTCCACTTGCTACAACATCTTTTGCTTCTTCTACTTTCATGAGTGAATATATGCTCTTCAGATACAGATACTTTTGACCTGGCGTGTCTCCAGAACATCCTCGATAACACTAAAAGTTAATAATAGCTACTATAATCATTTAAAATAATTATGTTTTAAAATATTACCCCTTGCTTATATATATATCCATGTTTAGTAAGACAATCACAAGTTTTTCAAGAAGTATCTATGTGTAATAAAGGTTTTAACAATAAATTAACAATTCTTTTATGATGGCTAGACACACACCCAATCACGAGAGGCAGGTGTTTCTGTTTCCATTGAAGACTTCAATGTACTCATCACCAATTAGCTAGAACAATACACCAAATTGACTTGAAATTTAGCATAGTCACTCCTTTTGTCGTGTAGACACTCGCTAAGAATGGATTTTATGCAAATGTATCCCAAATTGCTTTTTCTTCATTTTTGATTACATCTCTATGTTGTTTGTTGCTATAGTAACCATAATGGGAATAATTTTGTTGGCGCAAGCTAGTATATATATATAGAACAATGGCTAGGATTTATGAGGTTGACATAGACAAAAATAAAATCTTTAATAAAGAAAATTGTTGTGTATTGTTAGTCATGTTTGTTGTCATTTGTCCATTGTTTAGTATGGTTGTTATGAGGTCTTATAATTTACAGAAAAATTAATATATAATTTAATGTCTAGGATGGTGATACTTATGTAAAACATTATATTGTTGGGTTGTTGTCGTCTTTTGCATTGGTACAACGGATGGGGGTGACAGCTCCAGTGTATCTAGCTGACTTACTATAGGGCTGGGCTCATGTACAAGGGGCCAGCCGCCTGTGTGAAGCGGTCAATGCTTGTTCAACCCCACATCACCCCTGGCCCTGCCAGCTGTAGGTACACCGTAGTGTTGTTGTTGTCGTCATGTTTTAATTTAGTTCTTGTCGGTTGTTGAAAGTTATGAAAATATAGTAATAAATAAAACAGTGGTTAGAATTTTTGATATTTAAATTAAAATATCAAATAATGGATTGGGAATTATTATGTGCTTATATAAATTTATTGTGTTTATCTCATTGTTGTTTGGATATAAATTATATTTCAATTTAAAGGAAAAAATAGCAAATGAATATGTTAACTGTTATTGTCATATCATTGTTGTTTGGTTGTTATTGTCTTTTGATTTAACACTAGAACGACGGGAAAATCTATCTACCTACAAAGACGGCGACCAGTCAAATGACTGCCCCAATTTATTTAATCTTTTTTTTAAATTTAAGTGCTAAAAATGGTAGCTATAGTAATAACACAGGGTATTATGTATGATAATTATATTAATTTATGTACAATTTTTACATTTTAACATTTTGTTTTTGTTACAAGAGCCGCAAAGTGGCTTTTTGCAAGTGTCGCATAATTTATTTGTTTTATTTTTGCACTTTTGTATATAACACTCTCGCCTTTTCCGAATTTCCGGATTTTGAGAAGATCGAGAAGTAGAAGGTGTGGACTCTTCGGGCAAGGGATCAGTTTCAGAGGGTCTCGGTTCGATTTCTACTTTGCCGCTAAGTTCACTTGCTAAATTTAGTATGAAATTCCTTCGTTTTATGTTGGTACCTGACATTTTTTTATACAAAATGAAGGAATTTATACCTGCAAGGTCTAAGATATTGAAAAAATACCTGTACAGGCCACCTTCGAGATGCCGCTTTGACACTATATTTTTTTGCCATCTGGTCAGCCACATCCACGCCGTACTTGGTAGCATTGTAAAAAATCACAGTTTCTGGTTTTTTCTTAGGATGATTAGCATCTATATCAACATTTTCATGTAACGTGCTGAGCAATAAAACGTTCTTGTTTCGTTTTCCTTGATAAATTGTAAGGGTACATGTATTACATTTCAGAATTTTTGTTTCAAACAAAGTCATATGAAGTGATTTGACGGAAGGCGGAACCTCTCGTCGTGCCCTGTTCAAAGTTCCTACAATGGTTGTGCGTTTTGCAAGCAAGTTATTCGCCAAGCTCAACGATGTAAAAAAGTTATCAGTGGTTACATTTCGACCAGCATTTGCAAAAGGTTCCACTAGACGCATTACTACGGATTCACCGAGGCTTTGGTTTTGTGGCCTGCTTTCGTCCTTTCCTAAGTAAGGAAAGCCATTGAGCACAAACTTTGAATCTACATCAACACAAAGCCAAAATTTTATTCCAAACTTATCAGGCTTGTTAGCAATGTATTGAAGAAACCTGCATCTAACCTTAGTAGAAAACAGTTGTTCGTCTACTGTAACGTTTTCTCCTGGCTTGTAGCAAGATAAGCAGTTCTCAATGAATTTCTTCCAAACGTCTGATATTAGTGCAAATTTGTCTTGTTGAAGTCGTAAACTTCTCTCAGATCTATGATCAAATCGCAAAAAACTTCATTATTTCTTTGAATCTGTCACGAGGCATAACTTTTGAAAAAAAATGTATTCCCCATGTTTTACTCCACAACTCATTTACTGAAATATTTTTTGCTCCGTATGCACCTCGAGCATAACATATAGCGATAAAACGTTCCAGTTGTTCCAAAGTTAGTATCCAGTTGTTGTGTCCTAGTTGCCGGTTAGCTTCTTCTAGAGTACATTTCTGAATATGTCTCAATATAGATTCATCAATCAAAAGCCTCCATGAGTCTGACAAATGTCCCGTAAAATTTCTTCGAGCATATGAGGTAGGCCCTGCTTGCTCAGTTATGATATTGTGCCGTGCTCGACGACCACTTTGAGTATATCCCATTTGAGGTGTCCATGACGTACCGTCTATAGAAGTGATAAGATCTTGAAATTCAGAATCTTCCGAACTATGAGTCCTACCACGGCCTCGACCACGAGCACGGCTGCGACCACGGCTGCGAGAACTCGATCTCAAATCAACGTTTCGTAAAGTTGCTAGAGGTATCTGGTCTTCCAGGTCACTTTCTTCCATAGAGGAACTCGAACTGATAGGTGGTACTGTATTATCATCTTCACTATCGCGTTCTCCACTTTTAGAGCCACAATCCGATTCATCTTCACGAATATTTTGCAATAATGAAAGTATTTCTTTATTTTGAAGACTTCGAGACATTTTTCAAGAATCACAATAATGTCGACAAAATTCGCTGGCAGTCGAAACTATACTGGTTCATTTGACTAGCATACTACAAACAATGGATAAGCGTACACTGTTTTGTAGTCTATACCTTCTCATATTACAAATAAACACTTATCGGATACCAGCCGTCAAATGACTGCCGCCGTCTTTGTCGGTATATCAAGATTTTAAATAATAAACAAAAGAGATGTGAGTTATTTTCATACATAGTTTCATTTAACTAGCAATATTAATAAAAGTCACAAAGTTTCAGTACATTAAGTCAAGTGGTTTTTGAGTAATTCAAAAATTAAATTCAAATTGCAGTCAAATGACTGCTCCCGTCTTTCTAGTGTTAAAGAAAAAAATTGCCCTAATGCTTAAATGGATGATTTTTTATTTAATTATGAGAGAAATATTTCAGTATAGGTTTTGTGTCACAGATAAAGGGAAAAATAATTAAAAAATCTTGGTTTCAATAAAAACTATAATATATTTTTGTAAAAAAATGTATGTAGCCATTTGGCTACACTATGCATCTAGGTAGGTGATGAAAAATCTTATTTATGTATGAAATGCAGCAAAACAGATTCGTTCTTTTTGATGTGGCAAAGGGCCACCTGACACTTGGTGCATTCCGTCCGTGAAAACCCCTTGCACCCCGGCAACTTGCACCTATTTTTGGTATTACACCGTTTCTCATTATAGTCCACCCCATCAGTTCTAACGTCTTTGGGTCAGGGTTGGGAACAGCCTTCATAGGGCCTCTGTGCTTTTTTGCATCAAATTCTCTCTCTAAAGTACTACTGGATGGTCTTCCTCTTTTATTTTCGTCAGACTTTTTATAGTTACTAAGTCTGACCGATATTCTCCAAGGTTCATAATTTTTTTTGTCCCTTTATTCATATGGGCTTTCTTATACAACACCCAAGAATTTATAACCGCCATGTCTATCATATGATTAGAAAGCCGAAGGTACCATTTTCGACTTTTTATTCTGATTTTCCTATTTCTCCCCCTGATAAAAAGTCCCCCACCTCGGGGGAGGCTTCCGGGTCCGCTTGTTTTGGGCCCAGCGGAGATACGGCGCTCGAATGGCTAGAGCTCGGGGGGCTTGTAGTCGAAGGGTGCGCGCTTTTTGTTGTAGCGGCAGTGACATTCCTGCTGAGGACTCCTTTTAAAAGGTTGTCCTCATTGCCACTGCCGCGGCGCGCCGTGTTGACACCCTTCGCCCTCCGAGCTGCGACCTCCGTGTCGCTCTTCGATGTTTTTAATGCCGCTGGACGTTTTGTGGTAGCACTGGTGGTGGGCTTCATTTTAACAATTCGTTCCGGTTTAATTAAATATATAAAATATATAGCTTTGTGTCCCTTTGAATTGCTATCTAAACTTGCAATAAATAAGCAATAGTCAAATCCGAGTCAAGTGTAGTTGGTAACTAATAGGTTTGCCTCACAAGAGTAGACTAATATGGTAAATTAGATTAAGATTAAAATCACTAGCATTAAAACTGAATAGAATTTATAAATTATTAACAATTTAAAAGCATCAAATAAAAATAATAAATTCAAGTCTGATCAATAATTAAAGTTAAAATATTAAATTGTAAAAGTTTTAAAATAAAAGATTCAGATTAATAAATTAATAATAATGTAAAGTTCAAATTAATAATAGGTTCAAATCTGATTAATAATTAAAATTGTTAAAAGTAAATTTGTAGAAGTTGTAAATAATAGCATTAAAATTAATAATTTAGTAAATATATGTAAAATAAAATTAAGATAAAATTGAAATAGATTAAAATCAGTAATTAAAATTAATAATTAATAATTATATAAAATGAAATTGAAATAAATTTAAAAACAATCAATAAATTAATAATATAAATCGTAAATTTGTATAAGTTGTAAATAACGGAATTAAACAGTGCACATAGAATAATAACTAATTAACTTAGGATTAATAAGAGACACCAACACTAAGGAGCATAAATTATAACATCAATCCATTTATAATCAATTAGACAATCAATAATTATAATTATGTCAAAGTATCAATTCTATAAATGTAGTCAATGTCAATTCAATAAAATTCAATAAATGTCAATCTTCTGTCTAGCAATTAATTACAAGTAATTATATTATATACTAATAGGGAAGGTTTGGGAAGTTGGACCTAGGTCTCTAGGACCTCTGGGTGGGGCGCAATGGACGTTTAAAGGTAAGTGGAAGGGGTAGAGGATGGGCTAACTTACCTTTGGCGTGACGTCACGGCGGGTCCAACTTCGATGACGGCTTATGTCATCGGCGTGTCTTCGGCGACAGTGGCAAAAGTGTTGCCCTAGTCTCCGCCAACTGGGCCTGCCAACTAGTTGGTTATGGTATTGGACTAATAGGAACCTTGAGATGTTTGGTATAGTTCCTTTGCCTCAGTTAGCGAAGACAACAACTGTCACTCGCGTCGATGACGTTGACGCACTAGCCTTATGGATTGAGGTTAAGTTGAGAACCCCGCGGCTGTCACACCAAAATGATGGAAAACACACTAGCCGCGTGGGTGCGATGTATGGGAACTGGTTTAACACTGATATCTTTTTTGTTTCTGGACCGATTTTATTGAAATTTTGACACTATGTCACCACCAATTTTGCCGAAAAAGTTATCTATATTGATTAATTTTTAAAAGTCTAGTTTCAGTGTTATTAAGTTTTTTAGTTTTACTCACTTTTTTATTTTTCTATGAAAAACTATTCATAGGAAAAATCCAGTTTTTTTGTCCCAACCTGGGCCTCACTAATACGCACCTTTTAAGCCAATAAAAAATATATGTTACCGATCTATTTTGGGCGGCGCATGCGCCCAAAGTTTTAATTTTTAATAACCGCACTTTTATCGCTATAACTTTTGATATATACCACTTGCGCGAATTCTTTAAACACCATTCGACGCGTCATTTAAGCGCGCAGATTTTGGTGTAGCACACTTGTTGTTTTGGTCGGAAAAACCTATTTTTACGATTTTTAAGTGCGCGGAGCGACTTTGGAACGATCCGCTCGCGAGTGCGGTTGGCGCGGGACTGAGTTAGTTAGGTAATTAAGGTACGGGACCTTCCTAAGAAACTATCCATCAGATCTACTCCTCCCGTATGGGCATTGTAGTCCTTTATGATTTTTGGGCATGGTATGGTGATTTCTTTTTTTCCTTGGTGATTTCTTTTTTTCCTTTTTACTATATTTGTTTACTGTGCCCGAGGGTTCAGCACTGACGTAGGTAGACGCTAAAGTCACCATCTTGTTGTCTTTCCAACAAGAAAATTCTTGGATGAAGCATTCCAAGTATAATAACGTGGCATCTCCGAGTAAAGCAAAGTTCGTGCAAACTGATCGCTTTGGCAGATTGCAAAAAAACTGGTCAATGTAGTTGCTGGAGGTATTTCAGAGTTTCTCAAAGTTTCAGTACATTAAGTCAAGTGGTTTTTGAGTTATTCAAATTGCAGTCAAATGACTGCTCCCGTCTTTCTAGTGTTAAACAACCTGACCAACGCATGATGTTCATGAAGCAGACACTGCAAGTCTTGAAGAATTGCTCGCTTCATTCCTGCATTGATCCCTAGGCGTCGATCAAGTTGTTCTTCCATTTTGCCCATGAAATATATTTGTAAAAATTTATTCTGTGTATCTTCGAAAGGTAGTAATGATCCAATTCGATGGTGAATCTGTCCTTGTATCTACAAAATAAAAACCTGACAGTATTAACTGGGTTATAAACACTTTTTCTGTGGGAGAGTAGAGTTCAGTATTAGCAAATATAATACATACCAATAGATAAAGTAAGTTATTCTTTAACTACATTCTATGTAAGTACAAAAATAAATACCTTAAATGTCGGATTAAATCCTCCTTCTTCGATAATGTCTGCCCCAAATGACGTCATTTGGAAACGTCATTGTATTTTCGAGTATTTGCAAGAAAGTGGCGTGATTCTTGTGTTTCGCCACAAAGCAATGAATACAATGGCTCATGTGGCGGAGTCAACACTGGCAATTTCACTTTACCATTAAGGCAGCATAATCCAGGCGTTTCTCCGAAAAACTTTAATGCACCACAATACTCGCAAACAACGTCCATTTGCCCAATGCAAACGCTAGGATGCAAGCTGTAATCATTGCTGCAATCGTATCGAAACGCTGCTCGATTCAAATCAGCTAAATATCTTGTTCTGCGTCGCAAATTATCTATTTGTTGACTTCTGTTGTTCGCTCGACGATTCTGCATTGCCAACCGAGCTGTTTCACGGGCTGCTTCACTTTGCTCTCGTGATTGAGAAGCACGAATTCGAGCCATACTATCGCGGCGCTGTTCACGTGCAATTTCTTGTTCTTCTTCAGTCCTTTCATTTGCAGTATTTTGTATTCTTCTTGCATTACGGCTTTGTCGGGAAAGATTCGATCGTCTTGGTCGCGGCATTATTAATTAAACTTCACTTCACTTCAATCCACTTGTTAATTATTTATTTAATAGAAATAGTTTTAATATTGATTTCTTACAAATATCAAATTGTCATCCATACGTCATTACATAGCTGTCATTTTACGTCAATTACATAGCTGTCATTTGCGTTTTGTTATTCCAAGTCTGATTCTTTTTTTTGTTATACCACGTATTATAGTGACTGACGTTTCATGTCAAGTCACACGGGAACGCTGTCGAACGGGATAAAAAGTATCCTATGTCCGTCTCCTGGCTCTAAGCTACCTCCCTACCAATTTTCAGCCAAATCTGTTCTGCCGTTCTTGAGTTATAAGTGGTGTAACTAACACGACTTTCTTTTATATATATAGAAGAATAGAAGATAGATTTTATAGTGACTGACGTTTCATGTCAAGTCACACGGGAACGCTGTCGAACGGGATAAAAAGTATCCTATGTCCGTCTCCTGGCTCTAAGCTACCTCCCTACCAATTTTCAGCCAAATCTGTTCTGCCGTTCTTGAGTTATAAGTGGTGTAACTAACACGACTTTCTTTTATATATATAGATTATATATATAGATAACGATGCTTTTGTTTAACCTTTTTGAAGATAGCACTTGTTGTGTCGCAGCCGGCAAATGCTTGAGTAAAAAGCAAAAATGATTTTAAATCTCGGTTATTCTACGTTGAGTATATTCCCACTTCTTTCATGACTTTTTTTTTATAAAAATAGATTATTTCAGAATTTAATCTATTTTATTCTAACTTATTTTGATATTATTTATTTTATTAGTAAGTAGGGTGATATCTTTAGAACGGGTGAAATCAGTCAATTTTAGTAAAGTATTATCAAGGATAGACTAATTTGATCATTTATTAATGTTGACATCTTTTTTATGCATTATTAAAGTGTAAAAAAAAACATGTGATTTTATTATTTTTTTTTACAAAATGGCGGTTCTGGAAAAAATATTTCTTCAAGCGTCTCCTAAGAGGGATCGAAATCTGCTGCAGCTGTCTAAAATTTTCGATTTATCTGAAATAAAAAAAAGTTTTTTTTAATATTTCGATTACTGATATATTAAAGGCAGGGATAAACATAAAATAATAAAAAAGTTAAAAAATAAAGTTTATATCGGCTATTTAATCAAAGGTCCAGATTTTTTGCTATTTTTCAACAGTATTGACCCCAAAAAAAAATTATTAACCCAATATCTTTAAACTTTTAGGTAAATCAATCCGATAGCACTATAAAGAGAAACCTCTAAAAATCGAGAATAGCTTAATAACTTTTTGAGTTACGCACGACCAGTTTTTGAAAATACTGTTTCCAGAGAATCGCGTTCAAAGTTTCGATACGGTATAAGTTAAAGTGCCTTACCGATCATTCGACGATTCCGGATCCGTACAATAAACCTTCGACTTTCTTAAAAAACTGATTATCTTGGAGCTGCTGCTGTTTCGAGCTGCTTTTGTTTTGGAAAGAGTCATCCAGTTCTGTTTCACTATTTGTGATGTTTTAGGCAAAAACCTTACAATATATATATATATATATATATACACCAATCATTCAAATTAATAGAAAACCACACAAGTGTTCGTGCACTACGATCGGTCGGAGGGGACTGGTTCAGTAAGTGCCGGGCGCGTGCATCACAATTTGTCTATGTCGGCAAATTATCATGCTCGCGCTATACTGTGTCGCTACAAAATAATATATTTTTAATAAGATTTTACATTATTTTAAAAGATAGATAATACTTTAATTAAATAGAAAATCACTTACCAAGTTTTGATGAGGCAAGGTAATCAGGGTACTGGGATCCATCATCAGCATTAACACGAATTTTCTATTAATTTTGTTGGCAAACAGTAACTGTGCTGATGTGAGCGAGAGTTAAACAGCAAGTGACAAGGAAAGGTTTTGGGGGAGGCACGGAATCAAAAAATGGCTGTTGACTATGACCATCCAATCAAAAGAGGCCATTCCATGCCGTTTTCGTTCATCACAGAACTTTATTAAACACTCAGCCAAACGGTTTTCAAATCAAATCAAAAAATTCTTTATTCAATTTGGGCCCTGAAAAGTGCTTATGAACGTCAAAAAAAAACTACCACCGGTTCGGAAAAAAAACCAGTCGAGAAGAGCCGGCAAGAAACTCGTATTAAAATTATATAATTTATTATAATAATTTTATCGGTTTTATAACAGTTTTAGCGGAAGACGATGTTCCTCCATATTAATTATTTTCGTTTCGAACTGATAAAGCCCTTCCATCACTCGCTTGTGATGTTTTATTGTGTATCTTGTTGTCACACAGTGTCTGGAACACTGTGTTTTCAAAACATACACATTTTTCTATTTAGTAATCGTGCCGTGTATCCTTTAGGAACACGTTTTCTATACATCTATTACACAAAAATGAAAGCCCTGGCGTGTCGCATTTTTCCGATGTAAATGGTCTGGCGGCAATCGGTGATTTTACAAACATTTTATAGACTTTTTAAATTTAGGTTAATATTTCTAGGTTAGGAGGCAAGTAATCCATAAAACCATTTATATTTTTTAGTATTTTTTAATTTTATTAAAAAAATGTATATCTTTATTATGGTACTGGAAAAGACTAAATAGTAAAAAAATAATTATTAGCAACTGAACTTGAAACAAAAAATTAGTGACAATCATTGATACAACTTTTACAAAAGGTTCATTTCACAAATAGAACATTCTGTTACAACTTAGGAAGCTTTTCGTAGTTTTCCGTCGATGATTTTTCCTTGTTGATCGTATGTATTTCTATTAACATTTAGAACAACGAGCTTTCTTTTTCACTTCATCTTTCATATTCGGGTCCAGGTAATGTTTAGCACTGACCTAGCTAGTTGTAGCAGTCAGTGATGTGTGATTGGATCTTTCGAGCATACCTGTGATAATTTGTTCACGAAACTCTGTGATCTTTTTATAGTTATACTGGTTATACAAGAAATGGGCATTCACCAAGTATTCATTCATTATTCACCAAGGCCCCAATTAATTTTAAACATCAATTTCCGATACCATTTGGTGCATCTACGTAAAGCTAACCCATAAGTCGCCATCTGGTCACTCACATCTATTGATGATTTACCTAGATAATCTTCAATACATGCGGTTTTCTTTTATTCTTTCACATCTTCTGTTCCAATTTGGCGACCGCTTTTAGACTAGATTGCTTTGTGGAAAGTACAAGCACATCTCGCTTGTCACGCCATTTCAAAGCTACGATGCCTTCACTTGATTGCTGAGCTGCTATTTCGCCTCTTTTACTTTTGTGTTGGTAACTTCCTTAGGCAAGTATTTTCTGTTGCTTCTTAATTAGTAGGGCTAAATGTGTTTTTCTTTTACACATTCGCAGTTCAAGTGGAACACTCGTGTTAAAGTTGTCTGCATACTTGGTCCTGTCCTCGTTAAAAAGACCCTGTGCCAAAGATAGTACTACCTTTTCTGAGACTTCTGTGTTAGGTTTCTTCGATTTACCACAATACAGTAATACCCCGCTTTACGCGAGGGATACGTTCCGAAAAAAATCGCGTTAACTGATATTCGCGCATGTCGAGGTTTATGATTAAACATAGTCAAAATTTAATACAAAAAAATACAAATCATTTTAATCAATCACTTTAATTCTAAGAACACTTTGTGCAGTACACTCTTATTTTTTACGGAAAAATACATCTATTGTCTTTTGGGTAGCGTTTTGTTTACGTTCTTGTAAAATACGTTCACAACACCCAACACTGTTTTTAATTGTTTGACACACGGTCATCATTATTGTTTATACTCTGCAATATGTCCAAACCTGAATAAATTTTTTGAAAGTGCATTTTGTATTTCCCCTGAAGATAAAACTTTCTCTTCTACTTGTTCTTCCTCATCGTAGATAGGATTATTCTGTAACTCGATCAGATCTTCATTGCTGATAGGATCGTCGTTCGTTGCTACAAGTTCTACGAGATCTTCTACCGTGACATCTTCAAGTTCAGACCCCTCAATCATTGCAGCAATGTCCTCAAGCACTTGTCTCTGCATCTGGACAATTCTCAAAAATACTCGAGTCGGCGCCTTTGATAAACAAAAAGGGGTAATAAAAATACAAAAACACGTAAACAGTCTCGACTTTATGTCTTAAAGTTAGAGCCGAAAGCCGCTTGTTCACAACTACAGCGTCTAATTCAGAAGCGGCTTTTATCAAAGGGAATGGGCGCTCACATGGAGTCAAAACGTTCGACTAGAGAGAGATGTTTTTTTTTTAAATTCTTACGGAACCCTAAGGTTCCGCTGAACACACTTAGAGTATAGCTGCCGTAAAGGAAGCATTAATATTTTTACTAACGCATGTATGTTTTGATGGTACATCATGTTTTTTTTTTTCTATAATATTTGGAAATACAATATATCTTCATTTTTTTTTCGTTAAACCTGTATTTCTTTATTTAATCTATCCAGATTCTTTTCCCTTATGCAGTAAAGTGATTAAGACAATGTGAGCTGGACAATTTTTTTTTTATCTTTATGTTGGTTTCTTGGCGATGTTTCACGTATTTACCGTGACCTTTCATTTTAGTCTTACTGGTATCGTCGTCGTTTTGTGTTGTTTAGTGCATAAATTAACTTATTTTCTTAGTAGTTTTTGCTGTGTAAACAATTCTTACAATAAACGAATGAGTGGAACGAAACGGGAGGAATCCAAAGTAGGGGGTAAAGGTATTTTTAATCTACTTTTAATGATTTCTTATTCACGTTTAATCTATATGAATTCTTTACATATGAAAATTCGTGGGGATATTTATGTAAAACTAATTTTTCAAATGAGTTTACTTCTAAGAGGTGCATTGATTGCGGGATACGATGATCAGGAACCTCCACGTGGTGTATTCCGGGCAACGGCGTCTATTCTAATGACCGATTTGAAGAATCGACGACGGCTGATACCTGACAGGCAAAATGTTGCAAGATTCTCTAAAAACTAACGATAATGGCTTTAACTGGTTCTGATGCAAGTAGTGATTTGGTTATTGTTGACAATATGGATAAAACGACTTTGGCTGGCTTACGGATTACCGATTTTTAAAACATGGAGACAAAACTTAAAAATGTATTACTCCAGGAGGGTACCTGCTTCACCGGAGCAGGAGAATCCCTTCCCGGGCTTAGCCCGGGCAGTCCCACGTTCTCTGGAGGGGGCGAAGCTTTGTCTGTAGAGGTACTGGAGAGGACTCCGTCACTCGATCGCTTGTCTGCTGAGACTGAGGAGTTCCCTACTGATACTGAGAAACTCCATCACAAGCTCAACGATATGGTACTGGACGACATCGACCGTGACCTTTTGCTTGAGGCGGCCATCTTGCGCAGTTGGTTCTCAGGTGACGTTAAGGTTAGGGTGGGTAGAAGAAGAAGGGTTGTCAAACACGAAGAAGAACGGTTGCCTGAAGCTCGTTCGCAGCCCGTTTGGTGGAATGACGAGATCGCTCAACTTCGTAAGAAGTGTATAGCCGCACGCCGTTCGTATACTAGGATCCGGCGAAAACGTCGTCAAACGCAAGGAGTTGCTGATCCTAGGGAGGCGGAACTTTACAAAGTGTACAAAGTTGCAAGATCGATCATGAGAGAGACAATCAAGCAAGCAAAAGCCGAGGTGAATGTTGAGGCTAATGAACCTGATTGATAGGGCGCTCCATCCGCTTTCCATCTGATGATGCTTGACGAAATGAGCGACCTCTTTTAAAGAGGGAGATTGTTTATGAATTAAATACACACTAATTAGTATTTAATATACATGCGGTACATATATAATTTGGCCAAAATAATTTATACATAAATTATAATACATGATAGATAGAAAGAGGGCAATTATAAATTCGTCGGATATGGTTAATAGTATATAACCGAGATGGTGCAAGCTCGTAGAGAGTGAATTAAAATAGTACATTAACATAACAATATTGCATTCTTTCATAATTGTCAATACGAAAATATAAAATATAACATAAAGTGGTGATACTATATAGTGTCTACACAATAACTTGCACAAACCTAAAGGTAAATGATCTGTTACAATATAATCGTACAAAGGTATCCAAAAAGTAAACCTCTATTAAATTAGAAACTGGTTTAATTAATTCAATTAATATCTAAACATTTTGTTGTATAATGATAAATAACTAAATATGTTTTCCTTTTAAATTCCCTTATATCTCTTATATTTACGCCTATTTTGAGAATGGTAAGTCTGGAATGAAGTATAATAAAAGTGACTCTATATATTATTAACTTTTTCTTGAACATAAAATTCTAATATCTATTTTCTACTTTCTATTAGTTTAACATAACATAAGCTCACGCCTGTTATCCGCCAAGGGTTAGACAAAGGTGAAATCTGGAGCCTCTGCCTCCGCCCTCCACGCGGCAGGCCGGACGATGACATTATAGGTTGACTCGGGTGATGAAATAAACACGACTTTTCAGTAAACAACCGGCACACTCGTTTTAATACTGATTTTATATTTCTTTAAATTTAAATGTATATATTTTTGTCTAAGATCTAGTTTAGACTCGGCGCCCTATGGCGTCCGTCACTGAAGGTGGCATTTCGGCCGCGCCCACGCGCGTCATCCGCATCGTTCGAGAGCCGTTGTCGCAAGGACACTTGAACTAAACTTTGACAAGGTATTAATAAGTAAAAACGAAAATGAAAACATAACAATAGTATCTTCTTATAGTTCTCTTTACATAAAATTTATATAAAAAAAAAATGAATAGAAACCTGGCTAGCGAAGAAATCCGTTCAATATAGCACTGCAGTATGTTTACCAGAATTTGTTGAACATTATGCCAGTATCGGCAATAGTAGTTTTCCGATCGTCTATGACCTTCCTTGCCTCATCCAAAAGTCTGAAGAACAGTATAATGTATAGATTTGCCGGATCGTTTATTGTTCATCAATTCACTATGTTCAATAAATTGCACGTCGAGTGCCGCTTAATGTTCATCGCCCAGTGTGTCTTCTGATTACATTATTTAATATACATAGTCTTCTCAAAAATTGCTGAGAGAAACCGATTTTATCTTCCTTTACGTCCTCTCACTCTCGACTCCGTTGTCTTAATGAATCGAAATTCTATTGTATCTCGACGTTCCAAATATTCAAATTTTAAATGTTCTTTCTTAAACGGCTTCTTCACTGATTTCAATAATAACTCATATTACATTAGCAGAACGTACGGGTAAGATATACTGACAGTTGACATGATTATACTAATAGAAAACCTTCAGGTTTTATCAATGAATTAAATAAATAAATAAATAAAATGAACATATAAAAAATAATAATAATAACATAATAAATATTATAAAAATAAATTATTTAAAAACCAATCATCACACCGTGCAAGAGAGAGCGACCGAACTTCGTTCACTCGCCGTCATAACAACATTTTTATTTTTTTTTGGTTCTCGGTAGGGTGAAATATTTTTTATCGTCTAATAATGTTATTTCCAAAGCGTACCTCTGTGTGGGCCAGATAGAAAATATAATTAGCATACAAAATTATGTTGCGGTGGTTAAATTACCCGTGACAAATAGTAGTACTCTATCATTAATAAGATTATTATCATATTCATTAGTGAATTTCTGCACGCAGCAGAAAGTTTCAATTTTTTTTATTATTAGAAAAGTCGCGATACACAAAATATACATGTTTCCATACAAGTAAAACACATTTAAAATTGAGTATAATATTTGTTCGTAGGCTACCACGTCCATCTTTAAAATAATTTGAATATTCTTTTGTATTGAATGTGTAACGACTAGGATCCCGGCTAGCTGGGTTCTGGTAGTAATAGTCTTCTTCCGCCCACTACAGTTCTATCGGTGTAGTATGAGGAAGAACACTGGCCTGCAAAAGATTTCCTTCCGCCCTCGGTGTTCCTCTAGGGGTCTTAAGGTGGCAGCCAGAGTCCTCCTTCCGCCCTCGGTGTTCAGTTGTTTGTAGCAGGTAGGTGATCCTGGAAGCCCAAGACGTAGGCAAGCATCATAACTGGCTAGACAACCCTCAACAAGCTCAGTGCATCCCTAACCACACTGTAATACTTCCTACGCAAAGCAACTCAGCATTTACATAGGAAAGAACACAATAAAAAGATAAAGGTTACTCACCCTAGCGGGATGTAGATATTTAATTTTATATTTAGACAATACAATTAAAATAGGAGGTAGTAGATAAATTTAATTATATACTAATAACGCGACCGTCTCGATATAGCGTTCCGACGCGTCTGCCGCGAGGAGCTGAAAGAATCCCGTTATGCGCGTGAAGTTACAACGTTACAAATGGACACTTAATTTCTACTGTGCAATCTTCACATGTACCATCAGGTGAACCAGCAATAATTAGATATTGTTGATTTAATATGAGACAATTTTTTTGTTAAGTTTCAGTTCCTAAATTTGGATATTCTAAAATCCTACCTTATTTCATAGATGGGATATTTGGAATTTCTCCACCCATGATAAATGATATTAATATACCATCAGTAGTCTTGTATATGCTTACTTCAAAAGCTCGTGATGCTGTTATTCGTTCATATCTTAAGTCAATAACCGTTTATTTGGTCACCAATTGTAAGCTAAGTTGGCGCAGTGCATAGTGTGGCGGGTTCAAACCCATCTATCCAACTGTAAAATCAACCTGAGCTTTCGGTGAAAGAAAACATCGTGAGGAAACCTTAGTATGGTGGTAGGGTATTTTCTAACAATGCTCGTCTGGGTAGCTACCAAGCTTCAAGTTTGAAAAGCTGTCGCCAATTACCAGTAGGTGTGTTCCGGCAGCATCACTTGAGAAGCGTTTACCATCCAGCTACATCGTCACATTTAACATCAGGTGAGATTGTGGACAAAAGCATCTATACCATGTAAAAAAACTTCTGACTGTAGGTGTGAAGCATGTAAATTTTGTTCCACAAGATAGTACGATTATAAGTCTGCGATTGCTGATTGAAAACGAACTGTCGTGAGCGCACCACGCGTATTTACTACTTACAGCGCCTCTGACAGGTTAGTTTGTTTTGAAGCAGTGTGAAAAGTGAGGTGTGATTGATTTTAATGAAATAAACGGTGTTTTATCGTCTGGAATATAACTCATACGTTGTTGTTGCAAATCTCTAATCAAACATCCTAAAATTACACATTCATCTTGCGGTATAACATTAATAAAACTTATCAAAAAGAACGGTGGCTATACTCAAGAAAGGCTGCCCTAAAACTATTTTATGAGGCATTGTATCTTTAGGGATTACATAAAGTAATAAATCGTAATAAAAACCACCAACAAATAACCTAATACAAAATTTTCCCAATGTAAAAACTTTTGATGAACCGAACCCAGTTAAAACAATGTTTTCTATACAAAAACTTACATATAGTTGTACTCGTTAAATAAGTCCGCACTCACCAAATTCAAGTCTTGAAATTCAACTACCACTATCAATTAATGCACAGTACCTTTTATTTGAAGTAATTACATCTTCATTTGCGTTTGTTACCGAATATTCAACATTTGTTGTCACAACTGTAAAGTTGTCAATAGCGCTGTCCGAATCTCGCACAGGACATATCGCATGCGTCCCGAACATGGCGGAGTATGTTTTCCAATCCGCTGATTGGCCGCTCGCTTGCTGCTTAGTCGCTGATCGAGACTATCGATGGGTTGAAAATGTCGACACCGCTGTTTCCCTCTGTTTCGACGACTCGTTTACATTTTCTCTGCAATATCTTCCAATATGACCAAACTTATTACAGCGAAAACGTTTCATACCATTTGGACAGAAGTTCGCTTTATGTTTCAATTCACCACAATTATAACACCGTTTAAAGACAATTATTTAGCAACGGGTTTTCACGCGTTATCTTTCCTTTTTCCTATCTGACGTTTCGGCTAGGATCGACGATGGACACTGTTAGTGTTACGGATGAACACACGAGAGAGCGAACACCCGTACGAACGTCCATACACTACGTAGAGACTGCTCTGCCACGCCCAATCGGCACCGAAACAGGACGGTATTAGTTTGACAATTCTGTATGCCGGCAGGGACTTAGTAGAGCCACATGCTCTACAGGTTCGATGGCAGAAATAATGCAACAACGTAGCACTCTGTAGACACTGTTTATTTCCGTTAACTCACGCATACAATATTACTAAACGATTACAATACAATAACTGTATAAATTAGCGTTTGAGCATTTTTAACATTCTGAGTCTTTCTATTGAATTTGAAACACTCAGTGGACTCCTTTCATTTTAATAGGTAATAATTTATCAATAGTTGAACATTTAATTTCTGTTAATATGTCACTATTGCATATAGTTAGGGAGGGGGGGTGTTAAACTGCACCATTCCTTTATTTATTTTTTTAGCCTGGGTAAATCCTGCATGGACGAACCACCCTCCCGGGCAGGAGGGTGGATGGAACAGTGCCAGATACCTATTGACCAAAACCCCAGGGTTGACCTCAATCTCACACTATTCCGGGGGGCAAACTGCACTATTCCTTTATTATTTTTTTTTAGCCTGGGAAAATCCTGCATGGACGAACCACCCTCCCGGGCAGGAGGGTGGGTGGAACAGTGCCAGATTCCTATCGACCAAAACCCCAGGGTGACCTCAATCTCACACTATTGCGGGAGGGCAAACTGCACCACTCCTTTATTTATTTTTTTAGCCTGGGTAAATCCTGCATGGACGAACCACCATACCCGGGCAGGAGGGTGGGTGGAACAGTGCCAGATTCCTATTGACCAAAACCCCATGGTGACCTCAATCTCACACTATTGCGGGGGGGGGGGGGGGCAAACTGCATCATTCCTTTATTTATTTTTTTAGCCTGGGTAAATCCTGCATGGACGAACCACCCTCCCGGGCAGGAGGGTGGGTGGAACAGTGCCAGATTCCTATTGACCAAAACCCCAGAGTGACCTCATTCTCACACTATTGCTGGGGGGGCAAACTGCACCATTCCTATATTTATTTTTTTAGCCTGGGTAAATCCTGCATGGACGAACCACCCTCCCGAGCAGGAGGGTGGATGAAACAGTGCCAGATTCCTATTGACCAAAACCCCAGAGTGTCCTCATTCTCACACTATTGCTGGGGGGCAAACTACACCATTCCTTTATTTATTTTTTAGCCTGGGTAAATCCTGCATGGACGAACCACCCTCCCGGGCAGGAGGGTGGGTGGAACAGTGCCAGATTCCTATTGACCAAAACCTCAGGGTTGACCTCAATCTCACACTATTGCGGGGGGGCAAACTGCACCATTCCTTTATTTATTTTATTAGCCTGGGTAAATCCTGCATGGACGAACCACCATCACGGGCAGAAGGGTGGGTGGAACAGTGTCAGATTCACATTGACTAAAACCCCATGGTGACCTCAATCTCACACTATTGCGGGGGGGGGGGGGGGGGGGGGCAAACTGCATCATTCCTTTATTTATTTTTATAGCCTGGGTAAATCCTGCATGGACGAACCACCCTCCCGGGCAGGAGGGTGGGTGAAACAGTGCCAGATTCCTATTGACCAAAACCTCAGGGTTGACCTCAATCTCACACTATTGCGGGGGGGGGAGGCAAACTGCACCATTCCTTTATTTATTTTTTTAGCCTGGGTAAATCCTGCATGGACGAACCACCCTCACGGGCAGAAGGGTGGGTGGAACAGTGTAAGATTCACATTGACTAAAACCCCATGGTGACCTCAATCTCACACTATTGCGGGGGGGGCAAACTGCACCATTCCTTTATTTATTTTTTTAGCCTGGGTAAATCCTGCATGGACGAACCACCATCCCGGGCAGGAGGGTGGGTGGAACAGTGCCAGATTCCTATTGACCAAAACCCCAGAGTGACCTCATTCTCACACTATTGCTGGGGGGCAAACTGCACCATTCCTTTATTTATTTTTTAGCCTGGGTAAATCCTGCATGGACGAACCACCCTCCCGGGCAGGAGGGGTGGGTGGAACAGTGCCAGATTCCTATTGACCAAAACCCCAGGGTGACCTCAATCTAGCACTATTGCGGGAAGGCAAACTGCACCATTCCTTTATTTATTTTTTTAGCCTGGGTAAATCCTGCATGGACGAACCACCCTCACGGGCAGGAGGGTGGGTGAAACAGTGCCAGATTCCTATTGACCAAAACCTCAGGGTTGACCTCAATCTCACACTATTGCGGGGGGGAGGCAAACTGCACCATTCCTTTATTTATTTTTTTAGCCTGGGTAAATCCTGCATGGACGAACCACCCTCACGGGCAGAAGGGTGGGTGGAACAGTGTAAGATTCACATTGACTAAAACCCCATGGTGACCTCAATCTCACACTATTGCGGGGGGGCAAACTGCACCATTCCTTTATTTATTTTTTTAGCCTGGGTAAATCCTGCATGGACGAACCACCATCCCGGGCAGGAGGGTGGGTGGAACAGTGCCAGATTCCTATTGACCAAAACCCCAGAGTGACCTCATTCTCACACTATTGCTGGGGGGCAAACTGCACCATTCCTTTATTTATTTTTTAGCCTGGGTAAATCCTGCATGGACGAACCACCCTCCCGGGCAGGAGGGTGGGTGGAACAGTGCCAGATTCCTATTGACCAAAACCCCAGGGTGACCTCAATCTCGCACTATTGCGGGAAGGCAAACTGCACCATTCCTTTATTTATTTTTTTAGCCTGGGTAAATCCTGCATGGACGAACCACCCTCACGGGCAGAAGGGTGGGTGGAACAGTGTCAGATTCACATTGACTAAAACCCCATGGTGACCTCAATCTCACACTATTGCGGGGGGGCAAACTGCACCATTCCTTTATTTATTTTTTTAGCCTGGGTAAATCCTGCATGGACGAACCACCATCCCGGGCAGGAGGGTGGGTGGAACAGTGCCAGATTCCTATTTACCAAAACCCCAGGGTGACCTCAATCTCGCACTATTGCGGGAAGGCAAACTGCACCATTCCTATTACAGTTCTCCACCGACCTTCGGAGCGCACGTTCCGTCCTGACGGTACGCAATTAACCGACCGTCTGTTTGTAACATTCAGTGCTCTCCTGATCAACAAACTGACCAGCCTGGTACAGTCGGTACACGAAGTGGACGCGTTTGCAATAGTTTAATTGCTACTGATTATCTTCGTAAACGGTTGAGGAATATAAAACTGAGATATCACACGTGCACCCCAATAATCGCCCAAAGAGTTTCAAGGAGAATTCACTATTTTATATTGATTATTTCGCGAAGGTAAATGATTTTTTTATTACTTCAGAATGTCCATGAAAAGGTTTGATGAATTATCAGCGAATTTACAAGACGACATCAAAATTTATTTGACCATATTCTGTAAGAAATCGCTTTTTTTTTTGATGATGAGATCTTTATGGTTGGTCCATCGTCGGTGCAGCATTCAATGGCTTTATTTGTGTGCGGGTGCAGCAGTCCACTACGTTCGCATCGCTATTGCTGGATTGCGAGAGGTGTAGTAAACAATGCCAGAGATCAAACTTTCAACTATTTATTTATTTATATTTTGTACAGGAATATTGACACGGTTTACAATACGTATTCACACAAGACTCACTCGCGAGTTGTGTCCTAGCTATCCCTACATTTTTATATTAATATAAAAAAAGGTCCCTTACAAGACCTATGTACCTGCATGTTATGTGCAAGAGTGTGTATGGAGTGTTGTGTGATTCGATAGCTCGTTAGAAGTTTGAATTTAATTTGAAATTAATGCATCATAAAACTGACTGGCCACACAGGTACTCACCTGAACCTCCTTTAACCGTTCCTGTGTCCCGGGACGTAGCTGGCTCCAATATTTTTGTGATATCAAACTCTGGAGTGTTCTTGGGCCTACGTGTACATGAACTCTGTGAAAATGATCGATTAACAAGTTTGTGAAATGAGATTTCTTTGGGAGTAACAACGGATGCCTTTTTTCATAATTTAAATTCGATTGAGAAAGGCGACCCCCCACCCTGAGGAAACAGTTGGAATCTATGAAGGGGTTTAGCTTTCGCAACGATTGACTACAGATTCCGTTCTTGCGTAAAGTTACTAAATCGTTTGAAAAATGATGTTGTTGAACTGAATTAACTATGATATTGTGTGCCTTACGCATGTCACAAACCTCAAGAGACCTACGTGTATGAGTCGTTAATCTACAATTACCGATGAACTGATAGCATCGGGCAACGACGTTAATTAACTGGCAAAGTGCAACTTTGGATTTAGCAATGACCAGACTATTCCTAGTATCCCCAGCTGTATTGTTAGTTTGAAGATAAAACTACTGCTGCATAACCAAGAGTTGAGGCATCGAATACTACCCGATGAGTTGTCGTAGTACTTGTTGGTTTAATAACACAGAAATGCGGGATGATATATTTCGAATCCACGTTCTGTGTATCACCAAGGTAAGTCATATGTCCGAGATTCTCGTACTCACGCCTAAATTTATGATATTGAAATTTGAGCGAAGGGTCCTTTTCTAATTTCAACTCTAAGTTGAGAAGTCGACGAGTTGCCATTTGATTCGAGTCGCCGAGTTCAACTGGTGTTCGAATTGGATATTTTACAACATATCTACCATTATTATCGCGCCTATGCTCTTTTGAATATAGATATTCTGCGAGTTCCTCGTCTGGGTTACACGGTGCCTTAGTTGGTGTATTATCAAGTTCCCTAAAGGAGCCCATCACTTGCTCGAGTTTGTTTGATAGAGCACAGAATGTACGATTTCGTCTATCATTAACAGATGTTAGGGTAGTTGTTTTACTAAAAGCTCGAGTGTTTTCAGTTTGACCCAGTATGACATACCCAAACACTGAGCTCATCGCTACAGGTAAACCTGGTTCGCGCGGAAGAATCTTTTGACCGTCATAGATATATGGAAACAGATCACCTGCTAGCAATATATCTATGGGCGCGGGCTTATAATAATTCGGATCTGCTAACCTTAAATGTTGAAACTCGCGAATTATTTTATTGGAAAGCGGCATTGTAGGTAGGTCGTTTGTTATATTAGATATGACAACCGCATCAGTAGATAGGATGGGTCCACCAAAGTGTCGCGGTTTCACCTTACAGGTGGTAAGCCCGAACTCCTGTACTGGACTGCCTCCTAGACCAATGGGTTCAAAGTTACATTTACGTCGCGATAAACCTAATCGTTTTGCACAGTCTTGAGTTATGTAGCTTGTCATAGCCCCGCTATCAATCAATGCACGTACGGTGTGGTACTGGCCCCAACAATCTGCGACGTGAATAACAGCGGTGCCGAGCAGAACTGTCAAATTAGCTGAGCAAGTAAATGACACAGCACTAGAACTCGAATTTGCTAAAGAATCTATGTGCAGTGTATGGTGATGCTTTTGTTTGCAGACCGTACAACGTACCTTCGAAGGGCAGTCGTCGACAGAATGCTCCCGTAAACAATTTTCGCAAAGTTTTAATTGTTTAATTCTATCGAGACGCTGCTCCGGAGTCAGGTCGATATAGTCGGTGCATCGATAAATAGAATGCATCTTTTTACAATACAAACACTTCATGGATTTCATTGATTTTACATGTTGGTTTGCATTGGCAACAGCTGACGATAAAGCCGGTCGCTGTATGTGTTTTAATTTTGGAGAAGCCATTTTACTACCTTTTATGTGGTCCTGAGTATACGTTACACCTTTTACATTAGTGGAATTTGTAGTATCCTCAGATATTTCGAGCACGCGTATATATTTCTCAATAAAATTTATTAAATCATCATAAGTGGGTATTTCTATTTCTTCTAATTTCTTTTCTAATTCACGTTTAGTTGTGGAGTCAAGCTTATGCAAAGCTACATAAAATATTATAAAAGTCGATAAGTCTTTGATATCCAGAGTATACAGTGCTTTAATGTTCTCTTGATATGTTAATAAAAAATCATTAAGTCCAGATACAGATTCCTTCATCAAAGGTTGGAAGTTAAATATTTTATCTAAATATGATGTAGCTAATGCACGTTTATTATTGTATCGTTTATATAACGCACTCCACACGATCGGATAATTGTCGGACGTCACTGGCATCGATTTGACAATTGTTAAAGCGGGACCGCTAACAGCCGAAAGTAGATAATAAAACTTTTCAATATTAGCTATATCTCTGTTATTGTGTATTAATGTAGTAAACGTGTCACAAAATGTTGGCCAATTTTCAAGTTTACTATCAAACGGAAAAAGTTCTAATTTAGGTAACTTTGGTTTAACATGGCTGCTCTCTGATTTTTCACTTATGTTACTGTGTTCTAAGTTCAATCTGTTTGAAACCCCACAAATAAAATAATACATTTCATCAAAACTTTCCAACTCTTTATACGATGGTACATACTCGGGAGAAAATTTCTTTTTAATGAGTGTGATGTCATCAATACTTTGAGTAAACTTGTCCCGCCATTCAGACAAATCATGAAAACGGGCATTAAATTCACTAAATAACTCGGGTTTGTCACAAACAGTCTTAGAAATATCATACAAAGTTTGTAATCTCATGAAACACATTTCTTTCGTAATAATATGAGGTTGTACTAATTTATCAAACTCTTCATTAGATTTAAAATCATGTTTTGGAGGCATTTTGAACTATAAAATCAGTTAATTACACTAAACACACGAACAAATAACAATGGCGTTCGGCCGCGGGTGTGAACTTAACGTAAATTAATTTTAAAATTGACGATTTAAAATATTGAGTTTTTAAGTGAGTTATACGTTGGATTAGGAGTAATAATATATAAAAATGAGATCTAAAACAGTTTTATGACTATAACTTATGTACTACAGATATAAAAGCAAATAATTGTACCAAGTTATTTTGTACCTACCGACCTATTGAAAAATTATAATTAAAACTCGTTATTAAAATGTTAAATTATAATGTGAAAAGGAATTATACCAATAAATACACATAAATATTTGGGATATTTAATTGTATTGATATCGTAACTGGATAATCCTGCTCGAATTGACCAAAATGTGTGATTCGATAGCTCGTTAGAAGTTTGAATTTAATTTGAAATTAATGCATCATAAAACTGACTGGCCACACAGGTACTCACCTGAACCTCCTTTAACCGTTCCTGTGTCCCGGGACGTAGCTGGCTCCAATATTGTTACACAAATCCGTATTTAATTTATATATTTTTACGCGCACGATATTGCTGTTACCGGTTTAAGATGGCGACAAGGTAGATGGCGCGCAAGGTGTTTTTTTGTGAGACCGTGTTGCCAGTTTATAAACCCAACAAGTGTTGTGCGTGTAATTACTCAATGCATGGGCAGTGTCACTGTATCGCGCTGGCGGCGACGTCAAGAGCCTCCCCAGTTAGGGAACGAGACACGTCTTGGGTCGCCGCCTGAGGGGGACCCGGAGTGTGCGCGGGAGCAAAGTTAGCCGCCTGTCCCCGGCGGCGGGAACGGCGGTTTCGCAGGCGTGGGCGCTGGCACGCATTTGTACGAGGTAAAGGAGGGAAGATCGATCCTATTACTACGAGTTATGGTATCGTCGCGACACGATAAGATCCTACGCGGCCGACGTATACGACGCGGCTTACGTCGTTGCAAGTACGAGACGGCTCGCACGATGAGGGTATTCGAGTGTGTTTCTGCCCGTTCGAAGAATTCGCGACACTGGGTTTTTAAAAACGGACCTAATGGAGGGCAGGTTGAGATCCCTGTGTAAATCCACAGTTCTCTCGAACCATTGGGCACCTACTGCCTTCCTTACAAAGCGATTCTGAATCCTTTGTAAGGCGTGCATGCGTGAACGAATGATGTGATCGAAGACAGGTGCACAATACAAGATGATGGGTCTGACCACCATCTTGTATAGGGTAATCTTATGGAGGAGGGCTATTTTGCTCTTGTTGTTATAGAGCGGATAGAGACGACCTAGCACCATGGAGGTCTGGCGCTTCACTTTCTTAATGTGGGATTTCAAAGAGAGTCTATCGTCTAACTGAACTCCTAAGTACCTGACTTCGGAACTATAAGGGATTTCAGTACCTGCGTTCTAGATGGGCTTGGGAGGGTCTTGCCTGAGTTCACGACTTTTAATGAATAATAACGCGGCGCTCTTACTCGGGTTTATCGCGAGACGCCATTTGAAATACCAAGCGCTGAGTTGGTCGACAGCGCCTTGGACGTATTTACGTAAGACCGTTTTCTTACGAAAAGCGTAATATATGACTGTATCGTCCGCGTATAGACCTAGCTGAACTCTTCCGAGATCAGAGAGGTCCTCTAAGTAGAGGTTGAAGAGGACAGGCACCAGAATGGAACCTTGGGGGACTCCTGCGCGTATCGGGTGGGCTATAGAGAGAGCGTTCTCTGCTCTATAGCGGGAACTACGATCGGTTAGGTATTCTTGTAAGATTCTAACTAGTATCCGGGATACCTAATCTAGTGAGTTTGTAGACGAGGCCTGTGTGCCAGACCTTGTCGAATGCTTTGGCTACGTCGAAGAAGACTGCGAGCGTGTGCCAGGGATTATTGAACTTGGGGTGGTTAAAATTTGAGAGTACGTACTCCGTGAGGCGGTGTACTTGGTGCGCACAGGAGTGTCTGGCTCGGAAACCAAAAACTGCTGGGGCGGCAAAAGATTTTTGTCCTCTATCACCTCTATGAGACGATTCATAAGGATTCGCTCGTAGAGTTTTCCCAACGTGTTGAGAAGGCTGATGGGACGGTAACTATCGGGTAGCTTGGCGTCTTTGCCAGGTTTTTGTATTCCTATGCCTATTACTGCTTTCCAGGCGGCTGAAAAGTGGAGGTTCTTGATGGCCGCATTGAAGATGCAGACCAGCAACGCGATCAGAAAAGGAGGAAGAAGTTTGATAACTTCGTTCCTGATTTCGTCAGGACCGGGGGACTTTCTGGGCTTAAGGCCCTTGATGGCGGTCACAACCTCGTCACAGGTGACAGGTGAGAAGGGGACAACCGGAGTAAGAGCGACTAGATCCTTCAAGAGGATTCTACAACAGAGATGTGTGCGACATCAATGTTGTCAGTTACTGCTGGGGCGCTTTGTTGCTCGAGGCTATCGGCTAAGCACTCGACTTTTTCGATATCGTCAAATGCGGGTTGAAGACCCTGCGTATTTCTGTCCAGGGGGGCATGCTAGCGATGGTACGGTCCATCTTCATGGATCGTGCGAGCTTCCAGTACGCGAGGTGGGAAGGTTTCAGCTCTCCTAAGAGTCTGTCCCACCTATCATTACGGATCTGATCTATGCGGTCTTTCACCGCTCTACGCAAAGAACGCAAGCGCGCACGATTTTCCTCAGTCGGACACGTGTCGTTGGCGCGGGTCGCGGCGTTTTTCTGAGTGAGCAGTGTTGTGTCTTTATTTGGGGAATATAATAAATGCAACCACAAGTAACCAACACAAGACTTTAATGACGTATCTATGTGTATATATCGAGAGGCACAGACAACATAGAATGAATACAGATCATAGATATCCTAACATCTCCCTTTTAAAGTAAATTATAATAAAGTATTAAAATAAAACAATGACATCTTATGACAATAACTAAACGCAAATGTTACATGCAATAACGAAACGTAAATATTTGACGTTAACATTTTGGTAAACAAAAGTGACATTTACTTAACATAATAGGTTTTTCATTTATTGTAATATAAATAAAATAAGTGTGATGACAAGGAATGCAAAACAATTGACTATACACATTTAAACATTACACACATATGATCTACCAAAACGTAAATTTCTAGTACAAGCTTTATTTGATGGTGAAGAGTGAATGTTACAATCATTGTTAGAGTGTGTTGGAGATGGATGTTGTGTAGTATGTATTATGTGTTCTCTGTTCCTTCTGAAAGAACCTTGAGGGCTACTTATTATGTATGACCTAGGCTCTGGACCAATTTGTTCTATAATACCTGGTGACCAAGACGATTTAGGTTGTTTTTGAAACATTATATGATTACCCACATTAAGAGATTTCAAATCTTTAGTATTTCTGTTATAGTAGTGTTTCACTTTCTGTGAATAATTATCATTATATTTCTTTAACAGTTTATAATTACATAGTTTAGGTTTTAAACAGTGTTCAAACATAAGTAACTTACTACGAAGTTTACGAGACATTAATAGTTGAGCAGGTGAACACAAATTGTTTTTAGGTGTGTTCCGGTATTGTAATAAAGCTAAATAAGGATCAGTGTTATCTGCTTGACATTTTCTCAACATATTCTTAATAGTACCGATAGTACGTTCTACTAGACCATTTGACCGGCTTAGGTAAGGACTGGATGTAATATGTTTTATATTCCATTCATGTGTGAATAGTTTAAAAGTTTTAGAATTCATTGGTGGACCATTATCAGATATTAAAGTTTCTGGAATACCATGACGAGCAAAAATAGATTTAAGATGATTAATTACATTGAGACTACTATAGCCTTGATTTAGAAGGGCTATTTCAACATATTTGGAAAAATAATCAACTACTATTCAATATATTTTCTTATTAAATTCAAATAAATCTATAGCAACTTTATTCCATGGTAAGAATTTATAATCGTGAGGAAGTAGACTTTGTTTAGTGTTTCTTTTATGGTATGTTAGACATATTTGATAATTACTAATATAGTTATCAATATCATTGTTAATATTAGGCCAATAAAAAGAATTTCTAGCTAATTTTTTACAACTGCTCATGCCTTGATGACCTTCATGAAGTAATTGTAAGAAATTTTTTCTTAGCGCTTGTGGGACTATAACTCGATTAGATAAAAATAATAATTTGTTAGCAACATGTAAGTCATCTTTAACAGCAAAATATGGTTTTACACAATCTTCAACTTGATTTTTTGAACTTGGAAACCCATTTTTACAATAATGCATAAGCTTTTGCACAATAATATCTTTAGAAGTGGCTTCTTGAATTTCTTGTAATTTTAAAGGGCTTAAAGTAAGTCCAGACATTAAGAGATTTACATGTAATTTAAGGTCTTCATCTAGTTCTGTTAGTTCAGTAGTGGGAAGTGCTGCTCGGGACAAAGTATCAGCAATATATAAGTATCTACCTGGTTTGTATATAACATTAAGATCATAAGGTTGTAAACGAAGCATAATTCGTTGTAGTCTAGGAGGAATATTAAATAAAGGTTTTTTAAATACACTAATCAAAGGCTTGTGATCTGTTTCCACTGTGACTTTATTACCATAAATATATTGGTGGAACTTTGTGCAGCCAAATAGTATAGCTAAAAGCTCCTTTTCGATCTGAGAGTAATTTTGTTGTGACTTGGAAAGTGAAGCAGAGCCATATGCTATAGGATTTTGATCATGTGATATGACAGCACCCATGGCATCCTTACTGGAGTCAACTGACATAATTAAAGGTTTATTTGGATCAAAATAGGTCAGTACTGGGGCTGAACATATAAGTGATTTTAGTCTATTGAATTCAGTTTCATGGTTTTCAGACCAGGACCAAACTGCATTTTTCACAAGTAACTGTCTTAAGTGGGAAATTTCTTTAGATAAGTCTTTGATAAAATTATCTAAAAAATTAATCATGCCTAAAAATCTTTGTAGCTCTGTTACAGATGTTGGACGTGGCATCTTACAAATAGACTCTACCTTGGATGGATCAACTTGGACTCCATTCTTGTTAAATATAAAACCTAGATATTTGACTTCAGTTTGACATATTTGAGATTTGATCGGATTAAATTTAAGATTTATTTCTCTAGCTCTATCTAATACTTGTTTTAAAATTCTGTCATGGTCCGGGATGGATTTAGCATAAATAAGAAAATCGTCCATCATTATTTTAATTCCTTGAATATCTCCGAATTTTTTTACCATTTCTTCATGAAAAATTTCTGGCGCTGCATTAATTCCAAAAGGTAAACGAAGAAAACGGTATCTACCAAAAGGTGATATGAATGTACAAAGTTTGGATGAATACTCATCAAGCTGTAGAGACCAAAAACCTGACTTAGCGTCTAAAGTAGAAAAATATTTTGCACCATGAAGCTCTGATTTGATTTCATCAATATGAGGAAAAGGATAGTGTGACCGTTTTATTGCCATGTTTAGTTTACGCGGATCTAGACAGATTCTAAGACCACCATCTTTCTTTGAAACTATTATCATAGAATTAACCCAATCGGTTGGTTCATCAATTTTTTGAATAATACCAGACTTTTCTAAATTATTTAGTTCACTTTTGATTTTATCTTGTAACTGAAAAGGTATTTTACGACAAGCATCTACTGATGGTATTACTTCAGGTTTAATTGTTAAATGACATTGAAAATTTTTTATACAACCAAGACCATTAAAACAATCTTGATACAGACTAATGAGTTGTTCACTACTAGATTTATTTTCAATTGTATCAAAACTAACACTATGTACTCTTTTTAATAGTTTGAGCATTTGCGATGTTTCTCTACCTAAAATATTTTTACAATCTATGTCTGTGACATAGAAAGAAATTTTATATACCTGACCATTGAATTGACAATCTAAAGAACATTGACCAATTATAGGAATGACCTGACCAGTAAAAGTTGATAGTGTACAAAGACTCTTTGATATTGTATCACTAGGTATAGACAGTTTTTTAAATGTATTATTGGACAGAACATTTGTGTCTGCTCCTGAATCTATTAGAAAAGTGACCGTGTTGTAGTAGTAGTAGTTGTTTATAATGAGATTAACTAACCACGGATTAGAAGTTTGAGTATTGCCTCCTAAGCTATAACATTGAATAGATCCCATAAAATAAGAGTTATCAGAATATTATTAGAAGTTACTGAGTTTATAAATTTTGATGTACACATCTTAGCAAAATGATTACACTTATGACAAATTTTACACTGAACACCGAAGGCAGGACACTTGTATCGATGAACTTGACCACATTTTCTGCAGATTGTTCTCGATGGAGACTGTGAACGATAGTATAATGGTTGTTGCCTGGAACGTTGACTGCTTGACGAAGAAGATCTATGATGTTCACCGTGTGACGGAGTTGATGATCTTCGATGAGGACTGTTTGGCTTGATGTAACTATTTAGTTTCTTAAGTATGTTTATAGTTGTTGACTCTGTCGACAGTAACTGTTTAGCCTGATTTTTTGACATTTCAAGAGATTTTGCTATTTTGATAGTGTCTTCTAAAGTTTTAGGCATTTCTTGAAGAATTTTCTCTTTTATGTAATGATTATTGTTGCATAAATTCCAACTAAAGATATCTTTTAATAAATTATCATGTAGGTCCTTGAATTCACATTGAAGAGCTATATTTTTTAAATCGGTTATGTAGGTATCTAAATCTTCAATTTCACCTTGCTTTCTGTTAAATAACTTGTGTCTTTCCATTGTAATGTTAACTTTGGGACTAAAATAATCTTGGAATCGTTGTACTAGCTCTTTTAACGTAATTTCTTCTATTTCTACATTAAATGAATAAAATATTGTAAGTGACTCTTAACCCATGAAGTGTAGTAATAATGCAACTAATCTGTCATCAGCTTCTTTTTCGAGGTTATAGGCTTTTATATATATTTTAAACTTTGTATACCAGTTTTTCCAAGCTAACGCTGTATTACTTGCCTGTAGGTCCATGGCTGGTAATGGTTGAGCATATTTGTGCGTCGTGGCGTCGGACATTTTGAAACTTGACTTTTTGCGTAGGGAACTATATTTTAATCACGGCGATATTTGACTTTTTCACTTTTTGAACATTTAATTATTGACAATTTTATATAGTTCTTTTTAATTTTCAAGACCCCACACCTGATGTTGTGTCTTTATTTGGGGAATATAATAAATACAACCACGAGTAACCAACACAAGACTTTAATGACGTATCTATGTGTATATATCGAGAGGCACAGACAACATAGAATGAATACAGATCATAGATATCCTAACAAGCAGAGCTCTTACGTCATCGGGGAGTACGAAGCGGCGACCATTCGCCGCATGCACCTCTTTCGAGGTCTCCTCGATGCCGATCTTGAGGTGCTCGACCAGAGCATCGATCGCGAGGTCCGCGTCCGCAGACGTATCCAGAACATCTGGGATCCTAGCTAAAGAGGGGGTGGACTGATTGGTCCTTAAGGTAACGGCCGAGTTTGTAATAGTCAGCGACTTTTACAACTGGCGGGCTAGAATTAGAGTCATCCGTGTGACCTAATAGTAATACTACTGGGCGGTGGTCGGAGTCCAGTTCGTGTACGACTTGTATGAGACGCACAGGAAGCGAGACTCCTTTTAATAAGGCGACGTCTAGAACTGACGGGCGGCAGTTCGGTTGAAAGTGGGTGGGCTCTGAGGGCGCGACGACCTCAAAGTCGAGCTTCTGTATTAAGCGCATGAGTTTCGTCCCATTGAGAGTAACGCACGAGCTGTTCCAGAATGTATGCCCGCAATTGAGATCACCGGCGATAATGACTGAATCGCCTAAGGCGAAAAGTTTCCTTAGGTCTGCCTTTAGAGGCTTTTTGTTGGGGGAGAGGTATGCAGACACGAGTATGATTGGCGGATGGCCAGTCATACCGATTCTACATACAGAGACTTCCATATTGGTAAGCTCCGGAGCTTGCAACGGCGAGCAATAAAAAGACCGTTTATAATAAATAAGGGTACCACCGCCCCTTTGAGGGGTCCTATCGTTCCTGACTATTTTGTAATTCGCAATCCCGGGATTGCGATCAGCTGGTTTCAAAAGGGTCTCCTGGACGAGAAATACGTCTATTTGACGATCGCGGAGAAAGTTAGCTACTAAATCACGCTGCGGAGCTAGTTTCCGAGCGTTAAAAAAGGAAAGAGAGAGTCCGTACGGCTTGGTCTTATCCATCGCTTACGAGTGTTGGGAAGCGCGTGCCAGCCCTTGGATGATCATGGCGATGGCGGGAAACCGAGTTATAGCGTCTAACTCGGCGTTTCCGGCGCCGCTGTTCAACAGAGCGTTGAACGCGACGACATCCTGCACGTCATGGACGCGCAGGAGGAAGAGAACCCGGTCTAGGCCGGTGGAGTGGGCCTGAGGGGCCTGAGAGGTAGCCAGGCGCGGCTGCGTCTTAGCTTGGGGCCTGGGGGCCCACGGAGCTAGAGGAGCAGCGGGCCGAGAGGCAGGTTGACCTGTTGGCACCGCGGAAGGCGTTGCCGACTTGCCTGGAAGGCACGGGAACGTCCTCGGTGTCATTGGTGGCACTTGAGGCTGGAGGAGGAGGGGGGCGGTGTTCCTCTGAGGAACGTACCTACCGCCCTGTCTGGGGTGGTTGCGCTTTATCTTGGGTGCGCACGGGCACCCGCGATAGTTGGCGGGGTGACCCTCTTGTCTGCATAGAACGCAGCTGGGGGGGTCGGTGGTGTCCTTTGGACGGGGACAGTCGGGGGTCAGGTGATCCCCGAGGCACTTGACACATCTCGGAGCCATAAAGCAGCTCCGAGAACTGTGCCCGTACCCCTGGCAGCGGTGACACTGCGTGGGGTAAGACTTTTTGTGGGGGATCTCTACAGAGATCCGGGACAGGCCATAGAGGGTCTCCAGGCCGAAGACCTTCTTACCCTCTTCTGTGGAGGAGAGGAAGACGAGAACCATGTTGAATGGTTTCTGCCTGTCGTTTTGAGAGTACATACGATGTACCTCAATTACGGGCAGGTTTTGTTCCCTAAGGGAGGCGGTTATCTCGTCGCACGAGAGTTCCTTCGGAACTCTTCGCATGACGACGCGCAGGGATTTCTCCTCCTCGAGAGCGTACGTGTAAAACGCCTACTACTTCGCTTCGCGGAGGAATTTGGTCAGGGCGCGGAAGGTCTCCACGGTCTGAACCTTGACAAGAATACCATCGCGAACGCTTGTCGCGGTGGTGAAGTGGATGTGGCGGCTCGCGAGAGCCGCCGAGATCTTAGTCCAGGACGCTTTGTCCTGGATCGTGACGGGAGGAGGCGGGCGAACCTTCTTAGGCTGAGCCTGAGAGTGTTCGGTCGCGGGTTTGGGCGGCGCCGGTGTTGTCGGCGCGACGACGGGTAGCGGTGTAGGCTGCCGGGGTGTGTCCTCTACCGCGAGGATCTTAGGGGTGGAGGCTGGCGGCGGAGAAGCCGCCGCCTTCCGCTTGTTTTTTCGCCTTGGGGTGATGAACTCATCACCCCCCAGCGGGGGAAACTCGACGTCCATATCGTCAGAGTCTGACCCGGACGACTGGACGGAGGGCTCGGCGAACCTAGGCATGAGGCTCGGACGCCTGTCTGCCTGGTTTATGGGCGAGAGCGGGGAGAAACTGTTCCCCGTCGGAACATTAATAATGTCCGCTGAAGGCGGACGGTATGGGGATCTCGAACGCGACCTACAGTCCGAGTTAACGGACTCCCTATCTGCGAACGACGCGGGCGGAGAGCGCGGACGCGGACGCTCCGGAGCGTTTATATTCGCGACCGGCTTGCGGACGCGTTGAGAGAGCGCGACGTATGGTTGCGGGAGCGCGGCGGACGGCTGCGGTAGCGCGACGGACGGGGCCTGCGAGCTATTTCTAAAACTCGCGAATTCCCGAGCGAGTGCGGGAGACTTCGCGAGTAGCGACTTAACAAAGCTAAGGAGCTGACGCTCCACAAACAAAGGGTCGGCCATCCCGGGACGGCGAGAGGGCGGGGGGGTGTACTACCGCCCTGCCGGAGGGGCAGGGGGGTGCGCCAAAAAAATCTAAGAGACTACGCGAGTCTCGCAAGGGACCTTTGAGTCGAGGTGCAATGACCCAAAGGAGATTGGAACCTACTAGGCCTAGGGGGAAGCCCTATCAAGCCCTAGGGCCGAGGACGTGGGTCAGACGCCCAAACAGCACCCAGGGGATGGATGTGTAGCAGGATCGGACAATCGGGTGAGACAGAAGGAAACTCGGCGTGATTACGCGCCAAGTTCCGGTATGCGGCGACCCCAGAAGGGGGTCCCCAGGGAACCTGCTGAACCCTGTGCACCACCTTTAGTTGGCACCGTTAGGTTTCCAGTGGCGACCACATCCAAAGGGAGTGGATTGTTTGGTTTGACCACGATTCCTCACCCTAAGGTGAGCGAACGTATGCACAGTTAAATAGAATTCGTACTGAAAAGTACGGTTGTCTTCTATAATATGCGGAGTACCGAATATTATAACAAGTCTTCACTTGTAGTCGCGGCGCGATGCGTATCTTCGTGACCCTTTCCGAGAAACGGCGCGTTCCAGGTAGTCGGCTTCACAATAGATGACGACCGCGGGAAGAGGCGGGCGGGGCGCAGGGGGCGATCTATCTCGGCGAGCGAGCGGACCGGCATGCGTGTGCACGCCTCGGCTGACCAAGTGCGAATCCCCTCCTCATTTTTCGATACTGCCCGGTCGGCTTATATCCCCGGGACCGGGCAAGGTATCTTACCCTTACGTAGACACCTCAAAATGAGGCGTCTCTACGATCTATTTTCATTATCTTTTCGGCTCACCTTTCTTCATTTATTTATCAATATCTATGCTCTACATACACGTATTTTATATAAATACAATCAGCAATCCAATAAAACACAGAACTATAGTCTAAAGTAACTTTGAACAAAGTTATGACAAAAAACCTCTCCATAAACTGCTTACACTAATACAATTAACAAGAAAATATGTCCGTATAACTGTGAAATCTTATAATCTATGCGTGTTACTTCTATCTTATATCCTAAATCTATTTGATATACATCTAAAACACAAAAATATTCAGTTATATACGTAGGCAATTAAGTTCAATACACTTTCCATAAACGTTCAATAATAGTTTAGTAATCTACTGTAGCGCTATGGTAACATGTCAATACAGTTATCTCGTAATCGCGGTCGAGTTTCCTTTCGACGCCCTTCAGTCTCGATTCCGCTGACTTGTAATTGTCAGGCAGAGTATCGTTGTCATCTTTCCATACGAGACCGACTTCGTAGCGTCCGTCGCTCAAACGGTGGCTAGTCTCGTTCAATATTTTCAATGCTCTGGCTTCCATGTCGGTGCTGGGATGCTTCGGTTGAACTCCCAATGACTCAATGGCGAAATGATCTTTGATCATCTTTTCTATTTTCTCTTCGGACGTCACTACGTGCGCGCATGTGACGAAGTTGATGATCTTCGCCGCGCCTCCATCGTAGCCGTGTAGCACCCACCCTAGGTCAGTGAGGGATGCCACTGGTTGATCTCGTCTTCCTTTGCTTGTCGTTCGCGAGACGATGAGCGCCCAGTTGTCTTGCCCGATCAATAATTTAGGCGATTCTTCTCGATACGACAACTGGTCCGCTATCTTCTTTAGGTGCGTGCATCTCTTAATAATCTTCTCGTCTAGAGCCTGCGGCGTTAGACGCATGTCGTCGATCATTCGTGCCCCGATGACGCTCCGCTTGCGTGATTGATGAAGTCCTCTTATCTTCATATCGAGTTTCATGGAGTCTTTTTTCAATAACGATTTTCCGCCGACGGTTTCTAGGCAGAGTGCTTCCTTGGGCCCGTCGAGTCCTAATTCTGCCGCGATCGACGAGTCGAGTAGCGTGACCGTCGATCCTTCATCCAGCAGAGCCAGTACCTTCTTCGATCCCGTCGGTCCATATATCTTGACAGGAATCATCTTTAAATAAGCTCGGGCGCTTCGCGTATTGTTCGCGGGAAGCCTCACGTTGTTTGCGACTTCTGTGTTCTCTTGCTTCGGTTCTTCGGGTTTGTTCTCATAATGAAGCGTCTTGTGATGCCAGCGTTTGCATATAGGACACGGCGGTCGTTTGCACGACTCTTTGCGATGTCGCCCCTGCAGACACTTGTAGCATAATCGCGACTCTTTTGCGATCTGCCACTTCAATTTCGTAGGTGCCTGCAGGTACTTTGAGCACTCGTTCAGATAGTGCTCTTCTCGACAATGTGGACACGGTGGCTTCTCCATCCCGATGCGATCGACCGTCGTGTGCGCAGCTTGCCGCCTCATTGGTGGTCGTTTGTCGACGGTTTCTTGCGTAGCGTGGGGTCCGCATCGGTCTGCCATCTTGTTCAGGAACTTTCCCATAGAGTTCAAGTCTTGATCTTCGTCCGCTTTGTCCGCGATGTAATCGTACTAGCGGAACTTCAATAGTGGAGGCATCTTGTCGGTGATGCTTCTCAATATCTCAGGCGACAGTAGGTATTGTGGTTTCTTGAGACCTCGTATTGTTGCGACAGTGTTGCTGACGCTGCTTGCTAACGCACAAATGTCGTGAGCGGTTTCGCGGATCTTCGGTAGATTTCTTATTTTCTCTAGTTCCGCTAGAACCAATGCGTCTGCTCTTCCATATCGTCGTTTTAATGCTTCTATAATTTCGCCAGGTGTCGCCTCGGAGTACAGCTGGCTCTCGACGCCCTCTCGTGCAGATCCGCGTAATGCGCGTCTCAGACGCGCCATGTTTTGCGCATCCGAGAATAGCAATGCGGTGTCTTCGTATACTGCTTTGAAGGCGATCCATTCTCTGCTGTCGCCGTCGAACGCCGGTAGGTGGTGCATGTATTCAGGTATGCAGGTTGCACCCCCTGCCCTCTATGTGGTACGTCGCGTATCGCTTTCACGATTGCCTCTGCCAGTTCTCTATTGTCGTTCCGGGATGAGTCGATCTTCTCTTCAGGTTTAGCGGTGGATGTCGGAACGTTTTCAATTTTTTCGATAGGTGCTTGCTCCGGGTGTCCTTTGGCGGATATTCTTTCCACTGTAGCTTGAACCCATTCTTGGACGTTTTCTTCCCGGCCGACTGGTTCTTCTATGACAGAGTCTTCTTCCTCATTCGATGCTTCAATCAGCTCTAGCCATATCTTCGCAGCTGCTGTAGCCGCTTGAGCTTCCTTTAATTCACGCTCGGCTAGTTCGGCTCGTGTTTCTAATTCTTTCACTCTTCGTGTTGACTTCGTTGAAGCGGCACGACGATCTTTTCCCTTCAATGTCGAAGTTTCTTTGCTTGATGTTTCGTGGGTTGTTCCAGTTCCCGATGTCTTGTACGTTTCGTAGGATGTGGCTTCCGTCTTGCTTGATTCTTGTTGGATGGTTTCGGGTGACTGCTCCTTCGGTGATGTGCCCTTTTGGCTTCTGGTGACTGGCATCTTGATGTCCACTGGATCCGGCTGCCGAAGGACCAACTGTTACGGCCACGATGCTTGCCTTCGTCCAAGCACCGTAGAACCGTAGGGTGGGCGGGTTGTCTCACTCACACTAGGTCGTAGGTGTGAGCGCCGGTGGCCCGCCTCGTGGTGAACACAGATGCCCGTGGTTCGATGACGTGAAACTCGCCGGAGTACTTATCGATGTGCGAGCGAGATCGCAATCACTGTAGAGCAGGACGGAAAATAAAACTCGGAAACTTGTTGAGTGAGCGAGAGGTGAGCCGAATCTTGCTGTTTTTCTTTCTTCTTCGTGATGTTCAATGCTTGCGAGTACCGTTGCGCTCTCATTTTTCGATACCGCCCGGTCGGCTTATCCCCGGGACCGGGCAAGGTATCTTACCCTTACGTAGACACCTCAAAATGAGGCGTCTCTACGATCTATTTTCATTATCTTCGGCTCACCTTTCTTCATTTATTTATCAATATCTATGCTCTACATACACGTATTTTATATAAATACAATCAGCAATCAATATCTTATCCAATAAAACAGAACTATAGTCTAAAGTAACTTTGAACAAAGTTGTGACAAAAAACCTCTCCATAAACTGCTTACACTAATACAATTAACAAGAAAATATGTCCGTATAACTGTGAAGTCTTATAATCTATGCGTGTTACTTCTATCTTATATCCTAAATCTATTTGATATACATTTAAAACACAAAAATATTCAGTTATATACGTAGGCAATTAAGTTCAATACACTTTCCATAAACGTTCGATAATAGTTTAGTAATCTACTGTAGCGCTATGGTAACATGTCAATACAGTTATCTTTATTTCATTAGAAATCCTATCATCCTAGCGCTATGTTAATATATCAATACAGAATATCTTTATAAACCGTTTTACATCCATATATTATAATACTGCACGTTGGATCAGTAACCAACGAAATATATATTTATCTTTATTTAATCATAAAACCGTTTTACATCTATATATTAATACTGCACGTCGGATCAGTCGCCAACAATAATAATGTGAAATTTGAACAGCAAAAATTATAATTACATTTCAATTCAATAATAAATCTTAAGTACATAGTTTTAAGAATCAAGTAAGTATACAAAATGGTTGGTCATTTATAAACATCTACTACTGTTATGATATCCTTAGTATGGATGTGTCTGATTGAAGTAAATAGTATATGTCATTGTTTATTATAAAAATAAAAATATAAGTAGAAAAATAAGAAATTAATTTCACAGATTAAATCGTATAGGTGGACGCACTACTCGACCACTTCGGGTCATTTTACAAGATGTTGGATGACTAGGTGTGGCTGGAGTAGCCGTGACGTTTTTACTTGTACAAGGAATATCTACATTATGATTGTCGTTCAATAAGTACGCAGATTTCAAATGATCAATAGAAACGTTGATCTGTCTGTTAGGTAATTGCACTTTATATACCTTTTTCTTCCTGCTTAATATTCGATAAGGACCATCGCATGGAGTCTGTAAAGGTTTACGAACAGTATCGTTCCTAATGAAAACGTATTCGCAAGACTTTAGATCTGAATGGATGAATAAAGTCCGGGAGTTGCGTTGTCTAGTTGGAACAGCTCTCAGTTTACGTATTTAGTTTCGTAACTCCTGAACAAGCGTAACAAGATCAGAGGCTTCGGACCGTGACGAAACGAAAAATTCACCGGGCAATCTTAGGGTGCGTCCGTATGTTAGTTCTGCGGCACTAAGATTGCAATCACTACGTAGTGTAGTTCTGAGTCCCAACAATACCGTTGGTATCTCATCTACCCAGGTCGTATCGTTAAGGCGGGCTTTTAATACGGCCTTGAGAGACCTGTGCCACCGTTCGATCGCTCCATTGCTCTGCGGATGATAAGGACAGCTCCGTATCCTATATACACCCATACATTTTAGTAATTCTGAGAATAACCCACTCTCGAACTGACGACCTTGATCGGTAGTCAGGAATTTACAAATACCAAATCTCGTGAACCACCCATCATAGATAACTTTGGCTACCGCCTCGGCTGTGATTTCCTTGAGAGGGAAAGCCTCAGGCCAGTACGTAGCCCGGTCTATAATGGTAAGTAAGTATCTGTAACCGTCTGCTGTGGTCGTCAATGGTCCTACAATGTCAGTATGGATATGTTCAAAACGATCAGCTGTGGCGAATTGTCCCAAAAAGGACACAGTATGACGCTGAACCTTCGACCTCTGGCACTGTATGCAGATTTTCGACCATGTACTCACGTCTTTATTCATACCCGGCCAGAAAAATCGCTGGCATACCAATTTCCTTGTAGTATTAATTCCGGGATGACTTAAGGAATGTACTGAATCGAATGCTAACTTACGAAACTCTATTGGTATATACGGTCTAATATTGCCAGTATTTCACAAAAAATATGTGTTGCAATATTAGGTACGAATACTTTTTTAATGACAACGTTGCTATTTGCGTCCGGTTGCCAGTGTGTGATGTAGGTATCGTCGTCGTACTGGGCGGTTGCAATTTCAGCGAAATCCAAGCTACTTGGACACGTTATCGTCTCTACTCGGCTTAGCGAGTCAGCGACCAAGTTATCATTTCCAATAATGTAACGGATATCAGTTGTAAATTCACTAATATATATAAGTTTTTTTTTTAAATCATTTATTTAATCAGGGCTTTTACACATTAGTGTATGCCAGCCCTATCGGAGCATACTCAATATATCTTACAAAACAATAAAAAAAAACATATACAACTAAATTAAATTATCTCTTAACTTACTACTTGTAAAAATAAAGTTCCATAGCATACTAGCAGAATCGGACATCGGTTCTGCTAGTACACCATGGAACATGCCTATATCTAAATAACATAATCCTAATGACAAAACCAAAGAACTTCTAGCCGCCGCATTTCGGGTGCATTCCACCAACAGATGCTGAGCGTCTTCGACTTTTCCACAATCTTCACAGTTAGGCGAGTCTACTTTCCTCATTATATACCCAAATCTGTTAAATGGAACATGCCCAGAACGAAACCTAAAAGCTGTTTTGATTTGGCCTCGAGTCAGCTTGTCTCGTTCTACGCAGAGTCTCTTTGTCACTTGATAATTTAGAAAATGCGAAAGTCGAAGGCTTATGATCTGTGTAGATGGTAAGCGCTCTACCTTCAAATTTTTCCTGAACTGTATGATCGACAAATAAATAGCGAGTAGTTCGCGGTCATATGTGCTATATTTAGTTTGTGTGTCCGTCAATTTACGCGAAAAATAACCTAAAGGTTTCCAATGATTGTCAACTAACTGTTGTAAGACGCCTCCAACACAGGCATTTGAAGCATCACACATTAACGCTAAAGGTGTGTTAGGCACGGGATAGGTCAAAATCGCGGCTTCCTGCGATGATGCGCTGCTTCTCGGCGATGATGCCAGGAATCGCTGAAGGAAGATGTCTTTGCCATAGAATTTTAAGTGTTTCGTCTGACACCTTCGATCGGGCCAGGTCCCTCATACGTCTGAGCAGTTAGGATGGCCGCTGGTCTCCTAAGTCCATCTCACTGATGAGCTTCTGGATCTGGCGTGTCTCCGATTCCTCGTAAATAGCCAGAAGACGCTCTTTCAATCCGTCATAACTTTTGGTTTCCGGTGGTGATATGAGTATGTCCGTGACTTGTTGTATGTCCTTTTTGGATAGTTTGGTAATCACCAGGTGATATTTGGCCTCGTCCGATAGTTTTTGCAGCGCCAGAACCGCCTCCGTCGGTAGGAACCAAAGTCTCGGGTGATCAGTACAAAACTCTGGTACCCGTGAGGTGACTGAAATGGTAGCCATCTCCGCGATGCGTTCTTCCTTCACCTGGGCTGCAGGGGCAGACGTCGGGCTACTCCTAGGCCCGGGCGCAGGGCCCTGTACAGGTGTGGGCAACATTGCGTACTATCTACTATCACTGAGAGTCACAGCAATATTCACATACGTCCACAAAACACAATAGTTCCGGATTAAACTGTTCACTAAATAATTTTAATACTTTATTTCAGTGACATTGAATCACCCTCCTCCGCAAGTCCGCGAGGTCACCAATTTAACTATGAGAGTAATTTATGAATAAACAAACACTTAAATATGTATACGCATATATTTGCCAATAATTTCATAAACTACACAAGCGTACGTATTCTACAGTCGGATGGAGGGGACTGGTGCAGTAAGTGCCGGGCGCGTGCATCGCAATTTGTATGTGTCAGCAAATTATCATGCACGCGCTATACTGTGTCGCTACAGTTATGTCCTCAAGTTGAAATGACAAAGTTAAAAAAGAGGTTTCTAGGTTATTGAGTATTTGGCTCAAGCTAAATTGTGACCATAACTTATTAGTGATTAAAGTAATATTAGATATGTCATTCGAAAGTTCGTTGATAGCTTTAGTTAATTCCAATTCATTAGTTTTGATTTTACGTACAGTATCGTTGTATGATGAGATTACAGATGATGTAAAGAAGATGTTATTTTTTATTAGTGACACTAATTTCTTTTGGTCGTTGAATAGACTGCTTATGGATTCCTCAAACCTAACACCATCGCTTTCGGTTACCGAAAATATGTTTGATTAAAAGGCCTACTCCTCCTATCCAGGCTCGTTTTGTTCTCTTATTGGTTAAATGTGAAATCGGTGAGAATTCTCTATTCATATCATCGAATCTTACCATCAAGGGTTCTAAGATATTGCGACAATTATTTTCCAATAAGTGAGTCTGGTTACATAACTTTTGGGTAGTTCCTAATGCATGATTTAAGTTTAAGATTTAAGTTAGTTATTTTCATCCTTCCGAGATAGTCGAAGTAGAGACCTAGACTTGAACTGATACGTTGAACATAGGGATTTTGATTGCTTTGTACTAGTAAGGGAATTATTAGGATGACCACGGCCGTTCTGGAATGAAATAGTACTTATTATGCGATGTAACTTATTAACTACGAAATCTAGTTATTATTATTAATAAAAATAATTATTATACGTAGTATATTATATTTTAATACGAATTAAGAATTAGAAGATTAAACAAAGAATTAATAATCGCGATGACGGGCTAATTTTACTTGATCATAATGATGAGTTACGTGTCGCCTATTTATTAATAAAGTTAGACTACTCCTACCATTTACTATAAGATTTTGTATTCTCCTTCCATATCGGAGATAGGGCTTTACGCAACTGAAGATGATTTTTTAAATACACGTAATCGCCAGCATGATAATTTACTGGGCGAGTGTGAGTGTCGTAGTAGCCTTTGGAGGACTCTTTAGACTTCTATAAGATAATCTATAGGATTACAAATATCTTTACATTGATTTATGTCCTGTGGCTGAATCTTAATGCATAGGTATTACGTAATATTCTATCGATATTTTTGAAATAAGTTTCTAAAGATATGAGATCAATGTGCGTTATAACCTTCCAGTTATCATTGTAAAAGTTGGCATGTGTAAAGTTCTAAATAAATTCCGGGACTATGTAATACAGGAATAATCTTGAATTGAGTGTGACATCCATACAATATGGCTCTGAAAACAGAGATATAGTATTTGTTAAGATAAGATTATGATGTAGCGGGTTTGATTTCTACTATTGATACTATTATTTATATTTTGTATAGCCTTTTCTCGGCTAAAACGCATTTTGTATTGTAGAGCGCGTATGTATTCGTGATAGGTAGTGTATAGGAGTATCCTAGGGCGTGTAAATAGCCCTAGGAGCGGTTTTGGGGGGCAATCTAGCCTAAGCGATGCGGTTGTGAAAGGAGTTGCTGTAATCTACTCACCGATTGTGGCGGCAACCGTTCCCTCTGCCGCGTATAGTGTCCAGGACGGTTTCTCGAACTCACTTTCACGTAAAGCGTATATATTATTATTAAAGCGTGCAGCTGCAATAGCGCGGATTTGCGGTAAAACAATATTTGTAGCGGAGGTGTTCGAATTCAAGTACACAATTTAACTGTCACGGCTCACTAATGACTCGACCGTCGGGTCGGCGCAGTAGTCCAGCTAAGGTACTACAGCGCCACCACTCAACGGTACTGTAAATCACTAGCAATTCCCCACAAACCGCCTATAGATGGCATAACCAGGTAGTATTGGTTGAGGTTTCGTATAGAGAATTTGGAATTGTTGGTTTGTAACCGTATAATAACTCGTAAGGTGTAAAGGTTGTGGTACAATGAGGAGTAGTAAGTAGTATTATACGCTAAAATTGCTGTTGAGATCATTGCTGTTGACATCTTGGAGAGTTAGTATAAATTTAAATTTTTGGGATCCCGATTCGGGTAAGGGACCTACAATATCAAGAGCTAAAACGTTCAAACGGTTTTGTAGAGGTGGAAGTTATCTCCATTGGAGCTTTATTTGATTTTCGTAAAAGTTTATTAACTTGGCATAATTTACAATTCTTCACGTATTGTTCAATGCCAGAGCGCATACCTTTCCAATAATAGGCTGCTTTAATTCAATTATACATGCGTTTTGACCCTGGATAACCCGCAATAGTGGAGTCGTGATTTTCCTTTAATATTTTAGGGACTTCAACTGGAGTAAGATAAATTAATTGGTTCTTGTAAATATGAATTTTAATATTGGTACTATGGAAAACATAAGCAATCATATTATTTATTTATTTATTTTATAGTTTTTGGGAAGGCTTACGACAAATGTTGAATATAGGTAGAAGAAATTATGAAAGTGTTACAATTGCTAATTATAAGCCTCCATAGACTTCAATATAAGATATTTTAGAAAATGGATCCGTAAAACCGGGCAAAGCGAGATTAGTAATGTTTGAATCGTCACTTAAGATTTGATTCCTTAATTTTATTAGTAAATCGTAAATATCTCTAAATTTAGTTTCTTCATAATGATGAACTGTAGTGTATAAAAAGAAAAATAATTTACTTTTATTGCTTACACGTCGAATAGTAAAAGGTTCGGAATTCAACAATTCAGCGGAATTCTCGAGTTGCGATAATATTTCTTTGCAGTGAGGCATCGACGAGTCAAAGTCTAGAGAAACGGGACACGCGATTGTTTTAATTTTAGATAGGTGTGTACACCTTGTGTACATTATTCGATAACGGTGTTAGGACTGGGAAGAGTCTTAGTAAATTGAGTCTTGAAATAATTTTCATAACTAGAATTATTTAGGTTGTTAGTTTCGATAGTATTAATTGGATAGCGAGATAACGCATCAGCGTTAGAGTTGAGACGACCTTGTTTATAAATAATTTCGTAATCATTTTCCTCAAGTTTGAGGCGCCAACGAATGAGTCTGCTGCTGGATCTTTGACATTAAATAGCCAAATCAAAGGCCGATGGTCGGTTACTATTTTCGACCATATAGATAGGGACGGAAAGTTTTGACGACGAAAATGATTGCTAGAAGTTCTTTTTCAGTTGTAGAATAATTACCTTCCGTTTTGTTAAGCGTCCTGGACGCATAGGCTATAGGTTTGTCTTTACCTATGTCGCCTTGTGAGAGAACTGCACTTACGGCATAATTCGAGGCGTCAGTCGTTAATAAAAACGGAGCGGAGAAATCCGGATATTAAAATAGAGGTGCCGTGGTAAGTTTTTCCTTGAAAGTTTGGAATGAACTGTCCTGTTCAGAAGTCCAATTGAAAGGAATATCCTTTTTTAATAACGAAGTTAGGGGTTTGGTTAATTTGGAAAAGTTTTCAATGAAACGTCATTAGTATCCGACAGGACCTAGAAATGATTTTATTTGTTTGACATCGACTAAAATTGGAAATTCCTTTATAGGTGATGATATGTCCTAAGTATGCGACTTTGCGACGTAAAAACTCGCATTTATCGGGTTGAAGTTTTAAATTAAATTTTCGAAATCTATCAAATACTACTTCGAGTTTAGAAATATGGGATTCAAGGTCATGGGAATATATGATTCAAACATCTAGATAGACATAGGCGTGGAGACCTTGAAGACCAGATAGAGCCGTATTCATCAGTCGCTGAAATGTGGCATTTTTCAACCCAAAAGGCATTCTGGTGAATTCGTAGTGGCCAGACATGCTTGAGTTAGTGCTAACAGTGGATCCTGTTTTAGGAGCGTCCTTGGGGCTCATCCTCAATTGGTGAAATCCACTTGCGAGGTCGAGTGTGCTGAAATATTTAGAATGACCTAATTGGTCGAGAATATCAGTGATACGAGGCAACGGATAGCTTTCAGAAACGGTGGCATCATTAAGTCGGAGATAATCTATAACTATTCTCCACTTTCTTTTGCCAGAGGCATCCATCTTTTTCGGGACCACCCACACGGGCGCTCCAAGGCGAAATAGAAGGACGAATAATATCTTGATCGAGCATTTTCTGAATTTGAGTGTCAACTTCACTTTTTTGTGACATTCAGGGAACCGATAAGATTTTACGTGGATGGGAGGCGTGTCACCTGTATTAATATTATGCTCGATTGCATTCGTGAAAGATAGTGGTTCGCCTTCGATATGGAAGATATCAGTGAATCGAGAGCAACATTCGAGAAGAGATTTTTTCTCTTCATTGTTTAGATGAGAACAGCGAATTAAGTTTAAAACTTGATTGAGTCGATTAGGTTTGTTAGTGGATATAGTATTAATTTCATGATATTGATTAGAGTCAAAATCGTTATATTCTAAAGATGTCAGCTCTACATAATAATCTTTGACCTCAATATTAGTATCAGTTGTATTTAAAACTGATATGTTTGTTTTCCCATTGGGTTTAATGCAAACAATGCAATTAGCTACGTAAACACCGTTGCATATAATATGATCTAATACGAGGGCTCCATTGTTAGAACAATGTTCCCACGATGAGTTAGAAATCGCGCATTCTATTACCGCTTCGGATTGCGCGGGATTAATATAAGTTGGTTGTGTGGAAATAATAGGTATAGAAAATAGTCTTTGATTAGTAAAGATTTTGAAGAATAATCAATTTTTGTCTTAAAATGGCCGCATAAATCGCTGCCAATAATGCCGTCATACTCTTTTATGTTGACGTCATCGGTTGTAACATGAAATTTATAATTAAATGTTTCTTGAGAAAGAATAAATTCCAACTGGAATGTACCTAAGGTTTCGAGTAACTGCTCTGAATTATTAATGCCTTTCAGTTTTACTTTTTCGGATGAGAGACTCGGACATTCTTGTAGGCTAGACTTTTTAATGATACTGATACATGCTCCTGTATCGATGAGAAAACATAACTGTTCTGTAGAGTGCTTGTACCAACAAACACCTGTTGGTTCACCGCACTTTTACTGTTTGCCTCCTCGGGCGCTGTGTTCGCGTAGCTAATCCCACAGATCCGAATAAACTGAATCTAGCGCCTTCTCACTTCTATGGTTTGCTAGTTCAACATCACAGCATATTTCACAGTTTGATTTCTGAATATAAGCCTTTTCATCAAAAGTTATTCCGCGTACAGCACCATTCTTCATTCTTTGTAAGTCTTGACTATTTATATGTCCTAATCTCCTATGCCATGTGCTAGTTTCAGCAGTGTGAGCAGCTGCTGCCATCACTTTCTCTGACATTCTTACTGTATTAAATTTATACACACCATTTTGTAAGCTTGCCACCCCAATAATCCTATCCTGTTGATTTTGTATGTAACAAGCATTTATTTTGAAAGTAACTTTTTGTTTCCATTAGATATCAACTGACTCACTCACAACCAGTTTCTTGTTAGATTAGGTATGCATAGAATGTTTACATTAATGTCGAAGTGAGAATTATTCACTTATGTAGTGATTTGTGTGTCTCCAACACATATAACAGGTACTATTGTCTTTTTGCAACAATAATTTCTTTTGTATCAAATACTTGTCGAACTCACGAAAGAAACTTTTTGTTTGATGTCATATGTGCGCTGCTGGCCCCTGAATCTATATACCAGTTATCCGTGTTAAACTCGCTATTAAAAAATTCTGCACTAAAAACATTTACTTGCTTATCTTTTATTTCGGGGTACTGATTTTTATAGTGGACTATTTTCTTACATCTGTAGCAATTAATTAATTTTTGACATATAGTTTGATGTTTATTTAGTAATTTTTTTTCAGTGTGGTCAGCTTTACTTTTTTTCACCACAAAGCAACTTCCGTGTCATTATCAATGTCTCAAATTGTTTTATAGCCATTATCATCGGTGCAAACTTTTCTGGAAGCCTTGCCAATAGCAATGATCCAATCCATTCTTCATTTATATCGAAGCCCGTTCCTTTCAATCTTTGAGGCGTTACCACTATTTGACTTACGTAACTTGTCATAGATTTAAAATTATCGAGTCGAATTGAAATTAACGTTTGAAGCTAATTGATTTTTCTGGTGCATCCGTTGTCGTCAAACAATCTTCGAAGTTTTTGCCTCAAATCTTACACGTTAGTTTCATTCTTAATGTGCACATATAATTTCAGATCGATCGTCATAATTAGCTTAGCCTATGCATTTCTATTTTCAATTTCACTTATATCGGCGGGAATGGCGTCTATGTCCATGCCTTCCAATATGAGAAAATTTCTTGCCGCAAACGCCCAATCATCGTAATTTTCCCGACCTTTTAGCTTTGGAACGTTAACTATGTAACTGTCTGTCGACATTTTTATATATTTTACTGGTTTACGATACAAATTTCCTGTTGTTTACTTCAAATAAATACGGGACTGGGCGCATAAACTATTAAAACACGTACTGATTTTACCAAATAGACTAAATATATTTCTATTTGACATGCTACAGACAATGTGAAACAATACAGGTGTCACAGTCCATCTATATAGATGTCACTACTTATGCAGATATTTCGTTACACTATATTACAATTATTTTAACAGTTTTCACACGGATAGGCATCGCAGATATTGGACCTTTAATCTTTAGGGGGGCACAATCAAACCAGTTTTAGATTAACAAGGTTTATTGCCCTGGATCTGGGAACTTATTATTGCCCTTATCTTTAAAAATATATATTTATAGATAGATACATTTTCAAATTAAAGTAAACGGAAGTTGTAAGTACATACTGTTTTCAAGTTACACTAAACAGGGGTAGAAAATCCTTAACACTAACTATACTAATACTTAATAGATACCTAGTCTACCATAGCGGGTCAAATGACCCGAAATTTATGTTTCCTACCTTTATGTATGAAATATGGATGTTAGAAAGGAATGAAAAATGTAAATGTATTATAATTATACGAAATAGTATATTGACAATTTCTAATACAAACGCAAAAAATAAGAATTGTTTTTATTCATCGCATTTTTTACAAATAAGTGTATCCATCGTACATTCCCGCAAACAATTTTTTTACATTTAGAGCAAATTTTGTTCTAGAGGGGTAGAATAAAACCAGTGTTAGAATTACATATGTAGACTTATTGCCCTGGATCTAGGAACTTAAGATACATAAGGTATCTTATGGTCAACTAGGGTCGAAAAAACACTCTTTGATATATGTTAAAAATGTGACTAATGATAATAATTAATTGGTTACCTAACTCTTTAGTACTTAAAATAAAGAAAACGTTTCACCAAATTCCTATGTAGTATTCGGGTTTCACGAAGAGTATTCCTCTTCACGCCACATCCTGGATCTACGACTTTCCTCTCGGGAATCGAATTTAGAGTGATCCGTAAGGATAAATCGCATAGCAAAAATGACGAATAACATCCCGAAATAAGATCAAATAAAAGAAAATGTAACCGACAAAAAAAAAATCTCAATCCAAATCCAGTCTAGAAACCTTAGTTCGTTAGGTATTATGGGATTACGAAACCTTAACGCTTTAGAGTTCTATGTAACCTCGTAAGTTAGACTTAAAAAATAACACCTACTTCTTGCGATTCATTAGGATATTTTATGAACCGGTTTTTATCACTATGTCTTGGCAATGACGTGAAACACATGAACCTCTCAAAATCGCCAACTTAATTAAAGTGCGGATATATTGTCGAATTTTGTTTAATGAACCCACAAACTTGGTGAGGTTACATTTTGTAATGTTAATGTAAATAAGCAGAGTTAATTACAAATAATAATAATAAGAAATACAATATTAATATGGGTAGGAAAATGTAATGGTTATTTATATGAATTATTTTTAAAAGAAATATAAAAATTCAGATTCAAGCCAGAACCAGATCAATAATGTCTGTATATCGAAACAATAAAATAATAATAATAACTAATTTTTCCACAATTTTTCACGTAACTCCTACAACTTTTTGTCCAAAAATTCTGAAATTTTCCCGGGAGCTAGGTTTCCCTCCTATCTTCGGAACCACACCAGAAAAAGGACACCTTGCCGATCTGGATTGGGCGGCGCACGACCCTTTATGGTCGGGCCTCGTGGTTTTTCTATGATATCTCCTGTACCAGTCGTCCCAGGAGCACTCGGTTTTCACCACCGGATTCCTTGTGTTTTTGTGCTTCTTTTGACACCACTTGAAAAGCAGTTGAAAAAACCACTATTTTTGATTTTTCGAGCGCGGAGCGTTTCGCTTACATGCTTGGCGGTTGGCGCGCGTCTGGGTTTCCAATGATTAAGTGTCCCTACCATCCCCTAGCATGACTAGAGATCTTTTAAGACTACTTGTTAATTTAATTTTTTTTTCTTTATTCATTTGTTTTTGATTTTAGTGTGCTCTTATTTTCTTCTTTTTCTTTTTTTTTTTTTTTTGTGCAATTTGTTTATTAGTTCTTTTGTTTTTGTTTGTTTATTCTTAGGCTTGTTCTTTTGCTCCTTATATAATCATCTTCTTATCCTAATTACATTTATCTAGTCAAAAGACACGTCGTACAATTAGTGGTAGTTGATTTTTTTAAAATTAATAGTTACAAAAAATGTGAATAATTGAGAGAAGACATATACGAAGGGAGAAGAGACAATAGACAGAACAGTTACTTAGAATTGACAGCCAGATCTTATACTAGGACAACACTTATTCTGTCATTAATAATTTATAGTAATAATAATAGTTAGTCTACTTTGCTTAATTTCACAGCTTAATGTCTTACGGTATTCTGCTGTGGGGTACAGCAGCAGAGGTAGACACCATTTTTACGTTACAAAACAGAGCTATTCGAGCAATATACATATAATATGGGACCTCGCGAATCTCTAAAGAACAAGTTTCAAGAATATGATATCTTAACTTTGCCCTCCCAATACATCTTCGATAACTTAATGCATATTCGTAAAAATTTAGACAAGCTAGATCTAGTGAATGATCGTCATAATTTTAATATTAGAAGTAAAGACAAGTTGGCCGTCCCACGCTTTAGGTTAAGTAAGTGTAATAAAAGCTTATAGTATAGGTAATAGTATTCGGTTTTACAATAAGATCCCAAGTAACATTACCGATTTACCTTTTTTTTTTTTTTTTTTTTTTTGACGGGGGGAAATGCATTTACGCACTCACCTTACCTATTGTATTAGTGAAACCTGAGTCCCTCCAATACAATAGGTAAGGGGGCACAGAGTGACGAGTTCCGTGCCAGTGTGGGACTCAAACCCGGGCGAGAAGCGCCCGGGAATACTCACTAAAACCCCCGGGGCCGTCCGCCGCATTTGGAGTGGGGGCGATACGGGGTTGCTAGGCATGTCGCCGCGTCGCCCCCTGCGGCAAACCCACCAGGCCCGTCGGTGCAATGGCCCAGCGGGGATGAGGGGGAGAATAAACTTCTACCCCCCCACCTCTTAGCCCGCCCCCCCAATAGGGATTACCGATTTACCTGACAATAAGTTCAAGTATTATGTCAAGCAAGTTTTAATCTCAAAAGGTTACTACAGGATGGATCATTACATGAACGATAGTGATGTCTGGAATTAACCCACATCTCTGTGCTTCCACTAACATTATTAAGACTACGATTTGTATAGTTTTTTATATGACAAAAAAAAATGATATATATTATATTTATAAAAAAAAGAACCAGATCGAGTTTCTTGCCGGCTCTTCTCGACTGAGTTGTTTTCCGAACCGGTGGTAGTGTTTTAGACGTTCATAAGCGCCTTCTTAGGGCCTAAATTGAATAAATAAATTTTGATTTTGAATGTCAGAATCTACTTATCAACTAAAAATTAGAACAAATCAAAAAATTAAGATTAAGATTAAAATTTAAAATTAAAATTACAATTACAATTCCCATTACAATTACACTGGTGACTAGTACCTCGGTGAACAGTGGATAAGTTGCAGACCGATGTATCGGCGGACAAACTATCTACTCTGACGAACCCGGGGGCAGCCCCACCCTACAAGACGACCACCGTTACTTGTTCCTTTTCCCAGCTCTTCTTGCTACATCCTCGATGTATCGCAAGAAGGCTGGGCGGTGGTCGTCGTCCAGCAGCAGGGCCGCCAAATTGTCCGCCGTCACCCCGACCCCTGTGTAGCACTCAAGGTCGAATCTGGACGAGCCGAATCTGGGACAGTCCACTAGAAGATGTAGGACTGTCTCGGCGGTATCCGGATTACAGGCACACGCGGGACTATCTTTAATTATGAATCTATGCAGGTACGCTGCGAAGCCCCCGTGCCCCGTAAGGGTCTTCTTCAACACCCGATGGGCCTCCTCTATCTTTGGGAAGAAGACCCGCGACACAGCCCCCGTGTCGGAAGCCTCGTAGCGTGCCTGCCAAAGCCTAATAGTGTCCCGACGTATGACCTGTTTCGCGTAGAATCTCGGATACCGATCGTAATCGGCCGCGGTCTTCTTGTGTGCGGCCCGTTTTGCCAGTTCGTCGGCACGCTCGTTACCGACCGTACCGACGTGAGCTCTCACCCAGTGTAGACGAACCGAGCGTCCCCTCTGCACGCATTTCCCGGAGCATCTGCTGCGCTCTCAGAGCCAGGCGGTGTGGGGGGTGCCGGGTTTGCCAGCATCTCCAGCGACGATTTAGAGGCGCAGTGGGTGGTGGCTGGGTGGGGTCACAAGCAAGCCCGCGTGGCTGACACACCCTTTTTATCCTCCCAAAACGGTAGCGTGGGTGCAAAGTTCGGATTTTTGTTTGTTGGTTATAACCCCTAACTCCGGTGATTGTTAACCGATTTACACAATTTTTTGCACCCACGTCAACACCACAATTATCCACGAAGTTATCTATATTTAATATAATAAAAATGAACACTTACAGTTTTATAGATTTTTAAAGTTTTGAACACTTTTTTGGCCGTATTTAAAAATCCGTGCGCGGGAAAAATCCAAATTTTTAATAGAACTTAGTTCTTATGTATGCGCACCTTTTTGATCAATAAAAACCATAGGTCATCGATCGTTTCACGACGGCGCATGCGCCCAAAGTTTTTCAATGTTTTTCACAAACTATTTTTGTCATAACTTTGCACACACTGCATGTAGAAGAAAACCAAAAACACCATCCGTTGCGTCTTCGCGACTTGGTATATTTATCGCAAAATACCCTATTTTTCGATTGTTTGAACGCGGAGCGGCTTAAAAGTGATCCGCTCGTGAGGGCGGAAATTATCAACTAACAGTTGTAAGACGCCTCCAACACAGGAATCTGTGTGTCCTCCGCCTGTCCGTATCCAAGCTAGCGTGGTGCGGCTTTCTGTCCAGTACGTCGTGGATTCCGGCTGCCTTTCGTGCTCGTTGCAGATTGCGGCTGCCATGCGCGCTCGGAGTTCCAGCCGCGGGATGGAGATGAGTTACAGCGGCGCGACCTTCGCCTTCGCCGCGATGAGGGTGACGGCGACCTGGCCGTCCTCGGTCTCCGCCCGCCGATACAGTGTGGTAGCGTAGGCAGATTCGTTCGCGTCGGTGAAGACATGCAGCTGGAGCGAGGCTGCGTCGGTGAAGCTCGGGTAGCACCGCGGAATGGCGATCCCCCGGAGCTCGTTCAGATGAGTTAACCAAGCGCACCAACTCACCGTCAGGTCTGCGTCCAAGGGCTGGCCCCAGTCGATCCCCCTCCTCCAGACTTCCTCCTGCAGAATTTGTTTCGCTCGGATGGTCACCGGCGAAACCAGACCCAGGAGGTCGAACAGCGACATGACCAGCTGCAGGGCTTGACGCTTCGTAGGTGTCTCGCGTCGCAGCACCGCCGGCGAGACCCGTGCAAGGTCCAGGTTGAATGACAGCTCGTCTCGGCCAGGCGTCCACGCGAGCCCCAATACTCGCTCCGCTTGCGAGTCGTCTTGTAGGCGCACCTGCTCGCCTAGATCGCCGGTTTCCCCCACTGCCCGGAGCAACTCTGGTTTGTTGGATGACCACTTCCGTAAGTTGTAGCCGGCCTTCTGGTGGTGTATCGTTCTCACCTCGCTGACGGTCTTGACTGCTTCCTCTATCGTGTGCCGAAGCTGTCGAGGTAGTCGTCCATGTAGTGTTTCTGCTTGATGGCTCGCACCGCCTCGGGAAACCGGTCGCTGTACTCCTCGGCGTTCTTGTTCATGGCGAATATCGCCGCGGCTGGTGAGCTTGATGCCCCGAAGATGAGGGTCTTCATCCGGTACTGCTCCGGGGGTTGGTTGTCGCGGCGATCCCCTCTCCACAGGTAGCGGAGCGCGTCCCGGTCTTCTTCTCGGAGTCTCACCTGCAGGAACATCTCCGAGATATCCGCTGCCACGGCGATGGGGTGCTGCCGGAACCTCATTATGATCCCCGGCAGTGGCTGCAGTAGGTCCGGACCGGTGAGGAGCTGGTTGTTCAGGGACACTCCTCGTGTCCTTGCGGCAGCATCGTGTACGACCCTGAGCTTCTCTGGCTTCGCTGGGTTGAACACCGCGAAGTGAGGCAGGTACCACAACCTGCTTCCTGTCGGCTGTGAAGGTGCAGGTTCGGCGTATCCCTTGGTGATTAGGGCCTCCATCTGTTTCGTGGTACCTCTTCTTCAGCCCAGGGTCCCGGTCCAGCTTGCGCTCGGTGCTCAGGAGTCGACGGAGCGTGCTGTCGTAGTTCGCAGGCATCTTGTTTTGCTCCGACTTCCATGGGAGCGCCGTCTGGATCCTGCCACCCGGAGTCCGCGTCGTATGCTGCTCCAGATAGCGCCGCGCCTTCTCCACCGGGTCACTGTCGGGCCTCTTCGGTTGTATGTACAGGTTGTCCGCTGCGATGTAATCCTGTACAACACGATGTAAACTATCGCCCAAGTCTATATAGTTAACATAATTCACCCGGTGTTCTAAGCTTCGGGAGGCGACGCCGTGGATGACCCAGCCCAGCGGTATTAACGAAGCCACTGGCTGGTTCCGTCCGCCTGTTCGGGTCTCTCTGGCCAACAGCAGAGGCCAGTTGTCCTGCCCGATGAGGATCTTGGGCGTGGTATCTCGGAACTCTACGTGTCCGACGACGTCTTGTAGGTGCCTCATGTTCGCGACGGCTCCCCGGGGAATCCTCTGCGCTACCAGCTGCAAGTTGCGCACCGTGCGCGCTCGGATCTTCTCCGCGCGGTCGTTGCTACCGCGCAGTGTGAGTGTGACTCGGCGTGACTCTGTGTCGGTCTCCGAGCCTCCGTCGTAGGTCATGATGTGCAGTGGTTCATCATGACCTGTGGCTCCTATTTGCTGAGCCAGCGCGGCGTCGACCAGCGTCACGGTCGAGCCGTCGTCCAACAGAGCGAAAGTGTTGACTGCTCTCGCCGGTCCAGAGATCTGCACCGGGATCACCTTCAGGTAGGCCGCCTGCGGACACCACGCCGAGTTCACCTTCTCCTCGGTCCTTGGCTCTGGTTCGGGTTCTGGGGCCCTCCTTCTGCCGCCTCTCTCTCCGCGTGGAGCAGCTGGTGATGCTTGTGGGAGCAGTCGGCGATCCCACATACCTTCGGGCGGCAGCTATGCTTCTTGTTTCGGAACCTCAGGCAGCGGAAGCACAGGCGGTGCTTCCTGGCGATGTCCCACCTCGCGTCGACCGATGCGTTCTGCAGCTGCTCACACGCAGCTACCGCGTGCCCCTGTCCATTGCACAGGTGGCACCGGTTCGGTCGATCCTCGAGGACGGCGTGGACGCGCTGATTCCGGCGTACCTGAGGTTCAGTCGTAGTCCGTTCGGGTGTTATCGCTTCTGGCGGCGCAAACGGACTGCAGAAGTCCGCTTCCCGGCGAATGAAGCGGCTGAATTTCAGTAGATCGGGCTCAGCTTCGGTGTTAGTGGCTGCAAACTCGTACCACTTGCCTCTTGAGGGTTGGCGTCAGCTTCTCCAACATGTGCTTGGTGACCTCCGGGTTGTACAGGTACTGAATGCAGTTTAGCGCCTTCAGTGTAGCAACCGCGTTATCGATGCGCGTCGAGAACGAGCAGAGTTCGCGCGGCGACTCGGTGAGGCGTGGCAGTGCACGTAGCCGCTCCAGTTCGGACGTTGCGATGGACTCGGGACGTCCGAAACGCATCTCCAGAGTTCGCATGATGCCGGCAGGATCGGTGCTGGTGTTGAGCGGACCCAGGACGGCTTCCTTGGCGATTCCCTGCAGGCTCCGCCTCAACCGGGACATGTTGTCTACTGTGCTCAGCAGATGCGCAGACTCCAGGTAGGCCGCTCGGAAGTTCAACCAGTCTTGATGCGACCCGTTGAAGACTGGTAGCTCCGTGTTCCTCGGCTGGCGGTGCTGCGCGGCCTGTACCGCGTAGGTGATGGTTGAGGCCAGCTCGAGAAGGTCCGACCTCGGTTGCTGAGCGGCGGCAGCTGCTGTCGGAGAGTGTGGCGCCCGTGCTTGCCAGGACTCCGCTGTGATTCCTGGCTGCGGCACTCGGGGGTCCCTCAGTCCGCCTTACGGCGTCGGTGGCTGCTGCGGCGGCGGCTGTGAGGCGGCGACTCACGCCGGCGGGGCGGTGGTACCCCAGGACCTTGCAGCGATCGCAGGGGGTTCGGTCGGCGGTGCAGAGGAGGCTCCTCCCGCCGGTGCGAGCGCTGTGTTCCCCAAGGATGTAGCGGCGGCGGCTGCTGCTGGGAGTTGAGGTCGCTGCGGCGGCGGCGCGGCGACGGTTCACGCCGGCGTCGTCATCACGTTGTCCCAGGATGCGGCAGTGATCACTGGGCGTGTGGCTTCCGTCGCCTCGGTCCTGAATGGTCGCTCTCCAATAGCGACCAACTCCGTGGTGGTGGTGTCCAACCAGGTGTGGATCCGCTGCTCTGCGTCGGACTTGGTGGTGGTTGAAGACAAGTCGTCTTCATCCTCGGTCTGCTCCGTCTCCAGCACCTTGCACTCAGCTATGGCCAGCTCTAGCTTGAGCCTGGCTATCCTGGCCCTGGCTTGGGCCAAGCGTTCCGCCTTCGAACGCCCGTTGCTCTTTTTTGTCAATGCAACTCGACACGCTCTGTTTCCTGTGCTGGCTGCGTCGGACTTTGCGGCAGCCTGTGGTTTTGCTGCGGCTGGGAGACATCTGTAGCTGCCTGTAGTTCGGATGCGGCCGTAGACTGTTCAGTTGTCGTGGTCGCAGTGACGTAGGTCGTCGTCAGCGTCATTGATGTCCCCGTTGTTCACAACGGATTTCAACTGACTTAAGTCAGACTGTGTTACTGTAACTGTCGATGGTGAGGTTTGCTCACCGCGCCTTCCTGTCGATCTGGTTACTAGCATTCTGTTCGCTATATTTACTACACTCTCGTAGATCCGGCTGCGAAGGACCAAGACGATGTGCGGAATAGCCTGAGATGTTATTTAGGCAGTCCGCTAGATCACACCGTTGTTGCTGGATTGCGAGAGATGTAGTAAATAATGCCAGTTAGAACTTTCAACAATAGTTTATTAATAGTTACAGGAGTATGACACGGTTACAATATAATACAGACACAACACAATATCAATATAAAACAAAGACACACAATATAGAAATACAGTAAGACAACAGAGACAACACAGTAAAGAAATACAAGATAGAACACGATTAAACACGATATAGAAAGCATGCACAATTAAAGGTTGACTCGATATAAACCAAGATACAACACAGACAGTATATAAAAAACACTCACGGTAGTCCTTACTATAGTCCTCGCACTAGTACTCACGGTAGTACTCACACCCGTATTCGCACTAGTACTCACACCCGTATGTGAGTTTACGCGCACGATGCGCCTCGAATTACGCGGAATTCGATACGCGGGTCACTGGTTCGCGGATCGCGTAGGTTCGGAACGCGGATCACTTTGGCTCGGGACGCGGAATCACGGTCAGATTCGGAGCGCGGTTCTCGTACTCGGGACGCAGATTCACGGTTAGGTTCGGAGCGCGGATCACTGTGGTTCAAGACGCGGATCTAGAACGCAGTGCACTGTTGACGATGATTTCTTGAGGACTACTTCTTGTTTGATGACTTCTTGAGGTTTGACTACTGTTTCTGTCTCAGTGTATAGTTCTTCTTTGTTGTTTCTTCTTTGGAGAGCGATCGATGACAGCATAACTGGCACATTCTTTTTTTTTAACCTAGCTAATGCTGTTGACCGGAAGGGCCTGTACAGCTTCACCGAACTTTGGGGGCGAGTGCTGAAGGCACTCAGCCGCAATAAGGTGACTAGCTCAAGGGCTACCAAAGTGGTACGAACCTCGGCTTGGCCGTTACCTGAGTATTCAAAACTCTCTCGCGAGTTGTGTCCTAGCTGTTCCCTACATTTTTATTTATTAAAATAAAAAAAAAGGTTCCTTACAGGACCTATGTACCTGCGTGTTATGTGCAGGAGTGTGAGTGCGGTGTTGTGCGTGTAATGCTCAATGCATGGTCAGTGTCACTGTATCGCGCGGGCGGCGACGTCAAGAGCCTCCCCAGTTGGGGAACGAGACACGTCTTGGGTCGCCGGCTGAGGGGAACCTAGAGAGTGTGCGGAAGCAAAGTTGCCTGCCAGTCCCCGGCGGCGGGAACAGCAGTTTGGCGGGCGTGGGCGCTGGCACGCATGTTTTCTCGGGTGATGGGGAAAGATCCTATTTGCGGCGGTGATTTTATCGTCGGGGTCGGTAAGGACATTTCGCGGTCTCCGAAGCGAATTCGGAGCTAACGGATCGGCGGGGTAAGCTACAGCTCTCGATATGAGCGGGTTTGGGTGTGTCTTTGCGCAATCAAAGAAGGCGCGACACTGGGTCTTGATTACGGAATGGATGGAGAGTAGGTTCAGATCTCTGTGTAAGTCCACATTTCTCTGATACCCTCGGGCACCTACGGCTTTCCTTACGAAGCGATTCTGAATCACTTGAAAGGGAGCCAAGTCTTTATGGGCGAAGGCGGAGGCGCAATAAGTCATGATCGGTCTGACGACGGTTTTAAACAGAGTAACTTTATGGCGGAGAGCCATCTTACTCCGGGAGTTATATAGGGGGAAAAGCCGCCCTAGCGCGATGGTGGTCTGGTGCTTGACTTTCTTAAAGTGAGGTTTGAAAGTCATTTGGACGTCTAATCGGACACCGAGGTACTTGACTTCGGTAGCCCAGGGGATCTCTATACCAGGTATTTAATGGGAGGTGGAGGGGTGTCGTTTTTTGCCGAAAACATGATCGCGGTGCTCTTTCCCGGGTTTATCGCACAGTAGGGGAGACGGCGTCAGCGTCGCTGATGGCGCCGGCCAATGAACCTACAAGCCGCGGTGCGACGACTGGTCCTGGGAGAAGACGCCGACGCCAGAATAAGAAACCCGCGGTTCAGGATCGTACCGCGGGTGCGTCGAGAGATAAACCTGCCCCTCTGGTACCTCCATCCCCCCCCCCCGGCTCAGCAGCTGGACACTTTGACTGCGACCCTCGGTGTCCTGCAGGAGATCTTGTCGGCCGTTAAGGAGGGTGAGAAAGGTCAGAAGGCCACCCTATTGGGATTACTGAAGCTCCTAAATCCCAATGCTTGAGTTAAGGGTGTGCCATTGGAATGCCCAGGCGCTCACGGGGAAGAGAAGGCTACTGATAGCCTTCCTCCGTGAGCAGAAGATTGACGTGATGCTGATATCGGAGACTTTCCTGCGTCAAGGCGAAGAGTTTCGGGTCCCTAACTACTTCGCATACAGGAAAGACGAGAGGAGTCCGACGAGTGGCCGCCCGTACCGAGGACTTTTAGTCCTCGTCAAGAGGAATGTCGTACATCAGCCAATACCCTTTAAAGAGTACCAGTCACTCTACGCTCTGGGGGTATTGTTGCACGTCGATGGTCGGGACTTGAAGGCTTACGCCATATACCGACCAAATTACCAGCCCACTCAGATGCTGGAAAGAGAACTTGAGGAATTAATGGCGGGAGGTACGCCAACGATCATGGCAGGAGATTTTAACGCGAAGCACACCTCCTGGAACTCCTCATGTAATACGCAACCTGGTCGACAACTCTTGAAGCTTGCTGAAGACTATGGCTTTGATATCCACGGCCCAGATGAGCCAACACATCATAGCCGAGGTCGCAAGACGTTTTGGACATAACGTTAATGAAAGGGCGCTTGAATCCACCGAGGCAGACAGTACTGCCGGATCTACCCTCGGACCATAGACCTGTCCTTCTCGAAGTCTCCGAGTCACCTACGCGAGTACTATTCCCAGCATCACGTACGCGGATTGATTGGGCAAGATTCGTGAAGGAACTAGAGAGCACCACACCGACGCGAAAGATGTCCACGCCGGAAGATGTGGAACGGATGACGGGTGAACTCACCCATTGCATCCGCAGCGCCCGAGAAAAATCTACTCGCACCATTCCGACGGAGTCGAGGCTCAAACCTCTTCCCCGGCGGATTCAGGATCTCATTAAAGAGAAACGAGCGCTGCGGAGGGAGTGGCAGAATACCCGTTGCCCCTTCACGAAGACTAGACTTAACTCGATGGTGACACGAGTTAAAATTGCCCTAGATGACCATGCAGCCGAAGCGTGGGAGAACCATATAGACGAGATTATCACGGACAGCTCGGTCCCCTCAGTACACCGTCTATGCAAGCAGCTATCGAGCACACCGGAGCCGGTCCGCCCCTTATTGGGCGAAGATGGCTACCCACGCTTCACAGCAACTGATCGGGCGGAGATCTTTGCTGCGTGTTTGGAGGAACAGTTCTCCCCGAACGACGAAGCGGACCTTCAGCACGTCTTCAATGTGAACCGACACCTAGACAGATACTGGGCTGAGCCTGTAGTCGGCGGCAGCCCGGCAGACGCCCTGTTCTTCACCCCGGCCGAAGTAAATCGCGTGATCGGGAAACTGAAGCCCAGGAAGGCCCCCGGCGCGGATAACATTACCACTGTAATGCTGCGTCACCTGCCGCTGAGAACACTCGCGGCGGTGACGCGGTTATTCAATGGTATTATCCGCTCGGGGCACTTCCCGAATGACTGGAAGCTCGGACTGGTCCGCATGTTACCGAAGCCCAGGAAGAACCTGCAAAGACCAGAAAACTACAGGCCAATCACTTTGCTCAGCACGCTGTCTAAGGTGTTCGAGAGGCTCGTGCTGGCCAAGATGCTGCCGCACATGAACCTGAGAGCCGAACAGTTCGGGTTTAGAGAGCATCACTCTACTGTTCTCCAACTCACGAGGGTCATTGATATAATAGATACCGCAAGAAGAAACAAACAATACGTCGCAGTTGTACTACTGGACATGGAGAAGGCGTTTGACAAAGTATGGCACCAGGGGATGCTATACAAACTGTTAACGACCACCACGATCCCTAGGAAGATTCTCCATGTCCTAAAGTCTTTCCTGGAAGACCGCCGCGTCCAAGTAGTGGTCGAAGGCCAAGTGTCTCGGGAGTTCCCTATGAGAGCCGGAGTCCCGCAGGGTAGCTGCCTCTCTCCTAGCCTCTACGCCGTCTACACCAACGACATGCCCGTGCGCGGGTGGACAGAACTCGCATTATTTGCTGATGACGCCGCCTACTTTCACGTAGATAATACGCCACTAGATGCGCAAATAGAAACCCAGCGTTTACTTGACACCCTTCCTGAATGGCTACGGAGATGGAGGCTGCGGGCCAACGTAGGGAAGACACAGGCACTCATGACTAGAGTGATGATGAGTAGATTACCACCTTGCTTGACGCTCCAGGGAAAGACTATACCGTGGAAGAGAAAAGTCAAATACCTGGGAGTCACTATAGATCGAAACCTGACTTTTTCAAGTCATGTAGGAGATGTGATCGCGCGGACAAGAGCGGCGAGGAGAATGCTGCGTCCAGTGCTCACCTCAAGGCTACCCTTGAGAACGAGGCTTGGTTTATATAAAACCTATTTGAGGTCACGATTTACCTATGCCGCCCCTGCATGGTTCAGTCGCTTATCGGAAACGAACAAGAGACGGCTTAGAGCCCAACAGAGCATCACGCTTCGCATGATCGCGGGGGCACCGCGATACGTTAGCAACCACGTACTTGCGCGTGACTTACGTGTAGAGAGCCTGGATGCGTTCATAAGCAGCCTTGCAACCAACATGTTCCGAAGAGCGGACACGTCGGCGCACGTTCACCTCCAGAACATCGCGCCGTTGCACGCTAGACCTCCCGACAACCGGAGAGGGAGAGGTGAACACTTGTCATTAGTATATAGGCCTCAGGCGCGCGATCTCATACGCCGGTCCTCGCCTAGCTGAGTAGGTAGTTGAAGGAGGACCGTGTCTATGACCCGTATAGATCGGGTGCATCTCCCTGACCCCTCAGAGTCCGATCGATAGCAGGATTAGCTCCCAGAACTCAGAAGATTACTCCACGAGGGACGCACCTGTGTGCCTCACCCAGCAGACTTGTCCGTAGGCGCGGACAAAGGAGAGGCCACCGTCGAAGGGAATAGCCCTGATGCGGTTTCCCCGTGTCCCCTATTAGTTCGTAGTTTAGTTTGTAAGCGTAGTTTGTGTAGTTTTTTTCTGACTGTTTTTGTTTTTATTTTTTTGTTTTATTTTGTTATTTGTTAATTTTATTATAGAATGTAAATTAATTAGTTAAATTACATGATGTAATGATTTTTATAAATAAAGAATTTAAAAAAAAAAAAAAAAAAAAAAAAATAGATAGGGAAAAAAACACACGACACGCCGCTGCTAGACTACTCGAGCTAAGGGAGTGCACGAGAAGAATTGCTAGTAGGGTTTATCGCTATGCGCCACTTTTTGTACCAAAGACTTAAGGTGTTGACAGCCTTTTGGACGCGGTCTCTAAGAATAACTCTTTGTCTATAAGAAAAATAAACGACCGTGTCATCGGCGTACAGACCTAAATGAACCTTACTGCACTCTCGGCCTGAGACCGGGTGTTCTTTCAGGTTCGGGTTTAGGTCGGGTAGATCTGCTATATAAAGATTGAAGAGGACAGGCGCCAAAATGGAACCCTGGGGAACTCCAGCGCGGATCGGATGGGCTGAAGAGAGAGTAGACTCTACTCTAAAGCGGAAACTACGATTTGAAATGTAATCACGTAGGATGTGAACTAGCGTATCAGGGATACCTAACTTTACTAATTTGAATACAAGGCCGGCATGCCAGACCTTGTCGAATGCCTTGGCAACGTCGAAGAAGACAGCGAGCGTGTGTTTGGGGTTCGATGAAAATTTGACAGGATGTGCTCCGTGAGGCGTTGCACTTGGTGCGCGCAAGAGTGTCTGGCTCTGAAACCAAACTGTTCGGGGGGCAAAAGATTTTTGTCCTCTATCACAACTAGGAGACGGTTCAGAAGGATCCGCTCGTAGAGTTTGCCTATTGTGCTTAATAAGCTGATTGGACGGTAACTATCTGGTAACCTGGTGTCTTTTCCAGGCTTTTGAATACCTATGACTGTCGCTTCTTTCCAGGTGGCTGGAAAGTGGTGATTTTTAATGGCCGCATTGAAGATGCAGACCAGTAACGCGATGAGACGAGGTGGAAGAAGCTTAAGCACTTCATTCCTGATCCCGTCCGGACCGGGAGATTTCCTGGGCTTAAGGCCCTTCATAGTGGTGGTGACCTCATCACAGGTGACAGGTGTGAGGGGGACAACCGGGGAAAGAGCGTCTAAGTCCTGTACCGTAAATAATAGAATATATAGATATAAAAAAATTAATAGAAGTAGATTTAAGCTCACATATGCAAAAGAAGATTACTAACTGCATAGCTGCTTGAATTGCTATTATAGGCAATTTTTTCCGACGCAAGTCGATTTAAATCTCCAATCTAAAAAAAGGTGCGGACCCAGAGTCTGCAGATAGTTTAAATGTCCTGTACCGAGGACTCTACATCGGAGATGTGGAGGACGTCAACGTTGTCAGTAACGGGGGAACATTGCTGCTCAAGGCTAGCGGCTAAGCACTCAGCTTTTTCGTCATCGTCAAATGCGGGTAGAAGACCCTGTGCGTTTGTGTCCAAGGGGGCAGCATAACTGGCACCGACCCGGGCGGATATTTAAGCCCCTGGCGTGTGTATGACCCCGTTGCTACGGAGGGGCGTTGGCCCGGTCGCGCTCGGTGAATCAGAGCGCACCGCCCGGCGGTGCCGCGAGGTGTGTTGTGTCGTCTCGCTCTCTCAAAGATGCGACGTGTTCGACGTGCTCGTTCAACGTAATCTTTCTTTTAATTACGTAACTATTTAACAATTATATTCAGATTCAATTCTATATTATTCTCTATTATTTGATTATTAAACTAATTATAGGCGCCTCTCTATCTTGAGGGCGCTGTCCTGCACAGGTATATAATTATAGGTAGTATAGTATAGTACAAAGTCGAATAGTGCCACTCATGTTCTTTGTTAGTTAGTCAGTCGTCGCCCGGTAACTGAGTGCTCCGCTTTGCTTTTGTTCGCGACAAGTTTAATTATTGACAAGTTGGTCATTTCGAGTCGGATATCAATATGCAGCGTAGTCCACCAACCAGCATTATAAAAACCAGAGGCGCTTTGCGAAAAGAACTAGTAAAAGATAAGAATGTTGCACAAAAAGTAGATGAAGGTAGTGTTGTAAAATCCGAGCCACCCGCGGTACAGGCTCCGCAGCAACCACCAGTGCAAAAATCTACTAGAAGTGACTCTAAAAGGTCATCTATATTAATAGCTGCACGAAAAGCCAAGTTGGAGCTGGAAGCAGCACAAGCAAAGGCCAAAATTCAGGTGGAAGTATAGAGAAACAACTTGTCGCAGACTTAGCTGACCTGGAAGAACAACGCAGCATGAAGTCAGATAGTCACACTCACGATAAGGTAGAACAGTGGTTGGAGCATAGCCAGCATGGACTGGACGTACGGCCCCCGCCCGATCAGGGTCATAAATCGGGCGTGCCGTACCCGCTGACGTCAAATAGCGTCGGCCGCGAAGAGGGGACGGTTCATTTGTTGGCTAGTGAGCTAAAAGACTTAATCACTGCCTCTGCGATTAACGGGCACAACCCGACTATGCTTAGTCGTCTTTGCACTCCACGCGACTTACCTTTGTTTGCAGGAGATTTTATGGAATGGCTCCATTTCAAACAAGAGTATGTGGAATCCTCCCAGCTGTGTCAATTTAGCGCTACAGAGAATTTATAGCGTCTAAGAAAGTGTCTTTTATAGCGTCTAAGAAAGTGTCTTCGAGGAGCGGCACGCGAAGCTGTGTCATCATTACTCATAAGTGCTACGACGCCTGAAATGGTAATATCGACCCTAGTATTACAATTTGGTAATCCTGATATAATTTTGTCACGCATAATCATAGACATCAAGAAGCTGCCACCGCTATCGCAGGAGTATTATAAAGATATTCCGTCTTTCGCAGTAAAAGTGCGTAACTATGTAGCCGCGGTCAGTGTAATAGGTCGTAATGAATACTTAGTGGCAACAAACGTGATTGTAAGTATTTTGAATAATTTACCAACAGTCTTTACTGTCAAAATGGGCCGACTACAGCTATCCGATAAACAAAGAAGGTAAGAAACCGACATTACAAAATTTATCCGAATTTTTACAAGAAGAGGCTGTTAAAATTAATACTTTGGGCTTAGTAAATACGCGCAATATATATGATACTCATAGGTACAAAGAACCGACATCTACGCGCTCACACCGAGTATTCGTAAATAATGATGAATATGTAGATAAAAAGTATCTATACTGCCGTATGTCAAATCATAAAATTCCAGAGTGTAGGAAGTTTAAACGAGCCCTTAGTAAAACGCAGTGGTCTTTTATTAAAAAAAATAGAATATGTTTTAAATGTTTAATATCAAAACACGAGAGAAAAACATGCCCCGCCGACGCGTGCGACGTAGATAGCTGCGGACAACAGCATCATCGCTTGTTGCATTATAATGTAAATAGAAATAATGTTACATTACATACGCTAGATGCTACAGATAACCGTGATTTGAATGAACGCGAAATGACCCAAGTGCAACACCGGTCACAAGCGCAGTCTGAAAGTGTGACACATTTAAATTCACAGACGGACTGTAAAGTTTTGTTAAAAGTAGTGCGCGTTAATTTACACGGCCCTAACGGCACGTTTAGTGTGTGCGCGTTATTAGACGACGGGTCCACCGTGAGTCTTATAAGTGCCGATCTGACGTCACGACTAGGATTGTGTGGACGTCGCGATACAATACGAGTAGGCTCAGTAGGCGGTGCGTAGGACAATGACGAACTTATTTGTCAAACTGATGTGGTGCAGCTCCAGATGTCAACCTGCGAGGGACAAAAATATGAACTATATGTACCTAGTGTTAAGAAACTAAATTTACCTAACCAGAATTTATATGTTGTTAATTGTAATACCTATGATCATTTAAAAAATGTAAAGTTTAATTTGTGTGATAAAAATGTTAAACCCGAATTACTTATTGGGCAAGATAATTATAATTTGTTAATGCCATTAGAATGTAGGGTGGGTAAATTTAACGAACGAAACTCCAGCTAGGTTACAGAGAATGTTATTAAGATTACATAAATATAATTTGAATATTACATATGTTCCAGGACGATTCATGTACGTAGTCGACACCTTGTCACGCTGTACAGCGAGTGAGGACTCGAGTGACGGTACTCACAGTAAAGTCGAAATTCATGTAAATACTTTATATGACCATATCAATTTCGAAGCTAATAAAGTAAAATTAATTAGAGAACATACAGTTCGGGATAACGCACTGAGTATAGTGATGAAGTATTACCAAGAAAGTTGGCCACACACAAAGAGTATTCTTAAAGGTGAAACACAACCATTTTGGGCAGTAAAAGAAGAATTACATTTTATAAATGGAATAGTCTTTCGAGGCGATCGAGTAGTCATACCGGAAAATCTCAAGCAAGAGATGCTACGCAGAGTACATGAAGGACATTTGGTAATAGAAAAATGTAAAAATAGAGCGAAGGATGTGTTGTGGTGGCCAGGTATGTCATCACAAATTGAACGAGTAGTGACTGCATGTGAAACCTGTTGTGAGCGCCGTTTCTCACAAACGCGAGAACCGTTACTTCCGCATGAGATTCCAGAGTGTCCCTGGGAATATATTGCGGCTGATATATTTCCGATAAAATCCAAATACTCTTTGTTAATGGTTGACTATTACTCAAAATATGTTGAAATGTATACACTGAGTGATATAAGAAGCAGCTCGGTCATTGATAAATTTAAAGCTACGTTCGCGCGTCATGGTATACCAAAAAAGGTAATAACTGATAATGGCTTACAGTTCATGTCAAGAGAATTCAAGGAGTTTGCACAACATTGGGAATTTGAACATACTACGAGTTCTTCTTATTATGCCCGTTCGAATGGTCTCGCAGAACGAAATGTTCAAACTATTAAAAAATTACTAGAAAAGGCTAAAATCGATAACTCGGACCCATATTTAGCTCTGCTTAATTTTAGAAATGCACCAATTTCTGGTGAGGATTATTCCCCTGCCCAATTGCTAATGGGCGGGAGATTAAATACGTGATTACCAATATGTAATAAATTACTCAAGCCTAAAATACTTGTAATGCGAAATATAACAAATAAAAGAAAACACAAAATTAGTAAATCAAAACAGTATTACGATATGCACACGAAAAAATTACGGCCTCAACAGCGTGACGAACAAGTACGAATTCGACATCAACCGGGAAATACAGGGATATGGGTACGAGGCCGAGTGGAAAGCGCCGCGCCACAAGCTCTATCCTACTGGGTACGAACTGTTAGGATGGCAAACCGTGAGGTCTTTTTAAAAAAAATCAAAAAGTATTACACGAGCACACACTTTTATTAGAAACCGAACAGATGTACAGACCCGTCAATTGACTTACATAGACTGTCTTAGACTGACCCGTTATTACATGACAACGCTTTTATATATTCTAAAATTAGGTTGACATTGCATTTTCTATGAACATAATTAGGGCATAACACCTCCCCCCTTATGACGGAGGTTATCCTTAAAATAAGCGAAGGACAATCCAAAATTTAAAGATAAGTTTTCTTTAATAACATTAGAAATTGATTAAAATTTACTCAATAACATTATAAACACATTTCATTCTTAATAATTGAAAATAAAATTTGAAAATTATCCTTTCTTGCATTTTAATATAATTCATTGCCTTAATATAATAATAAGAGAAAATTATTTGCTAGATTAATATAAGAAAATTATGTATTAAAACTTATCTAAAATATAGTCGCATATAGAAATTAATAAATTTCAAAAAATAATTCAAAATAGTTAATTATAAAAGTATAGAATAGATATATTAGTAATTCTTTATGTTTCTTGATGATTTCTCATTTTGTCTATAAACTACTTTATTTTTATTAATTTCTATCGCTGGTAAACTTTTTGTTGAATTCTTATCGTATTCGAAAGGTCCATCGGAAATGTCAGTTAATTCAATGGACGCGTTAAATGTATTATCTGGTTTAGACATTTTCTTATTATAACATTGATTAAATATTTGTATGCAACAAGATCTGTTTTCACAGAAACATTTTTTATACAATTTATATGCGATAAAAATAAAAATTAATGTAATTATAACATAAGTAAGTGCGGAATAATAATTTCCATATCTTATAATATGAGATTGATTTTCAGCATCTTTTATTTGGTTTTCGAGGTTATCTAATTTATGACTGGCTAATTTTAATGATTCTAAATCGATATTCGTTAAAGAAATTGGAGAAATATTATGAACAGTTTCATTAAATAGCTTATATTTACAACAGTCATCCTCGATAATGTTAAAATTAATTAATATTTGACTTGGTAAAACTGTCGAATAAGAGACAGGAGCATAAAATTGTAAAGTTTGAAAATATGCAGTACAATCGTTTTTTAAAGACAACATTCCTGTTCCTTGTATGGTATAATCTTTAATATTATTATTACATTTAATTGTTAATTTGTTAGGTTTTGATTGTACATATATATATTTACCATCATTTAGTTTTTGCCATATATTTATATTACCATAAAATATTTTAGAGTCACAAATTTCAGGAAGTGCTACAATTACTTCTGTTAAGAGTTTGATTTCACACGACGGGTTATTAATTGAAGACAAAATTGTCGGTGTGGGACAAATAATATAATTAGATTCGACATTTTGGCATTCTTGTATAGTATCTAATAAGGCATAACTTAATCTATCATCTGTGATAGCGATATATAACTTTGAAGGAAGAATAAGGAAATAAGGTTGTAGATTACCTTCTCTTGGTGTAGGTAAAGCTAAATTTTTGTAGATACTAAATTTAATTGGATTTATTAAAGGGATTTTAATCACAAACATAAGTTTATTATTATAGAAGTAAGAGGTTAATTTCGATAAATCAATAATATTATGTATATTTTGTAAAGTCAATGAGACTGGAAACTCTAAGTTTCTTTTACTTTGTTCACTATTCATTAATTCATTATATAACTTAGTAGGAGTTAGAACATAAGGATGTAGTATATTAGATTTCGCAAATAAGATAGAGTTTAGAATTGTGTCTAAAATATTGGATATAGACAACAATGAACTTTCAATTACATTAAAAATTGAATTAATTTTCTGAATATTAATTAAATTAGAACTTAACTTAGAATTTTTCTGTAAATATACGATTAAGTTTATCAATTTGCTTATTCAATCTAATTTCATTATTTTTTAAATTAAAAATAGAGACATTAAAATTATTTATAGTTGATTGAACCACATGTATGTTGGTTTTCATTAGGGAAAATATTTCTTTTTCATTCTGTTGACAAGAAGAAATAGCATCATCATATTTCCTTGCATCATCAGCATCTAATGTGCCAAAGAAAAATTTAAGAATCTCACCACCAAATTCAAGTGCTCTTTTATAGCGATTTGTAGGGTTTTCAGAAATAAGGTGAGACAAAGAATCATATTTAAGATAATTAATGTTAATAAGTATTTCTAAAGGATTGACAGTATCTTTACAGTCTATATTTAAAATTATTTCGTTTTGAGCTTTTTCACATAACTGAGAGACGCTAAGAATAATATTTTCAATTTTAGTTAAATAAGGTTTTATAGGAACAATTTCTACATAAGTGATAACATTCCAATAATCATTATAAAAATAAACAATAGAAGTCGGGTCGAAGTATATTCCCGGACTATGCACAACAGGAACAATAGGTTCTGAAAAACCTGATTGAAAGGAAAATCTGAAACAACAATAATTTTATGCTGGTTTTATTTCATCAATATGATGTTTTACGTGTTTCCTATTAATACATAACGTAACGGTATTTTTACCGTGAGTTTTTATTATTTTAAAAGGTCCCTTCCAGATTGGGGATAATGCTTTTCTTAATCTATGATGTTGTTTTAAATATACTAAATCTCCGATTTTGTAAGTTTTATCACGAGTAACTTTATCATAGTACTGTTTCGAAGATTCTTTGCTTTTATTAATATTTTCTATGGCTCTTTCTCGAGAGTATTTCATTCTATATCGTAAAGCTTGAATGTATTCGTGATAAGTAGTATTATTATCAGTACTGTACACGCTACTAGGAATGATTGGTTTATAACCATACAATAATTCGAAAGGAGTAAATTCCGTAGTACAGTGTGGTGTTGTGTTATATGATAAAATTGCAGTTGCTATATAACAATGCCAATCATCTTGATTATCATTAACAAACGATTTTAAATATTCTTTAAGTGTAGCGTGACTACGCTCTAATGCACCATTTGTTTGAGGGTGATAGGGCGAGCTAAATAGATTTTTTATTTTAAGAATTTCTGTTAGTTGTTTGTATAATTCGGATGTAAAACAAGTACCTTGATCGGTAAGGATCATTTTAGGAAATCCAAATAAAGAAAAGAAATGAATGAGGTTACGAGCAACTTCATCGGTTGTACACGTAATCATTGGATAGGCACATGAAAATTTAGTTAAATCGTCCTGAAGTGTCAATATATATCTAAATTTTTGAAGTCCAGCTTCAGGTAAAGTGCCAACTATGTCTAGCGCGAGTCTTTCGAATGGTTTTGTACTTGTAGACGTAATAATCATAGGAGCTTTATTTTTTGCGCGTAAAGGTTTATTTACCTGACATGATTTACAATTTTTTACAAAATGCTCGATATCAGACCGCATATTTTTCCAATAATATGAGGTTTTAACTCGATTATACATTCTTTTAATACCCGGGTGACCAGCTATAGTAGTCCCGTGGTTCTCCTTCAGAATATTAGGAATTTCAATAGGAGTTGGATAAATTATTTGATTTTTATATACATGAATTTTTATATTAGTGCCGTGAAAAATGTAAGAGATAATATTATAAATTTTCACATAAACAAACTTAGTAAACGGTTCAGAAAAATCTGAAATAGCTAATTCTTTATCGTATTCCTTATTAGAAATGATTTGATCTCTTAAGTTCATAAGTAAATTATATATTATTTTATAGCTAGATTCATCGTAATGATGTATTTTAGTGTACAGGAAATAAATTATTTTGTTTTTATAATTTACCGATTGGACGGTTTCATTTTCCCGCTCGGTCGACAAAAAATTATTATCTAGCATTGATAACAGCTGTTCGCTGTGAGGCATAGAGCTATCAAAATCTAATGAGACAGGACATGCTATATATTTTTGTTTTGCTAAGTGTAAACTTTGATTATGCTCTTCGATAATTGTGTCACAATTTGGAATATTTTTTGTAAATTGCTTTTTAAAATATTGTTCATAAGTACAATTATTTAAATTAGAAACATCAATAATGTTGACAGGGCATCGAGATAACGCATCGGCGTTTGAATTAAGACGTCCTTGTTTATATACAATTTCATAATCGTATTCTTCTAATTTAAGACGCCAACGAAGTAAACGTCCACCTGGATCCTTGGCATTGAAAAGCCATGTTAGAGGACGATGATCTGTAACTATCTTAAACCGATAACCATAGAGATATGGTCGAAATGTATTGACACCAAAAAGTATTGCAAGAAGTTCCTTTTCTGTTGTCGAATAATTCCCTTCTTGTCTATTAAGGGTGCGAGACGCGTATGCGATCGGCTTATCTTTACCGATTTCGCCTTGCGACAAAATTGCACCGACTGCATAATTAGACGCATCGGTGGTTACTATAAAAGGTTTCGAAAAATCAGGGTATTGTAATATAGGAGCAGAAATTAATTTTTGTTTAAGAGTATTGAATGCTTGTTCTTGTTCACATGACCAATGAAAATTTACATCTTTTTTCAATAAGGAAGTAAGAGGCTTAGTTATATGTGAGAAGTTTTCGATGAACCGACGGTAGTAGCCGGTTAAACCGAGAAAAGACTTTATGTCCTTAGGTGTTTTAGGTATAGGAAATTGAGAGACTGCCTTAAACTTGTCAGGGTTAGGCGAAACACCTTTATCAGTGATTACATGCCCAAGATAAGCGACTTCTCGTCGCAGAAACTCACATTTGTCGGGCTGTAATTTTAAATTTGCCTCTCTAAGTTTAGAGAATATAAGTTCAAGTTTCTGTATATTTGACTCAAGGTCATGGGAATACAGGATACAATCGTCGAGATACACATAACAATGGAGACCTTGTAAACCTGAAAGTACTAAATTCATCATTTTCTGGAATGTAGAAGGAGCATTCTTTAAGCCAAAGGGCATTCTAGAAAATTCAAAATGTCCTGATATATTATTAGTTGTAACACTGAAACCTGTTTTTTTTCGGCATCTTTAGGATTAAGACAAATCTGATGAAAACTTGAGGCTAAATCAAGTGTGGTAAAATATTTCGCGTGACCTAATTGATCTAAAATATCGTTTATTAAAGGAATCGGATAAACTTCGGTAACAGTAACGTCATTTAAGCGACGATAATCAATTACAATACGCCATTTTTGTTTACCGGAAGCATCTAGCTTCTTCGGAACTACCCAAACGGGGGCGCTCCATGGTGAAGTTGAAGGGCGAATAATATTTTGATCAAGCATTTTCTTGATTTGTTTTTCAACTTCATCTTTATGAATTTCTGGAAAACGATATGATTTTACATGTATAGGGGCCGCATCCCCAGTGTTAATAGAATGTTGAATTATGTTTGTGTGCGTTAAATTCTCACCTTCTAGATGGAAAATGTCAGTATATTTAGAAATACAGCGCAGTAAAGCTTTCTTTTCTTGTGGGTTTAAATGTGAGCATCGTATCTGCTCGAGAACCCTTTGAGATCGATTAGTATCGAAAGAATTTAATTGATGAACACGTTCAGTTTCAATATTACTAAAACTCGAAGACGGAAGTTGAAAAGGAATTAATTGAACGTGAAAGTTGTCGATTTCGACTGCTGAATCAGTCGTATTTAAAATAGAAACATTTACTCTATTATTTGCTTTTAAACATACTATACAATTCGCTAAAAATACGCCTTCGCATAATTTTTCATCTAATATTAAACCTTCTTTGTGCCCCATAATGTCGGAAAGATTGGATACGGGACACTCGATGATCATTTCAGAACGCGGGGGTAAAATATACGACGGTTTGCTAAAATGGATAGGTATCGCGTGACCTTGTAAATTGAGTGTGTTTGTTGAATACTGAACATCGATTTTAAAATGTTGTATAAAATCACTACCTATTATCCCATCGTAATTTAAATTAATTGTGTCGTTAATGGCATGAAACTTATGTTGAAATACTATTTTATTAGTTTCAGATGTTTGATATTCGAATTTCAGTATAATAGACCCTAGAGATTCGCAATAAGAGTCATTATTGCTTAGACCCTTAAGTTTAATTATTTCAGAATCAAGCACTGGTTGGGTTTTTAAACTTGAAAATTTGATAATCGAGATTGACGATCCAGTGTCGATCAAAAAACATATAGGTTTCTCGTTAAAGTTAGTTTTAAGAAATATATGAGGAAGCGATACTTTGTTGTTAATATTATTTATCGAATAAGTTTTTTACGCTTAAACAATCCTTAGAAAAAGGACTCGATGAGAGATCGCGATTATACGTATTATTTGTAATCGGGTTAATATTATTTTTATTAAAGTCAGAACCCGATAAATTAGATTTTCTTTGTAGCTTCTTAGAGCTTAAATTTTTATTTACCTGTGTTAGAGGGAATTTAGGAACACAGTGAGGTCTCGTGACCTTGGAATTTGGAGTGTTATAAATTTGTTGGTTATTACCACTAAACTGAGCCTTATGTGTATCCTGTGCAACCGAGAATTGACCACAGGGTTGACCACTTTGAGGCAACAGTAAACACTCATGACGTTGAGATATATTCTCGAGATATTTATTTTTATTATTATAATGTTCTGTAAGTGTTAGAGGGAATTTAAGAACACGTGATTTAGAAATATTTTTTTTTCTCGTGTCATTATGCTTATTATAAGGTTCCGGCAGACACGAATCCGAAACCGTATTTAGTTTAAATTATCATTATCTTTTAATTGTAGAACATGCACGTCAGATTTATTATTGTTATTCGAATTTGGTGCATGCGTATTGGATAATGACTCTGACCTATTTAAACGATTTTTATATTTAAGTTTTCGGCACTCGTTAATTAAATGACCAAATTTTTTACAATATTTGCATGTTTTTATTATTATTATAATCAGTTTTACTTTGGTCGTAGGTATTATAATTTTGTGAAGATGGATTATAGTTTATTGGATACATTTTAGGCTTACTACTTTTATATTTATTTTTAAAGCATTCAGAAGAGTTGTGTCCGCTTTTATTACACATTGAACAATTTTTTGTTACGCGAGATAATTTTGTTAAATTATATAGTTTTTCCTCTTCTATGGCAAGAGTAATCGCTTGAGACAATGTTTTTGGGTCTCTGCATCGAACTATATGAGAGAAGTTAGAATTAATTCCTAATAAAAATATGTTGAGCGCTAAATCTTCCATGGCGGCAAGTCTACCCGGAAGTTCTTCCTTTAATTCACAACTATAATGTATGTCGGACAATAATCTTGTTAAACATGTTTCTATTCGTAACGAAAATTGTGTAACATCTTCTGTGGATAATTGTCTGCAATTTTGTAAATCTACTAATAGATGGGTCGAGTGTTTTTTTTCTCCCCGAAAGTTACTTTAAGGAATTTTTTAATTTCCTGCCAATTATTGAATTCTTTTAAGCAACAGGCTAATTGTGCCTTTCCTTCAAGTTGTGACAATATGTATTTACATAAAACATTCTGTTGATCAGTGCTAGCTAATGACACAGCGTTGTCACAGTTTGTTAAAAATGCAGGTAATGTTTCGCGATCGCCACTATATGGTTTAATAAATTTTGTAAGAAAAGAGAGTGTGATTTTGTCACTCATTTTGGAAGCCAATTTTGTATGTGTTTGGTCTTCCTGTAATGAATTTGAAGAGTCGGAAGTCGGTTCCGCTTCAGCGACTTTTACCCTTTTAGGTGGCATTAATTGAATTTACGTTATTATAATTATTAATTTTATGCAGCACAGATCATCAGATACCATATAAAATATAAAGATTGAATATTCAAAATAATAAAGTAATACAAAAATTCGTAGATAATGACGTTAAATAGAAATTCGTAATTGTTTTAAAGTTAATTATAACTTTGAATTTTCTGAAACAATTAGACGAATTATTTTATAAAAAGAAAATAAATTTAAGAAATGTCATAAATAAAATCACTCACAAAGTTAAAACAGCAAACACGAACATATTTTCTAAAAACGTGAGAAACACGACCGAGAATTCCTCGAAGCGTTGGATCGGGTGCCTGGCGACTCAAGGAGTCGTATTGCAGTGTACCGCGAAGTCCGTTGCGTTGTCCGTGAGAAAATTGAAGTGATGTGGTGATGAAGAGTAAGGATGATGAGCCAAGAGTCTTAGGACGAGCTGACCTGATCACTGGTTCTGTTGTATGTGGTGTTATTCTGCGTTGCGGGCTTGCACTTAATAGTGAAGGCTTATCGTCGAATCACAGTTAAGGGTAGCAGTGCGGGCTCTGGAGTTTGTTCCGGAGGCTGATCGTCGACCACTTTCTTTTTGAATAGCGCGGGCTCTAGGTTGTACCCAGAGGCTTATCGTCGGCCACTTGTAAAGACACTTGTTCACAGTTGCACTTTTGAATCCCAATTTGTTTTTTGGGATCCCACTTCTGACACCAAAATTGTTAGGATGGCAAACCGTGAGGTCTTTTTAAAAAAAATCAAAAAGTATTACACGAGCACACACTTTTATTAGAAACCGAACAGATGTACAGACCCGTCAATTGACTTACATAGACTGTCTTAGACTGACCCGTTATTACATGACAACGCTTTTATATATTCTAAAATTAGGTTGACATTGCATTTTCTATGAACATAATTAGGGCATAACAGAACGTCTGATGATGCTGTCGACATATCGGCTTAATAGACAACAAATAAGAACTGAGAAACGTCCGACTGAGAAACGTCAGGACAACAACGCAAACAAAATGTTACAATCCTCGTCAATACCGTCACAAGTTTATTATAAAACACGTTCCGACAGGCAGGTTTGCCCGCTACACGGATGGAGAAGACGCCTGTAGTTCTACTCCAAAGGCTACAGGCGTTAGATCAGCTGCGGCAGCTGGACGAGATCCAAGCTGATTTCGACGCTGAGATGGGGGAGTTCAGCGACGCTGACAGCTGTGCGTCAACGGAAACGGTGGGATCGGCTACGGGGAGTGATACTCCTTCTTGCAACGGATCCCGCCGTAAAAGAAAAGTCAATCTGTCCGAGGCTAGCTCGGAACAGGAGGAACAAGGGTTTAACCCCTTCGGCAAAAGTGCGAGCCACTGCCGCACCCAAAACAGGACGAGGACGCCCACCGACGACAGGTAAATACGTCGGCCTGGCGAAGTCGAAAGCGGAACGACTCCGCGCGAAGCAGGAACTAATCGACTTCGCTGTGACAAGTCGTATACGCCTGTCGCCTATACGTATGCAGCCCCCCACTACCGGACGTGACATGGAGGAAGAGAAGGGGTTGGACGAGAGAGGGCTGCATCATGTGGAGGATATCCTTCACATTGCCAAAAAATCTGGCAACTTGAAGGGCACCTTCCAGCGTGCCCTCGAGGAAGCCGCCCTCTCTCTCCGGGATATCCTGGAAAGTTACCGGACAAGGACGACATCGAACGAGACGGCCCGCCTGGAGGCGGAGAATAACCGCCTAAGGGCGGTGCTGACTCGTCAGAAGGAGGAAAATATCCTTATAACTCTTTCATGTGCAGAAAATATTGTTGATATGTTTCGTCTGATCGCATTCTACGCGCAGCGAGCCGCTTATGGATTGTGGCGCTACTTAATTTTCGCCCAAACTCTTCAATTAATCCATCTTTTAAACTATTCCACGAACTAAAACTTCCCGATGATCTGAGAAATAATTGTGCGGTACCAGTAAGCAATCTTTTCGCGTAAATTATCTTTTCTATTCCGCTCCATTGCATGAGTTCAGTGATATCTTCAAAATCCTTTATCCATGTTTCAACTGTATAATTGTTGTCCCCCGCTGAATGACGATATGGATTTCTCCAAATCACTAAATGAAATTTTTGGAATAGACTTAGAACAATTTTCTTCGTCGTTGGTTTTTTCGTCGTCTTTAGCCTTTTTCGGAGGCATTGCTCTTTTTTTTATTTTTATTTATTATTTTATCTAAAAATCTCAATCGTTATGGTACAGGGAACGCAGCCAACAATGTTTGTACATAGAATGCAGCTCACAATGGATATGGAAAACAGTCGCCAATCAACGTGAAACTGAACGCAACTCTCAATTGACAGTTCCGAGAATTTCAGTGACAAATGACATCAAATATCATTTGAATTTGACAATTCCTAACAAAGCAATTCTCACCTCGTGTTTCAATTTTATGAAAAATATCTCAAATTATCCTTCTTTAAATGATGAATTTCATATGTCCTCGCCTTAATGCCGGACGAGCCCCCAAAATTTGTGGGAATAAGGTGGGAAATAATCACTTTCAAACTCAAATCTTTTATTTATAGTCTTACGTCGTAAACAAGGAACATAGTCGTAACACATCTTATTGACAAGTCATTTTGTTAAATCTTATAATCTATTACAGTCGTGAATACAAGTGTATTAGGCTATAAAAAATCTCAACACTTCCCACATATATCTGCCAGTTTTTGATGTTAGTTTGCTTTTTTAAATCTAATGATATTAAATAACTCCTTAAATCTTTCAGAGGGGGCTAATTTACGGAAAATATTAATTTTATTGTCTACAAGTATGCTGGGGACTTAATGTCAATGTTTTTGGAATGCATGTATATTACCTGAATCAAGTAAAAATTGCCATTGGTAGTCGAAAGCATATTGGTAAAAAATTAACACAAAAAATTAGGCCTAGTGCATTTTCTTAAAAATAATCATATACTTGGATCGGGATATTGATAGGCTGAGCTTATTAAAAAATAAAATACACATTGTAAATTTATAATTATATTGTATATTTTATGAAGGAACCTACAGCAAGCTTAAATGGTAGCCCTTCAATATTAAATGAATATTCTAATGCTGGCGCAAGTACAAACACGGATCACTTTCTAGCTGCAACACCAGCTACTACTAATGCGGTAAGCAGATTTCAGTAGATCAATTTTTTAGCCCTATAGAATAATATAGATCTAGTGAATGATCGTCATAATTTTAATACTAGAAGTAAAGAAAAGTTGGCCGTCCCACGCTTTAGGTTAAGTAAGTGTAATAAAAGCTTTATAGGTAATAGTATTCGGTTTTACAATAAGACCCCAAGTAACATTACCGATTTACCTGACAATAAGTTCAAGTATTATGCCAAGCAAGTTTTAATCTCAAAAGGTTATTACAGGGTGGATCATTACGTGAACGATAGTGATGTCTGGAATTAACCCACATCTCTGTGCTTCCACTAAAAACTACGATTTGTATAGTTTTTATATGACAAAAAAAAAAATATATATATTATATTTATGAAAAAAAAAGAACCAGATCGAGTTTCTTGCCTGCGCTCTTCTCGACTGGATTGTTTTCCGAACCGGTGGTAGTGTTTTAGACGTTCATAAGCGCCTTCTTAGGGCCTAAATTGAATAAATAAATTTTGATTTTGAATAACACCCATTCAACAGGGTAAAGAACTAAACACCAAACACTGCTACTGTTAAAAATACGTATAATAAATTTCATTTGGATTAACATTAATGCTGAATGGATATTGTAAGCTATTGTATAATCAAAAGAATTTCTAAATTTAAATCTGTTTTACATAATTTATTTCTGCCTCATAAGTACATATTATGTTTATAATTTCAGGACATTATTAATAATATGAATAAAGGCAGTCCACAAAGATGAATCTCCATACAGAGAAGAACAACCCACCTCTACACCCATGCAGATAATGGTAATTTTTTTTTATCTCATTAAATAAACTTGAAAAAAAATTAAGATTATCTCTTTATTATAACTATATAATAAGATATAAATACTGATTTAAAAAATTCAGGTGTTCCCAGTAACATTCAGACATCCATCACACACATATGAGTGAAAGAAATGAGCCCTCTATTCAAGATAACACTAATGCATTATCAAGTAATTATACTGTTATATTTGTAAGGTAAATAATAATTGCATGAGGGGTACACTTGAACATGTTTATGCAAAATATTATTCGTCTTTGAAATATATTCAATTTATAGCGCGTCCTACGGTTATAATAACGGCGCACGGACCATCTCACCCCTCTACTCAGCCTTGCAGGCGATCTCCGCGCACCCCGGGTCTGGGTATATAGGGGAGAAGCGGCATGAAGGAGCCAGGTTTTGAAAGAGCCACTTGCATTATTTCGGTAGTTTAACACAAATTTTGGTAAAAGATTTTATTTTTAAGTGGCAACACTGATATCCTGTCACCCCACAAACATTTGACAGTTCGCCGAAACTAACAGACGCCGGTACAACAACTAGAAGATTTTGGCACCAAAAAGGAAGTTTTTTCCTTCATTATATTTATTTTTTGGTGTTTTATTGTTAATGACAGTAGGTACGAAGATATTAAATTGAGGTTGTGCATATATTTGGCCGTGTAGCTGCGTAAAAACTGAGACTCAAAAGTTTTCATTTGATTACTATTTTGAAGGTTATTTTCTTTATAACAATAAGTAATGAAAGAGCCGAGTCAACGGGCCTTGTAGGAGCCGGCTCTTTCATAGCCGGCTCTTTCATAACCTATGAATTTTAATTTTGTATAACCAATAAATAAAGAATAATAATGTATAATCATAATTAATATTCAGTTTTTAGTAAATAATTTGTTTCAGATATTGCATCATGGAGAAGGTTGGGCCCAAAAAACCGAAAAGACCCGAAAAATCAGTAATTGAACAAGCAGTCAGTGAAGTTTTAGAGAAAGGTCAATCAATAAACAAAACTGCTCTTGTGTTAAATATATCAAGGGCTTACCTAGCCAAAATTGAAAAAAAAGTAAAGGCTTCTGGTGAAACATCTTACCAACATTGTCCTAATATAGGAAATAAACGTATTTTTACAAACGACCAGGAGGATATGCTTGCGGATTATTTAAAAACTGCTTCTAAAATGTGCTATGGTCTAACAAGACATCAAACAAAGAAGCTGGCATTTGATTTCGCCAAAGCCAACAATATTTGCCCAGACAAATGGAAAGTCATTGAAACTGGTAGTGAAGAGTGGCTTAAAGGATTTATGAGCAGACACCAAGATTTAGCGGTGAGAAAACCTGAAAGTACTTCTTTATCCCGCGCAACAAGTTTTAATAAAACCAACGTAAACACATTTTTTGAGAAGTTAAGCACTGTTTTACGTAAACACAATTTTCCTCCCCATATGAATTTTAACGCTGACGAAACAGGCTGCAAACAAATGATCAGACCATTTTCTAAAGCAGGACCACGACAAAAAACACAACACACGCAATAATAGAAAAATGTCGTCTGCTATTGTAACTGACACTCCTGAAAAAGAAAAATTAGACGAGAAAGAGGGTAATACAAAGAAAACAAAAAATATGATTAAGAAAATGTCTACAAAACAGTCCATAAAAACTCTAAACAGAAAATCAAAAATAAACAGAAAAATAACTCAACTACAAGATGACTCTGATTCTTCTGACTCTATTGTATTGGCTGAAGTAAAAGAAAAAGTTACTAGGAGCAAAACAAATAAAAAAATAGTGATGACTGTATGGTTTGCAGCCAAACATATGAAAACAGTGATCAAGATTGGTTTCAGTGTAAAATTTGTTCTGGTTGGGCTCATGAATCCTGTGGCATTAAGGGGAAATTTCATTTCTTTTGCCAAACATGTTTTTAAATTTAAGAAAATAATTTTGTGATTCTAAAAGTTCCTAAGAAGTCTGATTATATATTATTAATGATTAGATAGTTAAAGTTAAGAATTCAAGCTTAAAGTTTTAACGATGTTGTTTTTGATAGAAGAATATTTTTTATTTTATTTAATTTTTGAGATTATTATGAATAATCCGCCTGATTGATATGAGTGAAGTTTATGTTAATAATAAAGGGTTTCTTAGAATATATTAAAATGACTGCAGAATTGAAAAAATCTTCAAATAGTCTTTAGTTTTTAAATAGTATTTGTTAGAATTGTGTTTATATTTTTTTCCCCTAATAATATTTTGCATAATTGTTGCATTTGTACATTTTATTACAGGTTGGCTCTTTCATAACTTTTAGTGGCTCTTTCAATACCACGAGGTTATGAAAGAGCCATAAGACATATTCTTTTAAAATGAATATTTTATTGACTTTCCTACTGTGTTCATGGTTTATTCTTGTAAAATTACCTACTTTAATACATTTATTAAATTTTAATAAAAAAAATACCTGTATTAATTTTATTATAAGTATATTTTTACGATGGGCTTAGAAAACTGGCTCTTTCATGCCACTTCTCCCCTATATGTTAAAAATGTGACTAATGTTAATAATTAATTGGTTACCTAACTCTTCAGTACTTAAAATAAAGAAACGTTTCACCAAATTCCTATGTAGTATTCGGGTTTCACGAAAAGTATTCTTCACGCCACATCCTGGATCTACGACTTTCCTCTCGGGAATCGAATTTAGAGTGATCCGTAAGAATAAATCGCATAGCAAAAATGACGAATAACATCCCGAAATAAGATCAAATAAAAGAAAATGAAACCGACAAAAAAGAAAACTCAATACAAATCCAGTCTAGAAAGAAACCTTAGTTCCTTAGGTATTATGGGATTACGAAACCTTAACAACCTTAACCTTAACATTAACGCTTGTAGAGTTCTATGTAACCTCGTAAGTTAGACTTAAAAAATAACCCCTACTTCTTGCGATTCATTAGGATATTTTATGAACCGGTTTTTATCACTATGTCTTGGCAATGACGTGAAACACATGAACCTCTCAAAATCGCCAACTTAATTAAAGTGCGGATATATTGTCGAATTTTGTTTAATGAACCCACAAACTTGGTGAGGTTACATTTTGTAATGTTAATGTAAATAAGCAGAGTTAATTACAAATAATAATAATAAGAAATACAATATTAATATGGGTAGGAAAATGTAATGGTTATATATATGAATTATTTTTAAAAGAAATAATAATGTGTAGGAGAAGAATTGTTCATTAATAGGATGTGACATAAAATAAATTGTTTTAGCGAATAAAATAAAATATTACAATCTGGGTGATATTTTACAAGATTATGGTTACTTATTTATCACCCTATGGAAAAATCATCTCTTAAGAGTTCCGAATGTAATTTATTAAATAGCCACTGTATGACGCACAATGAATGATACAATAGAGAATCTTTTACATTTTACGTTGGGTAACGTGGTGAAAAAAAAATGGCGGTCCCAACTACGCCGCCTATGATATCCGTGGTAATTTCTATCACTTCTCTGCAAATCCGTGGGAGCTGCGACGGGAGCTCGCTGCAGGAAGCACCCGGACGACAATCTGTTGGTCATGGGAGCTGCGCCCCTTTGGGAACCGCCTGCGCCAACTCAAGCGCGTCTGTGCCCCATGCGCCCAGCCGCACGAAGGAAACTATGGGTTGTCTCGGGCGGTGGCGTAGATGAAAACTCCCTTTTTATGTAAAGGGCACACAAAACACAGCCGTAATGGCAGATACAGCGAGTAACACTATGTCCAAGGGTAATAATGCTCAACCACCACGCAAGTTACCGTTTCCACGGCCCAAAAATAAAACATCTAAGGGTTTACCACAACCGATCAAAAAGTCTAATTCTGAAACAGCACTAACCAACGATCCACTGTGGAAAGATTCCTTCATTATTGATGGAGAAACCGGTTTTGGAGCGGAAGAAGCTGCACGGGAGTTTGAAGCGGATGCCGCCAGATATGTACAGCTCGTTGAATCCGAATATAATGCTATCACGGATGTCGACAAACAATACGCTAAGTCCATTCCAGCATCTGCGCACGCATATTACCATGGCGTATTCTACTCTACTCTATAGCACTAATCGCGCAAAAGCGCGGTATGTCGTCGGCAGAGCAAGACAAGCTTGTGCACTTTGTACAGGGTTATAGCTCAGCCGTTATAGCCGCAGGAGCGGGCGAGTACCTTGAAGGGTTGGGAGATTATACAGATGCGACAGGAGTAAAACATCTTCTCCACGCGTCAGAACCTAACGCTGACGGGCGCGCCAACGCGCAATCCCATGGTCTCTATAAGACCTTGCCAGCACCTGCCATCCTTTATCAAAGAGTGATAGAGGATCTAGTCGCATCCCAACGTGGCGCAGGACCGAGCGACACATGGATGCTGCAAGCCATCAGCTCCGCCCAGCGGAGGCAACCGGAAGCGGAACGCCCGGCACCGGCATAAGCGCCGGCACCACCACGCAAAACGTCGCGTGGATGAAGAGGGAGCTCCAGACGAAGACAGGGAAGGAGGAACGGAGGTAGCGGAACAAGCTGAGGAACAGCCAATCTTGCCAAATGCCAATCTCCTCGGGTGGCGCAAGTCAATACGTCTGCGCGCAAATCCGGAAGCTGAGATCTTCAATGTCATCGATCTCGCCGAGCCAAGAGTTGGTCTCGTTAACCAACGCTACGTCATACGACGCGAACTCTTCGAGCTAGTTGAGCGCAAACTGCGAGAATGCAAGCGCTATAGACTCAGCGTGATCCCAACAACAACTGGTGGATCACTGATACAAGAGGTCATCTGGAAGCCAGCCGAGCCGACCCATTCCCGCCATCAAATGGCAATTGAGGCTACGGGCAGCGCCATGACATGCACAACGCTGCCGCTGAGAGCTGCGGTCGCAGCCAAAGTCATGTGCTATAAAGCACTGAGACGTGAGTTCGCGGGCGACGAAAACGTCGTTAACTCGCGGGCGTGCTTCAGTTTCACTAATTATACTGAAGTCCCAGCCGTATGGACAGCAGATTTTCATTATAATAAACGGCTGATGGCCCACTTTATTCACTATTAACGTGACTAGGATATATAAGTTTTATTTCGTTATACGCATTACGTTCTATGTCATTACCACGTGTATAAAATCAATACAAAAAAACTTATTACTTCTATGATTTTAAGTTGGAATAGTCTAGTCAAGAAAATACAAGGGGGCTAGACCGTAGGGGACTCTCGTCTCGTCACTGAATGGCGCTATAGCCACGATACAACGTGACTCGATGCCGGTCCGTGTCCAAGAGAGTGGTTATATCGCCATCTTCAAATAAGCGCTAGGGATGAGGGCGTGAGTGTCATTTTGACACCAAAAGATCGACTAACTAATAGGGTTGTGTCAAACGGACCAAACCCCCTAGACTATATTGTCATACCCCAAATGAACGGAGGTTGCTAGTAAAGGAAAATAAAACTACTAAAAAATGCTTAATTGTTTATAAAACTTTATAAAGTGATCTATTTTTATGTCTTCGTGTAGACCAAAACAAAATAATTTAGATGAATCTGGAATGAACATGAGTTATCCACAAAGCGAAGAGCTCGAGACAAAAGCCACGTTAACTTTACCACATTTTTTATTATAAAATGGTAAAAGTAAAAAAAACATGTTGTTTAAATTATAATTATGCAATTTTGATTATTTTTTATTTTATTTCTTACAGGAAAACTTACAGCTAAACACTAGAGTAAATACAATGAATAATACTGAAAGCCATTTAAAAGTTTTCACGAGTACAATACAAACTATAGCAAGAAAATTAAAGTCGGTTGAATAATAAAGCGTGTAACGGATAGATTATACAGGAAGAATGGTGATTTAAATCTATGTATGCTTAAATAAAGAAGAAGTAATATTAAATATATCATAACTTTGGTCGATTGCATTGAATTGACTACATACTCTTAAAATAAAGCTATTGCGTCGGTAAGTAGCTTTTACAGATGGCACGTAGAGGAGCTGTGGATTTCTGAGGTTAGCAGTAGGAGTTCGCAGATAAATACTACTCAGTAATTCAGAACAGTCCACGACTCCACTTGTTATATTTAAAAGAAAGGATAGATCTGCCATTCGCCTGCGTTCTTATAGTGGGAGGAAATGAAAAAATCTACAGCGTTCAAGATAAGAAGAAAAATAACGGTTACTTTTGTACTGTAGGTGACGTAAAAATCTTTTTTGAATACCTTCGATCCTATATATATATATATTGTAATTCGGATTCCATACTTGTGATGCATATTCAAGGTGGCTGCGAACAAACGCACAGTAAAGTATTTTCAAAGTTTTAATGTTTTTAAAATTCGAGGAAAGACGAAAAATGAAACCCAGTGCTTTACTAGCTTTGTTAATAATGTTATCGATGTGTATATCAAAAATAAGCTTAGAGTCAAAAGTAACATCTAGGTATCTTATGGAGGTAACTCTTGTTAATAGTATGTCGTTTAATTTATAAATAAATACAATAGGGTTAGGTTTTCTAGTAAAAGAGCAAACGTAACATTTAGACACATTTATCTAAAGACTGTATTCATTGCAGTAATTTTGGAATCTCTCAAGATCCTGTTGAAGATAAGTCGCATCGGCTAGAGAATTTACACTGCATAATATTTTCATATCATCAGCATACAACAAAATTTTAGATTTAGTAAAACAGCTTGAAATATCATTAGTAAAGATTATAAAAAGTAAAGCTCCTAAAAGGGAACCTTGGGGTACTCCAGACGTAATTGAAACACTGTTATATCCATATCCATTTAGTACAACTGTTTGACACCTGTTCATGACATATGATGTAAACCACCTGAACAAATTACCACGGATTCCCACAGCCAGAAGTTTCCGCAATAAGATGTCATGATCAATTTTATCAAAGGCCTTACTGTAGTCGGTATATATAACATCTAATTGTGAAAGCTCAGACATAACTCGCGATAAATAGTCACTGCAAAGAACAAGGTTGGATGTAGTAGACCTGCCTCTAAGAAACCCGTGCTGATGTTCATTAATAGTGTGTTTTAAGGCAAAGTATAAGCGATTATAGACTAGTTTTTCAAGTATCTTAGCAAATAAGCATAATTTACTGATTGGCCTATAATTTTCAACTTTAGTTCTTGGTCCTTTTTTGTGAATCGGGGTAATGAATGCTGCTTTCCAAATCGACGGTAACGTTCCTTCAAGTAGAGACTGATAAAATAATAGTAGTAGTGGGATGGTAAGACTTTTCGCACAATTAGTAATGAAAAATGGGTGTACGTTATCAGGGCCAGCTGACTTATTTATATCTACGCATTTCAATAGTTTGAAAACTTCATTTTCAGAAGTTTTTATTGATTCAATATCACAAGGGCATGAAACAGTCGATAAAAGCGAATGGTCGTTTTCATTTAGATCATATTGTGACACATAATGAGTAAATGTTGATTGAAAATAATCACTAAACATTCTACAAGTATTGGCACCATTATCTGAAACTATGTTCCCATATGTCAGTGTAACTGGATAAGAGTTTGAACGACCTTTACTCTTAATATATGTCCAGAATGCTCTGGGAGATTTGGATATATTGGTTTCTATGAGAGTAATATAGTTATCGAACAATTCACTTTTAAGCCGTTTAACCCGCGCACGTAACAGTATGAATGACTCATAATCTGAGATGTTCCCATATTTTTTGAACTTGGAGTGATACTTAGATTTTTTTTCTTTTAACATTTTAATTAAAGGTGTTTTGTACCAGGGAGGATATTTATTATTTATTTTCACTAACTTAGATGGTATAAAAGTTTCACGGAGGCTATTAAGAGTCTCATATAAAAATAATGTAGCGCTTTCTAATGACCGTGAATTGAATTCATGATGCCAATCGATTTTATCTAGCTCCTTGTTGATAGACTCATAATCACCAGATTTATAAAGAAACAGGAATTATATTGTAATAAGTTACATAAATTGAAGTTATCAAATAAATCTAATTGAGTGGTAACATGAATATTAGATGGTGAAAAATAACTACTATCCGATACCGGACACCACTTAATGTTAGGTAAATTAAAGTCACCTAGTATTATAAAAGTGTCTTCTGGTTGATTCTGAATAACTTGACAAGTATTATTTGTGAAGTTCTCTAATTGTGTTGTCATTGAGTTGCCACTATTCTGACGACAAATATAAACTACGCAAATGTGTAATTTGAAGGTGGCTCTTGACCTCTGATTACGTAGCGTAATTGTAACCCACAAATCTTCCGCAGATGATGACCATTCATGAATAGAATTAGCCGCAAACTCACGATTTACTGCAATAAGAACTCCATCCCCTAGAGATTGTTTTTGTCATGTGATAATTTCTATCACGGCGCCAAACAATATAGCGATCATCAAAAATTTCATTTGTAAATATTCCATCTATTAACCAAGTTTCAGTCAAGCACAACACATCATAATTATGTAAACACAGGTTTCTATAAAAAGTATTAGTCTTTGTACGCAGCCCCCTAACGTTTTGGTAATAAATAGTTTAAGCCATAACAGATAAAAGATGTTGTTAGTATTAAAATAAAATAAAGAACAATATATCGAAATCGAAGGTAAACATAAAATATTGTAATGAGCGATTATTAATATTCTAATAATATGCATGCAAGAATGAACTGTAATCTTATTTGAAGAAGTAATATAATTGAAAATGAAGCGAATAGCAGATCGACCATTGCAAGTGGACGCGGGAACGACGAAACAACAGAAAGTGGTAGGCGTAAATGTATTTACTACGCTACTCAAACTTTTATGCAAATGCCAAATTATGAAATAAACAATAATCAAAATTATAGTATTAATTACAAAAACTTTAAGAACTATATTTTTTTTAAATCCATTTCCGTTTTTATTGTTAGTATCGGTGATGTAGCATTCTTTCTTAAAAGTATTTTGCAACCCTTGACCCAGATATACAAAAAACCCCTTTCTTTAGCAAGAATTTTTGCTTTATTCAGTAATATTTTGTTATCAAGGGTAAGGTGATCGTTAATGAAAATTTTGTTGTCACCATGGAGACCTAATTGAAGGGGCGTGACGACATTGAATTTTCTAGCTGCAGCAACAAAGTTCTCCTTAAGTTAGCGATTATGAATAGATAGTATGATTGTCTTATTAGACTTATCATTCCTTGTTGGAATACGAGCTACATAGTTTATCTGCTCCCTAGGGAGTTTACAGCAGATTAAATCTCCAATCTTGTCTACTAAGGAGAATAAATTTTCTGAGGAAGTTACAGGAATACCTTTTATTTCAATGTTGTTAATACGGGCTTTTTGCTCACCCTCACGAATGAAATTTTCAATTTTTTGTACTTTATCCTGCAGATGAATGACATCCTCCTTAGTTTTTCTTAAGTAGTTCGACCTCTTTGTTTATACTAGTAATTCTGTCAGTGAGAGACTTAACTGAATCGTGAAAAAACTCCATCGAAGTCTTCACGTCCGACAACTCACTTTTTATGGTTTTTAGTTCAGAGAGTTCTGCTTGCTTGAATTGATTTTATATTTTTAAGGAGGAGCGGAAGTGATGTCATCTGGGCCGATAATTGTTTTAGTTCACTATAAATCTGATCTATTTCCACATGCGAAGGGGGTTCAGAAGCAGAAGGCATATCTGCTGGTGTGTGTTTCGATGGGCTTGAGGATGAACTGGTTTTGCATAAGCTGCACTTCCAATTGGACCTTCTGTTATCCCCAAGTTTCCTATAGCCACTCTCGGTAATGCCAGCACAGCCAAAGTCAAAACGTCCTTTGCACATTGAACATTGCACTCCATCTTTTGACTGCTCTTCGCATAGCTTACAGGTGAACATCGCTACGAAAAACAATACACAGACAAAAATATGAGTATTGAAATTCTCGCTAGGAATTAACTGCAAAGTTTGAAAACCACAGGAACCACCACGAGAGTAAAGTACACGTGTTCGTTCACTTCACGATCAATCGACCGACTGATTATATTAGTTAAGTCAAGAGTTTATGTCTGTATTCATAGGTTAGTAAATATTGTCATAGTTATTTTTTTTTCATAATATTATAAGTTAAGTATTTGTCATGTCTTATTTTTATTAAATAAAGAGGATGTTGTGGTGTGCATCATTAGTGACACGGCGCACCACTTGCGCGTCATGCAATGTTGTACTATAAATTAATGCCAGGAGAAGCGCGGGAAACTTCAAGAATGGCGGTCGTGATTTTTTGTTGTAAATTGTATTTTAACAGGTTTATGATCAGTAAAGTGTAATTGTGTATATATTTATGTACATTCTTTTCTTTTAATAGTTTGTTCAACTCATGAACATATATTTTTAGTTTTTTAATGTGGCAACTGCCCTAAATAAGTGTATTGTATTTTTCTTACTCTAGTAGTACTGGTTTCCTTTTCCTTTTTATCTTTTGTTTTATATATGGATACAATATGTCTTCTGTTACAATTCTGTATTAAAAATACAAATAAAATTTATTTCTATATAAAGCTGTGTATTACTATATAATATACATGCTTGTGGTCCTTCGACTTAAAATCAGTTGGAGATATTTGTATGGGGCAAATTGTCTCAGCGCAGCCACACACAAATTGTGTGTAAAAAATAAAATGGCGTACCTAAAAAAGCTAAAGGTAATGCGTTCCCAATTTAAGGGAGCGGTATCACGAATCGAAAATTTTATTAACTCAGCAAGTATAACTTCAGTCACAATTGAGATGCTTGAAGCTCGTCGCGACAAATTATTTTCAGTTTTAAAAGCATATGAAGACGTGCAGCAAGATATTTTAATTCTTGATCCCGAAGACACTGAAGATGTCGGTGCTTTAGAGGAAAAATATTACGAGGCCCTCGGCAAAATAAATGAAAATATAAAATTGCGTACAGGAAGCGATCAGCAAGCTGCAAGTACATATAATTCACAGCTGCCAGATGTGGAGGTTCCAACCTTCGACGGTAAAGATTATACGAAATTTAAACCGTTTTATGAACTGTTTCTAGCTGTTATTGATACCAACAGTTCTTTATCTGATGTCCAAAAATTGTTCTATTTACGAAGATATTTAGCTGATGAAGCACTTTCTTTAATTATTAACCTACCTTTAGTAAATAAGTCATATAAGGAAGCAATGAAATTAATTAGGAAGCGCTATGACAATAAATCTCGAATAATTAGTAACCATATCAACTTGCTACTGGATATTCCACCCATGCAAAAAGGAACTGCAGTCTCCATACGGATGTTTGTTTCTAATATACAACAACAATTACATTCTTTGAAAAATTTAGATGAACCAGTTGATAGCTGGGATCGGCTTTTCATTTGTATTTTATCAAGAAAGATGGATATGTATACCAATCGAGCCTACGATAATACGATAATATACAAGTTTCTTTGTAGTTTTTCTCTGTTATTTAGGTAAGTTCTCTTTTTTTATATTTTAGTTAGGACGAGCCCCCTGATCCAAGGGGTACAGTGCCTCCAGCAGTTGAATTTGTTACCATTAGTTGTAGTAATATTAAAGATAATCACACGAATATACCGATTGATATAAGATCAAATGATTCTTGTATAGATTCAGATGCATCATGGTCTCAGTCAAGACCAAAGAAACGCATACACTTACAAATGATGTGCAAAAGTTGTAATAAAAGATAAAGAAATAATAGTTCATTGCATGAAAATAAATGCATTGATTGTCAATGTATGGACTCTGAAATTATTACCAATAATATCAATATTTCACAACCCTCTAATATTTACGATAATAAAGTAACTACTTCATTACCTAATAATTCAGTCCAATATGTTAATAATCATTCCACCATAAAGAGTTCTACGCCTATAGGAAGAGCATTATATGTAGAAACTGACTATGCACCCTATATTGTTCACGTACAGCGGATTGAATCCACATCAAATGATGGTACAACACTCCACCCAGTAACATTTGGCAAATTTATGAAAAGTAATGGCATTCATGATATAACTAACGGTAGCTTAAACTAAGTTAAGTTTTTCAAACCCAACATTTTTGTAGGCTGGCAAGACGAAAAAAAACGAGACCACACGGCCTCTGTGATTGCTATCCCTCTCGGCTCGGATTATCCTCTGTGTTAGGCGCTGTTGTATATATATGAGAGTGTATTTGGAAATAAATCAGTCGCATTAAAGATGTCACTCGGAGCGGTTTTATTTATAACACATAAATACAATATGGTGCCAGGTGTGGGGTTTTAGAACAATAAATTCGGTTATAACTCAGATGTTATAGAGCGATAATGCCAAATAGTGCAAATAAAACAAAAGTAAGTGCGACAACAAGTGAAACAATAATGTACAGTGCGTTGCAACAACCATCGCCATTGAGCAAGGACGGCAACCTCGCCCATAATTATCGCTATTGGAAAAAAAACATTTGATTGATATCTTATAGCGAGTGGAAGAGAAAAATCGTCGGATCGTGAAAATATGCATTGTTTTTGCATGTTATCGGATAAGTAGGACTCTTGAAGAATTAGACCTAGCGACGGAAGAAGAAATCATTTATGCATCACTAAGTGAGAAATTCTTCAAGAGGTGTGATCCCCAAAAACTCCGTGGTAGAACTGGAACTCTCATCGGGCAGTGAAAACGCGGATATTGTGGATTTCATTGAAATTAATACTGTATCGAGAGGGTAGTTCGAAAAAGTACAAATAGATGGCGTAAAAGTAACATTCAAGTTAGACAGTGGTGGCGATGCATGTATAATGTCCAGATGCAGTTTTGAAGAGGCCGGATTTGATTTGCGAACGTTACAACGGTCTGAAAGTATATTACGCGAGTTCAGTAAAAATATATTACCAGGCTTGGGACATTTTAAGGGCAAAATATGTCATAAAGATAAGTCATTTAAAACTAAAATTTATATTTTAGATCTAAATTGTAATAACTTATTGTCGCGGGATGGTTGTACTGCTCTTAATTTGATAATTCGTGTTAATGAATTAGTGAACAGAGAATATTGTAACCTGTTAGATAAATATAAATGTGCTTTTGATGGAAAGGAATATGGAGGTTACCGGGTACACATAATTATTGATGATTCAGTACCTTCTGTTGTATGTAGTTCCCGTAAAATACTAATAAAATTAAGACCAAAACTTCAGGAGGAATTATAACGCTTAGAACAATTAAATGTAATAAAAAGGGTGGTTGAGCCTACCGACTGGGTGTCTAGCATTGTTTTAATAAAAAAAACTGATGGTAAAATACGATTGTGTATGAATCCACAGCATTTAAATAAAGCAATAAAAAGAAGTCATTTCCAGTTACCGACACTGGAAGAGGTCACGGCTAAATTGTCAGGAGGTAAATTCTTTTCTCATCTAGACGCGAGCAAGGCTTTCTTTCTGGTGGTTTTGGATGACGATAGTTCGAAGTTGTGTACATTTGCAACACCTTTTGGTCAGTTTAGATTTTTAAGACTGCCGTTTGGACTGTGTTCAGCGTCTGAAGTATTTAACGCAATGGTCAAAACTTTCAATATGGAAGGGGTAGAACTTTTTATCGACGATTTACTCGTCTTTGGAAAAACTCACAAAGACCATGATGAAAGAACAGTGGCGGTATTGAAACGTGCATACGAAAAATATGTTATAAGTGCCACTGAAATAAAATATCTAAGTCATATTTTTGATAAGAACAGGATGCGGCCTGATCCGGAAAGATATTAGAGCGATTTTTAGGCATGACAAATTACTTGTCGCGTTTTATACCGAATTATGCTGGTAAGACTGAATCATTTCGTAGCCTATTAAAAAAGAAATCAGGATTTATATGGCATGAGAGTTATAATAAATATTTTAATGCGTTAAAGAAGAGCATTGTAAAAGCGCCCACACTACGTTTTTACAACCCTAATGAGCCAGTGATCGTACCAGTAGACGCTAGTGTATATGGTTTAGGTGCGTGCTTATTACAAAACAATCGGCCTGTCACGTGTGTGGCACATATGTATATTAACGTCACCAGAAACACTGTGGGCTCAAATTGAAAAGTAGATGTTAGCCATAGTGTTCGGCTGTATAAAGTTTCACCAGTATATTTATGGGCATGAATGTGCCACTGTAGAAAATGAACATAAACCTCTTGAAACCATCTTTAAGAAGGCGTTAAACGAAACTCCAGCTAGGTTACAGAGAATGTTATTAAGATTACAGAAATATAATTTGAATATTACATATGTTCCAGGACGATTCATGTACGTAGCCGACACCTTGTCACGCTGTACAGCGAGTGAGGACTCGAGTGACGGTACTCACAGTAAAGTCGAAATTCATGTAAATACTTTATATGACAATATCAATTTCGAAGCTAATAAACTATAATTAATTAGGGAACATACAGTTGGGGATAACGCACTGAGTAGAGTGATGAAGTATTACCAAGAAAGTTGGCCACACACAAAGAGTATTCTTAAAGGTGAAACAAAACCATTTTGGGCAGTAAAAGAAGAATTACATATTATATAAATGGAATAGTCTTTCGAGGCGATCTAGTAGTCATACCGGAAAATCTCAAGCAAGAGATGTTACGCAGAGTACATGAAGGACATTTGGGAATAGAATAATGTAAAAATAGAGCGAGGTATGTGAGTGCATGTGAAACCTGTTCTGAGCGCAGTTTCTCACAACCGCGAGAACCGTTACTCTCGCATGAGATCCCACAGGGTGGGTCCCTGGGAATATATTGCGGCTTTTATGTTTCAGACAAAATCCAAATACTATTTGTTATTGGTTGACTATTACTCAAAATATGTTGAACTGTATACACTGAGTGATATAAGAATCAGCTCGGTCATTGATAAATTTAAAGCTACGTTCGCGCGTCATGGTATACCAAAAAGCTAATTTTGTATGCTTATTAACTGCTTGTTTGCTATTCTTAGTATTGGGCTGATAAAAAAAGTCCAGTCAAAAAAAAGGCTGGTGCACGGGCTGCTGCTAGGCGTCGGACGGGTGGTGGAATCGAGGATGTGCCTGAATTAAATGCAATCGAAGAGCGCATTCTGGCATTAATGGGTGGTGAGAAGTTTGCCACTGGTGATATACATCTCCAGCTGCCAGTTTTTGATGTTAGTTTGCTTTTTTAAATCACTTATATTAAATAGCTACTAAAATCTTTCAAAAGGGGGTAATAATTGTTTAAGTTATTATTTCAGTCTACTGCGAATCGCAGGTCGGCCAGTTTGATCACGACCCTGTATCGTTTATACCAGGGCCCAGCGCGATTCTGTTGATTACAGTCGTGCCCAACTCGAACAGATACATAGGCCCTAGACGTCGAAGAGTTCGTATGGTGAGGCAATCACCTTCATCACAGAGACGCTCACACTTCAGTAGTGTTACTGAAAGATTTTTAAAGTTAGATGAGAGTCGACTGGCTTTAGAAAATCGACTCATAACAGTACTGGAGAGCAGCAATAATCAAAATCGCTGGATTATGCAATCGAACATAGCATTGGTAGAGAAACTCCAAGCATTAATAGAATTAATTTAAAAAAAATTAAGATTAATTGGTATTTTATTCTTACTTCAGATACTATATTATTCTATTTTGCCACATAACCTATTAACTAGATTAGATCTAGAATTCGCCCTGTTGTAAGTTATATAGTAGATGTAGAATTTCTATGGTCTCTTTACTGTATTAAGGATCTTTCTCTTTCCACATCTTCATTACATAGTACAGGTGCAGGCAATGCTGCACGATTGCAAATATTGTGCAGTAAACAGCAGGCTATTATGATTTTTGATACAGTTTCAGGATCGTAGTGTAAAACTCTGTGCACTACTAGTAGGCACCGGAATCGCGCTTTAAGAATCACCTTACATTTTCAGAGAAATATTTATTAATCAAGATAACAACTCACCTAGGAGTTAGTAATAGGAATTACTTTATGACATTGATATTTGTACAAAATATCTTTATAACTACTGTCAGACAATCAACAGATATTAGGACATACCTAGTAAATATAATACTTCCCCAGCAGATGTTAAATCTTTTAATTTTTGCTTAATCACAGAAGAGTTACAAATGTAACTATCATGTGTTGCTTCACCATATGATGCATCCATATGTATTATATTTAAATCAGCATGACAAATCTAAAAACAAATTAAATGCATACTATTCTCTGACAATTGTAACTTAAAGACAGCATGGAATCCTTTACGGCAGTAAAGTCTTTCTTCATTTTCGTTTGGTCTTATACTATTGCGACCAATGTGCCATCAATGAATCCAATTATTCCCGAAATATGAAACTTTTGGTAAAATCTAGAGCACAATGTATAAATTAGAGATACGGGAGACATTTGAAATAAATATAACGATATGACTAAAATATTGTGTTTAGTTATTCACTATTCTTGTAAAAAGCGTCTTTCTGCGGATTTCATATTTTTTTACAGTGTTTTGGGTGGTTTAAAGCTTCTAAAACAACAACTTTTAGGCTGCGTGATACTGATGCTTGCGACATGTATGCAGTAGGATTTCTTCCTAATATTTTTTGATAACAGCCACTTGCCAGAATCGATAATGTACAAAGTATCTAAAATCATTGTAACTTAATATTATAATTGTTACATTAATACCAAATACAATTTTAAATATTGCATACCGTAGATCTATTTAGGAGCCCTCTCCCTTTACGTCTAGTTGCTGGTAACAAATGATGGAGTTCTTCATCTAACTGTTGAATGAGTTCCTCCGACAGCCTATAAAAGTTAACAAAGTCGTCGCCACGACTATTTAATAGGATGATTCTTAAACTACGGGCTTGATGTCGACTATCGTCCATATCTTATTCGTTAGCCTCTTTAAGTATATTTAACATGCAGTCATCTGCAAAATATACATACATAAAAGTGAAAAAATCCTTGTCGTATATGTTTTCAGCGGCGTACTTTGATATTCATGCTAACTTTTGGATATGTAGTCTTAGATTTATCTTATTAGATTAAAGTAAAAAACACAAAATTATTATTTTATATTATATGTTTTTACCAGTTTTCACGTACTACAAACAAACTTGGTTGAAAAATCGAAGACGATTTCGAAGTGAGCTTCGAAATTTTGTTTTTAGAACACCAATTAATGTCAAATAGTACGTTTTCATGACATTTTTCACATAAAAATAGTTCATCTCGTTTCCGTTCTCGCTAGTCTAGATTTCATTCGAGTTCAGAATACAAAGTAAAATTAATAAAGTTAATGAACTTTATATACCTACTAAGACAAGTGAAAGAATTCTTTATTCAAGATAAAACTTTCCAAAATAAACTGTATAATACTATAGATCATCGTAAATTTTAAAATAAAAACTTAATAAAATACTTAATAGGAAAAAAGCTAATGGTCATCAAAATGAAATAAATCAATATTTGATCCAAAGAATAAAACAAACTAGTAAAAAATCGACAATAATCACTGTGGTAATCTTAAATAAAATAGTAGTAACACTATTTCCTGAGATTATATAATTGCACCAAATTTTGGCTTCGCGTTTTGGCGATTCCTTTATATTAATTAAAACATTTTCTTATTGGATGTTGTAGGAAATATTAAATATAACATTAAACATTATTTGGCCTAATCTAGAAATATTTGGTGGATGTTACATCATCGCGATTCACTTCGCACACGCCATCCACGTTCGGGTACGTGAAAATCACTTTACCATCTTTTGCATTCTTAACTTTTCTTGCAAATTTTACAGTATGTTTTTCATAGATAATACACGACCAACAAAGTGCTTTATGCTTTTATTTGTCGCAAATATCACTACAACCCAGCCTTCTTCTTTTAAATTTACATCACTTTTAAAATACCTGATATCACTTAACCCATATGTTGCATTGAATATTTTGCTGGCTCACAGTTTTCCTTGTTATCTATCTCTTGTAAATATGTTGATAGATATTCATCAAATGCCTCATATTCAGAATCATCTGTATTTGCAATACTCAGAATATCCGATTCAGAGCTCGTTTCATAAAAATATGTCAATTTCTTTTGTTTTACAGCCCTATTTTTTTCTTCCAATTGTTAGATTTTCCAGTTTTTCTTTTGTTTGATTTTTTTATGTAACGCACTTTCATTCGTACGAATTTTCATCTGTAAAGCTTTTTTTTTCCGATGACTTCAGTTAATTTAATTTTTTATTGATGTCCTTCATTTTCTTAGGGTTTACTTTATCAGAGTCTCGGTTGGTACGCGGCCGCGAGCGGACGTATTTTCATGTGCTCCGTGGTGTTAAAATCGATAAAGTTGGCTATTGTTGTTCGATGATGCAAGTGACATCGTTGGAAGCGGTGTGGCGAGGGCTCTCTAACGAGGTATCGCTTGGCCGGATCCGTGGGCTGTGGACGAAGATATTGCAGAAGAACCGTTTTTCGAAGTCTTTCGGTGCGTGCGCTGCCGTGGATCTTGATGAGATGGGGCTCGGCAATATTTCAATGCGCAACACGGCGACGGGGTCTCGCATCAAAGAGGTCCCGGCGTCTGTGGGGGGGGAGAAGGTGGAGGTCCTGGAGCGTAGCCTGAGAGCTGCTCTTGTAGGCGTGGCGTCGGTGGTCAGGCCGGTTAAGAGGACGGACATGAGGATTGTGGGATTGGACGACACGGTGGAGAGGGAGGAGGTAGTTCAGGAGATTGCCAAACAGGGGGGGTGCGAGGCGGATCTTATAAGGGCGTCAGTCATCCGGCAGCAAGGTAGAGGGGGGGGGGGTCTATCTTTGTGTCGGTACCAGTGGGGGCTGCGAGCAAGCTATTGGAGACCGGGGAGGCTCGTGGTCGGCTAGAGTGTTGCTCGCATCCTCTTGCTGCCCGAGAAGCCTCTCCGCTGTTTCAGGTGCCTGGGGCTAGGGCACACGCGGCCGTTGTGCCTGGCCCGGGAGGATCGCAGCTCCCTCTGTTACCGATGTGGGCGGTCGGGGCACAGGCTGTCGGAGTGCCAGGAGGGCAAACTGTGCTGCTCGTTGTGTTCGTCCCTTGGGAAAGCACATGAGCACGTCATGGGGGAGGGGGGCCTGGTGCAAGCCGCCGGTTACCAGGGATGGACTGTACAGGTCTGAGGGGAGAGCGGCCAGCCCGTTCCTAGAGGTGGGTGACACTATGGACTCTTAATGGACCTAGGCCCTGTACAGTTCATCCAGGGGAACTTGAACCATGCGGCTGCTGCCCAGGATCTCTTTGTGCAGAGCGTGGCGGAGGGTGGTATCGACCTTGGGGTGGTCGCAGAGCCGTACTCTATCCCGGTGTTGCCCAATTGGGCTGGAGATAGGAACGGCTCTGTGGCGGTCTACGCCAGGGTAGGGTCGCTCTCGATGGTAGGGCAAGGCCCTGGTTACTTCGCCGTGGGTTGGAAGGGCGTCGTGGTCGTTGGGGCGTATTTCTCCCCCAACCGGCCGCTGACGCAGTTCGCGTCATGGCTCGATGCGGTCGGGCTCGTAGTGCGTCGTGCTGAGCCGCTCCAGGTAATGGTTTTAGGTGACTTCAATGCGAAGTCTCAGGCCTGGGGGGCGGCTCTCACAGACCAAAGAGGCGTGCTTCTTGAGGAGTGGGCCCGGTGGAGCATGATCTCACAGTGCTCAACAGGGGATCTGTCCTGACTTGTGTTAGGCGGAACGGGGGCTCCATTGTCGACGTGTCCCTAGCGTCTTCCCTGCTGGCCCGGAGAGTACGTTGCTGGCGGGTCCTGGAGGAGGTCGAGACCATGTCAGACCACAGATACATCAGGTTTGAGGTCTCGGCCTCCTCGGATGCGGCAGCTCCCTGCTCAGGGAGTAGATTGGATGCCAGGTTCCCTAGGTGGGCGGCGAAACGCCTGGATCGTGACTGCGCGGAGGAGTCAGCCATTGTGCTGAGTTGGCTTAAGCCCTGGGCAGACGAGGCGGGAGCGGACGAGCGAGCGGCCAGGTTTCGCGAGCTGCTCACGAACGTCTACGTTGCCTCGATGCCCAGGGTGAGGAGCAGGCCCAGCAAAAGGGCGGTCTACTGGTGGAGCCAGGAGTTGGCCGCTCTGCGGGTTGAATGCGGTGCGGCGCGGCGAGAATATATTCGGTGTCGCAGAAGGCGAAGGCGTGACGCAGCCCGGGAGAACAGGCTGTACACAGAGTATTCGACAAAAAAGAAGGCGCTGCAGGAGGCGGTGCTCAAGGCCAAGGAGGAAGCTTGGGGAGAGCTGATCCGCTCGCTGGACGTGGATCCCTGGGGGAGGCCTTACCGCCAAGCCCGGAGGAAGTTCTCGGGTCAGCAGGCTCCGGTTATAGAGTCCTTGGAACCGCAAGTGGTGCTCGAGATGGTGGACGGGCTGTTTCCGGGCCCTTCTGCTATGGATGGTGCTGGACGTCTGGGGGGGGGGAGGAGGTTCTGGCTTGGGACAATTCGTGCCGGGTTACTGAGGGGGAGCTGTCGTTGGTGGTTGAGAGGCTGCACCGCAAGAGGAGTGCTCCGGGGCCGGATGCAGTCCCGGGCCGGGTGCTCGGGATTGCCCTGAGGCATCTTGCGGAGCAGCTTGGCGACCTCTATGACAAGTGCCTGGAGTCGGGGGTTTTTCCCAGGATCTGGAAAGAGGGGAGGTTGGTTCTGCTCAGGAAGCCGGGGCGGCCGATGAAGGACTCGTCGAGTTTCCGCCCCCTGGTGTTGCTGGACGACACGGGCAAGCTGTTCGAGAAGATTGTGGCTTCTCAGGTCGTTCAGCATCTCAGGGTGGTGGGACTTGACATGTCGGACTGCCAGTTTGGGTTTCGGGTGGGGCGCTCCACAATTGATGCGATGATGGAGCTGAAGCGGGCGTCGTATGAGGCCACCAGTGCTGGAGATAGGCTTCTGGCAATATCCTTGGATATTGCCAATGCCTTCAATAGCCTGCCGTATGGTGCAATCCGTGAGGCCCTGGATTACTTTGGTGTGCCGGGATACCTGCGGCGGCTATTGTCCAGTTATCTGGAGGACCGGACGGTGGTCTATACAGACGCCCGTGGGAGTTTTGTTCGTCGTCGAATGGATTGTGGGGTGCCCCAGGGTTCGGTGCTGGGACCTTTGCTTTGGAACCTGGGGTTTGACAAGGTGCTCCGCGAGCCCTTGCCAGAGGGGATCAAATTCTTAGCATACGCGAACGATACCCTGGTTATTGCGAGAGGGCGCAGATGGGGCGACGTGGCGGCGCTTGCAGAAAGGGGCGCCGAGATAGTGGCGGGGCGAATCGAAGCGTTGGGCCTCAGGGTGGCGTGGTCGAAGACTGCCGCGACGCTCTTCCATGGTCCGCGGCAGGGGCCGCCCCCTGGGGCATCGGTTCGGGTTGGGGGGACTAGGGTGCGGGTCAGGGCCAGCTTAAGATATTTGGGGCAGACGCTGGACGGGCAGTGGAAGTTCGAGGCGCATTTCAAAGAGCAGGGGCCTCGGTTGGTTAGGGCTGCGGCGGCGTTGGAGCGCCTCTTGCCAAACTCTGGGGGGCCTGGTGCGGGTTTTTCGGCGACTCTACGCGATGGTGGTAAGGAGTATGGTGACCTATGGGGCACCGGTGTGGGCTGACGCCCTCAGTGCCTGCAACCTCCGCACGCTCCACAGCGTGCAGAGGATTGTAGCATTGAGGGAGGCTCGGTGCTACCGCACTGTGTCCCATGGGGCCGCATGCGTACTTGCCTGTTCTCCCCCATGGGAGTTTGAGGCTGAGGCGCTGGCTGCGTGTTACCACCATTCGGCTGTGAGGAAGTTGCAGGGGGAGGCCTTTACTATTTCGGAGATCATGCGGGTCAGGAGACGTTGTAGGAGGATGGTCTTGAGGAAATGGAAGGAGGCGCTGGTCGGGGCGCGGTACGGGCGCAGGACACTGGAGGCGGTCGGTCCTGTCCTGGGCAAATAGTGCAAGAGGAAGTGGGGCCCCATGTCCTTTTGACTGGCTCAGGTCATGTGTGGACATGGGTGCTTCGGAGACTTCCTCTTCAAGATCCCTAGGGGGGAAAGGACGCCCCTGCGTGTCACGACTGTGGAGCGGCAACGGACTCAGCACAACATGTGCTGGAGGAGTGCCCGGGGTTCATTGACCAGAGGCGGGAGTTGGTGAGGGTTGTGGGTGGGGAGCTGAGTCTGCCAAAGGTGGTGGAGGCTATGCTGGCGAGCGAGGTTGGGTGGCTGGCGGTTGAGGCATTCTGCGAGGCAGCGATCGCGAAGAGGGAGGCTGTGGAACGTGAGCGAGAAATCGACCCTGCTGCTGATCCTCAGCGCAGGCGGCGACAACGTGCGAGACGGCGGAGGTGCCCATTTATATGGGACTGAGGGCGGTTAGTTGTTAGTCTAGAAGGCTAGGCAGCTGTGGCTCGGGACCCTTCTTCTCGCTACTTCCTGTTGGATATAACAGGATGAGTTGAGTGGGGGGTCCGCGCCACAGATGTCGGGGGTTGAGGGTACTCAGGGAGTTGGGGTGAGAGGGACACTCTCTACCCGCTCCCGGACGTGTGTAGGATCGTGACTTCTTGGCGGCCACTGGAGTACTCGCGGTGCATGCAGAGCGATCCCGTGTTTGCTCCATCTAGGTGGCGGGAGGTACCGGGGGGTTTAGTGGGGGTTCTCGGCATTGCCCTGAGGCATATGGCGGAGCAACTCTGTGGTCTCTATGACCAATGCTTGGAGACTGGGGTTTTCCCCAAGACTTGGAAAGAGGGGAGGCTGGCGATTATCAGAAAGCCGTGGCGTCCGCTGGAGGACCCGTCGAGCTACCGCCCCCTTGTGCTGCTGGACGACACGGGCAAGCTGTTTGAGAAGATTGTGGCTTCTCGGGTTGTCCAGCATCTCAGGGAGGTGGGCCCGGAGATTTCTGAGTGTCAGTTTGGGTTTCGCGTGGGGCGCTCCACAATCGATGCGGTGATGGAGCTGAAGCGGGTGTCATATGAGGCCACCAGTGCCGGGGATAGGCTCCTGGCAATATCCCTGGATATTGCCAATGCGTTCAATAGCCTGCCGTATGGTGTGATCTGTGAGGCACTGGATTTCTTTGATGTGCCGGGATACCTGCGGCGGCTATTGTCCAGCTATCTGGAGGATCGTGGTCTATACGGACGCCCGTGGGAGTTTTGTCCGTCGTCGGATGGATTGTGGGGGCCGCAGGGCTCGGTGCTGGGTTTGTTGTGGAATCTGGGATTCGACAAGGTGCTCCGAGAGCCACTTCCAGAGGGGCTTAGGGTGATCGCATACGCGGACGACACTCTGGTGATCGTAAGAGGGCGCAGATGGGACGATGTGATTGCGCTGGCAGAAAAGGGCGCGGAAATAGTGGCGGGGCGAATTGAATCGCTGGGCCTCAGGGTGGCATGGTCGAAAACTGCTGCGACGCTATTTCATGGTCCGCTGCAGGGGCCGCCACCTGGGGCCTCGGTTCGGGTAGGGGGGACAAGAGTGCGGGTCAAGGCTAGTATGAGTACTTGGGCTTGACGCTTGACGGTCGGTGGTGCTTTGAGGCGCACTTTAAAGAGATGGTGGGGCCTCGACTGGTGAGAGCTGCGGCGGCATTGGCGCGCCTCTTACCTAATTCTGGGGGGCCTGGATCGGGCTGTCGGCGCCTATACGCGATGGTGGTAAGAAGCATGGCGACCTATGGGGCACCGGTGTGGGCCGGCGCTCTCAGTGCTCACAACCTTCGCATGCTCCGTAGCGTGCAGAGGGTTGTAGCACTGAGAGAGGCTCGGTGTTATCGCACGGTGTCCCATGAGGCCGCCTGCGTCCTCGCCTGCTCTCCCCCATGAGAGTTTTGAGGCTGAGGCGCTGTCTGCTTCTTACCACCAGTCGGCTCGGAGGAAGTTGCGGGGGGAGGTTTTAACACTAGGAGAGGTGATGCGGGTAAGACGGCGGTGTAAGAGGGTGGTCTCTAGGAGATGGAAGGAGGCGTTTGCTGGGGCGCGGTACGGTCGTAGGACTTTGGAGGCCGTTGGGCCCGTCCTAGACAAGTGGTGTAAAAGAAAGTGGGGCCCTATGTCCTTAGACTGGCCCAGGTCATGTCTGGACATGGGTGCTTTGGGGACTACCTTTGCGAAATTGCTAGGAGGGAGAGGACGCCGATGTGCCACGACTGTGGCGCGGGAATGGATTCGGCACAACATGTGCTGGAGGAGTGCCCTGGTCTTAATGACCAGAGGCGGGAGTTGACGAGGATCGTGGGGAGTGACCTGTCTTTACCTAAGGTGGTTCAGGCCATGGTGGAGAGTGAGGATGGGTGGTGGGTGTGCGGTAGAGACGTTTTGCGAGACAGCGATGGCGAAGAGAGAGGCTGCTGAACGCGAACGGGAGGTTGATCCTGCTGCGGATCCACAGCGCAGGCGGCGGCGGCAGCGCGTGAGACGGCGGAGGTGCCCGTTCATTTGGGACTAGAGGGCGGTTTAGTTTAGAAGGCTAGGCAGCTGTGGCCCGGGCCCCTTCTCTCGCTACATTCAGTTAGTCATACATACCTGGAAGGACGTACCCTATCAGGTCTGACTGGACAGCTAGTGCATAAATGCATTCCCCTCGAAAAAAAAAAGAAAAAAAAAAAAGGTTTACTTTATCAAAAAAAAAAACACCCTGGAGTATCATTTTCATCATAACCAACAAAAGGCTGATTCTGACAGTCACTTCTAATTTTTTTATTCAATACAAGTTGAGCGTTAGTATCGTAAGCTGATGATCCTAAATGCATATTAATAATTTTGATACTAAGTGCAACCAGTCTGGCTGGATTATATACATCACCGGTAAAAATTGGGGCCGTAGTGCTGGTTTTCCAATGATTTCAGATGAGTTCGATGGCATATCATATATAATCATTTTCTCCCTTCCTGTACTTTACCTGTAATTTCATCTAAGTATAGCTCATTTTCTATGCCCATAATCTTTTATCAAACCGAAATGGCTCAATCTGACAATAGCGTCATCATTGAACAAATTTGGAAAGCTCTTAGATTAGAACCGGAGTTTAACGGAAATTTCCATATTTTAGTTAGATTTGTAAATATATGTGACAACCTAGTTTTAGAATATGTACGACCAGAATATCATCTAGTTACGTCAGCCTTACTGAACGGAATAATTAATAAAATTACCAGTTCAGCCGCCAGAACTTTAGCCACCAATGGTGTTCGGACGTTTTTTTATCATCCTTATGTGGGTAAACTGCGATACCGGGATTCGCGGCACGAAGTGCGCGGGTGAACAGTACAAAGGTTCTCTTTCGGACGACGCCACGATTTTAATGGTGTATTTCAATAATTATATATTTGATTGATATAGACATTATTTCCACTTTTCTTTGGATCGCTGTATGTATGTGATTGTGTCGGTGCACCGCAAACAGGAGCTGCAGTGATTCAGGTTAGTGGTTTACTCCATAGGGTTTGGTGAAAACGTCTGGATTAAAGGGTACGAACCAGGTCATCTTTGGTTATTATTATTTGGAATTTCGCGTATACAAATGGTATCCCGGATAACTGGCAAGGAATTAGAAAATACCTTAGTTAATAGCTTCTCGGATCACAGAGGCGAATGTGCACTTTACAGATTTATCTCAATTGACCCAAGATATCGATACGCCTAACATGTTTTACGAACTATATAATAAATTAACGTTACAAACCTTTACGCGAAGTTTGCGCGAACCGATTGGATCGCGCGTAATATGCATGCGTCCGTACATTAGAAAAAGCCCTTGAATTTGCAGAGTACGAAATAAATGTAGTATAATTACAAAATAAAACATTCAATCAGGAAACCCTACCCTTGAAACCCTTGAACTTACCGCAACAAAATATCCCACAGTCTTTTAACAATAACCCTGCTTAGACAGAGTCCTTATAATGTGCACGTAGTACCACGGCCTTCACCCATGTTCAGACCTGAATATCAAGGATTTTCGCGAACGCAACAGGAAATGAGAGCGTTACCACGTTCTGATGTGTCTACCGGTTTCAAAATTTCCCCTCGTGGTAATTTTCAGCATGGCCGACCAAACTTGCCTGTGTATGAGTTGCATAAGTCACCCAGTAGCTCGAAATTAACGAAGACGGTACGTCATATGTTGAAACTGAAAATCTTGAACAAAATTATGATCATAATTTACAATGGGATCAGAGTTCCAGCTCCCCAGAATAGAACTATATTTACAGGGTAAAAGACAAACTCCCTTATATTCTAATTCAATATCCACCATTAATAATTACTTATTGACACTGGTGCTAATCAATCCTTTATCAGCCCATAAATTGTAGAAAATATATTAGTAATTTAGAGCTATATCCATGATCTATTCGAGTTCACAAACATTCATGCAACTAACAGAAACGAATTTTCTATAATAGTCTAGTAATACGGTAGCACATATACTTCGCACCTGGTTTTCGTTGTGCGGATAACTTCATTTTTCTTTTCTTCGCTTGTCGTGTCTACTTTATTTGAGGCGTTTCCGTCGCTAATTTTCTTCAGGGTAGCGTGTAGAAATTCGGGTCCGATGAACCATCTCAAACGCCTATCGAAGTTGTCAAGTACTTCACGAGTCGCGATGTCCGCCGGGTTTTCTTTAGTTCCCATCTCTACTGATGCGGTTTTTAAATTTCCTCCAGTTCGCCGTATAAGTGGGTTACGAACGGATTAAATCGAAGTGGATCAACTTCATCCATTATAATACGGTGCTAGAGCCGGACCGGAAGACCTTTTCCGTGATTTGCAGATCGATTTCTTCGGTGATGGTGCGTGTTAGCCTTCCTCCTAACAAGGCATTTTGTAACTCCAATCGCAGTATGGTGACTGGTTTGATCGGCGCAACTCTGGCTTTTCTTGCGATGAGTTCGACCGTAGGCCGTTTCACTCGAGTCGACGAAGGTGTGCAGTTGACCGGCGTCAGACATCAGGGTATCTTCATGCTGTGTTGCCAAGCAACACGTGTTGCGCTTCTTTCTCTATGGTTTTGTCCCACTCGGTACCTATCTTCCAAATAACCTAATAAGGTCAAGAATCTGCTGCTCGATGTCGCACACTTGAGTTGAAAGTGTTTCAACTACACAGTGCACAAAATCCATCGACGATTTTACTTCAGTTAGTTCCATTTACAATGATATTAGACCCGCAAGCTCCTGTTGAATTAACATCTTGACCCAAAATTGGCAGAGATGACAAACCCTTAAGTTCCAAAAGAATTTGGTCAATATCTGCAGTACCAGCGGCGATGATTGGTGCCTTAGTTGATCCTGTACTTTTACAGGAATTGCATTTCCATGTGGCTTTTTTATCTCCAAGTCTTCGGTAGCCCACCTCTGTCAATCCGGAACAGGACAAGTCAAACTGATTCGAACATATCGAACAATGAATGCTATCTGCTGAAACATCGTCGCAAGTTTTGCACCGAGACATAATAATTTTAAATTAAAAACAAAAACGTTTGGGAATCTCAGACTTTAAGATATTGAACAGTTGAGCTATGCTCTGACGCGGGCGAATACGTCCGATCGGCTTACCGTCTACTTGTCGATATAATTAAATCCAAATTAGAACAAGAAATGTCGTTGAAAGACTGTATGGATGCTGGCAAAGAAGATTCCAAGTGTAATTAAGAACACATATAATTGAGCTCAGCCAATTATTGTAACCACTGCAGCCCTACACAATATGTGTAGAAGAATAAAAATTCCCGTGCCGCCACAAACACATTATTATGAAATATTCAACTTAAAACTTTGAGGAGCCTCACAGTAATATTCGTTTTACAAGAAATTATGAAACTAACCGAATCAGGTTAATTGATAACTATTTGAACGCATTGTTCTGGTATGATAAATTACTCCTACAATAATTGTATGTTGTAATCCCACAATTTCTCAACCCAATTTTGCTCACCGAACACTAGTTTTTGTCCCTTTTTTATTCCTCTGTCTATTTTTACTCTACCCAGGCATCTGCTGCGCTATCTCATTGCGTAAATCATCATTGTAGAGTAGGTGTGTCTAAAAAGTAGAATGACGACGTTGAGTGATACGATGTTGTACACACTCACATGTGTATCAATAATTTCAAATTAGTTATATAATAAACATGACTGCATACTTTAAAAAATAAAATATTAATTTGATTGATTCATCCGAAAGACGTCCACTATTGGACATAGGTCTCACCCAAGATTTCCACGATCGCCATGCCTGACAGGCGTGTTGGCAATCCCAGTAGGTGTTTGTGATACTCGGAGGATGCTGCTGCCCATCCCTTAGTCGCCTTTTCCGACACCCACGGGAATTATATGGGGTGTTATTATTCTTAACCGGAACCACACGGCAAAAATATTCATTTAATATTATATTAATAATTAGTATGTGTATGACGAAATTAAACTCATTCACTAGAAATTGTTTGGATTTGTTTGTTATTACTACATAAGTTATCTATTTCTAATTTTAATTTTTGTGTTTTTCTTCTGTATCTCTCATTCTCAGGAACATTCATTAACCATTACACGCACAACAAAAGTTCAACATAACAAAATTGACGCAGATTTATATTTCACGGAACGACGTCATCATACATCTACGACGTCATCGTACTCAACTCAACGACCCGATTTCAAATTTAGCACAACATCACTATCACAATTATTCAACGGGAAAATATAAAATCTACATTTTAAAATGGTAAACTCTTCAAGAAAAGAAGTAACTATAAGGGACGTATGACGGGCAGCTACAACATTCTTGACAATGAAGATAATCATAATTAAATTTACGAGATAGAAACATGAAAAACAGAGCTCATAGACCTCTACAAAAAGTATGATGAAACACAAGTACAAATCGAAACAATAGACGACGATAAGACAGACCAAACCAACGTTTATCAACAGGAGCAATCTTCTACTGAAGATACATACTTCAGCTATCTGGCAAAAATAACAGATCTCATCTCGAAGTACAAACAAGTGTTAAGGTTCGATCAATCTACCCAGCATCAGATCAATCTACCCAGGCAACAAGCAGAAAGTCACATGATATTGCAATGCCAACACTGCAAATACCACTTTTTGATGGCGATATCACCAAGTGGGCTAACTTCAAATCACATTATGACGGGATTATCGATTATGCAGAAGTTGGAAGCCACTCATGAACAGAGTCCAGAACTCATAACTGGGGTGCATCAAGAGGCCATCAACCAGCGGCATTCCGGCTGTTGACCCTGACGATAACGATGACGATACCCTTCGTACCTCTACTACCAAGCCGGGAGGCAAGAGGAAGGCGGAGAAGACCGAACACGCGACTGGGAGCAGCTATTAAAAAATATGTACATCGGAAAAAATAGGGTTTTCGATGTAATTGAACGATTCCAAGAGGCTGAAGGCGGGACGAGGCGTGCCGAGGACAGAGAGGACATCAAGTACTCAGGCGACGACTCTCGAGCAACTCGCACTTAAAGTCACTCCGTCACCACATGTGATCATAATAATTAAAGTAAACTGTTTTATACATGAGCAGGGTTCTTTTTATAAATAAAGCCCTCAGCTGAGCCGACATAATAACGGCTCCGACAACGCGTCTTCATCGGACGAGTAACAATTATGTGTAAATTTTTTTGCCCCTTAATTTTTGACAATCATGTAATTTTTTTCTACGAAGTATTACTCTAGTTTTTGATTTAATATTGATGTTTAGTATAGGCAGGTAGTAGATAGTTTTTAATAGTTTTTTTTTTTTTCATTTTTTTTGTTATGAATGAGTTGAGGGTACATAGTTGGATTGATGTACCGCGACTTGCAGTCGAATTGAGTGCGTGCGAGTGTCGACGTGTGTTTGTATTACGTTGCAGTCCATATTTTTGATTGTTGTTGGTTTATTGTGAATTTAAATATAAACAGATTAGTACAGATATAGTGTTGTCTATAACTGTTTTTTATTGTATTGAACCTTGGATAATAAACGTTAATAACAGAGTGACTGAGAGTGATAGTGCCGAGCCGCCGCCTTTGGATGTCAGGTGGTATCACGCTTACACATTCCTCACATCTCCTACACAAAACCTACTCACCCTATTTCCACCTGTCTCCAGAGCTTCATTGTCGACCGGTACAGGGTGAGTAGAATTAGTTTAGCGCTGTGGTAACGCATGCCGGGTACTCCGTTCTACGGACGCATCGTTCCGCCATCTGACTATAACATATAACTTGTATCACCGGGCCCAGCACGCATAGTTGGATGGTGGTTCGAGTGCGTTCGGGTATGTAACAATTGATAAGTTGAATTTGTATCTCGGTCTATTATATGCCCTTGTCGCGGCAAAGTACGATGGGGTTTATGTCGTAAATATGACTTCACGTGTACTTAGATACTGTTTAAACGACTGGAGAAACATATGGGTCATTCCACCAAATAAGAACATTTCTACGGGGCGACCCTCGCGGATTATGTTTAAAATTTATGGAGGTGATCTCTATCATAAGACAAAAATTCCCTGAAAGTTTTAGCTCTTAATACGCAGCGGTCTTGAAGTTATGATTTTTTGAAATTTTGGAAAAAAAAAAAAAAAAACTTTTTCGTCAATTTTTCTGTTATGAAAAACATTTTGAAACAAAATTGACAAACATTGGATTTTGTAGGAAAAATTCTCAGTTTTTGAATGAAAATATTTATTTTTTCATAAACTCATCTCAGAAGACCCTTAAAAATCGAATTAAAGTGGAAGAAATGATTTTTTTCGGTGTGCAGCCCAAAATTCTTCAAATTTGAATTTTTTTTCTGAAAGCTGAGAGTTTTTTACACAAAATATAGCGTTTTGCCGATGTGCATATTTTTTTTTTTTCGTCACAATTAAATTAAATGTTAGATTCACTATGCAGTAATATAATTCAGAATAGTAATATAATTTTTTCTTTAATATTAAAGTTATAGTACTCAGAAATTTTGAACCGCCTGCTTAAAAGATGAGTCTATACTTCGTCACTTATCATGCAGATGGCGCTCACAACTCCCTTTATTTACTTTCACTTTGTGGTATTCTTTCTTGAGCGATTTTTTCTCGGATCGTTTGTTCTTAACAAAAATATAATTGCTCAAGTTTTTAAGTAATAATTATTGCGTTACTTTGAAATTTCATCGCCATGAGTAAACGTATATTGGTTTTGCTTTGTTTCTACTGCTTTATCTAAAATAGGTAAATACACAATCATTTACCAAGTTTTGATGAGGCAAGGTAGTCAAAATACTAGGAACCACCAATCAGCATACGAGTTTTCTAATTTTCTATTTATGTTGTTGGCAAACAGTCACTGTGTCGATGCGCGCGAGAGTTGAACAGCAAGGGATAGGGATGGGGGGGGGGGAGGTACGAAGACAAAAAACTATGACCATCCAATAAAAAGAGGCCGTTCCATGCCGTTTCGTTAATCACAGAACTTTACTAAACAATAGGTGTACCAGTGGTACCTGTCTCAAATGCGGAGTGTTCTGTAAATGTATGTGTAAGTTCAGGTCCTTCAAATGTTACTATTGCAAACAAACCCTTAAAAATCCTACCTGTACTACAAGAGTTAAGAAATTAGTTATTTCTTTTAACCACAACGGGGAAGCTCATAATCTTTACAACGATTAATCAATTCGTATTCACGATAAAAATAAGTAGAATAGTATAGAAAGCCGATCATTCCAAAACATTGAGAAATACGTGCCGCGTTCATGTCCTTATTATATTTTTTATTTTTTCTAGATCCTTGATAAATATAAGTTTCAAGGAAATCAAAAATTTATCGCCTTCACCAATAATGGGAACTGGACCATGGTGACAGAAAACAGTTGCTCCCTAATATGCAATAACATCCGTGGCAATACCGATAATAGAAAATTCAGAGCGACATTTTAACACAATGCATAGTAAATATCAGACTGGCTTTCCACCTCACAGTGATATAAGAAAGAGCAAGCATTGAAATCACAAAAGTCCAAGAAAACAAGTTGTCTGGGCCTATTGACCAAAGTAAAGCTGCAACTAAAGCGTCTTTCCAAGTAAGATACGGAATTGCACAAAAGTGCAAACCTTTTTCCGATGGAGAATAATACATCGAGGGAATCTTCGAAGTAGTGTCAGACGAATTTACTTTAAAAAAGGTGATGAATGTCACTTTGTTTTGGCCTGTGAGAAAGCTTTTCAAGAAGTTAAGAACGCTCTGTGTCAGCATCCCGTTCTAAAAATTTACGAGCTAAAATTGGAAACTGCAATCCACAACGATGCCTGTACAGGTCTTGGCGCAGTTCTGGTTCATGAAGGAGAGTCTACATTGAGTTTTTGTTTATAGGGGTAACTGCATGTATGTTCGATTAGTTACATTAGGCGAATTTATGCTAGGGTTTTAAATATAGGAAGAACCCAAGTATGTTCAATTAGTAACTGTCGGCGCCGTTTCTAGCCAGTCAGCGGCCGCCGATATGACGTGTGACCTCACTGACCAATCCCGAGAGCGATGTCATCGACGGCCAGAAAAGGTTTACGTTGACCGGTCAGACGCGCATCAAGAACAACGCATTAAGGAACTATTAACAGTTGTTTTAATAATATTTTGTATTGTAACAAGCAAATAAACTAACTATAAACTACAAAAGGTGTTTGTAATGAACAGTAACATATTGCAGAGGTAGTATCTTATGTAAAAACTATTTCATTATTTCACTGATTATAAATATTCATATACTAAACACACATTTTTTTTAGTCACTCCCTTATCCATCCTTAGCATGTTACCATAACATGATGAAAACGATGATAATACTGTAAGCATAAAGAGATTGGCTCGCCAATGTAGATGCTCCCGAAACACATTTATATATATTACTCAGTTAGAGATTTGAACTCCAGGACACGGACATTAAAAATTCCGAGCTGTCATCACTACAAGTACAAACATTACAATCTGTTAGTCCTTAATACAAAAACTTAAACCCTTTATAAGTGAAGGGAATATATTCTCCACCACGTTTGACATGCTACATGTCGGTAAATACCTTCCACTTTTATTTTCTTTTTATACTGGTAACCTTAATGGTTATCAGTCCTTATTTTGACGTTTATGAGCTGTCAACTGTCACGTATCTGGTATATGGCCCTTCAATTCAAATATGTTTTCAGACGAAGATTTCTTCTGCTTTTCTATTACCGATCGACGTTTGTCTGTGCTGGAGCGGTAATGTCACAAATCAGCCAATATCAAGTCAAATTCTCTAAGAGCTCCTGATAAGGAAGATCATAGAGCAGCAGATCCAGTTAATTCAAATTACATGGTTGTCGCTGGTTCTTCAGAATCATTTGCTGGAAATCAAGTAGGAACTGAAGTCGCTGAATTTAACTAACTATAACTCCTGAATCAGTGAGACCGTGGCCAAAAGTTGGACCTAGAAACCATATCCGTAATGCAAGGAAAAACAAGGATACTAATAGATACACCTAAAGAGAAACAGAGATCTAGCAGAACAAAAAATAAACGAAATATTTCTCTAGCTGACAGTTCTGAAGATGCATTTGTTGAAGAAAAGTCAGAAGAAGAGTTTGATTAACACAACGTGATATGCTTTTGAAGTTTGATATGCAAAAAAGGTTGCCCAGTATGTCGGACGGATTGAAGAAATTAGTCCATGGCCATAGTTAAATTTATGAGACTCTAAGCAAGATGTGAAATACTTTTCTGTTTCCTAAATAAACTACATATCCATCGTCCCACATCGCACTATTTGACATCAGAACGAAACGGTTATAACCAAAGTCAATCAATAATACCAAACGTAGTAGATCTAAGTAACATAAGCTCACGCCTGTTATCCCCGAAGGGTTAGGTAGAGGTTAAGTAGGGTAGTGCGTAAATGCATTTCCCCCCGTCAAAAAAAAAAAAGGTAGAGGTTAAGTAGTGAATAGGTGAAACAGATCTAAGTATCCAATCGATAAACCTTTATGGGTAATAAACAAACTTGGATAAGTAAAAATGTTAAACAGATACATTTATTTACTCTTTGTTTATTACTTTTATAATTTAGATGCTTATTTTATTTTATGAAAATTGAGTATTTTATGCCATGCCTAAACCTACCACATGGGGTGCCTGAGCCTTCCTAGCGTGGGGAGCTGCACAGTTGACATGTGTTTGAAATTTTGTAATTACTTTGAGGCTGATTATAATTCGTAGACTGTTCTTTATAAAACATTTAGCCAAATTTATGGTGCATTTTACTTTAGCAGTAAATGTTGATTATCTTGTTAATTTGATTTTCATTGATTAATTATGTCAAAAGTGCCCATACCTCCCCTATCTTCCCTAGATACAACATTCGACAAAAATTATTTTGTCTACAAAATTTACATTTTTTATATGAAACACTAGTAAGCGAGTTATCAGCTATTGGAAATAACATCCCGGAAGAAGATCAGGTATGCCAGATCATATCAGCCATGCCTTCAGAATATGACAGTGTAGTGATATCAATTGAAACCATGACTACCGAGAAATCTCTCAGTGTGGATGCAGATATCATGTCATATCATATATCACATATCAGATATCATAAAGTCTGTAGAATCACAACCATTTAAAGAAAGAACAAGCTCAGTTTATGAGTTTTTATTCATGTGGTAAGCCAGGTGATCGTGCAGCTGAATGCAGAATAAATGGAGCAAGTTACCATCAACGACCAAGTCTTAATTCATTTCAAGAGAGATATTACAACAGGTACAGTGGGCATCGAGGGTACTTAGCGTCGGCGAGTATGTCTCCTGAGGTAACACCATATAGGTCAACAAGGGAATGAATATATAGATGACCACACTGTTCCCTGCTTGTAGTAGTGGAATTCAATTTAATAAGTGTGATGAGACAATATTAGATTTGTAATTGATTCAGGCGCCACGGAACATTTAATTAAATACACATATTTAGATAAAATGTCAGAACATTAAATAAAAGTATTAAAATATAGCTAATGGTCAGTATATACTAGGTAACCAAGTAGGAAAAATACACGTAAGGTATAATGTTGGCGACGCTTCAAAAAAACTTAAATATAAAAAGTAGCTGTAGATAAATTAGAATATTATGCGATATGTGAAACATCTATTCCACGCCACTAAACCAAACCCCGATGGGCATTTTGGTCGCACGACGGCGCAGCACAGTCTCTACGAGACTCTCCCTGCCCCAGCAGTCTTCTACCATAGAGTAGTAGAAAACCTAATCGCAAGCCAACGTGGCCCTGGGCCAAGTGAAACGTGGATTCTACCAAATGTGCATCCTATTGATAGGAGACCGCAACAACAAGTTGCTGCACCGCCGGAGCCCCAGGAACAAGAGGCCGCTCAGATACGACGGAACGCAGAGGAAGGTCCTGCAGATCAGGACGATGAGGAGGAGGCACCACCCGCAGAGAAAGAGGCGCCGTTGCTGCCGACTGTGAATCTCTTAGGTTGGTGAAAGTCAGTACGCCTTAATGCGAACCAGTTCTCGGAGGTATCGCATACCGTCGAGGTTGAAGAAACCAAGAGTTGGGCTGGTGAGCCAAAGATACACAGTTAAACGCGAGCTTTTTGAGCTCGTTGAGAGACGCTTGAGAGAATGCAAGCGTTATAAGCTGAGTATCATCCCAGCTATAACGGGAGGATCACTCGTTCAGCAAGTGATCTGGAGGCAGCCGAACCGACGACATCACGGCATCAGATGGCCATTGAGGCCGTTGGTAGTGCAACCACACGAACTAACCTACCGCTATGGGCTGCAGTCGCGTCCAAGGTCATGTGTTACAAAATACTAAGACGTGAATTTGAAGACGAAAATCATCTGGTGAATTCGTGGGCTTGCTTTAGTTACAACTACACTGAAGTACCCGCCGCCTGGACTGGAAACAGGATCTTTGAGAGGCGGGCTAAGAGGTGGATTTTGGAGAGAGCCTGTGAGTCAGGCATCAAAAAGATAACAGATGCGAACGCTCTTGAAGGCCTACCTTTAGTTCTGAACGGTGACGCGGCGAAATGGTGGCAAGGCGTTAAAACCGGTGTGAAGACTTGGGAACTAATTAGGAACGCTTGCGCCATAACTTTGCTCCAAGTAAATTAGACTACGTTAACTATCAGAAAATAATTGGCGTTCAACAAGATGACCAGACCCGTAATGAGATTTTTATTGCCAAGAAGAGAGCGTTCTTGCTGAATTGTCTGAGCCATATACGATGCAGCGAGAGATCAGTCTCATTTTTGGTCAGATTAGATTCACTGCGAGGGAAAAGATTTATATTAATTCTATAAAAACTTTTCATGAGCTACTAAAAAAGGCAAGAGATATGGAAAGAACACTAGCAAAAAATAATAATCCAAAGGAGAAATCAGGTTACTTACACGACAATATAACAACACAACATAAGTATAATAAAAAAACAAAGTAAGACATGCTGTGTTTACTGTCTTCCTTGTCACACAGCTGAGGTATGTAGAAACAAGGCAAGAGAAGACGCAGACAAGCCTAATATTGTTACCGTTAAGGATGAAACTACGTCAAGCCCCCAAAAGAAGAACAAACCGAAGTTTGCCTGTTATGGTTGTGGTGAACTAGGTGTGATACGTAGTCGTTGCCCAAAATGTAGAAACAAGCAGTCTCTAAGGGCAGTTGATTTTTGTTTTTGTGCGGCTAATATGTGTGATGATGCACGTCCACGTACCATTGTACCAATTACCATTGGAGGAATTATTAAGAAAGCATATATCGATACGTGTGCAAAATCGAGTGCTGCCTCCTACCAACTATATACACGACGAGAAAAATGAAGATAATATAAGAAAATTCGCTGATGGAGACCAAGGAAGCAGGAAGTCCTTACATGCAAGACTAATGTTAATCTCTATGGCCGAGATATAATCACGTCTTTCGTGATCTTTGCTGACTCCCGTGAAAATAGTACACTACTTGGAGTACGATTTATAGAAGATGCCATGTTGGCCCTAGACCTAGCCCAACGAACTTGTCACTGTGTGGATGAACCACACAAGATTTACGAGCTAAATCCAGAGGGTCTAGATGAAATAAAGGATGTGGCGGGTATTTTATCCAGTGTGTGCTTGCCAGCAATGGTATCACCAATGATGAACACACCCAGCCCTGAACTATGAACTGTTGGTATGATAAAATTCATTACGCAACAGGAACTAGAACCGTTTACACAAATAATGACGCTACCACTTATCTTCAGGATAGTTGTTCTATTGTACCTGGAGCAACAGAGCAAGCCCTGGAACGACCTTATGCACCATTAATACCCATAGAATTCTCGACTCCACCCAAGAGAGCACGAACAGTCTTATTCGATGTGTACTCTCCTATTATTGACGCCCTGTATGAAGATGCACGTAGAAACATCAATGGCGTTGACGTCGAGCTGTCACCATATTCTGCTGGTTTATTCCCAGGAACTGAGATCTCTTCTGTTTCCACGTGTAGCAATAAGTGTCCACTGATGGAAGGAGAGACTAAACGCTTACAGCAATTGCTTTAAAAAATGAAGCGGTATTCGTACCCAATGGTAAGTGCTCCTTACCTTGGTCAGCGCCTTTCGTACTAGTTCCGAAAGAAGACGGCAGTACACGAGTCTGTGTTGATTACCGACAGTTGAACGCAATCACGACTGCGACGACGTATTTGCTACTATGTACAGATGATGTCCTACACAGTGTCAAGCCCATGCGTTACATGAGCATAATAGAAATGAATTTCTGCAAATGTGTTCGTGGTATAGGTGATTATGCCAATTTTCCATACTTTGGCTTATTTTGACATTAATGTTTTTTAGCTTACATAGAAAGGCCCCTAAAAAACTCAGAGATTGATTCTTTTTCATCAAATTTCATAGAAAATTATTTCTGTTGTAGAACATGTACACCACGGTGCTTATAAATAGTGTGTAGGTTATCCCATATAAATCTTTCGCTTTTTGATAACTTATTACTTAAGAAATTACCTTTTCTGATATGCATTTAACGACTACACATTGAGCTTTTGCGTCTTTGAACATGTATTTCTCTAGCTGATCTACCTTGTCATCCGGAGGACGAGGAAACGAGCCACCTACAATGTTTAAAAGATCGGGCGCCCGTAACACTTGTGAGTTCCTTTCAAAAGAAGTTATTGATTGCTTAAAACAGATGTTGTAAGATTACTTTGGATATCCATGTGTTCTTTATCTTCTTTACCAGCCCCACTTCATCCACCATTTGACCATGACCGGCAATCAGCGAAATTCCACTCGCCGTATTAGTATTACACTGCTTGACCACAGTAATTATAGTGTTTTTTTTTATTAGCCCGTAAGCGGCCTGGGCCCATAACCTATTGAAAGTTATGTTTATATATTTATCTCCATTAGAGAAAAACATATCAAGATGGACGACGACTCTTTATTGAATACAAATTGTTACATTGACAGTAAAGACACGACATTGAAGCGGAATATAGCTCACATCGGTACTCGTCTTGTAGGGATATTCCCGCTAGATCCGAGGATACAAGAAGCAGCCAAACTATACAGAGCAAAGAGAGGAGTATCCCAGGACTATTTGCCTATCTGGGACGAGGATTGAGAATAAAGTGAGCCCTTTGGCAAATCAGCGATTTTAACCCGAAGACCCCGAATTTTGGTTTGTTTCAAATAAATATCCTGGGTAGGCAAAGGCTACATACGTGCAAAGCATAACTGGTACACACTAGCTTATCGGTTATTGGAGAAACAAACCCATTTAATTGTCACATTGCGGAAAAACAGAAGAGGATTGCCTAAGGCTATTATAAATTCGAAATTGCAGAAAGGTGAAGCAATGGCTATGGAGAATCAAGACAGATTAACGATGCTTAAATGCAAGGATAAGAGGGACGTGTTTATGATGTCGACAAAGCACTGCGTCAAATTTGCTGTGGTAGTGAAAAAAGGCAAACAAATTCCTAAGTCGAAGGTCATATTGGATTATAATAAATCCAAAGGGTCTGTATATATAAGTGACTAAATGAGTGCATATTCTTCGTCGTTGCGGAAAACAGTAAAACGGTATAAAAAGTTAGCATTAGAACTGCTTCTAAATACGGCAGTAGTAAATCCATGGTTCATGCACAGCGAAAAGAAGAGCAACACTTCGATTGTGGATTTCAGGAGGGTTCTTATAGAATATTTGACCCGTACAGCAGATTCCTGAAGAATGAACTAAAACAAAGGAAGGTAAAGTGAGAGATACGCAACGTTCTTACGTGCAATGTTACAAAAATTCGGTACACGAATTTGATCGTAAAATCGCCAAAAACAAATCAGAGAAAGCGAGTACATACTGTGTGCAGTGTGACGGAGAGCCTCACCATTGTCTGACATGTTTATACAGTTCATCGCTTTCAATAATACGTTGAGCTATAAACGATTCTATAAATTACTCGTACTTGACCGTTCTTTCTTGTGTGGTGGTTTAGCTTATTTGATTTTGTTTGGGGTAAGGCTTGCATGTTTTGCTGCCTTTTTTCTTTCTTACATCTTAATTTGTCAAAAATTATGGCTAAATATTAATATTTCTAACGGTTGTTTACACCCTGCAATTTTCTACTTCCGCCAAAGATTAATTTTATTTATTATTTAGGCACGTTTTTGCCAATGCTAAGTATTGTTCTACAACGCTATGTTGGTAAGATAGTACCAAAAAACCAACAGTGGGTATGGGCGGCGGCGAGAAAAAACTATTTAAATGGGTCTATAGCTTGAGGACACCGGTGACCCCCATGGTGCTATGATAGAGGAAGGATGAGGTCACCGGTGACCACCACGGCGTGCAACGTGTTAATATAATCATGTAAACATACTGTTTCAGAGCCAAAACACGGCAACATCGGTTTTTGACATTTCGGCTTTGCCGCGCTGTCATTGGCTTGACATTGGATATGTTCTTGTTGCGCATACGACTAATTGTTGATAATTTAAATTGTGTTGGATTGTTACGGTATATTTGAGCCACGGGTCGAGAGATCCCCATATTGAGGCTATTTATACTATCGTAAAATCACTTGGATCTAGTATTGATAATATTGACGTGTACTACGTGACAGTGCATACGGCGAAGTACCTTGTGAGATGCTCTAGTAGAACATGACCGACATTGGCTTGACTACGACTTCTCCTCCCTATCCCTTTGATGATTGATATATAGGGCCTTCCTGCACACCCGGACGCCAGCAAGGTAAGTCATTGTTATATTTTGTTTAGCCCTGCGCATCGCAGGCGGGGGTTTCTCATTTGGCCTCATCACAAGCTCGGATGATTAAGTCTTCCACTGCACACTCAACATATATTCCCGAGGCTTTTGGTTGGAGACAGAAAACAGAACAATATGAATTAAACTTTGTGTAATATTAATTTATTTTGTTAAAAATATGGATATGACTGATGGGCGCGAAATGAATTCCACACATTTCAACATAAGCACCATATGACTTAATTTGTCCCAGGATTGTCCACAAACTTGATTTCTGTGAAAAAACTTAATGAATATTGTCGTATTGTACATGTATGCGGTAATGAAATATGATAAACTAAATTAGATTAGTCATAACTTTTTAATAGCAGGACATACTCAAAATGAAGGCGACTCTGTACATGGTATGATTGAAAAACAAACAAAGCAATTCGTTGAAATCAGGTCCAATTTACGTTCTCAGTCAATATTTACAGATAATTAAAGAGGCTAAAAAAACTGGAGAACCACTGAAAGTCAATGAGCTGTCACACGAGGATTTGATTTCTTTAAAAATGTTAATTAGTGATATGGGTGTTACGACTCTAAATAAGATAAAGATATCTGATGTAAAAATGATGACTATGGCTAAAAATAGGTAAAGTATAAAACGTCTTACACTACTCCGAATGATCAAATGCTAATTTACTCTCTCGAAAAACTAACTATACCTGATACAAAACTAGCTTATACATCTAAAATACAGATTAAGGAGAATAAGTAGACTGATAATCAATACTTTACTACAAAACAATCACATTCCAAGTTTCTGCTAGCTTTTTTTACAATTTGTAAGTTATTTTTAAGCTAATTACAATTAAAAGATTACTAGAAGATAGTAAGATTTTTAAAATGTTGTTTTTCTGTGATTTAATTTTTAACGTTTTCTAATTAAGTTTTGAACTGTTTATTTATTGCATTTTTTTTCTAAACCATAGTAACTTACTGAAAGACTTATTGTGCTAATTTTCGAATTAAGATCAGAAAACTGGAAAGAAAGTTCGAATAAATTTTTTAACACCCTTTTCTCGACTGTTTGCTTTTTGTCTTATGACACTATTTGAGCACACGTGTGATATATTTTGCTATGTTGTGACGTTAATACTCGTTTATTTTTGGCAGAAAGTGATGCCCCTGTTTCAAGGAACCATGAACATTTCTTATCTAGATTTAAAGACAAGATTCCCGTGGGTGTTGTAAAAGGCGACTAAGTTAAAAATTACAGTTTCGTTTGGGTTAAGAACGGACGAATATTTGTTAGTAAAGTTCCAACTTCCTACATAAAATTGTTAAAAAGCTATGATTGTTTAAATAATCTGTTGTTTTTTTTTATCCAATTAATATAATATTATTAGCGAGCGATACGAGCATCCGCCTCAGGTGGCCTGTTGTTCCCCTATTAAGAATAAAGTAGTCAGTAAGCTAGTCTTAAGGTAACTGTTCAAGCGAATAAACGTCTAAATTTAAAAGAAAGTCTTTTTTTATAACGCGTCACTACGCCACCGACTTGACCAGCTATTCCTATTACATCACAAAATTTAAATTATATTGAAGATTCAATTAAGGAAACTATTCCCAATATTACTCTCTCATAAGAGCTACATAATGTAATAAAGCTAGATCAAAAAGTTTAACATAAGTTACTATCAATAGTTATGTTATATTTTTGACAAGTAAGGGTAATATTTTACATGTGGTATAAAATAGCTTTATTTATCTAATAGACTCAACGCTTTGATCTCAATCTCACCTGATGTCATGTGACTTTATGGCCCAATATAATAACCAATCAAGTCTGGGCTTTCAAGTGTTAAACACTATGGTATCGTATATTACAGTGTCTTTTATCACAGAAAGTAGTCTTAATACGGAATAGTATAGGTAGAAATTTATAAATTAAAATGTTTTTGTTTATAAGACATTACGGTAAACAAAAATGTATTCGACTCTTCGACACCGAAGTCAATGTTACGGATACCAGTTTCAAAGGAGCTTTGTATGTATTGATATTTACTGCAGTGTCAGCTAGTTTTAATTATATCCTTCAACAAAAAAGTTTCTACACAATACAACTCTTTACATTTTCAGTAACATCTTGCAGCAAGGGAAATAGTGCTTTAACACCCCTTGAAGCAAGGAAACGAATTATAAAACATGTAGATAAAAAAATGTATTATATAACATTAAAACTAGAAAGAGACAAGCAGCTGCTGCAGTGTACAATGCAGGAGCATCAAGAAAACTTGCGGCATAAAGATGAAATTCATGAAAAAACAATATATTTAATGGAAGAAAAACAAAATTACCATGGAACAACAAGATAAAATCCATAACATGGAAGTAGATTTTAAAAACAGAACTCCAAAAACTTATATTAGAAAAAGAAAGTTTGCAAATTAAAAAATTCAAATTAGAAATTGAAAATATGACCAAAAAAACATTGGTTAAATAAAATTTTCTATTTGTTTTTTTTACACAGTATAGGCTCAGTTCTTTGACCACTGATATTTACTTTGAACACTGCCTGTTGGCGACCGATCCAACGTGCAGTATTAAAAATAAGATTATATGGATGTAAAACGATTTTATAATTGAATAAAGATAACTATTTATTGTCATATTAAAATAGCGCTAGGATAGATTGTTATAGTATTGAACATGTATATTGAAAACTAGTGCCATTCCTTTCTTTTGCCTCTAATATGTGTAACTGAGTTTACTTGTGTTAAGATCCATGTTAAATAGACTTAGATATAATAGATTTAGATATAAGACACAGCTAACACACTATAGATAATGAGATTTTAGTACTACAGCCTTGTTTCCGTAAATATTGTGTAATGTATGTCGTACATTGTAAGGTTTTTTTACGTAGTACGTAGTCCAGGATAACTTTACCATGTAACTATGTGTTGTATTTGATGAGGCATAGGTTATTGTGCATATTTATGTGAAATAGATACGTGTAATATGTAAATTGAATAAAAGAAATAAAGAAAGGTGAGCCGAACATAGTAAAAATAGATCGTCGAGACGCCTCATTTTGAGGGATTTAAGCTCGACCGGGCGGTATCGAAAATCAGAGCGCAACGGTACTGAAGTCTTTCCTGGAAGACCGCCGCGTCCAAGTAGTGGTCGAAGGCCAAGTGTCTCGGGAGTTCCCTATGAGAGCCGGAGTCCCGCAGGGTAGCTGCCTCTCTCCTAGCCTATACGCCGTCTATACCAATGATATGAATGCCCGTGCGCGGCTGGACAGAGCTCGCATTATTTGCTGATGACGCCGCCTACTTTCACGTAGATAATACGCCACTAGATGCGCAGATAGAAGTTCAGCGTTTACTTGACACCTTTCCTGAATGGCTACGGAGATGGAGGCTGAAGGCCAACGTAGGGAAGACACAGGCACTCATGACTAGAATGATGATGAGTAGATTACCACCTTGCTTGACGCTCCAGGAAAAGACTATACCGTGGAAGGAAGAAGTCCAATACCTGGGAGTCACTATAGATCGAAACCTGACTTTTTCAAGTCATGTAGGAGATGTGATCACGCGGACAAGAGCGGCGAGGAGAATGCTGCTGCGTCCAGTGCTCACCTCAAGGCTACCCTTGAGAACGAGGCTTGGTTTGTACAAAACCTATTTGAGGTCACGATTTACCTATGCCGCCCCTGCATGGTTCAGTCGCTTATCGGATTCGAACAAGAAACGGCTTAGAGCCCAACAGAGCAACACGCTTCGCATGATCGCGGGGGCACCGCGATACGTTAGCAACCACGTAATTGCGCGTGACTTACGTGTAGAGAGCCTGGATGCGTTCATAAGCAGCCTTGCAACCAACATGTTCCGCAGAGCGGAAACGTCGGCGCACGTTCACCTCCAGAACATCGCGCCGTTGCACGCTAGACCTCCCGACAGACGGAGAGGAAGAGGTGATCACTTGTCGTTAATACATAGGCCTCAGGCGCGCGATCTCATACGCCGGTCCTCGCCTAGCTGAGTAGGTAGTTGAAGAAGGACCGTGTCTATGACCCGTATAGATCGGGTGCATCTCCCTGACCCCTCAGAGTCCGATCGGTAGCAGGATTAGCTCCCAGAACTCAGAAGATTACTCCACGAGGGACGCACCTTGTGTGCCTCACCCAGTTGACTTGTCCGTAGGCGCGGACAAAGGAGAGGCCACCGTCGAAGGGAATAGCCCTGATGCGGTTTCCCCGTGACCCCTATTAGTTCGTAGTTTAGCTAGTAAGTGTAGTCTGTGTAGTTTTCTAATTGTGTTTTTTATTTTTACTTTTTATTTTTGTAATTTTATTATAAGGTGTAAATTAGTTTTAACTTACATTTTGTAATGATTTTTTTACATAAAGATTGAAAAAAAAATGGTTAGGGAACACACGACGCACTGCTGCTGGACTGCTAGAGCTACAGGTTGCACGAGAAGATTGCTATATATATACGGCCATGTGGCATTCACCACGAGGCGGGGCACCGGCGCTCACACCTAACACCTTGTGTGAGTGAGGCAACCCGCCCACCCTACGGTTCTACGGTGCCTTGAACGAAAGCGAGCATCGTGACCATAAAACTGGTGTACTCGTTGTTAATAAAATATTTAACCACTCATCTTGCACTGGTTAGCAAGATGGCGGCTGGTTAATTCGAGTGCGAACAGCTGTTTCATTATTTGTTGTGACATTTGAAGTCTTATTTTATTTTTCAGTGCTTTATAAAATAGTTTTGTCTGATTATACTAATTACGAATATTTGTAATTTGTACTGTAGTATTACTCGTGGTGGATCTAAGCATCGTACGACATTTTAATTCGTCAGAAAGTTGTGATGAAGATTTTGAATTGGAATACAGTCAAACCTGGATAAGTGAGAACTGGATAAGTGAGAAAACTCTATAAGTGAGAGTAATAGCCAGGACCCGTCATTTTAAGCTCCCAAAACCTCTATTAGCGAGAAACAGAAGCCTCTGTAAGAGAGAGTCGTTTTTCCTTCATAGACCTCCGTAAGTGAGACTGCTACTTATCTATACCTCTATAAGCGACAGTTTATGACTCATTGTTAACTTTCGTGGAACTTCCTACCATTGTTTTTGTATTCTCGTCAATATTGTTCCTATTCTATTTCGTGGAACTAAATAACTTTATTTTTGTTATTTTATCGCATTCTTTTCAAGTGGACACGTGTGCCTGTGTACCGTCCTGTTTGTCAGACTTACTCAGTTTATAGTTTTCAATTGCGAAGGAAAGTTCTGTTCTGCATCATGTCAAAACGGAAAATTAAAGTACTGTCATTAAGTGATAAACTTAAAATAGTGAATGCGTTTGAATCCGGAAAATCGCGAAATGAAATTCAGAGGGAGTTTAATTTACCAGAATCCACCTATTATAAAATTATTAAATCAAAAGACTCTATAAAGTCTGAGTGCTCTGATGGACATGGAAATATTAAAAGGACTAGAGTTTCTGAATTTCCCAATATCGAAAAGTGCCTTTTGGAATTTATAAAACAAACTCTCGATAAGAATATCCCCATAGATGGACCTTTGTTAAAAGAAAAATCAAAAGAGTTTGCTACAAAACTGGGAATCCAGAACTTTTCTGCTAGCAACGGCTGGTTAGAGGGTTTTAAAAGGCGTCATGACATAGCTTTCAAAAAAGCAGCTGGAGAAAGTAAATCTGTGGACCAAGGTGTGTGCAACCAGTGGACTGAAGATCTGCCAAATCTTTTAGAAGGGTATGAACCAGACGATATTTACAACGCGGATGAAACTGCTTTGTTTTTTAAGTGCCTTCCGGATAAAACATTTACATTTAAAGGCGAAAAATGCCATGGAGGAAAACAAAGCAAGGAACAGTGTGTAAACATGAGTGGTACGGACGAACTCCCACTTCTCATCATCGGGAAATCAAAGCGACCTAGATGTTTTAAGGGTGTCAAGACTCTACCCGTTGATTATGCCAATAATACAAAGGCTTGGATGACCAAGATATTATTTAAAGATTGGTTGAAAAAAGTTGACAAACAAATGAAGATAAACCGAAAAAAAATTCTGCTATTCATTGACAACTGTGCTGCCCATACGGACTTACCAACACTTGCAAACGTAAAAGTAATGTTTTTACCTGCTAACACCACTAGTAAACTTCAACCATTAGATCAAGGCATCATTCACACTTTTAAACGCTTTTATCGCAGAGAAGTCGTTAAACATATTCTTACGAGTCTGGAAGAAAACAGTAGCCCTGACATTAACGTACTTCTAGCTATGAAATTTGCTAGAAAAGCATGGTACTTAGTCAGTGACGTTACTGTCAAAAACTGCTTAAGAAAGCTGGGTTTTGGAAAAGTACAGATGAACAAGGCCTGCCAGAGGAAAATGATGCTGAAATTGGACCTAGCAACGAGGAATGGGCTAAGCTTGTGTCTCACGAATCCAATATGTTAATGCCGAGCTTCGACGATTTCGTTCAAATTGACGACGACGTAACTACCGCTGGAGAACTAACCGACGACGATATCGTTAAGAATTGTGTGAACACCTGTATTGCTGGAAATGACAGTGAAGACGAGGCACAGATTCCGGAAACAGAAATAAAGATCATTCCAATGAAGCTAGCTTTGAATGCGTTGGAGACGGTGCATCAGTACTTTGAATACGCGGCGGTTGTTGATCAAGCAATATTTGACAAAATTTATGAGTTAGAGAAAAACATTCACAATACAAAATAGAAACCCAAACGAAATTGACGGATTTTTTTGAGTGCAAATAAGTTCTAAATAAAATAAAATTACATAGTACATGAATTCGTACTTGCTGTGACTTGTTATTGCTGCGTACCCCTATAAGAGAGAAACGCTACCCATGTACCTGCATTAGCGAGAAACTCGGGTTAGTGAGAAACCTCTATAAGCGAGAATAAGATTGTGCTCCCTTGAACTCTCGCTTATCCAGGTTTGACTGTATATGCTAATGAAAAGACCTCGAAGTGCACCATTGAACTCATGGGATGATACAGATTTCGCCCGACACTATCGCCTGTCTTAATAAAAATTTGGATTTTAATGAAGTCTGCAATAATCTTAAAACTCCAACCACGAGGTACTTTAAATATTGTTTACTATCAAATTATTTCAATTTAAATATGTATTTATTAGTGACGACAATTACAATGTCTTTTTTCCAGAAATCAGGCCATCACTTCTCTTGAGTTTGAGAAATTTCAGAATAATGAGTATCACTATAATTTGAATCATCTGATATCCACAAAACACTCGTGTTGATAGAATAACCCGAAGTACCTGATTCATAACGAGAATAACTCCGGTGACAGTCTCTAATATTTTTTTAGCTTTTTTGGAGCTTGTAAAGGAATAAATAAAAAAGAATTTAACAGATTGCTGTGCTAGTGGTAGTGCTTTAAGGTTATCAACCACGCTCTTCTACCAAAAAGGTGTTTTGTCCCCCATATGGTGGGTGTTCTCTCCCCCGTGAAAGTCTCGGGAATAGATGTTTAAGTGGAGTGAAAGAGATAGACTACTAAAGGAGAATATAGACTTCAAACATCATCGGACCATTCTTGAATGTCGTTCTCCTTACCAACGGAATCTTTCTGAAGAAGGTCCAAAATAATAAAATGTGGCCCTTCAATCAAAACTATTAGCAATATTTTTTATCTCCTGACAATATAAAAGAAATAACTCGATTTTCGACTCATCGGTGTTCTCGTCATTGCCTAACTGTAGATTTAACCACGGATTTGACTTTTGTTAAATATAAACAACGTAGATGATGCACGGTCAGCCTTAGTGAGTGACAATGAAGTAGATAGGCTAAGAATGCTACGAGTTCGTGCACATCAAACACAACAACAGCAAGCACGACACAATCAAATTGAGCGGGTCTGCAGGCGCACTGCTCCTGTGATTCTTGAACGAGTCGCATTCCACTATGATCCGGCAATTGATTATTGTGCCTACAAATCGGTAACAATTGGAGAAATTTAAATAATTTGTAAATATTAAGGCGTTAAATACAATGGTGAATCTACTGGATTATGATGTGCTAGAGGTAAAGTAAAATTAGCACAATTGGCCCCACCACCAGATCCTTTACGCTCTTTAATTTCTGGGATTGGAAATGGTTCTAAGCACTTCTTGGCCAACATTCAGAAATATAACAGCTGTTTCCAGATGACATCATTTGGCGCTACACATATTATACAGGACAATTTCATGCCCAGTTTCAAGGTATTATACCAGAATAGTTTTCATAGTATTCAAGTTTGTACTAGAATATATATATCGGAAATAATTAATGGACAAATTTAAAAAAAATATATAGATACAAGGACAAATTTATCACTTACTGGAGGCACTGTTACCACTACAGATCATCAATTTTTACAAATTTATTTTATGGGCTATTCAGATGCGGAAGTTGATAATCGTTGTGCTCACAATCCAACAGCGAAGAGAACCATTGCCCAAGAATTACAAATGTTTCTTCATAAGAATAACAATTTAGTAAACATGTTCAAAATAGCAGTGGATCGGATCCCGTCTGATAGCCATAGTACTAAAAAACTCCGAACCCGAACCGAACTCCGAATCATCCGAACTAACAAAACACCTGCCGGTGAACACACAAGGAGGTTTAATTCAGCTACCATTGACGAAGTGGATTTTGATTTTGATCGTCGGAATAGTGATTTAAAACGTGTATCTGAAACACACAGGAGTTATGATGATTACAATATCCTTTGATATTCTGGCAGGGGGAAGATGGATACCATTTTAATATAAAAATGGTAAATCAAGTAACAGGTAAATAAATTGAACAAGATTAAATAATATTTTTAAATTCAATTCAGTAACAAATTAAATATTTATCAGTTTTCGTTGTAGATACTGAAACCAACAAAAAAGTTAGTGCTATGAATTTCTATTCATACAGACTCATGATCCGTCAAGGTGAAGTAAATCATATTTAGATGTGTCAAAGATCTTTTTTATCAGTTTGTAGTTGACATGTATGTCAAAATTGAGAATGAACGATTAACATATATCCGTTTGAACCAACGACAGCTACGTTCAGAGAAATACATTCATCTCCGTGATGCTATAAATGCCGATGGCAATGTGAATGATGTAGAAATAATGACAATTTTGTCAGCCACTTATATAGGAAGCCCACGCCACATGCACGAATATGCTCAGGATGCTATGTCATGTTAGGCATTATGGCCACCCAGACTTTTTTCACATTCACATTTAACCCAAAATGGTCCGAAATCTAGAGGGAATTGCTATATAGCCAAACACCAGTTGGTAGACATAACTGCCAGAGTTTTTAAACAAAAATTAAAATCTCTCATGAATTTCTTAATAAAGCAATGTGTGTATAGCCGAGTCCGTTGTTGGCTGTACTCTGTAGAATGGGAAAGCGTGGATTGCCACATGCGCACATTTTACTCCGGTTAGTGGACAAAATAAGGCCGGATAAGATTGATTCCACAATTTCAGCTGAAATTCCAGATGAAAAGTTGACCCAAAATTGCATGCAGTAGTTACCAAACACATGAAACATGGACCTTTGCTGACTTTTCAACTACAATTCACCCTGTATGATCGACGGCAAGTGTTCCAAGCGATACCCATGCGACCTGCTTGCTGAAACCATAACGGAAATGATGGATACCCATTGTATCGTCAGCGACCAGTTGCAGACAATGGGCGATCGATGGTTATGAAGGTGAGAGGACAAAATGTTGATGTATCTGTGGTGGTGCTCATGTCGCATAAACATTAGCTCCGTACAAAATTATTGAGAAAAATTGTGTTTTATTATTAAAATACGCTTTTAACCGGTGCATTCTTCTAATGTTTGACCCCTACTTATGTGTGAACGTTATCTGTATTTAAAGTGAATTCGCTAAGAACATATTAAGAACTGTGGTATTCATTTCAAGTGTTTACAAATATAACTCCATTTTTTTTTTATCGATGCAGTGACCTATTATAAAAGTGACCTAAAACAACTTGTGGTTTGAGCTATATATTGTCAGAAAAAGTCTATAATCTGGTTTTGCTAAACGAGAAGCCGTTACTGCTTTTGAATTTTTCGATTCGACTTTGACCCTCATGTGTAATACACTAATTAAGTGTCATCTAGCGAATTTGGGAGAAAACCAATACATTTCGCAGTCACAGCTTAGAAGATTTCATATTGACAAGTTCAATAACTAATACACATACGAATTGATAGCACTGTTATTAGTTTATTGATTCAATTATATTTCAATAAATTAAATCAGTAGCATCTGGCCGTTGCCAATACAAACTACACTCCAACAACATCGTATTAATTTAAACACTTTTTGACGAGGAAAAATAATAAATACTTTAAAACGATTCAAGATGGATAAAAATATGAAATGTTCTGGATGTTCGTAGTAGTCAACTGCGAATATTACGGTTCTGACAGCTATTTTACTGATTGACATGGCATGGAGAGCTGTAACACCCCTAACGATTCACAACTGCTTCAAAAAATTTGGTTTCTTAAAAGATCAGGAAAATCTTCCAATACTTATGGATTATGAAGAACCAACAATTGAACCATAACTTGACATCAGCGATGTGAATTTTTCTGACATTGTTCAAGTGGATGAAGATGTTGCTTTCTCAGGCTCACTAACCGATAGCGAAATTTTATCTGCGACAGATACGAATGAAAAAAGCAGCAATAAAAATGAGGACAATACATCAGAACCTTTGACAGAGGTGTCAGTTAAGGAAGCAAGATCCTCATTCGATACTTTACAAAGCTTCTGTCTACAAAACGAAAGTGATGAAAAAGCATTTCAGGTACTTTTTCTCTTAAATAAAGTTATTGAGCATTCTGAACAGCAGCAATGTGCTTTGAAGAAAACCAGTATTACCGAGTTCTTTCAAAAAAATAATTAATTCACATTATGAATACCTACATGTATGTACACGAATGTACCTCTAAACTTTTATCATTGTTATAGAATAGCAGTTAATAAATAAGAATTGATCAACACTCAATAATTTGAAGTTTTATTTATTTTCTCTCACAAATTTCGAACCATTTGATATTTCCAATACTCGATAATTCATAATATTTTAAGAGTTCCTCGAGTTTCAAATTAACGAGAGTCGACTGTGTTAACATTTTGGAAACTCAGTGAACCATACTCCTTAGTATTTATTTTCTTTCATCCAAAATAAAGCAAAAAAAAAAACGAAAAACATCAAAGGACATATAGGATGTTGTCATTGTAACTTATAAAAGATCATTATGATGTGTTTAAAAAATTCTATGTATTAACACTTTTGTATAATCTCTCCTTGATAAGAATACTTACAACACAACATGATAGATTTTCATCAGAATCATCTATATCAATAAACAATCTATAATAAAGAATATAAACACACCACAAAAAAAAAACGGTCATTTACATGTTTATCACATCTACGATTTCACAAAACATGAAAATAATCTAAATAGACAATACTTAAGGGGTGACCTTAAAATATGTATTATAGTATGTAACAAGTATGGTGTAAAGATTTACTAAAATTTTACAATTTTACTAAAAATCAATACAAGTACATTGTTAATAAAGAGCTAAACATCCTGATAAACAACCACTGTGACTTATCTTCCTTGTAATGACTACACCTTCTAAAGAGGTAAAATAAAACTTAAGGTCTATATTGACAACAAAAACTTCCTGACGTTTGAAAAATAAAGATAAAATAGAAGCTCAGCACTATATATTCCCAAATTTGTACACAGGTATGTTAGATTTTCAAAAACATAAATAATACTCCACTGGAGAATTTAATGTCCTGTAATAACAACAGAATATTCTTTATAATTCAAGGAGATAATTGTAAATGTATCATTTTTATGTACTTGATTTTAAGCAAAAACAACAAAAAATATTTACTAATTTACGTAAAGAGTGTACAGGCACTCTAGATTGCTGGATATAAATACTGTCTCATATCACAATGCAGAAGTGACTCTAGACCTTGTAATAGACTTTCAAAGCTTGGTTACATACTCAATTGAACCAAAGATACAAATTTAGAAGAAATTTCTTGAAATAAAATAAGTGAATAAAATATTTAAACCACAGACACAACATACAAATATGATATTTGAAAAAAAAAAACCATAGAAAACACAAGAGAAAAAGAAGAATGAGCAGAAAGTAAAACAACAATGGTTAAACTGAGTTCCAATTGACATATATGGAAAAGGGTACAGGAATGTCATTGATTTATGATTTTTCAAAGAAATTACCATAATTACTATTCAGATCCTAAATACAATAATGATCAACGACAATATTAACCCCTTGAGCACTAACCTGACATTTACGCCAGCTTTCTGTTGTTTTCCTATTCTCATTTTTATGGGTAATCATCATATTAACAACAATTCAAATTTATTACCTAATATTTACCTACCTGTTTCATAAAATTAACTTTATAAGTTTTATAATTAAAGTTTACTTAAATGGTTATAAGATTATTAAAATTCAAATTGACTAATATAGCTTTAAAAAGGCATCACCAACCTGAGAAAAACTGTATTTTTAAATATTGTTTAAATAAGTCTCAATAGAATTGTTGTAAGTACCTCTAATTATAAAGTTTAAACTCTAATGATATGGCAATTTTTCATTTTTATTACCTATTGTAATTCATGTACTTGATTACTGAAGACCATTGTAAACTCAATTTTTATATTAAAATCTTTCTGTATTTGGTGATATATATATATATATATATATATGTATATAGTACCAACTGATTGTAAGATAGACATCATCAGTCTATTCATTACATATAAAGTAATGTGTAAGAACATAATTTATCCACACCTACATATCTACGCACATGAAAACAAAGCATTTTAAATCCAACTGAATTAATTTCTGGCTCTAACACATATTCACAGATTTAGTTTAGAAATTTTCTTATGTTTAAACTGGGAATTTTGGCGTAATCAGATAAATTACACTAGAATTAATGAACCCTTGTTTTTTACTTCAAAGATATATCAGTACAATGCTGTGAATGATTGTGATTTTTGAAGGAAAAGCACTATTTTTGTACCCAGAACATCAGATGATCCTGTCACTTAGGACAATAAAGCAACCAAAAATTTACTGTAACATAACATGTTATGTATAACATATATAACAGAACATTTAATGCTACATAAATTATATTGTAAATCTACTTTTACATACTTAAAGATGTGGATTTTTTTCATTTTCTCACCTAATGAATTTCGTGTTTTATAATCAATGCGAACTCTGTTATATACATTCCGATAGGAGTAATATTATTCTGTGATCTACATCTAAGAGTTGAGCTAGCCCGAATGGAATAATAATAACTATATATAGCTATTTACAGTTATCGGCAAACCTAAGACAAAATATACGTTCCAAAATTGAGATGAAGCCATGAACAGTGGTTCACTTCACTATTATAAAGAATTAAAACTGAATCAAATAACAGAAGACTATTTTAAAATCAAGATAGTAATTATTATACTCTTTGGCTCGGGAAATATAAAGAAGCTAACAAATGTAGGGATAGATATGAGAAAAACTAACAAAGGAATCGATTTTATTTGAATCGATGTTTACCATTGGATTGGTGCAGATAATCGATCTTTTATTCCAGAAAATGAAGGTTCATTTTTCTGTCTCGATTAAAATCACAAATTTGTATAAATTAGAAATGTAATAAAACAAAATAAAAAGGTACGAAAATTTTCACTTAAATAATCAAAAATTTGCGAGATGGCTCTATTAGGGATGGCGTTCTAAGATCAATTAATAAAAGAATCAATCTTGAAGAGCAAAAACTTAATTTTATATAATCGATATTTAGCATTAAATTAATCCAGTAAAGGTCTCGGGAGTCGGCTGGATACTCATGGGGCAAGATCGGTCGTTGTGGAGATCTTTCGGGGAGACCTATGTATGCCCAGCAGTGGACGTCTTTCGGTTGAATGGATGGATGGATGGATGATCTAGTAAAACGACCTCAGAACCTAGGAAATCGAGGTTTATTTTTTTCTAGTTCTATGAGAACCATAAAATTATTTACAATTGAGAATGAACCCAAACACAAGTAAAGGTTTTCACAAAATTAAATAAAAACTCAAGAGAAGGGCTTTGTGGTCAGTTTCTTCCGCTTCTTTCTGAGATTCAAAATGACTTTTTGATTACTATTAAAATGGCAAAATATCTTGCCTGACGAGTTTATTAATATTAAAGAAGGTTTCATTAGCAATGTAAAAACCTATTTGATATGTCATTCTTATAAGAAGATTATTATAAGAAAATGTATTGTTGCTTAGTAACAAGTTGTTTAGTGTAATTCTGTACGTATATATTAAAATTGTTTATCGAGAGCTGAGTATGCCTTATAAATTCGTCTTCCTGGTTGTGTTTTTCCCTTAATTGGTTATGGGCCCAGATAAACAAAGTTCAGATACGCAAGACCAATATACGTAAAGCACGTAATGGAATTATCCAAAATACAAATTGCAAAACTTGATGGGCGCAACTGGGTACAATGGAAGTACCGTATGCTGGCTTTATTGCGGGGCATGGACGGTCTTATGGACATTGTAGACGGAACAACATGTATGCCAAAGATGCCTGTAAAATGCACAGGTGATGCTGATGTTACAGCTGAAGATTTGGATCTTTATAACGAAGAAGTAAAGAAATACATGAGGTTAGATAGCACAGCTTTACTTTTGATAACAAATAATATTACTGATGAGGCACTTGATAAAGTACTAAGGTTCTCTACGTCGAAGGAAGTATGGGATGAACTACATAGATTATATGAAGGGGTAAGTGATGACCACCTGTATGATTTATGTTTACAGTTCTTCAGATATAAAATGGATCCTTCAGATAATATGGCAACGCATATATCGAAAATAAAAAATATGTGGTATCGACTAAGACAGGAGTTGATAAAAGAGGAAAACTGTCAAGAGTTACCTGAAATTTTATTACTCTGTAAAATTTTAGATACTTTGCCTGAAGCATATTTTTCATTCAAATCGAGTTGGTTGCTGATGTCTAGAAAAGACAGAACTGTAGAGAATATAACTAGTCAATTGTGTGCTCACGAAAAAGCACTTAAAAGTTGTATACAGGAAAATTCCAGTACTGAAGCTCTTACTGTAAAATTTCGGAAGAAATACATTAAAAAAGGACAAGCCCGACCACTCACAAATAAAAGGTGCTTCAAATGTAAAGAGGTAGGTCATCTCAATAAAGATTGTCCAAAGAAAGCTGGTTCTCGTCAAGTTGTAGAAGGCAATAAAGCTGTTAACATGTTATTATTATCTGTTAATTCGAGTGGAACCAATGCAGATCGTGATAATTGGTACGTAGATAATGGCGCTACTAATCATGTTACGATGAGAGGAGATATTTTTCAAGATTTTGAATATTTTGGAGAAACTCACGCAGTAACTACTGCTGATGGTAATAGTATAAAGGCTCTTGGGAAAGGATCTGTTCAAATTAGAGCTAAGGTTAACAAGAATTTTTTGCTTTGTACACTGAGAGATGTTTGGTATGTTCCCGAAATAAGTAAAAATTTATTTTCTGTACTTTCTACACAAGATCGCAATCCAAATAGTACGTTTGAGTCGCGAGTCAATTCGTGTATTATGAAAATAAATGGTAAGGTCACTATGACAGGAAATAGGAAGAGATATGGTGGCTTGTACAAACTGAATTGTAAAGTCGTACCACCTATGGCGTCAGTGAACTTGGTGCAAAACATTGATATGCTACAATTATATCATGAACGATTTGGTCACCAGAATAAGAGGCACGTTAAAAGTTTAATTGAAAAGGAATTGGGAATTTACACGAAAGACAGTGGAGAATTATGTGAAGGCTGTATTTTTGGTAAAACACATCGACGAAAATTTGGTGTCAGAGAAAAAGCTACTAAGCCTGGAGAACGTATTCACACTGATGTCTGTGGACCTTTTCCAATGTCATTTTCTAAGTTCCGATATTTTGTACTGTTTAAAGATGAATATACTCGTTACCGTTTTGTATACTTTCTGAGACAAAAGTCAGAAGTACACAAAAAGCTTAAGCAAATGTTAGCTGAAACTAAAGTAGCTGGATATCAAATTAATGAGTTGTTAAGTGACAACGGTGGAGAATTTGATAATCATGAGGTACGTAAAATATTGTCAGAACAAGGAATTAAACAAAGACTGATAATGCCATATACACCGGAGCAGAATGGATGTAGCGAAAGAGAAAATCTTACAATCGTTGAGTCGGCAAGGTCAATGATGCATGCTCATGAAGAGCTACCTCAGGTGTTGTGGGCTGAGTTGGTAAATACTGCTGTTTACATACTAAATCGAACTGGACCAACTTTAGTGGAACACAAATCTCCTTATGAACTTTGGATAGGCAAAAAGCCACAAATAAAGCATTTAAGGATAATTGGAACACCTTGTTATGCTCATGTACCTAAACAAAATAGAAAGAAACTCAACAGGAAAGCCGTAAAATGTATACTGATAGGGTATGAAAATGATGATGGGTATAGACTATGGAATAAAGAGTATAATTCTTTAGTGAGGTCTAGAGATGTCACATTTAATGAAAGACCCTTAGATGTAGCAAAAGCTTCTGAAAAAGCTTTGCAAGAAACTGAAATTGATATTCCTTTGGATTTGCCAGTCACAAATCAAAGAAAGATGCATGAACCCTTAAATATTGAGGATACAGCTAATTTTGACAATGAAGTTTTTAATGATAGAGGAGAATTCTCGATTAGAGAAGATTTTCCTGCTGTAGGTGATGAGATCTTTGATGATGCACAAAGTTGTATTTCAGAAAATAGTATAAATTTAGAGGGAGAAATTGAAGAAGTCAATGAAGATCCGGAATGTTTAGAAGATATTCATGTTGGTACTTCACTACCTGATCATGAAATCCTTGAACAAGGAGGTAGGATTTTGCGGGATCGTTCACTACTTCGATATCCAAACAAATTTAATGACTATGTTCTGAATACAGAGTGGAATGGTTATGCAGAACCGAGTTACTTCAAAGAAGCAATTCGTAGTCCTGAGTGTGAGTTGTGGAAGAAAGCAATGGAGAATGAAATTAGCTCTCTGAAAGAAAATCAAGCTTGGGATCTCGTAAGACTTCCTAAAAATAGGAAGGTTATTCCATGTAAATGGGTGTATAAAGTCAAACTGAATGCGGATGGCTCAGTTGACAAATACAAAGCTAGATTAGTCATCAAGGGGTACAGTCAGAAAAAAGGAATAGATTTTGATCAGACATTTAGTCCTGTGGCAAGAATGGCTACTATACGAGCTGTTTTGGCTGTTGCTGCAAGTGAACAAATGTCAATGATACAGTTTGATGTTTCGACAGCATTTCTGTATGGAACCTTAGATGAAGAGATTTTCATGAAACAACCAGAAGGATATGATGATGGTTCTGGACGTGTTTGTTTGTTAAAGAAGAGTCTTTATGGTTTAAAACAAGCACCGAGATGCTGGAATAGAAAAATTATTGATTTTTTCAAACAAGTCGGTTTCAAAGTTAGTGAAGCTGATCCTTGTCTCTTTATCAGAGAAGATGTTAATGGAAAATTAATTCTAGCATTGTACGTGGACGATGGTTTGGTTGCTGGAACAAGTCAAACACTCATTGCTGATTTCATATCACAGTTGAAAGAGAAGTTTAAAGTTACTACAAAACCAGCTTCTTATTTTCTTGGAATAGAAATTGAAAGCAGAGATGATGGAATAAAGATCTCTCAGGCTTCTTACTGTAAGAAAGTAATAAAAAGATTTGGCATGGAAAGCTGTAGACCGGTAATGACGCCGATTGTTAAGAATGATGAGAATATAGATCTGTCTTGTGATCTGTCCAGTTTTTTGAAAAACTATAGACAAATCGTTGGATCCTTAGCGTTTCTTATGGTTGGAACTAGGCCAGATATTGCTTATGCAGTAGGCGTTGTTTCCAGAAATTTAGAAAAACCAACAGATGCTGACTGTATAAAGTTAAAACGGATACTGCGTTATTTGCAATATGCTCCAGATTTAGGAATCTTATACAAAAAGGATTACAAAAAGGGTATTATAGAAAGCTATAGCGATGCAGATCATGGAGGAGACCTTGATACCGGAAGATCAACTTCTGGAGTATTATGCATGTATGCTGGAGGAGCTATATCATGGTCAAGCCAAAGGCAACAAAGTGTGGCGATATCAACCACTGAAGCTGAAGTTGTTGCAGCAAGTGAGGCTGCTAGAGAATCGATTTGGCTTAGTACTTTGATGGGTAGCTTAATTAAGTTAAAAGGCCTGCCACAGTTGCAAGTGGATAATGAAGCAGCCATAAAATTAGCTGAGAACCCGGAGTTTCATAAGAGAACGAAACACATCCGAATTCGTCACTTCTTCGTCAGAGAGTTAGTGACTAATGGAGAGTTAAAGGTGAAGAAGGTTACCAGCGAACTCCAACTGGCGGACATTTTTACTAAGGCTTTACCAAGACCTAGATTACTTAAGCTGAAGTTATCAATAGGTTTACTACATTGAGAGAAGATATTAAAGAAGGTTTCATTAGCAATGTAAAAACCTATTTGATATGTCATTCTTATAAGAAGATTATTATAAGAAAATGTATTGTTGCTTAGTAACAAGTTGTTTAGTGTAATTCTGTACGTATATATTAAAATTGTTTTATCGAGAGCTGAGTATGCCTTATAAATTCGTCTTCCTGGTTGTGTTTTTCCCTTAATTATTAACACTTATAATTATAGTTAGACGCGTACTACATCAAGAGTTTCCTGTCAACTATAAAATCGCTATATATTTTTAACTTTGATATGCTTGTAAAAACAACTCTGTATATTTTAAAATGATAATAGATTGACTATCCCTTTTGTTTTGTCTGATGTGAATTTACCTATAAATATTCAAAGATAAAAGAGTTTATTGTCTTTTTCTTTTCAGACTGTTTATTGTTTGTCTATTGACGAGCTTTTATAGTGTTATTACTAAAGTTATTTCGAAAACAGTTTTTACCTCAAATTTTCAATAAATGATGATTATTGTCTAATTTTTACCAATAAGAGAATACTGGTTACGAAATAAAACAGTAAATTGAAAATAAAATCAATGATCTAGAAATCGATCTTTTAGACCTCTATTTTTTTAATCAATTCATAAAGTTTCATTTCGCTTTGATTCAAAACTTGTTCTTTTTGGAAAAAAAAATCACCATCCCTAGTTGTATAGAAATTACAACAGTAGATAAAACAATAGGAATGGCGATATAGGAACAATTAATCGGATAATCGACCTTTCAGATCAAAAAAACACATTTTTTTTTTATTTGTTATCTAGCACTGATTCAGCAACTTTAGTGATAACCGATGCTAAAACAATCGGTCGACTTGATTCAATTTTACACTGCTTTGTTTGGTTTTAAAAGTGGCAACACTATTTGACTGCACCAAGCAAGGTTATATCGCCAGACGTCACAATTTTATTTATTAAATCTAAAAACCAATGTGATAAAAAGGAACATGGTATACCATCTGTCCCAGGAGCTCTGTTCTTGACATAGTCTAAGACTCCTTTTAACTCAACTAAAGTAAAAGAGAAATTTAAAGATGAAGAATCATTGGTATTTCTTGGTAAGGTTCAATAATAAATTCTTTATGTGGAACGTATCTAGGAATTGATCAGTTAATACAATAGGAAGGAGAGAGGTACCTCCTACTCAAAATAAATAGTTTCAGAAACTAGCTATTGGTATTGTATAAAACGTCTACTACTAATTTGTTCTCATTACCAAACATCCATATTTACTCAGCATATAACCCGCTACTGATGGGATAAATAGTTTCAGAAACTAGCTATAGTGTAAAACGCCACGACTAATCAAAATGGACTTAAAATAATTTATATCAGTGGTATTTTCACTGTGGACAATTTTTCTTCCTCTAAAGTAGTGAATTTGCGCCAATTAGAATTTATAATTTTATTATTAAAACAAGGTTTTGAACTAAATGTTAACAATTGGAGATTGAACTTCCCCAAGATGTGTGATGAGAGTTAAAGTCACCTAAAATCATAAATGGATGAGGCAGAAGTGATATTATATTTCTAATTTCACTGAAAACTTGTAAAGAAGGGTGTGGAATATAGATAGAGACAAAACAAATATGGATAACAACACACCAATGATAGAGAAAAGTTATCACTGTGTGCAGGAAGAGGGAACGGATATATAATACAAGAGTTTCTGATAAGTAGGCACACGTCAGCATACCCATCAGCCCTATTGTTCCTAAAACAGGAATAACCAAGGATTTTAAATGGAAAGTTTGGCTTAAAACAAGTTTCTGATAAAGCAAGAATAAAAGGTTGAAAAGTATTTATGATGTGTATGATGTCATGTTTTTTGTGCAATATGCTCGGGCAGTTACATTGGACTGTTATATCCGTTATAATTATTATTCATGTATAAGTTTAATAAAGGGGCAGCGTAGGTCGGTACACTAATATTAGCCTGTAAAAGTAAATTAATTAATGTGGTTATTAAATCGACTATTGTCTGTCCAGTCTGTCAAAGTTTGGAGGGGTTTGTAATGCTACAACCATTAGATGGTTGTCGCATATTGTAGTCTCTAATAAGAGAATCGTGGGGTATTCGATCATAGCCTTTATTTTGTTTTGGAGGGGTTCTGGGTTTAGAGAAAACTGTTTTTTTATAAGATATAGTGAGTGGAGGTGGGGAACCGGGTACTATAGTATTTCCTTGCTGAGGTCTGCATGGTGTGGACACCAACACATCTGCATACGATTTGGTCTGTGATTGGTGAGTGTAATTTCAATGCCTCCACATAAGAGATGCTATTTTCTGCCATAGTAGTTTTTATTTGCTTTTGTCTGGAGTACTCTGGACAACTGCTTGTGGCAAAATGGAGTCCAGAACACAAGCAGCATGAGCCACAATCTTTTTTAGTATTACAACTATCACCAGTATGGCTCTGACGACACTTATATCACCTGGCTTTTGATCTGCATTTGGCCTTGGTTTAACCAAATCGACAGCAGTTGTAGCACTGTATTGTAGAGTATGTGTATAATTCTACTGGCAATGAGTTCAAACAAATAAAATGTGCTTTGGAAGAACTTGGCCATCAAAGGTCAAAACAACTGTTTGCGAGGATTTCCAGGTTGGTGTGTTATCTACTATAACTTTATTATTCAGTCTCCTTGATTTTATGATTTCACCATGTCCAATAGGTACATTAGTATTTCCTTTAATATCCTGAGGAGACCACTCTGTAGGAACTCCCATAACTAAACCCATTCTGGTAATATTGAAAGTTGGTATATAGCTTTCAGCCCATTACTTGTTAAACAACTTGAATTAACAAAGCTGTTGGCATCTGAATAATTATTAAAAGAAAGTGTCATTTTATTTCGGCCTACTCTTTTTAAGCTACCATTTCTAATGCTGTTAAAAGCATTTTTCTTTAAAAATTTACCGAACATTATTGGATTACAAAGTGGTACCATCGTCCTCTGCTGACAGTATTTTGTGTACATTGTAGGGACCATGATCATTGCTATCATAGCTAACCCTGCCAATTTGCGTCGGAACTTGGGAAGGAGAAATATCATTAGAAGTGGCAGGTGAAGGCAGAGAACTAATAGGTGTCTCTATAAATTCTTTAGTGTAACAATGACAGTCCGTGCTTTTAAGTGTATCAGCATCATGTTTCCTTTTCCGTTTATTACAGTTTTTACATATTTTATGAGTATAACTGCTTTACAATTTTCTCTTGGATAGCGACAAACAGTCGGAATCCATACCAGATTCGTTAGAAATGGTAACAAATGTGCCCGAGAGGGGCACAATGCCTCCCCCCGGGTCTGATGGTTCATTCACATAAACAACAACAACAAAAAAAAACACCCAACACAGAAAATACAAGTAATAAATCAATAAAATAAACTAATATTATTTACAAACTATGACTATTCTGATCCCATATTGTATTTTGTAATATAAAATTTATAATAAAAAAATCAATAAAAACCGCGTACGTCGAGTTCGAAGGTTTCCCGCGCTTTTTTTTTTTTACCGTTAGACGCTTATTCAAGGCCTGAAATAGTTGTAACTAGAGAGTTTTAACAAAAGGCTGCTATTTTTTTACAACGTTTATGAATAGAGTAGTTTCTACCTCACACTTGGCTGCATAGTCTAGTACTTTTGCCTATACCTTAGAAATAAATAAATGGCACCCAATATAAATTCGTGCATTCTTAGGATGTCGATTCGTTCCGAAAAAATCCGATTATTTAATTGATTCGAAGTGAAATTTTATGCATTGATTCATAAAAAAATTGCGTTCTAAAAAAAATCGATATTTCTAGGTGGTTTTTTTTGTAACTATAGTATTATTTTATTGGTCCAAATTAGACCATAGTCATCATTTATTGAAAATTTGACGTAAAAACTGTTTTCTAAGGGCCGATTTTTCAATCCTCAGATAAACAGACAGATAGAGTTTATTCGATAGATAGCTAAAAAATTAATTTTTCAATTGTCAGATAGGCCTTATTCGACCAATAACTCGACTACCTGAGGTATATCTTTGTTTGCCCCTTCGAGAGCCGGATAAATGGTTATTATATGGATAATTTCGATTTCATCAGAGATGTTGTTAAGTAAACATTTGTTTTTAGGTTAGTCATTGCTGAATATTTAATTGTTACAAATTAAATATTAATTATAATGGATATTTTTGATAAAATGTATGACTTTGCAATTAAAGAGAGGCGCTTTAAATTATTTCTAAAGTCACCCGAAGCAGAGAAATAAACCATTTCTTTCTCTAGTATTTAATATTTCCTATCTAATAAGTATACTAGTTGCAATACCACCGAAATAAATAAAAAAACTTTATATTTCGTTATGAAGTACTTGTACTTACACACAAGTGTATAATTCTGTATACAATAGTATTGCTGTTTTTATGAACAAATGATTCACAACAGTACTAAAACCCTTGGAACGATAGTTTTTCTTTGTTTACTAACAAAATACCAGCAAAATGGTTAACTTAATTACAGCTCTCTGACATAAATATTTTCATTGCGTCACCCGGAGTAGGTGCAGACTTCATTTTTTGAAGAAGCAATGCATGAATCTCTTCTTTTCTTTTCTCATCATTTGCCAATACAGTCAAACCTGGATAAGCGAGATTTCAAGGGAGCACAATCTTATTCTCGCTTATAGAGGTTTCTCACTAACCCGAGTTTCTCGCTAATGCAGGTACATGGGTAGCGTTTCTCTCTTATAGGGGTACGCAGCAATAACAAGTCACAGCAAGTACGAATTCATGTACTATGTAATTTTATTTTATTTAGAACTTATTTGCACTCAAAAAAATCCGTCAATTTCGTTTGGGTTTCTATTTTTGTATTGTGAATGTTTTTCTCTAACTCATAAATTTTGTCAAATATTGCTTGATCAACAACCGCCGCGTATTCAAAGTACTGATATGCACCGTCTCCAACGCATTCAAAGCTAGCTTCATTGGAATGATCTTTATTTCTGTTTCCGGAATCTGTGCTCCTCGTCTTCACTGTCATTTCCAGCAATACAGGTGTTCACACAATTCTTAACGATATCGTCGTCGGTTAGTTCTCCAGCGGTAGTTACGTCGTCGTCAATTTGAACGAAATCGTCGAAGCTCGGCATTAACATATTGGATTCGTGAGACACAAGTTTAGCCCATTCCTCGTTGCTAGGTCCAATTTCAGCATCATTTTCCTCTGGCAGGCCTTGTTCATCTGCGGGCGATTCTCGCCCGGGTGAGTCCCACACTGCACGGAGCTCGTCACTCCGTGCCCCTTATCTAGTGTACTGGGGGACTTTGATCCCCTAAGTACAATAGATAAGGGTAGTGGGAAAATGCATTTCCCCCCGTCAAAAAAAAAAAAAAAAAAAAGCCTTGTTCATCTGTACTTTTCCAAAACCCAGCTTTCTTGAAGCAGTTTTTGACAGTAACGTCACTGACTAAGTACCATGCTTTTCTAGCAAATTTCATAGCTAGAAGTACGTTAATGTCAGGGCTACTGTTTTCTTCCAGACTCGTAAGAATATGTTTAACGACTTCTCTGCGATAAAAGCGTTTAAAAGTGTGAATGATGCCTTGATCTAATGGTTGAAGTTTACTAGTGGTGTTAGAAGTTAAAAACATTACTTTTACGTTTGCAAGTGTTGGTAAGTCCGTATGGGCAGCACAGTTGTCAATGAATAGCAGAATTTTTTTTCGGTTTATCTTCATTTGTTTGTCAACTTTTTTCAACCAATCTTTAAATAATATCTTGGTCATCCAAGCCTTTGTATTATTGGCATAATCAACGGGTAGAGTCTTGATACCCTTAAAACATATAGGTCGCTTTGATTTCCCGATGATGAGAAGTGGGACATAGTACCACTCATGTTTACACACTGGAGAAGTGTAAGGCGTTCCTTGCTTTGTTTTCCTCCATGGCATTTTTCGCCTTTAAATGTAAATGTTTTATCCGGAAGGCACTTAAAAAACAAAGCAGTTTCATCCGCGTTGTAAATATCGTCTGGTTCATACCCTTCTAAAAGATTTGGCAGATCTTCAGTCCACTGGTTGCACACACCTTGGTCCACAGATTTACTTTCTCCAGCTGCTTTTTTGAAAGCTATGTCATGACGCCTTTTAAAACCCTCTAACCAGCCGTTGCTAGCAGAAAAGTTCTGGATTCCCAGTTTTGTAGCAAACTCTTTTGATTTTTCTTTTAACAAAGGTCGATCTATGGGGATATTCTTATCGAGAGTTTGTTTTATAAATTCCAAAAGGCACTTTTCGATATTGGGAAATTCAGAAACTCTAGTCCTCTTAATATTTCCATGTCCATCAGAGCACTCAGACTTTATAGAGTCTTTTGATTTAATAATTTTATAATAGGTGGATTCTGGTAAATTAAACTCCCTCTGAATTTCATTTCGCGATTTTCCGGATTCAAACGCATTCACTATTTTAAGTTTATCACTTAATGACAGTACTTTAATTTTCCGTTTTGACATGATGCAGAACAGAACTTTCCTTCGCAGTTGAAAACTATAAACTGAGTAAGTCTGACAAACAGGACGGTACACAGGCACACGTGTCCACTTGAAAAGAATGCGATAAAATAACAACAATAAAGTTATTTAGTTCCACGAAATAGAATAGGAACAATATTGACGAGAATACAAAAACAATGGTAGGAAGTTCCACGAAAGTTAAGAATGAGTCATAAACTGTCGCTTATAGAGGTATAGATAAGTAGCAGTCTCACTTACGGAGGTCTATGAGGGAAAAACGACTCTCTCTTACAGAGGTTTCTGTTTCTCACTAATAGAGGTTTTTGGGAGCTTAAAATGACGGGTCCTGGCTATTACTCTCACTTATAGAGTTTTCTCACTTATCCAGTTCTCACTTATCCAGGTTTGACTGTAGTCTCATTTTAAATGTATGTTCCTTCTCAACAAATTCATGCTGCTTTTGGGCAATTTCTTTTTGCAGCTGCACAAGTTCTAACCGAGCAGTGCTTAATTTATCTAATTTATATGTAACACTCGATTTCGTTGCTGTTTCTTTCTTTAAAACATTTAAAACCTTTGTTGGGATTGTTGGGAGCTGAGATTCCATAGTTACCAAAATTAATTAACAAAATTAGTTAACAAAATCCTGAGACAAAATCAAATTAATCAAACATAACCTGGAAAAATAATGACCGACACTTGTTAAATGAATACAACAGTTTATCCTTTTCTAACGCTTGCGTATACCATATGTTTGTTTCACCTCTTTGAAATTTGAGTTGCCAGAGTTGAAATAATTGGTCAGATAGCTATTCGGCGAATAAATGACAAATGAAAAATGGGTGACCAGTTATCAGACAGATAAACAGTAAAATAACTTTATTCATCAGATAAGTATCCAGCCTTTTATCTGGGGATTGAAAAATCGGCCCTAAATAATGTTATTAATAACACTAAAGCTCGTCAATAGAAATTAAAAGAAAATAACAAAAGACAAACAGACTGAGGAGAAAAAGATACTATATTTTTACGTGATATAGGCTTAGTGCTTTGACCACAATCTCATCTGATGTTAAGTGACGATGTGGTCCAGGATGGTAAACACACTAAACCTAGGTACTGGTTCTCAAGTGATGCTGCCGGAACACACCTGTTGGTATTTGATGACATGTTTTCTAATTTGTGGATGGTAGCTACGCAGATGGGCATTTTTAGAAAATTCCCTACCACTATGATATGTTTTTCTCACGATGTTTTCTTTCACCGAAAGTTCAGGCTGATTTTATAGTTGGATAGGTCCATTCGAAATCGAATCTGGCCGCACTATCTACTGTGCCTATTATGCGCTTGTTATGGTTCTTATAGAACCAGAAAAAAAAAATCCTTAACTTCCTAGGTTCTAAGATCGATTCACTGGATATATTCAGTGCTAGACATCGATTATATATAATAAATCATTTTATGGTTTCAAAGGTCGATTATTCTATATAATTTAGATTATTATCCCTATGCAATCTGATTTCTTATACGTAATAAATACTGTGAGAAAACAGTCTTGGTCTCCTGGTTAATATTGATTTTTATATTTAGAACTCTGCGCAGCGTGACTTCTTTTAGTAGATTTCTACTTTATTAGTAGCTTATGAGATTAAATTATGAATCTTTGGTAGGTCAATATGGTTTAGTAGATTTGATATTTCGAAAGATCACAATACATTTATAAAATCACAGACACTCATCGGAGGTTACTGTATTCAACGAGCAGCGAAGAATTTATTACTGACGTTGAAGAGTTTTGGACAGCCATAAGTATTTTATGCCGTATTGACAACAAACCTAAGTTTGAGAACTTGAGTAAATTTATCAAACAAAAGCCTGCAGGAGGTCTGTAATATGTGGGAAATATTACAAATTTTCACTTGATACATACATGTGGCAAGTAATGAAAAATAAAAACAAGAGCTTACGCGTAGTATGTAACCTACTACCCGTTTATTTGTCAATGTTTAGTTTAAAATTTTGTGTAAGCCAAATTTTAGTATGAGGTAAATATCAGTCAGTGAGAAAGAGATAAGAAATATGTATGCCCGCTCTTTAAATTACAGCCATGCACATAGTAGTGTAGCCAGCATGGGTGCAGATATTGTGTTGTCACCCATGAATAAAAACTCAAGTACACAAACCCTCCCACCTCATTTATGTAATCTGCCAAAATTTTTGCATATTATTGTAGGTGGTAGATGGTTAAGGATTTTGTAGTGTTTATTTGGGATTCACTATCTGGTAACATCTGCGCTGGACTGCCAACGCCAAATAGTTATGTCTCTGCATGCGCATGCTTCTTTAAGACGAATATACCACAAAGAAAGGAGATATCATAATTTGCATAAAAAAGTCAAACAATCTCTATCTATTACTGCTTACTTTAATGTTCAAAATTGTTACGTGACTTTGACATTTTACTCGCATCGGGAGTTTCACTTAAAAAAATGTAAAAAAAATCAGTACAGATTGTGACGGCTGAAGATATTACGTGAATTTAGAAATAGAATATTATACATTTTTAATGAATAAACTATTTTGCGTACGTAGTGTGTTCTTTATATTGTATGAAACATCGTTTGTCTGATAAGTAGAAACTTAGTAGATTTGTAAATTGTGTTAGTAGAGTTTAGTAGTTTTTGGTGAACCTTTTAGTAGGTTCAATAAAGTTTTAGTGGTCACTCTGATTCTGCGACATTTTTGTGTTACATTTCTATTTGAACATAACAGACAATTGAAATTCGATAAATTACTTTGTGATGGAAATTTCGGTTATATTGAAGTTTGTTATTTTTATGCGGTTTGTAGAAACCGTTTTCGATTATATTAGTTTTGATTAGAAATTCTTTTATTTTTTGTTCTGCTATTGTGTTGAAATTTTTTGTTGATATTAGTTGAATGAAATTCATAGGTTTTTTGTGCTCTTCCTTGCAATTGTGCATATCACTGTTTCTAAATGTGTCTTGAACTCGTCAAGAGTTTATTAATTGTGTTGTATATACATTGTCATGCGAATAATTGTTGATGTGGGGGCATAATTAATATTTATATAAGAGCCCATGTGGCATGTGCTTGATGCCAGGAACATTGTATTAGATCAAAGAATTTATCAAAATGTGAATTATATTGAGATCTTTGATTTTTACTATCATTCTGATACGATTTTTCTTAATTTAGCAGTGTACAAATACTTAATATACTAATAAGTGTCCTAATAAGTTGAGATTACGTTTTTAAAATGTATCAACATGGTTATTAATTTTATGTAATTAACACACAAATGAAGAACTGTATAAAGTTATTATCTCAGTCTCTTCACCGAGAAATCTTCATCAAAGTATTAACAGTTCAAATCCAATGTATATGATGAATTTGGTTCCATATGCTCTTCTGTGCAATTACAAAACACATAATATTCCTTGACCAGTCAGGGGAATTTAGCAGTTGATTAGTGTGTAAATGAAATAAAATTGGTTTCAGCACATGGTAGTTTATATGAATAACTTACAATGACTTAACGTTTTTAAATTAGTATCCATGTGAATAAAAAGGATTAGCTATTTAGTTCTCTGACATATTCCGATGTGAAACTCATAGAAATAAGTAAATGTCTTGTTTATTTTAGTGATTAATAATTGTGTGAAACTAATATTTAGGTTTTCCATTTTATTAAAGAAGTTAGAAGAAATGCTAGTCCCAATACAACTTACATTTAAATACAAATAGAGTATACTTTGATTATTAAATTAATGTCTTTCTGCTAATGAAGAGAAAGGTAACTATCAATTCAATTTTCTACATCATAGCATTCTTTCGTCTGATGTAGGATCTGTGAGATTGTTTTCATACATGCACACATTCCAGATATTAATATTACATTTATTTGCAAGTGCACCATGCTACTTGCACCTTCTTACTTCGATGTCAACTCGCTTGTATGTTTATAGTTTGGTTTGGTATCTTTCGTTATCTTTATATACTATTTTTATGTAGTATTGAATTTTCAACATGTTATCTATTGATTTAAAGGGTCAAGCATCAACCTGGTGTTTACAGGAGTGTTCAATTGCTTTCCTATTGTTATATTTTTAGTGGTATTTACTTGATACCTTGCACATATTTCTATGTTGCTGTTACATATTGCGTAGACAAATGATGTTATCAATTTTATCACATTGAAATATTTATTCATTTATTTACTGTCACAATGGTGTATAACATCGTGAACTAATAATTATGAAGTTTGAGTATAGAATTTAACAATTGAAAGTGCAAAATAAAACTTTTGATATGGTATTAATATGATTATCTATGTTTCAATACCACATAGAAATTGTTTGCCAAATGTGAACTATATTTCTTACGCAGTAATATTTCTACACTGTTGATTTGTTCTTCTAATTTTTCGGTTGGAGACTTCAGAGTAAGTCATTTGCGTTATGTTATTCCAAGTCTGATTCTTTTTGTTATACCATGTTTTATAGTGCCTGAGGTTTCATGTCAAGTCACACGGGAACGCTGTCGAACGGGATAAAAGTATCATATGTCCGTCTCCTGGCTCTAAGTTACCTCCCTACCAATTTTCAGCCAAATCTGTTCTGCCGTTCTTGAGTTATAAGTGGTGTAACTAACACGACTTTCTTTTATATATATAGATATTGAGTAACCACAATATCATATGTTAAAAAATACTCTCGCTATATTATTAAACACTCTCACTATGTATTATTTCCACGTTATCACTTTATTATATTACAATATCAGGAACATTCACTTTAACAGATAGAACTCAAAAGTCTCCCTGTGTCGGAGATACTAAGCCTTATATACTCAGTCCCACTGGATGTAGGCGGAAAATATCTTAAGGCTCCGCCGCCGGATGTGTGGCGAAAATATTGTTAACAAATATATCATATTCCATACAATTGTTTTTGTGTTATTGTAATGCTAAGAAATATCCAAGTCCAATATGAACAATTTATATTGTTTTTTTTTTTTTAAATATGATTCATAAGTTAAATGTTTATCCTGATCTTCACATCTGTGTAGAGATTTTTGCATAATGCAACTGTTGTAATTATTGTTAATGAAAGTTTCATGTTAAAAATATTCTACCATTGATCATGGGCTTTCATTGAATGTTGAATTTTAGAACTGTCAGTGGTTTACAAACGCTGATAGTGTGTGTCTTGTACTAGTTCGGCTTATGCTGTACAGTTTTCTGCAGCTGCCTGAGTGTTGATTACTTGACTCTTATAAATGCTCCAAATTTATGCAGTCACCATTGTGGGGAGCCTCTTTCAATAGAACACTTTTTTCCTAAAATACACTCTTACTCAGCCTTATTTTGTTCACCACTCTCTATGACAAGATGTTTTTTTTTCTGGTAGTTTTTTTCTGAAGTTTCTTGAGTGCGCGAAACTATTTAAATAAAGAAACAATCTCGGACATAAAAAGCTGTATTTCTACTTAAACTTACGTCCACTTTACTATTATTAAAATAGTATTATATGATCATGCAAAGTCTTGGAAATACATGTCTGTTATTCTTAATTCAACACCAGTAACATTTTTGTGTTTTATAGAAAATGTTTCTTCTTGATTTCTAAATAATTTGGAAATGTTACCCCTTACAACAAATCATAGATTATATCAAATTCGATAATGTTAAAATTATTCTGGATACAGTGTGAGTGATCTCACTTGTAGTAGATTTCAAAATACTACACGCCCTAACTGATCTATAACTCGATCCATTTGAAACTCTTGTACGGATTAAAGTATCCGTTTCTAAGTATTTGGGTTTTGAATCAATATTATGAATCCGTCTATTACAATTAATACAATACTGCCTGTCTTGCATTCTAATAACACATAGCCAAAAAATATTCACAAAGACTTGTTTATGTATTAAACATTTATATCATGTGGTTTGAATATTATGTTTTAATAATTTACTTCTAAATAATAAAATATTGGAAATTGATGGAAGCGTCCTATTAGTAATGTATATACAAGGCTAAATGATTGAACTTTTTGATGGAAAATAACGGATGAGCCAGAAAGATGGGTGGCTTTGAAAAAGTCATTAAAAAATGGAAGATTAAGTACACAAATGAATCTTTGTTAAAAAAAATATACACAAGAAAGTTAACCTTACGTTTGAAAATGCATTTTGTTGATCCTGAGTTATCGGACAAGTTGGTTTCGTTATAGTTCAAAATTTTTCATACAGGGACGTCTATCACAGTGCGCTTAAGATTAATGAATGAATTTTCGAACTCGACCAGTCTTCTTCGCCGTTATTTTCATAATGTTCTGCACTACCTGCTTCGTCAATGTATCGTTGTTTCTGCTTAAAAACGTTTCTTACCCACCATTTACCTGGTATTTTTATTGGAAAATAGGCAAGACTGACGATTTTTATGCAAACATGCAAAGATATACGTAGATCTAATCGAGATGAGCCGTGTGGTGTCAATTGAGAGTAATACCACCACATATCTTCACGTGGGTGTCGTGAAAGGTGACTAAGGGATAAACCAAGGGATAGTCAGCAGCATCCTCTGAGAACCACAAACACCTACTACCTACTAAATCAATCGAGACAATGGAGAACTAAAATTTGCAGTGACAATCAAGACATCCACGATGTCCTTTTCCTCAGAATCTACCAGACGCAACTGAGCGCCAGGAGATTTCATATGGAGTCCCATCACTTAATTATATGAAAGAAACTTGACGTTTAGGTGTGGTTCACATTCAACATCGGTCCTTAAAATGTAACTACCCTTTATATACGTAAAACAGAATTCGACTAGATTATCTGCAACTTCGTCCATTGAACTGACCGCAGAAGGCGTTATGGGAGTTTTTGGCGTAGACATGTTTTAATATTATTAAATATGTCATTGTCATCATCTAAACATTTTCTGGTTTTGGTTGCTATTAATTAAATTTGTTACTGTGTTAGTTTTTAATGCTGCAATGAACTGAATTGATTTGGGACTTGGATTTTCCACCCACAATTATTTCGCATGCCTTAACAAAAACTTTTTCATCTAATTACTGTCTCACCATCCAGGTAATTATTTAGGAACATTTCTTGGCTCTGTGAAAGACAACAAATTGAGCTTCTTAATTCATTGTTTACTAATTTCATTTACGAATTCATTTGAAGTTAAAATATTCAACTGTTGATTTCGTGGATTTCTTGGTATTTTGAATTTTTTCCCTAAGCCTTGGAAAGCTAAGCTAAGCTTGGAAAACCGTTTTTAGATAAATAGCTAGTCGAGTTTATGGAAGCGTTTTATAGTTAAAAAAAACTTTATTGATTAAAATTACATAAAAGTTAAAGTATTAAACTAATTAATTATATTGGAGCGTGTGATCAAAGTGAGATGTTCAGCACGACTGCCGCTTATCCTATTCAACTTAACAAGTAAAACCTTATTTGTTGTTTCCCATGAGTTATACGACGTACGGAGAAACGCTGTGCTTACACAGCGTTTTTGTGTGAACCCGTAATAATTATTCGTCTTGGCGACCGCATAAATAGCTATTACATTATTAATTATTATTTGATAATTAATTTCAAAATGCTGCTCACATTCCTACAGCTAATACTTATGAAATTGAATCTAATATTACTTTTATGTGAATGTCCTTATTCACATAATAATAATTTATTAACTTTGCTGCAGTTTCAATCTGTTCACAGAAAATCTACTGGTTGTGTTTCAGCGGGTGTTTGTTTTCGTTACATTCTTTAAATGATGTAAAAAAATGGAATACCATAGTATTCGGATCAATAAGCTTAATATTCTACATAGATTATAATAAATCGCCATTTTATTTTTAATATTTATCTCCAAATATAGCACATGCTTGCATAGCTCCACAACATTAAGACATTTCTGTATACGTAAATCAGAATTCGACTAGATTATCTGCAACTTCGTCCAATGAACTGACCGCAGAAGGCGTTATGGGAGTTATTGGCGTAGACATGTTTTAATATTATTAAATATGTCATTGTCATCATCTAAACATTTTCTGGTTTTGGTTGCTATTAATTAAATTTGTTACTGTGTTGGTTTTTAATGCTGCAATGAACTGAATTGATGTGGGTCTTGGATTTTCCACCCACAATTATTTCGCATGCCTTAACAAAAACTTTTTCATCTAATTACTATCTTACCATCCAGGTAATTATTTAGGAACTTTTCTTGGCTCTGTGAAAGACAACAAATTGAGCTTCTTAATTCATTGTTTACTAATTTCATTTACGAATTCATTAGAAGTTAAATTATTCGACTGTTGATTTCCTGGATTTCTTGGTATTTTGAATTTTTTTTTTCCCTAAGCCTGGATATTTCAGAAAGATATCTTTCTCCTGATTGTGAATTCTGAACATTTCTTTAAATCAAGATCTTTAAGTATTCCTTTTTTCTGTTGAGATTCCTGAAAAATACATAAATGATTAATATCGAGACATTATCGGCAATGAGCTCTGACCATTTTGGTTTGTGTACTCGACCCATCAGTAATCTAGTCTAGTATCTGCAGTAAAACTAACCAGTAAAAAAGCTGAAGTGACGTTATTTCAATAGAACCTGAATTTCATTAATTTTGAAAAATAAAACAGGGCATACAATAGTATTGCTTAATTAGCTTAAACCCATCAAGACTCCTTGGAAGTTGATATGAACTTGGCATACATTCTATTTGGACTGAAGTCTCCGGATACTGAAACAAGCATACTATTTATTACCTTAAGTTACATCATTCGTGAATGCAATATGTTTCATAATGATATTTATTACATTGGTGCATCTCTGTTTGCTGGTAACGACTTTTGAGTGAAACAGTTTTACTTTGCCGCTGTTGTCGGATATGTTTATTTAGAAAATCAATAGATAACAAATTGATTTAGCAATCATTCAGAAGTTATAACATTATTTAATATATTTATTTTCCTTTTCATAGATTTTTTTGACGTTTCGTCAATAAACTCTAAATTGTTTAGGCTTACAAAGCCGTTTTTAGATAAATAGCTATTACATTATTAATTATTATTTGATAATTAATTTCAAAATGCTGCTCACATTCCTACAGCTAATACTTATGAAATTGAATCTAATATTACTTTTATGTGAATGTCCTTATTCACATAATAATAATTTATTAACTTTGCTGCAGTTTCAATCTGTTCACAGAAAATCTACTGGTTGTGTTTCAGCCTGTGTTTGTTTTCGTTACATTCTTTAAATGATATAAATAAATGGAATGCTTCAGTATTCGGATCGACAAGTGTAATAATCTACATAAATTACAATAAATTGCCATTTTTTAAAATATATATCTCAACTCAAAGGAATCACTATTCCTGTAGGTAAATGACTAAAATTGAAGTTCCTAACTGATTTTAGTATATAAATGTATTTCAATTAGTTTTTTTTTATCCTTGATTCCTGTTTGTGACTGTTCTGGTACATGTTGCGGTAATGTGTCTGTGTGGTCTCTCGTCATACTTGTACTAACTGGTAACTCTGAACTATCTATAAATAAGCAAATATACGGTTATCACCTCCCACCTATGTATCCTAATGTAGACCTGTTATTTCTAAACAAACATTTATAAATATAACCATAGCTTTTTTTAAATAGTATGGATTGGAATGTTGTTAATGAAATTGAATACTTAATTTGAATTAGATTTTTTAAAAAGATACATTTTTAATAAGAAATTTATAAGGCAGTAGGAATAAGCCCTATTACTGTTTCAACAGGTCAGGGATTTTAACCTTACAAATCAATTTTAAAGGGGTTTTACCACATTTATTAATTATTTGATTACCACAGTGCAAGTTATAACTTTATTACGTTGAAATCAATTCGTTGTTTGTGGAATTCATAACTCGTGTTTAACATTTCAGTTATTCATAATATTTTAATCCCATAGAGTATATAATCACCTCTTTGACTGAACTACTGAAGATTAAAAACTACATTATGCTATGATTTAAAAATACCTTTTATCATAATATATAAAATTCTTCTATGCGTGTGTGTATGTGATTAAACTCCTCCTAAACGGCAGAACCGTTTTTAATGATATTTTTTGTGTCTTCCTGAGGATTCAAAAATGGTTTAGATTCACAATTTGGTCTAATTTAATTTTCTATATGTGAAACGCGAACGAAATCGCCCGCACAGCTCAGTAATATATAAGAACAAGTCACATAACAAGTTATACCCACATAGTAAGGGATTAATTTTAGAAACACAATACACTTACATATTGTGCATGTTTGCCCTCTAGTTGAAGGTGAATTTTCAACAGTCTGTATAAAATAATTTTGATCATCATTTGCTTCATTATCTAAAACAAATTTTTGATAGTGTTACATAAGGAATTAAATTGTTTATATTTTTAATGTTTAAATATCTGAAATACTCACCGGATATTAGTAATTCATAGTTGGGTGTATCAGTTGATATTGGATTAGGTTCAGTTTTCTGCAAGAGAAATAATCAATAACAACTAATAAAAGTGATTTTAATTCAATGATTTATTATAATGTAAAAAATAGATTCAAAATGTATTAACTTGCAAATACAGGAATTTTATGCTCGCTGTCACCAAATACAGCTTGATCCACGATGATAGCTAGATCCTTTCTATTAATTTCTGATACTTCCTCCCGGTTAGATGGTCCACCACTAGTACTTAGAGCCTCTCTTCTTCGTTTAGTAAGTATTGCTTTACTTTTATGCTTAATATCAACCCAGAACAAGAAGAACAACAAGAAACAATCAATATTATTTGCTATTTATTAATAATGGTTGCGTAATAAAGTATATAGAAATTTTAATTTATTTTTATTGCACTCTAACTAACCAAGATCAATTTAGTAATTGCCTTGAATACATTTCTGGAGTATGAAACGTGATAAATTTATTACTAAAATAATTAGACACAGAATGTATTTTTCTTAAAATTAAACATACATTCAACTAAACATACAAAAAGTTACATTTTTAGCAGCCATTCAAGTATTACAGTATATAAATGCTTACCTTCTTCCACAGCTCTCCTGATTTCGAAGACCCAGAACCGTAAGAATTCAACTTAGTGGCAAGATAATTCCACTGTTTGTCGATCATTTCTTTAGATCTTGCCCCAAGTCCCCCACACCTTTGGCTAAAGCCGGATATCGGTTAAGGTACCCTAAGAGCTGCACGATTTGATCATTTAAAACTGTATTGGTTGCCATTTCAATTTTGTTTACTGAAAAAATAAAATGTTTATTTTACATGGGCAAATGTAAATAAACTTTAAAATAATATTTTACACAGAACTCTGATCACTTGTAACTTTGTACTTAAGAATGAAATAAACCCTGATATCGACCACTTATAATCCTCTTGAAATAGACACTACCCATTTTTTTGTAAGGGTCTTTGTAGAATTCTCGAAATAACGAGAATGTAACATAACACAATACCAATCAAGTACCAAAACGTAAATCTCTGTTTGACATTTGGACAGTTCCATTTTGTTAGGAAATTAAGGAGTACAAATAAGTTTTTTTCGCCGTTTTTTAACACAAATTAATTATTTATTATAGAAGAACGGTAATATAAATATATTTAAAATATTGCCCATCACTTGCAACCACTTTTTACCATCTCTCAGGCAGCATTCGAATCCCACGTCTGAAGAACTCCTTGTCTTTTGAGGCTATCCACGAATCAACCAAATTTTTGGTATCCTCATAAGATGTGAACCGCTGCGCCGTCAGAGCATGTGCCATGGACCGGAACAGGTGATAATCGGACGGTGCAATGTCTGGTGAATACGGCGGGTGGGGTAACACTTCCCAATCAAGTGTTTCCAAGTACTTTTTCACGGGAGCCGCAACATGTGGACGAGCATTGTCATGCAGAAGAATAATTTTTTCGTGTCTAGAATAGTATTGAGGGCGTTTTTTCCTTCAGAGCTCGGCTCAATCTCATCAATTGTGTTCGATAGAGGGCTCCAGTAATTGTTTCGCTCGGATTAAGCAACTCATAATACACTACACCTAGCTGATCCCACCTAATACACAGTATAAGTTTTTTTTCCGTGAATATTCAGTTTTACTGTTGATGTTGACGCGTGGCCAGGTAATCCCCATGATTTTCTTCTTTTTGGATTGTCATAATGTATCCACTTCTCATCACCAGTTACGATACGATGTAAAAAACCCTTTTTTTATGTCTAGCTAGCAGCATTTCACTTAAGCATAATCGGCGTTCAATATCTCTCGGCTTTAATTCGTACGGAACCCAATTTCCTTGTTTATGAATCATTCCTAATGATTTTAAACGATGTGAGAATGCTTGCTGAGTGACTTCTAATGTTAGAGCAAGTTCTTTATGTGTTTGAGATGAATCTTCCTGCAATAATTCCTCCAATTCTGTATCCTCGTAAATTTGTGGCCTTCCACTGCAATCTTTGTCTTCTACGTCGAAATCACCGTTTTTAAACTTTTGAAACCACTCTCGACACGTTCTCTCACTCAAAGCACCCTCACCATATGCTTCTACGAACAATTGATGCTCCTCAGCAGCAGATTTCTTTAAATAAAAGAAGTAAACTAATATTTCCCGCAAATGACTCTTACTTGGCTCAAATTTTGACATTTTCAACTTATAAAAATTATGTTTTTTACTAATATAAAATCAATGATATTAATAGGTTATGTTGTTCTTGAACGTCCAAACTATTTTTTAAGCCGGTTATCATCTGCGAAAGCTAACCGAAACTCCGTGTCGCGCCATCTACAATAAAACGGCGGAAACCTTTTTGTACTCCAATACAATCAAGCTGAAAGAAGTGTTTGAAACGGACATCTACCAATGAGCTAATTGAAGAAATTATAGAACGAAGCCATTCCCGTTATACCTCTGTCTCGTGCTATACTTCACTCTTTATATCTTTTTCATATAAAACTTTACTAAATTCATTGTACTAGATAGTTTTTTTTTACCACTATAAAGTCTTATTTACGCTCAGTTAAATACCTAATAATGTAGGTGTTTCGTATCATTCAGTATTATTAGATAGCCGCGTTGAACGTGATTTCAGTGTGTTGCTGTACGCTTCAGTAAGCCGTTTAACTACAGGGCCGCGTCCCGTCTTCGCTGAGAAATATCGGTCTACGCTGCGTGCCATATTAAGAAACGAGGAGCGTAACGTAGTACCCCCTTTTATGTAATAAGTGCATTTGATTTAAATATTTCATCGTGGGCTAGCTGATATCAACCTCAGAAATCTCATCATGATTAGTTGACTGTTTTAGTGTAATCTGGTTTACTCATACCAATATATTAACCATTGTTCAGCAAATTTATTACAAATTAATTTACATAAAATTAATAATAATGACCGCCGAAATAAAACTTAAAGAACTTATTACTAAACGTAGTTCCATTAAGGGACGTGTGACTAAATTCAAAATACACTTAGAAAGTTTAACAACTAGTGAAAATGTCTCTGTGGTGGAGATTAGTGGACTTGCTATGAAGTTGTCTCGAATAGAAGCATTATTTATTGAGTTCGATTGGTTGCAGAGCCAAATAGAATCACTAAATGAGTCTAATCAAGACCATGAAATAAATGGTCGTGATTTAATTGAACAAGAGTTTGACAATTGCATCTGTATTGCCCAAGACTTTATCAAGGCACATAGCACGCCTGCCAAGCATGAAGAACATAATGTTTCTTGCTGCTCACATTCTGTTACCATCAAGACCAATGTAATGAAGGTGACGTCATTTTTTTTTTTTAAATCATATACATACATATGTTTCTGTATTACTGATTCTAAATGCGTTCGATATAGACGGGCATACGGATATAAATAAGAAAAACAACTTCGTCGCAATGAAACTTTGAATAATTCATAAAATTTAATGAAATTGCTGAACTGACAGATTCTTTTCCTGTTTTTTTTACATATGTTTTCTCCAGTCGTTTAAACAGTATCTAAGTGCACGTGAAGTCATATTTACGACATAAACCCCATCGTACGAGGTGTGTTCAAAAAGTATCGCGAATTTTTGTGTTTTTTCAAAAATTATTTATTTATTCATGAATATCTATTTTGTCCCCTTCAAAGTAATCCCCATGAGATATTATACACTTGTGCCAACGGTTTTTTTTTTCCAATCTTCGAAGCACTTCAAAAAATCATTTTTTTTTATCTTGTTCAGCTCCTTCTTCGATGCCGTCTTTATCTCGTCAAGAGAAGCGTAACGTCGTCCCTTCATGGGCCTCTTCAGTTTAGGGAACAAGAAAAAGTCACAGGGGACCAGATCTGGGGAATACGGTGGCTGCGGCATCATTAGTGTGTTGTTTTTGGCCAAAAAGTCGCGCACAAGCAACGATGTGTGAGCAGGGGCGTTATCGTGGTGCAAAAGCCAATTTTTTTTGTTCTTCCACAAATCCGGGCGTTTCTGGCGGATTGCTTCGCGCAAATTGCGCATAACTTGCAGGTAATATTCCTTATTGACCGTTCTTCCCTGTGGCAAGAACTCATGATGCACCACGCCCCTGCAATCAAAGAAAACTGCCAGCAAAACTTTCACATTCGATCGAACTTGGGCGTTTTTTTTTTTCGGTCTTGGTTCGTGCGGCAGCTTCCATTGAGATGATTGAGCTTTGGTTTCCACGTCATAACCATAAACCCACGATTCGTCACCAGTTATGACCTTCTGGAGCAAATTTGGGTCGTCGCGGACAGAGTTTAACATCTCATTAGCAATGTTCATGCGATGCTGTTTTTGGTCACAATTGAGCAATTTTGGTACGAATTTCGCGGCGACCCGTCTCATGCCCAAATCATTGATAAAAATCGAATGGCACGAGCCAATCGATATGTTTAGGTCCTCAGCAACTTAGAGTAACGGTGATTCGACGATTGGCCAATACCATTTTCTTCACTTCATTAATTTTTTCGTATGTTGTTGAAGTGCTCGGGCGTCCGGCACGCTCTTCGTCGTTCACATCTTCTCGGCCTTTTGAGAACATTTTGTACCACCGATAAACGTTGCTTCGGTCCAAGGTAGCTTCTCCGTATGCCACAGTCAACATTCGGAATGCATCCGCGCACTTAATTTCGTTTTTTCACACAAAATTTGATACAGGTTCTTTGATCCATTTTTTTGAATAGGTAAAAATCGAAGACGATCCAAAACACGTGCAAGCAAAGCAGCTGTCAACAATTAAATGAACATTCAAAATGGCCGAGTTTGTCGGCATAAGTGAGAGACATGAGTACCAACATAACGCCACAAAAAATTCGAAATTCGAATATACGTAACCCGCGAAAATTAAAAATTCGCGATACTTTTTGAACACACCTCTATGTAAACATCATTGCTTCTGTTTCGTTAGTTTGGTTAAATTGGAAATGCCAGTTCCCCGGTGGACGAATTATATTTCCGAAAGCAGTTTTCCAATCTCTAACATTCTTTAATAACACAACAGTCCCAAATTTTTTAAACACTTCTATGTATTCCACAGATTTTAAAATAAATTCCATACGTTTTATTTCTTTCTTAATAATACCGAAAACACGATCAGGTGGAATAAATGAGTGACCAGGAATGGGAAAAACAAGCTGGTGAAATTGTGTTTACTATTTCCTTGTGTCTCCACCTAATACTATGCTTCGGCGTAATTATTCTCTATACCTACGATGTACAAGAACAAATCAGAAATACATCGTATGCGCCTGATGTGTACATTTATGTACAATTATAAAAATCAACTAAAACCAACAACATGTATGTAAAATATGACGACAACAATATAACACATCGACTTATAAATATTTCATTACATATACTTTGATATTTTCTACTTTTTAGAAATAATGAACTTACCTGCATAATGCAAACTTCGGCCGGCTACTGGTCATAACTTGCCAAAAACTGTCATTAAGCGATAAGAAATGGCGTTGGTAGTATCGTTTTCGGTAGTTTATTATGTGAACTAATGAACACAACCGTTTTTAGTTGCAAATAATGTGAAATTAATACTTAAATTTATTTTTTATTTATATGTGGACACCAGGTCTGAAAGGGTTAATGCTGCAATGAACTGAATTGATGCGGGGCTTGTATTTTCCACCCACAATTATTTCGTATGCTTAAATCAAAACTTTTTCATCTAATTAATTTCTCCGTCCAGGTAATTTTTTAGGAACTTTTCTTGGCTCTGTGAAAGAAAACAAATTCAGCTTCTTAATTCATTGTTAATAATTTAATTTACAAATTCATTAAAAGTTAAAATATTTAACTGTTGATTTCCTGGTTTTCTTGGTATTTTGAATTTTTTCCCTAAGCCTGGATATTTCAGAAAGATGTCTTCTCCTGGGTGTGTATTCTGAACATTTCTTTAAATCAAGATATTTTACTATTCCTTTTTTCTGCTGATATAAAGATCCTATTACTGCGAGTGATTTTATCGTCGCGGTCGATTAAAATGTTACGCGGTCGCCGCCTCTTGTGGACGGCGTGTCGGTTTGACGAGTACGAGATGGCTCCGTACTATGAGGGGATTCGGGTGCGTCTCTACGCTTTTGAAGGCGCGACAGTGGGTTTTAAGAACGGAGCTAATGGTGGGCAGGTTCAGATCTCTGTGTAAATTCACATTTCTCTGACACCATTGAGCACCTGCAGCATTCTTTACAAAGCGATTCTGAATCGTCCTTCGAACTTGTGCCGCAGCGAGGTTTGCGTTGTGATGATTCGCCACAACACGTCACGTCACGTCTCTTGTTTAGTACGATGGCTTCGCGCACCACTTAGAATCCACCTAGGGGCCACCAGTGTTCCGCGGATCACCGGTTAAGAACTACTGATTTATACAGTTTAGTACGATGTTTCATAAAGATTGTGGTTCATTATATGTCTGTCTATTTTGTTGCCAACGTTTTAACTGTAAGGGATAGAATATGCTGTGGTGGATTTCATTGGATACTTTCTTGTCTTGCGAAGTCCGTTTCACAATATTTGGAAATTTATTTGTATATAGATGCAATTATTTTAGAAATTTCTTTTTTTGATAGTGGAGTACACCATTAATCTTATTTCATAATTTACTGAAACATCCAGTCGTTGTAATAGCGTGGCTGGTATGGGCAAGTATTTTTATGATTACATTTAGCTCTGCGTGCTTCCTCTATCATAATAATTTCATCATGTGGCAAACGGACCTCAAATTAGGATACTGCGGGTCAAGATACATGCCCGTAGATGGGTCTGGTCAAATGCACAAACATCTTTTTCTTTGTGCGCCGGTTATTAATAAACAAACCAATATTTATTTTTAATCAAAACATCAATATTTGATATTAACTAACAAACCTAAACTTTATATAGCACGAAAAGTATTTAATGACGCAACATGAGCCTGTTTAATTGAGTATTGGAGGTTTAAATTGAGAGATATCGTTGACAAGGGGCTTTCATCTCTGAGGCCTTCCCTTTTTTGGTTTTTATTGCGGTAAATATTGAAAATCCTAATTTACACAAATTGGTTGTGGCAAATGGCTAAAGTACAGCGTGATTATATGACGGTCTATTTTATTTACTGGGGTATAAGTGTTTGAATAGAAAATCTTCATTTACTTAGATATTTATAATTTCATATACATTCATGCATAGTAACAATTCCAATTTATTGACCTACATGCTGCTTTTGTGTGTCCATATCTACAACAAGCATAGCATTGGGGTGGTGGGGAAGTTATATACTTACTTCATAGGATCATTTCTATAGTAAGCTCTTCCCGAGAGAATCACACTATGTGAATCAACCAATATACATATAATATTAAGCGGGCGAGTGCGTCCCCTCCGGCCGGTCAGACACGCTAAGTATTCGATCACGAGTGTGATCTAATAGGTTGCATTTAATGCGCAGTTCACTAACAGTTGTGAAGTCATGTAGTGAATGTGATAACTGTCTACGGTCATAAATTTTTCTTAATAATTTTGCAATAAGTTTAAGGTTGCGTGAAGCGTGATAGATAATTTAACATCATGGAGATAAATATAGTAGAGGAGTCATGGAAACCATGGGTTTTACGTTGAACTTCAGCTAACAATTTGTTATCGTAGTCTATTGGAGAGAACTCCGGGATGAGACCCCATTTTAACGATATCCAGTCCGAAAATGTAAACCTAACACTACGAAACCATAACAAAGCCTTGTCTGTGAATAACTTCTGAATTAACACTTCTTTGCTTGATTTTTTTTTATTTTGTAAAATAAATCAGTTTGGTGTAATTGTTGCTCTATATTTAGGGAAAAATAATCTAAAAAATCCTAGTGTAATATGAAAATAGTAAAAAATAATATGATCAAAGTTTACATTATTATGCAATGCCACATGTTTAGCTCAGTACTAAATAAATAAAAAAATAGAATATGTTTGTACATTCTTTATTCTTGATGATAATTTAATGTGTCGAGTAACCATAAAAATAAAACAATAGGACAACAATGGAAAGCTGGCGTAAACGCCGGGAAGGTGCTCAAAGGGTTAAAAAGCAATTAATATTTTTATTAAGACACAAGTTAACTTTGCATTTCCCACATGATATTGTGGAATATCCTTTACATTTGGGGTATTTGCACCCATGTGACCCACCGACTGTTGGCCAATGCTCAAGACGATCTTTCCTTAGATCTTTCGGTGACGGAGGAGCAGAAGAACCTTTTTTTTCAGCAATTCTTCTTCAAGGATGCTGCTGCTGGGACGCCCCTTTTAACAACTTTAATGGGTTCCTTGTTACATGAGACAAATGCCAATTCATTTCTAAATTGGCTCATTGTAAGAAGACTCTTTTGAGATTCACCCCTTTCCTGAGCACTTATTTATAGATAACCCAAGAGTTTATTAAGGCAAGGTCAAATAAATGAAAAAAAATATGCAGGTACCACATTTTTTAGACCTCATTGTAATATGATTTCTGCCCAAAACGCTATCCATGAGGTCAACTCCCCTCATGTGTTTATTATATTCTTGGACAATAAACGGGCAAGTGATGTCAATTTTTTTTTTTTTTTGATTTGTCATATCTGTTGACTTTATTCACAGGCAATGCTCCGGCATAAGTAGATAGCAAGGTTACTACCTTATTATCTTTCCAAGTTACACCAGACATATCTATACCATCAAGAACTCTCTCTTAATAACTACCTGATTTGTTCATGAAATCCTTTTTTTCAGGTAATTTGTTAATTATTATATATTGGTATAATTTGTTATTTGGTAAAATATTCACAAATTTTGTGCGCCATTTAGCGCTACATCGATGAAAACCGAGCCGATGATATCGTTACCATGTATTCCTGCTCAAACACTTACGGAAAACCTGTAATGATGAGCAGATTCCCACCAAACTCTAGGATTATATCTGGTTCAATGATGAGAATTGCGTTGATTCCATACCATTTCGCGTAAACGTAACCTATCCTCCTCTGCAGAGAGCAGATCTTCCTCCCTTCCTTTCACTCTCTGGTATTCGGACCTGGCCGGGCCCAGGCCAGCAAGTCTGCCGGTCAGTGGAGTGCGACCCCTTCCCCTTTTGGGGACAAGTGGAGAGCGTCTCCGTCCGTTTATCGAGCCGGACTCGGCACCCGAGGATGACGAGTCCGACAGAGGGTTGGGGCCCTTCCTCTTTTGCCCGTTTGCACTGCGGCCCTTGGCGAGAGAGCCCGCGGAAGTCATACTGACTTCCCTCCTGCCGCTGCTGATCGACACTCGGTTAGCCGACAGGTCCCTTTCTTCCCCTTACGAGGGGACACGCGTCGAGTTTCCTAGCCCCGAGGGGCCAGGGAGGAATGTATTGGCGTTTGTGCCCTTTTGGGGTAGACTCCCTTATGATACAGCCGCTAGCACTAACCTCCCTCTGGGCCGGCTTGCCTCAAGATGTGCACGTCGCTGTCGTCGTTTTAGCTTTAAGCAATTCTTTGCCCCCCGCAGAAAACGTGGGGCAGCCCGAGCTTGAGAGCTCGGAGAGGGATTCTCCAGCGCCAGAGGCACTGGTACCCTCCTGAGGTAGTACCTTTTCAAGACTCCATATTCATTATAACGAACTCACCAAGTTCGCAGTGCGCCTGCCAATGCTGGAATGACCCACCACACCAGCCCGCCAGCCGCTTTCTGGAACCGAGCCCTTAGGGATCAGAATGATCCCTCATCGGCCCCGGCCCAGTACTGAGTGCGCTGCTCACACGCCACACTCAGGAGTATTTATTAGCAGCTCTCCAGCCATTTTTAACGACGTAGAAGTCGGTCAGACTCTCTGCCGTCGGTCCCTTGACCGCCGTTGCCCAGGATATGCCACGTGACCCCGGCAAAGTCCTCCTCCAACCTACTCCATTCTGATCTATTCCTGGCTACTCTGCTCCATGCTATGCCTGCAACCTTATGCAATGGGTAAGAGGAGAGCGGAGGGACGTCTCCGCACCAGTGGGATTCGCCCGGGCGTGAGGCGCCCGGAAATACCCACTAAAGCCCCCCGGGGCCGTCCGCCGCATTTGGGATGAGGGCGACACGGGGTGGCTTTCGCAAACACCGCGTCGCATGCCTGCAACCTGCCTCATATCATCGTCCCATCTTTTCTGTTCTCTGCCTCTTTTCTTTTTACCTCTTTACCTTTTACCTTCCCTTAGGTACTAATGTGTAATTATTTTGCTCCATTTGTCCTTTCCTCTAACCATGTGTGCCAATCAAACAACTAACAAACAATCAAACATATGCACCGCGACGTTATACAAAACACACGTCGACTCACGCACGTACTCAAATCGACTGCTAGTCCAGTAGCGGTACGTCACAATAAAACTACGTACCCTCAAATATTCAGTCATGACAAAAAAATATTAAAAATTATTAACTACCTGCCTAAACTAACTAAACACAATCGAATTATCTCGATTTTTATAAACTGAAGAAAAATCAATGTACTTAAAACAAATATAAACAGTTTTACACATGTGTGACTCACGATAAAATGATCGGCTGTTAACACTTAAGATTTAGAAAGTGCTATTTCCTGTTTAAAATTTGCTATAACGTAACGAATAATATTCTTATTTACTTTACATCGCAGAAATTCAATTTAAAAGTAATCTTTTTATTTTTACCAATTTTATATTGAAATCCTTATTATGTTAACCAATTACATATTACAAAGGGCACTCTAATACTTACTGTTTACATAAATATTTTTTTGTATGTCAAATATTAATACTATTTGAGAAGTGCTGCAACCCTGCTCGTACCGTTTGTAATGTCGACACACATGCCGGTATGAAGCTATGAACTAATTAGAGACAAGTACCCGAAACAGTGTCGGTAAGTCCGAGGCGGCGCGTCTGATGATATATGTGTCGGCAATGTATAATGTAATGACGAAAGTATGTCGTTTGAGACGCCGCCGTTTGATATTATGCGATTATTAAAACTAAAGAAAGGTATACAATCTTATCAACTATTACAATCTTGGACCATAATCTTCGAACAATAAGATTTCTTTGTTCTCTTCCATTAGTCAGCTGTTGATGCTCAATATTACCCTCGATCTGAGATTGCTGAGAGATTTGGTGGAGATGATCATTCTGTGTGTCAAATGTGGTACTGGCAGCTTATGATTGTTGCAAATATTATGTAAGACAGCACAGGCATTTATGATCTTAGCTACCATATTATGATCATAGTGCAATACTCTATGTGGTAATAAACAGCTTTTAAACCCCCAATACAGCGCTCTATTGTATTTCTCACCAGAGAGTGAACATTGGTGTAATGTTCATCTGCACTACCAGGCACAGCATTAACAATTGGGGTTAAAAGCCATGGTCTCAGTGGATACCCAGAATCACCTGTAAAATGATTTAAACTGAATACAAATATGAAACAGTAACTATTCAATTTTGATAACATGGTGTATACATACCAAGTAACCATACAGCTCCACCTCTGCTGTGCAGCTCTTGGAGATGTTCATGTATTGCACAATTTCTCCAGATGTGGTGCATCATGTGTAGCACCACCAAATGATGCATCTATGTTAATAACATTTAATTCACTATCACATATCTAAAAGTCAAAGAATGATTTTGTTGAATAATTGATAGACATATGGAATATTGTTAAATTGTGAATTACTAGATTACAACACTTACTATTTGAACATTTCTGGAATGGTATAGTTTTCTATTAAAAAAGCGTTCTTCGTGTTCACTTGGTCTAATTAGAGCCACGTGAGTTCCATCAATACATCCCAGGCAACCGGGAAATCCAAATTTACTTGAAAATCTAAAACAGAGCTAAATTGAATATCCTAAACCTTTTTAGTCTCAATTTGAAGATCAATAAATATTGCTGTTAAATGTTACCCATTTATGATAATTTGCCTTTCTTGCTGTGTTTGAGGAAAATGTATATGTTTTCTAAGTACAGCATGGCTATTTAAAGCCATTGTCACTTCTTTAACAGCATTTGATACACTGACTTGACTGAGGCCATGTTAGTAGCTCATGCCCACAGGTTTCTGATAGGAGTCAGAGGCGTAAAATGAAAGTGCTGTTAGCACTTGTAATTTCAAATCTTTAAAGAAAAGTTCAAATAAAAATGAAATTAAAAACATCATTATCTTACCTAATTGAATTTTCATACCTTACACTTTACGCTCACTTTTGTTCTCCTTCTTGATGGAACCATGTATGGCTTCAGTTCCTGGCATAAATCAACAAATAGCTCTTTAGAGAGCCTATAGTGTGACTCAAATTCATTGTCAGACAGCTCCAGCGCCTTGGCTTCGATTTGAATGCTGCGCCTTAATTGTGCTGTGTTTCGATTATTTTTCTTCTATCCTCGATGTTTAAAGCTTCCATCAAAAGAACAGCACGAGCCATATCGAAGTCACAACTAATATTGTTTATACAACGCGTAGGTCTCAGACCAAAAGTATACGAATGCTCTTAGTCCTAAGGCTTAGGTACTACAGAAAAACTATATATATACCAGAACGTGTGAAAATGTACAATTAAATTAAATATTAAGATCAATCAATAAAAACATACTACGAAAAATATTCTATATATTTAAATCACTCAACAGAGCGATCAGCAGTAGATAAAACAATAAGTGAAAAGGTTATCGCAATTTGACATTTCAGATTGCGGTCGCATTGTTCTAATAGGTCGTACGTAATACCAAAACATTCGTAGGTCTATGAGATGAATGCACACTTTAGTTCACCTATTGTTCCATAGAAGCAGCACTGTCGTTTGTTATGCTATGGTTTTGTTTCCGCTACTACGTAATACGAATTTGCAATTTCGAAGTGTTTTTTTGTGTTATTTGCAATGGTTTTGCTATTGCAAAATTACGTGATAGGCCGGGCTTTCCGTCGAAAGACCGTACACTGCCTGTAATTGGCAGGGTGTGGTACTCCGCAGTTAGCGCAGGTCTCCACGACAGTTCTACACACCCGGACACATGCGAGTGACTAGTGCAAGATACTATTAATCTCCAGGTCGAACAATAGTCGCGACCAGTTTAATTTCTCTATTAATCCCAATGGATTTTTTAACGACATTATATCTAAAAAAATGTTAACATTACTTGCAATTTTCCAAAATGTCGTATTTACACTTTAACGAACTTGTTTTTTTTTCTCGGAACTCGGACTTCTGGGGCTGTAACCAGTTGCAACTCAATGTCATAGAAAATCAGCATAATAGGACGTATATTTCAATGGTATGCCATTAAGAAAATAATATTTTGCCAATTCCCCCCACTTGTTCGTTTCCTACTAAGCCTATATGAGAAGGTTATCAATGTATAATGACATTTTTATTTGTAATGTTTAAATATTGTAACAGTCGCAAAATCTCGTATCTTCGGTATTCCTCAAATACTTGAAGTACACCGAGCTAAAAATCTACTCTTTTTTAATCGGTTTAAAAAAAGAGGAGGTTATCAATTCGTCCGTATGTTTTTTTTTTTGTATGTTTGGTTACGCGATTTCTCTGTCATTTATGGACCGATTTGCAAAATTGCAAAAATAAATGTCACTTGCGCACTCCGGCTCCCGGTGCAATGATAAACAAAATGGCTGGCGTGTATGGGAACGATTAAAGTATCGCCCTCTATGATCCGTTCGGTAATCGTGAGTTCAGAAATCGATATTTTTATGTAATGATCATACAAGGAATACACTAAATACTGAACAGTCTTGATTTAAATACCGCATCCAAACAAATTTTATAGAAAGATTATATTCTAAGCTTTTTAATAAAGTTTGAATACCATTAAGAATCCATACCCAATTATTTTATGTTTGCATAAACTCACCATTTCCATTTTTGTTTAGTAATTTCATATTTCTTAAAGTCCTTTTTGCTTCACTCCACATATATCTTTATGTTTAGAATTTAGTGTAACTGGCCCTAAAAGTGGCTTGCAATGCCTTCCTTTTTTTCACGAATCTCTCATTTACAGAATAAAACAAGTTATCAAAAAATAGGAGTTATCAGCTATTTCCTTGCACTCTAAAGGAATAATTTTCTTATTTGAGACAATAAAATGATATATATAATAATTTTATACATTTAATATTCAACTAAATACAATAAGCTGTGACTGAACATGACGCCTTTAACACAATTATGATCAAAATTACAATCCAAGTCATACCATGAGAATGTACTTTTAAATTTTCAGGATTTATATGATGATGGATGTTTTATATTACCACCGTCTATTCAAGTTGTTTCAATAAAATTAAATAAGCTATGTCATATATTAATACTCCAGTTGTCCAATCGAAGAAATAAGTATTAATGAAACATAATATTATCACAAGAGAATATGTTCATAATAATTAATCCTAGCCTTTAAAAATAAGATTGAATTAATAATTTAAAATGGGAATTTTAAATTACCTACCATGTAACCCATATTATTAGCTACTGTTTGGCTATAAATTTAACTGGCATATTTAACTTATATTTTAGGAATTAGATTCTCTTTTACATGTTTCTCTTTTGGGATTAATCTAATACATTTGTACCTTGGATTTTCTTGTATTAACAGCTAACATAACAGCTCTATGTGTGACCACGTAGCTATGCTGTTTTAGCTGTGTTTTTTAAATCCTTAAGGGGCACACCTAGTGTGACAGCCAAAAAAGGCGATTTTTGGGAATTAAAAAAAAAACTAGTGAATCAATCGTTTTAAAAGTTTTGAGGGTATATTTATACATGTTTTGAGAATACACAGTAAAATTTTTGGAATAATATATTAAATATTTTTGAAATAACACGCGATCTCCGGCGGCGCCAAAAAAAAAGGTCCTCCACTGCTGGAGTGATTGCAGCCTTCTCCGTTGATAAAACCTAAAAAAAAATTCTCGTTAAACAAAAACATATTGTCTGTACGATGACCCTCGGGCGAACCAAAAAAGCAAAAATGGCGGCATGTTGAAAAAAAAAGTTAAATTTTAACCAAAATTTTGGTCGTTTTTGGCATTTTTTTTTTTTTTTTTTCGAGGGGAATGCATTTACGCACTAGTTGTCCAGCCAGATCTGATAGGGACCCCCCCTTCCAGATCTGGTTGAAACACGTCTGAAGATGTGTGACAGTCTCTCGCACGAATGCACGAGAGGCTGTCACACAGGATTAGTGTGGGACTCGCGGCGAGAAGCGCCGTTGACCACTACCCACTAAACCCCCCGGTACCTCCCGCCACCTAGTTGGAGCAAACACGGGATCGGACTATGCATTCACCGCGAATGCCCCAGTGGCCGCCAAAAGATATATCCTAGTCATAACCGGGAGAGGGTAGAGAGAGAGCCTCACCCCGAGCTCCCTCAACCCCCGACATCTGCGGCGCGGACCCCCCACTCAACTCATCCTGTTATAATCAACAGGATGTAGCGAGAAGAAGGGGCCCGGGCCACAGCTGCCTAGCCTTCTAGACTAAAAACTAACCGCCCTCAGTCCCATATAAATGGGCACCTCCGCCGTCTCGCACGTTGTCGCCGCCTGCGCTGAGGATCAGCAGCAGGGTCGATCTCCCGCTCGCGTTCCGCAGCCTCCCTCTTCGCCATCGCTGCCTCGCAGAATGCCTCAACCGCCAGCCACCCAACCTCGCTCGCCAGCATAGCCTCCACCACCTTCGGCAGACTCAGATCCCCACCCACAACCCTCACCAACTCCCGCCTCTGGTCAATGAACTCCGGGCACTCCTCCAGCACATGTTGTGCTGAGTCCATTGCCGCTCCACAGTCATGACACGCCGGCGTCCTTTCCCTCCTAGGGATCTTGAAGAGGAAGTCTCCGAAGCACCCATGTCCAGACATGACTTGAGCCAGTCTAAAGGACATGGGGCCCCACTTCCTCTTACACCATTTGCCCAGGACAGGACCGACCGCCTCCAGCGTCCTGCGACCGTACCGCGCCCCGACCAACGCCTTCTTCCATTTTCTCGAGACCACCCTCCTACAACGTCTCCTGACCCGCATGATCTCCGAAAGAGTGAGGGCCTCCCCCTGCAACTTCCTCACAGCCGAGTGGTGGTAACACGCAGACAGCGCCTCAGCCTCAAACTCCCATGGGGGAGCGCAGGCGAGTACGCAGGCGGCCCCATGGGACACAGTGCGGTAGCACCGAGCCTCCCTCAGTGCTACAACCCTCTGCACGCTGTGGAGCGTGCGAAGGTTGCGAGCACTGAGGGCGTCAGCCCACACCGGTGCCCCATAGGTCACCATACTCCTTACCACCATCGCGTAGAGTCGCCGACAGCCCGCACCAGGCCTCCCAGTGTTTGGCAAGAGGCGCGCCAACGCCTGTTTTTTTGTGTGTGCACTTTGTGCGACGTTTAATTAAAAATACCAGTTTTAATTAAATACTTTTAATATCATTATAGCAGATTTTACATTGAAAATTATGCGACACCATTCTATTGCCAACATTAAACATTTATCTCGCTAAAATAGATGTTGCGTCTGCATTCCGATCTGTGAGCGAGTTCCCGATCGATTCCCTCTTCTCGTCCTTCCAATATGTAGGCGTGGCCTAGCGCTCGGTAATTGGTACTGCGGCTCTAAGTTCCGGGTTGGCAGGTGAACCATAATAATGAAAAATATTATATATTGACGTTACGCTACATTTATATGAAAATGAGAAACAAGTACAAACTGATTACGATGGTTCCACAACAGAAGCACACATAACAACACATCTCCAATAGAAGATCTAGCTTTTAGACAATCAATAATTGCACAATTTAATTAATAAAGAAAATAATATAATAGGTAAAGTGCAAATTTTAAATACTGTTAATATATGCGTGGATTTAATTTAAGAGAAGAAATCATAGCCAAATCATCATTAACATACATATACAGGGCAGACGCAATTATATTATTGTATTACGTTTTAGACACTAGTGACAGACTGTCTTTTGACAGTTATCATATCAAATCGAAAAGACATAAGTATGGCATTAAACTTTTACTATCCCGGGATATACAGTTAAAGTAAAAAAAATCTATGTTGGGAAAAAATGCAAACTGTATTCTCAACTACTTTCAATGTGGTACTTCAAACTTCTTTTGACTAGCTACCTAATTAAAAGTTTTAATTTTAATTATTATTGTACGGAAAAATAAACAGTATTATAAGAAGAATTTAAAATTTCTTTTCACTCAAAACTTTTCAAATAACCTGAGAAAGTGCTGACACCAAGTTGCTTCGCCCTTCGCGTTTTCGAAGAATTATAGTTGCATGTGCGAAGACATTTGGATGCCTTGCTTCCAAATATATTATGATACCAACACAGTGGAGACTTACGATAATTCGTGTGTGAATGCTGCTTGATACCGCTAAGGCTGCGTCTTCTCCGGGGAGCTGGAATGCGAGTCATGCAAGTTGTTTCTGTAGAAAGCTTCTGTATCAGTTTGCGAAGTTAGGCTACATCGCGGGTGAAGTCTCTGAGAAGTGAGCCGGATGTGGTATCGTTCAAGATCGCAACGCTTGGTATCTTCCTGTAGAAAGCTTCTGTACCAGTGTGCGAAGTCAGGCTACTTCGCGAGTGAGGTCGCAGAGAAGTGAGCCAGATGTGGTTAGCCATGGTCATAGGAATTTTTGGAATAGGCAATGCTTCAATTAGAATTATTGGAGGTGTTTGTTGTTCTACATCGCTTCCTAAAATCTCTCCAGTTGCAGGAAAACCAATATCAACAACACTAATATCCTCTAAAATCTCGGAATCGATCAAGAGACTAGGAGATTCTCTGTTAATTGGAGCACGTATTGGGTTGTGGTGTCTTATTTTGTTTATGTTCAGAAATATTTTCTTTTTGATTGTTCATCTCTAGTCGACAAACTACAGAAGCAGAAATCTGAGGTAAAGATGTTTCTTTTCGTTTGACCGTTTTGACTCACGATATTCTATATTTTCCGAGACATGGGCGAGCTCTGGTTGGGAATCTAACGAATAAGTGGTCTGAGGCTGGGTTGTTGACATTCGTCCTACAACTTGATCAGGCGCATGAGAAGTGCCAGGATATTCACTACCCAGTGCAGTATCTGATATCAGAAATGCAGTATCTGACAAATCATTTGGGTCAACTGGGTAAATTCCACTACCTCTAAAGCCACCAAGAGCGTTTGCAGTGGTAGCAGCACGAATGCAAACATTATGTATAAACCAGCATAGTAACGGCTAATCTTTTTATTTGGATTCAAGCGCATAAATTGATTTCTTTCATGGTTGAATAAGTATAAAATGGCCCAAATATTGACGTGTCCAAATGCTGTAACGCTGAAGTTGTGTGTGCAGTAAGTCTGACGAGCAATCGTCTAAAATCAGTAAAACCTAACCATGGGGCTTCAGAGGTATGAAATGTTCTGTTAAAAAAGCTCAGCATTTATATACGCTGACCTTTTTGTCCATGAAGACTTTTGAGCATTTCTTTTTCGTGGCAGTAATTATGTTTTAGCTCTAGCTTTTCAGCGAATTGATAAGCTGAAATGCATGTAGGCACTTATCCTGCTCCTTTCCTTTAAAATATAAAGATTTCACCTGTAGACTTCATTTCTTTAATAAACTTAGAATCTTGCTTTTCGCTTCTTCTGTTAGTTTCTTGAAGATTGCTTTGCAATCTTTGATTCTTTTATACCACTACAGGGGCAAACAGACATACGGCCCGGCCCACCTGATTGTAGGCGGTCACCGTAGCCTACGTATGCCTCCAACACCAGAAGTATTACGTGCGCGTTGTCAACTCTTTAAAAACTTTCTCACGCTCCTTTTGAAAAACCCCATACTGTATTGTAATTGTAATACTATCTGACACGGAATCCCAATCCTGGTCATTGATTGTTACAGCATCAACAACCATAGAATTCTTATCACTATGACTCGGTCCAGGTTCAGTAATGAGTGGTGGTAGCAGTACTAGAAAACACCAATGAACTCAATATACATGTGGCTAGTATACAAAATAAATAACACGTATTTAAACAAATCTGAAGACTCATGTATTCGCATTAGAAAACGTTTCTTTACTTTAATTATTTTTATTAAAGCAGGATATAATATTTTCCATAGTCCTAAATTGTTGAATTTGTGAAGTAGAAGTTGTGGAATTATATTCAGTAGTGAGTGCTCTCCAAGCTTCCTGTTTTTCTCGCGTGGTAGCCGCGTTCGTCTTTTTATTTTCTGTAATTGGATATTTATCCACAATTTTGAGTAAATGCATAAATTCAGCTGTAGTAAAATAGCTGCTCTTGATCTCTTCATTTTATAATTTATTTATTTACTTATTGACACATCAACGACACATTCACAACATTTTACACAAATATTTTATACATTATATACATATAACTGTATGATGTGTACATATTATATTAATTTCCGATAATGCTAGAAAACAAATAAACTTAAATTAAGGGTCGTACAATTTTAATAGTTTTGAGCGAAAGGAGTGAGATGAGCAGTTGAAGATGTCAATGTCAACAGTATTCGTATTAATTTCGTCATGTAGTTCTTTGAGATGATTGAGAGGCGAACAGATGTGTAATAATTTTTTATTGTTATTGTTATATATGAGGTACGAGTGAAACGGCAGCTAGTTGATTACGCACTGACGTTTATTCAAAAAGAACAGTAAGCGCAGTCACTGTATAAATAAATATATATACAGGTACAGGACGGCTGGTGCAGGGAGTGTCTCATAGAGACCGTGGGTCTGTGTAGTCGCCTAACCCCTCGAGGTATTCTCCTGCTCCTGCTGCTATTACGGCAGAACTATAGCCTTGTACAAATTGGACAAGCCTATCCTGTTCTAGCGATGACATACCGCGTTTCTGGGCGATCAGTGCCACCTCGAACCAGTAAAGCACACCATGATAGTACGCGTGTGCTGATGCTGGAATTGATTTCGCATAGTATTTGCCAACATCCGCTATAGCTTTGTATTCTGACTCAACGAGATGCATGTACCCAGCTGCGTCAGCTTCGAACTCCTTCGCCGCCTCTTCTGCGCCGAACCCTGTTTCACCATCGATGATGAATGAGTCCTTCCGCAATGGATCATTTGTAAGCGTCGTTTCTGTATTTGACTTCTTGATCGGCTGTGGTAGTGCTCTTGACGTCTTGTTCTTAGGACATGGGAACGGCAATATGCGTGGTTGTTGTTCGCTATTACTTCGCTTGGACATGTTTGCACTCGTTGTATATATATATACTTAAATACTTACATATATATAAATGTAGCTAACTATACATAACATATCTCCACCTTTTAGTTATTTATCATCACAAAAGAAAGGTTTGTAATTGGTCCTGGGAATGAATCGTAGTGTCATTGTTGACGTTCCTGGCCAAGGCCAGGTACAAGTACAAACAGCCTGGTCTGGACGACGTTCCACTTCGTTCACAATATTTCCGGATTCCTCAACTGACTTGTTACAATCTAATTGGTCCGCCTGTATGGTTTCTACCGCATGTTCTTCCTGACACAGTGTCAATGGGTCACCGTCACTTCCCTCTATGTTAACACTCGCATTGTTGGTTTGATTACCCACTGATGAACGCGGAACCGAAAAATCCCATGTATCGTACAAATCTGTTGTAATAGAATCATTATGTTCTGTTAAGTTGTTGCGATAGGTAATTTTATGTGGAATAAGTTGATTGTGATGTTTTTTACTTTTAGTGAAGTTTCATTGTCTTTTACCAGATATATAGTTTTACCTAACCTTTCAATTATAAAACCCCGATTCCAGGTATAGACCACGCAGACCGGTTAGGTTATTTATATCATGTTCGATTGTGCCAGAATAGTGCGAATAATGCCCAAATTGTGAAGAAGCCTGTAGATTTGTGGCATGAGCGTCTTGGGAATCTTAACGAGCGCGATTTGAAGACAATGGCAAAGAGTGGTCTAGTTCATGGACCTAACATTTAAGGGGTTATATCCACTTGCGAGGCAGAAAAAAAAAAAAAAACGCGTTTCTTGTGAATTTTTTCCAAAGAGGCATTTTATTTTATACATTAAAGGAAAAATGTACTTAAACAGAATTTAATGTACTTAAACAATCAGCGGTTTATTTAAAAAATATTGGATCCCCTAGCTCCTGTAGATGATCTGCGGAGAGACCTCCAAAAAAAAGTGCTTGGCGGTGAACAAGATATCTCTGGTCCAAATTATCTGAAAACCAAAAACCAAAAATATTTAGTTTTGTAATAAATAAATACAGGTAATGATCGAAGGTCTAGTCAAAATTTTGATTTTTGACAAAATGGCGGACGTACAAAAAAAAAATTCAGTTTTTCATGAAAATTTTTCACTTCAAAGTGGCTTAAAAAATCTAAATTATTGTCCAAAACCTTATTCCTTCGATCATTACCTGAAAAATATATTTGAGTAAGTCGTGTGAAAATTTCAAACCGATCGGTTTAGCGGTTTCGGAGAAATTTTGTTCACCGACTCTGAAAACACGGTTTTGAGATAAACGCGTTTAAAGTTTCGCGAACGATTTACACTAAATTAAAAAAAAAAAATTCAACTTACATCGTGTCATCTATTCCAGCACCATAAGAGGAACCCTCTGCTTCGTCGTTTGCCTCCAAAATGTTTAGTTGTTGTTGTCTACGAGCCATTCTCCCCTCGCGCGTCGACCATTGCGCTCTTGCGTCCGAAATTGAGATGCGCTCTGCGTCCTCTTTACTCACGTAGGAATGAGCATTGGGTCCAAGTGATAATCCCATAGCACTCATATAATAAAGAAGAGATGTTTTACCTTCATTAAAGACCCCGGCTGCAATGTTTGCAGCGATTTCCACAATTTTAGAGCCAGCTGGAATAATTTTTGGAGTTATTTTCCATATCAGCTGATTATAACTTTCATTATTGTTCTGAGTAAAACCACCAACGCATCGTTCCAATAATTTTTTGTTACTTAGATCTTCGTAAATTGGAAAAATAGCTGTTGCAACATCAGGTGGTAAGGCCTCATAATCATGTTTATAGCTGGGCAAAGTTCCCAAGGCTCGCGCTTTTTGCCACGAACACCACGAGTTTTCTCCTATAGGACAATTATCATGCAGAGGGTTTTTATCTGTAGAGCAGTTATGGAAATAAGATGCCCAAATGGCTTTATACATATTGTCAACAGAATCACAGTGTCTCCTAATCGCTAAACCATAGTAATTTATCAATAACTTTCCCACTCAATTTACCTTTGCCACCAAGTAACTTTTTTTTTTCCATTCTTATCTTTCATTTCTTCTACTGTATTATTTACTATGTCTCTTAGCCGTTTGCCCATTCTTTTTTGAACATGCCCAATACATTCTTTCTTCGTTACTTCTGTCTCACCATAAGGAGCAGCCTTCAAAATCCCCGAATAAGTTTTAGAGTCACCATCACCGATGTAGTTTCTAAAACGAACTTGATACTTTTCCAGTGAACGTTTGAACATGGTAATAACAGCATCAACTTCCATTTTTCCTGATGACCCATCGTGGTTAGCTGAGCATACGTTTTTTGTGCTCTTTCCACCATTCCTGATATTCAGCAGTATCCTTGTGAGATTTCCAAGGCTCGCATTGCTTACAGTAAGAGCTTTTAACTAAAAGATCAATTATTTTTCCACTGTAGTATCCAATTAGAGATGTAACTCCAAATAGAGAAGTAAATCCCCTTTTTTTCCAAGTCCCATCTCCCGAGACTGTTAAATCACTCTTATGTTCATCACCCTGCTGTTCAGACGTGGCATCCATTTCCTCAACACAAGCTATTTTTAAAAGTTTATCTGTGACTACTGACACACATTCGTGGATATTTTTAACGATCATATCATATGAAGTTTGGAGCAAAAAAACTGGCATGTCCATTAGCCCACAAAATTGAGTAGCAAAAAAATCGATTTTTTGAAAATACAAGTGAATATAACCCCTTAAGGATAATGAAAAACTATCAGAATGCGAGGTTTGTATAAGCCAAAATAGCCAAAATTTCTCTAGTGGTGTCACATTGTTAAGGACGTGAGTGGGTGAACGGTTAATTATATGAGCAACAGTTTCCAATGCCTCAGCCCAGAACTTCTTGGATAATCCAGCATCCTCCAGCATACACATTTGGCATGCTCTACAAGTGTAAGAATCATGCGTTCTGCCAGCCCATTCTACTCCGGTGTATATGGAGCTGTTGTCTGAAGCTTGATGCCGTAACCTAATAAGAACTTAGACATCTCATTATTAATATATTCCAGACCATTGTCTGTTCTCAGAATTTTTATTTCGCAATCCAATTGATGTTCCTTTTCATATTTTAAATACCTCTTTTATATTGGTTTTATTTAAAAAAATATACATTTACCTTTCTGGAGAAATCAACTATGAAGGTTATAAAATACCTGGCTCCACCCATAGATGGAACTTCCATAGGTCCACATAAATCAGAGTGCACTATTTGTAATGTACTGGATGCCCTTGAACCATTATTAGAGAATGGAAATCTCGTTTGTTTACCTTTCAAACAAGGAATGCATTTATTATTTATATCTTTATTATCCACTAATTTTACTCCGTCCATACAAAATGGTAATTTTTTTATATCATTATAAATGTCCCATTCTTCGATGCCAAATGTTTAAATTATTGTCTTTAGAAGTTGCAACAAATGCATTGCTATTAAATGTATTCAACTTATTCATATTGTTTGTAAGCTTAGCTGTAGCAACTAATTTCTTCTGGTTATTAAATATTTCACAACCAGTTTTATTAAATAATACTTCACAGCCATTCTTTCTCAGCTGGTTAACTGACAATAAACTAGTACTCAGTTGTGGGACATACAAAATATCTATTACCTTTATATGGTTCATGTTACCGTCTTCACTCAGGAGATCCAGCTCAACATTACCCATATGCTGTACAGTGATTGATTCATTGTTGGCAACCATTATACTATGTATCGGAGGTGCCTTGATGTACTACATTCCATCAGATATATTTGTCATGTGTAGAGATGCACCAGAGTCCACAATCCATGATACATTGTCCATTTGCTCTTGAGTTGCAGGAAAAACAGCTGCATAGCCTTTCACATTATCATTATTTTTCTTCTTAAAATTGCAAAATTTACTTACATGACCATATCGATTACAGTTGTAGCAACGGGGGACAGATGATTTGGTACTTTTATTAAATTTGGGTCTTTTTTTGTGCTTTGTATAAAGAACTGTGATACATTAGGGTCCTTTCACTTCCTGAAGTAATTTTGTTTTTATGGAGTCAGTAGTTATCTTTACACCCGAGCCCCATGATCATTGGTTTGTATTTCTCCGACAAACCAGCTAACATTAAAGTCCCAAGCCATTTATCATCAACCTGAAAAGCGATATTTCTTAACTTATGGGTGGTGGTTACTATTTTATTCACATATTCTTCTATTCTTGCACAACTTTCTGGAGTAGTATTTACCAAATCTCGGAGTAACCCAACTTTTCTTGTCAAACCTGAGTCTTCAAATGCATTTCGTAAATTTTGCCATACTTCCTTGGCCGTCGTTGCCTCTTGAACGTGTATATAATTTATTGGATCTACTAGTAAAATTATTTTCGACTTTGCCTTGAGGTCGGTTTTCGGATTTACTATACCTTTTTCGACAGGTTCAACACATTCCCACAAGACAAAGCCATTTTACTTCGGTACAAATTAAAAATTTGCAATGTAACGGCTAACCTAAAAATCGAGAAATCACTCGCGGAACAAACTTTACTTTAATACCGGAATCATCTTTTTACACTGAAATAGGCCCTGGGCCCGTAATCTGATGTAAATAAAAGTCGTTTATAAGAATATGTATACTATATTTAATAAGTGTCATCAATAAAAGGTTTTTACAAACAGCTAAGCTAGAGGCGCGTGCATAGATGATACATTAACAAGAGATAATAAATTAATGTATCTATCTTCAATAGTTGTTGTTTATGACTAAATACCATCAAATTCGTTTAACACAAGATTTACCCAGCTAATGTATCTATTTCTACAAAACCAGTCAAAATGACTGGTTTATAAGAAAAAAAATACTTATTGCGGCTTCCAGCCTTTATACACTCTTAAAAAATGAGAAAAAATGTAATAGATTTATAGACATTATCAAATAACAAAATATTTATTTGTTTACAATTTCTCCGTCACAACTTCTACATATGTAGATTTTGCTGCGTGTACACTTTCCGCATACACTTTATTTGCATGTATTGCAAATATTTGTACTCTTATTGTTATTGCAATATCCTATTTGACACCATTTTCGTACAGAAACCGTGGCACTTGTAGTTGGTATATCAGCTTTGTGTGGTTTTTGTCTTGAAGTCTCTGATGTTCTAAAGCAAGTTCTTCTGTTAATCGAAACAGAAAGTCTTTCCGTGAGATATTTTCTCCTGTTGTGTTTTGTACAATATCTAGCTATTTATTTCGGCTAAATCTAAAATATTGTAAAACACTTGAAGTGGCTACCTTCTGAAACCTGATTTTACCGTATATTTGATCAGTGACACATGTTATATATAATGGTAATGGCAACACTGTTTGTCGTGAGCATGTTCAAGATGTCGTGTGTCCGCACTGTATTGTTAATGTATCTTTAAATACATATACTTGTCAAGTATATTGTTGCATTATTTATACAACATTACAACATAGTGTCAGAAGTAAAATTGTCAGAAGAAAAACGAAAGTAATAAAGAAAAAGTAAAAAAGAACAAAACGTTAAAAAATCATAGTAGACGCACATAAAAATGGCAGATCTACTACGCATTTAAAAATGGACCATCATCAACAATAATTGCAGGACTTAAGCCGTTAGACCTTTTTTTTTTTTTTTGACGGGGGGAAATGCATTTACGCACTACCCTTATCTATTGTATTTGAAGGATCAGAGTCCCCCAAATACAACAGATAAGGGGGCACGGAGTGACGAGTTCCGTGCCAGTGTGGGACTCACCCGGGCGTGAAGCGCCCGGAAATACCCACTAAAACCCCCCGGAGCCGTCCGCCGCATTTGTGTTGGGGGCGATACGGGGTTGCTTTCGCATGTCGCCGCGTCGCCCCCTGCAGCGAACCCACCAGGCCCGTCAGTGCAATGGCCCAATGGGGATGAAGGAGAAAAGTTCCCCTCCACCACTTAGCCCGCCTCTTGAGGAGAGGCACGACCTGCTGGTCGACAATCCGGAGGCAGGATAGAGTTCCCGCCTCCATGAAGAAATAGGAAAGGGTAAGAAAGGGATAGGGCAAAGACGAGCCAGAACAAAGAAGAATGAGCCCGCCTTTGCAAAAAAAAAAAAAAAAAAACCCACATCCTCTTCACCGGAGGTCGGCACCGGAGACCCCCCATATGGTGTCCTGCCTCCCGTCCCTCCTCCGCGCAAAGCGCACACCTCGGTTGCTCCGCCGTGCAGCCCACGGCCTTGTGGCCATCGACCCCACAGCGGTAGCACTGGGTACGCCTATCTACCTCCGCGGTGCATACCACCCTAGTGTGGCCCAGCCCCATGCACTTGAAGCACCTCAACGGAAGTGCTCCGAGCGCATGGACCCGGACCATACTCCATCCCATCATAATGGATCCCTTCCCCACCAATTTCGCCGCAAGGTGACTACCACCGCCGCCGATCGCGGTACCGCCGGAAGCCTCGGCTTGAACCCCCATGTTGCCTTCCCCTCCTGCACACTGCTTGGTTCAGAAGGAGCAGCCACATCCCCCCTCTTTTTAACCACCTTCCTCCTCTTACCTCCCCTCCCCTCTACTACCGTCCACTCCTCCTCAGCACCCTTCCCACCAAATCTTTCCACTTCCGCTTCCTCTCTAGCCCCCCTTCCCCCCGGGAGGGGAGCCCATTCCATACCCAATGGAGCCAACTGCTCCATCCCCCTCTCTTCTCAATCATTTCCATCCTATGACCACCCTCCCCATTCTTTCTTACAACCATCCGTTTCTCTCGGCCCTCCAAGGCCTCCAATCTTCGCTCAATCCCTCCCAGCGCTTTCTCCATCCTTGCCATAACAGCCTCCACCATCACATTCCTTTCTCCTAGCTCACTCTCCCCTCCCCCCTGCGAGGTTCCTACTGCCACATCCATCATCACTTAACGCTGCTGCGGATCCTCCTTCTGCAGCTCCCCCTGCGAGGTTTCTACCGCCACATCAATCATCACCCTCCGCTCCTGCCGCTCCTCCTTCTGCCATTCCGCCCTCTCTAACTCGAGAGCCAGGAGTCTCATCCTCATGCTCCCCTTCTCAGCCTTATACCTCTCTACCTCAGCCTTATATTTCTCTATCTGCTCAGGCAATCCCCTAAGCTCAGAAGCTTCTCCCTCAAGCTCAGCAATCCTTCCCTTCAACTCATCACCACTCCCACTCAGCTCCTCCACTTTCTTTTCCAACTCCCGAATTCTCTCTCTCGCGCCCAAAAATCATCCCCAGCCGCCCCAATCAGCCGTACACCTTTCTCAATGGTCAAGATGTCCTCCTCATTCATCCGCTCCTGCATATCCGACAAGTTGGCCTGAACCTTGAAAAAACACCTCATAAACCTGGCGATCACTATAATATTCAAAACTTCGAGCACGACCGTCTCTCATATCCCACACCTCGCTTTCTAACTTAGCCCGCACCTCAATCACCCGCTTCATGCTCTCAGTCATGCTTTAACCAGTCCGATGAAAAATTTTAAATACCTACACTTATAACTAAAAATTGTTCAACCGGTGACCTCTAGCCACCCACAGAGGACACGACCATAATATTTTATAAAATATTTTCTACTAAATTGTCTTAAAACCGACACCGCACATGTATCCAGTCTATTTTTGGAATTTCTACGTCACTACACGTGCCACCTGCCGCCGGCTCAACGCCGATTACACAATATATTAATAATTCCACAATCACTGCTACGTCACTCGCCACAAAAATACGATTATTTCAAAAAGTACTCACAGCAGAATCCTGCCCGACCCCTCAAAATGTTCGTCAGATCCTGGCGCATGCAGTGAGGCACCAGGATACCACCGTCCCGAAAGAACAGGCCCTTGAAGTGCGCCGATCTTCACAGCTTTGGCACCGTTCGTCAGAAAAATTCGAACGAGGTGTCAAACTGACCGCCTCGATCCCCCCCACAAAGTTATGACTAAAAATCCCCACCTCCTCGATCGTTCTACTCCAGCGCACGCGCCGAAAAGTTTAAAAAAATCCGTTTTTCGCCGATATCTTGGCCAATCGAGCTGATATCGAGACGTACGATACACCTCGAGGGAGCGCAAAGCACGACGCTTCCACCGATACCACTTTCACCACAAACAAAACACAAAAAATCACCCTCTGAGATTTTTTCCACCCGGGAGCACTCGGAATCGCATCCGTTCGCTAGCGCGCATCGACCGAGACTACCGCGCATCGACCGAGACTACGCGCATCGACCGAGACTACCGCGCATCGACCGAGACTACGCGCATCGACCGAGACTACCGCGCATCGACCGAGACTACGCGCATCGACCGAGACTACCGCGCATCGACCGAGACTACCGCGCATCGACCGAGACTACCGCGCATCGACCGAGACTACCGCGCATCGACCGAGACTACAAGCCGTTAGACCTACGAAGTCCAAATATGCCGTTAACGTGAAGTAACTGGCACACACAGCTGATAATATACCTAAGAGCTAATAATTTGGAAGACGAAAATGACCAACGCAAAGTCGCCATATTACTGCACTTCATAGGATCAGACGCGTTATCAATTTTTTATTCATTCAATGTGGACATTGACACAGTAACGTTTAAAGATATGACAGAAAGGTTTACGATTCATTTAATTCCTCAACTTAATGTTACCATGGAACGCCATAAACTATTCAAAAGAAGACAAAGCCAAGAAGAATCCATAGATGACTTGCAAAAATAGTAATAACACAATTAAAGTCAATTTTTTCTAGACATGGCATACCAGAAATTATAATTCTGATAACGGACCACCATTTAACTCTAAAGATTTACAAACATTTGCTAATGAGTGAAATATAAAGTTAATTAACTCTAGTCCATATTTAGGTCGTTCAAATGGTATGTATGGGTGAAAAAAACCATTGGTACAATTAAACATTTCGTGAAATCTCACTCTCTTCTCGAAGGCGTTGCTCAATTATTTTCTCCCATACTTTTATACTATGTGGCATTAACTTTATTCCCCTATAATTGTTGCAATCCTGAACATCCCCCTTGTTTTTAAAGATGGGCACGAGAGCTCATGCAACATTCCTCGGGTTATTGTTTCTTCTTGCAACAATTTATTGAAGAATATCGTCAGCCATCCATCCAATTTTAATGTCTTCCATACTTCCACTGGTATGCCATCTGGTCCAACCGCTTTTCCATTCTTAATTCCACTTACAACCGTTTTAATTCTATACTTATCTTCCTTACCAATCCCATGTTCCTTTTTTTTCTTCAAGCAGTCTATTCCAGTCATTCATCAATTTTTCAAAGTATGTTTTCCATCTATCTTTTATTTTTTCATCATCCGTAAGTATTACACCTGATTCACTCCTCATGCATTTCATATGTGATAACATCCTTCGCCTTTTCCCCCCTATTTTTAGCTAACCGATACACATACTTATGGCCTTCGGGACGTTCCAATGCATTGTATATAGAGTGTCCTGGGCTTTTGCCCCGGCCGCGGCTATAGCTTTCTTAGCCTTTTTCTTACATTCATCATACTCGCCCTTTTTTCTTTCTTTCAACATGTCATTACCTTCTTCCATCGTTTGCCACTCTTTGAACCTTACTTTCTTTTTTATTATACAATTAAACGTATACTAAATGAATGTAAAGGGGATAATACTGATACTTATATTTCCATGCTTATGTATATCTATAAATACACCTAAACAGAATGGATTTTCACCATCACAGATGTGTATATCGATATGTTTGCGTACCAAAATACCTGTTTCAGATAACAAATTATTACCTAGTCAAGTCGATAGCGTAATAGACGTTTATAAAAAAAGACTTTCTTTTAAAGTTAATACGTTTATTCGTTAGAACAGATATCTTAAAACTAACTTATTCACTACTTATTCCTAACACGAAAACAGGCCACCTGAGGCGGATGCTTTTATCCCTGTTGACTCAGCGCCTGATTACTTAGAATACGGGATGCTGACTCTCCGGTCTGGTAGAGCCAGTTTTCATAACTACCTTCACTAGTAGATATAAATTCAGTAGATAGGGATATTGACAAGCAAAAGAAATATACATCACTTTATTACAATAAAAACACAAAAGTTTTGCCAGATTTACAAGCCGGTGATAATATATATTACAAACACAAATCAGAGTTAGTAAATGGATTCCAGGTAGAATCTTAGAAGTAGGAAATGAGCCACGAAGTTATATTATTGAATCACCAGAAGGCATCGTAGGAACCGTGAATACATCAAAAAGCCTCCATCAGTCTCAGTCGTTGATGTACCTGAAAAAGAAACAAATAGTAACGTTAACTCTAATGTAGTACCTGTAAAGGAAAGTATTAGTAATGTCTATCCTAAAGTAACAAGTTCTCTGGACGTATTAGTAAACCTCCTAAACGTTAACCTAACTTGTAAATAACAATAATTATAAATAATAAGTTAAAATAATATAAATATGTATTTCTTTATAGTCTATGAAATGTCATTGTAACTTGAGTAGTAACATTCGTCTAATAGGACATGCGATGGAAATATATCCATACTGCCAAACAATTAGAATATTTTTATGCTTTGGATATTAGTATATTAAGCCATTAGACTAAAAATGTAAATTACTAACTTACTTTGTGAAATTTGGTATTTCCAAAAAAGGAAGATGTTATATATAATGGTAATGGCAACACTGTTTGTTGGCGACGCTTCAAGAATTTAGAGTTAAGTACTAATTGTAAATAACATATTTGAATTATTATAATATGTTACGTCACGCTCAGCCACCGCGGCAGAAGCTGGAAAACGCTCGCGTTCCTCTGTAACCAGCTGTCTGATAGTACGTATCGCTAAGTACGGGCTACAGCACAATCCAAATGGTACGCATCATTTCGAACACTGAGATAGGTTCAGTTGGTGAAAATCTATACAACAGCCGCTGGAATTTGGTATCTTTATCGTCAACTAAAATCCTTAAAAACATCTGACGTATATCTGCGCTAAGTGCGATCGGCAATAATCGAAATTTTAGTATAATTCCGAACAAATCATTTTGCAAATTAGGACCGATATATAACAAATCATGTAGTGATTTTCCTGTGCTTGACGGGCTACTAGCATCTAATACTACACGCAATTTAGTAGTAGATTTATCCTGACGGAATACAGCATGATGCGGAATCACGTACTGATCATTATTGTAACCTACTTCCGAAATAATGCCGACTGGACGCATATAATCTTTCTGAAGATATTCTTCGAATACATTGTCACACTCTTTCTTTATCTTAGGGTTCATCATTAATTTCCGCTTTAACGCCATAAACCTACTCTCGGCCGAGTGCATAGAATCACCTAACACGGAGGTGTCTCCTTTGAATGGCAAAGAAACAATAAATCGACCAGTCGAGTCGCGGCGCGTAGTCTCACAATAATATTTCTCACACATTTGTTCGTCTATAGATAAGTAGCCGGGTACATTAGGCACCTCTTCTAACTGAAAAAATCGATTCATGTGGTTTTCAATTGACTCATCATTTAGTGTAACATATGTGCAGAAACTACCACATACAAGGTCAATAACCTTCGCTTGACCTATTATGACATAACCTAATAAGGTCTCAATAGCCACAGGTTTCCTTGTTCCTCGAGATATTGTTTTCGGGCACAAAATTTGCGCGAATTGGTCACTTCCGATAATAAGATCGATTCCTGCCGGTGTATAATAGTTACAGTCTGCCAGTGTAATGTTATTTAAATAATCTAAGCGAGCAACGTCCACTTTCGCGGTAGGTAACTCGTTGGTGATACGATTGACGACTACAGGTTGTATTGTAAACCTAACCGAATCATCGACACGTGAACGAATGGTCAGACTGGTAGTCCCTACAATAGGATTACTGACATCACCTACACCTGACACATATTTACTTCGAGGCTCGTATATTTTTAAATTCAACCGTTTACAACATTTAGTAGTAATTAAATCTCTTTGAGATGCACTATCAACTAACGCGAGCAACACGAAAATATTGCCGTCTCCATCGACCGCGTTGCATAACGCAATGCCGAGCAAGACGGACGATTTGCCATTCGAGCACTCACTGTCAGCGGCGCATTCACCTACTGCGCAGAGCGATACGATAGGGTCGCACTCAGGCGCGCTAGCTTTCGTTTTACTAGAGTGACCACTAACATTGACTCCCACATTTTTACTTGTTGGAAAATAGAGGAAGCTATGGTGTGGTCTTTTACAGTCATTGCAACGACTCGACTCTTTACAATTTACTATGATGTGTGTGTTACTCAAACAATTCACACATAATTTATTATGTTTAATAAAAACCTAAACATTGACAAGAATTTATTGCATTGTGACAATTGAACATGGTCATTATTATTACAACAAAGACATTTGTTCGATTCTTGTATGTTTATAAATGTTTTCACATTACTCTTTGTTGAACGTGCATTAATATTTCCGACCAACGGTATTTTATTATTTTTACGTGACTGAGTACTGCCCATTCCTGGACCCGCACATGCGCTCGACACATTATGTGCGCGCTGCAAAATGTGCGACTGACCTCGCGTAAAATTAATAAATTCAGAACATTTTGGAAAATTATTGTTTTCACCGTATTTTAATTCAAAGGATTTTACAATTTCTAATCCTACTTTTTGACACGCAATATATGAATGAAAATGAAATCTTCCATACTATCAATGTTCATTTGCTTCAATGAGGAATATAGTGACGCGAATCTGTCAATAAAATATTCTATTTCGGTCGGTGAATTATTTTTTACGGACGGTAAACTCATCAACCAATCTAAGTATGTGGACGCTAATATTCTTGTATCATTATATTTATTAATTAACGCATTCCATATCACGCTGTAATTTTCAGAGGTAGGCAAAATACCTTGACATACACCTAAAGCCTTTCCTTTTAATTGTCCTATCAAGTACTGAATTTTCTCACCATCGGTAAGATCAGTATTTTCATGAATAGTAGATCTAAAGTTCTCGTAGAAGGTGGGCCTGTTGAAGGTTTTTCACCTTTTACCCTATTATTACCGTCACAACTCGAATTATTACTCATTTGTGAAGTTAGTTGATGCTCTTTGTACTTAATTTTTGTATATAACTGATCAAATGAAATAAGTGTGTCATACGATGGTACAAAACTATTTATTGAAGACAACTGAAGGTCATTGTATTGTTCGACCGTACTTACAAATTCCTCACGATATGTGCTAATTGTGTAGCATTCTGCCAAAAAATTATCAAATCTGGAGTTATCTTCTCCTATTTCTATCATTAAATCATAGATCGTTTACACTCTAGTAAATAGGGCCGCCATTTTGCTTTGTAATTTTTTGTAATTTTTCTCGTATGCAGTAGGCGCCATTTTTATTGCTAAATGGGCACTAAATTAATTAAATCTTTAAGAATCCGAATCGTTTGGACCAAGAATATATGTTATCGCGCTGACCCTTGTTTAGACTTAATTGTCTTTAGTATTGTTATTATTTTTACCCCAAATTCAATTATGGTTGCACAACAACAATGAACGGAAGGAAAACAGGACTCACCGTAATGCTGAATACGCTGCGTGTAGGAGGCCTCCTCTTCTTCCTCTGATGTACCAACTTCACTTATTTTCACCTTTATTAAACTAACCGAGTTTCTTATTGTATGATTACGCGCACGTTCCTTTTTCGGCCGGTCTCGCTCACGACACGATAGCAAGTGCATGTTAAGAACAAAAAAAGGGGCTGGGAAAGGACAGGACGAGGATGGGGTGGTTTCCGTTATGCAAACCATTTTTTTAGCCTAAACAATATGTATTCTTTAATTATAAAATAAATACTTCTATAAAAACAGCAATAAATAAATAAATCATCAGTTTATGACAATCAATTAAGAGTTTCACTTAATAGTAAAGTAGTTAGTAAGGATGGTTATGACTGAAAGTAAGTATTGATAATAATAAATTTAAAATGAGTAAATTCCTCATCATTGTCTCTTTTATTGGGATTATACTTATATTATATCTACATAGTAACATACCTGAAAGCATCCAGTTGCATAAAATCTTAATGCAATTAGTATTTGAAGCTCTCTGGTTCAATAGGCAGTCCTCTCTTATTGAATCTCTCCAATCTGGTAGCAATGAGTGGCAAAAAACATTTTTAACACAGTGTCCTTCGAAAAAACGATATCTCCGTATAAATTGCCTTTCGTCATAAAATTTATAAGGTTTTTGAAGGAACACGTTCCGAATGTAGATTTTAGGCATTCGCGGCAATATATTGTCTGCGGAATTTCCCAGGTTTTCTATAATTTCTATTGTCCTCAGAACAGACAAAACTCGATCTATTTGTTCCATTGTAAACAGAAATTTGATAAATTTACAATACAATTTTCCAAAGCCAGATAATATTCATTAATCGCAGGTTCGTTATCCAATCTAGAAAGTGAGGGTCAGTGTTTTGAGAATAATCCAGAATCCGAATAATACAAGCCAAATGAAAGTGAACGAAAAATATATAACGCGCAAATAATTGAAAATGATCATAAAGAATATATATAACCTAGTAATCTTCCAAAATGAACATCATAAAAAACGTTTTGTTATTGACCACACAAACGTTTGTTTAACTTTCTATAAAATGAACAAATATTTCATATTTTGTACTTTAAAATTGTTCTAATGTTTATTACATAATTTTAATTGTTTTAATATTTGTATTATTTCAAAATTAATTAATAATTATTTTATTTTTCCAATTGTAAAAATTTTAGACTCGATGCAGTATCGAAACGTTAATTGACAATATATCAGAGTTTTGCTCAGTATAAGCTAAGCTTGAGCTTAGCGTAATTGGACTATAAATTCGAAACCTAAGTTTGCGCTCAGCAAATGCTTACCAAAGTTTGAACTGAGCTAAGGCTGAGATAAGTCTGAGTACGCTCTATAGGCTCTATAGATTTCACCCTGAGCTCCGCCCGCCGCGCCTCGATCTTTCAAGGTGTCGGGCGTTGCATCCTATCCGAACGATCCCTACACCACCTCTATACAAGGCGGCGAGAGCCCTAGCCTCCAGGTCTCACGGAGGGGAGCCGGCAAGCAGGGTCGCGGCTTCGAACGCCACCGTACTGTACCCTCGTATCGACCTAATCGACATCATCACCCTCTGCGATGTCTAAAGACACCGCCAAGACGACTTTACCGTCGGCGACCGTCGCCTCGACGAAATAGGGCTCCGCCACCACGGCCACGCTGATCGACCACTCCGCCAGGCTCTGGGAAAACAAGTCCTGAGCTCTGGCGCAGTGGTTTAAATTCCCGTAGAGGACCTGGAGCGCCATTAAAAGGCGATGTCCATTCCCTCATACGTTGCCTTTGTCGGTGCCTTATCGGCCGCCGACTCAGCCAGGGGTTTCGGAGAACGTTTCCCCCTCTTCCGCTTACTAGACTTTCCCCCCCTTCTACCCCGAGGATGACGACGAAGACGACGAGGATTTCACTGAGCAGGCCTTACTGCCTACTCGGTAAGCCGCTGCTTTCCCTGCGGCCGCGCAGATGGCGCAGTGCAGAGCAGCGGAACACTGTCCAGAGGTGTGGCCTTCCTGACTGCAGCGGAAAACACATCCGACTGCAGTCTATTCCCGCCGGAAGACACCGGAAAAAACATCTCTGGGGAGGGGGCGGGAGGACTTTCACCCTCGCCGACACCCACCCGACCAGAAGACGCCCGGCGTCCGCCAACCTCTTTGCAGTCGCCACGGGACAAGTGACGACCGCTGATCCCATCCCGTCGTAGGCGGGACGCGGGCCAGCAGTCTTCACCTGGTCTGGGGAACAGTCCCCAGCCCTGACCACTGCGGCGATGAGCTTTTCCGCCGTGACTGTTTCACCGAGCCCTGAGCTAAGGCGATCGTCTGCCGCCATTAGCGACCGCCCTTGTCGTTTTCCGAAGTGTAATCACAAGGTTTCAGGCTTTTTTGTAAATTTCGATCCAAATTTATGATGGTACCAACACAATGGAAAACGGCGGTAATTATAATGCGAACGTGTAATTACGTCTGCGATTGTGCTGCATTCCTCGTGCATGTGATCTTGATTTAATCGGTTGTTAATGCATCTACTTTGTTTGTACGTTCCGCCATTTGCTTTGATAACACGTCCCAATATGCCACGGGAGCGTATGCTGCAGCGGCTATCTGTACCCGTGGCGATACTATATACAGGGTGTTAGGGGTTCGCTCCCGAAAACGGTGACAGAAGATACTACTAATGACACCTTTGATAATGAGTCAGGAAAAAACTCAATCCTGATGTTTTTTTTTTTTTTCAAAACACAACGTTATATTATGATTATTCGCGCTTCGTCATGTTAGTTCAGCTAAATTAAACGATAATTTCATAAAAAAATTAATTGTTTCACTAAAAAAAAAACCAGCAATGTAATACAAAATCAAAAACAGCTGACGCTCAGGTCAACGGTCGCGCGACTCGCACCGCCCAGGCAGCGCTTCCCCGCCCCCGCGTCCCGCTCGCGCATCCTAGTGCTAACAATCGCACCAATACTATTTACAAAACTTGCCTAAGTATCTGACTTATCTACTTAACCTACTATTTTCCACTGTGCTAGTCTATACCTAGCCACTTTCATTCGATTACCAAGTACCAGGTTTGATTGCCCGCTAATCAGAAAAAAAAAAAAAATACATAAATTAAATTTTAACAAAGGTAATGTTATTATTCTGATGTATTATGTTATGTATCTATTAAGATCAGTCCAATACTAAGAGTTATAAAAAAAAGTTTGAAATAGCTTACCGATCTAAATCCTCCGTGGCCTTATGAGATGCGGTTCAAATTGTGCTCCATTCATTTGAAGGCAGATTTGGGCTCGGCGTTGTGTTTCCTCATGCAGGCGGGGCATCATTGTGGGGTCTTCGACACAGTCCGCACGTAGTTTGTCGAAAATATCCACGATCCTTTGGCGCATTTCATTCACATTGTCACACTCCCGATTAAAAACTCTTTCTTTCACATACCCCCACAGAAAAAAATCTAACGGGGTCAGATCAGGTGACCGAGGTGGCCAAGCGTGTGGCCCTAATCTGCCGATCCAGCGATCACCAAATAGCTCGGTAAGGCGCTCACGTACGAATCTCACAACGTGTGGAGGTGCACCGTCATGCTGAAACCATGTGCCACGATATTCAGCCAAAGATAGGTCGTCTAAAATGTCTACCAACTTTTCATTTATAAAGTTTAAGTATCGCTGTCCGTTAAGTCGCTGTGGCAGAAACACTGGTCCTAGTACGCGATTTTTAAATAAGCCTGCCCATACGTTAACCGACCATCATTCGCAACTTTTATTTTATAAGTTTAGTTACCCCTACTGACTAGTCATTTAATAGAAATTAGAAGTTATAATTATCATTGTAGAATACAGTTAGACAATCAATAGTACCCTGACGTATCAAGAAGCTCGTTACTACAAAAATTATATTGAAATTAATAAATGTATCTAATTTGGTACTCACGTACACAATTATAAAAATAATATCATCGTTATCTTCGATTTTGTACAAGAAATTATTATTTCTAAGTTCACATTAATTCCAATCACGATAGACAGTTAATTAATCTATCCATATTAAATTTTAAAAATCTTTTACTTTATTTTAATTATTGTGATTGCCGCCTCTATTTCTTAACATATCTTAGTAGGTAAATTGCGTCAGCGCGCAATGGCGGGATATCAAAAGTACCGCCAAAAGTTTCGGGTCCGTTTACCATACACACGCGCCGCCGCCGCTCACACTTGAGCAAAAGTAAAAGTAGGGAAGCGATTTTTCAAAAAAAATAATCGATTAATTGAAAATTGAGGTCCTAAAAACCAATCTCTAGGTCATTAAAGGTCGTTAATGGAAAAAGGACTTATTTTTTATAATTTTATAATATTTAGCGTTATTTTTACAAGAATGTCAAATTTAAAGTTATAAAATGAAGAGATTTTAGGATTGACAATACACTTGAAATATCCAGATGTAGTGAATGTCCAATTAACATTAAATAAGTGAAAAACTTTCTTACATTTGGAGGTACATTCTGAATTGTAAATAATATTATGGTTCTAAACTAATTCCGATTGCCTAGTTTCAATTATAAATTTAATTAAAAAAATAGTAGATATCGATTATAAAAAATCGATTTATTGGTATTTAAGACCGATTCATCAATACCCCGAAGAGCCAGTAGCGTAATACTGTTAACACATGTACGGACCAGACCGCGGACATGGTATGGCGGGCGGCCGAAGTCATCAGTCACCTAATTAGGGATGGGATCTTTTCCGAAGAAGATCGATTTTTGAATTTAAACTTGATAAATTGATTCACAAAACACCGAGGATCAAAAGTCGATCTTTAAAACTAGTAAAGTATCGATTATTAGAGTATCCTTTTTGTTTTCTAGGATATGATGATTATCTGTAAATAGGCAAAGATGAAACTGTTCAGTGTCATTTTTTCCTTAGTAGTTTAAGCGTTCTTATTTTTTTGTTTAGTTGCTTTGACGACTTTTTTGTGCAAAAAAAAATGGAAACATTTTTTGCAATAAATAATGATTAGTCTAATTTCGACCACTGGAAGAATACTATTTACGAATAAGAAGTGAAATAAATCAAGTCGAAAAAAGATTGATCACTTGGACCTCGATGTTTTGTAAATCAATTAAAAAAATCGATTTTTTGGAAAAATCTGTTTCCTATCCCTAATTTGGCGATTGACGACCTCGGCCGCTCGCCATACCATGTCCGCTAGCTGGTCCGTATACGTATTAACAGGTTAATTGTAGTACAGTAATATTTAATGCAGTGTTTTGTACCGAGCTAGATAATTAGCAAAATAAGTTTTTAGATATGTGCTTTTAACGTTCGACGGACAAAAGGGGTATAATTTTGCGGTGTCACAGTCTGGGGCATTATAATTCGCAAACGTTTGAATTGATTTTGATTTCGTTTTTTTTTGTTTAAAAGACGACGTCATCGAGTGTGTCCTTGGCTATTTCAAGAAAATTTATAAGCCCTTTGAAAATTGAAAGGATGTCAACTTTCATTTACAAGGCTTACAGAGTTGAAATTTTGTATTCTGTTATGACTCCACTCATTTACGGTAGAGTAGGTATATCCCAGTGAATAGGTTATAGGTAGATACGGTTTGAATGGATCTCAATCATCAGTTTTTTAGTTTAAGTAGTGACAATGACTTAAACTTATTAAGTGCACATTTTACGTTACAAGATCATTTAGAATTAACATTCTTACTTCGTCATTGAGTAGTTTTGCAGAGAATCGAACACGGGACTTGGCTTTCTCAACGTTGAGACCATATTTACCTCGAGATGCATGTGATTACAATTTGAACCTTATTTTATAAGGCCACGGAGGTTGTGAAATAAATACCTAACATCATACCTATCTACATAATGTTTTAAAATAACTTAATACTGAACTAATTTGAATAGGTACATAACTAAATACATCAGAATATAAATAAACATACCTAGATGATGGAATAAAAAGCCTATCTTTGTTAAAATGTAATTTAAGTAAAAAAAAAATTAAATAGCGGGGAATCGAACCTGTACTTGGTCTACTCAATCAGTAAATTCGAATGAAAGTGGCTAGGTATAGACTAGCACAGTGGAAAATAGTAGGTTAAGTAGATAAGTCAGATACTTAGGCAAGTTTTGTAAATAGTATTGGTGCGATTGTTAGCACTAGGATGCGCGAGCGGGACGGGGGGCGGGGAAGCGCTGCCTGGGCGGTGCGAGTCGCGCGACCGTTGACCTGAGCGTCAGCTGTTTTTGATTTTGTATTACATTGCTGGTTTTTTTTTTTAGTGAAACAATTAATTTTTTTATGAAATTATCGTTTAATTTAGCTGAACTAACATGACGAAGCGCGAATAATCATAATATAACGTTGTGTTTTGAAAAAAAAAAAAACATCAGGATTGAGTTTTTTCCTGACTCATTATCAAAGGTGTCATTAGTAGTATCTTCTGTCACCGTTTTCGGGAGCGAACCCCTAACACCCTGTATAATAGCTATTACTGCGTCGCCAAGGTCCGCCAAGTTTTAAAGTCGGTGCGTGGTTAAGTTCTGTTTTGAGCGTCTCGTAATTCGATCTTGCTGGCGGCGCTATAATGATGTCTTTTACTTCAGCTGCTCGATGTTCCAGCTGTGACACTATATAGTCAAATTTAGTTTTGTTATCACATATCCGGGATAGCAAAAAAATTCATTCGATCTGCGGAAACCATACGATGGGTTCCTCACCCCAAATAATGCTGTTGACCGGAAGGGCCTTTACTAGGTGACTAGCTCAAGGGCTACCAAAGTGGTACGAACCTCGGCTTGGCCGTCACCTGAGTACTCAAGACTCACTCGCGAGTTGTATCCTAGCTATCCCTACATTTTTTATATTAATATATAAAAAAAAAAAAGGTTCCTTACAGGACCTATGTACCTTGCATGTTATGCATGAGTGTGTATGGAGTGTTGTGCGTGTAATTGCTCAATGCGTGGGCAGTGTTACTGTATCGCGCTGGCGGCGACGTCAAGAGCCTCCCCAGTTGGGGAACGAGACACGTCTTGGGTCGCCGCCTGAGGGGGACCCCGGAGTGTGTGCGGGAGCAAAGTTAGCCGCCTGTCCCCGGCGGCGGGAACGGCGGTTTCGCGGGCGTGGGCGCTGGCACGCATTTGTACGAGGTAAAGGAGGGAAGATCCTATTACTACGAGTTATGGTATCGTCGCGACACGATAAGATACGTACCCGCGTACTGTATGGGCTCGAGAGGGTCTTCCCTAAGTTTTCGGCTTCTAGTGAATAATAACGCGGCGCTCTTACTCGGGTTTATCGCGAGACGCCATTTGAAATACCAAGCGCTGAGTTGGTCGACAGCGCCTTGGACGTATTTACGTAAGACCGTTTTCTTACGAAAAGCGAAATATATGACAGTGTCGTCCGCGTATAGACCTAACTGAACTCTTCCGAGATCAGGGAGGTCCGCTAAGTAGAGGTTGAAGAGGACAGGCGCCAGAATGGAACCTTGGGGGACTCCTGCGCGTACGGGGTGGGCTATAGAGAGAGCGCTCTCTACTCTATAGCGGAAACTACGATCGGTGAGGTAATCGTGTATGATTCTAACCAGAGTGTCGGGGATACCTAATCTAGTGAGTTTGTAGACGAGGCCCGTGTGCCAGACCTTGTCGAATGCTTTGGCAACGTCGAAAAAGACCGCGAGCGTATGCCAGGATTTATTAAACTGAGGGTGATTAATATTGGTGAGTACGTACTCCGTGAGGCGGAGCACCTGATGCGCACAGGAGTGTCTGGCTCGGAAACCAAACTGTTGGGGAGGCAAGAGATTTTTGTCCTCTATCACCTCTATGAGACGGTTCATAAGGATCCGCTCATAGAGTTTGCCTAAGGTGTTAAGAAGGCTGATTGGACGGTAACTATCGGGTTGCCTGGCGTCTTTGCCAGGTTTGTGTATCCCTATAACTATAGCTGCTTTCCAGGCGGCTGGAAAGTGGTTGTTCTTGATGGCCGCATTGAAGATGCAGACCAGCAACGCGACCAGAGGCGGAGGAAGAAGTTTGATGACTTCGTTCCTGATTCCGTCGGGACCGGGGGACTTTCTGGGCTTAAGGCCCTTGATGGCAGTCGCAACCTCGTCACAGGTGACAGGTGAGAGGGGGACAACCGGAGTAAGAGCGAGGGAGTCCTTCACGGAGGATTCGACAACAGAGATGTGTTCGACATCAATGTTGTCGGTGACGGGAGCGCATTGATGCTCGAGGCTATCGGCTAAGCACTCGGCTTTTTCGATATCGTCAAATGCGGGTTGAAGACCCTGCGTATTTCTGTCCAGGGAGGGCATGTTAACGATGGTACGGTCCATCTTCATGGATCGTGCGAGCTTCCAGTACGCGAGGTGGGAAGGTTTCAGCTCTCCTAAGAGGCTGTCCCACCTATCATTACGGATCTGATCTATGCGGCTTTTCACCGCTCTACGCAAAGAACGCAAGCGCGCACGATTCTCCTCTGTCGGATACGTGTCGTGGGCGCGGGTCGCGGCGTTTTTTCTGCGTGAGCAGAGCTCTCACGTCATCGGGGAGTACAAAGCGGCGATCGTTCGCCGCTTGCACCTCTTTCGAGGTCTCCTTGATGCCGATCTTGAGGTGCTCAACCAGAGCATCGATCGCGAGGTCCGCGTCCGCAGACGTATCCAGTACATCTGGGATCCTACCGAGAGAGGGGGTGGACGGATGGTCCTTTAAATAACGGCCGAGCTTGTAATAGTCCGCGACTTTTACAACTGGCGGGCTAGAATTAGAGTCATCCGTGTGACCTAACAACAAAACTACTGGGCGGTGGTCGGAGTCGAGTTCGTGTACGACTTGTATAAGACGCACAGGAAGCGCGACTCCTTTCAAAATAGCAAAGTCTAGAACCGACGGGCGACAGTTCGGTTGGAAGTGGGTGGGCTCTAACGGCGCGACGACCTCAAAATCGAGCTTCCGTACTAAGCGCATGAGTTCCGCCCCGTTGGGCGTAACGCACGAGCTGTTCCAGAAGGTATGCCCGCAATTGAGATCGCCGGCGATAATGACAGAGTCGCCTAATGCGAAAAGCTTCTCTAGATCTGACCTTAAGGGTCGTTTACTGGGGGGGAGGTATGCAGACACGAGTACGATTGACGGATGGCCAGTCATACCTATTCTACATACCGAAACTTCCATATTGGTAAGCTCCGGGGCTTGTAACGGCGAGCAATACAGTGACCGTTTATAATAAATAAGGGTACCACCGCCCCTTTCAGGGGTCCTATCATTTCGCACTATATTATAATTCGCAATCCCGGGATTGCGATCACTTGGCTTCAAAAAGGTTTCCTGGACGAGAAATACGTCTATTTGACGATCGCGGAGAAAGTTAGCGATTAATTCACGCTGCGGAGCTAATTTCCGCGCGTTAAAGAATGAGAGGGAGAGACCGCGAGGCTTGATCTTAGCCATTTATTACGGGGTAACAGAAACGCGTGCCAGACCTTGGAGGGTCATGGCGATAGCGGGGAAACGCGCGATAGCCTCGAGCTCGGCGTTTCCTGAGCCGCTGTTCAACATTGCGTTGAACGCGACTACTTCCTGCACATCATGGATGCGCAGGAGAAATAGTACCCGGTCTAAGCCGGTGGAGTTGGCCTGAGGGGCCTGAGGGGGGGTAGCCAGACGCGGCTGCGCCTTAGCTTGGGGCCTAGGTGCCCACGGAGCCAGAGGGGCTGCGGGGCGGGGGGCAGGGAGACGGGTCGGCACCGCGGAAGGCGACGCCGACGTGCCTGGGAGGCACGGGAAAGACCTCAGTGTCATCGGCGGCACTTGAGGTTGGAGGAGGAGGGGGGCAGCGTTCCTCTGAGGAACGCGCCTACCGCCTTTGTTAGGCTGGTTGCGTCTTACCTTGGGCGCACACGGGCACCCACGGTAATTGGCGGGATGACCCTCCTGCCTGCACAATACGCAGCTGGGAGGGTCGGTTGTGTCCTTGGGACGGGGGCAGTCGGGAGTGAGATGGTCCCCGAGACACTTAACACATCTCGGAGCCATATAACAACTCCGAGAACTGTGCCCGTACCCCTGGCAACGGTGACATTGCGAGGGGTAAGATTTCTTGTGCGGGACTTCCACACAGATGCGGGAGAGGCCGCAGAGGGTCTTCAGACCGAAGACCTTCTTGCTAACCTCGTTGGCGGGGAGTGCGACAAGGACCATATTATATGGCCTCCTGCCTCGCTGATCGTGCATCCGATGCACTTCAGCATCGGGGAAACCCTGCTCCCTAAGGGAGGCAGCTATATCTTCGCAAGAGAGTTCCTTTGGAACTCTCTTGATCACGACGCGGAGGGACTTCTCCTCCTCCAGCGCGTGCGTGAAAAATGCATATTTCGCCTCACGGAGAAACGGCGTGAGGTCGCGGAAGGTGTCCGTGGTCGACACCTTCACCATGATTCCATCGCGAACATTCGTCGCGCTGGAGAAGTGTATTTTGCGGCTCGCTAACGCCGCAGAGATTTTTGTCCAGGACGCTTTGTCCTGGATCGTGACAGGGGGGGGGGACGCACTTTCCTAGGCTGCACCTGAGACGGTGCAGCTGCAGGCTTGGGCGCTGCCGACTTCGCGGCAGGCAACGAAGTCGGCTGCCGTGACGCGTCCTCTACGGCGAGGACCTTCGGGACTGACTCGGAGGGCGGCGGAGAGGCCGGCGCCTTCCTCTTATTTTTCCGCTTAGGGGTGGTGAACTCACCCCCCCCCAGCGGAGGGAACGCGGTGTCCATCTCGTCCGAGTCTGACCCGGACGACGAATGGACTACGGCAGCGGCGAACCTAGGCATCAGGCTCGGATGCCTGTCTGCCTGGCTCGGGGGGGAGAGCGGGGAAAAGCTATTCCCCGTACTAACATTAATAACGTCCGCTGAAGTCGGGCGGAAGGGGGACCGCGAGCGCGACCGGGATCGCGACCTGCAATCCGAGAACGATGAATCCCTACGCGAATGAGACGCGGGCGGAGTACGCGGACGCGAACGCTCCGGGGCGTTTATATTTGCGACAGGTTTACGGATTTTGGGACCCGACGCGGCGGTTGAGGACAGCTGCCTCTTAAAGTTTTCGAACTCCCGAGCTAATTCGGGCGACCTCTCGCACAGAATCCTAACAAATCGGCTTAGGAGCTGACGCTCCGCAGCCAACGAATCGGCCATCCCGCGATGGCAAGAGGGGGGGGGGGGGGGGGGGGGTGAACTACCTCCCTGCCTGAGGGGCAGGGGGGGGCGCGCCAAAAATCTATGAGACTACGCGAGTCTCGCAAGTGACCGTTGAGTCAAAGTGCAATGACTCAAGGTAAATGGGAGCCTACGGAGCCTAGGGGGAGGCCCTAACAAGCCCTAGGGCCGAGGACGTGGGTCAGACGCCCAAACAGCACCCAGGGGATGGAATTTGTCGCAGGAGCGGAAATCGGGTAAGAAAGAAGGAAACCCGGTGTGATCACACACCAGATTCCGGTATTCGGTGACCCCAGAAGGGGGTCCCCAGGGAACCTGCTAAACCCTGCACCACCTTACGTTGGCACCGTTAGGTCTCCGGTGATGACCACAATCAAGAGAGAGTGGGTTTCAGCAACGTCGTGAAGCGACACGTATCCTCACCTTAAGGGTGAGTATACGTTAAAAAACGCGCGCGTACTGAAAAGTACGTTTTTCGAGAATACTCGAAGTTATAAATAAATTATAAGAACGAGTATTCGAAAACTCGCTACAATTCGACACGCGAAGCAAGTCTTCGTGACCCCGACTTCTGGAATCCAGTAACCGACGTCACGGAGACACACAACTACGGTACGTAACGTAAGCGAAAACAAGTACGACTTGGAGCGAGCGACCCAGGCATGCGTGCACACACCTCGGCTTCTCAACCTACTACCCTTCGTCCAAGCACCGTAGAACCGTAGGGTGGGCGGTTTGTCTCACTCACACTAGGTGGTAGGTGTGAGCGCCGGTTGCCCGCCTCGTGGTGAACACGGATGCCCGTGGTTTGATAATATGAACTCGCCGGAGTAGCGAGTACTGTGCGAGCGAGATCGCAATCACTGTAGAGCAGGACGGAAATAAAAACGCGGAAACTTGTTGAGTGAGCGAGAGGTGAGCCGAATCTTGCTGTCTTCTTCTTATGGATGTTCTATGCTTGCGTGTACCGTTGCGCTCTGATTTTCGATACCGCCCGGTCGGGCTTAAATCCCCCGGGCAGGGCAAGGTATCTACCCTAACGTAGACAGACACCTCAAAATGAGGCGTCTCGACGATCTATTTTCATTATGTTCGGCTCACCTTCCTTCATTTATTACATCAATATCAATGTTTTACATATACGCATTTTATATAAATACAATCAACCATCAATATCTTATTCAATAAAACACAGAACTATAGTCTAAAGTAACTCTAAACAAAGTTGTGATAGAAAACCTCTCCATAAACTGCCTATACTAATACAATCAACAAGAAAAAATGTCCGTATAACTAAAGTCTTATCAGCTATGCGTGTTATTTCTATCTTATATCCTAAATCTATTCAATATACATCTAAACACACAAAAATATTTAGTTATATACGTAGGCAATTAAGTAATATAAAGTTCAATACACTTTCCATAAATGTTCTATACATGTTCAATAGTTTAGCAATCTATTCTAGCGCTATGTTAATACGTCAATATATAGTTATCTTTATTTAATTATAAAATCCTATCCTAGCGCTATGTTAATATGTCAATATATAGTTATCTTTATTTAATTATAAAACCGTTTTACATCCATGTAATACTGCACGTTGGATCAGTCACCAACGAATATATATTTATCTTTATTTAATCATAAAACCGTTTTACATCTATATATTATGCACGTCGGATCAGTCGCCAACAGCTACAAGGCGAACAGCACTTAGTACCTTGATCACGAAACTTCCAGTGATACCAACAAAAGCCTCGCCTCTCTTTCGACGATGTTCGAGACCTATGCAAAAGCAGGGTCTACGCCCACGTGACCTCCGCCGCGATCGTGTAGAGAGTGCAGCTACTTACCGAGTCAACTCCGCTATAGATTGGCTTAATTCGCTAATTTCAGCGTTAGGCGTTGTATTGGTCGTCTCATGTACCTGAGGTTGACCGATGACGTCGTTCACCGTATCAGCGAGTTTTAAGCATCTAGAGTGCTCCATGGTTGCGACGCGACGATTACTTGTATGTGAGTCGGTAATCGGCTTGACCACAATGATCGCACGAAGTCATCTGGTATGTAAGCACACTTCTATAACTCGGGACAAATCAAAGTCCGTAGTGCTTACTTAATTCATTTTCTGAGTGATTTCACACACGTTACAAGCATACAAGATCATACAAACAACTAACTTTATGAAATTACAAATATGTACTGGTAGCGTCTCCCTGAAGGGTCGCGGGACGCGTTCGCTACCGGAATGCAACACTGCATTTATTGTGTACCTACAGGTACATTGGTACCAGCAAGGCTCTGCAAATGTCGTAAAAACTGAGACGGCTTGCGATCTCCGATGTCTTAATCTGTCCAGTAACTAGCATACCCTTTGCTCTTGCGACGAGAGTCTTCTTACGAGGTCGTTCTTCAATTTTTCGTATTTTCCAGAGTTCGGTCAATTTTTTATAACCTCCCTAACTTCGGTGACGTACTTATAGTCCAGGTTAGCCAGCACGTAGTTATCTTTTTATAATAATAATAAGCGTTTATTCAATATCAAACATACATATTAAATTACAATGTAATTAAACCTCCGTTTTTAATTATATTTGTCTATATATATATGTATAAACATATTTTAAAAAAGAGCACACATGCAATATATACATTTACAGTAAAATATAAAAAGAATGGAAAAAAAAAATGAATATAATTAACTTAAACGTTTACTCACACTATCTAAGGCTGGCGTGCATCATCTAAGCTTATATTTGACAAAAGTCAAATCCGTAGTTAAATCTACAGTTAGGCAAAAACGTGTTGCACCATCCGAGTTTAGCTTAAATTACGTCATAATTTAACTGTAAACATAAACCACGAAATTTGGGCGTTTAAAATTTAAACCAAGTTTATTTCGATTGTCATGTCATCTGCCAACGATATTTAAGAGATCCTATTATTTATATTGTACAAAAATATGTCTCTATTGTAAGATATTTCGTGGGAATTGTCTTCTAGCGATGTTTTCTCTTTCTGTTTCAAGCTAATACCATCATTTTTTTTTTACATAAAATGTAAAATGTTTTTATGTTTATCAATAAGTGTTTGAAGACTTAATATTTCAGATTTTGTAAAGCTACTAATTTTATCCCTAAAACATAAACACGAATGAATAAGTAATAATACTCGGCAACAATAATAATTAAAATGTCTTTCATTAGGATATATATTACAGTAATAAATGTAAGACATATACTATCTTTTTTAATTCTTGATAAACTTACTTGGTTTTTACAGTTAATAGAGTTTGATCCATAACGAAATATATCCAAAATTTTCGTTTTAGTCCAAACTGACAACAATAACAACACGATTGTTTTCTATTTGTCAATATTGTTTTTGACATTTTTAACGATGTTACCATACATATAATATTCTCCTTAATATTTATTAGGAGATTGATGTATCTTTCAACTGACAACCCTTTTAACTTTAAACCTTACTAAAAGTTGGGTTGTGCACTAGAAACTTTGCTACTGCTATGGTTAAAGATGTAGTAAAGATTAAGTTTAAATTTAAACTTTACTATAACTGGACATTTCGTGCACTCCACCCTAACAGGAACAGACTGGTTAGGTTTTTAAAAATTCGTTTTGTAAAATTATTGTTTTGTAATGAAAATGGTAAACTGTTATATAATTTAGGCACCAAGCACTTTCCGTCTTTCCCCAAAATAATTGTTATAAGCGGGTACTTTGAATGTATCTATTGCCCTACTTGGCCTTGTATGTGTTATATTTATTTTAAACTCATTACTATCGAACTGTTCCACTGCCATCAATAACTTCATGAACCTAATCTGCAAGACTTTAATTTATCCAAATAAGTTTTGAATGTACGACCATAACTCGTCAATTCATAAGAAAGTAGTGAATCCACCAATGCATAGTAGATTACATACAAGGTCGCCCTGTCCAATACGCTCAGGTGATGGAATTTCACAAGTACTACCCTTAATTTATCACATAAAGTTGTTATATGTGTTTTCCATGAGAAACTACTATCTATGATCAGGCCGAGGTACCTGTATTCTCCCACCACGTCAATACATGCACACGAACAACCATCTGTGTCATTGTGCAGACATTCATAACTGTGACCTATAATGCGCGGCGCACGATAATTTCCTTTCAGATATGGGGAGTGAATATGCATACATTTAGTTTTACTTAAGTTTATTATTATACAATTATCATGGGCCCACTTTATAGTATTAGTAAAATCTTCTTGAATTTTGTTTTCTATCAAATTTAATTTTTTGTCCAAATATAGCAAGCAAGTGTCGTCCGCATACATATAAATTCGACAGTTCTGCACCACATTGCACATGCTATTAACGTGGACTATGTACCCTAAGCTAGATCTAGTGAATGATCGTCATAATTTTAATACTAGAAGTAAAGACAAGTTGGCCGTCCCACGCTTTAGGTTAAGTAAGTGTAATAAAAGCTTTATAGGTAATAGTATTCGGTTTTTACAATAAGATCCCAAGTAACATTACCGATTTACCTGACAATAAGTTCAAGTATTATGTCAAGCAAGTTTTAATCTCAAAAGGTTATGACAGGGTGGATCATTACGTGAACGATAGTGATGTCTGGAATTAACCCACATCTCTGTGCTTCCACTAAAAACTACGATTTGTATAGTTTTTTATATGACAAAAAAAAATGATATATATTATATTTATGAAAAAAAAGAACCAGATCGAGTTTCTCGCCTGCGCTCTTCTCGACTGGGTTGTTTTCCGAACCGGTGGTAGTGTTTTAGACGTTCATAAGCGCCTTCTTAGAGCCTAAATTGAATAAATAAATTTTGATTTTGATTTTTATGGGGCCGAATACCGAGCCGGTAGGCACACCACAACTTATGTGTGTGTGTCTTTGTATCTATGTACCTTTCGTCACGTCTGTTGTAATGTTAGCAAGCGCGAACTGTCCCTCTAATTGTGCAAACCATAATGTTATCTCGTCAGGCCAGAACGGCGGCACTTCACTACTAACACTATTAACTGACATATTGTTTAGCGGCAGCGACATTTTAGCGGAACGAAACACAATATAAATGGCGGACGTACGAACCACGCGTTTTTCATGGTTGAAACGTCGTGGTCACCAATTATATGTGGGATTAGTTATAATCATAAGCCATATATAATTGTATAACGCGATTATTATTATACGTTTATTACGATACATACATATTATTGGGAGCCAGAGGTATAATGACAAAGGCAGAGAAGTAAATTAAACATCATTTTGGGTAATTTTTGATAATTATTATTAATGTGTCGAGTACCCATAAATTAAGACAATAAGAAAACAATGGAAAGCTGACGTAAACGCCAGGTAAGTCCTCATGGGGCTAATGGTGATTTTTTTTCTATTATTTAGATTTTTTTGTTTATACTTGTATCTTATTCTTCCTTACGTTATATATAAAACACAACGTCTATCTCTCTTTCTGTTCGTTAATTGACTTATAATTCGAGAACTACTGAACCGATTTACATGATTCTTTTTTTATATCCCCCCTCCCTCTGTAAATTTTACATGAGAATAGCTCTAATATTTTGTATCTGATAGCAAACTTATAAAACGGTTACATAGTTAAACCTTACATATTTTCATACAAACTTTCATCCCCTATTCCCTATTGTTATTTTACATCCTTGAGGGTAAAACCTTTACGAACTTACCACAGATATCTAATTATGGTTAAGTGAGACACTACTGACATCTTAACACTAGATATACCAGCTGTTTACGTATACCTATTTGTACCAAACCAGTCAAAATGACAGGTGCATTAGAAATAAGGCTTATTATGGTTTCCAGTCTACATTTACTTTTAAAAAGGATAAAAATAAAGTTGAACAATATTAAGTATAATAGATAAATGGATTTATAGACATTGTCAAATAACAAAACATTTAATTGTTATTTTATTGCTCACAATTTCTTCATGTGTAGATTTTGCTGCGTGTACACTTTCCGCATAGACTTTTTTTGCATTTATTGCAAATATTTGTAGTTTTCTACCTTTCAGTTCTACCTTTCATGGTATATGGTTCAAGAAGTTTCATCACGACAAATTCACTTAGGGGGGTTTATGCATTTCGTGTCTCGTCTTTTCCTAAATACGGAAAACCATTTACCACATATTTCGTCTCTACATCGGACGCTAACCATAATTTTATACCAAATTTTTGAGGTTTGTTTGGCATATATTGAGTAAACCTGCATCTGGCCTTTGATGGAAATAGTTGCTCATCCACGGTAAAATAAGCTCCCGGTTTGAAGCAATTTTTACTGTTTTCAATAAATTTATCCCAAACTGCTGAGACTAAAGCGAACTTGTCTGTCTGCAAACGTTGACTCCTCTGATTTTTTTTGTCGAAACGAATGTATCGCAGAATCTCTGTAAAATCACGTCTACTCATAGTGTTAGAGAAAAATGATGGTCCCCACTTGTTATTCCACAAATATTGAAGCCTCAAATTATTTCCTTCGTACGCTCCACGTGCATATAATATTGCTAGAAATGCCTTCAATTTTTCTTGCGTAATTGTCCAGTTTTTCCCCAAAACTCGAGAGGCTTCTAACTCAGTACAAATTGGAATATGTTTCAAAATGTGGTTGTCAATCAGTAATAGGAACGCACTACTTAGATTCCCGTTCATAATGTTTCTTTTAGCATGTGCTGCTGGCCCGTGTACATCTTTGAAAGCACTATGAAGTGGTAATCTACCAGCAATACCTCCTTCTTCAATTCTCGTCCAAATAGTTCCATCGGAAGCAATTTCAGTTTGCTGATTTGGTATGTTACTTCCACATTCATCTTCAGAACTAGAAGGGAATCGCATACGTCGTCGTGTGCGTTTGTTTAGAATATTTTCGAAATTGACTGATCTATATTGTCTTCATCAGGAATTTCCTCATCGTCACTTTCGATAATAGCACTACTATTATCACCATCACTATTACATAATTCACTCTTTACATCTGAACATTCCTGAGGTATGTTAGTTGCATTTTTTAAATATGCTTATCAAAATGACGTCATCAACACAATGACGATAGTGAAAGAAAACAAAAGACGATAAAGAAAGATACAAAAGACGCTTCTGTGCTATATGTACTGCAACGGTCTCATGATTCTCCCAAAATCATACATTTTTTAATAAAAACACAACCTGTCATTTTGACTGGTACTGGTATAATGTCAATAACAAAAATTATATTTGTTACTAATGTATAAAAAATAACATTTACTTTATAAAACGTGTTCTCTAATTATAGCAACAAAAGTCATAAATTCATTTGTTAAAAAAAAAAAGTTTTATTTTGTAGGAATTTTGAATTGAAATTGCACGACCAGTGTAAATGACTGGTCTGGTAAATCTAGTATTAAGTACCTCCGTATTTAGATTAAGATAATGAAGACAACCATATCCGTTGTAATGAGATACGTGTATATTGTTAGTACTTCGCCTTATTTGTAAGACCTCATTATAAACAGGGTTACCTTTGTAGAATGATTGTATTAATAAAGTTAGTCTTCACTTGCTCTTCAAGCTGCAAACACATATTGTATTTTTTAAAAACCTCGATACCTCGCCCCAATCTCTAACTGGCGCAGTCGGTAGTCCGTGATTAAATTCAGTGAATTAAACGTCTGTATAGCCTGAATTCATTTTAGGTTCCGTAAAGTTTCACGGCTACAACCTACAGCGGGCATCAACAACGAGGTCTACGAGCATAGCAGGACGCTACGAAGGAAGCAAGAAGCACTCGCCTGTCAAAAAACGACATAGCAATGCTCATTATGTAAACATTTTGTGCAGGACAGCGCCCTCAAGAGAGGCGCATATTACCGCCGTTACGAGGGTCGTGCGCGAGACGAGCCGAGAGGGGATACCTGCGCGCGCGTCACTCCGGCACTCTCATTAAATGTGTCGCAAGTGCTACCTATATAAATCTTATAATTATAACAATATTAACAATATAGTATATCTAGAAAATATACGGGGTTTTCTTTAACAAGACTCCCAAGTGTCCGCGGAGACATAAATTGGCGACCGTGACAGGACAATAACAAATAATCTACGTACGAGAACGATATTATTCGCATCAATATGGGCTGATGCAATCAGTGACAGGCAACAACCAAACAATAACAAGAGGGGTGTCAGCAGTGAAATAAGAAGATTCAAATTCGAATACAAAGATTCGAGATAGCAAAATCTAGTGATTAGCGCATCCACTACCAATAAAATCCAAAATACCCACTACACTTCGCGCGGTTAATCGATCGCAGAGCCAGCTTCTCAACGTACCTTCAATTTGAGAACCGTGAGCGATTTATTATTTATTTGTTTTATATTCGAATTGTTTTAAATTTTATAATTTCATTTTTTTACATTTCAAAAATATCTGTTACATTTTTATTTTTACTTTGTCTAGTTTTGTTTTTCATAACCGCTACTGAAGCCGACAAATCGAATACAAAATCATTAAAAGAATTCAATACAAATCGAATCTCAATTAAAGGGCAAATCACTAAATTTAGAAATTATTTAGATAAAATTAACAAAGAAAATACTACTTTGTCGGGTATCGAATTAGCCGAACTTTCTCTAAAACTAGCAAAATTTTAAGGATTATCCACTAAATTCGACGGCTTACAATGTGAAATAGAAGTGAGTTATGATAGGCGATACGACAGTTTAATTAAAAAAAGAATTTATTTTTAATTACAATTATTAGGTTACTACAATTAAAAGTTCTGAACAAGACTGAATTTACATAGCAATGAATTATATCTCTAAGAAGTCGCGAAGTGGCTTCCCACGGTATGGAATCCGCACGGTCAGCAGTCCCACGGTTTGTATTGACGGTGACGCGGGTTACGGTGCGGTAACTCCTCCCTTCTTAAAAGGGAAGCGTATCCTAGAGCAGCTTCCGGTAGTGTCCTCACTACCTTTGATTTTTATCCGGGTTTTCTTAGCCTGTCTCCCCACGTATACACCTTCCATACACCAAGGCTCACCAGAATACCATACAACAATAGTGTTGTCCAGCTAGATATCGCCATCATCGTAGGCCAACTAGGAGTTTCCCTGAGGTAAAGGTCATCTGCTTTATTAACTAAGTCGCGGATGTCATCCAATTGAATGTCTTCGACGTTCAATCTGTACTTCACAGCTTCCTCGGGGACAATTGTCTCTTACCTCGTTCACTATTATAGTCCGCGTGTGTGCTTGGAGTGTTCTATTCATAATGGTGACCTTGCATCCGTCTGTGAGTGTAGGTAAAAATATGCCTGAAATTTTCCTATATTCGCTTTTCGAAATGCAGTTACTTCGGATAATTTCTTCGTCCTGCAGTATAAGCAACCAGGTGTTTTCCTTAATCTGCAAGGGCACTTGCTAAAGAAAAACAGTACCAGTTCGTCTGGGTTCGTGGAGGTCGTATTTTTGTGCGAAAAAATGTTACTTCTAAATCCTTAATAGTGACCGCACAAAGCATAAAGTCTTTATGATCGTTGTATTCTGTATTTATCTAGTATGTTAAGTAAGTGTTAGTTACCAAAATTCTATTCATCTATTTATTATCAAAATGTACGTGGGCTCAGGACCAAAAACAGAAGAATTTTATATTAACGTTCTAAGTAATAACTACAATATAATTGTTTTAACTGAATCATGGTTTATTGACACAATTTTTGATTACGAAGCTTTCTACCTATCAAGGTATAACATTTTTAGGCGAGATCGTAGTACAACTGTAAATGCATCTAAGAAAGATGGAGGAGGAGTTTGTATAGCAGTCCTAAAGGAATTTGATGTCTTGCGTATGAACTTATGGGAATCCAAATGTGAAGAGCTGTGGGTTACCTTGGGCTTAAAACATAATCATGCTATGATGCAACTAAATATATGTACACTTTTTGTACTTCCTCCTTTAAATTATGAATATATGGACTTTTTCTTGCGTAATTTTAGTGATGTTTTGCATAACAAAGTCGTTAATGAACCAGTCATAATACTAATAGGAGATTTTAACCTTTCTCATATTACTTGGATACTGAACGCTGAAACTCATTCCTGTATCCCAGCTACTAGTAATAGTTCACTTGAAAATAGATTTCTTGATGAGATGTTTTTTCATAACCTTGATCAATGTAATCACCGTACAAAACGAATGTAATCGGACATTGGATTTGTTATTTTCTAACTGCTCACAAAATATTGAAGTTTCTAAAACTACACCGTTGACCAATTTAGATTTAAACCACCCTGCACTTAATATCCTATTACTCATAACACAAAAAAACTCCCGTATTTTCAGACCTAAACCAATTTTATCTCTTAACTTTGATAAATGCAATTTTGAATTGGTTAATAAAGATTTAGTAGAAATTAATTGGATAAATCTCTGGAATACAGCTGAGAGTATTGATGCAAAAGTGGAAATTTTTTATTGGAAACTCAATGAAATTATAAATAAGTATACGCCATATTCAAGAAAGCGTATTTTTCGATACCCAGTGTGGTATATATAATAGGTCTTTGATAAAGTGTTTAAAGGAAAAGGCAAAATATCATAATAAGTTTAAAAAGTATGGCAACTTGATGGATAAGCTTACATTCGAAATTCTTCGTGTAAGAAGTGAAGCCATGATTAAATATTGCTTTAAGATTTTTAAATGTGCAGCTGCTAAAACCCTTCGTACCAACCCTAAATACATCTGGTCGTATATTAATGGTTTGAAATCCAGAAATAATTCCTTGCCTAATAGAATGTTTCTTGGACAAAGAATAGCAAATGGTGGTCAAGAGATATGTACGGTTTTTTTTCCGTTTTAATGATGCATATAAAATCTTAGATAAATGCTAATACGACTCAGCTTATCTGTAATAGTTATTATAATTCTAACTCGTTAAGAAATATTATTTTATGTGAATCTGATGTGGCCACAGCGTTATCCAATCTAAATGTTAAATAAGGTGCAGGGCCGGACGGTATTCCACCAATGTTTTTAAAAAGGTGTGCTAAATCGCTTCTATACCCCTTATTATTTTAACTATTTACAATGAGTCATTAATACTGGGAATATTCCCAAATAAATGGAAAATAGCTCTCATCTTTCCGATACTTAAGAAAGGTGACTCTACACAAGTATCTAATTATCGCCCAGTGTCTATCCTTTCAGCCTTTGGTAAGGTATTTGAGTCAATAGTAGTAAAAAAAAAAAATGTATTAGCATGTCAAACAGATACTCCATCCCTCACAACACGGTTTTCTACCCAAAAAGTCAACGACATCTAATTTGCTATGTTTTACTACCGATGTTGCAATGTCCTTGGACAGAGGTCAGGAAGTCCATGTAATATACACAGATTAACGTTAGTAAAGCCTTTGATCTCATTAACCATAATTTACTGTTGCATAAAATGTTGAATATGGGTATTCATGGTTCTCTACTACGTTGGTGGAGTCATATTTACGTAACCGTTCTCAACTGGTAATGGTTCAAGGATATTCTTCCCTGGTAACTACCATACCATCTGGCGTGCCTCAAGGTTCACATTTAGGGCCTCTACTTTTTCTCATTTTTGTTAATGATCTAACTCACGTCATCAACTGTAAATTCCATATTTACGCCGATGACTTGAAACTTTAAGTTAAAGTTGTAGACTCTATAGACCATATCAAAACCCTACAAACTCAAATTAATAACGTTTTTATTTGGTGTAGTCAAAATAACATGCTGCTAAACTCTGATAAATGCTACTTTATTAAATTTTCCAAAAAAAGAAATCCTATACAAGCTGTTTACTATATCAATAATGTCCCATTAGTTGAGGTCTCCAGCATTCGTATTTAGGGGTAATTATGGACAGTCAGTTAAGTTTTCGGTATCATATTGATGAAATTATACGTAAAGCTACCCGATTGTCAGGTTTTATCTGTAGACAGCTCAAATCGTTTGGCGACCCAAAGGTTACTATTTCAGTGTACAATGCGATCATACGTAGTATCATAGAATATGGAACCCAAGTGTGGAACCCATGTTACGAAGTACACTCAAATAGAATTGAGCGAGTACAAAAGCGTTTTGTATATCATCTAACTTATTCAGATAATAAATGTGGAACTTTAAATTCATATGAAGCTAGACTGACTCATTACAAAATGAAAGAACTATATAAAAGACGAAACTAATTCATGGGATAATTGATTGCGAGGACTTGCTTGGGAAACTAAATTTTGATGTACCGGGGGTCTAGCAGTCGCGTAATTAATAGAAAAAAACTTTCTTCATACCTCAATGCAAAACCAATGTTGGACAACATTCTCCATTGAACGGAATGTTTTCGAGTTATAATGCCATAAGGCACAATTTTGATATTTTTTCCTGTTCTTTACCATTAGCGAAGTTAAAACTAAGATCGTATATATGAACAGAGATTGTAATGTACGGTAATGTTATTATTTATCCTATGCAAGCTGTGTTCACTTTTTGAAGGCAGGTGCCATACGTTTATCGTTGTTGGCTTTGTTGTGTGGTAATAAATAAACACTTCGATCTGAATATCGGGCTTTAATTACAATTCTTACAGCTGTCGTGTTTATACTGCTAATTGTGATTTTATCGTGGTATAAACGTACGGACATTAGAACGGAGCGCGGTCAATCAGGCGAGTGACTTGAGGCGCTGCTAATCGCGACGGCAAGGCCGCGGGGCGGGAGCGGGTTACTACCCGGTTTTCGACGGCGCGACGCGTAGTCTATAGGCGACTAGCGATTACCAATTTCAGTACTTTGTGTAGTGTAATTAATTTTGTATAAATGTTGATGAATGATGTGTTATGTGTATTATGTGTGTAGGAATGGGAAGGATAAGGATAAGTGCGCCTACTTACGTAATATTTGTAAAATTACTCTATATATTGTACTTTATTCGACATGCTGTCTGGTTTGTGAACCAAAAAAAAATTTAGCTAAATTGATAATTGAAATAAGTGTTACATAACAACGCTAAATGCATTTAATTAATAAATGTTTAAAGCATTGTTTAGTTAAATAATTTTAAAACATTTTGAAATCATGTTTGGTACAAGTCGCCCTTAAAGTCGAACAAAGTGAAAGTATTTAAAAAAATTACATTTATTTTAAATTTTACATGTTTAGAAAATATACTTTGAGGGTGAGAATATTGTTTGTTAGAAGCTTATAAATGATAATTCTCTTTATTTTCAGATGAACTTCTACAAGAGGTCCTAGTAACCGCCATGGTCATTGAAAAATGGACAAATTATTTGATTCTTTGAATGAAGACACTCCAGACCTTAAAATAGGTAAAAAAATATTTGACCATTATGTCCAAAAATAGTCCACATTAGGGTAGTTGACGGTTTTTCAGAAATAGGTTCACAGTTTGCCTTATGGTCTACTTTATCTAAAATATTAATATTTCGGTAAAAAAAAACAACAGTAACATATTTTATTTATCAATTTTATAAACATTTTCACATTTCGTAACTAAAACGCGTCAATCTATCACGGCGTCTCGAATGACGTCACGAGGTGCAAAACAAACATTTTTTGGTTGAAGTGTAATCAAAAGTTTAAGAAATCTCCGGAATGCCTGGACGGATTTTGACGGTCCTTTTTTGATAGATAGCTGAAGTTACTCCGGATAATTTAGGGTACTTTAAATTTTCGAAAATAATTAGGGGTCCGCGTGAAAAAATGAAAACTTATAAAAATTAAACCTGTTGTGATAAGGTAAATTTTATAATCTTATTAACGTTCAAATGGTACAAGTGGCGCCATCTAGTACTAATTTGAGGAGTTTCCCGTGAAGTTTTTTCTTTGTGTTCTTGTCTTTGCGATGCGCTAAAATGTGCTTCTAAAATAAAACTATAATGTTAATATTTCTATCTTTTATTTAAATAAACCAACCACTTCAACAAAACCAAATCAGATAGATTCAATGCACAGTTTTACGAGCAAGTGTTTGAATTTATTACAAACATTTTTACTTTATCACTGTATCTATCTGGTAAGGAATATTTATAACATTATCTAGTATATATGAAAAATAGGAGGACAATAGTAATTTAAGTCGATAAAAAATTGTCCGCCATTGTACACTTTGCAATATTTTAATGAAACCGATAACAATATAAGAAATTTAATACTATAAATAATTAATATGTATTTTATTAACATTGTAGGGGCGTAAGCGCCATGCATCGTCTCGCCTATATAACGTATAACCAGTGAGATTCGAGTCAGTAAGCGCTGTGCCCTATCAGTTAACAGTAATAAAGATTTAATTGGGAAACCGGAGTATTTATTTAATCACCATAACACAGGGCCAGCCTTACTCAACAACATAAATATTTTACGAACACGGAGTTCCACGCGGACGGAGTCGCGAGGACAGCTTTCTTTTTAAATATACAAGTGTTTGAGATCGATATCACCTGGTTTTAAGGGGTGATATGGGAAATATGCTAAGTCTAGAGGTTGTGGCTCGCAAGTTATGCTTTCAGATCTAGAGGTTGTTGCACTTACACACCTATTTGTGCTCGATGACATATTTTTCAATGCGATAGTGGTTATTTTAAAATGTTTCCCACGATGTTCGTCTAAAACGAAAATTCTAGTCAGTTTATTGTCAAATTCGAAGCGATGCTTTTTAACACTGAATCCGGTGGATACAATATACTGTATAAATCCATTATCGCGTACGCCTACGATGACTAAACAATTATCCATTCGGAATGGTAATTAAGTATAAGTAATTTCTAAAGCTTTTAAGAGTTATTTATGAAAATTATATCTACCAGGTCATAATTTACTTTAGAAAGGCATTGTCGTCAAAGTATGTCATTTCTAGGCGGGATACACCATGTGACGTCACGCGCTCTGATTGGCGTTCATTGTCACGTGACTAATGGCTGCAATACAGTAATTTTATTTCTCAAAAATATAAATGAATCTTTATTATTTTAATGAAAACAATTTATTTTTATACCTTTAGAGCATAAACTACCATCTAAATTAAAATCTGCCAATATTGTTCATACTGTCAACTACCGTTTTACCAATTTTTTTTAAAGATATGAAAAGATTCTTTGAAAAAATAAAGTTTATAGGTGCAAGAACAAAGCCACCATCACAAGATGGATTTATCAGAACGTTAAATGCCATTGAACTATTATATTTATTACAAGAAGAATATGGAGTTCAAAATATTAGTACACGAAGGCTCAACCAGGGTCCCCTTGAAACTGCTTTGTTGCATTCATAGCAACTGTGGGTGTAATCACAATCCAAACACTGTTCAGTTTGTTGCAGCCCTAAAAGCTTCTATAGTTGGTAACTTAATTAACATTAGAAGACATAACAATTGCTTAGACGATGAAAATAATTTATTAAGTATAAGTAATTTTAAATCTTTAGTCGTCTTTAACGTCTTTAAATATGTTTAGTTCAAAACTCAAAAGTTTTTTTTCTGTTACAACAATAATTTTCACCTGATGTTTATTACTTATATAATAATGTACGTATATGTGTGTATTCTATTTTTTTTAACCTTTTTATCACTAGACGACTAATATTGTCATTGTGTTCAACGTCCTTTCTACCTATGAAGCGTCCATTTATGACACGTTCCTCAAATAAAGTTACGACTAAGGACACGCACACTCGCAATCGTTGCGCGCACACAACACTCTGGGCGTCGAGTCACAATCAGCGCTGTTGGCTTCACCTCCTTCAGCATATCTGCTGACTCGACACCATTTTGTAACACACAAACACACTTATTTTATTTTTGTTTCTTTGTTTTTTTTTTAATATGATTTTTTTTTGTGATATTCTCTGTCCTGTTTTTGTATTGTATATTATGTGTGTAACAAATAAGTTTATTTTATTTCAAAATTATATTTTATCACAAAAAACAAAGCCCAATGTCAGCAGAAACTATTACTCAGTCATTTAATTTTACTGTAAATATTGACGAAACTTTATCATCTACGTCCCAGTCTTCAGGAAAACTACAAGCATGTGCATATGTTTTTTGCGGATTTATAGCAAAAAATGGTCCTTGATTCCAGTTTATGTAAAATAGCAATGCTTGCAAATCCGAACACTGAAATAAACTATATATTTACAAGTATTCGAGAATATGAGAATACTTACGTATCAGTTTATTTTATTTAAACAACAATTTTATAGACTTTAGAAAATGATGCGACAATTGTTAATATTTTTTTTAAATTGTGAAGGATTTACTTTAAACTCGTCTAATACTTTAGAGAATAAATTAAAGAATTGTCTGAATTTTAAATGGCTCCAAATATGTGCTGAGAATTTAAATGAAAATCAAATCCATATAATCAAATATAACAATTCATACATGCATTAACCCCTTGAGCACTAACCTGGCGTTTACGCCAGCTTTCCATTGTTTTCCTATTGTCTCATTTTTATGTGTACTCGACACATTAAGCGTTACTGCGTAGTGAAATATAGATTACTTTATAATGGCTCCTGAAAAGTCAAACGGAAAATAAGTATTTAAAAAAAATACCTAAACTGGTTATTCTTACTCAAAATGTAAAGATTAACCGAAATTTTCTTTACTGTTCATAAGACTTGTAACTCATTATAAAATATTCTATGTAAATGACGACCTTGGATTCCTTGCCAATGTAACGATCTTTTTACTATATTTTTAAACACTTAACTCGCGAACTAAATACTATTTCGATTGCAAACACACAAGGCTTTTGTAAAGCAGAATATCTGTAGAATAATGTGTTTATAATTAATTTTAGATAATCTTATATTTATCTTAAATCCATTAATATTAATCTAGAACGTACCAATCGTTAAGTGTATGCGTTTTATATCTATGGACTCGGCGTCCTTCTCCGCTAGGAGTCGTATTGTTCTGTGGTCCCTTGGCAATCAATATTTCCTCATTTCTGATAAGATCATGAAACCTTGGAAGAAATTTTTAAATTTGGTTAAACCTTTCATTACGATTAAGGATAATGTGGTGAGGAGAGTTGTTACGACCCAAGAGCGACTTGAAAGCGAGCGACTTGAAAGAGCGACTACTTTGAAATATCTCGCTTCAGCAAGAGAATATAGAGAGTTAAAATTTAGTAAAATTATTCCAATTCACTTTTATAATACAAAATTATCAACTATTTGACGCCTTGCTTTACCGTCAATAGCACACAAAATTTTTTTGCCATTTTCTATCAAATAACCTCACTGTTTCTAACCACAAATATTCAGTAACAGAAAACGGACAGAAAGAAATTCAAGAAATTCAAATAAACAGCAAGCATCAATCCTTAAAAAAACAAGTCGAATTGATTAATACAAAATATATATATATTCATCAGCCTAAGAAGGTTTGCCCGCCTCCTCCCGTCACGATCCAGGACAAAGCATCCTGGACTAAGATCTCGGCGGCTCTCGCGAGCCGCCACATTCACTTCACCACCGCGACAAGCGTTCGCGATGGTATCCTCGTGAAGGTCCAGACCGTGGATACCTTCCGTGCCCTGACCAAATTTCTCCGAGAGGCCAAGTACGCCTTTTACACATACTGTTAGGAGACCGTCCCTGTCTGTCTTTTTAAAAAAAACTACACATTGAACTACTAAAATATTTATATATTTTATAAAGATTTACACTGTCACTGACTTCCGAATTTGAGTGGTTACCACCGAACTCCGCGAGGTTTAAATCCTGACTGGTTGAACTAAGTGAAATTTGTAATAAAGTAAATTAAAAATGCGTAATTGCAAAATTGTGCATGTGATAAAACAACTTCATAAGCTAAGACGCTGAGCAAGCTTTGTGGAAATAGAAATAAGGGTTATAACAGCTCCCCCTTTTTGACGAAGCTTTATCACAATAAGATGAAGCGAAGTGAGAAATAGAAACGATCAGAATTAGGAAGCCATCACAATAATAAAATGTAGTAATTAAAGTTCATCTTAAGGTAGGAAATTGAAAATATATAAAAATGTTAGAATTAATAAAACTAGAAAGTATACAAAATTAGTTGTATCTTATAATTAGTGTATTAGTCTAAGATTGAAACAAGTTCTAATTAGAAATTTAAATTTCGTCTGGAGGGAAATACGTTTGTCACATGACTTATAAATTGTCTGAGGTACTGGCAAGGATTTAATAGATTTATCATCTTCAGATGTAGAGATATCAGTCATCTCAACAATATTAGTTATTCCGGGTTAATGTTTGGCTGATCTCTTATTATACCATTGGTTAAAAATTTGAATACAGCATCCAGCGTTATTAGAACGACTACATTTAAAACATTTGTAAAGTCTAAAACAAATATAGAAAGATAAACAAATTATTAAAATATAAGTAAATGTAGAATAATAAGAACCATATTTAATGAAATGGGATTCTGTTTGTAAATTATTTAATTCATTTTCTAATTGATCCATTTGATGGGTAGCATATTTTAATGAGTCTAAATTGATTTTGCTTAAAGAAATCGGTGACAAATATGGCAATGTTTCATTGGCTTCGTACCACTTTGGTAGCCCTTGAGCTAGTCACCTTTTTGCGGCTGAGTGCCTTCAGCACTCGTCCCCAAAGTTCGGTGAAGCTGTAAAGGCCCTTCCGGTCAACAGCATTAACTAGGTCAAAAAAAGAAAAAAAGAAAGCCAGTTATGCAGTCATCGATCGCTCTCCAAGGAAGAAACAACAAATAAGAACTAAACTCTGAGACAGAAGCCGTGGTCAAACATTTAGCAAGAAGTAGTCCTCAAGAAGTCATCAAGCAACAGTGCACTGCGTTCAAAGAATCCGCGTCTTGAACCACAGTAATCCGCGCTCCGACCTGACCGTGAATCCGCGTCCCGAGTACGAGAACCGCGCTCCGAACCTGACCGTGATTCCGCGTCCCGAGCCACAGTGATCTGCGTTCCGAACATACGCGAACCGCGAACCAGTGACCCGCGTATCGAATTCCGCGTAATTCGAAACCCATCGTGCGCGTAAACTCACATACGGGTGTGAGTACTACCGCGAGTACTAGTGTGAACACGGGTGTGAGTACTACCGTGAGTACTAGTGCAAGGACTATAGTGAGGACTATTGTAAGTGTTTTATTAGAGCTGTGCCGAGTAACACTTTTGCCGAGTAACGAGTACCGAGTTTTACTTGGCTCAATTTTTTTTCAACCGAGTACTCGGCCGAATAACTCGGTTCAATCAAAACGCGCGTAAACAAGTGCAAACAGGTTTGCGCCGGTCAAGACGTCGGCACGCGTTGATACACCCCTCACCCCGCCCACGCCTTTCAATTACTAGTCACGTGATTGTTTGCAAACAAACACGTCACGTTGCGCGTCATAGTAGATAAATAATTAAAAAAGTTTGTTAATTAACGATTGACTGTGTGCAGTGATTATTGACATAATGACTTCACGTAAAAGATCCCGAATTTGGGCGTTTTACGACGAAATTGTAGAAGATAAAGAAAAAGTGAAATGTACTTTATGTAATTCTCTAATTTCACGTAGTGGTGTTGGACGAAAGGCTTCTACGACGGCAATGTTAAACCACGTTAAAATAAAACACAGAGAAGAGTTTAAAAATTTGGAAAACGAAACTTTGTGGGAGTTATCTCAAAATCGTGAGCCAGTAGCATCAACTTCGTCATCGCAATCGAATGCAATGAAAATACAGCAAACCCTTTTCGAGTCTTTTGCTAGTACTACAAAATGGGATACGACTACTTACTTCGCGTTAGATAACCAACCGATATCTATGTTGGAAAATAATGGTTTCCAAAGATTAATGAATATCTTAAAACCCAAATACCAAATTCCTAGCAGGAAATACATGAGCGAGGTTGTCATACCAGAAGTTTACACCAAAGTAAAAAACGCAATAAGAGCGGAAATTTCAAAAGCTAAAGCTATATCAATAACTAATGATATTTGGACCTGCACGAATAATTTACTCGGATTCTTAAGCTACACCGCTCACTGGCTAGACGAGGAGTTTGGGCTTCAGCACAGAGTGCTGCAGATGTCACATTTTAGAGGACCCCACGCGGCGGACAATATTCGATCAGTGCTTTCAGATTTATCCGTGAAGTGGGATATTGATACTCGCATTCATCTTGTTTTGAGAGACAATGGACCCAATGTGGTGAAAGCCATAAATGATAGTCAAAATGTTGGCAAAGGATGCTATATACATACGCTGCAATTAGCTGTAAAAGCTTCGTTGAAGGAACCAAATGTTATCGACGTTATTGCTTCTGCTAGAAAAATTGTAGGCCACTTTAACTATTCTGCAGCGGCACAAGAAAAACTGACCCAGATACAAAAAGAACTAAAACTGCCAGAGCACAAACTCGTGCAAGATGTTACCACAAGATGGAACAGTACTTTTTATATGATAAACAGATTGATAGAGCAAAAAAGGGCAATATCTCTCTACATCACGGACAACCCAAGTACAGCCAATCTACAACAATTAACTGAACGTCAGTGGGAGATCCTACGAGAGTGCATCACATTACTGAAACCATTTGAAGAAGTTACTAAAATTACAAGCTCCACATTAGCATCAATTTCTGAATACCTCATACCAATACCCTATTAAAATATCTATCAAAACCTGAAGTCTCCCAAACCTGCCCAAATATAGCAGATATGAAACAAAAGCTTGAAGATGAAATTCAGAGCCGCTTTCGAGGATTAGAAACAGACAAATATTATAGTTTGGGCAACTTCGCTAGATCCCAGATTCAGGATGCGATTTTTTCAGCCAGAAAACTATGAACTGATAAGGAATATGCTATTTTTAGAATCAGTAAAAAGAAGTGACATTACAAAGAGTGCTAGCAGTAGTGAAGAAAACGAATCTGAACTATTACCACAGTCACAAGATTCTCATGCATCTTTCTGGAATTGCTTCGAAGAATTAGCTTCCACCCAACCACTGGAGCGCGATGATCCTAAAAGCCCAATTGCTTTAGAATTAGATAGCTATTTAAAAGAAAATTGATTGACAAAAATGAAGAGTCCTTTTGAGTGGTGGACAGGGCACCAATCAAGGTATCCAGAGCTGGCGCGTTTAGCAAGAGTATTTCTATGTGCACCTGCAAGCACTGTGTATAGCGAGCGATTATTTTCGGAGGCCGGTAATGTCTACGAAGAAAAGAGGAATAGGCTGTTACCAGAACGTGCAGAGAGCCTTGTGTTCCTGCATCATAACTTACCTTTGTTAAATTTTCAATATTAATCATTTTTATTACTGTTCTCATAATTTTGTCTCATTACTGTCGCATTATTTTTTGTCACTTTGTCACATTACTGTTCTCGTAATTTTGTCTCATTACTCCTAAATCATTAACATAATTTTGATTTTATTAATTCAGATTTTGAAAGATTTCCTAAATTACTAATAAATACTTTTTGATTAACAATTATTTTAATTATATCTACCGAAATATATTGCTTTTCTTAAACAAAGTATACTCGTTACTCGTTATCAAATAACCGAGTTATTCGGCAGAGTACGAGTATCAAAAAACCCGCCGAGTACGCAGAGTACCGAGTATCAAACGAGTACTCGGCACATCTCTATGTTTTATATACTGACTGTGTTATATCTTGTTTGTATCGAGTCAACATTTAACTGCCTGCTTTCATATCTTGATTTATATAAACTTAACCCGTAACTGTGCATGCTTTATATTGTGTTCTATATTGTACTTGTTTACTGTGTTTTTTTATATGTGTGTTGTTTCTGTTTCATTTCTATACTGTGTGTGTCTCTGTTGTTTACTGTATTTCTATATTGTGTCTGTTTACTGTAAATCTATATTGTGTGTCTTTGTTTTATATTATTGTGTGTTGTAACTATATATATTGAACCGTGTCTGTTTGTAATAAATTATTGTTGAAAGTTTCTAACTGGCATTATTTACTACACCTCTCGCAATCCAGCAACAACGGTGTGATCTAGCGGACTGCCTAAACAACATCTCAGGCTATCCCGCACAGATACCTAAGAGAAAGAAAAGAGACCCACCCACACACACACAACACACGCCCCAACACCTCCCCAACCTCTATCCCAACATAACTCCCACACACAACCTACTATTACTACCTAGGCCACCACCAGCCCCCCATCACACGAGTTGAGATTCGTTCGGTAAGCTTCGTAGTGGACGGACGTTCGCTACGCTCGCTCGCATAAATACGATTTACGTGCTCGATTTCGTTTCCCCGCCTTCAGAGTTCGTTCACTTGCGTGGCAACAGCCGTTGGATTTTTTCAACGGTTGAGGTGACGCAAGAGCGCGTGCCGCGTCGTGTACCCGGTGTGGGCCTCCCGCACTGAGGTATTTCTGCGAGCGATTGGATACTCGATTTTATAATTTATTTATAACTTCGAGTATTCTCGAAAAACGTACTTTTTAGTACGCGCGCGTTTTACGTATACTCACCCTTAAGGTGAGGATACGTGTCGCTTCACGACTTTACTAAAACCCACTCTCTCTCGATTGTGGTCATCACCGGAGACCTAACGGTGCCAACCTAAGGTGGTGCAGGGTTTAGCAGGTTCCCTGGGGACCCCCTTCTGGGGTCGCCAAATACCGGAATTCGGCGTGATCACACGCCGAATTTCCTTTTGTCTTACCCGTTATTCCGTTCCTGCGACAAATTCCATCCCCTGGGTGCTGTTTGGGCGTCTGACCCACGTCTTCGGCCCTAGGGCTTGTTAGGGCTTCCCCCTAGGCTCCCAATTACCTTGAGTCATTGCACATTGACTCAACGGTCTTTTGCGAGACTCGCGTCGTCTCATAGATTTTTGGCGCGCCCCCCTGTCCCTCAGGCAGGGAGGTAGTTCACCCCCCCCTGCCCTCTTGCCATCGCGGGATAGCCGATGCAAATGTTGTGGAGCGAAAGCTCCTTAGGTTCGCGAAATTGTTGCTTGACAAATCTCCCGTCCTCGCTCGGGAATTTAGGAATTTTAGCGAAGACGATTCTTCGCCGGCCGCGCCCCAATTACGAGTTAGGGTAAGGAAGCCGGTTCCAAACATCAACGCTCCGGAGCGTTCTCGTGCACCCACACCCCCCGAAATTAGATCGCGACGTAATTCGTCGTTCTCAGATTGTAGATCGCGGTCTAGGTCTCGTTCGCGGTCCTCTTATCGCCCGCACTCTGCGGAGCAGATAAATATTAGTACGGGGAATAGTTTTTCCCCACTGTCCCCCCAGAGCCAGGCTGACAGGCATCCGAGCCTGATGCCCAGGTTCGCCGCTCCCGCTGTCCAGTCTTCGTCCGGTTCAGAATCGGACGAGATGGACACTTCGTTCCCTCCGCTGGGGGGGGGGGGGGGGTGAGTTCACCACCCCCAAGCGGAAAAATAAGAGGAAGGCGCCGGCCTCTCCGCCGCCCTCCGTGTCAGTCCCAAAGGTCCTCGCCGTAGAGGACGCGTCACGGCAGCCGACTCCGCTGCCTGCCGCGAAGTCAGCTGCGCCCAAGCCTCCGGCTGCACCGTCTCAGGTGCAGCCTCGGAAGGTGCGTCCCCCTCCCCCTGTCACGATCCAGGACAAGGCGTCCTGGACGAAAAACTCGGCGGCTCTCTCGAGCCGCCATATACACTTTACCACGGCGACCAATGTCCGAGAGGGCATCATGGTCAAAGTGGCCAATACCGATACCTTCCGTGCCCTCACGAGTTTCCTTCGTGAGGCCAAGTACGCGTTTTATACACACGCACTTGAGGAGGAAAAGTCCCTTCGGGTCGTCATGCGAAGAGTTCCCAAGGAACTCTCGTGTGACGAGATAGCTGCCTCCCTTAAGTAGCAGAACTTCCCCGTGATTGAGGTGCATCGGATGCACTCTCAAAGAGATAGGATGAAGCTATTTAACATGGTTTTAGTTTCTTTGTCCGCCACGGAAGAGGGAAAGAAGGTCTTCGGTCTGAAGACCCTCTGCGGCCTCTCCCGCATATCTGTGGAAGTCCCACACAAACAATCTTACCCCTCGCAATGTCACCGTTGCCAGGGGTACGGGCACAGTTCTCGGAGTTGTTATATGGCTCCGAGATGTGTCAAGTGTCTCGGGGATCATTTGACCCCGGACTGTCCCCGTCCGAAGGACACCGTCGACCCTCCCAGCTGCGTCTTGTGCAGACAGGAGAGAGACATCCAGCGAATTACCGTGGGTGCCCATGTGCGCCCAAGGTAAGACGCAACCACCCCAACAAAGGTGGTAGGCGCGTTCCTCAGAGGAACGCCGCACCCCTCCTCCTCCAACCTCAAGTGCCGCCAATGACACTGAGGTCTTTCCCGTGCCTCCCAGGCACGTCGGCGTTGCCTCCTGCGGTGCCGACCCGTCACTCCGCCCCCCGCCCCGCAGCCCCTCTGGCTCCGTGGGCACCTAGGCCCCAAGCCAAGCCGAGTAAGAGCGCCGCGTTATTATTCACTAGAAGCCGTAAACTTAGGGAAGACCCTCCCGAGCCCATACAGTACGCGGGTACTGAAATCCCATACAGCTCCGAAGTCAGGTACCTAGGAGTTCAGTTAGACGACAGACTCTCTTTCAAATCTCACATTAAGAAAGTGAAGCGCCAGTCACCTCCATGGTGCTAGGTCGTCTCTATCCGCTCTATAACAGCAAGAGCAAAATGGCACTCCGCCATAAGATTACCCTATACAAGATGGTGGTCAGACCCATCATCACGTATTGCGCACCTGTCTTCGGTCACATCACTCGTTCACGCATGCACGCCTTACAAAGGATTCAGAATCGCTTTGTAAGGAAGGCAGTAGGTGCCCAATGGTTCGAGAGAACTGTGGATTTACACAGGGATCTCAACCTGCCCTCCATTAGGTCCGTTTTCAAGACCCAGTGTCGCGCATTCTTCGAACGCGCAGAGACACACTCGAACCCCCTCATCGTGCGAGCCGTCTCGTACTTGCCAGGACGTAAGCCGCGTCGTATACGTCGGCCACAAAGGATCTTATCGTGTCGCGACGATACCATAACTCGTAGTAATAGGATCTTTCCTCCTTTACCTCGTACAAATGCGTGCCAGCGCCCACGCCCGCGAAACCTTGCTCCCGCACACACTCCGGGTCCCCCTCAGGCGGCGACCCAGGACGTGTCTCGTTCCCCAACTGGGGAGGCTCTTGACGTCGCCGCCAGCGCGATACAGTAACACTGCTCACGCATTGAGCAATTACACGCACAACACTCCATACACACTTGCATAACATGCAAGGTACATAGGTCCTGTAAGGAACCTTTTTTTTTTTATATTAATATAAAAAATGTAGGGATAGCTAGGATACAACTCGCGAGTGAGTTTTGAATAACTCAGTTGACGGCCAAGCCGAGGTTCGTACCACATTGGTAACCCTTGAGCTAGTCACCTTTTTGCGTCTGAGTGCCTCCAGCACTCGCCCCCAAAGTTCGGTGAAGCTGTAAAGGCCCTTCCGGTCAACAGTATTAGCTAGGTCAAAAAAAAAAAAAACCCCATCACACCATCCTTCGCCCTTACGGCGGAACCCTCGAATATGGCGCCCTCGCCACCGGAGGCCAACAAAATATCCCCCCATGTGATGTCGGTCCTCCCTCCCCGCATCCGCACACACGGCACACTTCGGTGTTTCCGCTGCGCAGTCTACTGCCTTATGGCCCTGAACTCCACAGCGGAAACACTGCATCCCTCTTTCCACCACCGCCGAGCACAGTGCCCGAGTGTGTCCCAGGCCCATGCACTTGAAGCATCGCATAGGCTTTGCCCCAAGCGCACAAAATCCTTTATGGACCTGGCATTCACGATTCAGTGTAAGGCAAGTCTATAAAATTCGCTTATGAACGTTTTATACTAGAGTTTTTTAGAATTCAATTCACTTTAAAGCGATTTCGTCACAACTAACGTTTTCAAAGTCGGTGCCTCTCATAACTTAAAAACTATAGCACAGATACCTTTAAATTTTGAACACTAATTCTCTACATCATTTAAGAGGTAACGCTGGAGAGTTTTTTTTCAAATTCGTTAATAATTTTTATTTCGAAATAGCCGATTGTTTTCGTAAAAATCTCTTTTTCCCTTAAAGTGTTCCAAAAAAGTGAAAAATTGAAATATCGAAAAACCCTCCCAGCGTTACCTGGAGAAAACTATTATCTAACGAACGAATTTTCTTTTTTTCATTTCAGATGATCCAGCACCAAGTTATGAAGGGCACTGCAATTCTACATTTAGTTTTAATAAAAAGATTTTAACTGTGTCGTCACAAAAAATCCCAAAAACGTGCCTTTTTTGTACGAATTAATCTTACCCCAAACCCCCCCTTCTAAAGCTACACAGATTCCGACCCGTATTTGCGACTTACGGAGGCAGAGATCTCTCGGTACGATTGTCATTTGACTTACGTTGATGTGAGAGTCATGGAGTGGGCAGTCCAAAACTGTATTACTATTCTTACATTACCGCGCCGCACATTTACATTACATTCATCTTGGTACAAAAATGTCAAGTCCAAGATCGAGACAAATGACAAGTATGAGCAAAAGATACCAAAAAATAAATTACATGAAAAAATTGCCCTCATAAAACCGAATTCTTTCAAATCACTGAAACAATTTAGTATTTTTTTAACAATTAGCTCCTGACAACCAATGATGATCTTTAGTTACGCCAGTTTAATTTATTAAATTGTAATTTAATATCGAGTTCGCTGGGGAAAATGGAATGTTACTGTGCCTCGAGTTTGGTCGAAATTTGACTGGCTCGACACGGCAACCCTACCCCTCCAAACCCCTCTTTTGCTTTTACCCCTTTCTTCAACCCGCAAGAGTTAGTCAAGCATAAAAAACGCCTTACGCGTCACATGCGCACCGCACTCGCGAAATATAGCACAGGCTGAAGAAGAAGTCTCTCTCGTCTTGGTATTGCCTGGACCCTCGCCCTCATCGCCACGTCGACGCTGGAAGAAAGGACATCAACTCAAGATACTGTGCATTGTATTTTTTCTCAACGAACTCGAGTAAGTAGAGACACCGCCATCTTAGGATTACAGTCCATTAGGCCGCGCGCCGTACCAATCTTAAAAAATCTAACAGTGTTACTTATTACCTTAACGTCGCAATGACTCAAGTCATCGGGAGTCTAGATATCAATCCAGTCGCTAAGTTTTGTAGCAGAACACCCAACCCGATACCTATATTTTTAAAAGATACCAAGCCAAAAGCGCAAAAATGATCAAATGTAAATATAATTTCCAACATAAAGATCTCAACCATAACATCAAGCCCGACCATATACCGCAACCTTCATGTACATATGAAGAACTTTTATAAAAAAAACTTCTAAAGAAGTTGTATCGACAAAAACGAAACGTGTCACCAGAGACGCTGAGATAATAACTGCAACTATGGATTAGAAATTATTAGACGAATATTACAAACTCCAAATAAAGGTGTTCAGTCTACAATGATTAAAACAACGCGCAAGAACAGTCAGACTTATCAAAAATAAAATACAAGAGAAATTCTAATAGTCTAGAATATTAGACTGATTTAGAAGAAACTGTTGTGATGTGATGAAGTGATACCTTATATCAACATGCTTTAGTCGTTTCACACTTTCAGTATTTGAAATTACTATGGCAGATTGATTATCACAGAATATTAGAACTGGACATAAATTTATTATATCAAAGTCTTTTAACAAATAGCCCTTCACCTCGACTGGACACATCATCGGTGAACCTCAACCCTTTGTCACAGGTTCTCTCTGTCCATTCCATTTTTCGGTGAGTGTGCCAGCCTTTCCTCTCGACTGGTCGGTCACACTACCAGTATTTTGCAACCTTTGATATATTGGCCACAATCGTCATTTCCATCATGATAATTCTCTTAAAATTAAAAGTTGCAAAACAAATTTAGATGGCGTAAATTAAAATTCATATTATATTTGATACGGTTCTTAAGTTTTCCCAGCTATGAGCGTGATAAGAGAAAGTGAAAGTTCCCGTCTTTATCCCACTTCTGACCTATAAGGGACAGGTTAGAGTGCAGTAAATACGCGTATCTTAATTGGGTTTACAAATATATTTCGCCACGTATTCCACAATATTAAATTACACTTTATATATTATCTCTCCAACGTCTCGAAAACGACTGCTTTAAATAACCGATGGGTGATTAATTTATATTGTAATGCATGCAATACCTGTTAATAATATTCTTCACAAACAAAATACGTAGACATTCTAAAATATGTTTTTTTAAACATAGAAAATTCTTACATTGCTAATTATACTCAAAATTAACTTCACTCCCGTTTTATATATTTTCAGGTTCAGGTTTAGAAATTTTACACGTAAATTCTATAATATTTCAGTTTGATATTAATCAATATTACTGTTAATTATTGATCATAACTAAAAAAAAAGGGGCACTTGAATTCTATCGTAGTACCCGCGAGAATTGTCGCCGGGTTCAGTTTGGTAATAACTTGACGCGAGCAAACACGTTGTTATAGATGAAAGTTGTTTGTGATTAGCGTTTAAATTGATTGTTTGTTGATTGTTAAGCCTTCCTAGCTATTACTCAGTTCACACATTCACACTGTACACTAGTTACTAAACACGGGCTACGGAAGATGAAGCAGGACTCCGGCGCTACTCGAAAGGTAAGTGTCGATCTATAAGACATTATTTTGGTCTACTGCGAATCGCAGGTTGGCCAGGGTTAATCACGACCCCGAATCGTTTAGACTAGGGCCCAGCGCGATTCGTTTGATTACAGTCGTGATTAACTCGAACAATTACTACTTATTGTGTGTATAATCAAAATATATGAATAATTATCCTAACAATTTGGTTACGACATTACAATGGGTGACATAATATTAAGATTGAGATTCCATCTTTTTTAATTCAATTTAGTATAGTAGTAGTAGTAGTATAATAGACAACACTAAATGAACGATGGGTTCGCACTTCCGTTCGGACGAAGGAAAGAAAAGATGGCGGAGTTCATTGAGGGCGTAACAATGCGCCGTCATTTTTCAATTATAAGAAATGTTGACACCACTAAGTGAACACTTATACTCATATGTTATCAAACTAATAATAAATTAAGAAAATGAGTGTAGAAAAAAGGTAAATTTGAAGTTTTTAATAAATAGTTGGTCGGCGCCTATATAAAATATCACTGGTATTTACGTTGTGAATCCAATGTAAAATCCGCTTCGAGTGGCTTGTTCCGAGGGAACGGAGGCCGAAGAGCGCGGCCTCACCACCACCCCGCAGCCAGCAAACGAGGCGACCGCCGGATTACCACCAAGTTAAGCGAGCGTTGACTATTTTGCGGGAGGCTCGGATTTGAGCGATCGAGGCTCATCAATCCGGTTTTTCTACGAGGAGGCGGCCACATGATGGTTGGCTTGTCTAGACTTGGGTGCGAGTTACCGTATTTTCGGAAAAGGAAGAGGAGCGCCTAACACGAGGTCTAAATGAAACATCCTTCGTTACAATCGTCATATTTATTAGCTTACAAATTACAAACCACATTCATGGATTTGTGCATACAAAGATCTTTTTAGTTTCCTCATATACACATACAAAACATTGTCATTTTCCTTCGATATAAATCTTATTATTAATTCATATGTCTTACAGTACACATATGTAAAGCTTAGTAGTGTTCGTATTACCCATTCAACATTTCTTTAATATACCTTACAAGACATGACCTTTATTATATTTAAAAAGGCGTGACATTGGCCCCTATGGCATAATTTAATTAGAACTTTCTTATAGATCACATGCAATAAGCCATACTTCCTATTTTTCTTTAACTAAATCTAATTAGTGTATAACATTAAAATTGGCTTCTAAATAAGGAAGTGTTTTTTTTTTTAATTTTATTTAAATATCCTTACATTGTCGCCTCGAACGAAGGGGCTAATGCCCGTTTACATCAAACATTCAATAACGAACTCTTAACTAAAGGCCACTTAAGATAAGTGATCCCCTAACTCAAATTGCTTTTCACCATTCCCAAGCTAAGGGATACTAAAATTACAGTGCTAAAACAATCCGATATATTACGGAATTCCTTTTTATTAAGTTGTTTGAATAGAAATGTTCAAATATATAATGGCTTATATTTGTTTAAAGATTATATTAAAAAAGAGAAAAAAAATTTTTTTTACAATAATTCCAATATGTTATTGCTTGTCTTAAAAAACAATGTATGGCATGGCAACTTAAAAGAAGTTGTCATATTTTGTTGAATTATATTACTGTGGGTTCTTTTGTAAGAGTTTAATATTTTTTATAATAGCTGAAAAAAGAAAACTTCGACAAAATTTCTCAATCGAAGAGAAAGATAAACTAATAAAGATACTGCGTCAACATAAAGACACAATTTTAAATTAAAAAAAAACCGATAGCTTTTCTAATGATGCGAAAATATAGGCTTGGGTGTCTTTAACGGACACTTAACTCTTCCAGGAATCATTACAGGTAAGATATCTAATAGAACATCATATATTACAAGTAGACACAAATAATAACATAATAAATAGTCAAATTAACGTGTGATATGAAGACTTTAAAGCAATTTTTATTAGTTGATATAATATATTTTATACATTTGAATTATATTATTTGGTTATTGTATATAATGTCAAAAAAAATTACCATGTGTTGATTTTAATTTTCAATTATTTGTATTTATTAAAGCCATAATACTCTATAACCAATTACCAATTACTGTATTGTATTATAAACTGTTATTAGTTTGCTATTTAGGTATGTAGGTCAAAAGATTCTCTTATCAAGTTGTGGGAGACATTGAAAAGTGAAGGAAGGATATATTTTAATTTTCAAAAGAGAAACTTAAATGGTTACTGGTGGTGGCCCTTCAACACACAAAATTGATCCTCATACTAGAGCAAGTGTGAAATACACTTGGTCGTGGGTGTACAGGTATTATTGAAAGAAAGAAAGAATTGGTGTTAATGATTGTGATAGTGAATCACCGTCTGCAATAGAAAGTGTTAGCCAACGACATAAAGTAATATATGTTGGTGAAAGTGACATTCATAAAGTCACCTCCTTAGAAGAACAGAATGAAATTACAATACTTCCTATGTTAAACGAAACTGTAAGTTGATACTCTTTTCATATTTAGAAGTATTTATTGTGAAGTCTGTAAACATAGAGCAGATTCTATTAAATAGATTTATGATTTCTTTTATTTACATTAACAGAATGAAAATAATATTCAATCTACACCTTTGTGGTCAATAAGGCGTAGGCCACTTCATAATAATAATAAAAAATCTGAAGCGGTTAATACTTTCTGTAATAGCTTCAAACAAGTTAATAAAAAAGGAGGATATAGAAGAACTTTTGAAAAATACCGTTAGAATCCATGACTTGGATTCTCGCGATGTAACGAAGTACCTACCTATTATCAAAAGTGGAAAGAGCCCGTGGTGAATCTTCGAAATGTGTTATCTTTATCGTGGCAAAGCTATTCACTTGACGGATTTGAAGTACATATCTTCTTAGTGAAGAAGACTATGTCTTTGATGACATTTCTGGTAAGAAAAGATAGATTTACAATCGCGAATGGTGTGTGAAGGCTTAACACAGTTAAAACAGCAATGATTGAGTTTAGCATGTTTCAGTCGTTCTTGAATTAATTTCTGTGCAAAAGACTTGCAATGACTAATCGAATGACCTTCGTTACAAAAATAACACCTGCAATCTCGTAGGCCGGAGGTTGATGAGCTAGCTATTGGTGATGAATCTCAGCATTAGACAAGAACGTAGTAGTTGACGGTTCCTTATGCGATTTTAGATAGCTTAATTTAGTATCAGCATATATACCGGTTTGATTTTTACGCATTTTCTTTGAAGGTGTTGACGTAATGATGGGGAGCGGGGCGCAGACAGGATCCAAGGACATTCATTACCCGGTGACCCGCCCCCGCACATGCACCCCATCGCCCACATGCGGATCAGCTGGTCCGTGGATTCATTAATTAGCATCGATTGGAACGTCTTTCGCCTTCTATTTATATATGCCTTTACAATAAGTAATTAAAACTATTGCATACTAAACCGCATTTTTACTGCGTAGAGGAGCTATCGAAGCACATCACCTAACAGAAGGTACTGTTGAAAAAATGAGTGTCGCTAACGAGAACCTCACATTTGGCATAAAAAAAACTCTTAAGTGCTGTTTATGTTGGTACCTCATTATTAGAATGTTCCTGATCGAATTCACAACGAGTAGCAGAATCCAATTTGGGCAACAGCAAGTAGCATAATAGAAAATCCCAGAGTTCAGTAGGTAGTTGAAGTCTATTCAAAATAATTAAATTTTCATGGAAAGTATCAAGTATCCGACGAAGATCATGAGCATTAGCTGATTGTAAGGAGATATATTGCATCTCTTTCCAGCATGGGAACGTTAGCTCACGCTTGTTTTTATATCTTGCCAATAGTGCTTCATAAGCTTCGCTAAAATATTTGCCCGTGGCAGGAAAACTGGATTATCTCCAACACGTCTCCTGATAGGGTAGCATTTAAGTAATGCATACGTACAGTATTATGCGTAAGACGCTCATTTTCATGTATTAACGATGACAAAATGTATTTTTTTGGGCACAATTTAATATTTCCTGAAAATTCAGAGGTTTATTTTAGACAGCTTAATATTTCGTGATTGGCACCGGTGAGTAGAACGATTTAAATTTCTATTATTCTCGCTGTTCTCAGTAAGACGCCGGTATATAGAGAGAATGTCGAAATATATTGCATCAAATTCACTTCGTAGCTCATCAACTTCTTCTTCGTGAGAGGGTTCAACAATAGCCAGTGTTCCCATATGTGCCTCCTTAAATTGTCCATATACCGGTTACATTCCGAAACATACGAAATAAATTTATCCATTTGGATATCGCCCGCTTCGGCAAGTTTTGCGATTTTTACAAAACGATTGTAGGATAGAATACGTTTACGTATTAGGGATGGCAACTCTTGAGCCATCTTGGCACTCGGAACGGCGTCAAAGGATTTTTTCGGTTGTCTAAGCCGACGTTTAGGTACATAGGGCGGGCATATTACTAACAAATATAACAACGATGTAAAACTAAACCAAAAGGCCAAATGATCATGACTAATATCACTTAATCATTAAATGAAATCAGAATAGTTTTGATAAAAAATATGTCGAATATCCCTCACAGCATATTACATAATTCATTTTACTGATATATCAGCTTTCTTATCCAAAATAATTCCCTCTACAGCATTCTGCATATTATTCACGTAACGACTGTTCACGTCGTTCCACAATGCTGGAGACTCCACTACTACGCCTATGAAATACGTCGGCGTATTCAATTTGTATACTCCATTTACAAGTGTAGCAGTAGCCACTAATATATTTTTCTTGTTAAGGGTTTTACACCCATCTGTGATAAAGAACACTCAGTTTCCTTGTTTAATTAACTGACTTACTGACAACAGGTTCGTAGACAAAGTGGAAACACTTAAAACATTTTCAACTCTAACCACGAATTCATTGTTTCCGGTTTTTGTAGTGGTGATTTTTACACTTCCACTACACAAAACGGGCACTTTACTCTGATCGGCAACCATAATTTCTTTTGTACGAGAATAATTAGCGTCGTTACAGTAACATTACGTTAGTCGTTACATTTTGACACTTGGTTCAAATCTATACGCGCAACCGCTCTGCAGGGCAAACCGCATATTTTTATAATAATTTTACAATATCGCCGCATCACGCTTTACAACGCTTTCACGCCACTACGCAAGGTCCACGATCCTCGAAATTGGATGTGTACGAGAGATTGCTCGGTAACATATTTCTTATATTTTCATCCTGAGCGACCCAGTGTTGTCACCAGACCTTCGGCTAGAAATAGATTTGGAAGCCGCGGTACGCATTGGGTATTTTCTACCAATAACAGAGGATGTACCCAACACTTAGTATTTATTTTATTTTATAGTTTTTGGGAAGGCATACAGTCAAATGTTCAATATAGGTAGAAGAAATTATGAAAGTGTTACAATTGCTAATTATAAGCCTCCACCTACTTAGTAGCGTACTATATATAGCAACTTCTTCGAAGTCCATTCTGCACGAATATACTTAGAATACTGTCGCTCTCTCGGCTTGGTCTCCTGGCCCTAGTTGCCTATGTTTTAGTGGCCGAGGAAATGAGTCGTTGGCTACCAGTCGACAGTGCGTATCATAAATCCGAATGACTGACGGAAAAGAAAGTGCCCGTTCCCAAGCGAGGAAAAGGTGGCCAACCTACTACAGGAAAAAAACAGGAGCTGGGTGCAAGCCAAAACTGCATTTTAAAACTTGATTTTCAATAACTACTGTGCTATACATACTTATAAATGAAATTTACATCTTTTTCAGAATTGTGCATATTTACTTCGACAAAAGATTTAACGTATTTCAATTATTCTTTATCCTTCAATCCCTTACAGCTCATCAGAATTTGTTGACATTCTTTAGGATGAAGAAGACCCTCAGAACGAGGTAAGCATCTACATATGTAACTGTATTTCACGAAAAGGGCTAGGTTGGAGTGTCGTTATTCATTTGTCGTGTTTATAGTGACGCCTACATATTAGACATTTAAAATGTAACTACATTAATTAGATCTGATCGGAGTAATGCTGGCGTTTCATTACTGGGTAAACTTGTGGTGGCTTTATGTAACTTTTTGTTGTCTGGTAAAGTTTGTCCAGATATCGTAGATGTATTATATGGAGCAAAACTTTTCGCCTTAACCAAAAAAGATGGTGGTATCAGGCCTATTGCTGTTGGTTCAACATATAGGCGTCTGACTGCTAAATTGTGTTGCCACTCAATTACGAAGTCTTTATCTCAATATTTTAGACCTGTTCAACTTGGTTTTGGTACAAAAGGTGGCTGTGAGGCAGCTGTACATTCTGCACGGACTTTATTGGATAACAAAAGTGTGGAAGTCTTGCTTAAGGTAGATGTAAAAAATGCTTTTAACACCTTAGACAGAAGTACTTTCTTGTCTTGTGTAAGAGACAAAACTCCTTCCATTTACCCTTTTCTTTGGCAGTGTTACCAATCTACGTCTAAATTAATTTATGAACAAAATTTGTTATTTTCTTCTGTTGACTGTCAGCAGGGTGATGCTCTGGGACCAGCCATTTTTAGTCTTGCAATTCAACCTATAATAGAAAACCTCACTTCCAAATTTAATTTGTGGTTCCTGGATGATGGTACTCTAGGCAGTGATGTTGACTCTGTTCTTAATGATTTAAATATGTTAAAGTTCAAATTTCAACAAATTGGTTTAGAATTAAATTTTTCTAAATGTGAAATTTTTATCGCCTCAAAAACTTTGGACAGTGGAAATATTTTCAACAAATTTAATTCTATTGCTCCAGGTATTAAACTTTTAGATCCTAGTCATCTGAGAATACTTGGTGCACCAGTCTTAGACGAATACATTCTAACTTTTGCGAAAGAAAAAATTCAAAATTTCAGCGATATGTCTGATCGCCTTTTAGAACTTGACTCTCAGTTAGCATACGTAATTGTTAAATATTGTCTTTTTGTACCCAAATTTACGTACGTACTCAGATCTTTTCCTTTTTGGAAATATTTAGACATTGTGAAAAAATTTGATACCTTAATTCAAAATTGTTTAGTTTCTATTGATAGTAAATATTGACGTAATTGACGATCGGTCTTGGTCACAGGCATCATTACCCACTCGTTTCGGTGGCCTAGGCATTCGTAAAATATCTTGTGTAAGCTTGCCGGCTTTCTTATCATCGGCTTTTAGTAATGAAAATCTGGTTATAAATATTTTATCCAAATTTGATATTTCAGAAATATCAAATTTAACGGAAGCCAAAAATGCTTGCATTGCCGCATGCTCAAATTCTAATTATCCTGAGGTTGTAAACTCTCAAAGGTGTTGGGACGAGCCGCTCTGTAAACTAGTACGGAATAATCTTTATAATACGTCAACTAGTGCTGCAGAGCGTGCTCGTCTACTAGCCGCTCAGGAGTGGGAGTCAAGCCTCTGGCTAAAGGTATTACCATCCTCGAATATTGGCACTAAATTAGATAACACCACTTTCAGGCTGTCCGTCTACCTGCGTTTAGGGGTTTCATGGGTGTCTCCACATCGCTGCCAATGCGGTACTATTGCGACTCGCTCGGGCATCACGGTCTGGCTTGTAGTAAAAGCGCAGGTCGTATTTCGCGTCACGCCACCCTCAATGACGTTTTACGTCGGGCTTTTGCCAGTGTTAATGTACCAGCCAGCTTGGAACCTATTGGTTTGGTGCGTGACGATGGCAAAAGACCCGATGGGATTACGCTTCTGCCTTGGAAGATGGGGCGGCCCTTGGTATGGGATGCTACTTGCGTCGATACTTTGGCACCGTCACATCCTCCAATTACCTCTTTGAAGGCAGGCGCGCAGCAGCTACATCAGCGGAGGATCTCAAGCGGCGCAAATATGCTACCCTTGGTGAGAGTTACATATTTGTCCCGTTTGGGGTCGAAACTCTGGGACCGTGGGGCCCGAGTGCTCATAGCCTTTTTAAGGATCTCGCGGGTCGTCTAGTCGACACGTCTCGCGACCAGTGGGCTGGCCAATATTTGGCACAGCGAATTAGCATTGCCATCCAACGTGGCAATATGGCCAGCCTCCTGGGAACCTTCCCGTCTGGCGGCAAGCTGGACGGCATTCATTATTTATAGTTTTTTATTTTATTTTAATTTTAAATTTTTGTATATAAATGTATGTACTTTTTGAATAAATGACTACATTAATTAACTTCATAAATATTTTGTATGATTATAACGTGTTTCATTTGATACTCTCGTCTCAGGTAAACAACAACTTAAAGAAGAACACAGGCGCTCATAGTTTTTTATTCAGTCTAAAAACGTGTTCTGAGAGAAGAGCCAGGCCGGCACCTATTTTTATGACGTTAAAGATTGTCTAATATTCTAATTTGTTCCATTTGGTTTAGATCCTTACAAGATCCAGGTTGGTTTGAAAACCATGGGAAGATGAAGCACCAACAACAATAATTATAGTTTGAGTCGTACGTTCGTATATTCACCTCACAATTATTTGGAAGGGGACCCAGTGTTTTGTAGTAAAATTTCGTTCAGTAACGAAACATAGTTTTGGTTAAATTGGTATGAGGAGAACAAGCACGTTATTTAGTTACGGTTTTTTATTTACATATGACATTTAATCGCAAAATTTTGTCACTATCTTGAATGAAGTCGCTGCTACATATGTATATATACTGTTTTTTTCTATATCAATACATTCTCGCGATCGCTTACGAAAATTTATTTTTAAGACAACAATCGTTATTACAATTTTGTGATAACAACACATAGTTTACCAGTGAATTTTAACTTATTACTTTCACAAACAACACTTAAGGAAGGGTGTTAGGAACGCTACGCTAAGGGCGGCTTGTACTAACTGTTTTAAATATGTTTAAGTTTTATTTAAACATTTTTTATTTAAATCAACCAAGAGTCTTGTACCAGCAATATTAAGCCGCTAAATACGTTTATCAATCTGTCAAAATTAAACGCTCTCTGGTTACAGTTAAAATGCATATAAATACGTTTAGTGAACTGTCATGGCAGATTTCATTGTTAATTTGTTACTATTCGCTACGTTTTTTTTCGAGCTAAAATGATTTATTCTGATATTTTCTTTGATGATAATGAAGAATTCATACAATACTTGAGTAGACCAGTGTGGCGTGTTTTTGAAAGAAGTAATATATACGAAAGTCTTCTCGACGATACATTTTTAAGGAGATTTTGTCTTAGTAAATGCTGTGCTACATATTTATTACAACAATTAGCACCACAATAAATGAGGAATACAGACAATTATGTAGTGTTTTTATTTTAAGGTGTTACATAGCTTCTATCGAGGGCTTTGAGCGTGGAGACCGAATCCAAAAATTCCGTAACAAAAAAACCTAACACCCCACACTCTGCCTACCATGTAGCTCGGCCGAGCGTTCGCTTAACATATATATGGCACGACTGTACAAAGCTCGCACGGGGGAGTCTGCCGAGGCGTGCACACGCATGCCGGTCCGCTCGCTCGCCGAGATCGATCGCCCCTTCGCCCCGCGGTCATCCTCCATTGTGAAGCCGACTTCCTGGAACGCGCCGTTTCTCGGAAAGGGTCACGAAGATACGCATCGCGCCGCGACTACAAGTGAAGACTTTTTATAATATACGGTGCTCCGTACATTATAGAAGACAAACGTACTTTTCAGTGCGAATTCTATTCAACTGAGCATACGTCCGCTCACCTTAGGGTGAGGAATCGTGGTCAAACCAGACAATCCACTCCGTCTTGGATGTGGTCGCCACTGGAAACCTAACGGTGCCAACTAAAGGTGGCGCAGGGTTCAGCAGGTTCCCTGGGGACCCCCTTCTGGGGTCGCCGCATACCGGAACTTGGAGCGTAATCACGCCGAGTTTCCCTCTGTCTTACCCGTTATCTGATCCTGCTACGCATCCATCCCCTGGGTGCTGTTTGGGCGTCTGACCCACGTCCTCGGCCCTAGGGCTTGATAGGGCTTTCCCCCTAGGCCTAGTAGGTTCCAATCTCCTTTGCGTCATTGCACCTCGACTCAAAGGTCCCTTGCGAGACTCGCGATCTCTTAGATTTTTTGGCGCGCCCCCCTGCCCCTCCGGCAGGGCGGTAGTACACCCCCCCCCCGCCCTTTCGCCGTCCCGGGATGGCCAACTCTTTGTTTATGGAGCGTCAGCTCCTTAGCTTTGTAAAATCGCTTCTCGCGAAGTCTCCCGAAGATTCGCACTTGGTCAGCCGAGGCGTGCACACGCATGCCGGTCCGCTCGCTCGCCGAGATAGATCGCCCCTGCGCCCCGCCCGCCTCGCCCCGCGGTCGTCATCTATTGTGAAGCCGACTACCTGGAACGCGCCGTTTCTCGGAAAGGGTCACGAAGATACGCATCGCGCCGCGACTACAAGTGAAGACTTGTTATAATATTCGGTACTCCGTATATTATAGAAGACAACCGTACTTTTCAGTACGAATTCTATTTAACTGTGCATACGTTCGCTCACCTTAGGGTGAGGAATCGTGGTCAAACCAAACAATCCACTCCCTTTGGATGTGGTCGCCACTGGAAACCTAACGGTGCCAACTAAAGGTGGTGCACAGGGTTCAGCAGGTTCCCTGGGGACCCCCTTCTGGGGTCGCCGCATACCGGAACTTGGCGCGTAATCACGCCGAGTTTCCTTTTGTCTCACCCGAAATCCGATCCTGCTACACATCCATCCCCTGGGTGCTGTTGGGGCGTCTGACACACGTCCTCGGCCCTAGGGCTTGATAGGGCTTCCCCCTAGGCCTAGTAGGTTCCAATCTCCTTTGGGTCATTGCACCTCGACTCAAAGGTCCCTTGCGAGACTCGCGTAGTCTCTTAGATTTTTTGGCGCGCCCCCCTGCCCCTCCGGCAGGGCGGTAGTACACCCCCCCGTCCTCTCGCCGTCCCGGGATGGCCGACCCTTTGTTTGTGGAGCGTCAGCTCCTTAGCTTTGTAAAGTCGCTACTCGCGAAGTCTCCCGAACTCGCTCGGGAATTCGCGAGTTTTAGAAATAGCTCGCAGGCCCCGTCCGTCGCGCTCCCGCAGCCGTCCGCCGCGCTCCCGCAACCATCCGTCGCGCTTTCCCAACGCGTCCGCAAGCCGGTCGCGAATATTAACGCTCCGGAGCGTCCGCGTCCGCGCTCTCCGCCAGCGTCGTTCGCAGATAGGGAGTCCGTTAACTCGGAATGTAGGTCGCGTTCGAGATCCCCATACCGTCCGCCTTCAGCGGACATTATTAATGTTCCGACTGGGAACAGTTTCTCCCCGCTATCGCCCATAAACCAGGCAGACAGGCGTCCGAGCCTCATGCCTAGGTTCGCCGAGCCCTCCGTCCAGTCGTCCGGGTCAGACTCTGACGATATGGACGTCGAGTTTCCCCCGCTGGGGGGTGATGAGTTCATCACCCCAAGGCGAAAAAACAAGCGGAAGGCGGCGGCTTCTCCGCCGCTTTTGCCGCCAGCCTCCACCCCCAAGATCCTCGCGGTAGAGGACACACCCCGGCAGCCTACGCCGCTGCCTGTCGTCGCGCAGACAACACCGGCGCCGCCCAAACCCGCGACCGAACACTCTCAGGCTCAGCCTAAGAAGGTTCGCCCGCCTCCTCCCGTCACGATCCAGGACAAAGCGTCCTGGACTAAGATCTCGGCGGCTCTCGCGAGCCGCCACATCCACTTCACCACCGCGACAAGCGTTCGCGATGGTATTCTCGTCAAGGTCCAGACCGTGGACACCTTCCGCGCCCTGACCAAGTTCCTCCGCGAAGCAAAGTACGCGTTTTACACGTACGCTCTCGAGGAGGAGAAATCCCTGCGCGTCGTCATGCGAAGAGTTCCGAAGGAACTCTCGTGCGACGAGATAACCGCCTCTCTTAGGGAACAAAACCTGCCCGTCATTGAGGTACATCGTATGTACTCCCAAAACGACAGGCAGAAACCATTCAACATGGTTCTCGTCTCCCTCTCCGCCACAGAAGAGGGTAAGAAGGTCTTCGGCCTTGAGACCCTCTGTGGCCTGTCCCGGATCTCTGTAGAGATCCCCCACAAGAAGTCTTACCCCACGCAGTGTCACCGCTGCCAGGGGTACGGGCACAGTTCTCGGAGCTGCTTTATGGCTCCGAGATGTGTCAAGTGCCTCGGGGATCACCTGACCCCCGACTGTCCCCGTCCAAAGGACACCGCCGACCCCCCCAGCTGCGTTCTATGCAGACAAGAGGGTCACCCCGCCAACTATCGCGGGTGCCCGTGCGCACCCAAGATAAAGCGCAACCACCCCCAGACAGGGCGGTAGGTATGTTCCTCAGAGGAACACCGCCCCCCTCCTCCTCCAACCTCAAGTGCCACCAATGACACTGAGGACGTTCCCGTGCCTTCCAGGCAAGTCGGCAACGCCTTCCGCGGTGCCAACAGGTCAACCTGCCTCCCGGCCCGCTGCTCCTCTGGCTCCGTGGGCCCCCAGGCCCCAAGCTAAGACGCAGCCGCGCCTGGCTACCTCTCAGGCCCCTCAGGCCCACTCCACCGGCCTAGACCGGGTTCTCTTCCTCCTGCGCGTCCACGACGTGCAGGATGTCGTCGCGTTCAACGCTCTGTTGAACAGCGGCGCCGGAAACGCAGAGTTAGATGCCATAACTCGGTTTCCCGCCATCGCCATGACCCTCCAAGGGCTGGCACGCGCTTCTCAACAACCGTAAGCGATGGCCAAGATCAAGCCGTACGGACTCTCTCTTTCCTTTTTTAACGCTCGGAAATTAGCTCCGCAGCGTGATTTAGTAGCTAACTTTCTCCGCGATCGTCAAATAGACGTATTTCTCGTCCAGGAGACCCTTTTGAAACCAGCCGATCGCAATCCCGGGATTGCGAATTACAAAATAGTCCGAAATGATAGGACCCCTCAAAGGGGGCGGTGGTACCCTTATTTATTATAAACGATCTCTTTATTGCTCGCCGTTGCAAGCTCCGGAGCTTACCAATATGGAAGTCTCTGTATGCAGAATCGGTATGACTGGCCATCCGCCAATCATACTCGTGTCTGCATACCTCTCCCCCAACAAAAAGCCTTTAAAGGCAGACCTAAGGAAACTTTTCGCCTTAGGTGATTCAGTTATTATCGCCGGTGATCTCAATTGCGGGCATACATTCTGGAACAGCTTATGTGATACTCCCTATGGGGCGAAACTCATGCGCTTAGTACAGAAGCTCGACTTTGAGGTCGTCGCGCCCTCAGAGCCCACCCACTTTCAACCGAACTGCCGCCCGTCAGTTCTAGACGTCGCCTTATTAAAAGGAGTCTCGCTTCCTATGCGTCTCATACAAGTCGTACACGAACTGGACTCCGACCACCGCCCAGTAGTATTATTGTTAGGTCACACGGATGACTCTAATTCTAGCCCGCCAGTTGTAAAAGTCGCTGACTATTATAAACTCGGCCGTTACCTAAAGGACCATCAGTCCACCCCCTCTCTCGCTAGGATCCCAGATGTTCTGGATACGTCTGCGGACGCGGACCTCGCGATCGATGCTCTGGTCGAGCACCTCAAGATCGGCATCGAGGAGACCTCGAAAGAGGTGCAAGCGGCGAACGATCGCCGCTTCGTACTCCCCGACGACGTGAGAGCTCTGCTCACTCAGAAAAAACGCCGCGACCCGCGCCCACGACACGTATCCGACTGAGGAAAATCGTGCGCGCTTACGTTCTTTGCGTAGAGCGGTGCAAGACCGCATAGATCAGATCCGTAACGATAGGTGGGACCACAGTTGGCCAACTTTCCTTAGGGCGAATGCCAGCGTGTCATCAATAAACAGTGTGAAACCGCGTTATCAGAAAGAAAGTAAGAGGAATAAAATTAATGATTCCAAGAACAAAAGGCATATCTCTTTGTTTACATTTTATAAAAACGACTTTAAGATTAACTTTAAAATATGGTACAGAATAAAACTTATATTAAAAAGCCTGATACCACTTTTTTTTGAACTCCATCAAAATGATGACTGTGTTACCCAGACGAATAGTACCTATCATTTTGGTATTTTTTCATAATTCTATTATTGACTCTTTTTCCTTTTTATTTTTAGATGCCTCTACGAAAACTTTTGTGCCGGCTCCATAATTCATGAAACCAAACTTGAATAAACACTAAATATTTTCTGCAACTTTTTAAATGAAGGAAAGATTTCAAATGTCGGTTAAGAATCATAGTATTTCCTTTTTTTTAATCTGGCATGTCTCTAAATCAAATAAATTTTCATTTCGTTATAAAGTTATAAGTAACGACTTTTTCTTATTTTTGTTTCTGAGTTGTGATATTAGAAGCAATTCTAATTGTCTAACTTTGTTGCTGACTATTATTTACAAATCTTTGGTGTGAAGTGATTACACAAAATAAATATTCAGTACGAAATCGACTTTTAGGTTATGTAATTTCAGATAGACGCTATTGAATTCAACAATCTATTGCCAGTACCAGTACCAGTGCGAGAGTGATTCTTTTAAGTTGTAAAATAACCTCAGTTTATAGAGAATTTATGTTCATTGTTGTATTTTTTCACTATGGGACGCATCAAGAAATGTGCATTATGTGAATCAACATCTATGGTAGATCCTACTTTAACTTTTCATAGATTTCCTCGCTCTACAGAACGTGGGTATCTGAGGTAAATATAAATTAAAAGCAATAAATAAAATACTTCCTCACTTCTATACTTCATTTTTTACTATTTCTATTACTTGAAACATTATATTTGCTCACATCTTTCATCACATTTCTAACTCTTTCTGATTAAAAATCTTAGTAATAAAACTATCGTTATTACTATAAAATTCATAGTATAATACTTCAATTCAATATTCAATTCAATTCCATATCAATATACATATAAACTATCTATCCTACATGATGTTCTTCAGGTTAAATTAATTTAAAAAAAAAAAATATATATGAAATAATTATTTGGTGAATATATTATATTGTAAATTTTTAAATTCTAGACTGAAACCCTGCAGATCACTTTATTTAAAATTTTTAGTTTCATAAAATTTCTAATGTAAAACAATAAAAAAGTTTTTCCACAATACAGGAAATTTATTTAGTGGATTTAAAGATTTGTCTAAAGTAACTCTTTTAACTTTATATTTAAATTTATTTTATTGCCATGTTCCTTTTCAGAGCTAAAATTTGGGCAAAGTTTTGCTTCCCTAATGATGATTGGACTTCTAATGAGTCATTAAAAGCATTACGTAATCGTTACTACAAATGTTGCAAACACTTTGATGATTCAACTTATACAAGCAGTGATAGGACTCAATTAAATGCATTTGCAATTCCTGTTGGTTCCCAGCACATCCTGTCTGAGTTAAGAGATGTGTATCATGAAACAGAACTAGAAGGAATAGTTGAAGTGAGTACTTTTTATATTAGTATCTATACTTTATTTTATTATATTTTAAATTATTTTAGGTAATTCAAACCATCAAGCACATTGTCGAAAATAGAGACACCAATAAAAATTTATGTGTCCTGGCTTTTGACGAAATGTCAATAAGGAAAATTTTGACTTTTAATTCTAAACTGGATCAGTTAGATGGTTATCAGGATCATGGTAGCCAAGGCAGAACATCAGACATAGCGAGCCGTGCTTTAACGTTTATGGCCATTGGTGTTCGAAAAAACTGGAAACAACCGATTGCTTTTTACTTTTCTGGAGATCATGTCACAGCAGATAGATTAGCTGTACTTATCAAAGAGGTAAATCTTGTAACTCATTTGTAGAATGATAGTAATAATACTTCTATCTTGTCCGATTTACATGTATTATCATTTGTAAGCTGCAGTGCTACTTGTACTAGATAACATTAAACAGCCCTCTTTAATAAAAGTAATACACACAATGAGACATCTGCTTATAGCTCATCAGGTTGGTTGCCGTTCATAGTTAATGCTCTGCATCTCAGAATACTGATGTAAAGTAATATAATGTAGAACCTTCCTATTCTAGGAAGTTCATTTATACGCAAATTGAAATATCCTAATTGACCCGTTCAAATGTGCGAACTCTACAGCATTACAATTTACAGATGCATTATTTACAATCATAGTGTTATTATAATTATTTAGTGTTTATTATGGAACCCGTTAAAGTATTAAAATGGTTTAATGAAATGTGTATATGTTTAAAGGTCCCGAGTGCTTGCTTCTCTGCCGGCTTGAAAGTTCTTGGCACAATATGTGATTTAGATGGTGTCAATATACGTGCCATAAATTCGTTGGGATCATCGAGGGGTCGACCATATTTTGAACATGAGGGACAGGAGATTGTTACAATCTTGGATCTTGGATCCAAAAATGTTTCAGGAATAACTTTTTAAAATACAATATAGAATTCATGTCTTATGTTCATATAAATGACAAACCAGGCAAAGGTTGGTGAAATGGAATATTTTACATTGCGTTACTACATTAATATTGTTATTAGTTATGCAAATATAAATATGCAATTAATTTACTTTTTTACTTTATAAAAAGTAAATCTTTCTTTGTGTCGTAAACAATATGCACAGCAAAAAACGAGTTATTAATAGGTATATAAATGAGTTATTTTAATTTTTAAACAATATAGTTATATGCCCACAACATTATTAAAGATATACTAATAAACAGATCAAGACCACTTTCTATAAAAAAATATATTTTTACGTGGAAAATCCATTTACGCATCGTCCCTGCCATCTCTAATTCGGTGGTACAATCTTCTGGATTAGAGTTATGTAAAAAGCCTGACATTAACCACCAGTTCAGTTATAACTACATTAGATACTTAATATCAATTGTAGACGAATTACAAAGGGTTAGCTTCTAGTAAATGTGGAACCAGGAACATGAAATAAATAATAATATATTCTAAGTTTACAATCAATACTTCAGTACAAAATTCATTAATTTTGGAATTCATTATAGGTATAGCAAAATGGAGTCATATAGAAGAGTTTTATATCAAAGACAAGGAAAATCCAAACTTTGTATTTGCTCCAGCATTAACCCAGCAACACTTGCAGCCAAATGGCAAACAGAAAATGAAAGTACGTTTGGCTGCTCAAGTATTAAGCCATTCAGTTGCAGCCGGAATATTTGCCAAAGTAAGTTTCAAAGTTATGGATATCGTTTTAAATTTTAAACTAGCATTGTTCAGTTTAGGTAGGTAGATAGATAATTTTTAATATTTTTTTTGTAATTTTTTGTTATGAATGGAATTGAGGGTACGTGGTTTGATTGTGACGTACCGCGACTGAACTGGCTGTCGCGTTGAGTGCGTGCGAGTGTCGACGTATTTTTGTATAACGTCCCAGTCCATATGTTTGATTGATTGTGACTTTGAGTATAAACAGATTATAATAGAATAGTGCTGTGGATAACTATTGTTTTTGTATTGCACTTTGATATAAACATTTATAACGGAGTGTTCGGAAGTGATAGTGCCGAGCCGCCGCCTTTGGATGTCAGGTGGTATCACGCTTACACATTCCTCACATCTCCTACACACTCTACTTCCACCTGTCTCCAGAGCATCGGTGTCGACTGGTATAGGTGAGTTCAATTAATTGAGCGCCGTGGTAACGCATGCCGGGTGCTCTGTTGCACGGACGCATCGTTCCGCCATCCGACTATAACATTTAACTTATATCACCGGGCCCAGCACGCATAGTTGGATGGTGGTTCGATCCGTTCGGTTATGTAACAAGCATTATTCACAGCCCGTGCTGTTGTTTCAATTTCAAACCATTGTTCAATGGACCTTTTTAATTTTTATTCATGTGGAAAAAGAGTTACGGAGTAACTTGGTTAAAAAAATCCAACATAAACTTTCATGAATTATTTAACACCCTTCAAGTTTCACTTTCTCGTAAGTAGAAAAGTAGACTATCAACTTCTCTAAGGTCCCATCTAGCTTCTTAAGGGGGTAGATGCACTTAGAATTTTGGAAAAATCGATTTTTCATTTTCTTAAAGTATGATGTTTCAAGAATATTGTCTGAAAATTTCAAGTCAATCCGATGAATAGTTTTCAAGATATTTAGTAATTACTGAAGCAACATTCAACCTCTCGGTTGTGAATAGAGCAGGTAGCGGACGGCAGCTGCAAGCGCCCGGTTTTGTCACGCCTATTATCTTGTATGAATAGAATAATTTCAAGTATAAGATGAAAATTTTTTGGTTAAATTTCATTTTACACTCGACATTGGAAGTGAGTAGTCGATACACGTGTTTTTTGATTTGTGAAAATTGTTTTGAAAATTTTATCATGGATCGTGCGAAAGGTTCAAGAGAACTTCGAAAGTCTAATGGTGTTCGTAAATCGCGTACTGTCAAAAGAAAAAATGTATTCAATCCAAAGACAGCGGAACGTGATCAAAGTGTTCTTAGTTCGTCAGCTAAAAAATTAAAACGTGACCTCGAAGACAGTGCGCCTGAAGATAATGGTGTTGAATACAGAATAATAAACTTTATATCTGTTTTTACTGCTATTGCAAGTATTGTCAAGTGTAAGGAGTGTGATGGAGATGTGAAATTTCAGACAGCTAGTACACGTGGCTTGGGATTTAAAATTGTAGTGGCTTGTAATAATTGCGTTCACGAAAATATTCCCTCATGTTCTTTTATAGGACGTTCCTATGAAATAAATAGACGATTCATATTTGTAAGTAGAGTCCTAGGATTTGGATATGAAGCCATGCGAAAATTTTGTGGTCTGATGGACATGCCACAATTTTTAGATAAACGTACCTTCCAAATATTATTGAAGCAAATACTAGATAGTAGTAAAAGTGTCGCTGAATCATTATTAAAAAAAGCTGTAGATGAAGAAAAAAAACGAGAAACATCAAATGCTGAAAATAAAGAAACTAATGAATTGACTGTTTCTGGAGATGGAACATGGCAAAAAACGTGGCTTTACTTCTTCGTTTGGGGTTTCAACGATTATTGGTTATTTCACGGGAAAAGTTCTGGATTTAAATATCAAGAGTCGTTATTAATATATGAAACCTAAAATAAATACTGTTGAGTATGAAGAGTGGAGCGAGAATCATAAAGAAGTCTGTTCGGCGAATCACGAAGGATCATCAGGCAAAATGGAAGTCGACTCAATTGTCGAGATTTTCACCCAGTCAGAATCAAAGTATGGAGTTAAATATACAAATTACATTGGAGATGGTGATTCAAAAACGTATTCTGGAGTTTTGAAAGCCACTCCTTACAAGGATACTGTAATAAATAAGAAAGAGTGTATAGGTCACGTACAGAAACGCATGGGAACTCGATTGCGCTCATTGAAGAGCACGGAAAAAGGTCTTGGAGGAAAAGGTAAACTGACAGGGAAAATGATTGACAAATTAACTGTTTACTATGGTATGAATACCCGCGAGGGCAGAATGCGTCGAAGACAACACCAGCTAGATGTTTTAGAAGTTTCAAAATCTGCAGAAGCGCTATTATATGGTCCAGGTATTGATGATTAGCTATAAACAATTAAATGTTCAAATTATCAGCAAAAAAATGTTATATTCGGATTTAACAGATAAAATTACGCAAGATTTAACTTTTTCTATTCAATTAGATACTTAACACCAAAATTAAACAAGATCTACTTTTAAAAAACTTTAAACGCGTTTTTATCAAAACTGTGTTTTTCCATTCGGTGACCAATTTAACTCGAAAACCATTGGGTGGATATTGATGAAATTTTAATATTATCTTTTTGGCATTAAGAACTAGTCTTTAATCGAAGGATATTGATTTTTGTTAACAATTACTATATTTTTTTAACAATTAACTTTTAACATTTTATCGAAAATCAGAGTCCAAAGTTTCGAATGCCACCATTTTGTAAATTTTCAAAAAAAAAAAAAAAGCTTCGATTAAAGACTGGATTTATTATTAAACTAAAGGTTTCACCTTGGTTTTTCGAATTCAGATGATCCAGAAGGCTGTTGTGATGGTCACCGCGAAGTACTACTCGCGGGAGAGGATCCAACCGATATGGCGATATTTTAATAAATAATATGTATTTTTTTTTTCATAAATGTTAAGTTAAAGCATTGTATAAGAACTCTGTATAATTTATTTTGTAAAATAAACTTAATTACTGTAAAAAATATTTTTTTTAAAATAGGCCTTTTTTTACGCTTCTGAGTGCATCTACCCCCTTAAACAGACGTACACAGTAACGCTTATATATATATAATTAGAGGACGTTCAAGTATTACGTAAATAAAGCTCTTAATTCCTCCTTAATATTGCGTACTTAATAACGATTGAAACCACTTGGCCACCACTTCCCCTCCGGCTCCCCACTATGTCATCATAAATAAGCAAAACATGAACCATCCCCCACCAATTATGCTTAAGTAATACTCGAATGGGCACATAAACATATTTATAAAGTTCAGATCACAGAATAATAATACATTTAGAGTTAGAATAACATTTTATTATCCTCCGCTCCATACACTATACCTATTGATATTATTCAGTTCTTCATACAACGCCTAGATCATTATGTGAAAATCGAATATTAAAATTTTGTTTTTTGTTTTATTGTTTTTTATATACTATAATTATTATTTCATATTATGTGATTTTGTTCAATTTTAATAAATTCCTTTTTTTTTCTTGAATAAAACGCATTTACTTAGTGACACTTCTTTTAAACTAAACTCACAGGGTCATTTAAATTGTAATAACTTTTGATAGATTGAACCAATTTTAATGAAATATAAATATAATGTTACTCAAGAATATGCTTTAAAATTATCTATAAGTATACTTAGTACTATAATCACCCCTGTGATTAGATTAGCCAACAGTGATGCCAGGTTAAACAAACAGACAGACAGACATACATTTATAAAAATGATAGAAATTCATCTAGCATGTAAATAGGTAATTAACCTATTTTTAGTCTCCTGCAATATTTCTATTTCAGAAAAATCATAGTTGTATAGATACATGAAGTTTCATAATATAAACTAACATTTGGATGTATTTTTTACAGATGAATTACCGCAAGAAGCAATCGGAACGGCGACAGTTATTTCAAACATGGATAAATTATTTGACTGTATGAATGGAAACACACCAGACAAAAAAAAGAGGAAAAACGTTTTTGACTAATATATCTTCAACTAGCCCTCATATGGAGTATTTAAAAAAAATGAAGTCTTTTTTCCAGGTAATGAAGTTTTCAGGAGCAAGGAACAAACCTCCCCTCAAGAGGGCTGGTTAAGGAATCTAAATGCTATTGAGCGGTTTTTTTATAATTTAAAAAAATATAATATTCATACATTATCAGTTAGGAGGCTAAACCAAGATCCACTTGAAAACTGTTTTGGATTTATAAGAAGTTATTGTGGATGAGGTCTCACTTGCTCTCACCTGTGATGAGGTCGTGATCGCCATCAAGGGCCTTAAGCCCAGAAAGTCCCCCGGTCCTGATGGAATCAGGAACGAAGTTATCAAACTTCTTCCTCCGTTTCTGATCGCGTTGCTGGTCTGCATTTTTCACTTTCCAGCCGCCTGGAAAGCAGCAATAGTCATAGGGATACACAGACCTGGCCACGCCAGGCTACCCGATAGTTACCGTCCCATCAGCCTTCTCAACACGTTGGGAAAACTCTACGAGTGGATACTTATGAACCGTCTCATAGAGGTGATAGAGGACAAAAATCTCTTGCCGCCCCAGCAGTTTGCTTTCCGAGCCAGACACTCCTGTGCGCACCAAGTACACCGCCTCACGGAGTACGTACTCTCCAATTTAATCACCCAAATTATGCTCTCATAATTTTAAAACATTTTTAAATCATGTTTGATACAAGCCGCCCTAAGTAACGCATTTCTCATAGTGTTTGTTATGTCAAGGCTTTCAATTCATAAACTATATTTATGTTACTCTTTACCATGCGAACTCACAGCGTCGAACGCAGTCCTGTGATTGGTCCGTTGTATATTACTAAATTCGCTATGGTGTTTGGACACAATTATATATTATGAAAACATAACCTTATATTTTATTGTGAATTTTACCGATTGTAATGAAAACGTGTGATTAAAACTTATAATCAAAATTATTGTAGTCAATTAATATTATTTAAAGTTTTGGGTTATATTTCAAATATTAAAGTGGATAACGAATCAACCCATTCTAGTGCAAGTAAAACGCCCAAATAGTATAATAATATGTATTTATTGTTTCGATTTTATTATATATAAGATACATAACATTCGAAAATTGATACTATTCTATAAGTAATAATAATGTGTTATTATTACAGTTTAAAGAAGCCCCTGTTTTCTTCTGCAGAAAGAGAAGTAATTGTTACAGTACGTGAACCACCAATAATAGAAAATAAACGGACACACACACAAAAACAATTCTATTAAAAAAAGGCATGGGAAGAATTGGCTGTAGCCTTTAATTCCCAGCTTTATGTTTCCCAAAGAAACCATATACTCGTACAGCTGAAGAGATGTTGGGGAAATATTAAGAGTCAGAGGAAGAAGGAACTTTCTCAAGAATGTTAACCTGGAAGTTACTGGAGGACACCAAATAATTGTTCTAGAACAACTGAAAATGTTGTTGATGCCAAATGCTCCTTTATCAACTTGAGAGTTCCGGATGTCATTGACTCCAATACTATAGAAAGTTGGTATACACACACACATATAATAATATGCATTGATGTTTGTAATAATTTTGCATATTCACTATTGGGGTTAAAAACTGGCAACACGGCCTCACTTAAACACCTTGCGCGCCCTCTGTCGAGTGTCGCCATCTTACACCTGTAGCAGCAATATCATGCGCGTATAATAATGTAAATTCAATACGGAACTGTGCAATATTTGGAGCCAGCTACGTCCCGGGACACAGGAACGGCTATAGAAGGTTCCGGTGAGTAACTGTGTGGCCATTCAGTTTTATTATGTATTAATCAAACTAACGAGCTATCAAATCACACATTCATTGTTTCAGTCTCAGAAGATCTTATATCCTTAACCCTTAAATGGACAATGTTGTTTTTAAACAACATACTAAACATCACAGATAAAATTGACCTTCTTTTAATTTTTTGTTAATTTTGACAACCAGTTCTTATTTCTGAACTAATTTTGTACTTTTTTTAATATTGGCACTATCCAATATTTTTATGCATTGAAAATAAGTTAATGTCAAATGTCACTTTGAAGAAAACTTTTCTAGTGACGCGAAACTAAGTTTTCTAGCTGTGTTCGGACTTTGATAAAATATAATGTAAGTATATAACATATTTTTATTTGCTTGATTATATCTTCAATTAAATGGTTATGTTGTAAAACATTGAAAATCACTTGATGCTACTGTCGAATTAGGCGAAATCTGGTATGTTGTAGGAAAACTACAATGCGCATTGCCTGCTAAATAAATGCATGTTGGGTGAAGGATTTTTATTTTGCTTTTCAGCATGCTGCGATTACTAGAAAGCGAAATTACAAAGTATTTAGAAACTCTTGAAGATTCAGAAGATGACTTAGACGGGTCAGACTCCGAAGTAGAGGATGAAGGTCACTATTATCAAACAGCTCGAGATGTTCTTCGAGACCTTGAAAATAGTGATGAAGGTGAGAATGCCCAGTCTGATGAAGTGGATGCTGATCCTCCTCTCGTAATCGACAACGATGAAAATATGCCAGACCCTCCTATTTTGGAAGCCGAAGAAGCAGCACCCCAGAGTAGTTCACAAGGGATTTCTAAACGACCTCTGGTTTGGCGAAAACGGAATCTTGTTACTGCTGAAGACAGCCTTATTTTTAGGGGAGAAACTCAGATAACGGAAGCATTGATGTCTTGTAACACGCCGTATGATTTTTTTTCATTTTATTTTACATCAGATCTAAAAAAGCAAATTGTAGAACAAAGCAACTTATACGCAGCCCAGAAACAAATCTCCAATCCTGAAATTTGAAAATATCCTAAATAAATTCCTAGGCATTCTGATTTACACCTCAGTTATAAAATTTCCAAACACCAGGGCTTACTGGACTGAAAAATTTGGTTATGATCACATAAAAAATACAATGCCATTAAAAAAAATAGAAAAAATTAGATCCACTCTCTATTTTGCCGACGATACGCTATGCTTGCCCAAAGATCATCCAGACTATGACAGGCTATTCAAAATAAGACCTCTTGAGGAAACGCTCAACTGCCAGTTTGGGAAGGTTCCCTTAGACCAAAGGCTTCCATAGACGAGCAGATGTGTGCAACCAAAATGAGCCATTACATAAAACAATACATGCCCAATAAACTCCACAAGTGGGGGTTCAAATTATATTTCATCTGCAGTCTACAAGGATATGCTCATAGATTTGAGGTTTACAGTGGAGGGGGCTCCAAAAATAACATCTTACCAAGTGAGCCAGATTGGGGAGTCTGGCAATACAGTCGTCAGGTTAGCTAGAATGGTACCACGCAATGTGAATCACATTATATACTCGTACTTCGATAGCTTCTATACTTCTGTGCCTCTCGTCACCTAAGAAGAAGAAGTTCCGAGGACCAGCTCAAGCAATTCCTTTGAAAGACGTCAGATTGGATCAGACATGTGCAGAACAAAAGCTTATACCTGATAAAGCCCTCAAAAAAAAGGGCGCGGATATTATTCACGAGTAGTATGCAATACAAACAAAGTCTGTATTGTCAAATGGCATGTCAACAAAGTGGTTACTGTGGCAAGCAGTTATGTTTCTGAAACTCCTGTTGGAGTTATACAACGTTACAACAAGGATTTAAAACAGAGAGCTGCTGTCCCCTGTCCCAATATAATAAATCACTACAACGCACATATGGGAGGAGTCGACCTTGCAGATATGTTAGTGGCTTTGTACAGAACGGAGATGAAAAGCCACCGATGGTACTTACCGATATTTTCTCAAATGTTAGATATGTGTGTGAACAATAGCTGGATTATGTATCGCAGACATATTGGCGTGAATAACATAAAACGACTGAGTTTAAAGAAGTTTCGACATCATATTATACAAGGGCTCTTACATTCTGGGAGACAGCAGCCATTCAAAAGCTATGATTCTGTACCACCAGCACCAAAAAAGATTATAAAAACACCCTGTACCGTAAGGCCAACTGCGGACGTTAAATATGATGGATACAATCATTTCCCTACTTTTGGGTCCAAAGGACGATCCAAACTATGTATCAAAGGTCAGACTACTGTTATGTGCATCAAATGTGGTATGAGGCTGGCTGTGTTTACCGGATAGGAACTGTTTTTTCAATTTCCATAATATGAATGTCTAAAATTAATCTGATTTTGTATTTTTTCATTGAAGTTCCATTTTTGTTATTAAATAAATAGTACAAACTACTGATTATTAACGTGTTTTTTATATTTATTTTCATATAAATTATTATATAATCAAGTCATAGATAATTTGGCAATGTATCTGTAGAGATACATTGATAGCGTAATATATTTATCAATGCCCTTGGCAATATATCCCACAGGATACGGGTGTTTTTTTTTAAAGGAGTCGTTTTTGAATATTTTTTTTAATATTTTTTCTTGACCCCTTGGGTCATTAAAGTTAAGTGCTATGAATATTATTTTTATATTCGAAAAAATAAAATTCTGCCAAGTTAAGGGTTAATCCCTTCTGGATTATTCTCCTGGCGCCCGATCCGTAATTTAATCTATTCTAGAACATTAAGGGCGGCTTGTACCAAACATGATTTAAATGTTTTAAAATTACTTACTTAAACGTGTTTAACGCTCTAAACATTTTTAAATGAAATTCATTTAGAGTTGTGATGTAGCACCTATTTCAATTCTCAATTTAGCTAAATGTGTTCAACGGTCGGTAAAGTAGTGCTCGACGTTTCGTTTCTCGCTTGAGTTGCAGTTAAACGAGAATTCGAATAAATCTTAAGGACAATTTGCAAAAAGTATGCGTTAACGAAACGTACGAGGTGTGTTCAAAAAGTATCGCGAATTTTTAATTTTCGCGGGTTACGTATATTCGAATCGAATTTTTTTTGTGGCGTTATGTTGGTACTCATGTCTCTCACTTATGCCGACAAGCTCGGCCATTTTGAATGTTCATTTAATTGTTGACAGCTGCTTTGCTTGCACGTGTTTTGGATCGTCTTCGATTTTTACCTATTCAAAAAAATGGATCAAAGAACCTGTATCAAATTTTGTGTGAAAAACGAAATTAAGTGCGCGGATGCATTCCGAATGTTGACTGTGGCATACGGAGAAGCTACCTTGGACCGAAGCAACGTTTATCGGTGGTACAAAATGTTCTCAAAAGGCCGAGAAGATGTGAACGACGAAGAGCGTGCCGGACGCCCGAGCACTTCAACAACAGACGAAAAAATTAATGAAGTGAAGAAAATGGTATTGGCCAATCGTCGAATCACCGTTAGAGAAGTTGCTGAGGACCTAAACATATCGATTGGCTCGTGCCATTCGATTTTTATCAATGATTTGGGCATGAGACGGGTCGCCGCGAAATTCGTACCAAAATTGCTCAATTGTGACCAAAAACAGCATCGCATGAACATTGCTAATGAGATGTTAAACTCTGTCTGCGACGACCCAAATTTGCTCCAGAGGGTCATAACTGGTGACGAATCGTGGGTTTATGGTTATGACGTGGAAACCAAAACTCAATCATCTCAATGGAAGCTGCCGCACGAACCAAGACCGAAAAAAGCGCGCCAAGTTCGATCGAATGTGAAAGTTTTGCTGACAGTTTTCTTTGATTGCAGGGGCGTGGTGCATCATGAGTTCTTGCCACAGGGAAGAACGGTCAATAAGGAATATTACCTGCAAGTTATGCGCAATTTGCGCGAAGCAATCCGCCAGAAACGCCCGGATTTGTGGAAGAACAAAAATTTGCTTTTGCACCACGATAACGCCCCTGCTCACACATCGTTGCTTGTGCGCGACTTTTTGGCCAAAAACAACACACTAATGATGCCGCAGCCACCGTATTCCCCAGATCTGGCCCCCTGTGACTTTTTCTTGTTCCCTAAACTGAAGAGGCCCATGAAAGGACGACGTTACGCTTCTCTTGACGAGATAAAGACTGCATCGAAGAAGGAGCTGAACAAGATAAAAAAAATGATTTTTGAAGTGCTTCGAAGATTGGAAAAACCGTTGGCACAAGTGTATAATATCTCATGGGGATTACTTTGAAGATGACAAAATAGATATTCATGAATAAATAAATAATTTTTGAAAAAAAAACACAAAATTCGCGATACTTTTTGAACACATATGTCACGTTTATTATTTTATCACGCTGTATTTTGACACTTGGTTTTTTGTATTATACTTTTCGCGCTCGTTCTTTAAAGTTATTCCGAATATAGTGTTGTGTTTAGTCTTATAAATCGTTTTTTTATTTGTTACCATTAATTTTATCTGATGACTGTTGCTGAAAATTTATCCCAAGAGCGAAACGACTTACGAACACCGTGCTAGAGCACCGAATTTTACAAGGGAGGAACAAGAGTTATGTACAAGGGTTATCGAACCTTATATCACGATAATAGAATCTAAGAAAACAGATTGCATAAAACAAATTGATACTCATAAACAGCGAGCATAGGCGAAAATTACTGAGATTTTTAATGCTAATACTACCCCAGTGCTCTCGCACCGTTGATAACCTAATTACCAGGAACATGAAAACCAAAATAAAAAAGCAACGATCAGACGCCAAGATGCACCTAAAAGGTAACTAAATAACGAAATATCCATTTTACTGCTAATATCTAGTGGTTATTGATTCTGGTGATTAAGTGATGAAGACATTCCGTCTGAGCTACGAGAAACGGTTCATAGATATAAAGAATCTCAAAATGAAAGAAGTGCCCAGCTGTTGAGACGGCGATACGTGAGAGTGCATGAGAATGATGAAGGTGAGGGGGATAGATCTTTTGCCGGCAAAAGCTCCATATTAGGAAGGCGATTTGTTTGATGGGATAGCTCTCCTTAGATTTTTAATAGATGTCGTTTTCTTTTGTGCCCAGGCAAAAGACGTTTGAACCGGCAGAGACCAGGTCCTGCACATCAACTTCATATGCGTATGAAGCGTTCAGGCAATATTGGGATGATGATATCCTTAACCATATCGAGGGAAACCAATTACACATCATCTTCATATGCGTATGAAGCGTTCAGGCAATATGGGGATGATGACATCCTTAACCATATTGAGAGGGGAAACAATAGCTATACTTCGGAAACTTCAGCTCGATATCGGAAGAACGACATCAACATTTATGAAGTTTTGATTCTCTTTGCTTTCTGGATGATGCAAGCAGTAATTAGAATGCCATCTATAGGTTCATACTTTTCGAATCGCCCGCTTTTAAAAACTGACATTTATCGTAGAGTCCTAACTAGACATCGTCATTGAGCATTAAATAGAGCACTTCATTTCGTAGCAAATACTTCACGGATTCCAGACTTGTCCAAATTAATCTGTTTCGATAAGCCATTTGAGTAAAAAAATTGCGGAGCATTATACTCCACACCGAAAAAGGGGTAATTTATCTTATAGGAAAGATGTTAAAACAAAGGCCGTGTGTTTCGGCATCAACATATTTGAATTGCGCAAAGCGTCTACGGGTTACTTGTAGTCATTCGTAGTGTATTAATTTAAGAACTCTCCACGATTCTAATCTAGTGTATTACCTAGAACAACAGATGTTATTGTGGAGCTCAACAAACCTCTCCTTAACAAAGGATACAGGGTGTTTATGGACAACTGGTTCAATTCACCCCTACTAGCAGGATTTAAAAGCGTAACTACACTGACCATATTTGTAAATTGCGTAATACTTGTTTAAATGTCATCCTTAGAAAAGACGGCAAAATTAGCAGAAGGTTCTTGTAACGTTCGCCATAATGCCGAGGTAGTGGTGATGGCTTACCAGAATAAAAAAAAACTACACCGTTTCCACATTCTATGGGGCGGATTCAACTGTACACTATAATAGACAACAAAATGTAATAAAAGGTCTCTGGTCATGCCAGAGGGAAATCGGCGGGGACCAATTAAAAAAAAAAATAGACCAGCACTTTACAAGCCTGTCGTAATTAACGACTATAATAAATGTATGGGTGGGGTGGATAAAAAGGACCAGATTATCGAACCATATTTAGTCGAACGTAAGCACTGCCAGAAATGGTATCAGAAACCGTTCAAGAGATTGCTGAATATCTCATTTAGAACGTGCCTCTTTAGAAGCAGGTCCCAAACATAAATGCAACTTTGCTACGATCTCCGTTTTAATCGTTTTAACAGTTCTGGTAACCATTTTATTGTGCGTTCACCTACAACACTGAGCTTGTCGGGGTAACAGACGGTGTGGTTGGTAATGAGACTATAACTTATATACGTACACGAGGGTATTAATATCTAAAGATTTATTATAGGTTGGATTATGTAACCGATAGTGATATCTGAAAAATAAAACCCGTCTCTGTACTTCCACTAAAACCGTCGGTAGTGTTTTAACATACATAATGACCACGAGAGTGCTAGTTGTCGCATCTCCGCCTCAAAATAAACGAGCTTGACGATTTCGACTATGAACTGTCACAATTACATTTATCATTGTTCCGGACAGACAAAACATTTTACATGTTCCATATGTTGGATAAACCGTTTGAAAGTAAGACACAACATCGTCAGTGGTAAGATTGCTGGCGAGTCATTGTCAGTTCAACAGAGTGATATAATCCGTTGGTTTGAATAAGTTTGGCCTACTCTATGTACGCAATTTAGAGATAATTAATGCAGATAAGACCGGGCTGTTTTATAAATAACTCCGGACAAGACATTGAAATTTAAAGGTGAAAAATATACAGAAGGAAAATTATAAAAGGAGAGAATAACTGTGATGGTGGCAGCAAACTTGAGTGAAACAGTAAAAAAAAAAAAAACTTCTTGTAATCGGAAAATCTCACGACCCAGATGTTTTAAAATTGTACATTTGCCAGTAGGTTGTGAGAGCAATCGAAGAGCCTGGATGACCGCTGACATTTTTACCAAATGGGTACGCGCATGGGATCGTGAGCTTACGAAAAATAAATTCCAGCTGTTAGTTGACAACTGTCCTGCAAATCCCCATATTGAAGATTTGAAAAGCATAACCGTGGTGTTTCTGCGTACAAACACGACATCAGTGTCGCAACCCAAGGATCAAGGGATTATCCGAGCATTGAAAGTACATCTTCGTAAGAACCTTGTCTTGAAAATAATTCAACCACAAGACGGCTGTGGGAGCAGTAGTGTTGAGTACCCAAAGATCACTGTTTTTGATGCTATTCTATTGATTCAAGATGCCTGGACCCAACTCAATCAAAGGACAATATTTAACTGTTACAAACATACTGGTTTTGTCCAAAACAATGTATAATAAAATATACCATAACCTCAAATGCCAATTATTTTCACAAAGAAGATGACGTACCGCTGAGCATTTGGGCGAGGGCATAAGCATCAGTTACAAACGAGGACTTTAAACAATACGCGTGTGTCAACGATGCTGCCGGCACTTGTGAAGGACAGTCTGATAAAAACATTGTGGAAAATATTATCGTCAACGACGCGAATAGCAAAGATAGCGTCGGTGATGATGACGAACTAGAGAAGAATCATCTAACCTTGAGTGTGTCTAAAGCTCTGAAGGCTGCAGAAACGCTCAATATGTTTGTTCAGACTAAGTTTGATAATGATCCATTGAAAACAATGATAACACGAATTCACAATGTTGTAGGAAGTTCTTCCTACCGAACAAAAGTTTGTCAAAAACAAACTGAAATAACAGACTTTCTACGTTCAGAGTTATTTCGTGTGTATTTTATCTCGTTGTGTACATTATGTACCTATGTTTGTAATTTGGAATGTTTAAGAACCATTAAAATAAAGCATATGTGATTCTTATAAAATGTTTTATTTACCTAAAATACCTTTCTCGTTTATAATATGTATTTGTGACTTAGGTATGTACTTAAGAAATAATCCCGCCGTTTTGTGCGTCATCCGGTTAGTACAACATAGCATCGCCGGTACCTTGAAGGTTATTATATCCGAATTCTACTGCATATATGTATTATATAATAATCTAAAAAGCTGACTACATATTTATTAAAAAGAAACCAAATTTATGAAACACGAATTAAAAATTTTTTTTTTTTATTGAATTTGCTAGACAATGTACGGAAAAAAGGTACGGAATATATGCTTTTATCCAAACAACACAGATAAAACATTTAATGAATTCAGTTCCAACATAACACGGGTCTAAGCTAGCGCTACATCTCTTAGAATGAAATGTAAAATCCCATTTATTTAAATAAACTTGATAATGTTTCCCAAATTACTAAACAATTTTAACATGATAACATAATCAATAGTTGGTTAACAGAGTGGACAAAACCGTCAAACAATCGATTGAATTTTTCTTCAGTTTTTACCAGTTAAAAATGAAGGAAGATTTTTTTGTAAATATTTATAACATACACTAAGGGATAACCAACAAGACAGAGAAAAAGGCATCTGCATCCTCCGAGAACTAATTTATTTTATTTTCCTATAACATATAGTATTATAGTTCATTAACAAGGTGATGACAACAGTAAAATCCATTTTGACAATTATCCTGCTCTCATATAATATTATCATCTCAATACAGTGTGGGAATAAATGATGTTGACTTGAGTTAAGAGTTTCTCATCTATATGAGTTCAGACTCCACAGAAAATAAACAATAATCGCATAGATTGTTTACCACATTTACAACAAACCTATGATAATAACTGGATAAGTTCTGAATACTTAAAGAGAAGATTTATACTAAATTTAAAGTATCCTCGTTTAACATTTATTTTAGCATATTACTGCATCTTTCTTTGCTACACTTGCTTTCTGTTTTAATTAATATTCTAATCACAAATAATTGAAACAGACACCTGACACTTTTTAACCATGTGTGTATTATTTAACAAGGTATGATTAAAACCATAGAAGTGATGACAGACCAGTCAGGTGTTTCAAAATAATCTTGGCTGGTATCCCATTGACAAGAAACAATATAGGACATCAACAAGCAAGATTGGTGAACAATCTGAGGCTCATGGCAAGACAACACTTGAGGAGGATAGCATGAGACAACCCAATAAAAGAATAGAGAAAAGCTATGCACTCGTGAGATATTTAATATTTTTTAGGACACCCTCAATACTGGTGTATAATATCAAATGTTAACCTTGATATTGATTCTTGAAAGAGTCAAGAGAAATCACATTTCAAATTAAATAATACCATCACCCATGGCATTATGAAAGGGTGTTTAAATTTTGAAATTTATTAACAATGACCAGAAATTTATAAATACTCTCCCCCCCTTTCTGTGTGGAAGCCTCAAGAGTGAGTGTTAAATCATAGGAAATGACTCCAAATAACCAGCACATATTTACTTATTTTGTTTTAAAACTAGGCCCTAAAAATATGGTGTACTTCCATTTTTAACCATGTGTTATTAACTATTTAAGAAACAAAACCAACGAACACATTGAAACCAAAAGCAACTTTAACCAAATAACATATGTAAAATTAACACAATAAATGCTTTGAAATAGCATAACCTATATGTTTTATAAGTCTATAAAATTAGCTCTTATGATAACTCGAAAACTTCAAAACCTTTTGGCACAATTCATTCATATTTAAATCAAACTTGTATTTTCTGGCCGAATTTTAATATATATTTCATAGTAATTTTGAATGACAATATTAATACATAACAATTTTTGAGGATATGAAATGTTAAAATTTCTTTGCACCATATAAGGGTTTAAGAGATTCAGCATCACGAATAAAATGAAGTATTGAATTTGTCTGAAGCGAACAATCCTGAATTAAATAAATAATGTATATGTATATATATTACCAGGACAATCTTTACACCGATTAATGAGAGATAATTGAGTAAAAATTTATTGATTATTCTATTAATCAAAATCAATCTAAATACACTGAGAATATGAAACCAGATCCAGGTGAATGAGCACAATCTTTCAATGACACCAATGAAAACATCAAAATGTATATTGTCAACATGTTGGAACCATCTAGAATAAAAACTCTCTAAAAGAATGCCTAGATTTTGCATGTTATGTAAACTGCTAACATGGTGGAATTGCAACACTCACTGCGAAAAACCCAGAGTGCTCTGTTCAACCACATTCCTTGGGTAGGTATGTGGGTAAAACAAACTTAATCGAAGCTAGATAAATCTTTGTTTTTTTTTTTAACAAAAAACAAATCATCAGCCAAAAACAACATGCAGTGACAACGCCAAGACCAAGGTGAACTACAATTTTAGATTATTGTGGGATGTTCAAACAAATATAATAATCAAAGAAAGACATTACGAATTTTTTACGATAATAATAACATATATAGATGAAAAGAGTAACAAAACGAAAACCTAGATTACCTTCAAGAACGCTAGATTTAATACAACCAAGTTATATCAATTTATCAACTTTTACAGAATACATACAATATACGGTATAAGTATGTTTCCATCATGTTAATAACGGCATTTTTAAAATAAAGAATAAACAACACTCAACAAACGACCAGAAAACGCAGCTTGAACCTAATCAAAGCCATGCTGACCGCTGGTTGACCACAGAATAATAATATAATACTCCTACCGGCGCCACTGGCGTGACGCCATAGGGATGTCCATCTGAGATCAATAAATTGAAGCTTCAATCTTTAAGCCAAACTCGATATGTTAAAATCGATATCTAGCTGTAAATCGATTTTAGAACCTAGGAAATCAAGTTTTAATGTTAAGAGGTTCTATAAGAACCACAAAATTATTTACAAATACGAACGTACACAAACACATTTTTCTTTTGGTTCCATTTATTCCATTTTTAAGGAAAAGGCAAAAGTACTAGTCGACCATGCAGCCAAGTCAGACGTTAGGAACACTATCAATAAATGAATAGCGGTAACAAAATGGTGGCCTTCTGTTACTACCACAACGGGAATGATTGGTACACTTCAGAATTCAGGCTTAGTGTCATTATTTTAACTTCACTACACTTGCGTATCATAACTACACTATTTCACGTAAAATGCCACCAAATTTACCTAATACTTAGTCAAATACTACAACTTAATGAATTAAAAACAAGGACGACAACATGACAGACCAAAATCGCGCCAAGCACCCCGTACCCAGAGACAAGAAAATGTATGAAAGATTTTCTACTTAACTAAAAACTAAAAAGATGGCTATGTGGTCAGCTTCTTACGCCTATTTGTGAGATTAAAATTGTATTTTTGTATACTATTAAGATGGCAGACAAATATCTTTGCTGATGGTAAGTAATTAGTAGTGCCGGCCAAGAATAGTAACACCTCATATCTTCCCGCGGGTGTCGTAAAAGCCAACTAAGGGATAAAAACCAGAGAATGGGCAGCAGCATCCTCTGAGTATCACAAACACCTGCTGTGATTGCCAACCTACCAAGCGTGGTGATTATGGCCATGCCCCCCTCATTGGGGGAAACCTATGTCCAACAGTGGACGTCTTATGGTTGAATGGATGGATGGATGGAAGCAATTATTTATCTCTGGTAACACTTATAGTGTTAGTTGGAAGCTTACTACCGGAGATAAATAATAAACTTAATAGATCAAAAGTATTTGGAATAAATTGTACTATAAAACCTTTTCACTTTTATAAAACCTTTAACTTTGATATTGTTCCAAAAAGACCAAGGTTTTACTTGATATGTTAAAAATATGTAACTTCTAATTTTAAAAAATACATTCTATGTCAATCTAAAAAAAGAAGTAAAATAAAATATACAATTCAATTATAAGAAGCTTTTAATTAATAATGTAAAAATGACCGTAAATATTTAAATAAACGTTACCAAAGCCCCACAACGTGGCGACCGTGGTAATAAAAGTTCCTGAAAATAACAAATATGGAAAAAACACAACGTGGCGACCGTGATAATAAAAGTACCTGAAAATAATAAACATGGAAAAACACAGGTCAGTTTTAAGAGGTCAATTTACAAAGAAAGCAAATATATTGGCGACATTATTAAACGCAGAAAAGAATTCTCCAACTGAATTTGAATTGAAAGCAACATATAAAGGACTCATCAATATTAAAGAATAATTGATAAATTAGATGAGGAAATTAAAAACAAAATATTACTAGAAAGAAGACGAGAGTTTAATTGAAAAAGAATTTGACGAAATTGAAAAATATGAGTGTAGATGGTTCCTTTTAGTTGAGAAATATAATTCCCTATTAAAAGAAAATATAAAGATAAAAAGTGTTCAAAGAAGAAATATTTTCCGTTGAAGTAGATTTGACTATCAGAGTTATTAAAAATGGAAGGTAGAAACAGAGGGCCGTATTGATATGGCAAGTCTGACTTATATGTAATAAAAGTATTATTAATATGATTCACAGGGATACTAACTATAAACAGACGTAGCTTGGTAGACCATATGTCAATTCTGTAAAATAGACTCAACACTTTTGGTGTAGCAAAGCCAACAAGATGTCTCTTCTAGAAAATAGAGTGAATAAAGAAAAACGTGGTTTTTGCTACATATATTTAAGAAAAGGGCACATAAATATAGTTATATAATTCAGATATCTATGATAATGAATATAGTGGGATAATCTGAAATGAAATGTGTCCTTTGTGTCAGAATATATACTGCTACTTTGTTACAGACGCTGATTCTTAATGTCGCCTACAAATATAAGATTAAGTAGGTAAATAAAAGTTTTTTTTTAGACAGCGGGTTTTAAAGGTCGCAGTAAAAGCTGCACTCACCACGGTGTTGGGGGATGCAGTAGAGTGGCACAGAGAGAAAAAAAAAAGGTCATATAAATATATATATATTATTTTGGAGGTGTAAAACAGTCTGTGGTAAAGTATTAAATGCTGTGATATTCTCGTATCAGAGCATCAGAACAGTCTGATTTATGATGTTGGGCACCTACCAAAAGTTAAGAATGACTAGTTATTAAAGAAGTTGAGAGATTTGAATCTAAATAAATAAATGAATAATAAATCTCTCTGGTCTATTGAGTGTTGAGCTATTATAAAATAATGATTGACAGGTACAGAAACATAAGACACGTCTGAAACTAATAATGGTGAATATGATCCTAGCACAAATATTGTCAGACTATCCATAGCTGTCCTCTACTAGTATCAAATATGGTAGTCATAAAATTATGTAAGAGATTTTTTGAACTGAATTACAAAATGAAAATAGGATAATTAATAATAATGTATAATAACTGAATTGAAATCTATAAATATGAATGTTTTGTATTGGTTTATTGTTGTAGAAACTGTAATTTTTAATTATTTTATACATGTTTTTATATAAAGCAGACACCAGAGCAGAACGTTGTTAGACCTGAACAATTTACTTGCAGTGATAGAAAGGTAAAAATGCCGAGTAAATACGATGTTTATATATAATTTATTTCATACGGCTTTATTTGGAAATATGGCAGAGAAATTGTCGCAAATAATTTTAATTTAATTTATGTGTATGTTTGTTGTTTCGTGTCTGGTTTGGAGGATGTTCCAAAAAGACCAAGGTTTTACTTGATATGTTAAAAATATGTAACTTCTAATTTTAAAAATAGTACACATTCTATGTCAATCTAAAAAAAGAAGTAAAATAAAATATACAATTCAATTATAAGAAGCTTTTAATTAATAATGTAAAAATGACCGTAAATATTTAAATAAATAAACGTTACCAAAGCCCCACAGATATGATTCTAAAGCAGCTCTAATTTTTTTTAATGATAAATGAATGATTATTATTATGTCCCTTTTGTTTTATGATAAGTATTTGCAGTATGCAGAGATAAAAAAACTTAGTATCTTTTTCTACTCGGTTTGTTATTTGTTTATTCATTGCTATTAGCGAGATTTAATGTTATCAAAAGAATTATTTGGGAAACAGTTTTTTTACCTCAAATTTTCAATAATTGATGATTATGGTCTAATTTCGACCAATAGAAATATACTAGTCACGAATAAAAAAATAACAATTCGAAGACAGATCGATTTTCTAGAGATCGACCTTTTAGATCTCTATTAATTAAAAAAAAAAATAAAGCTTGGAATTCATTAAATGAATCAAGCTCGATTTCATTAAATGAAAATACATATTCATATAATCTGTGGGCTCGATAATTATTTGACGGATCTAAAAAAGCATGTCGCTTCACTATTGAAAGGAAAAAAAAAAACATCCATGAACTGTTGCATATTCTAGTCTATGGTTGCCTGTTAATAACTCTAACACTTCAAAGGAAAAAGCGCGGGAAACCTTCGAACTTGACGGACGTGGTTTTTTGAATTTTTTATTATAAATTTTGTATTATTGTAATTTGTGATCAGAATAGTGATAGTTTGTAAATAATATTAGATTAGTGTATTTTGTTTCTTTATTTCTTGTATTTTCTACATAAGGTAAGTCTTTTTTTTTGTTGTAAATATGAATGAACCACCAGACCCAGGGGGAGGTATTGTGCCTCCCGCGGGTGCTTTTGTGACCGTTTCTAACGAATCGGGTATGGATTCCGACTGTTCATCGTTATGTAACAGAAAATTGAAACGTACAAAAGTAAATACTCATAAAGTTTGTAAAAAATTGTAACAAACGTAAAAGAAAACATGATTCTGATTCGCTTAAAAGAAAGGACTGTCATTGTTATATTAAAGAATCTATGGAGTCACCCGTTAGTTCTCTACCTTCATCTATCCCATCTAATTATATTTCTCCTTCCCAAGTTCCGACACAAATTGGCAGGGCTAGCTATGATAGCAATGATCATGGTCCCTACATTGTACATGTACACAAAATACAGTTAGCGGAGGATGATGGTACCACTTTGCATCCAGTAATGTTTGGTAAATTTTTAAAGAAAAACGCTTTTAACAACATCATTGTAAATGGTAGCTTGAAAAGAATAGGCCGAAATAAAATGACACTTTCTTTTAGTAATTATTCCGATGCCAACAGCTTTGTTAATTCAAGTTGTTTAACAAATAATGGACTGAAAGCTTATATACCAACATTCAATATTACCAGAATGGGTTTAGTTAGGGGAGTCCCTGCAGAGTGGTCTCCTGAGGACATTAAAGAGAATACTCATGTACCCATTGGATGTGGTGAAATTATAAAAGCTAGGAGACTGAATTATAAAGTCATAGTAGATAACACACCGACCTGGAAACCCTCGCAAACAGTTGTTTTGACCTTCGATGGCCATGTCCTCCCTAAACGCATTTTTATGTGTTTTAACTCATTGCCAGTAGAATTATACACATACCCTACAATACAGTGCTACAACTGCTGTCGATTTGGTCACACCAAGGCCAAATGCAGATCAAAGCCCAGGTGTTATAAGTGTGGTCAGGGCCACACTGGTGATAGTTGTGATACTGAAGAAGATCGTGGCTCTTGCTGTTTGTGTTCTGGGCTCCATTTTGCCACAAGCAAAAGTTGCCCGGAGTACTCCAGACAAAAGCAAATAAAAATCTCTATGGCAGAAAATAGCATCTCTTATGTCGAGGCATTAAAATTACACCCTCCAATCACAAAATCGTATGCAGATGTGTTGGTGTCTACACCTTGCAGATCTCAGCAAGGAAATACTATAGTACTCGGTTCTCCACCTCCACGCACTATATCTTATAAAAAAACAGTTTTCTCTAAACCCAGAACCCCTCCAAAACAAAATAAAGGCTATGATCATATAGCTCACAATTCTCTTATTAGAGACTACAATATGCCACAACCATCTAATGGTTGTGCATTACAAACACCTCCAAACATTGACACACAGACTGGACAGACAATAGTAGATTTAATAACCACATTAATTAATTTACTTTTACAGTCTCATATTAAAATACCGACCAACGCTGCCCCCTTATTAAACATACATACATTAATAATAATCACAATGGATACAATAGTTCAATGGAACTGTCAGAGCATACTGAACAAAAAACATGAAATCATACACATCATAAATACTTTTAAACCTTTTATTCTTGCTTTATCAGAAACTTGGCTTAAGCCAAATTTTACATTTAAAATCCCTGGTTATTCCTGTTTAAGGAATGATAGGGCTGATGGGTATGCTGGTGTGTGCCTACTTATCAATGGTATTTTCACTGTGGACAAATTTTCCTTCCACTAAAGTTGTGTATTTGTGCCAATTGGAATCTATGATTTTATATTTTAAACGAGGTTTTGAAATAAATGATTTGTTTATTTTATTACAGGGGAAAGAAATAATTATAGGATAATGATCACTATTGAATGTTGAAGATAAAGTAGACCACGATAAAGAAGATGCTAAATTGGAAGTGCATATTGACAAATCTATAGCACTGGTCACTTCATCAGGCTTAGAAAGACGAGTAGGGCAGCCAGAATTTAATATACACAAATTATATGAGTCTAAAATGTCTAATAATTCATAGCCATAACAATTGGAGATTGAACTTCCCCAAGATGTGTGATGAGAGTTAAAGTCACCTAAAATCATAAATGGATGAGGGCAGAAGTGATATTATATTTCTAATTTCACTGAAAATTTGTGAAGAAGGGTGTGGAATATAGATAGAGACATAACAAATATGGTTAACAACAGCAGCAATGATAGAGAAGTTATCACTGTGTGCAGGAAGAGGGAAAGGAGATATAATACAAGAGTTTCTGATAAGTAGGCACACACCAGCATACCCATCAGCCCTATCATTCCTTAAACAGGAATAACCAGGGATTTTAAATGTAAAATTTGGCTTAAGCCAAGTTTCTGATAAAGCAAGAATAAAAGGTTTAAAAGTATTTATGATGTGTATGATTTCATGTTTTTTGTTCAGTATGCTCTGACAGTTCCATTGAACTATTGTATCCATTGTGATTATTATTAATGTATGTGTTTAATAAGGGGGCAGCGTTGGTCGGTATTTTAATATGAGACTGTAAAAGTAAATTAATTAATGTGGTTATTAAATCTACTATTGTCTGTCCAGTCTGTGTGTCAATGTTTGGAGGTGTTTGTAATGCACAACCATTAGATGGTTGTGGCATATTGTAGTCTCTAATAAGAGAATTGTGAGCTATATGATCATAGCCTTTATTTTGTTTTGGAGGGGTTCTGGGTTTAGAGAAAACTGTTTTTTTATAAGATATAGTGCGTGGAGGTGGAGAACCGAGTACTATAGTATTTCCTTGCTGAGATCTGCAAGGTGTAGACACCAACACATCTGCATACGATTTTGTGATTGGAGGGTGTAATTTTAATGCCTCGACATAAGAGATGCTATTTTCTGCCATAGAGATTTTTATTTGCTTTTGTCTGGAGTACTCCGGGCAACTTTTGCTTGTGGCAAAATGGAGCCCAGAACACAAACAGCAAGAGCCACGATCTTCTTCAGTATCACAACTATCACCAGTGTGGCCCTGACCACACTTATAACACCTGGGCTTTGATCTGCATTTGGCCTTGGTGTGACCAAATCGACAGCAGTTGTAGCACTGTATTGTAGGGTATGTGTATAATTCTACTGGCAATGAGTTAAAACACATAAAAATGCGTTTAGGGAGGACATGGCCATCGAAGGTCAAAACAACTGTTTGCGAGGGTTTCCAGGTCGGTGTGTTATCTACTATGACTTTATAATTCAGTCTCCTAGCTTTTATAATTTCACCACATCCAATGGGTACATGAGTATTCTCTTTAATGTCCTCAGGAGACCACTCTGCAGGGACTCCCCTAACTAAACCCATTCTGGTAATATTGAATGTTGGTATATAAGCTTTCAGTCCATTATTTGTTAAACAACTTGAATTAACAAAGCTGTTGGCATCGGAATAATTACTAAAAGAAAGTGTCATTTTATTTCGGCCTATTCTTTTCAAGCTACCATTTACAATGTTGTTAAAAGCGTTTTTCTTTAAAAATTTACCAAACATTACTGGATGCAAAGTGGTACCATCATCCTCCGCTAACTGTATTTTGTGTACATGTACAATGTAGGGACCATGATCATTGCTATCATAGCTAGCCCTGCCAATTTGTGTCGGAACTTGGGAAGGAGAAATATAATTAGATGGGATAGATGAAGGTAGAGAACTAACGGGTGACTCCATAGATTCTTTAATATAACAATGACAGTCCTTTCTTTTAAGCGAATCAGAATCATGTTTTCTTTTACGTTTGTTACAATTTTTACAAACTTTATGAGTATTTACTTTTGTACGTTTCAATTTTCTGTTACATAACGATGAACAGTCGGAATCCATACCCGATTCGTTAGAAACGGTCACAAAAGCACCCGCGGGAGGCACAATACCTCCCCCTGGGTCTGGTGGTTCATTCATATTTACAACAAAAAAAGACTTACCTTATGTAGAAAATACAAGAAATAAAGAAACAAAATACACTAATCTAATATTATTTACAAACTATCACTATTCTGATCACAAATTACAATAATACAAAATTTATAATAAAAAATTCAAAAAACCACGTCCGTCAAGTTCGAAGGTTTCCCGCGCTTTTTCCTTTGAAGTGTTAGAGTTATTAACAGGCAACCATAGACTAGAATATGCAACAGTTCATGGATGTTTTTTTTCCTTTCAATAGTGAAGCGACATGCTTTTTTAGATCCGTCAAATAATTATCGAGCCCACAGATTATATGAATATGTATTTTCATTTAATGAAATCGAGCTTGATTCATTTAATGAATTCCAAGCTTTATTTTTTTTTTTAATTAATAGAGATCTAAAAGGTCGATCTCTAGAAAATCGATCTGTCTTCGAATTGTTATTTTTTTATTCGTGACTAGTATATTTCTATTGGTCGAAATTAGACCATAATCATCAATTATTGAAAATTTGAGGTAAAAACTGTTTCCCAAATAATTCTTTTGATAACATTAAATCTCGCTAATAGCAATGAATAAACAAATAACAAAAACCGAGTAGAAAAAGATACTAAGTTTTTTTATCTCTGCATACTGCAAATACTTATCATAAAACAAAAGGGACATAATAATAATCATTCATTTATCATTAAAAAAAATTAGAGCTGCTTTAGAATCATATCTGTGGGGCTTTGGTAACGTTTATTTATTTAAATATTTACGGTCATTTTTACATTATTAATTAAAAGCTTCTTATAATTGAATTGTATATTTTATTTTACTTCTTTTTTTAGATTGACATAGAATGTGTACTATTTTTAAAATTAGAAGTTACATATTTTTAACATATCAAGTAAAACCTTGGTCTTTTTGGAACATCCTCCAAACCAGACACGAAACAACAAACATACACATAAATTAAATTAAAATTATTTGCGACAATTTCTCTGCCATATTTCCAAATAAAGCCGTATGAAATAAATTATATATAAACATCGTATTTACTCGGCATTTTTACCTTTCTATCACTGCAAGTAAATTGTTCAGGTCTAACGTTCTGCTCTGGTGTCTGCTTTATATAAAAACATGTATAAAATAATTAAAAATTACAGTTTTTCTACAACAATAAACCAATACAAAACATTCATATTTATAGATTTCAATTCAGTTATTATACATTATTATTAATTATCCTATTTTCATTTTGTAATTCAGTTCAAAAAATCTCTTACATAATTTTATGACTACCATATTTGATACTAGTAGAGGACAGCTATGGATAGTCTGACAATATTTGTGCTAGGATCATATTCACCATTATTAGTTTCAGACGTGTCTTATGTTTCTGTACCTGTCAATCATTATTTTATAATAGCTCAACACTCAATAGACCAGAGAGATTTATTATTCATTTATTTATTTAGATTCAAATCTCTCAACTTCTTTAATAACTAGTCATTCTTAACTTTTGGTAGGTGCCCAACATCATAAATCAGACTGTTCTGATGCTCTGATACGAAATGGACAGTGCTTTTCCTAAAAAAATGGCACGTAACAATAAATTGTTATCACCTCCGTGGTGGGATCGTGAATGCACTACTGCTATAACTAGACGGAAAACAGCTGAGAGGAATTATCGTAATAACATGACATTCGAAAATTATCAAGCCCTTGAAGATATAATGCAAGAAACAAGGAAACTATTTAAGAAAAAGAAATTTGAGGGTTGGAGGCGTTTTTGTAGCTCTCTAAAGCCTGAGACTCAATCGTCGGTTATTTGGCAAAATATTAAGAGATTTAGATCAGCAATAAACTCCTCTAGTACCTCTCTTCTTCCTATTGTATTAGCTGATCAATTCCTAGATCGTCTGGCTCCTGCTTCCGTTCCACATAAAGAAAATATTATTGCATCCTCACCAAGTAATGTCAATGATTCTTCATCTTTAAATTTCCCTTTTACTTTAGTTGAGTTAAAAGGAGTCTTAGACTATGTCAAGGACAGTGCTCCTGGGGAAGACGGTATTCCATATTCCTTTTTGTCACATATTGGTGAAAATGGAATGCACTACTTTTTAGATTTAATAAATAAAATTGTGACGTCTGGCGATATTCCCTTGTCTTGGCGCAGTCAAATAGTGTTGCCATTTTTAAAACCAAACAAAACACAGTGTAATGTTGAATCATATCGACCGATTGTTTTATCATCGGTTATTACTAAAGTTGCTGAACATTTGGTCAAAAATCGACTCGAATGGTTTATTGAAAACAGTGAACACCTTTCTCAAACGCAGTTTGGGTTTAGAAAAGGAAAAAGTGTGGCTAACAATTTAGGAATTTTCACTACCGATATTCGATACGCTTTTTCAGACAAAAAATTTGTAGTTGCGGCATTCTTGGACATTAACTGCGCATATGTTAATGTTCTTCTTCCTATTCTTAAAAAAAAATTAGATACTTTAAACGTTCCATATATTTTTAACTAACTTTATCTTGAATCTTCTCTCAGAAAAGAAAAATTATTTTAGATGTCGGGGACCCTTACACACCGAGTAGACTGGTTTGGAAGGGCTTACCTCAAGGGTCTGTGCTGAGTCCTTTGTTATATAACATATATACATATGACTTAGAAAGTTCCGTGGGTGATACAGCTAGTGTCCTACAGTATGCGGATGACTTGGTCTTATACGCTTCTGATAAGTCTGTAATCGCTGCCGGAGAGAACGTATCATCGTCTTTATATTCTTTAAAAATCTGGATGGATACTAATGGCCTAGATTTATCCCCTTCAAAGAGTACAGTTGTTGTTTTTACTGAGTCTCGAAATCATCACCCCCCTACTGTTATATATGATAATATACAACTACCGGTTAGAAATCAAGTAAAGTTTTTGGGAGTTGTTCTTGACCGTACACTTACAGGCCTCGCTCATTGTGAATATGTTGTTACTAAATGCGAGCGGAATTTAAATATGCTAAGATGCCTTAGTGGAGTCTGGTGGGGTGCTCACCCTGCCACAATGAGATTGGTGTATAACGCGGCTATAAGAAGCGTGCTGGAGTTTGATACCTTTTTCTTAGATCCGGGAAGTGCAGCCGGTTTTAAAAAGTTAGACCTGATTCAATCTAAGGCTTTAAGAATTATATCTGGTACAATGAAATCCACTCCCATAAATGACAAACAGAATGTTGTGACCCTCCTCTTAACTTAAGACGACAATATCTTTCTGATAGATTTGTTTTCCGTATTGTACAATTTTCTAATCATCCCTTAATCTCCCAACTTGAATTACTTTCACAAAAACTTATTTCATCTCATAAGCCTTTACCCTGCCTGTTAAAAAGTTTAAATAAATTTAAATCGATACAAGCTCCGACACATACCTTTCGTTTACTGCCGTTATTTAATTCTCCCTTTGATTGCCTTCTTTTATCTCCGAACATTTGTTTTTCACTTAATATTGAAAGGTCTGATACTAATGCGAATGCTAACTTTAATCATATTGTAAATAGTAAATGGCCAAATTAGCACCATATTTTTACTGATGCTTCTAAACATTCTACTGGCTGTGTTGGCGTGGGAGTGTTTTACAAACAGTACAATATCATTCAAAAAATCAAGTTACCCCAGAAACCACTGTTTTTACGGCAGAATGCTTTGGTCTTTTGAAGGCTATTGAATATATAATAACTTTCAAACTCAGGAATAGTGTGATATTTACGGACTCGTTAAGCTCCTTACAGACCTTAGCAAAATTCTCAGTTAAATTAAACCCATTTTTTTCATATATTATTTGAATGTAAAAGAAAGCTGTTGCAATGCCAAATGAATAACTATTTTGTTACTTTCTGCTGGATACCTGGCCATTGCGGCATTATTGGAAATGTGAAAGCTGACACTCTGGCAAATGATGCTACTGTGACCGGCGATATGTATCCTTACAGGATTTTCGGCCATGATCTTACTGCCCTACCTAGCGAATATTTCCATGATTCATGGAATATGTACTGGAGAGAGAGTGGTCAGATCAAGGGACGTTTTCTGTATGCTATGCAATCGTTAGTTCCCAGGAAGCCATGGTTTGCTAAAATGTCCTTTGGTAAAACTGTCACCTCTGTGTTAATCCGTATGCGTCTCGGCCATGTTTGTCTTCCCGTACATTTACATAAACTTGGCATAGTAGATAGTGCTGCCTGTGAGTGTGGTGAGAACTATTGTGACATCAATCATGTTTTCCTTTCTTGTCCCTTGTATGACCATTCTTCTCTCTATGAGTCTTTAGTCTCTCTTTGTATTCCTTTCCCTACTAACATTTCTTTACTACTTAGTACTTGTGAACCTTCTGTATATAATGTAATAAATAAATTTATTGTATATAATAGCATTAAACTGTAGGACTAGTTACTTGAATATGTTTTAGTTATTATTATTCTGATTTTTTTTTTAATTCTTCTATTTCTGTTTTATTCGCGGTTTTGTTTTCCGCGTTATGTTTCCCGCGTTTTGTTGGAAATAGGTACATAATGTTTAAAACCGATTTTATTCTCAAACCTTGTCAAGCCATAAATTGACACATGGGAAAATTTGCTTGACACTGGCTAAGACACAAGCCGTGCAGAGCCATTAAAAACACAAGAAGAAGAAGAACACTTCAAAGGCGTTCTTATGTCAAAAATAAAATAAATGGTTTGAAAAGGGGAAGTAAAACAAGAAACTGCCACGGCGCGGCCGATTTCGCTTTGACGTCCATCGTGTTTTGCCTTTTTTTTGACGAGGGGAATGCATTTACGCACTACCCTTACCAATTGCATTAGTAGGATCAAGTCCCCCAATGCAATTGGTAAGGGGGTGCGGAGGGACGTCTCCGCACCAGAGTGGGAATCGTGTTTTGCCTGGCAGTAATGAGCCATGCACCTTTGTATAGATAGGGCGATATTGGCTTTTCAGGAGGCATGACTGTGCATAACGCACAGTGTCATAGGAGCCATTAGATATATAACGCTAAAAGGGATCACTTATACATCTAGCGTGGAAAAATAAAAATACGCAATTCATATTATACAGTTTATTTTGATAATATATCTTTGGCGACCCCGAGAGGCGATGTATAGATAGAAACATACACAATTGTATACATTAGTGGTGAGGAATGCGCTAGTGATGTGACATTACTAACATTAAAAATAACATTAAAAAAAATCCAGTACCACAACTTCAGAAAAAAAGTAGATTTATTTAAATATGTAAAACAATTAATATTTGTAAGAAGTTACATATTAAATGACAATAAATAATGCTTTCCAAATATTCACTACATTTCTATATTTAAATAGTTATTAATTACTTATTTATAATTTTTTTTTTTTTTTATTTTCTTCGACTTAATTATGCTCCAAATAAAACCAACGAGTAGTTGACTACACACATAATATGTATGTCGACTAATTGTTTTAATGTATCATTGAAAAAAAACAGATAAGGTTTTAATTAATTAATTCTCTAGTCCTACAGAGTGACGAGAGCGTACTGTACTGAGTTGTGACGTCACACGTTACGTGTTTCGTTAAGTTCTATACTGGCGTTTAAGGTAACGGAATAGGACAGAACAAAATCTTTATAACTCATCTAAAGAAACCGAGGCGGAACGGCGCCGGTCGCTGGTACACTCACGAACGAAAATATTACCGCAACAAAAACGGTCGTCCAAAATGTAGAGAGAGCGAGATGACAACATATATAACACATAGAGAAGTGAGTGAGAAAGCGAAACGCACGCGCAATACTGTTTTCGATATAGTGTGCAGCCATTTGTAGTACTTCATAGCGGCATAGTATAAACGCGTGCAGTGGCGGCGTAAGGCGTAGGTGTCGTATGCGAGTTTGGTTATAGCTGGTAGGCGATAATCACCCCTCTTTCCCCCGGACGTGAATGCTTCTTTCTGAGAGGCGGGCTAAGAGGTGGGTGGGGGGGGGGAGAGCCTGTGGGTCCGGCATCGGTATTCTCCCCCCATCCCCAACTTGGATGTTCTGGACGTGGCCTTGTTGGGCTTGCCGCAGGGGGCGACGCTGTGCTTGCGAAAGCCATCCCGTATCGTCCACATCCCAAATGCGGCGGGCAGCTCCGGGGGGTTTAGTGGGTATTTCCGACGCTTCTTGTCGGGTGAGTCGCACACTGGTGCGGAGACGTCCCCCTCCGCACCACCTTACCAATTGTATTGGGGGACTTCGGTCTCACTAATACTCGCAAAATGTACTTCGCCCATATCAAATTATAGTCTCCCTCCACTGAATGCGCGTACTGTATCTCAATGTTATTGCTCGAGTGATTTTTTTTTCCCAGTGATGTATATGCGTGTGTATGTACGTGTATTATTCATTAATTATATTATTCGATTAACCCCTCGAGCACTAACCTGGCGTTTACGCCACCTTTCAATTGTTTTCCTATTGTCTCATTTTTATGGGTAATCGACATATTAATCTCTTTATTTTGAATAAATTAAAAATACACAGCGTCTATACGAGTATATATTTATGAGATTCTCGCTCAGTCTCTCGAAATGTATAAATCCCTATATACATAAGTAATATTAACTAAGATGAATACGTTTTTTTTATCGCATCATAACTACAAAATTATGTGACATATATTTACGTGAAATTTGGCATAGACGTACATTTTAAAACTCCAAAAGCAAAACAGTTCAAAATTTAACTATTTTCTTGAGATACAATTAATAAAGTTACTCCTTATGCCTTCAGCTATTATCAGCCAGAAAAAGTCAAATCAAAATCGGACTAGCGATTCCAGTGTTTAATCAGAAGAAACAGTCGGGCAGATAAATATTTACTTTTATTATTTTGTTATTTTAGGGCCATTCAAGTATCAGGTAGGCACAAAATTATGGCTTTCTGTAATCATCCTAAGGTAAGCAAAAAGTATGGCCTTCATTAAACCCCCTTAGGTAAGCAAAAATTATCACCTTTATTATTCCCCATTAGGTAAGCTTAAGTTATGGCCTTCAGTAATCCCCCCTAGGTAAGCAAAAATTATGACCTTTATTAATCCCCATTAGGTAAGCTTAAGTTATGGCCTTCAGTAATCCCCCTTAGGTAAACAAAAAATATGACCTTTATTATTCCCCATTAGGTAAGCTTAAGTTATGGCCTTCAGTAATCCCCCTTAGGTAAACAAAAATTATGACCTTTATTATTCCCCATTAGGTAAGCTTAAGTTATGGCCTTCAGTAATCCCCCATAGGTAAACAAAAATTATGACCTTTATTATTCCCCATTAGGTAAGCTTAAGTTATGGCCTTCAGTAATCCCCTTAGGTAAACAAAAATTATGACCTTTATTATTCCCCATTAGGTAAGCTTATGTTATGGCCTTGAGTAATCCCCCTTAGGTGAGCAAAAATTATGGACCTCAAAACCCTCAGTACTATTGATGCATACTTGATTTTTGAACGGACCTGTTTATACGCGTTCATATGTATTTAGTTGTAAAAGCTGTTATTTAGTCTAGATATTTTAAAAGATAATTTAGTCCGGGAGCCAGTGATGGGCGCGCCATAATAGACAGTAGTGACCACTGTAATTGTTATTATTTGCGGTGTTAATTTGCGACTGGGTCTGTAAAACAAAATGGAAACTTAGCATCCGATCAATATAAAAATTTAAAAGCAAAAAATTAATTAGTTTTTAATGATATTCGACGTTAATTTTTAATACTTTTACACCTGATGTTAAATGACGATATGGTTCACACTAAGCCAAGAGGTGCTGGTTCTCAAGTGATGCTGCCGGAACACATCTATTGGTACTCGACGGCAGGTTTTGAAACCTGATGGTGGTAGCTCTACCTGCACCGGTGCATTGTTAGAAAATGTCCTATCACCATGGATACCACCAAAAATGATGGACAGAACCATCCTCTGAGTATCATACACACCTACTGTGATATCCAACCAGCCTGACAAGCGTTGCCGATTATGGCAATCCCCTCCCCCCATTTTCGAGGGAAACCTATATCCCAGCAGTGGATTTCGGTTGAATGGAATTAAAATATGTTGTAAAGTATATTGTGAAGTTGAAATGTCTTATCGGATTTGTGTTACTCCCAGTTAGTTATATTACCTGTTGAGTCGCGTATCGGTTGTGCAGCGGTCGGTAGTGTGCACCGAATGTTGCCAGCAGAGGTACTGTCGCCCCCATCCCCGCCCCCGCGCCCCCCGTTAGCGACACTATCGCCTGCACCTACGCACACAGGCACAAATACACATAAACACTTGGATCGATTTTTATCTGTCATGTTTTATTAATATAGCAGTGCCCGCGGCTCCGCTTGCGTTTAATATATTCTCCGCTGCGTAACATAGTTATTAAATGACCTTTGGCAAATAGTGTTTTAATGGTGCTGCCCATTTGATTCGAACTTTTTTTTTACAATTCTATGAAATACGCGGAACCCTAATTGTTTTGGGAAATCTAAAGTAGCCTAAGTTACGCGTATTAACTTTTTTTTTTATCGCAAAATAATTTGGGTTTCACGTAAAAAATTATCAACTTCATGAAATTGTAAACAAAATACGATTCATTGGACAACACCAATTATGTTAATAATATTACGTCGTCTGGTGCCGGCTAAGAATAGTACGACCCCATATCGTTCCCGTGGGTGGCGTAAAAGGCACAAGTGTGACGATTATCTCCCCTTTTTTTGGGAGAGAACTATGCCCAGCCTTTAACGTCTTTCGGTTGTATAGATGAACGGATGAAGCTAGTTTAAAAAAATATAGGTATAGACTAGCTGTGTGCTCGCGGCCGCGCCCGCGTTTAATATATTCATCACTGTGTGTTTTTTTTTTTATAAGGAAACCTTAATATTTTTTTAGTAGTAAGATAAAGTAAAAATATTTCTGATAAATTCAAGAACTTGCCCGTAAAACTGCGCTTTGAATCGGGACTTTATTCAAATCAAGTTTTAATAAGATAACCCGCCAAAATCGGACATTACCCATTACAAACAGACAGACAAGAAATATAAAAATTGCATTTTTGGTAAAGTAAAAATGTTATTTTGACTCTTCAAGACACTATGCGTCTTATTTATTGGTATAGTTAGGGTGGGTTTACCTCGCGCTCGTACGGGCGGCATACAGTCAGGGGCCGCAGCGAGGCCGCATCGGCTACGATGAGGCAGCCCCAAGCCGTGCCGGCGAACACCTTGCCGGAGGCAGCGCACAGCGCGGTGACGCGGCTCCGCCCCCGGCACTGGTGCTCCTCGATCGAGATCGACTGGAGGCTCTCCGAGCAGGGGGCACCAGCTTGCTGCAGTCGAGCCGCGCGCCCGCCAGCTTACTAACCACCGAGTACTGGTACACGCATACCCCTACGTACCGGACACGAATACATAGTCACTAGCTGCGTGACCGCGGCTCCGCCCGCGTTTATTATGTTCTTTACGTGTGACCAAAAAACTGTATATAACATTTCCTTTATATCTAACATAAAAAAATGTGTGCAATTCCCACGTGGTAGAAATGAAACCTTAAAAAAAAAAAAGTGTTACCCACCCTGGGTTCGAACCTCCGATTTTTCAGTTGTGCCGTCTATTAGGCACGCCGGGCTAACCACGCTCTCAAAAATTTGATAAACAAATCCGACCTACATCAGAAACGTACTGTCGCGTTTTCGTTTCATCGACTTTCAAATCAAAACGATGCTATAGAAGTTTTCACTTAAAAAAAAAAACAAATGAACGTTGGTAGTGCGGTCGGATTCCGCGTTAACGGATGCGGGTTCGATTCCCACATACCCAATATTAAAATCGTCCTGAGGTTTCGGTCAAGGAAAACATCGTGAGGTAACCATAGCATAGTGGTAGGGCATGACCACCTGGGTAGCTACCACCCTCAAGTTTGAAAACCTGTCGCCAAATACATAGGTATTCAAATGTTGGTAGGTGTGTTCCGGCAGCATCACTTGAGAACCAGTATATCTAGGCTTAGTGTGTGTTCTTGTACCACATCACATCGTCACTTAACATCAGGTGGGAATATGGTCAAAGCACTGAGCCTATACCGTATAAAAAATATACATACAATTCCAGCCTAAGCAAACACACGATTCAACTATTAGCAGAATTTTAAACCCACCACCAAACACCCCCTTCAGTCAGTGACAATAAGCAAATTGGCAGTGACATTATCACCTTTCAGACCTGCCTCCCTCCTTAATCCCAAGTCATCAAAAGTAAACAAAGCGTACAAGTCTCGATTTCTCCCCCTCCATTCAATCTTAGCCTGTAGGGTAAAATCACCTGGGTCGATGTACGCGAACACATACGGGTCCCGGTCGTCCGCGGCGAGGAGTGTGACACGCGGCGACGGAGGCAGGCGCTCCGCCCCGCAGACTCCGCCCGCGCGTACGCTGTACGCGTAGAGACCGTCGCCTCCAGCCCACACTTCGTAACTGCATTGGGCCGTTCAAGTATCAAATAAGCAAATCGTTGGTACTGTATGGAAGGACTGTTGTACGGGAGGAATGCGATATGTATGAGAGGAGTGTACACTGTATGGGAGAAAGGTTAGTTGTAATGAAGGAGAGTGACATTTATGAGAAGAGTGTGAGTTTTATGGGAAGAGTGTGAGTTGTATGGGAAGAGTGTGCGTTGTATAGGAAAAGTGTGAGTTGTATGGGAAGAGTGTGAGTTGTATGGGAAGAGTGTGAGTTGTATGAGAAGAGTGTGCGTTGTATGGAAAGAGTGTGAGTTGTATAGAAAAAGTGTGAGTTGTATTAGAATAGTGTGAGTTGTATGGTAAGAGTGTGAGTTGTATGGGAAGAGTTAATTGAATGGGAAGAGTGTGAGTTGTATGAGAAGAGTGTGCGTTGTATGGAAAGAGTGTGAGTTGTATGGGAAGAGTGTGCGTTGTATAGGAAAAGTGTGAGTTGTATGGGGGAAGAGTGTGAGTTGTATGAGAAGAATGTGCGTTGTATGGAAAGAGTGTGAGTTGTATAGAAAAAGTGTGAGTTGTATGGTAAGAGTGTGAGTTGTATGGTAAGAGTGTCAGTTGTATGGGAAGAGTTAATTGAATGGGAAGAGTGTGAGTTGTATGAGAAGAGTGTGCGTTGTATGGAAAGAGTGTGAGATGTATAGAAAAAGTGTGAGTTGTATTAGAATAGTGTGAGTTGTATGGTAAGAGTGTGAATTGTATGGGAAGAGTTAAGTGTATGGAAAGAGTGTGCATTGTATAGGAAGAGTGTGAGTTGTATGGTAAGAGTGTGAGTTGGGAAGGAATATAAATTATAATTTTGTGAGTATTGAAAAAAGAGTGTTTATATATTGCACAAGAAAGTTAAAAATCTTGTCGAAGTTTCAATATTATTCAAGTATTATAGTCGGCAGATTATTGTCCAGAGATGCCAAGAGATATCCTGCTGGAATAAATATCGTGTAAGCTAACCCAGTCGGCGTGCGTATAGTGGTCAAACAGCAGAGATCTTGCGCCGCCCCGAGCTCCGTCAGTACGAAACTGCCTTCAGCCTCGGGTCGGCTTGACGTCACCAGGAACAGTCTGACAACCGACGGTCAATTTATACACAAAATAAATGTCACCTCTCAAATATCTTATCCATAGGACACAATAAAAATAATTGACAGGTATTCTATTTTTTTTTTTTTAAAACAGATTAAGTAAAAAAATATATTTTATACTGAAACAAATGTTTCAATGGCAAATAAAATTCTAAGATGCAAATGATTAAAGTTTTTAGTGGGGGATGCGATTCCCGGAAATGAATGTTATTCTAGAAAACGAAAAATGTGACGTCGTTTAATAAGTGGAAAGTCTTATTAATTACAAAAAAAATATTGTGTCGTATGTAGATATAAAAGTAATCCACACAATATATCATCATCTCCCTACCCTTTTCCCATTTTTATTTGGGGCCGGCGGCGCAACATGTCTTCCCCTTCCATTCCTCTCTATTTGTTGTCATCTCCGCATTCACTCCTTTTCTAAACATATCATCTTTCACACAGTCCATCCATCTTTTCTTTGGTCTTCCCCTTCCCATGTAACCGTCCACATTCATATCCAATACCTTTCTTAGAACATTCTCTTTCTCCCCGCGCATCACATGTCCAATCCACACAATATATATGAGTTAAATTTAATTACTTAATAGCTTTACTGGCAGAGATGGGTAATTAGTAGTAACTAGACTATACTAGCAATCTCAAGTTAAGTGTTGCCAATAGATCAAACATGGACAGAGATATACGCTATGACATCCAGTATGAGAGTTTGTACATTCATGTGTTCATGTTTGTATGATTGCAAGTATGTATGTGTCTTAATTGTATGGTTGTGTGTGTGTGTTACCTGCCGCAGGAGAGTGCTAGTGCGAGGCGTTGTAACGCGGGCAGGTGCTCCAGCGCCACAACGGAGGAGGGCGCTCCGCCCACCAGCTCCGAAACCCTCACGCTCCATACCAGTTCACATGACCCCGTACTGGACGAAACGACACGCAATAATTCACACTATTGCCATTAATATTATTACCACATTTTGAACCCTTTTAACTGCCTTAATTTTTATTTTTCTTCCGAGAATTCTCTATTTGTATTCAAAGTAAAATTAAATAAAAAAACACTGCAAATATGTAAAGATACGTAAAGAGAAATTAGCTTTTACATTATAAATCAGTGTTCATAGATTATTTGAATGCTTTGACCAGAATCTCACCTGATGTTAAGTGACGATGTGCTCTAAGATGCTAAATACACTAAGCCTAAAATGTACTGGTCCTCAAGAGATGCTGCCGGAACACACCTGTTGGTATTTGGCGGCAGATTTTCAAACTTGACTTGTAGCTACCCAAACGGATATTATTAGATAATGCCCTACCACCCTGATATGGTTGCCTAACAATGTTTTTCTTCACCGAGAGTTCAGGCTGATTTTAGAGTCGGATAGGTGGGCTCGAACTCGAGTCAATTGAAGCGAAATCCGACGGCACTATCAACTGCGCATACTTAATCTATTTCATTTCAAACCTATGTTAAAACACACAAGTTTCTAACCACGAGATATTACATCAATATTACACAGTCGATAATTCCGATCGAGATTTGAAGAAGAATGAGAGATCTCAAATATATTACTAGATAATAGAGCTTCAAGAATCTGACTCCATTCGCATGACCTTGTGGTTTTAATGAAGGAAAATATTGTGATAGGAACTCATACAATGGCGGTGTTTTCCAAGTCTATCTGGCTCTAATAAATAACCACCACCCTCAAGTTTGAAAATGGTATGTTCCGGCAGCATCACTTGAGGGTCAGCAGTTTGTTTGTTTACCAAATTATGGTTATCAAAGCCTGCCCCCCAACTTCCAGCTCGGTGGTAAGACAAAGGGAGTGGTCCAATTCGGCCTGAGTGTGCTCGTTCTATTCCGAGTCACTCCAGGGAGGAGGCAGTAGATGAAATAGGTTTTAGTGTGTATTCCCGAGCGAGACCCACATGGGGGGTATGTGGGTATTGGGGTAATTAACGTAGGAAATTAATTTAAGCATGCCCCCTGTCAACCCTAATCCTGGAGTGATGCCTCCCGGATTAGAGATGCCAGGATTCACCCGGCGTGAAGTGCATGAATACCCACTAAAACCCACGGTACCATCTGCCGGTTCTGGAAGAGCGACACGGGATTGACATGCTCCGCGTCGCCTCCAGCGGCAGGCCCGACTAAAAACTATGACAGGCATAACCCGCCATACCTGGTTGGGCCCCTCTATCTTTTCCTAGAGCTTGGTAAAAAGCAGCCCCCCTCTTTCCAACCAAAGGGTCCCATCCCTGTCCTCCTCGGGTTCTTAAAGGGCCAAGAACTCCGAAGGAGAGAAACATGGAGACTCTACTCACGGACTAAAGATGGCAGGGGGGTTGCCTAAAGAGATAACATAAAAAAAAGGTTGAAAAATACCTTGAAGATACATAAAAAAGGAACTCACGAGTATAGAGTGAGTCTACCGGCAGAGTCTCCGACCCACATCCTGGTGCCGACGCGACATATCGCCGTCACTAATACCGGGTCAGCTCTCTCTGTTCAACACAAGAGAATCACCCTTTACTGCAAAACCCGATATAATGGCACTGTCTGTACTGGCAACACGTTTTTTTTTTCTAACCTATCTAACGCTGTTGACCGGAAGGGCCTTTACAGCTTCACCGTGACTTTGAGGGCGAGTGCTGAAGGCACTCAGCCGCAAAAAGGTGACTAGCACAAGGGTTACCAAAATGGTACGAACCTCGGCTTGGCCGTTACCTGAGTGTACAAACTCTCTCGCGAATTGGATCCTAACTATGCTGGCAACACATACAGACACACGCATATATATAATACGTACCGGCCGGTATACGCAGAGAGTGGTGGTGCGTGAACGTGGTTTGCGTCGCGAACAGCGCGTGCAGGCGTTCCGGCTCCCCCCCACCGTACCACACCTCCCACCCGCTACCGCCCTCCTCTACAGACACATAGTAAAGCTGACACACCATCATTTTTTTTTATTTGGATGTCAGTCTATCACGTAACAGTTAATTCATTCCCTTGCATATTAGACCCTATATTCATACTTCTATTGGTGTTTTTTCATACAAAATTTTACAGAATAAAACATTGTGTCGTTTTATGAAACCACGATGCGAGTGAAATGTTTCAAGTAATTGTTTTAATTAACACAAAATATTTCAAACACATAAATACTGCGGAGCAGTTGCACAAATGAGTGGAAATACAAATGCTAGACGGTTTGCTGACGCGAGTGATGGACGCCGCCATATTGTCGTTGGCTGTTCTACCGAGCGCCTTTCGCTTTACCGTTACTCCGCGGCCGGATGTAATGCGACATGCGATAGATAGACGAACAAACATTTGAGACGATAAAAAAATCACATTAAAAATAATACACGTGATCTATATAAATAAGCAAAGTTTGTTTTCTTTGTCCGAGGTAAACTCGAAAACTACTGGACCGATCAGCATGAAAACACAACCATTCGACGCGGAATTAATCGTAGATGGTTATAGGCTATATATTTTTCAAATTCTATGAGCCCTTTGCCATGTTTTCTCAATTTGTTTGTTTATTATTCCTTTGACGCACCATCACCTCAAAACTACTGAACATATCGGGATAGGATAGTTGAATACCTTTCAACGCAGTATTTTTCGTAGGCAGGTATTTTTTGGATTCCACCGATCCTCTCTCATTTTTTTTCGATTTACTCTTTTGTACATTTTCCACTTCAATTTACGCTTATATACATTTTTGCCGCTAATAAAAACAAAATATTCTTACTTTTATTCATTCATTTGTTTTTATAAATTAGCTATAAATGTAACGTCATATGCACAGAACATATGAAACGCGGGCGGAGCCGCGGGCACCAGCTAGTATTTAATAAAGGAGGGGTAAAATATGCAGAATACATGTTCTACAAAAAATACAATATTTGTCTATGTTCTCTGGTTAATCTGCGAAACAGGTGGCTGGATTATGACGAGATTTTTTTTTTCCAAATTATAACGTGTAACTGAAATTACTTTTGGAAAATAATTAAGTTTCCGCTTAGAAAAAATTAAAACAAGAGACAGTAAAAATTGTGAACAAAACCCGATTCAATGCAAAGTCTTACCGGTAAGTGTTTGAATTTGAGAAATATCTTTGCTTTCTGTTTGTACCAAAGTTTATTTAAAAACGATATTTACGCAGTTAGTAATTGTGGTGGATAGGAAATAAGATAGTTGAGCGGAGCCGCGGGATAAGATAGTTAGTAATAGATAAGGGCGAGTAGATCGTACCGGGAGCGACCCGCAGGGGCGTGGCGGCGGCGGCGACCGCGCACCGCACCTGCGCGGCGTCCGCCAGCGCGGCGCACTCGGGCGCTGCGGCCAGGCTCACCAGCGCCGCCGCCGAGGGCCGGCCCTCCGCCCCGCCCGACCAGCACCGGCGCATCGTCTCCAGTATACAGCACGGGTACTGTGCTTCCTTTATATTGAAAGTTATGATCACATTTATATATCTCCATTAGAGAAAAACACACCAAGATGGACGACGATTCTTTATTCAATACATTGACAGTAGCGACACTACTATATTTGTTGTGATCATATTAACCCCTCGAGCACTAACCTGGCGTTTACGCTAGCTTACCATTGTTTTCCTATTGTCTCATTTTTATGGGTAATCGACATATTAAACAGTATCAATATGCGTTCTATTTGATTTTACACTTTGTATAAACAAAAAAATACAAACATCTTTATTACTTTTACAAATTTAACATACAAATATATGTCTAACTGCCTCGGTAGCGCAGTTGTATTACATACGACTGCCGTTCTGAGGTCTCGGGTTCGATCCCCGGGTCGGGTCAAGTGATATTGGGTTTTTTCTACTCAGTATCATCCCGGAGTTTGGAATTTGTGCCCGATAGGCGACAGGCTCGCCCCCTGTCACATCTGGGACGGAACTAAGCTCGGCGAAATGTGGGTGGTTGTAGTTCGCTACTTCACCTCTGCCTAACCCTTCGGGGATACAAGGCGTGAGCATATGTATGTATGTATGTAAATATATGTCTATTGATCCCCGCACTAGGAATTAATTCCTGTATCGCGGGAGATCATTCCAATTCCAAGTAACAGTAATTGATTGCGCTGTGGTTTGTGTCGCAAGTGTGTCAAAGGATAATTAAACATACATTTAGGTGGTTTTTATTATATAATTAATTTAAAAATAAACGATAAGGCGAAAAGTACCTAAATATAAAATAAATATAACTAAATACACACATTACATATACACACGTATGCATACATTTGATTTGCGTTTTAGGGGAATCCCCCTTTTGTTGATACTTAATTTAAAGGTTGAAAAAAAGCTAAAAGATTCTCGTTTTGTCGTGGTGTAGACATGTTATGAGAAGAGAGGAAGCGGATATGGGTAAAATAGTAAGGAATATGAATGTGGAAAGATGGAGAAGTAGTAGAGGAAGGCCAAATAATGCGGATGGAGTGTGTGAGAAATGATATGAAAGAAAAAGGAGTGAATGAAGAGATGACGGCTGATAGGGACGTGTGGGAGAAGAAAACATACTGCGCCGACCACAAGTGAGTTGGGAAAAGTCAACATAAAAATGACGCATCATTCGTATGTATAAGAATCTTGTTATGTTCAATCTATACTAGTAAATAAAATTGGAGTGTCTGTTTGTAATGTGAAAATTATTTTTTTTACTAAATAATTATGAATGAATTACACGATACCTGTATCGAAAATACGATTTTTAAAATTTTTGTCTGTTTGTTCCGGGTAATTTCCGAAACGGCTGGACGGATTTTGACGGGACTTTTTTTGCTAGACAGATTTTTAATTTTGGAAAATGATTAGGTTTCCGCGTAAAAAAAAGAACACATAAAAAATGAGTAAAATTCAATTTAATGCACACATTTACGGGTAAGTGCTTGAATTCATGACAAATATATTTACTTTATCTCAGTAATAAGAAAAGAAAAAAAAAAAATAAAAAAAATAGGTTCCGTATAAAAAAATTAAATCTCAATGAAAAACATACTAAAACGCGCGTGCAGCCGCGGGCACACAGCTAGTTTGTAATTAGTTTAAAAAAATAATTCACTAAAATCATACATTCTCTCGAGTCTTATTTAATCCAATTTATTTACAAACACAAGTAAGACTTTTTTTTCAAACAAGAGTTTTAAGAAAAATGGAAAATAAACGGTTCCATAAGTAAACTTGGCAACATTACTTACCTATACAAGCAACACTAAGGATTTCCCCGTAAGGTAAAATCGCTTTCAATTAAGTTGCCATAAATATAGTTACGTTGCAATTAATATCTTAAAACTGGGGAAAATTACCGCAAGTTTATATATCTGAGCCTGAGAATCCTAGTGCAGTCCTTTAGAAACTACGTCATTTATTTTTCAATTTTTTTTTTTTTTTTTTTAATCTTTATAATAGTGTTATGCACATACAATATTATGTACTATATAATATTATGCATTTCAAAATATGTTACATAATACAAATGGTGGGCTTATTGCTAACAGCAATCTCTTCCAGGCAACCTTTCACACAAGCCGACATGGTTCTGAAAAATGAGATTGGTGAAGGACACTGACCCTGGCGGTGAGAGCCGGTCTGGCGCCCTCCAGTATGGCTTCCTTGACCGCCTCGTGACCCTCAAACGGCTGCCGGCACGTCACGATCTCGTAGATGAGCATACCGTACGAGAAACAATCCACCTGCCAGAAAACAACTAAACTAAAAAATGTGAGCCGTCACGGGACGCCTGGCAGATGTGAAACATCGACATTATTTTGTAAAAGTAATATGCAGAATAGAACAGATTGTGATAGGAACTAAATATGTCATAATGATAAAATAAAATATTACGATTTTTTTCCAGATAACGATGACTATTTATTGAATAAACATTTATTTTCATTCAATATAAAAATTTACGAATTTATTTAATATAATAATAAATATATACCATCAAATAGCGTGGCGACGCGTCGCCACGGCATGCGTCGCCACGCCAGAAATCGGTTTTACGTGCGGTTATAGATGTTTCACATCAAAAAATTAACGTAAATAAAGATCAGATGAAACCTAAATATAATCCGAAGAACACCGGGTGGGCCGGCTAGTTGTAAAAAATGTCACTAGAAAGATTCGTTTTCGCCTATATTATTTACAACTAGCTGTGTGTCCGCGGGTGCGCCCACGTTTCATATATTCTTCAATGGGTAATATACTTTTTTAATGTTTTTTATACGGGACCCTAAATATTTCCTATTTTTTTTTTTGCAACTAAGATCAAACAAAGATATTACTCACAAATTCAAATACCAGTAAAAATGCGCATTGAATCGGATTTTATTCAAATTTTTATGAGTTTTAATTTTTTTTACGCGAAAACCTATTATTTTTTTTCTAAAATTAAAAGTACCCTTATCTATCCGGAGTAACTTCATCTATCAAAAAATTAATAACAGACACTCAAAAAAAAAATTAAAAATTATATTTATGGCATAGGTATCGTATTTAGATTCAAATGTATTTAGTAAAATATAAACAAACAGCCACTTCAATATTATTTATTAGTATATATAATAACGCACTATACTTTTTATGCGCTCAGTACTTCGCTATGACGTCATCAGAACGAAGTGCCCAGTTAACTTCTGCGAGTTGTAAGTACGCGGTTTTAGACTCTGAGTTACTAAAAGGTCCTTCGGGTGCGTGTGTGTGAGTGAGTACGTATATGAGTGTGAGTGTGTGTGTGTGGGTGGGTGGTGTGTGGGTGGGTGGTGTGTGTGTCGGTGTGTGTGTGGGGTGTGTTGGTGCATGAGTAAGTTTGAAAATACCTTTTCCGTGTACTCCTCTTCGCCGTTGTACCTCATGATCTCCGGAGCCATGAACCCCTCGGTGCCGCCGAAACCCTTGGTGCCTGATGGTGGAGCCAGCCGGCTGATACCTGCAAAAAAAAAAAACCCAACCGCATTTTCTTTTCTATCACTAATTGTCTCTTTTTTTAGAAACTATATAGACGAAACGCTTTGACTAAAATCTCACATGATATTAAGTGACGACGTGGATCAGAATGGTTTTCAAGTGGTGCTGCAGGAACACACTTGCCTTGACGACATGTTTTCAAACCTGAGGGTGGTAGCTACCCAGACGTGGAATGTTAAAAATGCCTTACCACCATGTTATAGTTTCCTCAAGATGTTTTCCTTCACCGAAATCTCAGGCTGATTTTAAGGTTGGATAGGTGGGCTTGAACCTACGTCCATTGACGCGGAATCCGACCGCACATCATCGCTATTTTTTACTTAGCATTAGCTGCGTCGATCAATTCTCTATAGGGGAAAAACATATAGATTCGTGCTACTAATGGAAAGTGACATTTACTTTTCCTTTTTTTGTTTTTGTTTCATCTATTCCTTTTTAAAGAAAAGGGACTAATAGACCATGCAGCCAAGTCAGACGTTTCGGAACACTATCGATAAATGAATGGCGGTAACAAAATGGCGGCCTTCTGTTACGACCAGAACGGGAATGATTGGGACATTTCAGAATTTGCTCCGTGTCATTATGTTTCACTTCACTACACTTGTACATCATAACTACACTATATCACGTAAAATGCCACCAAAATTACATAATATATAGTCAAACACTGCAAAATAATGAATTAAAAACAAGGACGACAACATGACAGACCAAAATCGCGCCAAGCACCCCGTGACATTAGCTATCAACGTTAGTAAGTTATTAAGAGCTCCTATTTACAGGGTTTTTTTTACTTATTTCCAACAAAAGTATGCGTTGAAACCGGAACAAAAATTGTCGTTTAAAAAGAACTCTAATATACATATAGAAAAATGTCTAAACGTGGGTGCGTGGGTGTCTGAGTGCGTGGATGTGCACGTGCGTGGAGGTGTGCGTGCGTGGGTGCGTGCCTGCGTGGATGTGTGCGTGCGTGGATGAGTGCGTGCGTGGGTGTGTGCGTGCGTGGATGAGTGCGTGCGTGGGTGTGTGAATGCGTGAATGTGTGCGTGCGTGGGTGCGTGCTGCGTAGATGTGTGCAAGTGTGGATGTGTGCCTGCGTGCAAATATGTATATATATATATATATATATACTGACCGTAATCGCCGAGTTTGACAAGTACGTCTATGGGCGCTGCGCTAAGCTCAGCCGGGACGGATTCCTGGGGCCTCGGCATCCGCCATACGAGCACATTCTCAGACTGAAACAGTTATAAATTAATAATTAAGCAAAAAATCATTTTCGGATTTACGTCGAAACGAGTAGAGAACGAATTTTATAAAATGTTATATGTATAAAGTACATGTTAATTAGCGATTAATAAGCTATAAAAATTGTCAATATCATTTTTAGGAATTCTAAAAATATATATATATATTAAAACTCAAAAACAGAGTTCATCGATTTGACTTTCGTCCGTAAAATAACAGGTTATGAAAAACAAAAAACAATCAGTGCATTCCAAATTCAATCAAGACACGTAGACGAAGACGCGGACGTTCGCTAGTATTAGTATATTATTTATACTAATAATAAAATTGTAAGTTTCACGTGTCTGTACATTTCCGATTTTTGTCAAAAGAATCATTGCAAGGGACTTAAAGTAAGTAATTAAATACATTTCTATCATTTTTAGAAATGTCTGTCTGTCTGTTTGGTTGTGCAGGAACCAATTAGAAAGGACTAGGTACATTTTTAAAAATTTCAAAATGAAAGCATATTTCAGGCTAGCATCAAATTTTTATTTCAATAAAATCGGCTTTCTATTAAAAATTCTATAATATGGCCTGCGCTGTCTGAATGGTTTGAACAATGCCGCTGCATTGCTTCTGGTGTTTGGGCCACTCAGGATCCCAGACAGGCCAATGTTTAAGGTGTAGGGAGCAGGACCATAAGGTCGTTGATTGTAGGGCTGAGGTGGGAACTGGCAGGCCGCAATTCGGACCTACTAGGGCAAGAATAACCGGGTGCACAGCTCAGGGGAGCCCAACGAGGACTAAGCACAGACGGCGGCTCAGTCTGCGCACCGCACTCGCGAGGTCTGGACTCTACTGCATTGTTAAACCAAGAGGGGTAGGGACGGGACCCTGACCTTCCATTGCACTGGGAAGACTGTTTGAGGGGTGAGCTGGTCTGGCCGTGCACCTCCTCCGCGGGTAGAGGCCCGGACGGGCCAGGATGGGACATAGACAGATTGCATATAAAGGGAGAATATAGGCCGTTTATAAGAATATAATTATTTGAGCGAAGTCGCGGGCACAGCTAGGTCACACTGTATACGCTCAGGCTTTAAACACCTCACCTGAACTGATATTAAGTGACGATGTGATACAGTATGGCAAGCACGCTAAGCCTAGAGGTACTGGATGTCAAGTGATGCTGCCGGAACACACCTATTGGTATTTGGGGACAGGTTTTCAAACTTGAGGTGTGATAGCCTACCCAGGTGTGTATTATTAGAAAATGCCGCTACCGGCATGCTTTGGTTGCGTCACGTGTTCTCCATCACCGAAAGCTCAGGCCGATTTTAGAATACTCCCGCCCGTTGACTCAAAATCTGACAGCTACTACCAAATCCGCCATCATCCTTTTAAAATACATTTCTTAATACTGACCCCCTCAAATAAAACGAATTAGCTACCCCCGAAAAGCTTACCTTCAGGTCGCGGTAGAGTATCCGTCGCGCGTGCAAGTACTCGAGCGCTCGCGCCACCTGCAGCATGAGTGCACGTGCACAGCGCACGCCGACAGTGACGCCCGTGCAGCGGTACTCGCGCAGCGCCGCGTCCAGCGCACCGCGCGGCGCCAGCGCCAGCAGCAGCGCTAGCGGCGCCGCGCACACCGCCAGCAGGGGAACGACGTGCGCGTGCCGCAACTGCGCCAGTATGCACAGCTCCTGCCTGAGGCCGCAGTACGCGCGGCACACGCTGCCCCCGCCGGGTCCCGCTCCCAGCGCGCCACAGCCGCGCGGTGCGCTTGTTGCGCTCCCGGGTCCAGCCCCCCGCCGGAGACCGGCTGTAGCGCTTTCAACGCTACCTGTACAACCTCCCCCGAGGGTGGTTTCCACCGCGCGGTTAATACTGTGCCGAACGCACCCCGACCCGCGACCGCACCCCGGGATATCTGCTCCCAGCGCGCACGCTTCTCCTCCCCCACGTCCAGCAGCAACTGTCAACAGAGGCGGTGTAAAGCATGGAACGAGGGGCCTCGCACCAGAGCCCAAACATATATTTTACCAGCTGCGTGCTCACGGATCAGCCTGCGTTTTATAAAATGCATTTGCTTTGCGTTAGTATCGGGAGGAGGGGGGGGGGGGAAGCGTGAAATATACTTCGCCCACATCAAATCATATTAGTCTTCCCTTATAACACTATTTGGTAACGCCACCTAGCGTGGCTTCCTAAAACCCCATCCCCTTTCCCTGCCGTGCACAACTTCTGTGTCAACCGCGCCCGCGCATACATCGCATATACTACATTATGCAACCCCGCTATACAGACTTGTTCTCCTAACCGCGCCCGCGCCGCCACGAAACCGCGGTGGATATATTCGCAACCCGCTTAAAATACCGCATAGTGCCCCGTAAAACTGTTCTTAGCCCACATCAAATTATACTCTTGCCCCGCCCACTGGCTTTGAACCCCATACACACAGTTATACAACAAAATCATACAATATATCGACGCTTATAACCAATACTAAGCTGATACAAATTCAAACTCGACTAGAATGATACCTGAACTTATTGTCTGGTAAATCGGTCATGTGTTTTAGGATGTGATTGTGAAAAAAAAAACTATTATTTAGTTTTACTACGTTTGTAACGTGGAACTGACAATTTATGTTTAATCTTTTTGCGGACACACAGTAAGTTAGTTATCAAGAATATATTACAAGGAATTATTTAAGACAGTGTATTCTGGAAACTAGTTTTTTAATGATTTACGAGGTCTTATGTTATAAATGTCCATACGTAGACACTAAACTCAATTATGCTTTTGTCATTTAAATTGTATCAACATTTTACAACTTCAAAGTGACATTTAGTTGTCAGATTAGTCACAAAGGCGATGTTAACGCCATCTATTATCATATATATTTTCTTTTTATTCTAAGTTATTTCTTGTATATATTATCTATACGCCCCCCGCTCTATTTAGTCTATGTATTCATTATCCCTTCCTCTTTCTATTCAAAAACGGAACGCCAACACGCAACCGCCGCCGCTGTCTCTCGTATGTTTAAAAGTGCACATTAGTTATCAAATTATATAGAACATTCATAAAGTGAAGTGAGGTGGAAAATAAAATCTGAACCAGCTTAATCGAAGGCTAATAATAAAGGTAAGTTCCGTTCGCTCCTTTCAACATCATCCTTTTAGATATTTCCACACCAGGCGAGAAATATTTTCAACAACATACAATCGAATAATCGAATAACAGTGTAACTAAATATTGCGAGATAAAATTCCTCAGATATTTTCATAGAATTGCCAGCAGTTACAGAAGAACTGCAAACAATTATCGAAGCCATTACAATGAGATGATAAACATTCAATGAAGGAAGCCATCTTGTTTGCCACCATAAATTGATGGTAAGTGGTGTCCAGCACACTCGAATTGGACCAACGTTACCAAGTCCTATTGTCTGAGAAACGGTACATTTAGCTGTGTCAGTATTATCCACAGTCAATTTCTACCGGTTCCTAACTGAGGCGATAGGATTCCCGCAGGCGATTGATGGAGGGAGGTAGTATAATTAAAAAAAAAAACTAGGCCGCGCTATCGGGACTACCGACAGAAAAATAAACTCGAAACTTTGATAAAAATGTTTTTTAATACTTTTTATTTAATTATTAATCATCACCGTGAATGCACATTTTTATATTAATCTCTGAGTCCCAGCACTTAAACGCCATCTTATAGTTCACACATTATAGCATGTTTACGACTGGCGTCATAGCGTTCGTAACGCGAATCTATGTTACCCCCTGCCGTGAACCGCTCACTGACGCTAAAGAAGTACTTTAATTCAAAATTGGTCCGTTGAAAAATTCGAAGGTCTGTTGTCGGCACAAGAAGAGAGCTGTGTTGCGGATGAAGGATGTAGGGGGGAAGGGGGGGCATAGGGGTTGCCAGAGATAAATCTAGTACTCACAGCATCGGGAGCGAGATGGCTGAGCTGCAGATGGTCGTGCAGCGTGCAGTGCAATCGCTGCCCGGTGCACGCAGCCAGGATGCACTCCTCAACTGTCCAGCCGTAGGCGACTCTCACCGCCTGTTCGTTGGGCGCGCCCTCCACGGATCCCAAACGGGAGGAAGCTGAAAACACACACACGCACACACATACATATACTATAAGCTAGACAAAAAAAAACCTATTTTAGAGAAGGAGAGAGAGTACTATATTAAGATACTACGCCAACGTTCCTTCCGCGGGAAAAGAACAGAGCATCCAGTCTCGAAACTCACAAAAAAAACCTTCAAACGCTTATATCTCAGAATTTAAGGAGCTAGGGGGGAAAAACTATAGATTCGCGTTACCACATTTATGACGTCAACCGTCAACATGCTGTAGCGCCCAGAATCAAAATAATAACATTCATACTTACGCAGCGTATCGTATGTTTTGATTGTGAATACGCTATATGAAAATTTATATCATTATTTCTCGGATCGCCAATAAATGTAACGTCAAATATAGATTATGTTAATAATTTCAGTGAACAAATTATGAATGTTTAGGCTAAAAAATGGTTTGAACAACAGCAACCCTATCCTCGTCCTGTCCTCTCCCTGCCCCTTTTCCTAACTCCTAATTATGTAGGCCCTAAGAAGGCGCTTATGAACGTCTAGAACACTACCACCGGTTCGGAAAACAACTCAGTCGAGAAGAGCGCAGGCAAGAAACTCGATCTGGTTCTTTTTTTTTTTTTTTCATTTAAGTTTTTTTTTTAGGGGCTTTTGACGTAAGTCATATCCCCCATCATAACCTGATATTACTAATTTTAAAGGTTTATTTCATTACATACATCATCTTTCAATCAATTCACATAGCATTTTAGCCATATCCTTAGTAGGATTTAACTTAAACTTATCAATAAAATCTACCCTAACATTATAATTTTTAACACATTCCGTCAGAACATGATGCAAGTCAATGGCGATCTAACTATCTGCATAAGAAATTTAAATTGTTCTGATGCAATGTGTCCCGATCTTTTTTTTTTTTTTTTTAATTTAATTATCAATAAAACATATTACAAAAATATACATCTATAAAGCGCCACTTAAACTTAAAGGTTTGTCTGTAGCACTTAAAATTTAAAAAATCGGTTACAAATATATAATGTAGTTAGGGTTTTTTACAAAGAGGAAAAGTAAATTTTTTTTAAACAAAATTTGCAATTTTTTATATTAATATTGTTGCGTAAGGATGTAGGTAAAAAATTTAAGAATCTAGGAATTAAGTAAGTAGTTGTCCGTTCGCCGTAACAATTATTGCCTGAGTGGGTAGTTAACATATTTTTTGCGATCTGACGTGTGTATATAGGGTGGTCTATTTTCTTCTGTAAGTTTGTGTTAAAAAATTGTTCCTTTAAAACACACAAAAATTTAACTTTGTCGTAAATAGGAAGCGTTTGACAATATTTAAAAAGTTTGTTCTCATAAGTGAGTTGAGATTTGACGCTTGGTGGAATTATTAATTTTAAAATTCTCACTTGCAGTCTGTAGATAGAATCCAGGTAGGTTTTTATATGTGCGCCCGTAACTAGATAGACCGTAGACCTTAACCTATGCAATAAAACTACAGAACATCTATTTCATTCAACAGCACAGAACCAAGGTGTTCCAGGCGGCTGACTTTGTAAGGTCTTATACCGAATTCCCTTCTCTGTAGATTTTTCGTCAAAATACTCATTCCACATATGATATACTGTTTTTTTTTTTTTAAATAGGCATAACAACTCTAAATAATTATTGTAAAATATATACCGCTTTTTTTTTTAAATATATATATATCATTTTTTTTTGTCATCGCTTGCTATCGTGACGTGCGCGTAATCATACTATAAGAAACCCAGTTACCTAATAAAGGTGAAAATAAATTAAATTGGAAAATCAGAGAGAAAGAAGAGCGTATTCCTACACGCAGCGTATTCAGTATTACGGTGAGTGAGTTTTTTTTTTCTTCCTTTTTTGGGGGTAAAAAAATAATAATTACAATACTAAAAGGAATTAAGTCTAAAATAAAAAACAGTTCTTCCAAAGTTTCGAGTCTTCATTTCAGTCGGTAGTCCTCATGGCTGCCTAGTTTTTATTGGATACGCAGCAAATGGCGTGCGGTCGTTCGACCGCTGCGTTTCCGCACGCTGCGGGTCGCGTGTGGTTTAACAGAGGCGGCGCCTTAGCATGTCGGCGACGCGACTTTAAAGTTTTTTTTTAAATCATGAGAGTTACGGTTGGAATCGGCTCCAACACCGCTATCGCCATCGGAGGTCCTCGAGTCCTCCGAGAGGCGCGGCCGGCGACCCTCCCCGTTGTCCTCTCTGCTTGCCTCTCGATTGCCGATGTCCATACCGCGAAATGCCTATTCAGACAATGATAGACATTTAAGGTAGAAATCGTGAAAAGCGTGAAATTCCGAATTTATAAAACGAACATTAGAATGTATTCCCAAAATACGATTTTTAAAATTTTTGTCTATCTGTGTATTTGTTCTGGCTAATCTCCGGAATAGTTTGCACCGATTTTAACGAGATTTTTTTTGGTGTTACATAGCTAAAGATACTCCGCGTAACTTAGGCTACCATTATTTTTCTAAAATAATTAGGGATCCGCGTAAAAAATAACAATAAAACGCTTGAAATCTATGCTAATAAATAAAATTGAATTTTGTCAAGTCAAAATAAGATTTTTTTACATATGAGTGTAAATACATGTAATGTATATGTAATGAGTGTAATCTATACCGATTTTAAACATTTCGGCTGTCTGTCTATTTGTTTTGGGTAATCTCCGGAACAGATGAACCGATTTTGAAGAGACTTTTTTTTTGCTAGATAGTTGAAGTTACCCTGCGTAATTAAGGACTTAAAAACTCATGAAATCGTGAATACAATCCGATTCAATGGTCAGTTTTACAAGTGTTTGTTGAATTTTAGAAATATAATTAGGGTTCCCTATAAAAAATTAAAATGCAGTGAAGAATGTATAAAAAGCGGGCGCAATCGCGGGCGTACAGCTAGTTATGAATAAAATCCAATTCATTGCCGGTTTCACTGGCAGTTATTTGAATTTATTTGAAATTCTTTGCTTTCTCTTAGTAGGATAATAAAATGTGAGAAAATTATTAGGGTTCCGTGTAAAAAAAATCAAAACGCATGAAATCATGACAGCACCATTAAAACATTATTTTAAAATGATTATTTCAAAACTATATTACGCAGAGAAGAATATATGAAACGCGAATGGAGCCGCGAGCACACAACTAGTAAAAAAAAATATTTAACTACTCTAGAGATGCAATTACTAAAAAAGGATTTTTTTAATGCGAGCATAACGTCAAAAGTAAAATAAATTCAAAAAACAAGATACTAGAAACTTCCATAACTTGTGTGCAATTTCGGTGGCGTATCGCGTGATATAGTTCGCGGTATTGTGCACACGAGGGAAGTGTGTTGATAGTAATAACGCGGAACGTTGTATATGCTGAGGTGTCACAAAAACTCCATTTGAAAGTTCTAGCATGTTGGTTTTATATGAAAACAATTTAATTATATGGATAATATATCAGTTGCTTAAATAAGCTTAATACATATACTTCGTGCATACAACACATTATCTAAATCGATCAAGCTGTTTTTGAGTTAAAGCCAAACATATTTTTGCCTTATTTTTTTTTAGATTTCTATAAACAATCATTTTAGCCTATTAATTGGTACTTGTCAGATGCTTTCTACGTACAAAGTTTTATTAAAATTTAATGCCTAGAAATAAATATCTGTCACAGAATTTGTTAAAAAAAAATCAATTAAATGTAGCGTTCTGTACCGTACAGACATAATTAGTAAAGATATGGAACTGATAGTATTTTGTATGTAAATTCCAAATGGCCGTTGATAAAAAAAAAAAGAGAACAGAAGATCGGTAAACCTGAGCGAACTGGTCATGGTGATGCGGCTGCTGGGGTTGATGCAGTTGCTGTGCGTCCCGAAGACATGCCGGGCAAGGAACAACCCTCGTGATGAGGCACCGCCCCTCTGACGTGTGCACGAACCTCGTGCCTGCAATGGTACCCCCACCACTAATTTCATACCAACTTAACCCCATCACCGATCCTGGCAACCCGAACTTCAGTACCTAGCCACCATAACATTAGCCGTTCCCGAACTAAGGATGGGGGTGGTATTTCCTAAAATTCCAGATTCAGATAGATATGTCGAGATTTTTCTTATGTAGTTTCGATTTTGGGAGTGAAATTTTCTTTAGCTTTTCTTTTTTCTTTAGATTGGTATCTCGGTGAAACGAAAAAAACGACAATGAAAAAGGACAAACACATACACCTCTATAGAACTTGAAATAGAGACTAAGATATTTTAAACAGTGTTTATCGCTCTTATAATCAATCGAAACCGAACTGACTGGATCGACCTTCAATCTCCTTATATAGGGTTTATTTTAACTTTGATATATAATAAAATAATATTTCGTATTAGCTGTGTGCCCGCGGCTGCGCCCGCGTTTAATATGTTCTTCGCTGTTTTAATATTTTATACGGAACCCTAATATTTTTTTTTGTACTAAGATAAAGTAAAAATATTTCTAATAAATTCAAGCATTTGCCCGTAAAACTGTGCATTGAATCAGATTTTATTCAATTTTTTTTGAGTTTTTACTTTTTTACATGGAACCCTAATTATTCTCTAAAATTAAAAGTACCCTAACTTTCGCTATCTACCGAAAGGTTCCTGTCAAAATCCGTCCAGCCGTTCCGGAGATTACCCGGATCAAACAGATAGAGAAAGAGATAAAAAATGTAAAAAATTGTATTTTTAGTATTGGATATCATATATACATTTATATCTATTTAGTAAAAAAAAAATAACTTTGACATTACAAACAGACACTTCAATTTTATTTATTAAGTATAGATATAATTAATGTCACATGTAAATAAAATTATTGACTTGTATTATTACGTATTTACAAGATAATGTATCACATTTTGACTCTGCTGGTGACCTATTCAAATGAACAAATTGGTCTAGATTGTCTAGATGGTCTAGATTAACTTTCTAGGTTGAATTGTTTATAGGGGTTGTTCTAGGAGTGACGAACGCGCAAACGACGTGTTTTATCTTTTTCTTTCCAATAAAAGGCATCACAATATTGTTACCAACATACTATAATAGTAAACAATGCTTCACCTAAAGACGGGTACCAGTCTTCGAGCAGAAGATCCACGTGGTCCGACAGCAGAGCGAGCACTTTCGCCAGAATTTCAGGGTTCGGCTCCAAGCTGATACTCTGTACACGATAAATTAACTGTACACCACGGATCATGAATCGCTAACCAGTTTTTGGAGAGAGTTTCCTCCTCAATTCAACCGTAAGACGTCCATTGCTGGACATAAGTCTTCTCTAATAGGGAAGGATTGACAAAATCGTCACACTTCGCAGGCAGGTTGGCGTATATAAAACACCACAGTATTTTGTGGTACTCAGAGGATGCTGCTGCCCATACCCCGGTTTATATCCCTTAGTCACTTTTTACGACATCCACAGGAGGATATGTGGTGACTATTCTTAACCGGCACCAGATGGTTTCCTCCCCACAACTCATCGACTATTTAAATATGTGGACAAAAACATGCTTCATTTTGCGTATTAAAGAAACATTTTTTTTCTTTTGTTTATTACATATAAACAAACTTGGTTTAGCAGGTGAATTTATTACACAAAAACTGAGGTGAGATAATTAGCCGCGATTTAGTGCATTTAGCCGCATAATGGAAAAAGGAAGGAATATAAAATTATCATCAAGTCTATTCCCTCGATCTTCCCCAGGTCGTCAATCCACCTTACTAGAGGTCTGCACACGCCGCGTCTTCCGGTATGTGGTCGCCATTCGAGAACCCATTAATCTCATCGGGCATCGGTTCTAAAGGCACTGTGCCCCCCCCCCCACTGCCAATTAATGTCGTTACATTGATTCTTCTGTGGATCTGCTCATATACCTTTTTTTTTTGACGGGGAGAAATGCATTTACGCACTACCCTTACCTATTGCATTAGTGAGACCGGAGTCCCCCAATGCAATAGGTAAGGGGGCACGAAATCTGCTCATATACCTGACTTATATAATTATAGTAAAACTCTAGGCATAATCCTCTTCATTGCGCTTCGAGTGACCTTGAACCTTCTTATTTGAGACAAATATAAATGACATATAATAGTGAATGGGTAACGGGACCTGGTAACCGGCGAGTGGTAGCCCATCGTCCCTCCTAAGCACACACTGCTGAGCTGGCAGCAGGATCTCCACGCAGGCTGAACTCTGAACGTCCAGGTCGCACCAAGCACCCTCCTGCCGAACCCGCAACCTGGAACGCAAACATTCCTTCCAGGTTTTCTCCGTTACCCTCGAAGGTTAAGGGTATAGTTTGCGGGGTGGTATGGCTTACGTGTCCGCTTGGGTCACAACCACAATATGGTGAAAGCCCCGCCACAGTGATGATGTTAAGGCGTCTCATGTTCTACCTATAGTCTAGACGTTTCAAGTGTGGTAGATTTTGTCCGGCATAATGAAGCAGACTCGAGATAGATTGTTTCTTGCTTTCTGGGTACGTACCCGTCTGGCGGCGAGCTGGACGCCATTCATTTTTTTTTTAAATTATGTATACTAATAACTAAAATTTAAGTGTCTGTTTGTAATGTCAAATGAACAATTTTTTTTACTAAATATATAAGGAATGTATATACGAAACCTGCACCAAAAATACAATTTTTAACATTTTAAATTTCTGCCTGTTTGTTCCGGCTTATCTCCAAAACGGATGAACCGATTTTGACGGAACGTTTTTTGATAGATAGCTGAAGTTAATCCGCGCAACTTAGGCTACTTTTATTTTTAGAAAATTATTAGGGTTCTGCGTTAAAAATATATGTAAAAGCTCATAAAATTTCGAATAAAATCCGATTCAAGGGACAACACCATCAAAACATTATTTTTCCATTGATTATTTATAAACCATATTACGCAGTGAAGTGTATATAAAACACGGGTAGAGCCGCGGGCACACTGCTAGTTATTGTAAAAAATCAGCAGTTTTCCGTAAAATTGACTAATCAGTCTGATTCCCTATCTGCTTATAACCAACACTAACTTGATATTCGCATAAGGGTGTTCCGTGTCCTCATCATCATTGATGATGCCGAGCAGCGCGTCCGAGGTCGGGGGGAGATCCCGTAACGAAGCCAGGGTCAGTGGACCAGCGCACACCACCAACCCAGACCGCCACAGCTTCCAACCCCAAGGCAGTTCCAGTGCACGCGATATGCTGTCTTCAGCCTCCATCTAACACGTTATAGGCTGAGTGCTTTGACCACAATCTCACCTGATGTTAAGTGACGATGTGATCTAGAATGGTAAACACACTAAACCAGAGGCACTGGTTCTCAAGTGATATTGGCTGAACATACCTATTGGTATTCTTGAGTTTAAATATTTTAAAAAAAAAAGCAAAAATTGTACCTGTTTATATAAATAGTACAGATAGATAAATAGGCAAAAGGCAAAAAAAAAGCAGTCGAAGACTATTTTTATCAGCAGATATTCTTTTATTTATTTTCTTGTTTGATAACTGTGTCATTTTTCTTTCTATTATTGAATGATGATTATTAGTTATGGTCGAATATCTAGCGAAAACTGCTTTATATATATTGGACACTTACATAAAAGAGGTAATAATGGGAACAAGGGAATCACCAACTATCTCACGCCCCGTTCCAAGAAGCCCATACTGTATTCCCTGAGAAATACGGCAGCTGGGAACTCATTCCACAACCGGATCGATGGCGGAAGAAAACTCCTCTAGAACCCCACTGTCCCCCTCAAAAACAAAAATAATATATATTTTTTTACCTCAGGCGCTAGCTTGTACAAGTCGGGTGGTGTCTGAGCGAATGCTGGGTCCGCGAGGACTCTGGTCAGCAGCCGCGGCCAGAACCCTTGCGGTACGTACGAGAGAAGCACCAACCGGCGGAGTGCCGCCCCCCCGCACCTCTCGCACTCACCGTCACGCTCGCCCCCTCCTCCTCTACACCAAGGTTTTTAAACATCATTAGATAGTTTCCCTAAGCAGTATGCACTTAATAATTCTCGGTAGAGAGAAAACTTACAGATTCGTGTCACCTAAAATTTCTATGACGTCATCTATCAACGTGTCAAATATAAAATGGCGTTTAAATGCTGGCCCTTTTAAAGCTTAATAATTTCAGTTGACAAATTATAAAATTTGTAATAAAACTTCAAGCTTTCACTTCTGTCGGTAGTTCCGATCCTACCTTTTGGGAAATGCATTTACGCATCCCCCTAGAAACTTAAGTGAGGAGTAAATTCTCCCCGGTTAAGTTGGCAGGGGGAATGTGGGACTCGCCCGGCGTGGAGCGCCGGCAATACACACTAAAACCCCAAGGTGCCGTTCGCCGCCTTCCTGGGGCAACACGGGATCATATCGGCCTGTTAGTTCCGATCTTACCTAGATTTTCTTCTCAATTATGCCAATGCTTATGTTAACTTGGTGAGCGGTAAGACCTTTCGTTACTATTAATCAACAAAAAGATCAAAAATGTTGAAAATTTTGCTTACGTAATAAAGCCGTTCAACAATCAACAAAGTATCGATGTTTACTTTTTCGATATCGAGTATCCTTTTTTTTTTTGGAGAAATGCTTTTAGGCATCCCCCTCTTGACGTGCAATAACGGAGAGGGGGTATGTGGGACTCGCCCGACCTAGATGGGCGGCCGGGAATACCCACTAAAACTCCAAGTTGTCCTCAACGCGCATTGCAGCAAGGGGTGCGGGAATGGTCTATCGACACTACTACCGCTCCCCCTGGCGTGCGCTAGGCTCTACAGCCACCTTCTGTTAGGCCTGGGGGGAAGATGAGGTCCCCCCTGGCGACGTCCATTGGGAGGCGCACCGGGACACAACGGTGCGCCTCAACCTTCTTGGCCTTGAAACTAGGCCTTCTTAAGGGTGGCCGGGGGCTGTTTCCCCCCCGACCTTGGGCCACTCTCAGATATTGCAGGCGATGAGGTGGAGCATGATGGAGTTGGCTCCACCTCCATCTGCGCCTCTTGTGGCGTGGGCGCGCTGGTAGCATGCGTCGCCGCAGGAGGCCGCTTCTTCCTTGCCCCCTTGGGAGGCGGTGGCACGGGCTTGATAATGGGACAAGCCCTGCTACCCAACCTGTGCAAGGCGGGCTTGCACTCGGCGTTGCAGAGGCGGCAGAACGCCACCTCGCTGACATCGATTATCCTTACTTAACTCTTTCGCGAATAAGGGAAACATTTCACCCCCTATTTACAAAAAATGACAAATGTCTATTTAATTATAACATTATTTGAACTTTTTACTTATACAGAATATCGAAGTATATAAACTGTAACCCGAACAGAATTACATAAGCGGTATATTAACCTATCTCCAAAGGGCAAAACCTGAGGAGAATATACAACTACTAAGAGCGTAAGTTATGCAGATATGTCTAGAATCAAAATTTTAACAAAAACAAAAGAAAAAACTACAACGAAGCAAAAGACAGATAAAGGAGGAAATTATGGATAAAAGAAAACTCAACCTTAAGGAAAATCCAGTAACAAGAAAACACTATCGCCCACTCCAATACCAAAGTCCCTGACTCGAGTTAGGGGAACTAGTCAATAGGAAAAAAAAAAAGAAGTTATGCAGATATGAGTTTGTAAATATACTAGTTAGTATGAAACACATGAAACAGGCAAAGCTGACGTTGGCACGACGTGTTCTATAAAATAACATCGCGCTTATGTCCCGCCACCGTCAGGTTCCGTCGCAGCAGTTGCAGCCTTCTCAACCTCCCTCTCTTAGAGGAGATGAGAGGATACCAATCCAGGGCTGAGAAACTACGAGTACAAGCTGGTCTCTGTGTTGTTCTACACCTTAGTGCGGTTAGCAATCTTGTTACTTCAGACCAACCATCAGACGACACTTTTAATGTCTTAACGTAAATAGTTTTTTTCCTTTGTATCTGTGTTTGTGTGTAATAATATGTGTGTGTACCTATGTGCATATACATGTGTGGAAGTGTATCCATCCATCCATCCAACCGTAAAGACGTCCACTGCTAGACTAAGGTCTCCCCCGAAGATAAGGGGGGAATTGCCAAAATCGCCACTCTCGGCAGGCTGGTTGGCGATCGCAGTAGGTATTTGGGCCCCTCAGAAGATGCTGCTGCCCATCTCCTGGTTTATCCCGTAGTCGCCTTTTACGACACCAACGGGTAGATATGGGGTGGTACTATTTTTAAGCCGGTACCACACGGAATTACATATATTCATAATAATTTTAATAATTATCTCCTGCATATAAATTTATGTACTTTGTGTGATAATCTACATATAAGACGTATTCCGTGACGTCATTTACCACATATAAGCACCGGCTGAAAAACAACGCTGCAATTTTAATTGCGGCAGCATTTACGTGAGTCTGGAGTGTTTTTTCTAGCGTAGTAAATTTTCTTTGTTTCTGTCTAAATACTTACGGATGAGGGTCGGCGAGTCCGTGGGAGGGGGGAAGGTCTGGTGCGGTTAGGTGCGGCGGGAGGGCGGAGGGCCACGCGCGGCGCGAGCACGCGGGCCAAGCGCGCGCCCGCACCGGCAGCTGCGCGTGCGGCGGCTCCCGCACCGGCAGCAGCGGCGGCACGAGTAGCACGCGCGCGTCCCAGCTCAGCGCGAGCTCGAACTTATTGAGCAAGGATAGCGCGAGAGCACGTGCCTCCGTACCCGTGCCGAGCATCGGGGACGCTTTGAACACGTGCGCGACGTCGTCCGCCTTCATTATTCCTACAGACACCGCCCACACAACACAATGTATAGCTCTGCTCTTCTCAGAGCGCCATCAGCAGCGCTGGATTTACACTAGAGACCAGTGGCATAGCGTGAAAAAAATCCCTGATAAAACCGGAGCATAAAAAATCTACCTTACTTATATACAGTAATTAATGATGGACGTTTGTGTTGCTGAGTGAAGCTATCTAGTAGCAGTTAGCGGTAACCAACTTCAGCATACTCGACTTTGACATTTGAAAAGCGGATTTGAAAACAGTCGTTTGTAATTCGTTTAAAGACGAATTAGTGTTTTGGGAATTTTTAGTAAGATTAGAAGGAATCTGGTTATATGAGCGCTCCGCCACTGCTAGGAACACTCGGAGTTAATGCCCAGAGCGGCAAAAAGCTATCGGATTATGGGAATAAAAATGTATTCGCATTATCGAAAATGTTATTTTTATTATCCCGAAAATGAATAATTCAAATAAATATGTATAATATATCAGCCAAACTAAACTTTACGACTTGCAAGGTAACTTAAGAGCCTTGCGTCGAGTATGTAAAATGGGTATAAGGAGTGAGTATTTTACGAGGATTACCCCATCACAAAAAAAAAAAAAACAACGGTATCGCTATATAATGTATAAAATGCCAGTGTATGCCAGCGAATATAAAAACTTCCACAAAGCAGTTATTTTATTTCTTAGATACTAACGCTATTCGAAAGCGCCTGGACATTCAAACTGCAGTCAAAACCAAACTCGTGCTTATATTGCAGTGGGACTATGACACAAGTGCTATCATCCCCCCCTTCTCCCCACGAGCAGAATACGCGAGCGCACGCACGTGTTTTATCGTAACACAGCTACTAATATAATAAGTGTGGACCTACTTTGTTTCTCACTGGGCTAAGTATATTTTGTTTTTATTTTGGTTTTATGGAAGGCTTACAGTTGAATGTAGAAAATATGTAAAAAAAAAGACAACATGACACTATTACAATTGCTAGTTATAAGCCTCCACCTTAAATAATTATCATAACGAATATGTGTCGCAATATGTTTGTTTGAGCGAAATAGTGGACTGTATTTGGGTGTTGCAAACGATACGCTAATGGGGACGACAAATTTAGGATAGGAAAGATAGGTACTTACGTGAGATGATGCCGATGCGGGGTTCTTCCACGGATCCAGATAAATGGTGTTCACGATCAAGATTAGGTACACATATACACTTATTCCTCGGTGGTATGTACGTGCGCACGAGTTTACGATCCATCAACGAAAACGATATAACGACGAGTCAACAAGTGCCGACGAGAGAGCGATGAGTGAGTGCCGACGAGAGAACGATGAATGAGTGATGACGAGAGAACGCTGAGTGTGTGCCACGTACATCTCACAGGCAAGATATTGGAGCGGGGGGGTTGGGGGGTGGATTTAGGGATGGGACATTAGCATGTCTATTTGCAATCACCCATCGACAATTACGCGCAACCAATGTTACAATACTCTTGTGTTAATTAATAGACTTTTTACCGTGTCCAATCTGGTGCAGAAAATATCTAGATTTAAGTTAGGCGGTAGTTCACTCCAGTTCCTAGAACTGCGTATAATAAATGCATTTTTCCTGTAGTTTGAATGTACAAATAGATTTTGTAATAGTGAACATTGTCTAAGATTTAGACCATCAGTACGAAGCTTAATGTTAGATAACAACTCGGGACAATCAATCATACTTCCAGTTAACTAGTTAACTTAACAGCTTAAGACTTAAGACAAGGCTTAAGATACTAATAGTGGTGTGTGCGCACATCAAATAAATCCATACGTACCGTTGTTAGCGAAGGGATTGATCTCGCGCACTGTGAGCACGTGAGCAAGGACATCACACAGCCACTGGGGCCTTAGGAAGTACAGCTGCTTGAGCGTCGCATCGTCATAATGAAGTAACACACCTAAAGACACACGAAGGGATGCTTAATGGGTTCGCGATACAACGCGAACTCGCTCGCGCTCTTGAATAGTAAAAGAGCGCTGACGTCCGGACTCGACCGATGTGTGGCGAAACCATTATAGGCTACATCCTTTAGCCACAACCTCATCTAGAAGTAAACTAAATCTAGAAATACTGGTCCTCGATTGATGCTACCGGTACACAGGTTTTCAAACATGAGGGTGGTAGGTACCCAGGCGGGCATTATTAGAAAATGCCCTACCACCATGCTATGGTTAGCTCGCTATGTTTTCCTTCACCGAAAACTTATTATAAGGTTGGTTTGAACCGGCGTCCATTGACGTGGAATTCGACCACGCTTCCACCACCTTTGCCATCACGGCTTCATGAACATAAACAATGTAAAATAAAAAAAATGCTCTGTTTGTCTCGTAAACAATTATCTCGTAAGATTTGTTTTGCTTCTTACATGTGCTAACCCTAAAGCATAATACGTATTATTATGAAGTCGAATTAAAATCGATTTATTGCTTGCATTTCTACTATGACATAAACAAAGTTTTTGAAAACAATAAGGAGTTAAAATCTTTTGACAAGCTGAATTATTTTTTTCCATTAAAATAAAAAAATATATAAACAGTTCTGTTTAATTCTGATATAATCGTAAAATTTATAGTTTTTTTTTTTTTTTTTTGTTGAGAAAAGTACAACATTCAATTATGTAAAAATAAAGAAAGTCTCGATTGGCCAATTTATAACAAAGTTATGGAAGATTGAAATAAAACAGGTGGTTATAGCCTGTAAGGGCGATAATTACTCCCCTTCCCCTCGGACGTCTTGGCTTCTCTTAGAGGGGCGGGCTAAGAGGTGGGTGGGGAGAGAGCCTGAGGGTCAGGCATCGGGATTCTCCCCCCCATCCCATTAGCTGTTGAACGGACGAGGCCCATTGGGCTTGCCGCAGGGGGCGAGGCGGAGAATGCCAACAGGATCCCGTATCGTCCCCATCCCAAATGCGGCGGGCGGCTCCGGGGGGTTTAGTGGGTACTCGAAATGTACATTTTGTTTCTTTTATTAAATAAAAAAAAACAGCAGTCAACTAATCGTATTATGATGGTAGCAGTCACCGTTTTCGTGTAGGAACATAGTCGCCTGGTGCAGTTCCCCGGCGTCCCTGAACATGCGGTGGTTCTTCTGCTGCATGTACTGCGTCACCTGACCAACGGATGACTTAACATTGACCACGCAGGGTTATAGTCCATTTAACCTAAAGTTTCTCAACCTAATTTTGCTTATCAACCCACCTTGAGATTATGTTTTTATCTAGAGTCCCCAATCTTATTCTTTTTTGCCCTTTTTAGACTATGTTTTAATCTGCCCATGCCCCCTCTGCGCTATCTCACAGCCCCCTAATTTTCTCTGGGTCTTCTACTTCCATAAGGTGGCGTTATGGCTCAAGTTGCGAATCTACGATTTAAGCATTAAGTATGCAAGATTTTACACCCCTCCCCCCCCCCCCCCCGCCCTCCCACATGATAAAATAAACACTGGTATAAATTTGAACAAAAAATATATACCAAACGTAATGAAGTAAATGTTAGCACAGCCCCAACCCCTCCCCCTTTGCCCCTTCCCCTCCCCCAATTTATGCTTAATAATACTTGTATTTAGGAACTCGTCTTTAGGAAATATCCTGGGGTTACTGGCAGCATCTACTGCTGCTTCAAACTGGTGGCATTACCTCCGACTCCGCAGTTTCTTCAAAACTGTATAAGCTCAACGCTTTGACCGAAATCTCGCCTAATGTTAAGTGACACTACCGGACGAGGCCTATAAGATTTTACGGAAAGATTTGTCAAACTTGACGGTGGTATGCGGCCAGGCCTTGACATAACCTTCCCCGCGATGATTTCGTTCGCAGAATGCTCAGGGTCCTTATTGAACTGAACTCATGGGTTCGAACCTACATTCATTGAAGCGGAATTTTCTTCTATTATCAAGTAATATCTATGGAGAATTGTTCAATTGATTTAGGCTCCGACATTCTTTTGGCTACACGACGTAACTAAACTAAATAAACAAAAACTAATCTAGTCTCACCAGTCGCTTGTACTCTGCATGGCTAAGTACTGGTTCCTTGAGTTCATTAGCGAGTGACGTCACGCACTCCTCCAACGCTAAGTATGTCGCCGGAATCTTTTGTTCCAACAACGGCTCCTTGCAACCTAACATCAATACAAGATTCCAAATATCCGTTATCCACATCACTATTGGACTGTTATTCACAGATTGCTATTAACTAATAAGAAAATAAAGGAACTGACCTGGCGGTTTGACGCTGAACGCCACAGAGTAAATAATGTCTGCGAGTAGCCTGATATTATGCTTCGTGCTGCAAGATACCTGCCGACATAATTACATGTTACAGTTATGTTACCCGGTATCTTTACCGTTTACGTTACCTCCTTAAGTTGTGCGTTACCTTCTTAAGTTGTGCGTTACCTTCTTAAGTTGTGCGTTACCTTCTTACGTTGTGCGTTACCTTCTTACGTTGTGCGTTACCTTCTTAAGTTGTGCGTTACCTCCTTAAGTTGTGCGTTACCTTCTTACGTTGTGCTTTACCTCCTTAAGGTATGCTTTACCTCCTTAAGTTGTACGTTACCTTCTTACGCTGTGCGTTACTTTCTTAAGTTATACGTTACCTCCTTGTATTGTACGTTACCTCCTTGTATTGTACGTTACCTCCTACCGCTTTTCCCCGCACCACGCCTTAAGTCGGACATTAGTACTGACAGCAACAAAATTCTAATCTTTTTATTGTACAGACTATTTTTTTTTTAGTATTATTGTATTATTATTATTAACGTAACTTAGTTTATTTTAGAAAATAATTAGGCATCCGCCAAAAGAAAAGCTCTTGCAATTGTGAATAAAATCCGATCCAATGGATAGAACCATCTAAACATAACTTTCTAATAATTATTTTAAAACCATATAACGCAGTGAAGATTATATGAAACGCGGACAGAGCCGCGGGCACACTTCTAGAAGTTTCTAAGATAAATGTTCGTATTCGTATGACTAACCTCAAGGGAGTCTAGTACCCTGGGCAGACCCATCTTATCAGCGTCAGGCGCTCCCATGATCGAGGATCTGATAAGACGCTGCAGTGCCTCTGGACTCTCGCTCTCCGGTAGATTGCTCTAATCAATAAGAAAATGTTTAAAAAAATCAATCAATAAACAAAAAACGATCTCTTAACTTTCGCTATTATAAAATCTTTTTCATACAGAGTACACGGGTCAGAAGTGAATCTGATTTTAACATTTAATATAAATCTATAAGATGAATTATTAGCAACGGATAGATCCTTGACACAACTTTGAAATTTTACTCTTATCACGGTCAATAGAAGTTTCGCTTGAAAAAAATTAAAGTGACTCACATTATTGACCTGGTCGTAATGAGTGGCGACCATGATAACGGGCGAACCCGGGGCTCGAGCCTGTATGGACCTAAAGAGACATTTATTATAAGTATCATGGGCCAGTGCATTCTACTTCACTCTACTTCTATTGACTTAGCTTCTATTGGTTTAGCCATTAAACCATTCTAGACCACATTCCCTCCTTCCCCCTGTCAGCAATAATAAACAGCTCTTCATTTGCATGATTAAAAATGAAAAGTGAATAAGTAAGCAATGATTACGTCCTACTATTCAGACTAAGCAAACCATGAACCCAACCCCCTCCCCCCCATTCATTGGTGGTTACGTAATACTTGGATGATATCTTAAGATCAAATGAGAATATAGTGTACAGTTGAAAAATAATCAGAAGTGGGATTTCTTCAAAAGGCCAAGCTTTCAGATCATATACATTCCTCAAGGGGGGGGGGGGGGGGGGGGGGGGGGGGGGGTTAACACAACCGGGATTGAAAGAACACATGCACTGTGAGTCTAGCTTATCTTAAATTAAGCATCTATTTATATAATATTCTTCTAGAACGTACCGGAGCCAGTGCAGCGCAGAGGCTAGACCTCGCCTACCGTCGGTCACTTTCCATAACACTAGATATAGAGACCGTCTCGATAAGAAGTACTGGTGAGTAGCGTAGTACCTGGAAATTAATGCACCATATTGACCCAAATACATATCGTGAAAAACCTCACCATAAAATCACAGTTTCTCAACCTCATTTTGCTCGCCGCCCACTTTACAAATATGTTTTTTTCTAGAGTCCCACATCTTATTTTTTTAATGTCATGTAACACTATATTTATAATATGGCCACGGTCCCTCGGCGCTTCAATCCTCCTTAATTTTCTGTGATTATTCTCTTCCCACAATGGGGCGTTATCGCCCACGATGAGAACCTAGGTATTAAGTGTATATCGCAGAGGCTTTACCCATGCTAAATGTAGCCCAAAATGATACCAACTCGAGATAGATTCTTGACGTCATCATTATTTGCCTATACTTTATTTAACATCACATGAAGTGCTATAATTATACGGAGCCGGATTTAAAAAATTACAACATGAAAACAATCCGGTTACAGAGGAGTTTGCACCCGTAGACGAAACAAAAAAAAATCAATTTAAGCCCTGAGAAGGAAGTTATGCACGTCAAAACACTACCACCGATTCGAAAGAATAACCCATTCGTTGAGGAGCGTTGGTGAGAAACTCGAATTGGTTTACTTTCTATTTTATATTTGTTAAATACATTCGTCTCGTTTCCTGCGAATATAAGAAATATTCGTAAATGTTTCTACAATAGTGTTCTTTGCAGGATTTCCGTTTGCCATGTAGTCGTTCTTATTTTTAGTTCATTAACTTGCAGTATTTGACTATATTTTATGTAATATAAAAGGCGTTTTACACCATAGTTTAATTTTAATGTACCAGTGATTTGAATTGGAAATCAATACACGAATCGTGAATTTTGAGATCTCATAACTATTGAAAGAGCTGTAACAAAAGACCGCCATTTTGTTTACACGTTTATGAACAGTGGTGTTCCGAACGTCAGACTTGGCTGTATGGTCTTGCAGTACTTTTGCGTTTACCTTTAAAAGGAATAAATGAAACACAGTCAGAATACCAGCGCAGCACTGTTTAAGCCATGGTTTTAATGCAGTAATTATGCTGAGGCTAGGCCTTTTGGTTCTCTCAAGTTATGTTGCAGAAGGAGGCGGCCGAGAGGGCCCGTGAAGAGGATCCGGGGGCGGATCCTCGGAGACGCAAGCGACCTAGGGGGCGGTGGGCACGCTACGTGCGGAGCTTCCTCCGCATGTAGGCGTGCCCGGGGGTTTTTTTTTTTTTTTTTTTTTTTTTTTTCCCTTTCAGGTCTCTTCAGGTATCCCTCTCCTTCCTACGTCTTGTCGACTGAGACAAGATGAGTGAAGGGGAGGGACCTATTTCTCCTAAAAGCAGTGGCGGGTTTCTTCCCCCTGTTCCCTTTGCCCGCCACTGCTCTTTACAACTCTTCCCCTTTCTCTTTATGGGGAGTGGAAACTATTCCACCCCCTGGTTGTCTGACCATAGGTCATGCCTCTCCTGAGGCGGGCTAAGAGGTGGAGGGGAACTTTTCTCCTCCATCCCCACCGGGCCATTGCACTGACGGGCCGGGTGGGTTCGCTGCAGGGGGCGACGCGGTGCTTGCGTAAGCCACCCCGTGTCGCCCCCCCCCATCCCAAATGCAGCGGACGGCCCCGGGGGGGTTTTAGTGGGTATTTCCGGGCGACTCTCGCCCTGTATTTGGGGGACTCCGATCCTTCAAATACCATAGATAAGGGTAGTGCGTAAATGCATTTCCCCTCGTCAAAAAAAAAAAAAAAAAAAGGCCTTTTGGTTCTCGCACAACATACAACATACCGTTTTATGTCTACCTTTATATACATATATATATATATATATATATATATATATATATATATAAATATTATATATATATATATATAGATATATATATATATATATATATATATATATATATATATATATATATATATATAAATATTATATATATATATATATATATATATATATATATAAATCTTCTTTGCGTGTGTGTCACTAGACTACTCCTAAACGGCTGAACAGACTTTAATGAAATATTTTGTGGTTTAGATTTACAATTTGGTCCAATTTAATTTCTTCTATATGAAACGCGAATGAAGTAGCGAGTACAGCTACAGCTAATACTTCGTAAATTATGTGTGTAAGTTATAATTATCTTTTTGGTCTGTGTTTGTCAATTGTGCTGTGTACAGGGGGCGGGACAAGACTATATAGTTTGATATGGGTGAAGTACATTTCGCAAGGCTGGCCACCCCCACCTTTTTTTTTTTTTTTTTTTTTTTGACGGGGGGAAATGCATTTACGCACTACCCTTACCCACGCACTACCCTTAACCTGGCCACCCCCACCTGGTGTTTGTGATGGATAATTTTTTTTTCTTTCTTTAAAAAAACAAAGTGTTCGGAGGAACTCACTCGTGCTGTCCACCGAAGTCCCAAGTTCTAAACGTGACGGGTCCCCGCGAGGAGCGGTGCTTCTCGTAGACCCAGAGCCCTATGTCGACGCCCACAGTGGAGAGGTTACCGCGCCCGCTCGACTTGTTCCCCATACGCTTTGCCCAGTGCTGGATACGGAACAGATATAATATTCACTAAAACACCTCTCTCTAATAATCTCACCTTTAAACGAATAGATCTTTCACTTGCTGTGTGCCCGCGGTTCCGCCCGCGTTTCTTATATATATTCTTCACTGCGTAATATACTTTTTAATAAAAATCATTCGAAATTAATATTGTTTGATGGTGCCGTCCATTGAATCGTTTTTTTTTGTTTTGTTTTACAATGAATCCCAAATGTTTTCCTATTTTTTTTTGTACTAACAGAGAACAAAGACACTTGTCTCAAATACAAACACCTGCCAGTAATCGTGTGCATTGAATCGGAATTATTTACAATTTGCGAAAATTTTTGAAAAAGTTACGCGAATTAACTTCGATTAACGAAATCGGTCCAGCCGCTCCGGAAATTAGCCGGAAAATAAATTTTGTTCTTGTATATATGTCGTAATATACATTCATATAAATTTATTAAAAAAACAAATATTTTGATATCACAAACAGACACTTCAATTATATTTATTACTATAGATAAATAACCCAGGCTATAGGCCAGGTGTAGCAAATTAAGCAGATAGCTGAAGATCATTACACCCCTCCTCCTCTATGTCAGTAATCGTAAGCAAAGCTCATCCGCACCCCCTCCGTGAGCACGATAGCGTGGTAAACATTGTTTACATAATTACCATTCCCACCATTTGCTATATCAACAATATTAGGCAAAGGATAGCCAGCCAGCCTCCCCCCTGCCCCCGATGCCACTAACCCTTACGAAATACTTGAAGGGCCCTAGACTTAAAAAAAAAAACAAAAAAAAACTGACCTCTGTAGGTTTCCTCCTGTGGTGGAGGGCAGATTCTTGCCGTAAACATTCCAGCAGGCTGGTCTTACCGATGCCCTAGGGATTAATAGTCTTTAATGTACTCTACATTACGTAACTTTACAGACAAATGAGGCGTATTGGGAATAACATTGTGGAACGTATACTCTGAAGTGTCACAAAAACTCCCCGACAAGTTCCAGCAAGATGGCTTTAGAACATTAAAGTACTGTATACTGATATCGTTATCGACATGACAGTCGTAGGATTGTGCCAATTTAAGACAATGAGTCTGAGTTATTGAGAGATTCACCTGTACGCCGACGAGCATGAGCTTCATGGTGGTGTACGGACGCGCCTCCTGCAGCACGGACTTGAGGTAGCCGACGACGTCCATGGTCTTGTAGCGGCCGGTGCGCAGCATCGAGCGCAGCGGCTCTGCCAGCTCGCACCCCGACACGTTCAGGTTCCACAGCCGTGATAGCAGACCCATCGTCGGCGGTAAACTCCGTCACCTCTTTATAGTAACCATAATAATAAATTCTCTTTTATTCACATCGACTATTGCCTGATGTTTGACGTTTAAGAGACTGGAATCGTCGAAATACTGTCAAACATTAAAAAAAATCAATTTAAACCGTGAAAAATGCTCGATAAATACATACATACACACTATGTACCAAGGGTTGAAGTTTATTTTTAACGTATTCGTATATAGATTCACCAATAGGCTTTAACCCCTTGAGCACTAACCTGGCGTTTACGCCAGCTTTCCATAGTTTTACTATTGTCTCATTTTTATGGTTAATCGACACATTAACAGTCAGGATTTATTATGCGATTATTATATTAATTCTTTACAAATAAGGGTTCACTTACTGAGAAGCAAATGTCTAAAACTAGGATTATTATTTTTTAGAGCGCACAATGGTACGTAACTAGATTACAAATATAATTTTTTTTTTACAAAGATTTGGGTAAACACATAAGATACATAGAGACCGTACGAATTTCGATCTTTGTCAAGCAGAAACATGGACGCATGAATTATTTTAACATTTATTCGATAAAGCATTGATGGCATAGTCTCGTATCAACAACAACTTTTTATTTTTTGTAAAATTCTGGTTATTTATTATACGTCAATTTTATTAATTATTTTTTTAATATGATTTAGATATATCTGTGTTTTAGTAGCACTTTTAGGTGATAAATTTATTAGTTTACGTTTAAATTGGAAAATTACTAATTTATATTTTTAATTTATTGGTTATAAATTAATACGAAAGCGTTACAAATTAAATACCGTACGAACCCATTTGGAATACGCATCAATGAGTATATAAACATGAGACCGGACTTCCATACAAATATATAAACAAAGTTGAACCATATACTCGAACATTATACCAACAAAACAAACAAGTATGCCGGCTGTATTAATGCGTGCGATAGAGTCGAATATATATTAAAGCAAGACAGCGATAACCACCATTATTTCCAGTGCACGTTTCATATATATTCAAGCTTCACTTTTTTTAAAAGGCAGTTGCGCCAAACTGTGCGCATCTCAAATATAACACACCGTATAAAAATATGTACGCAACTAAATACCATTCGGTTAATAAATGTCAATATCGCGATTCAGGTCCAACTGGACAATGTTCCTGTTTGTTCTATTATTGTTAATAACGCCATCTATTGACGAGTATACGGAAACGGTGACGTATAGATAGCTAACTCCGCGTACTCCACAGGCGATTGCTGTGGTAAGCTCCGTAGTGGACGGACGTGTCTGTTCGCTGCGCCCGCTCGTACAAATACGTTAGCGTTAACCGTTATCGCTTTCGCTGCCGTCATCGATCGACCGTTCGCTTGCGTGGCAACGGCCGTTGGAGTTTTCAACGGTTGAGGTGACGCAAGCGCGCGCGCCGCGTCTTGTACCCGGTGTGGGTTTCCCGCGCTGCGGTATTTTTACGAGCGACTGAATACTCGACTTTATAAATTTTTTTATAACTTCGTGTATTTTCGAAAAACGTACTTTTCAGTACGCGCGCGTTTTACGTATACTCACCCTTAAGGTGAGGATACGTGTCGCTTCTCGACATTATTAAAACCCACTCTCTCTAGATTGTGGTCATCACCGGAGACCTAACGGTGCCAACCTAAGGTGGTGTAGGGTTTAGCAGGTTCCCTGGGGACCCCCTTCTGGGGTCACCAAATACCGGAATCCGGTGTGTGATCACGCCGGGTTTCCTTTTGTCTTACCTTACTATCCGCTCCTGCGACAAAATCCATCCCCTGGGTGCTGTTTGGGCGTCTGACCCACGTCCTCGGCCCTAGGGCTTGTTAGGGCTTCCCCCTAGGCTCCGTAGGATCCAAATTCCGTGAGTCATTGCACTTCGACTCAACGGTCTTTTGCGAGACTCGCGAAGTCTCACTAGATTTTTGGCGCGCCCCCCTGCCCCTCAGGCAGGGAGGTAGTTCACACCCCCCCCCCCCGCCCTCTCTCGCCGTCTCGGGATGGCCGATTCGCTTTTTGCGGAGCGTCAGCTCCTTAATTTTGTTAGGGAATTGCTAGCCAAATCCCCCGAACTCGCTCGGGAGTTCGCTAATTATAAAAAATCAGCCCCGGGTCCGTCCGCCGCGCTCCTTCAACGTGTTAGAAAGCCGGTTGTCAATATAAACGCACCGGAGCGTTCCCGCGCGCGTACTCCACCCGCGACTAGCTTTAAGCGTGACTCGTCGTTGTCGCGCTCGCGATCGCGTTCTAGGTCGCGCTCTCCTTACCGTCCGCATTCTGCGGACATTATAAACGTTAGCACGGGGAATAGTTTCTCCCCTCTATCCCCACAGAATATGGCAGACAGGCGTCCGAGCCTGATGCCGAAGTTTGCCACCCCCCCCGCCCTGTCGTCCGGGTCAGAGTCGGACGATATGGAGCTGGATTACCCGCCGCTCGGTAGTGACGGCTTTGTCACCGCCAAGCGGAAGACCAAGAGAAAGGCGACGGCTTCTCCGCCGCTGCCTCAGATAAATCCCAAGGTCCTCGCTGCTGAGGATTCGGCCCAACAGCCCACTCCGGTGCCAGTAGCGGCACCGAGAGTTCCCAAACCTTCGGCTAACTCTTCACAGCCTCAACCTAGGAAGGTTCGTCCGCCTCCTCCCGTCACGATCCAGGACAAGGCGTCCTGGACTAGGATTTCTGCGGCTCTCGTGAGCCGCAAAATACATTATACCTCAGCCACCAATGTCCGTGACGGCATTATGGTTAAGGTGCAGTCCACAGACTCCTTCCGGGCACTCACCAGCTTCCTCCGTGAGTGCAAATACGCGTATTTCACCCACGCGTTAGAGGAGGAAAAATCCCTTAGGGTAGTCATACGCAGAGTTCCAAAGGAACTCTCGTGTACTGATATCATTGCCTCCCTTAAGGAGCAAGATATCCCTGCCCTCGAAGTGCATAGAATGCACTCTCAACACGACCGCAGGCCATACAATATGGTCCTGGTTGCGCTCCCAGCCACCGACGAGGGTAAGAAAGTCTTCGGACTGAAAACCCTCTGCGGTCTCTCAGGGGTTTCGGTAGAGCCCCCTCGCAAAAAGACCTATCCGACGCAGTGTCACCGCTGCCAAGGATACGGGCATAGCTCTCGGAGCTGTTTTATGGCTCCGAGGTGCGTAAAGTGCCTAGGCGAGCATCTCACCCCGGACTGTCCGCGTCCGAAAGATTCCTCCGACCCTCCCAGCTGTGCCTTATGCCGGCAAGAGGGTCATCCCGCCAACTACCGTGGGTGCCCGTGTGCACCCAGGATCAAGAGGAACCACCCCAAAAAGGGCGGTAGGCAGGCTCCGTTCAGGAACTCTGCACCTCTTCTCTCCCAGCCTCAAGTGCCAGAAATGACACTGAGGTCCTTCCCGTGCCTCCCAGGCACGTCGGCGTCGCCTTCTGCGGTGCCGACCCGTCACTCCGCCCCCCGCCCCGCAGCCCCTCTGGCTCCGTGGGCACTAGGCCCCAAGCCAAGGCGCAGCCGCGCCTGGCTACCCCCCCTCAGGCCCCTCAGGCCCCTCAGGCCAACCCAACCGGCCTTGACCGGGTTCTTTTTCTCCTGCGCGTTCACGACGTGCAGGAAGTAGTCGCATTCAACGCGTTGTTGAATAGCGGCTCCGGCAACGCCGAGCTCGAGGCTATCGCGCGTTTCCCCGCCATTGCCACGACCCTTCAAGGTCTGGCCCGCGTTTCTCGAAACCCGTAATAAATGGCTAAGATAAAGCCACGCGGTTTGTCCCTTTCGTTCTTTAACGCGCGGAAACTAGTTCCGCAGCGTGAACTCGTCGCGAACTTCCTCCGCGATCGTCAAATAGACGTGTTTCTTGTCCAGGAAACCCTACTGAAGCCCAAAGATCGCGATCCTAAGATCGCGAATTATAATATCGTTCGGAACGATAGATTGCCCCCAACTAGGGGCGGTGGTACCTTAATTTATTATAAGCGGTCTCTGTATTGCACGCCGCTAGACCCTCCTGAGCTAGAAAACTTAGAGGTTTCTATATGCAGAATCGGAATGACCGGCCATCAGTCGATCGTTCTGGTGTCTGTATATCTCTCGCCCAATAAGCGCATCTTAGCTTCCGATTTAGGGAAACTTTTCTCTCTCGGAGACTCCGTCATTATCGCGGGTGATCTCAATTGCAGGCACACCCTTTGGAACAGTTCGAGTAATACCAGTAATGGGATTGCTCTTACTGTGCTGATGGATGAGCTCGATTTTGAGGTCATCGCTCCTTTAGAGCCTACCCACTTCATGCCGCACTGCCGCCCGACAGTGCTAGACGTAGCTATTCTCAAAGGGGTCCGGCTTCCTGTGCGTCTCATACAAGTCGTACACGAACTCGACTCCGACCACCGCCCAGTCATTTTACAGTTAGGTCATTCGGATGACTCTAGCCCGCCAGTTGTAAAGGTCGCGGACTATTACAAACTCGGCAGATATCTCAAGGACCATCAGTCCTCCCCCCCCCGCTCGACTTGATCCCCGACGCACTGGATACGCCTGCGGACACGGATCTCGCGATCGCTTCTCTGGTTGAGCATCTCAACACCGGAATCAGGGAGACCTCGAAAGAGGTACAAGCGGCGAACGATCGCCGCTTTATACTCCCTGATGACGTGAGAGCTCTGCTCACCCAGAAGAACGCCGCGACCCGTGCCCACGACGCGTATCCGACTGAGGAAAATCGTGCACGCTTACGTTCCTTGCGTAGAGCGGTGAGAGACCGCATAGATCAGCTCCGTGATAACAGGTGGAACAGTTTCCTCGAGGAGCTGGTACCTTCCCACCTCGCGTACTGGAAGCTTGCACGATCGATGAAGACGGACCGCTCCGTCGCTAGTATGCCCCCCCTGGACAGAAACACTCAGGGTCTTCCACCCGCTTTTGACGATGACTACAAAGCCGAGTGCTTAGCCGATAGCCTCGAGCAGCAATGTTCCCCCGTCATTGACAACGTTGACGTCCTCCACGTCTCCGAAGTAGAGTCCTCGGTACAGGACCTAGACGCTCTTTCCCCGGTTGTTCCCCTCACACCTGTCACCTGTGATGAGGTCATTACAACCATTAAGGGCCTTAAGCCTAGAAAATCTCCCGGTCCGGACGGCATCAGGAATGAAGTGCTTAAGCTTCTTCCGCCCCGTCTCATCGCGCTACTGGTCTGAATCTTCAATGCGGCCATCAAAAACCACCACTTTCCAGCCGCCTGGAAAGAAGCGATAGTGATAGGTATACACAAGTCTGGCAAAGATGCCAAGTCACCCGATAGTTACCGCCCAATCAGCTTGCTAAGCACAATAGGTAAACTCTACGAGCGGATCCTTCTGAACCGACTCCTCGTAGTGATAGAGGACAAAAATCTCTTGCCTCCCGAACAGTTTGGTTTCAGAGCCAGACACTCTTGCGCGCACCAAGTGCAACGCCTCACGGAGCACATCCTGTCAAATTTTCATCGAACCCCCAAAACACACCCTGGCGTACGCTCGCTGTCTTCTTCGACGTCGCTAAGGCATTCGACAAGGTCTGGCATGCCGGCCTTGTATTTAAACTAGTTAGGTTAGGCGTCCCTGACACATTAGTATACATCCTACGCGATTACCTTTCGAATCGTAGTTTTTCCGCTTTAGAGTAGAGTCCGCTCTCTCTTCAGCCCGCCCGATCCGCGCAGGAGTCCCCCAGGGCTCCATTCTGGCGCCTGTCCTCTTCAACCTTTACATAGCGGACTTACCAGACCTAAATCCCAACCTGAAAGACGACCCGCTCGAAGGAGTGGCGGCTAGTAAGGTTCATTTAGGTCTCTATGCCGATGACACGGTCATCTATTTTTCATACAGACAAAGAGACACTCTCAGATCCCGCGTCCAAAAGGCTGTTAACATCTTAAGCCTTTGGTACATGAAGTGGCGCATAGCGATTAACCCGGGAAAGAGCACCGCGATTATGTTCTCCGTAGAGAAATCTGACCCTCCTCGTCCAGTCACTTACCTAGGAGTAGAGATCCCATGGGCGACCGAGGTCAAGTACCTCGGTGTCACACTAGACGCCCACATGACTTTCAAATCTTACGTTTTGAAAGTCAGAAACCGTGCCAACATGGTTATGGGACGTCTTTTCCCTCTTTACAACGCTCGTAGTAAGATGGCCGTCCGCCATAAAATTACGTTATATAAAACGGTAGTTAGGCCCATTCTCACTTATTGCGCCCCTGCCTTCGCTTATACAGATCTGGCCTCCTTCCAAGTGGTTCAGAACCGCTTCACCAGGAGAGCCGTAGGTGCCCGGTGGTACGAGAGGGATGTGGACATCCACAGAGACCTCAATCTACCATCCATTCACTCTGTTATCAAATCCCTGTGTCGCGCATTTTTCGATCGCGCAGAGACACACCCGAATCCGCTCATAGCGAAAGCCGTCGCGTACTCCTCCGACCCGCTAGCTCCGAAACCGTTTCGGAGACCGCGTAACGTTCTCACCGATCCCGATGATAAAATCACGTGCGAAAATAGGATCTTTCCTTTCCAACCGATTCAGTATGCGTGCCAGCGCCCACGCCCGCGTAACCGCCGTTCCCGCCGCCGGGGACAGGCGGCTAATTTTGCTCCCGCACACTCTCCGGGTCCCCCTCAGGCGGCGGCCCAAGACGTGCTTCGTTCCCCAACTGGGGAGGCTCTTGACGTCGCCGCCAGCGCGATACAGTGACACTGCCCATGCATTGAGCATTACACGCACAACACTGCAAACACACTCTTGCACATAACATGCAGGTACATAGGTCCTGTAAGGAACCTTTTTTTTTTTTTATTATTAATAAAAAATGTAGGGAATAGCTAGGTTCAAACTCGCGAGAGAGTTTTACACTCAGGTGACGGCCAAGCCGAGGTTCGTACCACTTTGGTAACCCTTGAGCTAGTCACCTTATTGCGGCTGAGTGCCTTCAGCACTCGCCCCCAAAGTCACGGTGAAGCTGTAAAGGCCCTTCCGGTCAACAGCGTTAGCTAGGTTCGAAAAAAAAAAAAAAAAAAAAAAAATACTCCACAGGCTTTTCACTTGTAAAAATTATTAAAAAAACTTATATTATTAAAAAAAAAACACTCGACGATAATTTGCCCAACGCAAACATATCTAGACGTCGAAAAGATATTGTATGTAAATCCAGCCAGTTTACTACAGCTTTCTCTCACAGATTTTTCTGTTTTCTCGGGGACTATTTATACAATAAAATAAATCGTGATGTATTTATATATGATAAAACAATCAACCAATGTATAAGAATTATAACAAAATGGCTTATGAATAAATCGTTCAACGAAACTGAAGAATACTTAAAGATTATTGAATAAGTATATAGGAAACCTAGTCATAAGTAAAACCAGTTACTAAAATAGCTAAAATATATGTGATATTGTCTTAATTAAGTTACATTAATCCTAAACACATATACATACACGGTCGTACACTCTGACACACATCACATACATACTGTATTTGTTGGGTTCACCCTAAATTTATTTACACTTACACTCACTTACACATCTTATTAATTAATATCCTTATGTTGAATATTGAGGCAGCAGATGAGCACTTGTCAACAGAGCGAAACCTACTGCCAAGATACAGGGTATCCTAGTTTGGCAGGCAGATGTGTAAAATCATTAAGTTATGCTCACAAAACTTCTGTGTTTATTTTGATAATGTATAAGATTGTGTGATTTTTTGGTCTAATAAATTATTATTATTATTATTATAAATAGGACACAAGTGGAAGTTTTGTCGGGATCTCAGTCTGTTGTGTGTTTGACTCTTATATAATGTAATCTTGGTGGCGTTTTGGTCTGATATAGTTTGGTTAGTGCGCGTAAATTCTGCGGTGCGGACAAAGCTCCATGGAAAGTTCGTGTAGGATGAGCCACCGTTTTACTGGAGCTTGGTAACGCTGATACGAGATTGAGAATGCATCTTACCCACATGACACTGGCACAAGTTATGTGTACACAGATTGCCATTATTTAAGAACAAGAAGAAGCACATAACCGAAATATTAAGTCAAGTTTCATTGACAACCAGATAATTTCCAACGTATCGTTTCACGCAAATAATGTTTCTTGTTCCTTTGCCTAGAATGTTCAGAGTTTATAATAAACATGGTATAAATGTAGACATTTTCACGGCTAATATAAACACTTATTACGACAACGTTTGAGCAAAATTGCAAACTGTTTTCAGTTTTGGTTTACATTTTGATTAATCAGATACGAAAATTATTACAATTAAATAATAGTGTTTGTGTAATACACATACAGTATGTGTATTTTTGTACGAATGTGCGTATGTACGAGTGTGTATTTAGGAGATATATATACATTTTAAATTATTTAATTTTTATTTAGTTTAAAAACAGCATGCTGTGCGTATCGTCAACATGTAGATATATATATATATACTAACTGGCTGTGCCCGCGGGTTCGTCCGCGTGCAATAATGTCTTTGGCTAGCATTTCAATTTATTTAGCCTAATTAGTTTACAAATACTATAATGAGGTATTCCCCCCGCGCGTCTGCGCAGCGCTCACTGTGCGTGGAGCGGGGCGGGGCGGCGCGGCTCTCGCCAAGTTTCTCACTCGCGTTAACTTCAGTTTCACATTTAGTAATGACTCCGTAAATGTTGCATCAGAATAGCTCTAATATATTGTCGCAAACTCATAAAAAAGTCACATACCCCTTACATATTTCCATACAAACCTTCATCCCCTACTCCCTACTGTTATTTTACGCCCTTGAGGGTAAAACGTTATTTACAAACTTTGAATGTTATATTTATTTATAACGAATCAACAGCCTAAAAAGTTTCAAGCTTCTAGCTCTAAAAATAGCGACACTTCCATACAACTTTTCATCCCCCCCTTTCCACCTTTTTTTCGCATTAAAAAGTAGCCTATGTCCTTTCTCAGACTCTAGACTATCTGTGTACTAAAGTTCATTTATTTCGGTTAAGTAGTTTTGGCGTGAAAGCGCGACAGACAAACAAACATAGTTACTTTTCTATTTTTTACATTAGTCAGGATTATATTCTATAGAGATATGGGTAATAAATAAATATTAATAAAAATTAAAAATAAATAAAACCGATATCAGTGAACCCGGGCTTACCTTTGTTCCCGCTGATGTTGAAGACGGATAAGTTCGTGAGCTCGTGGATGCCGGTCGGGATGCTGCGGATGAGATTGCAGGACACGTCCAGCATGGACAGCAACGGGAACAGCAGCCGTCCACGGACCTGGCTCCCTGAACCCTGGACAAATCATTAACCCTATAAGGTCTAAAGGTAAAATATACTAAACGACTAGGAGTGCCCGCGATTCCGTCCACATGAAATACCATATTTATAAAAGGATGATTAATAAATAAAAATTGAAGTGTCTGTTTGTAAAGTCAAAATATTTATTTTTTACTAAACAGCGAAGCGAGTCGATTTTGAAACGATGATGGCGCAGTGGATATTGATGCCGCGGACGCGGGTTCAAATTCTCCTATCAAACTCTAAAATCGGCCTGAGCTTTCGGTGAAGGAAAACATCGTGAGGAAACCATAGCATGGTGGTAGGGCATGTTCGCCTGGGTAGCCACCACCTTCAAGTTTGAAAACCTGTCACTAAATACCAATAGGTGTGTTCCGGCAGCATCACTTGAGAATTACATCTAGGCTTAGTATGTTTACCATCCTAGACCACATCGTCACTTATAATCAGGTGAGATTGTAGTCAAAGTACTGAGCCTATATCGTGTAAAATTATTCTCATCCAATCGTCACCTCATCTGCTTTCTCAACCCACTTTTGATGTGAGTTCTTTTAATTCTACTTACTGCGGGATATTCCCATGCCAAAATTCATCAAAACCCATCCCCAATTTTCTTTATTTAGAGTTATTTATTATAAATATTGGATATAAGTAAATAACTCAGTAATTATTTGTACTGACCCATTCTTCATCGTCATCAGCGTTGGTGTCTCCGAGTGCGGTGCTCGACTCTCCGTCATCATCAGTCGTCAACTGGATGCGGGTCAGCAGGTTGTTCGCCAAGATCTACAGCAGCATTCAGCGTCGTTAAAAAATATCCCGCGAATCCCCCTAACTATTCCCTATTTTAGGGGATTTATGTACTACAGCTGGTAGATGGTACACCGTGGGGTTTTAGCTGAACTTAATCACCGCATGACTTTTGCTTTCCCGCTGTGTCATGATCAATATCTAAGACATCCCACCAATTACCTCCTAATTTGGGGGGTTTACAAATTACAAATAATAGATCGTAAATTGTGGGATTTAATTGGATTTTAACACCGCATGAATTCTGATCCCTGCAGTGACATTTACAATACCTTAGACATTCCCCTCACCAGTTACCACATAAGAATTGTTATCGAATTAGACAGTCGGGTTCGAACTTACGTCCGCGTTCAAATGACGAAGAAAACAACCACACTACCAACAGAGCCATCATCACTTGGTTTATATATTAGCTTCAGGGTTTATATGTATATCATGGGATTCAAGTTCCATAAGGCTTGTACTAGGTACTTCCCACGCAGATGGAAGATATCCATAAATATTTACAACGAAAGAAAGAAAAAATAATTATTATCATATTTACGATAGATTAAAAAATTTACAAGTAAAACTACAATTATATAAACAAAAAAAAAACATGGTAATAAGGACTGGCGCGGCATTTGCCGCTTCATGACTGTCGTTATAAAACCGCGTTGTGCTATAGCCCGTCCTTTTCCGGCCATAACAAAAGAACTATATCTAAAAACACTTCGTGCCTTACTTTTGAATTACGAGAACAGAAAAAAATAGTGGTACAATAAAAAACAACATTTTGAAGCAAATTAAAAAAAAACTCAAGAGTGAAGAAATTTTCCTTTTCTATACATTAAATAAATTAATAAATATCGTATCAATTTAGCGTTTTGTCAATGGCAACTACTTCTGGGATAATTTAGCCAGAATGGTAAAACATTAAGCATAGTGGTTCCTGTCGGATTTCAGTTGATGTCATCGGAACACACGAATGCGTTCTTGATGATAGATTTTCAAACTTGTTAATTCGTACATACTTTATAGGTTGAATTCTTTAACTCCTTGAGCACTAATCTAGCGTTTACGCCAGTTTTCCATTGGTTTCCTATTGTCTCATGTTTATGGTTAATCGACATATTAACCACAAATCACATCGAATATTAATGGCGATGTGGTCGAAGAAGGTAAACTCACTAAAGCCTAACTATTGGTGCTTGGCAAAAGGTTTATCAAACTTGCTACCCCAGACGGGCATTATTAGAGAATCGCCCTTCCACCATGCTATGGTTGCCTCATGATGTTTTGGTTCACCGAAAGTTGAAACTCATTATAGAATCAGTTCGGCGGGTTCGAACCTAATTCGAATTTACGAAATGCATTGAGCTATCGCTTCAAAATCATATGGATTAGCTATAGCTGTTTTCGCGGGGAAGAGACCCCTCCTTCTGGATCGAAGAAAAAGGGTGTACCTGCTTCACGTCGAGCGAATTCCACATACCCCCCTGCCAACTCTAATCCGAGGGATGTTACGGGCGGATTCGAATTGCCAGGGGGGATGCGTAAATATATTTCCTCGCGAAAGACAAAGAGCACGATTTGTGGAGTTTCGTATTAACTCGGGACAAATTGGCTACGTTTATGCTAGTTACCACTTTCGGCTGAGCTTCTTAAGTTCATGTGCTTCCTGTCAACAGCATTAGTCAGTTTTAATAATAAAAAGTGAACGGTATAGAGACCAGAGTGCGCAGTCCCTCGAGACGTAGGTGCCTCCTGGCGGGGCAGGCGGCGCCTAGCAACTGCGCACGTACAGAGCCACCCGAGCGCGGGCGTCTGCTCGCCCCGGCCCCGGCCCCGGCGGTGGACCCGCGCTGGAACCCGTTCCGGCAGTAACACGCCAAACGGGTCCTCCTCAGTCGAACCGAACTTCTCTATCTGACACGTACACAATAACAATACATCCATCCCTCTCACTCTCATCTGAATATAAGCGAGATAACGATAGATTCCTTTTCTGGCAGTGAAACTTTTTTTTACTTAGCGTCACTTTTATTAATATACAAGATATTTCTGCGGCTCCGGTCGCGTTTCATATTCTCTATTCCGCACCTAAACCTATATTACATTGGTTTTAAATGATCACTGAAAAACAATGGGCCTTTATTTCTTTGTACATGCCCTAAATTATTTTTGGTACTAACAGATTACTAAAATATTTCTCACAAATTCGAAAACTGTCCATTGAAACGAAATTTAATTTACAACTGTGTGCCCGCGGCTGCGTCTGCGTTTCATATATTCTTCTCTGTGTTTTAATTTTTTTATACGGAACCCTATTATGTTCCTAAAGAAACATTAGTACTAAGATAAAGTACAAAAATTTCTCAAAAATTCAAGCATTGCCAGTATCGGATTTTATTCAAATTTTTATGATTTTTTTTTTTACGCGGAACCTAAATTATTGTCGAAAACTAAAAGTGCCCTAAGTTACCCGCAGTAACTTCAGCTATCTGCCGAAAAAAGTCCCATCAAAACCGGTCCAACCGTTCCGTAGATCAGCCAGATTAGACAAAAGATATCTGTCACAAAATTTGTGAAAAACAAATATACAGACAAAGCCTGCAAATTAATTATTAGTAATGATATAGACGCAACCTTCGTAGCGCGCAAAGAAGAGTCACTTGCAAAATATTTGCATTTCTATAGTAACTGAATGGGATTATTTAAACGTAGATAAGAAGATGGAGGTACCTGAGGCAGACTTGGCCAGCAGGTGATCTCGTTATGGCTGAGGTCCAGCTGCCGGAGACTGGACGGATATGACGTCACGTACGACATAGACCTGCGCGACACACACACACACACAATTGAAGATCACACACTGCTCAAGTATTTATACAAGTTGATTGAATAAAACTGGAGTTTTTGTCGGGCTCTCAGTCTGACATGTAGCAGTTGTTTTCTTTAATTCATTAAACTTGTCTATTTGACTCGTATATCATGTAATCTTGGTGGAGTTTTTTGTGATATAGCTTAGTTATTGTGTACAAGTTAAGTTTATTATAGAAGATAACGCGTAACATTTGAGGTGCCGCCAAAGTTCCATTGAAAGTTCTAGCAGGATGAGTCACCGTTTTGATGGAGCTTGGTAACTCTGATACAAGATTGAGAATACATCTTACCAACATGACACTGGCACAAATTGTGTGTACACAGATTGCCATCGTTATTGTAAATTGGATATTCATAAATAGTAAAGATTGTATTTGGATTTTGGTTGTAAGCTAAAAATACAAAAAAAAGATGTCTATACCAGTAACGTAGCTAGCATGGGTGGCACCTGGTGTGGATATTGTGATGCCATCCCAATAATAAAAACACAACTCAAAGTCCTGAAACTGCCTACAATTTGTATTTATTATAAAAAAAATTACGTGAGAAATGTACAAAATTATTGCGAATTCTTGTAGGTGGTAGTACCTCATATATGGTTAAGGATTTTACCCTTAAATGGGTGACGTCTGGGACGGACCTCCCTCTCCGACCCTTTCTCACTACGCCTCTGGTCTGTACTATCTCACGTACATTTATATTCACTCCAAAGGTCATGGATGATGAATCGCTTAGTTGAATGACGGAAAATTAAAATGTAACCAGTCGATTCTATCCAAACGTTTGTTACGCCGTTGGATGTTAATTCGTTTAACACTCATAGCTGTGATTGTGGTAAAAAAAACACAGCAAAATCTACAAGAAAAAGATAAGCACAAGACTTTTTAATCGTGTCATACTAGAGGTGTGCGAATAATTCAAACTTACGAATTATTCGTTCCGAATCGAATATTAATATTCGAAATTCGAATTGAATCATTCCAAAAAATGTTCTCCGGGTAATTGATTTTTCCGTGTAGTGCCGGCTTAAGAGTAGCACCACCTCATATCTAACCCGTGGGTGTCGTAAAAGGCTACTAAGGGATACACCAGGAGATGGGGTGTACCATCCTGGCAATTCCCCCCTTATCATCAAGTCCAGCAGTGGACGTCTTTACGGTTGGATGGATGGATTGATGAATGGAATTGATTTTTAATCAAAAACTATATTATTCGTAAGTGAAATATTTTGATACACGATGTAATGGAATTCAAATTGGAAACGATAGAAAATCCAGTGAATCAGTGATATTTCGATAATTCGCGGATGTTTCGAATTATTCCAAATTACTACAGTATTTTTATTTTATTTTTTATCCCCCCTGACGTAATCAGGGACTTTGGTATTAACAACTCGGGATAAATAATTCGTTTATTCCCCTCTTTCTTCCTTCTATTTGTTAGGCTGTTTCTTTTACCTCTTTGTTACTCTTTTCTTTTCTTCTTACTATAGTTACGTATAACATATTTTTTGATCAAAAATATTCGTCGAGTTTCGAACAATTCGAATCGAACGATATTCGCACACCGCCTAGGTCATACCTGAGCGAGTTGTAAGCCATGTTGAGCCTCGTGAGTGCGGTCGCCCTGCACGCCAGCACGGCTGGCACGCAAGCGAACTGGTTGTGCGACAGGTTCAGTGACGTCAGTGGACACGCCCCGCCCTCATCGCCCCCGCCGCCGCCCCCACCGGGAGGCGGGGCCGCCGGCGGACACTCCCACCACGAGCGCCACGTGTGCGCGCGCTTCGCCTCCGACCACCTACATCAGACGATATTCATAATAGAATTACTTAACATTGCCAATTTTGAAGTTCATATTAGTTTGGTTGATTACGTTCAATTTTCTTCAAACTTCAAAACTTCTTATAAATCCGTATATTTAAAAACGTATATGCAATCGGTCGTATGAATGATTAATTAATTAATATATATCTCGGTGGCGCAGTTGTATGACGGTGCGACTGCCATTCTGGTTATTTTCTTGTTTAATATTAGCCCTGTAAAATATTTCTCACCTCTCCTAAATCACTGACTTGCTTTGGCAATTAAATATGTATGTACATTGTTCATACTAAATCCTTCTTCACCGGAAACGCCATCTTTTGAAATATTCCATCAACTTTGTTTGTCGGCTAAACAGAATAATTAGTTCAATAACCATATTTTTACGTTCAAATATATCATAAGTGTATTTATTTATACTATAATTTTGTTGAGAATATCTCTGTGGCGCAGTTATATTATGGTACGACTACCTGTCTAAGGTCTCGGGTTCGATCCCCGGGTCGGGTCAAGTGATATTGTGTTTTTCTACTCGGTATCATCCTCGAGTCTGAAATTTTTGCTCGATATGGAGACAGGCTCGCCCCCTGTCGCATCTGGGACGGAACTAAGCTCGGCGGAATACGAGTGGTGTAGTTCGCTATTTCACCTCTGCCTAACCCTTCGAGGATAACAGGCGTGAGCTTATGTTATGTTTATATCCTCCAATCATCGGCCGTTACACTTAACGAGAAAACAGTGGCCTAATAAAGGTTTCGCGCTATTATTTCCAATCCACTTCACTTGTGTGCACAATAAACAAACTATAAGGTCATATGTGTAACTTAATGAATTAAAGGCAATAACTGCCACGTGACAAACTGAGTTCCCGCCAAAAATTCCACTAGCGAAGACGATCGAAGTTAAGCGAATACGATAGTGTCGCTAAACTTCTCACAACCTCGCGTTGAGACGTACGAAATACGCTCGTTGTATGAGCGAAATAGTGGACTGTATTTGGGTGTTGCAAACGATATGCTAATGGGGACGACAAATTTAGGATAGGAAAGATGGGTACTTACGTGAGATGATGCCGATGCGGGGTTCTTCCACGGATCCAGATTAATGGTGTTCACGATCAAGATTAGGTACACATATACACTTATTACTAGGTGGTATGTACGTGCGCACGAGTTTACGATCCATCAACGAAAACGATATAACGACGAGTCAACGAGTGCCGACGAGAGAGCGATGAGTGAGTGACGACGAGAGAACGATGAGTGCGTGCCTCGTACATCTCACAGGAAAGATATTGGAGCGGGGGGGCTGGGGGGTGGATTTAGGGATGGGACATTAGCATATCTATTTGCAATCACCCATCGACAATTACGCGCAACCACTCGTAGTTATAAAACGTGAGAGTGCACATTGCAACGCAGAGTAACTTCAAATATCTAATAACAAAAAATCCCAGCAAAATCGGTCCAGGCGTTCCGGAGATTGCCCGGAACAAACAGACAGACAGACAAAAATTTTAAAAATTATGTTTTTGGTATAGGTATCGTATATACATACATATCTATTTAGTAAAAAAAAACAATTTTGACTCTACAGACACTTCAATTTTACTTATTAGTATATACATAGATAATAATAATAAAGCTATTCCAAGTAACATTTTGTGTTTTTTTTTTTAGTAAAATTACTTAAATTATTGTTAGTAAAAAAAAAAATCTTCTCTGATTTTATCTGAAATATGGACTCTTATTTTTTTTTATACGATATAGGCTCAGTTCTGTGACCACAATCTCACCTGATATTAAGTGACAATGTGGTCCAGGATGGTAAACACACTAAACCTAGAGGTATTGTTTCTCAAGTGATGCGGTCGGAACACACCTATTGGTATTTGGCGACAAGTTTTCAAACTTGATTGTGGTAGAAACCCAGGCGCTACCACCATGCTTTGGTGTCCTCACGATGTTTTCCAAGAGCTCAGGCCGATTTTAGAGTCGGATAGGTGGGGATCGAACCCGCGTCGATTGATGCGGAGTCCGGCTGCACTGCTCACTGTGCCGTCATCGTTCCAAATCCCTGTTGCGCCGACCCCAAATAAAAATGCGAAAACGGTAGGGGTATGAGGGATGTAACATGCGCACAGGAGAGAGTATATACTTACACAGCGTTACCGGATCTATCGCCGAGTATGGGCACTCCGCAGTCAAACTCTTCCTGGCCCTCATCCCCCCTACCTCCGGGAACCAGGGGGTCTGGGGGCGGGTCGCGCGACGGCCACTTCTGACAACACGCAACTCACTAGTTAATGGTATTACCACATAACGCTGTAATTCAACCTGCCCCGGTCCCCATACATTCTCTAATATTTTACTTAATTTAGCAGCTCGATACTAGGGATGTAAATTAAAAAAATATCGATATTTTATTCAATACGAAGAATCGATACAAAGTGATATCACTATATATCGACATTTTCCGTATATCATATGCTCAACTCGAGTCCACTTAACATCCGGTCGGGCCTGCCGCGAGGACGACGCGGAGTTTGCTTGGCAGATCCCGTGTCGCCGCCGCGGCAGGCGACGAACGGTTTGTGGGATTTTAGTGGGTATTTCAGTCGCTTCACGCCATATGATTCCCACATACCCCTCTCCCAACTTAAGGGGGAACGCTTAAGTTGGAAGAAGGATACGTGAATGAATGTCCAGACGTAAAAACAAAAAAAAAAAGCGTCCGTCCCGGGACACCCGACAGAAGTGATAACTTAAATTATTTAATTTTGAAATTGTTTAACTTCAGAAAAGCTTATTTTATTAATTAAATCTTTTATCTATTATAAAATATATTATATTCTTAGTTACAATTCTTGCCCCTTAAATTGAAGGGGAGGATATACATATAAGTCCATCATAAGACCTGTCATATTGTATGGATCAGAATGCTGGGCTAGTAGGAAGATGGACGAGAAGCGATTGCATGTAGCTGAGATGCGAATGTTGAGATGGATGTGTGGTGTTACAAGAATAGATAAAATAAGAAATTAATATATTAGAGGGAGTATGAAAGTTGCGTCAATGGTAGAAAAGTTGAAAGGTTCCCGTCTGTCGTGGTATGGGCATGTTATGAGAAGAGAGGAAGCGCATGTGGGTAAAATAGTAAGGAATATGAATGTGGAAGGATGGAAAAGTAGAGGAAGGCCAAAGAAAGTGTGGATGGAGTGTGTGAGAAATGATATGAAAGAAAAAGGAGTGAATGAAGAGATGAAGGTTGATAGGGACGTATGGAAGAAGAAAACATACTGCGCCGACCACAAGTGAGTTGGGAAAAGGCAGGAGAATGATGATGGAGGTACAATTCTTGAATATCTATATGAGAATTTTGTGTATGTAAATTATTAATATGATTATCAACAGAAGCAATAATCAACAATATATGTCAATCGCACACTAAACACTGAGTAGAGAGAGAGAGGGAAGCGTCTGTCCGAAATACGGCTAGCGCTGTAGGTTAGAGTGAGAGAGGAGGAGCCTGCCTACCATATGCGCGAGAGAGAGGGAAGACAGACAGAGACTGGCGCCGTAACGCGTTACTTAAGAAAGATTCCGATAATAAGTTATCACTTCAAAAAATGGATCAACCTGTTCTATAAAAAAAACACTATAAATATTACTAAATAATTATAAACCGTTTCAATTGTTGTTCAGGAATAGTGACCACTGCTAGATGGACAAGAATACTGTGTGCTAGGCAACGGGTTCTAATACTCACAGGGGCGGAGCCCAGCCGTGGGGTAGTGGGCGACTGGGGACTCGATCCCGAGGGAGAGGTGGCCAGAGCGCCGCTCTGACTCTCCACCTGCAGAATCCGACCTTCATAATTTTATATACAATTCCAGAGATTGTTACAAGTTCCTCTTTACCATTAGACGTCAACTGCTGGACGTGGGTCTGCCCCAAAAAAACGGGGGGGGTGGTACGCCCCATTCCCTGGTTTATCCCTTAGTCGCCTTTTAGGACACCCGCGGGAACTATATGAGGTGGTACTACTATTCTTAGCCGGCACGCATTATGATACGCTTTACAATCTATACTATTAAAGAAAATTAAAGTGTCTGTTTGTAATGTCAACATTTTTTTACTAAATAGTTATGAATGTATATACGATACCTATATTAAAAATACAATTTAAGATTTTTTGTGTCTCTGTCTATCTGCCTGTTTGTTCCGGGTAATCTCCGGAACGGCTGGAAAGATTTCGACGGGACTTTTCTTGGTAGACAGCTGAAGTTACCCGAGTAACTTAGGGTACTTTTAATTTTCGAAAATAATTAGGGTTCCGCGTAAAAAAAAATTGAATAAAATTCGATTCAATGTACAATTTTACGTGCAAACGCTTGAATTTATGAGAAATATTTTTACTTTATCTTATTATATTTTTTTAATATTAGGGTTTCGTATAAAAACAATAAACGCGGTGAAGAATATATCAAATGCGGGCGCAGCCGCGGGTACACAGCTAGTACTAAATAAATATGAAAAAGGTAACAGTATAATGAAGGGTATAATTCTGAAATTCAATTATGACTGCAGTGTAATTATCGACATAGCGACCAAATTACAAATTTTTGAAATTTGATTTTTTGTTTAATAAATTTTAAAAATTAAAGGGCGAATTGTTGCATATAATTGTTGTATATACGTAAGTGAGAGAGGAATGAGACAGAAATAATAACACATTTACATTCGTCAATATGTATTTTTTTTGTCAAAATCAAGTAAAAAAAATCATTCATACGTTGTACTAATAACTACTATAAGTTTTTTTTTTTTTAATTAATGCATAATAATAAAAAATAAATTTCACTTCTGATACGTGTACTCTGTCGCGGCCACCGTGCACTTGTAAGAAACCCGTCATAACCTCATGGCGCATTAGATAGTGCGGCCGGATTCCACGTCAACGGACGCGGTTTCGATCCCTCCTATCCAACCCTGAAATCAGCCCGAGCTATCGGTGAAGGGAAACATCGTGAGGAAACCATAGCATGGTGGTAGCGCCTGGATAGCTACCACCCTCAAGTTTGAAAACCTACCGCCAAATACCAATAGGTGTGTTCCATTCCAGCAGCATCACTTGAGAATCAGTACCTAGGTTTAGTGTATTTACCATCCTAGACCACATCGTCACTTAACATCAGGTGAGATTGTAGTTAAAGCACTGAGCTTACATCGTGTCTAAAAGGGCTAATCATATTGCAAGAGTTTCAATAAATAACTGCTTCTCGAAACTTCATCGAATGTCGCTTGATATTATAGTGTTAAGGTTCTAAGGGTTAGATTTGACCTTATCGGCTGGTGGTAGATGTGGCAGGTCTCGCAAGTGATTGAGCGCGGCGTTCAGGTCGCGCAGGACCGGCGCTGCCCACAGCTGGGCAGGCAGCGCCCGCAGCTTGTTGTTGGACACGTCGAGGGTTATCAGCGCTGGGAGTGAGAACACCGCTCCCGGTAACTCCTCGAGCCGGTTGTCCTGAAATGAAAACAAAAAAAATAACCCTGATAAGGCGCGAGCGCGAACTGTGCCGTATCTCTTCTTTAGTAAAAAACGCGCTGACGTGCCGGCCCGCCCGCTGTGTGGCGCAACCATAAAAAAACAACCACCGGTTCAGAACAACAAATCAGTCGAGAACAGCGCAGACGAAAAAAAAAAAACTCAATCTGGTTTCGTTTTTTTTTTACGTAAAAATGGTTTTTTTATGTATAAACTAGCTGTGTGCCCGCGGCTCCGCCCGCGTTTCATATATCTTCCACTGCATAATACAGTTTTGAAATAATTTTATCACAACTTCAATCTAACAAAAATGTATCAAAAAAATCCGTTAAAATCGATCCAACTGTTCCGGGGATTACCCGGAACAGACAGACCGACAGACAGGAATCGTAAAAATTATACTTTTAGTATATATCCCTGTATATATAACATAAATTCATATGTATTTAGTAAAAAAATGTTATTTTGACATTACAAACCGGTATTTTGATTTTATTTATTTGTATACTAGGTGTGTGCCCGCGGCTACGCCCGCGTTTCATGTATTCTTCACTACGTTTTTTTTTTTTTTTTTATACGGAACCCTAATTACTTTTGTAAGTACTTTTGCAGTATTGCATTCCGGTAGCGAACGCGCCCCGCGGCCCCTCGGGGAGACGCTACCAGTACACATTTGTAATTTCATAAAGTTAGTTGTTTGTATGATCTTTTATGCTTGTAACGTGTGTGTAATCTCTCAGTAAATGAACTAAGTAAGCACTACCGGCTTTGATTTTCCCCATCTTTCCTAAAAAAAAATTTAGTACCAAGATAAAGTAAAAATATTTCTCATAAATTATAACACTTGCCACTAAAACTGTGCATTGAATCAATTAATTGATTGAATGAATTGATTTTATTCAAAATTTCATGTTTAATATTTTTTTCACGGAACCCTAAGTATTTTTGAAAATTAAAAGTACTGTTGGGAAAATCACAATCACTTACCACGTTTGGTCAGGTAAGGCAATCAGGATACTGGGATCCACCATCGGCATATACACAAATTTTATATTAAATTCGTAGGCAAACCGTAACTGGTGCCGATGCGCGCGAGAGTGTAACAAAAAGTGGCAAGGAAAGGGGTTGGGGGAGGCACGGAATCAAAATGGCTGTTGAGTGTGACCTTCCAATCTAAATATGCCGTTCCATGCCGTTTTGTTCGTCACAGAACTTTACTAAACAAGTACCCTAAGTTACCCGGAGCAACTTCAGCTATCTACCAAAATAAACCCCGTCAAAATCGGTCCTGCCGTTCCGGAGATTACCCATTACAACCAGACAAACAAAGACACAAAAATTTTAAAAATTGTATTTTGTTAACAATCCATCCATCCATTCAACCGAAAGACGTCCACTGCTGAACATAAGTATCCTCCAAAGATCTCCACGATGGCCGGTCTTGCACCACTCGCATCCAGCGAATCCCCGCGACCTTCACCAGGTCGTCGGTCCACCTTGTGAACCTCTACCCGCGCTACGTCTTCCGGTGCGTGGTACCCATTCGAGAACCCGTTGGCCCCATCGGGCATCGGTTCTGCAAGCAATGTGCCCAGTCCACTGCCACTTAAGTTTAGCAATTCTTCAGGCAATGTCGGTTACTTTGGTTCTTCTGCGGAACTCCTCATTATACATGTCGCTACAGCAAACCTAAATTCGCTAATCCTACCTGTAGGAATAGTTCTTGCAGTACGGGCGCTGTATAGATGTCGCCACGCGGTTTGCTCTTCCTCTTAAACCTTCGACCCTTGCTGTCCAGCTCCTCCTCTAGCGGGTCCTCAGCCGTCGGGAGACGTTCCAGTTTGTTCTGTGCAGCGTTCAAATATCTACAGTAGAAATCTTTGATTTATTCATAGAATTCGTCGATAAAAGAGTGTTTGAGAAGAGATAAGGGAGACGTCAATCCGATACGATATTTCAGAATATCGGATATCCAACATAACATGATCCAACGTTATGTAGGATTATTTGAAAAACATTCGATTTTTAATGTACTAATAAATTAATAGACTAGATTTAGATCTAGTAAATTATCGTCATAATTTTAATATTAGAAGTAAAGACAAGTTGTCCGGAACCACGCTTTAGGTTAAGTAAGTGTAATAAAAGCTTTATAGGTAATAGTATTCGGTTTTACAATAAGATCCCAAGTAACATTACCGATTTACCTGACAATAACGTTCAAGTATTATGTCAAGCAAGTCTTACGTGAACGATAGTGATGTCTGGAATTAACCCACATCTCTATGCTTCCGCAAACATTAGCTAAGACTATGATTTGTATGATATGAAAAAAAAAATATTATATTTATTTTAAAAAAAGAACCAGATCGAGTTTCTTGCCTGCGCTCTTCTCGACTGAGTTGTTTTCTGAACCGGTGGTAGTGTTTTAGACGTTCATGAGCGCCTTCATAGGGCCTGAATTGAATAAGGATATTTTTGATTTTAATTTTGAATAAAGTCAGAAATCAGTTCGCCAAAACCGTTGTAATCGTAACTATATAAAAAACACACGCAGCCCTTTTTCTTAATAATAACGTGGTGGTGGGTGCTATTGACTGCGACACAGTTATAGTAGTATAGCCAATATAGTGTACTATTTTTTTTTTTTGTAAAATTGTAATGGGTCCAATAATCAATAATTATCGTATTTAAGCAAGACGTCAATTTTATTATAATATATATTATCTGAAAATGAATCGAAAATATAGTGAAATAAAGTTCTTAGGATCGTTCTAGCAATAGAAACTTGTAGTTAATATAACATTAATTGTTTCTCGAATTACGATTTAAAGTTCTAGTTTTTTTTTCAATAAAAATTACCGATATTAACAATAGAGAGAAATCATATCGAGCATCATCGGGAGGTTAATACTATTCACAATACCGATAGAGAGAAATCATATCGAGCATCATCGGGAGGTTAATACTATTCACAATACCGATAGAGAGAAATCATATCGAGCATCATCGGGAGGTTATTACTATTCACAATACCGATAGAGAGAAATCATATCGAGCATCATCGGGAGGTTAATACTATTCACAATACCGATAGAGAGAAATCATATCGAGCATCATCGGGAGGTTAATACTATTCACAATACCGATAGAGAGAAATCATATCGAGCATCATCGGGAGGTTATTACTATTCACAATACCGATAGAGAGAAATCATATCGAGCATCATCGGGAGGTTAATACTATTCACAATACCGATAGAGAGAAATCATATCGAGCATCATCGGGAGGTTAATACTATTCACAATACCGATAGAGAGAAATCATATCGAGCATCATCGGGAGGTTAATACTATTCACAATACCGATAGAGAGAAATCATATCGAGCATCATCGGGAGGTTATTACTATTCACAATACCGATAGAGAGAAATCATATCGAGCATCATCGGGAGGTTAATACTATTCACACAATACCGATAGAGAGAAATCATATCGAGCATCATCGGGAGGTTAATACTATTCACAATACCGATAGAGAGAAATCATATCGAGCATCATCGGGAGGTTATTACTATTCACAATACCGATAGAGAGAAATCATATCGAGCATCATCGGGAGGTTAATACTATTCACAATACCGATAGAGAGAAATCATATCGAGCATCATCGGGAGGTTAATACTATTCACAATACCGATAGAGAGAAATCATATCGAGCATCATCGGGAGGTTAATACTATTCACAATACCGATAGAGAGAAATCATATCGAGCATCATCGGGAGGTTAATACTATTCACAATACCGATAGAGAGAAATCATATCGAGCATCATCGGGAGGTTAATACTATTCACAATACCGATAGAGAGAAATCATATCGAGCATCATCGGGAGGTTAATACTATTCACAATACCGATAGAGAGAAATCATATCGAGCATCATCGGGAGATTAATACTATTCACAATACCGATAGAGAGAAATCATATCGAGCATCATCGGGAGGTTAATACTATTCACAATACCGATAGAGAGAAATCATATCGAGCATCATCGGGAGGTTAATACTATTCACAATACCGATAGAGAGAAATCATATCGAGCATCATCGGGAGGTTAATACTATTCACAATACCGATAGAGAGAAATCATATCGAGCATCATCGGGAGGTTAATACTATTCACAATACCGATAGAGAGAAATCATATCGAGCATCATCGGGAGGTTAATACTATTCACAATACCGATAGAGAGAAATCATATCGAGCATCATCGGGAGGTTAATACTATTCACAATACCGATAGAGAGAAATCATATCGAGCATCATCGGGAGGTTATTACTATTCACAATATCGTTAGAGAGAAATCATATCGAGCATCATCGGGAGGTTAATACTATTCACAATACCGATAGAGAGAAATCATATCGAGCATCATCGGGAGGTTAATACTATTCACAATACCGATAGAGAGAAATCATATCGAGCATCATCGGGAGGTTATTACTATTCACAATACCGATAGAGAGAAATCATATCGAGCATCATCGGGAGGTTAATACTATTCACAATACCGATAGAGAGAAATCATATCGAGCATCATCGGGAGGTTAATACTATTCACAATACCGATAGAGAGAAATCATATCGAGCATCATCGGGAGGTTAATACTATTCACAATACCGATAGAGGGAAATCATATCAAGCATCATCGGGAGGTTAATACTATTCACAATACCGATAGAGGGAAATCATATCGAGCATCATCGGGAGGTTAATACTATTCACAATACCGATAGAGAGAAATCATATCGAGCATCATCGGGAGGTTAATACTATTCACAATACCGATAGAGAGAAATCATATCGAGCATCATCGGGAGGTTAATACTATTCACAATACCGATAGAGAGAAATCATATCGAGCATCATCGGGAGGTTAATACTATTCACAATACCGATAGAGAGAAATCATATCGAGCATCATCGGGAGGTTAATACTATTCACAATACCGATAGAGAGAAATCATATCGAGCATCATCGGGAGGTTAATACTATTCACAATACCGATAGAGAGAAATCATATCGAGCATCATCGGGAGGTTAATACTATTCACAATACCGATAGAGAGAAATCATATCGAGCATCATCGGGAGGTTAATACTATTCACAATACCGATAGAGAGAAATCATATCGAGCATCATCGGGAGGTTAATACTATTCACAATACCGATAGAGAGAAATCATATCGAGCATCATCGGGAGGTTAATACTATTCACAATACCGATAGAGAGAAATCATATCGAGCATCATCGGGAGGTTAATACTATTCACAATACCGATAGAGAGAAATCATATCGAGCATCATCGGGAGGTTAATACTATTCACAATACCGATAGAGAGAAATCATATCGAGCATCATCGGGAGGTTATTACTATTCACAATATCGTTAGAGAGAAATCATATCGAGCATCATCGGGAGGTTATTACTATTCACAATATCGATAGAGAGAAATCATATCGAGCATCATCGGGAGGTTATTACTATTCACAATATCGTTAGAGAGAAATCATATCGAGCATCATCGGGAGGTTATTACTATTCACAATATCGATAGAGAGAAATCATATCGAGCATCATCGGGAGGTTATTACTATTCACAATATCGTTAGAGAGAAATCATATCGAGCATCATCGGGAGGTTATTACTATTCACAATATCGATAGAGAGAAATCATATCGAGCATCATCGGGAGGTTATTACTATTCACAATATCGTTAGAGAGAAATCATATCGAGCATCATCGGGAGGTTATTACTATTCACAATATCGATAGAGAGAAATCATATCGAGCATCATCGGGGGAGGTTATTACTATTCACAATATCGTTAGAGAGAAATCATATCGAGCATCATCGGGAGGTTATTACTATTCACAATATCGATAGAGAGAAATCATATCGAGCATCATCGGGAGGTTATTACTATTCACAATATCGATAGAGAGAAATCATATCGAGCATCATCGGGAGATTATTACTATTCACAATATCGATAGAGAGAAATCATATCGAGCATCATCGGGAGGTTATTACTATTCACAATATCGTTAGAGAGAAATCATATCGAGCATCATCGGGAGGTTATTACTATTCACAATATCGTTAGAGAGAAATCATATCGAGCATCATCGGGAGGTTATTACTATTCACAATATCGTTAGAGAGAAATCATATCGAGCATCATCGGGAGGTTAATACTATTCACAATACCGATAGAGAGAAATCATATCGAGCATCATCGGGAGGTTATTACTATTCACAATATCGTTAGAGAGAAATCATATCGAGCATCATCGGGAGGTTATTACTATTCACAATATCGTTAGAGAGAAATCATATCGAGCATCATCGGGAGGTTATTACTATTCACAATACCGATAGAGAGAAATCATATCGAGCATCATCGGGAGTTTAATACTATTCACAATATCGATAGAAAGAAATCGTATCGAGCATCTCTAGTTTAGGTATTCTGACCTGAGGCTGAGTAGAGAGAACAGCTCAGGCGGTAACAACCTCAGCTCATTGTTAGATATATCTAGACGCGTGACGCAGTGTAGTGCAGCACGACCGCTGCTGAGCTGTGAGTTGACACGCAGCGCCGCCCGCCTCACCCAGGACATGCTGGAATACATAACAAACTCTATTTAAATGCACTATTGAAAGCAGGTTATAAGTCACAATTTTATTTAACAACATACAGATTTCTTCTTAACAGTAAACTAAACTAATAAATAAAATTGAAGTGTCTATTTGTAATGTCAAAATAACAATTTTTTTGCTAAATACATATGAATATGTATAAACGATAACTATACCAAAAATACAATTTAATAAAAATTTGTCTGTCTATCTGTTTGTTTCGGGTAATCTCTGCGACGGCTGGGCCGATTTTCATGGGACTTTTTTTGCAAGATAGCTAAGTTACTCCGCGCGTAACTTTGACTACTTTAATTTTTCGAAAATAATTAGTTTTCCGCGGGAAAAAAAATAATACTCATAAAGTTGTGAGTAAAATCCGATTCAATGCAGTTTTACTGGCAAGTATTTAAATTTGTGAGAAATGTCTTTGCTTAATGATAATAGCAAACGTTTTTTTTTTTATAATAATTGAGGTTCCGTCTAAAATTAAAAACTATATTACGCAGTGAAAAATATATGAAACGCGGGCGTAACCGCGGGCACACAGCTAGTGTTTGCTATTCAAATGTTTAGATTTTTTGCTCTTATTCGCTTTTCACCGATTCACGCTGGCTAACTCTGCGTCGTGGTTTGATCTTTAAATGGGGGAGGGATGGGGGGGGGGCATCGCCTAGTAGTAATCTAGTAATATCGCCTAGTAATAACAGAAAGCAAAGATATTTCTCACAAATTCATACACCTGCCAGAAAGCCTATGCACTAAATCGGTTTTAATCTACAATTTCATGGGTTTAAATTTTTATTCGTGAACCTATCATTATTTTTTAAAGTAGCCTAATTTCAGCTATCTACCAAAAAAAAGTCTCGTCAAAATCGGTCCAGCCTTTCCGGAGATTACCTATTACAAACAAACAAACAGACAGACGGACAGACACAAAAATTTTTAAATGTCGTATTTTTGGTATAGGTCTCGTATATACATTACAAACAGACACTTCAATTTTATTTATTAGTATAGATAGATAACTCAAGTCTACCCAAGCCTCCTAGCCGCAACTCCCAATATACTCTGAGTGTATTACCGTATCCGTTCGATCTGCGATCGCATCTCCCTCCAGTTGATAATGACGGGCGTAGTCGGGCAGACAGCGCTGTATGTCAACTCCCTCTCCCTCTCCTCCCGCCCACTGAACACCTTCTCCGATATAGCGCCCTTGTTCAGCTTGTTATCAGGGTCCGGGTAAGCCTATCCATGCATGTTTCAAACTTAGTACCGATAAGAGATAAGCCGAGAGAGCAACAGTACCTCTCTTTCACACCTCCACTGATAAAGTGATAAGTGAAAATTCGAAATAAAAACATCTTTTGCGACGTTGAACGATTCTCGGTAGGGGAGAGAAATTATAGATTCGCGTTACCATTCCTATGACGTCAGCCGTCGACATACATGTATGTCAAGTTTTTTTTTATTCATTCATTCAACCATAAGACGTCCAGAGGACATGGATCTCCACCATTAAGGGGATAATTGCCATAATCGCCACGCTTGGCAGGCGGGTTGACGATCGATAAGGTGTTTTTGTTACTCAGAGGATGCTGCTGCCCACCCCCTGGTTCATATCCCTTAGTCACCTTTACGACACCCACGGGAAGATATGGGGTGGTACTATTCTCAGCCGTCACCATACAACTTGCCAAGTATAACATGGCGTTTACGACAAATATGAAAATGTAAATAGTTATCGCTTCGAGCGCCAACAGATGTTAAAACCAGATAAAAGTGATAATTTCAAATTAACAAGATAAGCAATTTAAACATTAAAAAACAGTATTACCAAAGTTTCAAGTTATCACTTCTGTCGGCAGTCCGCATTGGTGTCTAGTATTTTATTAAAACCGTTGGTGTGGAAATATCTAGAAGGATGATGTTGTATGGAGTAAACGGAACTTACCTTTATTATTAGCCTTCGATTAAGCTGGTTCAGATTTTATTTTCCACCTCACTTCACTTTATGAATGTTCTATATAATTTGATAACTAATGTGCACTTATAAACATACGAGAGACAGCGGCGGCGGTTGCGTGTTGGCGTTCCGTTTTTGAATAGAAAGAGGAAGGGATAATGAATACATAGACTAAATAGAGCGGGGGCGTGTAGATAATATAGAGAAGAAATAACTTAGAATAAGAAGAGAATATATACGATAATAGATGGCGTTAACAACCGTCAAACAAGTCGTAATTGCTTCGACAGCTTCACCATATCTTTAGCTAGCACAAGACATGCTATATGAGACGCGTAAATTCCGTGCAAAACCTATAACGTTCAAGGAAAACTGCAGATGTCAAGGTCTCCTTAACATAACCCACGTACTGGAGTGTTGTACGCAGGATGTGGAGTGTAATATCCAATTGTAATACTTAGTAACCAGAATTTGTAGACACTCTCTCCCTTCCATCATCCAACAAGCAAAACTCTGACAAATGGTAACATATCCATAATATAATATTTACAAAATATGCGTAAGTAATTAAATATTGCTGCCGTAGTCAACATTCAGACTCCATTCCATCAAAAATAAACAGAGCATAGACTTCCCGCACTACATTGTTTGCTTAATATGTCGATTACTCATAAAAATGAGACAATAGGAAAGCAATGGAAAGCTGGCGTAAACGCCAGGTTAGTGCTCAAGGGGTTAAGTAATAATTCTCATTGCGTGTTATTTTAGTGTGTGTGTGTGTGTATGTAACCTTGGACTGCCAGGAGAACCAACGAGTACATATTAAAGAGCTTGATATTACCAACACGGCTCTTCACAATCTTCCAACAAAGATTCTTCTTCGGACATATTACGCAGAAAACTGTCTGGAGAAACAGAGTGCTTTAGGCCGAATAGCTAAGAGCTGAGAGAAGAGCTAAGGGAAGGGCGTTTGTAATATGGGCTGAAACAATAAAGAAAGCGGTACGCGGCAGCATGTACCATGCGGTCCACTCCACATGAGACCCGCCCAATGGAGATTCTTCGTACATAATGTCCGTTTGCTTCATCTAATTATAGGAAAAACTCTTATCTAATTCGGGCTAGTAAAAGTTTCAATGATTTGTGTGAGCGGTATAACCTTGATCCTTTCCGAATAAGTGTTACTTCGGCTAGAAGGTGCTTAAGTCTTACCTTTTTTAATACTTAAATTGTTTTCTTTTCTTATTCTATAGTGAATTTTTGAGTCCGCATGGATTTTTTGTAGTAGTGTTAGCAACGTTACACATACCCACATTTTCTTTATAATGTAACTGATTTATATATGCGATGACTTGTTATTGGTAAATATGTTATTATACTATCAACTGTTACTGTTAAATTTCTTTACTGTTAGTCGTACATAGTAATAAATAAATAAATAAATAATCGCGATCCTCAGCAGTGAGAAAACAAGGAGGAAGTGTGAGAGTGTGTGTATGTACGTGTGTGTGTGTGTAGTGTCAAGTACCTTAGTTGCTAGAAGCATCTCGACGAGGTCCGTAAGGCCATGTCGTGCACATTCCCGCAGCGCTCGCCCGTGAGCGTCGGTAGCACCGTGGGATAGCAACAACTCCACGGCCTGCACGTTCCTAGCCCGGGCCGCGACACTAAGCGCCGTCCACGGACTCTCCCCTAAAATATATCCATTTCAGGGTTTATTCAGGATTTTCTGTTATTTTTTCAGGAAAGCGATTTTTGTACAATCGTTTGGTTTGGGAACATCTATATTTATGTTGCTGAAAATAGGACTAAATACACATTATTCTGGCTTTAACATAACTCTTGTTTATATGTCACACTTTTTGACCAAACCATATTTTTAATGCACTTTTAAGCACTGATTGGATGGACCATAAACAAAGGCTAAATATTGTAATAATAAAAAAAGATATGTTGCTCGATCGTAGGTTTTAATTACAAGAGAAAAAAAGACATTTATAATACCACAGATCACTTACAGACTAAACAATAAAGATGTAGATATTTTTAGTCTATTCTATTTTAATGTCATATTATAGTTAGAACATTAACAATCGAGAATCTTTGGATTTATTAAAAATATAGAAATTCTGTTTAAAGGAAATGTGTCAAAAATATATAGAATTAAGTATATTATGGAATGGAATTGTCAATTTTTTTTTAAATAAAGCAAGGCTTTTCTTTACCCTGTCTACCTAAATCGCGACCACCAAAAGATCTCACATGTCAATTGTTTTGTTTGCTAAAAATTATTTACTAGCTGCTCACAATTTCATTAATGTATTATTTGTGACTAGCTGTGTGCCCGCGGCTGCGCCCGCTATTTATATATTCTTCACTGCTTTTTAATATTTTTAAAGGGAACCCTAATTATATTCCTTAAAAAAAATAGTACTAAACTTATGAAGTAAAAATATTTCTCATAAATTATAGCACTTACCCGTAAAACTGTACATTGAATAGGATTTAATTCAAATTTTTATGGGTTTTATTTTTGTTTTATTATTTTTTTTTTTTTCGAAAATTAATAGTACCCTAAATTACACAGAGTATAATAATTTCAGCTATCTACCAGAAAAATTCCGTCAAAATTGATCCAGCCGTTTCGAAGATTTACAAACAGACAGACAAAAAAAATTAAAAATTATATTTTTGCTATAGGTATCGTATATACATTCATATCTGTTTAGTAAAAAAAAAGTATTTTCACATTACAACAAACAGACACTTCAATTTTATTTATTATACATATGTAATGTACCACCATGTATGAACATTACCTTGGGTACCATGCGTTTCAAATAAGAATGTGCCTGGACCTACGCCACATTATGACGTCATAGTTAACGAAAAAATTATCTACAGGTGTGTATGGTACATTAAAACAGCGCATATTAATAGTCTTAATAATTCGCTAGAAAAAAAAAACAGAACAAAAACTTTGCAAATATTTTTGTTGCTGTCCGTACTTTTTATCGAGCTTTGACAGATCAAAGTCATTGACGCGCTCATTCTTATTTGAAACGCATAGTAGATCCAGACAGACAATAATGCCGATCGACTATCATAAGATTCTCCATATTTTATTTATTACCAAATCAAGTACAGTCCCCATCATACTGAGTCTGTATAAAAAAAAACTTTACCGACTCGGTGAGAATAATCCTGGCTAGTAAAATCTCAAATAGATTTCTAGTATTTATCGTTTAGTTAAGAATCGATGAACTATTTTTATGGACGATGCACAGAACGCTCGTTGTATAAACGGTTCGTTAACCCCTTGAGCACTAACCTGGCGTTTACGCCAGCTTTCTATTGTTTCCTATTGTCTCATTTTTATGGGTAATCAACATATTAAATACACCTTTGCAAAAAAGAATGTTTATATAGTGAAAAGTGATTGTAAAGGAGAAGGGAGCATACTCACTGTCCGGGTTGTAACTCCTAGCGGGCGATGGGGATCCTCGCGTTGTGAGAGGACATGCGCTCCGGGATCGACGGGAATCCCGGACTCCCTCCATACTCGAACCCTGACGAACGTTAAAACAAAACACTTTTATCTTGTTAACATTGATTATTAGATTTACCGAGAGATGGCGCTGTATTGTTTTCATGTAATGATTACATCGCGTTATTAAAATTCTCCAAGACACTTTATTACAACACGTAAATGTTTAATTGGACATATAGGAAAATAAAGTTTATATAGGATGTTCATCTGTATTCTATATCTAAAGAAAATCTAATAAATCTATCTAAACTTCTAACAAATTCATGTATGGATCATTTTTATAAAAAACCGAAAGAAAAGATATTTATTATCATATTTACAATAAATTTAAAAATTAACAGAAAAACATAGACACAAAATAACCATGGTAATAAAAACTGGCGTCAACGTTTGTCTGTTTTTCAACCAGTCCTTTTACCGGCCATAGAAAAGAAAAATATATTTACAATACTTCAAGCTCAATTGTAAAATTGCAAAATAAATAAATAGTGGTACAAAAACAATATTCAATGAAGAAAATTTAAAAAGTAAAAAGTGAAGAAATATATTAACTAAACGCAGTCGTCTAAGTTATGAATTTTGAAAAAAATAAATGTTATAGGAAGTATTATATTTTCATAGCTGACGAGGAAGAGAAGAGAAGAACAACCTTCGTGCTCGAGGACTTTATTTACAGGAGATAGCAAGAGACTCAAATATAATCTCTCAGCGCCGGATCGAACCAGTATTATCCCAACGTGGGGTGGAAGTAAACGTGAACGACAACGCGTTTCTACTTCAACTACACTAAAACGTATCAAACAAAGGTGAAAGCGCATAGCGTGCATTGAACTAGTCCCTAGAGGGATGTTGTTTCACACATTAACGTTATTACAGTTTGGAGGTCCTTGTTTCAGGTTGATGTTCCGATAGCGGCATCTAAAATACTTTAGACGCCATCTCTTGGCGATCAAGGCACACTCTTATTAAATACTCATGCTGAATATAAGTGGCGACATCTCTTGACGACTGCTGTTATTATTTGTGGTGTTACAAAGTTATTTTTTTTATTATAAATATTTTAAAATATTTTTAAAATGTCAATTTTGTCATCGAAATTAGTAAAAGAGGAGACGAGAATTCAAAATTTTTGACGCTCCATATGTAAATACTCCTTTATAACCTGCAGACTTTCTCTTACTCTTACATTATTGTGTGATTCGATAGCTCGTTTTAGATTTTTAATTTAAGTTTTTACCGGTCAAGCACTAACCTGGCGTTTACGCCAGCTTTCAATTGTTTTGCTATTGTTAAATTTAACTGCTTATTTGAAGGATTAAACACAATAAATCATAGATACTGGACTGATCACACAGTTACTCACCTGAACCATCTATAGTCGATCCTGTGTCCCGTGACGTAGCTGGTTCTAATATTCGCACGATATTGCTGCTACCGGAATAAGACGGCGACAGAAGACAGAGGGCGCGCAAAGTTTTTCGTGAATGTTGCCAGTGTATAAGCCTAACAATTCTGTTTAGAGTATCATGCGAAAAAAGAAAGGAAAATAAAAGCGACTTACGAGATCCGTGGGTGGGAGGGAGAGCGCGTCAGGGTCGGCACCGGCGGCGAGCAAGCGTCGCAATACGCGCACGTGTCCCGCGCGGGCCGCCGCGCCAATGCACGTGTCCCCTGCACAACTGAGGTCCGTACGCACGGGACGCACGCGTGCGCACCTCTCCTGCGTGCTCTCCTGTTCACATGCACGCACATCATGTATGTAGAAGTATCCTAGGGCGTGTAAATAGCCCAAGGAGCGGTTTTGGGGGGCAATCTAGCCTAAGCGATGCGGTTATGAAAGGAGCTAGTAATCTGCTCACCGATGGTGGCGGCGACCGTTCCCTCTGCTAGTGTATAGTGTCCAGGACGGTTTCCTCGAACTCACTTCCACGTAAAGCGTATATATTATTATTAAAGCGTGCAGCTGCAATAGCGCTGGTTTGCGGTATATACAATATTTGTAGCGGAGGCGTTCGAACTCGAGTACACAATTCAACTGTCCCGGCTCTCTGACGACTCGACCGTCGGGTCGGTGCAGTAGTCCAGCTAAGGTACTACAGCGCCACCACTCAACGGCACAGCAAATCACCAGCAATCCTTCACAGACCGCCTATAGATGGCGTTACCACCATGCTAGTTCAAATATAACACTTCTTCCCACTCTCCCATTCTAATGTAATAGCGTATAATATTAACCAACTTAAGTTAGATGAGAAACAGATTTTCAGGAATAATTTTTGACAGTAACATCCCTTTAAATTGAAGGGCAAAATATATAAATCCCTTATAAGATATACTGTTATAACACATAAGACATACATTATTTGAAACGCATGTTACCGGAGGTAAAAATTTCATGTGCATACATGGTGGTCGCAAGCACGGCCGCATCAACATCAACACTAACTAGGACCCTCAGCGAGAAGTGGAACGTGTGGCCCCATAATCTATACTATATAATAAATAAATTGCAGTGTCCGTCTGTTATAGACCTGAGTTTTGGGTTAGTAAAACGATGGATCGGGATACAATTGCACGGAGCAGAGTGCAGAGAGCAAACCAGGGGATGACCAGCAGCATCCTCTGAGTACCAAAACACTTGACTGCGATTGCCTACTTCCTTCTCTTTTTTTTTTTCACGGGGGGAAATGCTTTTACGCACTACCCTTACCCATTGCATTAGTGAGACCGAGGTCCCCCAATGCAATGGGTAAGGGGGCACGGAGGGACGAGTTCCTTGCCAGTGTGGGACTCAAACCCGAGCGAGAGTCGCCCGGGAATACCCACTAAGACCCCCCGGGGCCGTCCACCGCATTTGGGATGGGGGCGACACGGGGTGGCTTTCGCAGTCACCGCGTCGCCCCCTGCGGCAAAGATTGCCTACTTCCCTGCCAAGCGTGGCGATTACGGCAATCCGGAATTCTTATTGTGGAAGACATAAGTCGAGCAGTGAACGGTTTATGCTTAAATGGATGGTTGAAATAAAATTAGTGGTACTTACGTGGTTGGGGTGTGGTGCGCCAGTAAGCCTGCTTACGATGGCATGGATGCCGAGGGCGAGACCGCCGCGTTGTGGAGATACGGTCGCTTCGTGCGCGCCTGGCGACGAGCTTGACGGAGATCGCTCTTCCTGACAACACACTTGCTGCTTATTCTCAGTCTATGGTAATGATTATGGAAGCAGAACCAAATGTCCCTGGGGAGGTGGGGGTGGGGGGGGGGGGGGGGGGGGGGTAAAGTACCTTATCGTCCGGCAAGCATGGCGCGGTGTGGTCTAACAACACACTCAGTACGGGCAGGTCGCCGAGCACGCTTGCGACGTACAGCGCGGTCTGGCCGCGGGCGTCGCGCGCGTTCACATCGAACGCGGACAAGTAACGCCATTTGCCAGACGCGTCGCTGCCAACACAACAAACACGCTCCATCTCACTCTCACACATTATATTCCTTTTCGACTATTTCAGGAGATAAAAACAGCTGTCAAATTTGACACAACATAATCTCGGCGAAGAGCAAAGCGTGTGGAACCTTTGAAGTGAAAACTTTTTTAGCGTCGTTGTGATTTGAAAGTCGATGAAACGAAAAAGCGACAGTACGTTTCTGATGGAGGTCGGATAGGTCGGAGGTCGGTAGACTACTCCGCATGTCTCATAGACGGTACGACTGAAAGTGCATATTAATTATTCAATTATTCAATTCATACAGTGAAGTGAGGTGGAAAATAATATCTGAACCAGCTTAATCGAAGGCTAATAATAAAGGTAAGTTCCGTTTGCTCCTTTCAACATCATACTTTTAGTTATTTCCACACCAGACTGTGTGTTTGTGGGCGTTATTTTCAAACTTTTTGTGAGTGTGATGTATATTGGTGGACGGCGCTGCGCTGGATATATGACAAGCGGTTTCCAGGTCTGAGACCAAAGTCACCACCAGGTCAGTGGAGTTTTCTCGTTCTCTGGTATTAGTGAGGGAGGATTCAATAGTGTAAGCTCAGTTTGTCCCCGGTTGTTTGCTGCCTGGCCCCCCGTGCCATAAGGGACATAGTTCCCAGTAGCAGTGATCGAATAATTTACATTTAGTGGTCGCTGCTACAATGATAATTTTATTGACGCAATGCTATTGCTGTTAGCGATCTGTTACGTTGATAAGTCATCAGAATAGCTGCGATTTATTTGGCTATGGTTATAACAGAGAAGATATAAGAGGAGGAGATTATCGAGGACTCACAGGTGCGTGCTTAGAACGGTCGCCGGGTAGGGGTACTCCAGTAGGAGGGAGACTGTGCCCACGTGCCCCTCCATACAGGCCGCGTGCAACGGCAACCATTTCTCCACCGTATCTTGCTAACAACAAAACCCTTCTTACTCTCTTCAAAAAAAACCATACTCCTAGGACTTTGATGTTCTCAAATGCACGTTTAACCTTGTTTTGAAATCATCATATAGGTATATGATTACATTTACTACGGTTTGGATACAAAAAAAAAATAAACAAAAATGTATTTCATTAAATTATAAATTTTAACAATATCTTCCAAATAAAGCGTAGACTGTATCTTGGAAACCAGGAAACGAATACACGATAACACTTAACAGTTTTTGTTTACACGGAATAGGTTCAATGCTTTGACCACAATCTCACCTGATGTTAAGTGACGATGTGTTCCAAGATGGTGAACACACTAACCCTAGAGGTACTAGTTCTCAGGTGGTGCTGCCGGAATACACCCATTGGTATTTGGCGACAGGTTTTCATACTTGAGGGTGGTAGCTACCCAAGCGGACATTATTACAAAATGTCCTACCACCATGCTATGGTTTCCTCACGAGGTTTTCCTTCACCGAAAGCTCAGGCTGATTTTAAAGTTCACTATCCACTGCGTCACCATCGCTTTCATCGCAGTCAGGAGAGAAACAAAATGTTAACATAATTATTTCAAAATTATAACTACATTTCATACATACGCGCACACATATAAATACATAACATACATACATAAATATGTATATATTAAGTATCATTTGACATATATATTAAGCAGATACGATATAGTCTTAAATGTATATACAATTTCCTAATATTGAAGAGTTTTTAACCAGTTAAAAACAAGATGCTTAGCAACGATGATTGGCTTATCCTTGAGACTGTGTTGCCATGTCATGAATTTACCCCAGTCTTTGTGCAAAAGACGAATATATACGGAGAGATGTAACACAAAACATACGTCGCTGAATCGCTGATACGCATCTGTCTTTTGTATGACTTTAATACTTGCATTGATTACGGGTACTCCATAAAACGTCTGCAATCTCATCGAGACATGTTCGCATAGGTCACTAATTAGGAACACAGTCACCCTAAGCTGACTTTGAAATCCTATTGACATAATTCAAAACACAGTCCCACTTCTATGTATATCTTAAAACCTTTGTTTATGTTGCAATTTACGGCTGGCTGTTATACAATATAACATTCTTATATTTGAATGTTTTAATAAGTAATCTAAAAACAATGTCACAACAGGTTACTAATTAAAGAGTTAGGCGAATTTACAATATCTAAAACTACTGTCTATTCTGATAATCAGGGGGCGATATATCTCTCGCAGGTGTTACCGCCACAATCGTAGCAAACATATTTAATTATATTTAATTTCATCAGAGAACAAATTAACAACAAAGCGGTCAACCTAAAGTATGTGTCGACAAGTTTAATGCTTGCTGATGATTTTACCAACGCTTTCTTTACCTACTTTAAAAAATAATATTTTTTTAATGGCTTAGGGTTGAATCAGATGTAAATCGAGTGGGCGTGTTAAAACCTTTGATTATATCGAAATTTACGGCTGGCTTTTATACTATATTCAATTCATATATTTGCATATTTTAATAAGTAATCTAAAAACAATAGTTGTCATATATATACATCGTCATTGAATTTATTGAATGTACCGAAGTCTCTTTAACATTATATTACCCAGTTCATCACATTATGATTCCAATGCAGTGGTGCTTATTCTAACCAGTTAGTAGTGTGCTCGGATTGGGCGTCGTTGAACATAAGTCCGATCCCACCCATCTAATTCTATAATAACCTTATGAATGAAGGAAAACGCAACATAATGATAGGGCATTTTCTAATAATGGGAAACCACGACCGTACAGTTTAAAAACCTGCCGCTGAGCACCAATAAGTTTGTTTGTTAAAGCACTAAACAGAATTTAAAAAATCAACATCTTATAATAGTAATCTACAGTTGATGTGTACTGTACGTACTGACCTGGACGGCGTGAGGGAAGTGAGCGAGGAGTATCTTCACGATATCAGTGCGTCCGTGATAGCAGGCGATATACAGTGGACTGTACTTGGTGACAGGGTGCGCGCGACCATCCGCACCCGCCTCTAGCAGTGACGTCACTGCTCCAGTAAGCCCGCCCTCAGCGGCCCTGCACGTAGTAACTCTACTACTTGACCATCGGCATTCGGACAGAAATACCAAAAAACTGTCCCATATAGGTTACAACGCCTGCACCAGGAAAACCTCAAAGTGCCTACTAGACGAAAGCAGAGGTCACACCCTCTGAGAATTCGAACTATATACGGACGAAAGGTTCAGACTAACCAGACCTGCGGGAGGGTCCCATTTACCGCGAGACAAACTTAACGTCTCCGTTTACTCCACCCCTCTTACCTATTTACGTAAACAAAATGAACCCCTCAGAAAAATAACAAATGGTAATATGAGACCAAGATGCTGGCCGTAAGTCTAAATTTGTTTTTTCTTTGAAGCGAAAACTTGTTTAGCGGCGCTAAGCTATTCTCGGTAGGGGGAATGCTTATAGATTCGCGTTACTAATCTATGACGTCAGCTGTTAACATGCTACAAAACCTCAAGTATAAGATGGCGTTTAAGTGCTGGCGCTCAGAGGCAAATAATAAAATTCATACTTACGCATCCTATCGTATGTTTTGATTACGATTAAACTATGTGAACATTTACATAATTATTGCTAAGAGCGCTAAAAGATGTAAAAAAAAAACAAAACAAATTTTAGGTTATGTTAAAGATTTAAATTAACAAATTATAAAATTCAAACATAAGAAAACAGTTTTGCCAAAATTACGAGTTTTTCTTTTGTCAGCAGTCCCTGTGGCTCTCTATTTTTTTTCGTAATAATTCTGTTTCTCCTTATGCAATTAACAATCACAAAGAGCTAGGCTCTTGCGGACAAAATTTGCAGTTCTCTGCAAACTTACGAGTACTCTAGAAATGTGCGCATACCTGGTAAAAAAATTCGAGGATTAAGGACAAGCGTTGGTCAGTTTGAAAAAAAAACAACAACGAATGTAGACATCGCTACACTTGGTTACGACTTTTCAGTACAATCTTTCTGAATTATCCTGCAGAGTATATTAAAACTCAGATAAGCCATAAGTATTTAAGGCTTCACTCACGCATACAAAAGTGTGTTTGCACCACCCGGCGTAAGGTTCACAATGAGCTCGGCTTCACTCCCAAGCGAGACCAGCTTAGACTTGAGCTGTTGGCATTCACCGCGGGCCACCAGCTCGCGCAACTGAGCATGCTGGGAGAGACGCTCGCGCTCTTGAGCATCTGCAGACAAATACACCCTTACATATCATAAAAAGTAACGCTTTTTCACCTATCCGTTACATCAATCAACCCAGTGCTTATTTGTTCAATCTGTCATCACATGTTATAATTATTGTGAGACAAGTTTTTCTCTTTATTCCGGAAACAGATTATTTTAAAATCTTCCTATAACACAGCGTGTTCTATGAATGAATGAAGAGGACATGAGGTCGGAAAATTAGGCATTTCAGAAATCTATTGCTATCGCGTTGCGCCCCAAAGAATTATAGAACACGAAAGGGACAACTGCAGCTCGGAATGATTTAACTATGCAAAATAGATGAAAACATCACTTCGTAGTACCCTGTTTCTTCCTCCAAAACTGAATCGATTTTTAATTTTCTTTCAGTTTTAATATCTGAAATCAAAATCTGAAAATGATGGTAAAAGTAGAGCATTTTTTTTTATTTTTGAAGGCTTCTAATTTTTACAATAACTTAATTTATGTAAAAAAAAAAAAAAACCAAAACGTACGGGCATGGCGGTGGTGGATATATATCATTTGGTATAAAATATTTACCATAATGGTATTATCCAGTGAGAAAACAGGAGACTACGTTTGTATGGAATAAATGCCACTAGCATATCTTAATCATCATGTTTTTTTTTATATATAGATAGAAATTCCATCCATCCATTCAACTAAAATATACAGGTCTCCCCAAAGATCTCCACAACATCAGTCTCGCGTCAGTCAAATCCAGCGGATTCCCGTGACCTTCACCAGGTCGTCGGTCCACCAAGTCCTGCGTCTTCCAGTACGCAGCGGCCATTCTAGAATCCGTTGGCGCTATCAGGCATTGGTTCTACTACCAATAAGGAATTATATACAAATGACTTGTGCCTTATTTTCAGTATTGATCAAGAGGTTAAATCAATAGCAGATTGAACAAATACGTACTGGAGTGACTATTAGTTGGCGAACGTCTTTACATAAACAACTATCGGAATAATTTAGCCTGTAGCTCCTGATCGAACGTACCTCCTTCCCGCCACGGGTCGGCTACGTCATCGTAGAAGTACTCCGTGACGTCATAAGCCGTGTCCGGTACAAGAGCGCGAGTGTTCGCGTGTCTGTCCGCTCGCTTGTCGGCATGCTTGCGTGCCTGCGAGCGTGCCTCTCTGGCTGCCGCGCGGAATCGTAACATTTCGACGGTTCGAATTCAAAATCACACTCACTTTAGTCAGTCTGTTTCCATATATCACAGAGAACTTACTGGACTATTGTTGTAATAAGTTAGTGGTTATAATTGTTGTTGGTTATAATTTTACTCCACAAGAAGCCGGACAAGTCTTACACAAGCATCAACGGAGTGGGGGGGTCGGAATTATGAAAACTTGGGTTGAGCGATACTCGATAGGGACAAAACTTATAGATTCGCTTTACCAAAGCTATGACGACTTTTTGCTTAAGTAACACTTTACCGTGTGGTGCCGGCTAAGAATAATACCACCCCATACCTTCCCGTGGGTTTCGTAAAAGACGACTAAATGATATAGACCAGGGGATGGGCAGCAGCATCCACTGAGCACCACAAATACCTACTTCGATCGCTAACCCGCCTGCCAAGTGTGGCGATTATGCAAATTCCCCTTTTTTGGGTGAGACCTATGTCCAGAAGTAGACGTCTTTAGGATGAATAAATCAATCAATACTTTAATTAGACCCTAATGATAAACTTACTTTAAATTATATGTTGTAATTGACTTAAACGAAACTGACTGTACAGATGAAAGAAAAAGAAAGGTACAGTTCGAAGCAAAAGGCGGATTTCTGACAGAACGACTCACGAAAGTTTCATCACAATCGAGAGTGCATATAGTATAAACACGAATTAATTTTTATTTATAAAAAACAAAAAATAATATTAACATATTTCGATTGCTTAGACCTATAAGTGTCCTATTTATGACTTTTTTTAAACATTTTTTCAAACGAATAAAACTCCCTAATTGATTAATCTTCCCTAGTGACATAGTGCAAAGGTCTTATTAGATTTTATAAATTTATATCGTAATGAAGCGGTAATAGGATTAACGCGAAAAACACGTCACGCAAGATGCAACGTGACCCGTGTTTGTATTAGCTCCATTTTAGGCACCGATTTCAAAATTATTAATGATACTAAAACAAAGGATATATTGCAGTTAACAAAAGTAGATAAAATATTATTTTCAAGTGCATATTTATAGTACATTCTTTTGAAGTCGGTTTTGTTTTCAATTAAAAAAAACGTTTTACAATACACTTCCATTGTGAGGTTTAGGAAGAGTTAGCGGATAAATAGACAGACAAATGCAGAAATCGATGTTGTTCTTACTACGTTTATTAAAATCAATTTATTAATAGTAAGCGTTTATTTGCCGTTTGGTGTCGACTAAGAATAGTACCACCCCATATCTACCCGTGAGAGTCGTACAAGGCAACTAAGGGATACACCAGGGGATGGGCAGCACTAACATCTGAGAACCCACAAACACCTTCTACGGTCGCCAAGCGTGGCGATTAATTTCCCCCTTTTTCGGGAGACCTATGTCCAGCAGTGGACGTCTTTCGGTTCAATCAATCAAACCTTTATTGTATTAACTGTACTCATAATGTTATACGACCACGGAAATATTTCTTTCTTTTCACTAGCTTCTAAAAAAATGTTTTATAAACGCATGATGGATAAATATATTGACATTCACTTTTATTTATTTAGTTAGAAAATAATTAATTTTGTTTGATACTAGCTATGTGCCCACGGCTGCGCCCGTGTTTCATATATTCTTCACTGCATTTTTTTTTATACGGAACTCTAATTTTTGTATGGTACTAAAATATAGTAAAAATGATTTCTCATAAATTCAAGCAATTGCCCGTACAACCGGATTTTATTCATTTTTTTTAAGAGTTTTAAGTTTTTACGCGGATCCCAGATTATTTTCGAAAATTAAAAGTACCCTAAGTCACCCGAAGTAACTTCAGCTTCAACAAAAAATTCCGTCCCGCTGTTCCGGAGATTACCCGGAACAAACAAACAGACGGACAGACAGACAAAAATGTTAAAAAAATTGCATTTTGGTATAGGTATGTCTATACATTCATATCTATTTATTGTAGTAAAAAAAAATAATTTTGACATTACAAACAGACACTTCAATTTTATTTATTAGTATAGAAGTATGAATATCTATTACATTAACAGTAATATTTGTTAGGTTATCAATTTAAACAATAAATATTATTGAAAATTTGAAGAATAAAAACAGTTTTCATGATTTTTTTTACAGGTATTAGAAAAAAAAATCAACAAAACGATTTCCGGCATATGTCCGCAAAGTATCGCCTTCATTTATCAAGTCATTACAGCCGACAAAATTAGAAGCGAACTTCATAGGAGTTTTTTACTTAGGAAACCTTACCACGGTTATGTTGTTAATATCCGTAAGAAAATAGACAAAAACACAAATTAATACACCACACAATATTCACACGGCAAACAGTTTACCGCAATTGAAAACAAAACATGATTAATTAATTATTAAAAACATATTAGTCGGAAAAACGCAAACGATCACAGCTGAGTTAAATGTGTCTCAATTCTCCAGATGGGAAGTGTCTCACTAACCCTCGTTTATACGAAATATAAACAGCGAAAACTACGAAACTAGAACGACAGGCGACACTAGCACGTCGTCGCGAACTCACGTGCGCACTGGCGTGCTCAATTCGTGCAAAAACCTTAATGTTGCCAGTATATCATCCGGTTTTTTTATTTATTTTCTTGAATTGCCAAGAAAATCGTATTACAAATAATTTACATATTCATAGCGCCATTTAAAACTTGACGGTTTGTTTGTAACGCTGGACAAATATATATGGTAATTAGGATTTTTACTAATAGCATAATTAAAATTTCTTCAGATAATATTTCGGCGAAATGTGGGTGGTGTAGTTCGCTATTTCACCTCTGCCTAATCCTGCGGGGATAACAGGTGTGAGCTTATGTTATGTTAATATTTGAAATTATTGACATTAACAGAATTTATTAGTCAAGGAATCATGTAAGTGCGTTCCTTAGTTAATTTCCCAAGTTAAGGGTGAATAGACACTTGATTCCTTAAACAAAATTAATCACTTCATTGACATACGCGTCTAGTATGTGGTTACCGACGGCATTACCTACAGCTAAGCGTTTTTGTGGAATCTCATTTTGCCGTATAATGGTTTTATTAATTTTTTAATCAAAAAATTGAAGTATTTTACCCCAAGTAATATGGTATTTGACATGATATAGTTTTCTTATTACCCACGTATAAAGTTTATTGTAAATGATAACATGAGATGTCAATAAGCTTTCTGAAAAGTTAACATAGGGTCACTCTTTTTTTATTTGAACACTGATGGAATATTAGCAGTATGAATACTAATTCTAGCTTAAAGAAATTGTATTAAGTGATTATTAAAAAGTCAAAAACAAACTAATCGAAACGTTATAGTTTTAAAGACGCTTGATACGCTTTTGAGATTTGATAAGCGATAGATACTATCATCTAAATCGCCTCAGGAAGGTGGCGGATAATACCGTGCGGTTTTAGTGGGTATACCCGGCGCTTGATGCCGGGCGAGCCCCGCATACTCCCTATCAACTCTAAAACAGGAGAGAGAGAGCTCTCCCGGGTTAGAGCTGGTAGAAGGATACATATATGCATTTCCCCACTATATAAAAAAAAGGGTTTATACGCTCGACTGGGCACCGTCTCCACATTGTTTTTTTTTTTTATATAATGCACAGCACTGAACCTGATGGTAAGTACAGTATAATCCAAAATAGCGGCGACTGACACTGAACAGAATTCACTGCTAATCACCGCTGTCATGATGGCCTATTCATAGTAATAGTTTATTTTTGCCAAGCCAGGATAAGACTAAATTGGCTAGATTCCTGCAGCGATTTCATACGATAAAAAAACTATAAGCCAGACTAAACCAACAACAAATTATGTAAATAGGAAACGAAACAAAAAGCCACAACCTTCTTGCGAATTTTTTTTTGAGAACTGGATTACAGAAAGATTCTCCGTAATTCGGGAAAATTAATTGAGCTGGCAACTAATAAAAGGATTACTAATGAAGACTAATCTAAAAGGACAAAGGTTACGTCGAGTGTGTAAGCGATATGCGACGCGCGACTAGCGAGAATCGCAATAGAATCAAGGGTAAAAAATATCTGAGGCCATCTAAAATATTATATAAATACCGATGGAGGGCGGGGTAATCTATGTTTTTGCATATTTTTGATGACATAGGAAACGATTACTTAAGCAATGTTTGTTTATTTAATAATAATAATAAATTTTATTGCAAAATGAAGCCCTGCCTTCTTCTACGCTAGTATAAAAACTGTGTTGTAGAAAAGAGTTTTTATATGTCAACGCTAATAAAAGAAAACAAAAGAGGTATACTTATCTATAACCCTAATATTTAGGAATGATGAGAATTTAATGTGAGACTTGTGTACATGAGGGTCAATTTGAAAGTATTTATTTAAAAAATGATGTTTAAAGGATACTATTGGCTTGGTTAAACAGTTAAACAAAAGTTGGGTTTGCATATATGGTTAATATGACTCAAAGAATAATCAAAAGAAACGTTTTTTTAATATAATTACTATGTGTTCTGTTTCATATTTAGAAAAGGTTTACCGAGACTGTCATAGTCATGATCAGCCAGCCATTTCAAAATTTTGTTTTTTGCTATGTGGTTATTTAAGTTTTTTATATTTACTTTGACATCAATCGTACAGTTATATTACAGAGGCAATGTAATCAAATTATCGTCGTGCAATAGTAGACTGGTAGTTAAGGATTGTGTTGTCAATTATTTTTATACGATTTAAGTATTATGTCAAGCAAGTTTTAATCTCAAAAGGTTATTACAGGGTGGATCATTACGTGAACGATAGTGATGTCTGGAAATAACCCACATCTCTGTGCGCACCCGCTAACATTGGTTAAGACTATGATTTGTATAGTTTTTTTTTTTTAACATCAAATTATAATATTAATTTTTAATATTTGCTATTAAATTGAATAAATAATAAATATTTATAAAAATAACTAAATAAATTTAATGAAATTTTTTTGATAAAAATGAAAAGTGAATATTAAACTAAGAAATCAATAAAAATATTTAAAAAATGACCAACCTTAAATTCAATTTTTGAATTTATTATTATATTTATTTTTAAAATATTAAATAATCAATAATAAACATTTAAAATTAAGAATTTTATAATATTTAGTACAAATTATGTCTTATATATTAATTATTCTCTAAATTTGGTTTTTAATAATTATATATATATAATCTGTACGATATCTCAACGCTGTTAATACAAAACTTTTCGTATCATATTTAAGTTATCATAAGCCACTGATAACTGAAGTTCCGATTCAGACATTACCGGAAGATACTATGGAAGTGGACATCATTTAATTAAAAATACAATTCGAATAATAAGACAATTTATGTTAAACTTAATGTAAGAAAATAAATATTTATTTATTTAATTTTTCAAATTTAAAATGAACTTTGTTGATTATCCTTTTCCAATCCTTCCATTATTTTATTGCAATTAATTATTTGCATGCAATTAAAAACTATTTTTTAATGATGCCAAAGAAGTATAACTTCACACGCGCGTACATAAGTACACGCGCCCATTTTTTACATTGAAAAACAATTATATATATTATGTTTATAAAAAAAAAGAACCAGATCGATTTTTCTTGTCGTCTCTTCTCGACTGGGTTGTTTTCCGAACCGGTAGTAGTGTCTTAGACGTTCATAAGCGCCTTCTTAGGCCCTAGATTGAATAAACCTTTTTTTATTTTTGCTTGATATAGACTATTTTACTATATGTAATTGTCTATTCAAGTAACGATATTTATATGAAGTAAATAAACAAATTCTTGCTGAATATCATATGAACTAATAGGAGTTTTAACCCCGAGTAAAACAGATATCGATTATGAATTTAGAAACTAAATAATTAAAACGCTATAAGTCGGACCGCGGACTAACTCGGGTAGGTCTGTTGTCAACAAAGGTTTGTAGGCTATCTCTAGTTTAGGAGCGAGACACTTTTTCACTTTATTATTTTAGCAAGCGTGACATACCACTTATGCAGTAGCACAAAACACAATTCTTACCAAATGAAATATAGTGACCTTGTATGGAAGAGTTTTAGACCGTTATTTCTGTTATGTCCTCCATGAAAAAATACACATAAGAATTTTCGGTCGAATGGTGTTTGAGTTTGCCTCGGTGGCGCAGTTGTATTACGGTGCGACCGCCGTTCTGAGGTCTCGGGTTCGATCCCCGGGTCGGGCCAAGTGGTACTGGGTTTTTCTACTCAATATCATCCCGGAGTTTGGAATTTATGCCCGATATGGCGACAGGCTCGCCCCCTGTCACTTCGGGACGGAACTAAGCTCAGCGAAATGTGGGTGGTGTAGTTCGCTATTTTACCTCTGCCTAACCCTTCGGGGATAACAAGCGTGAGCTTATGTTATGTTATGTTTTTTGGTGTTTGAGTTTATCGATCTCATATACATTCAAACGTATATTGTTAATTGTTTTACATACAAGTAATATAGGAATATCTTCTAAACGTCTAGAATTAATCTAAAACCTGGTGTTTTGGCTAATTCTGAGTCTGTCCTGTAGTAGTTATTGTCTTTAAATTATTAATATGTCGATTACCCATAAAAATGAGACAATAGGAAGACAATAGGAAAACTATGGAAAGCTGGCGTAAACACCTGGTAAGTGCTCAAGGGGTTAACTTGGATGTTTGACCTCAAATTTTGCCCTTTTAGTGGAGTTTCGCTTTATGTGATTTGGCTATTGAACACACGTGAAGTCTATTGTAAATAATGACGTGAATCGTTTATCATGAGGTGCCACGAAAAGTTGTGGCAAGATGGACCACCGTTTACCTAGAGTTTATAAGCATTGACACAAGCTTTAAAATATAACTTATCCACATTACACTGGCAGAATTATATTTGTAAATCGCAGATGGCCTAAGAAGAATTTAAAACTAAAAATATTTCTAACAAATAAAACGCAACATTTTGTAATCAGTTGCGAGACTGGCTTGTGTACTATTTAATCGGAAACAATCATGCGATACAGCTTAAAAGGTTATCGGGACCTTGACGCTTGCTTTGTCCATCGCAAAAACAGGTAATAGACACATTTCTGATTGAGCGACCTCTAGATGTAATATGCAAGAATTTTCACTAACATAGCCAGCCATACACTTTTTTTCTAACTACCTAACTCTGTTGACCGGAAGGCTAACTAAAAAAACCAAAAAAGGTAACTAGCACAAGGATTACCAAACTGGTACGGACCTCTGCTTGGTTTAGATACCTGAGTATATAGAATCCACGGAACCTTAGCTAGGCACTACATTTTTATTTAAGAGGATATTCTAGCGGCATTTATTCCATACAAACATACTCCCCTGTTTCCCCACTACATAATTATAGATAATATTTTTATACCGAATAATATTTATCTACCACCGCCATGCTCGTACGTTTTGACTTTTTCCATAAATGAGTTTTTGTAGAAACTAGGAGCCTTTTGTAATGAAAATGCTCGATTTTTACCGTCATTTTCAGACGTTCGTCAAACTAATTCGACGGATAAAATTAGAAAAAGCAAAACGTACAGTCATAGCCAAAGTCTTTATTACTCTAAATCTGAAAGACAATTAAAAATCTGTTCAGTTTTGGAAAAGAAAACAGGGTACTACGAAGTGATGTTTTCGTCTATTTTGCATAGTTAAATCAGCCCGAGCTGCAGTTGTCCCTTTCGTGTTTTATAATTCTCTCTTTGGGCGTAACAAAATAGCAATAGATATTTCTGAAATACCTACTTTTCCGACTGCATGTCCTCTTAACGCTCCTTACAACACCCATAGACGCTCGGTCTCGACACGAATGTGATACCTTCCTGTATTCCAGACATGACTCGTACTTTAACTGATAACATTAACGGTATCAATGTCTAATTGGTCAGGTTTTATTTCTGCCGGTGTGTTCACAATATAGTGTTGTCACTAATACTAAATTACACAATTTCTCATACACATATGAATTTTAATGATAAAAAAAATATTGTTCTTCTAGCAACTCAAACATCCCATACAAACAGTTAATTTAACTATATATATCATTCTATAGATCAGGGCTTCTTAAACTTTTGTCATTCACGACCCCATTTATGATTGCGAGTTTCTTGACGACCCCATAAAAATATAAAAGAAAAATAAATTAATGTTTTTTGATGATTTATTTATTAGGTAACAATATACATATACATATGAAAATATAAAGTTTTAGAATTCGTTTTGAAACATACAAAAATTAAAAATTGCACAAAAAATTATAAAAATGTACTTATTATAGTTTCCAAAATTCAAGTGGATTCTGACCGTCTTAATTCGCTCGAATATATTCAAGTAGTTGCGTGGTAAGTATTAAACTAGACGCTGCAAGTCCACTGTATTCCGCCAACTCTAGTGATGTTATAAAATGGTATATATAAATATTTGACTTTAAAACTCTCTCGCGATCGCAAAATTTTGCTACGCGACCCCATTTGGGGTCGCGACCCATAGTTTAAGAAGCCCTGCTAAAGATGGTCAATAATTTTATGAAACTTTACTGTAAAAATACTTTTCCTTGTAAGTATGATATTTGGAGCTAATTGTTCAAGGTAAAGGAAATTGTTATTCTCAGGTAAAGACGAAAACATTTATGAAGCTCATGTATTAAAGGATAGTACCGTGCGAGAAACCCCTATCATTTTGTAAGATTTACCAACAAACGTATTCTATGCAACATTATTTCTATGTTTTTATTTCAAATTCTCGATCGACAAAATCCTTAAAAGAATTTTTTATATAAAAAAAAAAACATTTACATAATTTACATATAAATGTTATTAATATATTATATACAGGTTTAGAAGTTATTTTTTTATTATTTCTTGGTATGTGTAAAAATGGCAACATAATATGTATTACGTAACATAAAACCTGTTTTAAAATTTATTAGAACCAGATTTCGTGTAGAAAAATTGTTTGCGACCTTTTTAAGAACAATTTATGTCATATGTTTGCCTAAGCAATCCTACTTTATTATTTTAATACTGGTTGTATAATAGTGTTAACAGATGTTCGGACTTGGCAAGGAGTGTACAGTGAACTGGTACGGCGGATGACCGATCTTATCGGTCGTGTTGTATGCAGTCAGTTACTGACGTCACAGCTCTGATGTTATCGAAGCTCGAAAAAACTTTAATAATTCTGCGTTAGTGCCGACGTAAGAATCCTTACAATATTATAAAATGTAACATCTATCTGAAGTAAAAAGAATCTCCGAATTGCGATAGATATGGAAAAGTTGATGATGAACATCAATGGACTGTGCCAAGAAGCGATGATGGCGCAGTGGATAGTGCGGCCGGATTCTGCGTCAATGGACGCGGGTTCTAACCCACCTATCCAACTATAAAATCAGCCTGATCTTTCGGTGAAGGAAAACATTGTGAGGAAACCACAGATTGATGATATGACATTTTCTATTGATGTCCGCCTCGATATCTACCACCCTCAAGTTTGAAGACTTGTCGCCAAATACCAATAGGTGTGTTCCGGCAGCATCACTTGAAAACCAGTGCATCTAGACTTAGTGTGTTAACCATCCAGGATCACATAGTCACTTAACATCAGGTGAGGTTGTGGTCAAAGCACTAAGCCTATATCGTGTAAAAAATATACCTGAGAGAATTGTTAATGGAAAATCTAAACTTAAGAAACCAAAACATAGGGATTTTGCATAGTATATTAGCAAAACCTTGTTCAAATTATTGCAAGAGATTACATGGTTAAGTGATATTAACTTATGAACTTATGTAGAACGAAGTTTAAAAAAATCTATCAATCTATATGTCCGTAGGTTATAAAAATGGCAATTTTTTACGCGCTTCAATAATATCAGAAGTATGATATTTGTAACTTAGTGTGCACTGTAACTGTAAGTTTGGTCGTCTCTCGCACCAAGTCCGTTATTCGTTGTATGCTCCGTTCGAACGTCTAGTAACACTATAAAATGTAAAAATGTTTGATAAAAATAAACAACTTCTGATCATATCGCAAGGAGATAGACACGATATTGTCATCCTGGTCTGAAAGCGCTCGCATTTGTCGAGTGAGTATGCGAGCTGCCAGGATAGAGGCTTTTCACTGTTTAAAACTCAAGTTTATATGTGGAAAATCAGCTGGGAACAATAATTCTTGAAGTTAAGAATTGGAAAATCAAATAGCCATAAACCAGTCGAATGTGGCTTATTACATATAAATACATTATATGTTTTATTTGCATAAATCATTCTGAGACAGTAATTACATGCCTGGCGCGACTCCCACTCGATATCCAACATAATTACGTAAACTATGACGTTAATTTCGCAAGGCGTCGAATTTGTTAGCAGCAAGCCGCTTGCGTTAGTTATACCGTGACCCGCGGAATTACCGACATGACAGCAAGACCAATCAAAAATACTTTATTATGATGAACAATGAAGGTGTATTATATGTCGTGTGTGTCAAATGCTGAGGACCGTAAATTAGAAATAGGATTTAAGTAAATATAAAGATTCGTCATAACCACAATGCAATAGGAACACATAGATAAGAAATAGAATAAGATTGTAAAATAGAAATAAGATAAAAACAATAAAGGCACAAAAAAAGTAAACAAAACTCGGTATACGTCTGAGATGTAAGCGGACTAAATAAAAAAAAAAATACTTTATTTCAATGGCATGAGAAAGCGCGTTTATGAACATCAAAACACGACACTACCACCGCTTCGAAAAACATCCAAGTCATCGAGAAAACCCGCCAAGAAACTCGATCTGGTGAATGTGTTTTTTTAATTAACTATCATAGTATCAAATCGATGTGTATGAAAGAGAGTGAATGTAGATATGATCTCAAATAGAGATGAACGAATGAATGAAGGGAATCAATGAATGAATGAAGACATGTTGCGCCGACCTCTTAATCCAAATACAAATGGAATAAGAGCAGGGAGATGATGATGCCATAGTTACAAATCATTTTGGTGAATGCACTAAAAAGGGTTTCGTTTCCAGACAACGCCATCATTCATATAATAATCCAGCCTGTAATACCTTTGAAATTAAAACTAAGCTAAAAATAAACTATGTATGCCTGTGAATGTTTCTCATACCGTACAAGTTTACAGTTTTATACACAATCCCACCCGATATTAAGTGACGAACCGGGACCAAGATGGAAAAACATAGGTACTATAAACGAATGGTGTTTGACGACGTATTCTCAAACAAAGCATCGCGCTATAGTTTAGTCGTAATAATTTACCTTCACCAAAAGCTCTGACGCGTTAAATAAGATTCGAACTTATATAATTCAGTTTCTCAACCTTATTTTGCACACTGCCCATAGTGAGAATTTATTTATTTCTAGAATCTCCTATTTTATTTTATCTTTTGGTTTTCTAGACAATATTTTAATCTGGTTATACCCCCTCTGCCCTATCTCAATGCCTCCTAATTTTCTTAAGGACTTTTACCTCCTTAAGATGGACTAAGGACTTTAAGATGGCGTTATCGCTTACGTTGAGAACCTAGGGGCCAAGTCGATATATACTAACACTGACCCATCATCCCTTCATTTTCTAAAGAGTTCGAAGATCTATATTCCGATAATATCACTTGAGAGGTTCCTAGACTTAGCGTGTTTACCACCATGGACCATATCGTCACTTAGTATTAGGTAAGATTGTTATAAGGGAGAACCTCCTACCTCTAGCTTCGCGAAGGGCGTGCGCAGCATGCCTGTGGTTGTTTCTTTCGGCGAGCGTTAGGGCGGAGCACCCCTCCGCGTCTAGTAGGTCGAGCGCAGCGCCGGCCGTCAGCAAAGCCCTAACGTTCTCGACGTGGCCGCGCTCCGCTGCTATATGCAATGCGGTCTGTGGTTCGTAAATATTTTTATTTTATCTTTTCTTAACTAGCTATAGCTATTTGGGAGCCAATGCTGAAGGTACTGGCCGCAAAAGGTAACTAGCACAAGGGTTCGAACCTCGGCTTCGCCGCTACCTATATCATAAAATTCCCGCGGAATTTGTACCTAGCTAAACCCTTATAACCCTGTTAGTAAGTATCTTATATTTTAATTTCCATCACCTAATAAGTTAATTTCTTAACAGATTTTCTGGAATAATATATTCCATTGAAAACTTCTTCAGGGTCGTTGAGCGATTCTCTGTTGGGGAAAAACTTATAAATGAGCTTTACCAATCCTATTACGTCAGCCGCCAACATACTACAGTATGTCAAGTATAAGATGACGTTTAAGTGCTGGCGCTCAGAGATAAATAATAAAATTCATACTTACGCAGCGTATCGCATGTTTTTATTACGAACAAACTATATAAAAAATGTACATAGTTATTGCTCCGAGGGCGAATAGATGTTAAAACCAGACAAATGTTACGTTGTGTTAATAATTTTATTTAACAAAATATAACATTTTAAATATCCATAGGCACTATAATTTCAACATTAAAAAAAAAAACAGTTATTCCAAAATTTCGAGTGGTCACTTCTGTCGGCAGACTTGCCTTGATTTTTTTTTTAACAATGAATTTTATAATAGCTGTGTGCCCGCGACTCGGGCGCGTTTCATGTATACTTCACTGCGTAATACAGTTTTAACGTTTTTTTTTTTTAGATGAAACCTTAATTATTTCAGTTCAGCTTCAGTTATATGCCATGCCATAAATGCCAAAAGTCCCGTATATAAACTGGTCCAGCCGTTACGGAGATTAGCAGCAAAAAACAGACAGACAATAATATTAAAATTTGTGTTTTTGGTATAGGTACCATATATCAAAATTTATTTATTCAATTTAGGCCCTAAGAAGGCGAAGGATGAACGTCTAAAACACTACCACCGTATATTACCACCATATATTTATATATATACAATAAAAACTTATTAGTTTGATATTACAAATAGTCACATCAATTTTATTCATTAGTATAGTTCAGATGAAGTGCATTAATTTCGGCGAGTTTCCTTGAATGTTTCGACTCAAAAACATGAAGACTGACTAGCTACCTACCACTTTCAAAGTTCGAAAGTCTATCAGCGAGCATCTACCAGGTGTATTCCCGTAGCATCATAAAGCATCTCTATAAATAATGGCGGTCCATACTTTCCCTCCGGCTGTGCTGCCGCAGCGCGCGTTAAGGTCGGCACCGGCAGCGCAAAGCGCTTTGAGGCAGCGGCTACGCTCCGCCAGTGCAGCTGCATGCAGCGCACTCCGCGAACTCGAATCCCGTGCATCCACTTCCGCACCATTAGTTAGCAATTCCTCCAGCAGCTCCACGTTGTCCCATAATGCAGCCTGTATCATGAATATAATTCTGTCTACAGCCACCTATAAGTTTTTTACGGGATCTCTGTCTGGGTCTGTCTTGTAGCAGTTCTTTCCTTTAATATTTCGATTACCCATAAAAATAAGACAGTGGAAAGCTGGCGTAAACGCCAGGTTAGTGCTCGAGAGGTAAACATGTACATTTTGTAATTTTATTAACATTTTACGTAATATAATTTGGTTATCGTGCACAGATGAAGTGTTTTGGAAATGATGACGAGAAACGTTTGCCCGAAGTGTGACGAACACTCCATAGATTTTTTCTTTTATTTTACACAATGCTCAGTGCTTTGTTCACAACTCACCTGATGTTAAGTGACGATGTGGTCCAGGATAGTAAACACACTAAGCCTAGAGGTACTGGTTCTCAAGTGATGCTGCCGCCGGAACACATAGGTTTTTGTCGACAGGTTTTCAAACTTGAGGGTGATAGTTACCCAGGCAGGTATCATTAGAAAATGCCCTACCACCATGCTATGATTTCCTTACGATGTTTGCCTTCACCGAAAGCTCAGGCGGATTTTAGAGTCGGATAGGTGAGGATCGAACCCGCGTCGATTGACGCGAAATCCGGCCACACTACCCGCTGCGCCATCATCGCTTCTAAATTTTAGAAAGATTAGGCACCGTTTTGCTGGAGCTTAAAAGTGTTACCACAATTATAATATTCACATATGTATAACCTATTTTCAAATAACAATGACTAATTCATCAGTTTACTGGGTAAAATAAACTTATTATTATGCGGACATGAACACATTAATCATTTATTTACAACTTGACATTTTATATAGAAAAAAAACTGACATGAATGGTGTTATTGAGCTTCTAAGCTTAGTGGCGGATTTCCAGGTAGGGCAGTGTTACGGCCGCGATGCTTGCCTTCGTCCAAGCACCGTGGAACCGTAGGGTGGGCGGGTTGTCTCACTCACACTAGATGGTAGGTGTGAGCGCCGGTGGCCCGCCTCGTGGTGAACACCGGATGCCCGTTGTTTGACAAACTGACTCGCCGGAGTAGTTAGTGATGTGCGAGCGAGATAGCAATCACGGTAGAGCAGGACGGAAAATAGAAACGCGAACTTGTTGAGTGAGCGAGAGGTGAGCCGAATCTTGCTGTTTCTTCTTAGTGATCTTCAATGTTTGCGAGTACCGTTGCGCTCTGATTTTTCGGTACCGCCCGGTCGGCTTATATCCCAGAGACCGGGCGAGGTACCTTACCGTAACGTAGACACCTCAAAATGAGGCGTCTCGACGATCTATTTTCATTATGTCCGGCTCACCTTTCTTTATTTATTTTCATTAATAAATATCTTATATATACGTATTTTACATAAATCTATTCTATAAACAATACCTTATTCAATAAAACATACAGTAACACTATAAAGCTATTCTATATAAAGTTACGATCAAAAAACCTCTCAATGAACCGCTTATGCTTCACAATATTCAAGAAATAATGTCTGTACAACTAAAACTTATTGGCTATGTGTGTTATTTCTGTTATGTATCCAAATCTATTATATTTAACATGAATTCTAACATAAGTTGTGAGTGAAACCTATTGTAGACAGCTTACTGCACGATATTTAAAGAATAATGCTTGCAGAACTAAATCTTAATATGTATGCGTGTTGTTTTCGATCTTATTATATCTTAATTCTATTTCAACATACACTTAAATACGTCATATTTAATTCTACACATAAGCGGCACAAGTTCAGATATATATTTCAATAGTTGTTGCGCAGTATATTCTAGCGCTACGTTAATAATATATATAGTTGTCTTTATTTAACCGTAATCTATACATTCTATAAAATCTTATAACAAACTATTTCTAATGTTCGTTGGGTCGGTCGCCAACATCCTCCCCCTCGTGCGCAGCACCAACTCCTCGTCTTGGCGACTCTGCTTCCATCGCTCCCGGCTGCTTGCTCCCGTGCTCGTAGCAAATCGTCTTCTGCTATGACGTCGAATTTTCTTAATTTTTCGTGCGTAAGCGCTGATTTTCCGAAACTTTCCCATTGGCTCCGCTTCAATAATAATTTCTCAGCTTTTTCTAAGTAAGTCGCGTCGATATACAAGAGTCGTGTGCTGTCTCTTATCGCGACTGCTTCTATTTTCGCGAGATTTTTCTTTTTGTTAGTGATTCTCCACGTCGGGTCGTTATTTTCAATTTTCTTCGATACGTTCGTAGCTTCTTTTTCGCGCCCTGCATAGCGCGATGAATTGTAGCACTCTCGCGGTTGCTCTCCATAACCTACGCCAGCTTGAAAATCTCTCAGGGTCCGGCGTGGGATATTCATTTGACGTCGTCAGGGTCGCTATTGTGAACCTGTCCTTCTCCTCGCCGGTCGATTCTATCTTGACAGTCCGCTGTTCAGGCCAACTGTCTTCTTCGCGTCGCAGGAAGGCGGGACCGTTGAACCAGCGATGATCCGCGTCGAAACCTCTGGGGGTCTTTCGTGTGGCATCGTCGGCTGGATTCTGCGATGTGGGTACCCAGCGCCATTCTTGGGGTTTGGAAGTGTCCTCTATCTCGGCGAGACGATGTGCGACGAACGGCTTGAAAGACCTCGGGTCGGACTTTATCCATGACAGGACTGTGCTGGAGTCGGTCCAGTAGGTTTTCTTCGTCACCCGGACGCTCAGCTCTTCTTCTATGGATCGTGCCATGCGAGTGCCGAGTAGCGCAGCTTGTAACTCTAGCCTTGGAATAGACACGGGTCTGAGTGGTGTGACCCGCGCCTTTCCGGCTAGTAGCGCGACGTGATGATGTCCTTCGCTGACTCGTTCTCTCCAGTAGTACGCCGCACACGCGTACGCTGATTCGCTGGCGTCGGTGAACACGTGTAGCTCCCCCTCAGTGTTCGAATGCGTGAAGCACCTCGGTACGCGTAGGTTCTTCAGAGTGCGTAGATTTTCTACGTAGCTCTTCCATGTTTCGATGTCTTTCCCGACGATGGCTTCATCCCAGTCGACACCGCTGCGCCAGACGCTTTGTATGAGTGCCTTGCCTTGAATAAGTACCGGCGACGCTATTCCCATGGGGTCGAAGGTTGACATCACGGCGCTTGTGATCTGTCGCTTGGTCGGTGCCTCGTTAGCTGCGGTGTCGTCGTCGGATTCGCGCAGGTTCGTTCTGAAACCTACTTCATCTTCGGCGGTGAACCAACGCATGCCCAGCGTCTTCTCTTCTTTCGATCCGAGTTCGACTTCGCTCGGTCCGGTGCTCGGCGCTAATCTTCTCACTACGTCGGTCCTGTTCGACGCCCAGCCTCTTAGCGTGAATTTCGCTTGCTTGTGTATTGCGTCGACTTCGCTCGCTATCTTGGCAGCCTGATCTTCACTATCGAAGCTTTGCAAGTAGTCATCCATGTAGTGATTGTGTTCTATCGCTTGCACGGCCTCTGGATATTGATGCTGGTAGTCTGCAGCGTTCTTGTTCTTCACGAAAATCGCTGCGCTGGGTGAGCAGGCGGCCCCGAAGATCACTGACGTCATTCTATACTCGTTCAATGCTCCGCTGCGTCGACCCCCTCTCCACAGGAATCTTAAGCTGTCGCGGTCCTCTGGTCGTATTCTTATCTGAAGAAACATTTCTTTGATGTCAGCCACAACCGCGACTGCCCCCTGTCGGAATCGTAATAGTACTCCGAACAGTGATTGAAGCAGGTCTGGCCCGGGTAGGAGCAGGTCGTTGAGGCTCTTGCCTCCGAATTTCGCGGCGGCGTCGAATACTATTCGCTTCTTGCCTTTCGTAGGATGCGTCACGGCGAAGTGCGGAAGATACCATTTTCGTGTCGATGTTGATGCGTGTTCGACTTTCTCCGCATATCCATTTTTCAATAAATTTTCTATTTGTTCTTCGTATTCTTTCTTCAATCCGGCGTCGCGGTCGAGTTTCCTTTCGACGCCCTTCAGTCTCGATTCCGCTGACTTATAATTGTCAGGTAGAGCATCGTTGTCATTTTTCCATACGAGACCGACTTCGTAGCGTCCGTCGCTCAAACGGTGGCTAGTCTCGTTCAATATTTTCAATGCTCTGGCTTCCATGTCGGTGCTGGGATGCTTCGGTTGAACTCCCAATGACTCAATGGCGAAATGATCTTTGATCATCTTTTCTATTTTCTCTTCGGACGTCACTATGTGTGCGCATGTGACGAAGTTGATTATCTTCGCCGCGCCTCCATCGTAGCCGTGTAGCACCCACCCTAGGTCGGTGAGGGATGCCACTGGTTGATCTCGTCTTCCTTTGCGTGTCGTTCGCGAGACGATGAGCGCCCAGTTGTCTTGCCCGATCAATAATTTAGGCGATTCTTCTCGATATGACAACTGGTCCGCTATCTTCTTTAGGTGCGTGCATCTTTTAATAATCTTCTCGTCTAGAGCCTGCGGCGTTAGACGCATGTCGTCGATCGTTCGTGCCCCGATGACGCTCCGCTTGCGTGAGTGATGAAGTCCTCTTATCTTCATATTGAGTTTCATGGAGTCCTTTTTCAATAATGATTTTCCTCCAACTGTTTCTAGGCGGAGTGCTTCCTTGGGCCCGTCGAGTCCTATTTCTGCTGCGATCGACGAGTCGAGTAGTGTGACCGTCGATCCTTCGTCCAGCAGAGCCAGTACCTTCTTCGATCCCGTCGGTCCATATATCTCGACAGGAATCATCTTTAAATAGGCTCGGGCGCTTCGCGTATTGTTCGCGGGAAGCCTCACGTTGTTTGCGACTTCTGTGTTCTCTTGCTTCGGTTCTTCGGGTTTGTTCTCGTAATGAAGCGTCTTGTGATGCCAGCGTTTGCATATAGGGCACGGCGGTCGCTTGCACGACTCTTTGCGATGTCGCCCCTGCAGACACTTGTAACATAATCGCGATTCTTTAGCGATCTGCCACTTCATTTTCGTAGGTGCCTGCAGGTACCTTGAGCACTCGTTTAGATAGTGCTCTTCTCGACAATGTGGACACGGTGGCTTCTCCATCCCGATGCGATCGACCGTCGTGTGCGCAGCTTGCCGCCTCATCGGTGGTCGCTTGTCGACGGTTTCTTGCGTAGCGTGGGGTCCGCATCGGTCTGCCATCTTGTTCAGGAACTTTTCCATAGAGTTCAAGTCTTGATCTTCGTCCGCTTTGTCCGCGATGTAGTCGTACCAGCGGAACTTCAATAGTGGAGGCATCTTGTCGGTGATGCTTCTCAATATCTCAGGCGACAGTAGATATTGTGGTTTCTTGAGACCTCGTATCGTTGCGACGGTGTTGCTGACGCTGCTTGCTAACGCACATATGTCGTGAGCGGTTTCGCGGATCTTCGGTAGATTTCTTATCTTCTCTAACTCCGCTAGCACCAATGCGTCTGCTCTTCCATATCGTCGCTTTAATGCTTCTATGATTTCGCCAGGTGTCGCCTCGGAGTACAGCTGGCTCTCGACGCCCTCTCGTGCAGATCCGCGTAATGCGCGTCTCAGACGCGCCATGTTTTGCGCGTCCGAGAATAGCGGTGCGGTGTCTTCGTATACTGCTTTGAAGGCGATCCATTCTCTGCTGTCGCCGTCGAACGCCGGTAGGTGGTGCATGTATTCAGGTTGCACCCCCTGCCCTCTATGTGGTACGTCGCGTATCGCTTTCACGATTGCCTCTGCCAGTTTTCTATTGTCGTTCCGGGTTGAGTCGATCTTCTCCTCAGGTTTAGCAGTGGATGTCGGAGCGTTTTCAATTTTTTCGATAGGTGCTTGCTCCGGGTGTCCCTTGGCGGATATTCTTTCCACTGTAGCTTGAACCCATTCTTGGACGTTTTCTTCCCGGTCGACTGGTTCTTCTATGACAGAGTCTTCTTCCTCATTCGATGCTTGAATCAGCTCTAGCCGTATCTTCGCAGCTGCTGTAGCCGCTTGAGCTTCTTTTAATTCGCGCTCGGCTAGTTCGGCTCGTGCTTCTAATTCCTTCACTCTTCGTGTTGACTTCGTTGAAGCGGCACGACGATCTTTTCCCTTCAATGTCGCAGTTTCTTTGCTTGATGTTTCGTGGGTTGTTCCAGTTCCCGATGTCTCGTACGTTTCGTAGGATGTGGCTTCCGTCGTGCTTGATTCTTGTTGGACGGTTTCAGGTGACTGCTCCTTCGGTGATGAACCCTTTTGGCTTCTGGTGACTGGCATCTTGATGTCCACTGGATCCGGCTGCCGAAGGACCAACTGTTACGGCCGCGATGCTTGCCTTCGTCCAAGCACCGTGGAACCGTAGGGTGGGCGGGTTGTCTCACTCACACTAGATGGTAGGTGTGAGCGCCGGTGGCCCGCCTCGTGGTGAACACCGGATGCCCGTTGTTTGACAAACTGACTCGCCGGAGTAGTTAGTGATGTGCGAGCGAGATAGCAATCACGGTAGAGCAGGACGGAAAATAAAAACGCGAACTTGTTGAGTGAGCGAGAGGTGAGCCGAATCTTGCTGTTTCTTCTTAGTGATCTTCAATGTTTGCGAGTACCGTTGCGCTCTGATTTTTCGGTACCGCCCGGTCGGCTTATATCCCAGAGACCGGGCGAGGTACCTTACCGTAACGTAGACACCTCAAAATGAGGCGTCTCGACGATCTATTTTCATTATGTCCGGCTCACCTTTCTTTATTTATTTTCATTAATAAATATCTTATATATACGTATTTTACATAAATCTATTCTATAAACAATACCTTATTCAATAAAACATACAGTAACACTATAAAGCTATTCTATATAAAGTTACGATCAAAAAACCTCTCAATGAACCGCTTATGCTTCACAATATTCAAGAAATAATGTCTGTACAACTAAAACTTATTGGCTATGTGTGTTATTTCTGTTATGTATCCAAATCTATTATATTTAACATGAATTCTAACATAAGTTGTGAGTGAAACCTATTGTAGACAGCTTACTGCACGATATTTAAAGAATAATGCTTGCAGAACTAAATCTTAATATGTATGCGTGTTGTTTTCGATCTTATTATATCTTAATTCTATTTCAACATACACTTAAATACGTCATATTTAATTCTACACATAAGCGGCACAAGTTCAGATATATATTCAATAGTTGTTGCGCAGTATATTCTAGCGCTACGTTAATAATATATATAGTTGTCTTTATTTAACCGTAATCTATACATTCTATAAAATCTTATAACAAACTATTTCTAATGTTCGTTGGGTCGGTCGCCAACATCCTCCCCCTCGTGCGCAGCACCAACTCCTCGTCTTGGCGACTCTGCTTCCATCGCTCCCGGCTGCTTGCTCCCGTGCTCGTAGCAAATCGTCTTCTGCTATGACGTCGAATTTTCTTAATTTTTTCGTGCGTAAGCGCTGATTTTCCGAAACTTTCCCATTGGCTCCGCTTCAATAATAATTTCTCAGCTTTTTCTAAGTAAGTCGCGTCGATATACAAGAGTCGTGTGCTGTCTCTTATCGCGACTGCTTCTATTTTCGCGAGATTTTTCTTTTTGTTAGTGATTCTCCACGTCGGGTCGTTATTTTCAATTTTCTTCGATACGTTCGTAGCTTCTTTTCGCGCCCTGCATAGCGCGATGAATTGTAGCACTCTCGCGGTTGCTCTCCATAACCTACGCCAGCTTGAAAATCTCTCAGGGTCCGGCGTGGGATATTCATTTGACGTCGTCAGGGTCGCTATTGTGAACCTGTCCTTCTCCTCGCCGGTCGATTCTATCTTGACAGTCCGCTGTTCAGGCCAACTGTCTTCTTCGCGTCGCAGGAAGGCGGGACCGTTGAACCAGCGATGATCCGCGTCGAAACCTCTGGGGGTCTTTCGTGTGGCATCGTCGGCTGGATTCTGCGATGTGGGTACCCAGCGCCATTCTTGGGGTTTGGAAGTGTCCTCTATCTCGGCGAGACGATGTGCGACGAACGGCTTGAAAGACCTCGGGTCGGACTTTATCCATGACAGGACTGTGCTGGAGTCGGTCCAGTAGGTTTTCTTCGTCACCCGGACGCTCAGCTCTTCTTCTATGGATCGTGCCATGCGAGTGCCGAGTAGCGCAGCTTGTAACTCTAGCCTTGGAATAGACACGGGTCTGAGTGGTGTGACCCGCGCCTTTCCGGCTAGTAGCGCGACGTGATGATGTCCTTCGCTGACTCGTTCTCTCCAGTACGCCGCACACGCGTACGCTGATTCGCTGGCGTCGGTGAACACGTGTAGCTCCCCCTCAGTGTTCGAATGCGTGAAGCACCTCGGTACGCGTAGGTTCTTCAGAGTGCGTAGATTTTCTACGTAGCTCTTCCATGTTTCGATGTCTTTCCCGACGATGGCTTCATCCCAGTCGACACCGCTGCGCCAGACGCTTTGTATGAGTGCCTTGCCTTGAATAAGTACCGGCGACGCTATTCCCATGGGGTCGAAGGTTGACATCACGGCGCTTGTGATCTGTCGCTTGGTCGGTGCCTCGTTAGCTGCGGTGTCGTCGTCGGATTCGCGCAGGTTCGTTCTGAAACCTACTTCATCTTCGGCGGTGAACCAACGCATGCCCAGCGTCTTCTCTTCTTTCGATCCGAGTTCGACTTCGCTCGGTCCGGTGCTCGGCGCTAATCTTCTCACTACGTCGGTCCTGTTCGACGCCCAGCCTCTTAGCGTGAATTTCGCTTGCTTGTGTATTGCGTCGACTTCGCTCGCTATCTTGGCAGCCTGATCTTCACTATCGAAGCTTTGCAAGTAGTCATCCATGTAGTGATTGTGTTCTATCGCTTGCACGGCCTCTGGATATTGATGCTGGTAGTCTGCAGCGTTCTTGTTCTTCACGAAAATCGCTGCGCTGGGTGAGCAGGCGGCCCCGAAGATCACTGACGTCATTCTATACTCGTTCAATGCTCCGCTGCGTCGACCCCCTCTCCACAGGAATCTTAAGCTGTCGCGGTCCTCTGGTCGTATTCTTATCTGAAGAAACATTTCTTTGATGTCAGCCACAACCGCGACTGCCCCCTGTCGGAATCGTAATAGTACTCCGAACAGTGATTGAAGCAGGTCTGGCCCGGGTAGGAGCAGGTCGTTGAGGCTCTTGCCTCCGAATTTCGCGGCGGCGTCGAATACTATTCGCTTCTTGCCTTTCGTAGGATGCGTCACGGCGAAGTGCGGAAGATACCATTTTCGTGTCGATGTTGATGCGTGTTCGACTTTCTCCGCATATCCATTTTTCAATAAATTTTCTATTTGTTCTTCGTATTCTTTCTTCAATCCGGCGTCGCGGTCGAGTTTCCTTTCGACGCCCTTCAGTCTCGATTCCGCTGACTTATAATTGTCAGGTAGAGCATCGTTGTCATTTTTCCATACGAGACCGACTTCGTAGCGTCCGTCGCTCAAACGGTGGCTAGTCTCGTTCAATATTTTCAATGCTCTGGCTTCCATGTCGGTGCTGGGATGCTTCGGTTGAACTCCCAATGACTCAATGGCGAAATGATCTTTGATCATCTTTTCTATTTTCTCTTCGGACGTCACTATGTGTGCGCATGTGACGAAGTTGATTATCTTCGCCGCGCCTCCATCGTAGCCGTGTAGCACCCACCCTAGGTCGGTGAGGGATGCCACTGGTTGATCTCGTCTTCCTTTGCGTGTCGTTCGCGAGACGATGAGCGCCCAGTTGTCTTGCCCGATCAATAATTTAGGCGATTCTTCTCGATATGACAACTGGTCCGCTATCTTCTTTAGGTGCGTGCATCTTTTAATAATCTTCTCGTCTAGAGCCTGCGGCGTTAGACGCATGTCGTCGATCGTTCGTGCCCCGATGACGCTCCGCTTGCGTGAGTGATGAAGTCCTCTTATCTTCATATTGAGTTTCATGGAGTCCTTTTTCAATAATGATTTTCCTCCAACTGTTTCTAGGCGGAGTGCTTCCTTGGGCCCGTCGAGTCCTATTTCTGCTGCGATCGACGAGTCGAGTAGTGTGACCGTCGATCCTTCGTCCAGCAGAGCCAGTACCTTCTTCGATCCCGTCGGTCCATATATCTCGACAGGAATCATCTTTAAATAGGCTCGGGCGCTTCGCGTATTGTTCGCGGGAAGCCTCACGTTGTTTGCGACTTCTGTGTTCTCTTGCTTCGGTTCTTCGGGTTTGTTCTCGTAATGAAGCGTCTTGTGATGCCAGCGTTTGCATATAGGGCACGGCGGTCGCTTGCACGACTCTTTGCGATGTCGCCCCTGCAGACACTTGTAACATAATCGCGATTCTTTAGCGATCTGCCACTTCATTTTCGTAGGTGCCTGCAGGTACCTTGAGCACTCGTTTAGATAGTGCTCTTCTCGACAATGTGGACACGGTGGCTTCTCCATCCCGATGCGATCGACCGTCGTGTGCGCAGCTTGCCGCCTCATCGGTGGTCGCTTGTCGACGGTTTCTTGCGTAGCGTGGGGTCCGCATCGGTCTGCCATCTTGTTCAGGAACTTTTCCATAGAGTTCAAGTCTTGATCTTCGTCCGCTTTGTCCGCGATGTAGTCGTACCAGCGGAACTTCAATAGTGGAGGCATCTTGTCGGTGATGCTTCTCAATATCTCAGGCGACAGTAGATATTGTGGTTTCTTGAGACCTCGTATCGTTGCGACGGTGTTGCTGACGCTGCTTGCTAACGCACATATGTCGTGAGCGGTTTCGCGGATCTTCGGTAGATTTTTCTTATCTTCTCTAACTCCGCTAGCACCAATGCGTCTGCTCTTCCATATCGTCGCTTTAATGCTTCTATGATTTCGCCAGGTGTCGCCTCGGAGTACAGCTGGGCTCTCGACGCCCTCTCGTGCAGATCCGCGTAATGCGCGTCTCAGACGCGCCATGTTTTGCGCGTCCGAGAATAGCGGTGCGGTGTCTTCGTATACTGCTTTGAAGGCGATCCATTCTCTGCTGTCGCCGTCGAACGCCGGTAGGTGGTGCATGTATTCAGGTTGCACCCCCTGCCCTCTATGTGGTACGTCGCGTATCGCTTTCACGATTGCCTCTGCCAGTTTTCTATTGTCGTTCCGGGTTGAGTCGATCTTCTCCTCAGGTTTAGCAGTGGATGTCGGAGCGTTTTCAATTTTTTCGATAGGTGCTTGCTCCGGGTGTCCCTTGGCGGATATTCTTTCCACTGTAGCTTGAACCCATTCTTGGACGTTTTCTTCCCGGTCGACTGGTTCTTCTATGACAGAGTCTTCTTCCTCATTCGATGCTTGAATCAGCTCTAGCCGTATCTTCGCAGCTGCTGTAGCCGCTTGAGCTTCTTTTAATTCGCGCTCGGCTAGTTCGGCTCGTGCTTCTAATTCCTTCACTATTCGTGTTGACTTCGTTGAAGCGGCACGACGATCTTTTCCCTTCAATGTCGCAGTTTCTTTGCTTGATGTTTCGTGGGTTGTTCCAGTTCCCGATGTCTCGTACGTTTCGTAGGATGTGGCTTCCGTCGTGCTTGATTCTTGTTGGACGGTTTCAGGTGACTGCTCCTTCGGTGATGAACCCTTTTGGCTTCTGGTGACTGGCATCTTGATGTCCACTGGATCCGGCTGCCGAAGGACCAACTGTTACGGCCGCGATGCTTGCCTTCGTCCAAGCACCGTGGAACCGTAGGGTGGGCGGGTTGTCTCACTCACACTAGATGGTAGGTGTGAGCGCCGGTGGCCCGCCTCGTGGTGAACACCGGATGCCCGTTGTTTGACAAACTGACTCGCCGGAGTAGTTAGTGATGTGCGAGCGAGATAGCAATCACGGTAGAGCAGGACGGAAAATAAAAACGCGAACTTGTTGAGTGAGCGAGAGGTGAGCCGAATCTTGCTGTTTCTTCTTAGTGATCTTCAATGTTTGCGAGTACCGTTGCGCTCTGATTTTTCGGTACCGCCCGGTCGGCTTATATCCCAGAGACCGGGCGAGGTACCTTACCGTAACGTAGACACCTCAAAATGAGGCGTCTCGACGATCTATTTTCATTATGTCCGGCTCACCTTTCTTTATTTATTTTCATTAATAAATATCTTATATATACGTATTTTACATAAATCTATTCTATAAACAATACCTTATTCAATAAAACATACAGTAACACTATAAAGCTATTCTATATAAAGTTACGATCAAAAAACCTCTCAATGAACCGCTTATGCTTCACAATATTCAAGAAATAATGTCTGTACAACTAAAACTTATTGGCTATGTGTGTTATTTCTGTTATGTATCCAAATCTATTATATTTAACATGAATTCTAACATAAGTTGTGAGTGAAACCTATTGTAGACAGCTTACTGCACGATATTTAAAGAATAATGCTTGCAGAACTAAATCTTAATATGTATGCGTGTTGTTTTCGATCTTATTATATCTTAATTCTATTTCAACATACACTTAAATACGTCATATTTAATTCTACACATAAGCGGCACAAGTTCAGATATATATTCAATAGTTGTTGCGCAGTATATTCTAGCGCTACGTTAATAATATATATAGTTGTCTTTATTTAACCGTAATCTATACATTCTATAAAATCTTATAACAAACTATTTCTAATGTTCGTTGGGTCGGTCGCCAACAGGCAGGTAGATTATAGTCTGAGGCGTCATATTTTCGAAGGTGGCATTTTTTCGGTGCCACTGAAAGCAAGTATCAATTATGCTGAATTCTCTCTTTATTTGATTTGCCAATAAGCCAACAATTCCCCCTACAAGCTTGTATATATCAAAAATAAAATAGATTGTTGGAAGAGATATTAAATGTTTTTTTTTTTTTGTTTTCCTAGATTGAAAAATCATAATAATTATTTATGATTCTTACTTAATTGTGAAAGTACAAGACTATTTCTGTATGCAACGAATTTACCACATTATATTTACCTTCATTATCAAATGATACACACAGCATATGTTTTTTATTATTTGCTTTGATAATTTGTTTTAGATGAAACATGTATATAATGGTTGTCATGTTTCACGTCAATAAAAACACCTGTGTAATTAACTTGTATCTGTGCATACTGCATAACACTTACTTTTTAATGTTGAACATTTTTTGGAGTTTACTCCTTTAGAAATGATTTCCATATTTAACCTACAGTATGAAAATTTATTCCTCTTTGTACATTCATTTTCAGGAAGCATGATCACGACTGTATTTTAGAATAAGGGCATATACATCTATGAGAATCTATTTTTTTTTAACTCAGTGTCTGAAGTCAATTTATTAGTAATATTTTGTTTTACAGATTTAAACAAACAATTTTAATGACATGTAAATTTGACTTAATGAGATCATTCACTTTAATAATGTACCTATTAAATACCATAAATATTCAGAAAATGATATATACTTATGTTCTAGTGTATCGTATTGTCATGTCCTGGTCTACTTAAAGGAATAGATAAGACTCGATAATCCAAAAATAATTCTAATAAGATTTACTTACTTAAATAAGTAAAATTTATGCTACAAAATTACAGCACAACTACTGGAATGTATGCTACGAGGTAATTACAGTATTGAGAAAGCTCACACGCTCCAATCCGATCCACCTTGCGCCACACAAACAGACTAACAACACGCAAAGCCGCACATTAGTCTAGATACACTTTATAAATGATTATAAACTTTCTAGTTGATTCACATCCTTACCTGATGTAGTAAGCGCCCTTGGAAATGTTCCTCGTCCGGAGATAGATCCATTTTAATTAATTTGAAATGAACAACTACCATAAAATAAACATTTCCGGACTAAACAATCGCTCAAGCGTTGCGACGTTTATATCTACATGACTGCGGTGTTAACGCTATTCCTCACTTTACATACATCGAACGTAATTTAATTTAAATTGTTTACTCACACAGCACAATGATAATAAATGGAAACAAATAAAATATTGTAAATTTGAGCAAGTAGACTTTTCATTTTCTCATATTATTGATTTGAATTGTGACAGGCTGAGGCGGTGACAGCAAGATGAAACTGTCAGTGTCTTGTTATTATAATATATCACGACCATAAATGTGAGTTAATTAGGTCCAACTTTGTACTATTTTTCTAACTTTCAATACACCAACAAAATTGCGACCTTTTTGCTGCACTAACAATGCTTTTTACAGTAAGGGCTTAACAGCTTCTCCGAACTTTTGGTGCAAACACTTTAACAATTCAAGGTGATCAATGTCTGTATCTACGACTAGTGTACAACGATGTGGATGCTGTGTAATGCATTTAATGTTATGCTAGTTTATGAAAGCATCATTTTATCGCGCTTGCAACAAGTTCAGGAGCCTGCATAGTTGGGGGTATAATTTTATACGAACCTAGCTAACGCTGTTGACCGAGGGGGCCTTTACAGCTTCACCGTGTCTGTTCCAAAAAGACCAAGGTTTTATTTGATATGTTAAAAATATGTAACTTCTAATTTTAAAAATAGTACATTCTATGTCAATCTAAAATAAAAGAAGTAATAAAATATACAATTCAATAATAAGAAGCTTTTAATTTTATAAAGTAAAATGACCGTAAATATTTAAAATAAATAAACGTTCCCAAAGCCCCACAACGTGGCGACCGTGGTAATAAAAGTTCCTGAAAATAACAAATATGGAAAAAACACAACGTGGCGACCGTGATAATTAAAAGTGCCTGAGAAATAAACATGGAAAAACACAGGTCAGTTTTAAGAGGTCAGTTTACAAAGAAAGCAAACATATTGGAGACATTATTAATCACTGAAAAGAATTCTGCAACTGAAATTGAATTGAAAGCAACATATAAAGGACTCATCAATATTAAAGAGAAAATTGATAAATTAGATGAGGAAATTAAAAACAAAATATTACTCGAAGAAGACGAGAGTTTAATTGAAAAAGAATTTGACGAAATTGAAAAATATGAGTGTAGATGGTTCCTCTTAGTTGAGAAATATAATTCCCTATTAAAAGAAAATATAAAAGATAAAAAGTGTTCAAAGAAGAAATATTTTCCGTTGTAGTAGATTTGACTATCAGAGTTATTAAAAATGGAAGGTAGAAACAGAGGACCGTATTGGTATGGCAAGTCTGACTTATATTATTAATATGATTCACAGGGATACTAACTGTAAACAGGCGTAGCTTGGTAGACCATATGTCAATTCTGTAAAATAGACTCAACACTTTGGTGTAGCAAAGCCAACAAGATGTCTCTTCTAGAAAATAGAGCGAATAAAGAAAAACGTGGTTTTTGCTACATATATTTAAGAAAAGGGCACATAAATATAGTTATATAATTCAGATATCCATGATAAGAATATAGTGGGATAATCTGAAATGAAATGTGTCCTCTGTGTCAGAATATATACTGCTACTTTGTTACAGACGCTGATTCTTAATGTCACCTACAAATATAAGATTAAGTAGGTAAATGAAAGTTTTTTTTTTAGACAGCGGGTTTTAAAGGTCGCAGTAAAAGCTGCACTCACCACGGTGTTGGGGGTTGCAGCAGAGTGGCACAGGAGAAAAAAAAAAAAAAAGGTCATATATTTATATATATTATTTTGGAGGTGTAAAACAGTCTGATTTATGATGTTGGGCACCTACCAAAAGTTAAGAATGACTAGTTATTAAAGAAGTTGAGAGATTTGAATCTAAATAAATAAATAAATAATAAATCTCTCTGGTCTATGGAGTGTTGAGCTATTATAAAATAAAGATTGACAGGTACAGGTACATAAGACGCGTCTGAAACTAATAATGGTGAATATGATCCTAGCACAAATATTGTCAGACTATCCATAGCTGTCCTCTACTAGTATCAAATATGGTAGTCATAAAATTATGTAACAGATTTTTTGAACTGAATTACAAAATGAAAATAGGAAAATTAATAATAATGTATAATAACAGAATTGAAATCTATAAATATGAATGTTTTGTATGGTTTATTGTTGTAGAAACTGTAATTTCTAATTATTTTATACATGTTTTTATATAAAGCAAACACCAGAGCAGAACGATAGACCTGAACAATTTACTTGCAGTGGCAGAAAGGTAAAAATGCTGAGTAAATACAATGTTTATATATAATTTATTTCATACGGCTTTATTTGGAAATATGGCAGAGAAATTGTCGCAAATTTTAATTTTAATTTAATTTATGTGTATGTTTGTTGTTTCGTGTCTGGTTTGGAGGATGTTCCAAAAAGACCAAGGTTTTATTTGATATGTTAAAAATATGTAACTTCTAATTTTAAAAATAGTACATTCTATGTCAATCTAAAATAAAAGAAGTAATAAAATATACAATTCAATAATAAGAAGCTTTTAATTTTATAAAGTAAAATGACCGTAAATATTTAAAATAAATAAACGTTCCCAAAGCCCCACAGTGTCTTTGTGGGCGAGTGCTGAAGGTACTCAGCCGTAAAAGGTGACTAGCAAAATAGCAAAATGGTACGAACCTCAGCTTAGTCGTCACCTGAGTGTAAAACTCTCTCGCGAGTTGGAACCTAACTAATCCCTACATTTTTTTTATTTAGCATTAAAAAAAAAAGGTTCCTTACAGGACCTATGTACCTGCGTGTTGTGTGCAGGAGTGTGTATGCAGTGTTGTGCGTGTAATGCTCAATGCATAGGCAGTGTCACTGTATCGCGCTGGCGGCAACGTCAAGAGCCTCCCCAGTTGGGGAAGACACGTCTTGGGTCGCCGCCTGAGGGAGACCCGGAGAGTGTGCGGGAGCATAATTAGCCGCCTGGCCCCGACGGCGGGAACGGCGGTTACGTGTGCGTGGGCGCTGGCACGCATACTAGATCGGTTGATAAGGAAAGATCCTATTTTCGCACGTGATATCATCATCGGGATCGGTGAGAACGTTACGCGGTCTCGGAAACGGTTTCGGAGCTAGCGGGTCAGGGGAGTACGCGACGGCTTTCTGTCGGATAAGAAACATGAAACCTCATTGGCACGGCGACATACCGGCTGTAAAGAACAAATCTAAGAATATTTAAATTTATATACATGTTCTAGAAGTATTCATTTTTGGTATAAATACGTGTAATTAATAATAATAAAACATTGAGTATTCTATCGTCATGAAATATAGTTTATTTTTTCAATACTTTCGCTATGAGCGGATTCGGGTGTGGTAGAAAATACCAACTGCGGGCTGGCCGGCCTCCAAATTTCCTATTTCTTGCCAAGGGTCGGGTGATACACTGGGTCGCTCAGGGCGAAAATATAAGGAATATGTCCACTTACCGAGCAATCTCTCGTGCACATCCAATCCCGAGGATCCTGCAGCTTATGTAATGGCGTAGAAGCGGTGTAAGGGTAAAAACGTGATGCGGCGATATTGTAGATTATTATAAAAGTTATGCGGTTTGCGTTGCGGAGCGGTTGCGCGTATACTTTTTAAACACCAACTGTCAAACTTAACTCGCGGCGCGGGTTGCCAGGCAAGAGAAAATCACTCGGCAAGAATGACAGTGATTCCTGACATTCTCACCCCAGCAACCGAATGATTCACCATAACCCCCGACCTTAGGAGAGAAGCGTCTCCTAAGCTCAAAATATTGGAGAGGAGGTGAAAGAAAATTAGATGGATGAGCGGAAATGCGGAAGCGGAATTACAAATTTAACTGAAGGATAAACTAATATTAAAGTAGAAAAAGGATAATAATATACAAAGGAAAGGAACTATTAGAAGGATTATTGGGTAGGTAAAGGACAGACCTTTACAACTGGGCGCGTATAAGTACCGCTTTGAGTGCGGACAGTAACCACACGGACTATTCCGTCAGCACCAGGGTGGCAGGTTTCAATAATACCAAGTGGCCACCTTAATGGAGGAGCGTTATCAGATTTAAGTAGAACAACAGAACCTACAGTAGGATTTGCGGTACGTGCATTCCATTTTTGTCTAGTTTGGAGCGTTGACAAATATTCATCCCTCCAGCGTTTCCAATAGGATTCCACGAGCTTATCCAATAAGTATTTGCGCTTCAACAAAGATTGCGGTTGCGAAGCAGTGTCAACTAAATTAAAAGAATTGAGCGGTTCATAGTTAAGAAAATGTGCGGGAGTTAGAGCTGTAGGTTCGGCCGGATCCGAACTCAAAACAGAAAGTGGTCGTGAGTTTAGTATACATTCGATTTGTGTAAGAAGTGTTGTAAACTCTTCATAGGTAAGTAGCGTGTCGCCTATAACGCGTTTTAAATGCGACTTAATGCTTTTTATATTAGATTCCCAAGCACCACCAAAATGAGGAGCGTTGGGAGTGATCGTTTTCCAGGTAATACCGTGCTCTACAGCTTCATTCAAAAATGCCTCCGAATAAGTTTTAGATTTAATAAAATTATGTAAATCATTATAATGCGCTTTTGCACCTACAAAGTTAGTGCCATTGTCCGAAAATAACTCTAAGTAATTTCCTCTACGCGATATAAATCGCTTGAAAGCTTTGATAAATGACTCAGTACTTAATAATAACAATGCACATAATTCGAGGCGTGCTAGAGTTTGCATTTTATTAGCAGTTGGTGACACCTTGCTTTTAGCGCATACTAGATTGACCGTGTTGGGAGAACCCTTAATGCACAAATAAACGTTGGCGCCGTATCCACTTTCACTTGCGTCTGAAAAAACCTACTACTATCAACTCAGAACTGTAAGATGGCACTCCTAAGAAACGAGGAATTTTTACACTAGATAAAAGTGGTAGCTCATTTCGAAGGATGCACCATGCGTCGCAAATATCTTGCGGTGGGCATTCATCCCAATCTACATGTTGTAACCAAAGCGATTTCATAATTAACTTAGCCTTTAATATTACGGGTGCACAGAAACCATTGATATCCCACAAGCGAGCGATAGTTGCTAAGATAATGCGTTTAGTAATTATTTGCGAAGTTTCCTTTACCGAGATTACGAATTGATCTTTTTCAGGAATCCATTTTAAGCCTAATAATTTTAAATTGTCATTTTGATCAAAATGAACATGTGAAAGGTTATGATTTTCAGGAATTGATTCTAATAATGCGGGGCAATTACTTATAAATTTTACTAGATCAAAACCACCTTTTTTAAACATGTTTATTAATTGGTTAGATAGGTTTTATACCTTCTTGCGGTGTACATACGGATATTGCCAAATCGTCCATGAATAAATTACTTTGAGCTACATCTGCTGCGTATGGATATTCCTGTCTCTCTTGTTCAGCTAGTTCGCGGATTGTCCGCATTGCTAAATATGGGCTGCAAGACAGACCGAAACAAACGCGATTAAACTCATATAAATTAGCGCTATCCTCATCTTCAAAGCGATATAGAATTCGTAAAAATTTACGATAATTATTATGTACCAATATTTGTAAATACATCTGCTTAATATCGGAACTTATAGCAATAGGAAATAAACGAAATTGAATTAAGATCGCAAGTAAATCATTTTGTAAGTTTGGCCCGGTATGCAGACAGTCGTTTAACGACAACCCGGAAGTTGTTTTTGCACTTGCATCTAGAACTATTCGTAATTTCGTACTAATTTTATCATTGCGTGAAACTGCGTGGTGAGGAATAATATATTGCCTCTCACTGGAATTATAATTATCTATGCGGGTAATATAATTTTTATTTAAGTACTCTCTAATAATTTCGTCATACTGTAATTTTAAATTATTATTGAGTTTAAACTTGCGTTCTAAATGCGTATATCTCTTAGATGCGATTTTAAATGAATCCCCTAACTGCGACGGGTCTTGGTTAAAGGGTAAAATAGTAGTGAAGCGGCCTGATTTATCGCGAGAAATATTATTTGAATATAACAACTCACATTGTTTATCCACGGGTGAAAAATGTTTTTTGTCCGGTACATCTTCAACGTTCAAAAAACGATTCATTAAACCTTCCATTGAAGTATCCTCACTACAAATATATGAGTATGTGTCACTGAGACAAGCGGTAGCGTTAGCGGACGCGGATTGTAAAAAACACGTGCGGAGCCTATAATAATATAACCAAATTCGGATTCAAGAGCGTCGGGATTCCCATTCGAACCTATGATTTTATTTCCCTTCAATATGTGGGCAAAAACTTCTGAACCAATTAGCATGTCTATTGGACCCTTCGTATGAAACGATTGGTCTGCGAGCGGTAAATTAAATAAATAATCGAGCGATGTACAATCTACATTCACTTGCGGTAAATCACCCGAAATCTTATTAATAACTAAACATTGTATGTTCAAGCGGAAATCATTATGTCGCGAAAATACTGTTACATTGGCTATACCCTGTATCGGTTGCGGATTGTCACCAATACCATTTACTTGAATGGAATTGGCGGAGTTAAATATATTTAATCCAAGTTTCTTACAACATTGTTTGGTAATAAAATGTCTCTGAGAACCCATATCGATAAGTACTCTGACTGGGTGTAATATAGAATTTTTATCTTTTACTAAAATGACTGCGGAACCTAACAAAATAATTTTATTTTTATGACGCGTGGATTCAGAATTCATCTGACTACAAAGAGATACAGTTTTGTCTTGGGTACTTTTAGATGTATCGTTATTATGTAACTGATTATCAGAGGTCAATGACCTTGAATTACCCCCGACCATGCCATCTAAACTGTTCTCAGGAAAGTGTAACAAGGAATGGTGCCTCTTGTTTCCTTTACAAAATTTACACGATGATACAGACTGACAAAATCGACTAGTATGCAACAAACTCAAACAATTTATACAACCGTTCACATTCTTTATATATTTGTATCTATCTAGCGGTGAAAGAGTTTTAAATTTCGCGCAATTATATATTTGTTCATGTTCATTCGATTTACAAAATGAACAGTGTTTATTAAGACGCGCGGTGACGTCATTTGCAATTAATGCGCGTGGAGCTCGCTGTGTCGAGCGACCGCTCCTCGCGTCTCCAGCGGCGCAGTGCTTATACTTACTACCGGCGCTTGCGTTGATTTTAATATCTGGCGTAATTCTTTTTAATATTTTATATTGTTCCCTGAGAAATATTACAAATTCTTCGTAATTGGGATATGATTGTTTTCTATTAATATTTTCGAATTGTTGCACTGTGTCCGTATCTAGTTTGCGTAAACCTAAATGAACAAACATGTAATCTAACAAATTATCGATCTTTAATTGTTTCAAAGCGGCTACAGACGTAGAATATTCGTCAATGAATGCGTCTAATTGACTCGGCGTAGCATTGTGAAGCGATTTTAGATTTAATATTTTTTCTATATAGGTAGTAGCTATCTCACGGTCGTCCGTGTATTTATCAACCAGTGCGTTATAAATTATATTATAATTTTCTGCGGTCGGGCTTAAACTTAGCCATATTGACTCAGCCTTCCCTTTAAGTTTACTAATTAAGTACCTTACACGTAGTGAGTCATTTAGACTCGGATTATTGTGAACCATTGAGTTATAACATTCAATGAACATAGGAAATTTTTCATAGTCACCATAGAATTCCGGTATTGATAATTTCTCTAATTGAAAATTTAAATATTGTTCATTGTGTTCAGCGGTATTAACATTTTGCGATATATTGAAGCGTGTTAAGGCATTTTTTACTCCACAATAATAATCTTCGAATGCCCATATTGCCTCATAATTTGGTAGGTACTTAGGATCTAATTTCAAATTAAGTCGGTTAATATTATCGACTATATTTTGAAATTCTTCGCGCATCGAATCTATGTTTGTCGCTTGACTAATAAAGAGAGGAGTTTGGCGATCCTCCTGACTCGTAGGTATAGATTCGTAAATAGATTTAATGCGTAAATAATAAGATTGTTTTTTACTTTCGAGTAGAGATATTTCTCCGATACCTACTGAACCTTCAGCTACTTCTCCCTTTTTGGACCTATGCTCCATTTTTAAAGTTAATAATATTAAACAATGTAATTAAAAAACAAATACAATTGAATAGTATTCGTCTCAACGGTAATATAAAATATCAAAAATGCGAGGGTAAATAATAAATTTATGAAATTGCGTATGCGGTTTTAAAGTCTTAGGATGTAAAAATAGGGAATTTAGGGCACAATCCAGGAACGAAGGACCATTAAAAGATGGTAGAAAATACCAACTGCGGGCTGGCCGGCCTCCAAATTTCCTATTTCTTGCCAAGGGTCGGGTGATACACTGGGTCGCTCAGGGCGAAAATATAAGGAATATGTCCACTTACCGAGCAATCTCTCGTGCACATCCAATCCCGAGGATCCTGCAGCTTATGTAATGGCGTAGAAGCGGTGTAAAAACGTGATGCGGCGATATTGTAGATTATTATAAAAGTTATGCGGTTTGCGTTGCGGGAGCGGTTGCGCGTATACTTTTTAAACACCAACTGTCAAACTTAACTCGCGGCGCGGGTTGCCAGGCAAGAGAAAATCACTCGGCAAGAATGACAGTGATTCCTGACATTCTCACCCCAGCAACCGAATGATTCACCAGGGTGTCTCTGCGCGGTCGAAAAATGCGCGACACTGGGACTTGATAACGGAATGAATGGATGGAATCTTGTCACTTGTCTATTATGTAAAAACTGTTAAAACAAAAGATTGTATTGATATAATGAAAATATATTCGAAGAAGATGTTTTCCGTGGTTATTATTTTAAAAATCCTAATAATAGATTTAATTAGTAAATTTCCTTTTTTCCAATGTCTGCCAATGCTTGCGTAATCATGGAGAGAGTAAAAGTTTTGTTTATTATTGCGGACAAGGGGGAAGGTGACAAATTAAACAAATATTGCTTACGTAATACTAATAGTTATGTTACGCATCCTGAACCAATCAATATTATGCAACAATCAATCAAAATTCGCTCTTAAGAAGTAGACGAACAATATACTTGAATCAATAAAAATCATAGAAAATAAGCGAGGATGTTCTAGAATCGATCGAAATTATTTGCAATAGATTATAATAAGTTGCAAGGTCAAGCGTTAGAGACCAGCCAGCATCATTTTAAGCGCATTAAAACACTGGTTAATAATCAGCAAAATATTTATTTTTTTCTAACCTAGTTAATGCTGTTGACCGGAAGGGCCTAACATCTTCACCATGACTTTGGGTGCGAGTACTGAAGGCACTCAATAACTACCAGCAAAATAAGAAATACTGGTTTATTTTTATCAATAAATACATGCCAAATTCAGTCAAATTGTTTTTGTTTCAATTCACATAAATTCGAACGATTCGGATAGATAGCCATTAAAGTGTTCCTAACATCAGATTTGGCTGCATGTTTTAAATACTTTGGCTTTATCGTTGTAAAGGAATAAATAGAATGAAAAAATATTGCTTGAAACTAGTGATGCAACTGATTTCAAGATCAAGGACCGGTTGTAAAGATTTCTTGGAAGTAAAAATCGTTTTTGTAGGTTGTTATTTTTTTAGGTCTGTCGCGTCCTCCGCCGATAAACAGTCGATCCGTTAGCTCCGAAATCGCTTCGGAGACCGCGAAACGTCCTTATCGACCCCAACGATAAATCACCGCCGCAAATAGGATCTTTCCCCATCACCCGAGGAAATATGCGTGCCAGCGCCCACGTCTGTAAAACCGTCGTTCCCGCCGTCGGGAACTGGCAGCTAACTTTGCTCCCGCACATTCTTCGGGGGACCGTGACTATGACTCGTACAGATCAGGCGCGTCTCCCTGACCCCTCAGAGTTCGATCGATAGAAGGATTAGCTCCTAGGAAACTCAGAAGATTACTCCACGAGGGACGCACATTGTGTGCCTCACCCAGCAGACTTGTCCGTAGGTGCGGACAAAGCAGAGGCCTTCGGAATAGCCCTGATGCGGTTTTCCCCGTGTCCCCTATTAGTTTGTAAGTTTAGTAGTAGTCTAGCTGTAGTTTCTCAACTGTGTTTATTTTTAATAATTGTTGTAAACATATGTTTTAATGATTTTTATTAAATAAAGTACAGGTTAGGGAAACGCACGCTACGCTGCTGCTAAGCTGAACGAATTAGAAAGGGCTACAAGAGAAGATTGCCAAGTAGTGCATGAATATATCGATTCACAAAGTGATTGATTTCTTTAAACATAAACCGGTAAAGTAGTTATTTTAAATACCGGTTTTCAAAATTGTTTAGAACCGGTTTTATCACTATTTACAATTTTGAAAAAGTTAGGTTATGTTTGTGTTGTGTGATCTCTAACAATAATATTTGAATTAAAATTAAATCATTACAATTAGCCAAAGTCATTATGTCAACAATAAAAGGTCCTGTGAAAGAACTAGATGAGAAACACATAGAAGTTACGGGTAAATTTATATCGGACATTAGAAATGGGTAAGTCGTGGCATAACTATTATTTACTTCTATATTAATGCATAATAAGGCCGTTTTTCATTACTAAAATAATGTAATACGGGTTTCTAATATAAACCAAAATAAAAATAATTATTTTTGTTGTATGAATCCGGTTTTCACTATTGCGTCAGAAAAGTAAAAAATATTGTATACGTTGTAATTAGAATAAAATATTGTTAGCTTTAAAATGTACGTCCAATTTGATCCTGTTGGATGTGATCGTTTGTTATCAAATTGTAATATATTAGGACTTTGAATATGTTCTCGCTGTTTATTTTACAAAATAAAAGCTTTATTTAAATTATTATGAATTAAAACATTTCATTCAAAGTATTGGTCATCACTAGCGACCACTTTCTCCCATCTGTCTGGCAGTATTTGAATTCCGCATCGGAAAAACGACATGTCTTTTGAGGCTATCCAAGAACAGATCCTTTTATTAACTTCTTCATAAGAATGAAAGCACTGGTCAGCTAGGCCATGTGCCATTGAACAGAATAGGTGATTATCAGAAGGGGCTATTTCAGGCTACTGCCATCTTCAATTCAATACCAATTCACTGTCTGGTGTATTTTATTCGGTAGATGCGTTTGTATTGAATCTTCTTGAGAACAAAATAATTGTTGGTTAAATAGATCTTGTAATCCTCATAAACTGCATACCTTACAGTTGTCTGGGAGTTAATGTGACAAGCAAGTGTGTCCTACATCTCAAGGAAATAAGTGATGACTAATCACTGCGAGAATTTAATTAATTGGTGTCTGACATAACCCACTCTCTGTTGATTGATACAGGGTAGATATCAATGCAGTTTTTTTCATAAACATAAATTTTGAATATCCTATTAAGTGATGATGAAATCAGCCTGAGCTTTCGGTGAAGAAAAATATCATGAGTAAACTACAGCATAGTGGCAGGCCATTTTCTAATAATGTCTGCCTAGGTAGCTACCACCCTTAAGGTCGAAAACCATTCACCAAATACCAATTGGTATGTTCTGACAGCATCACTTGAGAACCTGTACCTCAAGACTTAGTATGTTTACCATCATGGACCACATCATCACTTAACATCAAGTAAAATTGTGGTCAAAGCATGTATCTATACCTCATTAAAAAAATTAAAACAACTTGTAGCTTTACATAATTTGAAATGATAATATAGAAATTGCTATATTTTAAAATATAACAATCAGTAATAGAAACACAAGGTCTATTGACTGAGCTATTAACTTAGGACATAATCTGAAATACAATATTAAGGTGTGTTCTAATTATCGAGAATGTAGAGTGCATCTTCTTCTTCGATTATGGCAATATGTGTTCAAATAATTAGTGCCAATGTCATGTAGGTAAGATGTATTTTCAATCTTGTATCAGTGTTACCAAGCTCCAGTAAAACTGTGGCTCATTCTGCTAGAACTTTCCATAGAGCTTTGTCGGCACCTCAGAATAAAAGTTACGCGTTATCTTCTATAATAAACTCAACTTGTACACAATAACCAAACTATATCACATAAACACCATCAAGATTACATGGTATATGAGTCAAATATATAAGTTTAATGAATTAAAGAAATCAACTGTTGTATGACAGATTGAGATCCCACCAAAAACTCTGGTAGTTATTTATGTTAGTTTTAATAGTATCCGCGAGGGCAACTCCTTTTCCTCTTGTGCCTAACTTTCGCTCCTAAACATGTGCATTGAAACCGCAACGCCGCGAAGTTGATTCGTGAACAGTCTACGTCTGGAGTCGGCCAGAGCTCGCCGCCGTGATTGCTGTGTCCTTCGGACTATAAAATATAAACCGCTACCCGCTAATTATCCAATCCACAAAAGTGTTTCGCCTATAAACTAATATAGAAGAAATCACCACCTCAGCAGCGCTGCCACCAGAGCCACTTGAGCGCCCGCGCATCACTCGCCGCCAAGTAAGTGTGCATGTTTTTCTTTCCTTACAGCTCAACTGATTCAATATGTTTTCTTCCCCCGCGGTTGAGCAGATCCGTTATACCGTTGCCCTCGCATTTAATCCAGCTACAGTCCACTTATCTACCGGATCGTTCACCAAACTCTATTTAGAGTGTCAAATCTGATAAGGAGCCCTTCAAACATTACATAAGTACGCATAGAGGGTGAGGGGGATTAGGCTATGCTTATTTTTGCTGGCATAGGGGACAGGTGTTTAGTTGTGATCGTGGAAGCAGTATTCCTTTATTGATCTTGATTTTTTTTGTTCAAAATTATACCAGTGCTTGCTCTTGCTCATGGGTGAGTAGGAGGACAATGGGTAGGATAAAGGAGGTTAAAAATGTGCAAATATTATGCTTATATAATGCTTAAAATATCCCTTAACAGGCTCAGAGTGTCAAGGTTTTCATGATCTCAGGTTTTGAGCTAGATTAAACTCAAAGTTATTAAGTTTGTAATATTCCACTTTATTTTCAGGAAGCTGAAAGGTTCATATAACATTGCTGTGGCTACGATGACCATGCTTGAGCAGATTATAACAGATTCTGAGAATGCTACAGCCTAGTGAGTTATTATTCTATATACTTAACTGCAAATATACATCCATCCATTGAACTCAAAGATGTTCACTACTGGACATAGGTCTCCCCCAAAATCTCCTACAAGAAATTACAGATGAAAATGTGTTATTTAACATGAGAGATTCAGAGGACATCTACAGTTGTCCGACAACTGAGTAAAGGCTGTGGGAATCCACCGGATGGATGTTAAGGAGTACTTTGAGGAATGCCCTATATAGATACCCTTTTATTCTCATTTGCATAGAAACGCCTCAATATCAGCACACACTGCATGTACTACAAAATTAAAAACATTTTCTCATGTTGTTGATCATTTATTTATTTACTATACAAAGGCAGCACCAATTGTTATTATATTGTTTACTTAGTTATATAAACCTATTTATGCCTCGAGTGACTGCCGCAGTGCCGCAGTTGTATTACGGTACAACTGTCGTTCTGAGGACTCGGGTCAAGTGATATTGGGTTTTTCTGCTCAGTATCATCCCGGAGTCTGGAATTTGTGCCCGATATGGCGAGAGGCTCGCCCCCTGTCACATCTGGAACGGAACTAAGCTCGGCGGAATGCGGGTGCTGTAGTTCGCTATTTCACCTCTGCCTAACACTTTGGGGATAACAGGAGAGAGCTTATGTTATCGAATTATGATATGCGTACACATTACAGGCGAACACAACTTTGGCAGATGTAACTAATTTATAATTACAATAATGGTTTTTTAAATATCTCTATAAAACTTTGTGCAATTATTCATACAGATGTTGCGGCTCCATAGATGTAGCCCGGCTTTACTGTCAGTAGATACACATCTATTAGTTGTCGTCATAATTTTTGGACTGTACTTTGTCTGACATCAAATGAAGTGCAGTCTCATATTGCTCAGTTTGGATAAATATGAAAGAACTTGTTATATATGATTTACACAGTTTTTATCTTTCAGTGAGTTATGTGGAGTGCTCCGTGCAGTGGGTCGGAGGCTAGTGCTCGCACTTCCTATGGAGCTGGTCACCGCTAACATAGTGCGGCGGGTGCTCCGCGCGGTCAGGGATGAGAACAGAGCCCATGCCAATCAGGTTTTGCTAACCCTACCAGCTTTATAGCATTTACACTGCATTATTACTGTACTGTTTAGGTTAATTTTTTGCATTTTGCTATTTTAATAGGATATTTTACTGGTAAACCGTTTGGTGCCGGCTAAGAATAGTATCACCCCATATCGTTCCCATAATCAGGGGATGGCCAGCAGCATCCTCTTAGTATTGCAAACAACTACTGCGAATTCTAAGCGTGGTGATTGTAGCAATTCCCTATCCCCTTTCGGTTGAATAGATGGATGGAGTTGACTGGTGTAAATATAAAAAACAATGTATCAATATTGATGATTTGTGTAAAAAAAAAATAGAGAAAAAGGTCAGAACTCATTTACCTCCGTGTGATGCACAAGAGCATGCAGTTTCACTGTATCGCACTGGAGGCAGTTACAATATCCTCCATAATTAGAAATCTGAGGACGCTTTGTGCCGCTGCTAGAGGTGGAGCCGGAATATACTGGCATAGGGTTCACTATCGGCTGTCCATACAGCTGTTTGTGTTATGTAGGTAGTTTAAGATAATATTGGGTACTTAAAAATAAATCAGTTTTCATTAGAATTCCAAGTGAGGATGTTTCATTTTATCTTACATAAAACAACATGGTGTCAGGTGGTGATTTAGTGAATCTTGTTACGACTATGTGTTTATAGTTACAGAGTTATATTATTAAGGGGGTATTCTGGTCTAGAAAATTGAAAAAATCAAATTTTTTTTGCATATTTTAGCAAAGCTTTAGACTTTCAAAAATATGCTCTATGAAGGATTTTTCAAAATTCGAATTATTTTGGGAGATACAACGGATTTTGTGACGTGGCACCTAAGCCGGCCGAGCGGAGTGATTACACAAGGAACAGCAGATGTTTTCCAGGAATTCTTTTGTATCCGACTTGAGCTCGTTATGTACCCTTTTCAATTTATATATATATATATAGAAAGAACTTCCCAAAATCTCGATTTTGAGAAAGAAGAAGGTCCAATCCATGGATATGGGATCGCCGATTAATCCAAAGTGAGTATTATTATCTGAGTTATTCTACTGAAAATCTTTCTCAAACTTCAAACGCGTTTTTCTCAAAACTCCCTTTGTTGAGGTGGTTGGGTTGACACGATATCTCAGGTTCTATCTGACCGATTCCTTTGAAATTTTGTGAGAATCTTCTTTATACATCTCTTCATCACTTGAACCTTGGATTTTGCAACATTTAAATTTGAAGTATTTTTAAAAAAATCGTAAAGGTCGAAAACAAGGGTAAATTTTTTTTTTTTTTTTATCAAGTGTACGCCGTTTTGTGAATTTTTTTTTTCGGCCGAGGTCCAAGATTTAGTGACATCTTTACTAATTAAGATTTTTTTTTTTAGTTTGTTCGATATAGATCTCTACAAGGGTTGGAATCATGTCAACCAGGGAGCACCGTTTGACTGGCAACCCCCACTTCACCGGCCTGTCACTGGATGACTTTTGACTTTTTTTTATTTTTATTTTTTTTATAAACTTTAAAAATCAATAAATATTGTATTAAAAAATGTATAGTAAAATTGTTTTTAATTTATTTTTTATCCTAGTTTGAAAAATACACAAAAAGTAGAGCTCTAGACCAGAATACCCCCTTAATAAAAAAATATGTGCGAGAATTGTGTCATTCGTCAAATAATACTGAACAATTTGAAGAATTACCACTGAGCGGGATAGAAGTAAGTTCAGTACAAGACAGAGGGTGGTACGAGACTATAGGAGAGAATGGGATGCCAATTCGATTCAAGTTGGACCGCGGTGCTGATGCAAGTGTAATGTCCAATATGCGATCGGATTTTAGTAGACAAGTCCTAGAACGTAATTTAACGGTAATTAAAATAAATAATAATGATGTATTATGTACCAGAGTGGGGAGACCGCAGGCGAGAGCTTGCAGGGCCTGGTGCTCGCCACGCCGCTGCGCCGCACCACGCTCGGACCTAACCAGGAGGACCTCAGGGAACCGCTACGAGACCACATCGCAGAGGTATGTCGAAATATTAAAAAAAAAATACTTCATACAATTAAGGGCACGAGAAGCGCCTGTTTGTGAATGCTTATAACTATTACTGGTTTATATAAGGACCCAGCCGTCGAGAAGAGCGCAGGCAAACAAAAAAAAACTAAGCAGTCACGGGGACTGCTGAAGAACTTTGAAAAACTGTATTAAAAATGTCATAATTTGTTAATTGAAATTATTAATATAATCTAACATTTAACACTTTCATATAGTTTACTAGCTGGTGCCCGCGGCTCCGCCCGCGTTTCATATGTTCTGTGCATATGACGTTTCATTTATAGCTAATTAAAAAAAAAACAAATGAATGAATAAAAGTAAGAGTATTTCGTTTTTATTAGCGGAAAAGTAAATTGAAGTGGAAAATGTACAAAAGAGTAAATCGAAAAAAAAATGAGAGAGGATCGGTGGAATCCAAAAAATACCTGTCTACGAAAAATACTGCATTGGAAGGTATTAGTCCTATCCCGATATGTTCAGTAGTTGTGAGGTGATGGTGCGTCAAAGGAATAATAAACAAACAAATTGAGAAAACATGGCAAAGGGCTCATAGAATTTATAAGAAAATATATAGCCTATAACCATCTACGATTAATTCCGCGTCGAATGGCTGTAGTTTCATGCTAATCGGTCCAGTAGTTTTCGAGTTTACCTCGGACAAACAAAACAAACTTTGCTTTATATATATATATATATATATATATATATATATATATATATATATATATGTATGTATATATATATATTTATAGTAAAAACATACGATACGCTGCGTATGTATACGTTTTATTGTTTACCTCTGAGCGCCAGCACTTAAACGCCATCTTATACTCGACATACTGTAGCATACGGCTGACGTCACAGCATTGGTGACGCAAATCTATAATTTTGTTCTCCTATCGACAATCGCTTAATGCCGCTAAAGAGTTTTCACTTCATTAAGGATTACATGACAGTCAGACAGACAGCCAAGAGCTCAATCAATTATAATAGGTTGGGGAAAAGTTTCTTCGCATTTTATATGAAAACCCAAGACACTTTTTCCAAAACTTATTTAAATTCAATTACAATATATAGCAGTGTCGAGGCGTGAAAAAAAAAAAACCATCGGTAAAGCTGAACCATAAAAAATAGACCTGGTCGTCATACTTCTTCCTCTTGATGAATATCCTATAGTAATGAATGATGGATGCTTGTGCTGCTGAGTGAGGTGAATCCAGATACAGTTAGTCTTAACCAGTTTCACCGTACTTGACTTCACTGGAGTTACATAAACAGTGCACGTCGAGTATGATAATTTATTTTGAGATTAAAGATGCCAAGTATTTTACTTCTCTTCTTAGCTTTGTATATATATAAATGAAAAAATATTAAAACCTGCTATAACCTGCTTAAGATCCTCCCTGGCCAGCAAAGAAACTCGTCCCATATAGCACTGCAATAGTACTACCAGAATTTGTTGAACCGTACGCCTGTATACGCTGGCCTCAACCAAAAGTATAACGTAAAATAGTGTTGCCAGATCTTTTATTATGCTTTTAAATGCTATGAAAATTCTATTGTTTCTCGACTTTTCAAATTTTCAATTGTGAAATGTTTTTTTTCTCTTAGACGGCCTCTTCAATGAATCCATTAAAACTCATGTTACATTAACAGAGCGCACGCGTAAGATATACTGACAGTTGGCATGAATAAACTAATAGAAAACCTGCGGGTTTTCTTAATGAATTAAATTAATAAATAAAACGAAGATATATATATATATAAAATATAATAAAAATGTAACGGATCGCTGTCTGTACATGGAAGATATATGAGAAAAAATATTATTTGGACCTTTATAAACGCAAATAGGACCCAAAACAATTATTCTTAAAATTTTTGTCCGTTTGTCCGTTTGTCTGTGCGTTTGTGCACGCTAATCTCAGAAACGGCTTATCTGATTTAGATGCAGTTTTCACTAATACATTATAGTAAGCTTCACGTAACATTTAGTGTTTGTCTCATGTTAATCGGTACATAAATAAAAAAGTTATGTCAATTTAAAGAATCACGTTGAACATTTATTCCATCTAAATTCTTTCTCTGTTCAGATGCATTGTATGAAACTTTACTAAGCTTCATAATGGTCTATATAAAAGTATGATAATATAATAATAAAATATGATAATAAATAGAAGTAAAAAATGATCAGTTTCGGAAATTTTAATTTCCCAATTTAAGTTGACCTCAGATATATATTATCATTCATATGAAAAAGGGTTCAGGTTAGGCTGGAAATTTGGGTTTTGTTTATACAAGTTCTTAATTTTTATGTTTAATAAACAATTTAGTAATTTGCTATTAATTAATACATAAATGTATCTATTAGACAATTCTCTTATTTTCGATAGTTAATAGGTTAGGTTAATACGTCTTAATAGTTATTAAACTGTAATAAAGTTAAACTGTGTAATAATCACTAAGTATTTAATGTTTTTTGCTTATGACGAGTATGTGTTTACTAAATAACGCTGAGTTAGTACTAATTACTACTTATTGTAACAATGCCTCGAAAGAGAGCCAACCTCTCCCGGTGATTATAATCCAGAATAAACTAAAATCCGAAGAATGCTGCCCAAAAGTCACTATTCCACGCAGACGAAGTTGCGAGCACAGCTAGTATATAATAATAATATAATAAATATTACAAAAGTAAATAATTTTAAATGCAATCATTACAACTCGTTGGTTACAGTTGAGGGCTGAATTTGAGTCGACGAGCTCGTCTATCTGCTCGCAGTCCCGTGAGCTGTTCCATGCAGACGAGGTCCTCCTCACGTACGGAGCGAGCGCTCTCGCCGAGCGGTTCCTCCGTCCCTCCCCCTCACTACCCCCTAGGTATCGGCTCATCATCGCTGAGGGCATGGACGTTGCAGAGGTACACTTACACTTGTTGTTTCTTTATAATTTATTACAGCCTTGAATACAAGTTCTTTAGCCCTGACCTTCTATTTTTCAGTGTAGCCATTTGTTTCAACGTCATCCAAACGAGGTATATCAGTTTCCTCACTGGATAACTCACTGTAACAATTGTTTTTATGGAGTTTTTGGCGGGATCTCAGTCTGACATGTAGCAATTGTTTTCTTTAATTCATTAAACTTGTGTACTTGACTCTATATCATGTAATCTTGGTGGCGTTTTGTGTGAAATAGTTTAGTTATTGTGTTCAAGTTAAGTTTATTATAGAAGACAACGCGTAGCATACATTCTGAGGTGCCGACAAAGCTCCATGGAAAGTTTGAGCAGGATAGGCCACCGTTCTGTTGGAGCTTGGTAACGCTGATACAAGAGATTGAAAATCTTACCTACATGACATTGGCACAAATTGTGTGTACACACAGATTGCCATTAACTAATAATAAGAAGAAGAATTGTTTTTATTTTATACATCGATCACCGCCAACGGATGGGCTGTTTCAACTGTTTTTTGCACCGATTAGGTCCAGTCCTTTGACCACATCTGATGTTAAGTGACGATCTGCTCCAGGATGGTAAACACATTAAACTTAGGTTCTCAAGTTATGCTGCCGGAACACACCTATTGGTATTCGGCGACAGGTTTTCAAACTTGAGGGAGGGAGCTACCAAGGCGGGCGTCATTAGAATATGCCCAACTCCCATGCTATGTTTTCCTTCACCGAAAGCTCAGGCCGATTTTAGAGTTGGATAGGTGGGATCAAACCCGCGTCGACGTGGAACTTGGGCGCACTAACCGCTGCGCCATCATCTCTTCATAAGATTAAGAGAAGAGATGGTAAGAAGCAGGTGTTTGTTTTGGTATAGGCACACGATGGCCGGGGAGGAAGAGGATGTTGTAAGACAGGTGCTAGATATGAATGTGGACAGGTATAGGGGAAGGAGAAGACCAAAGAAAAGATGGATGGATTAGGGGAAAGATGATATGATTAGGAAGAGAGTGAATGTATGATTTCAAACAGAGAGGATTGGAAGAGGAAGACATTTTTGCGCTGACCCCAAATGGTATAAGGGCAGGGAGATAATACTGCAAGTTGATTTATTAAAAAGAAAGGCCAAAATCACAGCAAAAATTTCAGTTAATATGTATAATAATGTAATAAATATAAGTTACAACGGTTCTGTGCGTTTAACCACTTATCCGCTGAGTATTAGTGTGAACTTCACACGGATCCAACTTCACGTCAGTAATACACTAGTTCCGTTCGGAAACATTTGTATTTATCTATCGTCATTTTGGTTTTAGGATACTCTCCCTGGACATTAAACTTCAAAGGAAAGTAGTGTAGTAATTGAAAGAGAATGGGTGTAGAAACGAATTTACAGAGAAAAAGAGTGGGCATAACTGATCCGATTCGTGAATTTTAAGGTCGTGATTTTTTTTTTCTAACCTAGCTAATGCTGTTTACGTGTAAACTTTGTGGTCGAGTGCTGAAGGCACTGGCCGCAAAAGGTAACTAGCACAAGGGTTCGAATCTCGGCATGGCCGCTACCTATATCGTAAAATTCCCGTGGAATTTGAACCTGGCTAAACCCTACATTTTTTTATATTAAAAATAAAAAAAGGTTCCTTACAGGAGCTATGTACCTGCGTGTTATGTGCAGGAGTGTGTGTGCGGTGTTTTGCGTGTAATTGCTCAATGCATGGGCAGTGTCACTGTATCGCGCTGGCGGCGACGTCAAGAGCCTCCCCAGTTGGGGAACGAGGCACGTCTTGAGTCGCCGCCTGAGGGGACCCGGAGAGTGTGCGGGAGCAAAATTAGCCGGTCGTCCCCGGCGGCGGGAACGGCGGTTACGCGGACGAGGTTTATAAGGAAGTCCGCAGTGATATCTTACATTGTCTTATATAACCCTTGATTAAGTAGATGGTGCCGACCACGGCTTTATAATAATACGTATAGTATGTTTGAACGGATGATGACGCAGTTGGCAGAGCGGCCGGATTCCGCGTCAGTGTACGCGGGTTCGAGCCCACCTACCCAACTCTAAAATCAGTCTGAGCTTTCGGTGACGGATAAAATCTTGTGGAAACCGTAGCATGTTGCCATTTTATAATGCCCGATTACATAGCTATCAACCTCACATTTTTGTTACGTATTTCTTAAGTCTGCATTTTAGTCTGTGTAGTTTTAGTCTATTGTCACTCGCTTTATATTATACGTCTCATGACTCTGCCCCGCCGGTGTACACCACTGGCTCACACAGGCAAAATAATTTTGCAAAAACACTTGAGAAACAGTCACTTAACATAAATTAAGTTTGCGATTAAAGCACTGAACCTATACAATTTACGTGAGGCAGTAGGGACATATAAGAATGTTCTAGAACAGTGATTCTCAACCTTTTCTTTGTTGCGGCACATTTCAAAATTTGGCGGCACACAAAGAAAAAGATAAAAATTATTTACTTACTAAAAATAAAAAATATTTTTAATGCGAAATTTGAGCTTGTTGTTTTTTGATAATTTCATTTATATTTGGTCGTAAAAATGACAATGCTACTATAATATCGTCTTCTACATTTAACAAACTTGATCTTTTTTAGTTTTAATGTTGGCTAATGCTGAAAATCCGAATTCACACAAATAAGCTGTGGAAAATTGTAATAATATGTTTAAAGCTTTTTTGGCTATCATCGGATAATCGCATCTGATGTTAATCCAAAATGAATTAATTGATTCTTCTAAATGTTTTAAAATTAAATCTGGATTATTGGAAAGCAAAATGAGTTCTTCCTCTTCATTCAAAGTTAAGTCAAATACAGAAGTATCCGTTATGAGAAATGGATTACGAACCCAATCAAATTTCTTAATATCTAATTTTGGGAAATAATGAATAATTCTCTCCTCTAATGTTGTCGAATGATCAACAAAAATTAATTTAATAGTTTTATAACTGTCTTTAGGGACTGACTCAAACTTTTCTAAATTGCCTTCCGGAGCTATATTTTTCCATAGTTATTTGTTTTTTGAATACCACCAGCTTATCGGTTGAGTTTAAGATATTTTCATTAGGCCCTTGCATACTTGAATTGATGTTGTTACAAAATATTTTTCTTTTTAAATGATATAATTGAATAATATTAACATTATTATATATTTGCAAAATTTGGCGGCACACAAAAGTGCCGCGGCACAGTGGTTGAGAATCACTGCTCTAGAAGATCGGTATGATGGTCCACAGAGTCACGCGATGGCGCAGAGGCTGAGCGCTGCCGGAGTCCCGGTCACTCTCATCAGCCCCGCCTCCATCTACGCGGTTATGTCCCGCGTCAACAAGGCAAACCTTTTGACTTCCTTACATTATATTTATGATAAAACTTCTATGTATACTAATAAATAAAATTGAGTTGTCTGTTTGCAATGTCGAAATAATAACTTTTCACTATATGAATGTATTATACGGTACATAACCCAAAACAACACAATTTTTAAAAATTTTGTCTTTCCGTTTGTTTGTTCGTTCCGGCTAATCTTTTGATGATTGCTTGTTTTTTTTTTGGCAGATAGCTGAAGTTACTTCGCGTAACTTGGGGTACTTTTACTTAGGGTTACTGTTTTTTTTTTATTTTTTCAAAATTAATTAAGGTTTCGCGTAAAAAAAAATAAAAAACGTTAAATTGCGAATAAAATCCGATTTTTACAGACTGCATTTGGGAGAAATGTCTTTGCTTGATGTTAGTAGTAAAGATTTTTTGAAAAATTGTGTAAAAAAAATTAAAATGCAACGAAGGATATATTAAACGCGGGCGCAGTCGCAGGCACATAACTAGTATTAAATAAATCTATAAAAATACACTACAATTTTGATTTAAAGTATCAAAATTCGTAACAGAGTTCGATAACCCGGTAACCATGCATGTAGGAACATTATCAGCTGACATGCTCGAGTGACGTCATCGCTTGACGAATACGCGTCGCCCGGTTTTGATACTTCAGTACATTTTTCATTTAATTATTTTTGCCTTAGTAAATACCATTTATTCAGAACCATAATTATAAGCTCCCGTTTAGTTATTGCCATTGATTTCGAAGTCTGCATAGTATTATATTACGTAATGTGTACTGGTGGACGACCAGGTGGTTGTGAGTGTGCGCGCTGCGCTCGGCGGCGGGTCCGCGCTCGGGGACGCCGGGCTGCATGCCCTCACGAGTGCGGCCAAGCACCACTGCGTTCCGGTGATGTATCATTCATGTGTCCATCGCACTTCATACGATATCATATAGAAAGAATCGAATCTCCTCACCTCATTTGCATCGTTTCTTTTTAATTATCTAATGTTTTAAATAAAGTACACAGTTTAAGAATAAGATGTCTATCTCGTGTCGATTATAGTGAAGCCTGGGTGAAGCCGCGGGCACATCTAGTAAAAGTATATAACCAAGAAAGAGATAGATATATGTGTGTCCGCTTTCTAAAATACTGTCATGCGAACGTTTCCTGAACATAGCACAAGGAGGCGAAAACATTTATTATATGTATTGCGTGTTAATTTATTTTTCTGTCTTTCCCTCTTACCGCGTACATAATTCTATCTTACCTTTGATATTCGTAATCGTGAAACTAAGTGTTTTTTTTTATTCAAATCAAAGAAACATGCTCTTAAAAGGACATGAGGTCGGAAAAATAAGTATTTCAGAAATCTGTTCCGATAGGCGTTGCGACCCCAAAGAATTATAAAACACGAAAGGGACAATTGCAGCTCGGGCTGATGTTACCGTATGCAAAATACACGAAAACATCACTTCGTAGTACCCTGTTTCTTCCTCCAAAACTGAACCGATTTTTAATTTTCTTTCAGTTTTAGAATAATAAAGACATTGGCTATGTCTTTACGTTTTGCTTTTTTTTCTTAAATTTTATCCATGAAATTTGTTTAACGAACTTCTGAAAATGACGGTAAACATTGAGCATTTTCGTTACCGAAGGCTCTTAGTTTGTACAATAACTAAGTTATGGAAAAAAAATTAAAACTTACGGGCATGGCGGCGGTGGATATATATTATTTGGTATAATTTTTTTTTACCGTAATGCGTATTATTCAAGGAGAAATCGGGGGACATCGTTTGTATGGAATAAACGTCGCTAGGATATCCTCTGAAAGTAGCCTATGTTAATTTAGTGATTTCGTATGTGCAGGTGTTTGCATTGGCCCCATTGTATAAATTGGCCCCGATTCACAGTTACATGTCCGGCGTATGCAGTACCCTCACTAGTCCCCTACAGACACTACCCTATGAGTAAATATGAACATATATAATTAAATTAAAAAAAATGATATATTTATAAAAAAAAAGAACTAGATCGAGTTTCTTTCCTGTGCTCTTCTCGACTGAGTTGTTTTCCGAACCGATGGTAGTGTTCTAGACGTACATAAGCGCCTTCTTAGGGCCTAAATCGAATAAAGATTTTTTTTATATTGATTACATAACACATATCGCCGGCTGGCAGAGATTGAACGAAGACTGATTTATAATTTAAAAAAAAAAAGCGCGCCTATTTATGCCCGTTCTTATGACTATGTTAATTATAAATAAAATTTATTTCTATATTTTCGAATCGTATAAATATTTTAAAACAGAAATCCATCACAACCGAAATGCCTGATATATCTTAGTTGTCTTAATTAATTCTCAATTGTTAATAAATTAAAATGGAAATCAGCAGGCGTCTACATAAAACCATTAATGGCGTACTCTCTTTTCTACATTACAAAGTAATGTAAATAAACCATTGATTATAGAATAAATCGAACAATTTGTTACCTTGCATTTTGTATACTAAGAAATTTTACAATATAAACTTACTGCAAATATCTTTACTTTGTATTGAATGATACTTTTTGAAACATGAATAAATTACATATAAACAATTTATTATAATTTATTGTTTTACATCTTGCCTAAGGATTTCTAAATAAAATGTAACAAAATAAAGATTAATTTTAGCTTTCTTGAAACAAGATGGCGCTATTTGGTTATAACAGAATTGTATAACGCCCAAATATACGTTATCAAAAAATAAAAAGTCGTGCCGTTTGCCGTCACGGCGCGTCAAAACAGTATCAAACAGAAGAATTCAATTGAATTAACTTCAAAAAACATTAAATATGAGATAAGGGAAGTTAAAAGTGTAGTGTTTTGTGTGTCAGGACTTGCGACTCAAGCATGGTGCAGGCGTACGCGCAGAGACTGGACTTCGTGCCCCCGGACCACATCACGCTATTCATCTCCAATCTGTTAGTAATATCATACATATCCCGTTCACTTATACTCATCCATACACCATTCATACACACTCATACATTAATCACACACATACCCATACAACATTCATACAGGCCCGTGCATTATTCATACACACCCGTACATCATTCATACATGCCCCTACATGCTTCATACACATTCACACATTAATCACACACATACCCACACAACATTCATACAGGCCCGTACATATATCATACACACCCATACACATTCATACATGACCATACATCTTTCATACACTCCCATACACCATTCATGCAGATATTCATACCCTCAGATGTCAACATTTAATGTCTATACTTCGTATGTGGAAACTATATAGTTGTGAGTCAAACTATAAACATTGCATATTTTATACATTTGTTGGCAAGAATACAATATTTATAGTCTTGACGCCAATGTGTATCAATCTATAGGTTTGTCATTTATTTACCCCTAAATATATAATCACTCTGATTGACCAATGTGCATGTGGATTGCCACATGACAAAACACCCCCTACATCTTCATCGAATGAAATATGTATTTTTTTTTTATAACCTCTAATAATATTATTAATAAAAAGAAACTGCTAAGCGATGTAGGCACAGTTGGTAGTGCAGTCGGACCAGTCGTTCCGTAGATTAGTCGGAACAGACAGACAGATATTTTAAAAATTGTGTTTCTGGTATAGGTACCATCGTACCATTCGTATCAAATGCACTGATATTTAGTAAAAAGTTTATATTTTGATTTTACAAACAGACACTTCAATTTTATTTATTAGTATACAGATAAAATATAAGGAATAACATTACCATAGATACGGCTTCCTATCATTTATTAACAAGTCCATATTATTAATCTCCTTTCCACCCCCCTCCCCCCATCCTTTATCGTGTGATTCTAATTCGAATTAATTTACTTACAGCGGAGGAAGCTCACCCTCGTACATATACCGGCTGCTTTCAGAACTCTATGACCCTTTGGATTATCAACTATGAAAATTCTCTTGTTAATTGACATTCCTAAACAAAACTAATCCGTGTCGATTTCAAAACAAAATTCTCTTTCCCCCTATACTTTATTTATTACGACCACTGAATACGAGTACTTTAAACCTGACTATTAATTTTGTAATCATCCTACGGTGTTGTGTTAAAATGGTGCTTCTTTGTTTTAAAACTTCCCAGGAAGTTTTTTTGTGACACTTATAGATAGATATTATTTTGTGGACAAGAAGTGACACTTGTATAGGGTTTAATAGCACAAGTTTATGATTAAAATAAAATAAAAAATATTACAGTGACAGACCGAAACCCCGGTAGACACTCATTGCCTCATGTATTATTGCCAGCATCAAAATATAAACGAACTATAGAAATGTTCATAATGCACACAAAAAATCCTTAGCAAAGTAATAAAATGCTCGACCTCTTTTTTTTTTCTTAAACAGTATTTATTATTTTACCAAAAAATGAAGAACGCTGCGTCCGTTGGATAGTTTAAAATCCGGAAATTCGTTTTCATAAGGTTGGCAACCCATACACCGTTTTGTTTTCGACATGAATTCAGTTCAAACTGTACATAATTATGTAATGTTATTGTAAAATTTACAATTTCAAAATAAACGATTATTCTTTTGTAATGTGTTTGTTTATTTTTGTAAACAAAAATTACCTTATCTTAATTATTGGAAAATATATGGGATGTAAAAATGTAAATTTTTGGATTAAACATGAAAACCACTACGTGAAAGACTAAGGTGCTGGACAAAAATTCCTGTAAAATGTTCATCCCAAGAAGAAAAATCATAGGTTAGATTGTACAAAACGGCTACAAACCACATTAGCGATTTGCCGAACATGAAAAGTGAACCTTATTATCAAAGTGTTCACATATAGGATATGAATTATGAATATCTCTATTCCGGACTTTTCTCTTTAAAATCAAAATTTATTTATTCAATTTAGGCCCTAAGAAGGCGCTTATGAACATCTAAAACACTACCACCGGTTCGGAAAACAACCCAGTCGAGAAGAGCCGGCAAGAAACTCGATCTGGTTCTTTTTTTTTAAATATAAATATCATTTTTTTTTGTCATATTTAAAACTATACAAATCGTAGTCTTAATAATGTTAGTGGAAGCACAGAGATGTGGGTTAATTCCAGACATCACTATCATTCACGTAATGATCCACCCTGTAATAACTTTTTGAGATTAAAACTTGCTTGACATAATACTTGAACTTATTGTCAGGTAAATCGGTAATGTTACTTGGGATCTTATTGTAAAACCGAATACTATTACCTATAAAGCTTTTATTACACTTACTTAACCTAAAGCGTGGGACGGCCAACTTTAAAATATAATGACTTTAGTACATTGATATACTCGCCTCGTATGGCTCAACTACCTTGTCAAACGGTGAAGCCTGAACATGTATGAAACGTGTACTGGAAATAATGGCGGTTATCGCTGTCTTGCTTTATTAATATCTATTCGACTCTATCGCACGCATTAATACAGCCGGGCATACATTTTTTTGTTTTGTTGGTATACGGTTCTATCTTCAGACTATGGGATCCAGTACAAGACAGAATTGTTATTTCTAGAGATATACGTTTTGATGAGGCAAACGTTATATATAAAGAGAACAAGGGTTAAATTATTGAAACACCAGTAATATACAGAGAAATAGAAGACGTTTCTATAAAAGAGAATAATATTATTGAAGAGACTAAAAGTAGAGTTGAGGATGAGATATAAGATACAAAAACAGTCAAGTAAATAAATTGAAATTAAATTATTGAATTTAATTAACGTCCTCGATCTGGTCGAGATACATTCAAATAGGACAACTCTTACCGATTTGCCCAGTCAATGTCGCCTTGTAAATTTGTTTCCACAATCTTCTTTCATGCGTCCTCTCCACGTGTCGAATACAATGCAAATTTTAGATACAATTATTGAATTAAATTGAAATACAAGAAGTGGTAGAAGAGTTATAGAATCATCAAAATGTAAAGATTATGATAGTTATTCTGCTTATAATATGTATTTAGGTGAGGAAGGAGTACCTCCGGATTATGATGATGCAACAAATTCAGGTTGGAATGAATCCATACAACAATAACTTACAGCAGTAGAATAAATTAACACCTCGAGTGTTACAGATTTACCAAAAGGAAACACCATAATAGATACGAAATGGGTTTTTGTAAAGTTAGAAAATAGTATTAAGAAAGCACGTTTAGTTGCGAGAGTTATTCTTCAGAAAGATTTTACAAATTATTCACCAGTAGCAAGAATGAGTACAATTCGCACATTATTATCACACAAAGTTCAGAATGATTACTCGACTCATCAAATGTATATTCCTAGTGCATTGACAAATGGAATACTTAAATGTAATTTTTTTTATTAAAGTAACCAAAGGAGTAGAAGGAGATAAAAAAAAAGTTTTAAAATGAAACAGAAGTTAATATGGATTAAAAGAAAGCCTTAGATGCTGGAATGGCAGATTAAATAAATTCTTTTTACAAATCGGATTACATTGAACTATGATTTCTGTTTATATTAAATGCAGTAACGCAATATGTTTGGGTTGTCATATTTGTCGACGATATTTTAATAACTGGTTTACAGAATGAAACAGAAAAAGTAAAGAATTGTTTATACAAAGAGTTTTAAGCAATTATGTACATGTGTGAATACATAATTAAATTAAGTTAACTGTTATTATGCGATTGAAAAGTTTGTATTACTAAGCATTTGAGAATGTTTCAATCGAGACGGGGTGTTAAAATATATATTTAAGTAGATAGTATATATTTCGTAATATTGTCTTCTTTATAGTTTATTAGTTTAAATTTAGAATAAGTTTATATAGTTATAGCAATACGTAACAAGAAAATATATTATAGAAAAATGTCTTAGCAGAAGTCTGTATTTTATTTCGAGAATTTATAATAATCACAGTATAAAAATATACTCACAAAAGATACACTTTATATCCCTTTTTTCCTGTTTTCCATCATCAAATTTGCCCTATCTTCGCCTAAAACTGAGCGAATCCGCAATATTTTGGTCCTTCTAAACTGGTGAAAACTAGGGCTCAAAGTAAAATTCTGAAAACGGTAGACGACAAGGCTCATGAGTGAACCAGTGGCCAATAATCAAACTCTAGGCACATTTTCAAACAAGAGATCTAGGCTAGTACAATCTTCTGCTACAATTAGAGTTCAAATATTTGCACTGCAAGCCGAATTTGTCGGAAAGTTGGCAAAGAAGAAGCTGAAGAAGCAGCAGCTATGGCTGCAGCGGCTGCGGCTGCGGCTGCAGCGGTCACAACGGTAGCGTCGGTAACGGCCACCGCTGAGCGCAAAGCCGCTGAATTAGAGCTAGAAGGTCAGGTAGCAAGGTCGAACTAAGAAAGTAGTAGGAGTCCTGGAAGTTTTAATAATTTAATATAAAAATATTTAAATACTTTAGAAGAAATTAATAATCAAGACGTATTGGTAAAATCCAACATTGTTGCCCTTAATCAATCAAATAAACGTCTTTAAGGTTTAGGATTTCGCCAAATTGATAATAAAAGTGATGGAAGAAGCTTACCAGAGCCATTTCCATCTACCGCCACAGCGAATTTTCCTACAAATGTTAACAATAGCATAAAAATCATACTACTGAACTAATAACAGAACAACCCACTGGCATATGTTTATTAACGCAGGCTATCACATCTCTGGCAAATAACAAACACAAATGTGGAGACAGTAAGCCACCTATCTTCTAGCTAGCCATCAAGAGAATATATGAGGACCTTCTCAGCGACGAAGAATTTAGCTCGCATCGGCATGAGTCTCAGAGGAGCAGCTCGAGAGGCAGTATCTATTCTTCTCGTGTCAGCTAATGATTCTTCCGTAGTTATGGATGCTTTAGGAATGAGTTTTGGTAGATCTTAAGTAATAGTACTTAATGAAATTGTCTGTTCTGTCTTCACCAAAATTAAATTCTGAAAGTTATGACCTTAATAAATTTGCATGTAGAATTCAAAATTGTGTAGTAGTGACGTGACAATGCTTCTCAACCACAACCAGATGTTACTTAGAATCTCCAGAGCTTTTTCAAGCTATTCTAATTCAACTAACACCTCTGTTACGTAATAAATGGGCTGAATATGGCATGATACATTCTTGACCTCAGGGACAAACTAAGCTTGAGTTATTATCACAATTTTATCTCTGGAAATCGAATTGGAGCTCAAGCTTGTTTTAGTTCCGGATCCTTTAGTTCCTGAAAAAAGGTTTGAGAAAGTTCATGCAGTTTCATTCTCGGAATGTTTTCGTAAGTCCACTACTACAAAAAAGCCTTCTAAAACGAAATCATTAAAACTTGTTTTATTTGTAAAGAAAATCATCATAAGTTGTAAAAATGTGACAACTTTTTGGAAATGCCAATTCATGACAGGTGGCAATTCATAATTAAAAATAAACTTTGTCACAAATATCTTCAACAAGGTTGTCATAGTTATAGATATGGTAAGTACACTAAAGAGATTTGCAAAGTTGTGGAGTGCAAACATAGGTACCAGAAACCTTTACACAATGCACATTTTTTAGCTACGCACACGATTGTTGAAAATGAACCTGACAGCGACACTTATACAATTTCAAAAAATAGAGACTGTACTTCTAACGAACAACCAAACGAGATTCTTACACATACGACGTATTTGTCTGAGAAAGTTTCCTTGTCTGATTTATCTAAAGAACAAAATTACTCTAGACCCCTTTTTAAAAATCATCTACAACAATCAAAAAAGGTTACTATCATGGGATCGTTAGGCAACGTTAACATTGGCCTCTGCAGAATATATGTATAATGTGCCACCGGAGGCCCCGGCATCTTTGCGCCGGTTAGGGACGTGGAGTGTTTAGTCAGTCGGTTTCGGTCAACCTGGCACACGGGCACCAAATATGGTGCCTCTCGCTGAGGGGTGTGTCTCGGTGACCCAGTCTGTCGCGAGGATCAACGTGTGCAAAAAACTACGGTGTTCGGCATACGTCCGAGCGTTCAACGAGCAGATTTCAACCACGTAAAAAAAAAAGACAACGTTAGTTAACACGAATAATTTATTGGATGATGTCTCAACAGCTAAATGTAGCTGCAATGTAAGTTTCGGAGTAAATTAATGAATTGACTCCGAAATTTGTAAGCAAATAGGTATCACAGGTCCTATGTTAAATATTATGTTGGACTGTGTTAGTGGCTTAGGCAAAAAGATTAAAGCTCAGCATGTTGACTTCAAAATTAAAGGTTATCATTGCAATGATATATTATCTATTCGGAGCGCTTGTTCGATTGAAAATCTAGGCTTGTTAAAACAAAAGAGTCACATTGATGATATCACACAGTTTCAGCATTTAAGAGATTTACCCAACATACTTTGTTGCGAAGCAGGTGAACCTAAGTTGATTATTCGACTTGATAACTGCCATCTTTTGGTTTCTAAAGAGACTTGAATTGGCACTAGGTTTCAGCCAATTGCAATTAAAACTAACTTAGGTTGGGTATTATTTGGTTTTGATTCAATCAAAATGAGTTTTGTCAACCATGTCAACCTTACTGATAATGACGATTTTGAAAACTTAAGCATGCCTTTTCATAATTATTTTTAAGTAGACTATTTTGGTATTTCTAAAAAGGAACGTTTAAGTGATGATGATGCTAGAGTTATAAAAATTCTGGAAGAAACAACACGTCGTTTATCTTAAAGATCTTGCCTATGCTGAGCAATATAACTTAAATATGCAAGCCATGCCATAAACCCGGTAAACTTCGTATACCTGATTAAATCTGAATTCCATGCTAATTACTGGACCGGACCTTCCCAACTCAATTTTAGGTATACTTTTACGTTTTCGTGAATTTAAGGTCGGACTTTCTGCTGACATTAGAAAAATGTTCTCTCAAGTAAAAATATGCTAAGAAGACTGAGACGCTCAACGTTTTATGTGGCGTAATTCCACTAATGAACCCATTCAAGTTTTTAGAATGGCGTCTATGATATTTGGTGCAGTTTCAAGTCTTTTTCTACACAGTTTTTATTAAAAATAAAAACGCGCTTGAATTTCAGATACAATTCCCTGAAGCTGTGGATGCTATCCTCAATGATCATTACATGAACGACTGTATAGTATCTACATCTTCAGCGGCTGACGCAGCGCGTCTCACTTCAGACATTATTACTATTCATAAAAATGCATGTTATGAGATGAGGTTTTGGGTATCAAATGAACCTAAAGCCCTAGGTTCCATCACTGAAGAGTTTATAAGTGGATTCATCTTTAGCTAACGTCGATTTAGGTAGAGTAGCTAAATCTGCTCGAACTTTAGTCTTAGTTTGGCAGCCTTCTTTTTTTACCTTATTATCTTTTATACCTTTTTTTCCTAACCGCGTGGGCTAAATATTACAACTGTCTAATGTCAATGAATGGCGATGGGTTCCAACTACACTAAATTTGGCTGGTGATGCTACAGGTACACACCTTAAAAGGGAGTCACGTTGGTTTTTTTTTTTTAACCTAGCTAATGCTGTTTGCTGTTGACCGGAAGGGCCTTTACAGCTTCACCGAACTTTGGGTGCGAGTGCTGAAGGCACTCAGCCGCAATAAGGTGACTAGTACAAGGGCTACCAAAGTGGTACGAACCTCGGCTTGGCCGTCACCTGAGTAACTTGTTGCCTCACAGTTTTTATATTCAAGTCAGTGGCCAAGTAAACTAACAACTGATTTAGAAGTCGATCAGTCTGAGCTAAAACCAAAGCATAGTCATTTGTCATTTAATAGTTGATGACCCGTTGGCTCCTGTTTCAGTTAGTCCTCATCGCATACGTAAGTGGTTATGTATAGTTCGAGCCACAGCATTAGCACATTTATTTGCACATAAACTACTTATCTTACGCGGTAGAGTAGATAACATCGGCTTAATTCCTTGCCATTTAACAGCCTCCGATTTACAAATGGACGAAATTCATATTTTATGGCAAAATCAATTAGATTGCTTTAAAACAAAAATCTCTTGCCTAATGAATAACACGCCGCTACCACGTAACAGTAGTAATAATTCAGTAGTAATTCACATCAATACTCGTTCGAGATTCCCCGTCATACTCCACGGACGTCATCCAGCTATCCGCCTACTAGTAATGCGTTACCACGAAGAACCTGCACATGCGAACACTGCGACAGTGTTGAACGAACTCCACCAACGCTACTGGATCCTCAATTTGAGAACCACAGTTCAATCTGTAGCTCACAGCTGCCTATTTTGTAAGCATCAAAGATCTAAAGTAGACTACTTCGGATCACATCAAGTTCCCGCAGGCCGAAAACGTGAAAAGCGGTACGTCGCTCTATGTACATGTTTGATCACAAGAGCTGTATGTACACTTGGAGGTAGTCTACAGACTTACTACAAAATCAAAATCAAAATTTATTTATTCAATTTAGGCCCTAAGAAGGCGCTTATGAACGTCTAAAACACTACCACCGGTTCGGAAAACAACCCAGTCTAGAAGAGCCGGCAAGAAACTCGATCTGGTTCTTTTTTTTTCATAAATATAATATATATCATTTTTTTTGTTATATAAAAACTATACAAATCGTAGTTTTAATAATGTTAGTGGAAGCACAGAGATATGGGTTATTTCCAGACATCACTATCGTTCACGTAATGATCCACCCTGTAATAACCTTTTGAGATTAAAACTTGCTTGACATAATACTTGAACTTATTGTCAGGTAAATCGGTAATGTTACTTGGGATCTTATTGTAAAACCGAATACTATTACCTATAAAGCTTTTATTACACTTACTTAACCTAAAGCGTGGGACGGCCAACTTGTCTTTACTTCTAATATTAAAATTATGACGATCATTCACTAGGTCTAGCTTGTCTAAATTTTTACGAATATGCATTAAGTTATCGAAGATGTATTGGGAGGGCAAAGTTAGGATATCATATTCTTGAAACTTGTTCTTTAGAGATTCGCGAGGTCCCAGATTATATTTTGCTCGAACAGCTCTCTTTTGTAACGTAAAAAATGGTGTCTACCTCCGCTGCTGTACCCCACAGCAAAATACCGTAAGACATTAAGCTGTGAAAGTAAGCAAAGTAGACTAACCTAGCAGTAGCAATATCCGTCAACTGGCGAATTTTTCGAACCGCAAAAGCAGCGGAACTAAGCCTTCCAGATGCGGCTATGATGAGTCTGAAAAGATTTGTTGGTTGACACGGATTACCACGTAAAATTTTACCCTACATGTACCTTCGTCGGACTAAATAGAGAGCTCAAAAAACTCTACGAAAAATAAATCTTAACTTTCGCAACAAATGAATTAATTGAGTGAGAAGTTTATACCACCTGCTGCTCTTTTTATGGGTAGAGCTTGGAAGCGCTTAGTCCCTACCATAAAGACCTCGCTTAAAGTGACACTCGAAGATAAGTCGCCTACAGATTAAGTTTTATTAACTCTTCTCCTAGAAGCAGAAGGGATTGTAAACAGTAGACCTCTCACGCACGTTTTTCCTGATCGTGACTATCCTGAGGCTTTCACTTCTTTTCATTTTTTAATTGGGTCGTCTTCAATCAACCACGTACCCTTCGAAGTAGAAGAATGCAATCTTCACGGCAGAATTTGATGGAAAAGGCAGCCAAAATGGCGGACCACTTTTGGTCACGTTGGTTGGTCGAGTATTTACCTCTTTAGAACCCAACTACAGGCACTGGACAGCGACCTAATATTAAAAAGTGTTCTTATAGCTAGCAGTAAAAGGAGGAGTCATATCCCCTATATAAGGGCAAAGATGGACTTTCCAGAGTGGTTGATGTTATCACTTCTGCGGGCCAATTAAAAAGTTAATTGTAATTACTAATTAACCATTTAAAAAAACATCGAAGGATATTGAGAATCCAACCTTTATTGTGTTTCTAATTTTTTTTTTTGTTATATTTACTAAACTATTGTATTTTAACCCTTAATTTGATTGTGTTCACTGTGAGAAACATATGAGAAAAAAAAATGATTTCGTTTATATTTTTACACCAAATTCGTATTTTTTGTAATATTATCATACCGTATATAATATTTTTTAATAGTAAAAAAATAGTCTACGCACCTGGCAAAACTTTTACTTGTCATTGTCAAAGCAAAATGTCGGCGCCTCGCAGGTCGTCTATGTTCCGCAAGGTAAATATAAAGATTTCACTTGATTTTCTATTATTTCAAGTATTTTAATGCTTTCACTAACTTATCTAGACTATTTGTTATATTTTGGTGTGTGAATTATGTGCCTTTATGTGAATCCTCAAGTTTTATGACCCGCCAAAAGCTTATGTTTATTGTGATGAACATTGCCAAATAACCTATAAAGTACCTACAATTTGTTATGTTCATCACGGTAAACGATGCCAAATACCTAATGATAAATTAATCCAAAATAGTTATGTCTTTTTTTTTAACATTTTGAAGTTATGGGTTTTATTTTGCTTATTTCGGTATTTTCTGTTGCCAACAGCATACTTTGCATGGACGCACGGCAAAAATATTGGCGCTTGTGCCTATACAGCATGCTCCCTCAGATACCAGTGATAGGTCCGACATGGACAATGAATTGGCAGATCTGCATACTCCAAGTTTAGCTTCATCATCATCACCATCTCTAGATTCATCTTTAGAGCGAATGCATATTTTAAGCAGTCCTGAACCTGATGCTGAAGATCATGACACTGGGGACGATCCACCTGAATTTGATTTTACAGAAACATCATTGCAATTGACTCCAGTTCTACGTCAAATTTGCCCAGCTACGCCGACTAGAGAACCGAACTACGAGAACATACCTTCCTTATCTTCTATACCATCTCTTCCATCTGAAGCCCCTTTATCAACTCCTGAAGGTGCTACCAGGAAAACTATAGCCCACGTTACTCCAGTGCTGGCTAAAAGACGAAAGAAAGTTCCGAAATTTGTACTAACCTATAAATGGAAAAAAAAAAAAGCGTCACCTTCCGTCACCAAGCTACAATTGAAGAAAACCAAGACCACAATATAATGAATGCCTCTTTCCTGCCCACTGCAGATTCCCTAGAATATTTTAATTTGTTTTTTTCTTCAGACATTGTGACCGATATTACCGTACAGTCAAATCTATACTCTGTTCAAAAAACTGGCAAATCTATTCAAGTGACAGAAGACGAAATGCGTGATTTTATAGCTATCCATATACTTATGGGTATTGTCTCAATGCCTAGTTACCTAGACTATTGGAGCAGTAGATTCCGGTATGCTCCGATAGCAGATCTAATGAGTTTAAAACGCTATCAACAGATTCGTAGATTTCTACACTTTGCTGATAATAGCTTTTCGACAATATTTGCCACTTTCCTAATACAAAAGAAGACATGGGGAGGTGCAAATATTGCCTAAAAAATACTACTGTGTACTGCATGAAATGTAATATTAGACTCTGTTTTGTTACCGGAAAAAAATCTCGTAATTGTTTTCTCAATTTTCATACAAAATAATACTAAGTTTTTTTGTGAAATGCTAGAAGAGGCTCTATTATGTTATAAAAGATATTTTGTTATGTCTTTGTTTTGTTTTTTATATAAATAAAAATATTTTGTAAACCGCACTACCTGTTTGAATGTGTACCCTAATTTGATTATGTTCATCACAGTAAACATTACAATAAAGTGGTATTACACGACAGATTTGGCAATGTTCACTCCGATGAACATTGGTTTCCTGGAAACCTGAAGGTCGCAACATTTTTTTTTTAATTTTTTCTGGATTCCTTACTACCCTAAACTTATAAATATACATAAATTTTACATATATATAACACATTGAACCTCTGCCAAATTAAGGGTTAATTTAATAAGAACTCCAATGCATTGTCATAGCGAGATAGTTCAATATACTCATACAACATAGACCTCAGATCGCCTTTTTGTCCTTTTTTCCAACATAAAATTTGCCCGACCTTTACCTAAAACTGAGCTAATCCGCAACAAGCATCCTCTGAGAATCAAAAACACTTACTGCGATGTAATATCTAATATGTTATGTAATTTCTAATGAGGAATTAATCATATACATACATAGGTACAAATAAATATAAGAAATTGTTTATTTTATGTTAAATCTTTACGTATAATTAAGTACCTATCCGATATGGCAAATTACAATAAATAATTTTAATTATAATTTAAACTCACGATTATAGGCTTATAAAAGCATATTTCCCACAATCATGATTTTTATACCACAAAAAAGGTCATGGGCGCACACACTCATAGTTTGTTAATTTCGCATTAAATTTATAAAACCTCTGCTTCCTTAATGAATCAGCGTTGAAGGCACAGAGTACTTTATAATATGTTGAAGGTAAAATACAACATAATATTGCGCATTAATATAGGTATGTACATAGGATATACTATACGTAATTTAATGTCTTTGTTATGCATCGTTTTGTTAGTCGCAAAGTTGTAAATTCATTTGCGACAGTTATCACTTATTTAAAGAGCATGTGAAATCTTAGCATGATCTATGTGTTTATCAAAAATAGGATTTTCATCAGTGGTAATCATTACGAAATCGAGTGAAAGTAGACATTGTGCCATCGTAAAATTATTATTTATTAAGGGGCTTTGTGACAAGTACTGTGGCGCTAAGTTAAATAAAATTTTAAAAAAATCTAAATTCACGGAAATAAGCAAACAAAACTCACCATCCCACTCTTTCGCAAAAGTCAGAGAGTGACCAATATAGTTAGTTATCGTAGCTAGCTTCACACTGCAATGGTGCGTCATGTTGGCTACATTATAATAACAATGGTCGGTTTCTTGGTGAAACAAGTGATAAAGCGCTTGATGCTTTTGATACGAACAAAGCAAGGAATATATTTATTAAAATTAAAGCGCTGAAGCGCTGGATAGCGTTGGGTGTACGAGTTGTGTAAACTTTTTTTATGATTATGAGGATTAGGTACTATACGTACTTATAGAGTTCATGTATCGTTTGTCCGGACAAGCCATAGGTAGTACCTATTACGTTATCTTCGGTTTTATAAATATTTTATCCGTGGTTTTCTTCCTAAGTAGAAATATCTAGCAGTGAAAATTTATGAAATCGTGGAATATTGTTTCAAGGTGGAGTTGTGCAGCAGCGCGTGACGATAAAACGATATTACCCAGTCTGATTCACATTAATTATGTGAACGGTGACGAACCATTTTAAGTGCGCGATAACACGCCCTCTCGCTGTTCTTTTTTATATCCGAACTTTTTATAAATGATTTTCAAAATATAAAAAGTATATTTAAAGACTGTTGCAATAATTAAAACCATAGTTAATAAACTTTTATTCCATTAAATATATCATATTTCGGTTATGAAAAATAAAATAATCATGATCTGCAATACTAATTTAATGATTTCAAGTGCAGTAGGTAATTAACGTTGAAAAAAAGATTAAAGGTAAAATAAAACTTCGCGGTCTAATTTAAGCTTAGTTTGGTTAGCAACCTCTAGAGGTCGTCTTGCGAACTGAGGTGCGCTTGCGTGTACGTACGCACGAACTTCGTGTTATTACAGTGTGTTCCAAAACAAGTGCGTAGGGCTCCGTTAGGGTCCTGGAGACTTTTTTTACAATTGAATTTAGTGTAAGAGTGTCACAGTGCCGTGTTGTGGTGATATTGTGTGGTGTATCGGAGGTTCCAGGACGAGTGTGGAGGCGCGCGACAAGTGCGCAGATCAATACTGGAACGTGATATGGCGCAGCGAGTATGAGCCAAGGGGGCTCTCGGAGGCCCTACTCTCGCGGGGGCCAGCGGTGGCACCCGCGGTACAAGGACTACTGGGATTACGAACAAAACTATAGGTATGTGCAGTTAATTTTTACATTATGAAAATGTCATCGTACTTATCGCTTATAGAAATAGATAATGACACCAGTTTTAGTAATTAGGTGATGCCTGAGACGTATATGCAGTTCTAGTCGGTCGGGAATTAACATTTTTGTTTGACAATTATCTTGATGTAGAAAACTTCGTAGTAAAATAGACGATTACGTGTGGCTTGTGACAAGTTTTAGTTGCCACATGGGTTTACTAACTGCATTATGGTATCTGCATTTTCAGTTTTTTTATAGTTACAGGGTGAAGCAGTTGTTTCTTTGGACAACAGTCAGACAAACATTGTTTGTAGATGGTCTTTATATTTCACAAGCTTTACTCACGACCTCTTTTGGCTAAAACAATATCTAATCTTTAGAAATTGTCAGTATCTTTTAAATGTTCATTGATTGAAGTAATAGTATAGCAAGAAAAAAGGTTATATTTTATGCATTTATTTTTTCTATATTTTACCTAAAATGTGTAAGAAATATATATAAAAATATGGTCAGAGAATATATGTATAATTAAAAAAAAATGAAATTGGTTCTTTAGTTATAAGTCAACTACCAGACGGACACAAGTAATCACTGCCTTTGGGTTTGCCTTACCAAAAGCCTAATTTTGTCAAAAAAAAAAAACTATCCATTATGATATTTTTGGGTGATGAAAACTTAGTTAGCATTTTGGTTGGGTTCTGTAACAATGGATATAAGTTCGAACCCATCTCTCTGTTCTTATAACAGCCTGAGCTTTCAGGGAAGAAAAACATATTGAGGAAATAATAACATGGTGGTCCCTACCATTTCCTAAAAATGTTACCAGCCACCATTTACCATCCTCAAGTTTGAAATCCTGTCACCAATATGTGTGTTCTGGCAGCATTGATTGAAAGCAAATACCTCTATGCTTAGTGTGTTTACCTGACTGAGCCACAATGTCACTTAATTTCAAGTGAGTACTTTGTTGAAATGCTTGAGCCAAAAAAAAAAAAAATTTCTTTAAAATCTTTCTGACTTATTTCATTCCAATTTTTTTTTGTTATATTAGACACATTTGTTATACAATTTAAATAAGAGAAAAAAATGGATTTTATTGTAAAAAGCGTGGGGTGCATGGTGTCAGTAATTATTATTTTTCTTACCTAAAGAACTTCTATTTAGAAGCATAAATAAATATTGAAAGTATGGCAACACTGTGACATACTATTGAATTAAAGTGCTATACCATTGCTTTTATTACTCTTGTATAAATAAAGTATTATTTAAAACTGCCCTTGATTGTTTGTTCTGTGGCTAATTTTGATGTGAACTTGAGCACTTACTATAATATTCTGATGGATTCTATTTTTAAGCGCATAGCAAGTTTGTTGTAATCTAGTAAACTATTTTATAATTATTCCTTGATGTGGAATGCACTTAGTAGACTTGTGACCTGTTGGACAGCATATAAGTAATGTTATTAGGATCACTGTATAGTTTTAATTATTTTTTATGTATTATTTTATATATCTGGTCTGTATTGGTAAATTGAGGAAACAAAATTTAAGGTATAGTAAAAATGTCCCCCCGTCAAAAAAAAAAAAACCCCCCATCAAAAAAAAAAAAAAAATAGTAAAAATGTCACTTAGATATATTATCTCTATCTAATAATGTTATATTTAGAAGTATGTAAGTAGAAGAACTGCCTCGGTAGCGCAGTTGTATTACGTACGACTGCCGTTCTGAGGTCTCGGGTTCGATCCCCGGGTCGGGTCAAGTGATATTGGGTTTTTTTCTACTCAGTATCATCCCGGAGTTTGGAATTTGTGCCCGATATGGCGACAGGCTCGCCCCCTGTCACATCTGGGACGGAACTAAGCTCGGCGAAATGTGGGTGGTTGTAGTTCACTACTTCACCTCTGCCTAACCCTTCGGGGATACAGGCGTGAGCATATGTATGTATGTAAGTAAATATGTGAAGAATAGCTGATTTCTCTGCGAACAGAGTGGCAGGAAGCAGCTAGTTTAGGTATAAGAAATTATTCAATGAGGTTAGAATTTCATTGAAATAGTTTCAAGGTACAATTGAAGAGTTTTGGCGGGATCTCAGTCTGTCATGTAGTGGTTCTTTAAGTTGTTAAATTAGTGTTTTTGACTATATATCATATAATTTTGGTGGCGTTTTGTGTGACATAGTTGGGTAATTATGTACAAGTTAAGTTTATTATGGAAAATAATGCATAGCAGTATTCTAATGTGCTAACCAAGCTCCATGGAAATTTCTAGCAAGATAAGTTACAGTTTTTGCTGGAGCTTGGTAATGCTGATACAAGAATGAAAATACATTTTACCTACATAACACTGGCACATATTGTTTGTACACAAATTATCATTATCTAAGAAGAACAAGATGGTACATAGAAGTAAAAAAAAAACCTTGTTTTATATATTTTGTTATATAAATTATTATAATTTTTGGCTTAGACATTATTCATATCTAAGTTTAGATCTGTATAGAAGTTTTTTTTTAGTAGATTTTTAATTTTGTTAACTGCTTTACTTAATTTTTGGAGCGAGTAATTAGGGAGCTCAAGCTGCTTACTCAGACTTAAAATTCCTGTGGAATTGTTTCTTTTGAATCCATCTACCTGCGTGTAATGTGCAGGAGTGTGGGGTGCAGTGTAATGCCTCTAATGTTACTGCATAAAGGCGCAGATACATAAGTCTCGCTAGCTGGGTATCATAACAAGTCCTGTGTTGTTGCCAGAGGGAACTACCAGATCTCTACTTAAAGTTACCTAACAATATTGGAATATAAGAAAAATAGTTCACGCAACAGGAGAATTGTAATAATGTTGTAATGTAATGGTAATTTTTTTTTCACATTTTTAATATGTACTTAATTACTTTAGTTACACCATCATTATTATATAACTGCCTCGGTGGCGCAGTTGTATTACAGTGCGACTGCCGTTCTGAGGTCTCGGGTTAGATCCCCGGGTCGGGTCAAGTGGTATTGGATTTTTCTACTCAATATCATCCCGGAGTTTGGAATTTGTGCCCGATATGGCGACAGGCTCGCCCCCTGTCACATCTGGGACGTAACTAAGCTCGGCGAAATGTGGGCAGTGTAGTTCGCTACTTCACCTCTGCCTAACCCTTCGGGGATAACAAGCGTGACCTTATGTATGTATGTATTTATTATATAAATAAAACATACTGACAAAGTAATATGAGGTATGAGGAAGCTTATGAATAATTTACACAAACCAAGCAGACATTAAGTATGTACTTATAACCTATACATTGTACTATTTTTATTAACAATGGAGTATTTTTATTAGTTTTTATTTTTTTTAAAACAACAGATTAAGTTAATAATATGATAAAATACCTTTAAATAAGTCTTTCCATGTTTTGGTCCGGATTAAAAATCCGAATTAGATATGCTCTATCACTTTGCCACAAAACTGATGTTAATATACAATTTTCAGGAAAGGTTATTGTGACACCATAGTACGCTCTGTCCACTAATGATAAAAATGAAGTTTTGTCTGTATATTTATTTTTTTTTTAGAAAACATTGAATTTGTTTTGTCTGTCTGTCATATATGTCTGGATTTAACCTACCTTGATAAAACTTTGTACGCAGAAAGTCTATGTCAAGAAGCTGTTGATAGGTTATGTAGAGATTCGAAGTTATTTTTAATATTTACAAAATAAAAGTTGTAAAAAAATATTTTTGGTTTTAACTAAAAAATTCGTTGACCGATTTTGATATTTTGAGCAAAAAGTATATGTTAATTAGTGATTAATACGGTATAAAAATTACAAATATTTTGTTTGGAAATTATGTTTTTTTTTATTGAAAACCCAAAAAGGGCTCCATCGGTTTGAATGAAATTTGGTGTACAGGAAGCATGTATCGTTCGGTAACTGCTAGGCTATAAAAACAAAACAAAAATCAGAACATTCCACATTCAATCAAGATAAGACACGTGAGATGAAGTCGCGGACGTCCTCTTGTATATAAAAAAATAAAATGCTTATATATAATTACTAGCTGTGTGCCCGCGGTTCCGCCCGCGTTTAATATGTTCCTCGCTGCTTACCTTTTTTTTTTTTTTTTGACGGGGGGAAATGCATTTACGCACTGCCCTTACCCATTGCATTAGTGAGACCGAAGTCCCCCAATGCAATGGGTAAGGGGGCACGGCTTCGCTGCTTACCTAAAAAAAACAAATGAATGAAGAAAAATGAGTCTTTTGTTTTTATTAGCGCGGAAAAAAACGTACATAAGAGTATAAATAAAATAAAAAAAAAACGAGAAGGGGTCGATGGAATCCAAAAAATAAATATACCTTCAACCATCTACGAAAAATTCCGCGTCGAATGGTGATAGTTCCATCTCGATACGTTTAGTAGTTTTGATGTGATGGTGCCACAAAGGAACTCTATTTTCCTTTTATATGTATGTATAGATTTCTGAAAAAAAAAAAATTGTTTTTGGGGATCAGCCTTATTTATGGGATGTTTTAATGAGACAATAAATTAGATTGAATTTATCTAAGCTAGATCTACATTAAACTAATTTAACAAGTAACATAAATATTATTAGATTATTAATTAGGACACACGAAGAGCAACTGAATATCATTCGATTCTTACTTTTGCTTTTTACCACTCACATTAGAATTGTTATCAACGGTCCTAATTAATAATTAGGATCGTTTCCATATTCCGTAATGTACCGTTAGTTATTATCACCACTTATCACGTACGGCTACCTCCTCAAGTAATTCTATTAACTTTTTTTTTTATCACGAATAATATAATGTATTTATTAATTTTGAATTTTTTTTTTGAACTTTAGAACAGACGCACTCTTCATGTAAAAACTACTATATGCAATTTTATTGTATTGATGTAGTTTTATATCCCGGAGTTGTAAATAGGATACATATACCATATAAAACTCGACCAAAATTGGGTGAATATATATGTATGGAAAATAAGTAATATTTATGTATGTTTATTTTGATATGTATTGTACACACAAACGGAGTCGCAGGCAAAGCTAGTGTGAAATATATAAAAAAATTTAATTGTACACTCATCTATTCCTCTCGTTTTTATAGTACGAGTCTGATAAATAGCACCCCCTCTCCATATTTACGTAAATATTGGCGTAATTTTTAATTCGCCGAGTTCTATGTAATCAAAAATATGCACAGGATAATCCTCTCATATAAATTTTTCAATAACCAACTTGGTCACAAATGTTGGACCATTCATTGGCCAGGTTAGAGTTCTTTTTTCCGGACGCTTTACGTCCGGGTGAGTCCCACGCGGATGGTACCGTGGGTTTTAGTGGGTATTCCCGGCGAATCACGCGGGGCGAGTCCCACATAGTCCCCTGGCATCTCTAATACGGGAGACTCCCAGATTAGGGTTGACAGGGGCCATGCGTAAATGCATTTCCCACGTATATAAAAAAAGAGGTTACAGTTATATAATAGTTGTATTGAATAACCAGCCGCAGGTAGGCTTTCAATTTGGAGCGATTTCAACCTAGTTCTAACACTCCTTATTACAAAAGAGTTTATACCTATTGATTTATTAAGGTTCTCCACTCTGATGGATTCTCAGCAATCTCTTCCCTTCTGAGGGAGTGGTTTTGCAACGCTTTATGTGTCTTTAATACATCCTTTTACCATTTTACCCGACCAGACTAAAGCTGTTTCTCTGGGACCACTGTGCATGTACAGCTTTACTAACAAAACTATTTTGAATCTTTAGTAAAATGTTACACACGCCTTTGCGATTTTTCTATATGCTCATTACATGTCTGATACAAGTCTATATAACGTGCCTCATGGCGAAGGGCCATTTTGATAATTTGAAAGAGAGCCTAGGTTCATAGCGACCCGTTCCCTGGAGTTTTTCCCTGGATAGCTTGGACTGCTAGTGCGTAAATGCATTTTCCTCGAATAAAAAGGTCCATAGCGACACCTGGTTCCTAATTTTCGTGACGTGGTGTTAGAACAATCCGGTCATTTAGAAGAACTTCTAGGTACCTACTACTTGACTCTAGAATCCCAGGGAATATCATTGCCTATGTATTATATCCTAGCGTGGCGATTATGGCAACCAATTATTTTTTGTCCAGCAGAGGACATCTTTCGGTTGAATGTATGGAAGTACTTATGGGGTTGATGTTTATTTTTGCAGTTATTCAATTCGAAAATTAAACGTATACCATAAGAACTGATCGCACTTCTGTTTTTTATAAGTCGTCAGTAAAAAGATGCCCTTAACCAAGTTGAATAGTATATATTTGCGTTATTGTAGGCCGGTGTGTTTAGGGTACGCAAGAACGTTGGCGAAGCGGGGGCGCACGCGCAGGTAGAGAGATACGGACCTTTATGGGTTGAACGACCGCGCGGCCCTAAAATAAAATGCCTTCGCGGATATACTACGCCCGGTGACGATCCATTTTGTTCGTGTTTTTTTTTTTTTTTTTGTTTTGCACTAGAAACTCAAAACGCTCTGATCATCACTCTGATTTGTTTCAGTTCGTCCGTTTAGTTACTATTACCAGATTATAATATAGAAAACTACTAATATGTAAACTTATTTAAAACCTGACCATTCATCACCAGAGTAGGAGGGGGGGGGGGGAGGGGTTGAGGGTTGTGTCAAAAATGTACAAAAAAAAAACAACGTGAGTGATGGCCGGCTCCTTACCGCATGTGATAAAATATATAACAAAACCTAGGACCAAAAAATTACTACGATATGTCAAGTGGCCTCTTTTGGTTTTTGGTTTCAGTTTGCTTTTACATCTATCGGCACTACGAGTAATTATATACGTCTTTTATGGGTTAGGAAAACGCATGTGAGATGAACGCGTAAACGCAATAAAAATATAAATAAATCTTAATTGATATACCAATTAATAGAGATTTAGATAAATGCATTTAAATTAACTTTGTTTTACTATCGTTTATTATCGTTAATTTCCATAGTTAAGTTATAGGTGATTTCTCAATACAAAGAGTTTATCGGACCCGCGTATTATATACTCGCAACTTGTCATACTTATAGCTACATAATACATGTACGTGCATGTGGAGTCCGTCCGGCGTAGTGCGGTTTTTTTTTTTAAACGTGAAACGCTGCGAGCGGCGGGTAACAGATTAGCTTATTCGCAACTGCCCTGAGAACTAATGATGGTTGGTGTGGAAATATCTAAAAGGATGATCCGTTTTTGAATAGGAAGAGGAAGGGATAATGCATACATAGACTAAATAGAGCGGGGGCGTATAGATAATATAGACAAGAAATAATTTAGAATAAGAAGAAAATATAACGATATATACGTAGATGGCGTTAACAATGGTTAATATATTACATAGCTATTATTGTAACATACATATCACAAGTAATTTTCGTTATAATGAGCTATAAGTCTGATAACATTATGCTTATTTAAAACTAAATACTAAAATATCGTCTCAGATTTTAAAAAAAACCTTGTAATAATTATTTTCAAATTACAATTTACATTTGATCTTATTTTTATATAAACTCTATAAAATAATTAAGTAATAGAAATCATTGTAATCTTTTTAGAGAACCCATACGACCGCAGTTGATGGCGTGCGGTCATACTACCGCAGCGTTTTAGCACGCGTGTGGCCTGTCAGAGGCGGCGCTTTTGCATGTCAGTGACAACGCGACCTTCAACTTTTTTCCTTACTCAAAAATCGATTAATGCGCCTAAAGAAGTTTTCACTTCAAAAATCTAACCTGATTTTTAAAGCGTTGATGGCTTGGTAGTGCGGTCGGATTTCCCGTCAATGGAGGCGGGTTCTAATCCACCTATCCAACTCTATAATCAGCATGAGCTTTCTATGTAAAAAAACTTCGTGAGGAAACCAAAGTGTGGAGGTAGGGCATTTTAAAATAATGCCCACCTGGGTAGCTACCACTCTCAATTTAGAAAATCTGTCGCCAAATACCGATAGGTGTGTACCCGCCGCATCACTTGAGAATCAGTACCTCTAGGATTAGTGTGCTGACCACCATTGAGCACGTCGTCACTTAACATCAGGTCAAACCACTGAGCATGTATCGTGTAAAAAAATATTACAACGGTCGCTAGTAATGGATCTAATTAGAAAGTTCGAAATTACTCAAACCGTTTCAAAACTACTGACTACTGATCTAATCAAGAATGAGATAACGCAGAAGATTTATTAATATAATCAACGTTGACCGAGAAATTATTAAGTAACGGTGGCCTGGACACGTGCTGGTAGAACCGATGCCTAATATTCTCGAATGGTTACCGCGTACCGGAAAACGCAACGTGGAGGGGGCCTTCAACAAGGTGGACCGTTGACCTGAAAATGGACCAGGGTATCGCAAGGCCCCGGTCGTTGTAGAGATCTTAGGAGGAGTCCAATGTCCGGCAGTGGACGTCTTTCGATTTATGACTTCGGTACTAATAAATAGTATTGTTAAGTGTCTGTTTGTAATGTCAATTTTTTTTCTACTAAATATATATGAATATACCAATAATAAAAATGTCTGTTTTTTACGGTTAATTTCCAGAACGGCTGGACCGATTTTGACGGTACTTTTTTTGTTACTTCCGCGTAACTTTGGTTTTTTGGGTTCCGCATAAAAAAATTAAAACTCGTGCAGTTGTGAATACAATCCGATGCAATACGCAGTTTTACTGGCAGGTATTTGAATTTGTGAGAAATGTCTTTGCTTAATGTTAAAGCCAAAAATATTTTTAGAAATAATTAGAGTTCCGTATTAAAAAAATGCAGCGAAGAATATAAGAAACACGAGCGCAGCCGCGGGTGCACAGCTACTTAATACATGTTTGGATAGAGAAGGTAATCATAATTTTATAGTTGATGCGAACGAAGTCACGGTTACAGCTAGTATAGAGTGAAACAAAGCTGACGCCTGACACGAGATATGATATCGCATACGACCGGAGCGCGCTTACACACATTTTGAAATCTATTTTAATATGAACCGTTATCATTGGCCCGAGTCGCGTCGCTGTCGAGTTGCGCGTTCCGGGTTCGACTTCCGCGCGTGACGATAGATATTTTTATATTTCAAGTATCGCGCGTATCAGTTTTATGACTGTTTGTGTCGCATGGGAATGAATTTCAAGAGTTGATAACCATTAAATCCCCATAACAGACGCGCAGTAGGACCACGAACATGGTACGCCGGATGACCGAAGTTATTAGTCGCCTTGTGGTCACATTATTTTCTTCATTTGATGAATTGTAAAAATTTTGCAAAGATCGAATTAAAAAAAAAAACTATTAAGTCGTTACCGAAATCACGCTATAACTTTATATGTATTATTGCTTGGTAAACGATTTGTCTATCTCAGTGGTCGTCAGAACGCGGCCCGCGGGCCGCATGCTGCCCTTGAGACGGTATTTGTGCGGCCCGCGATGTCGCAACCAATTTTAGTAGTTTAGTTTAGTTTTCAATTTGTCAATTAATAAATGGTATCAACTACCCAAAAAATTGCGACCCGCAGTGGTGCCGCACATTGACCCGTATGACTCTTCACCAGAAAAGTGCGGCGTTCACTGGACTATCTTATCCGTAAACAAACTTAGTAAAACGAAACACTAACGAATGACACGTACGATTCAGTACATTTTCTCACGTGTCGCATCACGTTCGTATTCGTTTGCATTGATAAAATTATATTTTACTAGTTGTGCCTGGTATTCGTCTAGTATAAAACACTAGAGATCTATAGTGCATCTTTGTAAAGGTAAAAAAATTGAGTAAAAATAGTATTTGAGTTTATTTTAACAACCAAAAAATCAATTTTACCTCTTTATATTATAGTATAGATCAATGTATCCTAAAAAGTAATTCGTAAATCCCGTGCGAAAACGCTAGCTGGCATGTTGCTTTAGTTCGTGACGTCACTGGACAATCAACATCCTAAGGGATGTTAAAAAGATCTATTTTTAATTCACCTTATGTAAAAAAAAAATCTAAAAGAAAACAATGGTATAGCTTTTGTAGTAATAAATTATAATTTAAAATAATGCCAGGTGTCGCGAAGACAATAGAATAAAATTTAGATAAGGGAATAAATTTAAAACGAAATGGAAATATGAAATGATATATGTTAACTGAAGGTTTTCCTTACATACCATTAATATAAATAAAAAATACAAAAGAATAATAAACCTGACCAGCAAAGAAACTCGTCCCAAATAGCACTGCACTTCTTTTTATCAGAATTTATTGTCAGAAAACTACGCCTGTATCGGTCATAGAAATTATCCGATCGTCTAAGACATTCAAAATTAAAATCAAAATTTATTTATTCAATTTAGGCCCTAAGAAGGCGCTTATGAACGTCTAAACACTACCACCGGTTCGGAAAACAACCCAGTCGAGAAGAGCCGGCAAGAAACTCGATCTGGTTCTTTTTTTTTCATAAATATAATATATATCATTTTTCTTGACATATAAAAAACTATACAAATCGTAGTTTTTAGTGGAAGCACACAGATGTGGGGTTAATTCCAGACATCACTATCGTTCACGTAATGCTCCACCCTGTAATAACCTTTTGAGATTAAAACTTGCTCGACATAATACTTGAACTTATTGTCAGGTAACTCGGTAATGTTACTTGGGATCTTAATGTAAAACCGAATACTATTACCTATAAAGCTTTTATTACACTTACTTAACCTAAAGCGTGGGACGGCCAACTTGTCTTTACTTCTAGTATTAAAATTATGACGATCATTCACTAGATCTAGCTCGTCTAAATTTTTACGAATATGCATTAAGTTATCGAAGATGTATTCGCTTGCCTCATCCAAATATCTGCACGATATAATCTAATAGTGTTGCCGGATCTTGTATTGTCCATCAACATTTTATTAATTGGATATTTCATATATCCTTCACTGCGTATTATATAGTTATCAAATAATCATTGGAACTTTTAATTATTTGCACGGAACCATATTTCTAAGAAAAGACACTTCTCATAAATCAAGTAAGCACTTGCCAGTAAAATTTGTTTTGCTTGTTAAAAAAAATACGTTTGCACAGGTTATATAAATTCACATGTCATCATCATCTCCCTACCCTTTTCCCATTAGTATTTGGGGTCGCGCGCAACATGTCTTCCTCTTCCGCTCTAAAGAAAAAATACATATAAATTTATTGTATATGTATTTTGTAAAATTATTATTTTGATATTTTAAACAGACAGTTCAATTGTATTAATTAATACATATAGTTAGGTTATTATGCACAGGTAAATGAAACAATGAAGAATGTTTATTCTTCAATGTCACGAAAACGCCTTGGAAAGTTCTAGCAAGATAGCCAGTTATTTTGCTGGAGCTTAAAACATTACCACGAGAAGGAATACATGACTTGATATAGATGGCACAGGGATCATATATACGCCATAATATATCTCATACATGGATAATTACGTGTACAGCGTGTCATAATCACGGCATTAACCAAAAGAAGTGAACCTTGTAACAGTTCCCCACGGTACAGCGGCATAATAGCTCTCGCGCGGAACACAATGGCTATGCAACCGTGTAACACAAATAATATAATACCCTTTTTTTTTTCTTTTTTTTGACGGGGGGAGATGCATTTACGCACTACTACCCTTATCTATTGTATTTAGGGGATAAAGATCCCCCAATACAATAGATAAGGGGGGTACGGAGTGACGAGCTCCGTGCCAGTGTGGGACTCACCCGGGCGAGAGTCGCCCGGAAATACCCACTAAAACCCCCCGGGGCCGTCCGCTGCATTTGGGATGGGGGCGACACGGGGTGGCTTTCGCAAGCACCGCGTCGAAATAATATAATACCTAGCATATATAATAATAGCTGATGCCCGCGGCTCAGCGCGCGTTTCATTTGTTTTTTAGGTGTGAGTAAAAACAAATGAATGAAGAAAAATGAGTCGTTTGTTTTATTAGCGGAAAAAATGTACATAAGGGTAAATCGAAAAAAAAAAATGAGAAAGGGTCGATGGAATCCAAAAATAAATAACCATCTACTAAGAAATCCGCGTCGATTGGTAGTATTCCCTTACTGATAGGTTCAGTAGTTTTGAGGTGATGGTGCTTCAAAGGACCCCCATTTACCTTATATATATATATATATAAAGTATGTAGAGGGAATTTCTACTAAACAGTTTTTTTTTATATTATACGCGATGTGTGTTTCAGGAAAATGTTAAATTTGCAATATTGCGTGATGCCATTTGAAACTCATATCGTCGAACTAGTGAGCTGTAAAACTCAAAAAGCTTTCTTTGTTATTTATGTTTGTCCACATGACAGTAGTGACTGGAATTGCAGCTGCACTCATCACTCCTCTTCCTATTTCAAATTTAATCTCTTCATAAAGTTGAGGAATTATGTTCTCTGTGAAATAATTTCTGCCCGTGTGCTAAATTTTGTTTAATCTTTTCTCAACAAGTTTCTAAAGCAATTATTTTCAACAATTGACAACGGCTGGTTGTCAAGTGCAATCATCTCACCTATCGCAATATTGATGTATCTTGATCTTGTGTCTTCACGAGACCATTGTACAGCAAAACTATCTTCAATATTTTGTTGGCTTTTTGGACATAAACTGACTTCTGATGACACTGAAGTTGCCGGAGTAGGTACTGTTGTAGGCAGTTCTGCTTCAATTCCCGACTAGAAGAAATCGTTTGTGTTCCAACATTTGATAGCAGAACCTAACTGAGGTATCAGGGTGGGTGTCGGTATTTGATTTGGTTGTTCATACTTGTAGTATTTGCTGTTTTTTCCTTGCCCACGACGTAAAATTATCATTTGGGATTGGTTACACTTGACTGTAGGGTATCATTGTTGAATTGTTCAAAAAATATCTATTCATAAGACTTTCTTTTAACATGATTAAATTTTTATTGAGCTCTTTCATTGTAAATCTTTACAGAACAAAAATTTTTTTTACACAAAAATACCGCTTTGTACCCGTACAAAAGCAAAAACCAAGAAACAAAGCGAACTAAACAAAACAAGTTCCGACACACTCTTAAGCGGAGGTTACGGTTTGCGCGCGAATCAGCTGTATACGAAACGTCACGGAAATCCCCGAAACTGTGATCGGCTCGGCCGACTATTCGGCCTTTTTACCACCGACTAATCGAAAGTCATAATCGGCACATCTCTGATATATAGAATAATAGCCATTGGCACAATAATAAAATAAGACTACAAAATGTTTAAAAATTGACGTTCGACACTATGACGGTACTAATTTGTACTAAGTTAGGAAAATAAAATACACAATCATGCCTACAGTACTTGTATTCAGCGGGCTTTAAAAATAAATAAACAAAAAAAAAAATCGCATAGCAACGAGCGCCACGCCAACGAACCGCCGACACAGGCAAAGGTCATCGCGACTGGTTTGCTTGCACACAGATCGTTTCGTTAAGGTCGAGCCAAACCAAAACGTTTTTATTAAATTTTTAAGAAAAAAGCTTCTCGAGATACAGATATCTTATAAGGATTCCGTGTAAAGTGGACGAATACGTAAGTACAAGCGCGCACAAAACGCTAACGTTTGTACAGTTGTAAGTAAAACTGTGTCCACGCGGCAACGTCCACTTGACACGGAACCCTTATAATTTTCCTGAATTTAATTTTGGTAAACCAAAGTCACACCCACGGTAGTCTCGATGATGTGACTAGGGCTTGGAGAAAAAATAAGAAAAGAGGAGGGGGGGAGGAAAAGACAATAAAAAAAAAACAATAATATATACTAACCCATATAGTTAATGGGGAAAAAATAGTAACATATAAGTAAATACTTATAAAGCTGACATAGATTTAAGTAGTTTTGTTTTTTGTATTTCTATGTTTAAAAAAAATGTAAAAATTTATATCAAATAAAGAGTGCAGACCAAGAGTTTGCAGTGTGTGTAAAAAAAAAAAAAACAGAAAGCAGAGATATTTCTCACTAATTCAGACACTTGCCAGTAAAAAACTGTCCATTGAATCGGATTTTGTTTACAATTATGAGTTTTTTCATTTATTACGCTGAAATCGAATTATTTTTCTTTTCTAAACAAATGTTATTATACTAACAGCAAACGACATTTTTTTTTGACAAATCCAAACAGTTGCAAGCCAAACGGTGCACTACATGTGATTTTGTTTATATTTGCATTAGAGTTTTATGATTGTGATTTTTAACTTAATCTATACCAGAAAAAGTCCCACTAAAATAGCTCCAGCCGTTTAACAAATTAGCCATGTTAGTGACAAAATAAGTCATCATCATCATCTCCCTACCCTTTTCCCATTTTTATTTGTGGTCGGCGCAACATGTCTTCCTCTTCCATTGCTCTCTATTTGTTGTCATCTCCGCATTCACTCCTTTCCTAAGCATATCATCCACACACAGTCCATACATCTTTTCTTTGGTCTTCCCCTTCCCATGTAACCGTCCACATTCATATCCAATACCTTTCTTACAACATCCTCTTTCTCCCTGCGCATCACATGTCCATACCAGGACAAACGACCGCCTCTATCTTGTCTGTTATTGTAAAATAGGTATAGTATTAAAAAGTTTATATAAAATAATTGAATTAAACCTTAAAAATAGTTTTTAAATAAAAAAAAAAATGTATGTGTAAAATATTATGTCAAGATCAACTAATAAATTGAATACAGATCACTGAAAACCACAAGATTATATATTTATTTTAACTTCGTCTAACGCCTATCTTCATAATCGCTAAACTAATTTAAAGTTTCAATAAGCGGGAACAAACAAACTAAACATACATTGATATGTGTTTAGTGAAAATTTGTTATTTTAATATTACAATTATTTTTTTTTTGACCTAGCTAACGCTGTTGACCGGAAGGGCCTTTACAGCTTCACCGTGACTTTGGGGGCGAGTGCTGAAGGCACTCAGCCGCAAAAGGTGACTAGCACAAGGGCTACCAAAATGGTACGAACCTCGGCTTGGCTGTCACCTGAGTGTAAAACTCTCTCGCGAGTTTGAACCTAGCTATTCCCTACATTTTTTATTAATATAATAAAAAAAAAGGTTCCTTACAGGAGCTATGTACCTGCGTGTTATGTGCAGGAGTGTGTGTATGCAGTGTTGTGCGTGTAATGCTTGATGCTTGGGCAGTGTCACTTTATCGCGCTGGCGGCGACGTCAAGAGCCTCCCCAGTTGGGGAACGAGGCACGTCTTGGGTCGCCGCCTGAGGGGGACCCGGAGAGTGTGATTAATATTACAAACAGACACGTTTATTTATTTATATAGATTACCACAACACACATTTATAACGTATCATACATAATATGATTTATTTTCTTCTACTTTTTCGGAAATCTTAGAGTTGTGTCAATTGTTTTTCAAGTCCAGGAAAGCCAGAGTAGTTTTTATCACATATTGAACAACCTTTTTAGATTATTAATTAGCAAACACGAATTGCACATAAATATATCATTCGATTGGTGCATTCCTAATCTGTGGATGGTGGGAGGTTTGTTTTTAAACTGTTCATATGGTGTACCTACGCTGTCTGCTTGCCGTGATTAGTGTACTGTACATGACGTGCCGTGGGGGCTTAGCTCACTTAGTGTTTGTACGCAGCTGGTCGATGACGCAGAAGGTGTACACACGCTTGCGCCAATTCTCGTAGTGTTACGTAAATCGGTGAAGGTCCACAGTCCAGTGGAGCGCGGCAGGGTCACGGTTCGCGAATCTAGGTGAGAGGGAGCCGAAGCGTTTAGGCGTCAGGGCTGCAGCGCTGCTGACTCGATCCGTTCCTGCATAGTAACTGTTTCTACCACAATCGACGTTTGCATTGATCATGGGTTTTTTTGAAATATATTGTACTAGCTGCACCCACGGCTACGCTATGATATATTCTTACTGCGCTTTATATTTTTTTGTATTGATTTGTTGAATAAATAAAACAGAAGTGTCTCTTTGTAATATCAGATTTTTTTTTACGATATGATACCTTTATAAAAACACTTTTTTTTTAAATATAACGTCTCTTTGTCCCGGGTAATCTTCGGATCGAGTGGTCCGATTTTAGTGGAATTTTTCTGGCAGATAGCTGATGCAAGACGGCGTACCATAGAATTTTATTTTCCGAAATAATTAGGGTTCCGTGTAAAAAAAATTAAAACTCATGAAACTGTGAATAAAATACTATTCAATGGCCAGTTTTAGTGGCAGGTATGTACATTTTTGAGAAATATCTTTGCTTAATGTTAGTACTGCCTCGGTGACGCATTTGTATTACAGTACGACTTCTGAGGTTTCGGGTTCGATCCCCGGGTCGGGGCAAGTGATATTGGGATTTTCTACTCAGTATCATCCCGGAGTCTGGAATTTGTGCCCGATATGGCGACAGGCCCTCGCCCCTGTCACATCTGGGACGGAACTAAGCTCGGCGAAATGTGGGTGCTGTAGTTCGCTATTTCTCCTCTGCCTAACCCTTCGGGGATAACAGGCGTGAGCTTATGTTATGTTAGGAAAATAATTAGGGTTCCGTTTAATGTTGAAATTGTGAACAACATACGAACAGCACTATCAAAACATTTTTTTCCAATGATTATTCAAAAAATATACGCAGACGCAGCTAGTTTTCATAAAATCAAAAAAATAATACAAATAATCTTAACGAAAGCTTCTAGTATTGCCCCCTTGTCAGCAAAATAGTATGCAAAGAGGTTATCCTCTCCCCGCCATGATTACGTAAGAATTGACATCATTTAAGAAACAAGCTAATATTGACTTTATCGTGTCTGTGGCGCATTTCATGAAACAACTACGTTTGTTTGTAGGTGAAAATAATTATCTTGATGAAGGCAAAGCCACGTGGATACGTATATACTGTCGAAATTGGGGGAAGAGGCGAGAGAGATTCGATTGGGTGGGGTGTAGCGGCACTGCGGATAAAGCTGCCACGAGATACCAGGCATGCATAAATAGACAAGCGTTTGTAATCATCTCGGTTTTAAATAAAATATTTAATTATGTAGGTAAAGAGTTATGTTGTATCGTGTTTTATTTACCTTCAAATAATTATAATGAACATACAAAACTTATTATGTATTTTTCAACAAAGCGGACGTTTTCGGAAGAGTGAGTAGTCAGTATTGTATGGTGAAAAAACTATCGAATGTTTGCTTTGTTGTCTCGTCTCTATCGATTTCATTGTTCGCTTATTATATGTGTATTAAATTTCTTATTGTAGGTATTACTGAATTATTATTTATAAATCACTCAACACAATAACTTCATTGTGTCACAATTTGCGCCTAACTAAACTAACTTGAAAGACTTGGTTTAAATGGAGAGTAAAAGCAAGTTTTTAGTTACTTGTCTCAGCCGCGTCGTGGCAGGTAAGTGAAACTGCAAGTACCAGGCGCACATGACAGCGCAAGCGGTCGCTTCTATTTAGCGGCGACTCAGCTGCGTTTGTTCTATTTACAAACAACGCGTGACGTCACCGCGTACCGCGCAACCTGCGCTGCGCCGCTCCATTCTCTACTCGCACACACGTGACGGAATTACACGTGCGACTACTGCGATAGTTGGAGGTTGCTTGCTGAGTTTCGATAACTTATCGGCTAGGCGAGTGTTCAGTTATTGTATGGCTTTGTTGTTATTAAAATACGTATGTGTCCCGCAAATTGAAAGGAAATAAACCTTAAATGTAAACAAGAATATTGAGCAGCATGTATGTAGAAACTCTAAAAAGTATAAAACAGCTGCCACGTATAAATAAAAAATGATTGTCATTGCAGTAAATTGTTTCATGCAGTCCTAGTGACTATTTAATTCTAAATATAGTGGATATAAAGTATAGATTTTTGTGTAAAACGATTGTGGAGTAAAATGTACGTCATATATAATAAGGGTTTCGTAGATTAGGTATTAGGGATTAAGAAACCATAGAGCTATTATTAAAAAAGAGGTATGCACCTCAATTCTTTTTTTTTGGACGGTTCCAATATTATAAGTAAAATAATAAAAATTAACTAAGTATATTGTTAATGAAGTTATTAATATTAACTTCATAAACAAAAATATATCTAAAACCCATTTTAAGAAGCCAAATGAAAGTCTTTATTTAATGTATCGGTTTAGTTTATTTAGTGTATACGAGCTGTGAATTTTTTATATAAATAAAAACATATTACCTAACACAGAATTTCAGATAAGTATTTAGATTTGATTACTATTGGCGAATCGAATATTATTCTAAAATTTTGATTACTTAATACTTGTAGGGTCCTTTATAGGTGTATTTAATTTGTAAGGGCACTAGGGACATATAACTTTACTGTGTTACATTATAGGCCACGTAGTCATATTTAACGGATTTAAATGTAGTTTACTATTTATAAGTCGTCAATATATTATATTTCTCATAAAAACGCGAATGCCGATCATCCGGACCATCTGCACCGTTTAATAAATTCGTGGTATGGAAAAAAACACTGTTTTATTTATTTGTTTCTATATAAAATTCTGTAACACTAGAAATTAATCGTTAATATCGACGCATTTAATGGGTACAATAACCGATAAGTTTATTGTCTAGTTCTGAGAGTCGGAAATCTCTGAGCTAATTAAGACGATAAATGTATGCGTGTGTGTTAGTTCGTTCTCTTGTCATCTATCTATCGTCTTTATCTATCCAGATACATATATATATATATATATATATATATATATATATATATATAAAGGGAAAATGGGGTCCCTTTGAGGAACTATTAACTCAAACCTACTAAATACATCGGGATGGGACTTTTAGTTATAGGCTTTATTTTTTGGATTCCATCGACCCTTTCTAATTTTTTTTCCAATCTACTCTTATGTACAGTTTTCTCTTCGATTTACTCTTATGTACTTTTTTTTTCGCTAATAAAAGCAAAGACTTTCATTTGTCTTCATTCATTTGTTTTTTTTTTTATGTTATGTATGTATAAATGAAATGTTAAATGCACCTTTTCACTCACCTTAAGAACACAAGCAACGTGGGCGGAGCCGCCAGCACCAGCTAGTCTATGAATATAATATAACTGTTATAACTAGCACAAATCATTTCTTAAATATATTTGAAAAAATTATAAGCGGTGTGGACTTTGGTATCGATATAGAAACCAAAAATGTTTTATTTCTAATTTTTTCTGTCTGTCTGTGTACACGAGCACTCTAAAAGTACTGAACCAATTTAAACAAAACTTGACACAGTGATAACTTTATAAAAATAACATATAGGGTACCTTTTGTCCCATAAAACGCAAGACTTTCTCCAGGATAACGGACAAAAGTAAAAAAATTGTAGTAAATGAAATTCTTGACGGGTTTTCATGAAATTTTCTTTGTGCTATATCAGATAAAGTACCTAAAAATTGAAGCTATATTTAATCTCTCTACGCTTCTCAAAAAAAGCGAATAACAAAAAAAACCGATGTCTTTGGCCCGTATAATGAACGTTATAATTTCTGTCTATCTATCTATTAAATCATAAGACGTCCACTGCTGGACATAGGTCTTCCCCAGAAGGGAGGAATTGCCATAATCGCCACGCTTGGCAGGCGGGTTGGCGTTCGCAGTAGGTGTTTGTGGTACTCAGAAGATGCTGCTGCCCATCCCTTGATTTATCCCCGAGTCTCCTTTTACGACACCCATGGGAAGATATGGGACGGTACCAATCTTAGCCTTAGGACGGGCGGACGATAATTTAGCTACCTATAACAGCTTATGATTTCTTGTGAAAATATTGATCAGTTAAATTCGAAGCATAAAAATACGGGACATAGATGAGAATTGTGTTCGTAATGACATAGATTGCATCTAGACGTATAATATAGGCTGGTGTATTAGTACATAATACAATTAATTGCCTGAATTACACGCGAGCGAAGTCGCGGGCACAGCTAGTAAGTAATAATAACACATAGTATTTATGTCGTATTCAGAGAGTGTTGAGCAGAACAAAACCTGTTCGCATTGTAATAATTAATATCGCATGTAATTGTTAAATTTAACGTGTAATATCGCTCTTCGTATCTACCGATGCGGGCTTCAATCTCACCGGTGGCCGTCGATGTACGTCGTGTATGTATAATGTATCGTTTAGTCAAAACGATTTCGCCAAACTGAGCGAGTGTATAAAAGAAGTTATCGCGTCGATGTGGTGCCGAGGCTGACAGAAAGTTTTTTTTTTTTTTTTTTTTTTTTTTTCAAAAACCAGTCTGCGTGGCAACAGCCGCTGTGACGCGATGCTAAGGCAGTTCCGTTTCACGTAATGTTATCTTCAAATGATAACTTCTTTAGCCCCGTTCGATGAGGACTTAGTTGGTAGTGCGTTCGGATTTCGCGTCAATGGACGCGGGTTCAGATCCTCCTATGCAAGTCTAAAAATCAGCCTGAGCTTTCGGTGAAGGAAAAAAACATCGTGAGGAAACTATAGCTCCGGTGGTAGGGCAGTTTAAAATAATTCCCGCCTGAGTAGCTACCACCATCAAGTTTGAAAAGCTGTCGCCAAACACAAAAAAGGTGTGTTACTTACTACATCACCAATTGAGAGCCAGTACCTCCAGGCTTTGTGTGCTTTATTCCGGACCTATCGCCAATTAATTAACGTAAGGTGAGATTGTGGTCAAAGTGTTGAGCCTATGTAGTGTAAATAAAATGAATACGATTAGCGTATCAAAAGAAAACGAGCTGTCCCGTCAGCAACATTACGCGCAGTCAGTCACGGTATTTCGCAACCAACGAAAGCGGATAGAAGTGAAAGCTCCACGACGATACGCGAAACAAGAAGCGCTCGCGCAATGCACGACCCGTACCTCCTCCCTCCCCGCGCCTCCCCTCTGCACCCCCTCTCCTCCACCTTCCCACACACTGCAAACACCGTGCAGCCAAAATCACACTCGATGAATTTAGCCAGAGGTACCCAATCTATGTTTATCATGACACTAGCTGTGTGGACGCGGCTATGCCCTCGTTTCATATATTTTTCACTTTTGTTCAACATAGTTTTGTTTGTTTGTTACTAACATTAGGCAAAGGTATTTCTCACAAATTCTAATACCCGCCAGTAAAACTGTGCATTATTTTCTAAAAATTAAAAGTAGCCTAAGCCTAAGTTATGTCTAGTAACTTCAGGTATTTGACAAACAATCCGTTCTGGAGATTACCCGGAAATAACAGACAAAGAAAAATTTTTAGAATTGTATTTTGGTATAGGTATCATTTTTACACTCATATCTATTTAGTAAAAAAATATTTTGACATTACGAACAGACACTTCCATTTTATTTATTGGTATATAGACGAAGGTGTTATTATGCATGTCCCTTCAATATTATGGTTTTTTAAATATGAATCTAGTATCATATCTGTTACTACAGTATAAATTACTATTAGAGCTGCCACGGATAGTGATTTGACCGAATAACGAATATTCGACGAGGCTCTTGGCCGAAGCGCCTGATATTCGACAGCCGAATATTTGGCAACAGTTATTACTTTTTCGCTGCTGGACAGGTATAATGAACCTGCACACAAAATACGTATGATAACGGCGCGCTGTGAGCGCTTTTGTTTCATTCGTGATTGTTCGCTTAGATAAGACAACTGACCTTTACAAGTGTTGGTCAGGAAACGCCAAACAATATCATAACTTAGCAGAATTTTCTGAGATTTATTTATCATCGCCGGTAGCAGTGTATACAATGAGCGGATATTTTCAAAAGCCGGTATAATTTATGTGGAAAAACGCAATTGTATGATTTCAACAAATACTGAAAAAAAAAAAAATTTTTTTTTTTTCATCATAACTTTTTTTGTGCGGGATAGCCTGAGATGTTGTTTAGGCAGTCCACGAGATCACACCGTTGTTGCTGGATTGCGAGAGGTGTAGTAAATAATGCCAGATAGTCAGTTTCAACAGTATATTACAAACAGACACGTACAATATATGGTTACAACACACAATATAAACACAGACACAATATAGACTTACAGTGACAGAGATACACAGAATAGAAATGAAATAGAAACAACAATATAGAAATACAATAAAAGAGTACAATACGAGACACGAAATAAGGCATGCACAGTTAAGTTTATACAAATCAAAGTTAAGTTTATATAATTCAAATGAAGCATACACAGTTTAATATTGACTCTATACAACCCAAAATATCATACAGACAGTATAAAGCACTTACTATAGTCTCTACTATGGTCCTCACACTAGTTCTCACACACGTTTACGCACTGGTACCCACGGTAGTACTCACACACGTTTACGCACTAGTACTCGCGGTAGTACTCACACCCGTGTCTCACACTCGTACTCACACCCGTATGTGAGTTTTCGCGCACTACGTGTGTCGAATCACGCGGGATTCGATACGCGGGTCACTGGTTCGCGAATCGCGTATGATCGGAACGCGGATCACTGTGGCTTGGGACGCGGAATCGTTGTCAGGTCGGAGCGCGGTTCTCGTACTCGGGGACGCGGATTCACCGTCAGGTCGGAGCGCGGATCACTATGGTTCAAGACGCGGATTCCTTGAACGCAGTGCACTGATGCTTGAGGACTTCTTGCTGAATGTTTGACTATTGCTTCTGTCTCAGAGATTAGTTCTTGTTGTTGTTTTTCTTCTTGAAGAGCGAGCGATGACTGCATGATTGGCACCGTCCCGGGCGGATATTTAAGCTCCCGGCATGTGCGTGACCCCGTTCCTACGGATCGAGGTATGCCGGTCGCGTTCGGCGAATCAGAGCGCACCGCCCGGCGGTGCCGCGAGGTGTTCTGTCTCGCTCTCGCAAAGACGCGACGTGCTTCGGCGCGTATGTTCAATGCAATATTCATCAATTATGCCATTCTAATTCTATTTATTTACAACTATTTCGTAATGTACAATTATTCATGCGGGATCTAATTCTATGTAAAATCTGTCTGAATATACACCCTCTCTCTTGAGGGCGCTGTCCTGCACATTACTCCCGCCGTGCGTCGTCCGCGATCAGCGGCGGCGCATCCTCAGTCGGTGCAGGCAGCGTGTGTGGTGCAGGAACCGCACCACCCTCAATGACTACGATCTTCTTAGCTGGTCGTCGCAGCACTCCGCCCTTGGTGATGATATCCGCTGTCCTCACGGCGCCGTCGGGACCGGGGTAGACCGCGATGATGCGTCCACGGATCCACACGTTGCGAGGCAGGTTCCCGTCGACTATCAACACGACGTTCCCCACCTGCAGGTCCGGTCCTTGCCCGTGCGGTTGACGTCGGTTGCGCAGCTCCGGCAGGTATTCCCGGAGCCAGCGGGCCCAGAACAGGTCGGCCAGGCGTTGTGAGCTGCGCCAGCTCTTGCGAAGGTCCAAGTCCCGGTCGTCGAAGTCCCCGGGCGCGTTGATTCTCCCAGAGTCTCCCAGGAGGAAGTGGTTCGGTGTCAGCGCCTCAGGGTCGTCCGGGTCGACCGATACGTGAGTCAGCGGTCGGCTGTTCACGGTGTGTTCCGCTTCCAGTAGGAGGGTGTGTAGGACCTCCTCGGTGGGGTGTCTCTCGCGTAAGGTCGTCGCGAGAGCCACCTTGATAGAGCGCACCATGCGCTCCCATGCCCCTCCCATGAAGGGCGCGCCCGGCGGAATGAACCGCCAGTCGATGCTCCGTCGCGACGCCTCGACCGCCGTGGCTTCGTACACGGCGCGTCGCAGCTCCTTGTCCGCCCCGTGAAAGTTAGTGCCGTTGTCCGACCATATTTGGGCCGGACAACCGCGTCTCGCCATCATCCTTCTCAGCGCCATGATCGCTGAGTCCGCGCTGAGGTTCGCTGCCAGCTCGAGATGCACGGCCCTGGTAGTTAGGCACGTGAACACGACGCCGTACCTCTTCTGGTGGGTCCGCCCCACGGTGATGGAGAGAGGCCCGAAGTAATCTAGGCCCACGTAGGAGAATGGCCTTCGGTGGTGGGCGAGTCGACAGGGAGGCAAGTCCCCTGTCGCAGGCTGCGGCGGTGCGGCGGCTCGGATGCGGCACGTCAGGCAGCGCCTGATGACCGCCTTGGTGATCGGTCGTAGGCGGATCACCCAGAACTGTTGGCGGCACTCGTTGACAGTAGTCTCGACGCCTGCGTGGTGCAGCTGCCGGTGGACGTGGTCGATCCACAGCTGCGTGGCCCGATGCTCCCCGTCGAGGATCAGTGGCTCCTTGATGGTGTCCGGGACCCCGGAGACTGCCTGGATTCGGTCTCGCAGGCGCAGGACTCCCTCGGCGACCTTTATGCTGATAGGAAAAAGGCGGCTTCGCCGGCATACCTGTCTACCCGCCTTGAGAGCGTCGAGTTCGTCTTTGAACGAATCTTCCTGGGACGCCCGCAGAATCAGGTCGTGCGCCCGTCGCAGCAGGCTCCCGCTGAGAGGCCGGGTGCTTCGATTCGTCTCGCGTCGGATGGCTGCCTCCGACGCGCTTCTCCGTGGCTCGGGTGCTCCTCCACGCTGGGTCTGTATCCTTCATCCTCCTGGTCCGCCGGAAGTTCACCGATTCATCGGTCCGGCGACAGAGAGCGATAAATTGGAGGACTCGGGCTGTCGCGCGCAGGTATCGCTCCCATCGCGAGAAGCGGTCCGCGTCTGGGATCGCCCCGTGAGCCGAGGTCCGGTCGACGTCGCAATGTTCATGGTCCGCTCCTCGCCGGTAGTGGTCGGAGCGGGGTCTACGTTGGCTGGCCATGTCTCCGCGGGTTCGCGGAGAAAGCTGGGACCCAGGAACCACCGGTGATGACGGTCGAAGCTATCCGGAACGTCCCGGGTCGCGTCATCCGCGACGTTTAACTTCGTCGGTGTCCACCGCCACTCGTTAGGTTTGCTGAGTTCCTCGATCGCCGCTACGCGGTGCGCGACGTAAGGTTTGAATAATCGCGCACCTGTTCGTATCCATGCTAGCGTGGTGCGGCTGTCGGTCCAGTACGTCGTCGATTCCGGCTGCCTCTCGTGCTCGTCGCGGATCGCAGCTGCCATGCGCGCTCCCAGGACCGCTGCTTGGAGTTCCAGCCGCGGGACGGAGATCAGCTTCAGTGGCGCGACCTTCGCCTTCGCCGCGATGAGGGTGACGGCGACCTGGCCGTCCTCGGTCTCCGCCCGCCAGTACAGGGCGGTGGCGTAGGCGGATTCACTCGCGTCAGCGAAGACGTGCAGCTGAAGCGAGGCGGCGTCGGTGAAGCGCGGGTAGCACCGCGGGATGGCGATCCTCCGGAGCTCGTTCAAGTGAGTCAGCCATGCGCACCAACTCACCGTCAGGTCTGCGTCCAAGGGCTGGTCCCAGTCAATCCCCCTCCTCCAGACTTCCTGCAGGATTTGCTTCGCTCGGATGGTCACCGGCGAAACCAGACCCAAGGGGTCGAACAGCGACATGACCAGCTGCAGGGCTTGCCGCTTCGTGGGAGTCTCGCGTCGTAACACCGCCGGCGAGACCCGCGCCAGGTCCAGGTTGAATGCTAGCTCGTCTCGGCCTGGCGTCCACACGAGCCCCAGTACCCGCTCCGCTTGCGAGTCGTCTTGTAGGCGCACCTGCTCGCCTAGACCGCCGGTTTCCCCCACTGCCCGCAGCAACTCTGGTTCGTTGGACGACCACTTCCGGAGATTGAAACCTGCTTTCTGATGGATTGATCTTACCTCGTTGACGGTTTTCACGGCTTCCTCTACTGTTCCGAAGCTGTCGAGGTAGTCGTCCATATAGTGCTTCTGTTTGATGGCTCGCACCGCATCGGGAAACCGGTCGCCGTACTCCTCGGCGTTCTTATTCATCGCGAATATCGCCGCGGCTGGTGAACTTGATGCCCCGAAGATGAGAGTCTTCATCCGGTACTGTTCCGGGGGCTGATTGTCGCGGCGATCCCCTCTCCACAGGTAGCGAAGCGCGTCCCGGTCCTCTTCTCGGAGTCTCACCTGCAGGAACATCTCCGAGATATCCGCTGTCACGGCGATGGGGTGCTGCCGGAACCTCATGATGATCCCCGGCAGTGGCTGCAGTAGGTCCGGACCGGTGAGGAGTTGGTTGTTTAGTGACACCCCTCGTGTCGTCGCGGCGGCGTCGTGTACGACCCTGATCTTCTCCGGCTTCGCTGGATTGAACACCGCGAAGTGAGGGCAGGTACCATAACCTGCTTCCCGTCGGCTGTGAAGGTGCAGGTTCGGCGTATCCCTTGGTGATGAGGGCCTCCATCTGCTCGTTGTACCTCCTCTTCAGCTCAGGGTCTCGGTCCAGCTTGCGTTCGGTGCTCAGCAGTCGCCGGAGTGTGTTGTCATAGTTCGGCGGCATCTTATTCTGCTCCGACTTCCAGGGTAGCGCCGTCTGGATCCTGCCATCCGGAGTCCGCGTCGTATGCTGCTCCAGATAGCGCCGCGCCTTCTCCACCGGGTCGCTGTCGGGCCTCTTCGGGTGAATGTACAGGTTGTCCGCCGCGATGTAGTCCTGTACAACACGATGCAAACTATCGCCCGAATCTATGTAGTTAATATAATTTACCCGGTGTCCTAAGCTTCGAGAGGCGACGCCGTGGATGACCCAGCCCAGCGGCGTTAATGATGCCACTGGCTGGTTCCGTCCGCCCGTTCGGGTCTCTCTGGCCAACAGCAGAGGCAGTTGTCCTGCCCGATGAGGATCTTGGGCGTGGTGTCACGGAACTCCACGTGTCCGACGACGTCTTGCAGGTGCCTCAGGTTCGCGACTGCTCCCCGGGGGATCCTCTGCGCTGCCAGCTGCAGATTGCGCACCGTGCGCGCTCGGATCTTCTCTGCGCGGTCGTTGCTACCGCGCAGTGTGAGTGTCACTCGTCGTGACTCGGTGTGGGTCTCCGAGCCTCCGTCATAGGTCATGATGTGCAGGGGTTCATCATGACCCGCGGCTCCTACTTGCTGAGCCAGCGCGGCGTCGACCAGCGTCACGGTCGAGCCGTCGTCCAGCAGAGCGAACGTGTTCACTGCTCCCGCCGGTCCAGAGATCTGCACCGGGATCACCTTCAGGTAGGCCGCCTGCGGACACCACGCCGAGTTCACCTTTTCCTCGGGCCTTGGTTCCGGTTCGGGTTCGGGTTCTGGGGCCTCCTTCTGCCGCCTTCTCTCCGCGTGGAGCAGCTGGTGATGCTTGTGGGAGCAGTCGTCGATCCCACATACCTTCGGGCGGCAGCTGTGCTTCTTACTTCGGTACCTCAGGCAGCGGAAGCACAGGCGGTGCTTCCTGGCGATGTCCCACCTCGCGTCGACCGATGCGTTCCGCAGCTGCTCACACGCAGCTACCGCGTGCCCCTGTCGATTGCACAGGTGGCACCGGTTCGGTCGATCCTCGAGGACGGCGTGGACGCGCTGATTCCGGCGTGCCTGAGGTTCTATTGTAGTCCGTTCGGGTGTTATCGTTTCCGGCGGCGCGAACGGACTGCAGAAGTCCGCTTCCCGGCGAATGAAGCGGCTGAATTTAAGCAGGTCGGGCTCCGCTTCGGTGTTCGTGGCTGCGAACTCGTACCACTGCCTCTTGAGGGTTGGCGTCAGCTTCTCCAACATGTGTTTGGTGACCTCCGGGTTGTATAGGTACGGGATGCAGTTCAGCGCCTTCAGTGTAGCCACCGCGTTGTCGATGCGCGTCGAAAACGAGCAGAGTTCGCGCGGCGACTCGGTGAGGCGTGGCAGCGCACGTAGCCGCTCTAGTTCGGACGTCGCGATGGATTCGGGACGTCCGAAACGCATCTCCAGCGTCCGCATGATGCCGGCAGGATCGGTGCTGGTGTTGAGCGGACCCAGGACTGCTTCCTTGGCGATTCCCCGCAGGCTCCGCCTCAACCGGGACATGTTGTCTACGGTGCTCAGCAGATGTGCAGACTCCAGGTAGGCCGCTCGGAAGTTCAACCAGTCTTGATGCGACCCGTTGAAGACTGGTAGCTCCGTGTTCCTCGGCTGGCGGTGCTGCGCGGCCTGTACCGCGTAGGTGATGGTAGAGGCCAGCTCGAGGAGATCTGACCTCGGTTGCTGAGCGGCGGCGGCGGCTGGTGGAGAGTGCGGCGCCCGTGGTTGCCAGGACTCCGCTGTGGTGCCTGGCTGCGGCACTCGGGGGTCCCTCAGTCCCCCTGACGACGTCGGTGGCTGCTGCGGCGGCGGCTGTGAGGCGGCGGCTCCCGCCGGTAGGGCGGTGGTACCCCAGGACGTTGCAGCGATCGCAGGGGGTTCGGTCGGCGGTGCAGAGGTGGCTGCTCCCGCCGGTGCGAGCGCTGTGTTGCCCCAGGATGTAGCGGCGGCGGCTGTTGCTGCGAGTTGAGGTCGCTGCGGCGGCGGTGCGGCGGCGGCTCCCGCCGGCGTCGTCATCACGTTGTCCCAGGATGGCACCGGGGGTGTGGCTTCCGTCGCCTCGGTCCTGAATGGTCGCTCCCCGATAGCGACCAACTCCGTGGTGGTGGTGTCCAACCAGGTGTGGACCCGCTGCGCCGCGTCGGACTTGGTGCTGGTTGAAGACAGGTCGTCTTCATCCTCGGTCTGCTCCGCCTCCAGCGCCTTGCATTCAGCTATAGCCAGCTCCAGCTTGAGCCTGGCTATCCTGGCCCTGGCTTGGGCCAGGCGTTCCGCCTTCGAACGCCCGTTGCTTTTCTTTGTTGATGCAGCTCGACACGCTCTGTTACCTGTGCTCGGTGCGTCGGACTTCGCGGCAGCCTGTGGTTGCTGCGGCTGGGAGACATCTGTAGCTGCCTGTAGTTCGGATGCGGCCGTAGACTGTTCCGTAGTCGTGGTCGCAGTGACGTAGGTCGTCGTCAGCGTCATTGATGTCCCCGTTGTGAAGTCCGACTCTGTCACGGTGACTGTTGATGGTGAGGTTTGCTCACCGCGCCTTCCTGTGGATCTGGTTACTGGCATTTTGTTCGCTATATTTATTTACTACACACTCTCGTAGATCCGGCTCGAAGGACCATGCGATGTGCGGGATAGCCTGAGATGTTGTTTAGGCAGTCCACGAGATCACACCGTTGTTGCTGGATTGCGAGAGGTGTAGTAAATAATGCCAGATAGTCAGTTTCAACAGTATATTACAAACAGACACGTACAATATATGGTTACAACACACAATATAAACACAGACACAATATAGACTTACAGTGACAGAGATACACAGAACAGAAATGAAATAGAAACAACAATATAGAAATACAATAAAAGAGTACAATACGAGACACGAAATAAGGCATGCACAGTTAAGTTTATACAAATCAAAGTTAAGTTTATATAATTCAAATGAAGCATACACAGTTTAATATTGACTCTATACAACCCAAAATATCATACAGACAGTATAAAGCACTTACTATAGTCTCTACTATGGTCCTCACACTAGTTCTCACACACGTTTACGCACTGGTACCCACGGTAGTACTCACACACGTTTACGCACTAGTACTCGCGGTAGTACTCACACCCGTGTCTCACACTCGTACTCACACCCGTATGTGAGTTTTCGCGCACTACGTGTGTCGAATCACGCGGGATTCGATACGCGGGTCACTGGTTCGCGAATCGCGTATGATCGGAACGCGGATCACTGTGGCTTGGGACGCGGAATCGTTGTCAGGTCGGAGCGCGGTTCTCGTACTCGGGGACGCGGATTCACCGTCAGGTCGGAGCGCGGATCACTATGGTTCAAGACGCGGATTCCTTGAACGCAGTGCACTGATGCTTGAGGACTTCTTGCTGAATGTTTGACTATTGCTTCTGTCTCAGAGATTAGTTCTTGTTGTTGTTTCTTCTTGAAGAGCGAGCGATGACTGCATGATTGGCACCGTCCCGGGCGGATATTTAAGCTCCCGGCATGTGCGTGACCCCGTTCCTACGGATCGAGGTATGCCGGTCGCGTTCGGCGAATCAGAGCGCACCGCCCGGCGGTGCCGCGAGGTGTTCTGTCTCGCTCTCGCAAAGACGCGACGTGCTTCGGCGCGTATGTTCAATGCAATATTCATCAATTATGCCATTCTAATTCTATTTATTTACAACTATTTCGTAATGTACAATTATTCATGCGGGATCTAATTCTATGTAAAATCTGTCTGAATATACACCCTCTCTCTTGAGGGCGCTGTCCTGCACAACTTTGCTAAATTTTAAGTACATATCAATGCTAAGTTATTGGTAAAATATAAATCTTTGTGAGTAACATTATAATATTTTTTCATGAATTTACTATTCGGTATTCGGCCGAATAGTTCACAATATTGGAAGTGGAAAATCATTCCCGAACACCGAATAGTTACCGAATATTCGTAGCATCTTTAATTACTATCATATCAAATTTCGAACTCGTTTCAGTAGTTTTTGCGTGATTGGCGAACAAATTTCTTTCTATTTTTTATTATAAGTGTAGATTTTCATAACCGACGGTAGGTCATTCGAGTTGCGACGCGGTGCTTGCGAAAGCCACCCCGTGCGCCCCCATCCCAAATGCAGCGGACGGCCCCGGGGGGTTGTAGTGGGTATTTCCGGGCGCTTCACGCCCGGGTGAGTCCCACACTGGCGCGGAGCTCGTCACTCCGTGCCCCCTTATCTATTGTATTTGGGGGACTCTGATCCCCCAAATACAATAGATAAGGGTAGTGCGTAAATGCATTTCCCCCCCCGTCAACAAAAAAAAAAAAGGTCATTCGAGTTAGTCCTGATCTTTAACGACCAACAATATCAAACCAGAACACTCGCTCTTAGTGACATATACCATACATTGTTTAAAGCAGTGGTTTGCAACCTGTGGTCCTCAGGATCTAAAATTAAACCGTGAATAATTTCATATAAATGTGTATTAATTAGCTGCGGGGTTGGTTGACAGTTCTAGAATTACAGAAGTTGTAAAAAAAAATACTTTCTAGTAAAAAGTTTTCTATTCAAACACTGGTTTATAGCGATGATAGTTTAGTCGGTATAGTGGTCGGGTTCCGTATCGATCGGCGCAGGATCGAAGCTACATATCCAATTGTATAAATAAGCCTGAGCTTTCGGTTAAGGAAAACATCGTGAGGAAACCATAACGCATGGAGGTAAGGCATTTTCTAATAATACACGCCTGGGTAGCTACCACTCTCAAGTTTGAAAATAATGTATAAGTAAATATAAGTTTCTTCTATATTAAATTATAATTATCAAATAGAACACTTTGCCATGTTGCGCAGTATTCTTAAAAATTGAGAATATAAAATTTTGACTTCATTTATTATATCTTTATAGCTCGGTTATTAACGTTACGTTTATGCCGAACGAAACGGAAGGCATTATTAATTTTTAATTCTTATACAAATTACCAAATAACAAATATTTCGCAATTCGACACTGTAACCTCTGCTGATCCCGTGCGTCTGTCTACCAGGAGTATATGAAATGACAGAGATTTAAAACATGCGGGGAAACGCGACCGCGCGCCCCGGTCGTTCGCCAAGGGTGGAAAGGTGAGGAGGTCGTTGAACCGGCGCCGGGTAGCCTATGACGTCATTCAAAGAGTCGAATTTTACAATTGGGTTATTTTTTTTGTGGTCCTGGAAACTCATACAACTGAGGCCCTTCGATCACTGAGGGATTGACTAATCATGCTGAGTTACGAGAAACTGGTTGGAATCGAGTAACATATATATATGCAAGAGTAACTTGAAATGACACTCCGTCTGTTTTGTTGCATTTATTTAGTACTAGCTGTGTGCCCGCGGCTGCACCCGCGTTTTATATGTTTTTCACGGTGTTTTATTTTTTTTTTTATGGAACCCTTATTATTATCCACAATTTTTTTTTGCTACTAACATTATCCCAATATATTCCTCATAAATTCAAACACTTGTCTGTAAAACTGTGCATTTAAACATTTTTTATTTTATTTTTTTTTACACAACCCAAATTATTTTCGAAAATCAAAAGTACCCTAAGTTACGCGAAGTCACTACAGCTTTTCAACAAAAAAGACCCGTCAAAATCGGTCTTAATCGGATTATCTGGGACAAACAAGCAGACAGAATAATCTAAAAAATTATATTTTTGGTGTAGGTATAAATATGTGGGATCAAAAAAACATCGAGCCAGAATAACAACTAGAACTTAAAACATTTATTTCCTTCAAGACATAAGTCGAAACAGCGTCTTTACAAATCTATTCTCTTTTCGCCATCCATCTTTTAGAGCGAGTAAACGTCACACACATACTTCCCTTTCATTCACACCTTACGTTCCGTTTCGAATATTAATCCTACATGTATTTAGTACAAAGTTGTTATTTTGACATTAAAAACAGAGACTTAAATTTTATTTTTTAGTATAGATGAGCTCTAAGGAAAAAACACGTCGGTAAATCCGAACACCAAGTTCAGGGAATTATCCTCATCCTTTAACACTCCTAATATATATTTCTATAGACATGTTAACTTAAATTTGTTTCTATTTCGGTACATAAATAATTAAGAAATACATGTTTGCAAGTATTCAGTATACTTAAATTTTTGGTACTTACTCTAATACAAATATAGAAAATTGAAGTGTCTAGTTGCATTATCCAAATAACAAATGTATTTACTTTTAGGATACCTACTTATAAATGTATCCATCCAATTAACCGTTAGACCTCCATTGCTGGACATAGGTCTTCCCCAAAGATCTCCACGACGACCGTATAAATGTATATACGGTACATATACTAAAGATACAATTTGTAAAGTAACTGGTTTGTTCCGGCTAATCCCTGGAACGGCTTGTCCGATTTTGATGAGACTTTTCTGGCTGATAGCTGAAGTTAGACGGCGTATTTTATTTTCCAAAATAATAAGCGTTCCGCGTTAAAACAATTAAAAAACATGACATTGTTAATAAATTCAGATTTCGATTTAATGTGGTTCAATTTAATAATGGGTCTGATATTTTTGATCTAGCCATAGAATGGGGTCGTTCAAGAATTACGTAGGCAAAACTTTGGTCATTTTCCCCTCCATCTTGTCAGAAATAGTAATCGAAGCTCTTACACCCTCCCCCCCATTGATTACGAAACCATTGTCATAATTTTCAACGAAAAAAAAAATATGATTTCTAAGTAAATATTCCATACGTAATCTGCATTGACTCCCCGTAATATTTCAACGGTCCCAACTCGATCTATTAAAATGTTTTTTTTTTTTGTAAATTCTATTTATGTTTTTTGGCCAGGTTTCATTATATTACATTATTATAGCAGTATTCTATCTCGTATCTATTATTATGGTCAAGGCTGCTAAACCCTATGCCCGCAGGCCGTATCGTGGCCCGCTTACGATTTTTGAATGACCCGCTTAAGGATAGTAACTAAAGTATATTTCCACTAAGTTGTGAGAGTACAGTATTATAATAAGGCAGAATACCTTATTATAGTTAACAACAGTAACAGTGGAGTGAAGACGATTGACAAAGTCAGGAATAGTATGATAAGGGAACGCTGTGGTGTGGAGGATGTGCTGACCAAAATAGAGAAAGGTATGCTTAGTTGGTTTGGGCATGTAGAGAGGATGGATGAGAGAAGATTAACGAAATTAATTTATAAGGCGAGGGTGAATGGGCAAGTCGGTAAGGGTCGACCTAGGCGAATGTATCTAGACCAAATCAATCATGTCTTAAATAAAGGCCAGGTAAAAAGTACCCATAACCGACGAGCATGTATGAAAGCGCTCATGAAAGTAGAGGAAGCGAAAGAGGTATGCCAAGATCGTAGCAAGTGGAAGGACGTAATCTCTGCCTACCCCCACGGGAGAAAGGCGTGATGATATGTATGTATGTATGTACAGTAACAGTTAGTGGCCCGCCAAAAATTTCTAAATCATCTGTTTGGTCTGACTAATAAAAAAGCTGAGCAGCCTTGATATTGATCAAAGCACTCAGCCTATGTATGAAATATATTTACATAAGCGAGGGTTCTGACTAGTCGTATAAATAAATAGCGAACAAAGAACATTGTTTGTCGCTGCTGTTATCTCGCACGATACGACACATTGTATTGACTAAGTTGGTGTGGGGCATGGCTCAAGGTCATTTAAGCCTACTTCTATTGGGCGTAAACTAATAATAATAATCAAGCCGGCAAGAATTATGCTTTCAACATACAGCGGTCGGGTGATTTTACTATAGAAAGGTCGCGTTAGCGTCCCGACCCGCCAGCTGTGTGTAGAAACCATTAATTATTTAAAGGCAAAAAGTATTCCTAAAGGAAGATTTGTACTAATAAATTATAAAGTGAAGGAAAATACTACAAAAGGAAATACTGTTAAGGAAAAGGTTGTTCTGAAGGTTTGTTCAAGGGTTACTTACTACAAATGATTTCCGTTTTAAAGACAAGCTCGGTTATTTCATTTTTCGTTTAAAAAAAAAACTACAATTAAAACGATATGATCGACGAAAAAAATGTAGTCTAAAATTATTCACACGCAAACATGTGGAAATTTCGCAGTAAAATGGTAGTAAGAAGTATTGATTTGATCTTTAAAGGTTTCAATACACAGCGGTCGGGTAGGATGCTAGCGTGACGCGCTGGCGCCCCTCTCCGCACGCTGTGTGTTGAAACCATAAAACATATTTGATATTCACAGTGATATGCATAATTTAATTGTTTACAATCGACGCCAAAGTCGTAGAGGTTGATAAGTCATTTTTTTTTTTTAAATATTTATGTCGCAATGTGTCCTATGGATAAAACATTGCGCGGCTCACCGGGTTAAGCAAGACCCGCGAAATGAAACTCCATTTCCGGTATTATCTTTTTCACTGAATATATTTTCGTTTTTTTTTTTAATCTAACGTTGCTGACCGGAAGGGCCTTTACAGCTTCACCGTAACTTTGGGGGCGAGTGCTGAAGGCTCTCAGCCACAAAAGGTAACTAGCACAATGGTTACCAAAGAGGTACGAACTTCGGCTTACCTGAGTGTGAAAACTCCTACGGAATTTTGATCCTAGCTAAACCCATTTTTTTTTTTATTTAACATAAAAAAAGGTTCCTTACCGGACCTATGTACCTGCGTGTTGCACGCAGGAGGAGTGTGTGTGCGGTGTTGTGCGTGTAATCCTCAATGCATGGTCAGTGTATCGCGCTGGCGGTGACGTCAAGAGCATCCCAGTTGGGGAACGAGACACGTCTTGGGTCACCGCCGGAGGTGGACCCGGAGTGTGTGCGGGAGCAAAGTTAGCCGCCTGTCCCCGGTGGCGAGAATGGCAGTATCGTGGGCGTGGGCGCTGGCACGCTCACTTAATCGGTTGATAAGGAAAGATCCTATTTTCGCACGTGATTTTATCTTAAGGGTCGATGAGTACATTTCGCGATTTCGGAGCTAACGGATCGGTGGAGTACGCGACGGCTCTCGCTATGAGCGGATTCGGGTGTCTCTGCCCGATCGAAAAAGGCGCGCCGACTTGATTACGCAAGGTATGGATGGCAAATTCAGATCTCTGTGTAAATCCACGTCACTTCGAATGTTCGTATATTTTCGAATTCATTACACTTGTTTTATTATATTTTTAGGCTTGCATGTAGTAGATTCAAACTTATTATTATAACTTAAATATCTTTACCCTATCACAGTTTATACTATTAGGAAACAGACTATAAGACTGTGTGAAAGTGAGGTATATTTTTATCTTTTTTATCTCTTCGTATTTTTTTTTACACGCTCAGTGCTTTGACCACAATCTCACCTGATGTTAAGGGACGATGGTAAACACACTAAGCCTAGAGGTACTGGTTCTCAAGTTATGCTGCCCGAACACACCTAATAGTATTTGGCGACAGTTTTTCAAACTTGAGGGATGGTAGCTACCCAGGCAGGCATTATTTTTAAAATGCCCAAGCTATGGTTTCCTCACGATGTTTTCATTCACCAAAAACTCAGGCTAATTTTAGACTTGGACAGGTGGATTTGAACCGCGTCCAGTGACGCGAAATCCAATCGCACCACCAACTACGCCTTCATCGCTTCATGTGTACTGTTATGATAAATTGCGCCGTGTCGGCTTATTTGTCCTCAACAACGCGGCGAGCCTTCATCAAGGGGCTAGAACTTACCGGGCCTAGTGCGACGAATCCGTTGACGCGCCCCACGCTACCCCGAACTTAAGGTACAGAGTATTGTGGGGCTTTAGTCGGTAGAAGTCCGACATAACCCACCCGTCCTTGCCCAACGGGGTAGGTATCCTAGGAGGAATTTTCCACAGAAAAAAAAAAAATTGACCTCCACAAACATATTGCCAAGTCACTTCAAGTATAGGATTTTAGAGTCTTTAACAGTAATAATATTTTTTTTTGTGTTCAAAAATTTAACATGACTTACATTATTCTTGATTATATCTTGATTAGTTGTATTTTTCTACGAGAACCAAAGATTTTTTCAAGAATGACGCAATAAACATTTTACTGACCAAATTTAAAAAAAACTTATTGTTCGTCAGAATTTACTTTGCAATTATTAAGACTTTTATTGTACAAACATTTTCCCTAGATATAACAAGTAGAGCAGAAACGTGAATCTACTCCAGTTACGGCTGTGAGTTCATAGTAAAAAAAAATCAAAAACATTTTCCGTAGAATATAAATAAACGGATTGATGAGCAATCTTCTCGTGGCAGCCCTTATAGCTAGCTGCAGCAGCTTAGCAACAGTGCAGCGTGTGCCTTAACCGTTCTTTATTTAATAAAAAATTTTACAATTAAAAAACAATTACAATATATCTTACAAAATAAATACAATTGAGAACTACATACTAGACTATCACTAAACTTACGAACTATAGGGGACACGGGGAGACCGCATCAGGGCTTTAAAAAAAACGGATTTATTACGAAAAAAATATTTAATACGTTTACTAACAAATAGCGTTTGATTTATATATAACCTTATATAAGGTAATCGACAGTAAGAAGAAACGTCTCTTGTTGAGGGAAATTGGAATAAGTGTTTAGATATCAGGAGTATTTAACAGTTCCAAAACACCCTAAAATGCGCCAGCGCAGGTTAAAAGTATAGTGTGGATGCAGAAGTAAGGCTAAGGAGGGATTTTGCCTCCTTATGTGTGTTCTACTGTTTGTAAGACAAGGCATGTCGTTTAGATCGGTACTCATCAGTGTATCTCGCACGCAACTGCTACAGTCGTGTGTTGCGTCGCTAACTGCGCGCTATGCGACGCGCGACCTCAAAACAAAGGATTCTCGGCGGCCATGCTGCGCAGTGACGTCACTCCTCATTTCCTATGTCTCATTACAATACAGTTGCCTAACTGCCGTCGGGGTTATTGTTTATAAGTTGAATATTATGGTTTAACTATATTTTTTTTGTTATTGTATATTATACTAGCCACTCGGGCCTGCTTGGATCGCGTATATAGATGTCTCTAATTAGAAAGAAAATTGCTGATAATATATCTTTCTACAGATGAAAGAACTTTTAAAATCACTTGAGTAGGTATTTTTAAATTTATTCATAACAAACAAAAAAAAACAATTTCTTATATTAATACTATTGATGTACGAGTGCTTATATACGACAATGTGTAGTGTGTCCGTAATCTTATAAACTTCTGAATGAATTAGTCGATTGAACTAAATTCCATACTAATTTGTTACATCAGACTTACGTTTCATACTAAGATCTGGCAGATGGCATAATTATTTTTCTACCAAAATACCTTCTTTTTTTTTTGACGGGGGAAATGCATTTACGCACTTCCCTTACCTATTGCATTAGTGAGACCGGAGTCCCCCAATGCAGTAGGTAAGGGGGCACGGAGGGACGACTCCGTGCCAGTGTGGGACTCGCCCGGGCGTGAAGCGTCCGGAAATACCCACTAAAACCACCCGGGGCCGTCCGCCGCATTTGGGATGAGGGCGACACGGGATGGCTTTCGCAAGCACCGCGTCACCCTCTGCGGCAGACCCACCGGGCCTCGTCCGTGCAATGGCCCAGTAGGGATGGGGGGGAATACTTCCCCACCCACATCTTAGCCCACCTCTCAAAGAGAGGTACGACCATTGGTCGAAAGCCCGGGTTCTACCAAAATACCTAACATTTACAATAATTATGTAAAGACAAAAAAAGCACAAAAAATTTCAACTCGATACTTGTGTTGTGTTCTCTACAATTAATAATTATAATTGAAATGTATTATAAAGGAAAGAGCAGTATCTGGCTCGTTCGATTAGGTAATAACTAGCTGACGCTGACCCGGTAAACTTCGTACCGACTTTGAATCAATAAAATCATTCTAGACAAAATGTATGAGAAAATTAATTATCTGTATTAATGTTTTTTTTTTTTTTTCCGATGTATTCTGCTATTCGAGACGGACACCAAACCAACTAATCTAACATAATAACAATCCAGCCAGCCGTTAGTCGGTTATAAATGGTGTAGAATGTAGATCTTCCGACTTTGTTTTATAATATATATCTTAGATATTGTATTGTCACGATGACATAAAAAACGTATCTTCCAGTTGTTCTTGACTTTGCTCAGCGTGACTTTGAGGTTAGAGCTGTTTTTTTGCCAATTTGAACCCTTTTTTATATATACTATATTTATTACGTCATAACACGTTTAGGAATACGTTTTAGCACAATCTTACTTGGTTAAAATCTGGGCTTAGATGGTAAGGGATCGGCCATTACTCATGTGAAGTGAGGTGGGAGTTGTTGAGTTTACTAATTTTTTCGTTGATTGCGCTATATCTAAATCAAGTGCAGAAAGATTGTTAGAATAATCTACATTACACTCTGTATTAAGATAATATTCTATGAAAATAAGAAAATACTTTGTAATACATGGGATGAGGGTGGGGGGTTAATCTAAAACTTCACCACGTCGCTTAAAATATCACGTGATTAATGAATGGCCCCTTACCATCCTACGGGTATTTCTTTATGATGATGTTTTCCTTCACTGAAAACTAATTCTACAATAGAAAATTAAGATTTTCGAACTTACATTGATCGACGCGTTATCCACTCAAACAACCATTGAGGTTTCATTATAGCTTCTCGCTATAGATGTAATTTTTTTTGTGTTCCAGCGGTATTGGCGGTAATGACCCCTAACATTATCAGGGATTCTGTTATTATTATTTTTTTTTTTGTGCTTTATTTCATTTTTCTTAAGCGCATTCTTTGGCTTTTCTTATTCTACTTAAAATACAACATCTTTTACATTTTTTACATATATGTTTCGTTGCGTTGCTATGCTCGGAGTTTCACTATGTGATCGAATCAAGAATGATGAGACCCGCAAAGAATCAAATTTTGAAGAATTGACAAACTAAAGTGTCAGTGGGCTTGGCACGTTGCCGGTGGGCTCAGTGGGTTTTTGAACGGCTACCTTCTACTGGAAGACGCAGCGTGGATAGCTCCCCATCAAGGTAGACCGACGATCTGGTAAAGGTAAATCCGCTGGATGGGGAGGGCGCAAGATCAGTCGTTGTGAAGATATTTACCTAGCAGTGGACGTCTTTCGGTTAAACAATGACCCGTTATCGCCAATTACGACGAGTCTATTCCCTACAGTTCGTACGGTTAAATAACGCTTGTTTCTTAAGCTCTAAGAAGCGCAGTGGTCGCAGTGATCAGTTTAATTAGGTTCCCCAATCGCCCAATGTGAAGATCGTACCATTTTCGAGTTCTCAATTGGAATAATAACATTTTGATGTCCGCAGCGATGGCAGCAGCGCCGGCAGCCCCAAGGAGGCGTGCGTGGCGCAGTCCCCTCCCCCGGTTCCCGCACCCCCCCCCGCCAAGAGGGACGTGCGTGCACCCCCTCACCATCACCACGATCAGAGACGGCTGAGTATCGGTATTAGCTTTAACTATATCTCAATTTTTCGTTGTTTTATTCATGCCCATCTGGGTACCTACGTCCCTCGAGTTTGAAAACCTGTCCGCCAAGCAGCACCAATAATGTGTTCTGGCAGCATTAATTGACAATCAGGCTAGTTATCTCTAGGCTTAATATGTTAACGGAACTTACATAAGTTAATAATGTGATCAAAGTCCCGAGTCCATACAGTAAAAATAATACAATATCTTAATCCTAATTTACTCTGTTGCTATTTCCTTTGTATATTAATAAAGTTTGAATTTATAGATCGCGCTATAACTATTCTTAGATTGAATCATATTTTGTAGTCAAGTTTTACTGATATATTTTTGAGGTGACTTTTATTTCCAGACCTTCGCGGTAGTCCTGGAGCCGGGGCAGGTACATCAGCCGAACCTTCCCATTTGCTGCACACGCATCACCATCACATGGCAAGTATCCGTTTATCGTTGGTTTAAGCACAAGTATACCCTTTTAGAAGCACAAAGTCTTCTAAGTTCTTGCACTGGATTCAGAATCACAGTTCAGTTTCGTAGATTTTTGCCTTTCAATTAATTTTGGCCCAGTAACATTATCTGTATTGTTACTGACAATAACTTAAATGAATATGTTAAAATTTGTAAATCATCATTAAATAAACTATTAAGACAGTACTATCAAAAAAACATTACACATTCTCAAAAAAGAGACTGTTCAAAATTAAATAAATCATGTTTATGTTTTATGTACAAGATTCTAAAGGTATTCAATGCTGTGTTGGGTACTGATAAGATTTCCCTAATTAATTCATCACGTTTGAAACAGGACACGAATCCTTTGGAGGGTGCGGTGGGCGTGGTGGAATCCTTAGTCAGTGGCGGTGGCTCTTCTGACGGGGAACTCTCATCGAAAGCGGGAGACAGCCCTAGCAGGAAGCGACGGCGGATCTCTAGGCACTTATCTTCAGGTATTCATAAAATTGCATGTGTTTAATCAAGAATCGATAAGCCAGAGAGTCTGACGTTCCCATCCTACTGAAATACGAAATGCCAACACTTCAGTCTTACCTTCTGAAATAGGAGTGAAGATTTAAAGGCATTTGTGACTTTATCCTTTAATAATATTAGAAAGTAATTTAAACAAAACTTTTTTAATTAAAGACAAAACAGACTTCAAAACAATAATAAATAAATAATAAAGTGGCGCCAATAACAGACAAGTTAAGAGGCGGTCGTTTGTTATGGTATGGACATGTGATAAGAAAGGTATTGGATATGAATGTGGACGGTTACATGGGAAGGGAAAGGCCAAAGAAAAGATGGATGGACTGTGTGAAAGACGATATGCTTAGGAAAGGAGGGAAAGCGGAGATGACAACAAATAGAGTGGAATGGAAGAGGAGGACATGTTGCGCCGACCCCAAATAAAAATGGGAAAAGGGTAGGGAGATGATGATGATGATGATGAAATAAATAACTACTTTATAGATCTAAGTACTTATGTTTACTTCAATATATCCTTTATCTTAATACCATTAAAAAATTTTAAATCCGTTCCAGCTTACATATAAGATAGAGGTGTAAATAAATGTACGTCGTTATTATATTTGATTTTAATTCATTGTTCCTTAAAATCGCCTATTCCTTAAGATAAGTTTATTAAAGCTTATATGTTACTCTGATGAAGTTCGGGCAGTTATTTCCATTTATAAATGAGTACATTGGTTAACTCTAGCTGGCGTCGACTCCATAATTATAACTGATGTTAAAACAAAGTAAATTAATAAATAATTATTTTTTGCTTTTTAATGATTTTTTTATACTACATCCTTTTGAAGTCGATTTTGGTTGTTAAATTTAAAAAGTTTTGTTTTCTACTTTTAGTTTAAGTATGTACTTTTGCGGTGTAAGTATGCGGTGGCGCAGTTGTATTACGGTGCGACTGCCGTTCTGAGGTCTCGGGTTCGGGCCGCGGATCGGGTCAAGTGGTATTGGGTTTTTGTACTCAGTATCATCTCGGAGTTTGGAATTTGTGCCCGATGTGGCGACAGGCTCGCCCCCTGTCGTATCTGGGATGGAACTAAGCTCGGCGAAATGTGGGAGGTGTAGTTCGCTATTTCACCTCTGCCTAACCCTTCGGGGATAACAGGCGTGAGCTTATGTTATGTTAGGTATAGTTTTGGAGCCAGTGCTTGTTTTATTCTCAAAAAAAAATAATTTGATTTCTTTCTTTTTTTTCATCATTGGTACAAAATTAACAAAAAAAATATTCTTCTACTCCTAGCCTTTCAAATGTTATATCTTCCATCATCAGTTCAGCAAAATTAGATGCCAACTGCAATACGGAATTACTTTAATAATATTCAAGGGGTTGTTTTACACGATATAGGCTCAGTGCTTTGACCACAATCTCACCTGATGTTAAGTGACGATGTGGTCTAGGATGGTAAACATACTAAACCTAGGTACTGGTTTTCAAATGATGCTGCCAGAACACACCTGTAGGGTATTTGACGACAGGTTTTCAAACTTGAGGCTAGTAGCTACCCAGGCGGGCATCATTAAAAGATGCCCTACCACCATGCTGTGGTTTCTTCACGATGTTTTCCTTCACTGAAAGCTCAGTCCGATTTTAGAGTTGGATAGGTGGGATCGAGCCCGGGTCGATTGACGCGGAATCCGGCCGCACTATCCACTGCGCTATCATCGCTTCTTGATCTCGATTACCCTAAGATCCACTGGTCAGACCCTGATTAGGTGACAATGGGACTACCTCGGGAGTGTACTCCTTCGAATGACGAATTAAGAACCTCTTCCTTTTTGGAATTGGTTAAAAATCATGACTTTTCTTAAATCTTGGATATGTCATTAATTATAGTCGGTATATATTTTGAATGTTACCTCTGAAAAATGCTACACCTCATATGCTATTTCTAAGTATAGAGACAACGGACTTCAAATGTCCTTCAAAATTCGAACGCTCTACTACCACAGTTTGTTTGATCTCAAAATAGACCATAGATTTTTAGTCACACCTTTCAGGGTTTAATCTAGAACTTTTATGTGCACATTACACATTGTACCTACAAGATATCCTTAAAGTTATGATATCTATTTCCTTCACGTAAGTTCTCTATCTACAAGAGAATTGTTACAAATTACAAGCATGATCGTTTCATAGTCCATTTTTTAAATGATTCAATAAAAGTTCCAATAGAAATATTCCCGGTAACATTTTAAAGAGGTTTTTAAAACATCCTCCGAGTACTCTTTAACTGGTTGCATATGTGACGGGTTTAGGAAGTCCTTTTGATATAATTTGATATTCAGGTGAGAGCAACGTGTCTGTACCGGCGCCTGTTGTCGAGCGTCGGACGCCAAGACACCACTACCAACCGCCGTAAGTACCGATTTATTCTTCTTCTTCCTTAACCCGTGTAAGTCCACTGCTGGATATAAACCTCTCTCAAATTGCGTCACTGTATTCGCTGTATCGCGTCACAGTGGCGACCAGATTGAGATAAATCCATCCATATCCTAGATTCTCAACGTTGGCGATAATGCTCCCTTGTGGAACTAAAAGATCCAGAGAGAATTCGGCGGCATTGAGATTGCTCAGAGAGGACGCGGGCAGATTAAAAATATAGTCTGAAACAGGAAAAAAAATTAAGACTGGGACTCTAGAATAACATGTTCTAAAAGTGGGAGGTAGCGAAATAAGGTTAAGAAACTGTGATCTATAGCAATGTTTTCCTAACTTTTTGTTAAAAAGGGAACTATTCTGATTTCTTTGTGATAGCAAGGACCACGATGAATAAGAATACCGAGTCAAAATCACTTTTTTTAAACATGATTTGATTAACATTATTATATTAATAGAAAATATTAAAATTAATAAAATGTTTTTCATTAAGAGCGCTCGAACTCAAAAATAAAACAAAAAAACCTGTTTAAGTGATATTGCCACAATGTTTATTTTATTTTAAAGGGTATTCGATGACGTTGTGGATGGAATATAATTTCAGCCAAATGGCCGCCGCGACTCCGCTGTAGGTGGTGTATCCTGGTGCATCAATTTTGTATGACATCTTCGCATAAATGGGGCTCAATTTCACGAAGAGCGCGAGTTATGTCGCGCCTTCAGGGCGGTAATAGACTGTGGTTTGTCTGCATAGGATAGAGATTTCACGTAGCCCCACAGAAAGTAGTCGAGCGGTGTTGTCAAACGATCTCGATGGTCAGTTGATGTCGCCACCACGCGAGATGACGAAGCTTTCGAATTTCTCATCCAGTTTCCCGTACTGTATGATAAGTGGCGCCGTCCTGTTGAAACCAATTGTTTGTGTGAGATTCATACCATCTATCCTAGGCCACAAAAAGTTTGTTATCGTCGTCCGATATTGATCGCCATTGACAGTGAGCGCGGATCCTTGAGCATCTTCTAAGAAATAAGGGCCGATGATAACGCCGGACCAAAATCCACAGCAAACAGTGAGTTTTTCAGAATGTAGAGGCACCTGATGAATCTTCCGTGGATTTTCGTCGCTTTAAATCCGGCAATTTTGTTTGTTAACAAATCCACTCAACCAGAAATTTTTTTTTTTTTCCGAAAGCAGGGTCAGCAGCCAAATGGTCTAAAGCCCAATTAGCGACTACACGGCGCTGTCTGTGGTCGTTGGGTTTTAGCTCTTGAGTTAATTGAACTTTGTATGGATGAAAACACAAATCTCGACGTTAAAACCGCCAAGTTGATGTCGCAGAAAGACTCAGCTCTTGCGCACGACGCGGAATGGACTTTCTGGAGATTTCTCGCACACTGTCCCGAATCGGAACAATATTCCCTAACGATCTTGCGTTTTTTTTTTTGGCGTACAGGTACGGCTTCATCGATCACCGACCCGGTTGTCTCAAAAGACTCTGCAGGACGACCATGAACGCCATCAAATTGGACGCAATGCATGGAACGTTAGGCGAATAGAGCACTGATTTTGATAATAAATTTTAACAATCTCTACGCGTTGTTGAAGCGTTTTTATGTAAAATTTTACAGATATTGCTTTACCAAGATGGCCGCTACGAGTAGTCAAAGTTCGCGCGTCCCTATTGAAAAACCCTATATAAATAAATATTTTAGCGCATGACGAAGATAAATAAATACGTCGTATATAATATTTTATAGTTATATGTGTTCTTGTATGTCTCAGCAGGCGGCGGATGCGGTATGTGGGTACATCAGGGTCAGTTTGGGGGGGAGAGCGTGCCCATCATGTGCAGCATCGTCCTGCGCACGTGCAGCACCACGCGCCCCTACTGCTCGACATCAATCAGGTCTTTATTATTACCACCAGCCTTCATTCTGCCTTCACCTTACAATAAGTTGCACAACTATTAATACCCAAAACAATATCAGTAGAATTGGGATCTTTTTTTTATTAAGAAATAACATTCACCAAAAAAAGACATTTTCTAATATTCTGCAGAGAGGTTATGTACGTTAAATCGACTCTGTGTCACTGCGACTAGTGAGGTTTAATAAGATGGCCTTTTAAACTTCAATGCACAGTCTTAAGAATAGCGTTATTGTATTTCAGGGCTTTCTTTGCAATTCCGGGTGCAGTACACATGCTTGGCCAGAATCTCGTCGCGCAAGGGTATCAGTGGATGACGTTCAGGTTCAGGTTCCGCCGTGTCACTTGTCCAACACTTTTGCAGAACTTGCAATCGTTTAGACAAGATATTTTGATGTTGACGTGCTCTTTGTAGTTTTGGAATAATTCATCAAAATCCATTCAGTTGAACGAGCTCTGAGAATAAAACGCAAGACAATACATACATGTTTTTAATGTTCTAAATATTGCATTACATTGATTACAGATGTCACTACGGGGCGCTCGCCTCGGAGCGCTCGGCGGCGGAGTGTCGTGGCCACACACGCATCCACATCCGCACGCGCATCCACACGCGCATCCGCATCCACACGCGCATCCGCATCCACACGCGCATCGGGAACACGCTCAGCGCACGCAGGTATGTAATACTAAAAATAACTAATGTTATTTGTTTATTTTATAAATATTTCTCATTATTAATCGTGTCCTGTTTCGATGAATCTTTCGGTTCGTTTGTCGAAGTATGTGTGTCATTTTTCCTTCGTCTTACAAAGTATTTTTTTTTTTTAATTTACGGAGGGTAGGTCAGATTATTATTTTTTAGTATATATATAAATGTACTATTTTTAATCTAGAAATGAAAACTAAACTCCACGTAAGAAGTAAATAAACAGAAGAGACTATATGTTTTTTTAGATTAATTGTTGTTTTGAAAACATATCGCCTATTGTATGATACACGTATGTTTAACATTATATAATTAAGTGTTTTGATGAATTATTTTTGTTTACATATGATGAGATATCATGCAACAAATGCAACAAATAATGTAAATTAGTTCGAAATTAATATTTGTTGTATATTTTGTGATATATCTGTCGCGGAGTAAAAATTAGCATTTTTACTTGATACTGTTACATTTCTATTTACCTATTTCATCAACATTGATATAAACACAAAAACACAGGCTCTTGTGTCTGTAACTAATTTACATTAGAGGCCGAAGAAGTATTACACAAGGACCAATAAGGCCTTGGGGTCCATTATTTACTTTTACTATGTTCCCCAACTTGGGGAGGCTTTTGCCGTCGCCGCCAGTATGATACAGTGACACTGCCCATGCATTGAGCATTACACGCACAACACTGCATACAAACTCCTACACATAACACACAGGTACATAGGTCCTTATTATTGAATAAAAAAATTTAGGGCTTATCTTGGTTCAAAATTCTGCGGAATTTTTTACACTCAGGTAACGGCCAAGCCGAGGTCCGTACCACTTTAATAACCCTTGTGCTAGTTACCTTTCTGCGGCTGAGTGCCTTCACAGTCACAATGAAGCTATAAATTCCCTTCAGGTCAACAGCATTAGCTAGTTAGTTATAAAAAAATACCATGAGGGGGTGAGGTGAAAGCTTTATGTATTTCCTATTGCTGACAAGGGCGGGGGGGATGCAACGATATCTTGTGCTTAGGGAATATACATACGGCCCAGTGTAATTTTATTATAACACAATTGTCACTGTCACCGACTCTCTGATAAACTCACTGGAAAAAATTGCACTAGAAACCCGTTTTTACATCTGAGATATATCTTTATGAATATTACAACAAATATTAATAAAAAAATGATTATTCTTTCGCTTTTAAATTATCAAATATGTGATTAAATGTCGTCTAGTAATATTATATTAAAACAAATATAAATAATATTTTTTTTCTAATTTATTGGTGTCCGTTTATATTCAGTTTCGTTTTTCCAAACGGCCATTATAAATGTTTCACAAGATTACCTGTTAAATATTCTGCAGACTGGAGTGACAACAACTTTCGCCTTAGTAAGGATTTTTCACTCATTTCTTTTACATTGTCAACGGAAATTCACTCATATAGTACTATATAAGCTCATTTAGAATTACCTTACAAATATCTTTGTTAATTTGTTATAAGTTATTAACTTACAATTAATGGGGAGAAATAAAGGATATTGCAACATTTATAGGAAAGTTGTTCTTACGAAATCTAAAATCAATAGTTAAAATATAACTGTCTAAATTTGTTTATATATTATACATTGTGTTACAAATAAAGAGACCATGGAATATTTTTAAATTTTTTTTATATAATAGTCAAAACAAACTAAGGCCCACTTGTTTAGTTTACTTGTTTATAAATGATTGCACAAGGCACTAAATGAAATTATGTCTCCATGAAATATGGTGCTTTCCGTCAACTATGTATGTGTAAATGTAAGTTTTTATATACTCATAGCAATAGCTCCATATGCTCTTTTTGTTTGACTTAAACTATGTGGAAACATTTTGGGTATTATTACATAGATTAAACATATTATTATTGTCATGGCACGAGGAAAAAAAATTATGGCATTTCTTTTGTTTTGACTAATATATATTAAACCTTTATCATACATAATAAGGAACAATGTTTTAGTGTTGTTTAAATATTATTTATAAGTAACTTAATTAATCACAAAGTATTAAAATTAGTCAGCGGTGCGTCCAAGCTATCTGCAAGATCGATGGAAACGGTTTAGACTTTAAAAGTTGTAATTATAGTAAAGAAACAAAAAATTAAATGAACTACGGTTGCTTAATGCTCGTGCGCTCCTCTAGACGGAACTTGTATACGATTATGTTGAAACATTTAATGTCTGTTGGTGTATGAGATTCGCTCGAAACACTCCATTACACTGTAGTTCGCCAAGCTTCTAAACGCCTTTAAAATTTATTTATTTAAAAAAAAAGTGATAAGAATCGACTTGCACTTTGTCGTTAATCTCGGGAGGCGTTTAGAGACTTGGCAGGGGAACAGTGAGTGACGGTGTGAGCATAGCAGGTGGGAGGAGCAAGCGGCGGAGCAGAGCTGTGGGGAGCTGTGCTACCCTCGCTGCCGCACTTGCGCTACCAGGTATACACCGACACGAACACACACAGGGGGAACACTGTACACCCGCCCGTTTAGATACCACTCCTAGCACTTATTCTCATTTATGCCTCCTTATATATTTAGCACAATCAATTTTTATTCCTGAAAGTCTTAACAGACGGACGGACCGGACCCGCGTACACGATCAAAGTTATCAATTGCCTTGTAAGCTCAGTCAGGTACAGACGTCATTATCGAATTGCGAAATAATTCTGATAATTTCAATCAGTTCGTACCGTGTCTGTGTCTAGAGCTTTACTACTTATGATTATTTTGAACCCAAAAATCTATAGATTTCTATCACATTCAACTTAAAATTTTGCTTTGGTTTTTATTATATTATGAATAATTGTTACCCACGTATATGTAACGGAATATATTTTAATCCAAGATCCATTTTTTAGATGTATTTTTATAGATTGATGTTGTGTTTTTTTAATAAATTTCTCTAATTTATGCTGTGTTTTGGAAATATTGTATTTTATTTGATATAACGGGCGGGTGTGTGTAAATGTTGCGTGCGTGCATGCAATGCAGTTACTAACCACAAACAAGTCATCTAGGTACATAGTATGACAAGTTTTCACCTGGGACTGAACATATCCCAGTATGCGTTTTGTAAAACTCTGAATAAAGTCTAAGAGATCAATTGAACTTTGTACACGTAAATAAATATTATAAAATGTGATTCGTTTTAAATATAAAACATTGAAATATGTGCTTTTGCGATCTGGCAATAACCTCATTCGCTTGAGATTGTTTTTTCAAATCAATGTATATATTATCTTGCTACATCCGCTTGAAAAGTTATTTCAAAAAATTCTGGTGTTAAAGAATAAAAATACTGCGGTATTTCTAAACTGTTCAGTCTCCGGTGCACAGAGCTTTGCCCCCCTCTTTCGCTAAATTGTGTATAATTATTACAAGCACACACCAAACACTTTTATATCAACTGTAATGAACTAAGATTTATTATTATGTAACACTTAATGGCTGGATACGATGCTTTCCTCGATCTATCTATCTAATCGAATTGGTGATGATGTCTTATGTTTGTTCAAAATCTTCTTTGAAACTGTTGTTCACTTGAAAAATTAATTATGGCTATTTAGACAATGTTACTTTTAATCAAGTGTACTGTACTTTCAAAGAATATTTTCTTTTTAGTATTCCCCTGTCATGTGGTTTGGTGTTAGTTTTTACTGCTTTAGGCAGCGGAAAGCGGAACGCAACGGGGTTGCAAGGTAAGGGCTTTAATATATCGAGATTCTTTGTTTCTATATTACTTTCAATTGCTAATCGGTTTTAACGACTTGGCATCCTAATGCAAATGTTTCTTTAAAAAGAAATAGTTAAATATTGAATGTAAACAGAGGTTTTCGATATAGCTGATCTCTGCCCTGCGACCCCGCAGCCATTTTGCGAGGCTTGTGAAGCCGAACCCCGCTTGGTACACGTAAGCGCCATTATGTCTTTTCAAGTGTTTGTAATGTAACGTTATGATTATGTATTAATGTATCATAAATGTGAGTCGAGTCGAACATTTCCAGAGAGCAATATATTTCATCCGAATAAATACTTTCACCTCGCGCTATAGTAGCGGCACGATATAACGAACGCTTTGACGTTCGCCCGCTAGTAACTTAATAATTATATTTGAGTCATAAAATTTGTCGAATCTATTATATAATTTTAAATATTGTCTTTGAGGCACCATTTTTCTGTCTCTTTCATTATTTATTTTCATTTCAATATTTAGTCTATTAAAACATTTGTATTTTCCACTCATCCATCCATTCAACTGAAAGACGTGCACTGCTGGACATAGGTCTCCCCCAAAGATCTCCACGACGGCCGGTCTTGCGCCACCCGCATCCACCGGATTCCTGCGTCCTTCCCCAGGTGTCGGTCCACCTTGTGGGAGGCCTCTACACACGCTACGTCTTCCGGTGCGTGGTACCCATTCGAGAACCCGTTGGCCCCTTCTGGCATCAATTCTGCGAGCAACGTACGCAGCCCACTGCCACTTAAGTTTAGCAATTTTTCGGACAATGTCGGTTACTTTGATTCTTCTACGGATCTTCTCATTGCTGATTCAATCACGCAGTGAAACTCCAAGCATAGCCCTCTCCATCGTCGTTTTATTAAAATTGCTAATTATTTTAGTCGTTACTACTTGCATTACTAGTTATAAACACGAAAACGATACGACTCGCATGTGATTGTGTTTTTTTTTCTCGCGAAGATATTGAAATTCATGTCAGTATTGTTAAAAAGGCCATCAGAACGAGCCGGTACTATTAATAAAAACAGAAACAGTAAAAATAACCACTGAGATTCTTTTAAATGCATGCTCTATAACTAGTGTCGTTTCGGCTCGCATTATGTTACGCCAATAATGATCCATTCGCTACTTGTACCTACCTGTACACATGGCTTCACGCGGGTTTATTCGGTTCGCTTCACTCATTTCTTTATAGGTGATGATTAGTTTTTAACTAGCCTTAAAATATTAGGTTATAATAGTCACAGTTAAGCGACATCAGATAGTTCATTTCACGTAAATGTATGCTAACTTAGAGACGATAATGTCAGTTTCTGTTCATTAATGTATAAAGGTAACGAGCATGCAATTCAACTGATGTGAAACATTAAATCCAATTTTCATAGTTATCTATGACCGTTTCTATATAGAATTAGAATCTAAAGGCTCAGTTTGAACACGCTTTGCACGGGGTCAGCGCCAATGAATAAGGTATTTTTCTCTATTTCGCTAATTTGTCTCGGCAGATCTTTAAAAATGTAATAGAAGTGATTTTTTCCCTGTGACTTATTGTGTTATTAGTAAGTAATTTAGTCATAGCTGGATAAAAATAACGCGAGTCCTCCAACAAATGTTTGTAAGATACCTGAAAGTTTGTGTGATAACAACAAAATAAAGCAAATCTTGTCTCATTTGATCCAATTTGGAGATGACATCTAAAAATGTCTCCTAACTTTTAAAGACAAACGTATTTTGTTTCTGTGTTCTAAGCACAGATCTGTAGCATTTCGTATTTCCACTTATTTGGCTATTTAGGGCCTAGAAATAGTAATAAATGTAAAGTGTCCTGACTCAGTTACAAATATATATATTTGTTTTTTTGTTTGCGCTACATCTAGCAAAGATTATATCTAGTTTGTTCACACTGCACGAAATGGACGTCGAGTAGAACGAGCTGATGTCTCTTAGCTGTGTAAATTTAAATATGTTTAGTAGTCAGTGTGGTAAATGGACGAATTGTTTGTAAACAAGGATCCGCATTGTGTTAACGCCGTCACTCCGCTTGAACGGTAGAGTTGTTTAGTATGAGTTTTTATTTTGTATATTGTTTTCCGATATCCCAAATGCACTTTATATTCTCGTGTACTTTTAAACTAAATATTTCAATAGGTGTTGCCACACTGGCTTGTCTATTCTAATTAGTACGTTATTTATAAATGTTTTAGCTAATATTTTGTTCCATTAGTACGTTTTCAAATACACGACACATATAACATAGTTTTGGGGATTTGGCCTTTTCCGGTTTTATAGGTTCTTTATATATTTTTATAATCAAATATATATTTATCATTGATTTTTTCTTTGTAATAAATTCTTTTTTGTTTAATTCTAATTTGCTTAACTTATTTTACATTACTTTATATATTTTATGTATAATGTAAACCCCCCCCCCCCCCAACCTTAAGTCTTTGGTTGCGACTGGGCCTGCGTTGATCATGATAGTCATTCGTCCACATGTAAAGTTAAAAGTACCTAAGACGAGTTAATTTTTACTCACCTCGTTTTGCTCTTCATATCCCTTCATGAAGTTGGGGTTAACCAATTACGGTGTGAAAATTGCCTCTACCGCAGTCTATTTAGTATCCGCGCTTGGCAAATTGTTACTCGTTACCATTTCATTAAATGTTAGTCGGTGCACTTTGACTTCATCTATGACTAGTCTGAAAGCCCTGTAAAGCCATTCTAAATTGATTATTGAGTAGAAACCGCTGTAAATTTTCCTTTCTTGACTAATATTACTAAGTTCAGTATTTAGTAATGCCTTTAGAAATATAACTATAATACGTTCAACCGGAATACAGCGTCACTTAAAAATAAATATAATTTTATTCCTTGTGCATGCTTCCAGCATACCATTGCGCAAGAAATTTCTAAATTTGGACTTAGTTTGAATCTGTTTGCTTATTTGAATTAAGTTTGTATCTATTGTTTTACTGCGCAAATTGGAGCATAATTATCTAATGATATAGTATATGTTATAACGAATTATCTGAATTCTATATGTATCTTACAGTTATTGTAACTGTTTATTGAACAATGATATTAGCTACGACATTAATATTAATTAAGGGTCTATAGTGAGTTTAAGCTTTCGGCTTATTGATCTTGCCACAGATTAAAGCGATCAGCTATCTCACTCATATTTGTGTTGTCAAAAACGAAGAAAAAGAAATGTTTTTTGCGTGGGTATCTATGAGCCATCTGATCTCCTGGCACAGTAATCTATATTAGCTCTATGTCTAATATTACGTATTTAAAAAAATGAGAAAGTTTTGGTATGTACTAAAAAAAAGACGAAAAACGCGCATATTTTTTATAAATAAATATGTTATTATTGTTTAATATGGAGATGAATAGAAAACTTTGATAGATCCCTCTGAATCAAACTAGTGAAATAACCAAAAATAGTTATAAATTGTTGCGACCAATCTAAAAGACTTAGACAATCTAAGAGACAATTAGCTTCCATGAATGATGTTGGTCATTGTTATTCACTCTTCTTTGTGATTTATTTCTTGTGTTTGTTTTTGGTCAGCAATTAAATACTCATGCTTTATCGTTTTTAATTGGGGTGTAATTTGAAAAGCGCTTTGCGGTGTTGGTAACTAAATCCTATATATAGTAAATTACTTCACTTATAGTCGTGCACGTTTTGATTTGTGTCTTTAAAATGTTAATATTATGAGATTAAACAAATTTAAAAGAGAGCGTAACAACTAATCAAATTTAGTTCGACATAGAGTAATATGGACGACTTCCTATTTCCGGGCCAAAATACATACTTTCAACGTATTAAATGGTGTCAATTTTGAATTTATTATATTTAATTATTTTATCTAGCGTTAAATAAATGTGCAGTTAAAATATCATCATTATTATAATATTCGGTTGATTCGATTGAAGCACAAATTATTAAAATCGCTTAAAAAGTTAAAACTTACATAAAAAGTAGTTTTACGCGATGAGTTAGCAGAAAGCGTCCACAACGAAAACGACGTCGCGTGGCTGGAATTTATTTCGAACGCTTCATTTAAAACGTGAATTAATTTGAACGTTTTTGCTTAATCACGTGCATCCTTTTCCTTTTTTTTTATTTGACACGAAGTTAATATCTAGCTGAAATTAAAGCAAGCACACTAGTTTGTACCCAACTTTTTGAAATTAGAACAATTTTATTCTGATAATGTTCTTTTTGCTGAATTATGTGTTTGTAAAACTGTGTAGGCACGCTCCTCGTCCGGAATATAACATTCATGTTATTTGCACACGCTATATCTATCCATGCCCCTTTAGGTCTATCTACATTATTGGTGAAGTTAGTTTCAATTAGCATCGTAAGCTATAGAACAGTGGTGGTCTAAGTCAAAAATTTTGATTTTTTTTCCCATAAATTAGTGACGTCGTTACACTATTTGTTACAAAAGTGTTATATGATCTCTTATCGCTAGATGTCACTTTTGTGCAAACAAATATGGCGACGTTCTTTCTACTTTGTGCAAAAATAATATTTCAGAATTTTGATGTGGGCCACTTGTTTCTAGATATGAGGCGCTATGTGTATGTGTGTATGGGAAAAGTGTATTATAGAGATTTGTCTGTGTATATCGTTTATTATAATTAATTGTTCAAGTGAGTATCGCAGGAGTTATTTCGGAATACTTATGTTGTTGGTTCCTATCCCAAGTAAGCTATTGGTGAAGGAAATAATCTTTTCAATCTAAAACCTAGAGATGGTTACACTCGGTAGCTTAAGGATTACGAAAGAACCATAGTAGGGGGTATTGTGTATTTTGTTGTGCTTACTTTTGATGACATGGGGACGACGGAGGTCGTTAGGAATTATATACTCAACATTCTTACTCTCAAGCCGCAGAAGAAAGAGGAGGGTCTACACCCAGGTCTATCAGACGGTGAACAGAGTTAGTCCGAAAGCAATTCCTACTCTCCGGCCAAATATGTGAAATAAAAAAACATCGGGAGAGGGGAGTGATTTAAGTCAGGAATTCAAAATTATTGTATGGAAAAAAAATTACAACAAATTTAGTTCGTTTTGTAAAGATCATGCCTAATGTTTAAGGACTATAGGTTGAGGGGAAGTTTATGAGCGTTGATTACTTTTGCTGACGATGGGGTTTGAGGGAGGGGGGGGGAGTTAGACGACTAAAATTCTACTTACGTAATCTTGAATTGTCAGCTAGATACAACGTGCTTATTTCCTCACAGCGTTTCCTTTTAACATTGAGCGTGTGTCAAAGTCTTATTGAAAGATACTAAGTACAGTTTGTTTTAAATGACCAGTCACATGTGAGCTCTGTGCGTGTAGATGGGCGGCGTGTACGCGGGTCTCCAGTATGCGGCTCCATCGCGCGGTCCGTTCGCATCGCCGCAGCACGCGCACACCCACTACATTACAAACTCGCAAGTCAGTATTCTTGCTTCTAGGTACTTTTCTTTTTAGTAAAATAAAAAAAAATAAACAATATACTCGAGTCGATTTAAAAACGAAACAGAACGACTGGAGGTGTGATGACCGTATTGAAGGACCATGAAATTAAATCGATAGCTTTATCGCCGTTTCTAGACACTTCCTACTCGTTACCAACTGCTCAGGCTCACCAAATAACCGCACCCAGTAGTAACAGTGTCGACTTACCTGGTGTGCCGATGCAGATACTTCGCCTTACTGTGATGTATGGCTCCGTCTGCTGCATGTTCTTACTGTTGAGCGGCCGCTCTTTTTCGTAACGGATTTCATTATGGCTACTTTGAATGTGCAAGCACACATGCACGTTTAACACGTTTTGGGCTTAAAATAAACCGAAATAATAGCCGAAGTGGATAAAAAAAATGTTCCGTGGAGACTGTCGCTTATTCGAAAGACCATTGGCGAGAGAGGGGCGCCAACGAGCGTTGAAATACCGAAAACCGCCGGGCACAGATCAAATGGTGTTGCCTGAACAACGACAGATGGTGTTAGTGTCGCGCTTCTTTAATAAATTTGTGTTTTGCTTCTATTTTGCGTCTAGTATAAATTTAAATACTTTATTCATGGACCTTCACCAGGTCGTTGTCAATATATAATTAATTTAATGTAGTACGACGACCAGAAAGAAGTCCAGCAGTGGAAGTATTTTGGTTGAATGAATGGATGGATGAATACATTGATAATTCTTAAAAACATATTTAATACGTTAACTTTAACAGTTTAGATTTAACTGAACTCAGTTGTTCTTAAATTCGAACACAGATGGCGTTATAATTTGTTTTTCTGAATCGCGCTTATAATATTTTTCATAGGTGCTTTCATATATTTGTATATTTTGTGTTTCAGAGAGCGGAAGGGGGTCGACTAGAGATGCTCGGTAGTGGGGAGGGGACACTCTCACCCCTCCAACCGCCGCCAGATCTTCATCACACACCACTACTTTTAGCGACAGAGGTAATTTCTCGTACTTCGTCTGAGTACGTGTCTTGTATCGATTGAATGTGAGACGTCCTGATGTTGTTTTGTTTCTCATTGTTTATTTGTTAACGAACAGGATAGGCTTCCCGTACATCAATTTTAATTTTTTTGTTTGTGTCTATAATTTTTTTGATATGCTCTAAAATTATATTGATAATTTGTACACTTCACACCAATCTTTAATAGCAAACGGATACTTTATGCACTCAATTTTGTTTTTAATTACAATCGCTAAACTCATTTTTTATTTAAAGACGAACATATTTTTTTTCTTAATGAGTTTTTTTTTTTTACGAATTCTAAAATAAAATGTAAATAGCCTATAAACTGCTCCTAGACATATATACTTCCCGTGTACAAATTTTCATTAAAGTCGGTCAAACCATTTTTGAGTTAAATCCGGATATACACACAGACAGACAACATTTATTTTTAATTTCATTTCATATATGAGGGATTAGTAACAGATATAAGAGTCAATTCACAAAAAAAAAAATTACAGACAAATCTTCAGATTTGTTATTACTACATATAGATATGTTTGTGTGAAAGGATAATGCATGCGATATATGTGGGTGGGTGTACTTGTTACAGGCAAGAGGAGCCCCCTTGGAGCTGATGGGTCCACACCACGCTCGACACCCACTATCCCACCATCACCACGTGAGTGTCGTCCTCTATATTTTGCTTGATCTAAGTGGAGTTGGGGGGGGGGGTATAATAGATCTTTTGGCCACCAGTAAAATATGGGGTCAACTGCTATATGCGCTTTTACAGTTAGCTGTCATTTTGAGAATGTTTAGAATTGTTTCTTGGACGGAGTGAATCTATACTAATATCTCTATACTATAGAGAGGAAAGATTTGTGTTTCTGTAAGTAACGGATAAACTTAAAAACTACTGGACCGATTTGAATGGAATTTGGTATGGAGATAGTTTTCTTCCGAAAATCCCACGGGTACGGGAACTACGCGGGTAAAACCACGAAGATCACGCTAGTATTTTATAAACTTTCACTGTTCTCACAAAACACACGGTTTCGTTGTAACTGAAAATCCATTAAAAAAAACTTTTTCTCCAAATTATTTACTGTATTTTTTTTCTTCAATGTGCGATACTTTTTTTTCTCTAATCTGTCGGATCAGTGTCCAGTGTCACAGTCAGAAAAACCTGAGTTTTTTTTTTTTTTCGTTTTTAATTCAATCTAAAAGTTAAGATTCGATATTGAAACAGGCCGTGAATGATTTTTTTAATGTACGTTATATCAGGCTCAGTGCTTTGACCACAATCCCACCTGATGCTAATTGACGATGTGTAAACACACTAAGTGTAGACGTGCTGGCCCTCTCTAGAGCTTCTGCTGAAACACACCTATTGGTATATGACGACACTTACCCAGATGTCCCTGAAGATAGATCCATCCTTCCAGTAAATAAATAATATTTTATAGTGGTGAGGGATTCTGTGAATCATCTCATTGGAATATTTCTCTTTGTCCGATGTTATAGCGTCGCAGCGGCGGCGTGGGCGGAGTGGGAGGCGTGGGGTCAGTCAGTGTGGGCGTGGGGGGTGGAGTCGGGGTCGTGGGTTCGTCCCGGGCTCGTCCGTACGTGCGACACGCGCCGCGCTGGCCGCACCATCCCTTGCACCACATACACACGCAGGTAAGCTTATACCTCCCCCCTTCTCCCTCCTTAGTAACGTCATTAAAGTTCGTTCAGACATAAACATACCCCTACTCTTAGAGACTGAGATATACTGTTGGTGTTACACAGGTAATGAGTTACTATTTGTGACTCCCCCCATCCCACCTGGTGGTACGTGGTGAGATTATACCAATTTTTAATTTTTTTATTGTATAATAATTGTCACATTGTGTTTTTTATATTCATTACTTTGATTAATTTTAGAAAAAATTTTGGAAATCGTCGCCTTCGTAGCCGGGACGTTTCTTGATTTTTCCGAACCCCTCCTCTACATCTTTTGAGCCTCACGTGATTAATGGATGATCCATTATGTAATCATGTCAAAAAATTGCCAAATTTGAAGCGATGTTGGCGCAGCGGGTAGTGCGGCCGGATTTCGATTCTATCGACGCGGGTTCGATCCCCACCTGTCCGACTCTAAAGTCAGCCTGAGCTTTCGGTGAAGGAAAACATCGTGAGGAAACCATAGCATGGCGGTAGCACTTGGGTAGCTACCACAATCAAGTTTGAAATCCTGTCGCCAAATACCAATAGGTGTGTTCCGGCAGCATCACTTGAGAACTAGTCACCCTAGACTTATTGTGTTTACCATCCTGAACCGCATCGTCACTTAACATCAGATGGTCTAGTGGCATAAAGAAAGATATATGTTGGTTTGAATGAACATCTTCACTCAGATAAAGATAACCATTTTGGTAGCCCTTGTGCTAGTTATCTTTTGCGGCTGAGTGCGTTCAGCACTCGCCCCCAAAGTCACGGTGAAGCTGTAACGGCCCTTCCGGTCAACAGCGCTGGCTAGGTTAGATAAAAAAATAATTAATGAACATTAAAATGTCTGTGGTGTGGTAGAGGATGTGGTGACCAAAATAGAGTATGCTTAGTTGGTTTGGGCATGTAGAGAGGATGGATGAGAGAAGATTAACGAAATTAATTTATAAGGCGAGGGTGAACGGGCAAGTCGGTAAGGGTCGACCTAGGAGAACGTATCTAGACCAAATCAATCACGTGTTAAATAAAGGCCAGGTGAAAAGTACTCATAACCGACGAGCATGTATGAAAGCGCTCATGAAAGTAGAGGAAGCGATAGAGGTGTGTCAAGATCGTAGCAAATGGAAGGACGTAATCTCTGCCTACCCCCACGGGAGAAAGGCGTGATGATATGTGTTTATGTAAAATAAAATGAATTTGTTTCCTCTTAACACTGAAACGATGCTTCGTACAGATGTGTGGAGAAGCCGTTTTCATGTAGCAGCGAGGTGTCTTTGAGTTTTAATTTAGCCAATAGATAGCATAGCCTTTCCATCAGTAATGACTGGAGGCGAGGCGGTACGTATTCATAGTACCTGGATGGTGTCATTTATGTTGAGTTCGTTGTGACGTGCAGGGCGGAGGAGGGCTCGTGGGGGCGGCGCTGCCGGCGCACGTCCAGGCGCAGCTGCACGTCGCGCAGCCGCTCTCCCTCCCCCCACCACCGCCCACATATCAGGTGCGTAACGCTTATCCCACAATTCCTCAACCTTATTTTCCGCACCGTTCACTTTGAGAATATGTATTTTTTCCTAAGGTACTCCCCATCTTAAAGATTATATTTTTTACACGAGCGTGATCGTGTCCAATTTTTTTTAAAAAGATAATAAAACAAACGCATATGATAAATTATAGACTCGTCTCACTACCGAGACATGTCTGTAAGCTGTTTTCGAGGGTCCTCACGAACCGATTAGCGACGACTTCCGGCCTCCCGAACAAGCCGGCTTCCGAAAAGGCTTTTTCTAGACCGGATAGGTTATACAGAAGTCCCGAGAAGTACCTACCCCTTTGTTTAGCGTTTGTGGACTATCAAAAAGACTTCGATTCGATTGAGACCTGGATTGTACTGCGGTCTCCAGCGGTGCCCAGTGGGAGTGCGTTTTGTACGTTTTTAAATTTTCGCGGTCCATATTTAAATGTAATTATTGAAAGGATATAGGAACGCCTATATATATATATATACTAGGTCTGTGCCCGCGGCTCCGCCCGCGTTTTAAAAAAAATTAGTAAGGGTCGATGGAATCCAAAAAATATATAGCCTATAACCATCTACGATTAATTCCGCGTCGAATGGTTGCAGTTTCATACTGATCGGTCCAGTAGTTTTCGACTTTACCTCGGACAAAGAAAACAAACTTTGCTAATATATATATACATACATACATACATATGCTCACGCCTGTATCCCCGAAGGGTTAGGCAGAGGTGAAGTAGCGAACTACAACCACCCACATTTCGCCGAGCTTAGTTCCGTCCCAGATGTGACAGGGGGCGAGCCTGTCGCCATATCGGGCACAAATTCCAAACTCCGGGATGATACTGAGTAGAAAAAACCCAATAACACTTGACCCGACTCGGGGATCGAACCCGAGACCTCAGAACGGCAGTCGTACGTAATACAACTGCGCTACCGAGGCAGTTATATATATATAATAATAATAATAATAATAACAACGATTTATTAACAAAACATAATACATGAGCTTAAAAATAATCATGGCGTGATATAATAATTTTGGCAATGGGACAAGCTCAGCTGTCGCTAGGCGGCATTACCACATAGCGCTGATTTTCAGCCTGCCCCAGCCTCCGGTACATGATTAAATAATTACAATTTTGTGCAGCCGCTCGGCCCGTAACCTATTCTAATTGCTATAACATTCGAATACTCGAATATATGTAATGGAGAAATAATATATAAGTTGTGCGTACATGAAAAGGTAATATAAATAATTAACATACATTTAACATATATACATATACATACATATACACATACATAATATATATATAGATAGGATCGAAGGTATTCAAAAAAGATTTTTACGTCACCTACAGTACAAAAGTAACCGTTATTTTTCTTCTTATCTTGAACGCTGTAGATTTTTTCATTTCCTCCCACTATACGAACGCAGCCGGATGGCAGATCTATCCTTTCTTTTAAATATAACAAGTGGAGTCTTGGACTGTTCTGAATTACTGAGTAGTATTTATCTGCGAACTCCTACTGCTAACCTCAGAAATCCACAGCTCCTCTACGTGCCATCTGTAAACGCTACTTACCGACGCAATAGCTATATTTTAAGAGTATGTAGCCAATTCAATGCACTTGACCAAAGTTATGATATATTTAATATTACTTCTTCTTTATTTAAGCATAGATTTAAATCATCATTCTTCCTGTAATCTATCCGTTACACGCTTTCTTAATCAACCGATTTTAATTTTCTTTATAGTTTGTATTGTACTCGTGAAAACTTTTAAATGGCCTTCAGTATTATTCATTGTATTTACTCTAGTGTTTAGCTGTAAGTTTTCCTGTAAGAAATAAAATAAAATAAATTAAAAATATTTACACATATATATATATACACATGTGTGTACATACACTATATATATTTAAGGCCTTAGGCCACCCTAGAATTTTTGAAAAAAAAATTTTTTTTTTTTAATTCCAAATGGTCCCGTAGGACCTCAAAAATGATGTCCCAGAAGAATATGGCCGGGAAAAACCTTTAGGTACTCGGTTTTCGAATTTTAGTACAAGGCCATCTGGTCCGCAGCGAGCTCCTTTTGTGAGCGCTAGGGGGAAGGTTGAATGTTAAGGGACTAGAGCAGGTATACGGCAGATGTTATTGAAAATATTTATTTCCTGACTAGTCTAGACAAGTTTATCCTTGTCGAACGTTTCTTTTAGTTAGTTGGGCACAGCTAAGCATTTGAGAAGGACGCTAGTCGACGAACACTTGTTTTCCTCGATATTTCTGTGAACTTCCATTTCTTTTTCCGTGTATAATTATTGAGTTTTTACAATGAGTGATAAAGTAGTGTACAGTGCGAAGAAAGGAATAAAAACGTCGTTTTGCAATAGAAAGAGACCAAAAATATCTTGAAGAAGACCATTGAATCGCCATGCGCTAGAAGCACCAGACGACTTGAATGCCGGTACATCGGCAAAAAAAAAAAACTAAAGCAATCGGAATATTTATATGATATTGAAGTGGATCTAGCGTTTGGATATCGTATAATTAACTTTATCGCAGTATTTTCAGCTATTTCGAACGCTGTCGTTTGTAAGATATGCCAATCGGAAGTGAAATTTACTGAAAGCAGTAAGCGTGGTTTGGTATTCAAACTAGTAATGTCCGAAATCTATTTCAAGGGGTAAAACAATCTTGGATGTAGCCACGGATATTGCAGTTTGTGTGTTCAATGGCGGATTTGTTTCAATTTTACACACAATCAAAGCAATGAACTTGGAAATCGGCCCAAACAGCTACGAAATGTGCCTGGAGATCGACAAACAGCGCATAAAGCTTGCAGAAAGATCGCTGTCCGACCGGGTAAAAGAGGCAAGAATCGCTTCAAGATCAAGCAGAAAAGAAATGCAAGAACTGAAAGATAATCTGGAAGGCCAATTGTATGGTGCAGGCATCGCAGATTAAAGGTATTGTGAAATTATTCATGATTTTTTACTACTCGAAACTTTAAACGCGTTTATCTCAATACCGTATTTTTCAAGTTGGCTGGACTCGTAACTCAAGCAATTTTCAACCGATTAACTTGAAATTTTGTAAATATCTTGAAATATACATTGTCTATGGAAGTACGTAGGATTTTTTTTTTAAAATTGCGTAGTTCATTTGTTATTAACAATTATCTGACAATTTTTCAGGCAAGTTTGTCACTTTTCACTTTAGAAGGGCGCCATTTGGCCAAAAATCAATATATCGCAAAAATCCTACGTACTTCTATAGCAATTACTATATACAATCGAGAAATTCATTTGCTCATTATTATTTTAAAAATTACAGGAGCTGTTAGTCCGGCCGTGGACCCCGAAAAAAAAAAAAAAAAGACGTCGTCGCAGAAACGCTCCACAGCCGCCATTTTGTAATGAATCGCTTCAAAAAAAATTATTGTTAGCAGTCACTGATATAGATAATAAAACCACGTTTCTGTTATCTTGATTTATTTTGTAGTTTTTCTGAAAAAAAAATCCCCAAAAAGCGTATTTTTTTCAGCCTCTAGGGTGGCCTAAGGCCTTAAATAAAGGGAAGAAAAAACATAAATAACAATAATGAAAGTGATAAATCCTCTAGTAGACTCAACATAAACTGCATGTGATTAAGAAGGACTTCAAAGTTCGGTCATTTCTGTTTGTTTTTTTAAATATGATATATTGATGCAGGTGTTTTTGAATCTGCTGGCGATGTTCCCGCTGTCGCCGTACGGGGAGCCGCGCGGCGAGGAGGCCGCGGACTCGCCCGAGACGGAGAACTACGAGGCGTTGCTCTCGCTCGCGGAAAAACGTCTCGGCGAGGCGAAACCTCGGGGTCTACCCCGACACCACATCGACCAACTTCCGAGTTATAAATACTCGCCGCAGAACCATCAGGGTATGTCTCCAGTCGACTTTTTCTTTGCTCCATTTATAGTTAAGGATAAGGCAAAGGTACTAGTAGACCGTGCAGCCAAGTCAGACGTTAGGAACACTATTAATAAATGAATGGCGGCCTTCTGTAACGACCACAACAGGAATGATTGGGACATTTCAGAATTCAGGCTCTGTGTCATTATTTTTTCACTTCACTACACTTATGTACCATAAATAAACTATATCACGTAAAATGCCACTAAAATTACATAATATTATATATAGTCAAATCATGAATTAAGAATAAAGACGACGATATGACAGATCAAGATCGCGCCAAGCACCATTTTTTTTTTGTTTCATCTATTCCTTTGCAAGGCAAAGGTACTAAACCATACAGCCAAGTCTGACGTTCTCCATTAAACCTTACCTACATATAGTAAGACAAGGAACTTTTAGCACGAGGTTAATATCAAAGTTGACTAGTTTTGAAGCTTTCAAAGGTGATAAAAAATTGTTATCATGTCCTGAAACCGCTGAAAACAATATTTTTAAATGAATAAAAACATAAATGAAAATGTGTTTTTTTGTCAATATTCACATAATTTAATATAGCTTCTTTTTGGCAAAAAAATGTATGGCTCTTAGATTTTAACGTTTGGGGATCCATGTAGTAGGTAGGATATGGGTGCAATAGGGGCCGGAAAGTTGTTGACTGTCAAATGTCAAACATCTATCAAATGGTCGGTCGCGTCATATGTTTAACTAGCTGTGTGCCCGCGGCTGCGCCCCCGTTTCAAATGTTCTTTACTGCGTTTTCATTTTTTTTATACGGAGCCTAATTATTTTCCTTACAGAATCTTAGTCCTTAGATAAAGTAAAAACATTTCTCTAAAATTCACGTACTTCCTCATAAACATGTATAAGCACTTGCACTGCAATGAATCTGATTTTATTCAAATTTTTATGAGTTTTTATTTTACGCGGAATCGTAATTATTTTTGGAAATTAAAAGTACCCTAAGTTACCCGGAGTAACTTCAGGTATCTACCAAAAAAAAGTCCCGTCAAAATTGGTCCAGCCGTTCCGGTGATTACCCATTACAAACAGACAGACAACATTTTTCAAAGTTGGATTTTTGGTATATGTATCGTATACCTATTTAGTAAAAAAATAATATAGACGTTGTTACAAACAGATAGTTCAATTTTATTTATTAGTATAGATGTTAGTGACTGATAAATAGTGCAACTACATGTTTTTTTTTTTTATTTGATTAATATGCACTTTTTGCACTTTTAAGAATTTTTTTTCAATCATAATGTAATCAATAATTAACTAAATTTTGTCGATTCTGCTTCTGTTATATCCATGTTGGAGAGAATAATTTTGATATTAGCGTTATAATTTTTTTTTTTGCACGTTTTCATAAAATCTTTTCATTTTCCTAATAATATTTATTTGATACACAAAGTGGAAAAAAGTTAACAGGCGCCTTAATATACACAGTTGTGGAAGACATCTCAGATGACATAAAGCTCGCAGTGGAATTTCCTCGTATTTCCAGTAAATTCTTTACTCTATGGGGTGCGATATGATCCATCCATCCATTCAGTCGAAAGACGTGCACTGCTGGACATAGGTCTCCCGCAAAGATCTCCATGACGGCCGGTCTTGCGCCACCCGCTTCCACCGGATTCCCGCGTCCTTCCTCAGAGGATGCTGCTGCCCATCCCCTGTTTTTATCCCTTACTCGCCTTTTACGACACCCACGGGTGGCAATGTGCGCGCAAAAAGTATAAAAATAAGAGACGCGACTTCCATACAAAAAAATGAACAAAGTTGAAACACGTACTCGAACTGTATACCAACATAACAAACAATTATAGCTGCTGTATGAATGCGTGCGATAGAGTCGAATAGATATTAAAGCAAGACAGCGATAACCGCCATTATATACAGTACACGTTTCATACATGTTCAAGCTACACGTTTTTTTACAAGGTAGTTGCGCCAGACTGTGTGTGCGGGTGCGATATGATGTGTTGGTTTTGTGCGGTTGGTACAGGTGAGCAGACGTCGTGCGTCGTCTGCATGTGCGAGTTCGAGTCGCGGCAGACGCTGCGTGTGCTGCCGTGCGCACACGAGTTCCATGCCAAGTGCGTCGACAAGTGGCTCCGGGTATGTTACTCTTACTCGATTATTAGAGTCCCTTGCAAGTATTACGTAATCGAAAGAAGAATAAAAGTGTCAAGAGATGAATCAACGGACAAGATTATAAACGAGCATACTATAGCCTGTAAAATATAGCCTGATTAAAAAGATAGTTTTTATCTGCAAAAGAGCGACATAACTTTGCTGGAACGCCTCACGATTGATATTGGTTAATATCTGGCAAGATACTAGTTTTTGATTCTTATTTTTTTTTTTGTTTTCAAAATAATGTCTCAAATGTCGAACATTCAAAGTGTTCAAAATCTGGCTTACGTAATGCTTTAACAACTTCTTACCTTCTAAATATAAGATATACTCGTAGAATAAGGTGCTCGCAATACGGGATTGTCCATTAATTACTTGAGGCTCGAAAGAGTGAGGGCGCTTGGAAAAATCACGAAACAAAACAAATCGGCGCGAGACTTTAACTCAATAAAATAAGTGTAAAATCACGCCTGGAAGGGGGGGGGGTGTCACAGATTTGCTAATAAAACATCTCGTGATTAATGGACAACTCTTAAGAACGTTCGAAGTGTCCATAGAGATTAGAACAAAATATGTTTTTTGTTGAAACATAAGCTGTAAAATATTTCCTGTGAGCGAGATGGTTGTAATGCTATCTCATTCTAAAATTAATCAATCCACTCCTATTCTATTTCAGTCGAACCGAACGTGCCCCATATGCAGAGGGAACGCGTCAGAGTACTTTAGCAACTCGGAGTGAGTCGCGCGTCAGTTGCGCAACTAACGGGAATTAGAGGGTTTAGAGGGAAAGGGTAAAAAAGGGAACGAAAGTGCCGGATGTTTCGCTTGTAAAGAAATTACTCTATAGTTTTGTAGATGAAGATTGTCTCTATGGAAAGTAATTTTTGTACATTTTTTGATAGTTTCTACGACCAGTTTCCCGTTTTTTGATTTAATGAAATTTGTTTTGTGTGCCGTTTACACTGCGACAGTTGCTCGAGACAGTTGCTTATTAAATAAAGACTCGGAGTTAGTAAAAAGATAATGGGCTGTTGGAACATTTTTGTACACAGCCACTGTTGAGGGAATGCATTCTTGATTGTCTGATGTAACTTTGAAACGGCGTGTAATTTACGTTTGAAATGTTTGTTGTTCATGAATATTACTAAAACAAAAAAAAAACTCTAGTAGAAAAGTTATAATTAGGTGTTTTTTATTACGCTGTTACAAGGTTATATCGTCTGTTTATATTTTCTTGTGATGTGTGATGATAATATAAAAAAAATATGATGGAACATGTTCTTTATAAATTATAACTTTGTAAGATAAATACGTATTATAAATTTAATAAAATAACAGTATTAGTGATTTCAATGACAGGTGTCAGAAATGCATTCTCTCTGCGAACAATTAATAATAAAGCAAATCGTGTTTTTTTTATTTTATTTATCGATACAGTACAACACTATTGTTGTGTATATGTAACCTTATTCGAAACAATGTAAACTGATTCAAAATTCGAGTTGCATTTACCAACGTCTCGGTCATTCAAAAATGGAATACACACACACCCACACATACAGTTAAATTGTAACATCGGGACATTATTGCTTCAGAACAAAATTAAATTATAATTACTTTGTAATTGGCACTACCGAAATGTTAAAGTAATAATCTGTTTTGTAGTAAATGTACTGTTAGGTAATATACAATAAAAAAAAAACCGGTCTCGAGTTACTGTCTCGTAGTTTACGGTGGTGAACATCCTGTATATACATTTAAACCGTATCGAATTGGAATGTAACACTATCCCTGTATAACGAATAGTGATGCGGTGAGCGGGACGGAAACACTCGACATCGACAATATTAAACGTTATTAATTTTGTCTTTTTTTTTTTGCCAAATGCAAGACACTAATTTAGGATATACAAAATAAGGTTTTATTACAGTTACCGATAATATAATAATACAAACAAACGATTATCTCCGTTTAAACAAAAAAAAAAAAAAAAACAAACAAAACATGTATGTAAAAATGTGTTTGATTTAGTTTACTTAATTGGTTACATGTATTTTTATATCTATATGAAGTCGTCGATTTACGGAGGGAAAGAGAGGTCGATATCTAGAGAGCGAGACGCAATGATAGCCAGAAGAGATATCTTTTCCCACAATTGATCGTTGTTGCTCTCTCTTTCCGCCGGTAAACGTTCGCCGGACGCTGTGTGATATACATACCTATGTTGTATGTGTGTTTGTTTCTCACATGTATGAATGCATGAGTGTGTGTGTGAGTGGACGATTGGTCCAATGTTTACGAGCTTGTATTTTGCGGTGACGATATTGTCTCAAAAGCAATAGATGGCGCTTTAATCTATTAGTATTTTCTAGTTGATATCAATAGCTGTCAATTAAAATCGATAATTACGTTCGCCGTCACCGCGGTACGCGTGACGTCACGTATCGATAATTCGAACAATCGACATACGAGTGATAGGACATCCCTAGTAACGAATACGAATACCGCTGTTTTTCTATCTTAATGCAATATAATTAGTTAGTATTAATAATGTTGATTAAGGCCGGGCTCTGTTTTTAAGTTTCGAATATTGAAATGGGGGAGGGGGGTAGAAACAAAAAAGGAAATAATCGGGGATGTAATGTTATATTAGTACTGTGTTGAGAGATTAAGTTTTTTTTTTTTTTTTTTTTTGCTTCAATAATATTATGTTTTATTTAGGATTTTATAATCCGTCAAAAATTTGAAAGCCTTTGCCGAATTGGACACATTAGAGCGACGCGACGTATGAAGTCCAAAAGGTATTAAGATTTACGCGAAATTATTAAATTTTTTATCGGAAATTCTTGTTGAATGTTTAGCTACCTTTTTTTAAATTTGTGTTTTAATTATGTAATTAATTTAAAAAAAGTTTTCGATCGAAATTGACGCAGGAGTTGGTAGCTTTTTTTGTTGTTTTTTTTTTTTTTTAGCTGTGAATACAAGCTTACTCGGTAATAGGGTCCCGTTATATAGAGAATCGGTTATTTCTTAACATTTTTTACTACGTGTATCGTCAGAATAGGTCTATATCGATGTCTAAGACTTCAGTTCGTATTAATCGTTTTCCATTTTTTCTTTACTTTTTATTATTTAACGTGATTCGTTAGCGTCCTGGTCGGACTGAATTGGTTGGTTGGTTAAAAGCATTCGAGGTTTCATGATGCCAATACGGTAAAATCTTCGCTTAATAAAAAACGCAAGAAGTTATAAGTAGTAGTAATAAAAATTCAAATAATAGAATTTGAGGCTATTTGTCGACGCAGATTATTAGGTGTTATATAAAGAACCTGAGCTTTAGCCGAAGGTGTAACTGTGGTTTTTTTTAACCCGAGTGAGTCACTTAACATCATGCGATATTACGATCTGGCAGTAAATATACACAGATAAAACAAAACTAGATTATAAACTTCACGCGGATTAAACTTGGATTAAAAGTATCGAGAGAAGCTGGAAGGTCGAATTAAAATTAAGTAACATAATTATGATTTTATTAATGTGACAAAAAAAATTATATATAAATATCATCTAGAGGTCGACAACAGCGCCATTTACCTGGTTATATTTTAGCTAAAAATCGATACATAATAGATTTTTTTTTCATCGAAATCGGTCAAGCCGTTGATAGTGAAAGTAAAAAAAAAAAATCAGTCATTATTTAACGCTTGCATGTCAAGTGGAAGTCGCGCGTAAAACCGTGTCGTCCGCCCAATTAGAACGTTCACGTGATCTTATTATACACGTATATATATATAAAAAACAATGTTAACGTCCGTCCGTAGCCGAGTGCCATTTGTCTATGCTTTCAACGGCTGCGTAATATTATTACTATATTGTGTTTATTATTATCGTGTTATATATACTTCTATAATAGTGTTTAGTATCGGATCGATTTTTATGTCTTGTTATCTCTCTGTCTGTCTGTATATAACTTTAAGCTTGAAATTTATAACAGACATACAGACAAACAAACGTAATGAAAGTATCTCATTAATATTACAATTAGATAAATAAATAAGGCAATACAAGTTAGTAAATAAATAAGGTCTCTTAGTCGGCAATAAAAAATAATTGTGTTTTTGTTACGGTTAATGTTTGGAGGACGTCTATTTGCAAATTGCCTAGATAGTTTGGAGATTAATTATTTTGACTTGTGTATGAGCGGCCTTCAACTTTTCCCATTCCCACAGACCGCAGCGGGCCGTAATTGATGGATCTGCGGACCTATACATTAGATTCTTGGGGCCCAACCATATGTGTTATAAGGACATCGAAGGGTTTTGATGAGTATGTCTCGTAAAACCATTTCAAACAAGTCCGAGTACCCATGATAGGCTTCCACGTATAAAACGGTTTCTTGTTTAACCAATTCTTAAAAAAGTTTTTTCATAAGTTCCCGGTTTATATGTTTTTTTTCCGTCTCGACCGAAACCTAGACGTTACAAACCTTTGAAATGTTTTGAAATTTTACAAAAATATTATCAATTACATTTTAAATATGATATAATGAAAAAACTCAATATAAATGCTCAAAGCTCTGTATTTAAATTGGAAAAAAAAAAAAAAAATGCGCTGTGAGGTCGTTGAGTGTTTGTTTCTCATCACTAAAGGTCCAACCTGATAATAGATTCGGCCATGGTCGAGCCTCGGCGCTTTAATCGGAAACCGAAGCACAACGAAATTCACCTTACTTCTATTACCATGGCCTAAAAAAAGTCTAGTAACACAGTATTATTCGTTATTTAAAACACTATTATAGTAACGGTACTCTATGATGATTGTTTTGACATTTGTCCGCTCATGCAATTTCTTATAAGCCAGTAACTACGATTTAAAGGGCAAGTTGCTGTTCTTTGTTATCAGTAGTGACGTGATGAAATTGATAATAGTAGTTTCTTCTGTATAAATTTGTTTCTCGTGTGCCAATATAAGAATGTATATTCATTTTCATTAAATTCAGTTCATTCGAATATATTAAACTTTTAAAATTAGTATCAAATGTTTTCGATAAATTTTTTTTGTCATTTCTTACCAATGTTGTGTGTACAGTTTCGCTAATATCACGTAGATAGAACCATAAACGAAGGAGAATTCATCAAAGCGCGATTACTTGTTAAAGTTAATTTTACATATCTAGTCAGGGTTATGTATTAATCGTGCACACAAAAACCGCCACTACTAAATTAGTCGCCGATACTAAATTGACATTTCACGTCACTATTTTTGTAAGTCAAAACGGCCATCATAGCTTGCCGTTGATATGCTTCCCAAATTAATAACTAAACTTGTTTTTAAAGAATAATCATGTGAAGTAAGGGTCTAATGTGTCGAACAGCAGAATTAGAACTTAATACAGGCATCACTCTAGTTAATCTGCAAATTAGATAGGTATTTTTTTAAATGACTCGTTTTGTCATTTTAACCGTAACATAAACGAAATTACGTTTACGTTGGCTGTGTAAAATCGATCCGATACTGTTTAGTTATCGTCTAGTTTAATTTAGAGAGGCGGTGAGAGGTGCGAAGTCTGAGGTTCATGTTTGTAGTGCTTTCCATGTGCTGGGTAGAAGTTTTTGAAGACTGCATTTTCTTACATATAAAAGTACGGCATGAGTACGTTTTAACAGACTAGCCTTACCGAATCATATTTTTCTCCATCTACCTAGAACAGGCAAACAAATACTTTACCGTAGAATGAAATGCGAAAGAAAATTTATTTATTGGTTTGTAATAATTGTTATGCTATATAGTATACAGGTATTAACTAAATTCAACATTGTGATGTACAATTTAGCAGCAAACACTGTTTTCAAGCAAGCAAAATAAGCAAGGATGTAAGCATTCCCTAAGGCTGGTCTAAATCCCTCCCCTCTACCCTTATTCCTCAAGCTAACGTTGAGTTCCAATCACCACATTCAAGACCGCATCCCACTTCTGATTTTAGGCTATTGTTTTTAAAAACGAATCCAAAACTGAGTGGTAGTGAAAATTTAGTTGAAATTTCGTGTATCGCATAAGAGTCTACCTAGCACATTACGTACCGAGCTCTTCCCTCCGCACGCTTGCCTTCATCTCTCTGATCAACCTGTATATTGATGTAATCTTAAGTTAATTTACTTTACTAAAATATCGCGAGGAGTTTGCATAACATAATGTTGTAAAGTGCATATATTTTTTTCTCATTTTCATTGTAGCGGTGTGTGTATGTTTAGGGCGGCAGCGGCGCGAATGCGTGTGGCGTGGACATCGAAAAGCCGATTTTTAAAGCAGGCAGTTTAAGTAATTTGTAAAGATTTAAATTATTTTTTTTACTTTAACCTCCCTGAATTTGAAATACGTATCACTTTTGCAATTAAATATATATGTATTATTATGTGCGTGTGTGTGTATAAACTTAACGGTTGTCACACGGACCATTCAGTGTGACAGATGTGAACGCATGAAAATGGCTACGCGCACGCAAACGCACGCAATTGCGTACTCAGTTGCATTTCCGCGCTGCCGTGGTGGGTTAAGGGATTCTTAATATCTTATTACTCGAGTTTATCCGGTTATAATTTCGTATGTTATTTAATAATTAATTATCGTCATTAAATTAGAAACGAAAAATATTCAATTTTGAAGTCGTTGAAAAATTTCCTTTCGATAAATTATGAAAGACAAAACTAACATGTTAGTGTGGTTTGTTTAATGTGATTTATATGCGTGATATATAATGCGTGAATTAATATTTAAAAAAAGATTATTTTTTGTGGTAGACGTACGAAATAATTTGGAGTGAACAGTCTGAATCTTAAGATTTGTGTCCGTCAAAATTGAGTTTGCAGCTTACTTTGCAAAGGGGGTTTCCTGCTGTTAAGATGGGTATTCCCCGGTTATAAAATTACATAGCAATTACCTTGATACTTATCATGGCGTCAGTCTTCCAACTATAATTTAAGTTTCGTTTATTCCTATCGAACAAATGTTATTTCTCTGTTAATACAATTTGATTTGTAGGTGGTAAGTAGGTTAGAAAAATAAAATAACGATCTATTGAAAAGGGGCTCGTTGCAAGGAGCTCCATTTTATTTCGTACCGTGCGATTAAAGTGATTATGTGTTCAAAGCTCTTCCAATTGTTATATGTTTAGTTTTTCTTTTCTTTTATTATATTCATACATAATTAAGTTGAAAAAAAAAATTACGTTAGCTCACATTAGTTATCCTCTATCTATTTTAATATACGATTTTGGAAGTATTTCATTTGTAGAATACTCTGGACCATGTTATTGTGTCGTTAGAGGGGAATCCCTGAAAGCTTGTGGTCGCCTTTTTAACCAGGAATAATCAGAGGGGTGAATCGACAAATAGGTTGTTAATATTTTTCTCACCAAGTTTTTCACTCGTGTATTTGATTTAAAATAATAACCTCCACGATATAAAATTTAGATGAAATTTAGCATGATACATACGTTTATCTCGCATTAACATACCAATATGTACGATTTTCTTTCTCTTGTGCACTACCCACTTACTAGTACATAAAATCTATATGTAACACGTTGACATTTCAAAGAAGTGTTCATCCCTAAGGTTGTAAATACTTCCAAATCGTGTTCATCCCTAAGGTTGTAAATACTTCCAAATCGTGTTCATCCCTAAGGTTGTAAATACTTCCAAATCGTGTAAATCGTAAGGATAATGAAATATCGAATTGAATCGGTTAGCCAAATATTTTAGCAATGAGTGGGACAAGTCTTGAGCTTGCTGTCTTGAATGTAGTATGACACGGTGTGCGAGCCTGAATGCTGCAGCCCGGTAATTCCCCATGAGGGGACTCCCCCCGGCTATGTATCGTTTAGCTGATGTTTTTCTTTACTATTATTATTATTTTATTAAATGCACTGCTACTATATTATTTTTTGTTTTATTTTTGTTTTCTTTTGCTTTTTTTTTACCTTTACTATATTTTAAGTATCCTTTTGAGTATTAGCTCAGCCGATGTAAAGTGGCGATACGATGATAGGGATGATTTACAAAAGGAGTTGCGCTTTAATTTGTGCATGTCTTTATGACCGAATTTTCCTATACTTTCCCTAAGGATACATTCACTCGTCGATATGCAACCCGCGGCCCACTAAGACTTCAGACACGTTTCAAGATTTTGAGAATTTCCTCAACTTTGTGTACAATTAAAAAACGTTATTAAATCATTCATAGCTGTAGACGACTTTAGTTTATCCAGATTTTATGCCTCTGTTGACACTATTCACAAATCTATAAGAATTTACGCTCCTACAAAGGTAACCATTACCTGTGTCAGAAGTGCCTAAATTTTGTGCAATATTTTTCAGTATCCTTACATTACATAACAGGCAACGATTGTCTGTCCATTAGTTGCCTTATAACTCGAGAACAACTGAACCAATTCACATAATTATTTTATTTGTATCATAGATTATTTATTTGATCAGGTTTTAGTATGTATTTTATAGTATCGTTTTACACAATAATGCGAACTGGTTCACAAACGAACCAGTGTTTTGTTAATAAGCAAACGTAACGAGCATTTGTTCCTATAAAACTATCTCGTCCCGCTCACGAATCATTTCTCGTTGAAAATAAAAATATTATTTGAGATGTAAACAAAATTGGTGTAATTGTAATGCAAAAGCATCCTGCGACTATCCGGTAGGGAATGTGCAATGTATTGACAGATGGAACGCGTGTGTCGGCTGAAACGCAATACCTTGTTATACCTACATATCACTTGTCCTTCCCAAATTATACACTTCTTAGGACATTCAGTTCGCTTGAAAATATGTGATATTCATTTTGTATTATTATTATTCGATCATATCAATACCACCCCTTGTCATATAACCGCGCCAAAAAATCTACAATGACAGAAGCAAGTGATTTTCATAAATCTATTTTCCGTATTCAGCTGAAATCTTTAATGTTGTGCACAGTGATTATCGTTCTGCCAATAAGTGAAATATTTTTTTGTAATTAAATCAGAAACTATCTTTGTAGAATAATAATAACACACACACAATACAAAATGAATATTATTTATTACTAAATAACTCTTGTTTAATACCGCTATGGTAAAAAAAAAATTCAATAGTTATTTGTAAAAAGTGAAGACAGGCACACAGGTGTAGACAATGTAGTATTTATTAAGATTTTAACAAATAGATAAAGAAAACAAATGAATTGAACAGTGATAACAAAGTAGGTAACTATTTAAAGATGTTAATTTAAAAAGAAGTTAATGTCGAGGACGACGAGATTGAGTTAATTTTTTACATCTGGCAACACTATACATTCCGCTTGTTTTCATTTAACTACACCCGTCATAAGGACCTGCTCAATACAGAAGGTAGCGGATGGGTTATAGAGAACTATATCCTGTAAAACAGTTACGCAGCTCCTCTACGACTATTGCCAAGTCTCACGGATATAGCTCCCATCTGTGACTCTCAACAAACTGAAACTCCCAAAAGAAGTCCTCACTGTGCCACCTACCTCCTACCACAACTTCAGTATTGGTTTAATTTTATACCTAGCTGTTCTTACTCGGTGATTTTTAATAAGGTTTAAAGAAAAAATAATTTAACTAAAGCGAATACTGTTACTGAACGATTCAAAACTCATAAGAGGGTTTTCATATTTTAATGACATAGAGGACGAGGTATGTATAGAAATTACGCATCCAATATTTACGTATAATTATCGTTATACGTATCATTGGTGAGAATATGGAGAAGGGGTTCAAACAGGTTAAAAATTTTGCTAATACTTGAAAGGCCCTCCAATCTACAAATGATATCAAATGTCAATAAGAAAGGTCCTCAGTATACTTTTTTTTTTTAATTTAACATCTCTATAATAAAAGTGTAACTATTGTAGTTCGATTTTTATTTTCTATAAAAATTAAATACGTAAATGTCAATTGCGACGTCCCTAACAGTGTGGTTTGTTAAACATAAGTTCATATAAATAGGAGTTATGAGAATGTGTAGGTACATCCTTTATGATTTACTTTTGTATTATTAAATCGTTTTGTACTGTTATGTAAAAATTGTAGGTACATGTTTCATACACTGTAAACGGCATAGTCAATTTGATATAAATTTAATGAATTAATTTATATCAAATTGGAAATAGATATTTTATAGATTGCGAAATAAATGTATAATAGTACAGAATATGTATATTTTCCATGATTGTGGCAAAATTGTATCATTCATTGCACAGCTCTGTTGCACGGTGTATTAAAAAAATATATTTGCCAAATGCTAGTATTGTCAGCTGTAAAAAATTTAAATCCTACCTAAACGTACCATGCGAGTGCCACAATACTTATAATATATTACGCTTCATCACGACAGTCCATTAATTACTTAGTAATGTAAATAGCCGGTGCATGTATTTATATAGGTACCATAATATAGTGAAAAATATAAAAGTATTTTTTCATGACTAAGTAATTGTTAAACGTCTTTTTCGTGTTTACGATGTCATGTCAGTGATGTGGTTTGATCTTGAATCTCTTATTTTGTCCGTTTACACGTTGAATCCTCTTTCTTAATTCACAATAGACAAGATCATCTCCTTGAAAACATATATTTAGATGTATTCTTTATTCTTGTTTATTAACTTTCATTATTTGACTATAGAGTCAAATATATAATATAGATTATGTAACTTTAATAGCATTTTAAATCCTATAATTTGGTTATTATGCGCAAATGAAGTGTATCTAATTCTAACCACTCTCTTAAAAAGAAAGTTTTAATAACGGCCGTCTTTTTATCGTCGCATTATAGGAAAAGTTTTCTCAACGTCAGACTTGGCTGTATGGTCTAGTATTTTAGAAAAAAACCAAAATATATTTTTTGTGATGCTGGTTGCACAGACAACAGAACGAATATATATAATAGATACGAGTTTATTGTTTTCTTGCTCTAAGTGCAGGTTTACCAGAAACCCGGAAAAACTGTGACCAATCGAACTCTGTATTATGCATTATTAACATCATTCAGTCTACACTATACTTGCCTTTGAGTTTGAAGTAATTATGCATCAGCTAGGTAGTTTAGTATGATATCACGTCGACGGAGTAGACTTGGATCCATCTCGTAGATGGTGCAGGGCCAGATTAAAAATATATCTAGTCTAAAAAAGCTAACAAAAAAAGATGACTCTAGAAAAAACATATTCTCAAAGTGTGTATGAGCAAAATAAGGTTGAGAAATTGTGTCTAAGTTTTACAGGAGGACAGCTTAGTAGTCTAGCAAAAAATTAGATATTAAAAAAAACCTTAAAAGGAGTCTCTAATCTTTGTTAGAGTAAGATTATAATTTCTTCCTGTTTTTTCGTTTGATTAATGTTTTAAACACCTCTAGTAGGGACCAATAGATCTAGATACCCCCAGAAACACCATTATTGACCAATTTGACCATAAGGGACAGTTCAAGTGTTACGTAGGTATTAATGAGGGCGGCGTTTGGATTCCTTATTTTTAATCACATAGCCGACGGGGATTTCTTAATACTGATAACGTAAGCAATGTGCACTTTTTTTAGGTTATGCTAACGTTGTCATGAGATTGTTTACTATTACTGAGAAAAGAGAACAGGGAATCAAAATTGTTTCAAATTTAGCCCACGTAACTCTAGAACGACCCGTAATTGTATATGTTAAAGCACAAACCACATCACTAAAATTGTATTTATATGAACAATATGTAAAACGTTTAAAAATTATGGCACGCGTTATAATGCGCAGAGTGCGCTATCTGCAATAACTTCTCTATACGAGAATTAATTTACGAATTGACTAGATAGTTTGTCGTTGCTAGTGTATGCCGTTTTAAGCTGGCATCCATCGAATGGCATGTTCTTTATATTTGCGCTTTGAATAACTTATTTAGATATATTTTTTAAATAAGCTTGGAGGTTTTACAGTTTATATTAGACCAGTGATTCCCAACCAATGGTCCGCGTAGTATCGATAATTCGCAAAAGTCAAAATATTTTCCGCGACAAATTTTAAAATGTTGGCGGAAAGTGTATCGCCACGCACCAAATAGCGAGTGCGGTTGGTAAAAGAATGCTGAGACCGGAGGAATAGCATTGAGAAATAATATCAGTCCCAGGATTACCGAAAATAAGTTAAAAGTTTCGTTAATTTAAAAAAAGAAAACTAGGCAGCCATGGGGACTGCCGAAAGAAGTGAAAACTTTGAGAATGATTGTTTTCTTGTTGATTAAATGATAGCACGAATAATTATTTATAATTGACTAATTTAGTATGATATGTTGTACATATATAAATATTGTAGAAGATCTTTTTCATTTTCTCAATTCTAAATTTATATTGTTTATTCATTTAACTTCCTACGGTTTTAATACAATGGTCAAAATCAGCAACATTACTAAAAGATTTGAAACAAACCATCGACACTGGCAAATGCTTCTACGGTGCCAAAATCAGAAATGAAAAAAACAATAAAACACTCAATAAAAGTAGGTCGTTGATAGCAGGTTAAGAGCTAATGTCACATTCCATTAGTAACGCGAATCTATAAGTTATTCCCCTACCGAGAATTTTTCAACGCCGCTAAAGAAGTTTTTAGTTCAAAAATATGTTTTCTATTAAAATAATAATGTTAATGTTCGTGACTTGTTTGTTTTTTTTTTTATATCTTTAAAATCCCTCGTCAATAAAAGGTTGGGAACCACTGTATTAATGAAATTTGGCTTGATCGAGTTTTCTAGCAAGTGTGAAGAAATTTAAAAATATTTTTTGTTCTGTACATTTATTACGTTTATTTATTTATATAGTCACAATTTTATGTGATTGCTCAGAGGACAATAAAACTACCAAAAGTAACGTAAAGAAAAATCACTGATATTAAAATCTAATTCAATACATTTTCCATGAATACTAAATTCTATAAAATTTGTATCTTGATGATTTTGTATGTAAATTTATATACATATAAATAAGCAAATATATTATTATAACAGTTCGATAAGTACCTTTCAGTTCTCCTCAGTTTATTGCACGATTTCCTTTTTTTAGTAGCTTTCGACGAGCTTTGGTGTTACCAATGAAATAATACAAATATAATGAATGAATACTGGAAAGTAATTTACTTATATGTTCGTAAAATTATCAAATGAGTGATTATTGTCATACGTCGAGCGTAACATAAACACTGTTAATACAAAAAAAATAGACACGACTAACAAATGCTAAATTTACCTGTTATCAGATTAATCGAGTGATACACTACTGCAAATAAAGAATTTTTAATTAGCGAAAGATTTGTTTTATTTGTGTTTTTTTTTGCACTGTAAAGGCTTTGACCACAATCTCACTCGATGTTAAGTGACGATATGGTAAACACACTAAACCTAGAGATATTGATTCTCAAGTGATGCTGCCGGGACACGCCTTTTGGTATATTTGTTGGTGGGCTCCTGCTTCCGCAACCAGAAACTTTTGTGGACCGTTGTTCGTGCAGGATAAGCTAGCTACTCGAGCCAGACCAGCTCCTTCCAAAAGATGAGAAGCCTCCTGTGGCGATCATAGGCTTCCTGGAGCGAACTCGTTTTCTCGAGTGTTCTTGCACATTGGTTGATAACTCCCGCACATTCCGCACACATGGGGCTGTCTGTCAGAACTATCTAAACTAATAAATAAAATTGAAGTGTCTGTTTATAAAGTGATTTTTTTTACTAACTAAATACATATTAATGTGTATATGATACATATACCAAAAATACTAGTTTTTTAATTTTGTCTGTCTGTCTGTTTGTAATGGGTAATCGGAACCGGAACAGCGGAACCGGATTTACTTTAGCCTATTTACAGATAACCTTCATATTATAGAAAACAAAAAGGACACTCTAATAATCGATACTATGTTAGTTTGAAAAGTCGATCTTTTGGGCCTCGATGTTTTGAGAGTCGATTAATCAAACTTAGATTCGAATCGATTCAAAAATCGATCTTTTTCAGAAAGGATTCTCATCCCTACTTAGGAGACTGAAGACATCAGCCGCCCACCGTACTATGTCCGCGGTCCGGTCCGTACATGTGTTAACACCATACTAAATAAATAATTTGATTTGTCTGTAAAATCAAAATAACAACTTTTTACTAAAAACATCTTAATGGTTTTTCTAAAAGCACAGATTTTTTGATTTTTTGTTTTTCCGTCTTTTTTTTACATGGTATAGACTTAGTGCTTTGATTACAATCTCACCTGAAGTTAAGTGACGATGTGGTCCAATATGGTAAGCACACTAAGCCTAGAGGTACTGGTTCTCAAGTGACGCTGCCAGTAACATACCTATTGGTATTTGTGACAGTTTTTGAAACTTGAGGGCGGTAGCTACCCAGGCGGGCATTATTAGAAAATGCCCTACCACCATGTTATGGTTTCCTCACAACGTTTTCCTTCACCGAAACTCAATCTAATTTGACAGTTGATTCGGTGGGCTCAAACACGTCTCCATTGACGCGGACAGTGGCAGGGCAAGACTATAATTTAATGCGGGCGAAGTACCTTTCCTAAGGCCACCCGTCCCCTCTCCCGCTAATGCAACGCAATCTCATATATTATACAAGAGAACGCACCTTGGTGTATGCTGTTCACATTGTTCTTATTGGGGTAGGTGCAACTAAGATCCAGAGTCAGTTGAACAAATGGCGAGAAATACTAGAGAGTGATGGATTAAAAATTACTTGAACAAAAACTGAGCACTAGTTCTGCGACTTTAGTGGTTCATCTAGTCTGTTTCGATTTTCGGTACTTCAGTTCATTGACTCAATACAACGTTGGCCGGCTATACGACTTGCTTACGGCAAGAGGCTAAATCCCGAGCGGGGGAAATGTCATGCCTCGGTCGTTACATTGATTGATGATTGATTGATCCAACCGAAAGATGTCCACTGCTGGACATAGGTCTCCGCCAGAAAGGGAGGAATTGCCATAACGCTTGACATGCGGGTTGACGATCGAAGTCAGATGTTTATGATACTCAGAGGGTGCTGTTGCCCCACCCCCTGGTTTATATCCCTTAGTCGCTTTTTACGACGCCCATGGGAAGATATGGGGTGGTACTATTCTTAGCCGGGACCACTCGGAACACGTATTATTTAAAGTAATAAAATATAATATATTAAAACCGACCAAATAATACGATTTAAAAAAAGAATCATTTATTCATTTTATTTATTTAATATTGCGAAAAATAACAGCGAACAATAACAACTTAAATTTTATCTTAAACTAATACAGAAGGCTACTTATAAGTTTTCACAGATGTTAAAAGATTAAAAATACAATGCATGGGCTACGCACAGATTATAAGAATATTACAAAGAAAAAAGTATTTAGAAGTTTGTAGTCTCGTAAGTTCGAGGACTGTGCTGTCAAAACTATCTACGTCCACGAACTTACAGACTGTACACCTGCATCAAGAAGCTATTTTGCCTATAATTATGCCTGTGTTATCGGAATATACAAAGTCTTAGATTGTCTCAGTGCTAGCGAAGAAGTTTGCAATCAGAGATGACCAAGCAGTTCGGGACAGTCGATAGTACCATTTACTATGTTGAGAAGATACGATAGATCTGCTAATGTCTTCTCTCGTATAGAGGAAGTAGATGGATCTTTCCACATAGAGAGGTAGAGTTAGATAAAAAATTGTTTTAGCGATATTGCAAATATCGCAAAAAAATGTTTTTGAATACCTTCATAGATAGTTAGATATCATAACATGGATTCCATACTTGACTACCGTATTCCAGGCTACGTACATATGTACAGTACAGTATTTTAAATGTTTTTTACTGAACAAAATTCCGACGACATTCATAACATGAATCCTAGAGCTTTAGAGGCTTTATCAACAATGCTATTTACATGATCCTTGAATAGTAGCTTAGTGTCAAAAACAACACTTAGATCTTTAATAGTGAATACACTTGAGACGTGTTTATCCCTTAAATTGTAAATAAAGATAATAGGTTGTGATTTACGTGTGAAAGAACAGACTTATATAACATTTCGATACATTGAGGTCTAATTCATTAATATGGCAACAATTTTGAATTCTATCCAAATCATCTTGAAGTAGTGATGCGTCTGCCATAGATTTAATTGGAGATAGAATTCATATAAATCAATTCAATAGTTCTTGAGCTATATGAAAACTAAGAAACAGACAGATAGACGCTGCCTTTTGTAAAGTGGTAAGGATGAGTTGGGAGCATTAAAAAAATGTGTGCAGTTCACAAACGATGGAAGTGACGTGACATCTTCAATACACATAATGTAGGTGGTGTTGTGGACAACAATTTTAGGCACTACGCCAAACAAATTTTTATTTTCAAATCACTTAGTTAAAGACCAGTCAAGTACCCTATTAGCAAAATTATTTTCGATACATTTCCGCAAAGAAACGCCTTCAACAAATAAATATAATATATTACAGATTGAACTAAAACACTTGTTTTGACTTTTAAATAGATTTAAGTGAGCTCATGGATTTAATAGCTATCATCACTCGGTAACACCTATACAGTAAACAGGATTCGAATGTTAACCCACAAAAATTCCTTTTCAAAACGACCTCGATATCTCCCTAATTTTTTACAATCACTACCTAATCCATGGTTATTACATTCACCTTACGTACATTTCTTGTTTAAAATTGAAATAAAATCTAGCTGTAGATCAAAACAAGCAATGGAGTTGAAAGTTTCATTTTATAATGTGGAATGCACAAAAAGACCGGTTTCGAAGGCGCTCTGGCGGGAAAAGTATGTTTGGAATGCAGCCATGAGCTTATGACGGTTAGGACGCTACTTTTACTTAGGTCCGAATTGCTCTATCGGATTTTTTGTGTGCCAAATAATATATATTTTTTTTTTATGAGGAACGGTGGAAAAAATGTCAGTAATTACGTGTAAGCCACCTCCAAAGGTCGTTGAAGGCTGATACCTAATATTGGACATATATGTATATGTAAGAAGTTAGTATTTTTTTTAATAATAAAAGAATGTTTAAATATATAATTGTCTATGAGGTAATAAAATAATTAGGTAGTACATTAAGAAAATGTTTTCCGTGGTTATTATTTAGAATTCAAATACCTAACACAGCGGCGCTCATCACAATATTTCTCTCAAAGGGAACACGAAAAAGTGAAAAAAGGGCTTGTTGTGCATTGACTCTAACGTGAGTCAGGCGGTCTGGAGCTTGTTCCTTCCATAACCGTCAAAAACTCGATATTCCAGGAGCGTGCTCTTCCCCTCGGATCATGACTGAAAACTGAGAGTGAGAAAACAATGAATGAGAATTAGCTCGAACCCGTGTTTTTTTTTTTAAACAGGTTGAGTGCACAAATCTGGCCTTCAGAGGTGGCGTAAGGCATGGGCGACCGGCTACTTGGGTTCTAATCTGTTAAGAAGAGAGATACTGGTAACGACATACCAGGTATCAGCCATCGCCATTAAACCAAGTCTTGAGTGGTGTCAACCTCTGCCAAAAATTGACATTGCTGCCTGGAAAATACCACGTGTAGATTCCTTATAAAAAAACAAGACTTTTGATTAACTTTAAAACGTTGCGTTTAATATTCAATGTAATGTACTATTTTTTTATCATTATAGGAATATTAACTGGTATTACTTTTATTTAATTATATGAGTATTAATTATGAAGACGATACCTAATATATTATAAACTACAATACATATATTATGTAGTATGTATGTATGTAGTATACTACACTATTTATTCTATACATGAAAGCGATTGTAGAAAAAACATTTTTTTTACGTAGAAATCGCCTTCAGAACTATATCTAAAGCCGACGTATGATTCGGAACAAATGGATGCGTTCGAGTTGTACAAAAAATTCAGAGGAAAAGTGAACGGAGCCGAACGTCGCAAGCAAATAGCAAATGTCAAACTAAAGTTTTTCTAACTTTAAACGCCGTATTTATTAAACCTTTATAACTTTGAATTATTAGAAAGTTTTCATGTTTGTGCATCTATGAAGGATTAATAGTTTTAGTTCACAGTTAATTGTGTTTTAAAGTGCGTGTTTTAGTGTGTAAACAAACTTATAAACAAGTTTTGAAGTGAGTGGGTCATTTTGCAAACGTTTTAAACATTTTTGGACTTCTGACCAAGGAGAAAGCTCTAACGCTCGGTTTAAGGTAAACATTAGGTTATTTTTATATAGTTTTATTTAGTTATGCATGTTACTTGGCATTTATTATTATCATTTAGCGAGTATAATTTTAAAAGTAGCACACAGAGAACCGGACACGCGGCACACCTTTTTTTAAACAAATAGTACAGTGAGTTGCCTATAACTCCAATGAGCAAAGAAAATGATTCAAGCGTCTTTTTAAAAATCTTTTCTTGTAAAATATTTCAAATATAGTTTAAAATTACGATAAAAAAAAGTAATAACTCTCGCCTACCCACTTTAAAATAACCACGATATTTTCGGTTATAAATTATAAAAAACAATATTTTAAATTGTTAAATTTATGTTAACCACTATTAATCTTAGTCCCATAGAAAAATGTAGACTGAAGCCTAGGTCCCCCAAAGAGAAAGTGTCTAACAAATGCCTGCTTATAGTGATATTTATTATTTATAACAAACAAAAAAAAGAAGAGCCTCTAACTCGCAACTGTATCACTTACTTCCTCATACCTAGAAAAATGTTGTCCAATAGATAGGCCCCAAAAATTAGCCTAGGGTACCTAAACACCCTCCTATACCATCTCAAATTCGAAAGACCCTTCTCCCGGATTGGAGATGGTAGTGGGAATGTGTAAATTCATTTCCCATGTATAAAAAAAGTGTCCCAAAACTTCAAGATCCACCACTGTGCTGCACTATAACAGTTCTAAAATAATAAATGGATTTTTTTTTAATCTGACGATAATAGAAATAATTGTATCATACTTGTTGCTCCTTTACAGAGCTTACAAGATATATAGGTATAAAGTTTAGATAAACATAAAACAATATATGACAGTTCAGAAGTTGTATGGCATTGACTCAAAAGTCTTTCAATATTGGTTAAAAACTGCAACGAGCCTGAATTTTCTGTCAAAGAAACACTGGTGAAACCATAGTGCAGTCTTAGGATATATTCTAATGGATATTTCGACAGTTACCATAAACTAGATAAAAATAAGTTACTTTGTACGAAAAAGTATCGCCTGAAAGCTAGTTCATGTAGGCTTAACTTCAACTAACATTTTCACTTATGTTTAATACCATATTCTACTGACCGTTGGCTCTTAAATTTTAAAATCAAAGTTGGTTTTTAAAATAGTCTTTTGATATTTTTTCTGGTTAGGGAATTTAACACATATTGATTCATAGTTTAATAATATATCATTTTTTACTTTTTCATCAGAAGTAACAAACTCCATGAACTCCAAGAACCTCTTATGCATAATTTGTAATAAACATTATTTACATTTCCTAAACATTTACATTAAATTTACTTGGGCGAGTTTCATATCCCTTTCACTGTATAATGTAGTTTTTAAATAACAATGTTTTGATGATGCTGTCCGTTTAAATCATATTTTGTTTACATTTTCATGAGTTTTACTATTTACTTTAATTTACTAAATTGTTTGGACTAAGAGAAAATAAGGATATTTCACACAACTAATGCCTGCCGGTACAATTTTGCATTTTATTTCACAATTTCATGAGATTTGGTTTTATTTTTATTATGCAGAAGCCTAATTAATATAGAAAAATAAAAGTAGCCTAAGTTATGGGGAGTAACTTCAGCTATCTGCCAGAAAGTTATCATGTTAAAATCAATACAGTCCTTATAGAGATTAGCTGGAACAAACACACAAACAGACAGATCTGTTAAAATAATTAAAAAAAAAAAAAAATTTGGTATAGCTATTGTATATATATACATTTATATGTGTTTAGTAAAAAAATGTTATTTTGATATTAAGACTCTTCCATTTCATTTACTAGTATATATTACACCTCATTTTACATTTATATGCTATATTTAAATTATTAAAATTATAAATTATTGTTGTGATATAGAAAAATGGCAAGAGTTATTTATATGATCTGCTGCTTTAACTAGGTTTATAAAATAATGCTAAAAGATATTCAATGCTAGAGGGATATTTCTAATTATGCTTCTGCATTCATTGATTTTTGATATCCTACATATTTGAGTATGGTCCGATGGGGCTGCCATACAACAAGTGTGAATTCTTGTAAATAATGAAAAAAATATCTAAACATAAGTTGACTAAGAATGACAATGTGCTTTTGTTTTTCAAGAACTATGACAACTGCATGCATAATAAATGCTATAATAATAACTTCATGAGTAAAAACTGAATAAATAATCATTGTGCAATTACATATGTAGAAATTGTCATGGGTATGTTATGAAATATTATTTTAATATGTCGATTACCCATAAAAATGAGACAATAGGAAGACAATGGAAAGCAGGCGTAAACGCCTGGTTAGTGCTCAAGGGGTTAATAAGTTAAAATATAGAGCAAAAAGTAAACTCTTTAGTAAAAAAATGTGTTACAGATAAGAATTCGAATGCACGCCACTTGTACAAAATATTGAAATACTTCCCAAGGTCTTATGAGATATTTTAATGTAAAATCAAATAGATGACGCCACTTATTTCATTGGTTTTATATGCGTTAAAATAGGAAATTATTAAACAATAGATTTTATGAATTTATAATAATTATTCATAATCAGTTATTATTATATGATTTATATGAAATTTTATTTAATTTTTTGAATTGGTAATTGCATTTAACTGTTGGAAGTAATTTAATTAAAATATTATTATTGAAATCTGCTCGTAAAAGTATGCTGAATTCGATATTAATTTATCTGAAAAAAAAAAACTTGGAACAGATCTGGGTTCGTTTTGTAAATTATTATAGCAATGCTTAAGCGACAGAGAGGGAGGGGATTATGAGCTTTGTTTACCATTTCTGACAAGGGGAAAAGGGTAGTCAAAAAGTCGACAATTTTACGTACGTCATTCTTGAAGGGCCCAGGCATTGAAGGATTAACAGGCAGAAGCCGAAAGCATCTGTGTTTTATCTATACCAATAAAATTGAAGTGTCTGTTTATAATGTTAAAATATTTTTTTACTAAATAGATATGAATGTATAAACGATACCCTATACCAAAAATACAATTTTTAAAATGTCTGTCTGTTCGGATAATCTTCGGAACGGCTGTACCGATTTTGACGTGACTTTTTTCGGTAAGATACCAGAAGTTACTCCGCGTTACTTAGCCTACTTTAATTTTTTGAAAATAATTAGGGTTCCGCGTAAAAAAGTTGCAACTCAGGAAATTGTGAATAAAATCCGATTTAATGCAGTTTTACTGGCAGGCTTTTGAATTTGTGATAAATATCTTTGCTTAATGTTAGTGGCAAAAATTTTTTGGAATATAATTAGGGTTCCCTATTAAAAAATTAAAATGCAGTGAAGAATATATGAAACGCGAGCACATTCACGGGAACACAACTCGTACTAGATATAGATAGGCTAGCTGTGCTTGCGACTTTTTTTCGTGTTAGATTACAAAATGCTTAGAAAATAGTCAAAAATATTTAAAATTCTGATTACGTAAAACGTGACCGAGCCCATATAGCTTTGATCGGCGTATGGGTTCGAACTCCGTGTGTACAATATAATGAAGTTCAAGAACCTAGGAGTATATATTTATAAGGACAGTTAATATATTAAAACTGTATTTGATAAGAAAAACACAAAGGAATCATATTGTATTTGCTATTATCTGTCGACCTTTACGAACCCACTTTCACGTTATCAATTGGAAAACAACATCGTTCGCTGAGCGCACCTATTGCATACTAACTAATTCATCCATATTAAAAAAGGCCGTGTCTTTCTGTTTCTTACTCAACTTATAACTCGAGAAATCACTATGACAAATTACTGGACTTAATGGACGAAGCGATCCCTTATGTGAGATTCCTATTCAAAGACCCACGATTTACCTCCGCATGCACCACCAATTGTGTCCTGTGGCTCAGCAGCGGTCTAAGGTAAATAGACCTTGGAGGGTGCACGAATAACGGCCGGTTTCATAATGCGATCCCAATTTGTCTTCCGAAATTCCAATCTTTATTCCTCTAAAGTGTCAGATCAGCCAGAAAAGCCGATATATTTTTGGTTCGAATCAATCTTCACTTTTAAGATGCAATATAGAAACCTGCCATAAATCAATTGACTAACTTAACCTAACCATTTTAGATAATAATTATTAAAATAAATAAATCAATTATGTCCTTAAAATAACTCACAGGTTACGTTTGCGTTGAATGTTGAATCACGGATGATATCATGGTTACGTTGTTGCAAGGTTAACTGCATAAACTTTTACGTTTTTCATTGCATTTACAGATACAATTATTTCTTTGTATTCTTGCAGTAACATACGGGAAGTTACAAGTTATTTTTATCTCATGTAAATAATAATTTAATTGATTTACGTGGCTATTCTAAAATTATAATGCTGAAAAGTAACTATTTATTACTAAATTAAGTTACATCTATTGATTATATTTTATTATGATGTTTTATCGTATATAAATAAGAATTATGTTTTAAAAATTGTTAAACTGATATACTAAGAGGCACCTTTTTTTTTTTTGACGAGGGGAAATGCATTTACCCACTACCCTTACCCATTGCATTAGTGAGACCGAAGTCCCCCAATGCAATGGATAAGGGGGCACGGAGGGACGTCACCGTGTCAGTGTGGGACTCACCCGGGCGTGAAGCGCCCGGAAATACCCACTAAAACCCCCCCCCCCCGGGGCCGTCCGCCGCATTTGGAATGGGGGCAACACGGGGTGGCTTTCGCAAGCACCGCGTCGCCATACTAAGAGGCACCTGTCATGGCGGTGCCTAAGGCATGGGCAATAAAGGTAAGGAGGAATGCCTCTGTGTAGGAAAAGTGTCCATCGAAAGGTGTTAAGGTTTTTATCTGTAGTAAAAAGGTAAATTTCACAGCAGGTTAGTTCCTAAAAAAAACAAGTAAATAATTGAGATTTTACTCACCGCGGTTACAGTAACTATTTTATTAGCAGAAATATTTAATTTTTCAACTCGACTCACTTCAATCTGTAAACTATTCCTATATTCATTCCATACTCTTAGCCTATCCCAGCCACATTTTGGAGTGTTTCTGAACTGTTTTTTGTTGCTTATTGCTGGCAACTTTTTCAACTTTCCCTCCATATTACACGTTCCCTCCGTTCCCTAGTAGTCTAGTCAACAAGTTCAAAAACATGATAAATAGAGATAAAGGTACTAAAAATATGAGCGATAGCTCATTCGATTCGGAATCACCTCTAGAAAAATGTTTTTGAAGGATTTTGGGGCAGGTAAAAAATTGCAATTGTTATTAACAAAATAAGATGAAAAAAAATGATATTTAGTTTTTCGTTAATAACTCAAAAAATATTAACATTTAAGCAATTTCCTATAAAAATGTCTCGACTCCCGAAACTCTATCTCCATTATTTATAATTTTAATTTGACGTTGAAAATAGGGCTCCGCGATGCTGTTACGACATGCTTTAATGTTTCAAAATTGCTTAAATATTAATATTTTTTGAGTTATTTACAAAAAACTAAATATCACTTTTTTTTATTTCATCTTATTTTGTTAATAACAATTGCAATTTTTTACCTGCCCCAAAATCCTTCAAAAACATTTTTCTAGAGGTGATTCCGAATCGAATGAGCCATCGCTCATATTTTTAGGACCTTTATCTCTATTTATTACGTTTTTTTATCGAGTTCGTGATTTAATGTATTTAATGAATTTATATTGTAACCCTAGTTTTTTTGGTACTAAAAGAAAGCGAAAACATTTCTCACAAATTCAAACATCTGGCCAGTAAAACTGTGCATTGAATGAAATTTTATTGACAATTTCATAATTTTTAAATATTTTTACGCGACACCCTAATTATTGTCGAAAAATAAAAGTAGCGTTACGCGGCGATACTTCAGCTATCTACCGAAAAAAGTCTCGTCAAAATCTGTCTAGCTGTTCCCGAGATTAGCCGCAACAAACAAACATTAGACAAAATTTTAAAAATTCAGTTAATAGTTGTTATTTTGATATTACAAACAGACACTACAATTGTATTTATTAGTCTAGATGAGGGTTCGGAAGATCTGTACGGTGGCTACGTAAAAATATTAACTTACTAGCAACTGTACTATTAACTAACGTTTTGTAACTTAAGAGGATATCCTAACGGCCTTTATTCCATACAAACGTAGTCCCCTGTTTCCTCCCCTGATAATAGCATTATGATAAATATTTTTTATACCAAATAAAATATATCCAGGGCCGCCATGCCCGTACGTTTTGATTTTGTCCATAAATTAGTTATTGTAGAAACAGGAAACTTTTGAAAATTAAAAAAAAAATGCTCGATTTTTACCGTCATTTTCAGACGTTCGTCAAACAAATTTGATGGATATGATTAAAAATAAAGCATAACGTATCGGCATAGCCAGAGTCTTTATTATTCTAAAACTGAAAGAAAATTAAAAATCGGGTTAGTTTTTTAGGAGGGAATACGGTGCTACGAAGTGATTTTTTTCGTCTATTTTTCATAGTTAAATCAGCCCGCACTGCAGTGGCCCCTTATTGTTTTTTATCATTTTTTCCTTTGGCGCGCAACGCGATAGCAATAGATTTCTGAAATACGTACTTTCCTGACCGCGTATCCTCTTAATTCTTGAGCGGATGTACCTATAGAATATGAATTTCAGTACAGCCAAGTTTCACCGCTCGCAGCGTACTTGATCATTTCTTGTTTAATGGCAACGGAGAGATAATTTGAAGGTCGGATGATATCATCACAAACAACATATATTTACATATTACATATATAACGTGTGTCTTCTGGAGTTTTAATTTATAGAGAGAACCGCTGTTATCAGTGTGAGGATGTACCAGATATGGATTAATTAACGACCATGTTTGTATTGTCTCGCAGTTACGTCATTATCAATGTTATTTAGAAAACTATCTAAGGATGTTCTATTTTTTATAATTCATATTATGTAAAAAATTAAAACCAAGAAATTGTAACAAAAATTTTTTTTTACAATAGTCTGTTTTACTGACAAATGCTTGAATTTGTGAGAGAAATATATATATATATATATATATATATATATATATATATATATATATATATATATATATATATATATATATATATATATATATATATATGCAAAATATAATTACATTTCCGTGAAAACAAAAATTACAACTTTTTTTAAGTTTACAAGAAAACTAAAACAATTAATACTAATTATTTGCTATCCACCACCTTATGGTACTGAAAGGGTTAAAGTAATGTAGAACTGTCACACGATTTAGCTTTATTAAAAACTAGCTGAGTGCCCGCCGCTGCGCCCGCGTTTCATATGTTCTTCACTGCGTTTTATTTTTTTTATACGGTACTGAGATAAAGTAAAAATCTTCTTCATAAATTCAAACACTTGCCCGTAAAACTGTGCACTGAATCGGATTGTATTCAATTTTTTATCAGCTTTAACTTTTATACGCGGAACCTTAAATATTATCGTTAATCATAAGTTACGCGGAGTAACTTCAGCTATCTACTAAAAAGCCTTATCAAAATCGGTCCATCCTTTTCGGAGATTACCCGGAACATACAGACAGATAGATAGAAAAAAAAATTAAAATTGTATTTATATGTATATAGTAAAAAAAATTGATATCAAAACAGACACTTCAATTTTATTTATTAATATAGATTACATATGTTCTTTTAAATAATGCTGCGCATTATGCACATGTTTTCCACGTTCGACTTTCACTGTTGACAGTGTTACACAATAACGTCAGGAACGCTTTTATTATTTTTAACCTTCCCCAAGTTGGGGAACAAGGCACGTCTTGGTTCGCCGCCTGAGGGGGACCCGGAAAGTGTGCGGGAGCAAAATTAGCCGCCTGTCCCCGGCGGCGGGAACGGCGGTTACACGGGCGTGGGCGCTGGCACGCATATTTTCGGGGTAAATGAGGAAAGATCCTATTACTGCGAGTGATGGTCGTCGCGACTCGATAATATTCTACGTGGACGTAGTATACGTCGCCGCTTACGGCCGGCGCGTCAGATTGGCAAGTACGATGAGGGGGTTCGGGTGTGTCTCTACACGTTCGAAGAAGGCGCGACACTGGGTTTTCATGACGGACCTAACGGAGGGCAGGTTGAGATCCCTGTGTAAATCCGCATTTCTCTTGAACCATTGGGCACCTACAGCCTTCCTTACAAAGCGATTCTGAATCCTTTGTAAAGCGTGCATCTGAGTTCTCCTGATATGACCGAAGACAGGTGCGCAGTACATGATGATGGGTCTTACTACCATCTTGTACAGGGTAATCTTATGGCGGAGGGCCATTTTGCTCTTGCTGTTGTAGAGCGGGTAAAGACGGCTTAGCACCATGGAGGTCTGGTGATTGACTTTCTTAAGGTGGGCTTTGAAAGTCAGTCTGTCGTCTAACTGAACTACTTGGTACCTGACTTCGGAGCTATAAGGGATAAGGGATAAGTACCTGCGTACTGGATGGGTCTGGGAGGATTTTCTCTAAGTTTCCGGCTTTTACTGAATAGTAACGCGGTAAGAACTCGGGTTTATCGCGAGACGCCACTTGAAATACCAAGAGCTGAGATCGTCGACGGCTCTTTGGACGTATTTTCGGAATACTGCTTTCTTACGGAAAGCATAATAAATGACTGTGTCATCCGCGTATAGACCTAGTCCGGAACGCTTGAGTGTGAAGTGTGATCTAGATATAGTAAAAGTCCTGTCCAACTGTGACTAAAAACGAATCGTATTTAGATGGAAAACCGATTCTGAATGTTGTGGACATAAGACTAGGAGTTGACACAAGCCTATATATGAGACTCGATATAATTTGACTTCGGAATATTATTTGGAGTTCCGAAAATAAACGAGTATTAAAAGACGGCTTTACTTTTTTTTTTCACCTTGCTAATGCTGTTGACCGAAAGGACCTTTACAGCTTCACCGAATTTTATGGGTGAGTGCTGAAGGAACTCAGCCGCAAAAGGGAAGCTAGTACAAAGGCACCAAAGTGGTACGAACCTTGGAATGGGCGTTACCTGTTTGTAAAAATCCCGTGGAATTGTAATGTCATTCCATGTATAAAGTTTAACGGGTTATAGCTCGTCCTGGATAGGGTCACTGTCTCTTTTCGCAGGGAATCGGAAAAAGATTTTTTTTTTTTAAATACGTTTTTCTATTGCTCAGTTCAATGGGTGACAACTGAACACACTTCGCTGTTGAGTGGGGTTAGGGGTGGTCTATTAATCACGTGATGTTTTAGCAACTTTGTGACTTCCCCTCGTACCTGGTGATACGCGGTGAAGTTTTAGACTAACCCCCTACCAAATATGACGTGTATTTCTTTTCTGTTATAAAGTATCAAACATTAAATACTTACAGAGATATAAACTAATACAATTTTGAAAATTTTTGGAAATCGTTACCTGGCAACTGCTAGTCAAATTCACACGTCGTTTCTCGTTTTAGAACTTCCTCAGCCTCTTTCGAGCCTCAAATAGTTAATGGACGATCCCTTATTTGATAGTTCACAACGTAAAAAGGAAATAATTTGACCCTCACGCCACATGGACACAAGCAATATTTAGTGCGGTAATTTTATTATGAAGAATCCGGTTTCAAAGTACCCCCGTATCTGGTACTGATTACGAAAAGATGATTTCATAAAAGCGAGTATGAGTGAGTTCTCATGAAAGTAGGATATTACAGGGACTATTAAACTAAAAAAAACTAAATTAAAATTATTAAAACTAACTGCCTCGGTAGCGCAGTTGTATTACATACGACTGCCGTTCTGAGGTCTCGGGTTCGATCCCCGGGTCGGGTCAAGTGATATTGGGTTTTTTCTACTGAGTATTCATCCCGGAGTTTGGAATTTGTGCCCGATATGGCGACAGGCTCGCCCCCTGTCACATCTGGGACGGAACTAAGCTCGGCGGAATGCGAGTGGTGTGGTGTAGTTCGCTACTTCACCTCTGTCCTAACCCTTCGGGGATAACAGGCGTGAGCATATGTATGTATGTATGTATTAAACTAAAGCGAAGCGTATGTCACGTCTTGTAAAATATAAAACACTAGCTGTTGTGTGCCCGCGTCCCGGCTCGAAATTATTTACGGATATACAGATAAACGTCGCTTTGAACACGATAATTCTCATTTTTGTTAAGTTAATTTTTTTTCTATTATTCGAATTACTTTTCCTATATATAATAAGTACCTACTCGTATTTATTTTTTATATAAAAAAAAATAACCATGTAAATCGGTTCAGCGGTTCTCGATTTATAAGCCAACTAACGTAGACAGAGATAGGGAGACGTTGCCTTTTATAGTGTAATAAACAATAATTACTGTAATTAACGCACGCTTAAGTAACGCTCTGGGGCAACGTTTGGGGCCATATCGTACCCTTATCGTTTAGATATTTCAGGAATGCTAAACATCGTTAGTGATGACTTAGATAAGAAAAATATACATAACGGAGTATAAAAAAGTTCAGGCAATATCACTACACTAATGAGGCCTTTTTTTAATAACACAGATCTACGATGTGAATTTTTTTCTTTCGATAATGTTACCTAATTCCAGTGTTATTTGGTGTGCTGATTCTGAATAAGAAACTAGGGAGAGTCTGCGCCCATAGATGTGAAAACTTTGACAACAGTTCCGAGTCTTATTACTCATGACCTGATTTGGACAACCGATGAATTGAAGCGATGATGTCGCAGTGGATATTCCCTCCCCTTTGCCCTCCCAATACATCTTCGATAACTTAATGCATATTCGTAAAAATTTAGACAAGCTAGATCTAGTGAATGATCGTCATAATTTTAATACTAGAAGTAAAGACAAGTTGGCCGTCCCACGCTTTAGGTTAAGTAAGTGTAATAAAAGCTTTATAGGTAATAGTATTCGGTTTTACAATAAGATCCCGAGTAACATTACCGATTTACCTGACAATAAGTTCAAGTATTATGTCAAGCAAGTTTTAATCTCAAAAGGTTATTACAGGGTGGAGCATTACGTGAACGATAGTGATGTCTGGAATTAACCCACATCTCTGTGCTTCCACTAAAAACTACGATTTGTATAGTTTTTTATATGACAAAAAAATGATATATATTATATTTATGAAAAAAAAAGAACCAGATCGAGTTTCTCGCCTGCGCTCTTCTCGACTGGGTTGTTTTCCGAACCGGTGGTAGTGTTTTAGACGTTCATAAGCGCCTTCTTAGGGCCTAAATTGAATAAATAAATTTTGATTTTGATTTTGATTTTGATAGTGCTGCCGGATTCCGCGTCAATGGGCGCATTTTCTAATAATGTCCGACTGGGTAGCTATACACCACCCTCAAGTTTAAAAACCAGTCGCCAAATACTAATAGGTGTGTTCCTACAGCATCACTTGAGAACCAGTACCTCTAGGCTTAGTGTGTTTACCATCCTGGATCACATCGTCACTTAACATCAGGTGAGATTGTGGTCAAAGCAATAAGGCTATATCGTGTCAAAAAAAAAACCAACAGAATAATTTAGTAAGAATCGTTTCAACTCGAACATTTTATTGAGGCGTTTATCGGAAGATATATTAAAAACACAAAAGCATCCACTTATAAAAGCCATTTTATATTTGACAAACTGTGGCATGTCGCTGAAGATTGACGTCATAGGTAACGAGAATTTATAAGCTTTTCCCCAACCGAAAATCACTCAAGTTTTCACTACAATAATAAAAGAATCCGTGTCTCCTACCAATTTTTTTTTACACGGTGTATGCTTTGACAACAATCTCACCTGATTTTAAGTGACGATGCGATCCAGGAAGGTAAACACACTAAGCCTAAAGGTATTGGTTCTTAAGCTATGCTGCCGGAACACACCTATTGGTATTTGGCGACAGGTTTTCGAACTTGAGGGTGGTAGCTACCCAAGCGGGCATAATTAAAAAATGCCCCTACCACCATGCTATGGTTTCCTCGCGATGTTTAAACATTACTATACAATTAAATTATTAATATAGATATAGAAGATTGATTGTTCTTATGCAAAATGACACTCAACGCATAAAAGACTAGCCTCAGATTGAGCGACGATGTATTCGCACTAGTGTGCTAATACAAACTAGTGTTTTAACTTGCAATTGTTGATTTTGCTAATATATGCGTCGTGATAAAATGCAAAGAAGCGACTGCGCGCGCGTAAACACACGTATGTACGTCACGCTTGGCGGGAAACGAGCCAATATGGCCGACCGATGTTTACGGGTACAACAATGCATTGGCGATATGTAGTTCTTTTGTGAATTATTTAATCCAATCAACATAGGCTTATCTATCTATCTACCTATATATGTAAAAGAAAAATCGGGTCTTTTGACGCTTCATAACATCAAAACTACCGAATATATAGGACTACTACCATTCGACGTGGAATTTTTCGTAGATGGTTATAGGCTATTTATTTTTTGGATTCCATCGACCCTTTCACAGTTTTCTACAATTTTGTTCTTATGTAATTTTTTCCGCTAATAAAAACAAAAGATTCATTTTTATTCATTCATTTGTTTTTTCACTCGCACCTAAAGAAGCGGGCGGATCCGCGGGCACACAGCTAGTATATAAATATTATATCATTATATAAAAATGTTGAGTTTATTAATATATCGATTACCCATAAAAATGAAACAATACGAAGACAATAGGAAAACAATAGAAAGCTGGCGTTAACGCCAGGTTAGTGCTTAAGGGGTTAAAGGATTCGTTTGCTGATTACAGTGGTTTTACGTTAAGTGCATAAATTTATCAACATTAGTGTATCATCATTGTAATGTAAATAAATACTTGCGAAACAAAGCTATGATGGTTTAGTGGTAGTGTGGTGGACACCTCATCTATGGACGTCGGTACGAATTGATTTATTCAGCCTGAGCTTTCGCTGAAGGTGAAGTAACTTTTTGTTTGTGAGGGAATAGTAGCTTTTCCAATACCCACCTGACATCACTTGAAAACCAGTACTTCAAGACAAGACAAGTGTGTCTACAAATTATCACTTAACATCAGGTGAGATTGTAGTCAAAGAGCTCAACCTACAGTGTTAAAAAATACCCTCAAATTAGAGCTAATATAATATAAATTTTATTTATAAATGAGGATATTTAGTCGTTAAATTAATTAAGGACATTAAATTTTATAGAAATATTTGATACCTAATTACGATTCTTATGAATTTATACATATTTTACAGCACAACATGTTTCAGGAAAATTATAAATAATGAAATATTTGAATCGTTAAATACGTACAGAGACGCGGCGTGTAACTAGTCTTATGTAAAAACACATAAGGATAATGTATTTAACGATAACAATCAATATTAATAAGGATTCACGTCACACTTATATTTGTACGTTTGAGATCAGCCATGGCTTACGGCCATATTTAAATAAATTATAACATAAAAATGAGGAAATAATCGATTTTTACCTTTAAAATCAAAGCGATAAAGTCCAACGATCAATAAGTAAATTAAAGATGTATATTTGTAAAATATGGTAGTGATGTAACGTTATCCGCCCACGCTTTTTTTTTTTTTGGTATCCATTTTGAATTTACTGCTCCTGATCTCTCTGGGTCGCGTCGTGTCGGTTTTGTTCCGTTGGCGGGTTGTAGTTTTTTTTTTACCGACTAAACAAAAAGGTCGCATTTCCGAAACGAGTTTGTTTTTCGGTATCTCGTTTCACAAAGGAGGTCACATATTTTGCATTGTCCTGCAAATTTATCGTGGCACGTTCTTCTATAGAAGTTTTTTATAGTATATCCGTAATATATATTTTGTAATTATTATAGTTCCTTCCATTTTTATGAAATATAAACTCCATTTAAGAAGCTAAAAAAAGTATCTATACGTAGATAGTGTAGATACATAATAAATAACCTAAAAAATGTTTTTCTTTTGATTTTTAATTAACAATATACATAACACAAAACAATTTTTTTTAATTATGCAATTAAGGAAACTGCATACGAGAGAAAAATTAAATGATTGTTAAGTTCATCATACAATTTCGTGAAACTTAATTATTTTAACTCGATACTGAATAATAACCTCCTTACGCCAACATACACCAAAGTGGTAGTTATAAAAAAAGAAAAACCTAACCATATTAGAAGAATCTCTATGCTCGTTTAAAAAACATACAGTCCACAGACAAGATTTGACCTTGAAGTTTTTATAGGCAATTGAACCGCTAGTTAACTGCCAATGGATATTATAAGGAAATAACTTTTATCGCTCTATAAATATGACGTGGTCGATGTTGTCACGCAGGAAACAATTCATCATTCCACATTGTGTTGATACTTTTGTGTTCAAGTCTTCGACAATATATCAAGTCGGCTGTTAGTAAAGCCTTTGCATGGGTTTGATTTTTATACCGCTAATATAATAAGCCTTGCGGGAGTGCTTGGCGAGATTTTAGTTTGTCACGTACCTAGTAGTCCGCATTTTTAATTCATTAACTTGTAAGTATTTGACGCCATTAATTATGTACGTTTGGTGAAATTTTACTGAATAGTTTAGTTATTATCCACAAGTGAAATGTGTTGAAAATAATGACACGGAGCTTCATTATAAGATCTCCCAACCACCATTTACCATGGGGAGTATTCCGAGGAACTGTTCGGATTAATGCTTGCTGCTGGATTCCACCACCGTACAACGCGCTATATATGTACTTAAAATCAACCCTTACCATATCAACGAATGGCGATCCACGACGGTGCGTTTCGCGCGGAATTTTTTGCCTCGCACAACTAGCTTATGGAACCAACTAGCGTCAGCGGTATTTCCGGACTGATACGACTTGGGAACCTTTGAGGAGAGCCTACGCATACCTTAAAGGCCGGCAACGCACCTGCGATTCCTCTGGTGTTGTGTATGCCCATGGGCGGCTGTGATCACATTCCATCAGATGACCCGCTTGCTCGTTTGCTCCCGTAAACCATAAGAAAAAACTCCTTTGAAAGCTACAACAAAGGTTGTCATGTCGTTAGAGCATTGTCTGAAAAGCGAACGTAAGATTAGGCTTCAAGGTCTAATATAATACCTTTGCCTTTTCCCTATAAAATAATAAATGTAACCAAAAAAATTCTATCGGTAACAGGTTATGTTTATAAAAAGGCTACTCTCTAAAAACCAGTAGCTGGAGTAGACGAACACAAAGAGGAAAAATATCCCCCAGTCCTTTTATAACACGTTGGTTTTAACCGAAAACTCAGGCGCATTATATGGCTAAAGCAAAGTTCAAAGGAAAACATCATAAAAATACCGATGTATTTAAATGTAAAATTCAATTACAATTGAGGTTAATTGGTGCGTTAGGATTAGTGATAACCGGATGCCATTGCGCGGTGTCACGTGCGTGCGAGCGAGACGGCAAATGCTCTCGGGCCACGGCTCAGGTGCGCTCACGCAAGTTCAAGATCATCTGTTCGCGGGGCTCTATTTATAGTATTATAATATTTATATACAGGATTTTAAAATTTTAGTCACCTGTTGTCGTAAATCAGAGAAGTCGCACAGTCTATGTAGGGGCTTGATAAATGTTGCCTGTATACGGGAAAATAATTATTTCGTTTGCGTACGAATAGTAAGCAATATATGCAACCATACCATAAAAAGCTACACCTCTTTGACTATCCGTTAATTGACTTATAACTCTCGAGAACCACTGAACCCAATTTACACTATTCCTTTTTAAGATCATACTAATCTGTAAAATTATGATTATAATTTCCATCTGCACATTATATTATAATAATTTAACGAATAAACCGATGAATATTAAAAAAAAAAAAACATAATAGAAGAAGCAATATAAACTGAAAGTCGTCACACACAGCTAGAGTTGTTAATTTTTTTTATTTTACACGGAATTAGGCTCAATGCTTTGACCACTATCCCACCTGATGTTGAGTGACGATGTGATCCAGGTTGGTTAACACACTAAGTCTAGGGGTACTGATTCTCAAGTGATGCTGCCGGAACACACTTATTGGTATTTGGCGACAGGTTTTCAAACTTGAGGATGGTAGCCACCCAGGCGGGCATCATTAGAAAATGCTCTACCATCATGCTATGGTTTCCACACGATGTTTTCGTTCACCGAAAGCTGATGACGATTTTAAAGTCAGACATGTGGGGATCGAACCCGCGGAATCTAGCTAGACTAGCTTAGTACTGGCTCCCTAGTGACTGGAAAACACCTACTGGTGTTCGGCAGAGAATTTCAAGCTTGAGGATGGTCACCAACCAGGCGGACGGTATATGTGTTTCCTTTACCGAATGCTCAAGCTCATTATAGAATAAGATAGGAAGATTAGAACCTGGCCCCGTCAATATAGAATCCGAACCGTCATCCATAGGCCTCTTATCACACCGTTATTTTGCCGTTTCTGATAGTTAATCTGATAGTGTGACCAAACCAGCAAGTAGTAGAAAATACCCTACACCATCATTTTTAATACAATAAAAAAACTAGAGAATCATAGGGACTCTCGACAGAAATTAAAACTCGAAACGTTGGGAATACGGTTTTTTTTATTGTTTAAATTTCATCATTTGTTTAAATTCGAAATTTTTCCTGCGGCTTCTTGTCGCGGGATTAATTTTTCTATTTATCTTTTATAATTAATGGTTGAAAGTTATTGAAATAACTTGACATTTGTCAGATTTTTACATCCATTGGCGCTTCGAGCAATATTTCTGTACAATATATGTAAGATCAAAACATACGATAGGCCGAAATTTAATTATTTATCTCTGAGTGCCATCACTTAAACGTCATATACTTGACATATTGACATACATGTTGACCGCTGACGTCATAGCAATGGTAATGCGAATCTATAAATCTTTTTCCTACCGAGAATCGCACAACGCTGCTAAAGAAGATTTTACTTCAAAAATCGAACTGTAATAAACGCATACACTAAAGTGTAAAAATCCCGTTCAAATAAATGATTTAAAAAATATTGGAGTGTCTACGTATGTACCCACCCACCCTTCGGATAACATAGCGTTAATATACAAACAATGAACATCCCCTTTTCAGTACAAAACACAAAACCGTTAACATTTAAAGTAAATATTATTCGGAATTCTGACTCAAGCTGTGGTGTCGATTAGGTCATCAATGATTTATACATTACGACACGATTAATTTACAATTTTACTGTCACGACATCAGATTATAATATTAAATCAAAATGTGTCTTCTTTTTTATGTGAAATTAATATTGACAAACGTGAAGAAAATTGTGAAAAAAACTAGGCAGCCATGGGGACTCCCAACAAAAGTGAAAACTTTGAAATACTGTTTTTTTTGTTGTTTAAATGATTTTAGTAGTAATAGTTTCGACCTAAAAAAATTCGGGCATTTAGGTGAAAATATTTTAGATGCGGCAATACTAAAGCTTAGGTATCTGCCATCATACTAGAGTCCGACCGAACCTTCGGGTTCGGCTTCGACTTAATATAACACCTTCGACCAGATATTCTGCTTCGGGCAAAATGTGCCAAAGTTTGACTGTTTTGAAGTTTTACTGATTTTGGCGGGACCTCTTTTTAGTAGATAGCTGAAGTTACTCCTGGTAACTTAGAAAAAAAAATAAAACTCTTCAAAAATGAAATAAAATCCGATTCAATGCATAGTTTAATGGACAAGTGCTTTAATTTATGAGAAATATGTTTACTTTATTTTAGTAGTAAATTTTTTTAGCAAAGTAATCAGGGTTCCGTATAAAAAATTAAAACGCAGTGAAGAATATATGAATCGCGGGTGTAGCACACAGCTAGTTTTTAATAAAACTAACGCTTAGCTATTGTGGACGTTGTGTGCAACAGTGTGATATGGAGTATAATGCGTGCATGCAGCGAAACATTATAATATAATATAAAATCTGATCACATCCAAGTTACTTTTGTAACATATAAAATGTCATCTTTATCATTGCCTAGTGCAGCAACTCGAATGGTTGCAATTTCTAATATGGAAGACCCAGATGACTATCGCTACCGCAGCTCAGTCGCAAGTTGTAAATGGCAATATCGCACCCCAGTGTACACATAATCCATCGACCGACGGAGGGATGAGGCAACCGTTGATATAGAAAACCCTCTCACACAGGATACCTGCACAGAGAGTTGCAGCCAAGCCACCTTGAAGCTCCGTTACGAAATGACGGCCCAGCGACAAAAGTCAAGGAACGCCCCAATGATCGGTGCATATTAATGCAACCCGGATCTACTACAGCATAGGGTCCGTCCTGATATAGTATCCACACCTCTCTCAGAAGAGGAGAGTGCGACGACCACGACTCGCTCGCATTTTCTAATACACGGCTAGGTAGATGTTGAAATTTTGTAGCTAAACTTATTGGTGTGGTTCGTTCCAGTCTTGTATACTTAAGTGTGTTACCACATCACCATTTAAAATATGATGACATTATATTGAACCACTAAATCTATTATAAAAATTGCTTGGTAAGGGATCCTAAGAAAAATGCCAGACAATCTGAACAAGTTTACACGGCTTGATTAACGAAAGACGAGGAAGTGGTGTGGTCGCCACCCACAAACGAACTCTACGACCTTTATACACTCTGAAATACATACATTACGACGCGCCTTTGATCGTTTTACTCCGCATTTGGAGCACATTTATCTAGTTAGGCTTTTAGCAATCTAGTGTTAAGTGCTTGGTAGGGTTCGTGAAAAACGTTCACGGACTGCTGAAAATTTGACAGCTAATCAGTAATGTATTTTGAATTGTTTTTATAAAAGTAATTCAGTCAGAATTACTTCATTATCATGCGATATTATTCATCCGCTCTGAGTCTATATTTAGAAATATATGAAACAAAAAAATCTTGCTTTATGAACGTATCGGGCACGATATATCGCAATCTTATCTCATAAATGAACATCTGTATATAGCCTCACCGCGTAGCGTCGTGCCGCCGGCTGGAGCGCACGTGTTCATTAACTTTTGACAATCCTGACATGTGTTAGCTTCAAGAGAATTTGTTTGTGTGAACCCTGATTTAATTATGCGGGCTCTGTAGATAATGGGTTACGGAACGATGTGGATTTCACTACAATTCGAAACGAAACAAAAAAATGAACGCCTATTCTTGCGGTCGGGTCGGTAAAACTGCTAAAAAAACTAATGCAACTGAGCTTAATAGCGCAAACTATATCGTTTGGTTTTTAAAAAAATACTATTTAATTTTTTTTTTACTTTGTACTCTGAAAAATACGTTAATAGTTAATAGACATGTCTAGAAAGTTCTCTCCTAATATGAGCTCTTAATTCTGACAGAAAGATCCTCCGCCTTATAGTTTTCCATTTTTTCTCCAGGATTAGAAAAAAAATCATATCTCTCTACCAACTGTACATTAAAAATATCTGTTATACTTGTTGTATACTTGTAGAAAATTAAACACTCTACAAAAAAAATCTCTTATAGATTTTTCGTAAACGTTACCTTTTAAAAGATATTAAAGGTTGAAGTTTGATTATTTTAAGACAAATTTCCTTTTTGCTAATGAATTTTATAACACGTTAATAAAAAATTATTAGGAAATGCGCATTTCATAGGGTTCTAGGAAATTAACTCCTCTACAAAAATGATCTCTTTTGATTAGTTGATTAAATTAATTGTTTAAAACATGTTCATTGTCAAACTTCAATGCACACGAATTTTAAATATTAACAATTTGGGAAATTTTAATTTAATTTATTAGTTTCAGGGAAGTTTATACAAATTTGAGTTTTTATCGTAAAGATTTGGTCATTTATGCTTGTAGGTGAAGCCAAGATTTCAAGAAAGATTCCTTGATTCATTAAGATTAGGTAATCCAGTTTCGTTCCGGCTACATTTCATCAAAAAGTGGTGGGCATCTTAGGGAGTCGTTGGCATAGATATCCCAATAAAATGCTCCATCATCTTCAGGCCGATTACTGCATCAAGTAAATATAACCTCTGCCTGTATTATAAACAAACGAGGCGTGAACGTACATCGCTTTCATGTTACGAATCGAGAGAAATTGACCTCTATACATTCTCCGTTCATTCATTCGTGTTCACTTTGCTTGCTTATTATGGATTAAAGATGGTGTATATTTATTTTCTTATTTGGTCAAATGATTGAAAAGATTTAGTGGAAATTGTTTGTAGGGATTTTCTGTAAGTTTCAATTAATAACTAAAGAGAAGCCGTGTTAATAAATGGAGGATTACGGTCTAGTTTTGGAGAAAAGTCTTGCATTTTCAAGTTAAACTAGCTAAAGGAGTAACGTTAAACCACATTGAACAGCAGTATAAATACGCTGTATCTTTTATACTTATAATAAAGCTGCAAAAAAAAAATCTGAACATTAAATATTTTAAAAACAAACTACTTAGAAGGATCTTAAAATCTATGACAAAACACATTTTTATGATTTTACGATTTATTTCTGCTTGTCTGTGCACGCGTTATGTAAAAACTGCTGGATGGTTTTTGATGAAATTCAGTATGAAAGTGATCTATATTCCGGAATATTATTAAAAAATATATTTTAGTAAATACTTACAGCGGATACAAAAATATTGATTGTAATAGTTGAATATTAACGAAGAATTTATTTGGAGGATGTATCATATGGAGAACACCTAAAGACAAAACAATAGAACTGAACTAATGGGGCCTGTGTATGATTCGACGGCGAATGCACCTTCGTTAAAAGTCTTTTCACTGTAAATAATTTAAATAATATTTTGGATAAAATTAGTCTTGTTTATAATTAACGACTTCAAACTTTTTATACGTTTAAGTAACAAACAAAAATGTTAATAAAAATATAATCGTACGTACCGTTTTTATATTGTACACGCGGACCTCTAAAACTTAGTTATTATCTCGGACCAATGGCGGAAACTAGTTGGCGCGTCAGTTCGCGAATGACATCAGCCGCGCGCTAACGTTCCTTTTTTGAACGAGACGGGGGAAAAAAATTAGCCTTATCTATGGTGCAGTTGACAGTGTTATAGTGAATTGTGTTAGTCTTAATAATTATTATCATCAATATTCGAATATAATTTATTGATTTAAATATACATTTGGTGACTATCCGTGTTAGTACATGAAATAAATAACGTAGACGCTTTCACAACAATGTGCAGTGAATTTTGATGCAATCTCACTTTGGATTGTTTATGGATCTTTTTTTTCTTTTCTTTTTTACAAGGCGTTAATTCAATTTGTATTACTAGACGATCATTGTTTAGAAACTATGTCGTTAAGCCCGGTTTCACTTGAGTTAGCCGTATGATTATTGGTTCAAACTAGTTTAGTTACGTTAGTAATTTTTACACCACACTTGTCCTAGATTGATGTAAATCAGACCGTATATTTATTAGTACAATTAGTAAAAGACTTATTGGTAGATTAGGTTTTATATACTTAAATTTCTTTGGCGCTTTCTAGGCTAGTGATAAGTGTATTTAAACTTGAAACGAATTTTAAAATAATCTTAACGACCTCGTAATATTTTTTTATACTTAATTAAGTAAAGGAAGTGAAAGTAAACGTTTTACAGGGGGGTAGGTACTTTTTTAAATCTACCTTAGGTGTGCAAGGTGGGGTACAGTGATTTCAAAGAAAATTAACTATTTTTCAATAAACATGTAGCGGAAAGTAACGGGTCATTAACATTTCTCTTTATAGATAGAAATTATTAGATTTTCAGAAAAAATAAATTGTATGGATATGGATTAGGAAGCAAAATGAATTTTTGAAAGCAAAATTTTAAAATAATATTGATTTAGTAAGCGATGATGGCATAGTTAGTAGTGAGATCGGATTTTGCGTCAATGGACGCGGGTTCGAATCCACCTATACAACTCTAAAATCAACCTGATCTTTCGGTTAAGGAAAACATCGTGAGAAAACCCTAGCGTGGTGGTATGACATTATATAATAACGCCCGCCTGGGTAGCTACCACCATCAAGTTAGAAAACCAGTCCCCAAATACTAATAGATGTGTTCTAGTAGCATCACTTGAGAACCAGTACCCTCTAGGCTTAATGTGTTTACCATCCTGGACCACATCGTTACTTAAAATCAGGTGAGATTGAAGTCAAAGCATTGAGCCTATACCTTGTATAAAAATTATAAAAGTATCATCGAAAATGGCAAGTCATAAATCTATCCGCGGATATGAATTTCATTTTATTTTTGATCAGGTTTTAACCTAGTCACGTACATACATGACGACCCAACAAAAGTACGGGTGGTTGGTTGTCTTTCAATTAATACAGTTATAATTAAGGGTCGTCCTAGGCGAACGTATTTAGACAAAATCGAGGAAGTTCTGGAGAAAGGCCACGGTCAAAAGTATCCGTTACCGAAGAACATATATGAAGTTGCTTATGAGAGTAGAAGAAGCGAAAGACTTGAAAAACATTTGGAAAATAATTACATTACGCAGTGACGAATATATGAAACGCGTGTGCAGCCGCGGGCACACAGCTAGTTTTAAATAACTACAGTAAAGTAAAGACACGTTATTATTAAAGCAATAAATATAGTAAGTTTCTAAGTTGATGAAATTAATAAGAATTCCAGCTGAGTACATTCCTTTATTTGTTGTTCTGGTACCTTATTGTATATAGCACGTATTTACTTCGACTGTCGATTATATACTACTGGCTGTGTGCTCGCGGTTGCGCCCGCGTTTCATATATTCTAACTGCGTTTTAATTTTTTTCTACGGAACCCTAATTATTTTCCTACAAACTTTGTGGTACTAAGATAAAGTAAAAATATTTCTCATAAATACTTGGCACTTGCACGTAAAACTGGGCATTGAAACGCATTTTATTAAACATTTTATGAGTTTTAATATTTTTACGCAGAAACCTTATTATTTTCGAAAATTGAAAGTACCCTAAGTTACGCGGAGTAACTTTAGCTGTCTACCAAAAAAGTCCCATCAAAGTCCGTCCAGCCGTTCCGGAGATTAGCCGGATCGTACAGACGCACAAAAAATTTAAAAATTGTATTTTTGGTATAGGTTTCGACATTCATATCTATTTAGTTAAAAATAAAGTATTTTAATATTACAAACAGACACTTCAATTTTATTTATTAGTATAGATTTTGGTACTTTTTAGATTGTTTATTGTAGATGTAGATTGTATAGGACGTATTTACTTTGACTATATTATCGAGTTTCTGCCGGCTCTTCTCGACTGGGTTGTTTTCCGAACCGGTGGTAGTGTTTTAGACGTTCGTAAGCGCCTTCTTAGGGCTTAAATTGAATAAATAAATTTTGATTTTGATTTTGATTATGACTATTGATTATTTACTATAAAGACGGGTATTTAAAAAAATGTATTAAAAACACGTTTGTTGCCGGCGCTTCTCAATGACCGGGTATGTTTTTCCGAACCGGTGGTAATATTTTGATGTTCATAAACGCCTTCTCAGGGTCTAAATTGAATAATGGCTGCAACTTTTCTGTAGACACAATACGTTGGCGTAACCGAGCGCCCGATATGTGTCGATTCCATAAAGTATTTTTTTTTTTATTATTATGAACCATCAAACCAGTAAACAATCATCACCATCTAAATGATAATATAGTAAACACGTAGAATAATTAAATTACTCATCGCATTAAATAGGCATTTTCTGTGTAATATGGTGTGACACATATAGTTACACAGATGTATTTTTTTTTAATATAGAATTCTACAAATTTACCTTGTCATTAGTTTCGGTTTTTGAATTGAAAACTTCTTTAGCGGCGTTCAGCAATTCTCAGTAGGGAACAAACTTATAGATTCGCGTTACTAATGGTATGTTACATTAGCTGTCAACCTGCTGTCCAACGACATGGAAAGTGTTATAATTTATCTCTGATGCAAAGGAATATTAAGTATGATGGCAGATTCAGATGGCAGAGTATTTTTGGAATATTTGTTTTTGTTAGCTACATTTTTATGTAGATCAGATAAGATTTCACTTCGACACTCGCTTTAAAAATGCGCCAAAATGATAGTTTCCGAGTAGGTAGGTCTTTTTTTTTTTTCTAAACTAGCTAATGCCGTTGACCGGAAGGGCCTTTACAGCTTCACCGTAACTTTGGGTTGCGAATGCTGAAGGCACTCGCCGCAAAAGGTAACCAAGCACAAGGGTTCGAACCTCGGCTTGGCCGCTACCTGTATCATAAAATTCCCGCGGAATTTGAACCTTTTTTTTTTTGACGCTGGGAAATGCATTTACGCACTACCCTTACCTATTGCATTACTGAGACCGGAGTCCCCCAATGCAATAGGTAAGGGGGCACGGAGGGACGAACTCCGTGCCAGTGTGGGACTCACCCGGGCGTGAAGCGCCCGAAAATACCCACTAAAACCCCCAGGGGCCGTCCGCCGCATTTGGGATGGGGGCGACACGGGGTGGCTTTCGCAAGCACCGTGTCGCGCGGATTTGAACCATTTTTTTTTACGGGGGTAAATGCATAACGAGGGGAAATGCATGACGGGGGAAATGCACGATGGTGGGAAATGCATTTACGGGGGGGAAATGCATAACGGCGGGAAATGCATGCGGAATGTGAACCTAGCTAAACCGAGTAGGTAGGTAGGTCATAAATGGTGGATATAATAATGTACTGGATATTCCTAGTTTATAATGTTACTGTAAAGAAACAAGTCTAATAAGAAATAGTTGATATTGCAATGGGAGATAAGCGGATGACGTCATTAGAATTACTTCAGTATCTTATCACACACTCATCGCCTTAGCGCAGAGTCCTCGAGTGCTATCACTACATTGATAAGCCTATAATACGGCTAAATTAATACGCCCTCGTAACTATACGGGTTTTTCTTTATTGTAGGAATAATATGACAAGTTATATTTAGGGGGATAAGAGAAAGTTTTCGTCACTTGGTTTTTTAAGATCACACAGTTAATTCGGTGAAGCGTAAACCACAATAATTGTTTTCGTTTATAATTTACTATGGCAATGCATAAGAGTTGTTTAGGTCCGACGACTTTATTTTTATAATGGTCACAAATGTTTTTGTTTACATACATGCAAGAGTATAATAACGCACTTAATGCCTAAGCCATTTTCTACCAGACAACCTTCGTATGATGAAGTGATTTAATTTTTTTATTATAGAATAGGTACGTTTATTTAAAGAAATGAACATCACTCAACTTAGTCGGATCTACTATAGAAAAATGTAGGCTGTAGCTTACGGCCCCCAATGAGAAAGAGGCCTTGTATGCCTACTAATAACAAATGCCTGCTAACGGCGATATTTATTATTTACAAATAAAAAAATTATAAAACTACTTACTGGTACCTATAAAATAATTTCCAATAGACGGTCGGGGCCCTAGAAATGTATTAGCCCAGAGCCCCAAAAAACCAAGATCCACCCCTGTCTCCCAACACACTGTAATATGAATTACGTTAATTTAAAATTAAACACATACGTAATACAATATTAAAAATACATAACACATATACACTAAGTAAATTGTAAAAAAAAATGTAATGACACTGCTTAATTCACACATTCTTACTTCAATCATTCACAATAAACAAACTGTGTATCACATAAAATTGCCATCAAAATTACGTAATATGAGGTCAAAGAGTGCAAGGTATTATGTACATAGATAGAAAATATAAACTTGATGACTCGACCTATATACATTTCTTGCTGTTTGTTGAATTTTTTGTCTTTCTATAGAACACTAAATTCGGTCGGATTATAATTATGTAATAAAATAAATACGTGTTAATAATTTATGTTCAAGAATGATAAATAACATAATTTGAAATCGATGATTAAAGCAGGATACGAGAATTTAATAAAATTGTAAAGTATTAAGAATCTGACAATGTGCTTTTATTTAGTACAAGCAGGATGCCCGCGGCTCTGTCCGCGTTTCATATATTCATCACTACTTAATATGTCGATTACCCATAAAAATGAGACTATAGGAAAACAATGGAAAACTGGCGTAAACGCCAGGTTAGTGCTCGAGACTGCACGGAGCTCGTCACTCCGTGCCCCTTATCTAGTGTACTGGGGGACTTTGATCCCCTAAGTACAATAGATAAGGGTAGTGCGTAAATGCATTTCCCCCCGTCAAAAAAAAAAAAAAAGGTTAGTGCTCGAGAGGTTAAATAGTTTTAAAACAATCATTGGAAAATAATGTTTTCATAGACCTATCGTATTTTGTTCTAAATTTCATGAGTTTAAATTTTTGTACGCCGAGCTCTTGAAATGGTTTCGGGAAAAAAAGCTAACTTGCGCGGAATAACTTCACCTATCTGCTAAAAAAACCACATCAAAATCAGAGATTCCATTCCATCTTTCGGATCCAGATATTTCGGAACAGACAGACAGACAGAAAAAACAAGAATTTTAAAAATTGTCTTTTTGGTTTAGTTATCGTATATACATTCATATTTATTTAGTAAAATGTTGTTATTTGGATATTACAGACAGGCACATCAATATGTTAGTTTGTGACAGCGGTTCCGCCTGCGTGTATGATATTCTTTCGATCAATTAAGATAATTTAAGACTTCAACGAAAAGTGTCACGACCATGGGATACTAATGAAACTTATATAGATGAAGAATTAAATATTGTTTTATTGCTAAATGAAGATCATTCGAGAATGGATCGACCGATTTAGATATTTGTCATAATAATTTATGTAACCGAAGAGCATGTATGTAGGTGGTTATGAAAGTAGAAGAAGCGAAAGACGTGTCTCAGGATCGTAGCAAGCGGAAGGATGTGGTCTCTGATTACCCTTATGGGAGAGAGGCGTGATGTTATGTATGTATGTATTTATGTAAAGATTCTACATAAAGATTTTTTTTTTACAAAAGTTGCCTAGACAATTGGAAAATTTGGAGTAAAAACTGAAAGTGATTCTTAATAGAATTTTTATAGCTCACGATTTGAGCGATATATTTACGTTTTTAAAATTAAAAAAAAAAAACGAGCTAATTAGATAAAAGATTGTGTGTACAAGTACACGTGTCAGAAGTGAATCTTCATTGGTAATATTTAGTTTAAATGAGTAACACAAATTATCGGTAAGTAATGCATTAACCGAAGAACCCGAGAAAAAGACCAAAAATATAGATGTCCACTTTCTAAAATACAGACGCACGCTGCTTCAATAAGGAATATAGCACAAAAAAAACATATGACATCCTTATTATTTTTGTATCTTTCCCTCTTTACGCACTTATTTATTCGTATCCGTTTTTTAATACTCACAATCGTGCTAATTTAAAGATTTTACTTCTGACAAGTGTACTTTGTACACACGCTCTTTTTATGTGTCTTGGTACTTCACCAAGCATTATATTCCATATCCTCTCAAACCAACTGAAACACAGAGACGAACAATAACGTAACAAACCATATATAGAATAATGACGTCATTGGCCACGCAATGCGATGGCGCCCGGACATGCTGATGATACTCTGTGACACACATAAATATGATTGTTCTATCTAAGCCCTTTTGTATCTATTATTAGACAATGAGGGTAGAACGGAGTCTATAATTCCACCCACAAGCGTCATATATCGACGCCCGTATAGATATGTAAATAGTTACATCCTTCCTTACACATTAAACCAGGGGCTGCCAATTAATTTTTATTAAAGAATCCATATCAAATCTAAAATATATTACCGTAGTGCGGTCAAAAAAAAATCATGAAAGGCGCATAACTTTTTGGTATTGTTGAAGTTGAAACTTCTTGCGTTGCGGCGTTGAGCGATTCTCGGCAGGGTAAATACTTACAGATTAGCGTTACTAATGCTATGAATTATCATCATCATCATCATCTCCCTACCCTTTTCCCATTTTTATTTGGGGTCGGCGCAACATGTCTTCCTCTTCCATTCCTCTCTATTTGTTGTCATCTCCGCATTCACTCCTTTTCTACACATATCATCTTTCACACAGTCCATCCATCTTTTCTTTAGTCTTCCCCTTCCCATGTAACCGTCCACATTCATATCCAATACCTTTCTTACAACATTCTCTTTCTCCCTGCGCATCACATGTCCATACCAGGATAAACGACCGCCTCTTAACTTGTCTGTTATTGGTGCCACTTTCAAACTTCCTCTAATATATTCATTCCTAATCCTGTCCATTCTTGTTACCCCCCACACATCCATCTCAACATTCGCATCTCAGCTGCATGTAATCTTCTTTCGTCCGTCACCTTTATGGGGTAACATTCTGATCCATACATGCTATGAATTATAAGATGTCGTATAAGTGCAGACGCTCGCAGATAAATAATAAAATTATTACTTACGCAGCCTAATTAATGTTTTGACTATCAATAAACCACCTATAATTATTGGTCGTAGAGCCAAATAGTGCAAAAACCGGACAAATGTCATATGTTAATAATTTAAATCAACAAATTATGAAGTTACAAAACAGTTTTTTCCAAAGTTTGGTATTTTCGCTTCTGTCGGCAGCCCGCATGGCTGCCTAATTTTTTTTTTCAAGTATGGAAGTGTGAATAAAAGTGATTATTAGATATATAAAGCTAAAGATGTGATAGCAAGAATGGAAGGATGTAATATTTGCCTACTCAGATAAAAATAAAGAAAATCAGTTGACATGTGTAAATATGGTAGAAACATGTCTTGAACTGGGTTGAAAATCTTTGTCTATTTATATAACGGGTTGGCTAGAAAGTCGGGTGGATTTGATAAATTCATTAAAAAAGGAAAAAAAAAATAGTACACAAAAAAATCTTTACTGAAATTAAAATAGACGCATTGGAAAGTAACTTTAAAAAAAACTACATCTTCAAACATCCCTTATATCTGGACCTGAGATTATTACAAACTCGCTTAAGTTTTATAAAAATAATTTAAAAAATGTATGAAGATTGATATTTTAGTTTTAAATCGTAGACGTTTTTATATTCGTTTGACCTTGGCCTGTAAATACACCTTGCAGGCGTTATAATAGTGTTGTCCGGTTTCCGGTTACAACGGAATATCATGATTTTGAGTAATCATTTTTGGAAAATTAACATATTTTATTTCTTAAAATACATTTCTCTGATTACTGATATTATATATATGCTGTTAGTAAATATATTTAATTATCACAATAAAATATTATTTACTTTTTAATAGTTTAATTACACGATTAATATCACCAGTGTAACATCCATTCGATGCCCCTTGGTTCGTTTTTTAAAACATTCGTGTGCGATATACTAATTTTAACTACAGTAAAAAAAAACTATATTATGAAATTCCGAAGTCCCGAGATATGTCATTATATTTGTCACAGTCTTGTCATAGCAATTTGTCAGAGTCTAAACAAGAAACATACATAATTAAGTGATGGAATAGGAAATATTTTGTCTAATCGTGGCTGTTACGATCTTATGAAAGAGTTCAAAAAATCTGATAATCATTTTTATAATTTTTGCATACACAAAATACTCTGGCAACACCACCATAAGAACTAGACGGGCGAGAATTCAAACACAAATTTCGAACACGGCGGCCATTACAACCGGCGAACGAACGTTATCGCATAACGACAATGGAACGTGTGATTCCATGCTTAAATTTGAATCCGTAGAAGGCGCGCGACCTTGAGGACGTGGTTAATGGCGTCCACTTCTGTAATATTATTAACGTGTAACAAGTTCTCACGGTATTTAAAACGGGCGCTTGCGTACACTAGCGTTTTTGATGTCTGGTTGAAACAACGGGTACGATATGTAAGGCATATTTGATAGAAAACGATTACATAAATTAACATTCCACAATGTCTTGAGTATTCGATACAAAAAAGGTTATCCTCTTGATAACTTAATGTGTTGTCAATTTCTAGTAATGTCAAGGTCAAATATTTACTAAACAATACAATAGAAGCCGCCGGCTCTCATTTTATTTATACTCTGTGGTTCTTTTATTTTATAACCGATCGAGAACAAAGGTCAAACATTTACGATCACGATTCTGTGAACATTAATTTATCGTAATTAAATATTGTCTGTTGATTGACAATATTTGAATGAATTAGTACCTATCTGTAATAGTTAATATTTGACTTGGGTAATTCAAATGTTATTGTTAGTTATAAAACGAATTGTTACGTATTCTATTTGTTTCTTATTATCAATACAAATAAATATAAAATATCTCATTCCGTTTTATTAACAAATTACTCACCCGAAACCAATGAACGTTATTTCTTTGCAAGGCAATGGCGAAGCCAGTTCTGGGATAAACCATTTTATTAATTTATATGCCTTAGGCTGCCTTTATTTTTGCTTAACTCCTTGAGCACTAACCTGGGGTTTATGCCAGCTTTCCATTGTTTTCCTATTGTCTTATTTTTATGGGTAATCGACATATTAAAAACACGCAGATCATGCACCACGGAGGCCCCTATAGTTACAATTATTATTTGCTTAATTCATAAATAACTGCTGGATCAAAATGATTTATTTATTTTACTGTGAAATCCTCGAACGATTCTAAACTTATCACGCAGTTTTCTTTCATTATGAAGAAGTAGGTAGTAGGTACCTATTTACTTTTGTAAAACTAATTAGAAACTACTTTGTTTATTAACTTCATAACATTGACCTTAAAATAAAAAAAACGACTATTCCAGATAGAGAGATAAAGGTAACCCGGCCATATTGAATTATTTATTCGTTTTTACGAGGCTCTGAATCCATTTGACCTTTTTATTAGTGCGGTTTATTGTAACAGATTAACTTTTATGCTAATTAATGAACGGTAAATATAAATTTTAATTAAATAATGATTTATTTATTTTACTGTGAAATCTCAAACGATTCTAAACTTATCACGAAGTTTTCTTTCATTATGAAAAAGTAGGTAGTAGTAGGTACCTATTTACTTTTGTAAAACTAATTAGAAACTACTTTGTTTATTAACTCCATAACATTGACCTTAAAATAAAAGACGACTATTCCAGATAGAAAGATAAAGGTAACCCTGGCCATATTGAATTATTTATTCGTTTTTACGAGGCTCTGAATCCATTTGACCTTTTGATTAGCGCGGTTTATTGTAACAGATTAACTTTTAATGCTAATCAATGAACGGTAAATATAAATTCAGACAGTAATAATGGTGCTAAATAGACGCGTATTTGTACTCCTTTTTTTCTCCTTTAGGATGTACAATTTACATTTAATATCTTATCTATCATCATCCGTAATCTTTTATCTGTTATGTAAACAAGCATATGTAAACAAAGAGATGAACATAATAAGAAGGAGAAACAAAATGCGGAAGAAACATCTTATCAATATTTTAAAGTGACATTTGTTTTTTTTTTTTAATATCACACATGATGGCCGCCGCTAACCCGCCCGACCGGTCGCGTTCATTACAAATTCAAATTAAGGATGCATTCGATAAAATACGTGTGCTCGTATCAGCGAATTCCGAAAGAATTTTAGACGTATTTTACGTGAAAACTAAGTGACGAGTTACTTAAAAATTCGTCATTGAAATTATTATGTATTGTCAGTGTTTGAAAACACAAAAACCTTGACGGGGTTTAGCTTTATACTTTTGTTACGAGAGACGGGCAGTTATGTTTTTCAAATATTGTATTTTGTACAAGATGTACGGTACAAGTGACTCTGTTAGTATTAAAGTGATTATTTGCTTCACTATTGCCCTACTGCAACGTATAGGAACCCTTCAAATATGACGTGATAATTAATGGGTGTGTGTGTGTGTGTTTGTTAATGCTTTGGCTATTTTTGATGACATGGGGAAAGGGGATCTAATTCAATATCTAATAATGGGTCTAAATGATGATTGCATAGGCAATATTTCGTTCTTTCGCTTTTTGTTGAGAATTACGTTAATGGTCAAAGTTTTGATGTAATCATGATTAGACTTTATTTATAGAAAATTCTCTGTCACGTTTGTTACGTATGAAACAAGTCATAACATGTTGTATGTAATTATGAGGATAATAGTGCATTGATAAAACAAAATAAAAAAAGTAACCATCCTTTCCTCCTAAAGAGCAAGTATTTTAGGATAAACGTAAGTATTTAACGGCAACACCAGCCCTCGGACTCTTTCTTCAATAGAATATCTGTGCTTTTACTTTCCGGTTGTCAAAAATACAGATGTACGTGCTTTGACCACAATCTCACCTGATGTTAAGTGACGATGTGGTCCAAGATGGTAAAGTACTGGTATTTGGCGATAGGGTTTTCAAACTTGAGGGTGGTAGCTACCCAGGCGGGCATTATTTTAAAATGCCCTACCAACATGCTATGGTTTCCTAACGATATTTTCCTTCACCGAAAGCTCAGTCTGATTTTAGAGTTGGGTAGGAGATCCGAACGCAACCATTACCAACTCAGCCATCGTCGCTTCATATCGTATGTGGGGTAGCGCCATATTTATTTAATAGAACAATATTTATTTTAGATTCGTGATTTATATATATTCAATATTCAATTATATTATATATTCAATTTACAATCATTACAAAATATTTTCATTAAAATATGAACGAAAGCTTGTCAAAAAATATGTCTATGAATTATGATTTAAATATTTTTTAGAGTTTATTATAAAGTTATATAAAAATTGTAAGTAAATGTTTTTAATCCGCGATAAAAACATGGAATAATTAGGAATCTATTTTATAATTCTATGAAATACTAACTGCATGATGTATTACTAGAGAGATCAAATATCAGAAAATTAAATAATATCAAATTTTCAACGCAAACATTGATTACCAATTTTGGAAATATCGAAAATGAATGCTGTTTTTGTTATGAACACGACACATTTGCATGTCGGTGACTCGGTCACTGCTCGCGATTTGTAAGCCGAAAATCGGCCCAGGGATTTATTGCCCGATAACGATTTAGAGAATATTCCAGGATTAAATTAGGTTATAGCTGAATTTAAATATACTATTCTGTTTTTATTTAATACTAAGCTGTCTGCCCGCGGCTGAGCCCGCGTTACGTATGTATATTCAACAGACAGACAGAAAAAAAAATTTGAAAAATTGTATTTTTATTTTATTCATATCTCTATGTATTTAGTAAAAATAAGTTTAATTTTGACATTACAAACAGACACATTTTGTTTATTAGTATAGACTATATGCCAAAAAATTTGAAAGGCGTTTGATCTATGTTAAAGAGGTTTTAGTGTCCAAAGGTTATTACAGGGTGGATCATTACGTGAACGATAGTGATGTCTGGAAATGACACCCCTCTCTGCGCACCCGCTAAAACCGTTTATTGTTATTATGCTAAAATTTATAATATACCATAGATAAATTATTTAACATTATATTATGATATTTTATAGAAATAAATAATAAATTTAAAAAAGTACATAAATTTATACACAAAAATTTAAAATTAAAATAAAATAAAAACTATAAATAATGAATGCCGTCCAGCTCGCCGCCAGACGGGAAGGTTCCCAGGAGGCTGGCCATATTGCCACGTTGGATGGCAATGCTAATTCGCTGTGCCATTAAATTAAATTAAATTATTTTAATTATACTTTATATTTTATACCTTTAAATAAAATATTTTAAAAGAAAACCAGATCGAGTTTCTTGCCGCCTCTTCTCGACCGGTTTGTTTTCCGTACCGGTGGTAATTTTTGACGTCAATAAACGCCTTCCCTGGGCCCAAATTTACTGAAGAATTTTTGACTTGATTTCATCAAAAACTCTACGAATACATTTAAAAAAATATCACGTGTTTAATGAACGACCCCTTATAAGATAGGGTAGGTCGATTTGAAATTATGTCTATGGATGCATGCATCTCTTCGCTTCAAAAACTATTTATAGTGAACAAAGACTGTTGATATTGTTAAAATAATTACATCCACCAAAAAAAAAAGTGTAAACACATTTAAGAGCGGCCAGACACAGGCAGTCGGTAGAGCGGTCATTGACCCGACGTTTGCGCCTACGCATCAATTAAACAGACATGAATGTACCGTGATATACCGTAGTCGGCTTAACAACTTTGTTCCGATCTATAAAGTACTTATCTGCGCCCGCGGTTTCGTCTTACGTTTTCTCACCCTCACTCTCATGTGTTATACTATTAGTTACATATTATTATTTCAAACCACAAATCTATACTAATAAATAAAATTGAAGCGCTTGTTTGTAACGTTATTTTTTTTTTACTAAATAGCGATACTGAATATCGATATCTGTACCAAAATACAATTTTTTAAATTTCTGTCTGACCGTCTGTTTGTTCCGGGTAATATCCTAAATGGATGAATCGAATTTGATTGGACTTTTTTTGGTAGACAGCCGAAACTTTTGTTTTTCGAAAATAATTAGGGTCCCGCATAAAATAATTAAAACTCATGAAATTGTGAATAAAATCCGATTTAATGCCGGTATTTGAATTTGTGAGAAATATCTTTGCTTAATGTTAGTAGCAAAAACATTTTGAAAATTAATTAGGTTTGCTTATAAAAAGATTAAAAACTATATTACGCAGTGAAAAATATATGAAACGCGGGCGCAGCCGCGGGCAAGCAACTAGTATAAGTTAAAAAACTTACCAAACAGAACTTGTATGAAAATATAATTATTTTAGTGGATACCAAAGTGTAAAGTATCTCAAGTCGTACTCTCAAGGCTGTGTTGACGTTACACACTTTTAACATGCCACGCCACGCCACCCGACGCAACGGCTGTTGAGTTGAATCAGATTGCACTAAATTCTATTACTCGAAACATACTATTAATGCCCGACTCTATGGCAATTCGAATCGATTTGACCCAACACACGTCACGTTGCGTCGAGTGGCGTGTTAAATTGCCTTCCTAACTTAAGATAGATTAATAAATCGCAATAAAAAATATAACAAACAAGCACACACATACACAAGGACCTTTTCCACACGTATATATTTTTTTATTTTAACTGCCTCGGTAGCGCAGTTGTATTACATACGACTGCCGTTCTGAGGTCTCGGGTTCGATCCCCGGGTCGGGTCAAGTGATATTGGGTTTTTTCTACTCAGTCTCATTCCGGAGTTTGGAATTTGTGCCCGATATGGCGACAGGCTCGCCCCCTGTCACATCTGGGACGAAACTAAGCTCGGCGAAATGTGGGTGGTGTAGTTCGCTACTTCACCTCTGCCTAACCCTTCGGGGAAAACAGGCGTGAGCATATGTATGTATGTATGTATATTTTATCCACGTCAAAGAACGATGCAAATCTTATTCTTGATAGAGTTAGTTCCCCTAGAAGTTATAACACAGTTAAATGTGGTAACGGAACCTACGTATTAATTGTGAAAGCTATTAACTATCCTGCTTATACCAAATGTGCGATATCGTGAACGTAGAAGCAACGAGCCATAAAGGAACTCAATACATAACGGCGTCTGGTCAAGCACCGTAACTTATTAAGTTATTAAATAATCAAACAGAACAACCGTTACATTCACGGAACGCTAAAAAGCAGAAGAGCAATATTTTTTATGTCAAAGGGCAGTAAAAAGATAAATGGTTACCATCAACTATAGACAACAGCAATACCAAAGGTTTTTTTTCGAAATGACTAAATGCTGTTGACCGAAAGGGCTTTGACTGCTTCACCAAACTTTCGGGACAAGCGCTTACGGCGGTAAACGGTGAGATTGGTAACTCATGCAAGGGTGCCAAAGTAGTAAGGACATCGGTTAGGGCTGCGCTATTTGAGACACGTAAATTCCGTAAAATTTGCCCCCTACTAAACTAACGGTGGTTAAGGTTAATTTACGGATTTCAATGTCCCATATAGAACCCTGCATTTAGCGTGCCACTGCCAAAGCTAGTGCATGAAAGTGACACTGTATCGAGCTTGCGGCGGGTACAGGAACCCCCCCAGTAAGGGGTCGGAAGTTTTGGGCCTCTGCCAGTAGGAACCCAGGTTGTGTAGTGGTGAATGTTCGCAGCGCGCCACCAGTTGCGTGAATTATGGATTAGAAAGAAAGAAAGAAAATAAATTTATTTATTATTATTTATTATTTAAAGAAAAAAAAAAACACAAAACAAAGATAAAATAAGTGTGTGTGTTACAAAAAGGTGTCGAGTCAGCATATTTGCTGAAGGAGGTGAAGCCACCAGCGCTGATTTTCACTCGACGGCCAGAGTGTTGTGCGCGCAACGATTGCGAGTGCGTGTGTCCTTAGTCTTAACTTTATTTAGGGAACAATGACAATATTAGTTATCTATTGATAAAAAAGGTACAATAAAAATAAAATAGAATATGCATACATACACATAATATATACACATAAATATACATACATATACGTACATTATTATATAAGTAATAGGCATCAGGTGAAAAATTACTGTTGGAACAGAAGAAAAGCTTTGAGTTTTGACCTAAACATATTTAAAGACGTAGCATTTCGGATTGGAGGAGGCAGGTTATTCCAACATTTAGTCGCCTGATATCTGAAACTACCCCGAAAGGCGAAAGTTCTATGCTTAGGAATACTTAAGAGACACATAGTTGCACGAGTTCTGAACTCCCGCTGCTGACCAACCCACTCGATCTTACTGAGCAAGTATTCAGGTTGTTGAAGTTTAATAATCCCAAATAATAATTTAGCGGACGTAGACGCGAGCACGCTAGGGTTGTCGGGCCGAGGGGAAAATTCGGTGAGCGAGTATTATGTCATTCTCGAGATCGGCGAGGATAAATTGGTCAACATCCCTATTATCCTTATAACTGTTTAGATGTATTACTTGATATAAAAGAATATGTGCAATTAAGTAAATCGGTTCACAGATTCTCGAATTATAAACCAGAACTGGCAGAGAGTCTTTATCTCTTGACTATGTAAAGGATAAGGACAAGAAATACGTAAACAAATCGATATCGTTTATAAGACTTAAATTTAAATTTTTCTTGCATAACCTTAGTTGAATTTTGACTAGATTATTACGTTAATGTCTACAGAATTTAATCAACTAGAAAGATACGTAAACAATCCAATAGTTAACCAAAGAGGTAATAATATTAGTGAATTAAAAGTGTATTGAATCCGATGATCTGAACGGTAATCACCATGCAGAGACAGCTGAGTAACGTCAGCTTTCACTCCTACCAGGAGTACCAGCCTACTAGAAAATATGGTAAGACATAAAAACTCACCTATTTGTATAGGTCCTCATATAATTTACAATTATTGGATGCTTTTTACTCGAATATATTCATAGGAAATTTCAAGATACTCTTTTAATGAGATCTAAGCTTTTTGTGGCACTCTCTATCAACTGGAGGTTGATAATCCATCAGCTCCTTCTAAAGTTGTTTTGTTTCACGACGTTTAGAAACACTTTTCCTTGATAGAACGTATCTAATCGGAGCTGAACTGATTGGGCAGTCAATATTAGGGATAGTCGCTAATTGATTTTCACTATTATGTGCCATACATATCTTTGGAACATATTGTTTTTTTATTTTTATTTTCTGCTTTCTTTTATCTAAGTGTCTTGAAGAAACTGGAAGTGAATGAATTCGGATAATAAAAAAGTAATCTTCCGGCAATGTTCCTTAATTTTCTAAAGATAACAAAAACATCAGGCAAGATTCGGATAATTTCTTGATATCGCGAATTCAAAGTTATTTTCTTATGCTTGGTAAAGACGTATTCGTTTGTTTCCAGGAGCGCAGTATGAGCCCGGAGGGTACGCCACCGCGGTACAGCAACGTTCAAACATGACGCAGCGGGAAGACGCGCTCAAGTTCGAGCAGGGCCGTATAAAGGCCCTGCAAGAAGAACGGCTTCACATACAGAAGAAGACTTTCACGAAATGGATCAATTCATTCTTGCAAAAGGTAACTTCAATTTCACTTTTACTACTATAGTATGAACTTCGACCGTTTCTTAACTTTCGCTTCACTAGCACTCATTCAGTAGCAAATACATTTCAAAACCAGTCCTTACTTGAAATTGCTTACAAACTTTGTAAGGTAAGTACTTACAAAGTTAAGACTTTCTGGATACTTCGATGAGTGTGTACTGATGAATCTGGTACAGGAGTGGAGTTGCTGCAAATCGTCATTTAGAAATATGAAGGTAGCATAGCGTATACGTAACTTTAAATGTAAATCGATTTTGTACTTCAAGAGACTTGAAAACTAAAAGTATTATTTGAAAATAAAAAAAAAAAAAAAAACAATAGATCGTCTAATCGATAAGAATTTGAAATCAAAATTCTGGTACTTAGGCACTTGTAAAAATTATTATAAATAACTTTGTATTATCAATGCAATATCTTTGATGACGCGTTCCACAGTCATGTTTCATTTAGATCTGTATATTCTCATTAGTAATTAGCTACGTGAGGAAACACACGCACGTTCTTTTAACGAATGCGAACTGATTCGCTGGTGAAATGGCTCGTCGTGATTCGAGATCGGTTAATACGATGTGAGAATGCGTCTACGATGTTCAATTGAAGCACGAATATTTATTTAAAGCTTATCTCTAAATACGAGTACTTATAGTTGCTCGATAAGAAGCGATTTTACGATATCTATCACCCAAAGGGCTGATAGAGATAGTATGAGGGACAAAAAATCTATTTCAGCATTTGTCAAATTTCATCCTCTGATCATTTTTTGTGATTTTTAAAGGTGCATATTTTCATCCCCTATTTGCCTTATCTTCCAAGCACCTCGATCCCTGGCTAGCGTCATCCAGTGTGCTCCGCATCTTTACGAGAAAATATCCCGCCACTTTTTCCTCGATCTTACTTATCTCCTTTAAATTACTTGATCAGATTTTGTAAATATTATGCTAATACTTACGTTACCATTGGGATTAGAGCTTTTCTTAGTATTACTGATTTGGGGGGGGGGGGGGGGTGTGAGGGGGGGGGAATAAAATAATGTTTAAATTTTTGTCTCATATAGACAATTTCCTCGCAAAATATTTTTATATGTATTTTTTTATTATATGTTTATTTTCCAGGCTCGTATGGAGGTGGACGACCTATTCGTCGACCTAGCGGACGGTCGCCGGCTTTTAAAACTCTTGGAAATCATAAGCGGGGAGCGTTTACCCCGACCGAACACCGGCCGCATGCGAGTCCATAAAATTGAAAACGTCAACAAAAGCCTTAGTTTCCTTCACACCAAGGTGAGAGGGGCGTTTTAATCATCTTTATAAATAAGATCGTTTTGACCCGGAGGTCATAGAGGTGCGTGATGCCTTACGCTGGCGTCCGAAAGGCAGTTAAAAATAAGAGTAACTAAGAAGTAAAGATTTAAAAAAAATAGTGGAAAGGAGTATTTGGCGAGGCCTCTTAAAGTACTAGTTCTTAATTTAACCAAATACTGTATGATTTTATTGACATTTAAACTTTATATAGTTTTGTTTGTTTTTTTCATTTTAGCAAAAATTAACCTACATTTGCTAGAGTGCTGTATAAAAACTAGAAAAAAAAAATTCTAACATGATACTAAAACTAAAAAATATTAATTGACAGACAGACCTCAATGGTGTAATGTAGTAACTGAAGTTATCTTTAATTTATTAAATTATGCTATAAGCTAAATTGTGTGATTTTGGGGCGTTTTACGTACTATAGTTTGGTTATTGTGTAGAAGTGTATTGAAAATAATGGCACGAAACGTTTATTCCGAAATGCCACTAAATTTTTCGACGAAACATTCTAGAGGGATTACCATCGTCTTGTATAGACGAACTTCTTTTACCCTGTCCTATCAGTTGAATCATTCTGCTATTTTCAAGATCGAATAAAAACACAATATACTAACGGTCAAACAGTAAATAAACGTATGAAAGGTAAATTGCTAAGATTGACTCGTTATGTTTACTTATAAACGATATAACCTCCTTTAAGAAAGAAAAAAAAAAATATTTAGGATATCTACGTACTCTTTTGACCTAAAGGAAATTTTTCTTAATTTTAGCTTCTTCTAAATAAACATTATATTGTGTAACTTATTCGGGTAAAACCGTCAGTAGCAGTTACTGTATAATATACAATTACTTAAAAAACACAAAAATTACATGTTAGCAATGTCAAAAATGGCTTATGCCGTGATGTTTTTTTTGTTCGTAAAAAGGCACTGACACGCGGTTTATTAAGCTTATTCAGTTCATGCCCGTAGTAACTGAGTTAGATTCAAAATTGCATTTAGACTGCCCCATATTATTATTATTATCGCATAGTATGATGCATTGGCTACCACAAACGTAACAAAAGTAGATAAACAAAGGGAGTAAGTAACATATCAAAAACATAAATATTATCTGATAATTTAATCTTATCTTTACCGAAGCGGTGTTGAACATATTATCAGGGAATGAAATAAATTCACAATAAAATCACGTCTAACTAATGAACCATTAAAGCGGAGTCCATAAACGAGGAGCGTTTTCACAAAGCGTTACACAAAACATTTTTTCAAAATTGTGTTTTTTTTTAATTCTTTCTGTATCTCTTTTAACAGCTGAACTTATTGACATCGACGAATTTTCTGTAAGCAATACATAAACCGTTCAAAATTGCCTACAAAGTCGCTTTTAGTTGTTTCAAAGTGATACATCTTTATAATTCGAATTCGAATATAATTTCATAAAATGGGAAACTTAGAAAAAAAACCTGTGAGAAAAGAAATAAAAACAACTGAAAGCTTGAACTGTATTTGGATGATTGTAGCATTGAAAACAGAAACTTCGTCATGCTAGCAAATGCTTCAAGGTGTTTCATTAGCTGGGCCCACTGCTTCAGTAATCGCGGTCATAGCTTTATGCCTCCTGACAGTATTTGAAAGTGTTGAGAAAGATTGCCCCCGGGCTGAAGTGAACAAATGGATTTAGTACTAGTTCACTTATGAAAGCGCCAGCAAAACAAATGATAAAGGACAAACTTCATTTTTCTGCAGGTATATCTCGAGGTTTAAAGAACGTTCAAGTATCTGTTATTTTGGTGGTACGGTGACATTTTGAAACAAAAAAGAAAGGCATGAATACTTTTTCTGGATTTTAAATGTGTCCGTTTCTTTAAAACTAATATAATCTCATTAAAAAAAGCAGACGTTAAAAGAATTTGGTAAATCTACTTAAATTTGACGATATTTCCAATGATCCTGATCAGATCTGATCTGATGCTCAGATGTTTTTACAAGGACGCACTTCAGGGTTCTGAGTCCTAAAACATTATTCGATGTATCTACTTATGTTTATAGGCTATAACCACGGCTATTATTTTTTTTTTTACACGGTATTGGTTCAGTGCTTTGACCACAATCTCACCTGATGCTAAGTGACAATGTGGTCCAGGATGGTAAACACACTAAAGCTAGAGGTACTGGTTCTCAAGTGATGCTGCCGGAACACACATATTGATATTTGGCGACAGGTTTTGAAACTTCACGTTTCCTGAAAAAAAAAAAACACTTTTTTATTATGCATCGTTTTGTGAAAACGCTCCTCTAATAGGGATCGTTCAAATGTTACGTAATCATAATTTTGGACCTGACAGAATTTTCACTCGATATATTTTGACTATTAACAAGCTCTTGGCTATCTTCCTCATGATGACGTAAGCATGGGTTTAATTTTGAAAAAAAGACCGAAATTGCTTACGTTATCATCATGTGACCTCCCTCCCTGATGTCATCAAGCATTTACTTTAATGTGTCGAGTACCCATAAAAATGAAATAATAGAAAGACAATAGGGAAACAATGGAAAGCTGGCGTTAACGCCAGGAAGGTGCTCAAAGGGTTAATAACCCCATACTAATGATATGTATGACGTATATACACCCAATTATTCTAAAACTGACTATATGCCTTGTTTTTTTTACCACTTTATAGGCTCAGTGCTTTGACCACAAGCACACCTTAGTCTTCACTGCATGTTAAATTTTTTTGTATGGAACCCTAATTATTAACATTTTTTTTGTTACTAACATTATTAAGTAAAGATATTTCTCACAAATTCAAACACTTGTCAGTAAAACTGCATTGAATCGGATTTTATTCACATATTCGTTTGTTTTAATTTTTTTACGCGGCACCCTAGTTGTTTTCGAAAAAATAAAGTATTGGTCTCCAGACCTTCCGGAGATTACCCGGAACAGTTGGTAAATAAAATTTAAAAATTTATTTTTGTTTATACGTTTATATCTATTTAGTATTAAAATTTTGTTATGACATTACAAACAGACACTTCAATTTTATTTATTAGTATAGATGACATGAAAGACTGGCGGGTTTTAATGCTGATTACGTAAACAATGTTGATTTATTTACTTTTATTTTTACAAAATATGCCAATACTTACGTTATCATTTGGGGGAAGGGGGAGCTTTCCTTAATATTGGTGACTAGTACGGGGAATCAAAACTGCCGAAAATTATCCATACGTAATCCTTGTACGAATCGTTACGTTCGGATTTCGTCTATTAGACGTACACTAGTTCTCTTAAACAACCGATATTGACTACCATGGGTTTTGACAATGCTGTATAGTAAATCGGACTTATTGTTATTACTGCTAGATGTAATGAATATGAATGTGACATGTAAATAAATAAAGAATAAGCAACATAAAAGAAAACAGTAAAAGCAAAAGAACACGCTTCAAAAAAAAAAAAAAAAAATCACAATAAACAAAAAGGTCTCTGGTCATGCCAGAGGGAAACCGGCGGGGGACTATAAAAAAAAAAAAAAAAAAAAATAAAATAAAATAAATCACAATAAACAAAAAGGTCTCTGGTCATGCCAGAGGGAAACCGGCGGGAGACTATAAAAAAAAAAAAAAAAAAGAAACAACCGATATTAGTAGACTATCGATAAATAACAACACTAACTGTATCGCAGCTATATGTGAAGCCTAACAAGTATTTACAATTAGTAACAAAGCAGTACACATTTCCTTCTAAGCTTTTATACGGATTCTTACGTATATTCGATACGTTGAAATGCGAGTTTTTTATACTGTATAGGCGCTCAGCGCTTTGACCACAACCACACCTTATGTTAAGTGACGATGTAGTCGAGGTTTGGTAAACATACTAAGCCTAGAAATACTGGCTCTGAAGTCATGCTGCCCGAACACAACTATTGGTAATGACTTCTATATTTTCCATTATACGTTATCGTCCAAAATACCGCAGTGTCTAAAGACGAAAGTCTTTGACCAGTGATGACATACGGCACTGAGACGTGGTCACTCACAATGGGCCTAATAACAAATCTCAACGTTTCTCAAAGAGCAAGGAAGGGTAAAATTTTATTTTTTCCTCTTGCACTATATGCTCATGACAGTATTTTAGAAATTATGCGTTTTTTTTTTGTTTCTATCTCGGTCGCAACTAATTATCTCTTAATGATAATTTATCTTACAGATTTAGAGTAAAGATTGTTAAAGACGTTTCCTTTCTGACACATATAGTCTTTTTTAATTAGTTTAGTTTGCTCACGAAATCTGGTTAAGATGGATGAATAAGGATGACATATTTTTAATATTTAACAATGCTCGTCAAGCTTGTTTTGTCGTGTTTCTAGACACTATGTAATAGTTAAAATCTAATCAATCTCAGATAAGGAAATGCTTCTTATGTAACAAGTGATATCAAAGTGGTTTTAAAAGCGAAATTTAAAATAATGCTCAATTGTTTACCATTGATAAGTCTTTAATATTTTCTTTTACTCCCAGGTACGTTTGGAGTCGATTGGTGCTGAAGACATTGTCGACGGAAACCCTCGTCTCATTCTAGGGCTGATATGGACCATCATCCTCCGTTTCCAAATCCAAGAGATCGAGATCGATGTGGTGAGTCCCTGAATTTATGAATTCCAATTATATCGGTGTTAAAAATCGTAGATGATTTATTAAGATATTCGGGATGTGTACACGTGAGATATTTAGTGATTATTTTTTTAAACTGACTTATACTATTGACCGGAAGTCCTGGGAGCTAGCTAACTTTGAGGCCAGTGCATATAAAGGTTGTCACAAGATTGAAAACATAACTTACCAGATGACGCTGACAGAATTGCGTGTGAATTATAAATCGTAGATTGTCATTATAACCAAAAGGAATTATTTATTTTACAATCGATGTGTTTAATGTTATTTTAATATAGAAATTGCATGTTCCGAATTGGTGATAGTGGGTTGAGGTTTACACGGCTTCTAAGTGATTTCATATTATCTGCTAAACTATTTTATACTCTCCAATGTAATAGCAATTGAGCTGTGCGTTAGAAAGAGTTTAACCGATTCAATTTTCAAAAGGACGAAGAGAATGAATCGTCAGAGAAGAAATCGGCCAAGGATGCGCTGCTGCTGTGGTGCCAGCGTAAGACAAGCGGCTACCATGGCGTCCATATTCACAACTTCACCGACTCCTGGCGTTCCGGTCTCGGGTTCAATGCGCTCATCCATGCTCACAGGTAAGTTAGTCCTTACTGTGCTGATAACGCTTATTAAAGATAGTAAATTTAGTGTGTTTACCATGCTGGACCACATCGTAACTTAACATCAGATGAGATTGTGGTCAAAGCACTAAGTCTATATCGTCAAAAAAAAAGACCTGGGATTCCCAAAGGGGTTTTCCAGGCGTTGACATAATTTAAATCTGATTTTGAGAGTCGAAGAGGTCTAATAATTGACTTAGTAATTAACACAGGTTATTATTGGAAACATTCAAGATACTGTATAAGTCGTGTTACGTGAACCAACTTGTTATAAGAATGACTAATTTTTTAAATATTTTGTATAAATTAAAAAAAAACTAGGATTTTTAAAGTAATTTGGTTGGCTGGGGGGATCTGAAGTATCATTTTCAAAATAGTTTGGGAATCCCTGTAGTTGATAATGCCTTGTTTCATTCGTTTTGTTTTAAACTAACCCACGTTTATTAATTAAATTAAATATTATTATTAATAAAATTAAAACTAGATGTTTCGGCGAACTTTGTACCTCGGAGTTAAATACCGGTTATAAATATAAACTGAACTAACATTTCTTCAAAATTTTTTTTGTTAAATTTTTATGACCAAAGATTTTTGGGCATTTTTGTTTCATTTTCGAAGGCTCCTAGTTTAATTTATGGAAAAAATTAAAACTTATAGGTATGGATGTGGTGGATATATATTATATACATAGTATAAAAATATTTACTGTAAGGCCATTATCCAGAGGCGAAAGCTCAGGCCGATTTTAGAATTGGATAGGTGTGGATCGAATCCGCGTCGATTGACACGGAATCCGGCCGCACTACCAACTGTGCCATCATAGAAGATAGAAATAGGTAGATAGAAACACAAAAGTAATTAGCGCGCTATAATTTACGACTATAGAATTATTTTCTCTTCTTTGGGCTATATTCATTCTTCGTATTTTAGAAAAGGAGGTACATATCGTTTATCTCTTTCTCGGCCTCTGATACCTGTCCCTTATTAATAATCTTGTTTGAATTAAAGGTTGGCAATGAATTCACCTCTGACACGTGTGCTTCTTTTTTTGCAGATCTTAGTTTGTCCTTCTCGAATGTAATAATTACACACTTACATAATTTCCAGACCAGACCTGTTCCGCTGGAACGAAGTGCCCGTGACCGACCACGTGGAAACCCTCAACCATGCTTTCGACGTCGCCCATAACCACCTCGGAATACCTCGTCTCCTGGACGCTGAAGGTAAGATACTCTGTCGCAGAACTGATATATTTAAAAACATGTTGTTGACTCATAGTTTTCATTCTCTCAACAAAACAGACTATAAATGTGAGTCATATCTGACAACAAAGTTAAAATCTGACCAAAATAAGGAACTTACAAGCATTCTAATTCCTATGTCAGGAATAGAGAGAAAGCTTATTATACTGCGTGCTAGTATTACGTAAACATAATTTTACTTATTTTTGAGCCCCTTTTTAGCGCGCAAGAAATTCTTTATTCAATTTAGGGCCTAAGGGTGGGTACGTGTGGACGTTAAAAAAACACTGCCACCGGTTCGGAAAATAACCAAGTCGAGAGGAGCGCAGGCAGGAAACTCGATCTGGTTCCTTTTTTTTTTATTAATTAAGCACATATGGGTTAGTTAGTTCTTATATAGGCTTAATGTGCGTATTATCTCAAGGTGGAGTGTAATTTGACATCATATGAGATTCTGGTTAAAATTGTAATACTTGTCACTTTAAATCATCATCTCCTTGCCCTTATCCCGTTTTTATTTGAGGTTGGCGCAACATGTCTTCATCTTCCATTTGTCTCTATTTGAGGTCATACCCACATTCACTCTCTAAGCATAACACCTTTCAAACAGTCCATCCATCTTTTTTTACGTCCCTTTACTCTTCCCCTATATCCGTCTACATTCAATACCTTTCTTACAACATCCTCTTCCTCCCCGCGTATCTCATGCCCATGTTATTCACTTTAAATAACTACATAAAATATGTGGTTTTCTCTTGATGAACAAGAAAAAAAAGGAGTCATGTCAAAAATATAATTTCATTAAAACTCAATTTCATTATTAATATTATTTTAATAGATGATAATTTTTTACTAGAAAGTTTTGATTTTGAATTAATGTGATTTTTGAACTCGCATTTTCCTCACAAGTCCGATAATCCTGGGACTGATATTGCTCAGAGTTACTTTACCGGCCTCGATGTCCATTTAACGACTGCGCTCCGCCACTTGACATTTTTCGATAACCATGTTTTGGCTCCCTTGGACCGACGGGATGGAAATCATTGATTTACTAAGATGAACCGAGTTAATAATGCTACATTAATTGAATGTTTTGACCACCAGACGTGGACACCCATAGGCCAGATGAGAAGTCGGTGATGACCTACGTCGCCAGTTACTACCACACATTCGCCAGGATGAAGAACGAGCAGAAGAGTGGCAGGAGAATTGCTAATGTAAGTTCTCTAGTTTTTCCTTCACATGTATACTTGAACGGCCCCTGATTGCAAAGTAAATGGAGACGAAGTCGCGGGCAGAAGCTAGTGTTGTGATAAGATCTAAATTCTGGGGTATTTTTTACACTCAAGTAACGGTCAAGCCGTGGTCCGTACCACTTTTGTAACCCTTGTGTTAGTTACCTTTTAGTGGCTGAGTGCCTTCAGCACTCGCCCCCAAAGTGATGATGTAAAGACCCTCTCGGTCAACAGCGTTAGCTAGTTACAAAAAAAATAGTTTGTTTATTTTCACTAGGGTAATGTACATGTTATTGGAATAAGACGTATGGAAATGTTTTTAGATCATCGGCCAATTGATGGATTGCGACGGACGTAAGTCCGAGTACAGTAAGCTAATGACGGCGCTGCTGGAGTGGATCCGGCTGAAGATCCTCGAGCTGAACGGTCGTGACCTTCCCAACTCCCTGGACGGCATCCAGCGGCTTCTGCTCGCCTTCAAACAGTACAGAACTGTCGAGAAACCGCCCAAGTGAGTTCGCAAATTATTATTTTGTCGTTTAAAGTGCGGTTGTTGAGTTTGATGTTACAAACTTATATATACTAATAAATAAAATTGGAGTGTCGGTTTGTAATTTCAAAATTTTTTTTTTACTAAATTGATATTAATGTATACACGATACGTATATACCAAAAAATACAATTTTTTTTAATTTTTATCTGCCTGTCTGTTTGTTCTGAGTAATCTCCGGAGCGGGTGGACGGATTTTGACGGGACTTTTTTTGTTAAATAGCTGACGTTACTCCTTGTAATTTAAGGTGCTTTTAATTTTCGAAAATAATTAGGGTTCCGCGTAAAAAAGTTTCTATGTACAGTTTTACGGGCAAGTGATTGAATTTATAAGAAATACTTTTACTTTATCATAGTACTAAAAAAAAAATTAGGGTTCCGTAAAAAAAAATTAAAACGCAGTTAAGAATATATGTAACACGGGTGCAGCCGCGGGAACACACAGCTAGTAAATTAATATATCGCTAAAAGACAGCAAAGTCGCAAAATTACCCAAAGAGGACTATGCTCGGAGTTTCATTGCGTGATCGAATCGGGAATGAGGAGATCCGCATAAGACACAAAGTAACAGACATTGCCAGAGGATTGCCAAACTTGAGTGGCATTGAGCTGGGCACATTGCCAAACGTTCATAAGTTCTTCTTCTCAAGGGTCTATATTGAATAAAGAACTTGTGTATTTTTTTTTCAGATACAAGGAGCGTTCTGAAATCGAAGCGTTATACTTTGACATAAACACAATGCTGAAGAGTCTGGTCGGTGAGACCTGGGCACCGCTGGAGGGGCAGCTGCCGCAGGACCTGGAGCGAGCTTGGCAGAAATTGGAACAGGTCAGTGATATCTGAACTCCGATGTTTACACAAAATCATCATCTCTCTACCCTTTTCCCATTTTCATGTCGGCGCAACATGTCTTCCTCTTCCATTCCTCTCTATTTGCTATCATTTCCGCAGTCACTCCCTAAACATATCATCTTTTATACAGTCCATCCATATTTTCTTTGGTTTTTCCCTTCCTCCCATATAACATCCTCTTCCTCACATCTCTGCATCACATGCCCATACCAGGATAGACGACTGCTTCTTAACACAAAATGTAGTAATCGAATTGTCTTCATAAGCACCACCACCCTTTCTCGTGCCAGCAATAATATCAAGCTAAGATCTTACCTCATCCTTATTATTATGTCATCAAAACAAGCAAATCATAGAACGTTAAGGTTGTTTAATTAATTCATGAGCTTTAGTTTTTAAATAACACCGTTTCCGTTTACATGAATCAATTTTTTTTTTTGTAACTCAATTAATATTGTAACTTTAGATAATGCTAATGTGAAAACGTTGCTCTTGATTTGGTATGAGGTCGAAAAGACCTCACGCCTAAAATCAGGACGATGCTTGTATGATGCACTTTATGGTTTATTTTTTATGATTGTTTATTTTTATTGCTAGGTGAGAACTTTATAAGTACGCATGAGGTCGTTTCGACCTCCTACAATTGTGAAGTGTTAGATTTCACGTGATACCTATCCTTGATTGGGAGGGTATATTTATTAGTAACTAGCTGTGCCCGTGATTCCGCTCGCGTGGAATTCAGATAATTATATTCTCCTGACCCGTCTTTCCCGTCCTGTCCCGTCTCATCATCAATGCATCAATTTTTTGTTCTCGAATAAGACTAAAACGCATTTGCTTACTAACTCTTCCTGTATGGTAAAGTCGCCGAGTGTCATTCAAATTACTATAACTTTTGATTGATCGAACCGATTTTAATGAAATAAAGTTTTGATGTTACTCCGAAATATGTTTTATAATTATCTTTTTGAAAAATATAAGTAGTACTTTCTTATTGATACCTGGACAAACAAACAAACAGACAGACAGACGTGAGTTTTCTAAAAATGATAGAATTGTGTTTAATTACCTATTTTTAGTCCCTTGCAATAATTCTTCTCACAAAAATCGAAAATGTACAGACACGTGAAATAACAATTTTATTATTAGTATATATAAAAGGTTTTCACGTCTAAAAGAGTTCGATTTCCAGGCGGAGCACGCTAGAGAGATTGCTCTGCGAACCGAATTACTACGCCAGCAGAGACTTGAGCAACTCAACTATAAATTCAACACTAAAGTAAGTAATACGCCTCTTTATTCGTTTTCTGAGCAAATAACTTAAAATGTTAAAGAAGGAATCAAACATATTGACCTTCCTCTCACAATAAATCTTTAAAATCTAATAATATAGTTCGGTTTGGCAAAGTCCTACAGCCACGTAATATATGTATATATAAATATATGTAAAGAAATATTTTTTTTAAAAAAAAGACGCATATAAAATAGTAAATAGAAAAATATTTTTTTATTATAGTATGAACCTAAATTAATTTCCACAACAAATGTATGAAAACTGCATGTCACTAACAAAATCGAACTACTGAACATTCAATAAACATTCTTACTGCTACATATGAATATAAACCATTATATTGAATAATGCCGTAATTTATGAATGACTCTCTTCTATACTGTAAGGCAATAATTTAATAAAAGACATTTTTTTTTACTTTTTTTGCAGTCGGTACTCCGTAAAGGATACTTGAAAGAGATGATCCAGGTGTTGTCTGACCCTCGTTACGGGTCCAACCTGGCCCAGGTCGATGCCACCGTGAAGAAGCATGAGGCGATCTCAGCAGACATCCTCGCCAGGTAAGTGTAACCTTGTAAACGTGTGGGGGGGGGGGAGGTAGGGCTTGTGGAAATATACCGAAATATTTTTCAGTGCGTCACGAGTGCAAGGTTTCGTAGAGGACTTACCCGTAGGTGGATGTAGATTCTGTACTTTATTTAAAACTAGCTGTGTGCCCGCGGTTGCGCCCGCGTTTCATATATTCTTCACTGCGTATAATATAGATTTCTTAAGTATTCATTGGAAGATAATGTGTTTTGATTTTGCTGTGATTTTTATGAGTATTATTTTTTTTACCTGCCTAATTTAGTATTTTTACGTGATTTATATTAATAATTATTAATTACACTCGATATTTACTGAATTCTATTTGTTACATTTTGATGAGCAATTTGTCAAGTTTACCAACTGCAAGGTTTTTTGCATAAATAGTAAAAAAAACTAGAGCGAGGATTTTCAAAGTAATTTGACTTTTGGAGTCTGATGGATCAGTTCATTTTGGAAAAGGGGTCTCTTGACCAATATAGTTTGAGAATCCGTGATCTGTAGGTTAAAGATTCGTTATTAAAACCGGTCGTTAGTCGGTGGTTTTGACCAATATTAAACCAAGTTATTATACCTTAGGACGGAACGTTTTGAAGACCTATCAGCGATGGCGGCGGAACTGGTCCGGGAGAAGTACCACGGCGCGGAGACTGTCTCGAGGACGGAGCAGGCCGTGCTGGCGCGCTGGCGTGAGCTGCTCGAGCTGCTGGAGAGGCACAGGGCCTCCCTCAGCCTGCTCGCTAAACTGATGGCGTTGCTCCGTGAAGCGGACACCGTGAGACACACCTTGGTCGATATGAAGGTATCTTTTTTTATTTTAATACAAGAAATAAACATAAATCAACAGTTCCATCTTTCAGAAGAGTTTTCTAGGTTTTACAATAAAGATTTTTTTACAGTATGGGCTTAGTGCATTGACCACAATCTCACTTGTCAAGTGACGTGGTCCAGGATGGTAAACGCATTTAGCCTAGATACTGGTTCTCAAATGATGCTGCCGAAACACATCTATTGGTTATTGTCTAAAATATTATTTGATTTTATAATTTAATATATTTTTACAAGCCAAATAAATATTTGTACGAACATGACATACTATACATAATGAATACTGAATTCTTATGAATAACAAAATTCATAAACAAAAATATTACGAAAAAGATCATAAATAGCAATACGTTGTAATTATTTAACAAATTATTTTAAATCAATTAATGTCATATAATGAAACTTCAAATTATCCACTTCAAATGTGACACAAAAGCAATGAAACAGCTGTTCGCACTAGAGTTAACCATCCGCCATCTTGCTAACTCGACTGGGCTAAATGGTGAAATTTTTCAACAAATAGTCACATTTTTGACAAATGGTTAGCTTAACTATGTTTCAAAAAACGCATCAGGGCATTATTTTAACCATTTGTTACAAATGTGATCATTTCTCGAGTTGACTACGGATCAAAAAATTGGCCCTAAATCGAAGTGGACCGGGCCTTTGGTGATAAATACGTGATATAATTCGTTATTCCTTCCAGGCTCAATTCCAATCTGAGGATGTGGGACGGCATTTGGTGGACGTGGAGCGTCTGCTCCAGGCGCACGCTCTCCAGGAGTTGCAGCTGGGTGCCGTGGACGAGACGATCCGGAGGCTGGTGCGGCACGGAGCCAGCGCCGAGGGTCCGCCGCAGCCGACCAGGCAGCTCGCCCAGCAACTGTCACATCTCGAAGACGCTTATGATAGGTGAGTTATTACCAAGCGGTACGACAACGATCTTTTACCAAGTCGACATAATCAAAATACTGTCGTCTTAATGAATGTCATTATTTGACAGTTCAGTACATATTTCTCGCATCTTTTGCAATAACAGCGCTTCCTCTCTATGTAAGATCCTTGTCCGTACTATATTCCGTCCACCAACTTGATCACTTTTTGATAGTTTTCATTTTCATTATATGCCCCATATTAAGAAACCGATACACATATATTTGACCACAGAACGACACGCACGCACGCACGCACTCAGTCTCTTGTTACGCATCCGGGCAGCGGTTATTACAACAGTTGTTTATATTGTGAATTTTTATATACCATTTAATGTATCGAGTACCTATAAAAATGTGACAATAGAAAGCTGGCGTAAACGCCAGGTTAGTGCGCAAGGGGGTTAATGATCAAAACATACAATAGGCTGCATAATTATTATTTGCTGCATTATTTATCTCTGTGCGTAACACTTAAATGCCATCTTATACTTGACATACTGTAGCATGTTGACGGCTGACGTCGTAGCGCTGGTAAACGCCGCTAAGGAAGTTTTCACTTAAAAAAACATTTTGTGGACATAAACAATATTAGTCTCTGTCATACCCATGAGTTTAGTGGCGCGTGTAAGAGAAGGAAAGATTTTCCATGTTGCGTATAGAGTATGAAGCCAGCTTTAGTTTATTATGTTTTTATATCATACTAGCTGTTGCCCGCGGTTCCGTCCGCGTTTCATATGTTCTGTGCATATGACGTTTCATTTATAGCTAATTTAAAAAAATAAATGAATGAATAAAAGTAAGAGTATTTTGTTTTTATTAGCGGACAAAATGTATATAAGCGTAAATTGAAGTGGAAAATGTACAAAAGAGTAAATAGAAAAAAAAATGAGAGAGGATCGGAGGAATCCAAAAAATACCTGTCTACGAAAAATACTGCGTTGAAAGGTATTAGTCCTATCCCGATATGTTCAGTAGTTTTGAGGTGATGGTGCGTCAAAGGAATAATAAACAAACAAATTGAGAAAACATGGCAAAGGGCTCATAGTATTTGAAAAATATATAGCCTACGATTAATTCCGCGTCGAATGGTTGTGGTTTCACGCTGATCGGTCCAGTAGTTTTCGAGTTTAGCTCGGACAAAGAAAACAAACTTTGCTTATATATATATGCAATTCATTATCAGACGAAGAAAATTCGTTTAATGTTATATGTTAAATGTTTTACGTTAAAAAAAATTGTAAACGTCTATTTAACTTTTTAATTTTCAAATACATATTTCACAATAAACGGATCAAGGCGCGCTCGGCTTTTCGAAATCGGTGTTCGATAAGACATTGGCTTTAAAATTTCCACACGTCTCTTTTGCCGCGAATGTGGAATCTTTATCCGTATTTTCACTTGACTGGTTTATGTAATATTGTTATGCAATTCCATATGTGTATGTCATTAACTGTGTGTTTCCCAAATAAATAAATTTTTTTTTTCTTGTACCTGCGAATAGTGAAAAAGCGAATATGGGAATCGTTAACTTTGCCCTCCCAATACATCTTCGATAACTTAATGCATATTCGTAAAAATTTAGACAAACTAGATCTAGTGAATGATCGTCATAATTTTAATATTAGAAGTAAAGACAAGTTGTCCGGAACCACGCTTTAGGTTAAGTAAGTGTAATAAAAGCTTTATAGGTAATAGTATTCGGTTTTACAATAAGATCCCAAGTAACATTACCGATTTACCTGACAATAAGTTCAAGTATTATGTCGAGCAAGTCTTAATCTCAAAAGGTTATTACAGGGTGGAGCATTACGTGAACGATAGTGATGTCTGGAATTAACCCACATCTCTGTGCGCACCCGCTAACATTAGCTAAGACTATGATTTGTATAGTTTTTATATGACAAAAAAAAGATATAGATTATATTTATAAAAAAAAGAACCAGATCGAGTTTCTTGCCTGCGTTCTTCTCGACTGGGTTGTTTTTCTGAACCGGTGGTAGTGTTTTTAGACGTTCATAAGCGCCTTCTTGGGGCCTAAATTGAATAAATAAATTTTGATTTTGGTAATAAGTAAGATTTATTAAACGTATTAATTCCATATTATTCACAGCCTCGTTGCTGCCGCTAAAGACCGGAAAGCGAGACTCGAAGATGCGAGAAACTTGTTCCAGTTCTTAGAAGACCACGACGAGGAGGAAGGTAATGCTATGTTTTTTTTTTTAATAATTAAAGCTTGAACATAGAATATTCACATATGGTGATAATAAATATTTTTAGGAATTATGGAAGTAATTATGCATTTTAAAGGCAAAATTGTTTTTTTTTTTTGTTTCTAAACATATAATTAATTAAACCAAATAAAAAAAATAGAAACAAAGGGCTGTTAAGTATTACGTTTATGCTTTGTTTTTTTTGATGACATAAGGTTTTGAACTGTTATTAGGTAAACAATCTTTGGTTTTTTTTTCTTCAAAATTATACTTTAACGTAACGTAATTACGGGGGGAGGGAAGTGTCAAAAATTTACTTCCCAAGTATACTTCGTGTATTGATTTAATATTGTTATTTAACCCCTTGAGCACTTACCTGGCGTTTACGCCAGCTTTCAATTGTTTTCCTATTTTCTTATTTTTATGGGTATTCGACACATTAAAATATTTTTGAAGTGAAAGTCTCTTTAGCGGCGTTGAACGATGCTCGTTACCAATGCTATGACGTCAGCCGTCAACATGCTACAGTATGTCAAGTATAAGATGGCGTTGAAGTGCTGGCGCTTTATAAGGTTATTAAATTCAATTAACAAATTATGAAATTGTAAAAATCGTTACTATAAGTTTATTATTAAAAAACAGGTTTTTCCAAAGTTTCGGGGTTTCACTTCTGCCAGCAGTTCCCATGACTGCCGGGTTTTTTTTTTAACGTTGGTTTATGTGTGAGGGTATCCTTCTTTAAATATATATTTTTGTTGTATCAGGTTGGGTGACTGACAAGCAGCGTATATGCCGCGCGGACGTCGCCGCTAAGGACCTGAGAGGAGTGCTGGCGCTCCGGCAGAAGCACACGGCGCTGCTCCACGAGCTGAGAGCTAGGGAGCACGTCTCGCAGCGTCATCGCGCTAAGGGTCAAAGGTGTGTTCTGCTCACCACCGTCTGTTTCCATTGTCTAGGGTTATTCTCATTCCCACAGTCGCACAGTCTATGACCTTTTTTTTTTCGATGGGAATGCATTTACGCCCTAGCTGCCTAACCTAACCCCCGGGAAAGGCTGAAGCCGGGGATCTGTGACAGTCTCTCACACGCAATTGTCACCCACTACAATTAGTGCGGGACTCGAGGCGAGAAGCGCCATCGCTACTACACCCACTAAACCGCCCGGTTCCTTCCGCCACTTTAAGTGGGGCAGTACGGGATGGCTTACGCATTCTACCGCGTTGCCCCGGTGGGACTAGGTTCTCAGTGTGAACGACGCGGTGCTAGGTACCACGCGGTGCTTGGTACGACGCGGTGCTTGGTACGACGCGGTGCTTGGTGCGACGCGGTGCTTGGTACGACGCGGTGCTTGATACGACGCGATGCTTGATACGACGCGGTGCTTGGTACGACGCGTTGCTTGCGAAAACTATCCCGTATCGTCCCCATCCCAAATGCGGCGGGCGGCTTCGGGGGGTTTAGTGGGTATTTTCGGACGCATCACGTCCAGGTGAGTCCCACACTGGTGCGGAGACGTCCCTCCGCACCCCCTTACCCATTGCATTGGCGGACTTCGGTCTCACTAATGCAATGGGTAAGGGTAGTGCGTAAATGCATTCCCCTCGTCAAAAAAAAAAAGGTTCTCAGTATTGCCGATGATTCACCCCTCCCCCCTCCCCTCGTTTTTGCACCTAACTAAAGTAAAGTAGACAACCCCTTTACCAGCTACTTTAACACTGTGCATTTATTATGGTACAGTTTGATCGATGCGAAACATCCGAAGAGTGGCGAGATAGAGCGTCGGCTGACGTCATTGAACAAACAATGGGAGGTGCTGCGGGAACTCGCAGCCGCCAGGGAGAAGCAGCTGGCTGATGCCGCCGAGGCTCACCAGGTCAGTAATTACTCTGGTCTCGTTCCACCTATCTAACTGACTTTATATTCAACCTGAGCTTTCGTGGAAGGGAAGCATCTTGAGAAAAAACAATAGGGGATTGTGGTGGGGGATTTTTTAATAATCCCCGCTTGTGTAGCGACCACCTTAAAGTTTGAAAACCTGTTGCGTAACTATGCGGACACGGACCTAGTTCTGTTTGGTTTGTTACGACCTTTAATAAAAAATAAAAAGTAATTAATTAATAATAACAAAATAATTTAACATCTATATGTGTTAATATTTCTATATATATCTATATATAGAAAATAATTTAGATGTAAAATAGAAGTAGATTTAAGCTCACATAAATTAATTGTGAAAGAAGATTACTAACTGCGTAGCTGCTTGAAATATTATAGGCAATTTTTTCTGACGCAAGTCGAATTAAACCTCCAATATAAAAAAGGTGTGGACCCCAGAGTCCGCAGAATGTTTTATTTATAATAAAAAAAAAAAAACTTGTTGCTGAACACCAATAGGTGTGTTCCAGCAGCGTCACTTGGGAACTTAGTGTTTACCATCTCGGACCACATTGTCCTATACAGTATTAAGTAAAACCTGGGTACTGTCGACAGAAGTGACAATTCGATACTATGGACGTATTGTTTTTTTTTTTTAAATTTCATAATTGCAATTATTACTGTAACATAACATTTAATATTAGTCCGGTTTTTACATCTATCGGCGCTTCGAGCAATAATTATGTGCATTTTCATATAGTTTATTCATAATAATAAATAAAAAAAACGATATATATTAAAGAACCAGATCGAGTTTCTTGCCTGTGCTCTTCTCGATTGAGTTGTTTTCCGAAACGGTGGTAGTGTTTTAGACGTTCATAAGCGCCTTCTTAGGGCCTAAATTGAGTAAAGGTTTTTTTTTTTTTTTTTTTTTTAAATCAAAACATACGATACGCTGCGTAAGTAGAAATGTTATTATTGATCTCTGAGCGCCATCTTTTACTTGACATACTGTAACATGTTTATTTATTTATGTTAGGTTGGATGAGTGACAGAATCGCTCAACTCTACAATGTTATATTTTGAGTTGAAGTTTTTTCAGCATTGTTTTCGTTGTTTTTATATGTAGTTAAGTGCCGGGAGCGCGATCTTAGGTTTTTTAAAAAGAAAACGAGCGAGTCGTTACAGAGTTTAATGTAGACTTACTTTATATTTAATCTTAAACTAAAACTTATACTATGAGCGACGGATGTTTTCGCTTGACAATTTTTCACACCTTATCGCGCCTACTCATCATCGCCCGCACATAGCGCGCGTTGTTTAAACCGCTGTTATAATATTAAGGCTGGGCGCAGGATACATAACTATGTCGCTATGACCGTTTATTTGTTTATGTATATTCTATATATATATAAGCAAAGTTTGTTTTGTTTGTCCGAGGTAAACTCGAAAACTACTGGACCGATCAGCGTGAAACCGCAACCATTCGACGCGGAATTAATCGTAGATGGTTATAGGCTATATCTATTTCAAATTCTATTATACATTTTACTTTTATTCATTCATTTTGTTTTTTTTTTAATTAGCTATAAGTGAAACGTCATATGCGCAGAACATATGAAACGCGGGCGGAGCCGCGGGCACCAGCTAGTTATTAATAAAATAAGTAATTGTTGTACAGTTTTACGGTGACGCGAACGAGGCGGAGTCCTGGATGAAGGAGAAGCGGCCGCTGGTGGCGACGGACGACTGCGGGACCGACGCGCCCTCCGCCGGCGCTCTGCTGGCGAGGCACCGCGCGCTGCACGACGAGATCAGGGCCCACGCGGCCGAGCTCCAGACCCTGGGCGCGCACGCCGCCCGGCTGCACCAAGCCGGGATACGTTGCTTACAAGTACTGCACAATCTATAATCTATATACTAACTACCTATGGCGTTCTAATTTTTTTAAACGGAACCCTAATTATATTCCTAAAAAAAAAAAATGATTACTATTATAAATTAAAAATATATCTCATAAATTTCATACTCTTACCTGTAAAACTGCATTGAATCGGATTTTATAAAGAATTTTAATTTTTGATTTGTCACACGGAACCCTAATTATTTCCGATAATCAAAAGTGTCCTAAGGTTCGCGTAGTAACTTAAGCTATCTACCAAAAAAAAAAAACAAAAGTGCCGTCAAAATCGGTACTACCGTTGGATCAAAAAGATGGATTTTTAATTCAACTTATGCCAGAAAAAAATCTAAATGAAAACTATGGCATGTAACTATACCTGTAATCAATGTGATTTCAAACATAGCTTTTGTTGTAATACAGTAATACCTCGGCTTAGCGCGACCCCGTTACGCGCGGTTTCACTATAACGCGAATTTCAAAATTTCGCGCTCAAATGCCTCGCATTACGCGAAAGAGTGCGTATAAACATAATGTAAAGACAATAGATGTATTTTTCCGTAAAAAATAAGAGTATGTATTGCATAAAGTGTTCTTAGAATTAAAGTGATTGATTAAAATGATTTGTATTTTTTTAAATTAAATTTTGACTATGTTTAATCATAAACCTCGATATACGCGAATTTCAGTTAACGCGATTTTTTTCGGAACGTATCCCTCGCGTAAAGCGGGGTATTACTGTATATTGTTTATGTCAGGCGTTAAATTAAGTGTTGCTAGTAACAATATGTCACTAATATGTTGTTCAGTTACTGGTGTGTGGTTTTTTTTTCTTACCCAACTAAGATCTAATAAGAGTTTTTTATAGACATCTGTTAGTGACCGCGTACACAAGACTAGTCTTTGAACCCAAGCTTGAGCAGCCTTGCTCTATCCCTCACTAATATAATTTGTGTTAAATATTGACAAAGAAGTTTCACTTCTGACACGTTCTTTTTAAAAATATAACATACATAGGAGTACATAACGTCACGCCTCTCTCCCATAAGGGTAGGCAGAAACCACATCCTTCCACTTGCTACAGCCCTGAGACACGTCTTTGACGTGACTGGACTAGCCGGTAAGCGTCGTCCTAGGCGAACATAGAAAGACTGCGGTCGAAAGTACTCGTAAGAGTGACCACTTACAAAAGTAGAATAAGCGAAAGGCGCATTGTCAAGATTGTAGCAGGTAGAAGGGTGTAGTTTCTGCCTACCATTATGCGAGAGAGTCGTGATGTTATTTATGTATATTTAATCCACATCTCTGTGCTTCCACTAACATTATTAAAATTACGATTTGTATAGTTTTTTATATGACAAAAAAAAATGATATATATTATATTTATTAAAAAAAAAAGAACCAGATCGAGTTTCTTGCCTGCGCTCTTCTCGACTGGGTTGTTTTCCGAACCGGTGGTTGTGTTTTAGACGTTCATAAGCGCCTTCTTAGGGCCTAAATTGAATAAGTAAATTTTGATTTTTTTTTTGACTCCTTCCACACATTTCCGTTCATTTTTTTTTATTGGTTTTTCTGTGGATCTCATGCGGATTGTCTGAAAAATTGACAAATATATTTGGCAGAGGGTCTGTACTTTGCTCGTAGCGGACCGACGACCCGGTGAAGATCTTTGACGAATACCCATGTCCAGCAGTATATAGATGGATGTTTTCTGTGAAAATTGAGACGCTCGTCTTAATAATGAAGCATCAAACAATGATATAACTATAATATTTTGTTATAGTTGCCAACGGAAGTGGAATCGTCTCCAGCAATCGAAGAGGAGGAATGGGTGAACGAGTCGAGGCTGGTTCCCACCGAGGTGTGGGAAGAAGAACCCGTGGAGAGACTCGAACATAGGACTGTCACCGAAGAAAGACAAGTGCCGCAGGTTAATTTTTTAAAGTACTCCTCGATGACGTCATAATGGATATATATATACAAGGCGTCTTATAACAAATTATTCAAAATTGGCAAACTGTAATTTCGCAGCAACATTATTATGACAATAACAAATTTGTGTGTAAATAGGTTCAAAAAAATTAATATTATATTTTTTACATATTTGTAAGTGTCTAAGTGTAAGAAAATTAACAAAAAAAAAAACAACAGTTAATTGGCAAATTAATTATTATGCCTTTGTAATAATTTTTATTAATATGTATGAAATCTGTCTATTCGTTTGTGGAGGAAAAGTTCGAGTGAAATCTCGTTACGAAATATTTGCAGGTAAAAATTATTAGAATAAACAAAATTAAGATTAATTTGATTACTAACATTATTACTAGAATAATTAAAAGTGTGTAAAAAAAATGCATAAATGAGGTACTTGTTGTAGTTAATTTTACCTGTTTTCTGAATAAGCGGTGTTGGGTAAATTACAATCACTTACCAAGTTTTGATGAGGCAAGGTAATCAGGATAATGGGATATAGAAATTTTAGATTAATTTCGTTGGCAAACAGTGACCATCCAATCAAAAGAGGCCGTTCCATGCCGTTTTCGGTTATCACAGAACTTTACTAAACAAACGGTATATCGTCATAATAGATGCATAAGTGACGTCACTATATAGTAAATGTCTACTGCATCCATAATTTGTCATGGGAATTTGCACGCTCAATGTTCACATTGGACGCTTGTTGAGTGTTTAGTGACGTCATTAACCAGTAGGATAGCAAGACGTTTTTATGTGTATTAAAAACATAAACTTTAAGTGGTTTAGTTGTTTAACCCCTTGAGCACTAATCTGGCGTTTACGCCAGCTTTCCATTGTCTTCCTATTGTCTCATTTTAATGGGTAATCGACATAATAAGGTAAAAAGCAGATTGGTGGACTGTCTGAAAAATGTCTGACTTCCATGGTCAGCCATACAAAAAAAACTATTTCAAAAATTCAGACTCTAGAACCAAAAGTCTTTACATTATTTTGATGGTGTTGTATGGAAATAACACGACCCTTTTCTGTGCATGCAGCAAAAACTATTTTCAACTATGAGTTGTATAATTCTTTAAAAAAAATAAATGAAACTCTGTAATTTGTGCGGGACAAACACCGAAACTACTAAACCGATTTTAATGGAATAAAAAAAAAGAAACTTAACAGATGAGATAGATTTTATTCAAATTAATGACGTCAATATGTTCTATGGAAAATTATGTTTCTATATGATAAATTAATTCAGGCAACGCCGCATATGATAGCTAGTATTTATATATGTAACTTTTTTTAAAACTAGATCGTGTTTCTTGTCAGCCTTCTCGATTAGTGGTTTGTATTGTTTTGCGCCTAATTTGAATAAAGATGGATTACCGTGTAATTATGTTATCCGCCAGGTCAAAGCTCTATACGCGTTCACTGGTCAAGGAATATCGATGCAGAAGGGCGAGGTAATGTTCCTCATTAACAAAACGAACCCGGACTGGTGGTCCGTCAGGAAGGCGGACCGGACCGACGGCTTCGTACCCGCTAACTACGTCAGGGAGATCGAGCCTAGAGTTGTACCGGTTAGTCTACACTTTATCAAATCAATTATGTCAGTGTCAAGCGGCTAAATTGTATTTTCAATCTTGCTTTTGCTAGAACTTTCCAGGGAATCTTCGTGACACCTCATAGTAAACGTTTCTCATTATTATTTCCTTACGCTTCACTTGTGTGTACAATAACAAAATTATATATATACATGACAAATATTGTTGTATTAAAAATATTAACTCCTACATTACAGACTTAGATACAGACTAAAAAAAACTACCGGTTAGGAGTTATCTCGAAAACTGCGATAAATTCGTTAAATAGATTCAAAAAGAAGTATGTCCATGTCTTTGTCTGAAAACGAGAAAGCCAAAATGTTGTGGAAGTTTGCGGTTAATATTAAAATACTAGGAAGCCACGGGGACTGATGATAGAAGTGAAAAATCGAAATTTCCTCATCATCATCATCTCCCTACTCTTTTCCCATTTTCATTTGGGGTCGGCGCAACATGTCTTCCTCTTCCATTCCTCTCTATTTGTTGTCATCTCCGCATTTACTCCCTAAGCATATCAGCTTTCACACAGTCCATCCATCTTTTCTTTGGTCTTCCATCCAACATTTAATCATTTGTCAATTTAAATTATTGCCATAATCTAGCATTTGAAATATAACATTTGTCATGTTATTTCACTGATAAAGTAAAAATAAATCAAATTCACTCTCATTCCCCATCAGGTCCAAGTACGTAGACCGGAGAAGGTGCGGACCGTCCAGCGAGTCAAGAAGACTGTCCTCGTGAAGCAAGTGGTGCCGGTGAAGCGGAACAAGCCCGCCGCGGCCCGCAGAGCGTCCCGGGCTCAGTTACCGCAGCAGAGACCGGTCAGCGTCGAGACCAGAATGACGGAGATACAAAAAGATTACGGTAATGCCAACCATTTAATTATACAGAAGATTACGGTAATGCCAACCATTTAATTATACAGAATATTACGGTAATGCCAACTATTTAATTATACAGAATATTACGATAATGCCAACCATTTAATTATACAGAATATTACGGTAATGCCAACCATTTAATTATACAGAAGATTACGGTAATGCCAACCATTTAATTATACAGAAGATTACGGTAATGCCAACCATTTAATTATACAGAAGATTACGGTAATGCCAACCATTTAATTATACAGAAGATTACGGTAATGCCAACTATTTAATTATACAGAATATTACGGTAATGCCAACCATTTAATTATACAGAAGATTACGGTAATGCCAACCATTTAATTATACAGAAGATTACGGTAATGCCAACCATTTAATTATACAGAAGATTGCGGTAATGCCAACCATTTAATTATACAGAAGATTACGGTAATGCCAACCATTTAATTATACAGAATATTACGGTAATGCCAACTATTTAATTATACAGAATATTACGATAATGCCAACCATTTAATTATACAGAATATTACGGTAATGCCAACTATTTAATTATACAGAAGATTACGGTAATGCCAACTATTTAATTATACAGAAGATTACGGTAATGCCAACCATTTAATTATACAGAGGATTACGGTAATGCCAACCATTTAATTATACAGGTTGACTTTGAAATCAATGCCAATGATTAAAAATCAGTTTATAATTATGATTCTGAATACAAATAATAAATAATAGATAGTAAAAAGAAAACTATACTAATTATAAATAAAATTGAATTGTCTGTTTGTAATGACAAAATTTTTAAACTTTGTGCTACTAACTTCATGTTGTATACAGACTATATAAGTGAAGTATCTATAGACATCAATCATCACGGCTATACTTTAGGGATAAAAAAAATCCACTTTGCCAAAAATGAGTTGAAGTGTAGAGCCAATTTTGATTGTATACGACTAATTTTTCGTTACAGACGAATTGCTAACTCTGTCCGCCGCTCGGCGCGCGCAGCTTGAAGATGCTATTAAGCTATATAGCTTCTTCGCGGAATGCGATGACTTCGATAAGTGGATGAAAGAGAAGGAGAAGATGCTCAGGACCGACGATGCCGAGGACAGCGTCGACACGGCCAAGAGGAAGTACGAGGTATGTATGTAGGAACTTTTTTTTTTACATGTAAGTGTTATGTGACGTCATGGTCCAGGTTGGTAAACGGCCTAGAGGTACCGGTTCTCAAGCGATGCTGCCGGAACACACTTATTGGTATTTGGCGACAGGTTTTCGAACTTAAGAGTGGTAGCTACCCAGGCGGGTATGCTCTACCGCCGCGCTATGGTTTCCTCGCTATGATTTCCTTCACCGAAAGCTCAGGCCGATTTTAGAGACGTACAGGTGGGGATCGAACCCGCGTTAATTGACTCGCAATCCGGCCGCACTACTTGCTGCGCCATCACCGCTTTAACTTTGAAACGATAATAGCTCAATGGGATTGTGTAATGGTATTTATGCCTGAACTTTTCATGTGAAATTCCCCATATTAAACGCGCCATTTTGAGGCGAACTAATGTTTTGCTCTCATGTAAATAACCAGATATTCTTACGTCAGCGCGTGGAATTAAGATAATTTGCATTCTTCCTAATAATTAAAACATGAAAAGGTAATTTAAAGAGTAAATTTTTGAAAATCGTATCTGAGATATGTGTACATTTATTTCTAACTATAAGATGTATGAAATTTCACGCTTACTTACTTCAAAAATAACAAACACCCTATATAAAATTGCAACCTCTAATTCACCATCTTAGGGTTTAAATTTTTAAAAATGCCGATATAATATGAATTTTTGGGTTCGTTATTTTGAAAAAAAAAAACAAACTTTCATACAGCATTTCGTCTCTTATTTTACACAGTTTGGTGTCAAATTTTACATAAACCCTTTCTGTGTGGATGCTTATATCATAAAAGGCATCTAATGGTACAATTTCAAGTTTGTAGGCTCAGCGGTTTAAACTCCACCTTGTTGAATCAGACAGACAGGCCAAATACATATGATGAATACATATTCATACAATCCAGGTATGCGTAACCACCCTTCTCGTAAGTTTTTTCCCGTACCGAGGTTCACTTAACGCGGCTAAAGAAGTTTTCGGTAAAGGAAAGCGTCATGAGAAACCATAGCAATGGGGTAGGGTTTTTTTTCCTGATAATGACGGCCTTGGTAGCTACCGACCTCAAGTTTGAATATCTGTCGCTAAAATAGGTGTTCCGGTGGTCTCACTTTAGAGCCAGCAATACCTCAAAGCTTAGTGTTTTTGACCTTTTTTTTTTGACGAGGGGAAATGCATTTACGCACTGCCCTTACCTATTGCATTAGTGAGACCGGAGTCCCCCAATGCAATAGGTAAGGGGGCACGGAGGGACGAACTCCATGCCAGTGTGGGACTCACCCGGGCGTGAATCGCCCGGAAATACCCGCTAAAACCCCCCTAGGGGCCGTCCGCCACATTTGGGATGGGGGCGACACGGGGTTAGTGTTTTTGACCTGGACCTGTAATAAAAGAACGGGCATGGTAGGGATATGGCAATGCTATAAAAAAACAAGACAATGCTATGAAAAATATCCGCAAGACCGAGGCATTTTTGGAGAAGTCTTTTACCCTACCTAGGGTTTTTTTCCAATTAAACAAGAAAGAAATTATTATAACAAAGTATAAATGAAAAAAAAAACCTCGAAGCTTGAAATTTAACTTCTAGATATATTTGTTGTCATTATATTTTTTTTTTTAATTATTTTATCTTTAAAAACCCATTAGACTTGTTTTGTTTTCTGTTCAGAAATTCGTGACAGACCTTTCCGCGGCATCGAAACGGTTGGAGCATATAGACGAAGCCGCTGAGGAGTTGGTGGCCGCAAAGCACGGCCAAGCGACCAAAGCGACCGCGAGGAGACAGCAGCTCCGCCAGCAGTGGGACAAGCTCCTGCGTCTGAAGCAGCAGAAGGAGAAAAGCCTCGAAGGTGCCTCCAGGTAACCCACTACAAAACCTTTGTTATATTGTTATTCTCTGGAACAGTCTCCCGGCCGATGTATTCCCTCCTTCCTATAACATCACTTCCTTCCAGCGTAGCGTGAAGAGATATCTGTGCAGACCAGCTTGACAGAAATAACTGACAATAATATAATTTTTTTTTCAGACTTCATCCATATTTTATGTTGTTAGTTTAATATTAGTATTTACACGTACGTCTACTCGTATCGATTCATTAAAAAAGGTCCATCCAATTTATAAACTAATGCCTTCAGAATGGTATTTGTTCTGGTCACAATGGATAACCGATCTCTCGACGGTCGCCATTATTTCTGGATTGCATTGTGCTTACCATCATGCATAATGACGTTACTTTGCTGAGCTTCTATAAAAAAAACCTCTATGCAATATCTTTCAATGTGCATTTCTAGATGAATCGTCTACAGCGCTTTAAGTACAGGTTTATGTGTGGGAAAAATAAGTTACAAGACAATGGCAATCCTTCTAGAATGTTCCATTGATTCTCCTGGCACCTCAGAATAAACTCTTCGTACTGTTATATGGAACTCTGAGATAGCTTCTTTTCAAAAAGAATTTCATACACACTGAAATGTTAATTTTGTTTATTTGGACGCCATTAAATACAACTTAAATATAATTATAATTATATATAGAATCACTATAGGACCGTCGTGGTTTGAGTATGGATGAAGACTGAGGACTTATGAGCCGAGAGACGAAAGGAAGGGAATAAGAATCATGTGTCAGCAGCATAGGCAGCTGACTAGGCTAGAAAGGGTACAATAGAAAGATATAACAGTACCATTATTTCCAATTCGCTTCACTTGTGCATAATAACAAAAAAAATGTGTGTGTATTTATTTATGTATGCACGTAAGAAGTTATACTTCTTTGAAGTAATAATAGAAAAAAACCTAAAACGTTGACAGCTAACTTCAGGGTGTTAGTTTTCCGTGACGGTTACGCGCGCATCGTAAAAATTTACTCTCATCATTTTTCCCCTAACGCGCCGAAAGACTTCAACATATATGTTACTTAAAACGCCATCAATATCACGCTATATAGGGCCCTATAACATAAGTTATTGAATTAAAGATAACAGCTACTACATGACAGACTGAAATGGCGCCAAAAAGCCCCTAAAATTAGCTAATTTTGACAGCTTCTGCTTTTTATAATTAACTTGTTTAACGGTTCTCGGTTCTAGCCCTTTTGAGCATGTAATTATTTTACAATATTCGTATTATTTTATTAATATTCAATGCACAACAAAGTGGCGGCCATATGTTAAGCGTACTAAGGAAGATGTCGGGAGTTTTAATTTATGCTCTTTGTCATTATTTTCGATACACTACAATTGTGCATAACAATCAAACTATATCACGTAGAACTATGTCACAACATGACACAGTCAAGAAACGTGTCACGAACTCTTTTACAGACAGCTCTTAATATATTGTCTCCAGATTAAGTTTTCGAATTTTTCCACAGGAGATAGAAATTCAGCCAATATGATAAGGACTTTTAAACTTTGCAAAAACTTTTGCCAGTTTTTGCAGTAAATATAAGGTTTTATATGATGTCTATGATGTATGATTTTCAACCTATATATGAAGCCGTTATTAGAATAATTTAAAAGCTTTTTAGCTTAAAAACGAAACTACTTTAGACGACTCGTTATTATATCTAATACGTTGTTACAGCCGACTTTTCGTGTTATCCTTTTTGTGCAAATAGTAACTTTAGGAGCCGCTAAAGCATAACACAAGCAAAAGTTGAAACATGTTGACTCCCCTGTCTCCCTTGTAACGTAAGCATTTTTACAAAAGAAGCTAAATAATTAAAAGTAATTAAGTATGCATTGCTTATGTCATAATAGTAACGAACACAAAATATCAAAGCAGATAATCCAAATGCGCGTACGAGCTTGTTTTATTTACTGACAATAGCGAACGGCTGTCGACTGTTGTGACTCACAATATAACCGCTCTCTCCCACCTGTTGCGTTTTTCAAAGTTCTCTCGCGCATTCGTATCGTAATAGATCGATTAATTACGGTGCTTGCTAGAGACCTTCGGCTTTGGCTAAAAGTTTGGCGAATTTTGGGCCGAAGCTGAAGGTTCGATGGGACGCTAACTGAGCTCGCTCTCTCTTGCTGTAATGTCCCTATCCTCAACCGTCCCCTAACGTACTCCAATTCGTAAACTAAGTAGAGGCTTGTAAAGAGGATGATACCAACTCGAGAAAGATTACTGTCCATTGGAGTGCAATGGTATAAAGATAAAAATTATTTCTCAGCGTGGAGCTATTCAGCCGGACTTGTGACGAAGCCCTGGACTGGATGGCGGAGAAGGAGCAGCAGCTAGCTGGTAGCTCAGATCCCGCCGCGGACCTGAGGACAGTTCGCGCGCTGCAGCGGAGGCACGCTCAGCTCGAGAGGGAGCTCGAGCCTCTACGGGAGAAGGTCAACACAGTCAGCCTTCTAGCAGACTCGTATGTTACTTTTTAATACTTATAGATTAATATTTATTTTTATAGGAAACTCTAAAAGTTGGTGATGATGGCACAGTTGGTAGTGCGGCTGGATTTCGCAACAATGGACGCGGGTTTGAGACCCACCTATCCAACTCTAAAATGAGCCTGAACTTGGGGTGAAGGGGTACGGTAGACTCGATTGAAACCTTATCTGATTAATAAAATATAAAAAAAATAATGATTTCGAGTCGACAACATATATCAACAAAATTCGCAGTGTCGAGTGTTTTGTTAAATTGTAATGGTGCAAATGTCAGTTGCCATATTGGCCACTCGGATGCCATCTTGAGTTCGTTAAGGCCGATTCACACGTATCAGTGCCGATTCACACGTATCATCGAAGAGACAGTTTCTATTTACCTACATTAAGTAAAAGATTGTGTATTATGAGTCGCATTTCACCCGAGCGAAGCCGGGTTTTCATCTAGTTCTCTTATAATACCCACCTCGGTAGCTACCACCCTCAAATTAGAAAACCGGTGTGTTCCGGTTCACTTACTTGTGGCTTCAATATAATATTTTCCTTCACCAGTAACTCAATCTCTTTGTAAAATTAGAAAGTTGTTTTTGAACTATCGTCCATTTATTGTAACGTGTATCATTGACAATCATTTTTTTTATGGCCTTTATTATTTATTCAAATAAAACTACATAAACTAAATAGATTTATATTGCAATTTGCACGCAGCCTTATGATATGGTATGAGAAACATAACGTAATGTAAGAATCCTTTTTATTGTTATTTTATGTAACTACCCGCATTATTTATTTTTGTAGCCCTAATCTTTATAGTGTATATCTAATTGGATTTCATGAAAAAAAAATATAGATTTTTCTTCTTTCTATTAAAATTTTAAAATACATCCTTTTAGAAAAGCTAGATGTAATCATGCTTGGCACTCCTAAAATTTAATAAGAAATAGGATAATAAAAATTAGAGGAGTCTTAAGAATTGGATCTGTTTCAGGGTGAAGTCTCAATACCCCACGGAGAGAGGTAACGTGGAGTCACGTCAGAAGCAGATCCACCAGATGTGGGAGAGATGCCAGGCCCAGGCGGCCGAGAGGCGGAATAGGCTTGAGAGCGCAGTCGGACACCAGATCTTCGGACGAAGCAGCGCGCAGCTTCAAACTTGGGTCCAGGTGAGATTCGCTTACAACCTTTAGGAGCCAATCTATTATTACGGAAGCAGAATTCTATACATTTTTTATTACCCCCTACCTGCAATAGTAAACAAACCTCTTATCCTTCTAGTATTTAAAAGTAAATAAATAAAAAATCCTTACATCACCATTTAGGCTTCAATCATACCCCCATATCATCAAACATAATTATAGATCCCTCCTTGCCCCCCATTAATACTTATATAATACTTGAACGATCCCTTATATACAGTGGTAACGTTTAAATTACACATAATAAAATTCCATGAAATTCCTTTTGCCGAGACATTAAAAGAAGAGTTATAGTTCACTAAACAGTCCCTTAAAAAAAAACTATTCACATGTTTTTATTGAGAACACTAAAGTTCGTCAAAATCAATTAAAGTAAAAAAAAAGGACACGTGTCAGAAGAGATCTTTGGCAATTTGTAGTTTTAATCTGTAAGGGAAATTATTTATAAAGAAAAGGTATAGAGACCGAGAAAGAGCTCCCTCAATAATATAATATACCACAAAGGGGAAAAAATTCTACCGTCAAAAGTAAACAGCGTCTTTTAATTTTCAAAATAATGACGCTCAGCGTCACACAATCTAAGGCTTATCGCGTGACCTTGAGACTGTACTCCCAGAAGGTCCACTTAAAAAACTCCAGAGTAATATATGAATTATGTTTTTAAATATGAACGTAACCCGAGCAACGCCGAGTATGACAGCTAGTATAGTATAAAAATATCAATAAAACTCGTTTGAGTTTACGATTCTGATGGTGATGATGTTCAATCTTCAGAAAGTAAGAGATCAGCTGTCGCAAGAGGCGACCGCCAAGGACGTCGCAACCGCCGAGGCTTTGGACAAACAGCACCAAGAACTGATGGACGACATCAAAGCACACGACGACGAGTAAGTCTTAACAAATATATTAATAATACTTATTTATAGTTGAACTAACTCTATGCACACGGCTACGCTCGCGTTTTATATATCCCTCTCTGCGTTTTAATTTTTTTATACGGAACCCTAATCATTTTTTTTTTGTACTAAGATAAAGTAAAAATATTTCTCACAAATTCAAACGCTTACCCTTAAAACTGTGTATTGAATCGGCTTTTATTATATTCAAGTTTTTTTTTACGCGGGACCCTAATTATTTTGGAAAATTAAAAGTACCCTAAGTTACCCGGAGTGACTTCAGCTATCTACCAAGAGAAGTCCCGTCAAAATCGGTCCAGCCGGAAATAGTTCCGGAGTTTACCCATTACAAACAGACAGGCAAAAATGTTAAAAATCGGACATTACAAACAGGCACTTCAATTTTATTGACTAGTATAGATTTCACATCACATCCACAATGATAATGAAATATAATTTTAAAAGATTTACCCGCAATTATTGAGAACTTATTACCTTTTTATTGTTTCTTATTAAAATAGACCATAGATAAGGCTTGTCGTTGAAATAAGTGGTCCACTGAAAAAAAATATTAATATAAGAAACTTATTGGCGTTTTAATCTTGCTACGTGTGCGTATGAGTTATAAACTAATATTCGTTTTGTGCGAAAGAGATAGAGTCTATATCTCTTTTCGATCTCCAATGAAGAGTTTATGCGCTTGTATGTCATAATTTTATTTGTAAATATTTCTTCTGTCCATTCAACCATAAGACGTCCACTGCTGGACATAAGTCTTCCCGTACAAGGGGGGATTGCCATAATTGCCACGTTTGGCAGGCGGGTTGGTGATCGCAGTAGGTGTTTGTGGTCCTCAGAGGATGCTGCTGCGTATCCCCTTGTATATCTCTTAGTCGCCTTTTACGACACCCGCGGGTAGATATGGGGTGATACTAATCTAAGACGGTACCACACGGCATACATTTTTTGTTTCAATTTTCTGTATTTATAATAAATTAAACATTAGTCAACTAGAAAATTGTATTGATTTCGCTTAATAATTTTGACTTGTCTAGATTCAAAGAGGTGATCGGCCTAGGCAAACAGCTACTGGCCACTAACCCAGCTCTGACTGATGTCGCCGACAGGATCAAGAACTTGGAGAACGAGCAGAAAGCTATCGCTAAAGGTCAGTTCTTCTTACCTTCTTTACATTTTCTAATACAACTCTTCTAGAAGAATTAATTGATTACGCGTTATGGCTCCGTGTTCGGTGTAACCCATGTCACAAGGTTTGCAGTTAACTCATAACGTAAATCCGCTCACCTTGCTTCTAGGATATCCCGCTTCCCTTTTCGAGGTGTTGCTAGGGTCGTGGCTCCTTCACCAGTGGCTTATCGATAGTTGTTACACGCTGGTCGGACAACACTACTTAAACGTACTTGACAGTCGAACTGTCACTTGCGTAATGAATGTTTGACATATGTCAAATACAAAAAAAAATGGCGCTGGGAAGGCTCAGTTTTGTTGGTTGTGCTTTATTATTCGAATCATAGAATTAGGAATTTATCAAATAGAACTAGTTTGGTTACTGCTAGCCAGTTGAAGGATGACTGGAGGGAAAGTCGTGGTACACGTTTGAAAGTTATTTATTAACTAATTCTTATTTAATTAATTAATTTTGATTTTTTTTTTTTTTTTTTGACCTAGCTAATGCTGTTGACCGGAAGGGCCTTTACAGCTTCACCGAACTTTGGGGGCGAGTGCTGAAGGCACTCGCCGCAATAAGGTGACTAGCTCAAGGGCTACCAAAGTGGTACGAACCTCGGCTTGGCCGTCACCTGAGTACTCAAGACTCACTCGCGAGTTGTATCCTAGCTAATCTTTATTTTTATTTACATAAAAAAAAAAAAAAGGTTCCTTACAGGACCTATGTACCTTGCATGTTATGCATGAGTGTGTATGGAGTGTTGTGCGTGTAATTGCTCAATGCGTGGGCAGTGTTACTGTATCGCGCTGGCGGCGACGTCAAGAGCCTCCCCAGTTGGGGAACGAGACACGTCTTGGGTCGCCGCCTGAGGGGGACCCGGAGTGTGTGCGGGAGCAAAGTTAGCCGCCTGTCCCCGGCGGCGGGAACGGCGGTTTCGCGGGCGTGGGCGCTGGCACGCATTCGTACGAGGTAAAGGAGGGAAGATCCTATTACTACGGGTTATGGTATCGTCGCGGCACGATAAGATTCTCTGCGGCCGACGTATACGACGCGGCTTGCGACCTGGCAAGTACGAGACGGCTCGCACGATGAGGGGGTTCGAGTGAGTCTCTGCGCGTTCGAAGAATGCGCGACTCTGGGTCTTAAAAACGGACCTAATGGAGGGCAGGTTGAGATCCCTGTGTAAATCCACAGTTCTCTCGAACCATTGGGCACCTACTGCCTTCCTTACAAAGCGATTCTGAATCCTTTGTAAGGCGTGCATACGCGAACGAGTGATGTGACCGAAGACAGGTGCGCAATACGTGATGATGGGTCTGACCACCATCTTGTATAGGGTAATCTTATGGCGGAGTGCCATTTTGCTCTTGCTGTTGTAGAGCGGATAGAGACGACCTAGCACCATGGAGGTCTGGCGCTTCACTTTCTTTATGTGAGATTTGAAAGAGAGTCTGTCATCTAATTGAACTCCTAGGTACCTGACTTCGGAGGAGTATGGGATTTCAGTACCCGCGTACTGTATGGGCTTGGGAGGGTCTTCCCTAAGTTTACGGCTTCTAGTGAATAATAACGCGGCGCTCTTACTCGGGTTTATCGCGAGACGCCATTTGAAATACCAAGCGCTGAGTTGGTCGACAGCGCCTTGGACGTATTTACGTAAAACTCTTTTCTTACGAAAAGCGAAATATATGACGGTGTCGTCCGCGTATAGACCTAACTGAACTCTTCCGAGATCAGGGAGGTCCGCTAAGTATAGGTTAAAGAGGACAGGCGCCAGAATGGAACCTTGGGGGACTCCTGCGCGTATGGGGTGGGCTATAGAGAGAGCGCTCTCTACTCTATAGCGGAAACTACGATCGGTGAGGTAATCGTGTATGATTCTAACCAGAGTGTCGGGGATACCTAATCTAGTGAGCTTGTAGACGAGGCCCGTGTGCCAGACCTTGTCGAATGCTTTGGCAACGTCGAAGAAAACTGCGAGCGTATGCCAGGATTTATTAAACTGAGGGTGATTAATATTGGTGAGTACGTACTCCGTGAGGCGGAGCACCTGATGCGCACAGGAGTGTCTGGCTCGGAAACCAAACTGTTGGGGAGGCAAGAGATTTTTGTCCTCTATCACCTCTATGAGACGGTTCATAAGGATCCGCTCATAGAGTTTGCCTAAGGTGTTAAGAAGGCTAATTGGACGGTAGCTATCGGGTTGCCTGGCGTCTTTGCCAGGTTTGTGTATCCCTATAACTATAGCTGCTTTCCAGGCGGCTGGAAAGTGGTTGTTTTTGATGGCCGCATTGAAGATGCAGACCAGCAACGCGACCAGAGACGGAGGAAGAAGTTTGATGACTTCGTTCCTGATTCCGTCGGGACCGGGGGACTTTCTGGGCTTAAGGCCCTTGATGGCAGTCGTAACCTCTTCACAGGTGACAGGTGAGAGGGGGACAACCGGAGTAAGAGCGAGGGAGTCCTTCACAGAGGATTCGACAACAGAGATGTGTTCGATATCAATGTTGTCGGTGACGGGAGCGCATTGATGCTCGAGGCTATCGGCTAAGCACTCGGCTTTTTCGATATCGTCAAATGCGGGTTGAAGACCCTGCGTATTTCTGTCCAGGGGGGGCATGTTAACGATGGTACGGTCCATCTTCATAGATCGTGCGAGCTTCCAGTACGCGAGGTGGGAAGGTTTCAGCTCTCCTAAGAGGCTGTCCCACCTTTCATTACGGATCTGATCTATGCGGCTTTTCACCGCTCTACGCAAGGAACGCAAGCGCGCACGATTCTCCTCAGTCGGATACGTGTCGTGGGCGCGGGGGTCGCGGCGTTTTTCTGGGTGAGCAGAGCTCTCACGTCATCGGGGAGTACAAAGCGGCGATCGTTCGCCGCTTGCACCTCTTTCGAGGTCTCCTCGATGCCGATCTTGAGGTGCTCAACCAGAGCATCGATCGCGAGGTCCGCGTCCGCAGACGTATCCAGTACATCTGGGATCCTATCGAGAGAGGGGGTGGACGGATGGTCCTTTAAATAACGGCCGAGCTTGTAATAGTCCGCGACTTTTACAACTGGCGGGCTAGAATTAGAGTCATCCGTGTGACCTAACATCAAAACTACTGGGCGGTGGTCGGAGTCGAGTTCGTGTACGACTTGTATAAGACGCACAGGAAGCGAGACTCCTTTCAGAACAGCGAAATCTAGAACCGACGGGCGACAGTTCGGTTGAAAATGGGTGGGCTCTAAGGGCGCGACGACCTCAAAATCGAGCTTCCGTACTAAGCGCATGAGTTCCGCCCCATTGGGCGTAACGCACGAGCTGTTCCAGAAGGTATGCCCGCAATTGAGATCGCCGGCGATAATGACAGAGTCGCCTAATGCGAAAAGCTTCTCTAGGTCTGACCTTAAGGGTCGTTTGCAGGGGGGGAGGTATGCAGACACGAGTACGATTGACGGATGGCCAGTCATACCTATTCTACATACCGAAACTTCCATATTGGTAAGCTCCGGGGCTTGCAACGGCGAGCAATAAAGTGACCGTATATAATATATAAGGGTACCACCGCCCCTTTCAGGGGTCCTATCATTACGTACTATATTATAATTCGCAATCCCGGGATTGCGATCACTTGGCTTCAAAAAGGTTTCCTGGACGAGAAATACGTCTATTTGACGATCGCGGAGAAAGTTAGCGACTAATTCACGCTGCGGAGCTAATTTCCGCGCGTTAAAGAATGAAAGGGAGAGACCGCGAGGCTTGAACTTAGCCATCGATTACGGGTTAAGAGAGACGCGTGCCAGACCTTGAAGGGTCATGGCGATGGCAGGGAAACGCGCGATAGCCTCGAGCTCGGCGTTTCCTGAGCCGCTGTTCAACATTGCGTTGAACGCGACTACTTCCTGCACATCATGGATGCGCAGGAGAAATAAAACCCGGTCTAAGCCGGTGGAGTTGGCCTGAGGGGCCTGGGGGGGGGGGTAGCCAGGCGCGGCTGCGCCTTGGCTTGGGGCCTAGGTGCCCACGGAGCCAGAGGGGCTGCGGGGCGGGGGGCGGCGGGATGGGTCGGCACCGCGGAAGGCGACGCCGACGTGCCTGGGAGGCACGGGAAAGACCTCAGTGTCACAGGCGGCACTTGAGGTTGGAGGAGGAGGGGGGCAGCGTTCCTCTGAGGAACGCGTCTACCGCCTTTGTTAGGCTGGTTGCGTCTTACCTTGGGCGCACACGGGCACCCTCGGTAATTGGCGGGATGACCCTCCTGCCTGCACAGAACGCAGCTTGGAGGGTCGGTAGTGTCCTTGGGACGGGGACAGTCGGGGGTGAGATGATCCCCGAGACACTTGACACATCTCGGAGCCATATAACAGCTCCGAGAACTGTGTCCGTACCCCTGGCAACGGTGACATTGCGAGGGGTAAGACTGTTTGTGTGGGACTTCCACAGATATCCGGGAGAGGCCGCAGAGGGTCTTCAGACCGAAGACCTTCTTTCCCTCTTCCGTGGCGGACAAGGAAACTAAAACCATGTTAAACGGCTTCATCCGATCTCTTTGAGAGTGCATCCGATGCACCTCAATCACGGGGAAGTTCTGCTCCTTAAGGGAGGCAGCTATCTCGTCACACGAGAGTTCCTTGGGAACTCTTCGCATGACGACCCGAAGGGACTTTTCCTCCTCAAGTGCGTGTGTATAAAACGCGTACTTGGCCTCACGAAGGAAACTCGTGAGGGCACGGAAGGTGTCGGAATTTGCCACTTTGACCATAATGCCCTCTCGGACATTGGTCGCCGTGGTAAAGTGTATGTGGCGGCTCGAGAGAGCCGCCGAGATCTTCGTCCAGGACGCCTTGTCCTGGATCGTGACCGGTGGTGGAGGACGTGTCTTCCTGGGCTGCACCTGAGACGGCGCAGCCGCAGGTTTGTGGGCGGCCGGTTTAGCGACGGGCAGCGAAGTGGGCTGCCGCGACGCGTCCTCTACGGCGAGGACCTTTGGGACTGACACGGAGGGCGGCGGAGAGGCCGGCGCCTTCCTCTTATTTTTCCGCTTGGGGGTGGTGAACTCACCCCCCCCTAGCGGGGGATACGCGATATCCATTTCGTCCGAGTCTGACCCGGACGACGAATGGACTGCGGGAGCGGCGAACCTAGGCATCAGGCTCGGATGCCTATCTGCCTGGCTCTGGGGGGACAGAGGGGAAAAACTATTCCCCGTGCTGACATTGATTTGTTCCGCCGAGTGCGGACGGCGGTAAGGGGAACGCGAACGCGACCGCGAACGCGAGCGACAGTCCGAAAAGGACGAATCGCGCCTATCTCTAACCGTAGGTGGCGTGGGCGCGCGAGAACGCTCCGGTGCGTTGATGTTAGGAACCGGCTTCCTAACTCGAATTGAGGGCACGGCCGGCGATGGGGAATCCGCGCTAAAGTTTTTAAACTCCCGGGCGAGTATGGGAGATTTGTCTAGCAATAATTGAGCGAACCTAAGGAGCTTTCGCTCCACAACACTTACTTCGGCCATCCCGCGATGGCAGAGGGCAGGGGGGGGTGAACTACCTCCCTGCCTGAGGGGCAGGGGGGCGCGCCAAAAATCTATGAGACTACGCGAGTCTCGCAAGTGACCGTTGAGTCAAAGTGCAATGACTCAAGGTAAATGGGAGCCTACGGAGCCTAGGGGGAGGCCCTAACAAGCCCTAGGGCCGAGGACGTGGGTCAGACGCCCAAACAGCACCCAGGGGATGGATCTGTAGCAGGAGCGGAAATCGGGTAAGAAAGAAGGAAACCCGGTGTGATCACACACCAGATTCCGGTATTCGGTGACCCCAGAAGGGGGTCCCCAGGGAACCTGCTAAACCCTGCACCACCTTACGTTGGCACCGTTAGGTCTCCGGTGATGACCACAATCAAGAGAGAGTGGGTTTCAGCAACGTCGTGAAGCGACACGTATCCTCACCTTAAGGGTGAGTATACGTTAAACGCGCGCGTACTGAAAAGTACGTTTTTCGAACAAATACACGAAGTTATAAATGAGATTTATAAAATCGAGTATTCAACGCTCGCAAAAATACCGCAGCGCGGGAAACCCACACTGGGTACACGACGCGGCGCGCGCGCTTGCGTCACCTCAACCGTTAAATAAATTTAACGGCTGTTGCTACGCAAGCGAACGAACTTCGAAGGCGGCGATAACGAGATCGAACACGTGAAACGTATTTGTGCGAGCGACCTTAGCGTGCGTGCGCACACTTCGGCTTACCAAACGGGAATCATCAATTAATTTTGAGGATCTACAGTGAGACTTATATTCTAAAAGATCCCCTCGTTAGTCGTAGGGCTTACAGTAACTACGGTGGTCAATCAGAAACATGCAGAGTGCGAGCGAGACGGGACACACGGACTTCTCTCATACGAGGTATTAAATATATGTAACCCGTGCGCCCGCGGCTCGCGCTAGTGTGCCGTTAGATGTTGATGAGGTCTCTACACTAGCATACCGGCCGCCCCTCCATACCACTCATACATAAAGTTTACATGTATGTCTTTCCAGGCGCCTACAGTCGATTCACTCGTTTCGACGATTTACTATCTCTGATAAAATAATCATTTACTTAAAAACAATGTCCAGTTGTGCAGTAAATAGTTGTAAAAACCACTATAGGATTAAATACCTAAAATCTATTGGTATATCATTTCATGTGTAGGTTATGAATTATTTTGTTACATACAAAAATAATAGTCACATGATGCGCCGCCATGACGCTTTTGTTCAGATTAGACGCTGTAGTGTTGTGCATACTCTTGATTATATGATTTATCGAGTTATAAGTTTTTTTTCGAAAAAAGAAATTTGTTATTTAATTAATGAGTTAGTTCGTTGGTGTTTATGTTTTTATTTCTTTACATGACCACCAGTTCGATCAACATGCTTTGTATAACCATTTATATTATCTTATTAATATATTTAAATGTCAGACTTTAGTTCATTGTTAAAAATCGAACGTATCAAGTATTAAAAAATGACAACTTTTTTATTAAAATATGAAAACATTACTAACATTAAAAATTACTTAGAATAATTGTAATAAAATAATGAAAAAAAAAAAATTGTTGAAGTTATTTCTCTAATATTATCGAAACTGTCGATACGGTATGCGTCGCATATCGCTTTACGAATTCCCTCTGCTACCCGCGACCCCTCGTGACTCAACGAATGCGACACACACGGTGCCCATACTTTGTACTGATTCTCCAATCTCTAGTGACCGCAACGACTTTGTTACTTTATGATTTGAATTCTCATTAAAAGACTGCTTGAAAAATTCGAAACTGGGTGAAAATACACGTACGTCACGCCTGAACCCCGCAAGACTTAAAAAAAAGTTAAGAATACGTTTTTCATCTCTTTCATAATAGAATGGAAAGACAAGGACGCGTATATCAAACAGCTCGTGCAGCTGCAATGTTTCAACAGGGAAGCCGACCAGATCGACGCGTCTACCGGAGCTCATGAAGCCTACTTGGAATATACAGAGTTCGGGGTGTGTACTCCCTTGTTTGATTTTTTTTTGACACGTCATAGGCTTCAGTACTTTGATCATTGTGATCTCCTTAGAAAAACGAAAGTGACTGACATTACCCGAAGAATTGTCAAACTTGAGTGCCAATGGACACTGGGTTCTCGAATGGTTGCCGCGTAGCGGACGATGCAGCGCGGGTGTTTTTTTTATACGTAATAGGCTTAGTGCTTTGACCACAATCTCACCTGATGTTAAGTGACAAAGTGAATGATAAACACACTTAAGGTACTGTTTCTCAACCGGGAACATACCTATTAGTATTTGGCGGCAGGTTTTCTAACTTGAAGGTGGTAGCTACCTAGATGGGCAATTATTTGAAAATACCTTACCACCATGGTACGGTTTCCTCACTATGTTTTCCTTCGCCAAATGTTCAGGCTAAAACTTCTTTAGTGAGGTTAAAATTTCAAACTTGCATCATGAGATATTAAAGGACAGATAGGACAAAGTAGTGGGAGTGAAAGAGATAAAAATTATTGGCACGATATACATACGTTTTTGTCTGTAGAATTATTTTTTCTTTTTCTGGTATATTTTTTGTTAAGGAAGCGAGCGCATGGTGGTAGGCATGTTCTTATAATGCCTGGCTGGTTACCTACTACACTCAAGTTCGAAAATCTGTCGCCAAATAACAACAGGTGTGTTCCGGCAGCATCACTTGAGACCCAGTATTTCTAGACCTAGGTAAACACGTTATTTGAGGTCATGGTAAAATTTGGTCGAAACGCAGATCCTACAATATTTAAAAAAAAACTTCGCAGTCATGGAACTGCCGACAGAAGTGAAAACTCGAAACTTTGGAAAAACTGTTTTTTTTTTTTCTTCAAATGTTTAAATTTCATAATTTGTTATTCGCAATTATTAACATAATTTAACAAACAACATAAAAAAACATACGATAAAGATTTTTTTTTATATATATACCTCTGACCGCCGCCTGCACTTAAATGGCATCTTATACTTGGAGTCATGTTGACGGCTGACGTCATAGCATTGGTAGAGCGATTTTATAAGTTTCACCTCTAAAGAGAATCATCGTATTTCCCAGTCGTCGGTTGACGAAGCCGAGGCTCTGGTGAAGCGGCACGAGGAGTTGGAGGCGAGGCTCGCCGCCCAGGACGAGCGAGTGTCCGCCTTCACACGCAGAGCTTCAGCGTTGCAGAACTTGCCTCACTATGCTGCTGACCAGTAAGTCTTAACCACCTTCTCCGACAGCGACTTTGACCACTGGAAACAAAATTAATATCGGATCCAAAATATGGAATTTATAGACGTTTCAATTTCACCCTAGACACGGATAGCTCAGATAGCGTACGGTAGTAACATATTATGACGTCACAGTTCACGTATTTTGTTAAAGTTTTATACGTAAGTCGCACGCCTCTCAAGTTGTATGTTTTCAACACGTGGAATAGTACGAAATAAACGTAATAATTTAGTGTTGCGAATGAATGAATAGTGACGTAACCTCGAGTCATCTTAAACCACAGACTAATAAAAATATTATTATGTTGTTATATATGCGGTATAATATAATAGATATACTTATGAATGCAGTCTGTTATAAGTAATATATTATTATTGCTGATGTTAATTTAACGTCCATTAATAATCTGGTCTTGTTTTTAACCATTCCGAATCGACAATGCAAATGTTACGTTGTTGTAAACACAAGTGCAAATTATCAAAAAGCTATCATAAATAAAAAAAAAATCTTTATTCAATTCAGACCCTAAGAAGGCGCTTATGAACGTCTAAAACACAACCACCGGTTCGGAAAACAACCCAGTCGAGAAGAGCGCAGGCAAGAAACTCGATCTGGTTCTTTTTTTTTTATATAAATATAATATATATCATTTGTTTTCATATAAAAAAAACTATACAAATTATAGTATTAGCTAATGTTATCGGAAGCGTAGAGATGTGGGTTAATTCCAGACATCACTATCGTTCACGTAATGCTCCACCCTGTAATAACCTTTTGAGATTAAAACTTGCTTGACATAATACTTGAACTTATTGTCAGGTAACTCGGTAATGTTACTTGGGATCTTATTGTAAAAACCGAATACTATTACCTATAAAGCTGTTATTACACTTACTTAACCTAAAGCGTGGGACGGCCAACTTGTCTTTACTTCTAATATTAAAATTATGACTATCATCCACTAGATCTAATCCTTCCTATATGCTAGAGGAAGACGTATATACTGAGATTCGTTTCGCGGGAAAGAGATAGGAACACCTCCATTCGTTTACTTATCCCTGAGCACTTTTAGCAAAGTCGTATTAAGAATATCTTCGATTGTTGATATATAAAGTTGTATGTATGTTTTTGTTTAGTATTGGAGCTCGTCGAGCTGCGGTGGTCGGACGACGTGACGCTGTGAGGCAAGCGGCGGCTGAGCGACGCCGCGGGCTACTAGCTAGCTTGGCCTACCAACAAGTACGCCTTTTATTCTCTACCAGTACATTCACAATGATTGGTCCAAATGACGTTTCGAATTATGTGTTTAACCTTACAGTTCGTCGCTGCGACGGAAGAACTGCAAGCGTGGATCGGGGACAAGACCAGGACGGCAAAAGACCAAAGTTACAGGTTCGTTTATATCAGAAACATCCTCAGTTAATTTTTTTTTACATAGCTTTCATACATCACACATAAAATATCTTCCATCTTGCTTATTTTTTTTTTTATTTATTATTTATTTATTCTCTTGTTTATATCTTATAATATAGGTCACTGACCCACAAAACTGAACATTCAGTTTGACTGCAGGACATGTTGTTATAATTTCTAATATAATTACATACTTTTTAAAGTACAATTATCTCGAACAATTCTATTTTATGGTATACTCTTACTTGCCCGAGCATACCTTAGAGATATCCCGTATTCCGGTCTTATAGATTATTATTAGGCTATGGAAAGACAATTTAGGCCTGAACCATTTTGTGGTATTTCAAAAAGCCTAGTTCGACTGACCATAAGGGACCAATACATATATAAGGCTATAGAGTTCTGGAATAATGTGCCAGGACTAATTCATTCCAAAGAGCTTACCAGGGGATATACTCAGCGCGAAGCTGAGGAAGCCCTGATGTTCAGCAGGAATGAGCTGCGAGTATTAGTGAGAGCGCTAACTGGGCACTGTTGTTTGCGCAAGCATATGCACAACATCTGTGTCCAGAACACAAGAAAGTGCAGATTCTGTGAAATTGCAGATGAAACACCAAAGCACATCTTGTATGAATGTGACCCACTAATACCCATACGCAACCGAGTTCTGGGTAAACATGCGTTGTTCCCGGAGGAGGTACAGACGCTCTATGCCAAAAAGGTCCTACAGTATATCCAGGTTGTAGGTCTAGGCAGTGAGCTTTAGAAATATGGGGGCGATCATAATAGATCTGACTAGGTCGCAGTGATACAGGACTGTTTAAGCCTGCATAGCTCCTCATTAATTTAATAGAATCAAATTACGACATCTTTTATATTATAAAAATATATAATATTGAGAACATATGGATTTTGATCTTCTAACTGCCAAACTAAGATTCCATGTATCTTGCAGCAAAATTTTGTTTGATCTGATCCCTCTCCCTTAATTACGTAAGCATTATCAATATTTTGAAGAATAAAAAACGAAGATTAATAAGTAAATATTATTTACGTAAGCACCTTTTAGTCCCTCTGCCCCGCGTGCAATCAAAAATAAATCATTGCTGTTTCAGAAATATTCAATCGGCTTCAAATAAGTCGCATGTCTGACGTTTAAATATTTAATGAGATATGTAAATAAATATTTAAAATGCACGCAATTAATAGTCGATGTATGTCATGAGGGAGATTATTTGTGTCAAAGTGTGCGCTCGTTTGTGTATGCTAGTGTTCATATATGAAATTGTATTTATGTACACCAAGTCTTGATTAGTTAGACAGCCTCTGCTAAAAGTTGACTTTTGGTACACCATACGTAAGTTACCTGACTTCGTACGTTCATTTCCTAATGCTGTAAAGTAAATCCCACTTCTGATATAACCACTAACATTTTTAAAATACATTATCAATTATTATACTGATATTGATTGGTTATCAAAAAGACAAAAATTATGTACTTTTTTTTTGGCATACAGAGACCTCGCCAACTTGGAGCGCAAGTTACAGAAGCACGAAGCCTTCGAGAGGGAGCTGCAAGCCAACGAGAAACAATTACGTAACGTCGAAAGCGTAAGATAAACTGCTATTCAATACTTTGGTAGAACGAAACTCTCCTATTTTTAAGGCCATGAATACATACTCTTTAGGCCTAACTTTATATTATTTTTGCTTTTAAAAAAAAAAATGGCAGACTTTTTGTTAAAACTTTCCAATAGAGTTTTTGGGCATCTAGAAATTTACGTTCCATGTCATTATTTTTAAAACATTGTGCACGATAATCGAAAACATAAAATGCCACAGTAAATTACATAATTATTAAGTTAAACCATTACAAAGGACTGACAAAACAAAAAACGCAACCAGAAAAAAAAAACTAAGTACAAGTATGTAGGGTTTCCTGACATATTTACTTTAGCAACCGAATTACTCAGCAACGACCATACATACAGTGAATTGCAAGCAACAATATTGATGACTATCCGTTAATATTTAAATTTTCTACGACCAGATCGGTCAGTCATTGCAAAAGTCAGACCCGGCTCGCGCTGACGACGTCTCCCATAGATTGGAGGGTCTGCAGACCGCGTGGGAGGGCCTTGTATCCGCCTCTAGGGACAAGGGGAGTAAGCTCCGTCAGGCCGCTGCCCAAAGACAACATAGACGGTAATTTCGCATATATTTTTTTAAGTATTTACGTACGAATGTCCCCCTATCGCTTCCCACTGTTCCTACTAATTACTGACAAAATTCATTTTTATGGCGATCTAGTCACTGCTTCAATAGTCTGAGTGAGATTAGTGATTTAGATTTATTTAATACTAGCACAAATACGACGTCAACATCCTTAAGTAGCCTCTTCTTTAATGATGGCGGTTGTAAGTAGTTGTAATTAATTATAATCTTTCAGTTTTTTTTATTATATATATTTTTTTTAATTTTAGGTTCATATAGTAATATGTTGTAATGTAATAGCAAACCACTTGATTTTTTTTAATTTGTTACTTAACGGCGAGGACCTCTAAATGGCTTTTTGTTTCTAATGTGGCTGTTAACTAACTAATGTAAGATATAGCTGTTAGTCTTCCAATAAATAAATAAATATCTTACTTTATTCCTAATTTATATAGCTCTTACTACTACATTTTTTAATAACTAAATATTCTATAATACAAAATACTATTTCTTTATTCCTCTATGTTAAGTTTCTAATAATGTCTATTTTTTTATCGTTATGTTTGGAAAGATAATAAATAAACATCCAAAAAAATGTTTCATGTCGTCACATATATACGGCTGAATGTGATGATTTCCATTGCCTATATTACACCGAATATAAAATGTGGTTGTCGTAGCGTGTCAATGGATTTTTTTTTTAAGTGATCAAGCAAATGCATTTAACCAACATGCCGCCTTATATGTATATAATACTACCTAAGAAAGCAACTTGGGAGTTAGTATTAAAAAGGAACCCATTTCCAGGTCTGTGGAAGACGCTAAAGCTCGCCTGTTAGACCTGGAGAGAGCGCTCAAGAGCGAAGAGATTGGAACCGATCTCCGAAGCTGCAAGAGACTTTTGAATCAACATCAGGTATTAATTTACTAAATTCTTTAACAGTATACAGACCAGAAGTTCCCAATCTGTAATCCGCTAACGATTTCAAATGTTACGGAAAGTGCATAGCCCCGCGGTTGGTAAAAGCATATGGGTTCTGGTGGAGTAGATTTTAGCAATAATATCAGTTTCAGAATGTGTAAAAAAAATTATATAAAAAAAGCAAATGCATTGTCAAAGGCGCTCGAGCAAGAGTTGGCCCAGTGGGAGCAAAAAGGGACTGCGCTAGCGGCACAAGGCGCCGACCTTGTGTCCGCGGGACACTTTGATGGTCCAGCTATAGAGAAGGACAGTCAGGCTGTACTGCAAGCTGTCAAGGACCTGCAACCAGCAGCCGCTGCCAGGAGACACGCATTGGAGAGCAACTTACACAGTCAGTTATTTTCTATAATCTATATATATATAAGCAAAGTTTGTTTTCTTTGTCCGAGGTAAACTCGAAAACTACTGGACCGATTAGCGTGAAACCGCAACCATTCGACGCGGAATTTACCGTAGATGGTTATATGCTATATATTTTTCAAATTCTATGAGCCCTTTGCCAAGTTTTCTCAATTTGTTTGTTTATTATTCCTTTGACGCACCATCACCTCAAAACTACTGAACATATCGGGATAGGACTAATACCTTTCAACGCAGTATTATTCATAGACAGGCATTTTTTGGATTCCACCGATCCTCTCTCATTTTTTTTTAGATTTACTCTTTTGTACATTTTCCACTTCAATTTACGCTTATATATATTTTTTCCGTTAATAAAAACAAAATACTCTTACTTCTATTCATTCATTTGTTTTTTTTTTTTTTTTTAAATTAGCTACAAATGAAACGTCATATGCACAGAACATATGAAACGCGGGCGGAGCCGCGGGCAACAGTTAGTTAGTAAATAAATAAAATAAAAAAGTTCTTAGTATGATACAATCTTTTGTAACTAACTATAAAATATTTTCTTAGTCTCTGAATCTTCCGTCGTAGTGTAGTGACGTTTATCCCATAAAAACTTATTCCTTTTTATCCTCCTTTGATAAATATCTTTATATAATACAATATTATACCCGCCACCGCTATATTAAAAATTCCTGATATTTGACTTATTTTTTTCTCTAAATTTGATAAATAAAATCAAAAATGCATAACTTAGAGACATTACCATAGACTTTGTTATTTTATAAATGACAGAAAAATTCAAATCGTCTCAATTTTAAAGGAGCAAAATCAGTTGTCCTTTTTTTTATACCGCTAAAGTAGCAACAGGCATACGATCCACCTGATGGTAAGCGGTTACCGTAGCCGATAGACGCCTGCAACATCAGAGGTATCGCGTTCGCGTTACCAACTGTTTAAAAAAAAAAACTTTGTCACGTCCCGATTGAAGAAGCCCATACCTGGGAGCTCATTCCACATTGGATAGTTCGCGGGAGGAAACTCCTCTGGAACCGCACTCTCCGTGACTGTTTTGGCTCCAATATGTTATGGTGGATTTCAGAGTTGGTCGGGATGGGCAGGTAGGGGGGGGGGGGGGGGGGGGTGAGTTGGCAACGCGATCGATTTCCAAATTTGTCGCCAATCGCTTATCCTCTTAAGCACTCCTCTGGTGATTATTATCCAGGTTGTATAAATTCGCGGCGGAGGTCGCCGGCGAGCTGGACTGGCTGTCGGAGAGGAAGGCGGCTGCGTCGTCAGAGGCGACTCCGGCGGACCTGCACGCTGCTCAGTCAGCCCAGAAGAAGCACAGCAAACTCCGAGCGGAACTGATCGGCAGGAGACCGCTTATCGAGCGAGTCTTGCACCAGGGCAGGGCTCTGGTCGAGGAAGGGCATCCTCAAGCTGATAAGGTACCGTTTGGTGTATGCTCAATTGCATTGCGCGCCCTGCAATAGTTCCTTTAAAACCAAATTTGGGTTTGCCGGCCATCTTCGAGCTCATGACCGGATAAAACTAGATTTCACCGTTGACGGATAGGTCAAGGAGGACGATTCGGAGGACCTTTATCTTTACTGCCGATAAATTCAAATCCATTGAGTGACGTCATCATTCATGATCTCTGTACTTAAAAAAAAAAAAGAAGTGTGATTACTTTGGCGACCTTCATTAATCGATTTTGGATCCCTAACGCTTTGACCACAATATCACCTCATGTTATGTGACGATGTGGTTCAGGATGGGTGAACACACTTGAGCCTCTAAGTACTGGTTCTCGAGTGACGCTGGTGGAACGCACCAACCGGTATTTGGGGACAGGTTTTCAAACTTGAATGTTGTAGGTAATCCCAGGCATTATTACAAAATGCCGTTACCACCATGCTATAGATTCCTCATGATGTTTTCCTTTACCGAAAGCTCAGGCTGATTGTTGGATACGACTGGACTACCAACTGCAGCATCATCGCATCATTAGGAATTTCAAACTCCAACAATTTAGGATTTTAAGTGTCCGGTACACTTGCCATTGTAATTTTTGGTTTTGCTTTTTAATTGGCGCAGTTGTATAAACGGTACGACTGTCGTTCTGAGGTCTCGGTTACGATCCCCGGGTCGGGTCAAGTGATATTGGGTTTTTCTAACCCACATCTCTGTGCTTCCACTAACATTATTAAAACTACTATTTGTATAGTTTTTTATATGACAAAAAAAATGATATATATTATATTTATAAAAAAAAAGAACCAGATCGAGTTTCTTGCCTGCGCTCTCCTCAACTGGGTTGTATAAATAAATTTTGACTTTTGATTCTAATCAGTATCATCCCGTAGTTTGGAATTTGTGCCCGATATGGCGACAGGCTCGCCCCCTGTCACATCTGGGACGTAACTAAACTCGTCGGAATGCGGGTGCTGTAGTTTGCTATTTCCCCTCTGCCTAACCCTTCGGGTATAACAGGCACGAGCTTATGTTATGTTATGTTTTTAATTTTGTACCAGCCCCCCCCCCCCATACTCAATGCGGTTTGTCAGTTGAAAACGTTTTGAATCGCGAGCCAGTGTGCAAGTGGCGCCATCTCTTGATGCATATCCTGCACAACTACAGCAATGGCCCCTCAAATACGTCTTCCTTACCACGTAAAGAAACCTTTACGCTTACGTTACTAAAAAATAATTCTTTCTTTGTTTTCGTTTCGTAGATAACTGGCCTGTGCGAGCAACTGGAAGATGCTTATTCGGAAGTATCGTCGGCGGCTGAAGCGCGCGCCGGACAGCTGGAGGCAGCCCTGAAGGCCCAGCAGTTCCTGCACGACGCTCTGGAGGTGGACTCCTGGCTGGCGGACAAGGCGGCAGCTCTCTCCACGCCCGACGTCGGGAGAGACAGGCACCGCGCCACCCAGCTCCTAACGAGACATAAGGTCAATTTCATATTTACTGTCTGAACTTGTGAAAATTCGTGTAATTTACCTCCACTTGCCCTTAGTAAAAATAAGAGAGAGAAAAAAAAAACTAGGCAGTCATGGGACTGCCGCTAGAAATGAAAACTTTCAAAAAACTGTTTTTTAAATTTAAATTTGTTCAAAAAATAATTAACGTAACCTAACATTTAACTACATTTATAGAACAACAGTTATGTACATTTTCATTTGATTAATAAACAATAGTTTATTTATAATCAAAACTTACGATAAGTTGCGGGAGTTATTTATCTCTAAGTGGCAGTACTTAAAAGTCATCTTGTACTTGACATATGATAGCATGTTGACGGCTGATGTCATGGGATTGGTAACGCGAATCTATAACTTTTCCCCCTACCGAGAGTCGCACAACACCGCTAAAGAAGTTATCACTTATGTGTAATGCGCAAGTATGTGTGTGATTCTAGTGCATTCTGTGTTACTTTATTTCGCTGACAGCGGTGGTTATACATTATCGTATTAGCTCGGGTTTACCTTCGAAGTTATCATAGTAAAGCGTCGATGTAAATTTATGTCTTTTAAAGATTGTCTTTAAAAAGAAACTAGTAAAGTTATATAGTTTAACATAGTAGGAAACGCTTAAAGTAACCGCACAGTTCTTTAGTACTTTATATTTCTAAACGAATCTAAATAACACTCCAAATTGTTTTTTTTTTCATGATATTTCTAAACAACAAGCGATTTGAAGGTAAAAATTAATAGTACAACAATCAAGGGGTCAAGCTAGGTTCTTAACGTGGGTAATAACGTCCCCTTGTGGAAGTAGAAGACCTAGAGAAAATTAGGGGCATTGAGATAGCGCGTGGGGGCGTGGCCACATTAAAAAAAAGCAAATAATTAAGATAGGGGCCTCTAGGAAAAACATATTCTGAAAGTGGGCGGTAAGGACAATAAGGTTGAGAAACTGTGGGATAAATATATCTCATGTTTTGTAGGCTGTTGAGCTAGAGCTGGATACGTATGCAGCGATAATTGCGGAGATGGGTCACGTGGCGTCGTCGATGGCGCAGGGCCATCCCGAGGGCGAAGCCCTAGTGTCACGGCACGCGGCTCTGGCCGACTCCCTGGCTAGGCTCCAGCGCCTCGCAGCTCAGAGGCAGAACGCGCTTGTCGAAAGCGTTTGCAGGTACCATTTATCACTAACAAGCTATTATTCGTCCGATCCATTTAACTGGAAGTTGTCCACTGCTGGACAAATATCACCACGACGACCGGTATTGCCTTCGCCAAATCGGCGGTCAACCTCGTGAGGGGCCTACCATTGGCCCCACCTTTTTTTTTTCGAGGGGAATGCATTTACGCACTTGCTGTCCAGTCAGACCCGAAGAGGACGCACCCAATCAGGAGAGACTGGAACCGCCTGATGATCTGTGACAGTCTCTCACACGCAAGTGTTAGAGGCTGTCACACAGAATTAGTGGGGGACTCGCGGCGAGAAGCGCCGTTGACCACTACCCACTAAACCCCTCGGTTCCTCCCGCCACCTTAGTGGAGCAATACGAGATCGCGAAGCATTCAACCGCGTGACCATTGGCCCCACCCGGCATCGGTTCTACGAGCAATGTGCCCAGCCCACTGTCACTAAATCTAGGCAATTTTTCGGGCAATGTCGGTTACTTTAATTCTTCTTTTATAATTCCAGACACGAATATCTAGCAGAGAGTGCTGAACTAGAGAGCTGGATCCAAGAACAGTACGCGGCCGCCTCCAGCGAAGACTACGGGCAGGATTACGAGCATCTGTTGGTGAGTTGCCACAACTATTCTGTAAATCCTGACTATTATTATAAATGCGAAAGTAAATCTGTCTGTCTGTCTGTCGCGCTTTCACGCCAAAACTACTTAACCGATTTAAACTAAATTTGGTACACAGATAGCCTAGAGCCTGAGAAAGGAGATGGCTCTTTAATGCGAAAAAGGGTTGAAAGGAAAGAGCTAGAAGCTTGAAACTTATTTTTTAGGCTGTTGATTCGATATAAATAAATATATCATTCAATGTTTGTAAAAGTTTTACTCTCGAGGGTGTAAATTAACAGTAGGGAATAGGGGATGAAGGTTTGTATGGAAATATGTAAGGGGTATGTGTTGTTTTATAAGTTCGCGACAATATATTAGAGCTATTCTGATGTTACATTTACGGAGTCATTACTAAATCTGAAACTGAAGTTAACGCGAGTGAAAACAAATCATATAACCCAGTTTTCAATCAATCGCCAAAATTGTCTGTATTAAAAAGTGTTTATTTCTTTCTCCAAATTGACTAAACAATTGCATCTAATATTTTTTTGTTTCCGTCGAGTCAATTTACTCTTATGTGCATTTTTTCCGCTAATAAAGTCTCTCATTTTTTTTTAATCCATTTGTGTTTTTTTTTTTATTTATATGAACTTTTTCACTCACACCTAAAGAGCATATGACACGCGGGCGGAACCGCGTACTAGCACCAGCTAGTGTTTTTTTTATAATTTAATACGGTCATGACTACACGAGCTCTGTTAGTTCAATATTGTATTATGTTTCTAATAGTGAGTGTTGCAACAAAATGGCGGTCCTTTCTTAGAACTTTCTTGGGTGTTTTTGTAGCATTTGAAAATTCCGTGTTATTATTTTCAATACACTTTCTCTGTGCACAATAATCGTAATATGACCCCTTACCTGATGTATAGTTTACAATTGTAGACAAGAGTTTTTTCAAATAATTATGACTCGGAAATTATCTCTAGTCTTGCGTAAATTATGTGTCCGGGAGCGGATTGGACATGGAAAGGTTTTCCTTTTATTAGAGCAGTGGTTCTCAATCTTTCCTTGACGAAGGATCACCAGGACATTTGCATTAAACTATTTGGTATTACTTATTCACGAACAGATTCTCCGTTCGAAGTTCGACGAACTACGGCACAGAGTGGAAAGTGGAGCGGAGAGGTTCAATCAATGTGAGGAACTTGCCAAGAAACTGCTGGCTACGGACAGCCCCTACATAGCTGACATCGAAAAAAGACAGGAGGCGTTAGGGTAAGCTATTCAATATTAATAAAAAAAAAATGATTTATCCAAGTATTTATAATGTTATTTAAAAGAGAAAAGAAAAATTGTAGAACCAATATTAGCTTAAGTTCACAGTATTGTTGTATAACTAAGGATAGGAAGGTAGAATAATATTTGGAAATTACCTTCCATTCTAAATTCTAAACGTTCTCCAAGATCGGCAACGCATCTGTGGTCTCTACCTACCCTTATAGGAGAGAGCCGTGACGTCAATGCAAGAGTGGTGTCTAATCAAGTGAACGATATCGTCGTTTCCTTTTAAGGGAATATCGAATCGTTTTAACTGGGATGTTTATAAAAACCAGGGAGTCATGGCAACGGCTGGTCGATCAGATCCAATCGAGGGCATCCCGTCTCCACGCAGCCGGTGAGATACACAGGTTCCACCGCGATGTCGGCGAACTCGTATCCAGGGCGGCGGACAAGCGAGCCGCGCTCGCGGCACCGCCGGCCCCGAGGGACCTCCGCGCCGCCACCAAGCTGCTGCGCGACCACGAGACCATACAGAACGACCTGGTCGCCATCGACGCACAAATACAGGTGACTGCAGATATATTTAGGCATACAAAAAAATCAAATAGGTAAAAAATTACAAAATTAAATCTTGCTAAAATAAAACTCTAATAATTATAACAATCTAACCAATGATCTTGCTAGGACTTTCTATGGAGCTTTCGTGACAACTCCGAATAAACGATTTGTGTCATTATTATTTTTTTATGTTATTTAATTTTTTTTTTTTAGTCCCCGCTAATCTTCCTCTGGCATAACTAGGGGCCTTATTACTACATTCTCATTATGTGTGTTGTCTTTTGTTGTTTTTTATGTAAGCGTGTTATTAAATTACAATTACAATGTTAATATATACGTACACAATAAGACATAGACAAGCAACAGAGACAGGTAGAAAGTGACAGTTCATAGACTTGAAAAGAGAATTGAAAGGGAAATAATCTAAACAACAATAAAGTCAACATATCTATGTTAATACTGCACAAAACAATGTCAAGATTCTTATGATTTATAGTAATTCAATGTCAAAACAATTAAATATAATTTAGAGCAATAAATATTATAATAATTTAAATTAATAAATTATTACTTAAATCAAATAAATAGAATTAAAATTAGAAATTAAAATTAAAATTTAGATATGTAAATTTAAAATGAAATTTAAAATTGGATCTTCCATAATTAAGTTTAAAATTATTTATGTCATTAGTCATTAGTTGTGTCATTATTGCCATTACAATTCACGTGTGTACACTAAAACACGCTAACGCTAAAAAAAAATACACAATATAGGGTGTCAAATACGCAGGTTAAGGAATTAAAGACATTACCAACAGGACAGAAAAGGGTTTTGCCAAAAGTTGTCCTTTTTTTTTTTAAATTAAATCAATGTAATAGTTGCCATTAATCCGATGTGATTTTATATTTTCCGGGTTCTTATATTCGGGTTCGGGTTATTAAAGTCTTTTTTTTTAATTATGACGGTTTCTTTATTATAAGTCTTCCACGGTGTCTACTTTTCATAAATGTTGCAACAAATATTACCAGGTCCTCCAAGAAGAAGGTAGCCGTCTCCAGAAGTTGTACCCTGGAGGGAACGTGCAGCAGATAGGGCTGCAGCAGCAGGCGCTTGCGGAGGCCTGGGCGATGCTGAAGCAAGCCGCTGACGAGAGGAAGCACGTCTTGCAGCAGCATCTCCAGCTGCACCAGTTCTTGACGCAGGTACAGCTAACTGTCTAATATTGGGGGGGTGCGGGAGTTCTGGGAAATGTTTTAAGCCCAAATATTTAGACAAAAAAAACCAGCAAACGACAATACCAATGGCCAGATTTTCGATTCGTGTTTAGCTATCTATACTAATAAATAAAATTGAAGTGTCCGTTTGTAAAAAAAAAATCTGTCTGTCTGTTTGTAATAGGTAATCTCCGAATGTCCTGGCAGATTTTGCCAGGACTTCTTTTGGTAGATAGCTGAAGTTACTCCGTGTAACTTAGACTACTTTTAATTTTGGAAAATAATTAGGGTTCCGCGTAAAAAAAATAAAACTTGTACAAATTCAAATAAAATCCGATTCAATGCACAGTTTTATTTAGTAAATATTTTTACTTTTTCTTAGTACTAATTTTTTTTGGAAGATATTTATGGTTCCATATAAAAAAAATTATAACGCAGTGAAGAATATATGGAACGCGGGCACGGCCGCGGGCACACAGCTAGTAGCAAATGTAACTATAAAACACGCGAACAAATCAAATGATACGCAGGTGTTCTTGCATTTCCTAATTCATAACCTAATTTGTTTTTTTTTTACATGGTACAGGCTCAGTGCTTTGACCACAATCTCACCTGATGTTAAGTGACGGTGTGACACTAAGCATAGAGGTATTGATTCTCGATTGATGGTGCTGGAACACATCTATTGGTATTCGGCGACAGGTTTTCAAACTTGAGGGTGGTAGCATTGTTAGAAAATCGCCTACCATGGTTTGCTTTGCAAAGCTCGGGCTGATTATAGAGTTGGGTAGGTGGGTTTGAACCCGAGTCCATCGTGGAACTGAGCCGTGATCGGTTTTGTATGAACAGGTGCGTGATCTGACGTCATGGTGCAGCGGAGTGCGCGCGACGTTGGGTCGCGCCGTGCGCGTGCACGACGCTAGCAGCGCGCAAACCGCCCGCGGGGAGCACGCCGCCTTGCGCGCTGAACTCGACGCACGCGACGATTCCTTCACCGCTGCCCTCGCCCTAGGACATGAACTGGTCGCGGCGCAACACCCCTACGCTCAGGTATAAATGCACACACACACACACACACACAAACAAACATCATCCTTTTCTAACTAACACTTCACACAAAACTTACCCCATTGCGATACAAATCGATTGTTAAACTTGCAATTCTTTGATGTAAAGACATTTTATGACTTTAAAATAAAACCAACACATGTCTGCCATAAAGATGTGCATTTTCATTAACTTGCGTGGAGTCGTCACCTACTTGCACTACAATATTGCATCACACATAAATCTATAGAGTCCTTAATTTTAGTTCAAGAAATTAGAGGTAAATCGCCCTTAGGTAAAGTTTGGGCAATCGGATCTAGATTTTTTTTCACCGTCTGTTGACTATTCGATCGACTAGTGTCCGCAATAACATAATACGTAACTAGTTACGTTTAAATTTCTATGAATCGACGTTTTGGGGTCACGTTCACTAATAAAAATGTTTCTGTTTAGTCGTCTACACATTGCACGTGTAAACCGTCGGACGGTAAATTTAACTAGTTTGAAGTGAACTGGTAAGAAATGAATGATTTCTCCTATTGAATCGTTCCCAGATATTGTACTAGCTTTGATAAATTAGTTATAGAATTACTAGGTACCAAGTTAGGGCAAATTTCTCGACGGTTTTGACACACGGGTACCACTCCGCTACCATTTTTTTTCGCCTAAGCGGTGAAGCCGTTGAGAGGACATGTGGTCGAAAAGTAGCTATTTTAGAAATTGGTTGCTATCGCGTTGCGCCCCAAAGAAAGATTATAGACAACTGCAGCCCGGGCTGATTCTACTGTATGCAATTTTTTTTGTGCGGGGAATGCATTTACGCACTACCCTTACCTATTGAATTAGTGAGACCGAAGTCCCCCAATGCAATAGGTAAGGGGGGCGCGGCGGGACGTCTCCGCGTCAGTGTGGGACTCGCCCGGACGTGAAGCGTCCGGAAATACCCACCGAAAAAAAAAACACCAACCTGGGTTCGAACCTCCGACCTTTCAGTCGTACTATGAGACACGCGGGTTAGTTTACCAGGCAAACCACGCTCTCAACCGTGTTTCCCCCTACAAAACTCAACCGATTTTAAATTTTCTCTCAGTTTTAGAACAATAAAGACTTTTGGCTTTGCCTGTACGTTTAGCTTTTTTTTTATCCATTAAATTTGTTTGACGAATATCTTAAAATGACGTTTGTACAATGACTAATATATGGAAAAAAATCAACATATTTACCATAATTTCTATTAACGAGGGAGGAAACCGATATTTACTGCAACAGTCCCCTCCGCTTGTGTAGTTTATCAATTGGAATGATTGGCAAATATACGCGTATATATGTTTTGGCATGTTTATTTCTTAATGAATACCCCTTATAGTAAAATATGGAATAAATGCCGCTAGAATATCCTCTTAAGGTATCTGAAGTTTGCGCTGTGTTAAAAAGAGAGTAATTCCGCTTCCCAGGAGGTGGAGGAGAAGTGTGAAGGGTTGCTCGAAGAGCGGGCCCGGTTGGAGCGCGCGTGGGCGGCGCGCCAGGTCGCTCTCGACCAGCTCATCGACTTGCACTGTTTCCTGCGCGACGCTAAACAGTTGCACGACTTATGCGCCGCACAGGAAGCCGCCCTCAGTGAGTTTTAGATTTTTTTTTCCCCTAAATGTGTTTTATTATTTTTTTTATATGCCCAATGCTTCGACCAGAATCTCATCTAATGTTAAGTGACCTCTCAGTCTGCCATTCAGCGGTTGTTTTCTTTCATTCATTAAACTTGTGTATTTGACTCGTATATCATGTAATCTTGGTGGAGTTTTTTGTGATATAGCTTAGTTATTGTGTACAAGTTAAGTTTAATATAGAAGATAACGCGTAACATTTGAGGTGCCGCCAAAGTTCCATGGAAAGTTCTAGCAGGATGCACCACCGTTTTCCTGGAGCTTGGTAACGCTGATACATGATACATTTTACTCACATGACACTGGCACAAATTAAGTACACAATCTGTGTGTACTGCCATTAGCTAAGAAGAAGTGATGATGTGGTCTAGGATAGTAAACACACTAAGCCTAGAGGTACTGGGTCTTCAATAGTGCCGTCAAAACATATCATATTTATGGGTGAATGATAACTCATGTTCCTCTGCAAATAAATTTATTTTCACACTAGCTGTGTTCCAGCGGCTGTGCCCGCTTTTAAGGTATTCTTTACTGCGTGATATAATTATTAAATAATCATTGGAAAATAATCTTTTGATAATGCTGTTCTTTAAATCGTATTTTGTTATATTAAATTGTTAATATATTTTTTATGCGCGGAACCCTATTTTCTTGAATTATTTTTAGTACTAACAAAAAACAAAGATACTTGTCACAAATTCAAACACCTGTTAGTGAAAGTTTGAATCTGAATGTTTTTTTCGAAATTTCAGGAGTTTTGATTTTTATTTGGAGCGTTAAGTATTTTCGAAAAACAAAAGTACTCCTAATTTACCCGGAGTACCTCTAGAGCTACCTATTAAAAAAGTCCCGACAAAATCGTTCCAGCCGTTCAGGATTACCCGAAACAAACAAAAAAAAAATCATATTTATTTAGTAAAAAAAAAATGATTCTGACATGACAACCAGCCACTTCAATTTTATTTATTAATATATATAAATATATATATTTACTGCTGGTCTCAAAAAAGTACATTTCATTTATAAAAGATGCAGGTGAATTACAGCGAATAGTTCATTGAAAAAATTTAACATTATTTAGCCATTTTTTCAATTTTTTGTTTATTTTTGTCTCTGTTTGATTTATATTTTTGATAACGGATGTTACACATCATATACCTTCTTTTTTTTCTTTTTTTTTGAGGGGAATGCATTACGCACTACCCTTACCAATTGCATTAGTGAGACCGAAGTCCCCCAATGCAATTGGTAAGGAAGTGCGGAGGGACGTCTCCGCACCAGTGTGGGACTCACCCGGACGTGAAGCGTCCGGAAATACCCACTAAACCCCCCGGGGCCGTCCGCCGCATTTGGGATGGGGACGATACGGGATAGAGGAAGCATGCTCCGCGTCGTCCCCTGTGGCAGATCCAACAGGGTCACATCCATAATTTAGCCCGTTGGGGATGGGGGGGGAGAATGCCGATGCCTGACCCACAGGCTCTCTCCCCATCCACCTCTTCGCCCACTTCTCATAAGAGAAGTAATGACCAAAGGTCATCAGTCCGGAGGCAGGAGAATACACTCCCTGCCCCCATACACATCATATACCTACGTGTACATTACATGACAGGAACTCAAACGTCAAAAAAACTCCAAGGAATTTTATACAATTTTGTGTATTCCTCTTATCAGGTACTGAGATATCACCGACGAGCAGTGTGGAGGAAGTAGACCATCAGCTCAAGAAGCACGAAGCATTTGAAAAATTATTAGCAACTCAGGTAAATATCACATCCATACAAATCTTTACACTCTCATACAAACATTTGTTTGCAAATATATATATTTTTAAAGAAATAAAGAAATTGTTTATTTCCACCATACACACAGCACATATAAATACATTACAGCAATAGTTTTAACTGCAAGTGCTGTACTACGCTGGAAAAAAGACCCCAGACTCGGCTAATTGCTCTCGCAACGAAGGTTGCAAAAGCGCTGGTCTTGTAAATGACCAATGACGTCACGGAGTGTGATACGTCATATATGGATTATTACAGATCACACAATAGTACATACATTTAGATGTAGGGGATAAATATTAAAATTATTATGCACGTATGTACATATATATACACGTAGATACATACATATAAACACATAGATAAAAAGGAATGTTGTTTTTATGAAGTACTAGCTGTTGCCCGCGGCTCCGCCCGCGTTTCATATGTTCTGTGCATATGACGTTTCATTCATAACTAATTTAAAAAAACAAATGAATGAATAAAAAGTAAGAGTAGTTTTGAGGTGATGGTGCGTCAAAGGAACCCCATTTTCCTTTTATTTATTACAAGGATAAATGCCTGTCTTTTGTTTAATGGGAGCAAATAAATTAATAAACAAACAAATTGAGAAAACATGGCAAAGGGCTCATAGAATTTGAAAAATATATAGCCTATAACCATCTAGGATTAATTCCGCGTCGAATGGTTGCGATTTCATGCGGATCGGTCCAGTAGTTTTCGAGTTTACCTCGGACAAAGAAATCAAACTTTGCTTATATATATATAGATAGATAGATGTTGTGTTTAAAAAACGCATGAATGAGTAAATAAATAATAATAGAGAGATCCCTGTCAATATCACTAAATTTTCGTTGTGCATCCGAAAGAAATATTCGCCGTCTTGAGCCGGCTAAGAATAGTACCACCCCATATCTACCCGCGGGTGTCGTAAAATACGACTAAGGGATAAACAAGGGGATGGGCAGCAGCATCCTCTGAGTACCGCAAACGCCTGACCGCGATCGCCAACTCAGCTGACAAGCGTGCTGATTATAGCAAATCCCTCCGTTTTTGTGGGAGACCTATGTCCAGCAGTGGACGTCTTACGGTTGAATCAATCAATGAAACATATCTTTACACACGGTATTCTTGACAGGATGAGAAGCTAGCGACCCTGAACAACCATGGAGACAAGCTGCTCCAGCAGAACCACGTCGAGAGTCAGCGTATAGCCGACGAGCTCCAGCACATCAACGAAAGAAGGAAGAAGGTAATTTTTTTTATGTCTATTGTAATAAAAAATACACTAATCGTTGATGGTGAGATTTTTCCTAATTTTCATACATTGAACAGTAATACTATTTAGCTAGGTGATGAAAATACACCGGAAAATAAATTTGAACGTATAATAACCATTAGCGATCTATAAATGGCCGCTATTCATTTAGAATTTATAAGTAACTGTTATCATACTGTAACGGGGTCAGCGCTCAGTCTATGTAGTGTAAAAAAAACTAGGCAGCCATGGGGACTCGGAAAAACATGAAACTCTGGAAAACCTGTTTATTTAAATTTGACAATTTGTCAATTGTAATTATTTTAGTTTTTTTTTTTTTGTATTTATTTGTGCTCCGAGCAATCGTTATGTGTATGCATATAGTCTCTAATTATAATCTTTATTATCGCAGAAAGGCATTACTATAGCATGTTGACGTCTGAAGTCATATTGGTAACACGAATCTATAAGTTATTTCTCTACCGAGATCGCTCAACGTCTCTAAGGGCCGATTTTTTTGATCCGCAGTTAACTCCAGAATTGGTCAGATTTGTACCAAATGGTTAAAATAATGCCGTGGTCCGTTTTTTGAAACACAGTCAAGCTAACCAATTGTCAAAAATGTGACTATTCTTGAAAAATTTAACCACTCAACGACTAGGTTAGCAAGATGGCGGATGGTTACCACAAGAGCGAACAGCTGTTTCATTACTTTTGATGCAATTTTGAATTTGAAGTAGATAATTTTAAGTTTCATTATAAAATTAATTTATATAATATAATTTTTTAAATAATTACAACGTAAAAAAATTAAATATTAGTATTTATTATCTTTTTCGCAATATTTATTTTAATGAATATTGTTTTTCATAAGAATTTTATTATTCATAAGGATTCCATTATATGGTATATCAAGTTCGTAAAAATATTTCTTTGACTTGTAAAATATATTAAAATCAAGAATTAAATTATAATATCAAATAATATTTAAGACAAGACGTAATAAAAAAAAATCATTACAAAATGATCACAATAAATAATGATGGACATAAATGTTCGAGAGTAGCTCGACCTTTTGTTTTTTGCAATGTTTGTTTAACGACTCGAATTATGGACCCTGATATATTTTACTCGGAATGATCATAAAAAAAACCGGAATCAAAAGTATTCTATTATACAGTACATATTACTGGCAACATAATTAACTATTGTTAAATTTTAACTGCCTCGGTGGCGCAGTTGTATTACGGTGCGTGCGACTACCGTTCTGAGGTCTCGGGTTCGATCTCCGGGTCGGGTCAAGTGGTGTTGGGGTTTTCTGCTCAGTATCATTCCGAAGTTTGGAATTAGAGCTCGTCGGAATGCGGGTGGTGTAGTTCGCTATTTCACCTCTGCCTAACCCTTCGGGGGTAACAGGCGTGAGCTTATGTTATGTTAAATTTAACCATAGTAGATTTTGTCATCAAAAAACGAATTTCGATTATAACCATTGGTTTGTGTATTAGTAACAGTAAAATTGACAAATGGATATAGTTACCTTTGACTACGGATCAAAAAATCGGCTCTAAAGCAGTTTTCAACACAAAATGGCTTTTGTTAGCCTTACTTATGGTATGTTGTTGTTGATTTCGTTAATATAATTTACATATTCTCTCCCCTCTCTCCCCCTCTCTTGTGTAGTTGTATACGGCGGCGGAGGCGCGTCGCGCTCTCCTGTCCCGCGTGCGCGCGCGTGCGCAGTTCGCACGCGACGCGGGCGAGGCGCGCGCCTGGGTCGCGGACAAACTCGCCAAGCTCACCGCCGACCATCACCACGGTCAGTTAATCAACAAGTGATAATCACCGTAATAAACACACGACAGCTTAGTTGGCAGTGCGGCCGGATCCCGCGTCAACAGACGCGGGTTCGAGCCCGCCTATCCAACTCTACCAAAATCAACCTGAGCTTTCGGTGAAGGAAAACATCGCGAGGAAACCATGGCATTTTCTAATAATACCACCTTCAAGTTCGAAATACCAATACGTCTGTTCCGGCAGCATCACTTGAGTATCTAGACTCAGTGTGCTTACCATCCTGGACCACATCGTCACTTAATATCAGGTGAGAATGTGGTCAAAACACTGAGTTTGTACCATGTAAAAAAAACAGATTTGGTTATGAATTAGGAAATGCAAGAACACCTCATTTGATTTGCTCGCGCACGTGTTTTATAGTTATATTTGCTACTAGCTGTGTACCGTATAAAAAAAAAAGAAAAAAAGCATCCTCGATCTGATCGAGATACGTTCTCCTAGGACGACCCTTACCAGCTTGACCAGTCATCCTCGTCCTCATCCATCCTCTCTACATGTCCAAACCACAACGTTCTCTCATCAAACTATTCCTTATTTTCACTTTGTCTATCATTCTCATGCCAACTGTACCTCTTAGACTTATCATCTCTACCGCATTCACCTAGCTTTCATGTTTCTTATATAACTTCTTCTTCTTGCTTTACAAATGAAAATAGAGAAAATAACTTCATAAAATACCCTTTGGGTATTCAATTGATGAAGATGTATTTTTGAATGCGATTTTTTTTTGTGTCAATTCATCATAGTACCAGATATTTATTAGCTAATTCCGTTTCTAAATCATTTACAACTATATTTTAAAAACTGGACAGGTATATAAAAAAAATGGTTATTGCTTATTTAATACTAGCTGTGTGCCCGCGGCTGCGCCCGCGTTTCATATGTTCTTCACTACGTTTAATTTTTTTTTATACCGAACCTTAATATTTTTTTAATACTAAGATAAAGTAAAAATGTTTCTCATAAATTCAAGCAGTTGCCTGTAAAACTGCATTTAATCTGATTTTATTCAATTTTTATATAATTGTTTTTTTTTTTTACACGGAACCTTAATTATTTTCGAAAATTAAAAGTACCTTAAATCCTGTAAAAATCCGTCCAGTCGTTCCGGAGATTACCTAGAACAAATACGGACAAAAAAAGTTTAAAATTGTATTATTGACATAGGTATCGTATCGTATTCATAACTATTTATTAAAAAAATAATTTTTGACATTACAAACAGACACTTCAATTTTCTTTAATAGTATAGCGAGTTTACCATCTTAGAGTACATAGTCACTTATCCATCAAATGAGATTATGGTAAAAAAAACTGCACAGTGTAAAAAACATAAACTGTCGGTAATTGTTGGAACAGACAATTTACATGCGTTCTGATTTAAGAAAAAAATATTCTAGAATATATACGAATTCCAGGCGAAGTGACCGACTTGGAAGATAAGATCAAGAAACTGCAAAAACACCAGGCGTTTACAGCCGAGCTGGCGGCGAACAAGGCACGCCTGGAGGAGGTGGAAGATCTCGCGAAGCAATTACACCCTGACGAGGAAGTCCAGAAACAGCTTGCGACATTACATAGTGACTGGAAACTCTTGGAACAAGCGACGAACAACGAGGTGCGTATTAATATATATTTTCGAATTAAAACTGTGCTTTTAGACACTATATAATCTCTAACTCAGATCTTATTCGGACGAAAATGACATTCAGTTAATTTATATTTTTTATTTATATAATTATATTTATTTATATATTTATATAATTTATATATATATATATTTGAGTATATACAGTTTTTAAGGCGCTAAGAGTGATATAGGTAGTCCGATTCAAATTTTATGGCGGCTCGGAATATCGTGCGGATGCTCCGCCGGCAGCGGTGCGGGGTGCGGTGTGAACCCCGTGCGCTTTCTCACGCTCGCGTTCTTTCCCGTATATGTACAGTCGAATCTTTAATTAATGTATAACTGTTATTTTATTATTGTCGACTAGCAGGCGCCCGCGAATTCGCCTACCTGTTTTATCCTGACTAAATGTGGGATGTCTTTATTTTGTTTTGTTATTCATAGCCTATTTGTTACCGAACGAAACATGCTTCCCGTACACCAAATTTGATACAAAATTTAGATTGTTTTTTTTTTATAATTTGTAAAAATGCTATTGATATTTTTTTATAATATATCAATCGTTCATGCGTATAAATTTGTAACAAAATAACAAAATCGTTAAATTCATTTTTTAGTTAAACACTTTCCGTATACAAAGTTTAATAAAAATCCACAGATAAAAAAAAATAATGTCAGATTACTAAGGGCTGAAATAGACATCTGTTACAAAAGTTCTGAATAAAATTGTTTTATTATTAGTGTCAATATTTACTAATAGTTGAGTGTGTGTCCGCGTTTCATGTGTGCTGTGGTGTATGAAAAGGTGGATGTAACATGTCATACCTAACCTAAAAAAAACAAATGAGTCTTTTGTTTTTTTTATTAGGGGAAAAAATACATAGTAATTCGAAAAAAAATAAGAAAGGGTCGATGGAATCTAAATAATAAATATAGCATATAACCATCTATGAAAAATTCTGTGTCGAATGGTAGTAGTCCGTCCGTAATTCCAATAGCTTTGAGTCGATGGTGCATCAAAGGAACCCCATTTTTCGTTCATATATATAGAGATCATAACTAAATCCATCCATTCAAACATAAGACGTCCACTGTTGGACATAGGTCTCCCCCAGTGAGGGGGGGGGGGGGGGGAGGGGGGCAATACGTTTTGGATAGCGTTTGTAAAGTCCATTAAAGATAATTTATGTTATAAGTGTAAATATTTTGCATCAGGTCGTGGCTTAGAGGAAGCCCAGGACATGTTAGAATTCAACCAACATCTGGACAAGATCGAAGCCTGGATCAGAGATAAGGAGATGATGGTATGTTTGTATATTTCACTTATATTGTCCTCATTGTTTTATATTATTACTCAAATAAAATATGGTATGAAATATTAAACCATGATGGCCCAATTGGTAGTGCGGTAGATTTATGTATTTACATTTTTTTTATCCAGAACAAATTGCCTGCTAACGAGTTTTATTATTTTGACACTTTTTGATATCATCAGCCTATAAATAGTGTTTTTTTTTTTTATTTAGTCCCCTTACATCTCAGACATAATCTGAGTTTTCTTTACTTCTTTTGTGGCTTTACCCTATTTTTTTTGTGCCTTTATTGTTTTCATCTTATTTCTATTTTACAATCTTATTCTATTTCTTATCTGTGTGTTCCTATTGCATTGTGGTTATGTCGAGTCATTATATTTACTTCAATCCTATTTCTTATTTACAATCATTAGCATTTGATAATAGAGATAATTAATGGATATCAAGATTATGATGAAATTATATTTTAAAGTAATTCTATAATTACAAAGTGCAGAAAGAAGCTATATTTCGAGGTAAAATGATCATAAGGTTGCACTATAAATACCCTCGCGTAAGAGTAACGGGGTAATTTCACACAGGTAATGGTCAGACCGAGGTTCGTAGCAGTTTGCTGCCTTCGTGCTAGTTACCGTTTTGCGGCTGAGTGCCTTCAGCACTCGCCCACAAAGTTCGGTGAAGCTGTAAAGGCACTTCCGGCCAACAGCATTAGATAGGTTAAAAAAAAAAGCGGTGTCATTCTTTGTTAGATCTTCGAAGTGGGATGTTGTGTTTTAAATAATAATAGTTATAATGTAGTTTTCATAATCATTGCCGTGCTCCGAGATATGCATGCGCTATACAACATGTAACAGGAACAACGCACACCCTCAAACACCCCCAATTAGAACATTCAGTTATAATTATACATACAGACGCGGACACAACATTTACTTGCATGTGTTTCAGATATTGTTTATTTATGAACATTACTGTATATCCATTGATGACAAGTAGTATAGGGTCACGTTACAAATCTACGCACAAAATAAACGTCAACAGACACGTGACGTCACGAGACGGCTCGACAAATGGAGGGGGGGAGGTGATCAAATTACTATATTTAATTTTTTTTTTTTTTTAAGAAAAAGAAATTACCTATATTAAAAATCTATATAAATTCGCTATGAACGTAGGTGCAAGCGCATGAACTGGGCAGGGATTACGAACACTGCAGCGCATTGCTCAGGAAATTGGACGACATGGACAGCGATATGAAGGTGGACGATAAGAGAGTCAAGAGCATCTGCGCGCTCGCCGACAAGCTCCTCCAACAAGTCAGTTGATTACTAAGTAGTTTATATGTGTGTTATATATTATATTATTTATAATTTATTTCTGCCCGTGACATCTGGTTAGGAGGCGCGATAAGAATACCAGCGCTGCACTGTTAACTTATAATTTCAGTCCAGCGATTATCCTGAGAGTGGGTCTATTTGTTCTCACATTCTGTTTTTTTTTTTTATATTCCGTTTCCGTTGATTTTCCGTCGTCTTAAATTTTGTTCGTCTATCTATCGCATGTCGCATTACATCCGGCCACGGAGTAGAAGTAAAGCGAAAGACGCTCGGTAGAACAGCCAACGATAATATGGCGGCGTCCATCACTCGCGTCAGCTAACTGTGTAGTGTTTATATTCTCACTCATTCGTGCAAGTGATCCGCTGTATTTGTGTGTTTGAAAATATTTTATGTCAATTAAAATAAGTAATTTCTCTATACTTTTTTTTTTAAGTGTGAACTTTGTTGATTTTGTGATTAGTAGACTAAATTATTATGTTTAACAATCGTCAGGGTCCGAGCCAAGAAGCTGCGACTGTTTCCCACCGCCGGGACGCATTCCTAGCGAAGTGGCGGGCGCTCTCCGGAGCCCTACAGCGTTATAGAGATAACCTATCTGCCGCTTTGGAAATACACTCGTTCAACAGGTATGTAGAAAAAAAAGAATTAAACATTAAATACCACAATTTTACATTTACAAATAAAAATACGATTATATGAATAATAAATTATTATTTGCTCTAAATTTGTCGGTCATAATGTGGATAATTTATTTGTAGTAAGGCATTTGTCGCAACTACCTATTCTGTAGTACAAACTTGTATCAACAATTTAGCAAGACGATGGCGATCTTGAACGTTTCATGGTATATTCGTGGCACCTCAGAATAAACGTTCCGTCCTATTATTTTCAATTCACTTCACTTGTACACAATAACCAAACTATTTAACGTAAAACGCCACCAAAACCACACAAATAACGGCTAATAACACAAGTTGTTGAATTAAAGATAACAGCTACAACGTGCCAGACTGAGATGGCGCCAAAAAAACCTAGAATAATTTAGATTTCCGGGCTTCGAAATACTACATAATATTGCATCTTTAGGTTTCATTTATTGCGTTGCTAAGAAGAAAGCAAAGGTATATATATATACCATACAGCCAAGTCGGACGGTAGTAAAATTTTTCATATAACGCTCTTACAAAATGGTGACGTTTTGTCAAAACTCTCTTTCTTAATAAATTATTAAAATATTTTGGAATGAACGTCGTTTAAAGATTAATGCATTTACAAAAATTGTGACGAGAATGATTTTTTATATATATTTTTAATTCAGAGACGTGGAAGATACAGCTGAAAGGATATCGAAAAAAGCGGCCATATTCAGTAGCTCGGAGAGAGGAAGGGAACTGGCAGCGGCTCAGGAGTTGAAGAGGAAACACCTGGCCCGAGCCGCCGAGGCCACGGCCGTTCTGGACAAGATCCAGTCTTTGGAGTCTGAAGGAAGAGTATTGGCTCACAAGTGAGTTGGAATCTTGCACATGCATTTTCTATGTAAAAAAATTTTTTGATTGTGATTTGAAACTCGATGAAACGAAAAAGCAACATTAGAAAGAGACAAAACATATACCTCTATAGGATTTCACGTGAGAGTGAATGAGACAGAAATACATTATAGTTTGTTTGTTCTGTTCGCGATTTTCGTATAGTATTTACAGATATCACTTCTTTGAAGGTTTCCACTTTTACCACGTGTCGATTGGACACATGTTTTCTAATGACAAAGGGCCAGTTCATGTATTACTTGAGAATTATTTTGGCGTTTTGTCCCTCATAATTAAGTATGGACATATTTTTGACAAAAAAAATTAATTCGAGTGTGAATTGAAATATACAGCATATAACGGGGACTAGTCTCCCTGGTATGCAGGATGTGGGGGGATGCTACGACCCATACCATAAAGAGGAGATGTACGAAAAGGAAACTAGAAACGCGTTCTACCTCTCTCACAGTCTAAACCCTATAAATATATGTATACTTGTTTCTTTTTCGTTACACTTTTTCGTTTCATTAAAACTAAAAGAAGTTTCACTTCAAAGAGACAAAGTTTAATAAGTACCAATTGCTTTCGTAATCACCATACAGATCCCCCAGATCATTAAAAAAACATAGGTAGCCTAGGGGACTGCTGACAAAGTGAAAACTCGAAACTAAAGAAAAACCGGTTTTTTTTTTAATGTTTAAATTTTCTAATTTGTTTACTGAGATTATTAACATAACCTAAAATATAACATTCGTCTGATTTCTACATAGTTTATTCATAATTAATCGTGTACATGTGATTATTTATCTCTGAGCACCAGCTCTTAACCGCCATCGTACACTCAGCATACTGTAGCATGTTGACGGCTGGCGTCATAGTATTGGTAACGCGAAACTAGTAAGTTTTTCCCTTACCGAGAATCACTGAACTTCGCTAAGGAAGTATTCATTTAAAAAAAAACAAAACGTAAACGACCCCCTTCTATAGTGAATATAGGCTTTTAAAAGTGTCAATTCCTCGTGCTTATTTTAATGGAATTACACGTAATAATCGAACTTAATATACGTGTCTCTTTCATTCGCGTAGCCACCCGGAGCGTGCGAAAGAGATAGAGGCGAGCCTGCAAAGCCTCCGCGAGGGCTGGGACAATCTCCAGCAGTTGGCTGAGAAACGAACAGCGCTTCTGGACGAAGCCATCGCCGAACACAAGTTCGATGAAAACTTAAAGGTTTATTTCATTTTTCTATATAATTGAGTGATGATTCTGCGTCATTGGGAACAGGTTCGAACCCATCTATCCAAGTGCATAATGACCTGGTATATAAGTGGTAGGGCATTTTCTAACAATGGGCTCCCGCACACACTCCGGGTCCCAAGACGTGCCTCGTTCCCCAACTGGGGAGGCTCTTGACGTCGCCGCCAGCGCGATACAGTGACACTGCCCATGCATTGAGCATTACACGCACAACACTGCACATACACACTCCTGCACATAACACGCAGGTACATAGCTCCTGTAAGGAACCTTTTTTTATACATACATACATATCATCACGCCTTTCTCCCGTGGGGGTAGGCAGAGATTACGCCCTTCCACTTGCTACGATCTTGACACACCTCTTTCGCTTCCTCTACTTTCATGAGCGCTTTCATACATGCTCGTCGGTTATGAGTACTTTTTACCTGGCTTTTATTTATGATTGATTTGGTCTAGATACGTTCGCCTAGGTCGACCTTTACCGACTTGCCCAATTCACCCTCACCTTATAAATATAATAAATAAAAAATGTAGGATTTAGCTAGGATCAAATTCCGCGGGAATTTTTATATATAGGTCAAGCCGAGGTTCAAACCCTTGTGCTAGCACTCGCCCCCAAAGCTACGGTGAAGCTATAAAGGTACTTCCGGTCAACAGCAGTTAATGAGGTTAGAAAACAAAAATGTAATAGAACTAACAATGGCCGCCTGGGTACTGCCACCTTCAAGTTTGAAAACCTGTCGCCAAATACCACTAATAGGCGCGTTCCGGCATAGCCAGTACCTCTACGATTAGTGTGTCTACTATCCTGGACCAAATGTTAGATTGTAGTCAAAGCCCTGAGTGTATCTATCTATGTGTCTATATAAAAGGGAAATGGGGGTCCTTTGAGGCGCCATCATCTCAAAACTACTGAACATATCGGGACGTGTCTCGACGCGGAATTTTTCGTCGATGGTTAAAGACTCATTTTTCTTCATTCATTTGTTTTTTTTTAGGTTATGTATAAGTGAAATATTATATGCACTTTTTCACTCACACCTAAAGAATATATGAAACGCGGGCAGAACCGCGGGCACATAGCTAGATTAACACAAATAAATAAAAATAGTAATAAAATGTTATCAACAGGAATTAGAATTGTGGGTCTCGGAAACGATAAAGCACATGAACGAGAATGCCGCGCCCGAGACCGTGCCGGAGGCCGAGGCGCTGCTCGAGATACACGACGAGAAAAAGGTACTTTCAATTTCAACAACGAACCTCTTACACGTGTTAAAATTTCCTCAGCTTGCGGCGGATGATGTGCTGGTGAACAGTCTTTCTTCTAGTTTACGCCAATCTGTAAATTACATACACAATATTAACAGTGTGTTCCATTGCTACAACGCTCTACAACAAAATGGTGGTTATGTTGCTAGACCTTTCCAGAGAGTTTTTGTGACACCTCATAGTAAACGTTCCGTGTTATTCAGTACACTTCATTTGTGTGCACAATAAGGTAAAATATATCGCGCAAAGCGTTATTAAAATTACATAATATAGGGTGGTCAAATACGCAAGATTAAATATAGTAACTGCTGCATACAAAAACTCAAGAGTTATTGTTACTTAATGACTTTTTTTACGGCCATTGAACAGAAGTTCTTTAGTCTTGATTTTGTTTAATTTTTCTAATTTTTTAACAACGCTCTGATAAAGTATTGTTTTTTTTTTTTTGTTTCAAGGCATTTCCAGAGATTTTTTATGACGTTTTATTAATACTACCATTACGATCTCACGGATATTACATAACATATATTTCTTTTATAAATGTAAAATAAATCCCCCAAAATGTCAGACTAAGATCCCCCTAAAAACTCTAACACGAAACATAGTAAAAACAAACTATGGCGGTTTCACTACCGTAGTCAAATTACACCGTAAACACTATCATTTGTCATCAACATTTTTTTTTTTATTAGGCCGAGATCGACAACAGGCAGAAGGCGATCGGCTCCCTCCAGAAGGAAGCCGAACAGGTCCAAGAACCTGAAAAACTGAAGAAAGTGGCCAACTGTCAAATACCCTCGAGACAGCCTGGCAGGACAGGAAGGAGTACCTCAATCAGGTATATTCATAACAGTTTTAACCAAGACGTTAATCAATTGTTTTTTATTGTCCCATCAGAAAAAAAAAGACGAAAATGTGCAGTCTGTGTTGCCAGCAATGCCATAAGGCACTGAGACATCCCGCTTATAATGGGGTCTAATAAGAAAGCTTAAATTTACTTCAAGGGCATTGGAGATGCTCTGAGTTTTATTGCGTCATCGAATCAGGAATGAGGAGATCCGCAGAAGGATTCATAAACTTAAGTGACAGTGGGCTGGGCACATTGCTCGCAGAACCGATGCCCGATGGAGTTAAAGTATTCTGGTATGGTTATCACGTACAGGAAGACGCAGCGTGACCGACGACCTGGTGAGGGTCATGGGTTTCCGCTGGCAGCGTGTGTCGCAGAGACCTACGTCCAGCAGTGGACGTCTTTCCCTTAACTGGATGGATAGACAGATCAAAAACAGACTAGAAATACGATTGTTTTTATCTAAATAATGATTTTCCTTTCAGGCACACCAACTGCAACTCCTGAAGGAGCAAGCCAGGCAGATCGAGGACTGGTTAGCTTCTAAAGAAGCATTCCTCAACAATGACGATTTGGGAGAGAACTTAGACGGTACGTTTAAGCTCAATAAATTAATCTATATCAGATTCAAATTTAATATTTTTTGATACTAAACGGGCTCAAAACGCTTTGACTACATACTCATCTAATATTAAGAGACGATCTGGTCCGGGATGGTAATAACATACAAGTGATGCTGCCGGAACACACCTATTGGTATTAAGCGACAGGTTTTCAAACTTGAGGGTAGTAGTTACCCAGGCGAGGATTGTTAGAAAATGTCCTACCACCATGCTATGGTTTTAGACTTAGACATTCTTCTTAGATAATGCCATTATCTAGGCAATCTGTGTACACACAATTTGTTCCAGTGTCATGTGGGTAAGATGTATTTTGAATCTTCTATCAGCCATCAGGTGGCCCATCCTGCACGCACTTTCCATGAAGCTTTGTCGGGACCACAGATTAAATTTTACGCGTTATTCTCGACAATACACTTAATCTATATCACACAAAACACCATCAAGATTACATGATATAGAGACAAATACACAAGTTTAATGAATTAAAGAAAATAACTGTCTGTCTGAGATACAGCCGAAACTCATGTTTGACGTTTGACAGTTAACCTCTTACATTTTTGTTTTTTACGATTGATAATAGATGACACTAATAACAATTAAAATAGCGACGAAAGGCTACTTTCTAGCCGCTGGATGAGCTAAACGATAAAATTAACTGACACTTCTGACATGACCCATAACCACAGATAACAATATAATGCATTTATCTGTATTTTGTAAAGTAACACGTCCTAATAGAGTTTATTTGCATCCAGCTGTGGAGACGCTGATAAGAAAGCATGCAGAGTTTACAAAACTCCTAGAGAGTCAAGTACACCGCGTCGATGAGCTGGAGAAGCTGGCGAGCACCGTGCTTCAGCGAGGACACGACCACATCCAAGTACAGAAGCGTGTCCAAGTCGTCTTGCTACGGCTCACTAAACTTAAGGTAAGCTTCTTAAATAGCTAAATTAGTTAAAACTCAAAGTTAGCTTCATACGTCGCTAAAATTCACATAACCTATAAATATATAAACCTTAAGTCACTAGATTAGTTAAAGTTAAGAACGTTAACTTCGTAACTACCTAACTTCGTTCAAAAATAAAATAAGCTTCTTGAGTCGCTAAATTTAAGACAGGCTTCTTAATTCTCTAACCTCATTAAAATTAAGGTAAACTTTTTAAAGCGCTAAGTTAACTAAAATTAAGATAAGCTTCATAAGTAGCTAACCTCGTTAAAATTAAAAATATGAACTTCTTAACTCGTTAACGTAGTCAAAATTAGGAGGAAATTAGTAAGTTAAATTAGGGTAAGTTTCTTAATTCGCTAAAATTAAAAGCGGTTTCTTAAGTCGCTAAATTCATTAAAATTAACTGCGGCTGACTGAGTAAATGATCAGTTAAAGAATTGTTTTTAATTTAGTCTTCCTAATAACCCAGGAGTCGTGCAAACAGCGCGGCGAGATGCTCGAACAGTCGCGCCAGCTTCACCAGTTCCTCCAGAACTTGCACCACGAGAGAGAGTGGATAGCTTTGAAGATGCAGGTCGCTAATGACCAGAACTATAGGTAACTTCTTTCTTCTATTAAATCTACTTCATTTCATTTCGCAAAACAATTATAATATTGAGAACGAAATGTTTTTAAAAATATATTTGATTTTTGTTTTTTTTTTTTTTTATATAAAATAAGCAACAAACTTGTCGTTTCATTATTTTAAACTTATCGACACTGAACTTTAATAAATTCGATCAGATTAATTTATGGTAGAGAGAGAGAGAGAGATTTTGTGTGTTCTTGACCAAAGTATGACGTCAAACCGTGAAATAATAGTGCCCCCCTCTCGCTTCCCACCGAAAATTATAAACCCTTGTATTTCAGAATCATATTAGCCAATTAAAATACTTTCTGTAGTATTCTGTATACAGTAGCTACTAATGTGTTTTAGTGTTAATATTAAAAAAAACAGTTAATATTAACAGGAAACAGTTTTTTTTTCCTCTATTTATCAAAATTTCAATCATAGTTAAATTTTTGTCATGACATACAGTTTACAAAATTAAAAAACATTATAACACTAATTTTACTTTACGTGCAACAAATACATAAGCTCACGCCTGTTATCCCCGAAGGGTTAGGCAGAGGTGAAGTAGCGAACTACACCACTCGCATTCCGCCGAGCTTAGTTCCGTCCCAGATGTGACAGGAGGCGAGCCTGTCGCCATATCGGGCACAAATTCCAAACTCCGGGATGATACTGAGTAGAAAAACCCAATACCGCTTGACCCGACCCGGGGATCGAACCCGAGAACTCAGAACGGCAGTCGCACCGTAATACAAATGCGCCACCGAGGCAGTTAGCAATAAATGCAATTAACCAAAAAAAACGAACGTCCTTTTTACATTTCGATAAATATATATAAAGATGTAAGAATAAAATTTAGTTTGAATGTCAAAGGGTTTACTTTGCGCAGGGAATTATCGAACCTTCAGAGTAAGATACAGAAGCACGCGGCCTTCGAGTCTGAACTCGCCGCGAACAAAGGCCGTATCGACGACGTCGCCAACCACGGAGAGACACTCATAGGTAAGGTTTACCCGGGTTTACCTGAGTTTTGTACCGGTTTTTGATCACTTAGGGTATTACTTACAGTAGGGTGTCTTAGGGTACAGGGTTGTCTTTAATTCGAGAGACGTTACTCCCGGATTATGGTCGTCATCGGGGATGCGTTAATGCATTTCCCCAAGAAAAAAAGGGTATATAGGATGTGTGTGTAATGACAGATCCATCTGTCAATCCTTTCAATTGAAAAAGTCCACTGCTGGACATAGATCTCACCCATAATCGCTACGCTTGGCATGCGGGTTGGCGACCGCAGCAGATTGCTGCCCATCCCCTGGTTTTTGTCCCTTAGTCGCCTTTTACGACACCCCCGGAAACGATATGGGGTGGTACTATTCTTAGCCGCCACCACACATGGTATAGGAAAATATAATACGTACATGACATTATTTATAAAAAAAAACATATGTTGATTACCCATAAAAATAAGACAATAGGAAAACAATGGATAGCTGGCGTAAACGCCAGGTAAGTACTCAAGGGGTTAACAGTAAATAATATTCTTTTTCTTAACTATGGCAGAAGCGAAACACTACGCGTCGCAAGAGATAGCGAAACACGTCGAGGAATTAGAGAACCAATGGAGAGAGTTACAGGTAAAGTTTTGTGTGTGCGTGTTTTTTTTAATATACAAAATTCAATAGACTAAAAAGAACGTGTGTACACGGAGTACGCGTGTCAGAAGTGAAGTTGATTTTTTTTAATCGGGCATACAAAAAATATTTCTTGTTTTACTGGTGAAAATTGCTAAAGATCTTTAGTTTTCACACGTAAAATAAGAAATATTATGGACGCTCTATTTAAAATACAGCCATGCGCACGTCACGTAATCACAAATATACCAAAATAAGGTATTTTTGTCGCTTCCTCTTTAAATTTATTGTTCTTTCATTTTCAAATTTAACTCTCAACGCACGCAAAGAAATGACACTTGAAAGATCTCTTATGATAATTTAAATGGATGTTATATACAGGGAGCGGCGAAACTCCGGCGAGAGCGTCTCCAGGAAGCGTACCAGGCGAGGGTCTACCTCCGCGGTCTGGACGACTTCACCGCTTGGCTGGACGACGTGGAGTCACAGCTCCTCAGTGAAGACCACGGTAAGAACTAATGTTAACCGAGTAAAAACTTTTAGATTAAAGTATTCGGGCTCCAATCAATAAATTCCGTGCACGTCGAATTGACAAATCTCTCGAATATAGACAGTTTACGAAAGCTTAAAAAAACGTCTAAACAAAGAAATCTAAAGTAGGGATTCAAAATCATTTTGAAAAATCCGTGAAACATGATGATGCACTTTTACTTAGATTTTTAACCAAAATTTTGTTTCGAAATAATATCTATATCAATAATTCCGTGAAGGGATATGGTAGATTCGATTGAAACCTTGGCTGAAAAATAAAACATAAAAAAAATAATGATTCCCTGACGATAATAAATATCCGCAAATTGTCGAGTATTTTGGTTAAGTTTTAATGTAGCAAATGTCAGTCGCGATATTGGCCACTCGGATGCCATCTTGAGTTCGTTAAGGCCGATTCACACGTATAAATACCGATTCACACGTATCAGTGAAGTTACAGTTTCTATCTACCTACATTTTATAAAAGATTGTGTATTATGAGTCACATTTCACCCGAGCGAAGCCGGGTTTTCATCTAGTCAAAAATATTGTGTTGTGGCGCGGGTTACTACATGAGAGCAAAATTACTCAGTAAAAAATAACCACAAACATTCTCACCATAGCAACAGAGTGATTCCTCAGACATAAAAAAATGTTAAAAAATTCACGAATTATGGGTTTCTGGTGAAGGATACCTAAATATGATGATTGATGCAGTCATACCCTGATTTATAGAACATTTTCGAATCCTCATCATCCAGTATGTATCCTTGAATGTCCCACTTCTGATATACGGTTGATGATGTAAAATTTCATTATAAATAGTTTGATTCATTGATCAATGCAGTAGAGAGGAGAAATTTAAGAATATGTAGTTTATAGCTGTCTTGAGAATGATAGATAAAATAAGGAATAGTGTGATAAGGGAACTTTGTGATGCGGTAGAGGATGTACTGACAAAAATAGAGAAAGGGATGTCTAATTGGTCTGGACACGTGGAGACGATGGATAAAAGAAGACTATAGGAACAAATTTACAAGTCGAGTGTGACTGGACAAGCTGGTAAGAGTCGACCTAGGCGAACGTATTTCGAGCAGATCGAGGACGTTCTGGAGATAGACCGAGGTCCCGTAAAAGTACCCGTAACCGAAGAGTATGTATGAAGGTGCTTATGAAAATTGAAGACGCGATAGACGCGTGTCAGGATCGTAGCAGGTGGAAGTACTCTCTGGCTAATGGGAGAGAAGCGTGACATTACGTATGTATGTGAAAAGGATTTTGAAAATAGTTTTTAAAACGGAGTTGACAAATTAATTACATTCAAATTATTCCTCACACTTCTGAGTTTAAACTGTTGTCATCTTTAAGATGTTCAAGTAAGATGGTATCTTTAATCCAGTTATTATCCGATTAGGTAAAGATTTAGCCTCGGTTACGGCACTACTGAAGAGACACTCGCGTCTGGAACAGCAAGTGTCCAGTAAAAGTGAGACCGCTATTCAACTGGCCGAGACTGCCAAGCAGTTGGCCGAAACCAGGCACTTCATGGCTCAGGAGATACTGGACAAGGCTGAAAACGCCGTCAAACGGTGAGTTAATATCATTTTAAACTTTCAAGAAAGTAAGAAAACTAAACTAAAGTCTTAAAAACTGAAGCTTAATATTTATGATTGAAAAAAACATGGATGGAAGCACAAAAAGAACATTCCACGAACATAATTACCACGTTATATCGTGTATTTTATTTTAAAAAATACCATTTAATTAATAACAATGTATTGGGAATTTAAACTTGGTGATAAAGTAACAATCGAAATCAACCCCTTTCGAAAATTACAGCCGCGTTCCGTCGAACACATAATTTCGCATTACTTAAATTATACCGACAAGTTACCGCAAAATAAGGTGCTGTAGGAGCCACCCTATTCCACCACCAGCAAGCAATTTTTATTTAATTATTCCGTACTCAGGTACCGACAGTTACAAGAACCGATGCAGATCAGGAGAGACAACTTGGAAGACGCCGCACTCCTGCATCGGTGGGAAAGGGACGCTGATGAAGAATTTAGATGGTAAGCAATGTTATATACTGACTTATATCATACATTAGAACATAGCTTTGAATTTTTCATAACTGATTCTTGTCATTTACGAAAGTTAGAATTTCATTTTCGTTGACCACGGGCATAACTTTACATAATCGAATATACTAAAAACATATTCTTGGCATAGTCTCATTTACTCAAACGTAAACTTTACATAGTCTCATTTACTCAAACGTAAACTTTACATAGTCTCATTTACTAAGAACATACTCTTGGCATAGTCTCATTTACTCAAACGTAAACTTTACATAGTCTCATTTACTAAAAACATACTCTTGGCATAGTCTCATTTACTCATACGAAAACTTTACATAGTCTCATTTACTAAAACGTAAACTTTACATAGTCTCATTTACTAAAAACATACTCTTGGCATAGTCTCATTTACTCATACGTAAACTTTACAGTCTCATTTACTCAAACATAAACTTTACAAAGTCTCATAGACTCGAAACTCGAATACATGTATAGAATTTTTGTTATTTTGAGACTCAATCGAGATATATATTCTATTTTGTCATACCAGGTTGGATGAACGCCAAGCTGCGCTCAAGCAAGAGGAACTGGGAACAACTCTTCAAGAAACTCAGGCACTGCTGAAGAAACATTTGGCGCTGGAGGCGGAAATCATCGCCAGGTAATATTGTTTTTCTTCAAGATCGATATTTTGCACGTTATTGAAAGGAAGAAAGAAAAAAAGAAAGAACTTTCGCCTCCTTCCTTCCTTTTCCCTGTTATACTTTGCTTATTTTTGATGAAATGGGGTGTCAGAGGAGTCTAAATGGCAATTAGGTAAGCAATACTTATTTATTAATGTTCGTTTTTTTTTTTGTTAAAATTAAAATCAGGGGGTTGTAAGAACTTTACTTACTATTTGACGAGGGAATGAAAATTATCAAAATTTGGCATACGTACCAACCAACCGTAATGTTTAGGAGGTAATACTGAATACAAGATTCTGTGCCAGGGCCTTCGCCCTTTTTAGTTGTGTTATTTCTGTTCGTGACCATTCTCGTAGGTCCATGGAGTTAGTTAAGTTACGTTTATGTCTGTAAGTTTAAGGTAGGAATTTATATAGAGCTAGGATTTTTAAAGTGGTGGGGATATGCGTGTGTGTAGGGAGCCCGCTGTGAATGCCGTCAGCGGACGAGCGGCGCAGCTCTCCCGCAGCGGACACTTCGCAAGTGCAGCGCTCGAGGCGCGCGCCCGCGACCTCTCCGCGGCGCTGCGGGACAGCCTGCACGCCGCAGCCGCAAGGGCCAACGCTCTGCGGCGCCGAGCTGAACTCCTCCAGGTCTGAATTTATCGATACTTATTTATCCCCGTCCCCCTCCTCCTCTCATTCTCTCTCTCTCACTACGTACCTACTTCCGTCTTTTTAATATATAAAATAAATGACGTTAACATTTCGCCTTCACGCCTTGGAATTTTACTCTGCGTGCGCAAGAATTAACGTGGTCTTTTTCCATTGTATAGGCTTAGTGATTTGGCTTATAATCTCACCTGATGTTAAGTGATGATGTGGGTCAATATGGTAAATACATTAAGCGTAGAAGTACTTGTTCTCGAGTGATGCTGCCGGAACACACCTATTTGTATTTGGCGGCAGGTTTTTCAAACTTGAGGGTGGTAGCTATCCAGGCGATACCACCATCCTATGGTTCCCTCACGATGTTTCACTTCACCGTAAGCTCAGGCTGATTTTAGAGTCGGATAGGTGGGGATCGAACCCGCGTCAATGCGGAGTCCGTTATTGTGCAGTTGTCATCGGAGATATCGGAGGCTGAGATGTGGCTGCTGGAGCGGAGGCCGGCGCTGGTCTCCGCGGAGGTGGGACGCGACGAGGACTCCGCCCTCGGGCTCGGCAAGCGGCTCGAAGCGTTGCAGAGGGAACTCACCGGCTTCGACGCCACCCTCACTAAACTGGACAAGAGCGTCGCTGGAATCACGGTCAGCAGAAAATATTTCACTCGTTTTTATATTTCAGGAAACGATAAATCGAGTTATAGTTCCATCATTATTTTTTGTGTTATTCCAAAAAGCCTAGTTCGATTGACCGTAAGGGACCAATACACCTATAGAATGAACAAATTGTCCAGGACAAGCTTATGCCGAAGAGTTCATCAGGGCGTTCATTCAGCGCAAAGCTTAGAAGAGTACTGAAGCATTAGCACATTTTTTTTTTAATTCATTACGGCCACTGGGCAAACGTCCTTTAAGCTGCACTAGCGCATGTTGCGTGAGTGTGACTCCTTAATACCAATACGTAACCAGATTCCGGGTAAACATGGTTTGCTCCTGGTGAAGGTACAGACACTCTACCAAACAGATCCTACAGGACATCCAGGTTGTAGGTCTAGGCAGTGAGCTTTAGCTATATAGGGGGCCATCACAATAGATTTAAATAGGTCGCAGCGATACAGGATTGTTCTAACCTGCCATAATAATAATATTTCCATCATTTATTAAAAGACAACTAACTGTAGATGGTTATAGGCTATATATTTTTCAAATTCTATGAGCCCTTTGCCATGTTTTCTCAATTTGTTTGTTTATTATTCCTTTGACGCACCATCACCTCAAAACTACTGAACATATCGGGATAGGACTAATACCTTTCAACGCAGTATTTTTCGTAGACAGGTATTTTTTGGATTCCACCGATTCTCTCTCATTTTTTTTTTCGATTTACTCTTTTGTACATTTTCCACTTCAATTTACGCTTATATACATTTTTTCCGCTAATAAAAACAAAATACTCTTACTTTTATTCATTCATTTGTTTTTTAAAATTAGCTATAAATGAAACGTCGTATGCACAGAACATATGAAACGCGGGCGGAGCCGCATGCACACAGCTAGTACATAATAATTTTATTGTTATACGAAATAAGCTGATCTCCGCGATTTTATACGCGTAGTTTACGTTCCCTTGGGGTTTTCACAATAAAAACGGAAATTGCGGAAACTTAGGAAGTTGCGGGGTTCTGAAACACCTTTTTCATCTCCATAGCCTTGATGGAAACTTTGCGACACTTTATCTATTTCCGTTCATCTCCAGGAACGTGGACCAGTGGACGCTGAACAGGTCAACCACAAGATGGTCGAACTGAAATCCCTGTATGAAGATATGAAATTACTATCGGCTAAGAGACAGCAGCGTTTGCAACAGAGCCTCAAATATTTCAAGTAAGTCCTTCAAAGCCTTCAGTTTAAAAAACATTACACTATATATTATGGTATACATTTTCCAGCCTTTCCCAGCTTAACTAAGCTCAGGTGGATTTTTTTTTTAAGGATTTGTTCTCTGGTGCCAGCTAAGAATAATACCACCCCATATCGTTCCAATCCCCAATCGTAAAAGGCGACTAAGGGGTAAACTAGGGGATGGGCAGCAGCATCCTCTGAGTACAACAAACACTTACTGTGATTGCCAACCGGTCTGCCAAACGTGGTGATTATGGCAATCCCCCTTTTCGGATGACCTATGTCCAGCAGTGTACTTCTTTCGGTTGAATAGAAGGGAGCAATTTCATAGTGACTGCACAGTGCCTCACGGTAAAGGGATGGTCTATTAATCACGTCATGTTTTTAGCAACTTTGTGATACGTCCCTCCTCTCACTTGGTGATACGTGGTGAGGTGAGAACCTAAGTTCTTAACGTGGGCGATAACGCCTCTGTGAGGAAGTAGAAGATCCAGAGAAAATTAGGGGGGGAATTGACATCGCGCAGAGGAGGCGTGAGCAGATTAAAAATAAATTAAAATGGGAGATTCTACAAAAATACAAATTCTCAAAGTGAGTGATGAGCAAAATAAGTGTAAGGAGCTGTGTTATAAACCAATCCTTCTCCCCTCTAACCCCTCCAACAAAAGTGCAGTCATTGAACGTGACAGAAAAAAAAATAAACAAACACATCGCACCTTCACAATGAAAATAACTTATTAACTCTGAAAACGAAAAATGACATTTTTAGAAAATGGCCAGTGAAGTTGTTTTAAAAGTCTCTGTACCTATGTGGTACGTCAATTTTTTTTGTTATTGGTACATAGTAAAGTAACTTCAAACTTTTTTTTAACATACATACATACATAATGTCACGCCTCTCTCCCAGGCGGGTAGGTAGAAACTACATTCTACCACCTGCTACGATCCTGACACGCGTCTACCGCGTCTTCAATTTTCATAAGCACCTTCATACATGCTCTTCGGTTACGGGTACTTCTGACCTCGGCCTATCTCCAGAACGTCCTCGATCTGCTCGAAATACGTTCGCCTAGGTCGACTCTTACAGCTTGTCCAGTCACACTCGCCTTGTAAATTTGTTCCTATAGTCTTCTTTTATCCATCGTCTCCACGTGTCCAGACCAATTAGACATCCCTTTCTCTATTTTTGTCAGTACATCCTCTACCGCATCACAACGTTCCCTTATCACACTATTCCTTACTTATCTATCATTATATAACAATGTAATACAAAATTCTGCCATCTAGATTTTGGGCTTCCAAGTCAAGTTTCATTCTGAAGATGCGAAATGCGATGATTCTGAAATTTAAATGGTATGTTAAACGATGTCGAAATTCTGTCAGGTTCGTACAAGAGTGCGAAGAAGTCCAGGAGTGGATCGGTGAACAGATGGCGATGGCCGCCAGCGAGGAGTATGGCCTCGACGTCGAGCACGTGGAAACTCTCCAGCAAGCCTTCGACAACTTCCTCGCACAATTGCAAGGTTCGTTCACACACAACGGCATTATTTTTAAAGTGAAACCTTACAGATTCCTATCACCTACAATGCTGTGAAGTCGGCCGTCAACATGCTACAGTATGTCAAGTATAAGATGGCGTTTAAGTGCTGGTGCTTTATAACCTATTTCATTTCAATTAACTAGTTTTGACATTTTAACCATTCATACTATAATTTAAACATTGAAAATTAGGTTTTTCAAAGTTTTCACTTTTTCATACTTCAAAATTTTCCTTAGTCTCTATTAGCATGTGTACATACATACATAAACACATATCATCACGCCTTTCTCCCGTGGGGGGTAGGCAGAGATTACGTCCTTCCACTTGCTATGATCTTGACACACCTCTTTCGCTTTCTCTACTTTCATACATGCTCGTCGGTTATGAGTACTTTTTACCTGGCCTTTATTTATGATTGATTTGGTCTAGATACGTTCGCCTAGGTCGACCCTTACCGACTTGTCCGTTCACCCTCGCCTTATAAATTCGTTTCGTTAATCTTCTCTCATCTAATACAATTATATATTGTTTTATAGCGAACGAGGGTCGTATCGAAGCTGTATGCGAAGCAGGAAACGTACTTCTAGAAGAGAACACTCCGGAGAGTGATAAGGTGAAGCAGAGGATCGACGATATCAAGGGGCTGTGGGACGATTTGAAGGAGCTAGCGCTTGCCAGGCAGGAGGTATGGCTTTGCGATATCTAGATTTGTGTTTACAATACTTCCGGCAGTATCGGAAGGGCCTTTTACAGCTTCACCGAACTTTGTTGGCGAGTATTGAAGGCACTCAGCCGCATAAGGTAGCTAGCACAAGGGTTCAAACCTCGGCTTGGCCGCTACCTGAGTGTGAAAACTCCTGCGGAATTTTGATCCTAGCTGATTCCTACTTTTTTTATTTAATATAAAATAAAGATTCCTTACACGAGCTATGTACCTGCGTGTTATGTGCAGGAGTGTGTGTGTAGTGTTGTGCGTGTAATGCTCAATGTATGGTCAGTGTCACTGTATCGCGCTGGCGGCGACGTCAAGAGCCTCCCCAGTTGGGGAACGAGACACGTCTTGGGTCGCCGCCTGAGGGGGACCCGGAGAGTGTGCGGGAGCAAAGCTAGCCGGTAGTCCCCGGCGGCGGGAACGGCGATTACGCGGGCGTGGGCGCTGGCACGCATATTTCCTCGGTGATTTTACCGTCGGGGTCGGGGTACGTTACGGCTCTCGATATGAGCGAGTTCGTGTGTGTCTCTGCGGGATCAAATAATGCGCGACACTGAGACTCGATTACGGAATGGCTGGAGGGTTCAGATCCCTTTATATTGCTACATCTAACAAAGAAGTGAGCGATCATCGCCACAAGTCTTACGTTGGTGATTAGAGAGAGACGGTCGCGTTGTTGCAGGCGTTGGCGGGAGCGAGACAGGTGCACGAGTTCGACAGGTCGGTGGACGAGACAGCGACGTGGATATCGGAGAAGGAGACCGCGCTCGGGAGCGAGCTGGTCGCTCCGCCGCGCTCGCAGCACGAGCTGCACGCGCAGACGCGCTCGCTGCACGCGCTGCGGGCGGACCTCGACGCGATACGCGCACAGCACGACAAGCTGCACGACGAGGCCGACAGGTACGTGCATACGTAACCGTACTTAGCCGTCTCCTTGTGGAGATCTATACAATAAATTAAAGTGTCTGTTTATTCCGTGTACTCTCCGGAACGACGAGACCTATTTTGATGGGACTTGTTTTGGCACATAGCTGAAGTTACAACGCTTAACTTAGGCTTAGGCTTAGTTAAATTTTTCGAAAATAACTAGAGTCCGTGTAAAAAAATTTGTAAAACAAGACGATTCAATGGTCAGTTTTATAGGTAAGTGTTTGAATGTATGAAAACTATTTTTACTTTATAAACATTTTTAGGAAAATAATTAGGGTACCATATGAAAGCCGTATTTCCTTTTAAAATTTTATAATGAGTTGAAAACAATTGACAAACGTATTTTACGTTTGTAGGCAAATACAAAGACAGTAAAAAAACATATTCGTTGACTTATAAAAATTATTGTCATCACAACATAATTTAATTAGTCTATGTTTGCAGCGAACAATTTTTCCTATTTTAAAAATTTGGTGATTTTTTTTTTTTAAATTATAGCATATTGGAATTTAGAATTTGAGAATATTTTTAAAAATATTGCCTACAAAATTCTAAAAAGCTATACTTTCTAATGCATTAAGTTTTTATGATTTTCGTATAATTAATAAAAATCAACAATAAACAGTTGGATGTTAATATTTACTCTCCGCAACGTTATAGTGATTAGACCGCAAAATCCTATTTCACTGTGTAAAACCGTACTATTTTGTGTAACTAAAGGGTTCATTAAGTGAAAAATAACACACGGGATCTTGGGCGCTCGCGAAAAGAGTGGGGGGGGGGTCTAATTACGCATTGTACAATTTAGGCCAAATAAGTAGTTCAATAAATTATTATTTTTACAGTTTATCCGCAATGTAGTATCGTTCATTGTTATTCGGTTCTATCCATTTATATTAATTATGATACAATTAAAAAATAATATTAATTAAAAAAATCTATTTTGTACGACATTATTTTAACTAGAGGAATTCTAAAATACTGATAGCAAATTGCGCTAATACGCTATATGATTAGCTTGCGATATTATTACCGCTGCGTTTCCGCACGCCGCCGGTCGCGTCTCCGCGTCAGTGACGACCGCGACAATGAAATTGTTACCCGCAAACAAATCACTCGACTTGATTAATTACTTCCGGAAACAGGTTGGGCTCCGCCTTCCCTGATGCTAAAGAGCACGTGACGGCGAAGCTTGAAGACGTGACGGAATCGCTTGCAGCGCTCGACCAGCGCGCCGAGCACTGCTCGCACCAGCTCGAGCTCGCCGGGCAACTGCAAGCTTACTTCGGAACTTACCAGGAGTTGCTGTGAGTAATATCACTACTGGACATTATACAGTAATACCCCGCTTTACACGAGGGATACGTTTCGAAAAAAATCGCGTTAACTGAAATTCGCGTATATCGAGGTTTATGATTAAACATACGTCAAAATTTAATACAAAAAAAATACAAATCATTTTAATCAATCACTTTAATTCTAAGAACACTTTATGCAATACATACTCTTATTTTTTTACGGAAAAAAATACATCTATTGTCTTTACATTATGTTTATACGCACTCTTTCGCGTAATACGAGGCATTTGAGCGCGAAATTTCAAATTCGCGTTATAGCGAAACCGCGCGTAACGGGGTCGCGCTAAGCGGGGTATTACTGTACTTCAAAATTTGATAACAGTATTCCAAAATTTTTCACTTATAATTGTTCCTACAGTACCGACACGCCATGATGGCCGTTTTGACGTTTGTATTCTTTTGAAGTTTTGAAAGAGAAATAATTTGAAAAACGTACGTTTGAAAGAGAAAATTGCTGTTCTTTATGTCAACAGTGACGCGATAGTGAAAATAGTAACAAAGTCATTAAGGGTGGAGTACACGAAATCTCCAGTTATAGTAAAGTTTAAATTTAAACTTAAACTTTACTATATCTTTAACCATAGCAGTAGCAAAGTTTCGAGTGCACAACCCAAATTTTAGTTAGGGTTAAATTTAAAAGAGTTGTCAGTTGAAAGAGACATCGATCTCCTAGTAAATATTAAGGAAAATATTTTATGTATGGTACCATCGTAAAAAATGTCAAAAACAATATTGATAAATAGAAAACAAACGTGTTGTTATTGTTGTCAGTTTGGATTAAAACGAAGATTTTAGATATATTTCGTTTTGGATCAAATCCTATTAACTGTAAAAACCAAGTGAGTTTATCAAGAATAAAAAAAATAGTATTTGTCTTACATTTATTACTGTAATATATATCCTAATGAAAGACATGTTAATTATTATTGTTGCTGAGTAATATTAAGTATTCAAACACTTATTGATAAACAAGGATATTATTTTATGTAAAAAAAAAACCTGATGGCATAAGCTTGAAACAAAAAGAGAAAACATCTCTAGAAGACGATTCCCACATAAAATATCTTACAATAGAGACATATTTTTGTACAATGTAAATAATAGGCTCTCTTAAATATCGGTGGCAGATGTCATGACAATCGAAATAAACTTCGTTTAAATTTTAAACGCCACGAAATTTCGTGGGTTACGGTTACAGTTAAATTATGACGTAATTTAAACTAAACTCAGATGGTGCAACACGTTTTAGCCTAACTGTAGATTTAACTACGGATTTGACTTTTCTTAAATATAAGCTTAGATGATGCACGCCAGCCTAAGTAATATGGTTTTATTTGCAACTATTTTCTATTACTGTTCCTGTATGAATTTGTCTCTCGTGTACAAATATTTAGTTCATTGATATATGGTAAAGAACTAATGTGTCAAAATGGTACGAAGCCACAATTGCCGTAGTTGGTAGTGCGCTCTGAACTTTCGGTGAAGGGAAATTTCGTGAGGGAACCATTTGGCATTTTGTAATAATGCCCGTCTGAGTAGTTACAACCCTCGAGTTTGGAAACCTGTCGCCGAACACCAATAGGTGTGTCCCGGCAGCATCATTTGAAAACCAGTATCTAGACTTAGTGTGTTTACCATCCTGGACCAAATTGTCACTTAACATCAAGTGAAACTGTGGTCAAGTTACTGAGCTTACACCGTTTAAAACCCGTCTAGACCAGGGGCAAGTATTACTACTACCCTTCCTTTAATGGCTATCGTAACCTTAAATCGGCTATCGTGCGGTATTTGGTGTTGCCATTTTTCTTCTAAGTTTGTTTTAATTTGTAACAAGGGATGCGTCAATTGGTACAATTGTATTTACTCCCTCAGGGCTTGGACTAACGAGACAATAGCCAGGGTTACTGCTCCCGAGCTGGCCGCAGAGGTGCCGGCTGCGGAGCGCCTGGTCGCCAGGCACCGGGACCTAAAGGTCGAAATCGATGCTAAAGAGGACGCTTTCAGGACCTTATACAGCGATGGTGAGTGGAATCTGTGAAAACATTGCAAATGTCAACTGTCAAAAAAAACAGACCATAAATAAGGTTGACCACTGTAAAACAAAATTTTAATCCGATGAAAACTCAAAAACTTATAAACAGTCTAATTTTGATCCTATACAGAGAGGGGGGCACTATATAAAACTTAATGGCACTACGCGTCTCTCTCATTCACTTCTTCAATGTATTAATGAAATATTCCTTTCCGTCGCGGTGTCTGTACATTGTCGACAAGATTAAAGCAAAAAATGATATTATGTTTTGTGAAGTGTGCGTACGTGATACGTGGTAATACGTGACAAAGAGAATGTCAGGCAATTACCTGACATTTCTTTATGAAAATAGAACGCTGAAAACGTATCTACACTTATAAAAACATCTTAGACTATTTATATGACGTCACACTTTTCATGTCTTTAAAATATCTCTATTTTTTCGATAAACGTATTATATTTAATTACTAGCTGTGTGCCCGCGGCTCCGCCCGAGTTTATGTTCTTTAGGTGTGAGTGGAAAAGTGCATATAATAACTTTTAATTTATACCTAACCTGAAAAAAAAAACAAATGAATGAAAAAAGATGGGAGTCTTCTGTTTATATTAGCAGAAAAAAAATGTGCATACGAGTAAATTGAATAAAAAAATGAAATCCAAAAATCAATAATCGTCAACGAAAAATTCCACGTCGAATGGTAGTAGTCTCATCCCGATATGTTCAGTCGTTTTGACGTGATGGTGTTTCAAAGTAACACCATTTTCCTTATATTATTTATATATATATATATATATATATATATAAATAAGCTCACGCCTGTTATCCCCGAAGGGTTAGGCAGAGGTGAAGTAGCGAACTACACCACTCGCATTCCGCCGAGCTTAGTTCCGTCCCAGATGTGACAGGGGGCGAGCCTGTCGCAATATCGGGACAAATTCCAAATTCGGGTTTGATATTGAGTAGAAAACCCAATACCACGTGACCCGATCCGGGGATCGAACCCGAGACCTCAGAACGGCAGTCGCACCGTAATACAACTGCGCCACCGAGGCAGTTCAAATATATATATATTCAAATAGTCTGTTCTTTCTGACGAATTAAATAAACAGTCAATTACCTTTTCATGGCCCTGGAATTAATACGGAACTGGTGACTATTTGAAACCCCCAATAGTTCTGAGTGATTTAGTTATAACTGAATATGATTTTAAATGTCATAATACAGGTGAGAAGTTGGTGAAGGAAGGGCACTTCATGGCAGTTGAGATAGAAGACAGAATGTCTATACTGAGGAGTCGCAGGGCTGTTCTGGACTCGGCCTGGGCGACTCGCGACAGGATATACGTGCACCATCTCGACGCCCTGGTCTTCCTTAGAGATGCCACGGCTCTGGACAACTGGATTTCAAACAGGTATCTCGACTGCACTGGTCATCTGGTCACTGCATAAATAAAATTGTAGTGTCTGTCTGTAATGTATCAACATAACTTTTTACTAAATACATATCAAAAATTTTGTCTGTCGGAATATTCCGGCTAATCTCAAGAACGGCTGTACCGATTTTAACGCGACTCTTTCTGGCCGGTAGCTGAAGTTACTACGCTTAACTAAGGCTACTTTTATTCATTTTATTATTGTTTTTTTTTATTACTTCTTTATGTTTTATTATTGACTAGAATTTGTTTTATTTGTTAGTTATTTACGTTAAGTTTGAGTTTTGTTAACATGGCACACCATGTTATTTGAATGCTTAATGAAAAATTCGACCGATTTCAACTGCCAACGTCTGTATCAAATACTGTTTTATCATTTCATAAAATCCCTTCAAACCTTCAGTGAAATTACTAAATTTCCAATTCAGGAATGAATGTTCTAGAAACACGTCTATACGCAATACCTTTATAATTAAAAAAAAAAACATGCATAATAAATATGGTTGCATTAAAAAATAAATTCAAAATGCATTCAAATTATCGATTACCCGCGGCTAACTTCCGAGCCGCCATGAAGTTTGCATCGGGTTATACCACATCGATATTTCAATGAAATCGTGACACTTCCACCAGGGTCCCGCTTGTCCGCGACGGTAAATACGGCGAGAACGTCGCACAAGTGGAAGAGCTCATCAACAAGCACAAGGACCTGGAGGAAACCATCGAAGCCCAGAAGGAGAAGTTCAACGCACTGCGAAGAATCACATTGGTATGTTACATTAGTTCTAGTATCCTTCTCCAGCTGAGGGCCTCAAAGTTTGGTGAAGCTGTCAAAGCCATTCTGGACAACAGCATCTAACTCCTAGGTTCTCAACGTGAGCCTAGCGCCCCCTTGTAGAAGTAGAAGTCCGAGATAAAATTATGGGCTGATTAAAAATATAGTCTAAAAAGGCCAAAAATTACATATTCTCAAAGTGGTTGGTGAGCGACATAAGGTTGATAAACTGTGATCTAGACAGTTCGGAAAAAAAAAACATGTAACTATAAGCCCCAGAGCGGGGGAATTTTTAAGAGGATTTCTTCAGTACGTAACATTGCCTATCTTAAATTTATTAACTTGTGATATTTAGAACCTATTTTATGTGATTTTCGTGCAGTTATACGTGATATAATTCATGTTGTTATTTATACACGGGGGTCGTTCAAGTCGGGGGTCGAAAAAAAATTGTTTATTTTTGACCCTCAACCTCTCCCTTGTCAGTAATAGTAAGCAAAGTTCTTACCTCTCCCCTATGTAATCGCCGTTCAGAACCAACCATCAAAACTTAGCAAACCAAAAACCTGGTGGCATTTCTGGAACGGCATCTTATAAAATTATTGAAGGACATTTAAAAGCCTCTTATAAGATTATTGGAGTACAATTAAAGGCCTCTTATAAGATTACTGAAAGACAATTAACGGCCTTTTATAAGATTATTTAAGGACAATTAAAGGCCTCTTATAAGATTATTGAAAGACAATTAACGGCCTTTTATAAGATTATTGAAGGACAATTAAAATAAACCATGCGTTGCTTTTTAATAGACTTCTTTTTACCATAGGAACTAATCTATACACAATTGTTTTCGTAAAGGTGGAGCAAGCGTTCAAAGAGCAACAGAATGCAGAGGAGGCCGCTAGAAGGCGGTCAGCTGAGAGGCAAGAGGCTGAGAGGCTCCAGCAGTACAGGAAGAGAGAGATGGAACGCATCACGGAGGAACGGAGACGAGAAACGGCGCCACCTGTGCCTATTGTCAGAGAGGTATGTTTGTTCGCCTTTAAAAAAAACTGGGATCGAGGGGTTGGTTCTTGGGTTCGATTGTTTGAAGTGAAAACTTCTTTAGCTTCGTGATTTGACAGTCGATGAAACGAAAAGGCGACAGTACGTTTCTAATGGAGATCGGGTTTGTCCATCAAATATTTGAGAGCGTGGTGAACTAATCTACGTGTCGTATAGTCGATTCGACTGAAATGTCAGCGGTTCGAACAGGTAACACTTGTTTTTTTTTAAGGTTTCACTTCTACCAAATGTGAATTGCGCACATTTTTTTATTATACAGTGACTCCACTTCATCGGATTTTATATAAAGTACAGTCCAAGACCGATGACGTCACTAATCCATCGAATATTTTAAGGTTAAGTTTTTATCAAACAATTATTATCTCCTTTTGTTTGCCTTTTGTTTTGTTTGCTCTTCCATTCATCTCTGTTTGCAACCATCTCTACCTTCACTCCCTTGCATTACACGATCTATTCATCATTTCTTTGGTCTTCATATCCAATACCTTTGTCCCAATATCCTCGTTCCTCCCAGCGCATCACATGCCCGTACAGACGACTTGTTAATTTTTTCTATCATTAATGCCGCTTTCAACTTCCGCTAATGTGTTCATTCCTAATCCTGTCCAGTCCTGAGGCTCTTTATCGAATAGTTCGAAGCTACGTCAAACAGATTGTTCTGTCAGTTGACCCAACGGTAATATCTGTGTGTGCAGAATGAACGTCCCGTGACAAGCATCGCCCCAGCATCCTCCGAGGAGACGATCTCCCCGGCGCCGCAGTTCGAGAGGTTGCCGAAGAACGACCCACATGTCAAACGTGCTGAAAGCATGAGTGTGAGTATACATACCATATATCGTACATTGTACACATCGTACATCGTACACATCCTAACTTAGGTCAGTCACATTTTTTTTTTGACGAGGGGAATGCATTTACGCACTACCCTTACCCATTGCATTAGTGATACCGAAGTCCCCCAATGCAATGGGTAAGGGGGTGTGGAGAGACGTCTCCGCACCAGTGTGGGACTCGCCAAAGGCGTGAAGCGTCCGGAAATACCCACTAAACCCCTCGGAGCCACCCGCCGTATTTGGGATGGGGCGATACGGGATTGCGATAGCATGCACCGCGTCGCCCTCTGCGGCAAGCCCAATGGGTCTCGTCCGTACTTAAGCCCAATAGGAATAGGGGGGAGAATGCCGATGCCTGACCCACAGGCTCGCTCCCCACCCATCTCTTAACCCGTCTCTCAAAGAGAAGCAAAACATCCGGGGTGGAAGAGGGGTGATTACTGCTCAAAGGCTGTAACCACCTAACCCCCCCCCCCCTCCCCAAAGTCACATATTGCTACATCATTTCGAATGGGTCGTAAGTTATTTTTTTATACACAACGAAGGTGGATAATGAGCATACGATCCGCGTGATGGTAAACGGACACCATAGGCTATAGACACATAGTCCATCATTCCGCATACACGTTTGGTACATTATAAAAATATATAACGATTGAAAATTTCAACTCTGGCATGTCCATACCACGCCAACTTACTACTTTGACAACTTATAAAATAGTGATATTTATATATAGTTTTAAATGTCGGTGACAGGTGGTGAAAACACCGAAGCGCACACCATCGTTCACGACGCGCCGGCGTACGCAGTCGTTCAGACGACACAGACGTGGCGACGCTGCCGACCTCCCCCCGGTCGAGATTGAAGGTAAAAACTACTATTATACACGCACGCGCGCACCCACCCATACACGTGCGCACATCTCTCCGTACCTCATACGCATGTACACACACACACACACGCACGTACACACGTACCCCTTAAGCACGTGCACACATCCCTCTGCACCTCATAAACATATACATACACACACACACACACATGCACTCATGCGTAAACATGTACCCCTTACACACGTGCGCACATCCCTCCGCACCCCATACACATGCACGCACACACAAACAAACTAAACACACGCACTAAACACGTGCAAATGCACACAGCCACACGATACTCGAAATTGAATAATTCACCCCTTATCCCTTCAAATATAACTCCCTCACGTTGGCCGCGACCGCGCCTGGATTGAACCTGCGTCCATCGACGCGGAATCAAACCACACAGCATCACGTCAGGAGTATATTGAAGATGGTTTTTTGGAGTGAAACTTCTTATGGGACGGTGTGAATTGGATTTTATGAAACAAATTGTGTAACGAAAAAAAGGCATTAAGTTCCGTCATTAACCAATAGATGTCACTAAAAACGAACGTTTTACTTCTAACTCGCACTCAAGTTTTTTTTGTTCATGATATCTGGCTCTGTGCTTTGACCACAATCTCACCTGATGTTAAGTGACGATGTGACACTAAGCCTAGAGCTATTGGTTCTCGATTGATGCTGCCGGAACACACCTATCGGTATTCGGCGACAGGTTTTCAAATGGCAAATGGTTATAGGTTATCTGGAGAGGAAGCAAGAGGCCGGATGTGGAGGCAAACGGGCCACGGTGAGGTCCTGGCGCTCCTACTACTCGGTGCTGTGTGGGCAGCTGCTCTGCTTCTTCAGGGATGAACTGGACTTCGCCAGCGCGAAGGCAGCAGCCCCACCAGTCGCTATACTGAACGTGAGCCCTTCCATATCCCTTTCAATCGTCATAATATATGTTATGTTGTTAATGGTTGCTATAAACAAAACTAACTATCTATAATTATCTACCTAATTTGCTTACTTTCACAGCTTAATTAGTCTTACGGTATTTTACTGTGGGGTACAGCAGCAGAGGTAGACACCATTTTTACGTTACAAAAGAGAGCTGTTCGAGCAATATACAATATGAGACCTCGCGAATCTCTAAAGAACAAGTTTCAAGAATATGATATCTTAACTTTGCCCTCCCAATACATCTTCGATAACTTAATGCATATTCGTATAAAATTAAACAAGCTCGATCTAGTGAATGATCGTCATAATTTTAATATTAGAAATAAAGACAAGTTGTCCGGAACCACGCTTTAGGTTAAGTAAGCGTAATAAAAGCTTTATAGGTAATAGTATTCGGTTTTACAATAAGATCCCAAGTAACATTACCGATTTACCTGACAATAAGTTCAAGTATTATGTCAAGCAAGTTTTAATCTCAAAGGTTATTACAGGGTGGAGCATTACGTGAACGATAGTGATGTCTGGAATTAACCCACATCTCTGTGCGCACCCGCTAACATTAGCTAATACTATGATTTGTAGTTTTTATATGAAAACAAATGATATATATTATATTTATTAAAAAAAAGAACCAGGTCGAGTGTCTTGCCTGTGCTCTTCTCGACTGGGTTGTTTTCCGAACCGGTGGTAGTGTTCTAGACGTTCATAAGCGCCTTCTTAGGGCCTAAATTGAAAATAAATTTTGATTTTGATTTTACCAATAATTAATCCGTAGAATTTGTCTGTACCTTTTTTTATTTAAGCCAAAAGTCTATTTTAGTCATTACAAATATCTTTGTTAAGTCATTACGAAAAAAAAAGTTGTGAGTATATAAAAAACAGGTTGTTCGATTTTTATAAGCCTTCGTGTACGTTAAGTGTATGTTAATAAGCTATAGCTTATAAATATTATCAATCAAGATTTTAAAAAAATCTTTATTCAATTTAAGCCCTAAGACGGCGCTTATATTCATAAGCTATATGTTCATAAGCGCTGTCTTAGGGCCTAAATTGAATAAAGTTTTTTTTTTACCATAATTTTTTTATATTAAAACCATACAAAGTATAGTCGTAACCGATGTTAGCGGTCAGCGCAGAGATGTTTGTAAATACAGGCGAGATTTTTTTTTTTTTTTAATAATTAAATATGGGGGGACCATTTAAATAATACGTAAGTGTCCGTCCGTGAGGGGGTTATGTTATGCGTGTTTTTGATTACATGAGTGAGGGGTGTATGAAGGGTGATTACGTTAACGATATTTCCTTAATATTGTTTGATTCTTGTTCAGTATTTCAGTCGATGCTTAGGTAGACCTCTGCTTACTATTGCTGACAAGGGGGTTAGGGGGGAGTCAAGAAGGACCAAAATCTTGCTTAATCAATATTTTAATGGCCCTTATAAAGCCAAAGCCTACAGATTTATCTATATGTCATATATAAAATTGGTCGACCTCATTGACTGATTCATTAAAGCATAACTTAAACCGCTCAGCCTAAAAACTAGAAATTTTGGTATTAGATGCTTTTTACGAAGTACGCATTCGATTAGAAAGATTTTTTGAAAAATTCGGCCTTTAGCGTGTAAAATAAAGGATGAACTGTCGTACGAAAGATCTATCATTTTCAAACAGAGAGGCACGAAATTTAATATACATACTTCTGGTTAGACTTAAATGTGCACGTGTATCGGCGTTTTTAAAAAAATTACCCCTTTCGAGATAAATATTATATTTAATATTTTTCACTTTCGAATCGTGAGTGAGAATATAGACTGCAAATAGGGTGAAGCCGCGGGCACAGCTAGTTATTATTATAGACAATGATAAAAGTGCTGTATCAAAAAACGTGTACTTAATATGTCGATTACCCATAAAAATGAGACAATATGAAGATAATGAAAAGCTGGCGTAAACGCCAGGTTAGTGCGCAAGGGGTTAAATGAGCAATTAAATTAACCAGCAGTTAATTGAGGTACATTAACAGGCGACATGTGAACCTGCCGGAGACTACACAAAGCGCGCGAATGTATTCCGCCTGGCCTGCGCGGACGGAGCCGAGTACCTCTTCGCTTGCTCCTCCAAAGACCTGATGAGGGAGTGGGTGGCGAAACTGTCCTTCCACGCCCAACTACCGCCCGAACTCCAGCTGACTCCCTACTCGGCAGTATCGCCCGGTGAATCTCCCACTGCTGAACTCAGAAGACGTCTCCACGAGTAAGTTTCGATTGTTCTTTACTTTTAAGCTCCTAGGTTCTCAATGTAGGTGATAACTCCCCATCATTTTTTTTTTTTTTTTTTACACGATATAAGCTCAGTGCTTTGACCACAATCTCACCTGATGTTAAGTGACGGTACACTGGACTACAGTCCAGGATGATAAGTACACTAAGCTTTGATACTGGCTCTCAAGCAATGCTGCCGGAACACACCTATTGGTATTTGGCGGCAGGTTTTCGAACTTGAGAGTGGAAGCTACCCAGGCGGGGATCGTTAGAAAATGCCCTACCGCCATGTACTATAATATTTACCATTTACTATAATAATAGTAAACCAGAAAGAAAATTAGGGGCCATTGAGATTAGGCAGATTAAAAATAACATAACATAACATAAGCTCACGCCTGTTATCCCCGAAGGGTTAGGCAGAGGTGAAATAGCGAACTACATCACCCGCATTTCGCCGAGCTTAGTTCCGTCCCAGATGTGACAGGGGACGAGCCTGTCGCCATATCGGGCACAAATTCCAAACTCGGGAATGATACTGAGCAGAAAAACCCAATATCACTTTGCCCGACCCGGGCATCGAACCTGAGACCTCAGAACGACAGTCGTACTGTAATACAACTGCGCCACCGAAGCAGATTAAAAATATAGTCTAAAAAACATATTCTCAAAGTGGGCGGTGATCAAAATAAGGTTGAGAAACTGTGATTTACCTGGTTATAACTAGAGCAAAGTCGTCAAATTGAAGCCAATGGCGGCTTAGTTGTTATTGCGACCCACTTATCTAACTTTATAATCGGCTTGGGAAACCATAGCATAGCGGTTTGGTATTTTCTAGTAATATTCACCGGGGTAGTTACCACCCTCAAGTTTGAAAACCACTCACTAGTAGGTGTGTCCCGACAGCAACACTTAAGAACCAGTACCTCTAAAGCTTAATGTGTTCATCATCCTTTGCCACGTCGACACTTAACATCAGGTGAGATTGTGGTCAAAACGCTGAAAATTTATACAGTATATAAAAATCTATATTTGACATTTAAAATACCCTAGCTTACTAATGTAGAAAGGTGTCAACTGTCACCATCGCTAACTTGTCAGCCATTTTACGCTGCTGAAGTTGATTGAGGGAGGGTACGGCCTTCATGTCCGAGAGCTCAGTAAATAGCATTACCATCACAGGAACGCGTCATCATCATCATCGGCCGCGTCATCACCGGAGCCGCAGCGCAGGACCCGGACGCAGGCGGAGATCCTCCAGGAGCACAGGAGCAGCCAGCAGGCGCAAAGGGCATCCGCGACACCTGAAAGAGTTATCGGTCTGTATAATCTACGGCTTTTGGATTTCCTTTTGTTTCCTCTTTCAGCTTCTCCGAATATTCTTCCATCTATAGAAATAAAAAAAAATGGTGTTACTTTGTGGCACCATCACCTCAAAACTAATGAACATATCGGGATGTGACTACTACAATTCGACGCGGAATTTTTCGTAAATAGCTATAGGCATTCTATCGACAGTTTATCTGTTTTTTTTTTTTTTTAAATTCCTATATACATTTATTCCGCGCTAATAAAAACAAAACTCATTTTTCTTCATTCACTTGTTTTTATTTTAGGTATAAACAAAATGTTATATGCACTTTTTCACTCACACATAAAGAACATATGAAAGGCAGGCGGAGCCGCAGGCACACAACTACTAACTTTATAGAGAAGAGCTTTGGATAGGCAGGCGTGTAAATAGCCGTACTCCTGTTGCGGGCTGAGAACTGTTACGACAGTACACGCGGAGACGTGACTGTCCAACTTTGTCTTTAAGTGTTCTGCGGAAGAATGGCCTATGCAAATGTAGGTTGGAAACAATCCAGGCTCAAATGACCATCCTATGGAGAGGTCCGCGGATGAATAGTCTATGCAAAGAACCAGGGGTGTATCTAACACCAAAAACCATCGGGTAAAAATATGTATCGCTTACCTGCGGGTCCCGTTGGCTCGTATCTCCTTGGTGGCCACCAGTAAATACACCACACTTAAAGTTCTTTTTTGTAGGCTAATTCTTTATTGTAATTATTATGCGGAATGTCTGCGCGCAAGGAACTCAGGCGCACGGTAAGCGAGCGGTTGGCGACTGACATTCACCCGAAAGTCCGGCGTCAGAAAACTACCCCCGATTCATTGCATAGGCTAATTAAACCAAAAAAAAATGCGGATTACCCGCCCAACCAAGTTTAATAAAAAAAAACTAAAAACAAGCGCTACTCAATCCTAGGTACTGCATCTGAGTGCACTCTTATGACGGACACGTATGAAAAACACTATAAAATCCCTGAGGCTTTGGTTGCTTCATCATCTGGACTAGACATATTATTTTTTTCTAGAAAACTAAGTCGTATAGTACGGGTACAGCTTTATAGTACAGTAAACAAACATCCCTAAGGATCACATAATGAAAATAAACAAATACCTACGACCTAAGAAATAAATTCTCTCAAAATCAACCTGAGCTTTTGGTGAAGGAAAACATCTTAAGAAACCAATAGTATGGTGGTAGGGCATTCTCTCACAATGCCCGTCCTGGTAGCTACCGCCCTTAAGGTTGAAAACCTCCCTCCAGATACCAATAGGTGTGTTCTGGCAACAACACTTGGAAACCAGTACGTCTAGGCTTATTGTGTTTACCATCCTGAACCACATCGTCACTTAACATCAGTTGAGATTATGGTCAAAGCACTGCCTGTAACCGTGTTAAAAGAAATCTCTACAACCTACTAAAAGTCCTCGGCCTCCTAAGAGCAACCATAAGTTCTTTATTCGAAAGAATAGCAGCGTTTGTAGGATCTTACCAAATCTATTATTTTTTTTATTTATTTAATCTTTATTGTACACATATAATTTTGAAAATATGAAATTAGTACAATAGGCGGTCTTATTGCTAATAGCAATCTCCTCCAGGCAACCTTTGGATGGATATGTTCCGTGGAGCAGAATCAGCGGTGTTTTGGGTACATACATAGATAAATCTAACCTAATAAATAAGACTTAAATTGAAATAATGTGAACTATAACATACATATGAAATATACTATTAAAATACAGATAATATGTATATAACTTATAGACTACATTACAATAATACATAGATTACTATATCATAATCTACATACATACAGACATATCATCACGCCTTTCTCCCGTGGGGGTAGGCAGAGATTACGTCCTTCCACTTGCTACGATCTTGACACACCTCTTTCGCTTCCTCTACTTGCATGAGCGCTTTCATACATACTCGTCGGTTATGAGTACTTTTTACCTGGCCTTTATTTAACACGTGATTGATTTGGTCTAGATACGTTCGCCTAGGTCGACCCTTACCGACTTGCCCATACACCCTCGCCTTATAAATTCGTTTCGTTGATCTTCTCTCATAATCTATTTGTATTTTTGTTCATAGAATCGGCAGTACTGCCCTCATTGCCTCCAAGACAACCTCCTCCGCAAGAAGAAGACATGACAGAAGTAGTACTGAGGTAAGAGTTTCATTATAAAAACAATGCTTATTGAGTTAGTATTAGTTTTCACAAAAAACGTAATAAATAAGTTAAGAGGCGGTCGTTTGTCCTGGTATGGGCATGTGATGCGCGGGGGGGAAGAGAATGTTGTAAGAAAGGTATTGGATATGAATGTGGACGGTTACATGGGAAGGGGAAGAACAAAGAAAAGATGGATGGACTATGTGAAAGATGACATGCTTAGGAAAGGAGTGAATGCGGAGATGACAACAAATAGAGAGGAATGGAAGAGGAAGACATGTTGCGCCGACCCCAAATAAAAATGGGAAAAGGGTAGGGAGATGATGATGATGAAAAAACGTAATAAATAAGTCAATGTCTAGGGATTAACTGTCAATCCCTTGGCTTTTTTTAGTTCTCGTTGAGTATTTTATTTACTTATTTTAAATCAGAAGTGGGATTAGGTGTTAATTTTGTGAAATATATTGTGAAGCGCTTGGCGATAGATTTTCAAGGATTTTGAACGCAAAACAGCTTAAACGAAAAAACAAAAACGATTTGTAGGTATAGCATAAATTGGGTTTAATCACTTACTCTGTTTAACCTCCCCCCCCCCCTACAGCTTGTCAACAAAAAAAACAGCAAAGGATGAACACTCAGCAGATGCTTATTTGAATGGGAATAGAAAAGAAATTCGCTATGGGATTTGCGGGAATAATCGCAGAAATGAATGAAGTTTTTTTTTTTTTTTAGAAAGTTAATGATTTTCCTCTTAAAAAGGCGAAAACTATATAAATTTTTAATTTTTTTTTATTTCGCAGGAGCACGGAACAAACTGCCAGCTCGTGGGGCAAATCTCGATTCTCAAACGGACGCGATATCAACTCTGAATTCATAAGATCACAGCGAGAAGGTATGTGTATTTACTTTAATCTTTTATATTCATTTATAATTTATTGGATATCATAAGGGAAATTTTCGAATGTAATTTTATTAATAGTTAAGTTAAGTTAAGTGTAAAAAAAATAATGTGTGCAATTCTCACGTGGTGAAACCTTAAAAAAATGTTTTACCCACCCTGTATTCGAACCTCCTATCTTTCAGTCGTACCATCTATGAGACACGCGGATTAATCCACCGGGCTAATCAAGCTCTCAAAAATTTGATGATCAAATCCGACCCCCATCAGAAACGTACTGTCGGTATTTCGTTTCATCGACTTTCAAATCACAACGATGCTAAACATGTTTTCAGTTCAAAAAGTTACAATACTAAGCTCAGTGATTTCGATCTGTTAAATGTATTATTTTTTTTTATTTAGGCTTACACTGGATCTGTTTAGAAAAAATCGTATAATATTTAAAGCTGTAGAAAAAAAAATACTGACCAATAAAACTTGTACTTGCAAAATCTAAGTATTTTTTTATAATGTCGCTCAAAATCTGAATTCACCTCAATCTACTAGAGATTTCTAATGTGATATTTACAAATCAATTCAAAGTTTCTCTGTCGGTTATCTAAATCTTCACAACTTGATAAATCACCCTTACTTTCAGATTATTTTTAATTCCCCCAGCCCATAAAAGCATTTTTTAATCTCCATTCTCTCTATGGAACATTTTTAATACTGTTTACAGAATGTTTAATACTGCTTACAGAATATTTAATACCGTTTACAGAATGTGTCATACTGTTTACAGAATGTTTAAAATTTTTTACAGAATTTTGCTTACATAATTTGTAATACTGTTTACAGAATTTTTAATACTGTTTACAGAATGTTTAATATTGTTTACAGAATTTTGCTTACAGAATTTGTAATACTGTTTACAGAATGTTGAATATTGTTTACAGAATTTGTAATACTGTTTACAGATTTCTTTCTTGTTTAAGGAGTTTTTGTTTTTATTTGAAGTCTGTGCAATGTTTGTGTTTGTCATGTATCCGTATGTTAAGTATATTCGTTGCTTTAGTTTGATAGAATAAAGCTTGGGAAACGTTATTTTTTTTATGTGTTACCACAACTTTCAGCCACTGTTCCTAGAAAAAACCTTTTTTCGATTTAGAAACCGTAGTAAGTCTATTTCATAACATCTAGTTACTTCTCGTTCGCTCCGCTAGCCCGGAATTAAAAGTCGATTTAGGAGTTTGATGTAATTATTAAGAGTTTACAAAACGTTATTCTATGTTTATTTTAGTGACGATATTTACGTCTATGCCAAATATAATTTAATTCGGACGAATAGTTGAAGAGTTCATAAGGAACAAACAAACGTTTTCGGTTTAGTTTAGTATTATATTACTAATTACCAACCAATTTATTGTCAAAATAAACAGCACTGAATATACGAGTAAGAGAAACACTAAAACAGGGGGTTATTATTTTTATGAAGGTTCTGTTTGTGTATTAGTTATTTATATTAATATTTTACATTTGAAAATCATAAACTAGTTGTAAAAGTATTGTTTTGTTTAAGCAAAAATATTGTTTTCTCCTTTTTAAGCAATCCCTTAAGCGTTTTTAATATTAGGTTATTATAAGTAAAACCAAATGTAAGCGACAAAGACCTATAACGATTAACTCGAAAGCAGCCGAAATGCGCGCACCGCCGTTACCGTCACTCGGGCCGCCGCCGCCGAACGTTGCCGAACGCCCGCCGGCGCTGCCCGAACGCGGACCGAACTTGCCCGAACGCGTGCCGAACGTACCGGAACGGCCGAGCGAACGAACGACGAACCAACCGGAGAAGCAGTCGGTAACTGCGCTGGTGAATAGTTACCAGCAGCGTCTGTCTGGCAACTGGCAGGGGAGAGACGCCAACAAGAACTGGCAACAACAGGAGAGGCAGAATAACAATTACCAGAACATGGAGACTACGCATTTCTATACGTCGAGCGAGATCGGTCAGTGATGTAGAGTTCACCACAAGAGCTTGGTTTAGGGGCACCTTGAACTAACAACACGCAAAAAAAAAAAAAAAGTATACGTGTCAGAAGTGAAACTTCTTTGCCAATCTTTAATTAAAATTATTAAAATAAATAATATTATTTATAGCGACTTTCTATATATTATAAAGAGGAAAAAATAATAATGCTACGGTTAAAAGCATGCTTATTTCCGTTATACTGTCCGTCCTTTTAATATTTCAAATCGTGACGCTGTTTCTCTGACGCTGGTCGCATGACGCGACCTTAAGATTATACTCTAATCGAACGCAAAGAAATTTCAGTTAAAACCTCTTAATAGTAAAACTAATGCCGAAAAGTAATGTTGGCTAGCTTGAATTACATCAAATATCGTAAATTAAAACAAAAAAAAAACAACTAAAATACGTATTTTTTTTAATTTACATACATCGTTTTTGTAATGCGGAGATTTTGGTAGCATTTAGTAAAGTGAATTGAAAATAATGCCACGTAGCGTTAGTTCTAAAATTTCCTAACAACTTCCGTCAAAATAAGTGCGACAGAAGGCCGCCATTATGTTAACAATGTTCCCAACGTCAAACTTGGCTGCATGGTCTAGTACCTTTGCATTTTTCTCTTAAAAAATACTAAATCAACAAAAAAATATATCTAGTAATCGCCGCCTAAACAGTTTCACTTCAAAATAACCAAAGAAAATATCCAAATGTCAATTTTTAATTTCTATCCTTTTATTAAATTTAACGCTAACATAAAGGATCGAGTCGCCTGCTCTATGTTCTACATCGTGTTCAGTGTATGTTTCTCTCTTTCCTTTACGTTTATTTAGTGTATATCTATCCTTGTCAGTTTTTTTTTACCTATTTACTTATAGCTAATTTATATACATGTAACAGGAATAACGCACACCCTCAAACAACCCCAATTAAAACATTCAGTTATAATTATACATACAGACGCGGACACAAAATTTACTTGCATGTGTTTTATCCATTGTGGACGAGTAGTATGGGGCCACATCTATGCTAATAAATAAAATTGAGATGTCTGTTTGTAATTTCAAAAAATTTTTTTTTACTAAATAGATATGAATGTATACACGATACCTATACCAAAAACGGAATTTTGAAAATTTCGCTTTGTCTGTCTGTGTGTTCCGGGTAATCTCCGTAACGGCTGGACGGATTTTGACAGGACTCATTTTTGTATGTAGTTGAAGTTACTCCGGGTAACTAAGAATACTTTTAATTTTGGAAACTAATTAGCTAACAAAAAAAATAAAACTCATAAAAATTATATAAAATCAGATTCGATGCACAGTTTTTTACGGGCAAATGCTTGAATTTATGAGAAATATTTTTACTTTAAATTAGTACTAAACATAAATTAGGGTTCGTTTTTTTTTTATAATTTCATTACTTTTAATTTTTAACGCGAAACTATTTTAATTTTCGAAAAATAAAAGTACCCTAAGTTACTCGCAGTAACTTCAGCTATCTACCATAAAAATTCTGTCAAAATCGCCCCAGCCGTTCCTGAGATAACTCATTACAAACAGTCAGACAGACAGACAACAATTTTATATCTAGTAGAAAAAAAACAATTTTGACATTACAACAGAACACTTGAATTCTATTTATTAGTATATAGATAGTGTGAATTTAGTTGTTATTAGAATAATAATATTATTTTATTAATTAATGTGTATTCTAATAAAATAAAATGTAATATTTTAGCAATAACGGAGTTGTCTGTAATTTTGCATTTGTAAATGCTTTTTTGGTTTGGTTTGTGCGTGGCTTATTAATGTCTGGTGGTGGTATTTAGTATTGCCTTGTATGTGCTATGTTTACGTTTATTATTACTTTGTGTAATGTAAGCAGAAATTATGGATAATTAGATATTTAACTCTTGTAGTTGACAGATATTTAACAGCACATATGGTTTGGAGGTAGAGTCAATGTGAGAAAATCGGGACGAAACTCAATAAAATATTCATAACGGGGTTTAAAACGTAATGCAGGTGGCATTTATTCCGTACAAACTTATTCCCCTGTTTTCTCCCTGGATAATGGCCTTATAGTAAATATTTTTACACCATATAATATATATGCACCATTGTGATCCCTGTGAGTTTGTCCATAAATTTATAATTATAGAAACCAGGTGCTTTGAACATGAGAAAAAGTGTCCGATTTTTACCGTCATTGTCGACGTCCGTCAAACAAATTTGATTAAAGGACACGTGTGAATGGCCGTAATAAGTTATCTACGTAAGGTCATATATTTGTAACAAAAGTCTATCGTCAAACCTTATGATCTGAACATAAGATTCATTTTCGCTTGGCATTATTTTACAGTTTGATTGTATTAGTGATCAAAGGGTTAGTAAAAAAAAACAGAAAGTGCAAAATGTAGAGTCATAGCCGAAGTTTTTTTTTATTTTACGCTCCAGTATTGAAGAAGGAAACAGGGGAATACGGAAGTAATAATTATATCTATTTTGCATACGTATAATCGGCCCGAGTTGCAGTTGTCCCTTTCGTGTTTTATACAGCTGTATTCTGGCTAGTAATAGATTTCTCAAATGTGTATTTTTTAAATATGTTGCCGACCGCGTCTCCTCTTGAGGACTTTAAAAATTAAAATTTAATTAATGTTTCTCTTTTTTCTGTTTATTTAACAGCATACGGTGGAAATAGCGCGAGTAGTACTCGACCTGCCTCTGTCGCTGGAAGTGGAGGTTCACCAGCCCTCGACCAACGGCCTGCCTCGAGGTATTTTTTTGTCCTAACTCAACAGACTGACTGCGTAGACTGATCTGATAAGTAATGTCATATAGAACTATGACCACACTCGTTGTATTTAAAGGAAACGATCATTCTATACTAATAAATAAAATTGAAGTGTCCCTTTATAATGTCAAAATAATAACTTTTTACTAAATACATATGAATGTATATACGGTATCTATACGAAATCTTGTTGTCTTTTCGTTCCGACTAATCTACCAAACGGCTGGTACGAGTTTGACGGGGTTTTTTTTTTTGTAGATAGCTGAAGTTACCGCGCCTAACTTAGGGTATTTTTATTTTTCGAAAATAACATAGTTTCGCGTTAAAAATTAAAAGTAATGAAATTATAAAAAAAAGCGATTCAATAGTCTAGTAGTTTTACTGGAAAGCGCTTGTATTTTTCAGAAATATCTTTTGTTTTCTCTCAGTACTAAATGTTGTATTTGGAAGTTATTTATGTTTCCGTATAAAAAATTAAAACTTTGTTATTAAAATGTCAGATCATATAAATTGTAAACAGCCTCATCTATCGACTAAATAACAACACACAAACAATATGTTTAGTGGTGTGTTACAACATAGTGCATATATTTCTTTACGTTTACGATAGAAGGGAGTTTTTTTTTTAATTTTGAACCATCAGATTCTATAAATGTGTCGGAAAAAAGTCTTATTACACGTTTTTTTTTCGGTGTCGCTCCCATCCGTTTAGAGCGTGTAACACACGATAAGGAACTTCGTTTCAAAAAACAAAAACAGTCTGTACTGTTATAGGTTATAAAATTCCGTGTTCCATCCTGCAGGTCGTCAGGCGAGTCGGAGCTGTCAGTTAGCGGCGTCAGCAAAGATAAAAAGGACAAGAAAGGAGTTTTCGGTGGCCTCTTTAGTAGAAAGAAGCGACCACAGAGTCACATGTAAACACAGATTACACCCGAATATATTGTCAAATAATAATACTGTTTTTTTTTATAAACACTGTCATTTAATTGTCACTTGATATTAGTGTTGTCCTGAATTCATATTTTAACTGTCAAAATTTATGATAGTTTGTTAGTTTTGACAAAGATTATTTTGTCATTGGAAACTGTTCAAAGTCTTTTAAATAATAAAAGATGAAAAGTAAAATATTTTTGTGTTGCAAATTATTTAAGAATTTTACTAAAAACGGGACAAATAACATTTAATTGTAAGAAAAAAAAAGTCATTGATTGATTTTGATTTTTTTTAAATGAATAATATTATTATTGACAATGTATTTTTTTATAAATGTTTATTTCTTTGATACACATATACTATTGTGGAAATATATAAATCGAGTTGTAATAATAAACGTTTTCCATTTTAAAAAGAGAGTAGGTGTTTAGATTTATTTAATTGTTGTATAATTCTTGTCGAATTAAAAAGTTGTGCCTTTTCTTATACATTATTTAATTTTGTATTTCACGCCTCCAATATTGTTTATTTATGTAGTTTAAATTATATGTTTTTTTTTTCTTATAAATTAAGTAATAAATACAGTGTAATCATCTGCTGTTGATTGACTGAAATGTTGTTTCTATAAATTATTTAATTCTTATTCCAATTAATAAATGACACATTTTGAGGTGATTGTTTTAATAATATTTTAGTTGTGTTTAATTACAATACTTGTAAAAAGAAAACGTTTTCTTGTCTCGTTATTTTTAACAACGTTATTTATGCGCGATTTTTAACTAACTGCTTCTTATAATGATATTTCACAAATCAATAACAGATGTTATACAGTGAATTAAGTTATGTCTTCTACATTCCTAAATAAATTTGTCACAAAGTAAAAACGTAATAGGGACCAAATTATTGCATTCTCAAACCGCCACAGACTACGTTGGCCGATGTTTATCGCTAATATAGTAATTAAAAATATGTTTTAAGCTTCGCGTTATTTATGATTAGTCGCAGAAGTTATAAGAAATCTCAAGCTGTGGTGTTCCCTTGGGATACAGACAGACATTTAACAGAACATTCAAATAAAAACTCTGTTTAAAAATGGACGTAAATTTATTTTTAGAAATGTTACATGTTAAATTTATAATTAAAATTGTAAAATAACAGTTATTTTCTTTAATAATTATTTCAAAAATCGTTCTAAAAGTTTTCTATACAAAAAAAATTAAATGATTAGGCAATAATTCGTAATTTTGACAATAAATGTAGGTTTTATACTTAGAAATATATTCTCTTATTATTTATTGGTCTAAGTATACATTTAAAATCGTAATATAATCTATTTTCATATACAGCTGTTTTCTGTAAATTTCTCTTTTCAGACTTTATTATAAAAAATATGCCATTGAGTAAAAATAGTCAAACCTGACTGACTAAACACTGCGTGCTAATATCATGTAATAAAATAAATCATCAATGCATTCAACTATCCAATAGATAAAAGTTAAATTTTTTTTTTTATTTCATTTTAATAAGTTATTAATAATGAGCATAATCGACGCTTAACTCGACACAATATAACTGAAACGTGTGTTATATTTAACGCGTGCGTTATAACGTTATAAAACCGTTAGTAATAAATATGCTATAACTGGTTTGTTAAAGTACAATTGTATGCGCCGCCACCTTTTACAGTTATTATTAATAATAGTTATCGTTGATTTTTAATGAGTTTATTAAGACGTTGTTATATTTTTCCCCCTCCAATTTTCAGTGATATTGTGTTCAGTTGCACATTTTCCCTCGAGATTCTCTATTAATTATCGAACGCAATTTTATCGTCAAATCTATATAATAAAAGATTCATAGTATAAACGATATGAAAAAAGCTATTATACGTTATTTTAAATAAAGAGTTGTCACGTATTGTTTGGTAAATTTAGCTGAAGGAATAGAAAAGATAATTAAAAATTAGAATTGTATTCAAAATGTCTGGGTTATGACGATAAAATTTATAAATAAAAGTTTTTTTTTTTTAATATGTGTTTTTATTATGAATTAATTTAGTTGTAATATCAAATCATTATAGCGGTAATATGATACCTTGTAGTTGAAATATATTGTATTATCTGATATTTTACTTGTATTATTTATAATTGTAAGGTCCCATATATTTCTAAGAGTCAGCCATACTCCTCAGTACACCGGCATAGAATGGCACCGGAACTAGAGGGTTATAGTTCGATCCGTACTGCCGCACGATCAATATGTTACCAGTTTGAAAATGCGCCTCAAGTGCCGCCCTCGCTTGCGCGGCTTGCAACAAACTCGGATTATATTCCGTGCCTTCCTTATTTTTCACGTAATAACTTATATCCTGCATAGGATTCTCCGATTCGCGAGGCAAATACATCCGTTCGTATTTAAGCGATCGTTTTTTTATAACTCTAGGGAACGGTTTTCGGCAGTTTATTATTCGCGTTCATCAGTTTATGTTTGTGCATTCTCTCCAAGATGTTTTTAATTTTATCCAATATTAAATGATCTCTGAGGTAACGTATACCGGGTTTATTTTTCACGTATCTACTTAAATTGGGCATTGGGATATCCGGTATACGGATTTGATTGTTTGTTCTATAAACTACCGAACGTTTTTGAATAGGTTTGACGTCTGTCAAATGATTCGTAACGTCAAACTTGTCATCGCCGTTTGATGTTAATTTAGATTGCAAATTCCCCATCGGGTTGGAATTAACCCAGGAGCTATGCTTAACGTAATACTTCATTAGATTGATCAACGGATTTTCGTTTATCGAGCGCTTCGATACAGTTTGGACAGGTGTCAAATCTGACAGCTCCCGAGGCAAAGGTGCTACTGTGTTCAGCCTATTTGGGACGCGTTTTGGAACGTTTTCAGAGGCTCTTAAACCATGAGTATTTAATAAAGGTGTGAAGGTTTCGGCCGCAGTCAGAAGCTCCAACGACGACTGTCCTGGAATCGAGTCAAGTGGTAACACTCTCTCGGTAACCGTTGAAGGTTGCGAGGTCGATGCAGTATCTATAAAATATTCAGTAAAATTTAATATTCGTCCGTACGTAATATACTGATAAACAAATACAGTGTCAACCAACGCGACCACCATTTTGAGGAAATGCAAGCAGTTATAAATACTTAGAACATCTTTGTCTATACTAATATTATAAAGAGGAAAGTTTTTGTACTTTTGTATGAAACGAATAAACTTAAAATCTACTTAGCCGATTTCAATGAAATTTGGTATGAAGATAGTTTGAAATCCAAGGAGTGACATAGGATAGTTTTTATTCCGAAAATTCCACGGATACGGGAACTACACGATTAAAAATCACGGAGAGCAGCTAGTAAATAATATAGAAAATTATAAGTTATTACAAGATATTTAACTGGTTTTCATTTATTTCAAACAGTCCATTGATAGTATAAGAATAAAAATGACAATATATGCAACATGTATCTACCAAATGAATGTCTTTTATTCGAAACTGGTTAATTTTAAATTTTCTGATAGATATATTACATTATGTGACACATTACAATTTTGTAAAATCTATGTCATTAATAGCTGTCTGCGCGCCGTTGCGCCCGCGTTATATATATTCCTCACTGCGTTTTAACTTTTTTATTCGGAACCCTAATAATTTCCTTAAAAAAAATTAGTACCAAGATAAAGTAGAAGTAAATTACAGCACTCGTCAGTAAATCTGTGCATTGAATATGATTTTATTCAAATTTTTATGAGTTTTTTTTTTTGCTACGTTGTTTTGGAATCCTAATTATTTTCGGAAATTAAAAGTACTCTGAGTAGTTTCAGTTATCTACCAAAAAAAATCCCGACAAAATCGGTCCAGCCATTCCGGTGATTACCAATAACGAACAGGCAGACAGAGAAAATTTTTAATAATTATATTTTTGATATAGGTATCGTATATATGGTACATTCATATCTATTTAGTGAAAAAATTTACAAAAATTGCAGACACACTTCAATTTTATTTATTAGTATAGAGAACTGATCCTACCAGTGAGGTTGAATAATTCCGCCACCCCCCCGGAGGTAAGGGTAGAGGGAAGGCGCAACGCACCGTTGCCGGGATCGGCGAGTCCATTTTTATGCAGTTCATCATAAACTTCTTCACATCTTCAGGAATTGAAAAGTCCGGCATTGGCGGTACTGGGTAGGGGATGGATGTAGTTGTCTCTTTAAAAAAATTGACACCGGTAGAATGAGATTTTTCACGTTTTAACATGATTCTCTGTACATCTTTACAGGACTTTTACATATAACCTAACGACCCCATAGTATTCTGTAGGGGAAAAAAAAACAATGTATGTACTAATCATAAAACCCACCTCGAGGTTCCTCGCCCATAAACATCTTCGGATCGGGTACGTATCCTGTCATTTTCGCCAGCCGGTCGACCGAGGAACCAGGCTAGCTTGAATATCAACTCGTCCTCCTCTTTACCATTATCCTGGAATAATAAATCGGTGCTTATAGCTTATTGAAACTATGATGGCTTAGTTAGTAGTGGTCGTATTTCATTTATCCGACTATATATAATGAACCTAAGTCTACGTTGAAGGAAGAGATCATGAGGAAACCATAACATGGTGGTAGGGACTTTTCAAATAATGCCCGCATGGATAGCTTCCACCCTCAAGTTTGAACATCTGTAACAACGAACGGCAATGAAACCAGTACATATATCTAGGCTTAATACTTTTACCATCCATTGTGGTCATCGCTCTGATTAACTAGTCAACTAGGTTAGGGGCTGTACAAGTATTACGTAAGCAGATATGCGCCAACTGGGACCGGGGATGTCTGTGCTTTACTTATTTTTAATGGGGTGGAGGACGCGGGGTGGTCTTTTAATTACATAAGCAGATGTTATAATTATGCCAACGATTACGTTACTATGAAAGTAAAAGTTTTGCGTACTATTACTGATAAGGCGTTCAAAAGAAATCAAAAATGTCTAAAGGGACACCTCTGTACACAATGGCACATACATGACCATGCGCCACGAAGGGCCAGCTTGGCCTGTTGGCGAAAAGGAGTTCACACACTGGGCCATTGCTCACGGCATACAACTAGGTACTATAAAGTAGTACATACTTTTTTTTTCTAAACTAGCTAATGCTGTTTACCGGAAGAGCCTTCACAGCTTCACCGTAACTTTGGGGGGCGAGTGCTGAAGCCACTCGCCGTAAAAGGTAACTAGAACAAGGGTTCGAACCTTGGCTTAGCCGCTACCTGTAACATAAAGTTCCCGCGGAATATGAACCTAGCTAAAAAAAAGGTTCCTTACAGGACCTATGTACCTGCGTGTTTTGTGCAGGAGTGTGTATGTAGTGTTGTGCGTGTAATGCTCGATGCATGGGCAGTGTCACTGTATCGTCCTGGTAGCGGCGCCAAGAGCCTCCGCAGTTGCGGAACCAAGCACGTCTTGGGCCGCCACCGGAGGGAAACACGGAGTGTGTGCGGGAGTAAAGTTAACCGCCTGTCTCCGACGGCGGGAGCGGCGATTTCGCGGGCGTGGCTACTGTCACGCAAGTGAACGAGGTATATGTGGAAAGATCCTATTTCTGAGAGTGATTTTTATCGTCGCGGTCGATCAAAATATTACACGTTCGTCGCCCCTTGTGGACGACGTGTCAGACTGGCGAGTACGAGACGGCTCGTACTATGAGGGAGTTCAAGTGTATCTCTGCGCGTTCGAAGAAGGCACGACAGTGTGTTTTAAGAACGGACCTAATGGTGGCCAGGTTCAGATCTCTGTGTAAATCCACATTTCTCTGGAACTCCTAAGTACCTGACTTCGGTGCTATAAGGGATATCAGTTCCTGCGTACTGGATGGGTCTGGGAAGATTTTTTCTAATCGCACGGTCTTTATTGCATACCATCGGAGTACTCTTACTCGGGTTTATCGCGATACGTCACTTGAAGTACCAAGAGCTGAAATCGGTCGACGGCTCTTTGGACGTATTTTCGGAGGAGATTTTTCCTACGATGGGCATAGCAAATGACAGTGTCATCCGCGTATAGACCTAATTAAATTCTTTCGAGTTCAGGGAGGTTTACTAGGTAGAGATTAAAGAGGACAGGCGCCAGAATTTAACCTTGAGGGACTCCTGCGCGATCATACTACATACTTTTGAAGTGATAACTTCTAATGGGAGGGTGAACCGCTTTCTTACGTAACGCATTACGGCGCCAGTCTGTTTGTCTTCTATTTCTTTCACTCATACGGTAGGCAAGGGTTTAGTTAGGACCAAATTCGCGAGAGAGTTTTCACACTCAGGCATCGGCAAAGCCGAGGTTCGTACAATTTTGGTAACCCTTGTGCTAGTTACCTTTTTGTGGCTGGGTGCATTCAGCACTCGCCCTCATAGTCACGGTGAAGCAGTAAAGGCCCTTCTTCTGGTCAACAACGCTAGATAGGTTAGAAAAAAAAATACTGTAGGCAGGCTCCTCTCTCACAGTAACCTACAGCGCACGCCGTATTTCGGACAGACGCTTCCCTCTCTGTCTTTACTCAGTTTTTAGTGTGCGATATACATATATACTGTTGATTAATTAATAATGATACTAATAATGTTTATACTCAAAATTCTAATGTACATGTTCAAAAATTGTAAGTAAGAATAAAATATATGTATTTTATAATCAATAAAAGATTTTATTAATAAAATAGCCTTTCCTTACATTATCATATTAATATTCATAAAGTTTAAGTAATAACCTAAGCTTTTCTGAAGTTAAACAATTTCAATATTAAACAGTTCAACTTAGACTAGTTTAAGTTATCACTTCTGTCGGGCGTCCCGGGACGCACACTTTTTTTTTAATGGAGAGTTCATTCAATCACGGTGTAAAGGCCACTGGCGCACATTTAGAATCCTAAATAAATCCTAGGGTTTGCAAAAAGTAAACAAAAACAGCATATGTACAAAGTACTAATATTGAAAGCAAGAGCAAAAGATGAGCATTGCGTCGCTGGGTGCACGTCTCTGCTGAAAATACACTCACCGATAAAAATCTGACACCTTATTAGATTATTGTTTGGAACAAACCGATTGCTAAGTAGCTGCAGGATATACAAAAAAAGAAACGAATGTATAAAGTACACGTGTCAGAAGTGAAATTTCATAGGCATTCTTTAGTTTAAATCTGTAAAACGAATTGTAAATAGGGGATAGATATTTAAAGGCCTTTTTAAAGGACAGTTTTCTCAACTCTATTTTGCTTACCACCCACTTTAAGAATAAGTATTTTTTTAGATTATATTTTTAATCAGCCCACGCCCCATCTGCGTACCCAATTTTCCCCTGTCTTCTACCGACTCCCCCCGAAAGTCTCAAACACTCATGTTGAGAACCAAGGACTTAAGAGTCTTACGTGTTGATATTCTTCGGCGTAGACCAAGTCTTGTAATCGTTTCGTCGTCCAAACCGCAAGCTGCGCCACGCGTCTTACGTATTCACTCGATCGCGAAATATTTTCACACAACTTCCAAGTACCGCTGCCGATTTTCATCTCATTCCCGTATCCCGTCGCATTTTGTTTAACAGTAGACATGTTAACATTGCCATTGTTAGGAATTGGTAAGGTAAAATTTGTCAAATCTGTCAACTCATTTTGGGGTAGCCATGTTGAATTTAATGCCAAATTAATCTGTAACGAATACAGATTTTCAATAAAAAAATAGACCGCATGTTCAGAATACAGGTGTTAGAAGCGAATCTTCTTTTGTTTAAATATTATTATAAAGACAAAATATTAGTCAAGGATAGATCTGAAAAAACCTAGAAAGAGATAAAAAATATGTATATTTATACTGTCTAAAATTCAATCGTAATATTCATCAAGCACAAGAACAAATAGGAGAAAATAATTTAACAATAAAAAAAGTATAACGTGGTCATTATTTACCGTCATTTACCTCTTTCACTCTCACTACTTATTTCTATCGGTCATTTGATTCAAAATCGAGACGCTAATTTGAGTTGTTCGCTTGATGTGACTTTAAAAAAACTTTCATTGTGTGCAAAGAAGTTTTCACTTCAATAATAACGATATTTTTAATAGTTTTTTATAAAGGCACATCAAAAAGGCTGATTTTCCTTCATCCTGTAACTAGTGTCTTGTATAGCGGCTTATTTAACAAAATATTTTTTTTTACGCTGTACAATGTATGAACTCAATATGCTTTGACCATAATCCCACCCGACATTTAGTGACGATGGGTTATAACGGTTATGACGATGGGAAATAACACAGTCGAGGAGAGCCGGCAAGAAAACTCTATCTGGTTTCTTTTCTTTTTATAAATTCATAGTATAAATATACATATTATTTTGAAATAAAAACTATCATAATTACATCCATTGTGCGCGAAAGCACAGAGAGGTGTGTCAATTCCAGACATCACTATTGTTCACATAATGATCCACCCTGTAATAACCTTTTGAAATTAAGACATGTATGACATAGTTCTTGAACTTAGTGTCAGGTAAATCGGTAATGTCATTAATATTAATTAATTAATTAATGTTATTAGTATTAAGTAAAAACTTGTTAATTTGATATTACAAACAGTCACTTTAATTTTATTTATTTGGATAGTAATAAATATCCTTATTAGCAGGCATTAGTTTGTTGTGGGATCTCTACATTATTTTAGTTGGCTTTTGTTTAATTAGCCTTCAGTCTACATTTATGTATGAGACATCAGCATATGACTTTGCTTACCGTTGTGTTATGTTTCGATGTACAGTTCTCTAAATATTCGATATATCTCTCGACAGATCTCCGTAGGCCTTCCAAGTATGCGCTGCCATCATGTATCAGATTCATAACCTAAAAAAAACAACTTATTTGACTTATAAACTTTATTTTATACTAGTTGTTCCCACCCACAGCTTCAGCTAACGTATCATATTTTATATTCCGCATAATCAATCATGCATATATATGCACTACGTAATCTAGTTTTTAAATAATCATTGGCAAAAGATGCCCCCTATTTTTGTAAGAGCCCAAAACTATTTTTGGTACTAACAGCATGCAAAGACATTTTAGAAAAATTAAACCAATTGCCAGTAAAACTGTCCATTGAAACGGATTTTATTCACGATGATGTCGCAGTGGACAATGCGGCCGGATTACGCGTCAACTGACGCGGGTTCGAGCCCCACTATCCAACTCTAAAATCAGCCTGACTCCTGAGCGTGCGGTGAAGTAAAACATCGTGAGGAAACCATAGCATGTTCTAACAATGGACGCCTGGGTAGCTACCACCCTCAAGTTCGAAAACCTGTCGCCAAATACCAGTAGGTGTGTTCCGGCAGCATCGCTTAAGAACTTAGTGTGTTTACCATCTTGGACCACATTGTCCTATAGAGTATTAAATAAAACTGGATACTGCCGACATACGTGAAAATTCGATACTTTGGACAAAATGTTTTATTTTTTTAAATTATCAAAATCAAAATAATCTTTATTCAATTTAGGCTCTAAGAAGGCGCATATGAACGTCTTAAACACTACCACCGGTTCGGAAAACAACCCAGTCGAGAAGAGCGCAGGCAAGAAACTCGATCTGGTTCTTTTTTTTTATAAATACAATATGTATCATTTTTTTATAAAAAAAAAATTAAAAGCCTCATCACTTGAGAACCAGTACCTCTAGGCTTAGTTTTTAGTTATTATTTGGATTCACCATTCACCACCCTGGACCATATCGTCACTTAACATCAGGTGAGATTGTGGTCAAAGCACGGATCCAAACCGTGTAAAAAAATGGAGTAGTATTTTTTTTTAAACGGAACCCTAATTAATTTGTATAAATAAAAGTAGACTTATAACTTCAGCTGTTTGCCAAAAAAGTCTCGTCAAAATAGGTCCAGCCGCTCTTGAAATTAACCGGAACAAATAGATATACTAACATTTTAAATTTTTTATTTTTTAGAAGTTTTTGGCAGAACCTCAGTCTGTCATGCTGTCATATATAGCTGTCAGTTTGTCATACATAGCCGTTACCTTTAATTTAATAGCTTGTGTTATTGGATCCTACATTGTGATTTTAGTGGTGTTTTGCATAATATAGTTTTGTTATAGTGCATTAATGAAATATATTGGAAATAATAGCGCGAAACGTTTATTCCGAGGTGCCTTGAAAATACCATGAAAAGTTTTAGCAGGGTCTTGCTTAGAGTGTTCCTACAAGATTGAACTTCAGAATTGACAGTATGGATAAACAGAAGTCTTTCGCATGTCCTATTGGCTTTTAGATACGTGGAGAAATTTAAATTAAAAAATACAAATCGCACTTCTGATGTTAGATACGAGGTTTAGATAAATCGGACCCACTTCAAATAGCAAGCTGTTCGGAGTGTCTTATTACACCCGCACGCGGTTTTGCTTGATGGTCTTGTCATGACCATCAATAATAATGCATGAGCGACTTGAGAACTCCGATCCGAACGCGACAACGGTACAACACCGAATTTGATCTGTACGCGACGACGGTCGGTACAAATTTGAATCTCGATCCCTTTTTAATTTTTTTTTTTCTAAACTATTCCAATGCTGTTGACCGGAAGGGCCTTTACAGCTTCACCGTACTTTGTGGGCGAGAGCTGAAGGCACTCAGCCGCAAAAGGTAACTAGCTCAAGGGTTCAAACCTCGGCTTGGCTGTTACCTAAGAATAAAAATTATCGCGGATTTTTTATTCTAGCTAATCCCTACATTTTTTTATGTATTTAATAATAATTAAAAAAAGTTTCCTTACAGGATTTATGTACCTGCGTGTTGCGTGCAGGAGTGTGGTGCGGTGTTGTCCGTGTAATGCTTGATGCATGGGCAGTGTCACTGTATCGCGCTGGCGGCGACGTCAAGAACCTCCCCAGTTGGGGAACGAGACATGTCTTGTGTCGCCGCCGATCTCGACTCCTGTTGCAGTCCGCTTTTATAGGGATTGCGTTACTCGTGATTAATTTTGTTGGGATGGTAGTTGTCTCCTAACACTATTAAAACAGTATATTTCTACTAAACTTCTTTTGACACATATTAAAAGTAAAATAGTAACGGTTACTGGCCAGCTGAAATGTCTGAATCGTATATTTGGCCCGACTATAAAAAAAGTTTAGCAACCTTGGTATATACACTCATATGTATTTAGTTAAACGTTGATATATTAATATTGCAAACAGACACTTCCATTTTATTTATTTGTATAGATAATTACCTCTTTTTCGACGTTCAGTCGATTCTCCAGACCACTATTCAAATGATGCGCGCTGTCCGGATTCACGTTATCGAAAAATGTTTTTTTCCTTCAATACATAATCGATTTTCTCTTGCTCCCTTTTTTCAAATAAATATCTCCGCACTTCTGGCAAATCTATAGTCCATGATGCTACATTCATAAAAATCATCATCGTTATTAGACTGTATCCGAACGTATACTTTAGAATCATTTTTTTGCTGACAGATTAAAAAAATTAAATAAAACCTTTTTTTGTTTTGTTGATATGTAACTTTTGTATACAGTCTGATTCTTGCAATAGCGAACTCTATATGCGAATGAGCGCCAGAAGGTAATACAGAATTTAATTAACAAAGGGAACGGACGTAGATTTTTTTAGTATTTAATAATTAATTTCCGAGGTTGTTATTGTGCAATGGAATGTTACGACTCATGTATCGCTTTCTATAATAGTTAAAATTACTTCATTATTTAAGGAATAAACAAAAATATCTATTACTTACCAATTTACTCTTATGTACATTTTTCAACTGCCTCGGTGGCGCAGTTGTATTACGGTGCGACTGCCGTTCTGAGGTCTCGGGTTCGATCCCCGGGTCGGGTCAAGTGGTATTGGGTTTTTTCTACTCAGTATCATCCCGGAGTTTGGAATTTGTGCCCGATATGGCGACAGGCTCGCCCCCTGTCACGTCTGGGACGGAACTAAGCTCGGCGAAATGTGGGTGGTGTAGTTCGCTACTTCACCTCTGCCTAACCCTTCGGGGATAACAGGCGTGAGCTTATGTTTTTATTATTTTTTTTTTATGTACATTTTTTCCGATAATAAAACAAATGCTCTCATTTTTCTTCATTCATTTGATTTTTTAGTTTAGGTATAAATTACACGTTATATGCACTTTTTCACACCTAAAAAACAAATGAAACGCGGGTGAAGCCGCAACCACACAGCTAGTATCCTATATTTATCCGTTTTTATATGTATCCGTACTATTACATGGAAAAAGATATATTATAAATATTACATTAAACTCAGTTTTTCTAATTATAAAGGAAGAAAGTTCTCTACAAATAAAAATTCTCCGAAATCAATCGATGCGCGCTTGAGATTTATCAGAAAATGGCCGTTCCCGTTTCTTTATGACTTTAGGACAAAAAAATCTCTGGCGCCCCATCAGTTTGGCTTCCGAGCCAGACACTCCTGTGCGCATCAAGTACTCCGCCTCACGGAGTACGTACTCTCAAATTTTAATCATCCCAAATTTAATAAGCCCTGGCACACGTTTGCAGTTTTCTTCGACGTGGCCAAAGCATTCGACAAGTCTGGCACACGGGCCTCGTCTACAAACTCACTAGATTAGGTATCCCCGACAGTCTAGTTAGAATCATACACGATTACCTCACCGATGGTAGTTTCCGCTATAGAGTATAGAACGCTCTTTCTATAGCCGACCCGATCCGCGCAGGAGTCCCCCAAGGTTCCATTCTGGCACCTTTCCTCTTCCAACCTCTACTTAGCGGACCTCCCTGATCTCGGAAGAGTTCAGTTAGGTCTATACGCGGATGACACAGTCATTTATTATGCTTTCCGTAAGAAAGCAGTCTTACGAAAATACGTCCAAAGAGCCGTCGACGATCTCAGCTTTTGGTATTTCAAGTGGCGTCTCGCGATAAACCCAAATAAGAGTACCGCGTTATTACTCAGTAAAATCCGGAAACTTAGAGAGATTCCTCCCAGACCCATCAAGTACGCAGATACTGTCATCCCTTATAGCTCCGAAGTCGGGTACCTAGGAGTTCAGTTAGACGACAGAAGGACTTTTAAAGCTCACCTTAAAAAAGTCAAGCGCCAGACCTCCATGGTGCTTGGTCGCCTCTACCTGCTCTACAACAGCAAGAGTAAAATGACCCTCCGCCATAAGATTACCCTGTACAAGATGGTGGTCAGACCCATCATCATGTACTGCGCACCTGTCTTCGGTCATATTAGGAGAACTCAGATGAACGCCTTACAAAGGATTCAGAATCGCCTTGTAAGGAAGGCTGTAGGTTCGAGAGAAATGTGGATTTACACAGGGATCTCAACCTGCCCTCCGTTAGATCCGTCATAAAAACCCAGTGTCGCGCCTTCTTCGAACGCGCAGAGACACACCCGAACCCCCTCAACGTACGAGCCGTCTCGTACTTGCCAGTCTGACGCGCCGGCCGCAAGCGGCGACGTATACGACGTCCACGTAGGATACTATCGAGTCGCGACTATACCATCATTAGCAGTAATAAGATCTTTCCTCATTTAACTCGTACATATGCGTGCCAGCGCCCACGCCCGCGTAACCGCCGTTCCTGCCGTCAGGGACAGGGGGCTAATTTTGCTTCCGCACACTCTCCGGGTCCCCCTGAAGCGGCGACCCAAGACGTGTCTCGTTCCCCAACTGGGGAGGCTCTTGTCGTCGCCGCCAGTGCGATACAGTGACACTGCCCAATCATTGAGCATTACACGCAGAACACTGCATACACACTCCTGCACATAACACGCAGGTACATAGGCTCTGTAAGGAACCTTTTTTTTATTATTAAGAATAAAAAATGTAGGGACAACTAGGATACAATTCGCGAGAAAGTTTGTATACTCAGGTGACGGCCAAGCCGAGGTTCATACCATTTTGGTAACCCTTGTGCTAGTCACCTTTTGCGGCTGAGTGCTTTCAGCACTCACCCCCAAAGTTCGGTGAAGCCGTTAAAGCCCTTTCGGTCAACAGCATTAGCTAGGTTAAAAAAAAACTTTGACTTTTACAAAAAAAAAGGGTCTGCAATAAGTTTTCATACAAAAAAAAATCTCGGTGTATGGTTTGATTTTATATACAATTATGATTATATAATTTCAAAGGCTTATAAAATAATGTGTTTTATATATTTATAATGCCATGATTTTTTTTACACGGTAAAGGCTCAACGCTTTGACGACAATCTCACCCGATGTTAAATGACGACGTGGTCCAGGATGGTAAACACATTAAACCTAAGCAGTGCTCAAATTCTTAAAAACTCTTAAACGGTGATAGCTTATAAATATTGAGAACTTGGTACAGGACGCAACTCGGACATTTGCAGTCTTAATTTTAAACGAATTGCGATGGCTCCTCATAAGAAAATTTGGATGAAGATAAAATTTCTCCTGGCAAGGTCAACTATCAGAATACAGTAATTCTGCACTCAACTAAGATATCTCATGGGACATGAGTTCGGCTTTTAGTTGCCTGTGCATACGCTCTACGAGCCCTTGTCACAAGGATGATAGCTAGTTGTGCGATTACGTTTGGTACCACACATATCAGCAAGATGTCTGAAAAAGCAGGATTCGAACTGTCGCCCTTGATCAGTTGTAACGACAGAAGGAACTCCAAAACGGGTAATCCAACCAGTTACAAAGATATTTGCTACTTCTTACTACTAAATTCTGACAAAAGAGCAGATACTATTTTAATGCTAGAATGACCTAATGTTGGAATGGAGGCAATACATGATAGGCCTTTGCTACTATCGAATGGCCTCTTAGGAGCACAATCAGGCATTAGCTGATAATGCGCCAAAATTCAGATCCGATAATGGCGATGTTTACATCAGCGACGATTAATTGCCATCGAAAAGTTCGACGTAGTGCTAAATTAAGTGTCATCTGAATGTGACCAAAAGTACGAATCTCACTATCATTTGCAGCAACTAGTGTGTAGTTTGACCAGGGTGACCTATTTTCTGACCACATGTATGGATAACAGGAAAGGTCTGAACCTGTTTCAATTAAAAACTGGTGTTTTGACATGCTTTCGGCGACAAATAATCGGCGACTCTCCGTTAAGCAGTTTGACGTCGCCTCTATAGACTGCTGTTCATGTTTTCCGATGGCGAAGGTGACGTCCAGGTGCACGGTTTAACACATTTTGCTGCTATTGTACCAAACTTTCCTATGGTAAAAAAATATTTTTGATTTGCCGGCTGTGCGTGAGCGTTCTCAATAACTAAGATAGCCTCGCGACTTTTCTCTACGTTCCGCTTTAAGTTCACTAACTTTCCGTATGGGTACATCTAAACGCCAAACAATATCTTCAAGCCGAGTAAAAGAAATGCTAGCTGCGAAAACCGCTAATGAATGTGGTACAGCAATACCAGGCAGGGTTGGACTGGGCCGGAAGGGCCCGGTTGGCGGACCACAAGCCTAGTTGCCTGAGACTAGATGATGGTAGATTCCATCTATCGGAAAATACTGAGATACACAAATTGAGATATATAAAATTTAATGATCAACGATCTAATCAATTATTAGGTACGGAAATTGCACATCAGAACATTTAAAAGTTAAATTTCGTTTTTTTAATATCTGTGATACAATATAAAATGTAATCCATTACGGGATAATGATACATGTCTAAATAAGTTGATTTGATCAAAAGTTATTGCGGTTCAGAAAAAAAATCAATACTAGTTTCAGGGAGCCGCTTGCTCAGGTTCAACCATTTTTCGAATTTTTCTATATCATTTCTCTCTAATTGTATGAACGAACAATCTGATCTAGTTTTATATTTAGGTCGCAAGAGCTGAGACCTAGCCTGGGCGGGCTTTTTAACCTGCGGTTGCCACGAGCCCCGCAAGCCAGGCCTGTGGAAGCCCGCGCAGGCTAGAGCCCGGCTAGCAAATGTCACCTTGACCATATGGCCAGTCCGACGCTAATACCAGGTGAAACTTCCAAAATCTTGTCTGCCAGTTCAGCTACTTTGTCTAAAGTGAGTTCTGATTGGAAGGTTAAAATCGCCTGAAGATATTACGGAAGACGTCGCGTCCATAGTTGGCGAATTAATTTCTCATTTGAGTAAGAACTCCCGGCTAATGAATTTAAATATCTCAAAAATTGTGAGGGGCGACGGTCACCTAACTCCTCATTACTTATAAGCTGCCGGACTCTTTGCTCCTCAAGTAGACAATCTACGGACAAACTCCATTTGGAACTTAGCATATTTGTCTTCTGAAGAGAGTCGAAGAATTATGTCCTCAGCTTCCCCAATTACATGGGTATCAAACTAAACCACAACATAATAGAATTTTGTAAAATCAGCAGAGATCCCTGATATATTAAATTGTCCCTCCACCTGCGCAAACCATAAAGCAAGCCTGTCAGGCCAAAAAGGTGGAAGTTTGAGAAAGAGTTATATTAGGGTTCTCCGTAGGCTGGGTTTTATATTTTTGGAATTCAGCAAATAATAAAGCATTTTATTGCTGCAGCAAAGTATTTTCATCTAACAATTGGTTGTTACTACCTATTTCAGCTGTCACTTAAAATATATTCGTACAAAATAACATTTTCAATTATACTAAAACACAGACACATTAAAATAATTATAAGAATTAAAAGAAAAATGAGTATTAAATTAAAAACGCTTTAGCTGCAATTATCCATAGATGTGCCAGTCCAAGTCCAAAAGGCTGCAAGTAGTATCAATTATTGAGGCTCCACAAACAACAAATATAAGCTCCAGATTAAGCCGTCGAAACGCTTATCAGCAACAATGTAGTCGCCCCTGAAGTACTTTGTGTAGCTCCATTAAACTCCTGCTTTCGCCGCTCAAACGCCTGTCAGCGACATGGTGTGGCTGTCACTCAAATTGCGTAATTCGTGTTCGGGGTCACCAATAAAATGTGTAATGATAATAAAAACTAGTACCAACCGATCACGTTTATTGAGGTACAATAATTATAATACATTGTACATGAAAGAAATACTCAGGTTTTAATATTGTACAACACATCTCGATTCTTTTCCCAATTGTCTGACAATCTGTCTATCTGCCAAGAAAAACTTTGAACTGGCCATTAATAACCACAGATTTTTAAACCAATGCTTACTGTATAAAATCAAACGCCACAAAATAATTAGGATTCCGTGTAAAAAATTAAAACTCATGAAATTGTAAACAAAATACGAATCAATAGACAGCAACATTAAAAAATTATTTTCCAGTGCTTATTTAAAAATTATATTACGTAGTGAAAAATAAATGAAACGCGGGAATAGCCGCGGTCATACAGCTAGTTTTGAAATATATTTGAATTTGGAATTCTTAATCAAACGCTAGTTATTTGAGATCAAATTGGCCAGTTCGACAAAACGCCAATTTCATATGTAATTACTAATATCAGTATAGATTAATAGCGACATAAATTTCAGATAGATTGTAATTACATAAACGCATAAATAACACGAATAAATAAAATACAATTTATTATAGGAAAAAAAACGATATGGCAGCCCAAGAAACAAAGGCAGCCAATCACAACGCGCGAAACCGCGCCATCACAGATCAAAAACGCGCCAAGAAATGCTTCGTGGTACATTCAATGTCATAAATTTAAAAAGTGAAAACAATTTTTTTTAATCTAAATTATCAATAACACAACGTTAACTATAACTATATCTTCTATGTCTGCCGCTTTATGTGTGAAATAGTAAAAGTACAGGTTTTGTCATTTAGTGAGATATTTAATATTTTCCAACTGTTTTGGTTAGTTTCCATAATAAGATTTGTGTTTGTTAATTTCAGAAAAGAAGTAATATAAAACTAATTCTAACTACTTGCAACCCAGATAATATTTTGACATTTCGCGATAGTTATTCGCAGAGATTAATGTTATTCGTTGTTGTTTAGGTTATGTTAATCGTTTAACGGTATATCGCTAACAACAATAAGGTCTAGCTGTTAAACAATTATTAGTTATTAGAAACATGCCTCCAGCGAAATACAATACAGCGGTGTGGCAGTTTTTTAAACTATACAATCTTGAAAATAAAGTTGCCGCTTGCAATACGTGTAATAAACATCTTTCATACAGAAGTACAACGTTTAATTTAAAAACGCATCTAAGATCGCGACATCCTCGTTGTTTTGCGAAAATGCTAAAATTACATTCTAACAAACAGCGTTTAGTGAAAACCGAGCAAAAAGGTAAGCTGATTATATTAATAATATCCTTTCATTTTAGATTTAGAATAATACTGGATGCAACTTTTATCATTAGAATTGTATACATGTTGTAATCATCTGCAGTTCTAATTACAACGATAAGTTAACTTACGTTAGTTATTTAACTTAGTTAAGTTTAAGTTAAGTATATAAATATATAAAATATAGGAAACACAAAAGAAAAAGACAAGATAAAAAGATAAAAAGAAAGACAAAAAAAAATAGAGACAAAAGAAATAAAAAAAAAAAAGGAAAGACATAAGAGGCAAAAGAATCAGCCTAATAAAGAAAAAAGGGGAATTGGGGGGAATTGCTGTTACTTTATTTAAAACAGTTGATGCCAAAGTCCCTGATCATGTCAGGAGCCTATAAATAAAAATAAAAAAAATTACAACAATAAAAAACGTCAATCGTTGTTTCGAAAAACTCAGTATCCGAGCCTTTTAGGCCAAAAGTTTATAAGGCAATATTTAAAGTTCTAATCTGTTGTATAAGACGAGTTAACGTGATGATATTTTAAGTAAATAAATAAAATATTCCCATAATAAATAGTAAAATAAATTCCGATATTGATTTTTTGATATTAGTCGAAGTAACTTGTCGATTTTAATCTCGCTCAATTACTAAATCTGAGAATATAACTTTATAACAATCCATATTGAAAGGATAGTATAGTGGTTTACTATTCCTAATAGCTACTAGCAATCAAAATCATAGTTATTCACATCCCAATACATTAAACAAATCTCGATGTTTAAACAAAATACATGTCCTTCCAATGAGGATAGTATTTGGTAATTCGATAGAGCGAACGTACGCTCAAATCCTCTGGTGGTAGCTGCCACACCAAATCCGACCGTCCGCAAAAGAAAGGACGACCACGAAACATCTAATTTCCCGAAGATGAAAACACCCTCACTCCTTAACCGAATTTTTTTGTGAAAAACGCCAGTCAGTGACTAGGAACTAATTTTGCCGCAATACACACTCCAGATCCCCTTCGGAAAAGGTTTAGGCCATGCTTCGATCCCCAAACGAAGCGGTTTTTTACGCTTTGCCAGCGATTTTACAATAAACAATAAATTTACTCTGGAATAAGAAATAAAAACCATTGTTCAAATACGCAGCAAATAATATATATACTAACTGTCTGCTCGCGGCTGCGCCCGCATTTCATGTATTTTTCACTGCGTTTTAAGTTTTTTTATACGGAACCCTACTTATTATCCTAAAAAAATTTAATAATAAGGTAAAGTAAAAGCATTTCTTATAAATTATAGCACTTGCCTGTAAAACTGTGCATTGAATCTGATTTTGTTCAAGTTTTTATGACTTTAATTTTTTTTACACGGACCCCTAGTTATTTTCGAAAATTAAAAGTACTCTAAGTTACCCGGAGTAACACCAGCTATCTACCAAAAAGAGTCCCGTCAAAATCCGTCCAGCCGTTCCGGAAATTACCCATTACAAACAGACAGACGGACAGACAAAAATTTTAATAATTGTGTTTTTGATATATGTAGGTATCGTATACACATTAATATCTATTTAATAAAAAAAAATTACATTACAAACAGACACTTCAATTATATTTATTAGTATAGATATAGATTAGTATAATCGTTATAACGTGAGTCGCGGTTGACAGCTGCTTTGTTATTTTTTGTTAGTTTACTAGTAAACGTCAAAAGTCATTAGTTGACATTTTGACAACACGGATCGACAATGACAATTGACAATTAAACAAGTGGACTTATGTTAGTTTTAGCAAATCGCAATAGCTTCTGCTAGTTTGCTACATATAGGTATCTGCTAAAAGTGCGCTAAAATGTACCATAAAAATCTAAACACTTCCAATTATTTTAAAAACAGTGATAACGGTAAAGCGTTATGTGTATTTTGTAATAGTAGTTTAGCTTATTCGAGCGGTAATTCGCACAATTTGAAAGTGCACTTGTTGATGTTTCACCCGGAAAAGTTGGGATTAAGGAAACTACATCCTAGAATGACGCAGGATGCGACTAAAAATTTAATATGGACATATTTTTCGAAAACAGAACTCGACGACCGCCTCGCGTCTTGTAATTTATGTAGTAAAATATTATCGTATAGAACAACAAGTACCAATTTAAAGGAGCATTTATCGAGGATCCATAATAAAGAATATCTTCGGTATCTCAAGAAACAACCTCTGCACAGCGATAGCACCGAAACTGTATTCGTAAACACGATCAACGGTAAGTATTTTAGTTTATATATATATATATATATTATTTAGTATTAACATTGTATTAGTAATATTTTATTTTATTCGTTATTATCTTAGATCATTGAATTCACCAATTTCGTGGAATTAACAGTTTTTTTCTTCATTGATCAATAATAAAAGAGTTTCCAATGTATGACTTTAATTAAAAATATTAAGTCGAAGAATAAATCTCCTTTAGAACATCAATTACAGAAGAGAGCATCAACATGCAATATCGCTAAAAGTAAATGTAACATTTTACATGAAATTATGCCCTTTTTAATATTTAAAAGTTTTAACATTCAAATGCTTTTCATAAACCAAAATAATCTTCGCAGTTAACAATAAACACACTACAGAAGAATTTGAATCAGGAAAATAAAACTTTAATCATAACATTTGAAAACAGTTATTAATACATGTGATCATATAAATTACAAATCTTTATTCTGATACCCTTCTTCAAATGTAATATTTAATCCTCAAATCAAAACAATGATGTATAGGTATAAAAATAAAATCTTTTGAATAAATTATAAATAAAGTACCTAACATATAAACAAGGAGGTTTTGTTATACTGTAGATCTGTTCAATCTTGATTCCACTTTACATTCTAATAAAACCTTTTTGACATATTACATCTTGATCAGACACATTGTGCCCACCATTTACACTTTGTTGAACTCTAAAGATATTTTAAATGGTTTTAGTTCTGTAATTAATAACTACAAGTCATTTTTATATAAAATTTATTATATTTGGTATTTTATTTTATTAATCAGAAGTTTCTTGAATTGACTACTGATACATATCTTGAATGTATTATATGTAAAGAAATTTTAATGAATAAGTTAAAACTAATTTCAGTAAAAATATCTACAATTCTGTGAAATGTTTTTCCAAGGAAAAGATTTTAATACATACATACATATCATCACGCCTTTCTCCCGTGGGGGTAGGCAGAGATTACGTCCTTCCACTTGCTACGATCTTGACACACCTCATTCGCGTCCTCTACTTTCATGAGCGCTTTCATACATGCTCGTCGGTTATGAGTACTTTTTACCTGGCCTTTATTTAACACATGATTGATTTGGTCTAGATACGTTTGCCTAGGTCGACCCTTATCGACTTGCTCATTCACCCTCGCCTTATAAATTAATTTCGTTAATCTTCTCTCATCCATCCTCTCTACATGCCCAAACCAACTAAGCATACCTTTCTCTATTTTGGTCAGCACATCCTCTACCACACCACAGCGTTCCCTTATCATACTATTCCTGACTTTGTCAATCATCTTCACTCCAGCTATACTTCTCAGACTTCTCATTTCCACCGCGCTAATCTTACTTTCATGGTTCTTCTAAGATTTTAATATGTGTATAATATACCTATGTATTTGGTATAATGCATTCAATAAAATTTATCTTTTATCAGTATATTGAAAATTTGTAGTATCTTTATAATATATTCCTATTTACAAATAACATAAAGTAGGTACATAGTAAGGAGTAATATTGTTCTGTGATAGTTACGTACCTACATGTACATTCTAACTTTTTTTTTGGTTCCATTTATTCCTATTTAAGGAAAAGGCAAAGGTACTAGTAAACCTTGCAGCCAAGTCAGACGTTAAGAACACTATCCATGAGTGGCGGTAACAAAATGGTGGTTTTCTGTTACGACCGCAACGAGAATGATTGGAACATTTTAGAATTCATGCCCCGTGTCATTATTTTCACTTCACTACACTTGTATATCATTACTACACTATAAGTTCAAGATCCCGTCTTATTTCTAGATGGCGCTCATTCATAGCCTGCAAACTAAAAAGAAATAATTGAGACGTTAGAATTTAAATTATGTTGTCGTTAAAATTTACCAAAAAGTGTTTACTATTTTTTATACGTATAATATTGGACAAATATATTTCTTTCGAAATATTTATTTTCAATGGAAAACATCGATGATTTACCATTATTTATGTGCTTTGTGACAGATAACGTGATGGTAACTTACAAAGAAACGCATTGTGTTGTTATGAGATGGCGTTTAAAGAATATTTTAAATTTTATGACAGCTATATTTTTAACCTCCCAGTTCCCATTTCGGTGTGTCCAAAATGGTGTCCTTTTGTTACAGCTATTTCACATGGATTTCTTGTGAGATCTCAGAATTCACGCTCCGTGCCATTATTTTAACACTTGTGTACAATAACTAATCTAATACATTTGTTATAAGTAAAACGTCACCAAAATTACAATAAAATATTCAAAACAAGGGCTACTACATGACAATTGCGCCAAGAACAATCTTTAATTACAACATGATCAGTTTTTCCATTTCCTAAGGTCCAAATTATCGTGTTTACGCGTAAAAATTATCGTTTTTATATCAAAAGTAGCTATGTGCCCGGGGCTGCACCCGCGTTTCATACATACTTCATGTTTTAATTTTTTTTACGGAAATCTAATTTTTTCCTTATAAAATTTTAGTGCTAAGATAAAGTAAAAATATTTCTCATAAAATAAAAAATACTAAAAATACTAAATACTTTCCATAAAATTAAGCATTGAATCGGATTTTATTCAATTTTTTTTTTTACGAGCAATCCTAATTGTCTTCGAAAATTAAAAGTACCATAAGTTACCCGGAATAACATCAGCTATCTACCAAAAAAGTCCCGTCAAAATCGGTATTTCCGTTCCGGAGATTACAGGCAGACTAACAAAAAGTATAAAAAACGTAGTTTCGGATATACATTCATATCAATTTAATAAAAAAATAATAATTTTGACATTACAAACAAACACTTCAATTTTCTTTATTTGTGTAGATTATCGTACAATCTATCATATGAAACAAAAATGATTATTTAAACCACTTTTAATCTTATTTAAAAACGTCAATGACATTAGATATATCAGTAAAAAATGCACTGTGCTACCGGTTTTTACACATGTACGCTATACATTTTACTATTCTTTTATAAACTTTATTATTGATGAAAAATCCTTTAACTTTCTGGGTCCTATCTTTTTGATCTCATCGGAAAACTTGTTATAATGTTACTAAGGAACTCACTCTTTATAACATGAAAACTTTTGATTGACACAGATAAAGCAAAATAAAAACTTTTTACATATTTTACGAAAATAAATACGAAAAACATCAAATATTATACATGTTTTATTTTATATCAAGAAATAAATAAATAATAACTTGACAAATAAATAATTTTTACAGTTAGTTGTCAGCGTGTACAGAAACGTGTAGTGATCTATATTTGTGTATACATATCACATATATATAAATGTCAACGCCAGACATTTGTTTACGGCGCCGTGTTTATTGTTGTTGTTGCTTTTCATAAAAACAAATAGAAATGGTAAGTTTTCTTTACATACATATATATATATACCTTTTGTACATATATATAACATAGTTTCTTTAGTGCAATGTATAAATTTAATTGAAATACAAACGTAATTTCTGTGTAATTTTTCATGAATTTATGTTACAGAAAAATTGAATATAAAATGAGTACTATTGTTATTATAAAACGTAGAGAACTTGTGGTCCATATTTAAACAATAGCATTTGTGTCGATAAATAACAATTAATTCAGCAATTTATTATCAACCAAAGTTTTTTTTTTTTACATTTTATATGTTATTTGGTAGGCTACGGAGTCTGTAATTTGGAATGTGGTACTTTGTCTATATCACACACATATAAATTGTTTTAGATGGATGCGGAAAACATGCCACTCCGCGTTAACGATATAGAAGATGGACTCTAATATTTGTAAGTATTATATGTATGTATGTGTGTTTTGCTGACAATAAAAATATGTAATTTATTATATTGTAAAATAGGAGGTTTTCCTGATCGCTGTCCCACACCGCCTGCCGACGCCCTGTCTACGTCTACAAATCCATCTACATTGGTACAAGGTAATAATTATGTAGTTTTATGTTTGATTTTCTAAAATTATTATTCAATCAATGTATTTTTGCAATTATGTTTTTTTAAAATGTTTTTTAGGGTTGTCTTTTATGAAGATGATGGACGGGAACAGACGGCAAACAGAGGAAGGTCTTCTCGATGGGGAAGACCAGCCACGAGGGGAGAGTGACACGACGTGTGCGAGGGGCAAGAGCTCCTTTGGGGAGCGAAGGTTGGCGAAAGAGTGGCAGAATAAAGTTGGCATTGGATTCACATCTAGAGATGTACTTAGATAACAATTGTCAAAAAATGACAATTCTCAAAACATACGACAGGGTTGCATATGTTATCATGGTATATATCTCAGAGGGCCAGCACTTTAACGCCATCTTATACTTGACATACCATAGAATGTTGATGACTCACGTCATAGCATTGGTAATGAGAATCTATATCGTTTCGTACCAAGAATCGTTTAACGTCCCTAAAAAGTTTTCACATCTAAAAGCATTTACTTTTATGGTGAAAATAAATCAAAATATTATATGTTGTATTGTGTTATTTGATACAGGTAAACATTATATTCATATCATTATTATGATAAAAATTAAATAAATAAGTTTTTTTGTGCGTGAATGCATGAAAATGTTGCAATTTATAAACTAAAAAAGTTATAAGTAATGTAAACGAACATGTTGTATTACTATTTTTATTATACTAGACTTTTATTTGTATTATACTATAATATTTGAATTTTTTTTGGCATTTTATTCATACCTTCTTTTCCAAGTTATAAAAATCAAATGCTAACTCAAGATATGCCAGTGACCAGTGACAGTTCGCATGTAGAATTTATATTGTTTTTACAATTATTCACTAGATCTCTAAAATATTAGATTGTTTATTTCTCATTATCATAAGTAAGGCAATGGTTGTTATTTGTGTGCCCGCTTTCACAATATTATGTAAGACCACCATGATTCATATAAATTCAGTAAATTAATTTTGTATATTGTATGGGGATTATTGAAATAAAAGACATTATTATTATACAATAAGGTTTTTTTATTGGAAATTTTTACGTGAATACGGACAATTTAACTTGAGAGTACATTTAAACTGTATGTTTACCATTCTAGACCACATAGTTACTTACCATCAGGTGAGATTGTAATTAAAAGACTAAGTTAAACAGTGTAATATATAACATTTTAATCATTTTGTTCATATCTTATGATATATATTTATTTTCTTTATGTTGTGCAATCTAACTCAACTTTTTTTCATTTATAAATTCTTTCATGGTAATACATTTAAAGTGAAATAAATAAAAATAAACAAGTTACTTATAAAAACTAGAAAATAGTTGTATCATTAATTTATGAAATATGGACAACCACTAGTTTTACAATGGCGTCCGATCATGTCACACATGACAAGATTACATGTTGATTATCTGGGATCAGGCTAATTGTTCTTCTCCTAATGGTATTAAGGTATTTTTTTGCGTGGCAATTTTGCATGAATCGGGAATTTTAAAATGCTATTTTTTAAAGCGGAAATCACGGGAGTCGGTTAAGCTATTAATGTTATAGTCTTGTAATTACTCATCGGTACTGGTTCTTAATTTTACAAAATTAAAACGATATGACGATCACCAGTCTTAAATAATAAGTATGGTGCTAATTACACAGAACAGGTATCTAATTTTTGTTAGTTACTTGTTAATAGTAATGCATGGATATAATATTAGTAGAATAAGTCTATATAGTAATATCCATGTTTAAAAATATTCAATTTTATTTATGTTATTTATTGAAATCGAGAAGTTCATAAAATTCACAAAACTTATAACAGTTGAGTGTAACTGCTATAAAAATATAACTGTGTAAATTATGATAACTGGTAACCCCTATTCATGTCAACGCGTATAGATAGGTTATGATATTAATTATCAATTCTATTAAAATAACTAACTACATTTATAGTTATTTAACTAGTTTTCGGTATAACAATGTCGAAAAGAAAAAACTATTCCCCGGTATGGGACTATTTTACACAATACGATGCTGAAAATAAAGTAGCAGTTTGTAAAATATGTAGTAAACATTTCTCATATAGAACTACGTCGAACAATTTAAAATCACATCTAAAGAGTAAACATCCATATCGTTATACACAGTTGATCGGTTATTCACATACAAAGGGTTTATTGAAGATAAAACAAGAAGGTAAGTGATATAAATTATCAATAGCAAATACTTGAACTCCTTTATTTGGATCCTTTATTTAAATGCATAATGTAAAAGTATCTATTCGACTTTGTAACATCAACGATTTTACGCCAATCTTTTAGTACAAGTCTGTTTCGTAATTGTGTATTAAATCTTATCTGATAACGTTACTAAGATGGCAGAACTATCGTTGCAGAAATGGCAATTAACGTTGTTGTCAAATGTCAAGTATCGAGAAGTTTGACAGATAACGCGCGGACATTTTGTCTAACTTAAATCGTTAAAGCTATTAACGTTGGTTAAATTATAAAATAGTGCTATAAGTATAATGTACAAAAACGTAGATATATGGACATACTTTAAAGACATTGGTGGCGGTAAAATGACATGCAATCTTTGCAAAAATGATTACGCAGCTTCAGGTGTTATGCAAAATTTAAAATTGCATTTGTTTACGAAACATCCTAACGATTTGGGTTTATTACCTGAAAAAATGCAAAAAGGAACCAATAAGCAGCTATTGTGGACGTATTTTTCAAAACTCCAAGGCAGTGTCGGATTGTCAGTCTGTAACCTTTGTAACAAATTATTATCTCATAAATCAACAATTACTAACTTAAAAGTACATCTATCTAGAAGTCATACCGAAGCTTATCGTCGATATCTTGAGAATCTACCATTGCAGGAAATTATTAACAGTGAGTTAATATCAATGGACACAAATAACGGTTGGCTATATTATATTCACTATTATAACTATATTATAATAACGGTTAATTTTGTTCTCAATTTTTTCGCTTTACTAATTCTTGTTATTGCAATCAGCAATGACAAACAAGAAAAAGAGAACGTTAAATTTGTTGTTGAGGATAATATTTAAATTTGAAAAATGTAGTTAATGTTTCTAATATTTGCTTACATATTTTAGTAACAAAAGTTTTCAATTGAAACTTTTTATAGATATTTTTAATCAGTTTAACAACACATAGCTAGAAATTTATTTTATGTATTGTATTTATGCATTAATTAATTTATAATATAAATTTCTACATTGTAATTGATTTTCTTTTAACAAATGTTATATGGACAATAGTTATGACTAGCAATAATACTCTAAAATTATTTCAAAGTAACAAATTTTATATGTAGGCATACAAAAAAAAACTATGTTATATTGAGATATGAAAATTAGATAGCTGTTGATGACACTGAATCCACTCGTTTTTGCGTTCCAGTAAAACTTTTTGAATATTAAAAGTATTGTAAGGGACTTTGTATTTTCTTTTTGTTAATTTTATTCAATATTATGCTTTTCTTAGTTATTGGTAATCTGTGAGTAATATACACAATTCTGCCAGCATTATGAGCATAAGATATACTTCAATCATATTGTATCTACATTTCTGAGCTTTAGCAAAACCATCTTATTAAAATATGGAATTTTCATTGCACTTCAGACTATTTCATGCTAATATGTAACCTGTGTGGACATCAACAAAAAAGTATGTAAAACACCACCAAAATTACATGACACTGAGTTCTAACCAAAAACACCAATTATGTTCATAACTTATCTATACTATATACTATAAAATTGAAGTGTCTGTTTATCAAAATTTTTTTTTTTATTCACTAAATAGATTTGAATGTATATACGATACCTATGCCAAAAACATTTTTTTTAAATTTTTGTCTATCTGTCTGTTTGTTCCGGCTAATCTCTGGAACGGCTGGATGGATTTTGACAAGACATTTTTTGGTTAATAGATTTTAATTAAAACTCATAAAAATGTTAATAGAATTCAATTCAACGCACAATGCATTCAGTGCACAGTGTTATGGGCAAGTGCTTGAATTTATGAGAAATATTTTTACTTTATCTTTGTACTTACTCAAAAAAAAAAATTTCAGGAAAATAATTATGGTTCCATATAAAAAATTTAAAATGCAATGAATATATAAAACGTGGGCGCAGCCGCTGCCACGCAGCTAGTTGCATGTATTATTTGAATAACAAAATCTATGATACAAAAAAAAAAGATAAATCTATTCATGCTTTTCAAGTTAGAAACCTAGTGAAAAGATATGTAGATAGAGTGAGGCATTGTCTTTAATAAAATGGAAAAAATCAATATCACATAAAATTACAAATACAGAAATAAATTTGTGAAATGAGATTAATCATTATCTACATTGTTGCATCATTTGTCTGCAATATAATGATGACCATTATGTACATTCGTATTATAATACATGTCTTCTCGTTCGAAATACCGCAGTGTCGCGAGATGAAAGTCTTGGACTAGTGTGTGTTGCCAGTAATGACAGACAGCACTAAAACATGGTCGCTTAAATGGGCCTCATAAAACAGCTCAAAGGGCAATGGAGAGGACAATGCTTGGAGTTTTACTGCATGATCGAATCAGGAATGACGAAAACAGCAGTACCAAAGTAACCGATACTGCCCGAAGATAGCTAAACTTAACTGGCAGTGGGCTGGGCAAATTGTTCGCAGAACCGATGCCCGATGAGGCCAACCGGTTCTTGAATGGTTACCATGCACTGGAAGACGTAGCATAAGTAGATTCCACCCACAAGGTGGACCGATGACCTGGTGAAGGTCGCCATAATCCACTAGATGTGGTTAACGCAAGACCAGTCCACATGGAAATCTTTGTGGGAGACCTTTGTCCAACAGTGGACGTCTTTCGGTTAAATGGATTGATGGATAATAAATATAATTTATTTTGCATTGTTTATGCAACATGAGGGATATAATCAGTATTTATTACTACATATCTGTAATTTATTTTAAGAAAAGGAAAGAGTATTATCGCTAGCAGGGGTAGGCAGAATTAGTAAAGGTAGCCTTAACAATTTACACATTAGGTAGGGGTTCGGAATGGATGAGCTAAATTCAATAAATATTTATACAAAGTGATGCTCATAAACTCAGTCCTGTGAATTAAGCCAAGCATATTCTGTGGGAATTTATAAATTTAATTATTAAATATCTATTTTGAGGTTTTTTTTTTCATTAACCCTATTAATTTAAATTTCTTATTATAGTCAATGATTTGAGTAGTATATTATGTGAGTTTTACCTCCACTTTGATATCCTCACATCCTGAATCATAATTCATATATTTGTGTAAGTTTTTTTGTTAGTCATGCGTTCTGTTTTTTGTTTTTTTTTTTGTTCATGATTAGATAATGTCGTCGCCTAAGGATTATGCTGAGATAACGATTAATATGATGACACCACCTAAACATTTCTTTTACAATGACTACTTTTTAATTTTAAGTTGGTAATGTGAATAGAATAGTTAATGTGTGCCATTGTTAAAAAAAACAACCTATTTTGGAGGCTCATCAGGAACTTTCTTTCCAAGCCTTCTCTTATTTATAGACTAGCTGTATGCTCGCGGCTGCGCCCATGTCATATATATTTTTCCCTACGTTTTTTTGAATACAAAACCCTAATTATTTTCCTGAAAAAAGTTTAGTACTAAGTTTAAGTAAAAGTATTTGTCATAAATTCTATGTAACGAAGTATAGATTTTTTTTTATATATTAGCACGTCACAATGAAAGCTCTACATTTTTGATGTTACTTGAAATAAAGTCTAAGAACTAACACTGTAGAAGAAAATCTATTGACTGTCGCCATCATAACATAAAGCCTAATTAGGTCTGGATAATCATTTGCTGATCCATTAACACGATGCACATTAGGGACCGTTCATAAATGACGTAAGCAAAATTTTAGTCATTTTTTTTACTCTTCGCCCTGCTATGTAAACATAATTTTTTTCACACTAACATATTTGTTCTTAATTAAGTACAGTAGAATCCCGATTATCCGAATGTCCATTATCCGGACATCCGATTATCCGGGCTCATTCTTCACGACTCTAATTTTACCGACTTAGAAATGATCTACTAAAATAATTACGTCAAATATTAATCACAAATTATTTCCTACTAAAATTTTAAATTACATAGATTGTTCGTTTTTTTTTATATCGTAGCGTCTAAATGACGTATGTTAAACCCTTTCTATAATAAAAAGGTTTTTAAATTTCTTTATTGTTTTTGTTTTGATTTTGAAATCGTTTATCCGGATATTCAATTATACGGAATACTCCTGATTTTATTTGATTCGGATTATCGGGATTCTACTGTAAAATCGTTTCCGTCTTTGTCGAATATAAGCACACTAACGAACATACAGAAAGACATTATATTGACATGATAATATAATATGCAAAAAAATCTATCATTTTATTACTTATATCATAACCATATAACATATACCCATCCGAACAGTCAAGCCGATCTCTTGGCGTTGGCTTCGAACCGTTTTGTGGGATTCCAAAAATGTCTAGTTCAAAGAAATTGCCAGGACAAAATCATTCCAAAAAGCTTATCAGGGCATTCACTCGGCGTAAAGCTGAAGAACCCTTGATGCTCAGCAGGAATCAACTAAGAGTATTAGTCAGAGCACTGTCTGGACACTGTTGTTTGAGCAAACAAGCACAGCATTGGTGTCCAGAACACAAGAGAGTGGAGGCTCTGTGAAAATACAGACGAAACCCCAAATCTAACCATAGGCAACCGAATTCTGGGTAAGTATGGTTTACTCCCGGAGGAGGTACAGATGCTCTCTGCCAAAAAGATCTTACAGTATATCTAGACTGTCTAGGCAGTGAGCTTTAATCGTGTGGGGCAATGACAATAGATCTTAGGTCGCATGATAGCGGTCTGTTCTATCCTGCATAGCCCCTTTCAGAATAATAATAACAATACTTTTAGCGAAAGTTTACCGTTCACGTATAGGTAAGTCATGATTTCCTTCAGAAGTTTATATTATATGATTCGATCTCTCAGTTTGTAAAGAACTCTAATTAATTACGGTACGAAGTAAAAATATCCGTATGTTAAAGCCGTTATGTATTAAAATCCTTCAAACGTACCACTTGTTTACATTGATAGTAACTTCTGGACGGTTATAAATAGAAATCTTTTAATATCAATATTCAACTTTATAAATGAGAAGGTTGAGTCTATATGCTCTTGGCATTTCGTGTCAGATTTGGTGCGTGTATCCAAAACGATTTCGACATACAGTGCGGCAACGTCGCGCTCACCAACGTGTTTGTATTGATTATTTACTGCTGGAAGCTGTGGAAGCTATAAATGGCATTAAAACGCCTACCTACCTGGGAAACGTAATTTCAAATTATTTTTATAATTAAAATGCAAACTGTTAGATTAAAGTATATATATTTTTAAACCAACAAGTAGGTAGGTCATGTTTTATAATTGCCTATATTATTTTGTTTTGTTTATATAGTACTTATAGTTCAATTTAGGCTTTTCATTGTCGTAGGTAAATAATGTGCTGAGTTTCATACTTTACTTTATGGTTACTATTCTCTGTACTTATTCATAAAGCTAACTGGATTCGAGTACGAAAAGTATAGTCTTATACTATTAAATAAAATTGAAGTGTCTGTTTGTAATGTCAAAAATATTTTTTTTTACTAAATAGATATAAATGTATATACGATACCCATACCAAAAATACTATTTCTGGTAGATAGCTGAAGTTACTACTGGTAACTTATGGTACTTTTAATTTTCGAAAAAAAATAGTTACGGCTTAAAAAAATAAAAATCATAAAAATTTAATGAAAATTGAATCAATGAACAGTTTTACGGGCAAGTGCTTGAATTTATGAGAAATATTTTTAATTCATTTTATTAAAAACAAAATAGGGCTGAGTATAAAAAAAATTAAAACGCAGTGAAGAATATATGAAATATAAGAATATATGAAACGCGGGCACACAACTAGTCTGAGATAGCAATACAAGACATAAGTTAATAAAACATGAAGTTAGTCATAACAAATCGACAAACAAAATGTTATGGGTGTTTCCGATTATGACTTTTTTTATATATTTGAACACGAATTTTATAGCACTGCTATTAGACATTCGACACTTATTACATACTAGCTGTGTGCGCGTGGCTGTGCCCGCGCTTCATATATTCATTCACTTCATTACATTTTTTTTTACGGAAACCTAATATTTTTTAGTACTAAGATAAAGCAAAAATATTTCTTATAAATTCAAGCTCTTGTTCGTAAAACTGTGAATTGAATTGGATTTTATTATTTTTTTATGAGTTTTAGTTTTTTGTACGCGGAACTCAAATTATTTCCGAAAATCAAAAGTACCAAACAAAGTCCCGTCAAAATCCGTCCAGCCATTCCAGAGATTACCCCGAACAAACAGATAGACGGACAAAAATTTAAAAGTTGTATTTATGATATAGGTATCGTATTCATAACTATTTAGTAAAAAAAAGACACTCCAATTTCATTTATTAGTATATATAGGCTTTGAACTGTAAATAGGTACATTGTACATTTCTAGTCTTCCTGAATGATTGTGTTCTATATACAATATTTGATTTGAATTCTGTCCTTATTAATGTCCAGTCACGGGGTATTACCTATTTAAATTGAATTTGATAAATTAGATAAGTAAAACCTAAAATTTATCAAGTTTCCAAACGAAACCAGATGTTGGAATAACAAAAAACAAACTATACACAAATGTGTTTTCTACATACTCTTGTAGGTAACTGGCGTAGAAACGCCTTGACATAGATGCCTATTAACATGAGAAATAACTTAGTATGTTTTATCATTCAAGGCAAATTACGAGATGTCCCTTTTTCTTTTCAATTAATACGAATAATATTTATAATGAAATGTTTTTCTTTATTTCAAATAATTCCTTACAAACAACTTCTATTTACCACTTTCGCTTTAAACGGTGTTAGAATAATTGTAAAGTTTACCTTTCCATCAGGTATGACGCGGCCATATTTCCGAACGTTAAAAAAACATTCTATATTAAGATAACTCGGTCGTAGTTTACGCCAGATAAATAACAGAATAACATTAATATATCTGAGTGACAATCGCGAACACCTCTGGCGGTGTTAATATGTCGATTACCCATAAAAATGAGACAATAGGGAAACAATGGAAAGCTGGCGTAAACGACAGGTTAGTGCTAAAGGGGTTAAGCCTCTGTTTTACCTAGGTTAATGCTCTTTTTGTTATAATAACATATTATTCTCTCGTGTAACAGGAGCCGTTTTACTGTAGGAGCAGTATTGCGAATGTGGGCTATAAGTACTTTGGTTATTTTTAATGAAAAGGACAGGAATGTATAAATCCTAAAATATATATTACTGATGTATACACCTAACTACATTACAACTTTTGCATATTACTGCTATCTAATATAATAATTAATTTATTAATCTATTTATTTTATAGAAAGTTTTTTGTATTATCCATTTTTATGTGCTATAAATTAATACTATATGAAAGCTTATGAAACAGTTCTTAAATACTATTTTACATATAATTTTTGTCTCCGTGTTGTTTTATTTATTACTAGTTATGTGGCCGCGGCTGCACCCGCTTTTCATATATTCTTCAATGCGTTTTTTTTTTTTTCAGAACTATGATATTTGTAATAAATTCAAGCACTTACCCGTAAATCTGTGCATTGAATCGGATTCAAATTTTTTATTCAAATTTTTAAGACATTATTTTTTTAACAAGAACCCTAATTATTTTTGAAAATTAAAAGTTCCCTAAGTTACGCGGGGTAACTTCAACTATTTACGAAAAAAGGGCCGTTAAAATCCGTCCAGCCATTCCGGAGAATAGCCAGAACAGACAGACAAAAATTTCAAAGTATATATTTTTGGTATAGGTTTTGTATTATATATATATTCATATCTATTTAGTAATATTTTTTTTATATTATTAGTATAGATTTAACCTTTATTCAAGTTTTTACATCCTTTAACCTACGTAAGCAATGTTTACATGATTACTTAAGCCGTTTTACATAACAATGCTTACGTTATAGCGGAGGGAGGGGGCAAGAGTTTTGCTGACGAGGGGACGAGAAGTCAAAAAAATACCTTAACGACCCCAAGCTGTTGGGCATCAGTAATAAGCCTGATCTAAGATCTATTAGTATAGATTCTATACGATCCACATAAACTTGGCTTTCACATACTTTACAAGGTGCTAGCTGTTTTAATGCATCTGCTAGAACCTTGATAGGTACAAACAGATTTTTAACTCATAGACTAAATAACACTACGAATTGAAAGAAACTATGGTAATTTAACACAAAAAAAAAACTATGTATTTGCAACGAATTGTAATAAGTAACGCGCAATAAATCTTGTTTAATTTTGCATCCGTGTAAATTACTACGCGTAGATATTAATGAAGTCACTTTGTTTTTTCTAATATTCTTCTCTCATATTATTATAATTCGATGTTTACGTTTAAAACTTGTTTGGGAGAACGTGACCAGAAAAAATTGGCATCTGTTATGTAGTTTTTAATAAACACTACGGCCTTTGCCATAATTTAAATAAAGGTAAATAAGTAAACATTGTGTGCCGTGAGATGCAGGCTAAGAATAGTACCACCCTATATCTTCTCGTGGTTGTCGTAAAAGACGACTAAGGGATGAACCACGGGATGGGCAGCAACATCCTCTAAACACTACAAACACCTTATTGCGATCGCCAACCCGCCTGACAAGCGTGACGATTATCGTAATTCACCCCTTTATGGAGGAGACCTTTGTCCAGTTCCTGGTTCAGAACCGCTTCACCAGGAGAGCCGTAGGTGCCCGGTGGTACGAGAGGAATGTGGACATCCACAGAGACCTCAACCTACCATCCATTCACTCTGTTATCAAGTTTTCGATCGCGCAGAGACACACCCGAATCCGCTCATAGCGAAAGCCGTCGCGTACTCCTCCGACCCGCTAGCTCCGAAATCGCTTCGATCCCGATGATGATATCACGTGCGAAAATGGGATCTTCCCTTTCAACCGATTCAGTATGCGTGTCAGCGCCCACGCCCGCGTAACCGCCGTTCCCGCCGCCGGGAACAGGCGGCTAATTTTGTTCCCGCACACTCTCCGGGTCCCCCTCAGGCGGCGACACAAGACTTGCTGCGTTCACCAACTGGGGAGGCTCTTGACGTCGCCGCCAGCGCAATACAGTGACACTGCCCATGCATTGAGCAATACACGCACAACACTGCAAACACACTCTTGCACATAACATGCAGGTACATAGGTCCTGTAAGGAACCTTTTTTTTTCTTTTATTAATAAATCAAAATAAAAAATGTAGGGAATAGCTAGGTTCAAACTCGCGAGAGAGTTTTACACTCAGGTGACGGCCAAGCCGAGGTTCGTACCACTATGGTAGCCCTTGTGCTAGTCACCTTTTGCGGCTGAGTGCCTTCAGCACTCGCCCCCAAAGTCACGGTGAAGCTGTAAAGGCCCTTCCGGTCAACAGCGTTAGCTAGGTAGGAAAAAAAATAATTGTCCAGCTATGTACGTCTTTCATTTGAACTAAATGCTGTTTACGCTGTTCAAACCCACCCTGGTCCCCATGTTATCAACAAAGCAGAAAACCCTTAGCCGCCTAATGGTATTAATTAATTACACCCCTCTGCGAGAGGCGCCCTCTTTGGTGCCCGTGTGCCAGGTTGGCCGTAACCGACTGACTAAACACTCCACGTCCCTAACCGACGCAAAGATGCCAGGGCCTCCGGAGGCACATTATATATGTATTCTGCAGAGGCCCTGACAGCGCCATACCTCACGGGAGGTCCGACGTCAAGTTATTATATCCAACAACTACCTTCCTCTTGAAATCTTTGAAAATGCAGCAGAGTGCGTTAGAGACCGTTCAAGTATAGTTTAGACTTCTGAACCAGCCTCCCCCCAACCCTTGTATTATTATTATTATTATTCGAAAAAGGGCTATGCAAGCTAAAACGTTCCTGTATCACTGCGACCTAGTTAGATCTATTGTGATCACCGCATATATTGCTAAAGCTCACTGCCTAGACCTACAACCTGCATATATTGTGAGGTCTTTTTGGCACAGAGTGTCTATACCTCCTCCGGAAGCAAAGCATGCTTAACCAGAATTATGTTATGTTTGGGTATTAATGTATCACGTTCACACAAGATGTGTTTTGGCGTTTCATCTGCGTGTTTACAATATCTGCACTCTCTTGTGTTCTGGACACCAATGTTTTACATATATTTGCCCAAACAACAATGCCCAGTTAGTGCTCTCACTAATACTCGCAGCTGATTCCTACTAAGCATCAAGGCTTTTTCAGATTTTCCCTGCGTAAGTGCCCTGAGGATCTCTTTGGAATGAACTTGTCCTGGTAATTTATTCCAGAATTCTATAGCCCCTTTTTGTAAGCAATTATCTTATTCCCACCCTTCAATGGAAACGTAAGCGTTGGCAAAATCTGATTAGGCAATTAATAGTAAATAAGCAAACATTGCTTTACTACAGTATCGCCATTCAGACACCCCGCCCGTCATTAGTGCTTACGTGAACAGTCCCTTATCGCTAAGCTGTTTGTTTACGTTTCAAAATGTTATTAGACCTCATGTCGCTTGCTAACGGTAAGAATTAAAAACAACGTGATAAGGCAATTGATAACGCATATCGTCCATGCGGTTGGACTGATTTGTATGTAACTGCGCAATTCGCAGTAACCGAGGGCGATACTTATTATTAATACTTGTTAGTTGTTGTTATTCAGTTTTTACTACTCTTCTGTCACCATATCTGTAATAATTTGGGGGGTTAGAGACTATAGGTATAATTGGCATTCTTTAGTATAGTAGCTGGACACAGCATCGACAACTGACGTTGGTTAGTATTCTTTCCTACAACAGACCTGAGCTTTCTGTGAAGGAAAATATTATGATTAAACAATAGCGTGGTCGTGAGACCGTCTATTTCTTTCCTATTTTTGCCTCTTCCTGTTTGGCGTGGACGTTTTCATTTGGAAAATCATACAAAAAACGGACACATTACACCAGTTTAACAAGCTGTAAATTAAAAACAAAATTATTTTTATTATTCAAATGAAGTAATAATGAAAGTTAAAGTCTAACATTCGTTTCAAACATGGGCCTAGTGAGGTGGAGTTGCTTGTAAATCGGTGGCAATGTCCTAGTTTGTAGCTTATGAATATGGAAATCTGTTCGTATTTAAAAACTTTACTGTTTTTGTATAGTATTTTAAAAGATTTTTAAACAACCCGAGTCATTGATAGGCCTAGTAGAGATCAAAACAAATTTATTATGACCGTCTTTCTTATTTTTTTATGTTATTGAAGACAATGTTTCTCTGTCTACGTGTTTGTTATAGGAATAAGCTTATAACTCGTTAACCAAAAAGTTGACTTATATGACTAAAGCCTCAACTGAAATATCAATTTCGCTCGCTACACCCGCGTTACCAACGTTCACTCCAAGAACGGCTGAAAAAATCTGCTTCAATCATTAACTGGGGAAGTTCTGAAAGCTGTAACAAGCGACACATTTACACTTGCATAACTGGGTTCTGTATTGGACTTTTTATTCTTGGTTAGGGCATATTGTGCGGAATCTTAACACAGGTAGCAGTTCAAACCGAGATTCGTACCAATATGGTACCCATGCGCTAGCTAATATTTTTGGCTGTGATCTGTAATAGGACATATATTGCAGAAATCTATTGCTATCGCGTTGCGCCCCCAAAGAAAGAACTATAAAAAGGGACAACTGCAGCTCGGACTGATTTTAAAATAAACGAAAAACATCACTTCGTAGTACCCTGTTTCCTGATTTTTAATTTTCTTTAAGTTTTAGAATAATAAATACTTTGGTTATGCCTGCACGTTCTGACTTTTTTTAAAACTATTCATCAAATTTGTTTGACGAACGTCTGAAAATTACGGTAAAAATAGAGCTTTTTTTTTTTTTCATTTTCAAAGGCTCCTAGTTTCTACAACGCAAAAAAAAACAAAACGTACGGGCATGGCGGTGGTGGATATATATTATTTGGCATTTGGAAACAGCATTTTGCATTTAGCATGTCAGCATTTACATACTTAAAATATGATTAAAGAGTCGTAGATGCAATTTTTAACTTGACCTTTCTTCTTATACAAGAATATGCTCAGCCTTACAATCTCACCTAACGTTAATGAGTCTCGAGTGATAGACTGGCTAAGGCTAACGGTACTAGTTTTTAAGAGACACTGTCGAATCACATCTATAGGTAATTGGACACAAATTTTCAAAATTGAGGGGTTTAGCTAACCAGGTGGAGATTGGAAAATTATTTACCACCACAATAATGGTTCCTTTCAGCGAAACGTCAATTTCATAATAGAATTGAATAGGTAGATTCGAACCTATATCTAACGAGACCAGATCTGACCATAATATTAGTGAACCATCCTCGCATTGGTACATTTTATTACGTGAGTGTATGAAATCTTTTTTGAGCATAATATTAAATGAAGTCAGCAATAGAATGACTGATATTGATTTTAAACAGCAAGTTTACAATTATTAGTGTTATGGCATATTTAGGTGAACGATTTTAGTTTTCAAGTAAAGTTAAAATACATATTTTTCAGTAAGAGAATGTTTCTATATCTCGATATTACTTTTTATTAGTACTTTTTTAAGTTATTTTTTAACAAACAAATATTATATAAACAGATTATATTTGAAAATCTGATACATTTTTTAACTAGCACAACAAAGTAACAGATACGTTACTACAAGTCAATTCTCAGCTCTCAATGTCCTATTTGACCAGCCGTCAACTCTTTTGCGTCACTTGTTGTGCTGTACAGTGCGGCAACGTCGCCTCAACCACCGGTTTTATAACTCGCTGTGAGGCGGCCATGTTGTTTATAGGGGAATATTATGCATCTTTGGCTTTTTATAGATTTAGGTACCTATATAAAGTATGTTATTATGTAATTATTTTCAAACAATATTCTGTTTGTATTGAATAAACATATTGCTATTTATGACTGTAAATAATAATTCTTTGTAAGTTATTCTCACATACAGCCGTTTCATTTCAAAGCATACAATTTACTTTTATGGGATGGGATACCTACGCTTACGACATGTCAGTTTGATTTTATATTTAATACTGACACACAAAAACTGACCACAAGAAAAAGCCTGTGCCTTAATATTGAATGTGTATCAAAACGTGAGATTTTCTTCTTGACCCCTTGAGCACTTATCTGGCGTTTACGCCAGCTTTCCATTGTTTTCCTATTGTCTTATTTTTATGGGTACTCGACACATTAACTATTAACAATTTGTGAGTTACAAATAGGTACACATTACAATTTTACTATTGTCAAGTGTCAAGTCTCATGTCATTTAGGTTATTTTTTAAAAATCATTTTGTTTGTTTTTTTTTTTTTGCAACTATTTGCCTCTTGGTCATACATGGTTTACTCTAAAACCATAAAAATGCGATGATGGCGAAGTTGGTAGTGCGGTCGAATTCCGCATCAATGGACGCGGGTTCGAGGTCCACCTATCCAATTCTAAAATCAGCCTGAGCTTTCGGTGAAGGAAAACATCATGAGGAATCCATAGTATGGCGGTAGGGCATTTTCTAATAATGCCAGCTAATCTCCGTAACGACTGAAGCAAATTTTTTTTTTTGGCAGATAGCTGTTATTACTCCGTGTAACTGAAGCTACTTTTGTTTTTCGAAAATAATTAGGATCCATGGTAAAAAAAATATTAAAACTCATGAAATCTATACTAATAAATAAAATTTAACAGTTTGTTTGTATTGTCATTTTTTTTACTAAATATATATGAATATATTTACGATACATACACCAAAAATACAATTTTAAAATTTTTGTCTGTCTGTCTGTTTGTAATGGGTAATCTCCGGACGGCTGGGCCGATTTTGGTAGATACCTGAAGTTACTCAAAATTTCCTAATGATTATTTTAAAACTATTACGCATTGAAGAATACAGCTATAGCACACCGCTAGTTTTATTATATTATTCACTTGCTCGAACGTTTTCAATAAAATAAAGTGAAAGTGTTAAATTAAGCGAACGAAGCCGCTGGCATATGTGGTGTTGAATTTACTTCATTGCGAAGAGCCTCGAACCCATTGTTTGAGGACGCAAACGCATTATTAACCACTATGTTATAGTCGTTTGCTTACAGGAAGTTAGTAGTTCGAACTTAGCAATAGGGAAGTTGAACATGACCCGGCTTCCGTCACTTAAGAACGTTCGAGAATATTCTATACTAAGATCATTATTATATATTTCCTTATTTGTATACTTAGTGTGTTTTTTTATTCGTTTTTTTTAGAAGCATAGAGAGATGAACTATAACTTCAATTGTTATCTAATTTGTCTGAAATACTACAAAAAAAAACAACAAAATCCACCAAGAATTTAATTTACCACATTTTTTTTTCTTTCATCCTGGAGAATCCCTTGCATTTTATGGGACAAAAAGTATGCTGTATGTTAGTTTATAATATCAGTTATCACAGTGTAAAGTATATCGTCAAAATTAGTTCAATACTTTCAGAGATAATTCAGCGATCCTCGGTAGGGGAAAAACTTACAGATTCACGATTCTAATACTATGACGTCAGCCGTCAACATGCTACAGTATGCCAAGTACAAAATGGAGTTTCACCCCCGGTGGCGGCCTAAGGCGTGCTCCGTTCCCCAACTGGGGAGGCTGTTGACGTCGCCACCAGCGCGATACAGTGACACTGACCATGCACTGAGCATAAAACGCACAACACTGCACACACACCCCTGCACACAACACGCAGGTACATAGGTACTGTGAGGAGCCCTTTTTTATTAGTAAATAAAAAATGTAGGGTTTAGCTAGGATTAAAATTCCGCGGGAGTTTTCACACTCAGGTTAAGGCCAAGCCAAGGTTGGAACCCTTGTGCTGGTTACCTTTTGCGGCGAGTGCCTTCAGTACTCGCCAACAAAGTTAGGGTGAAGATGCACAGCATTGACTAGGTTAAAAAAAAAACGCTCAGAGATAAATAATAAAATTTATAGTTACAGAGCCTTTTTTTATGCATATACTATCTGAGAACGCATATAATTATTGCTAGGAGCGCCAATAGACGTAAAAACCAGACAAATTTTAAACGTTAGGTTATAATAATAATTTCTAATAAAAAATTACGAAATGTAAATATTCAAAAAACATTTCGATTTATTACTTCAGTTGGCAGTCCCCAGTGTTATATTACAATAAAAATGATTGTAAATAGTTAGAAATTGCTGTTTGCGAGTGAAGCCTGTTGTAGTACCCAGCTATATAAGTCGTTATTATTCCATTCTCCTAGCTCGTAAGAAACGTCATAATATATTGTCAGATAGAAAGCGTAAAACACTAACTTCCGTATGACATAATAATGTAATTTTTATATCGCTCTCATTCAAGCGTTAATACTTGCACTGTATTAAGTTTATTATATGATTATAAACGTTCATAAAAAGACTATGTATGAAGGGAGAGAGTCAGTGGCGTTAATATGCCATCTGAGGCCCTTGGAAAATTTATTGTATGAGGCCCCCGAATTGTTTTGTTTTTGTTAAAATATTAGGATACTTCCGTGATAGTTACTACGCTAAAATTTTCACTTAATTTTTTTTTTTTTTTTTCATTTATTAAAACCGCCAAAACGCAAAAAAAATCCCCCGTAACCTACGTTATTCTACCAAAAATATCCTAAATAATCTAAGCGATGATGGTGCAGTTGGTAGTGCGGCCGGATTCCGCGACAATAGACGCTGGTTCGAGCCTGCCTATCCAACTCTAAAATCAGCCTGAGTTAAAACATGAATGTCGTTACACACCTGTAATTAAGACAGCATTTAACATGTGTTGTTGGTGTTTGATTCTATATGTATAGTCTATAATAATAAATAAAATTGAAGTTTCTGTTTGTAATGTGAAAATCTATTTTTTTGCTAGATATGAATGTATGTACTACCACAGATACAATTTTTTTTGGCTATCTGGCTATCTCTTTGTTCCGGGTAATCTTCGGAACGACTGAACCGATTTTGACGGGACTTTTTTGATAGATAGCTGAAGTTACTTCGCGTAACATATAGGAGTTTTGTTTTTCGAAAGTAATTAGGGTTCCGTTTAAAAAAATTAAAACTCATGAAGTTGTGAATAAAATCCGATTTATTGCACAGTTTTACGGGTAAGTGCTTGAATTTATGAGAAATATTGTTACTTTATTTTAGTGCCATAATTTTTTTACAAAAATATTTGGGTTCCGAGTAAAAAAATTAAAAACGCAATGAAAAACAAATGAAACGCGGGTGCAGCTAGGATTAAATCTATTTTAAAATAATGTGTTGGAATTAATTATAATTGGAATAAATCGAATACTGCTACAAGTAAATTACAGTTATCCGGAAACCTAGTAGACAAAGTCAGCGTCATAGATAAAATATAAATGATCATAGAGAACTTAGCCACGTAAATGATTAATCTAAGGCCGTATTTAGTACGAAAAAAAAAAACGCTGAGTCATTTCCACGAAACAACAATTATACATGTAGTAATAAAATTTAAGAGCGTCATAGAGAAGGAACGCGATGAAAACAAACGTTATGTGCGAAAATAGATTGCAAGATAAAGGAGATATCTATGCGTAAACTGTTAACTAACCTATGTTCGAGAGATTTCTAGAAAACTTTATAGTATCTGTTGAGAATCCAACCTTTATACCTTTTTTGTCTCAGTAAATAACCTTTATTATTCTGTTTAGTTTTTACTTATAATAAACAAATGTATTTTAATTTAAGAATTCGATGTATTGTCAACGGACATAGTAAAATACACTCATACAAGATACACCGAATATCGTCTTTTTTCCTGTTTTCCATTATAATATTTGCCCAATCTTCACCTAAAACTGAGCTAATCCGTAACAGTATTAATAAAATTAAAACAAGTATACTTTAATACGAATAGATTGTTATAGGCATCTTAACATCTTTTCCATTCATTTGACCGAAAGACGCTCACTGCTGGACGTAGGTCTTCCACAAAGGGAGGGGGAGGCTTGCGCACGCCACGCTACGCTTGGCAGGCGAGTTGGTGTCTGCAGTAGGTGTTTGTGGTGCTCAGAGGATGCTGCCGCCCTCTCGTTTATCCCTTAGTGGCCATTTACGGCACTGACCGGAACGATATGGGGTGTTACTATTCTTAGACGGCACCACACGGCAATCAACATATTTTAGAATGTTCAAATCTATGTGTATTTACAAAAATCTATTTGACCTTTTTTCTTGTTTATTGAATCCATCTTGGCAGAATGAACAAAGTTCATTGCCAAAATAACGTTATTAAATACTTACACGTTCTATTTTCTAAATGCAACAGCTAACGTTAATAAGTTATTTTTAACATGTTTTGGTTTTCATTCTGTTTAATTTTTTATATACTTTATGTTGTGTCAATAGTAAACGAAATGATGTTTCTTCTTTTTAGTTGAACTAGCTGTTCCCGCGACTCCGCCTGCGTATCATTTTTTATATTCCGTACATAATTAAATTAATTCACTTCGTAATATAGTTTTTAAATAATAATTGGAAAAGAGTGGACCTTAATTTTTGTACACGGCTAAAATGATTTTGAAACTAACAGAAAGCTTTGAATTACAACTGTGCATTGAATCGAATTTTGTTCAAAACTTCTGAAGACTGCCAGAAAAGGCGCCGCTGAAATCGACCCAGCCGTTCCGAAGATTAGCCGAAACAGACAGACGGACAACATTTTGGTTTAGGTACCGTATACACATACTAGCTCTGTGCCCGTAGCTGCGCCCGTGTTTCATATATTCTTCGTTGCGTTTTAATTTTTTTATACGGAATCCTAATTATTTTTGAAAAACAAAAGTAAGTTACGCGAAGAAACTTAAGCTATCCACCAGGAAAAGTCCCGTTAAAATCGGGCGAGCCGTTCTGGAGATTAGCCGGAACAAACAAACAGACGGACAACATTTTTTTTTTTAATCGGTTTTTTTTGTATAGTTACCGTAAATACATTCATATATATTAAGTAAATAGTTGTTTTTTGATATTACAAATAGACTTGAATGGAAAAATCTCTGCTTACTAATGCTGGCAAGGGGTGTCAAAAATGTCAAAAACATTGAAAAAAAAAAGAAGAAAAAAATTCTTCGACATACATACATCACAACAATACATAATAAATAATACCATACAATAATAAATAATAACAAACGAGCTATAATAAATGTGCACTGTATAAATATAACACAATAAATAAATAACTTTACTGGGTAATATTTAAACGACCCCTAAATATGATTACCATTGTCCATATACAATAATTAATTTAGTAAACGTCACCGTGGCGACCTTATAGGAAATTATGCACGAATAAATACAAGGAAAATATTGTGTTGAAAAACTTCGGTTATACGAGTTTTGTTCGCCTCGTCCGATACAATAATGACTGGCGTTGTGATGGCGTTTTCGACTGAGACGTTTAGTAAGTCACGTAGTAGGTCTTTGCTTTTTTGTGATTCATGAACTGGATTTTTACTATACTAGTGATCCGCCCCGGTTTCGCACGGCTGTATAGAGTTTATACACTAGATGATAAATAAAATTGAAATTTCTGATAGTAATTACAATATTTTATTTATACACGATACCTATAAAATATAAAATTTTTGTTTGTCTGTTTGTAAAGGGTAATCTCTGAAACGGCTCGACCGATTTGAACGGGACTTATTACATAGTACTTAGCTAAAGTTACTCTGGGTGACTTAAGGTACTTTTAATTTTCGAAAATAATTAGGGTTCCGCGTAAAAAAAAAAAAACAAATCATAAAAATTTTAATAAAATCCGATTCAATGTACAGTTTTACGGGCAAGTGCTTATAATTTATGAGAATTATTTTGACTTTACCTTAGTCTTAAAATATTTTTTTGGAAAATAATTAGGGTTCCGTGTAAAAAAATTAAAACGCAGTGAAGAATAAATGAAACGCGGGCAGACAGCTAGTCTGTAATAGAAAAATTAACTTTGGAATAACTGTTTTTTAATCTTTACATTTAATAATTGTTTATTTAAAATTATTAGCAACATAACACAACATTTGTCTATTTCAAGTGATGCTGTCAAAATTTACTTACCTGCCTATAGGTAATAGTAATTTCTAGGTCATAGTGTTAGGTTTTAGTCCCAAACCACCGGACACTAAGATCAGACACCATGTCAAGCAATTTTTAATTTTTAAAGGTTATTAAGAGCCGATTTTTTGATCCGTAGTCAAAGTTACGATATCCATTTGTCAATTTTACTATTACACAAACCAATGGTTATAATCACAATGCGTTTTTTGATGACAAAATCTACTATGGTTAAATTTAGCAATAGTTATTCATTTTGCCAGTAAAATGAACTGTATAATAGAACACTTTTGATTCTGGTAATTTTTTTTTGTATGATCATTCCGAGTAATATGTGTCACGGTCCATAATTCGAGTTGTCGAACAAACGTTACAAAAAACAAAGGGTCGAGCCGAGCTACTCTCGAACATCTGTGTCCATTATTATTTCTTGTATATTCATAGTTTTGTAATGATATTAGCTTTTTTTTTTATTTCGTCTTGTCTAAAATATTATTTGATTTTATAATTTAATTCTTGAATTTAATATATTTTACAAGACAAATAATTATTTGTACTATCTTGATATACTATACATAATGGAATACTGAATTCTTATGAGAAACAAAATTCATCAACAAAAATATTACGAAAAAGATAATATAATAAATAGCAATACGATGTAATTATTTAACAAATTATTTTATATAAATTAATGTTATATAATGAAACCTCAAATTATCTACTTCAAATGTTACACAAAAGCAATTAAACAGCTGTTCGCACTAGAGTTAACCATCCGCCATCTTGCTAACCCGACTGCGTTGAATGGTTAAATTTTTTAACAAATAGTCACATTTTTGAAAAATGGTTTGCTTAACTAAGTTTAAAAATATTTTAACCATTTGTTACAAATTTGACCATTTCTCGAGTTGACTACGGGTTAAAAAAATTGGCCCTAAGTGAACGATGGTGATATCTGGAAATGACAAGCTTCTCTATGCATCTTCTAATAATCTTTGTAATTATGAGTGGTATAGATCCATAAAAAAGAAAAAAAAGGTAGCCATGGGACTCCCGACAAATGTAAAATACGGAACTTTGCGAAAACCGTTTTTTTTTTTTGGTTTAAATTATAGTATGAATAAGTAATTAATATTTTTTTAAATGTTTAATTGAAAATTTTAACAGAACATGACATTTGTCTGGTTTTTACATCTATCGGCGCTCCGAGACAATAATTATGAACATTTTCATATAGTTTGTTCATAAGCAAAACATACGCTGCGAGAGTACAGTAAAGCGAATCTATGACATTTTCCCTCCATCGAGAATCACTCAACGCCGCTAAAGAAATTGTCAATTCAATTCAATTCAAAAATTCCCTTCAAAAAAGACAATAAAAACACGTGAAACTGCGTAGTGAATTGAAATCACGTGTGGGTGGGTAAATGTTGTTATGGTATTAATATACGTACGGACCGGACCGCGGACATAGTACAGTGGGCGGCCGGGGTTATCAGTCCTCTATGTAGGGATGGGGGAGTCTTTTTCAAAAATGATTTTTGAATCGATTCGAATCTAAGCTTGAAAAATCAATTCACAAAACATCGAGGTCCAAAATATCGATCTTTCAAAGTAATCTTATTGATTATTAGCACGTCTGTTTGTTTTCTATGATATGATGATCATCTGTAAATAGGTAAAAATAAAAGAGTTCAGTGTCATTTTTCCTTAATAGGTTAGGCATTCTTTTTTTACGTTTAGCTGCTATTGATGAACTTTAGTACTGTTAATTAAAAAAAATTGGAAACATTTTTTGCAATAAATAATGATTATAGTCTACTTTCGACCAGTGGAAGAATACTTTTCACGAATAAGAACTAAAATAAAACAAGTCGAAAAAACAGATTGATCTCTTGGACCTCGATGTTTTTGTGAATCAATTAAAAAAATCGTTCTTTTTGAAAAATCCCATTCCCCATTCCCTACTTAGGCGACTGAAGACCTCGGCCGCTCGATATATGATTCGACATACATACGTACGTGTCTGTCCTCGCGAACGTGGAACTCTGTTGTTGACTGTACGCGTTTTTTTATTTGATTATTATTAAGTAAAAAATGCAGGGCTTAAGTAAAATTCGGCGGAATTTTTTACATTCAAGTAACGACCAAGCCGAGGTTCGTACGACTTTAGTGACCCTTGTGCTAGTTACCTTTTCGCGGCTGAGTGCCTTTAGCATCCGTCCACAAAGTCACTATGAAGCTGTAAAGACTCCGGTTAACAGCGTTAGCTAGTTAGATGAAAAAAAAAATAATGATTTTTAATAATGCACTTATAAATGTTCATTTAAATTTATACCTACCATATTGTTTAGACAATGTAGACGATAAATCACTCAGGAAATTAACAAAAAAAAACAATGTTAACTTTCTAAAACTGCTTCGCACGTCGCCAGCCTACTTTGTTGCGTTAATTTATACACGATAACGTCACAAAATCGACGTCAACGTCACAGTGACGTATAAAATCTATAGGGTTGTCAGAGAATCTATACTGATAAATAAAATTAAAGCGTCTGTTTGTAATGACAAAATAACAATTTTTTACTAAATCTATATGAATGTATATACGATAACTATAACAAGCATACAATTTTTAAAATTGTTAGCTGTTCTCTGTTCCGGGTTATCTTCAGAACGGCTGGACTGATTTTGGCGAGACTTTTTTTTGGTAGATAGCTCTTCAGCTCTCCGCATAACTTAGGCTGCCTGAATTTTTCTAAAATAATTAGGGTTCCGCGTAAAAAAAATTAAAACTCATGAAATTTCGGATAAATTCCGATTCAACGCACAATTTCACCGGCAAAGTGTTTGAATTTTTGAGAAATAGTTTATTTTATTAATTTTAGTTTATCTTCGTACCGAAAAAAAATAAGGGAAATAATTAGGGTTGCGTATAAACAAATTAAAAAAACGCAGGAAAGAACATATGAAACGCGGGCACCCAGCTAGTTTGTTGATAAATTTTTTTATATTCTCCCTTTGATCGGTAACTTTTTTCCTAACCTAGCAACACCAACGTACGTGCGCATAAACACGTTTCACGTAAGAACATCATTAACGTAATTTATTAATCTATATCGTGTGTGAGGAAATCCCACATTTCCAAATTCAGGCATAATAATAATAGTAAAAACGTCCAATGAATCATATTTTGTTAACAGAGGAAAACTCATGCAAATTATTTAGTATGACGTTAAAATAACTTGCGAAATAAATTACTACACGCGTTTGTATTCAGTCGGGTGGTGTGCGTCAGACGCTTCAATAATTATTACGTAAATTTTATTTTTGATGTCACGCATGCGGGTCAACGCAATGTAACCGTTGAGTGGGGGGGGGGGGGGGGACTATGTAGGCAGGGGTCAAACAGTAGCACGCACGGATCATATGAAATTAACAAAAAACACTCCGGGTCCCCCTCAGGCGGCGACCCAAGACGTGCTTCGTTCCCCAACTGGGGAGGCTCTTGACGTCGCCGCCAGCGCGATACAGTGACACTGCCCATGCATTGAGCATTACACGCACAACACTGCAAACACACTCTTGCACATAACATGCAGGTACATAGGTCCTGTAAGGAACCTTTTTTTTTTATTATATTAATACAAAATGTAGGGAATAGCTAGGTTCAAACTCGCGAGAGAGTTTTACACTCAGGTGACGGCCAAGCCGAGGTTCGTACCATTTTGGTAGCCCTTGTGCTAGTCACCTTTTGCGGTTGAGTGCCTTCAGCACTCGCCCCCAAAGTCACGGTGAAGCTGTAAAGGCCCTTCCGGTCAACAGCGTTAGCTAGGTCAAAAAAAAAAATAACAAAAAACAGAACTTGAAATGGGATTACTAATCAGGGTCCGCTCTAGAAATTACGTCGCTCCGGACACAGGACACAGCTAGAGTTTAATTTGAGGTAGGGCGGAAGAAAAAAATTAACTTGTTCTCATCGGACTAAACTATTTTTGTAACACAATAGGTTGGTAGAAAAGTTTCTATGCATTTTATATGAAGACTCACGACACTTTTTTTATCCAAAATTTATTTACATTTAAATACAGTACAAATGTGCCATTTTCTTCGATGAGTTTGACATGGCCCCGTTCCTGTAGAAACTTTGGGACTTCTGATTAAAAAAAAAAAAAACGCTACAAGTAGTTTTCGCATTGCTCTCTTGATGTTAACTTGACAATGGCTAAAGAAATGCCTAAATATGTGTGTGGTCTATCGTGATAAAAGACCACACCCTTTCTATTGATCAATACCGGCCACTTCTTCTGAACTGAATTGGTATTTCGCGATAGGTTTTGAAACTTGAGGGTGGTAGCTACCCAGGCTGGCATAATTAACCCTACCACCATGTTATGGTTTCCTTCGCCGAAAGCTCAGGCCGATTTTAGAGTCGGATAGGTGGGCTCGAACCTACTTCGATTGACGGAACCTATTGCGGCATAATCGCTTTAAAAATTGAGGTTCTTTTGATATTCGAAAATAATTAGGGCCCCGCGGAAAAAAAAAAACTCATAAAATTGTGAATAAAGTGCGATTCAATGGTCAGTTTCACGGGCAAATGGTTGAATTTATAAAAAAAAACTCTTACTTTATCTTAGAACCAATAAAAATTTAGGAAAATAATTAGGGTTCCGTGTAAAAAAATTAAAACTCATGAAATTGTGATTAAAATTAGATTCAATGTACAGTTTTTTACTGGTAGGTACTTGAATTTCCTAGATATATCTTTGCATAATGTTACTTACATTGTGCAAAGATATATCTCGGAAATTTTCGGCAATAATTTTTTTTTTTTTCAAAAATAATTAAGCTTCCGTATAAAAAAAATCAAAACGCAGTGAATATATGAAACAGCTAGTCAGAATATAAAATTGTTTATCGACCGCAAAAACAGACATAAATAATACACACTACATATTGTCAATTCAAAGGCCATTTAAGCACTTGGGCAAACAAAACAAATTCGGGTCAAGAAGAAAAAACTGTTTTGCGATCATGAGCTAGCCTCATATTGTGAATTAACTCGCTGTTTATGAATAAAATATTGAGAGTTCATTCAACTCTTTCTCTCCCTTTTTTCTCTCACTCTCTCTCTCTCTCTCTCTAATTAGCCAATGGAACCATCGAGCGCCATAACTAACGTGACTATTTATTTTTTAATCAAAACGGGACATGGGTTGATTTACGCCAATTAGAGAGAAGAGCCAATCAATGAGAAGAAACCCTTTTAATAATAGTAAACACAAGCTGTGTACCCGCGGCTGCGCCCTCGTTTCATGTATTTTTCATTACGTTTAATTTTTTTTATAAATAAAATAAAAAAATTATACAAATATTATGATTAATCAATATACTTAAATGTTGAAATGAAAATCATCATGTATTGTATTATACATTAAAAAAATATATATTATTAACTTTGAATTGTTTTTTTAAGATTAGCGTGAACGCCTCTATTTGATGGTAAAGGCCTCCTCCAAAGATACTCTGTATAGTCTCTCTCTATCTGTAGCGTTTTCTTTCCACAGTTTACCAACCGTCCCTTCAATGTCGTCATCCCATCTGCTTCTTCTATTTCCCCGTATGACGTCAGCCAAGAAGTCAATCTATCGTCACTCATTCTTGCTACGTGGCCCGCCCATCGCCATTTCAATCTCATAGTATAGTTTAATGCGTCTATTGCTCCTGTTGTTTCTCTTATAGTAGAGATGCGATTTTTTTTAATTTTTCGTATTTTCATCATGCTTCTTTCCAAGCTTTTAACATTGCGCGTGAATTTATACGTTTGACAAGCGTAGTGATTTTTTTATACGGAATCCTAATTATTTTCCTAAAATTATTTTTGGTACTTACATTTCTGCAAATATACTTCTTACAAATTCAAACACTTGCCAGTAAAACTGTAGACTAAATCGAATTTTATTTAATAATTTATGAGTATTTATTTTTAGTTTTTTTTACGCGTTGATACCCTATTTTCGGAAGTCAACAGTACCCTAAGTTTCCTATATCCATTTGTCAATTTTACTATTACTATTACACAAACCAATGGTTATAATCGCAATGCGTTTTTTTATGACAAAATCTACTATGGTTAAATTTAGCAATAATTATTTATGTTTCCAGTAAAATGAACTGTATAATAGAATACTTTTGATTCCGCTAATTTTTTTTGTATGATCATTCCGAGTAAAAAGTGTCAGGGTCCATAATTCGAGTTGTCGAACAAACATTACAAAAAAAAAGGGTCGAGCTACTCTCGAACATCTGTGTCCATTATTATTTCTTGTCATAGTTTTATAATGATATTAGCTTTTTTTTATTTCGTCCTGTCTAAAATATGATTTGATTTTATAATTTAATTCTTGAATTTAATATATTTTACAAGCCAAATAAATATTTATACGAACTTGATATGCTATACATAATGGAATACTGAATTCTTATGAAAAACAAAATTGATAAACAAAAATATTACGAAAAAGATAATAAACAGCAATACGTTGTAATTATTTAACAAATTATTTTATATAAATTAATGTTATATAAAGAAACTTCAAATTATCTACTTCAAATGTTACACAAAAGCAATGAAACAGCTGTTCGCACTAGAGTTAACCATGCTAACCCGACTAGGCCGAATGGTTAAATTTTTTAACAAATAGTCACATTTTTGACATATAGTTAGCTTAACTATGTTTCGAAAAACCCGTCAGGGCGTTATTTTAACCATTTGTTACAAATCAGACTATTTCTCGAGTTGACTACGGATCAAAATATTGGCCCTAAGGGTACTTTTGATTTTCGAAAAAGATTAGGATTCTGCGTAAAAAAATGTAAAGTCATAAAAATTTAATAAAATCAGATTCAATGCGCAGTTTTGCGTGCAGAGATATTTGAATTCGTGAGAAATATCTTTGATTATTATATTTATTGAATTAGTAGCAAAAATAAAATTGGAAAATAATTAGGGTACAATATATAAAAAAAAAAATTAAAAACTCTTATTACGCACTGAAAAATAAAAAAAAAATACTTCTTCACTCTACTCTTTTCTATATTATATTCGTTTGAAGTCGGTTTTGTAAATTTTTTTTTTTGTTAGAATACAAAGTTATGCATTCCAGTCACTTCCGATCGAATGTCTTTGTGACTTTGATTTTTCGTTAAATTTTTCGTGAAATACTGATGTTAAATAAATATCGATCCCTCATTTCATGTACTTAATGTACCCGTAACATGCACGTAGGTTTGATATTACGACTTTTGCCGAAACACGATTTTTTTTTGTTTTTGGCAAATATTGGCCGAACCCGAACCTTTGGTCGGACACTAATGTTTTTATTGCTTAACCATTTTATGGGATTTTTCGTCTTACGTAAGCATCAATAGGGTGCTAAAAATGCTCTGCCTTCATTAGTGTTGCAAATAGAGAGAGAGTATCTGAAAATAAATACAAAAAACGTAAAGTATTCTATTGATAATATCATTTATAATTCTAAATGTAATGCTACAACTGATAATGAATCTCAACTTAACTAGACTATGACACTTCCGGCGACGACCCAAGACTTGTCTCGTTCCCCAACTGGGGAGGCTCTTGACGTCGCCGCTGACCCTGACACTGACCATGCATTCAGCATTCAGCATTACACATAAAACACTGCACACACACTCCTTAAAAAAATGTAGGGATTAGATGGGATTAAAATACCGCGGGAGTTTTTACACTCAGGTAACGACCAAGCCGATATTCGTACATCTTTGGTAACCCTTGTGCTAGTTACATTTTGCGGCTGAGTGCTTTTAGCAGTCGCCCATAAAGTTCGATGAAGCTGTAAAGGCCCTTCCGTTAAAACTAGACTAAGTATTTGACTTGACTAACTATAGTTAGTAACTCCATCATATATGGCGAGTGTACAATCTGTGAGTCCATTTTTTAAACGTTTCTCTTCCTGTTCCCTCTGTGCGTCTTCTTTCTGCAGCATGATTTGCTGGCAGAAGGAAGTCACAGCTTTCCAAACTCTCGCTGCCGGGTATGTCTAACCATGTTCCCATCCTGCAGACTTCTATGTATTTATCTTAATAATATGTAAACTCGATTTTAGGAGTCATTGTCCATCTAAATTGTTTTACACGTCACGAGCCCCAGAAATACTTGCCGAGAGCCGCATGCAGGCACGACCACTACTCTATCTAATCCCTACTGTAGCGGATCCACTAAGTCGCGCTACTGGTGAATCTACTATACTCAGTAACAAGGACAGCTTAAACGCTCCTTGAAAGATAAGACTCATTAACGAACAATGAACTTGTGGTACGCCCCTTTTAACATGGCTGCATGCGACGACCAATCATATGTCAACTCCGGCGCATCGATGGTCGTCCATGATTGATAAATATTATTAATTACTAATAATTATAAAAACTTTGTAGCTGCGACTACACAGTCATTACGCATTTCTCATTGTAAATAGTAGCTCATTATACCGTTCAACAAATATTGTGTTTCCATTCATCTTACCCTCGAATAAAATATCAAAGTTAAACATAATCTAGTATTCAAATACTTGCGTGCTATGTGCAGGAGTGAGTGCGGCGTGCTGTGCAAGGTAGACAATGGACTGAACCGATTTCATCTTTACAGCAGACGATTCAGACGAGTCGGAACATGTAACATCGGAAATATGGAACTACTTCGAACAGGAAACAGGTGGCCGAGTGCGATGCGTCGTCTGCCGCGCCTCCAAACCGAACAACGTCGATGATTTAAGAAGGCACCTCGAAGAGAATCATCCGAAGTTGATTCAAGTCGTTGGATTGCCGCAGGTTTTTTTTTTTTTTTTAATAAACATTTCTTTAACCGCTTTGAGCGGTTTTCGGTAGTGGAAAAACTTATAAATTCGCGTCACCTATGACGTCGACCTTCTCCAACTTGCTGTCAAATATAAGATGGCGTTTAAGTGGACTCTTTTGTGTTGCCACATCTAAAATATTTTCCCATAAATGCCGGAATAAAATGTTTATTTTATTTATTTTTTTAAGGAACACCAACGACAAATTAATAAATACATATTTGTATCATTAAATTATTCTTAAGGCGGTGAAGTTTTTTACAGGTGTACTTAATTATGTTTCTGCTTTAATAACTTAGTAACTAGAATATACTAAATTACATTAAAATGTGCTAAATATTTTTTTATTTTAAGTATTCTATGTTCAAATCGAAATGATTACTTCTAAACGATTCCGTTAGGTAAAGGTAAACATCTTGAGGAAACCACTGCATGGTGATAGGGCATTTTCTAATAATGATCCACGTTACCACGCTCAAGTTTGAAGAACATGTAGCCAAATGTCAATAAGTGTGTCCCGGGAGCATCAATTGAGAACCAGTTACCTCTAGGCTTAGTGGTAGGTTTACCGTCCTGGACCACATCGTCACTTAGAATTAGATGAGATTATGGTCAAAGCACTGAGCCTACACCGTGTAAAAAAAATAAGGTCGTCAGTAATAAGACTCAGAACTGTAGTTAGTTAATTTCACTTTTTAAACTAAGTTTTTTAAAAGTTTTCTCTTGACTAGTCCTTGTGATTGTCTGGTTGTTTTTTACTATGCAATATTTGTAAAGTTTTTAACCTGTTCGTAACGAACCTCAAACTTAAAAACAACCTGAATACTGAAATATTTGATTTTTTTTAAAGCGGAACCCTAATAATTTTCTTGTAATTATCTTTGGTACTAACAGGAAATAAAGATATTTCTCGCAAATTCAGACACCTACCAGTAAAACAATTCATTGAACCGGATTTTATTCACATATTCATGAGTTATCATTTTTTTTACGCGGAAGCCTAATTATTTTAATGTGTCATAAAAATAAGACAATAGAAAGACAATAGGAAAAAAAAGCTGGCGTAAACGCCAGGTAAGTGCTCGAGGGGTTAAAAAAATTAATTTAGCCTAAAGTTACGCTGAATAATTTCAGCTATCGTTCCGGAGATTAACCGGAGCAAACAAACAATCAGACAGGCAAAAATCTGTTCCGGTTATCTTCGAAACGACTGGGACCTAATTTGACGGGACTTTTCTGGCGGATAGTTAAAGTTATAAGGTTAATTTATGCTACTTTAAAATAATTAAGGGGACCGCGTAAAACGTTAGAACTATGATTTTTAAATGAGACGCGAACAGAGATAGTCGCATTAATAACTAGTTCTTGATAAATATATTTCCGAAGTAGCGATGTCCGCTTTTTACGGTAGGAATCCCGCCGCAAGATAAAAGTTCCCACGCCGCGCTCGACTTGTCAAATCACGAGTAACTCAAATTTGAGATATATATCTATTTTCGCAGGACAATGCCGGCTCAGATCAAGGATCGGTAAAAGAGGACGAGGGAACGTACACCGAAGTTATATATTTGGAAGAAGACATAAAGAAATCACCTCAGAAACCGAAATACATACACAAGTCCGAAAACGTGAAAGCTATTAAAAGGACGTCAGATGTACATCCAAGAAGGATCGATATGTCGACGGATAAAAAACGGCGGGAAAGCTCGTCGTCCGATGAGACGCCATTGCGAAAGAGCGCGCAATCAAACGAACTGGACACGTTTATGACGTACATAAAGTGCTTATTGAAACAATTACCGCGAGACACGTGCGCAAAACTACAATTGGATATAGTTAATTTAATAATGAACGTTAAATTGAATAGTAAAACGAACGAAAACTCTATGGACGTTTCGAATGTGTCGTTAAAAGTGCCGGTTATATCTAGTTACGCTACCGTTACAGAGAATGTGACGAATGGGACGCAAACTCAATCAAATAGTGCTGTGATAGATGCTAACAATCGAAGTTATGTTTACACAGAGGCCAACACTAGTAGCAGTACGAGAGATGATATGATAGATGACAGCTAATTGTTATGATAAGATATTTTCTATTTTTAAAATGAATGAATAAAAATAAATGATTAAATAGTTTGCAAGTAACAAGGTGTTTTTATTCTATCTCAATTAAAGAATATATAACAGAGACTAAAATTATTTTTAAACGTTTAAAAACGTTATGTCAATAACGGTTATTATAGCGCCGCTGCTATATTATTGATGAATTAACAGTTTGAGAGTGCTTGGCGAGATATTAGTTTTTCAAATAGTCGTCCATATTTGCAATTTCTTAATTTGCCATATTTGACTTATGTCATTTTGCATGACATAGTTCAATTATAGTGCGCAATTGATGTGAATAGAAAATAATGACAAAGCCTGAATTCTGAGATCGTCCCAATCACTCCATTGAAATAGCGGTGCCGCGTTCATGAAATATTTATGTCAGACTTGGCTGCATGTTCGAGTACCTTTGCCATTGCTTTAAAAAGGAATAAATGAAATTTATTTAATCTTTAGGAAATTTAATCTGCCATAAATACTTTGACCCCCTTCAACCTTCTCCGGGCCGATCGCAGCCCGAAACCCGACCGCGTAGCGGCGCTTGCGCTGGCATGTTCGCCTTGCAGTGTGCGTGTTGCGGGAGGCGATAAATAAGTAGAAACATGTCTTCGATTAACGAATGGTTTATTACCGCCGTTCCCTCCGCCGGGGACAGGCGGCTAATTTTCATCCCGCACACTCTCCTGGTCCCCCTCAGCCGGCGACCCAAGACGTTCTTCGTTCCCCAACTTGGGAGGCTCTTGACGTCGCCTTCAGCGCGATGCAATGCAATGCCCATGCATCGAGCATTACACGCACAATACTGCATAAACACTCCTGCACATAACACGCAGGTACATATGTCCTGCAAGGAACCTTTATTATATGTTAAATAAAAAAATGTAGGGTTTAGCTAGGATCAAATTAGCGCAAGATAAATTGTTGTTAATATTATTTTGCATTACAAAATAAAATATAATTAGACATTATTAAATAAACGCTTACTGCGTTGATCGTAGTTTGGGTTCAATGTATAACTGAAAATGATATGTAATAATTAATCATTCTAAATGTTGAATTTTTAATTACTAAAATTGCAATCCGAGCAACCCCTGGAAGGAAAGCTAGTCATTACATTATAAGGTTGACGCCTTTGTCCGTTACTTGGCTTATAACTCGAGATCTACATATACCGATTTACATAATTTTTTTTAATCGTAGGTTTGTTTTCTGGACGTGTTGCAGTATATAAACGAAAAGTAATCTGTAAAAAAAAAACTTCCTAAACTTACCATCAACGTGTCGTTCCTTCTTTACATCTTTTCTAATTTTAAAATTCACGCGAGCGAATCTGCGGGCACAGGTATAACTTATAAAAACAAAATTTGTTTCGATATTTTTAATATATTCACATAAATGTAAATTTAAATTCTGTATGAAAATAGATGAAAGTAGAAATAAAACGAAGAGATGGAAGCGATTATGGCGCAGCGGGTAGTGCGGTCGGATTCCGCGTCAATCGACGCGGGTTCGATCCCCGCCTATCCGACTCTAAAATCGGCCTGAGCTTTCGGTGAAAAAAACCATAGCATGGTGGTAGGGCATCACCGCTTGTCTAACAACCACCCTCAAGTTTGAAAACCTGCCCCCAAATACCAAAAGGTGTATTCCGGCAGCATCACTTGAGTATCAGTACTTCTAGGTTTAGTGTGTTTACCATCCTGGACCACATTGTCACTTAACATCAGGTGAGATTGTGGTCAAAGCACTGAGCCAACGCCGTGTAAAAAAAGGTGACTGATTTTTATTTGTTTCATCAATAAACAAATCGTTGAAAACAAATTTTAAACCTGATCAAAATTAAGTCATGAGCTTGGTAACTTTTGAACTCATGAGCCGTCTGAAGTCCGTGGTAAATTCGTTGTACCCCGTAAAAATCATCACATTGTAATTTGATTTTAATAAATCATTAATGTAATTACTAAAGTGTTTACACCTTCAGTCATGTCTAACTTTAATTGTATTATATATATATTTTTTAAATATTAGAAGACTTCTGAGCTCGCGGGCCGGGGCCCCATCGAACCGGGTCCCGTGGCATTTCCAGCTCTTTCGCCACTACTTTTTGCTTTATAGGGAGAGAGCGTACTATCTATAGTCTATAGTAATAATAAAATTGTAAATTTCACATGTCTGTACACTTCCGATTTTTTGTGAAGTGACCATAACGAAAGACCTACGTAACTACTGCTGTTCTGAGTGTTTTATATCTATGGATGTAAATAAATCTATACTGATAAAAAAAATAATTGAAAAGTGTGTTTTTAATGTACATATGTACAGTATATTTTTACATTTTGATTTTGATTGAACTTTTTTTAATACATAGCTGAAGTTACTCCGCGTAACTTAGGCTACTTGAACTTTTCTAAAATAATTAGGGTACCACCGCGTATAAAAACTTAAACTCATGAAATTGTGGATACGATCCTATTCCATGGACTGTTTTACTGGCACGTATTTAAATTTGTGAGAAATATCTTTGCTAATAAATAGAAATAAATTTTTGTAAAATAATTACGGATCCGTATAAAAAAATTAAAATGCAGTGAAGAATATTTAACGCGGGCGCAGCAGCAGGCACACAGCTAGTTTAACATACGAATCATATAAATATCCTATTAGTTGAATGTGCAAACAAGTCTGCCAACTCCTCCGTTTGATAAACTCGAGCGTTATGTTATCCGTTCGACCTGAATCCAAACCCGATTGGAAAGTGACTTATGAGATCGCCGGCGGTGCGTTCGTGTTGAAAGTACATTACGATTTAAGGTGACCGCTCTCTCACGTTCCCCGGGAAATTAACAAATTACACGAAATATCATTTTATACGTACAAAAAATTCGTCTGCACTGATAAATAAATAATCAAAATTCACTGTTATAAGTTTTTCACGTCAGGCGTCGTTTATTGAAAGAGAGAAAAAAAAATATTTTTTCAATATTTACAATAAATTAAAAAATTTAAATTAACAGGAAAAAAAACTAAAATTATATAAACAAAAAAAGACATCGTATTTTACCCTTTTCTGACGGTCGTAATAAAACGGCGCTGTTTTTCAACTAGTCATTTTACTGCCCATACAAAATACAAATATAGTATAATACTCTGTCAAAAAAGTACCGGGAAAAGATCAAATAATACACAAAATGTTAGTTATTCAGCCAAATTTATTTCATCACCTTCAAAGTTGTACTACTTCAGAAAGTCCCGTCAAAATTGGTTCAGCCGTTCCTGAGATTAGCCGGACAAAAAGACAAATTCTTTTGGTAACTCTTGTGCTAGCTGAGTGCCTTCAACACTCGCCCCCAAAGTCACGGTGAAGCTGTAAAGGCCCTTCCGGTCAACAGCGTTAGCTAGGTTCGAAAAAAAAGATGTGTTTTTAATATAGGGACAGTATATACATTGATATGAATTTAGTAAAGAGCTGTTATTACAAACAGGCATTTTAATTTTATTTATATGTACGAAATTACTTTGAAAATTATAATACTTAATTTTATAAAAATGAATCATAGCTTAAATAATATTATAAATACGATTTAGAGGTTTATTTATTTGTTAAAATTTTCATGCCATATAATAACTTGGCCGATAATTGTGCAATTTTGCATACACTTTGTCGGATACACTAAAATAATTAACAAAAATACACCTTAATCCAACCGAAACCACCGCCAAAATCTAGTCTATACAAAATAAACAAAGACAAAACAGTTCAGTACTTTTTTTACCTCAGTTTTCAGGTTATTTTTTCGTTTTAGTTTTATTTTCGTATTAGTGAGCAGGGAAAAAATTTAAGACCAGTTATTTTCCTCAAATTTCAATCAATAGTAGAAATCACACAGAACTGCAAAAATAAGTTTTTTTTAAACTTTATATAGTACGTAAAGATTTTGACTTATTTATTACAAATAATCTTTATTTTCATCCATCGTGTCACTTTTTTTAAGTTGCATATTTACATGTAGTCTTATGTAGGATATGCTAGCGGCATTTATTCCATACAAACGTAGTTCCCTATTTACTCCCTGGATGTTAATAGGATTATGGTACCCGCCACCGCAATGCCCGTACCTTTTGATTTTTTCCATAAATTAGTTATTCTAGAAACTAGAAGCCTTTGTAAATGAAAAAAAAACTCGATTTTTACCTTAATTTTCAGATGTTCGTCAAACAAATTTGATCAATCACCATTAAAAAAGCATACCAAAGAGGCATAGCTAAAGTCTTTCTTATTCTATAACTGAAAGAAAATTAAAAATCGGTTCAGTTTTGGAGGAGGGAAACAGTACCTTGTTACTGGTACTACGAATTGATGTTTTCGTCTAGTTTGCATACGGTAAAATCCTGCAGTTGTCCCTTTCGTGTTTTATAACTATTTCTTTCGGGGGCAACACGATAGCTTCCATGACACTGAAGGCTTTCTTCCGTGTCTTTCAGGCACATCGGCAGCGCCTTCAGCGATGCCGATCCAACCGTCTGCCCACTGACCGCGAATGCCCTTCTGGCTCCGTGCGCCCCTACGTCACAAGCCAAGGCGCAGCCGCGTCAGGCTACCACCACTCAGGCCAACTCCACCGGCTTAAACCGGGTTCTCTTCCTCCTGCGCGTACATGACGTTCAAGACGTAGTCGCGCGTTAAACGCTCGTTGAACAGCGGGTTAGGTTAAACGCCGAGTTAGATGTGATAACTCGGTTTCCCGCCGTCCCATGACCATCCAAGGGCTGACAGCCGTTCGTCCCACCCGTAACAAATGACTAAGATCAAGCCACGCGGTCTTTCCCCCTCGTTTTTCAACACTTGGAAACTAGCTCCGCAGCGTGATTTAGTCGCGAATTTCCTCCGTGGTCATCAGTTAGACGTATTTCTCATCCAGGAAAAATTTTTGAAACCCGGTACCCGCAATCCCGGGATTGCGAATTATAATATTGTTAGAAACTATAGACTTTGTGTGAAAAACTATATTGTTAGAAGACCCCTAAAAGAGGCGGTGGCACTCTATTGTTCACTGTTAGAAGCGCCAAAGCTCACCAATATGGAAGTTTTAGTATTTTTGTAAGGAAAGCCGCAAGCGCTCGATGGTATCATAGAAACGTGGGATCTGAATCAGAGATTTACAAAGGGATCTGAATGCCCACCCTCAGGTCCGTTTTTAAAACCCAGTGTCGCGCCTTTTTTGAACGCGCAGAGACACCCGAACTTCCTTATAGTACAAGCCGTCTCGTACTCGCCCAAACCGAACGCCAGCCCTAATATGCAACGACCGAGAATTTTTTTTTTTTTTTTTTCCTTCCTAGCTAATGCTGTTGACCGGAAGGGACTTTACAGCTTCACCGAACTTTGTGGGCGAGTGCTGAAGGCACTCAGCCGCAAAAGGTAGCTAGATCAAGGGTTCGAACCTCGGCTTGGCCGCTACCTGAGTATGAAAACTCCCGCGGAATTTTTATCCTAGCTAAACCCTACATTTTTTATTCTTTATTTACATAAAAAAAAAAGGTTCCTTACAGGACCTATGTACCTGCATGTTATGCATGAGTGTGTATGGAGTGTTGTGCGTGTAATTGCTCAATGCGTGGGCAGTGTTACTGTATCGCGCTGGCGGCGACGTCAAGAGCCTCCCCAGTTGGGGAACGAGGCACGTCTTGGGTCGCCGCCTGAGAGGGAACCGGAGTGTGTGCGGGAGCAAAGTTAGCCGCCTGTCCCCGGCGGCGGGAACGGCAGTTACGCGGGCGTGGGCGCTGACACGCAAATGTGCGAGGAACATGAGGAAACCGCCTTAACATCACTCACATAAATAGGATCTTCCCGCATCAACCGCATTTACTTGCGTCCCAGCGCTCATGCCCGATAATCCGCCGTTCCCGCTACCGGGGACTGGCGGCTAACTTTGCTCTCGCACTCTCCGGGTGGAGAGTGAAAAAATATTGTTCAGATAATTTTAAATACCTAAAAAAACATAGGATATGATTATGAATATGAGCTGGAGAAATATATTTTTGAAATATTGCATTTTCTGTATCCTAACAATACCCAGGCGACTACAGTGAGGAGCACTTTTATTTTAATAATTGTGGATAATTTATTCATTATTTTAATAATTATGAAATACTAACTGCTCTCCGCAGTTTTACCCACGTAATTCCCGTTCCCGTGGGATTTTTAGAATAAAATTCCTATGTCACTCCCTAGATTTCAAACTATCTCCGTACCAAATTTCATCTAAATCGGTCTAGTAGTTTTTAAGTTTCTTACTTACATACAAAATACAAATCTTTCCTCTTTATAATATTAGTATAGATTAATGGATGCTTAGGTAATCTGCCTGAACGGCATTTTTAGTAAAAACATGTTATTTTGACATTACAAATAGACACTTCAATTTTATTTTTAGTATAGATAGGAAACGTGCGCTCTACAATGGTGTTCGAATTCCTCTGTTAATCCCTCATTCATAGTAGTGGGGATTTATACTAAATCACTGTATCAATAAATCTATAGCAATATGCTAATGAGTTAGGAATATTGGGAGGCATTCCATTGTCCATCATTTTTTTTTTAATCAGATGAATATAAAAAATTAGCAAGTTTCTAAAATTAACACTAACAAAAACCCTTAAACTAGTCCCATTCTACTCCCTCTAAATTTAGGGAAAAAATATTTACAACACTTATTTATATTGCAGATGCTTGAAATTGATTAATCACTATAGCCCTTGCCATGCATTGTAATCCATTCTATAAGAAAGCTACTTTAAAAATATTTAAGATAAGTCACTCGGAATAATATTATAAAAGACACTTTATGAAATTGCTAAATAAACTAAGATTTAAAAAAAATCATGCTTTGTGTGTGTGCGTGGGTCTTATTATTTTTACTTTCAATGATAAGTATACAAATTAAGTTAACCTAGACTAAACAATAGTTCTTGGTCTCGCATTAGTGGAAGTTTCATAATACAAAAAAAAGAAGACATAATCAATTAATGAAGATCAAAAATTAAGGCTACTATTTGTACTTACCTACTTCATATTACTAATAATTTCATCATTAAAGATCAAATCTTTAATTGATTTATTAAAAAAACAAAAGCTTTCCACACAAAAAAAAAACAACAATGGTAGATTTACCATAATGTCTCAAAAAATCTGAACACTATTCAACTTGGGTATATTCCAAAAATTAAGGCTACTATTTGTATTTACCTACTTCATATTGCTAATAATTTTATCATTAAAGATCAAATCTTTAATTGATTGATTAAAAGAACAAAAGCTTTCCACACACAAAAAAACAACAATGGTAGATTTACCATAATGTCTCAAAAAATCTGAACACTATTCAACTTGGGTATATTCCAAAAATTAAGGCTACTATTTGTACTTACCTACTTCATATTGCTAATAATTTTATCATTAAAGATCAAATCTTTAATTGATTGATTAAAAGAACAAAATCTTTCCAAACAAAAAAAAAAAACAACAATGGTAGGTTTACCATAGTGTCTGAAAAAATCTGAATAGTCTATCTATATGATACTTATAAGGTGATAATTAATACATATATGCCCATATAATTTTATACCAAAACGTTAAATGATGACTAGGGGGACAGAGGCATTAGTAAGCTAATAAGTAAATAAATTCAACCAGAACAACCCACAAGTGGCCTTTGTATTAAGAATGATACAAATTTTAAATCTCATAATTCATATAAATTTCATGACTAATTACTATAAAGATCTTGGATGGCTTGCGAGCCTGCCTTATACTGGCAGGTTATAAAACATAGCTTGTATATCTCTGTATTACCTAAATAAATAATCTAGTAATTTAATCAAAGTGGGAATGAAGATGATTCATATGAAACTAATTTATCATGCAATTGATAACTCGATATTGAAATAATAATTATACATATTCACTGGAACTTTTTTTTTCAGGTTATTACAATTTTAGGTAAAGATAAAGACAATGTTTTGTATATGGGCGATCACAATAGATCTGTTGCAGTGATTAAGGACTGTTTAAGCCTGCATACCCTCTTCCTGAATAATAATAAGGCAATGTTTTTAAATTTAGTTATTAAAAAATGAAATTATGTTGCATGTGTATTAATCTGAAATAATATTTCCTATTTATTTCTATGTATTGCTCACTGTTATAATAGAATTTGTATATATCAGTATTTTATAACACAGAGGACCTTACTTTCAAGATGAATAATTTAAGAACTCATTTCAAAATGTTTAGTATTATTTCCAATTAGTTATTTAGTATTGCATTTTCTCCAATTAGATAATTTTCCTCCCCATATAGATCTAGCTCTGTTGCGATTTGAAATTATATTTTTTCAAAGTCTGTGCTTATTTGCACGAATAGACAGTGCCTATGGCAGAATTATTGTATGGTAAACAAACCATAAACAAAAAATATTTATTACTCACCTGATTTTTCTCTTTAAAGTTCCAATTTATTGTTATTTTTGAGCTGAAAGAAAAATTCACTCAAGAAGAGTGTTGTTTGACATCTGCCAGAAACTCGAGTCATTTGGCGGGCTCCGAAGAGCCCTGGGAAAGACGGGAAAAAGGATAGGACAGGGGAAGGCGAATTAAGGAGCGCTGCGGGCTGTCTCCAATGCAGCGGAACGAAACCACCGCCACGCACCATCTTCACTTAAAAGTACTTTACAAACTAATTATAAAAAACTTGTAAAATTCCAAATATTCTCTTTTTTTGTACATCACAGAAGCTCCTAGAGGAACGGGCCGCAGACACCCGCAGCTGAGATCAATAAATCTGTACAAACATATATATCTTCCAATTGATAACAGTCGGTTCACGGATTACAACCGTATCGTTAAATTTCTTTTTATACTATATCTACAATAAACACACGGAGCCCGGGCTCCAATAAGTTACTTAAAGCTCTCTGTATGTTGGCGAGGTGCTTGCGCGGCAGATGTACGGCGCACGTACCTAGAGACCTCTCGCCAGAGCCGGGCTTCGAGTGCACAAATAAAAATACATTGGTCTCGAGTTAAATAAAACGATACGACTAGTGGAGCAGCAGTGCTCCGGCCCGGCGCAACGAGCCTCACCGCCCTTCATGTAAAATATAAACATAACGCCTCATTTCAAATAAATGCAACGTCTCGGGCTCCCCGCGACTATCGCGCTCTGCCCTATAAGACAATAATAAAAACATAGGGAGGAACGCAGCTCATGCCGGCGCGCGTTTCACTCAAGTTACAACCCTTCTACTCTGGTACATCGCATACTTAGTTACTCTGTGACAACGGTACCGGCACGAGTCAGTGGAGCCTCCCGGGCAGGGCGCGGTCCCGGCACCCGGCAGCGAGGGGCGAAGCGCTGGGCTGCGGTTACGACCGCGTCGCTGTCACTCATCACACCACCCGCGTATTTTTTTTTGTGTTTTTCTCGTATTTTGAGGCGGACGGTAAGAGGTGACAACAGCGTGACCGATCGCCGTTTTCAACTTACCTACTAAAATTTTCTCAAAATAATACCTAACGCCAGAATTTAGGGGCGTCGAAGCGAAGCCCCACGGTGCGACCGACCGAGGGACGACGCGCCGCGACCACGAAACGAAAACTCGACACGAGGGCGCACTTACACTAGCTGCTAGAGTCTTTAAGGTGCGGGCGGCGGGCGGAAGCCTACGCCGTCACGTTGAGCAGCAGTTTCAGCGACAGTGCGCAGTCGGGCTCCGGCCTGCAGCGCCCTTCGCGCCGCCAGTGTGTAGGCGGCGGGGGCAGAGCACACGCGGCAGGCGCGGCCCCCCACTTGCTGGCCGCGTAACGTTCCTCGCGCTCCACCCTGGCGACTCGCTCGCGCCTGGCGCTGAGTGTAGGCAGCGGCAGTGGTCGCCGCCGGCGCCCTCGGACCGCGCTCCCCTGAGTTTGGTTCATGATGGGCCTCAGTGACGCGACTTATACGAATCGCTCGTGATCTGTAGTTCGGCCTCGATACGTGCCTCGTCACTATGTTGTGCGCTGTTTGCTTGCGTTCCGCCAGGACACGGCCTCGAATCGCTGTCGATCAACGCTGATGACACGTCGAAACACTACTTGATTAACACTTTCACGTAAACTTGCTGACGGACACGCTGCTAACTCCGGTGGTGATCGATTTTTATCAGAAAGCAATATGGACGCCACCTCTCCATTATTCAAAGCTTCACCTCTCGATTTCAACTGCGTGACGTCGGCGGCGCTCCTCGTATTTATACAGTAATGGCGTCTGCGCGAGGCAAGTTGCGCGCCGGAGAACTAAAGCGATACATTCACATAACGACTAAATAATCAAAATTATGAAATTGCTAAACTTTACTTATTACATTTCATATCGCTGCAACGAAAAGAAATTAACGAAAACCCAAAACCTTGTAATGTAACAAATTTTACTTCAGATTAGGCTAGCTTTATTTTATTTAGTATTATAATGATGTATCAAAATCTTTAATAAATATTTTATAGTATAATATTCTTTATCTACTGTTGGAGACTATATAAATATTCAGAATAAGGTATATCCTTATAGCTATATGTACTATCCCATATTTACATATATTTTCTCCACAACGCAACCGTTGCGAGGTCACAGTTGACCCGCTCGGTCATCACGGTCTCGTATGCACCGAGTAAGAGTACCGCATTATTATTCAGTAAAAGCCAGAAACTTAGAGAGAATCCTCCCATACCCATCCAGTACGCAGGTACTGTCATCCCTTATAGCTCCGAAGTCAGGTACCTAGGAGTTCAGTTAGACGACAGACTGACTTTCAAAGCCCACCTTAAGAAAGTCAAGCGCCAGACCTCCATGGTGCTAGGCCGTCTTTACCCGCTCTACAATAGCAAGACCAAAATGGCCCTCCACCATAAGATTACTCTTTACAAGATGGTAGTCAGACCCATCATCATGTACTGCGCACCTGTCTTTGGTCATATTAGGAGAACTCAGATGCACGCCTTACAAAGGATTCAGAATTGCTTTGTAAGGAAGGCTGTAGGTGCCCAATGGTTCGACAGAAATGTGGATATACACAGGGATCTCAACCTGCCCTCTTTTAGACCCGTCATGAAAACTCAGTGTCGCGCCTTCTTCAAACGCGCAGAGACACAACCATACACACCCTTGCACATAACACGCAGGTACATAGGTCCTGTAAGGAACCTTTTTTTAAATTAAGAAAAAAAAATGTAGTGATAGCTAGGATACAATTCGCGAGAGAGTTTGAATACTTAGGTGATGGCCAAGCCGATGTTCGTATAATTTTGGTAACCCTTGTGCTAGTCACCTATTGCAGCTGAGTGTCTGCAGCACTCGTCCCCAAAGGTCAGTGAAGCTGTTAAGGCCCTTCCGGTCAACAACATTAGTTAGGTTAAATAAAAAAAAAAGTCTAGTATGCAGCAGGAGTGAGGGTCGTATCCTGCGTCACGCAGCCTTCAATGATGTTATACGTCGGGCTCTCACCATAAAAATAAACAATAACATATTTGTGTGCAAATAATGTACCTAGTAGAACATTATAATAGAGTTTTCTATTTAATTTATTAACTGTGTAATTTTGTAAATAGAGATTTGTATTAGCGTAAATTTTGCAACCTACATAAGTATAAATAATGGCATCTTGGAAAAACCAGCATTCTCTGGAACAATTTTATTGAAGAAAACAAAGGTATATTTTGTTTTTGTAAATGCAATTATTGTCCAAAAATGTTTTTTATTGCATCGGGGTGTTTGAATAATTTAGCTTGGCATTCTAAACTAAAAAAACATCTGATTATATGTATTTGATGTGAAACATCTATAGCCGCACGTAAAACCGATTTCTGGCGTAACGACGCAAGCCGTGGCGACGCGTCGCCACGCTATGTGATGGTATGTATATACAATCTATTTATTATTATATTAAATAAATTCTTAAATTTTTGTATTGAATGAAATAAATGTTTATGCAATAAATAGTCATCGTTATCTGGAATAAAAATCGTAATATTTTATTTTATCATTATGACATATTTAGTTCCTATCACAATCTGTTCTTTTCTGCATATTACTTTTACAAAATAATGTCGATGTTTCATATCTGCCAGGCGTCCAGTGACGACTCACATTTTTTAAACTTTATTTTCAACTTGACCCAAGTCAATATTACAAAATTTTTAGCACCATGCTATGGCTTCATTATTGTGATTGTAGTTTCATTATGCAAACGAAACAAAATAAAAATGTACAATTCTTTTGTACAATAGTCTAAAATACAATCTATAAAAGACAAAAAAAAGTCTCTGATTATTTACGAGGGATTTTTAGGAGACAGAAAAAAATGTTTTAGTAAATGTTCGTAAAAAAAATAACTAGACAGATTAATTATTAAAAAGTTTGATGTATTAGTTATGGTGACCACGTTAAACCTAGAATTCCACGTACACTTCTAGTACACCTATTATAATAAATAGATTAAATTTAGTGACAGATCCAAATAATGATTACTATTATTAAAAAGTTTCAAACATTTAAAGTTTCATATAACAAATTAGAAACATTTAGCAAATACGTCATTGTAATTCAAGACTTTAATGTGTCAAGTACCCATAAAAATAAGACAATAGTAAAACAATGGAAAACTGTCGTAAACGCCAGGTAAGTGCTCAAGGAGTTAAAAAGGATCAGTTATAAGTCATCTCAAGCAAAGGTAGTAACTGTTGATGTAGATGGTTCCTAATTGCTATCCTTAAATACATTATAAAATATCTACAATTGTATAACAAATTACATTAATGTAATAATTACCATGATAATTTTAACAAATTTACATAATTATATAATAATAGGTATGTTACGTCAACATCATTTGAGAGCCAGTAGCTCCAGGCATAGCGTGTTTACTATCCTGGATAAAATAATTGTGGTCTAAGTACAACCTATACAGTATTAAAAAAACATTTTAATCTCATATTAATTATTGGTTGAAAGCCTAAAAATATGAACCTGAATCAGTATATGACATTTTTAAAACTAAAAGTATCAAAAAAAAAAAACTATCTGCTTCGCTATACGGACCGAAAGAACTGATGAACTGTTAAAACATACTTAAATTATGTTGTTTGCTCTAATGACGCGAACATGAAACAAATGATACATGTGATTTCCCCGAACGAGACAATTACCCGAACCTGCTTACTGCACCTGGTTCCTCTAAGAGAAGGAACCGCTACGGGTCCAATCCGCGCCCGGCCATGTTTAGCGCAAAACTAATTAGAAGTCCATAACAATTCATTTAAATAACAAAATATTCTACTGAAAATAAGTAATATAAAATGATTTATGAAATTCTTGTTTTTTTTATCAATAAACTTTACTATCTTATACTTCATATTCTTAATATTACGATCGTCCTAAATGTATGTATAAGATGTTGTGTAAAATTAAGTTAAATAAAAAGTAATTGGAAAACACTTAAATTGTTAATACAAAAGTTCAATATTTAGTATATTACTAATTTGAATTATTAGCCTTTTAATAATATAAATTTTCTAAGCCTTGGCAGTATTAAAGTGATAAGACAATTTTTTTCTAATCTTTGGGATGAATTGAATAAGTCACTTGGTTGCTGAACTAAACTCATAGAATATAATGTCACTGGGCCAAAAAACTCTCTATTACCACATAAGACAAAATAGATAAATAAAACGAAGATACGACAATTTTAGCTTCAACATTATCATTTATTCGAACTACTGGCAGTGTTAATAGAGAGCTTTATATTCAGCCTACTATTGAATGTACCAATGGGTTGGTAACGTTGAAAAAAAAAAACTATATGAACGAAAACAAGGAGGTTGGTACAACAACCGACCAAGTTAAATACACCATAAACACAAAGACATTACACTTTTTAATGATACTACGTAAAACTGCAGAGTTATTGCAAATGGTAGATCATATTTCTGAGTTATTTGTTTCAAATGAGCTGTTTATTTTTATTAGGATATACTTTGGATGTAATCACAAATGATAATATTATTATAACAATTGTTCATAATATTGGCATGATTTAAAATGCTAATTCGTAGTATTATTAGTCAACAATTACAATTTTATTATTTACTAGATTAGACTGGTATTAGGTTGCAGTTGCACCTTCAACACTCGCCCCCAAAGTTACGGTGAAGCTCTAAAGGCCCTTCCGTCAAAAGCATTAGCTAGAATCACAAGCAAAATACAGAGACGGTTCAATGGAGAACTTTGCTAAAAATTATATATTTATAATAAACTACAAAGAAACAAAATCTGGAAATTAAAATATTTCAAAACTAATGTCATAAATGCGAATGTTATCGATTGTCTGTCTGTGAAAAGATTTATTTGTGAATCAATTTTGATTATTAGTCTTTGTTGTTAAAAAAACGTGAACTAGGTAAATGAATGTCTGTAATGTGAAACAATAATTTTCTAAAATAAGTATATAAAATTTAATTATATTTAAACCCTTGGCAAGAAATAAGATTCCGTGTTTCTTGAGTTATAATTTTCATTTGTTTCAGGGGGAGGGGTTTAAAAATGTACATTATGTACTATAATGTACATTATGAAATACTTGAACAGCTCCTTATAGGGGCGTAAGTCAAATGACGCAAAAACAAAGGAATTTATGGCGTTATTTACTTGTAAGGATTACTAGTGCCAGTATCACAACAAAATATATATTTCGGTCATAAAATACAAGGACAATACACCAATGTACATAAAACCTATGTAACTAACTTTAGGGAGCAGGGAGGAGAGAGATTATTATTGGAAAATAGTATGGTATAGTGGACCTGGGGATCTCTCAGCCCTGTCGATGCTTCTACACTGCATCATACAACATCATAGATCAATTCGATATCATATCAAGCTTAAAAGCTCCTTTATGTTTAAGGATAATAAAAATAAACTAAAGTTTACAAAATATTTAACAGCTGTTCGGGACCTGTCTTAACAACAGCTGATATTTTTTATATTTATTTCTTACTACGGCCACCTATCTCTGTCGCTCAAATTCCCAAGTGGAAGAGAGAGGTAAAGAACGCGTGGGAGCGGAGGCAGACGTATAAAAAATTTGGAATTCCGTTATGTTGTTTAACGTAGAAGGGCTTTTGAAGGTTATCTTACTGGAATATGTAATAAGTAGGTACATATTCATATATAGATATTAGATAGTAAACTTTATCTAATATACATGATTGTAATTTAGAACATTTTTCTATTCAACGTATTTAAATAATGATAGTAAAAATGACGACAAATAAGATAAAAATAAGTGATTTAATTATTCGATGTAGATAACCTATTGTTTCTATATGTAGGTAAGTAATAGAAACTTTAATTTGAGTATTATTTCCTTTGGTTGGCAAGATAAAATTAATATTTTTTATTTCATTAAATAAGAATCTTATATGGACAACTTACTGAGAAATGTTATTAAATTTTATATTACTTAATTTCGATAAAGACTTTAAAGTCGTCCTCACTTCTCGCGAATTTGAACGAAGTGAAAAGAATACGATAGTCATAGTTAATTCCTTTGAATTAAAACATAAGTCACGATAGTGTGGAAGAGCAGTTCGCTTCGTTTCGTGATATATCACTTCCGATCGATTGATGTCGATTTTTGTGTCCAAGTCACAGGACTGGAAGTTTCCTGGGTTCTACACAAAGCGTTTGATTACACTTCTCGATTCACTCCGAGATGTACAAAATACGCACTTAGTTATAAGACGTGAGAATGCATATTGCAATGACAGCAGTCTCTTATCCAACATGCATAGCGAACAGGCACCGGCGAATAAGCTTCTCGTGAGGTTTAACGAATGTATGGACACGTACTTCGGTCAAATTAAAGAAAAACAACGTCTATGTAAGTTCGCGAGCAGTGTAGTTATCATGTTTTATTGCAAATAGTGTCCGACCGAAGATCGATTTTTGACCTAAGCCGAAACAGAAGTTGATTAATAGGCCATCGCCAAAACCTCCGGCCGGAGCCGAAGGCCGAAAGCGAAGGTTTAATAACCTTAATAAATATAGTCCATGGTTGGCTATATTTTGAAAAAGTTATGCTGGCTGTTTCACCTTAACGAGATGTTTAAAATTTTAAGACTAAGTTTAAATAAAACGTTGAATCCTCAATTAAATACAACGTAGTTTGTGATAAGGAAAACAATAATAAATGTTCTTAGGTATTCATTAAACAGATATTCGCTTTAATTATTTGAGCAGTGACTGATAAGAATTCATTTGTTATTTTATTTCGCACTCGATGCCTATGAAAAGTACACCAACTATTAAAAAAAAAAACCGTATCGAATTATAATTAAAAGATATTTCATTCAAATTATAAAAAGTCTAATAGAGGCATGTATTTGACTCTTTGTATAAACTTTTCAAGAACACTTCATACTGAAAGGATTTAAATACATCACTAGGTCATGAGGAACGATAGCTATTACCTTATAATAGCAGTATTTATAGCAGCTATTTATAACACACACAAACACTTGCGAATTAAATGCGAGGTATGTGGGACCTTTTTATGTTTATCCATATTTTGGTACCTACTATACGTTTATTTACATCATTGCTACACTACAACAACTTCCATTCACTAAAGAGTACATTACAACCATATCTATTTCATCAGAAAGAATGATTAGTTTGAATATATTTATAATTTACGTCCGTAGGCTTTTGTGGTGTAGAAATATCATACTGTTATCATTATTGATAGCGTTGACTTTCTCTGGTGTTGGCGGACCACAAATAAATTTCTAAATTAACTCTTATCCCTAGACGTCAAACTGACATTTTCATCACTGTTGCCATAAACTTTAATGTACCCTTAAATTTAGGAACTATGTCAATAACATGGAATTTTAAGATACAACAATATCAATTAAACCTATTTTTTTTTACATTTTCTTATATATTTATATTAATAAACTTTTTAGAAGGTTGAATGCCTATTGTATCTTGCGTTGTGTTGTTCGTCATTCAATTTCATGGAGACGAAATTGGATTCATTTCTGAGGTAATTTTTTTTCAAGAGTGGATAACACTAACAATTGCTAATTCGAAATTCCATCAAATTTGCAATAAACAAATCAAATTATTTGATTATATCGTTGGATCAATTTTATTTGGAAATAAAAATGCGCCGAGAATTCATACTTGTCATGTTAGGCATTATTTGTATATCAACACTTTCATCATTATTATCACGTTTCGCCCAAGTTAATATGAATAAAGTTCTTCTTGACACAGTTATCGGTTCTGTGGGATCTGGGAATTTCTCGTATTGGCAGCTGGGACACCTGGGACCCCTGCTGATTGAGCTGACCTCGTTAACGGGGGATGCAGACATTTATATAGCTGACCACATCAGGTAGGTGAGTTATTTGCACTTTAGTCGAGCGCTATTGTGTTAGAATAGTTAAATGACTCTTAATAAACCATTTTAAAGTTATATTAACTTAATTTAATTTATTTAATAAATGAGTTAAATTTTTTTAAATGAATTCATAAGAAAATATTGACAAATAAATGCGAAGGACATTTAAAAGTTTTTTATAAACTTTAATCGCAATTTTCTTAAAACTTCGTGTTTTGTGTTAGATCACATTAATTGAGGGTGTTTTACAGCTAAAACATACTCCATGACCTTGTCATGGTACTATTTGTCCAATGTTAAGTTCAATTAATGTTTGTATGAGTGCATTGCTTGACTGTGATAAAATTTTGTCCTCATCTAATACTTAGTTATAGTGATCTATCTGGATAGGTATAGTGGATAAACAATATTTCATTTATTTTTGTAATTAGTTATTTGTTTTCTTATTTTATAAATGTTACCATTGATTTAAGTCTGGTTTTTGTGAGGGTGAGATCTTGAATCTGACTGTGAATTCTAACTACCTCTCTCTTCAAAACCCTGTTAGTTGAATCTTGCCAAAGCACTGCAAATACAAGTAGTGATTATCTCCTCATTCAGTCACAATCTACTGAATTATGTTATATAATCCATAAAGGGTTTTTTCGGGAATCCAGTGAGAGTGTTTCAGCTATTTGTGGACCAAATTGTTTAAATGATGGATTGCACTTTTTAATTTAAAATTATTATGCTTTCTCGCAATATAAAGTTTACTATAGAATTTGTATGAAACATGTTAGTGTGATGTCATATTCCAGTATAATTCAATGGTCTCTTTCAAACAATAGTTAGAATGCTTATAAGTTCCTGATTTTTGATCAGATTTTGGTTATGTTTTCAAGGGTTAGCCCTAATTGATAAGTCAGTTCTTAAATAAATTTTTAAATAATCTCTTAACCCTAGACATTTTTATCAGTGTTCAATGACACAGTTGTCTTCCTACACTATCACTATTTTGTGAAAATACCAGTTAAACTTTTGGAATATCTTTTTATGTACTTAACCCCTTGAGCACAAACCGGGTGTTTACGCCAGCTTTCCATTGTTTTCCTATTGTCTAATTTTTATGGGTAAACAACAAATTAATACAGAAAATTATGAGTTACTGTAGACAAATAACTGGTTTTGTTTTTTTTATAACAATTATTGACCCATCATTTTATTTAAGAAATAGCTATGAGCCTGCGGCTGTGCTCGCTTTGTATATGTTATTCACTGCATTTTATTTTATTTACAGAACCCTAGTTATTTTTCCTAAAAAAATTATTACTAAGATAAAGTAAATATATTTCTCATAAATTGAAGCATTTGCCCATAAAACTGTGCATTAAATCGGACTTTATTGGGTTTTATTTTTTTATGCGGAATCCTATTTTTTTTAAAATTAAAATTACCCTAAGTTACCCTGAGTAACTTCAGCTATCTACCAAAAAATCCAATCAAAATCCGTCCAGCCGTTCCAGAGATTACATGGAACAAAAAGAGAGACAGACAGACAAAAATTTTAAAAATTGTGTTTTTGGTACAGGTATTGTATATAGATACATACCTTTTTAGTAAAAAATAATAATTTTGACATACAAACAGACACTCGAATTTTATTTATTAATATAGATTTAACAATATTTCTTTAAATGGAAATTGGTTTCTTTTTGACCATTTTGAAATAGAAATATTACATTATGTCACACAATATTATTTTGTAAATTGTATGTTATTACCTGATCTTGCATTTGATGTCCAGAGAATCCAGATTTTTTTTTGTTTTAGAGTATTGAAACTGTACTGTCTGGTATGGTCTGCTTTTTGTTGAGACGATAATCAGTAAGCATTTCTATTATAGTGAATTATTATTATTTTCCAGGCCTGGCTATGAAGTAGAAGAAAACAGTTTTAGTTCTGCTACATGCGGACATGACATGGTCTATATCCCTGCAGAATTTCCCCGTCCTATAGGTGAGTGTATGTTTTTTTAATGTCCTATACCTTTTAAATATTAATTTTTTTGGGACTCTGAATGTATTATGTACTTAAAATTTAAAAAATCTCTATACCCTACCTATAATAAAATTTAAGTGTCTGTTTGTAATGTCATAATATTTTTTTCTTACTAAATGGAAATGAATGGTATATGGAATCAACGCGTTTCGATTTGGACAGATTTTGGTCAGAAGCTTTCTTTTGTCTTAAAACGAAGTTCTGCAAAGGAACAAAACTAAAGATTGTTTTACAAAGATATGCAATATTGAAAATTTCGATATTTTTCAAGTTTTTCATTCTTATTTTTTGAATATTTCAAAAACTATTTTACTTACAGAAATGGACACAGTTCATTTTAAAGAGGGTACTTGGAGTCATATAAAAAGATATTTTTTTTGATAAATTTTTTTTGAAAAATCTTGAATTTGTAAAATTTTGAATTTTTTGAAAATCGTTACCATTGACTATGAGCACAAAAATGTTCTTAAAAATTTCTGAAATTATTGAAACTGTGTTTTTTGTTTTTTCAAAAATATAAAATGTTGAATTTTTGAAAATCTTTAAAATTGACGTTGAACATAAAATTTTTGGCTCATTTTATTAAATTCTTAAAGTTTAATTATTTATCTAATTATTTTAGAAAATTAAAAGGACCCAAAGATAAGTGGAGTAACTTCAGCTATCTACCAAAAAAAAAAGTCCTGCAAAAACCTTCCAGCCGTTCCGGAGATTATCCAGAACAAACAGACGAGGCAGACAAACAAAAATTAAAAAATATATATATTTTTGGTATAGTTATCGTATATAACATTGCATATATTTAGTAAAAAAGTATATATTTTGACATTACAAACAGACACTTCAAATTTTTTATTTATTAGTATAGATTTGGACAATCCCAATTTGGTGGCTTCTGTAATATCCTGACGGCTTCATAGCGGATAAGATAAAAAAATATGATATTAATTTATAGGTATTGGGGTCTTCGGCCACTGGTCCAGCGAAATCTCGGAGTACAGCATCCAAGTATTTCTTGACACCTCTGTGGAACTGACCGACGTTGAAAGAAAGGTCCTCTACAGAGGACATAAAACTCACTATGACAAAACTGGTACGTTGACCTTTTTATAATACATTTTTTTTAATTGATAAGGTCATTAAAATTTTGTCCATATTAGATTGTTGGTTTTAATAGTCATTCTGGCATTCGGAGCGGAGGCTAATCCAAGATATCATAAAAATCAATCCATCCAGCTGATATTGAGTTATATATAGTTTAACTAACCTGACATTGTTTTATAATATTTACTAGGTGTGTGCCCGCGGCACTGCTCGCGTTTTATATATTCTTCACTGCGTAATATAGTTTTTAAATTCCTAATCATTGGAAATACTTTTTTACACGGAACACTAATTATTTTCCTAAAAGATGTTTTGGTACTAAAGAAAGCAAAAATATTTGTCATAAATTCACGTATTGTAAAACTGTGAGTTGAATCGTTTATTATTCGAAATTTCATGAGCATTTTATTTTCACTAAAGCCCTAATTTTTTCGTTAAATAAAAGTAGCCTTATGGTGTTAAAACACGTACGGACCGGACCCCGGACATAGTACGGTGGGCAGCCGATGTTATCAGTCCCCTAAATAGGGATGGAATCCTTTCCGAAAAAAGATTGATTTTTGAATCGATTCGAATGTAAGTTTCATGAATCGATTCACAAAACATCCAGGCCCAAAAGATCAATCTTTCAAACTAAAACAGTTCGGTGTCATTTTTCTTTAGTAGGTTAGGCATTCTTTTTTTTTTGTTTAGTTTAGATGACCTTTAGTACTGTTAAAAAAAATGAAGATAGTTTTTGCAATGAATGATGATTGTAGTCTTATTTCAACTACTGGAAGAATATTATATACGAATAAATAGCCAAATAAAAAAATAGAAAAAATATTAATCTCTTGGACCGCGATATTTTGTGAATCGATTAAAAAAATCGATCTTTTATCTGAGATTAGCCGGAACTAGGACATATACATTTTTATAATCGATATCTAGCCCTGAATCGATTTTAAAAATTAGGAAATCATGGTTTATTTTTTTCTGGTTCTATAAGAACCATAAAATTATTTACAATTAAGATTGTACCCAAACACAAGTAAATTTATGAAAGATTTTCACTAAAATAATTAAAAACTCAAGAGATGGCTTTGTCGTCAGTTTCTCTCGCTTCTTTGTGAGATTCATAAAGTCTTTTTCTATACTATTAAGATGGCAAAAATTATCTTGCAATAAATAAACAGTTTACAGTGTTAGTATACTCTTTCTAATTTCGTCCAATAAAGGTATATTAATTACGAATAAAAAAACAAATCGAAAAAAATATCGATTTTCTAGAGATCGATCTTTTAGATATCGATAAAACTCCAATTCGAATCTATTCAAAAATCGATATTTTTCGGAAAGATTCGTCATCCCTAGCTAGTGATAAGTTTTCTTCTTCTTCTTCTTAGTTAATGGCAATCTGTGTGTACACACAATTTGTGCCAATGTCATGTGGGTAAGATTTCTTCAATCTTGTATCAGCGTTACCAAGCTCCAACAGAACGGTGGCCATCCTGCTCGAACTTTCCATGGAGCTTTGTCGGCACCTCAGAATGTATGCTACGCGTTGTCTTCTATAATAAACTCAACTTGAACACAATAACTAAACTATTTCACACAAAACGCCACCAAGATTACATGATATAGAGTCAAGTACACAAGTTTAATGAATTAAAGAAAACAATTGCTACATGTCAGACTGAGATCCCGCCAAAAACTCGATAAGTTTTTGACGTTCATAAAATACCTCCTCAGGTCCTAAATTGCATTAATTATTATTAATTTGTCGACTGTTAATTTATCAACTTGAAAAAAATAGTACTATACATATTTATTATACAAGCAAAAATGTCTCCTCTTAATGGCTATTATCCGCCCTCTTATAATTGGTGTAATTTTGATCAGAAAAAAAAAATAGGTCGATTAATATGTAAATTTGGCTTATATAATCACCATTCAGACCGGCCATGTCATAAAAAATTAGTAAAGATTATTCTATTCAGACTGCCCATGTCATCAAAAATTAGCAAATCTTAGACCATTTTGACTGCCATGTCATCAAAAATTAGCGAAGTTTAGACCATTCGGACTGCTATGCCATCAAAAATTAGCGAAGTTTAGACCATTCAGACTGCTATGTCATCAAAAATTAGTAAAGATTATTCTATTCAGACTGCCCATGTCATCAAAAATTAGCAAATCTTAGACCATTTTGACTGCCATGTCATCAAAAATTAGCGAAGTTTAGACCATTCAGACTGCTATGTCATAAAAAATTTGTAAAGATTATTCTATTCAGACCGCCCATGTCATCAAAAATTAGCAAAGCTTAGACCATTTTGACTGCCATGCCATCAAAAATTAGCAAAGCATAGAGCTTTTCGCCCCCATTTAATGCTTACGCTTAATGATTTATTGTATGTATTCAGTCCGGGGCTCATTGCAATAACCGTGAAGTTTTCAGGTTAAAATATAATCAACTGCGAAATAGGTGATAGGTATTTCAAAATTATTTCCTTACAGAAATGGACAAAAGAAACAAAGAGAAGTCTTCTTCAGCTCAGAGTGACGAAGAAGAGAACAAGCCGAGATTCCTCAAGTTCTTGGGCATCCTGGACATAATATTTGAGATGTTTCTCATGTAAATAAATGCCTTCAAAACATGGAGGTTGAAGCAATTGGCGCATCACAGCATTTCGCGTAAGTTATAGCGATAAAAAACAAAACAATGGTGCTGCGCTATATTGTCGGAATTTAGCAAATAGTATAAATGTCTAGAACCGTCAGCCGAGCATGATGGTATAGATAACGAAATTATCTCTACAAAATCCATAAGAGGTCGTTCTAGTATTACGTATTTGACGTTTTTTTTTATATTACCGTCTCTCCCCCCCCCCCCCCCCGCCCCGCGGCGTATGCAAAAGGTAAGCAAAGCGCTTAGCCCCTCCGCCATGATCACATAAGCATTATTATATTTTAAAAAACAAAACATTAAAAATTAAATATAGGTCATCAAAAATAAGTAAAATATAACCGCCACTCCGATTGATTCTTATTTAATACGAAATGTGTCCCCGCGGCTGCGGCCACCTTTCATATGTTCATCACTGCGTTAAAATTTTTTTTATAGGTAACCCTAATTATTTTCCTTAATTTTTTTCGTTACTATTATAAGATAAAGTAAAACGATTTCTCACAAAATGAAGTGCCAGTGAAAATGTGTGTTGGATCGGATTTTATTTCAAATTTCATGAGTATTAATTTTTTTACGTGGGAACCCTAATTATTTTTGAAAAACAAAAGGACCTATTTTGACGGGACATTTTTTGTTAGATAACTGAAGTTACTACGTGTAATAATTAAAATAATTAGGGTTCCGCGTAAAAGAATTAAAACTCATGAATTTGTGAATAAAATCCGCATAAACGCACAGTTTTACTGACAGCTATTTGAATATGTGAGAAATATCTTAGATTAATGTTAGTGGCATAAACAACCGTGTAATTTTTTTTAATTTAGTGAAGAATATATGAAACGCGGGCCCAGCCGCGGGCATACAGCTAGTTTTATATAAACAAAGTATAACATGGCGTCTTTTACATTGAAACTGAAATACAATAGTTACTTGTCTACTTATACAAGTAAATTATAGTATTGTCTATATAAAAAAGCAATATTTCCTATACATATAATTGATCTGTAATAGCAATGAATATTTATTTGTTTTTAAAACTGATTTCTGTTAGTCTCTTAGAATATTTTATTTCTTAATATTATCGTAAATATAAAACAACCTGATTTTACATTAATGTTATGATTGACAAAGATTTATATGATACTAAAAAAAGAATTGCCCAAATGTTACGACGTAATGTCTAAAGTTTGAGTTTTTTAATTCGGCCGGGTTATATCCGCCATATGCAATGTTATAATTAATGATATTAATACACTGCATATGAAGCAAATATCTAAGAGGAAAGAAACGATAGTTTTTTTTGTTTAAATAAAAACTCTTATAATTGTGATTAGGTTAATAATAAAATTTTACACTTTAATTATAATAGATATAATTTTAAATCTTCATAGTCTGAATGTTGCCAGGTACGTCGAATCTAACGTTTATGTGTGAGGTAACTTGGTTCATATTAGAGCAGTCGCTTCAAGTCTTCAAGAAAACCCAGTTAAAAACATTAGTTCATACAACCGGTATTTTCCACGTAATTTTTTCTAAAATCACTTTTTGTCGAGAGAAGAGATTTAGTATTTAATTATTGCTTCCATTGATCACTAAAAATAACATAACGATCAATTTTGAAAAGTACATTTCTTTAAAAAGAACTTTAATTGCCAATATTTGATACTTGCAAAAGTATCAAGTATGACAAATATTTGTACATTTGCCAAATACGATAAAAATCATAAACGTACATAAATAAAAAGCCAAGTTTATTAATTATTATATAAAAAAAAAATCACGTTGAGTTTGTAAGTTTTTGGCCCTCAATTGAAAGTATTTTAAGAATTATCTATAAATTCGTATTAACTATTTTTTTGACTATTTATTACTATAGTTATATTATATTAGCGGCTTCCATTTTTGATATTTGACTTTGATTTTGCAAGAATAACTATTTTCATTTATAATAATTGTATCTCTTATATTGACATTACACGCTCTCATTACTAATATCGTCGCTTGACTAGGATAGTGGTGTAACTTAAAAATTCTTTAAAATGTGTTTTATTTTTTCATGAAACTTCAAATATATTTTTTTTTATATTGTATTACTTTACATGTAAAGGAGTAATTTTTATTTGTGACAAATGTGTTTATTTATTTTTGTTTTTAAATTCTCATCTCGGTTCGTGGCGTATAAGGATTAGTAGAGGTACATTAACTGGTGTTTTTATAGAAATTGAGTCGATGTTGTATTTGAAATTAAAATGATTGAAATCTATTTTACCGCAGATAAATCTTATTTATAAGAGTAAAAATTAGTAACGATTTTTTATGAATTTTGTAATACATTTGTGGTTTGTAAATAGAGTGCTACGTGAAATCTGCAAATATTTTTATTATTTTTTGTTAATATTAACTTATTAATTACACACTTATCACTTAGTTACAGTATTGTTCCAATTCAAATCAATGTTTCAACAATCTAGCCAAGTCTAAACGGACCAAGTACTCGAACTCGAACTAATAAAAAAACACGAACATTTTTCTTTAGAATGTAACTGTCAGCCAATATTTCGAGTCACAATATTCCTGTAATTTTGTATTTTACCAGTTACGGTACTTTTCCTTATCACGCGCGGTCTCTACCTGTTTATAGATTCTTAAGCATGTAAATGTTTTTCCAAACTTGTATTTGTAAACTAGTCATTATATTATTATAAATTTATGTATATATTACAAAATGTCGTTTTATTTCATTCAACCTTATAACTTGATGTGCACACGCGGCTCCACTCGCATATCATATGTTCTATTTCGTACAACTTTTCACTGCGTAATATAGTTTTTAATGCGTCGATTACCCATAAAAATGAGAATAGGGGAAAGCAATGGAAAGCTGGCGTAAACGCCAGGTAAAAAATCATTGGAAAAATTTTCGATTGTTACAATTTTTGGTACAAACGGAAAGCAGTCATTTCTTACAAATTCAAACACCTTCCAGCATTTAATTGTATCTATTTTTTTTACATTAAATTATGTGTTTTATAATTTATTTACGCAGAAATCATAATTATTTTTAGTACTAACAGAAAAAGCAGTTATTCGTTTTGTTAAAAAAAAACCTAAGTATCGCACCCGATACTAGACTAGGTACTAAGTAAATAAAAAACACACATATGCATATGTTAATACATTTTATTGTGTTAAATCTAGAATAACTTAATTCCCTAAGTCATTACAGTATTATAGTATATAATAAAGCGTTATATTCAAAGTAGAGATACTAAATATTATCTCTCAAACCGACAATGAATATCATAAAATTACAAACGTAACTTCTAGAATATTCTTCAAAACAAAATCAATTAACATATCCGGAAATATTAGAAACGAGAGAACAAGCGGAGTATTTTTGATTTTAATAAAGTAAGAAAAAAACAGGCGCGTAATGAAACCCAGTAAAAGTTTTGACACTGGCAAATCCTTTAGCGATTCGCCAGGTAAAGAAAAAAAAAACATTGTGCAAAGGCTTTGTAATATGGCGATAACGCCTTAATATTTTTTTAAAACTTTAAGACTAATTCAGGTTCTGTGATCCTGTTTAATTGTAATTATCTTTTTTTTTTTTGTAATGGATAAACACATAAACCACTTTGCCGATTTCAGAATTCTTTCACCTGTAGAAAGCTATTTTTATTTAAATAAGACACTTCTCTATACCCGTGCGAAGCCGGGGCGGATCGCTAGTTGATGATCTAAGATCTGCCAGTATTAATACTGCCATATAATAAAATAAAAACACCTTCAGATTGAATGCATACAGTGGCGGTCATATATGTGTGTTTGTGTGTGTGTGTTATTATAACTCTATTGATGATATATAGTTAAGATTAGCCCATACGTGGGCGTCCCATCCCACGGCCGGGCATAGCGGGCTGGTCACCGCCCTTAACATTCTTGATTGTCTCATCTATTGACAGGATCTGAAATATAAAACAATTAAACGCTAAATAGAGTGATAATGAAGAAATATTTCTAATCACTTCAAATAGAGTACAGCCATTCGGTTTACAGTAAAACCTCCATAAGTTGAAAAAGTCTAAAATTCGGAATTTTTTTGCGTCTCCCATGAAGTTCCACTTACAGAGGTTTTAGTAGGAAACATCACTACATCATACTTCTAAAAACACAGTTTCTCAACTTTGTTTTGCTTACCGCCAACTTTGAGAATCTCTGTTTATTTCTAGAGTGTTCATATTATTATTTACTTGATTTTTTAGACTATATTTCTAATCTGCTCACTTCCCTCTGTAATTTTTATTTATATAGTGACATATTTTCTTTTTAATTTTAAAATTAATAAAATTTGGCGACAAATGTCACTTTCACTGAGACAGAGGTCACTGAGATAGAGGTAGTTCTATTTCAGATGGCAACATTGAGTTTATTTTTTTTAATTAACAATGAAATATTATTGATCAGTTTTTATATTTCATCACGACAATAATTTAAAAGAGAAATGATATATTCCATGAAATACGTCGTACGTTAAATATTATAGTAAAATATTGACACTTAACCTTATGTAAAATAGCCATTTTTAATGTCGCTTTTTCGTTTCACCTAGTTCATATCACGACGGGGTTAATATAGTTTTTTGTTTCAAATAAAAAAGGAGGGATGAGGGGTGTGCTTTACCTGGGCAGCGGCCTCACAAGCGGCAGTGATGGCGTTAGTCTTGACAACGGCCGGTTCCCAGACGCAGGAGGCAAAGTTATCAGCGATATCCTCCTTCTGGATATCAATCCCGTACCAGATTTCACCTGCAGAGCACACGTGTAACAGGAATAACAACACACTCAAACACTCCATTCAGTTACATATAATCGTACATACAGATAAGGAACACAACATTTACTTGCATGTGTTTATTTTTATGAACATATTATAGTCCGGCCGCTCAAAGAATGCGTTTTTGACATATTGTGCTCGACTGGGCACATGTAACTTTGAACTGGAGTACAATTTACGGCAAAATTTTAAATATCTTTTATTTACCTTATTAATGAGTGATAATATTAAAATTCGAATAATTATGTCGACTTACAATAAATGTATTAATTTTTTGCTAAAGTTATTACAATTACTTAATTAACAAATATAAAAACGATAGCTTTTAAAAAGTCCAACGGCGCTGTTTCAAGGTTATGTCAACTGTTTGTTTTTGTAGTGATGTGACAAAGTAACGAGGTAAAGGTAATCGAATATTTTTGTGGTTGAAAAAAACTAAAAAGATTATATTTGATGAGTTAGACCGCGATATCCGTATGGATACTATGATTGATAACAATATGATTATACACGTTAGTGAAGATGACAGCGACTCCTCAAGCGAATTGGAAGATTAAATTGTTTGACATAGTCTTCATTGTTTAGAAGACTTGAAACTATGTATTTCATAATATACATTTTCCAATAAATAAAGCATTTTTATATTTTCCCCCTTCCTTAGATTCAGAAATTACGATTCATTCAATTAAAAGATTCATTAAGAATTAATTTAGATTGTGAATATATTGAAATATACTTCCTATAAAAAATAACAACATATAAATTCAATTGAATAAATATGCACAATGAATGCAATAAATAACGTTACTAAATATTATTAATGTTATTTATTGTACATCACTAGTCATGACGAATTGACAGGTGTCAGAAACGCATTCTTTGAGCGGCCGGACTAGTTTAACTAGTAAACTAGTTTCCAAGATTTCTCATAAAATCATTGACGCATTATTTGTATTTATACAAATACCCTATATATATAAATACCCTAGTCCGATATACAGTAAACCGTCGTCGACGCATTGTTCATGTTGAAACTTTACTCTCATGTTTAGTTCAATAATAACGAATCCGTAGTATTATTTAGCCCCTTGAGCGCCAACTTGGCGTTTACGCCAGCTTTCCATTGTTTTCCAATTGTCTAATTTTTATGGGTAATCGACATATTAACTAAACTAAATTCTTCATTTAACTTTGGTCACCGGTCGACGTACGTATTTCGACAGTCCCAACCCATGGTACCGTACCAGGTACAGGTACAAAGTAACATTTCAAACAATCGCACTTTAATATTTTTAACATTTAAATTTCGAGAAAACTCCATGGGAGTGGAAAATTCGAGCAGGATGATGCGCCACCCGTTTCGCTGGAGCTGGGTATGTTGATACAATATTGAGCATATATCTTAGGGTTGTACCCATACTATGTAACCCCTCCCGCTCCTCGGTGTATTTGTAGAGACAGAACCTCCAACCCTTCCGCCCCGCCCCCCTTAAAGTTTTTACTTTATAATTTTTAATCATTTCGCAGGCAAAAAGTGAAACCAATGTAAATAATTTGACTCATATTCGTCAAATGTATGAATAAAAGTGAGAGTAGTTTTGAGGTGATGGTGCGTCAAAGGATCCCCATTTTCCTTGTCATTTATTACAAGGATAAATGCCTGTCTTTTGTTTTATGGGAGCAAATAAATTAATAAACAAACAAATTGAGAAAACATGGCAAAGGGCTCATAGAATTTAAAAAATATATAGCCTATAACCATCTACGATTAATTCCGCGTCGAATGGTTGTGGTTTCACGCTGATCGGGGTCCAGTAGTTTTCGAGTTTACCTCGGACAAACAAAACAAACTTTGCTATATATATATATATATATAATACGATTACATCTATTTGACACGTCTTCAATGAATACGTTCCCAGCATCAATCCACTCGGATACATCATTGATCACGGGGGCAGAGTAACCATCAATAAGAGTATTTTGACCCCCCCCTCCGCCCTTAAACGGATCACGTAGTATGGGTACGCTCCCTTATCGACATGACACTGGCACAAATTGGCATTATCAAAGACTAGCTGCTCTCCGCGTAATTCCCCTTTCCCTGGATTTCAAACTATCTCCATACGAAATATAACCCAAATCGGTGCAAGCAGTGTTTTTAAAAGTTTATTAATTCCATACAAATCTTTCAAAATCAAATCAAAGTCCAAAAAATATTTATTCAATTCAGGCCCTAAGAAGGCGCTTATGAACGTCTAAAACACTACCACCGGTTCGGAAAACAACTCAGTCGAGAAGAGCGCAGGCAAGAAACTCGATCTGGTTCTTTTTTTTTTATATATCATTTATTTTCTTATAAAAAAACTATACAAATCATAGTGTTAATAATGTTAGCGGGTGCGCACAGAGATGTGGGTTAATTCCAAACATCACTATCGTTCACGTAATGCTCCACCCTGTAATAACCTTTTGAGATTAAAACTTGCTTGACATAATACTTGAACTTATTGTCAGGTAACTCGGTAATGTTACTTGGGATCTTATTGTAAAACCGAATACTATTACCTATAAAGCTTTTATTAAACTTACTTAACCTAAAGCGTGGGACGGCCAACTTGCCTTTACTTCTAGTATTAAAATTATGACGATCATTCACTAGATCGAGCTTGTTTAAATTTTTACGAATATGCATTAAGTTATCGAAGATGTATTGGAAGGGGAAAGTTAAGATATCATATTCGCGAGCTCCCATATTGTATATTGCTTTTATATTAGATATAGGAATAGACGCTCACCCTGATGGTGCTTCTGACGGAGCTTGTTCAACAGCGTGGTCGCGTCCAGGCCGGCGTTGTCGGCCAGCTGGCGGGGTATAGCTTCGAGGGCGCGCGCCGCAGCCGCCAGCAGCAGCTGCTCCTTCCCGGGCACAGTCTTGGAGTGCTCGCGCAGGTGCCGGGACAGTTCCATGTCGATGGCACCGCCGCCGGCCACGACGGCGTCGTTCTTGATAGTCCGCCGCACTATCATGATAGCGTCGTGCAGGGAGCGCTCGGTCTCCTCGAGGAACTGCTCAGCGCCGCCGCGTAGTATCAGCGTGCAGGTCTTCGCGGCCGGGCAACCTGCGGGTTATACCCGATTCGATACTTTTAGTAAAACGATACACGGTATAGCTTTAGTGCTTTGACCACGATCTCACCTGATGTTAAGTGACGATGGGGTCCAGGATGGTAAACACACTAAGCCTAGAGGTAATGATTCGCAAATGATGCTGACCTTGTGGATGGTAGTTACCCAGGCCGGCATGCTATAGTATCCTCACGATGTTTTCTTTCACTAAAAGCTCAGAATGAGTAAGCAGTTGGATACAGAACTTGCGTCCATCGACGCGGAACCCGACCGCACTACCAGCTGCGCCTTATGGCTTTTGCATCGCAACAAACGAGTCTTCTATTGGTTTTTGGCGATGTCTCAGTCTGTCATGTAGCGGTTGTTTTCTTTAATTAATCAAACTTGTGTATTTGACTGTACATCATGTAATCTTGTTGGCGTTTCGTGTGATACTGTTTGGTTAAGTTTATTATAGAAGATACCGCGTGATATTTATTCCGAGGTGCCGACAAAACTCCATGGAAAGTTCGAGCAGAATGCGCCACCATTTTACTGGAGCTTGATTTACGCTAAAAATACATCTTACCTACATGACACTGGCAGAAATTGTTTATACACAAATTGCCATTGTTATAAAGGAAGAGGCTTTTATTTTTGACAGCTATAGTAGTATCGTTGACACGTTGTAATTTTTTTAATACAAATTTTGTATTTTTTTTTTAAATGTAACATAATGTTCTTAAGCATATAATAGCGAACAAGCCTCATATATACTGAGTGAATCCACACAGTCATTTCAGAAATTGGATCCGTTTGTTTATAATCATCGGCTTGACTTTCATGAACTTACATAATGTGAATGCAACAGAATTTTTTTTTATATTTTACGAGTAAAAAAAAGATGGAAATCTCGATCTCGTGAAATCAGGAAACCTCGACCATATGTGTATTATTGGGTTTATTGACACTGTATTTGCTTATCAGCGTCTAAACCTCAGTTTCTCAACCATATTTTACTCACCACCCACCTTGGAAATATGTTTTTTTAAGTACTTTTTTTTTTACTATATTTTTTATCTACCCACATTTCAGAGCTATTTAATGGTTTCGTCAGACAGCGGGCATGCTAGGTCGTGACCGCGATATTTCTATAGAAGGCACCGAGTCGGCACGAATAGACCGCGAGCAGGGCGCGATCTCTTCTATAGTAAAAGTGCGTTGGCGTTACGGACACGCCCGCTATATGGCGAGACCATAAATGCCCCTAATTTTCTTTGGAGCTTCTCCCCCTCCACAAGGGGGCATTATCGCCAACATTGAGAACTTATGAACAGGTTATAGCTATTAGGGCCGACCTGGCGCTCATTTCATGGAATTTACTTCCAACCGATTTAATAAAATACAGTCCAGTTTCATTGAATCTATAAGACCCGCATCATCTATTGATTATAGTGGCTGGCATCCCGATATGATCGAGCGGGGGGAGTGTGAATAGATATGACCAAGGGGAAGGGTGGGAAGGGGAATTGTCAGTACGTACGACCGAGAGGGGTGAGTTATGCGAAGGGGAAAATTGTCAATAGATATCACTGAGTGAGAGAAGTGGTGGGAAGAAGGATTGTCAATAGATATGACCGAGTGGAGGGAGTTGCGTGAAGGGGTTTATTAATAGATATGATCGAGTGAGGGCATTAGTGGGAAGGAGGGATTGTCAATAGATATGCCCGAGTGGGTGGAGTGATGGGAAGGGGGATTGTGACTGACCTGTGAACAGGTTATATCTGTCGGGGCCGACCTGACGCTCGGTGAAGTGTTCACAGCTGCCGAGGACTGTTGGTTCCAGGTCACGCACCGAAGTTAGTACAGCGCCGCCGCACGCGCGTTGCGTCCTCTTCATATCCTCGTCGGTGACTCTTCCAGCACAGAACATGTCCCTGTGAATACAAACGACTCTGGTTATACTTTTTTTTTTGTATTCGTGATAAAGCAAATATGTATATATACCAATAAACACAATTGAAGTGTCTGTTTGTAATGTTAGAATAATTATTTTTTACTAAATACATATGAATATATATACGATAGCTATACCAAAAAAGCATTTTTTTTACATTTTTATCCCTCTTGATTTGTTACGGCTAGTCTCAGAAACGGCTGGACGGATTTTGGTAGATAGCTGAAGCTACTCCGCTTAACTTAGAGTAGTTTTGATTTTAGAACACAATTAGGTAGCCGCGTAAAAAAATTAAAACCCAGTGAAGAATATATGAAACGCGGGTGCTGCCGCGGGTACACAGTTAGATATAAGATTGAAAATTGTATTAATTTTGATAATATTAATGTGTCGAGTACCCATAAAAAGAAGACAATAGGAAAACAATGGAAAGCTGGCGTAAACGCCAGGTAAGTTCTCAAGGGGTTATGAATAAACTATATGAAAATAATTACATTTATTCGGAGCGCCGATAGATGTAAAAACCAGACAAGTATTATATTTGGCTATGTTAATAACATCATTTAACAAATTAGGAAATTTAAATTGTTTCTCCAAAGTGCCCATGAGTGCCAGTTTTTTTTTCTTCAATTTGAAAAGGTTCCTAGCTTCTATAAGAATTAATTTATGGGAAAAATCAAAACGTACGGGCATTGCGATGGTGGATTTATATTGAATGGTATATAAATATTTACTACAATGCCATTACCCAGAGAGTAAATAGGGAAATAGGTTTATATGGAACAAAAACCGCCCGCTTATCTTCAGAAAATATAATAGTGAAACTGCCTCATATATACTGAATGAATCCACACACTGTAATTTCAGAAATTGGATCCGTTTGTTTATAATCATCGGCTTGACTTTCAAGGGACCAACTCAAAAATTAGGTACATAAAGAGACATTGCAAGATATAAATATATATAAATAAAATGTGGTTTCTTTGAGGCACCATAACCTCAAAACTACTGAACGTATCGTTATGGGACTATTTTTCGTAGATAACCTATAATTATTTTTTGGATTCCATCGACCCTTGCTCATTTTTTCATTCGCTTGACTCTTATGTACATTTTATTTGCGCTAATAAAAACAATACTCATTTTTCTTTATTCATTTGTTTTCTTTTGTTAGGTATAAATAAATTTGCATATAGCACTTTTACACTCACACCTAAAGAACATATGAAACGCGGGCGGAGTCGCAGACACGCAGCTAGTATATATATGCACACTGTTTACGCGAAATTCAAAATATAATAACCAAAGACGACCTGGTTCGCACCCTTTAATCCGACGTTTCCACCAAACCCTATGGGGTATTCGACAATCCTGAATCACACAGCGACCCAAAGAAAAGTGGAAATAAATGTCTATATCAGTTAAATATAATTAATAAAATGTACCATTAAAAAAAATGTAGCGTCGTCCCAAAGAGAACTTTGTAAATGATAAAAAAAAAACGCCCGAACACACTTTCTAAATGCAGTCACCACATACGCACGCATACGAACGAAAGGCGAAAATATGGCATTTTACGTAATATAGTGTAGTGAAGTGAAAATAATGACACGGAGCGTGAATTCTGAAATGTCCCAATCATTCCCGTTGCGGTCGTAACGGAAGGCCGCCATTTTGTTACCGCCATTCATTTACTGATAGTGTTCCTAACGTCAGACTTGGCTGCATGGTCTACTAGTACCTTTGCCTTAAAAAGGAATAAATGGAACCAAAAAAAAAAAAATATCTGCGTACTTCTATATTCAAAATCGTGACGCTAATATTAAGACGTTGATCGCGTTACATGACCAAAGAGTACATAAACAAGAGACGAGACTTCCATACAAAAATATGGGCAAAGTTGAAACATGTACTCGAACTGTATACCAACATAAGAAACAAGTATAGCGGCTGTATCAATGCGTGCGATAGAGTCGAATAGATATTAAAGCAAGACAGCGATAACCACCATTATTTCCAGTGCACGTGTATAGGAGTATCCTAGGACGTGTAGATAGCCCAAAGAGCGGTTTTTGGGGGGCAATCTAGCCTAAGCGATGCGGTTGTGAAAGGAGCTAGTAATCTGCTCAAGTGTATAGTGTCCAGGACGGTTTCCTCAAACACACTTCCAATAGCAAATTGTACTTGATTAATTTGACATTTATTATTGACTATTACTATTAATTATAAAAATTATGACATTGTTTTGAACAGTATTAACCCAGAATAAGTGGACATTATTTGTTGTTCTAGATTAAGTTTCTTTTCAAATCTCGTTTCAATCTGAATAAGACTATGAACTGTCACTGATTCTACCTCTGTCTTTGTTGCTTTGTCTATGTGTTTGTTGTGTAATTGACGTAATATATTAACATTGTAATTTTACTAAATAAGTTTGACATGTTTAATTAATGATACGTTTAAGATGTAGGCTAAGTTCAATAAAGAAAATAAAGTGATGAAACAAAGAAAATTAAGAAGCAAAAGAACATACATACATATGCTCACGCCTGTTTTCCCCGAAGGGTTAGGCAGAGGTGAAGTAGTGAACTACACCACCCACATTTCGCCGAGCTTAGTTCCGTCCCAGATGTGACAGGGGGCGAGCCTGTCGCCATATCGGGCACAAATTCCAAACTCCGGGATGAGACTGAGTAGAAAAAACCCAATATCACTTGACCCCACCCGGGGATCGAACCCGAGACCTCAGAACGGCAGTCGTATGTAATACAACTGCGCTACCGAGGCAGTTACCGAGCAAAAGAACACGCTTTATATAATAAAAAACAACAAAAGAGCACACATATAAAGAGAATCGTAGTAATAAAAAAAATAGCAATAGCGCGGGTTTGCGGTATAAAACAATATTTGTAGAGGAAAAGCGTTCGAACTCGAGTATGCAATCCAACTGTCCGTCTCACTAACGACTCGACCGTCGGGTCGGCACAGTAGTCCAGCTAAGGTACTACAGCGCCACCACTCAACGGCACAGCAAATCACCAGCAAACCTTCACCAACCGCCTATAGATGGCGTTACCAACATTTTTGTACCAGTTGCGCCAGACGTAAAATTTTACTCTCATACCAAAAAAAAAACATGGTCGTATTTTTTTTATTCAAACTTGTTGAGCGGAAGCGCCTTTACAGCTATCAAAGTGTCACGAACCTCGGCTCGGCCGTTACCTAAATGTGAAAACTACCGCGGAATTTTTACCCTAGCTAAGCCCTACATACATAAGCAGTTTTATGCAAAGAATAATAAAATAATCCAAGATAATTTCATTTTAAAGTACTGTGTGAAAAATAATGTTCAAAGACATCGACCTAAAGATGGGAGCCGAAGTTTGAAAAATATGAGTGTAAAATATTTCCTTTTTTTGTGTGAAAGAGTTGTAGAAAATGATCAGTTTTTTTAAATTGTAATACTTTTTAAAATTTTGTGTTTTCCTTTCTCTTATCGTTGTGATCAAAATAAAGTTTCATATATATTTGAATTTTTCATTTCTACATCCTGTATATGAACAAAAAATTAATTCGTTACAAAAGCCGCTAAATCTACCTCTACCTAGATCCAAAATCCGCTAATTCCACTGGTTGGTTACAATACCCGCCAAATCCATTTTTAGGATATATAAATAAGTGTTTATCTTCTTTTATACTAATTAAATTACGTTATATCAGGGGTATAAACAAATTAGAATTACATTCACTAGTGGAATAATTATAATTCATTTAGTCAGGTACTTGAAGATGGTAGATACACTTTATTGCTTTTACTGAAAATATGTTGCGTGTGGAGTTAGCTGATATTGGAATTATACGACTCATATGGTATATGGTTGCAAATGGAGAGAAATGAAAGGGGGAGGAGCATGTTGTGAAGAGCACAAGTAAAATGAGACACAAAACTCACCGATCAGCAAAGTACTGAGTGGCAACGTCTCCGATTGGCAGCCTGCTGAGTACCACATTAGCTCCGCTTTGATGCAACACTGCCAACTTCTCATACAGTATCTGCCATTCCGCATCAACCACTTTCTGGTATTCCTTCACGTTATCGACGCGAATCTGTAGGGTAGTTTAAAAGGGAAATGTAACAGTATGTATTTAAAAAAAAAAAAAAAAAAAAAAAAAAACCGTCAGGACTGCCGACACAGACGTTAAAACTCAAAAGTATGGGGAGAAAAGTCCTTTTTTTTTAGTTATTACTTCTTTTGGCACGTTAGGGAAATTTTTACGATGCGCGCGCAACCCTCACGAAAACCAACACTCTGTAGTTAGCTGTCGACGTTTTAGTTTTTTTTTTCTATAATTACGTCAAAGAAGTGTAACTTCTTACGTGCGTGCGCATATGTATTCTTTTTTAATATTTATATTAATTTTTTAATTGAAAATATTAACAACATAACCTAACATAATATTTGTCTGGTTTTTACATCTACTCTGAACAATAGTATATATATTTTAACATATAATTAATGAAAAAAAAAGCATTTCACTTGACTGTTGAAAAAAAAAAAAAAAAAAAACAGTTACTTCTTAATAATTATAGAACTTCATAGGCGTGCTTATGTAAAAAATAAAATAAATTATTGAAAGGGGGTATAATTGATAGAAAATTGGCCTCAGAATATATTTTACACTCCACAAGACTAATTCAGTAATTGGATCCGTATATTTATCATCATAGGCCATAATCTATATATAAACAAGCAAAGTTTGTTTTGTTTGTCCGAGGTAAACTCGAAAACTACTGGACCGATCAGCGTGAAACCACAACCATTCGACGCGGAATTAATCGTAGATGGTTATAGGCTATATATTTTTCAAATTCTATTGTACATTTTCTACTTCAATTTACGATTATATACATTTTTTTCCGCTAATAAAAACAAAACACTCTTACTTTTATTCATTCATTTGTTTTTTTTTTTTAATTAGCTATAAATGAAACGTCATATGTATAGAACATATGAAACGCGGGTTGAGGTGGTTGACACGATATCTCAGGTTCTATCTGACCGATTCCTTTGAAATTTTGTGAGAATCTTCTTTATACATCTCTTTACCACATGGACCTTGGATTTTGCAAAATTTAAATTTGAAGTATTTTTAAAAAATTCGTAAAGGTCGAAAAACGGATAAAAAAAAGTGGACGCTGTTTTGTGATTTTTTTTTTCGGCCGAGGTACAAGTTATAGCGACATCTTTTTTTGTTTGTTCGATATAGATCTCTACACGGGTTGGAATCATGTCAACCAGGGAGCACCGTTTGACTGGCAACCCCCACTTCACCGGTCTGTCAATACCCCTTAATAGAATGTACACAAAGCATGTTGTTTTATCGTATGCACAATTTAGCAGACATTTTTACTTTATTATAAAGTTCAGTCAGTCAGGATTTAAACCTCGCGGAGTTCCATTGTAACCGCTCGAACCAAATTCGGAAGTCAGTGTTAAGTGTAGTTTTTTTTAAATACAGACAGGGACGGTCTCCTAACAGTTCGTCGTTCCCTGGCTGATATCAATAAATGTTTTCACAGGATCAAAAGGGCTTGAACCCAGGGCCGCTAAACAGGTTAATGATATTTTGTTGTTGTTGTAACAGGATTGTTTTTATGGCATCTTTTTCTGACATATAATAAAGTGTTTGCGTTTAATTCATTAACTTTTAGTATGTAATTTATGTAATTTTGGTGGCGCTTTACGTGATATAGTTTGGTAATTGGGCAGGAGTGAAATTAACTAAAAATAATGGCATGTAGCTTGAACTCTGATATGTCTTAAAGACTCCTTGAAAAGTTATAATATAGGTCCGCCATTTTGTTATAGCGTTATTTAAAAAGTTTTCCAGACATCAGACTTGGCTGTATGATTAAGATATCCTTGACCTTGCTTTAGAACGAAAAAACTTTGTATACAAAAGTTTTTTAAGGGATCATTGTTTGTTTTGAATTCGTTAACTTGTGGGGTTTGACCCCGTATTATTAATTCATGCTTACTATTACAAAGAAAGAAAGGAAGGGGGGGGTGTCAAGTGTTGTCTAAAATTATGCTTGCATGAGATACTTGAATGGTAAAGTGTGACGTCATATTGTCCAGATTTTACAAAAAAAAAAAAAAAAACTATCCAGCCATGGTGACTGCCGACAGAAGTGAAAACTCTCAAACTTTGGAAAAAAAACTGCTTTTTTAATGCCCAAATTTATCAATTGAAATTATTAACAGAACCTAACATTTATCTAGTTTTTACATCTACCGGCGGCGCTCCGACCAATAATTATGTCCATGTATATAGTTTATTCATAATCTTTATCTCCGAAAGCCAGCACTGAAACGCCATCTTGTACTTGACATACTGTAGCATGTCGACCATGCCTCACGTCATAAGCGTATATAAGATTTTCTCCTACCGACAATCGCTCAATGGCGCTAAACAAGTTGACACTTCAAATGACGGCTGTCGTTTATAGAAAAAAAATGTGAGCCGTCACGGGACGCCTGGCAGATGTGAAACATCGACATTATTTTGTAAAAGTAATATGCAGAAAAGAACAGATTGTGATAGGAACTAAATATGTCATAATGATAAAATATTACGATTTTTTTGCCAGATAACGATGACTATTTATTGAATAAACATTTATTTTTATTCAATATAAAAATTTACGTATCTATTTAATATAATAATAAATAGACTGTATATGTATACCGTCAAATAGCGTGGCGACACGTCGCCACGCCAGAGATCAGTTTTACGTGCGGCTATAGATGTTTCACATCAAAAACTCACCTCCGCATTGTCCCTTTCGGCTTTCAACTCCAGCTCGATATTAAGGAGGGCGATCTTGCACTTATCATAGCTCTTGGGTTGCATCTCAAAGCCGGCATATGAGAACGTCTTCTTAAAAGCCACTCCGGCGACGAGAAACGAGTCTTCAAGCGCACCACCAGACACTTTCTTTATACCTGGAAAAATACTGAATTTAAATCGAAGGACATCTGTATGGTGATTACACTTAACGAAAATTTTCCCTGTAACGCTGTCAACACACGTACGGACCGGACCGCGGACATGGTATGTCGAGCGGCCGAGGTCATCAGTCGCCTAAGTAGGGATGAGTAATACGATTTTTTTAAAACCATGTTTTTTTATCGATTCGCGAAACAAGAGATCAAACTTTTTTTGTATTTGTTTTATTTGACTTTTTTTAATTCGTAAATAGTATTCTTCCAGCGTTCGAAATTAGACTACAATTATAATTAATTGCATAAACTGTTTTAAATTTTTTTTTTTTTTATTGGCAGCACGAAAGATCATCTGTAGCAACTAAACAAAAAAAAGAAGAATGCCTAAGAAAAAATGACATTGAACTATTTTATTTTTGCCTATTTACAGATGATCATGATTTAATAGAAAACAGAAAAGCTTTATATAAATCAACACTTTATTAGTTTCGAATTGATTCCAAAATCGATCTTTTTCGGCAAGGTTTCCCATCCGTACATAGGGGATTGATAGTATCGGTATCGGTCGCCCGCTGGACATGTCCGCGGTCCGGTCCGTACGTGTGTTAACACTATAAATCTTCATTTTTTTATTGTTGTTCTAAATTATACTAATGCTTAAATAATCAGGGGTACCAGAGTAAGAGCTTTGTTTAATCTATTCCTGACGAGGGGAAGGGAAGTGGAAGGTCCTATATCTCCCAGCACTCCGCTCATGATGTGGTTTTTCTATATAGAGTAAGAACTTTGAGCACAATCTCACCTGATGTTAAGTGACAATGTGACACAGGATCGTAACACACTAAGCCTAGACGTACTGACTCACAAATGTTGCTGCCGGAACACACCTATTGTTATTTGGGGACAGGTTTTAACCTCGTGGATGGTAGTTACCCAGGCCGGCATGCTCCTCCACCATACTATAGTATCCTCACGATGTAATCTTTCACCAAAAGCTCAGGGTGATTTTCCACCCCGTATACTGTAAATTGATACTGTATAAGACATTAATTAACTTACCAATCATGTCCAATGGTAGGAGGGGAGCGTCCAGAGACAGCACTGCGTCAACGACCATCTTAGAGAAGTGATCCTTCTGTCTGTATATCAGTTTTGAAGACATCGCCGTTTCAGCGCATTTCCTTAGAAGTTCCCTGCCGAAGAGTACATATATTATACCAGGGTTTTATATATATATATATATATATATATATTAGCGACATATTAGCATATGTACTGGATGATGGTCTCTTTCAACTGTATAAAATTCCATGTCCAGTAATCAGCGTCATCCATAAATTATAGTATCGGTTCGAATACATAGTAAATATGAAGAGGGGGGGGGGGGGGGGAATTACAGACAAAATAATGCCTACGAAAAAGAAAAGATTTCAAATTATTTTGGGCATTAAAATATAGATAAACCAATTTTTTGTTTATCTAACTAGCTAACGCTGTTGACCGGAAGGGACTTTACAGCTTCATCGTGACTTTTGTGGGCGAGTGCTGAAGGCACAAAGGTTACCAAAGTGATACGGACCATGGCTTGACCGTTACTACGGTGTAATAAATTCTGCGGAATTTTGAACCTAGCTAAACCCTACATTTTTTTTTGATATGTCGATTACCCATAAAAATGAAACAATAGGAAAACAACGAAAACGCTGGCGTAAACGCCAGATTAGTGCTCAAGGGGTTAATAATAATTGCTTTGCTGATGATATGGCTGAGATCGCGATGCTCAGTGACCTCAGCAGAACCTCCGAACGAGTTAGCCTTAAAATTAACATGGACAAAACGAAAGTAATGTCTAATGTCCATGTTGTGCCAACTCCTGTAAAAATCAGTGACTCTACGCTCGAAGTTGTTGACAGTTAGGTAGATCCAACTTCGAGAAAGAGGTTAATCGTCGAATCCAACTCGGCTGGGCAGCGTTCGGGAAACTACGCAGAATTTTCTCGACCGAGATACCGCAGTGTATCAAGACATAAGTCTTCGACCAGTGTGTGTTGCCAGTGATGACATACGGCACTGAGACGTGGTCGCACACAATGGGCTAAATAAAAAAGCTCAAAGTTGCTCAAAGGGCAATGGAAAGGGCTATAGGGCTTGGAGTTTCACTCCGTGATCGAATCAGAAATGAGGAGATCAGCAAAAGAACCAATGTAACCGACATTGCCCGAAAAATTGCTAAACTTAAGTGACAGTGGGCTGGGCACATTGCTTGCAGAACCGATGCCCGATGGGGCCAATGGGTTCTCGAAAGGGTACCATGCACTGCAAGACGTAACGTGGGCAGGCCCTGCACAAGGTGGAATCCGCTGAATGCGGGTGGCGCAAGACTGGTTGTCGTAGAGACCTTTGGGAGAGACCTGTGTCCACCAGTGGACGTCTTTCGGTTGAACGGATGAAATTTAAAAAAAAGGGTCCTTACAGGAGCTATGTACCTGCGTATTAGCCGGTGTTGTAATTGTAACAGTTGTAATGCATATTCAGTGTCACTGTATCGCGCTGGCAGCGGCGTCAAGAGCCGCCCCAGTTGGGGAACGGATAATTTGTCAAATGCTATACCAACCAAACGTCATTCAAGTTTCAGAAAAAATTATAACCGAGTAAAAAAGGACCAAAATATTGCAACAACATGCAAATATGTACATGTTTCAACAAAACTTCATACAAACTTAAATTCATAACATTCAATAAAAAAAATAAAAAAAAGAAACCGCTGTCAGGTGCATTATATAACTTTTAAATTTAAAAGAGATCAGTTTTTAAAATTAACATCATATGACATAATTTATGGATGGCCCCTAATATAAAACAAGCCTCATGTCTACTATCATTTAAATCCACACAGCCATTTCAGCAAATGGATCCACATGTTATAATCATTGGCCTGAATTATTATGAATGTCGCATGCAATAGAAATATTACATTTATAAACTAGTCATGTGCCTGCGTCTGCGCCCGTTTTTCATATGTTCTCCACTGCGTTTTTGTTTTATAAGGTATCCGTATTAATTTCGGTACTAAGATAAAATAAAACAAAAAATGTCTCACAAATTCAAACATTAAAAAAAAATTATTTTAGATATTTTGTCAGGATGTTATATGATTGGGGGGCAGGAAGTATATCCTGCCCCTCGGACTTTTGACCGAAGGTCATGCCTCCCTCCGGGGGGTGGGCGAAGAGGTGGGAGGGGAAGTATTCCTCTCCCATCCCCATTGGGCCATTGCACGGACGAGGCCCGGTGGGTTCGCCGCAGGGGGCGACGCGGTGGCATGCATTGCAATCCCGTATCGTCCCTATCCCAAATCCGGCGGACGGACCCGGGGGTTTTAGTGGGTATTTCCGGGCGATTCTCGCCCGGGTGAGTCCCACACTGGCACGGAGTTCGTCCCTCCGTGCCCCCTTACCCATTGCATTGGGGGACTTCGGTCTCACTAATGCAATGGGTAAGGGTAGTGCGTAAATGCATTTCCCCCCGACAAAAAAAAAAGAAAAGTATGTTATATAATCTATTTAGTAAAAAATTTATTAAAAAAAAAAGTTATTTTGACATTACAAACAGACACTTCAACTTAATTTATTAGTACAGATTTAATAACAATAATATTTAATTCGGTGAGATACAAGTGTCTAAAGTTTTCAAAGAGGATCGAGAAGGAATAATCTATCTCTTTCCCGCAAACACACACTTTGATAAAATTGACTCAGTGCTTTGACCACAATCTCACCTGATGTTAAGTGATAATGCGGTCCAGGATGGTAAACACACTAAGCATAGAGGTACTAGTTCTCAAGTAATACTGCTGGAAGACACCTATTGTTATTTGGCGACAGGTTTTCAAGCTTGAGGGTGGTAGGTACCCAGGCGCTACCACCATGATATGGTTTCCTCACGAAGTTTTCCTTCACCGAAACCTCAATACGATTTTAGAGTCGGATAGGTGGGGATCGAACTCGCGTCGATTGACGCAGAATCCGGCCGCACTACCCGCTGCGCCATTATATAGAATAGTATATAGTATAGAATCTACACTAATAAATAATATTGAAGTGTCTGTTTGTAATTTCAAAATAACAACCGTTTAATTACATATGAATGTATTTAATATGATACTATCCCAATAATACAATTTCTGTCTATTTGTTCCTGGCTAATCTCTGGAACGACTGGACCGATTTTGACGTGACATTTTCTAGCAGCTAGCTGAAGTTACTTCGCGTAATTTAGGATACTCTTATTTTTTTAAAATAAACAGGCTTCCGCGTAAAAAATGTAATTAATAAAATCATGATACAATGGTCAGTTTTACTAGAGACGGCTTGAATATGAAAAAAGGATTACGTGGAAAAAAAAACCTCAATGAAAATGTGAACAAAATACGATTCAACGGACAGCATCAACAGAACATTTTTTTTCCAAGGATTATTTAATAACTATATTATCCAGAGATAGAATATATGAAAAATGTGGGCGGAGACGCGGGCACACAGCTAGTTGAAAAAAAAAACCAAAACAAAACCCCCCAAACGTCATACTAAGAACCCTCCAAAAGCTCCAAACCATAGTTAAATGGCAACACAAACAAAATCTACGCCAATATTATAAAGAAGATTTGTATGTTTGTATGTAATGAATAAACTTAAAAACTACTAGACCGATTTGAATGAAATTTTGTATGTATATAGTTTGAAATCCAGGGAGTGACATAGGATAGTTTTTATTCCGAAAATCCCACGGAAACGGGAACTACGCGAGTAAAACCGCTGAGAGCAGCTAGTATTTAATTAAAGTCTGTAAATGGAAACATACCTCTGTTCCTCTGGTGATTTCTTGTCTATTTTCACAGCCAACTCTTTAACCTTGTCCACGGCTAACTTAGCAGCGGTACGGACGGCTCGAACGATAACTCTAGGATGGACCCCTGTGAATGGAAAAAAATCGCGTTTTTTTAAATCACAATTTTCACCAGAATTTATACTAACTATGGATCTAATAGATCTTTAAATCGAGCCTCATATATACAAATTTAATCCACACAACCGTTTCAGTAATTGGATCCGTTTGTTTAATCATAAGCGGGGTTATTTTACTAATTGAAGTGATTTTTTTTTAAACGGCACTGAGCGATAATCGGTAGGGGGAAAACTTACACGATTCGCGTTACCAATGCTATGACGTCAGCCGTCAACATGTATGTGAAGTATAAGATAGCGTTTAAGTCATGGCGCGGAGAGATAAATAAGATAGTTCATACTTATAATAGTAACTATATTCAAATGTACGTAATTAGTGGTAGGAACTCCCAATAAACGTAAAAAACCAGACGATTGTTAGTTTATGTTAATAATTTCAAACAAATTATGAGAATAGAACATTAAAAATACAGTTTCTACATAGTTTTCTTCTGTCGTCAGTCCCTATGGCTGCCTAGTTGTTTTTGTTTTTCTAAATAAATACAATAATCTTTAGCTTTATAATATGTCGATTACCCATAAAAATAAGACAACAGGAAAACAATGGGAAAACTGGCGTAAACGCCAGGTTAGTGCTCAAGGGGTTAATTTCCTACTCATATTTTAACTGTATACTATTGTGTACCAAAACATTACTACACACGCTTTTCACAATTTCATTCAAACGTATGTCTTACGGGGGTTTTTATGGCAATATTGTTGACATTTGGACTAGAATCATTATTTAAAAATTTAATGCAAATAATCTATCTTATACTATATTAAGTGTAAATGTTTGCAATCCAATTTGCTATTGTACTGGCAACTCTAATTTTATGTAGGCAACATTGATGATGTACAAGGAAAAATGTAAGTGTGTTGAATATGTTCAGTGGGCTATTACAATATGTAATTAAGGCGAATAATAGTTAGTGAAAAGTTTGAAGCATACATTTTAATCCTAATCCTCAAATAAATTTACACAATCAACAATCGAAACTTCCAACATGAGTATACACAACTTCACCAACGCCGTTGTACCTTAGTTTGCAATTAAAACACATCTACTATAATTACAATAAGGGACAAATTACATTAAAAAAAAAAAAAAAAAAAAATAGAAAATAGGAAAACTGACCTTCTTCAACAAACGGCCTGAATCTCTTCAGAAGTTCACCAGCTAAGATTACAACCGATGTAGTACCATCACCGACCTGAAAAAAAAAAAACACAATCAAAACTAGAATCAATCGAATATTGCATATCAAATTATGCTTTTATTAAGCAAATTATGCTTTTACAAAGACCAAAATGGCGGATTTTTTAACCCCTTGAGTACTAACCTGGCGTTTACGCCAGCTTCTCATTGTTTTCCTATTGTCTTATGATTACGAGTAATCGACATATTAAAATCTATTTTAACATGAAAAAAAAAAATAATGACCCCTTTGACATAAAACCAACTCCAGTGATACACCCTTTAGAAACATTCAAATTTTATTTAAGTAAAATTGTTAGTTACTTTTTGGGGGGGAGGGGGGGGGTCGAGTCATCGCCGTCACCTTATCAGTAATCGCAAGCAAACAACTTACCGCCCATAATTACGTATAATGTGTTTCAAATAAGAATGTGCATGGACCTGCGTCATATTGTGACGTCATAGCTGACAAATACAGAAAAAAATGAATAGATGTGTATGGTTCATTAAAACAACGCATATTAATAGTCATTAATAAGACTATTAGGTAAATAAATCACAGAAAAAAAATATGTAAAAACTGCAATTATTTTTATGCTGTCCATACTTTGTTATCGAGCTTTGACAGCACATTCTTATTTCAAACGCACAGTAAGCGTCACCTTAATTTTGATTAAGATAAAAAAAAAAAAGAATACATATTACTTATGTAATCAACGTACAGACCACACCCCCCATCCCACAAGTCATCAAAAGTAAGCAAATCAAATCAAAAACAGCAATTTATAATCACACTAATCACTAAATTCAATCTATGGCTTAGTGTTCTCTTTTTTACTTTAATGAGGATAAATAAAACCAACTCACCTCAGCATCCTGAGATTTGGCAATGTCGACCAAAGTCTTTGCAGCCGGATGCACTATATCCAACAGCTAAAATTAAAAATATCCAAATTTTTATTAATCATGTAATTGTTTATTTAAATATTAATTTATTGTACACTATTATGCATTTGAAAATATGAAATTAGTACAAACGGCAGCCTTATTGCTAATAGCAATCTCCTCCAGGCAACCCTTGGATGGATATGTTCCAGGAAGAAGAATCAGCGGTGTTTTGGGTATATAGATAAATCTAACCTAATAAATAAGACTTAAATTGAAATAATGTGAACTATAACATACATATGAAATATACTATTAAAATACAGATAATATATAACTTATAGACTACATTATGATAATACAGAGATTATGCAATAATTTCAGCAAAAAGAAATTCACTCAATCTTGTTTACTTTGGGACCGTTCATTAATTACGTAAAGCACGAAAAATTTGTTTTTTATTTTTTTGAAACATCATAATGGGAAAGGGGAGTGCAGTAAGCATCAAGAGTAATAATTTTTTTGTGGAAGCCGAAAAGTGGCGCATGGGTTTACCTGTGTATAAAATAGTGTTCTGAAAATTTTTATAAAAAAAAAATAAATAAATACATGGCATATTGAGTAGAGAATATTTGCGAAAAAAACATCAAGTGTTTAAAGGACAACCCCTTAATTATACTAAATTTTTTTTTAAATATCATATCAGCTTACCTTCATGATGGTAGCTCCATCATTTGAAATCACTGCTTTGCCGCTATGATCCACTATCAGCTTGTCCATGCCCCTTGGGCCAAGTGTTGTGCGGACCTGAAACACAAAAGAAGGTAAAATATTCAAACAATTCATTCACTTTATTCCCTGAAACTTGATCTGTTTTTTTTTTGTATAATAATTACTAAGTGATTTTTTAGCATATGTGAAGGAGTTAATTTCAACATCAGGCTAAGTGCAGTCAATCTGCTAAGCTTGGATTGAAAAAAATCTAACTTTCGAATCAATAGCTAAAGGTATTCAAGTACATGGGAACATTGGAATATAATAGATCAAGGTTGAGATATAACATAAGCATCCCCCCCCCGACTTTTGTATAAAGCATAATACGAGTCTTATGACATTCACTGGAGATTCTCCCTCTCAGTAATATTAAACAGAGTTCTTACTCATTCTGGTTTCGCCACATAGCCGGCGGGTCAGGACGCGAGCTGTGCGCAACCTCTTCTATAGTAAAAGCGCGCTGGCGTCCCGATCCGCCAGCTGTGTGGCGCGACCATTAACCCCATGATATAAGAAGCATAGGCACATTTTTTGCTTATTAAGTAATTTAAAGTAAATAGGTACACATTGCTTAATTAACACTTTTTAAACTTTCGTGTTTCCTACTAATTTTTTATTAATGTTTCAGGTCTAGAAAGCGCACTTAAGTAACACCATTCTGACCCTGTATCAAAAATAAGCAATGCATAGGGGGTTTAGGCTAGTTGAAGCGATGACGGTGCAGCGGGTAGTGCGACCGGATTCCGTGTCAATAGAGGCGTGTTCGATCCCTACCTATCCCACTCTAAAATCGACCTCAGCTTACAGTGAAGTAAAACATCGTGAGAAAACCATAGCGCATGGTGGTATCGCCTGGGTAGCTACCACCCTTAAGTTTGAAAACCCCTCGCCAAATACCAATAGGTGTGTTTCGGCAGCATCATTTGAAAGTCAAGTACCTCTAGGCTTAGTGTGTTTACCATACTGGACCACATTATCATTTAACATCAGGTGAGATTGTGGTCAAAGCACTGAGCCTATTCCATGTACAAAACAATTAATTCTAACAACCCCCCGCATTGTAGCATTAGCATTAGCGTAATTTATACAAAAATATAAGTGATTAAAAATAAATCAGTATTAATTTCTTATGTAATCACTATTGAAACACCCCATCACCAATATCATCAAAAATAAGCAACCCATAAACTACCCCCCAATCCTGCTTACTTATACTTAAACACCCTGGTAGTTATTTTATGTTAGTTTAAGTAGTATCCGTGAGGGCAACTCCTTTTCCTCTTGTGCCTAACTTCCGCCCCTAAACATGTGCATTGAAACCGCAACGCCGCGAAGTTGATTCGTGGTCAGGCCACGTTTGGAGTCGGCTAGAGCTCGCCGCCGTGATTGCCGTGTCCTTTGGACTATGAAATATTTGAACCGCTACCCGCTAATTATCTAAACAGCAAAAAGTGTTTCGCTTGTAAATTAATATAGAAGAAATCACCACCGCAGCAGCGCTGGTAATACAACCACAGCCATCGGAACCACTCGAGCGCCCGCGCATCATTCATCGCCAAGTAAGTGTGCATGTTTTCTTTCCTCACAGCTCAACCGATTCTATATATTTTCTTCCCGCGGTTGACCAGATCCATATACCATTGCCCTCGCATTTAAACCAGCATACGGTCCACTTATCTACCTTTTTATATACCCGCTGACAATGGAGGTGAAGAAGCCATAAGCTTCAAGCTGGTCACCACCACATCCCCAAAGTACATTAAAATATTTAACTTGAAGAGACCAAGTTGTCAAGTCTTGATAAATTACAGGAGCACAAAAATAAAACCTTGATAACTTACAGCATCAACAACCAGTTGGCAGGCATTGATGTTAGATATAAGTTGTGGCTTGCCTTGGGTTTGATCAGTGCCCTCTCTCAGTAATAGGATTTGTGGTTGCTGAAAAGATTAACATTAATGAGTGAGAATATAGGCAGCTCCTGTCACTTTTCACTTAATAGAATATTAATCATGGTGGAAAAAAAAAAAAAAACCTAAGCAGCCATGGGGACTGCGGACAGAAATGAAAACTTGAAACTTTGGGTAAGTTGATTTTAATGTTCAAATTTCATAATTTGTTAATTTAACATAACCTAAACATTATGCGGCAATAAATATGTTTATTTTTATTTAATATTATAGTTTATTCATAATAAAAAAATATGATATAGACTGTGTAAGTATATAATTATATATCTCTGAGTGCCAGCGTTTAAACACCATCTTATACTTGACATACTGTAACATGTTGATGGCTGTTGTCCATAGTATTGGTAACACAATTTATTATTAGTGCTAAAGTTTTCACTTCGTAAATCAATGAACTAGTGTTAATTTTCTCTTTTAATAGTTTATAAGAGCTTCTTCTATTACTGATGTTGACCATCTTATTTCTGCATGGTGGTAGGGGGCGCTTTATAATAATGCCCGTCTGGGTAGTTACCACCGTCAACATCTGTGGAGAACCAGTGCCCCTAGGCTTAATGTGTTTACCATCCTGGGGCACATCGTCACTTAACATCAGGTGAAATTGTAGTCAAAGAATTGGCCTATTCTGTGTAAAAAAAAAAAAAAAAAAAAAACAAAAAAGCCACTGTCCACAGTGTAGATATAGACTGATCAAATGATATTTAGTTTCTCTTGTGTTTCTTAATTAATCATCTAAGATTTGTTAGGTTTTATTAAATGTTTTTATAATACTTTTCTAAAATCAAATTAAAACAATAAGTCATGGCTTTGTTACTCATTTCAGGACAGTAGAATGAATATATTAATCATTTAACAACTGGTTTTTAAGAGACAATTTTAACATTACTTGTATACTAAGATAGCTATAATTAACCTTTGTAACAGATCTAGAAGATGGCATTCTTAGTCATACATGGGTAACAATGTATAGTGGCTCTTGTTTTATACCACCGCAAATATCTAACTAACCCATCAAGCACTAACCAGGCATTTAAACTAGCTTTTAATTGTTTTGCTATTGTCAAATTTTACTGTGTATTTGAGGGATTAATAATATATCTTTGATTGCCATAATTTTAACACTAGTATTTCAATTGATAAATTAATTATAACAACAAATTCTTTCATAAACATAGGTACTTTTGAAGGTATTATCTCCAGTCTGATTATTTTGACATCCTAAGGATTTACCTATAAACACACAAAGTTTACCCATAATTGATTATGCCATTACAGCTAAGAGAGTAAGGAAATGTAACAATTTTGAAAATTATAACATTTACATTGATAATTTTGCCATTAAACTGCTTAAACTATTTTATATATTTACTTGAAATAACTGTTTTAAGTTGACGTGTTTATTTCCAATTTATTAACAAGGTTTTTGTGCTATAAGTAAGCATTTCAGTTTGTATTACCAGAAGTATTTAAGAAGTATTATTTAGGGAGAAAATTATAATATTTTATACCCAGAAAAGGAGCTAATTCTCAATGCGCCTTTGGGACACAATTAAATAACGATTTTTAGGGTATACCTAGGTAGGTGAGTTATAGAATATGTATATCTACTTTTACACCAATTACTTTATATTTTTGAATAATTAATGTCTCTTAAACGGGAGTTTTGTTTAGTATTGAGATGTTCCAGGTAAAAGTAATATGTAATTCAAAGGTTTTCTATGATTATTCTTCAGTCACATGCACAGTTGGTCGAGGTTCATAGACAATTGAAAATCGTTAAAAAAAAGCCGACACTTTACTAGAAATACGCAAGTAGATGCCTGCAATTTAGTGATATTTTATAAATTATTATGTCAATAATGAGTTTTCATATTCAACATAGTTAGGTTATTTTATGATAATACTTAAAAATAAAAAGGAATCTTGAAGTTCTTAAAACCTCTTTATAATTTATACAACACAGAAAATATTGATTACATCGGAACATTTACATAATTGAATTCGTAATACTTATAAACAAAAAGCGTATCATTCAGAGATTACAGAAGAAAATTACAATTTATTTACCATTTTGATATTTCTAATTTCACCGATCAAACAATTATAAAATTTAACTTTTGACAATATTGACGTTTAGTAGCAATAGTGTATGTTTTTTTCTTTATTTAATTTCTATCTATGAGTACGTACCAATTCTGCCATTGTCACAATACTAAAATACTCATTTTTCGAATCATGCATTACAATTTTATTGCTTAAACGTTAACAAAAGGTTTCTGTAGTTCCTTATAATAAACATTTTGCCGTACTATTTTTTATGAAAGTTATTTATCGTGTGCTGACTATTTATGTTGGGTGTCCATTCTCTTTACTTCAGTTCGGCAAATTGCACTTCATCTGATGTTTAGTAAATTATGGTCTAAGAAAGGTGACAGCAAAGAAAATCTATCGTCAATTAGTCTCATCACGCCGAGTAGGCAATAAATAGTTATATATGGGCAAGGGGTTGCCAAATAATTTATAAATATCTAATTTCATTAATCCGGTTAGATAAAGAACCGAGAATCCACTAATAAATAAACAAGATTATTTGCTAGTAAATATCGTATTAAATCACAAGTATGTTAAAGGATATCAGCCCCTGTGACTTATTATGAGTTAAATGACCCACAAATAATCTTCAATAAGTTTAAAATATTGTTTGAACGTAAAACTTTATGTGAAAAATATTTAATAATCAAATCAATAATCTACAGACTAAATACCTATATTGTCCTTAAAATATAGGTGCAAACTTCTTTGGAGTGAAATTTTAGTAAATATTTTTTTAACTAATAATTGAACTTAACTATGTATCAGTGCTGCCTGCTGTACGGCTTAAAACGCATTTATAGGATTTTTTTAAATTTCCTCTGTGTTCTATAGCATTACAGCAATCGTCCACAAAATATTCAACTTTTTTTAAGATGACTTTATTTTGATCAATAGTATGATATTTCTATTTATATGATATTTATATTTATCTGTGTTACTTGTGTATTAAAATAGGATCAGATTATAGCATGTGGTAAAGCATGCATTTTATTTTATAAAATTCAATCATAATTAAATTAAAATAAACTGAAATTAAAAATAATTCATTTTATTTTTGAGTCCGTTTAACATGAAATACGGGATTTCCCACCAGAGATAGATAATAATTTTTTCTCCACTTTATAATGTATGTGGGTAAATGGTTACTCGGTATATTTTGAAATTTCATTAATAAGTCAAAATTACATGTTATCAAGGAAAACTCAAATTAATCAAATAACTAATTTTAATTATGTAATGTACTACTATTCGATGCCGGTTTTTTCAACTGTATTAACGGTAATAATTAACTGTAGTATATAATTAACGGAATAGGTGCGTTTGAATAAGAATTTGCTAAAGAAGAAATGAACTTCCTGTGTCACAAAAAACAATAACCGTCTAGCGCAAAAATATACTAATAATTGTAATTAATAAATCAATGTAAAAAATACGTACTAATTTTTTTTGTTCAAAACTCATATATACGACGCGTTTGCAAATGATATAATATTTTTTTATTTTAATACTTGGCAGCATTATTATGTATCCATCACTGTCGTTCATTATGACTAGGGATGAAATTTTTTTTCATTGTAGATCAATTTTTAAATTGCTTCAAATAAAAGCATTATAAATCGATTTACAAATAAAATTAAGATCTAAAAGATCGATCTATAGAAAATCGATATTTTAATGACTTGTATTTTTTAATGCGTAATTAGTATTTTTCTATTGGTCGAAATTAGACCATAATCATCAATTAATGAAAATTTGAGGTAAAAACTGTTTCCGTAATAATTTTATCGATAACACTAAAGCTCGTCAATAGAAAATAAACGACAAAAGTCTGAATAGAAAAAGAAACTAAACTTTTTTATTTTTATAGTCATATTTATAGTCAAATCCATATCAGACAAATCAAAAGGGACACTATAATAGTCAATTTTTTATCATTATAAAATTGTTAGAGTTCTTTTACAACCATATCAAAATTGATGTAGTAAGCGTCCTACTAAGACTGTAAGTATTTACTAACCATCAGGCAAGATATTTGTCTGCCATCTTAATAGTAATCAAAAAGACATTTTGAATCTCACAAAGAAGCGAAAAAAATTGACCACAAAGCCACCTCATGATTTTTTAATTAATTTAGTGAAAATCTTTCATACATTTACTTGTGTTTGGATATATTCTTAATTGTAAATAATTTTATGGTTCTCATAGAAATAAATTAACCTTGATTTCTTAGGTTCTGAGATCGATTTAGTGCTAAAAATTGTATAAATAAATCGTTTTTTGGTCTTATAGGTCAATTTTTCAATCTCAGAATGCCACCCCTAATAGAGCCATCACACAAGTATTTGATTAATTGAGTGAAAATTTCATACCTTTGTATTTGTTTTAATAATTTTCTAATTTATTTATTTATATACCTCGATTTTCTGGGATTAATGATTGATTTACTGAATCGATCTAATGGTAGATATCGATTCATTAAGATCGATTTATTAGCAAAAAAAAATCCCATTAATTAATCGATTTCATGTCGCCATCCCTAATTGTGACATTGAAGTTTTGACATTTATCAAATTTTGTGATTTCCTTTCGTTCGTGCCGCAAGTTATAAATTTGTATACGTTATATTTTTTATCATTTAGAAAATACAAAAGAAAATGAATCGGCAAGTGGGACGTAAAGGCCTTAATTTCTCATATAGTTAGCGGTGATGGCGCTGACAAATGCCGTATATGTTTGGGGGATACAACAGAAGGACGAGTTTTCCTCGGCGATACTGTTATGATGCACGGAGATAAGGCAGTAACCCTCGCCGAGCTCTTGGAAACGATAACGGGAGTTGAGGTAATCAAAGTTTAAAATTCTGTATAACCTTAAAAATTTGCATTTGTTTATTTTCTGTGGAAAACGAAACGGCTTTATTCCCGCGCACCATGTCACAAGATGGCGACGAAAGCAAGTTTTAGTGCGTTTTCGTTTCTGTTTTTTTTTTTTTTACATAAATGACTTATTATATATATTTAGCTCAGTTCTATGACTTAGTTATATATTTCTACTTTTATGAGCATAACTTAGGATGCTGTTAATAAAATTTGACATTGTTTTAAAACAAGCCTGCGTTTATGGAGATATCGTACAAATGTCGCTATTAGAATAGTTTATCAAATTATTTTCGAAAATTATAACTGTGGTTTTGTTTTTTAAATATGCTTTCTTACATCAATGAAAATTAATCAGTATAGGGATTAATATAATTTTTATATTATATTTGAAACAACTGACTCTATAAACTTAGAACACTTCTAAAATAATGAAAATAAAATATAAAAAAGGATTTATGTTATGAGATTTTCATAGAAGATGAAAATGTGGGCATTTGACCAAGACCGTCATTACAGGTGCCAGAGGACGGTGACCTGCCAAATGGGCTGTGTACCACTTGCTACATATCAGCTTTTCAAGCTGGTGAATTCCGAAAATTCTGCCAACAAGCAGCTGAACATTGGAATCTTACTGTCAATATGCTGGAGACTATACCGAAATATAACCTTGCCTTAAATACTAAAACACTTTACGCTTTGTTGGTAGAAAACCATATATCTTTTGTAGAGCATGAAGAAGATGAGAAAGTCCTCACAACACCCACAAGTGAATCAAAGTTGAAAGTTGCAAAACGAAAAGTCTATATGAAAAGTTTACACTGTCAATGTCCTAATTGTGGAAAGAAATTTGTTTATGCTCATGCCTTGTACAAGCACTTGAAGGAATCATCAGATTCAAAACGCGCATGCTATATATGTGCTGATATTATGTCACGTGATGATCTAGTCAAACATTTAATCAAAGTACACAAAAAAACAACTTATGATTGTAAAAAGTGTCCAGCATTGCTATTATCTATGCAACAGTACAAGACGCATTTATCTACAGCACACACATCAGGAGTTACTACGTGTGGGGACTGTGGGCGTAGCTTCCAGTCGACTCATGGTTACAATGCCCATTTATCTGTGCATACACCGAAAACCTGCCCTAGTTGTTGCTTGAAACTCTTTCGTAACCAAACATGCTATTTTCATCATGTTAAAAAGTGCTGCAATTTGGATAAAAATAGACAAGATGTACATCAAACAAGTCACAAATTATCAGTGTTGGTAAAAACGAAGGACAAACAAGTAAAAGTCGGATTACGCGGCAGCGCAGACACGGAATGCTATTGTGATTATTGTGATAAGAAATTTTCTAAGAAGAAAATTGTAGCGGCTCATATCCAAATAGTTCATCTTAAAAACACTCATAAACCTTGCGTTTATTGCGGCAAGCTTCTAGCCGCTGCGCACATGACGACCCACGTCAAGAAACATGAAATAATGGAAAGTTACAAATGTGAACATTGTGAAGTTGTACTTAAAACGAAATTAGGATATAGTCAGCATTTACGCATACACACAGGCGAGAAGCCTTACGTATGTAAATTCTGTAGTGAATCGTTCAGCGCTTCGTCAAGACGGTCTGAACATATACGAAAAGCACACAATAACACAGATATAGTTTTAAAACATGCCTGTGAATATTGTCCGGCTAAGTTTAGGTTACCTTACCGCTTGAAGAAGAAGCACATCTCGGCGGTTCATTCTAAAGAGAATTCCGGATTATACAAATGCAGTGACTGTTTTATAAAATTCCCAAGTTTCAGAGCTCTTTTGGTGCATAATCGAGCTAATCATGCTCAGTAAATGATTGCTTAAATTACGGAGAATGTTTGATGTAACATTATCTACATGGAAATGTAGACAGATGTAAATATACAAAAAAAAAAAATAAAGCATTCTTCAAACCATGAAAATCTCCTTTTTAACTATACAAATATTACCATACGGTAATATGGCATAATTATGGCAATCCATATCTATCTATACTTATAATCAAACATGAATAGTAAAATTTGTTCATTGAATTTCTTCAGAAATACCATTTGGAGGTTTTTAAAACCAATGAAGGAAACCATTTTTATGATTTTTGGAATTTTGTCTGTCTGCTTGGAATTAAGTCATGCATTTATTAAAGTTAAGAGTGATGATACTTAAGGGCTTGGGATATAAAAGAAGTAGTCTGTACCTTGGAGTAATGTACATTAACAGACTATGTAATGTTAGACATTAAAGATTTTAAATTTTATCCCAAAATGGGTGAAAAAGAAGACGCAATATTTTTATGTGAATTAAGTCAGTTTTACGAGTTACAAATCATGAAACATAGTAATAAATCAAGTAAATGCTTTAGAGCTTTTGGACCACACAGGATCATCATGTATCTTACTAATCTCTATAATTGTGCTTATAATAAAAGAGTAAAGAAACAAAGTTTGTCACTTGAATTTTTTTTTGATAACTAGCTGCGTGCCCGCGGCTTCGCCCGCGTTTCATATATTCGTTATTGTGTTTTTTTTTTTATATACGGAACCCTAATTTTCTTTTAGTACTAAGATAAAGTAAAAATATTTCTCATAATTTTGTCAGGCACTTGCCCGTAAAACTTTGCATTGAATAGGATTTTATTACGTTTTTTAGGAGTTTTAATTAATTTATACGGAACCCTAATTATTTTCAAAAATTTAAAGTACCCTAAGTAACTCGAAGCAACTTAAGCTATCTACCAACAAAAGTCCCGTCAAAATCCGTCCAGTCGTTCAGGAGATTACCCGGAACAAATAGACAGACAAAAATCTTAATTTTTGGTATAGGTATAGTGTATACATTCATATCTATTTATTAAAAAATAATAATTTTGACATTACGTACAGACACTTCATTTTATCTTTTACTATAGATAAGTAAAACCTTGATAGAATCGATAACGGAACACATTTTTGTTGTAATCGTTGTTTTAAATTCCACACGAGCCGAGTCGCGGGTACGGCTAGTATGTTATAAAAAATGATGTATCTGTCTGTCTGTTCGATAGTAAGTTTATAATTCAAGAACTGATTTACATTTTTTTAGTAGTAAGGGATCGTACATTAATCACGTGATCGGGGGTTCGGAAAAATCACGAAACTTCACAGGGGGAGCGGAGGGGAGGATGTGCAGATATGAGATATTTAATTTTTATTGTTCAACACGCTATAAGTAATAATCCGAAAACCAAAGCCTTGACTCAGAGTTGTCAGGCAAAGGTTTTAAAACATTTCTAAGATCATTTTGTACCAAATAATTATACGTGTTTTTGGGTACTGATGTGGGAACTAATGTAAAACCTCACCACGTATCATTCACATCACCTCACCACAGAAGAGGAGGGTCGCAGAATTGCAAAAAAAAATAAAACACATGATTAATGGACAGCCCCTAAAATTTGGAAACTCATGAAATTGGGATCCGATTCAATGTAGAGTTTTACTGCTAGTTATTTGAATTTGTGGGAAATATCTTTGATTACTGTAAGTATGAAAAAAAAATAGGATAATAATTAGGATTCCTTGTAAAAAAATTAAAACTCATGAGATTGTGAATAAAATAGAGTTCAATGGACACCATCATTATAAAAAATTGTTTTCTAATGATTATCTAAAAACTATATTACGCAGTGAGGTATTTATGAAAATCGGTCGGAGTCGTGGGCACACACAGCTAGTTTTATATAAAGCGCAATTATTTTACTGAGGACCAATAAAAAAAATACGAAAGCTCAAATTTATTGTAGGCTAAGATTCAAACCTACACATTATGGAAGTAAATGTTTTTCGACCCATAGGGCCCACACAGTTTAAAAATCCGGAATCAATATTAATAAATAAAATTGAAGTGTCTGTTTGTAATGTCAATTTTTTTTTATATATACGGCATTTTTTAATGTATGTACGACACCTATACCAAAAATACAAATTTTTAAATTTTTATCTGTCTATTTGTAATGGGTAATCTACGAAACGGTTGGACCAATTTTGACGGGACTTTTTTTGGTAGATAGCTGAAGTTACTTAGTAGATTACCTATCTTAGGGTACTTTGAATTTTCGATAATAATTACGGTTTCGCGTAAACAATATAAAACTTGAAAAAAAATTTGAATCAAATCCGATTCAATGCACAGTTTTACGGGCAAGTGCTATAATTTATGAGAAATATTTTTACTTTATCTTAGGACTAAAATTTTTTAAGGAAAATAATTAGGGTTCCGTTTAAAAATAAAAAAAAACATCAGTGAAGAATATAAGAAACACGGGTACAGCCGCAGGCACACAGCTAGTTTTTCATATATTATTTTGCGTTATTAGGAATAAATCGATCATAACATCATTCGCTTGATCTGATTTGATACTTCGTAAATGTATTAAACAGGCAATTCTATTTATATCCAGTATAGTAAAAATCATCATATAACCAGTTACGAGAACTGCCGGGTGTAAACCTAGATATTAAAAACGGTCTTCTATGAGATTTTCTTTAACAAGTGTAGGGAGAGAAATAATATAGTCGCATCGAAATACATTTTAAGGTGTAATTTTCTATTGAACAGAATACGAGTATGTGTTTTAGTTACTAAAGCCTAAATAATCTATTACTGAAGTTACTACTACCACAATAATCTCAATTTTAAAGTAAACATTTAAAAGCATAAGACAGTGCCTTCTCTGCAAAATATCTGCAACTCACGACTATGATCTGACAATTCAGTACATGAAGAAATATTGTTTTAGGTGGAGACATCCCCTATTCTGCCAAATAAAATGTGCAGAGTATGCATCACTCAGATAATGAATTTTTTCCCTTTTGTACAACTCTGCCAGGAATCTATCAGACAGTGGAAAAGTGTCTCGCATTATTTCAAAGATATTAACGTACCCAAAAAGGCTAGAAGTCTGTACGTCATTGCGACTAAAAATTCCAGCACCTATTATACGTGTTATAAAAACAACTAGAACTGTCAAGGACGCGCTGCGTAACTTAAGGTGTAAGTTAAATACGAAGAATTTCCCAAGGAAGAACGGAAAGAAAATGATCTGCCCCGAATGCCACACATGTTTCTATAATCTCATCAAATTCAACAATCATATAAAAAATATCCACAGGAAAATGTGCAACTATTGCAACATGATTTTAGATATCGATGTTTATGGAGAACACCTTAAAACGCATCGACAATCAATTTTCCCGTGTAACTTCTGCTCTGAAGTATTTGGTAGAAGTCGTCACTAAATATTCACATGTCAAAGCACAAGGAGAGTTATGTTTGCGTCGAATGCAAGGAGTCTTTCGCTACAGAGAGTAACCTAGCCGCTCATTCGTTCAAACATAAACCAGTGATCTGCGAAGGCTGTGACAGAAAGTTTTCGAATAAAATCTGCTATATGCGCCACGGTCGTAACTGTGCCAATATTAAAGAGAGATCAATGACATACGTGTGTGATTATTGTAAAAAAGTATATAGAATGAGGAACGCATTAAAACTGCACATAATTTTTAAACATACGGCGGGAAAAACCGTATCAGTGTGACAAGTGCGGGAAAAAGTTTATCAGTCGTGCACATTTAGAGGAACATGACAACACTCACAATAAAATTAAGGATAGATACTTGTGTGTAACTTGCGGATCGAAGTTTAGTTCGAGGAGGGGTCACGAAAGGCATGTGAAGAAACACCAGGTTGGATTGCAGAAATCAAAATACAAATGCCCTATATGCAAGAAAGAGTATCGTCAGAAGAAAAGTATCGACAATCATTTAAAAAAACAAACATAACATTAACATATCCCTTTAAAGAATGTGTTAATTTGTACCTTTTTTTTTTAAAGATTTTTTTCCTATTTAGAAATTAAAACTACTTTATAAATTCTTTCTGGTTTCTTATTATTTCAATTTTACGTAATTATTAAATTAAATGAAGTAGGCAATGGAATGAAGTAAATATATTACAGACTATTTAAAAAAAATTGTCAGTAAAAATAGAATGATAATACCATTACGAAAATTTTGATATATTGTATAATCGTTTGTCTAGTGGTATTAACAAATAAAAACATATTTGGTTCAAGAGTTGCTATATACTGGGTTGCTTTTTATGGACGCAGTGTACATTTTTAATTTTGTCGTGATTTGCAAAAGAACACAAACATGTAAAGTTAAGTGCCTTTAAAAATACTGAGATGGAGTTTACATTGGAAATGGGCAGACTGAACCCTGACGTCGTTTTCAGGTGGTGGACGAGACGGTCCTGCCGTGGGGTCTCTGCCGGAGATGTTTCGAAGATACAATTACAGCCTTCCACTTCAGACAGCTATGTCTCCAATCGAGCTCTCAATGGGAAAAGGCCTCTACGTGTTTTAACAACGTACAATACGCTACAGATACTGACAAAACACTATACGTGTTCTTTGGTGAAGAAATCTCGATATTAACTGATCAAATCAATGTCGCATCAAATCCAAAGGAAGCGGTGGACAAATTAAATAATAAATTCACAGAACCACAAGTTGAAGAGAAACCAACTCGTAAATCTAAACGCATTTTCGAAGTAATAAAAACTGCGTGTGTCCGGATTGTGGAAAGAATTTTAAGAATCCTGAATTCTTGAACTATCATCTTCGAAATTCACTGAAAAGCGCTTGTAGGAAATGCGGTACCGTAGTAGCAAAGAGTAATTTGCACAAACATCTATTGGAAACTCACGGAATAAATGTAATAGATTGCTACATAATATGTAACGCGGTGTTCAATGAATTAAAAGAATTCGAACAGCATTGGATATCGACACACGGTCCGAACACGCATTCATGTCACTACTGCGGTGCTGGCTTCAATAATAGCAGGGCGCTGCGAGCTCACATGTACTCTCACACGCTATTCCATTGTAAATCCTGCAAGAGTAGCTTTAACAATCGGAAGTGTTTCAAATATCATCAGAAACAGTGCAAAATCAGAGACGAACCAGAACAGTCTGTATTCGTTTGCGATTACTGCAAGATAGAGTACAATAAGAAGCCATCGTTAAAGATACATATAATACAAAAGCATCTGAATGTATTACCGTTTGCTTGTCAAGAGTGTGGGAAGCGAGCGTCGACGCTCGGGCATTTGAAGTCACATCTAAAGACGCATACAGAGCAGCGGAAAATTTTCCAATGTTACTGTGGGGCAAAAATGCGTACGGAACTCGGTTACCAGTTGCATCAGAGAATCCATACCGGGGAACGTCCCTACGAATGTGAAACATGCGGGGATCGATTCCTTTCAGCGTCCAGGCGACTGGATCACGTGAAGCGAAGGCATAAGGGCACAATGGAGATGCCACACGCATGTGACAAATGTTCCGCCAGATTTATAAGGCCTTGGGAATTGAAGAAGCATTATTTATCGGTCCATTTCGATGTTATAGATGTGCCTAAAAAGACGAATGATGTTCCAATGCGCAGACGGTTTAAAATGAAATGTTAGTTGCGATTAGGTAGAATAGGGATGCGCGTTGCCGAATTAAAAATATCGATTGTTTTCTCTTCAAGTACGATCTAGCTCCTAAATATCTTAAAGCTTCAATTATTGTAGGCATATTCACTTTTGGAAAAATCTAATCTAATAATTTGTGTCGTGTTTTTTTAAACGGCACTTGATTGGTTTTTATTGTTAATTAAATAAAATTGGGCTATTGAAGTGTAAAAATAATCATTTATTTGAACTATAGATAGCTAAATGATCAAAATAAAAACATCAATTAAATTTATTACTTTTATTAAATAGTTAAAATACAAAAGATGCTTGCAATTAGGGTTGTCTTGCCTTTTTAATTGCCTGCATTTCTTGACCTCGAAATCAAACATGCTGTCTACGCTGTAAAAGAATATCAAATCTAAAGAAGACATTTAATTGAAAATGCTTCATATATTACATTGACTGTATGAACTTTACATATTTGACATCAAATAATTAATAAACATTTGTAACACATATTAAAATATAAATAATAACTGCCTGTAATTCTTCTCCATATCAATTTTAAATATGCCAAATCTCACACAACCACTCGACTCTTAAAAAGATATCTCCAAAGATTTCCTTCGCGTATTAATGTATAGAACTACACATGTTTGTGCCTGTTGCTGGCTAAATAACACCCCATATCTTCCCGTGGGTGTAGTAAAAGGCTAATCAGGAAATAAACCACGGGATGGGCAGCATTATCCTCTGAGCACCACAAATACCTTACTGCGATCGGCAACCCGCCTACCAAGCGTAGCGATTATGGCAGTTCCTCCTTCATTAGGAGACCTATGTCCAGAAGTGGACGTCTTTCAAAAATCAAAATTAAAAAAATCTTTATTCAATTTAGGCCCTAAGAAGGCGCTTATGAACGTTAAAACACTACCACCGGTTCGTAAAACAACCCAGTCGAGAAGAGCCGATAAGAAACTATCTGGTTCTTTCTTTTTAATAAATATATTTTTTTATATATAAAAACTACATATTATAGACATTTAGCCAGTGTTAGCGGTAGCACAGAGATGTGTGTAAATTCCAGACATAATTATCGTTCATGTAATGATCCATCTTGTAATAACCTTTTCAAATTACCATAAGACTCGTTTGACATAGCGCTTGAACATATTGTAAGGTCAGTCAGTAATGTTATTTGGGATCTTATTTTAAAACCAAATACTTACAAATAATGGAAAAAAACGGACAATGTGAAAAACAATTATACAAGAAATAGTTATCTTTAAGTTGAACATAATTTTTGTGCTTCATTCTTTGTGAGTTCGATAATCTTAGGACTTGAATATCATTCAACAAAGTTTGAAGCGATAATAACTCGATCCGTCAAATTCTGCGTCTATAGACGCGGATTGGATGGGCAGCATGGTGGTAGGGCATTTTATAATACTGCCCGTTGTGGGTCGTTTCATTTTTGAAAACCTGTCGCCAAGCATCAATAGGTATGTTCTTGAAAACCGTTCCAGGCTTAGTGTGTTTACTAATCTGGACCATATCGTCAATTAACATCAAGTGAGATTGTGGTCAAAGCGTTCAGTCTATGCAGTATAAAAAATCTACTCCGCCGGCCATTGCGTCTGTTTACGAACCGTGGTCAATAGTCAGCCTGTAGCGATGCACCTTTTGAAATATATGAAATCGTTCAAGGACCTAATTATGATTCCTGGGAGTCACTACTATATAGTCTCATCGTCATGAAATTATAGAATTGTGGTATGGTTACCTACAACCGTCAAGTTTGAAAATCTGTAACTAAGTATCTACAGGTGTGTTATGGCCGTATCGCCTAAGAACTTGACTCGGTCTGTTCACCATTTCGGACTACATACTATTTACATCAGGTAATATTACGGTTAAAGCGCTGAGCAATATAAACAAAAGAACAGCTGTATAGAGTAGGTACTAGTGCCAGAAGTGAAACTTCTTTGACAATCTGTAACAAAAATTATTAGTAAGGGATAAATCGTATATGTATCCACTTTCTAAAATACAGCCAGAATGCGCACGCTTCGACAAGAACGAATTTGGCACAAAAAGAAGAAAACAATAATTCTACAGTCAAAAAGCATTTATTATTTTAGACTCTCTCTCTCTCTTTCTCTCTCTCACACACTATGTACTATATAATTTAAAATTTCCATTTATAAATTCACCGCTCGCAAAATAGTTACACTTAAAACATTATTCCGTAGACATGTGTGTGCTTTTTACAAATCCATAATGAGATCAAATGGCGAACAAATTTACAGTTCACTTAAGTTTGTCTTTGTAATTATCAAAACTTTCATCTGGATATGATTTTTTGTCTCTGCGTTATTGATTTCCTTGGTGTTATTTAATTAACGGTGATACATTTCAGATTCACGAAGAGTCTCTATGTCCAAAAGGCGCGTGCGTTAATTGTGTTAGCGCTGCGCTGGCGGCCGGCGAGTTCCGAGCTTTCGTTCAGTCATCGCAGAAAGTTTGGACTAATGCAATAAACGGTCTCAACGCCTTACCCTACACTGTTTCGTCCCCGATGAAGTCATTATGCGCTTTCGTGCATCCAAACGACTTGATCATACACACAGTCAAAGACTATGCTAGTGATCCGAAATCAATACTTAATAGGCTGAGGGCAGTCGTGACCAAAAAACCTGTCAGGAGAAAACCACGAAGCGACCGAGCCGGGCCGTCGTGCACTTGTCCAGATTGTGGGAAAATGTTCCTAAGCCCTCATTACTTAGCGATACACTTAATGAATAGCGGCCAGAAGGAAGCCTGCGTTATCTGCGGGGCGGTTGTCCTCCGTGGCAAGAAAATGAAGGACCATATGAAACTGGCACATAAAACCGACGTCCTCTTGTGCAGTGACTGTCCGTTAATGTTTCCCGAAAAGTCACACCTCGCTGAACACGTTGAGAGGTGCCACAAACCCGGTTCTTTCACTTGCACGGACTGCGGGAGGAATTTCCCCAGAAAGGTGACCTTCGATCACCACGCGCAAATGCACATGGTGCGGACGTGTAGGGCGTGTGGGACGCAGTTCACGAATCGCGGCTGTTACAGAGAGCATAGGTCTCAATGTGAACCGGAGGCGAAGCCTGACGTCACAATGCTCCCTCGTAATCGTAGATCGAACGTGCGCGATTTGGCCAACTACACGTGTGATTATTGCGGTAAGACGTACTCGTCTCGGCCGCAATTGAAGAATCATATATTATGGATACATATGGACGTAAGGCCTCACGAGTGCCAATGGTGTAGAAAGCGGTTCTATACGCCGGCCCGTCTCGCGGAACACACCGTCGTTCACACGCGCGCGAGAAACTTCGAATGCGACATATGCGGAGTGAAGTTAGTGACAAAGATGGCCGCTATATATCACAAGCGACGGCACACGGGCGAGAAACCGTACAGGTGTGAAGATTGCGGCGAATGTTTCATATCAGCGTCACGGAGAAGCGAGCATGCCAAACGGAAGCACAACAAAGGAGCTAAACTGCACTGCACACAATGTACGGCCTCTTTCGTTAGGAAACACGAGTTGAAAAAACATATTGATCGAGCGCACTCAATTCAAGAATTATATTATATAACAGAAGTCAATTAATGAATAGCTATAAACTTATTCTTTATGTCTCATACTTATATAGGTTCTATATACTAAGAATTGATACTATAACAACATTTACTAAATGTTACCAGAGTATGTTTCTAAAAATCGTTATTTTTAAAGTAAATAATAGTATAGTTGACTTGTGTTTAATTTATTGAAAACAACAAACTAAGACAATACAATAATTAAATGTAATACATAACCGTACACTAAAAATTAAATTTCATTCTGCCAAATAAAAATCTAGAGATACAAATCTTACAGTTTTTAGTTGACATCGTGAGGGGATGCTGTCTATTTAATATCACAGAACTAATGTTGATTTAGAACTATACTAATACTAAAGTGTGAAGTCATATACCCATTACTACTCTACCTAATTTAAAATTAAAACATTTGTAAGTTTTTCATTTTTAATCAGGTTTTAATTTTCTTATGAATGTAATAAAGAGTGAGTCTTTAAGGTATATTTTTGTATGAGACTATTAAAACCAGTCAATATATTAAATATAAATAAATCTAATAATTCTTAATAAATTCGACATATTTGAAGTCACTCAAATAAAAAACAAATATATATTTATTTATTTTCGATTTTTTCCCCGTATATTTATCACAAGGATTTGCTAATGTCATGAAATATTCCGGTAACATTGGTAAATAATGATTTACGTAAGGGTCAAAAGGGCTTGAACCCAGGGCCGTTAAACAAGGTAATAAAAATAATTGATTTGTGTCGGGGAGTTCTTGGCGCGATTTTAGACTGTCATGTAGTGGCCCATATTTTTATTCATTTGTATAATATGACTATACTATGTAATGTCCATGGCGTTTTATGTGTTATAGTTTAATTTTTATCCACAAGTGCAGTGTATCGAAAATAATGACTCAGTATGAATTCTGAAATCTCCCAACAACTCCATTTGAACACAGGACAAATGACCGCCACTTAGTTAGACATTGGAGATTAATAACATAATACGAATATTGTAAAATGACTACAGGCTCAAAAGAGTTAGAACCCAGGGCCGTTAAACAAGTTAATAATAAGATGAAGAGTTGATTTGTGTGAATATTTTTGGCGGGAACTTAGTTATCCTGTTAAAGTTTTTTAAGGCAAAACAAACATTATAAAGTTAGAACTAAGGAACATTTGTGCTAAGTAGCCGTATTAGGTAAATTTTTTAATGCAATATTTTAATTCAGTTGATCAGCTCGTGCCAATGATTCATAGGATACAGTGATATGACTTAGAACTACTATAAAATCTAGTAACATCTATGGCGCATAAGACAAGCCTTGAAATCAGTGTATAGATTTTAAGTACGTTATTTGTTAGGATTCTTTCATAAAAAAGTCATAATATATTCTTGTCAAATATTATTATTTTTTTTTTATTCAAAAGGCACAAAATTTTATGACAAGTGATGTCAAATTATGTATTTTCCTAATCAAGTTTCATGCCATTTTCGTTTCATTGTAAACATAGATAATTGATTATTATAATTAAAAGAGATATAATATAACGTAATTACTTTCATTAAAATTACTTTGTAGTTAAAAAAAATTGTAAGAATTTTAAGATATTGTTTTCATTATTTATTGAACAAAGTGTCAGAAGTGAAAACTTAATCCGTAAAATAAAATATTGTTAAGTGATAGAAAGAGATACAAAATAACACAGATTTGTACAGATCGACCAGTAGCGTGGCCGCACGAGACAAATAATTTTTAATAGTACGGCTTTCGAAATCTAAATCACTGCAACCCAGAATCGCACTTACAGTAATTAGAAATTAAATTAAAGATCAACGAGTCACTGCCTCAAAACAAACTTTTGATTAAAAAACGAAAACACTACAGGTTTGTTTGATAAATCTTCAAGTTCGCCAAGAAATAAAAATCGACCACGGCGACAAGGAGAAAAAATCTTTAGTCTTTTTTTATCACATAGGTAATATCATTTAAACATATCATCCAGTCTCTTTCTGGAATATTAAGTAACTGGAAGTAGTAATCCTATTCAAAATAATATTATATGTATGCTCACATTCTAAAATAGGGTCATTCGCGCACAATAAATAAACCGCAAAGAGAAAATAATAATTCTACAGTAAAAAAGTAGTATATAACGTGTCTATTTTTTTGTTTCTCTCACTACGTACTTATATCCATCCATCCTGTGACATTCAGATTCGTAACGCATTTTATTCTAATCGCGCCCAAGGAAGTTTCACTTCAAAACGTCAATAATATTACATGTTATTTTATTTTTAATTTTCATATTATTTTTATGTATGTATACTTAATATAATTTATATATAAACAGGGAGTTGAATATAAGTTTTGGTTAATTTCCATTACGAAGAGACTTTTTATTTAACTTTTATTTTGATTTGTTACTTATACCCTTTTCTTTTTCGATGTTTTTTGACAGGAAGTCTCTTGACTATAGATGTATAATAATCGATTTTAAATATTTCAAAATAAAATGTTGCCGATTTAAACCTAAAATAAATCGTTTTAAACGGTTGAAAAGTTGCCTACAAAAACAATAGTAATCAACACAAACTGTTTTAAATCGCAGATAATGCTCTGCATCTCATAAATCATTTTTTATATATACATTGTTTCTTAGTCAACCATAGATAAAATAGAGTTTAAAAAAAAACCATATTTTAAATAAAAAGAATGTATACGCGGGGAATTGAAATGAAGGTTTAAATGACTTTCATTTCCATAGATATGAGTATATACGATACCTATACTAAAAATACAATTTTTGTCTGTCTGGTTGTTTATTCCGACTAATGTCCGGAACGGCTTGATGGGTAATGATGAGAGACTTTTTTTGGTAGATAGCTGAAGTTACTCCGGGTACTAAGGATACTTCTAATTTTCGAAAATAATTAGGGTTCCGCGTAAAAAAGAAAAACACCAAAAATTGAATAAAACCCGATTTATTGTTTTACGGACAAGTGCTTGAGTTTATGAGAATTATTTCTATTTCATCGTAGTATTAAAAAAAACGTGTTTCGGGTATAAAAATTAAAATTAAAACGCAAAAATATGAAAAGTAGACACAGCCGTTGGAACAATACTATTCTGTGACAGCTAGTATCTACTATAGCAGATACTAGGAAAACATTCCTAGTACATAAAGACTCATTATCACTCTGGCAACGAGTGCATAAGCTTCCCCCCCAGTTGAAGACCGACGTGCGTCTTATCGGAGTTTTTGGGGCTTGTTCTTTTTAGGTCTGTTAGACGATTTTTACTAATAAACGAATTATTTGAGTTACTAAATGTATTACTACAATACATTTATAATGGTTTCAAGCGATGATGGCGCAGTTGTTAGTGCAATCGGATTTTGTATCGAGTCCATTTATCCAACTCTAAAAATGAGCCTGAGATTTCCTCTAAGGAAAACATCGTGAGGAAACCATAGCTTTTCTAACAATTCCCGCCTGCGTAACTACCACTCTCAAGTTTGAAAACTTGTCGCCAAATAGCAATAGATGTGTTCTGGTAGTATCACTTGGAAAATCAGTACCTCTAGGCTTAGGCCATCCTGGAGCACATCGTCATTTAATATCAGCTGAGAATGTGTAAAGCACTTGGATTATACAGTGTAAAAAAACATGCATGACTGCAACACATAAAGGTAAGTAAGTAATTTATGTTCAATTTACTTGCAAATACCGAGGCAATATATAAAATTTGAATTTATATACTAACTTGACAAAGTGATAACTAATATGAACATACGGAGCGTTAACCCTTAATCAAACGCGGCAGGTTTTAAGAGTTCAATTAAAACTGAGATCGGATTTAAGTAAATTTGGTCCATAGATTTCAAAAATGTTAGTAAAATTTTATAAAAGTGTGGGAAGGGGGGTGTTACGCGGTGGGAAATTATTTTCCCGTATTCATATTAGCATTGCAAAATTTCAGCAAGTGAGAAAATAATTCCCGCTGTCCGGTACGGCTATCGACATTTCTCTTCAATTTTTAGACTAGTTAGTTGCCCCTGGTTTGCTTATAGTATTTACAAAAAATATGGGAATTTTATTTTTTACACACTGATTCTAGTATAAAACAAAAGTGTTATATGTATTGGAAATGTTATATTGCTAAGCAACTTTTACAAAGGTACAAAATTCTATATTAACTTCAATGTAAGTATTCAAATTAACAATTACTGAGAAGGAGCAATGTGAAAAGATTTGAAACAGACTTTGGTACACAGAGCTACTCCACAAGTGGAAGATTGTATTTTGGTTCTTTATTCTATCTTCTTAGTACTGCAGTACCTGCATCTCCTGTAAGTTTCTTCAAGACGTTGTTCTATTAGCCATGCGTCTGGCTGATTTAGGTAGTTACCAAAAGAAGAATGGATGCTATTGACATAACAAGGGTCGTCTTCATCATCACAATCGGACAAATTGGAAAGACCCGCCAAATTTTCGATAATTTTTTCGAGATCTTTCTTTGTATGAGGTATTTTATTTTTGTCCATGATTTGAAATAGCTGAAAATAATATAAATTTATATCAAAAATATAAAACTTGAACCTATAATCCGATTCTGATCGATAGACATACGACAGACAAACATTTTATATAGATATTTCTTTTTTTGCCATCTCGGTAACAGATCAGGGGAAATTATTACCCACATTTTAGCTTGGGATTTTTTCCAAGAAATCTTAGTGTTATCAAAGTTCTTTTCAGGCTTAAAGGTAGGGAAAATAGTCCAGTTTAGAATAATACTATACTCAAATACTTAGCAGATTGTTTCTTCACAAATTCAAATCAAAAATTGACGAACTCCGAAAATTTTCGTAAAAACCGAAAAAAAATTTTTACTTTGACATTACCTCATTATGACCCACAGAATAATATTACTCCTACCGGAGCTATGACCGATAGCAACTATGACTAAAGTGTTGCACACGTATTCTAAATCTATCTAAGACTTTATTTCTATACAGCGGGTATTGATCTGTGCAGCCAATGTTGGAAAAATTGGATTTTTCGAGATGGGAATATATTTCCCGTTATTTGATTGAGGGTTCATTCTGAAATTTCCCAATCATTCCCGTTGCAGTCGTAACAGAAGGCCACCATTTTGTTACCGCCATTAATTTATTGAGAGTGTTCCTAACTTTCTGACTTGGCAGCATGGAAATTGAAAATGGGATAATTGGAACAAAAAAAACTCTGGGTAGGCATATCCTTCGCTAGGAGTAATATTGTTCTGTGGGCGCAGACTACTAAGAGTGTCTGTGGGTACGTCATTTGTTGACAGCCTGGGTCTGGGAAGAGTTTTTGTAATATTATACAAAATTTAACGAAACACGATGTCTTTCAAGACTGATATAAGACAATTACTAAAACCATATTATTGGATCAATATTTTACTTAGTATATCTTATATTATAAGCAAGCGTACATCTTTTATTTGCAATTTTTTATTCCCAAACGCGGACTGTGAATTGGACACTAGAGAAACGGAAATATTATTTTTCCTAATTATAGTAGTTATGCTGAGGACTAGGAAGGCAGGAAGTGTTACGATGATTAATTATTTGTCTTCTTCTTTCGTCTACACGAAGATTGCGAACTTAATTTTATGGTTGTACGCCGATATCAGGTAAGGGAACAAAAGTTGTTAATTAAAAAAAATTGTATTAAACTACTGTAATCGAAAGAAAAGTTTTTGATTTGAATTGTGAAAATCCATTGCAGATATGGTCTACCCTATGGAGCAATTCTCATATTGGGTGCCCTTCTGCTACCAGAGCCGACTTACCTGGGCCCCGAACATGTTATATACTTCCGAGGAGCTCAGTCATTGGAGGATGAACTGAAGCATCATAAGTCCACGACTTGGCTAGTGTGCTTGTATGCAGCCTGGCATCCAGCGTGTGTTAATTTTGCACCCGTCTTCGCAGAACTCTCTGCGAGTTACTGTCTGCACAATTTTAAGTTTGGGAAACTTGATGTTGGCAGGTTTGTATACTTATTTTTTTTCATTTGGCTCTACCTCTACCTTTTTTCTAATTTCCCAACTCACTGTTATATTTTTTAACTAGCCTTTACTAGCATGACTATTACTTAATCACACTATAATATAGTTTTTTTTTATATTAAGTGGTTCAGTCAAAGAATGTTTGTATTTGGTTTAATTTTACTTATGCCATCATATTCACTTTGATATTAAACATATACCTGACCATGAACAGAAAATAAATTATAATTAAGACACCTAAAAAATATTAAAAGAATTATGCAAAATATGAAGATTTAATTTATGTATGTTTATTTCACTGTTAATTTTATAATTCAAAAAATTGTAGGGGACAAAATGTGATTTATATTTTTGGAAACAGTCTTTTTTTAGTGTCAAAACAACATTAAAAGTACTTAAATTTATCCACTTGGAGCCTTGACGTGGATAACATTGCTTAGTGTAAATAAAAATTACTAATCTTGAAAATCTTACTTATTAAATTACTTAAAAAATCTGATAATTAAAAATATAAACTAATAAAGCTTGACTAGATGATTTATGTATACACAATTTTTGAAAATAATCATCATAAACTGTGTAATAAGTTATCGCTTTCGTTGTATAGATATCCAGAGGCAGCAACTAAATACAGAATCCAGGACGGCCCTACAAGTCGACAGCTGCCAACGTTGATACTCTTCAGCGAAGGCCAGGAGAAGATGAGGAGACCGCAGGCTGACCATAACGGAAAACTACAGAAGTAACTTGCATTACCTGTTTTGTTACATGCCTGGATATTGACTAATGCAATAAATTTATTTTGCTATCTATTTCATTTTTTATACTCATTAAGTGAGTTTGTAACTAAGAAATAGAAAGTTTAATTTATCTACCCTAAGCATATGGGCTGTAAAAGTATTATGAAAGAACAATTGGGGGACTAGGAGTCTGAATTCTGATTAGTTAAGCAATTTACTTATAGTTTCTTACAGAGATTTTGTAATAAAACATGCCAATGCAAGGCCATGGGAGGAGGTGAGAGCTTAGCTTACTATAGCTGACAAAGGGAAAGAGGTAGGAAAAAGTCTGATGTTATTATTGTCTCCGGCCGGCTCCTTTCAGTGAAGGAAAACACTGTGAGGAAACCATACCATGGTGGTAGGGCATTGTGTAATGATGCCCGTCTGGGTAGTTACCACCCTCAAGTTTGAAAACCTGTCGCCAAGTACCAATAGGTGAGTTCCGGCAGCATCACTTGAGAACCAGTACTTAGGTTTAGTGTGTTTACCATCCTGGACCACTTCATTACTTTAACATCAGGTGTGATTGTGTTCTAATCACCGAGCCTATATCATTTAAAAAAAAGTCTAAAATTCTGCTTAATGAATTACTAAAACAGTACCAGAGCTCGTACTACTCATTGCATAATCAAGTAACTCTGATATCTTAATATTAACAAAGATATCTGATCATCACATGAAGAAATCCGACGCAAGTTACTCAAATTATTTTTTTTATTACTTCTTTCAGGTTTTTATTTTCGAAAGACAACATCAAGGCGGCCTTCGATATCGACGGTATATATGAGAAGTGTAAAGAAAAGCCCGCACCTGCCAAGTCTATTAAAAAGACCGAGTAGACCGTCAGTAGACCACACTTGTAAACGAGTATTATTAGTAAGTACATCTCTAGGATGACTAATCAGCAATTAATTCATTGTAGGAGAAGCCCACCAGGGCCAAGTCTACTATAAAAAGACCGAGTAGACCCTCAGTAGACCACACTTTTAAATGTATATTATTAATGGAGAATAATTTTGCAGAGGTTCTCATTCGCAAATTGTAATGTAGCTAAGTAATTATAGTCGACGCATTATGAACTGAGGCTTCGGGTCATAACTCATATTTATCTGTCTGTCTCGCTCGCACTTACAGGTCTTATGGAAAGATGTAGTGATGTGCGTAAGAATTGTGTCGAATATCGATAACGGGATAGGTACGATCGATATGCTAAATTATGTTAAGTATTAATAGGAATAATTTTTCGCTATCTAAAAATTAAATTTTTGTTGTGTAAGATAAAATATTTGTTTCAGCGTAATCATAGAGAAACTGTATAGATTGTAAAGTGGCACCGAAAAGGGCCGTTTTTAACTTTTCTAGGGATATTTCTTAGTTATTAACCCCTTGAGCACTCACCTGGCGTTTACGCCAGCTTTCCATTGTTCTCCTATTGTCTTTATTTTTATGGGTACTCGACACATTAAAAAATCCTCATCTCCATCCCCATCTGTGTAACGAAGAGTAAGTAATGTAATGAGTGTCATGACAAAAAGTCTTATATTTATAGAAAAATAACAACCCTTACTCGTAACGACCAATCAGGAGTCAGTGCTAATGAAGGTCACGATGACGCATCGACCCCGCGTGCGATAGCTAAGTATCGACAACGGGTTGCATTGCGTGCACTTTCCTACTGTCAGTGACATATATTCCCCGACGACTCAGTTTAAAATGCGTCGACTATAGTCAAAGATGCCAATTGTTGTGCTGGATAATATTTTACTAAAAAAACAACGATGTAACCATATGCCATCTGTTTTTGAGTAAGCTAATTAGTTTGTAAATGCCGATAACAGACGTCAGATTCTAAAAGTAAAACAACTCATCCAAATCGATACAGCCGTTTTTAGTGATATAAATTACACATATATTATAATAGCGTATACTAATTCTCACCTGTTATACATTTAAATTACTAATTTAATATATGATAAATATAATCATTGTTAATTTATTACAACTTATGTTAATAATTTTAATTTATTTTTATGTATTTAAAAAAAGCAAAGGTTAAAATGAAACCAGTTACGTACTAGCTAATGATATAATATATAATATCAAGCTAATAGTGCGGAGAAATTTTAGCATGGCAGCTGTTAGTCGTTACTGAGAATTCTCTCCCGCAACCTGCTTACTAATTTTTGTGTTTGTTTTTATACGGTATACGCTCAGTGTTTTGGCAACAATCGCACCTAATGTTACGTTGTGGTCCAGGATGGTAAACACACTAAGCCTAGATAATGGTTCTCAAGTGTTGCTGCCGGAACAAACCTCTTGTTATTTGGCGACAGGTTTCCAAACTTGAGGGTGGTAGCTACCCAGGCGGGTATCATTGGAAAATGCTTATATATTCATGTTTGTTAGATATATTTACACGGAGTTTACATTAAAAGTAACAACCACCAAAAAAGCTTGTGAGATTTAAACTGTTTTATTACGACCGGTATCGGCGTAGCGAACACTCGTTTTACCTACCCACTTATTCTCAATATATAACAATTCCTTCCCTTTAAGTTACAACCCCTAAACAAATAATAATGGAATAATATACAAAACAATAGAATAAAAAAGCAATAGATTTTTATAAGAATAGCTCATCTGGCCCATTAGACCGGGCCGGTGATCGAAATGTAGATGTGATCTCACGGCGCCGAGGAGGCACGAGCTCGGCTTCTAACACCCACACTGCTGACCTCGACGACCTTTTTTTTTTTTTTTGACGGGGGAAATGCATTTACGCACTACCCTTACCTATTGCATTAGTGAGACCGAGTTAAAAAAAGTCCCCCAATGCAATAGGTAAGGGGGCACGGAGGGACGACTCCGTGCCAGTGCGGGAGTCGCTCGGACGTGGAGCGTCCGGAAATACCCACTAAAACCCCCCGGAGCCGTCCGCCGCATTTGGTGTGGGGGCGATACGGGATGGCTTTCGCAAGCACCGCGTCGCCCCTGACCTCGACGACCTGTCGCTTTCTATTGACTCTTCCTCCCCCTCTATCTCTGTCATGGATCTTGGCTCATTTGGAGATACATCAGAATGTTGACTTATCGAATCCGTTAATTCGTCAATGTCCTAACATAAGTTTACCCACTTATTCTCAATATATAACAACGTTCTCATCCTGGGTACACGTCTATTTATATAACTTCATAGTATGTAAATTTGGGTTTGAGTTTTTGTCTACCTAAATTGTTTTCTACGTCGCGGGCCGCAGATTTAAATACTAACCAAGGGCCGCATGCAGCCAGCGGGCCGCAGTTTGACGACCACCGTTCTAAATGTGTAATTGGGCATTTTCTAGAAATGGTGTTTCCGTAGCTTGACACTATTCCGTATTGCTATAGCGTAAGAAATTTGTAAATAAAACAAGGATCTGAGATTTTTAAATATGTATGTATATTTATTTATTAAATAAAATTTATCACTCATTATGGTGTATTTTATTTCCCTGACATTGCAACTCGAGGCGTTTATCTTCCGTTCGGCGTGATGTTTCCATGGCGATGTAAATCTAAAAATAACAACACGAAGGGTACATTTAAATTACATATTTGGGATTTGGACAACAATATCCGCCTGATGTTAATAAGGAGTTCAAGTATTAAATAGAATTTTGAGACATTTTACCCTCATCTCCCCAGCCATGATAACTTAAACAAATGTTTACTGTTAGAGAACTTGCTTGTAACAACCTGCCTTAACAACAATTTATTTTATTTTTGACATAAGCACGCCGTAACAGCATAAACAAAAGTGTAGAGAAAAATAAAACACTCATCAATGTGTTGAATCGTTATAGGAAATTGATTTAGTAACCAATTAGGACATCAATAATAGAGTTGCACTTCAGACTGTCAAAAATAAAACAAATGGTTGGAGGCGGTACAGGTAATGAAAAGTAAATAAGGAAACATCGCACCATTCCTAAAATGTCGTCACCATGTCATCAAAAATAAGCAAACAGACCACCACGGTACAAATACTTTTTTTTTTCATAAAAACTAGCTTATTACATTCATATATGTATTTCGTGAAAAGCTGTTATTTGAATACTAGATGTGCCCGCGACTTCGCTCTCTTGCAAATCAGATAATTATATTCTAAAAGACAGCCTACAATCCCCTACCTGCGGAGATCACCCCAGCCAGACTAGGCCACCTTCCCAATGGAATGCAAGGCTCCGGCACCTTCCCCCCTTGATTTGGCAATGCGACAGAATGCACCGAGCTATTCTTACCCTAATAGGCTTGAATTGCGGCCTGCGAAGCATACTACCCCATGTGGTGATGAGTGTCACCTCTCCCCCCACCCTTACAATCAATGGGCTTATATCCCCGCTCCCCACACCTAAAACATTGGACTCCCCGGTCTACCCTTCGAGCAACAGACAGACTGAGGGTGAGTGTGACCCATTGTGTAATCAAACCAGCTTCAGGCAATCCCCCCCCCCCCATATTATAGAAATTTTGCCGACTTCAAATACATCTATTGTGATTAATTTTTGAAAATATATTTTTACCAAAATATAAAGTAGCCGATATTACCTTTCTAACTGAGAATTTTTTTTCCCATAATAACTAGATTATATACATTCATATATGTATTTAATGGAAAGCTGTTAATTATATAATAAAACTAGCTGGTGCCCGCCGCTCCGCCCGCGTTCCACATGTTCTATGCATATGACGTTTCATTTATAGCTAATTAAAAAAAAAAACAAATGAATGAATAAAAGTAAAAGTATTTTGTTTTTGTTAGCGGAAAAAAAATGTATATAAGCGTAAATGGAAACTGGAAAATGTACAAAAGAGTAAATCGAAAAAAAAAATGAGAGGATCGGTGGAATCCAAAAAATAATAGACAGGTCTACGAAAAATACTGCGTTGAAAGGTATTAGTCCTATCCCGATATGTTCAGTAGTTTTGAGGTGATGGTGCGTCAAAGGAATAATAAACAAACAAATTGAGAAAACATGGCAAAGGGCTCATAGAATTTGAAAAATAACCTATATAAATTGCCTATAACCATCTACGATTAATTATATATATATATATATAGATAAATAAACTTCGGTTTTATTTATTTTCAATAGACACACACATTGTCAGGTCAATTTCTGCCGAGTTAAGATTAATATGAAAAAAAAGGAATTATTTTTATTTCAAGTGCAAACTTTATTCCTTGAACGATTATCGGTAGGGGAATAACTTTCAATATCACGTTACCGATGCTATGACGTCAGCCGTCAACACGCTACAGTATGTCAAGTGTAAGATGGCGCTCACAGATAAATAATAATAATTTTGGCGAGATCTCTGTCCTATAGCATTTTCAATAATTCATTAACTTGTGTATTTGACTCTATATCGTGTAATCTTGATGACGTTTTGTGTTTGTTTGTAAGCGTTTTGAAGCGATGATTGCGCAGCGGGTAGTGCGGCCGGATTCCGCGTCAATCGACGCGGGTTCGATCCCCACCTGTTCGTATCTAAAATAGGCCTGAGCTTTCGGTGAAGGAAAACATCGCGAGGAAACCATAGCATGATGGTAGAGGATTTTCTAACAATCCCCGCCTGGGAAGCTACCACCGTCAAGTTCAAGAACCTGTCGCCAAATACCAATAGTGTTCCGGCTTGAGAATCACTATCACTTGAGAACCAGTACCTAGGCTTAATATGTATACCGTCCTGGACCACATCGTCACTTAAAATCAGGTGAGATTGTGGTCAAAGCATTGAGCCTATATCATACGTAAATGAATATATAGTCCGTATTCTGTAAAAAGTTACATTAATTATAAAAGATGACATATAAAATTTATTCCGAGATGTCGTCAAATCTCCACGAAAAGTTCAAGCAGGATGCGACACCATTTCACTGGAGCTTGGTTCCGATAAAAATACCTAAATGACACTGGCAGAAATTGGACACAAACACACAGATAACCATAATTTAAGTATAACAAGGAAGAATATATGAACTTACTTCATATATCAGATGATAAGATCATCGGGTAAGACGGTTATCTTGAGCCGGTGTTCCCGCCACGATAGGCAGTACGGCAGCGAGGGTGGTGGAACGGCATCTTCCTCTTCGTCCGACTCTTCATCAGACCCACCCAACGACTCCAGACAGGTGACCTTCTCCTGCATCTGCATGCTTATCTCCGATGATAGCATCACCTGGATGGATCACATTTTAAGGGGGTAGAATAAATATGGTATGCATCACTTCCGAGTGACAAATCTATTTCATATGTACACGAGATATCCCACTTCTGATGTCATTTATTAGAATTCAAATTAGATTAGAACTTCGTAAGAACCAGTCTGCGAAACTAGGGGGAGGGTTCGGGGGGGGGGGGGGGGGGTGACATCGACTTAAACGAAATGCGAAAATATGAATCTTTTGTAATGAAATTGTAGCATCCAATATGAATTACATCTTAATATGTTGTCTATATATTTTCGACCAATAGAAAGTCCCTAACCTGGGTCAGGACACAATAGGGAGGCTAACTAATTATTGTTTATTGTCGAATAAAAAAAAGCCACACCAGAAATAGGGGTGTGCACTGACGACAAACATTAAAATGTAATCAAAAATAGATAACTCATCCTGGACCACTTCATCAATTAACATCAGGCGAAATTGAGGTGCGAGCGATGTGCTTTTTTTTTTTTTACTTTGAACACAATACCGCCTGATGTTAAGTGCAGAAGTGGTCCAGGATGGTGAACACACTAAGCCTAGAGGTGAAGGTTCTCAAGTGATGCTGCCGGAACACACCTGTAGAGTATAAACACAAAGAATAGCACGTGACTAGTGTAAATGCAGGGTGAGTACCTGAAGCCAGTGCCCTCGGGCTGCGTAGGGTGCGCGAGGGCAAACGAGCGCGCCGGTCACTGTTGGCGGCAACACTGACACCGCAGGGCCTGCGCTACCCGATGCCCAGGTAAAATGGCGGCCGTGACGCACACGACCACTGCAATTCAAGCTAATTTTTTTCACTCGTTTCTTGATATATTCTCACGCCACTTTTACACGATTCTTATTATTTTTACACGATTCTTGATATTTTTACACCATTTTTACACGATTTTGGAAATTCTTACACCGTTTTTTTACACAATTTTGGATATTCTTACACCGTTTTTACACGATTCTTATTATTCTTACATCCTTTTTCATGATTATTGTTATTCTTAAATACATATATAGAATATCTCCCATAAGGGAAACAGAGACTACATCTTTCTATCTGCTACGATCCTGAAATACATCTGTGGCGCTTCGATCGCCGCCATTACTTTTGTGTACTGGCCATTAACAAACATTCAAATTTTTAAAATCCATCTGTCATGATATATCTCATTGTAAAAATGTCATTAAAAAGAAGAACATATTACCGAATTAAACGTTTGTAATTACAACATTAAGTGATTCTTGATACTTTCATTTTGTGGAGAAGTTGCCCCAGCAAACCGAGTGATCGCGCACTATCGATGCCGAAACATCTATAGCTTTTTTTTTTTAATTTTGAAAACAATTGTTAGCCTGTCTATCTGTGCGTATTTCCGGACATAACTCGAAATCAGCTTAACCGATTTTGATGAAACTTTGTAAGAAAAAAGCTTATGCTAACGAGCTATTGATAGGCTATAAAATATCAATATCACTTATGGTATTTATAAAAAAAATCCATGTTAAAAACTAGGAAAGAGCTTCATCGGTCCGAATAAACATTTGACATATAGTCGTTCGGCAACAGATTAACAGCTATGAAAGACAAAAAACACAAAAAAATCAGGACACAATCCACGTTCGATCAAGATAAAACACGTAGACAAAGTCGCGGGCGTCGGCCAGTTTATTTAATAAAAATCTAGGCTGGAATTTTCTCACCTTATCGCCATGGGCAGTAGGCTAGCGCCTTCAGGGTTCAGTATTATATGGACACCGTCTAACAATTGTACGCTGTCTCCTTCACTTCGAGAACTCTGAAAGAGATTTCCCGGCGATGTAAATCGATACTAATAATATAATACGACCTGTCCTCTTGTATGGATCAGAATGTTACCCCATAAAGGTGACGGACGAAAGAAGATTACTTGCAGCTGCGATGGATGTATGGGGTAACAAGAATGGACAGGATTAGGAATGAATATATTAGAGGAAGTTTGAAAGTGGCGCCAATAACAGACAAGTTAAGAGGCGGTCGTTTATCCTGGTATGGACATGTGATGCGCAGGGAGAAAGAGAATGTTGTAAGGAAGGTATTGGATATGAATGTGGACGGTTACATGGGAAGGGGAAGACCAAAGAAAAGATGGATGGACTGTGTGAAAGATGATATGCTTAGGAAAGGAGTGAATGCGGAGATGACAACAAATAGAGAGGAATGGAAGAGGAAGACATGTTGCGCCGACCACAAATAAAAATGGGAAAAGGGTAGGGAGATGATGATGATGACTAATAAATAAAATTGAAGTGTCTGTTTGTAATCCGAAACGGCTGGACGGATTTTGACGGGTCTTTTTTGGTAGATAGCTGAAGTTATTCCGGGTAATATAGGGTACTTTTAATATTCAAAAATAATTAGGGTTACGTGTAAAAAAAACTTAAGACATAAAAAATTGAATGAGATTCGATTCAATGCATAATTTTACGGGCAAGTGCTATATAAGGTTATGAGAAATATGATTACTTTATTTTAGTACTAAATTTTTTTTAGAATAATTATTAGGGTTCCATATAAAGAAAATTAAAACGCAGTGAAAAATATAATGAAACGCGGGCGAAACCGCGGGCACACAGTTAGTTTATAAATATATGGATCTATATATGGGGTCTAATATAAATTATACATGCGACTTTACAAGTGAGTACAACCAGAGCTAGATTTACACTAGTGCCTAGGTTCTGGACGTGGACAGATAAGAAAAATTTAGTTAAAAAAGAAGTCAGAAAAAAAATTGAGGTGGGAGACCACAAAAAAAATCTTCATGTTATCGATTTCTTTGTTTTTCCACAAGATTAATATAAAAAAAATTAATTAATTTTTTTTCCGAAAAAAAAATATTTGAATACTGTTTATTTTCGGAATTTTCTTTTTCGATTCATAAATTTCGATAATAGGTAGGGCGCTAAAGTTGGGGTGCGGTGTCAGATAACCTCCTCGTGGTGCACCTTGGGCAAGTCCTTCTGACTGCCGGCTAATAGTCTGACTGGGCGGCTCGGGCGAAAGCCCACTTTTTTTGGGGGGGGGGGGGGGGGGAGAGGTGATTACTGCGGTCGCAGTGATCACTCCTCTTCCCTCCGAAAGGTAATGCCTCTTTCAGAGGCGGGCGAAGAGGTGGGGTAGAGAAGTTCTCCCCCACCCCCGCTGGGCCATTGCACAGACGGGCCTGGTGGGTTCGCCGCAGGGGGCGACGCGGCGACATGCCTTGCAAACCCGTATCGCCCCTATCTCAAATGCGGCGAACGGCCCCGGGGGATTTTAGTGGGTATTCCCGGGCGCTTCTGGCCCGGGTTTGAGTCCCACACTGGCACGGAACTCGTCACTCCGTGCCCCCTTACCCATTGTATTGGAGGGACTCAGGTCCCACTAATACAATAGGTAAGGTGAGTGCGTAAATGCATTTCCCCCCGTCAAAAAAAAAAAAAAAAAGGGCGCTAAAGTTGAATACGGTACTGAGGGTAAAAATATGTAGTGCGACTGGATTCCGCGTCAATGGACGCGGGTTCGATCCACATCTACCCGACTCTAAAATTGGCCCGAGCTTTCCGGCGAAGGAAAACATCGTGAGGAAACCATAGCATGGTGGTAGGGCATTCCCGCCTGGGTAGCTACCACCCTCAAGTTCGAAAACCAGTCGCCAAATACCAATAGGTGTGTTCCGGCAGCATCACTTGAGAACCGGTACCTGGGTTTAATGTGTTTACCATCCTGGACAACACCGTCACTTAACATCAGGTGAGATTGTGGTCATAACAGTGAACAGTGTATAAAAAAAATGATAATCCACACACCTGTAAAGCGTCAGATATCGTAGGAAGCGCTTTTTCAATACTAGACATTTCAAAACTCTCCGTTAGCATGTGACCTGGAAAAATAATTACCCAGATTTAACATCTTCTGTATTATCTGGAGGGGATATAGAAAGGGCTATGCTCAGAATTTCACTGCGTGATCGGATCAGAAATGAGGAGTTCTGCAGAAGAACCAAAGTTACCGACAATGCCCAATAAGAACCGATGCCCGATGGGGACAAAGTGGATCAATGACCTGATGATGGTCATGGGAATCCGCTGGATGCGATCGGCGCAAGACCGGTCGCTGTGGAGATCTTTTGGGGAGACCTATGCCCAGTAGTGGACGTCGCCTTTCAGTTGATGATGACGATAATATTAGATCATTATTATTAAAAAAGAAACAAACATTCTTTATTCAGGTAAGACCCTGAGGAGGCGCTCATGAACGTCATAAAACTACCAACGTTTCGGAAATAACCCAATCTCTCGAGGGCGCATGCAAGAAACTCGAACTGGTTTCTTTTTGAATGTTATTTCTCTAAGTATATCAAAAATGATATAATTCATAATAACAAACGGAAAATAGCGGAAGCACAGAAAAGGGGTGTCATTTCCAGACATCACTATCGTTCACGTAATGATCCACCCTGTAATAAGCTTTGGACATAAGAACCTGTTTGACGTAAAACTTATTATCTGGTGAATCGTGGTAGAACTTGACACTATCACATAAAAATCTTTTATTGGACCTACTAAGCCTAAAGGAAAGGCTAATTTGTGATTTAATATTGGACTTAGTTGCGCGCGATGAGCAAAATAATTTCAAGGTCGATTGAATATACTGACGCTTAGCGTCAAAATTTTGAATATTATATGCCAGATAGAAGTACATAGTGGGAGAGAAAGAGATTATTTTCATCTTTCTGCTGTATCGGTTCTTGAAGAAGCGTCCGCTAAGCGCTTTGACCATAATATTAACTGAAGTGGATCAGGTTTAAGATGGTAAAATAGACAGAAGTAGGTGTTTCAGAGATCTATTGCTATCGCGTTGCGCCCCAAAGAAAGAATTATAAAACACGAAAGGGACAACTGCAGCTCGGGCTGAGTTTACCGTATGCAAAATAGACGAAAACATCACTTCGCAGTACCCTGTTCCCTCCTCCAAAACTAAACCGATTTTGTTTCAGTTTTAGAATAATAAAGACTTTGGCTATGCCTGTACGTTTGGCTTTTTTTAACTTTATCCATCAAATTTGTTTGACGAACATCTCAAAATGACGGTAAAATTCAAGCTTTTTTTTCATTTTCAAAGTTTCTATAATAACAAATTTATGGACAAAGTCAAAACTTACAGGCATGGCGGCGGCGGCGGATATATATTATTTGGTATAAAAATATTTACCATAATGCTATTATCCAGGGAGGATACACGAGATTACGTTTGTACGGAATAAATACCGCTAGGACATCCTCTTAAATTATGCTGCCGAAATACAGCTATAAGTTCTTAGTTCCGGATTTCCAACATGAGGGTAGGTAACCATACCAAAATGCTATTATTTCATGAAGACATTTTCCTTCATCGAAATCTCAGATTAATTATAGAATAGACTTGGTAGATTCTAACCTACGTCCATCAACGTTGAAACCGAGCACAATATTACTGCACCGATCAACGTTTCAATGAATAAATACAGTGTAATTAAATTGAGGTGTCTGTAATATAATTTTTTTTTACTGAATAGATACCTATACCAAAAATACAATTTTTAAATTTTTGTGCGTCTGTTTGTTTGTTTGTAATGCGTAATCTCCGGAACGGCTGGACAGATTTTGACGGGACTTTTTTTGTTAGATAGCTGGAGTTACTCCGGATAACTTAGGGTAGTTTCAATTTTCGAAAATAATTAGGGTTCCGGGAAAAAAATTAAATTCATAAAAAAAGAATAAAATCCGATTTAATGCACAGTTTTACGGGCAAGCGCTATTAATTTATGAGAAATGTTTTTACTTTATCTTAGTACTAAATTTTTTTTAGAAAGTCAACTAAAGTTCCGTATGAATAAATTAAAACGCAGCGAATAATATACGAAACGCGGGCACACAGCTAGTAATTATAATAATAGGACGATACTTGTTAACAAGTTTAATATGAATATCTGGGATATAGGCGTATTGGCTTTTAAATTTAGTTTATAATTTATCGAATTTTATCTAAATTAGTTACTGGCATGTTTCACAACACAAAGTCCCTAAAAAACAAAGAGAGAAATAAATATCAACATTAAATTATAATTAGTTTAATTGACTCAACTAATTTCAAAAACAGCAAATCAAATGTCAGCAAATGTCTATTGTTCTAAAAATCTATAGCCAAAAATAAAAACCCTACCAAGTATTATTAAATAAAAAACCACATAGTTAATACCATAGAAGTTGATTAAAGATAATCGTATTATATTACAAAATTAATTATAGCGTCCATAAGTAATAATAAATACAAATTACAGCCGTGCTCTAATATATACATTAGATATGCCACGAATATTCGATAAACTATTCGGTATACGGCCGAATATTGTGATCTATTCGGCCGAATAGTAAATGACGGAAATAAAAAATTGATAATACCACTCACAAATATTGTTATTTTACCAATAACTTCTACCAATTATGATGAAATAAAAATATTTTTTTACTAAATGGCCGGTCGCTGTATATACTGCTACCGGAAGATGATAAATATTATTAGTCTCATGTCCCGTTCCCAATTCACACTTGGAGTCGCAATGTTTTCTTCTCCCATACGTCCCTATCAGCCGTCATCTCTTCATTCACTCCTTTTTCTTTCATATCACTTCTTACACACTCTATCCACACTTTCTTTGGGCATCCCCTACTTTTTCATCCTCCTTCATTTCCAATACTATTTTACCCACATGCGCTTCCTCTCTTCTCATAACATGTCCCTTTAACTTTTCTACCACTGGCGCAACTCCCTCTAATTCCTTCCTTAATTTATACATTCTTGTGACAGCACAATCCGTCGCAACAGTTGCATATAATTTATATGCAACCGCTATCATCCATCTTACTAGCCCAGCATTCAGAACCATGCAATATGACAGGTCTTACAATGGACTTATATACCCTTTTATTTTTTTTTTTCTTTTTTTTTGACGGGGGGAAATGCATTTACGCACTACCCGGACTTATATACCTTTTTTTTTTTTTTTTTTTTTTTTTTTTTTTTTTTTTTTTGACGGGGGGAAATGCATTTACGCACTACCCGGACTTATATACCCTGCCCTTCAATGATTATGCGTGGCAGATAATAAACAAATCTCAGCAAATTGTGCTATGATATTGTTTTACGTTTCCTGACCACCACTTGTAAGGGTCTGCTGAAGAGATGCCATTCGGCAACTATTCGGTATTCGGCTATTCGGCAATTATTTTCTACTATTCGTTATTCGGCCGAATAACATTACACACAAAGATTTTTATAAACGTGTTGGGATCCTAGCAAGTGGAAGGATGTGGTCTCTGCCTACCCTTATGGGAGAGAGCCGTGACGTTATGTATGTATTAAAATTTAGTAGTGGTAATTTACGACGAATACAATTTTTTCTTTACAGCTTTATGTTGATTTCCAACAATTAGGCTTTTCTTCATAAATTATGCCGGCTTTTAAAAAAACACCCACTCACTGTATACACTGCTAACGGAAGATGATAAATAAATCTCCGCAAATTCCACTAGATTACGTTTATATTGTTTTGCGTTTACTGACCACCGCTTGTAAGGGTCTGTTGTCCTATCTAGACGAACAATCACGAATGACACAAAAGCGTCCACGGCACGTCATCACCACACGTATTTTAGTGATGCAGGATTGTTATAGCTCTCATCCGCGAAAAGTACTAAGTGTTGCCAAATATTCAGCGCTTCGGCCAAGAGCCTCTCAGAATATACGTTATTCGGTCAAATCACTATTCGTGTCATCTCTAGTCTGCTGTCCTATCTAGGCGAAGAACCGCAAATGAAACAAAAGCACCTACGACGTTCAGGTTTATTATACCTGTCACCCGCGATAGTACTAGGAGTTAACAAATATTCGGCTGCCGAATACTCGGCGCTTCGACCAAAAAGCTCGCCGAAAATACTTTATTCGGTCAAATCACTATTCGTGGCATCTTTAGTACACATAGCTGTCCAAAGTAATGTATAGTTATAAATATTGAAATAAGAAAAAAAGAATATATATATTAGGGCAAAAAAAAAACGATGGTAAAATAAGAAAAAAAAAAGAATAAATACATGTAGGGGTTTATTTAAAATAGATATTATAAGATAACTAAAATAAAGAGGGACAACCAAGGTTCGGGTTAAGCCTGAGGTGCGTAGGGGACTAAAAAAAAAACATAGTTGTTGTTGAAATTAGCTGACTCAATTATTATTAACGATAATCAATATTAGTTTACTTTCTGGTGGCGGATCCATAGTGAGGGTAGTGAGACCTCGTTGTAGAGCCGCTTTGATCTGCTGCTCAGCACCTGGTGTCAACTCCTCGGGACTGTCGGCCTCCGACTGGTCAATTAATGTAGATATTTACTTGACGCATTATTTTTTTTTTTTTTTTGCGAACCCTACCACATTTAAGTCAGCTAGTTAGTTTAAACGAACTAACGAATCCGTTGTAGAGTAAATAAATTTTTTTCATTATATGTTATAGTCGATTCAAACTGTATGGCGGCTCGGAACATTGAGCGAGTTGACGCTCAGAACACTATTTTAGGCATCTGCGGGATGAAGGGGGAATACTGAATCCGGTGGATCTCCTATTGGTCCGTGGACCACAATAATCAAAATCAAAAAAATCCTTATTGGGACCTTTTTTTTTTCTTTTTTTTTGACGGGGGGAAATGCAATACCCCCCGGGGCCGTCCGCCGCATTTGGGATGGGGGCGACACGGGGTGGCTTTCTCAGTCACCGCGTCGCCCACTGCGGCGAACCTACCGGGCTTCGTCACCTTATTGGGACCCCGGGAAGGCGCTTATGAACGTCAAAAATTACCACCGGTTCGGAAAACAACCTAGTCGAAAGCATAGAGCGCATAGACTAAACTAGAGCGCATACAAGAAACTCGAACTGGTTTCCTTTTTAATGTTATTTATCTAAGTATAATAAAAATGATACAATTCATAATAATGAACGGTTTTAACGGAAGCACATAGAGGGGAATCATTTCTAGACATCACTATCGTTCACATAACGATCCACCCTGTGATAATCTTTGGACATTGATTTATAACCTGAACCTAGAACCTGTTTGACATAAAACTAAAACTTATTATCTGGTAAATTGGTGATATGCTTTGAAACCATGTTGTGGAACCTAACAACTATTATCTAAAAAGCTTTTATTGTATTTACTAAGCCTTTAGCACAGGTTGAGAACCACTGGTCTATTGGGTCACAAGAACTATAAAACCAACACAGGTATTATTGAAATTTTCAAATAATTTCTCACTTATAAAGACAATATAATGAGCTAGTTAAAAAGACAAAAACAAATTGTCATATTTGAGAACTCGCTGTATCTAAATTTAAGCAGAAAATCTGTTTTTGGTTCAAAATGTTATAATGTTTTGTCAAGTTTTTATTGTAATTTGCATTGCCTCGGTGGCGTTGTTGTATTGCGGTGCGACTGCCGTTCTGAGGTCTCGGGTTCGATCCCCGGGTCCGGTCAAGTGGTATTGGGTTTTACTACTCAATATCATCCCGGAGTCTGGAATTTGTGCCCGATATGGCGACAGGCTCGCCCCCTGTCACATCTGGGACGGAACTAAGCTCGGCGGAATGTGGGTGGTGTAGTTCGCTATTTCACCCGTGCCTAACCCTTAGGGGGGTAACAGGCGTGAGCTTATGTTATATGTTATGTTACGTTATTGTAATTTGCATTTCTATTGACGCATGCTGTGTGACTATTATAATTAGGAACTCATTAATTTTGTACCTCAAGATTTGTTATTAGCTGTTTTATATTATGTTACCGTTGTCAATCATTAATTTATAAATAAACAAATAGCAATTTAAATTTGTAGAAGGATACTAGAGAGTTTCAATTTAAATGTCTACGAATTTAAAAGTACATAATTCGAGTGAATAAATAACATACATACGTCAGAGTAACGTCTCCACCGCACTTTGCAAGTGACGCCGGCTAGGTGGGCGGGCGTGCCGAAAGCGGCGGTTCGGACGCGGCGTGCGCACGCCCGTCTATCCATCCGCGTCACTAACCACCGACCACCGCACCTGTTACACACAAGCTGCCATGTAGCGGTTATTGTCTTTATTATGTCTTTAACTTGCATACTTGCAGGTGAAGTGTATTGGGAATAATAACGCGAAACGTTTATTCTGAGGTGCCACGAAAAGTTCATCGAGAGTTCTAGCAAGATGAGTCACCGTTATGCTGGAGCTTAGATGTGATGACACAAGATTGAAAATATAATGTATTACCCACATTACACTGGCAGAATTGTGTAGTGGTTTAGGTTAGGTTAAGAGGGGGGGAGGAGAAGTGGTTATAGCCTGTTGTGCGGCAATCACCTCTCTTTCCCCCCGGATGAATTACTTCTCTTTGAGAAGTGGGCGAAAAGGTGGGTGGGGAGAGAGCCTGTGGGCCAGGCAGCGACATTATCCCCCATCCCCAACCAGGCTAAAGAGTGGACGAGGCCTAGTTGGGCCTGCCACAGGAGGCGACGCGGAGCATGCAACCGCGATCCCGTATCGTCCCCATCCCAAATGCGGCGGGCGGCCCCGGGGGGTTTAGTGGGTATTTCCGACGCTTCTCGTCGGGTGAGTCCCACACTGGTGTGGAGACGTCTCTCCACACCCCCTTACCATTTGCATTGGGGGGACTTGATCCTCCTAATGCAATTGGCAAGGGTAGTGCGTAAATGCATTCCCCTCGTGAAGGAAAAAAAAAAAAAAGTTAAGGGGGACGGGGCATTAGAAGAGCTAAAAGAAAATTACGGACGTGGGTAGATTAAAAGTATAGTTTAAAAAAGCAAAAAAAAAAAAAATGTTACACACGCGAATAACCTATTATGCCAGTACAAAATGAACAGTATAAATGAATGCAAAACTAATTCAATTTATAGAATTTGATGAAGTTATTTATTGAAGTACATATGTACTATTTAATGTATTGTAATTTTTTTTTAAAAGGAATAGAAATTTGTCTACATATTTATTTACATAATATCTGTATAACTTGTTGATATAGGTGTTTGGTGTCTTCTTATTTTATATTTTACTAGCTGTGTGCCTGCGGTTCCCCCCTAGCTTACATTTTTCGCAGCGTAATATAGTTTCAATTTTTTTTATACGGAAAATCCTAATTATTTTTCCAAAAAATTTATTTACTGCTAACATTAAGGAAAGACATCTCTCTCAAATTCAAATCCCGGCCAGTAAAACTGTGCATTGAATCGGATTTTATTCAAATTTGTATGAGTTTAAATTTTTTACGGGGAGGCATAAGTATTTTCGAAAATCAAGAGTGATCATTGATTTTTCTTTTGTGTTAGGGACCATTCATTAATTACGTAAGGATGATTTTCACATTTTTGGACCTCACTCCCTAACCTCTAATCAGTAAGGATACATAAGACTTCTTACGTAAGATTCAATCTCGTTTTAACATAATTATGCTTTATGACATTTGAAATCGATGAAAACAAACATATTTCAGATTTTCAGATTTTAATAGTCAGTAATAATTTATAAATAAATATGTAAATTAAATTGCACATTATGGACTTGAGAAAACCATTCAGCATCCGAAATTGACACAGATTTATAATAATAAATTTAGACTTGTAAAATATAAAGTAAGAATGGGTTTTAACCCCCCCCGCCCTAAGATAAGAACATGTATCGATTATCTAAACCCTCCCCCCCCCCCCCCGCGCCCAATATAAGGACATGTTTAGATGTTCTTAACTCCCCCCCCCCCCGGCGCCCAATATAAACACATGTTTAGATTTTCTTAAACCCCCGTCCCCGACGCCCAAGATAAGGACGTGTTTAGATTTTCTTAACCCCCACTCGCCGACGCCCAAGACAAGGGCATGTATAGATTTTCGTGAACCCCCCCCCCCCCCCGCCCCCTGTAGGCTCTTACGTAATTAACGAATGGCCCCTTATATGCGTATAAAAAATATTCTATTATAAATAACTCACTTGGGATCGTCGCTGATTAACCTGAGAACCTCGAAACCCGAGGTCCTTTGGGCCGATCTCAATTCTTTACCGGTACAGCCGACCATCTGCAAAACGATGTCATCATCACCAAACTTGCGAGCGGATACTCAAGTCTTCGATAACGAAAACCGGTCTCTACCTGGAGGAAGGTGACCGTCCCGTGAGGCGTCTCTTGCGGCTGCAGCTGAGGGTCCTGCGCGATGAGGAGGTGCCTCATACGGGACTCGGTCCCTCCGTCTAGCGGACGATGCCAGGATACGTGGTCACCAGCCACGAACTTATTCCCTGTGGTTTCACAAACGTTACACCACAATCGCTATACCGTTCAAGTTTTATGGACATTTATCTCCCATCGTCTTATCAGCATAGATCTTAACCCCCATCCCCCTCCGCCACCTCATGATTGCGTAAGCATTGACATAAATATTGCTCACGTAATCAACATTCAGACCCTCACCACCCATGAATGCTTACTTAATACTTCAAACGGCCTCAATCCCTCCAAATTGCTAATGCGCGCGACCACACCATTAAAGTGACGTTTCTTTTACACGGTCTCACCTACAATCTCATCTGATGTTACGTCAAGGATGGTAACACACACTCCTAACTCACTTTCTAACTTGAGGGTGGTAGCTACCCAGGCGGGTATTATTATAAAACCTACCCTACCACCATGCGCTATGGTTCCGAAAGCTCAGACTTATTTTTAGAGTTGGATAGGTGGGTTTGAACCCGCGAAACCCGACCGCACTACCAACTAAGCAACCAGCGTCGTCAGCAACAATACCGAGCGGGTTATATCATTATAAACATGAACAAAAAAATTATAGTGAAAACCTCGAAAAATATAGGATTTGATAATTTTCATTTCTCTACCCCTAAAGGGGTAAAGTATTAGTCTGAATGATTACGAAAGCTATAATCACTTTTAAAGTGAAACGTTTTTTTTTTTTTTTCCGTCGCCTCAAATTTTGTTCGTCCATCTATCGCATGTCGCATTACATCCGGCCGCGGAGTAGCGGTAAAGGGAAAGGAGCTCGGTAGAACAGCCAACGACAATATGGCGGCGTCCATCACTCGCAAACCGTGTAGCTTATATATTCACACTCATTCGTGCAACTGCTCCGCGCAGTATTTTGTGTGCGTGTGTGTGTGTGTGTGTGCGTGTGTTAAAATATTTTATAGTAACTAAAATAAATAACCAATGGCTTGTTTAATTGCAAAAAATTTCACCTTGCATCGTGATTTCACAAAAAACCACACAATGTTTTTTTAAATTTTGTTTTTTTTTTTCATTTTCATAGTTATGCTAATAAGAGCTTCACTTACTATTGCCGACAAGTGTACTGAAATTTGGTCTGATGTTATACTTGAATTGAATATGTATAGTTAGCAAATATTAAATCTAGTATATTTAGTAATATCTCTACCTGTTGTAAAGATGTATCTCGCAAGTGACTGAAGCAGTGTCGCTGGCCACAAGGGAGGCTGGGATTGGCACTCCGTTGCCAATCGAAAAGTCAGCTCCAGCCCGCAACCCGAGAGAGATACACCCCCTGTTCGTTGTTCGGCCACAGGATGCACGCGACCGTCACCGTGTAGATCAGATAAGCCAAAACTTGGAAAAAAAAGATCACTCTTGATCATATGCTAAATCACTTTAGAAAAAATAGTGAGAGAGGGCTGTTTTTTTTTACAAGGTATAGGCTCATTGCTTTGACCACAAACTCACCTCATGTTAAGTGATGATGTGGTCTAGGATGGTAAATACACTAAGCCTAGAAGCACTGGTTCTCGAGTAATACTGCCGGAACACACCTATTGATATTTGGCGACAGGTCTTCAAACTTGAAGGTGGTAGATAACCAGAAAAATGCCCTACCACCATGCTATGGTTTCCTCGCGATGTTTTCCTTCAACGAAAGCTCAGGCCAATTTTAGAGTCGGATAAATGGGGGTCGAACCCGCGTCGATTGACGCAGAATCCGGCCGCACTACCCGGTGCGTGATCATCACTTCAAATCTATGAATCGATACTTCGATTTGTATCTGATTTATCGCTCTTTTTGGGCTCGGGATGCACATGTGCAGTCTTCCATAATGACAGTGCGATAGGAAAATGCGAAGATTCGTTAGCATGAGGCACAAGTCAGGAGCACAACATTTAAGGATCGGTATACCATCTGACCCAGTTGACTATAAAGATCCTGATATCACAGCTCTCGCCGGACATCCTTTTGTATAATCTCCATGAGTATTCGTACCCGCGCTAACTCTGGTACACGACAGCGTTTGTGTAAAATGACAAAAAAAATTGTAATAAGGTTGCCATAAGAATTTCTTGTCTTAAATAGGCTAAGTTATGATATAGTCAATGTAAAAAAAAATTACCTGATATAATGCCAATGCGGTGGCACATTCTCTTCCGGATTTCCTGGATTCCAATACATACTTATATAATCTAAAGGATCCTGACCACCCAACCTGTAATAAAAAAAAATTAAAATCAAAGATATTCATAAACTGACTCCGTTATTTTTTAACATTGAGATTAATTAATCAACTTAAAAGATTTATTGACAGGAGATAGTTTATCAAAATTTTCATGCCCTGTTCCCAACTCATTTGGACTCGGTGCAGTGTATTTCTTCTTCCATACGTCCCTATCAACCGTCATCTCACTTACTCCTTTTCATTCATACCATTTCTTACACACTCCATCCACACTTTATATTAACACACAAGAAGGTATGCTATAACCTTAGTTAGTACCTATAGTTGCCGTCAATAAATTACTCCACATGAATTTGATTTTTAAACACCTTTCTCATTCTTGTAGCTGGTCACAGAAACAACTTCTCTCTTGCATATGATGCTACATATTTTAAATCTTTAGGGAGGTAGCTACCCAGGTGGGCATTATTAGAAATTACCCTTTTTTTTTTTTGTCGAGGGGAAATGCATTTACGCACTACCCTTACCCATTGCATTAGTGAGACCGAAGTCCCCCAATGCAATGGGTAAGGGGGCGCGGATTAGAAAATACCCTACCATCATGCTATAATTTCCTTACAATGTTTTTTTTTCCCACTGAAAGGTCAGGGTCATCATAGAATTGGATATGTGGGTTTGAACTAACAATCAACAACAAGAAATCTGATCATACTACCAGCTGAGACTTGTTCATTTTTAAAGTATATTTATGTCTAGCGCATGTAGTCTTATATACTAATTGATTTTTTTTTGTTCATGGATAAGACAGGAATGTATAATTAAGGAAGAAGTACAGTTTTGCAATTCCCGCTCCCCGGCCAAAAAGGTGTGTGAAGGCACCAAGGAGTCTTCTTGGCCGGGCGAGTCCCACATACCCACTCTCCATTTGTTGAGAGGGGGATGCCTAAAAGCATTTCTCCTTGATAAAAAAAAAGAAAAAAAAAGGTATGTGTCAAGTAGTCATAACTACAAAACTTATAATAATTAATAATAATGATTATTAATATGTTGATTACCAATAAAATTGAGACAATAGGAAGATGATAGGAAAACAATGGAAAGCTGGCGTAAATGCCAGGTTAGTGCTCAAGGGATTAATGACCAGGAGATCAGAAGCTTATTGTGCCCTTAATGAGTCTTAATTCTGAAGGAACGAAGGAGACTATCCTTATTACTAAGTACATTAGATTAGCCAGTTGTGTTAGTTGATCCACTACATACATTTACTTACTTACTAATAGAAGGTGCAGTTGGATTAAACAAACCAGTATTTGAGTCTCGTTGTGACCTGGAGAGGGTTCGGCTGATCAGGGTATAGTCTGGAGCAAGCATCACAAAGAGCCTTCAGTCCAGCCGGCATCAGTCTGTCTGTCAAACAGTATAAATATGCCATTAAACACAATAATGTACTACTGACAATATCATGCTAGTATTTTTTTATCAATATTTTCCATACAGACAATGCATTTCACCTTTTCTATTCGATTTATAAACATTTTTTTTAAATTTTGTTTTAGTAGCTATTAAGGAGCTTAATTGTTTAACCCCTTGAGCACTAACCTGGCATTTATGCCAGCTTTCCATTGTTTTTCTATTGTCTCATTTTTATGGGTAATCAACATATTAAGAGATAAATTGTTATTTATAATTGTAAAAGTAAATTTGTAAGAAAAAAGGAATTCTAACCAGAACTAAACCTTTCAAATCAAAATTTTATTATCTTTAACCAAGTTTCATTTTTTTTTATCTTAAAAATATTACTTATCATACTATGCAAGTTCTAAAATTAGATTTCTGTTATTTTTTTTTTAAGTAGATATATGAAACACTAAGCATGATACCTAGCCTAGTTTAAGTTTAATGGTTTATCAGTATGGTTTACATTCTCTATAAGTAAGGATATTTCCGATATTAATAGAAGTCACATTTTGAAACTTGGGGAATTACTTATATGTATATTATAAACTATATTTAATATAAAAATAAAACCAGAAGAAAAGTTTAATTTAAAAAGTTTAGTTCCAGCTATGCATACTAATTTTTTCCAAAATATGTAAGAAACATTTAAATTATGGCAATTTTCAAACAACCATACCTTTATAAATAATCATCATAGAAAAACAATATTGTGTCTTATCATTTCTATCTAGAGTAATTATACTGATTATGTGTTTATTTTAGAACCTCACTTTTTTTCTGCTATCAGCTTCACATGTCCAAACAGTTTATATTACAAGATTCAATTTAAAGATAAAAAAAAAAAACTTTATTCCGTTTAGGCCCCCAGGCGATTATAAACGTCAAAAATACTACCAATGGTTTAGAAAACAAACCAATAGTGCATTTTCGTAAGACGTACCCTTATAAGAATGTATAATTGAATTGGTCAGGTACCTGTTTGGTTTATTTGTTCCCTGGTGGTGTCCTGGTTTGTTGAAGTCTCTGGTGAGACAGGATGCACTAAAGCCACAAACGACAGCGCACTGTTACGTGGTACGCCTTCAGAAGAAGGTCCAGCTCCACTATTTGCACTGGACATTATAATTTCCAATCAATTCAAGTGTAACAACGTTACTAAAATTTACTTATTATAAGAGATAAATAATAAAATTCTTATTATGATTTAAAATTGTACTTCTGTTCTTTAGGTCATAAAGTATTCTGTGCACAGAATAATATTAATCCTAGAGATTCTGTGGGTTCTTTGACAACCTTATGAAAGAGAGCAAAATTTCGTAAAACCAAGATTTTTTTCTTCTTCGATTATGGCAATTTGTGTTCAAACAATTAGTGTCAATGTCGTATAGGTAAGATGTATTTTCAATCTTGTATTAGCGTTACCAAGCTCCAGCAAAACTATAGCTTATCCTGATAGAACTTTCCATGGAGCTTTGTCGATACCTTAAAATAAATGTTACGCGTTATCTTCTATAATAAATTTAACTTGTACACAATAACCAAATTATATCACATAAAACGCCACTAAGGTTACATGATTGATGTGTATTCGACCTATTTAGTTTGTAAATAGTAACGACTTTTGTATAGAAAAAATATAACTATCATTGTCAGAAATTTGTCAACATATTTCTTATATATCTTGTATTTTAAATTAATTAAAACCAAGTTTGCTCTTTTGGTTTTGTCTATTCATGTATCAATTTAATTAATTTAAAAAATGTCATTAGACAATTCGCCAACGACTACGCTAGTAGACTCTTCCGCATCTCGTTATCTAAGACCAGAGCGATTCAATACTGAACCAAATGAAGCCGGTGCCGATCTGCAATGGAAACACTGGAGGTGTACTTTTGAAAATTTTATTGCAGACGAAGTTCCTCACCTTTCTAATGCAGGCATGAAATTAAAGTTACTTATTAACCATTTATCTCCAGTAATTTATTCGTATGTGCGTGATTGCGGAACATATGAATTAGCTTTGAAAGTTCTTGATGAAACCTATAATAAAAGTAAAAATATAATTCTTGCACGACATATACTCACAACCCGAAAACAACTATCAAATGAGTCCATCACTGAATATGTGCGTGCATTAAAACTTTTGGCACAAGATTGCGATTACAGAGAAGTATCTGCGATCCAACACCGAAATGAGTCACTCAGAGGGGCTTTTATTGCTGGTATAACTTCCCAAAAAATAAGGGAACGCCTTTTAGAAAAGGCTTCCTTGACTTTTGATGAAGCTTTAAATCAAGCGATTGTTTTAGAAACTGCCGAGCATAATGCAAGTATTTTTATGAAAAATTCTTTATCTTTAAATGCTTTGTCTAACACTGGAAATTCGCTGAACAAAGAAATGTCTCCGCGAATGATAGCTGCTTCAACAACAAAAAAACGTTGTTTCTTTTGTGGTGGCAATGTTCATCAAAGAAAGAAATGCCCAGCTATTAATGCTATTTGTCAATTATGCTCTAAAACAGGACACTATGCAAACGTATGCCGGAGTACCAAACAAATAATGAATGCTGTTCCTAATTTCAATGATACTAATCCTATAGAATTAGGTACTATAATAGCCGCCTCACCATCTAGTTTAAAAAAGGCCACTATACCAATAACTATAAATGGTACACGAGCGGACGCTTTGATAGACACAGGTAGCTCTGTCAGTTTTATAGATAAAAATTTAACACAAACCATGAAGTTAAAGAGAGTGCCTTGCAATCAAGTTATAACATTAGCTTCCTTGAGCCACATTTCACATGTAGAAGGAATGTGCTTTGCAACAGTACATATAAATGAACATATTTATAAACTAGTTCCTCTTCTAATTGTCTGTAATCTTTGCGCCGATGTTATAATTGGCCATGATTTATTAAAACATCACTCATCTCTGGAATTTCAATTCGGTGGCACAAAAGAGCCATTAAAAATCTGTAACGTCATGGAAGCCTCGGTACCGTCTGTATCTTTATTCACAAACCTATCTCCAAATATCAAACCAATAAGTATCAAGTCTAGACGATACACTGATGAAGACAATGAATTTATACAAAACGAAATTCATAAATTGTTAGAAGATGGAGTTATAGAGCCAAGTGTATCACCATGGCGAGCCCAAGTACTAGTGTCTGGAGGAGGTATTCACCGCAAACGGCTTGTCATTGATTATTCACAAACAATAAACAAATTCACCGACTTAGATGCGTTTCCGCTACCATCTATTGAAACTGTAATTAGTAAGGTAGCAAATTATAATATATTCAGTCAAATTGATTTGAAGAGCGCTTACCATCAGATACCAATACTTCAGAAAGAAAAATTCTATACTGCCTTCGAAGCATGTGGGAATCTCTATCAGTTTACGAGAATTCCATTTGGTGTAACTAACGGGGTCGCAGCATTCCAAAGAACACTAAATTTCATAATCAAAACTGAAGATCTGCATGGAACATTCGCTTATTTAGACGATGTAACTATCTGTGGTAGAAATCAAGCGGACCATGACGTGAACTTAGAGAAATTTATGCAAGCAGTAAAGAAATATAAATTGTCCCTAAATGAAAACAAATGTGTATACTCCGTTGAAAGCGTAAATCTGTTAGGATATACTATTCACAACAATACGATCAAACCAGACAAAGAACGTCTGAAACCTCTTCTGGAACTTCCGATTCCTACAGATTCTGCATCTCTGAAAAGATCATTAGGTCTTTTCGCTCACTATTCAAAATGGATTCAAAATTTTTCTGATAAGATACGTCCTTTGACTGCAAATAAATCGTTTCCCCTGTTAGATAGTGCTAAAAGATGTTTTGAAGTTTTAAAATCAGATATTTTGCACGCCTCTCTAGTAAACATAGATAACAAGGAAACTTTTACAGTAGAAACTGATGCTTCCGGTCATTCAATAGCAGCTACGTTAACTCAGAAAGGACGCCCAGTGGCATTTTTCTCTCGTTCACTTTCTGAAACTGAACGAAAGCACTCATCTATAGAAAAGGAAGCAAGTGCAATTGTAGAATCACTTCGTAAATGGCGACATTATTTATTAGGAAAACATTTCATTTTAATCACCGATCAGCAATCAGTTGCTTTTATGTTCAATCAAACTCACTCAAGCAAAATAAAGAATGAGAAAATCGAACGTTGGCGTCTTGAACTTTCTTGTTACAAATATGATATTATATATCGACCAGGAATAGAAAATACAGTGGCCGATGCTTTGTCACGAGTATGTGCCTATTCTAATGTCAATAAACTGTATGAACTTCATGACTCTCTTTGTCACCCAGGTATAGTTAGAATGATGCACTGGATCAGAATGAAAAATCTTCCCTATTCTATAACGGATGTAAAAACAATGACTGCATCTTGCCCAATTTGTGCAGAAGTAAAACCTCGATTTATAAAAACATCCGGGAAACTAATCAAGGCTACTGCCCCCTTTGAAAGGCTCAACATAGATTTCAAAGGACCATTACCATCTAATACGCAGAATAAATATATATTAACGATTATTGATGAATTCAGTAGATTTCCATTCGCTTATTCGTGTAACGATATATCGTCAGAAACAGTCATAAAATGTTTAAAAGATCTATTTTTCCTCTTTGGTATACCTTGCTACGTACACAGTGACAGAGGATCAACCTTTATGTCTAATGATTTAAAGCATTATCTAACTACTATTGGAGTAGCATGTAGTAGAACAACGCCTTATAACCCTGAAGGCAATGGACAAGTTGAGCGACTGAATGGTACTTTATGGAAAACAATTCAGTTATGCCTTCGCTCAAAAAAATTAAGAATACAGGATTGGGAGCTAGTATTACCAATGTCGCTTCACTCAATACGGTCCTTATTATGTACAACAACAAATGTAACTCCTCACGAAAGACTTTTTAATCATCCAAGAAGGACTTCAAACGGTGAGTCGTTACCGTCATGGTTACTAACCGAAGGGCACGTTCTGGTGAAAAAGAATGTCCGTAATTCAAAATATGATCCACTAGTCGAGGAAGTAGAACTTCTGCAAGGCAACCCACTGTATTCACACATAAGATATGCAGATGGACGTGAATCCACAGTATCTAATCGGCAATTAGCACCACTTCCGTCAGCATGCTCTGATGAGGACATGATGTCTGACTGCCCAACAGCACAAGAAGAAAGTCCAAGTAGTGAGACACAGTTAGAACCATCAGAGTCTGATACAGAACCAGTACGTAGATCTACCAGAGAAAGACGGATACCACATTACTTAGAGGATTATGTTATCGATTAAATTACATGGGGAGAATGATGTGTATTCGACCTATTTAGTTTGTAAATAGTAACGACTTTTGTATAGAAAAAATATAACTATCATTGTCAGAAATTTGTCAACATATTTCTTATATATCTTGTATTTTAAATTAATTAAAACCAAGTTTGCTCTTTTGGTTTTGTCTATTCATGTATCAATGATATAGAGTCAAATACACAAATTTAATGAATTAAAGAAAACAACCGCTACATGACAGACTGAGATCCCGCCAAAAACTCAATCAAGACTTTGTTCTGACCATCGAGTAATAATAAAGCTTTTGACCAAAGATGAATATTAATTCATCAATCAAAACGAATAAAAATAGTTTAGATAATCAAATTAATTATTTACGTAAAGCACAACGTTGAAAGTCTCTGGATGAGGGGTGCTTGGTGGGATTTTGGTTTGTCATGTTTACGTCCTTATTTTCAATTCTTTATCTTGCAGTATTTGGCTATATATTCTGTAATTTTAGGTGGCGTTTTACGTGATATAGTGTAGTTATGATGCACAAGTCTAGTGATGTGAAAATAATGTCACGGGGCATGAATTCTGAAATGTCCCAATCATTCCCGTTGTGGTCGTAACAGAGGGACATCATTTTGTTACCGCCATTCATTTACTGAGAGCGTTCTTAACGTCTGGCTTGGCTGCATGGTGACTAGTACTTTTTGTCTTTTCCTTAAAAAGGAGTAAATGGAATCAAAATCAATAAAAAAGTGTCCAGTTGAAAGATTATTATTCATTTCTGGTTGAAAGCATCGATGTTGAAAAATTTATTATTCATCTCTGGATGAAAGATTGTATATTAGATATTTATTATATATAACTTTAATACATCTATAATACATAAATACGTCGTATTTTATAAAAATTTGTGACGTTATATTCATTCACGACATAAAATATTCACGTTTCTCGTGCTTTTTTGGTACCACTGCCAGTTAGGTACTACTTAACCTTTTTTTCAAATTTGTTTGTATTTGTATTATCATTACATAATTATTTATTTATAATGCTTTTACTGATCCAATAAAGTCAAAGATTGGTCAATTTTTTTAAACTTATTTAGCAATATTTTTATTTTTCATATCTGTGCAACATAGTCCACTTTGAGTGTTTGCAGGCTCAAAAGGGCCTGAACCCAGGGCAGTAAAACAAGTTAATAAAAAAAAAACCGAAAGTTTTGTCAAACGTGATGTTTTAAAATCATTCAAATCTATTTATATATGGTGCAAAACTCATTTCAATAAATTTTAAATACAATCAAGTGCATAAAATTAACTTTTTCACTACTTTTTCACTACTATTACTATAATTAACCATTAATTTTAACAAAATGCTTTACATAGTTCTAGTAACAATTTTTAGTGCCGTATTTGCGTATGAGAAAGATGTGACATTTACTGTTCAAGCCGGCAGAACCGACTGCTTCTACCAAAGGGTGCAGCCAGACGAAGTAATTGACATCGAGTACCAGGTAAGAATCAAATAAAACCTTATTTTCTGAAAAACTGATTTGCCTACAAAGTTTCAAATTTGGTTTATAATAGAATCTTCAGTCTGAAAATATCAAATCTTATCGCTTATTTTAATTATCAATAAACAAAATGTTCTATTTTCTTATCATAGGACTATAAAAAATAAAACATAAAATTTTGTTACTAGTGGGTAGGCACAAGATGGATCGACGACCTGGTGAAGGTCGCCGGAGTACACTGGATGCGGGTGGCGCAAGACCGGTCGTCGTGGAGATCCTTGGGGGATCTATTTGAGAGTCTTGCTTAGATCTTAGTTGTTTAAAAAAATAAATAGCCAGCACATCAGAAACTGAAAAACATATTTGTGAGCTATAAACATCCGGCCATAAACAATATATTACAACAAAAGCTATCTCTGAAATCACATTAATTATAAGTATTTGTTACATACCATAGTTTTCATTTAGATTTTTTTTTGTCATATGGTAAATTAAAAATTGATCTTTTTCAGAAAGAATCAATATACTTAAAATCTTTTGAGGAAACCTATGTCCAGCTGTGGACCTCTTTCGGTTGAATGGATGGATGGATGGGTGGGTGGATCAAAATATGGCACAATATCTTATTATAGTTAGGACAGTAACAGTTAGTGGCCCACCAAAAATTTCTAAATCATCAGTTTGGCACTACTGATAAAAAAGTTGAGTAGCCTAACATTTTTTCATTGGCTACGATTATTTCACATACAGTTTTACTGAATGTTTCAGGTTATAGATGCTTCCCATGGTGAATTAGACATCTCATTTCAACTGGCTGATCCTGTGGGCAGAGTTATTGTGGCAGATTACAAGAAACTGGAGAATTCTCATAGGCACACTGCAGCTCTGAACGGAGATTACAGACTTTGCTTTGACAACAGCTTTAGTACCTTCAGTCAGAAAACTGTTAGTGGTGTCTTTTTTTGTTTTGTTTGTTAGCGCCTACTTGTGAATTACAGCAAAATAAGATGGTAGCCAGTTGTTTTGGTAGGGAGTTTTTGGTTTCTCAGAATTCTAATTCTATTTTGTTATTACCCATGTACCGCATTTTTGCACAATAACAATGATAAAATATAGCCTGTAAAATGGCGTAGACAAAAAAAAGTGTACCAGAAGTGAAACAAATTAGTAAAAGAAATTAATTAGGGCCAGTTATCAGAGACAGAGAATGAGATAAAAAAGTAGGCAATCATGATTACTTTCAAGGTAATACTCTAAACTTTGGAAAAAACTGTTTTTTAACATTTAAATTTCATAATTATTTCTTTTTAATTAATAATGCAAAATATTTATAATATTTGTCTGGTATTATATTGATATTCCATACATTTTTATATAGTTTATTCATAATCAAAACATACAATAGGCGGCTGAATAAGTATAAATTTCAATTTTTTTCTCTGAGCCACAGCACTTGAACGTCATATTACGCTTGACATACTGTAGCATGTTGATGGCTGAAATCATAGCAGCAGTTACTCAAATCATTTAAGTTTTGACCTACTAAGAATCGCTTAATGCTGCTAAAGAAGTTTTCTAAACTCTTTCTCTGACTATATGCTTCTATCCGTCCTTTAATTGTCAAAATCGTGATACTGATTCTTTTGCAGCCTTGAAATTTTACTCTTATTGTGCGCGCAAAGAAGTAACACATAAAAGAGACTGTCATTTTATATTTGTTTATAATTTAAGCCTAAAATGTGAGATGCTGAGTTTATGAACACATTTGTTTTTCATGTTAGATTTTAATAACCAGATACAAATGCATACAGTAGAGTAAATTCTGCTATAATACTATTGGTTTATTATAAAATTACCAAGCCACTATAATTTCAATATAGGTGATGTTAAAAAAATAATTTTTATAGGTATTTTTCGACCTCCTGATAGAAAATGAAGATACTGAAGAAAAGGACTATGATTATGACAAGGAAATGGAATTGGGTAAGCACATTTTATTAGCTTGATAAGATTAGGTATTATAGGATACATATTTTAACTGCGCCCGTCTGAAATATACTATACAAATGGAGTTTTTGGCGGGATCTCAGTCTGTCATGTAGCGGTTATTTTCTATAAATCATTAAATTTGTGTATTTGACCTCTATATCATGTAATTTTGCTAGAGTTTTCTGTGATATAGTTAGGCTATTGTGTACAAGTCAAGTTTATTATAGAAGAAAACCAATCTTACCTACATTACATTGACACTAATTGTTTGAACACAAATTGCTATTATCTAAGAAGAAGAAGAAATGGTTGTGCAGGAGACTACTAAGTATTATTTATCTGCGAAACAATACTGAGCGTAACTTTTGCTGTCTTGCTCCCTCCTTTACGTTTCGTGTATGTTCATCTCACACATTGACGTCTTTCGACAGTTGTTGAAGTGAATACATCTTTAGCTGCGTTGAATGATTCTCTATAGTGAAAAAAACTTACATATTCGCGTTACCAGTGCTATGACGTCAGCAGTCAACATGCTACAGTACGTTAAGTATATAAGACGGCGTTTAGGTGCTGACCCTCAGAGTTAAATAATAAAATTTATAGTTACGCAGCCTATCGTATTTTATATTATGAATTATCTACTTAAATGAAAATGTGCATAATTATTGCTTGTTATTTCAATTTAAAAAATATGAAATTTAAACATTAAATAAAAACGTTTAGTGTTTTCACTTCTGTCGGCAGTCACCATGGCTGCCTATTTTTTTTTGTTTGCAAATGTTTTCTTCGTGCGTGTACTTCGTTCGTACATTGGCGCCGTGCTGTCTCGGTTTCAGAACGGCAAAGTTAAAGTTCGCTTGATGTACTTATTCTGTGTTCAAATCTCCTTTCAATAAATCCAATGGTTTGACAGTTGTTAAAGAACAAACATTAACAAAATGACGAAGTATTAGCCAAGTTGAAGTGAGATAGCCTTATTTGTTCTTACCCTACCACCCGCTGTACTCTAAAAGTGTGCGAATGATGTGAGATAGCAATATTTTTCTTTTATCTCTCTCTCTCTCTCTCTCTCACACGTATTAAGATTGTTTCATTGTCAAGATTTCATGTTATATTTTGAAATGTATCGGATATCGTACAGGCAACGCGGCGGAGACTTACATTATGCGTGTACGGGATATATCTGAGTCCGTTAATCGAATAAGGGACAATGTATCCGCTGCCAAAAGGTTACAGGAACTGCAATCAGCTCACGAAGCCAGGGATAGGAATCTCGCCGAGGAGATGTGTGAAAGGTATGCTGACACAGATGATTTTGAAATCAATGGCAATAATTAAACGGGAGCTTATAATTATGATTTTTAATAAGTACAAAGCAAAAAAATAATATAGGAAGAAAATAATGAATTTAAAAATATTAAAGTATTAAAACCGTGCGACGCGTATTCGTCGTGCGATGACGTCACTCGCGCTCGCGCACATCAGCTGATAATGTTACCTCCACGGTTGACGGGTCAGCGACCGCTGCCCAACGGCCACGCGATTTTGATACTTTAATTGAATTGATAATGCATGTTTTATAGTCTTGTTTTAATATTTTTAAAAATTAATATAGGACTTCACTAATACACGACAGACCGTTGCCATTTCAGCCGAGGCATATATAGTGCTTTTCTAAAAAGAATGCAGGGAAATAAAACCTACTTTTTATATTATATATTTAATTTAGTTGATATTAAAAGTTACATTAATATCAACACGAATTTTCAGCTATGCCGTAAATTTTCCATTTATCATCTGTGCCGAATAGCAAGCGCATTTATGGCTATACAGGTCACATAAACGCAATTTGTAAAGTAAAGAGACTTACTTTGGTATGCCAAGAATGATAAAAGAGATCCAACCAAAGAGTATTTAATAACCCCAGCACGCCGTTTCATACAACATTGCTGGAGCGTTGTAATGTTCCAAATTAAAAAAACGCTCCTGCAATGGATTTGATATTCTTTGTCCGGAAATTCGATACTACACGTGTTCTTTTTTCGAAAATAATGACAATATTTCCATGCATGTTTGAGAAAACATATTTACAAAGATTTCTGAATATAATTACAAGCTTCCATTTAATTATTTCCATTAATTTCGAATTCACTCTGTATGTAAATCAGTAATTTATTTATATATTAAGGCATACATAACAAGGTTATAAACAATACAAACTTAATTTAAAAGTCGTATTATTAACGAATTTTTTTATATATCTTAATCATCTGTGCCATAGATTAGAATTGATTTACACCGGCCATATTCATTAGTACATTCTTTTCCACTCTTTAAGTTTTTGACACTACCTTGACGAACACTTCCAAAGATGTGACAATTAGCTGCTAAAACCTCAACCCACAAATAACAAAATATTGACAAGGTATATAAATACGCAAAGATACATAAATTCAAAACATAATTCTCATCGACTGATTTTTTTTTTTTTTCGTCTAGTGTCTATTGAAGATAATAAATTTTTCGATCAATAAGTGCAACACTGCTAGGGTTATAATAAATAACTGAAACATTATTTCTATTACATTCCAGGGTCTGGAAGTGGTCGCTGTGGCAGATTGTTGTGATGCTAGCCGTCGGTGTAACACAAGTAAGCGATATATCATTTAAATCATTAGTTCTCCCAGTGATTGAGATGCTATTACAATCATTATTGAAAATGCGAGGTAAAAAAAAAAAACAATTTCCAGAATATTTTGTATTGATATCACTAAAAATTGCCTAAGGGGTCGTCCATAACATGTGTTACTTTAGTGATTTTTTAACTGATGATGATAACAACTGATGATATGTGGCGTGGTTTTAGATTAAACTCTAACCAAAACCCCCTACTTAAAATCACAAGTTTTAAAAGTTCAATTAATTTGTGATGAAAATAATTAATATTCATGTTGTGCGGTATGTGCCGGCTTAGAATAACACCACCCCATATCGTTCCTGTGAGTCTCGTAAAAGGAGACTAAAGGGTAAACCAGGGGATGGGCAGCAGCATCCTCTCAATACCAGAAATACTGTGATCGCCAACCCGGCTGACAAGCGGGCCGATTAAGGCAATCCTCCCCCCCCCCCTTTGTGACACATCTACGTTTAGCAGTGGACGTCTTTCGGTTAAATGGGTGGAAGGGTGTGCCGACTCCTATAAAATCGGTGACTCTTCGCTCGAAGCAATTGTCCAGTTAGGTAATCCAACTTCGATAAAAAGCCGAAAGTCTTCAACCAGTGTCTTCTGCCAGTGATGACATACGGCACTAAGACGTGCTCGTTTATAATGGACCTAATAAGAAATTATTGCCAATAATAATAACCACGTATTCCAAAGCTGTAGTGCAATTAAAAATAACAACATTAAATAAGTATAACTAATGAATACGTATTATTATATGTAGATATTAAAAAAAAAATACACAAAAAAAAAAAAACAACAACTAATAATAATTATAATGACTAATATTATGTACGAGAGTTTTTTGGCGGGATCTCAGTTTGACATGTAGCAATTGTTTTCTTTAATTCATTAAACTTGTGTACTTGATTCTATATCATGTAATCTTGGTGGCGTTTTGTGTGAAATAGTTTAGTTATTGTGTTCAAGTTAAGTTTATTATAGAAGACAACGAGTAGCATACATTCTGAGGCGCCGACAAAGCTCCATGGAAAGTTCGAGCAGGATAGGCCACCGTTCTGTTGGAGCTTGGTAACGCTGATACAAGATTGAAAATCTTACCCACATGACATTGGCACAAATTGTGTGTACACACAGATTGCCATTAGCTAAGAAGAAGAATATTATGTACAAAAAAAAAAACTTTAATTATACTTTTAGATATTACATTTAGAAAATAGCTCACTTAATTAAGAAAGAAGGAAACTGTATTGCTGGATTTATGACTATTGTTAAGTAATTCTTTGACGTAAGTCGAAAAAAGCTCCAATTTAAAAAAAGTGCGGACCCTGATTGCGTTTTATTACAATAAAAAAAAAATAAGAAAGTTCAAATTTGCACAAAGAGTTTTACTCCGTGATCGAATCTCGAATGAGGAGATCCGCAGAAGAACCAAAGTAACCGAGATTGCCAGAAGAATTGCTAAACTTAAGTGACAGTGGGCTGTGGGGACATTGCTCGTAGAACCGATGCCCGATCGGGTCAACGGGTTCTCGTTACCGCGTACCTGAAGACATAGCGTTGGTAAGCACCTCACAAGCTGAACCGACGACCTGGTGAATCTTTGGGGTATACCTATGCCTTTTAGTGGACGTCTTTCGGTTGAATGGATGGAAAAAATAAATACACGTATATCTATTTCACTGCATTCCTCACCCTCCTTATTATATTTTCGTGATGTTTTCTGAACCATCTTTAGAGCCTCACGTGGTTATTGGACGATCCGTAAGGATAGATAAAAAGCTAGTGAACTGATTTTACCTTTTCCTGTATTATTCACGGCTATTTGATATTTAACAATTTTTTATTTCTATAATTTATTAATAAGTAATTAAGAGGACGTTAATTACTGCCGAGATATCCTCATTTTTCGACATTTCAAAACCTTATCCTAATTAGGATATAAAAAAGCGCATGGAAAATTCGTTAATTTTTCAAAATTTTTTGCACAGTATTCTCCTCCATAACTTTTTTCGCCTATTTCAGTCGATTTGATCAATACTGCCTCATGAAATTCATTTGACAGCTGTCATTCTAATCAAGTTATACTTTAACGTCATTATCACAGATACGGAAATATTATAACCTCGTTACAAAACACTAATTGTTGTGTTTACATTGTTACAGGTGATATTTGTTAGGAGTTTATTTGCTGATAAAAACTCAAGTAGTTTCAGAAAATTAGTGCCCGGTTTATCGTCAAATTGATTTTGGTTAAGTTTTTAGGTTAACTCTATTTCTGTGTGTTTGGATATAATTCGATATTAAGCATTAGATTGCGTGCGGTTGGACGATTTATTAAACTATTTTTAAAGGATTTATAATGGAAGAACCAGTAAATCATGTATAAGTTTAAATTAAGGCCATTTTTGGCACTAACGGTTCCTTTATTCTTTTTCAATAATATGACCTTAGAAATTCGGTATGTGAGTATATACAAACAGGATTTTGTCCATTGTTGAAAATTAGTCTACTAACATTTCTTAAAAAAACTTTTAAGCTATTTTCATACGCACTTTCAAATAATAGTGTCAAAATAATAATTAAAAAAAAAGAAAACAAAAATACTTTGTTCAATTTTGGCCTTGATAAGTCGCTTATGAACGTCAAAATAGTACCATCGGCTCGGAAAACAGACTGCATAGAGATAAATTGCCAAAAATCTCGATATGGTTTGTTTTCCGTGAAATTGTGGATATACCTATTAATTTATAGTACGTAATATTTTTATTTTAAAGTGTATGCGTAATATAAGACCTTATATTTCTTAGGTTCTAACGTTATGTAGGCGTTCAGTTTTGTATTTCAGTATATAGGTACAAATAGAATTAAAAAAAAAACTGATAAATTTGTCTTTGTTAAATCGATATTCAATTTTTGAGATGTAACATTATAACAACAATACTTGTCATAGTAACAGGCTAAGAGGATATGCGGGCGATGTTAATTTCATACAAACGTATTCCCCTGGTTCCTCTCTAGATAATGGTTTTGTAGTAAATATTTGTATACCAAATGATATATTTCCACCACTGCCATGCCTGGACCTACATTTTTTCTCCATAAGTTAATTACTATAGAAAATTAGAGCCTTCGAAAATGAAAGCCAGAAAAAACATTTTTAGCCAGCCAGAGTTTTACGACCTGTTTCAGACGTCCGTTAAATAAATTTGACAGCTAAAAAGCAAAAAGTAGAGACACGGAAAAGTCTTATTTCATAATTTAAAAAAAAAATAATATCCTCACAGCTTCGGTGGAGTAAATGCGTTTAACGCAGTTTGCTATTCGAATGTAGCTATAATAAGGTATAGCTTTAAAAGTGCTATAAAGTGCAGTCAGAATGTCTGCTTGCCGAACTGGTCGTCCTTCTCCGGGCCCATCGAGTTCGCCCCAGAATTCCAGCTGTTATCTAAGCAATATATACGGTAGTGCATAATATCAACAAATTAAGAAACGATAGATTACTAAAACATTTCGGTCCTTCGAGCCGGATTTCACAGTGGAAGTGGAAGTTTTGGACAAGCTCGAATAAATAGAGATAAGTTCTATAATTTAACGAATGATTTGATAGGTCACATAAATATCTATTCGTGTATCTCTTTTCCGCGCGTCATTTCCTATTAGAGATAGAGCGAGAGGTACGTATAACTACTAGTTTCTTATTACAGGGGTTTTATTCATTAGTTAAATGTAAGACTGTTTGGGGAATAAAATAAATGTTGTATAAATCTTTATTGTAAATCGATCGGATCGTTTGGGTAGTTGTTTGGTGAAAGAGACAAATTAAATATTTCGAGAAACGGTTATTATGTGTGTAAATGTAAGTTAACAATTAGTAATGTAAGGTTTAAAGGTGTTTCACACGCTCACGGTTACAGCTACCGTAACTAAAAGTCTCTAAAAGTTAATTTATGCTTTGCTTATTTTTGATTATCATTGTTCTGAGGGGGGAGGGGGGATTAGATATAGATATTCTGACGCTAGACGTCATTTGGATATTGTAGGACGGGAGAGGGAAAAAGAAGAATAATAAGCACGCTATCCTTTTTGACTAGCACAATTATTATGTGCTAGCTGTGCCTGCGACTTCGCTCGCGTGGAATTCAGATAATTATATTCTAATAGACAGCCATATAGGCTGTCTATATGGCTGTTTGGCTGTCTATATGTTTATTCATAATCAAAAAACATACGATAGACAGCTGTGTGATTATACATTTTATTATTTATCTCTAAGCGCAATCTTATACTTGATATACTGTAGCATGTTGACTGCTCACGTTACGACGCATTAGTAACTCGAATGTACAAGTTTTTCTCCTACCGACAATCGCACAACGCCGCTAGTTTTCACTTGAAAAAGTTTGCCAAATAAGTTTCATTTCTGCCACGGCCCTGTCAGTACTTTAATATTAAATATGCTTCCTTCCGCATGAACGAAAGTATATTCTACGTTCGAAAGTAATTAGCGTGCTGTTGTTTTCAAATACGATCTATGATGTCACCCTTCAGCGTCAAATATATAATGGCGTTTAAGTGAACGCTTTTGTGTTGCCACATCTAAAATATTTTCCCATAAATGTCCGACAAAAATGTTCGAGTTCCGAAACGATTACTACTAAATTATTCCGTTGGTTGTTTAAAAAAGGTCATTTGTAATCAATCAAACTACGAACTACAGTGAGTGTATTAATCATTTCAATTTTGAAAGTAAATTGTTTTTTAAATTCCCACTTATTTCGTTAGTCCCCATGGCTGTGTAGTTTTGTTTTTTCTCTCTCACTACGTGCTTCTATCAGTCTTTTAACCCCTTGAGCACTTACCTGGCGGTTACGCCAGCTTTCCATTGTTTTCCTATTGTCTAATTTTTATGGGTATTCGACACATTAACGTTTAAAATCGCGACGCTAAGTCTGACGCTAACTTGAAATTTAACTCTCATATCGCGCTAAGAAGTTTCATTTCAAAAACCATTTATTTACTGTAAAAGTTAAACGACCGTGTACACGGAATCCGTGCGCGTGTGAAACTGGTCGAAATGTATATAGAACGAGGAACAGTTTGTTATTCTCTTATTAAGTGTTTTATTTTCCTTCAAAATATATACGTATGTATAAATAATACCAAAGTGTTTTTGCATTTGTTAATATAATTTTAATAAAACAATGTACAAATTATATGTTATTGTACTTTACGCACAAAAATATAAGAGAGATAAAAAAGTCAATAAATTTATTGTTACCCAGTCTATATTTTGTTTAATTTTTTTTATTAATAACTACCTGTCCTGGCGAAATTCTCTAAGAATAGTTTTATTCTTCCGACGTAAATAACCCAACTTTGTTATATACATGTGTAAGAAATTATTTACTTATCAATACGTAAGTTGTATATTTTTAAGAAATTGTATTTTGAAGCTATGATGGTTTAGTTGTTAGTCGGATTTCGCGTCAATGGACGCGGGTTTATACCCACCTATTGAACTCAAAATACAGCCTAAGTTTTCGGTGAAGGAAAATATCGTAAGGAAACCATAGCATGGTGTTAGGGGATTTTATAAATAATGTTCGCCTGGGTAGCTACTATCCTCGAGTTCGACAACCTATCTCCTAAATATCAATAGGTGTGTTATTAGGCCAATCAATAGGCCTATTCTAAATATCAATAGGCCCAAGACGTGTCTCGTTGCCCAACCGAGGAGGCTCTTGACGTCGCTGCCAGCGCGATACAGTGACACTGAACAAGCATCAAGCATTACACGCACAACACTGCATACACACTCCTGCACATAACACGCAGGTGCGTAGGTCCTGTAAGGATCCTGTTTTTTTTTTATTAGTAATAAATAAAAAATGTAGGTATTAGCTAGGATCAAAATTCCGCGGGAATTTTCTACACAGGTAAAGGCGAAGCCGAGGTTCATACCATTTTGGTGCCCTTATGTAGGTTACCTTTTGCGGCGAGTGTCTTCTCAGTAAGATACAGTGAAACTGTAAAGTCCTTTTCGGTCAACAGCAATAGCTAGATTAGAAAAAAAAAAAACCAGCATCACTTGAAACCCAATACCTCTAAGCTTAGTGTGTTTACCATCCTATACTACATCGTCAACATCAGCAGATGAGTTTTAGGTCAAAGCACTGAGCCTATCTATACTAATATTATAAAGAGGAAAGATTTGTATGTAACGAATAAACTTAAAAACTACTGGACGAATTTGGATGAAATTTGGTATGGAGATAGTTTGAAATCCAGGGAGTGACATAGGATAATTTTTATTTCGAAAATCACAAGGGAACTGGAACTACGCTGGTAAAACCGCGAAGAACAGCTAGTACAGTATTAAAAAATCTGAACTTGCATGGTCGTCCCGTTGTTATTTAGTTTTACAGGAGCTTAACTTGATATAGCTTGTGGTATTATGCACAGGTGGTGTATCAGAAATAATAACCCGAAATGTTGATTTTGAGGTGCCATGAAAACTCCATGGAAAGTTCTATCAAGATGGGCCACCGTTTTACTAGGGCTTAGAATTGTTGACACGGGATTGAAAATGTAACTTTCACGTGACACTGGCAGAATTGTGTGTTTGTGTTGTAACACAGATTACCATTAACTAAGAATAATCTCACGGCTCACCTGATGTAAATGGATGAAATTTATATTCGGTTATATTTGAATTAATAATAATTTACATGAAATAAAAAAACAAGAATTATAATATTTAAATACATTTATTCATTATCATGAAATTAGTCTACTACAGTCGGCGGCCGATCGAAATTATCTCCTATGTTCATAATAAATATAACTTAATATAATAATTCATACTAAAAACACAGCTTTACACTTTAATAATCTGATAAAGAATGCTTGCTTAATAGCTACACTGGGTTATGTATTTATCCTTCAAAATTACGATCATCGCCCAGATATATACATATATAATATTTAGAATAAGCCTTATCTAATATCACAATTTCAATTACAATGTAAACTCCATTTAACGCCACTCGTTTTAACGACAACTCTCTAAAGCGTCGAAAGTACTTGACATTAGTAGTTGATTTACCTTATTGTCTGTTACATGATACACTCTAAATAACGTCATTATTTTAAAAAGTAATAAACAGTACGTTTTTAAGTTGCCGAAATTAATGAGAACTTCAGCTGTACGTAGTTTTTGAAGTGAACATTTCTTCAGCATCGTTGTGATTTAATGTCGATGAAACGAAAAAGCAACAGTACGTTTCTGATGGAGTTCGGGATTTGTTCATCAAATTTTTTTAAAGCGTGCTTAGTCCAGTGGACTAGTGCCCGTGTGTTATAAACGGTACGACTGAAAGGTCGGAGGTTCGAAACCAGGGTGGGAGGCAACACATTTTTTTTAAGTTTTCAACCACATGGTAATTGCAGACGTTGATTTTATTTCAGATCGATTATTGCCTATCAGATATTTAACTCAACTGTCGCCCATTATTAGCGAAAATTTAAAGTTTTTTTTTTGTGATTATTATAGGCAATAATCGTAGTTATTTGTATCAATATTTATTGCATTATGTTTGTTAATCTTATTACTAAACTAGCTTAAGTATACTAAGCAACATACAGATAAGCGTTGTTTTTTATATCATGTAAGGATAAGTATGTAAGAAGGAACAAGATTATGGTAATATTATTGAGACTTTTTTTAAACTATTCTGATTTATTTTCCTATATACTCTGTTTAACGTAATATAAATACTTAAACTTGACCAGATGATATATCTAAATAAAAAAAAAAAAAAGAATTATATAAATTGGTTCAGTGTTCGTAGAGTTATAAACCTACAGACAGATATACAGCCACACGTTGATTTTGTATATACTTTTAATATATATATATATATATTGGATTTTTTCTTCACTCCATTTAACGACGACTCTCAATAACGTTCAGTAAAATTTACAGTCACTAAAGTGTCGCTATATAGAGTTCACAATGTAATATTAATAAATAGGAAATTCGTGGTGTCAAAAAAAATATTAGTCATAGTGACTGACTCCGTAGGGCGGGCGATCACGAGATCTTTAGCCTGTCGATGTGCTCCTCTTCGGGCTGGAGGCCGTGTATCCTCTGCAGGTGTCTTACAACGTTACGGCGCCGAACGAAACTGTTGTCGCAGACCCTACACCTGAAGGTGTACTGCGGAGGCCTATGTCGGTTCTTATGGATCCTCATCAGGGTCACGGATTTGAACCGGGAATCGCACTGATCGCACTTAACGGGCCAATAGATACGACACAATTACAAGACCTATATAATTCAGTTATATGACCTGTCCATATTGAGGCTATTTAAATATACCGTAAGCATAAGGGGTTAGGGGGGTTTATGCTTTGCTTATTTTTGATGACATGATTACGGGAAGCGATGATGGTGCAGTAGGTTGTGCGGTCCGATTCCGCGTTAATCAACGCGGGTTCGATCCCAACCTATCCAAATCTAAAATCGGCCTGAGCTTTCCGGTGAAGGAACACATCGTGAGGAAACCACATCATGATAGTGGGGGGTTTTTTAATATTACCCGCCTGGGTAGCTACCACCCTCAAGTTTGAAAACCTGTCGCCAAATACTTATAGGTGTGTTCCGGCAGCATCACTTGAGAACCAGTACCTCTACGAATAGTGTGTGTTACCATCCTGGACCACATCGTCACTTAACATCAGCTGAGATTGTGGTGAAAGCGCTGAACCTATAACGTACAAAAAAGCTCTCAGCAAGTATAGGGGCTTTACCAATGTTAGACTTAGTCCGACGTCATCAGATCGACTCGAGATATATTCACATCTTGCTCTCGGACTGTCATTTATTTCACACTACCTGTGTGCCCGCGGCTGCGCCCGCGTTTCATATATTCTGCGCTGCGTTTTAATTTTTTTTATACGGAACCCATTTTTTTTTGTAATAAGATAATGTTAAAATATGTCTCATAAATACAAACGCTCGTCCGTGAAACTGTGCGTCGAATCAGATTTTATTATATTTTTTATGAGTTTTAATTTTTTTTACGCGGAACACTAATTATTTTCGTAAATTAAAAGTACCCAAGTTAACCGGAGTAACATCCAGCTATCTAGCAAAAAAAGTCTCGTCAAATCCGTGCAGCCGTTCCGGGGATTACCAGGAACAAACAGACAAACAAAAATTTTAAAAACTGTATTTCTAGTATAGGTATCGTATTTTGACATTACAACGAGACACTCCAATTTTATTTATTAGTATACATTAGATAAAGTTTAGGCGAGCCCTAACGCACATATGAATTATAATTGTATACTGGGGGGAGGTGGGGGTCAGAGAGAGGGGGGGGGGTTATATTCACCTGGACAGTTTTCTCTGGTAAGTGTATCGCTATGTGTTGCAAGTAGCTACTCTTTCTGTGGAATCCAGCGTTGCAATCCTTACACACGAATGGCTTCTCACCCGTGTGGAGCCTCTCGTGTATCTGTTGCAATAATAAAAATATTACCTTCTCTTTTGTTTTTAGAGGGTAATAACGACTTTTTCCCCGACACTTTTATTGAATATGATGGTTTAACCTTTTTTTTTTAAACTGCCTTCTATCGTAAAGGTAAAGAAATATGTGCACTATGTCAGGGGTTCACAACGTGTGCGCCGCGGCTCCCTGGTGCACCGTAAAAAGTGAAGATAGGCACCGTGAAGCGGTTCCTCTTAACATTCTGCGAAACCTCAACTTAAGTGTTCTCGGGTAAATAGTTTAGATTCATAATACAGTTTTGATGTTTTTGTACCTATCTACCTAACTAGTATCATTGCACCTATCTATTTCGACCGATTAGATAGGTTAGGGGGCAGAGGCGGGGTGCGGTGTCAGGTGGGGTGCGGTGTCAGACAACCTCCTCGTGGTGCACCCTGGGCAACGGCAGTCCTTCTGACTGCCGGCTAATAGTCTGACCGGGCGGCTGGGCGAAAGCCCACTTTTGGGAGGGGGAGAGAGGTGATTACTGCGGTCGCAGTGATCACTCCTCTTCCCTCCGGAAGGTAATGCCTCTTTCAGAGGCGGGCGAAGAGGTGGGGTAGAGAAGTTCTCCCCCACCCCCGCTGGGCCATTGCACAGACGGGCCTGGTGGGTTCGCCGCAGGGGGGCGACGCGGCGACATGCCTTGCAACCCCGTATCGCCCCCTATCTCAAATGCGGCGGACGGCCTCGGGGGGTTTTAGTGGGTATTCCCGGGCGCTTCTCGCCCGGGTTTGAGTCCCACACTGGCACGGAACTCGTCACTCCGTGCCCCCTTACCTATTGTATTGGAGGGACTCAGGTCCCACTAATACAATAGGTAAGGTGAGTGCGTAAATGCATTTCCCCCCGTCAAAAAAAAAAAAAGGGGGCAGAGGCAATCGGAGACGTCCCTCCATGCCCGCTTACCCATTGCATTGGGGGACATCGGTCTCACTAATGCAATGGGTAAGGGGAGTGCGTAAATGCATTTCCCCCCGACAAAAAAAAAAAAAGAAAAAAAAGGGGGCAGAGACAAAATTATATGTGCGACGCCGACTGAAAAAGATTGGGAACTCCTGCACTATGTTGTAACATTCCACTAAAAAATCATGTTGTTATTTTAGTCGATAGATGTTGCTGTTTAAAAATTACGTGATCTGATATTTTAATAATAATAACATTATTCTGGTTATTAACCCCTTGAGCACCTTCCTGGCCAGCCAGCTTTCCATTGTTTTCCTATTGTTTCATTTTTATGGCTACTCGACACATTAATTTACAAAAATTACAAAATAATTATATTTCTTTTTTATATACACAGCGTTTCGAGTGGCAATACCCTAATAAAATCAATACATATCTACATATTAATTCGCGTTTAAAGTTGAAAATATAACGTAAGGAACTTCGTTCCTGACGGGGGTCCTCCGGCCTCACAATGTAATTTTATTAGTTAAAGTTAATACTTGGATTTAATGCTGCCAAGGTCCATCCATCTATCTATTCGCCACCCGAATTCACCAGGTCGTCAGTACACCTAGTGGGTGGGGAGATGGGGGGGGGGGTGGTCATACCTTCGCTGTGTCTTCCGGTAGCCATTCAAGAACCCGGTTCTACGAGCAATGTGCCCAGCCCACTACCATTTAGCATTAGCAATTCGAGCAGTGAAACTCCGTACATAGCCAACCATTGGCGGTTTGACTAACTTCGAGCTTTATTTTTTTACACGGTACTTTGACCACAATCTCATTTGATGTTAAGTGACGATGCGGTCCAGGATGGTAAACACACCAAGACCGGTACTCAAGTTATGGTGCCGGAACACACGTATTGGGTATTATTCGGCGACAGGTTTTCATAATTGAGGGCGAGCATCATTATCTAATTACACCCATTGTAAGTGACCACGTCTCAGTGCCGTATGTCATCACTGGCAACACACACTGTTCGAAGACTCTCGTCTTGAGACACTGCGGTGTCTCGGACGGGAACATTCTAGCTAGGTTCCCGAACGCGACCCAGCCGAGTTTTACTGGCATGGAGTTATCCGCCATGCTAATATAATTCTCACCTTAACCTGCTCCGCGTTGGAAGCCCTGTAGTCGCAATAGGAACATTTGTCAGTTTTCTCATAACCTTGCTTCGCTCTACAGTGCATCAACAACAGTCGACGTGTTATGAATTTCTTACCGCAGTGCTGGAATTATAAAAAAAAAATATCCATTCTGATTTTTTTTTAAAGCTCTTTGAACTAAAACAATATACGTGATTTTAAGTAGGGGTTTGTCTAAAATCACATATCACAAGAGAGGATTAGAAAGTTAGTATAAAATATCACGTGATTAATGGACGTCTCTAAGGCGAAAACATACAGATATGGACAATAGAAAGCATTTATGGGCCACCATGTTACGATTAGATAGTTTTTCTGTATCACGTTTAAACAATGGGTTTACGTTACGCCACTTGTTGCAACATGACGCTCGTTGAATCGAATGACACTCGTTGAACAAAAAGAGTCTGTTCCGGCATTATGTCAGAAAAAAACTTGGATATTTTTGACAAAGATGGAACTCTTGTCACCAATAATACGCTAAACTTCTAAACGATTTTTTTTTTTTTTTTTTCATTCATTCATTCAACCATAAGACGTCCACTACCAGACATAGGTCTCCACTATTAAAGGGGGGGGGGGATTGTCATAAACAGCACGCGAGCAGGCGGGTTGGTAATCACAGTCAGGTGTTTTAGGTACCCACAGGATGCTGCTGCACAACCCCTGGTTCATCCCTCAGTCGCCTTTTACGACACCCACGGAAATGATATGAGGTGGTGCTATTCTTAGCCGGCACCAGACGGCTTTTTAATACTTAATTATACTTAAAAATAAAATTGAAGTGTCTGTTTGTAATGTTAAAATTTATTTTAACATATTAACACGATAGCTATAACGAAAATACAATTTTTAAAATTTTTGCCTGTATGTCTGTTTGTTCCGGGTAATCTCCGGAACGGCTGGACCGTTTTTGACGAGACTTCTTTTGTTAGATAGATGAAGTTATTCCGCGTAACTTAGGCGGCTTTAATTTTTTTTCGAAAATAACTAGAATTCTGGGTAAAAAAAATTAAAACTCATGAATAAAATCCGATTCAATGCACAGTTTTACTGGCAGGTTTTTGAATTTGTGAGATATATCTTTGCATTATGTTAGTAGCAAAAAAATGTTGGAAAATAATTAGGGTTCCATATAAAAAAAAAAATGCAGTGAAGAATACATGAAACTCGGGCACACAGCTAGTAAGTAAATATAACTTGCGTAGTCAACATTCAGACCCATCCCTACCCCATTGCTGATTTATTTGAATGGTCTAGACACACCTATTAACATTCAACACAACATTGCATTGCATTGGTATTTTTATTTACAAACATGGTGGTAGGAAATATTCTAATAACGCCCACCTGGGCAACCACCAGCCTTAAGTTTAAAAACCTGCACCCAAATCCCGATAGGCAGTAGCAACATATCTTAACAAACAGTAAATCTAGGATTAATGTGATCACCATCTTGGACCACATTGTCACATGATGTGGCAGGGGTCAGTGCGGTCAGATTTTGTATCAATGAATGTGAGTTTGAACACACCTATCCACCTCTAAAATGGGCTTGAGCTTTCGGTGAAGAAAAAATCGTGAGGAAACCACAGCCTTAGTAGAGCATTTTCTAATAATGCTCGCCTAGGTAGCTACTACCCTCAAGTTAGAAAATGTGTCACCAAATACTAATAGGAGTGTTCCGGCAGCATCACTTGAGAACCAGTACCTCTAGTAATGTGTTTACCATCCTGGACCACATTGTCACTTAATATCAGGTGAGAAAGCACCAAACATATGGTATTAAAAAATAAATGTGTGTATCGTGACGCTCGACAAGTGATAACTTAAACTAATCTAGTTGATGCCTACCACTGCCATATGTGTGAGAGAATGGAAAACCTGATAGACAGCACCATAATGCGTTACTTAATGAAGCGGTTTAATCTCCTGTAAGAAGTTATCACTTCAACATATTTTGCAGTAGTTTAACACGTTCTCTGCCAACGCGGTCAGTGCTGACCGTCAGTGAAATTTCCCTTTAGGCCAAAAAAAATTTTAAATCTGTATAAAATTAGTAAATTGTTTTTTTTTTTTTTTTTTGCTTATATGCTTTTATCTTTTACTAAAATGTTACTTAGTAATAAAAAAAGCGAATTTGAGCCACTATTTATGGAAATAATGAACATCAGGCAGCATTGACCGACAGGCCCGAACAGGAAACTGCGATTTTTTTCTCAGCATAGAACGTGTTAAGCACAACTTAAGTAATACCTTACCTCACATACAACATCAAAACCAGTGTGTATTTTATAATGATTCCTTAGAGACAGTTTGGATGTTAATATCTTATGACAATGTTCACACTGTATTTCTTCTCTCACTCTCTGCTTTTCCGTTTTTCTCTTTCTCTCTTTTCTCTTTCATTCTCTTCCCAACAGGCTTGTCAGTTTTACCATTCTTTTCACTATCAATATGCATAGTTGCTTTCTCAACAATATCTTGGTCGCACAATTTGTTGATCATTTGTTCTGGTGTTTCCGGAATTAATTCATCTTCTTTGTCAAAATCATGATATTCATCGGCTGCACTGACATCAAGGTAATTTTTAAAGTTATTATCAACAGGCAGTAAATCTGTTATATCTACTGAAACTGTTCTTTCTTGTTTGAACATTTGAGGTTCAATTTTGATATTATGTCCCTCTTCAAGTCTGCTTTGGAGAATTTTCTGCGTCTCCTCACATTTCTTACGATATTTATACGTGTCATTGATGAAATTAATGCATGCAGCACACATTTCTTGCGGGAAACAATCATTAATATCGATCTGAAATCAACACCTTATTATACTAAAGGGACTTCAGTGATAATCATATGTATAATTCAATTTAAATATTTTCACACCATTTTGCTTGACCTAAAATCATTATCCCACCAACACCAATTGGTAAAAGGGTTATTATTCAGTATTTAGGATATGTACACATTGAACCTATTACTACAACCTTTATAAAAATATATTATAATTTGCAAACTGCTTTACCATACAAAATTGATATTAAAATTCATAGTAATTTTATTTGTTTTGTAAGAAGAACCATTTTTTATAGTAGTATAATTTGTGAAATTTCAAATGTTTGATGCAAGAGTTAAATGGTAGTAATAATAGAAAATAATACAAAAAAGCAAGACAAATATTCAGAAATATCAAAAGAATGAATTTAAAAAAATATATTGTCAAAGAGATCAATGAAATGTTCATACTTTTTGCACCTTAAATACTGTTTGTATCCTAGCTGCAAAATGTTATATTTAGCCCATTTATAAATTAACTGTTAAAATTTATAAAGTGTCAATACTATAATAATTTAAAGTTTTTCATTTGTTCTCAATGAATCAATATAATTTAATTATTTATTTTTAAAATAAGCAACGCTAACTTCATGTAAAAAAATGTATAAATATACAACGTAAATATTCAACATAAATATTTATCTACTATAATAAACTGTAGTATATATTTTAATTACTACAAAATTAACCTAATCTACAGGTTTTCCAATATCTTAGGCTCTACAACGTTTATCCAATTTATTACAAGCGTTATCAGCTAAATTTTATTACCTTCACTCCTGTTGCAATGAATACAATCATAGAATATTTCTCACTATGTTCCTGCATTGGAAATATCGGGTTCAAATCCTGTACACCGAGACACATCCTGCAACAATTCCATGGTTGCATTCTCAGATATATTAAATGTACAACTTATCTAATGCGGTACTGTAATCGTATTTTCAAGTTATTTTCTTTATTATAACAAACAGAATAAACACAAATATTACAATTATGAAAAGCGTTCATTTCGCTGAATGCTTTGACATTTGACAACACAGAGTCAATACATATTAATCTATGCGTAGAGTACTGTATATATTGACAATTAACTTCTTTTTTTTATATCCTATAGATTGCGATCTGAGATCGATAAATTGAACATTAAGACCAAAAAATCTAGCACAGACTCGATTTAGTTAATCAATGTTAGAATCTAAGACATCACGATTCTATTTTTCTAGCGTAGAAGAAAAGAAACCAGCAAACTATAGGTTATTAGGATGTATTAAAGTTTTTACTTAATTAAAAACTCAATCGATGGTTTTGTTGTTAGTTTCATTCGTCTCTTTTTGGAATTAAAAATCTCTTTTCATTAAAAGACGACAGACAAATAGCTAGAGATACATAATAATACCTTTCAAGTTTAGAGATTTTAATATCTTCATTACCTTTATCTTTCATATGCTTGTAAAACAACTAATTATTTGAAAATGATAAAAGATTGATTATTACAACGTCCTTTTTTTCCATAATATAATATGACTTACCCATAAATATGCAAATATAAAATAATTCACTTTCTATTTGTCCTCATTCAGTTAACTGCTTTTCTTTTTTTGTTGTATAATTGGTATTGAAAAACTTTAGTGTTATCAAAATGTTTTTTTCCTCAAATTTTCAATAAACGATGGTTATATAATTTCGACCAATAGAAGATTAATGGAAATGAATTAAAAAAAAAACGTAAAAACGTAACAACTCGTACCAATCGACAACGTTAGTATTTTTTGAGATACAATAATTATATTTAATTGTACACAAAGGAAATACATTCTTTATGAGCTAGTGCCACTTTGATGTCTTTGGGTTCAACGTTTGTGTAGAAATAAAACGTTCAATCAGAAGGTTGAATATGAAGTATATATTTTCTTAATAAGTGTGACTAGTTTTATACCCAAAAATGTGGATCTGTGCTAGTGAGAATCCAATCGTTTGATCTTTTCTTACATTGCGTCAATGTGGTTTATGGTCAACAGATGTGAAGGATCGGTACGGTCGCCTTAGCCCCACCCGCGTCGAGCTTCATCCGCTAGGGATATTGTTGTTCTTGAGTCCTCTTCACAGAATAATATTACTCCTACCGGTCCTCTCTCACGACTCACTCTTTTCTACTTGAGTTCATGTCCTGCGTGCTACTACATATGTAGTTAACTTCACATTATTATACAAAATCAATGTTGATAGTGCGGATCGCAAAAATACCGACCCTAGGATTCAGACTGACGACCCGTCTATATCTGGTGTAACTACTTACACGTGTGACTTAAGGATTATTCTTTATGCAGACTAGGCTAAACAAATATCTATATAACTCTGATGCTTTAACATCAACATCACTTGTTATTAATCCTAAATCAGCCTACCCTTACCCCAAAATATTTATATTAAAAAAATGATATACATATTTATTAAAAAAAGAACCGACAGAGTTTCTTGCCGGTTCTTCTCGACTGGGTTGTTTTCCGAACCGGTGGTAGTGTTTTGAAGTCCATAAGTCCATTGACCATATTTTTTTGTATTAGTTTTAATTCTCGAATGGCTGCCACGTGCTGGAGGACGTAGAGTGGGTAGGCCCCCCACAAGATGGACCAATGAGCAGGTGAAAGTCGCGGGAGTTCGCTGGATGTCGGTGGTGCAAAACCGGTCGTCGTGGAGATCTTGGACCTATTTTTGGAGGAGACCTATGTCCAGCGGTGGAAGTCTTTCAGTTGAATGAATGAATAGAATTTAAACCAATCACCATATGCATAGTGACGTGCTAAAGCGTATACTCTGTCCGGGTTCAGCAAGTTTATGTCGCAGAGCTACCTAGAGGCTCAACCACTGCTAGATGTAGTCTGGAATGATCATGCGGACTGTCTATAGCGAGTTGTGGCGCGGTCGGTGCGTCAGCCATGAACACTGCCAACAGAAGTGAAAACTCGATACTTTGGAAAAAACTGTTTTTTATTGTTAAAATTTCATAATTTGATATTAAAAAAACCTAACATTTGTCTGGTTTTTACATCTATTGGCGCTCCGGGCAATAACTATATACATTTTCATATAATTTGGTCATAATCAAAACATACACAACATAGTATAAGGAGGTACACGATTCTAATGGCTTTAAGAATTCGTTTTGGGCATATTCCAATAAATAAATTCAATTTTTTGATGAATAAAAGAGAATCTCCGAATTGTAATATTTGTAATGTGCAGGAAGACGTATATCATATAATTATGGAATGTACCCAGAATGAAACTGAAAGACGTCAAATATTTAGAATTAATTATGACGTTGGTTTGTGCAATGTATTCTTGGCTCACCCAATACAGAAAGAAGCCAAAGAGGAATTGATTATTTACTTCTTCAGTATCTATTTTAGTTGTTGTATAATAATATAGACTTTATGTATGTATGTAATGGATGAGGGTAGTATGTTCTTTATGAACAAATTCTCTTTAAAACTAAAGATTTAAAAAAATAGTATAAAACTTCTTATTCATCTCTGCTTCCGAGCGCCAGCATTTAAAAGACATCTGATATTTGAAATACTGTAGCATGTTGACGGCCGACTTTATAGCATTGGTACCACGAATCTATAAGTTTCCACTTACCGAGAATCATTCAAAGCCTCTATCTCTCAATATATATTTCAATAAAGGCAGAATTAATTGCATCGATACTAAGCAGTAATCGAATTTAAAAGTAGAACTAAATTCTATATTTACTAACTTTTTTATACTATCACTTGTGTCAGCTTGTTTTGTATACCTTACCTGAATTCCTGTGAGACTAACCCATACAAAGATACAAATATAAATCAAATTGGGTTAAATTTCCAAAACCTACAGCATTCATTTTGAATGGTAGGTAAATAAATAAACAGCAGAAAATTTCATTAATTTAATAAACATTATTTTATTTGCCACTAATATAATACATTAGCTTTCTGTCTTAATTCCCTTATTGTACTAAAGATTCTCTCTCCATTGACATTTCAAAAAGTACTACAAAAAAAAAATCGATTTCAAGTTATACAAATTGAGTACAAAACAAAGTGCTCTTCCGCTTCAGTCAATTTCTACATAACGCGACCCCTTTCTCTCATAAGGATACATAGAGACTACATCCTTTCGCCTGCAACGATCCTAAGACATGTCTTTCGCTTCTTCTACTTTCATAAGCACCTTGAAACATGCTCTTCGGTTACGGGTACTTTTGACCGCAGCCTTTCTCCGGAACGTCCTCGATCTGGTCGAGATGCGTTCGTCTGGGACGACCCTTACCAGCTTGCCGAGTCACACTCGCCTTGTAAATTTCGTCAATCTTCTCTCATCCATCCTCACCACGTGTCCAAAACAATTAAGCATCCCCTTCTCTATCTTTGCCATTACGTTTTCTACCACATTACAATTATATTTCTTTATAGGATTCTCACTAACCCTCAAATCGTGTAACATAAATCGTACACTCATAACATACTATACTCGACGCATTTTGAACTAATGCTTCGGGTCATAAATCATATTTCTTCTTCTTCTTGTGTTTTTTTAATGGCTCTGCAAGGCTTGTGTCTTAGCCAGTGTCAAGTAAATTTTTCCTTGTGTCAATTTATGGTTTGACAAGGTTTGAGAATAAAATCGGTTTCAAACATTATATACCGATTTATAAATCATATTTATCTGTCTGTCTGTCTCGCTCGCAATTGACAGGTCTTATGGAGAGGTGTAGTGATGTGAGTAAGAATTGTAAAGGTGGATATCGATAATGGGATAGGTACGATCGATATGCTAAATCATGTTAAGTATTAATAGGAATCATTTTTCGCATCAAAATATTTTATATTTATAGACAAAAAACATCCCTTACTCGTAACGAGCAATCAGGAGTCAGAATGCTATTAAAGGTCACGATGACGAATCAACCCCGCGTCCGCATGTAGTGCATGCGTGCACATTACTACTGGCAGTGACATTTATTGCCCGACGACTGTTTCAAATGCGTCGACTTTAATTATTCAAAAAAAAAAAAAAAAATGAACTAAATTTGAGCTACAGTATTGAAAACAGTGTAAACCTCATCTTGACGCCTTTGAACCACCGATTGACTACTAACTAACTAAATGCTAACTCTATTTTTGTATAAATGTAGGATTAGATATTTTGCATGCGTTTTGTGAAGAGACAATAAAGAAATTATCAGTCTATGATACAAGGATCTTTTGGCATTTAAAAGACATTGACAGGTGGGCGCTGATGTCGCAACAGAGACTAAAAACTATACTGTCAAAAAATGACACTTCTTAAGACGACAGTGTTAGATTCAATTTTGCCCACGTGCCAAAAGATCTTTGTTGTACTATACATCCCTATAAACCTATAGAAGTGTTCACTTCACGCATGGTGATTTGAGATCGATTAATCTATGTCTAAAAACAAAACATCGTTTTTTTTATAAAATCGATATCTAGTGCTAAATCGGTCCAGTGAATTGATCTATAACCTTAGAAAATCAATCAATGTTCGATTTTTCGTTTCTAAAAGAACCATATAATTATTTATAAGAATGTACAGAAACACATGTTTGTCACAAAGATATGATAGTTTTATACTTAATCAAAAACGTGAAACATGGCCTTGTTTTTTTTTTATTACTAAAATAGCAGATATATACGAGTTCTCGAATGTTCTTTGATGGCAAGTAGACACACAATCCGTAGACGCTTTTTACACTCTAATTCATATCGATCGTTTCTTGAGAAATAGATTTTTTGGAACTCGATTAGTTGAAAATCGAATTATCAGACTTGAATTCGAATCGATTTAAAAAAAACAATTTTTTTCGGAAAGAGACGTCATCCCTAGTCCACTCTCAAATATCGATAGGATGCATCTATATCGATATCACGTGATTTAAAGCTGCACACGCACTATGGGGCTTTGCTGGTCGTCGGGTAAGCCGTGAACACGGCGCGTGTGCGCCCGGACTTTATTAGGTTTCTCGAAGCGATGGTCGCATATCGAGCAGAGGTAGCCATAGCGTTTACCTGTATGCGCATTATGCTTGTGTATTTGTAAGAACTTACGTGATTTCAGTTTCTTCGGGCACATGTCGCACTGTTCCAAAAAGAGAAAAAACGTTTTTTTATACTGTATGAGTTTATAGCCTTTGCCTACAATTTTATATGTGCCTGGCACCTATAGATGATGGTTGCTCGGAGTTTTTGGCGGGATCTCAGTCTGACATTTAGCGGTTGTTTTCTTTAATTCATTGAACTTGTGTATTTGACTCTATATATCATATAATCTTGATGGCGTTTTGTGTGATATAGTTTAGTTATTATATTGAAGTGAAATTTATTATAGAAGATAACGCGTAGCATGTATTCTGAGGTGCCGACAAAGCTTCACGGAAAGTTCTAGCAGGATCTAGGAGCCATCATTTTGCTGGAGCTTGGTAAAGCTGATACAAGGTTGAAAATATATCATGTGACTTTGGCACTAATTGTTTTAAGATTGGCCACTTTCATTTTAAGTTAAGTCTAGCAATTTACACGGTATCTTTCTGAACTAGAATTAAAACATGGATGACATGACTTTTTTGCAACTAAACATTTAGAGACAGTAACGTTTTGCGCCTGGGTAGCTACTCATGCCACTCTCCGAGTTTAAAAATCAGTCGCCAAATACCAATAGGTGTGTTCAATATCACAAAGGGCAATAGAGAGGGCTAGGCTTGTAGTTTCCCCGCGTGATCGAATCAGGAATGAGATCTGCAGAAGAACCAAAGCAACCGACATTGCCTGAAGAATTGCTAAAAGTGGCAGCGGGCTGGGCACATTGCTTACAGAACCGATGCCCGATGGAGTCAACGGGTTCTCGAATGGCTACCACGCAACGGAAGACGTAGCGTACGTGTGCGCTCCCCACTTGCCACCGGGACGAGGTAGAATGCGTTGCCACCCCGTGTTGCCCCAGCAATGTAGCGGGAGGTCCCGGGGGGTTTAGTGGGTATTCCCGGCACCCTCAGCGTCGGGCGAGTCCCACACACCCCTCCATAGACCCCATCGGGGAGGTTTCTCCCTTGTGGGGTTGATGGAGGACGAGCGTAAATGCATTCCCATCGAACAAAAAAAACAAAGGTGTGCGCTCCCCACAAGGTGGAATCCGCTGGATGCGGGCGGCGTAAGACCGGTCGTTGAGATCTTTGTGGTACATCTATGTCCAGCAGTGGACGTATTTCGATTGAATGTATAAACAAGTACTATTATAAGTGAATAGCATAGGTTATATTTTATTTCAATTAAGACTATATACCTAACGTTGAGATGCATCGATCAATAATAAAAAAAAAGTGACAAGCCTGGGAGTGTTGCTAGAAATAATGTTGAAATTCAAGTCTTACTTGAAAATTTTTCTCCGGCAAATGTATGGCAATGTGCTGGACTAGATTCGACCGCCTGTGGAAGGTCGCTCCACAGTGGTCGCATACGTACGGCCTCTCACCCGTATGTCGCCTCTCGTGGATCTATAAAAACAGTATTATACCTATTCGAGTGATCAAGTTACTTATACGATTTACAGCAAAAAAAGTGCTAAATTATCTAAAAAAAAACAATTGGTAAGGCACATAAAGGCATCTTATTTCTTCAAACTCTGTTACGCTTCGAGTACACAAACAGGTAATAAATTCCCCCGAACCAGAACATGTTAAAACAAGGACTTTTAAAGTAATCACTCCTAGGATTAACACCAGTTTTACGAAAAGGTTTGGTCTGTTCCTTCAACAATACTTGTATAAAAAAAATATGTGAAGCTCGCAATCTTAAATAAACAAACCTACGAACAGCAAAGGCGATCACTCAAACTTGGCTCAAGGCCTTAACATACAGAGAAATTGAAGATCTTTTGCAAACTGTAACGTAAATTACCAAATAGCATACTGTATTTATATCCATACCCTATGTATTAAACTAAAACTTATTTTTTTATGAATAAACTCTTATTATATTAGTAAACAGATTTTTCTTTATCGTTAAATGAATATTGAAAAAAGCTTCCACACAAATACTGGAATACCTATATGCGTTGTGTATTGAAATATTATGGCCTAATATAGAGACCCAGTACAATTGTGAACCATGAAACGGCGCACTATGCCAGACAATTACTAACTGGGCAATGATAGGGATGTTCATCTAAAAAATATCGATGTTTTTTGGATATATGCTGTATCAATATTATAAGTATTTAATACTAGAAGTAATCACAAACTAGCCGTCCCTTGCTTTAGGCTTAGTAAGACCAATAAAAGCTTTTTAGGCAATAGTGTCAGGTTGTATTATTACAGGGTGGACAATTACGTGAACGATAGTGATGTCTGGAACTAACCCACATCTATGTGCTTCCGCTAACATTAGCTAAGATTTTAACTTGTCTAGTTTTTTATATGAAAAAATCAATTATATATATTTATAAAAAAAAAAAGAACCAGATTGAGTGTCTTGCCTGCGCTCTTCTCGACTGGGTTGATTTCCGAACCGGTGGTAGTGTTTTAGACGTTCATAAGCGCCTTCTTAGGGCCTAAATTGAATAAAGATTTTTTTGATTGTTTTTTTTTTTTTTGTATAACATGGTACCGAAGCACATTACCGATTTACCTGAAGATAAGTTTAAGCACTATGTGAATTAGGTTTTAATATCTAAAGGTCATTAGAGGGTGGATCATTACGTTAACGATAGTGACACCACTCTTTGTGCTTCCGCTAAAACCTTTTATTGTTATTACACATTGTATAATTTTAAAAACTTAAAAAAAAACTTGTAAAAAGAACCAGATCGGGTTTCTTGCCGGCTCTTCTCGACTGGGTTGTTTTTCAAAACGGTAGTAGTTTTTTTGACGTTCATAAGCACCTTTTCAGGGCCCAAATTGAATAAAGAGTATTTTGATTTGATTTGCGATATATCGAAAAAATATATCCATATTTTCTACATATTTAATTACATATCGATATATGTATCGAACATTTGAACAGCCTTACCTAACCAAAGACATCACAGTGCCTTGACATGTTTGAGAAATAATAAAGTGTCTTACGGTAAGTGCCTCTTTAGTAGCGGAGCTGTATTCACAATAGGCACACTTGTGTATCCGGCCTAGGCCGTGACGAGCGCGTTTATGTTCCTGCAGCTGGTTGTTATTCCTACAGCGTTTGCCGCACGCCTGTGCACAGACAGACCTTAAGCGGTTAACACACGTACGGACCGGACCGCGGACATTGTCCGGCGGCCGGCCGAGGTTATCAGTCGCCTTAGTGGGTATAGGAATCCTTTCTGACAAAGATTTTTGAATCGATTTGAATCTAAGCTTAATGAATCGATTCATAAAATATCGAGGTCCATGAAATCGATCTTTAAAACTAATAAAGTATCGATTGTTACAGTATTCTGTAATATGATGATTATCTGTAAATATGCAAAAATCAAAACAGTTCGGTGTCATTTTTCCTTAGTAGGTTTAAGGCTTTATTATTTATTTGATTAGTTGCTATTGCACCTTTAGCGGTGTTAATAAAGTAATAGTCTAATTTCGAACAATGTAAGGATAAAAAGTCAATACGAATAAAACGTCAAATAAAACAAGTCGAAAAAAAAAATATTAATCCCTTAGAGTTCGATGCTATATGAATCGATCTTTTCGAAAAATCTTATTTCCAATCCATACCTAGACGATTGATGGCCTCACCCGATCGCCATACCATGTCCACTGTCCGGTCCGTACGTGTATTAACAGCTTTATAAATTAATACTAAATTATATCTCACTAATGAGCCTAAGCTTTCGGTGAAGGAAACGTTTCTGAGAAACCCATAAATAGCATGGTGGTATAGAAACATTTCTATTGATGCCCGCCTCGGTAGCCTCATGTTTGAAAATCTGTCACCAAAGACCAATACATAGTTGTATTTTGGCAGGATCACTTGAGAACCAGTACTTTCTGGGCTTAGTGCGTTTACCGAGTTGGACCAGACCGTCACTTAATATCATGCAAGATTGTAGAACTTCTTTAAGAATGGCGGATGCAAATCATGCACAAGTCCGATGCAAACTTAATGGCGGCTCGGAACATCGTGCGAGGTGACGCGTAGAACACAAATTTTAGACATCTGTTCATACTACTAAAATTTTTATGTTTAAATTTAATTATTTGTTAATTGAAATTATAACCACAACCTAACATTTGTCTGATTTTTACATCAAATCCGAGCAATAATTATATACATTTTATTATTTATCTGTGAGCGTCAAAACTTAAACGCCATCTTATACATGACATACTGTAGCATGTTGACGGCTGACGTCATAGCATTGGTAACGGGAATCTATAAGTTTTTCACCTGCAGAGAATCACTCAACGCTGCTAAAAAAATTAAGAATTTAAATTTAAAAAAAAGACAGTAAAATTACCTCACAAACGCAGTAATTGGTGTGGAATCTCATATGAGCTTTGTATGTCGCTTTCATTCTGAACTCCTTGTTACAAGTCGAACATTTATAGGCCGTAGTGTTAGGTAACGTCAACCGCTTCTTTTTTGTCAATGGCAATTTCTAGAAGCAAGTCTCAAGTAATGCAAAAATAAATACACATGACATCTAACAGCCGGTCCTTTGCTGTCTATATTTTATATTAATAAATAAAATTGAAGTGTCCATTTGTAATATCAAAATAACAAACTTTTTACTAAAATACATATGAATGTATTCACAATATCTGTACTAAAAATACAATTATAAACATTTTTTTTGTCTGTCTGTTTGTTACGGCTAATTTCCGGAACGGCAGGACCAATTTTGACGGGACCTTTCTTTGGTAGATAGCTTAAGTTACTCCGGTTAACTTAGGGAACTTTTTTGATCTACGAAAATAATTAGGGTTCCGCGTAAAAAAAAAACTCATGAAATTGTGAATAAAATCCGATCAAAGTGTCAGTTTTACGGGCAAGTGCTTGAATTTATGATAAATATTTTTACTTTATCCTAGTACCAAAAAAAATTATTAGTGTACGGCATTATCCCTCAAAGGGGTTCTGGAGGGGATTAGTATGAGGTTGGGGGAAGTGGAGAAAAGATTAGTAGAGAAGGATATCTCGGCTGCTCCTATGCCTCGTAGGAGGACGGGGGCTGCAGATGGGAAGGGCGTAGAGAAGGGCTGTGAGCAGGAGGGTTTAGTGAGGGGGCCTCCACTGGGTATGGACTGGGCACCCTTGCCGGGTTTTGTCCCAGTGGAATCGGGGGTGCAGAGGGCCGAGGAGCCGTGGGTGCAGGTGGAGAAAAGGAAGAGGGGGAGAAAGAGTGGTGGTGGGGTGGTTCCGATGGGGAATAAGGCGGTACAGGCAGGAGGGATGGAGAGGCGGGTTAGACTCCCGTCGCCGCCGCGGTCGGCGGCAGTGGTGGTTACCCTGAAGCCGGAAGCGGTGGCGAGGGGCGTCACATATAGGGAAGTGCTGGCTGATGCCAGAACAAAGGTGGGTCTTCAGGAGATGGGGATTGAGGGTGTCACGTGTCGTCCCACTGCAGCTGGGGCCCGAATCCTGGAGGTCTCGGGTCCCAGCGGCGTGGAGCAGGCGGACGCCCTCGCATCCAGTTTGAGGGGAGTTATGGAGGCGGTTGCGGTAGTCTCCAGGCCGACGAAGCGGATTGAGGTCCGCTTGGAGGGCCTGGAGGACTCAGTGACGACAGAGGAGGTTGAGTGGAGGGTTGCGCAGGAGTTGGCGATAGGGGCGGATTGTGTGAAGGCGGGTCCGGTGAAGATTTCAAGAGGGGGGTCCAGGGCTATATTCATGTCGCTCCCGGTAGAGGCGGGATTACGTCTGATAGAGAGGGAACGGGTGGTGATTGGCTGGAGTGTGGCTCGGGTCTGTGCACTTGAGGCAAAGCCCTTGCGATGTTTTAGGTGCATGGGCCTGGGGCACACACGAGCGCTGTGCGCGGCTGTGGTTGATAGAGGGCAGCAGTGTTTCCGCTGTGGGGTCCATGGCCATAACGCTGTGGATTGCGCAGCGGAGACACCAAAGTGTGCGGTATGTGCCGATGCTGGGAGGGAGGACCGGCATCACATGGGGGGGGTGTTTTGTCGGCCTCCGGTGATGCGGGCACCGTTCTCGCGGGTCTTTCCTTAAGGGCGAAGGTTGGGTGAGGGGTGGTTGGTGGTGGCCTCTCCCCGCCACGCCTTGCTTATGCAAGATGGGATGGGGAAGGGTGCATAACACCGAAGAGGAAGTGAGGAGTTGAGGGGGGGAGAGGTAGTTAGCTGCTGGCGGTAATTACCTCTGTCCCTCTCGGATGGTGAATGCCTCATTAAGAGGCGGGCGAAGAGGTGGGGGGGACATTCTCCTCCCCATCCCCATTGGGCCATTGCACGGACGAGGCCCGGTGGGTTCGCCGCAGGGGGCGACGCGGTGACTGCGAAAGCCACCCCGTGTCACCCCCCATCCCAAATGCGGCGGACGGCCCCGGGGGGTTTTAGTGGGTATTTCTGGGCGCTTCACGCCCGGGCGAGTCCCACACTGGTGCGGAGACGTCCCTCCGCACCCCCTTACCCATTGCATTGGGGGGCTTCGGTCTCACTAATGCAATGGGTAATGGTAGTGCGTAAATGCATTTCCCCCCGTCAAAAAAAAAAAAAAAAAAAAGGGTACCATATAAAAAATTAAAGCGCAGTGAAGAATATATGAAAAGCGAGCACAGCCGCAGTCACACAGCTAGTTTTAAAATAGAATTGATACATTATAACACGACATTATTTTGTAAAATGCATGTTATTATGTGATCTTGCATTTGCGTTTTTTTTAGAAGATCTTCGAACTGGCCGAGTTGAATCTTAGCTGTTTGCCTAATCGCCGTCACCTTGAAAATCTATTTCATCAAATTTCTTTCACCCATCCTCTTCACATCTCCAAACTAATTAAGTATCCCTTTTTCTATTTTTACCACACCCTCTCCCATACCACAATATTTCCTTGGCCACAGTATTTCTTACTTTGTCCACAATTTTCACACCAGCCAGTCCACTTACAGTATAGACAATAACTTCAGGGACTGTATCAAGCAAGTTTTACATTGTAAAAGTTATTATACGGTGCATCATTATGTGAACGATGAGTTGAATAAAAAAACCTTGTTTCCGAACTTGTGCTAGTATTATTTTACACCTTAACCAAAATTGAATAAAGTATTTTGGTTTATTTTAATTTGCATGAGACGAAGAACATCAAATAAAGCTCCTTTGAGACATCATTATTTCAAATCATACCTGTTTAATCTTAGGTTTTTCCTCTAACTCTGGCAGTTCATAATAGTCATCGCAGTTCTGATAATCGCACGTCTCATAGTAATGACTATCCATATCCAGTTTCTCTGTTTTCGTTTTCTTCATTTTAGAAGATTTCCCTGTTATTTTTTGAAGTCTTCTTGAGTATCTATAAATAAAAACCAAACTTTATATATTTCTGTTATGCCCGTACCCTTATGCTAGCTACCAATCCCCAGCTTAGTGTTTTTAGAGGATGTGTCAAAAATTCAGTCAATATTTAGTTTGCATCCCACTATCAAAAATGAATGATTAGGGCAGGATGGTTGTAATCACCTGCCAATAGTTTGGAGACATTACCTATAAAATAACAGTGTAAACCAAAAGAAAACACTCCTTATATCTGAGGTATACATAAAAGAAATCAAAAGAACAGTGAATTTAGAAAAAAAAATTAGACATATTTTTACACACACACTAGCACAGAATATTTTAATAGCACCCCTGATTGACACTTACTTTTTCTTTGTCTTGACACCTGAACACATGTTAAGCAATGCTTTTTCTGTCTTCCTGCTTCTTTTTCTAAATTGCAGAGCCTGGTTCATTAGATCCATGCAGTGAGAACAAATTTGTTGTGACAATCCATCATTCTTTTTTATCTACAATGAACAATTACTTTGTATCTATCTATCCAAAATTAAAGCATGCAAAATTTTATGTAAATATTTTAATAGTATGACAAAATTACAAAACTGTACTTGATAATAAGCGCAGAAATGTTTACAGTAAAGTGAAGGAAAGTTGATACAAATTTTTCAATGAGTGAACATAACAATAATAAGAGGTTTCTTGTGGTGATTGTATTTTTAACCTTTTCTCTTGTTATGGATTTTGCGGCTGATTTGCCAGTATTCGTCAAGGAAGTGTCATAAACTTGTAAGTGAGTGATCATCAGTGAGTAGTGTGCTAAGAAATATGGTCAGTGTCAATCAATAATTTTTGATCCAGGAGAATTTTTACCATTTGGAAAAATTGATTGATTGACAACTGATTCTCGACAATTATATGAAAAATCACGTAAATTGGTACAGTAGTTCTTAGGTTCTAAATTTCTCTACAAATAGAAATGTTATATTTTAAGTTACAAATGTTTTATTTTAAGATTAGATAGGTAGGAAAGTTGAAAAGTTCCCATTTGTAGTGGTATGATAAGAGAGGAAGCACATAGGGTAAAATAGACGTGAATATCAATTTGGAAGGATAGAAAAGTAAAGGAAGGCCAAAGAAAGTGTGGATGGAGTGTGTAAAAAAAATATTTAAAATAAAAGGAGTAAATGTAGAGATAACGGCTGATAGGGACGTATGAAAAACGAAAACATATTGTGTCGATCCCAAGAAAGTTGGGAATAAGGTATGAGATGAGAATGATGATGAGTAGATAGGTCGTTGTTAAGGAGAAAAATAAGCATCTTATTAATCAATATTAATTAATTAATATTATTTATCGTTATTAATATTCTCATCAAGTTACTTACTTCCAAACCGGTTACGATTTTTAAATCGTTCGACTTCTTTTCGTCTGTGTGATTTCCTTCAAATAGGGGCGTGAGGCGTTCCGTACTCAGACATGTTCTGCAATAGACGTCTTCAGGTACCTCGCAGTTTAGTTTTTCCAACTTTGTAACTTTCTCCCGGCGAGACGCACGGCGTTTCGCATTCATAATACTCATACGGCTTAAAAGTAGTACTGCTAGCATTTTTAACTATTTTACTTGTGATGTTTTCAAAATGACTATTTCATTGCTTATGTATGACGGTGATTTAAAAGAAATAACTAAATACATATGAAACCAGAATGAAACCATCGGTATGTTTTGTTTGCATAGAAATACTACGATAAACAATAAATTCAACAATAGTGACAATTTTGACGTTTTGTTCAATGATAGAGATGTCCGAGAAACTATTTATATTCTCAAAATTTATGCATCGATGTCATAAGTAAGAATCGATATCTAATGTTGTATATTGTACAGAGCTAATAAAATTTCCTAAACAAGTTACATTTAGTACATAAGTATTTTTGTTTATCTATGATATATGTATACGATAGACTCTTACTATTAAGTAGACAGCTGTTTTTCTAAATAGTTATGGAAAGCAAAAATATGCAATTGTAATTAATCTTATTAAACAAAAATATGGTGTAGACGGTAGATTATTATGAATTAAAGAATTAAGTTTTGTGGCTAGCCGTGAATGGACTTTGCCGAGAAGTCAATTGGCACAAATATATAATGATTTTATAGGTATTAAGATAAATATTAAAAATTCTTTATTTTTATGACATTACCTTTTTAAAGTATTTTAAAATTATTAAATCGAATCTTTTTAGGTGGTGATTCAAGGTGGCAAAGCATATTAGCTTAGTGAAGGAAAATTAGATTTCTATATATCTAACTACTATCCGAGGATAAACTAACATTAAACATCTGGTGAACTGTAAGTTTAATTTCTAACTCATTAATTAAATTTAGTAGTATAAGTCTTTTTACTATAGAAATTAAATTCGCATTTATTTTGCGCATAAATTGTGAACTTTTTAATTCAAAATTTCGATAGTAAGCTATCGATACTCAACATCACAAAGTGAGGTTCTAACACATCTTTTTTTTGTTCTCTGTATTCTTTTTAAGAAAAAAAGCAAAGATACAAAACTATGCGGCCAAGTTTACGTTAAGAACACAATCCATGTTTTTCCAACTAACAATATACTGTTACAACAATTTCAACGGGAGTCGTTGGAATATTTCAAACTTCTCGCTTTGTGTTATTAGTTCCAATTTATTTCACTTGTCCACTATAATTTAACTAAATCACGGAAAGTTACATAATATATAGTCAAATACTGCAAGTTAATGATTATAAAAGTAAAAACAACTGCATGACCGTATGTCATGTAAATAAATAAATGACAAAGAAAAATCGCGCCAAGCACTCCTTTTTTGTATAATAAATTTGATTGGTTTAAGAACATTCACAATATTAATACTAGATCTAAAACAAGAAATACTACATCTATACCTAAACATAGGACTGCAGGTTATAAGGGAGGTTTTAAATATGCGGCATCAAAAATTTGGAACGATTTACCCCCTCCGCTAACTTCTACAACAAAATTTACTTTCAAGAAAAAATTAAAAATATGTATATTAGATAACCAAAAATTAACTTACAAGTAAATTTTTTTTTTTTTTTTTTATCAATTCGTTAATTTGATGTCTGCATTTACTTTTTATTTAATATATATTTTTTAGTTTTTCGAGTTAAATTATAACTACTTCACTATTGAGTTTTTAAATATGTTTCAAAATATTTGTTTATTTATGTAATTTTAATTTTTACTTATTAAAAAAAAATCTGATATTGTAATTATAAAAGTATGGCACGAAGTTATATTTATATATTTTATGTTACGGCCGGAAAAGGGCTGACTGAAAAACAGCGCCGTTTTTTATGGCAACATTTATAAAGCGGCAAATGCTGACGCCAGTCCTTATTACCATATGTTTTTTTAAATATGCTTAATTGTAGTTTTTTTTGTAAATCTGTTCTAAAATATGGTAATAAATGTCTTTCTTTCTTTCTTCTTCTTTCTTTTTTTACAAGGAGAAATGCATTTACGCACTCTCTACCGGAGAGTAACCGGCCTTTTTTCTTATTCGAGGGGAATGCATTTACGCACTTGCTGTCCAACCTGACCCAGGGCAAACCTCCCAGGAAAGGTTGAAGCCGGAGATGTGTGACAGCCTTTCACACGGAAGTGTGAAAGGTTATCACACACCAGAATTAGTGTGGGACTCAAGGCGAGAAGCGCTGTCACTACCCACTAACCCCCCCGGTTCCTCCCGCCACCTTGCGTGGGACTATACGAGATGGCAACGCATTCAACCGCGATGTTACAGTGTAACCGACCTCCTCAGTGAGGTTGAGGTAGGAGAGTGTGAAGGACCTCTCACACACCAATGTGGGACTTACCCGACTTGAGATGAGAGGCCGGGAATACCCAAACTAGTTGACCAAAACAATTAGGCGCATGACAGCTAAGACATAATTAAAACTAGGGAGGGAAAAACCTAATTACAAGGACAGTAATTACTTTGATGTCTACATATTTAGTTCTATTGGTTTATAGAGAAGGTTTTAAGGTCTTACTAGAAATAATAATATTACTGTTTAGACATTTTTATTTTTATAAATCAGAATGAGAGCCTAACTCCTCAATCCCCGACATTGTTTCAAAATCAATTCAAATCATCAATCTCCAACTTTTTCTTTTCGTTTTTTTCCTGGGGTGGAAAGTTTTATAGTCGCTTCTGAGGTTTGGCTTGACGGATCTGGTTGTTGTGAAAGAGTCTGGTTGTGCAGCACCTTATCCTCTTCTTTTTTTGTATATTGGAATAGTAATACCATTTATCTTTTCTTGTTTAAAAAAATGGCATATTTTTAATATGAGAGTCCTTATTGCCCCATGAATAGTTTTTTTTTAATCCATTTTGAGTTTAACAATGATTGTAAATAAAACCACCTAATTGTTATGTATCCGTGTTCCATGGAAAGGTCTACGTTGCAACTTCCTAATATCATGGACCAAAGACACATCGTTGAATCCCACGGAAACCGCTACATTGCAGTTTCCATGTAACAATTGCAACATCGGTTCACCGACGCTACATGCCACCTGCTATTATACGGAACTTCAACTCATCGTCATCGTGGGAACCGCCCCACCAGCCGAGTCTCACTGAGGCTCGCCTCGCTTGTCAAGTCCTGCGCTGAAGACACTATCTGATCACACCTCGATCGGTAGTCACCTCTCTTAGGTTTAAGGACTATTCGATCGAATATCGGTCGATAGTCATTTGTATTAGGTTTAGTTTAAATATAAGTGTAACTGTAGCTCTGAAATTAAATCTATATTAATTTGAATTGACTTTTTTTACGCCTCTCGGGCGCGCCCCACATAATTTAATAACAAATAAGCAATAACAAAACAATCAACAATAACAAAATAAACTATAACAACACAATGATAAACATATATTAACTAACTAATAACGAAAACTTCAGAAATCACGAAATACGATTATCACTGTCGAGAGCGACTACAAGACTAGTGTGCGTGAGTGCGTCACTAGGGAAAGCGCGGCACAGAGGCGGGGTTCGAATGTCGTAACCGCATTCCTGTCAAGCGCCTAATTGTTTTGGTTGATTTGTAAATATCGAATTGTACTTTTACATTTGATTACTGCTTGGTATCAACGTAATTATTAATTGTGCGTTTATTAACGTAAATTTTTTTAAGCCGGATTATGTATGACGTCAGCTATCGACATGCTACAGTGTGTCCAGTATAAGGTGGCGTTTAAGTGCTGACGATCAGACATAAATAACAAAATTTGTACTTACGCAGTATATTTGATTGCGAATAAACGCCATAAAAATGTACATAATTATTGCTCGGAAATCAAAAAGATGTAAAACCGCACAAATGTTAGATGTTAGGTTATATTAACAATTGAACAAAATATGTAATTCAAACAGTAAAAAAAGTTTTTTTTTAATGTTTCGAGTTTTTATTTCTGTTAGCAGTCTCCATGGTTGTCTAGCTTTTTTATATACATTTTCTGTATTCTACAGACTTCAGGGAATTCAAAAAATAAAACACTAATTGTAATTACTATAATAAATTACATTTATTTTATATGGAACATAATAAATACATTCAAAACAACATTCAGATCTCGTTACTTACAAACTATATTTCACATTCGGGGTCAAAGTAACAACAACTTACGCTACACAGGTAACCGTATATTCTGCAATATAATATTTACCTTCCTAAAGGGAACGGGTAAAGTTTTATCTGTGACAAAAATAAAGAGCATCACATAAGTCACTCCTCACACTCCATAAGTTTTAGCTAATTAAATTAAATATAATGCTGTTAATACACGTACGGACCGGTCCGCGAATACGGAATGTCGAGCGGCCGAGTCGCCTAAATAGGGATGAGAAATAAGATTTTTCATAAAGATTTATTTTTTTATTCAATTCACCAAACATCGATACCCAAGGTATCAATCTTTTATAAATAGTATTTATAAAAACAGTAAACAGTATTCTTCCAGTGGTCGAAATTAGACTATAATTATCATTTATTGTAAAAACTGTTTCCAATTATTTTTATTGATAGTTTAGTGGATGTTTATTTTAATAAATATAAATATTAATAAATAACAATTTATTAAATTCAAGTAGTATTTAACAATATGTTTTTTACGAAAAGATAATTTTATTTCTCTGACAAAATAAATCGTTACCAAGGTATCATCATTATGTTTTTCTCAATACGAAAAAGGATGTAGCTAGCCTGCTACATAACGCCCCTCGGAGAATTTACGCCCGGAAATGAAAGCGTCTGCCGCTTCTTGTTGTGATGACCACAGAAGGATCAGTATTAATATTGTTCTGAGGATAAGAGGAAACATTTAGAAGTTTCTGAAACAGAAAGGCTGGTTTAATCCTGTTAACAGATAATATTGTAGGTTTGCCTGCTATGTCGATTGTAATAGTTTTTCCATTCTTCTCTCGGCTTAAAATTTCATACGGGCCTCTATAAAGTGGTTCCAAAGACACTCGTACCCCATCTTGTCGAAGGAACCACATGTGTTGAAGTGGCCAATGCTTTATTGACGAATACAGTGGGCGTGGAGTGATGAATTGTTACTGAAGGTCGAAGTTTGGACATAAACCGTTTTAGTTCTATTACAAACTCTGAAGGTTCGATATTAATTGTAGATTTAGTTATGAGTTCACCAGGAACACGTAATGTCTCGCCGTAAACCAATTCAGCGCATGAACATTTTAAGTCTTCTTTCCAGGCTGTCCGTAGTCCTAATAGCACTATAGGAAGACTTTTTGTCCACTGAATATTTTGATGTGCCATGAGTGCTGCTTTGAGGGTGCGATGGAAACGTTCGATGATGCCATTAGTTTCTGGATGATAAGCTATGGTCCTTAACTGTTCTGTTCCACAAATTTTTGACAACGATCTAAATAGGTGGGATTGAAATTGCCTTCCTTGGTCGGTTGTAATTTTTTCTGGACAGCCAAAGCGAGACACCCATTTATCAAAGAAAGCCCTAGCAACGGTTTCTTCTGAAATATTTTCTAGTGGTATTACTTCAGGCCATCGAGTGTATCTATCAATGGATGTTAAGCAATATCTGAAGCCTTCTGATACAGAGAGTGGTCCTATAAGATCTATATGTACTTGTGAAAAGCGTCCTAATGGTAAACCAAAAGTACTCATAGGTGTGTTGATGTGTCTCGAAACCTTAGATTGTTGACATGCAATACACGTCCGAGCCCAAGTTCGGCAATCTTTACGAATCGAGGGCCATACGTAACGAGCGCAAATTTGATTATAAAAGCATTAGTACCTGGATGGCTTAAGCTGTGAAACTGCTTAAAGATTTGTTGTCTGAGGTTAAATGGTACGTACGGTCTTATCTTGCCAGTTGATATGTCACAATATGTTTTGGTGTTATTATTTCGAATCAGTACTTCTTGTAATTTTAAATTAGTATTTTGTTGTAACAATATTTTGAGTTCAGGATCAGCCTTTTGCTCTTTACTAAAAAGGGATGCATCTATTTTCAGCAAATCGATAGCTTCAATGCAGGAAAGCGTGTCCGCTACTATGTTATCTATTCCGCTTATATGTTTTATGTCAGTTGTAAATTGTGAAACAAAATCTAGATGTCTAATTTGGCGTGGTGTTCCTTTTTGCGTTTTCTGTACAAAAGCAAAAGTTAACGGATGGTGATCCGTGAATACAGTAAACGGTCTAGATTCCAACATGTATTGAAAATACTTTATTGCCTCATAAATTGCCAGTAGCTCACGATCATACGCACTGTATTTCTCTTGTGCAGGAGTCAGTTTTCTGGGGAAGAATCCTAAAGGTTGCCATAGATCATGAACTTATTGGTGCAAAACTGCACCGATTCCTGTGTTAGATGCGTCTGTCATGATAGAGAGCAGCACATTAGAGATTGGACGAGCAAGAAGTGTGGCGTTACTGAGATCGTGTTTAAGCTGCTCAAAAGCATGTAATAAATCTGGTGTCCATGAGATGGGTTGACGGGATTTGGTATCTGCTTTACTTAAAAACTTATTTAATGAAGCATGTTTAGTAGCAGCTTTCGGTAAAAATCTACGATAAAAATTTACCATACCCATGAAGCGACGCAACTGCTTAATGTCTGATGGAACTGGGTAATCGATAATAGCCTTTACCTTTTCGGGATTAGGGCGAATACCATTTTCACATATGAAGTAACCTAGAAAACTTACCTCACACTGCCCAAATATACTCTTTTTGACGTTAATAATAACTCCATGGTTGCGAAGCCGTTCAAATACTTCTCTGATATGAGTTTCATGGGTTTGTCTGTCTGGAAAATATATAAGTATATCATCAATGTATGGAAAACAGAAGTCTAAATTCTTTAAAATTTCATCCATGAATCTTCGAAAGGTTTGCGCAGCATTGCGCAAGCCGAATGACATTAATGGGAACTCATATAAGCCGAAAGGTGTGCGGTAATTGCTGTTTTTGGTATGTCTGGTGGGTTGACCGGAATAAAATGATAAGCTTTGACGAGGTCGAGCGTAGTAAAAAATTTTGAGCCCGCAATTAATTGCGTGCAGTCTTGAATATGTCTGACCGGGTATATATCTGGAATTGTGCGAGCGTTTAAAGCTCGATAATCACCGCATGGTCTCCATGCTCCTTCTTTTTTAGCTACTAAGTATAGGGCCGATGCCCAAGGACTATCTGACCGCCGAGCTATACCTGCCTTTTCCATTGCATTAAACTCTTGTTTAGCAATAATCAACTTGTCTGGTGCAGGACGCCGAAAACGACAAAAAGTAGGTGGACCACTAGTAGTTCGGATGTAATGCAATGTAGAATGTTTAACTTCTCTTGGCAAGCCTGATGGTGCTGTCAATTCAGGGTACTTGGACAGTATTTGATTGAAATCTGAATTACTTGTGATAACTTTAATACTCGGAGTTGTTGAGGTAGCTGTCTGGCATGACGATGACAAAAAGGTAACGCCATCTACGAGTCGACCGTTGTGGCAATCATCTAGGAAATTAAAATGTGCCAAAAAATCAGCTCCAATAATAGGCCTGCTTACATCAGCTACTATGAAGCTCCAAGTAAAATCCCTGCGAAGCCCAAAGTTTAGGCTTAAAGAAATATTGCCTTATGATTTAATTGAACTGTTATTAGCGGCTGAAAGTTCATAACCTGCAGCTTTACAAGGTTGTAGAACCATTCGTCGGGGATAAACACAGAGATCTGAACCAGTATCAATAAGATAATATATTTTTGAGTCCTTATCAAGTACAAACAGGCGGTTCTTCGCTGGTTTAGAGACAGTTGTCGCCGCTACTTCTCTACTATCGCGTTTCCCGTCTTGAAATTGCACGGACTAGTACACTTACGTGCTTTGTATCCGAAAGAATAATGATACCAACAATAATTGCGCTTGCTCTTGGTGTAATAAGATGATCTCGATCTACTGCGCCGTGACCAGTACGAGCCGCTGGATCTACCTCGGTACGACTGACGACTAATTAAACGTCCTCTTTCAGCCTTAATAGCTTCCACTTTTAATAATAACTCCTCCATTCGGTGCATTAGTTCACTGTAATTATTATTATCTAGGTAATATTAATGGTTAATTAGGTAATATTAATTATAATTAATTAATATTAATATAAAGTAAGGTTAATATTTGCACAATGTTGTTTTTGATATTGAGAAATTTCGTAGATTTTGTCTGCGGTAATATATAAACTTTCAAGTGAACTCGTCGTGTGTTGCATTACTATTATCTTTTGCATATGTCGTGGCAAGCGATCTATCTATAATGTCTGAATAAATTCATCTGGTAATGTAGATCTTGCTAAGCTTTTTAAACGACGTAGAAACTGCGAAGGTCATCTCCTCATGACTAAGGAGCTGACATACTTGCTGGTCTCTAGACATACAAAGTCGTCTAATAAGTTCTTTTTTAAGGAAATTGTACTTATCTGTAGATGGTGGGTTACGGATGATGTCATCGATTTCTTTTACGTGCTTGAGTTCCAGCTGGGAGATTATTTTGTGATATTTGGTATCGTCCTTGGTAATGCCCGCCAAAACGAACTGAGATTCCACTTGTAGAAACATAAATACTACAAAATTTCTCAATAACAAAAATAACATTGTGCAAATATGAACGTAGATAATAATAATTACAGTGAACTAATGCACCGAATGGAGGAGTTATTATTAAAAGTGGAAGCTCTTAAGGCTGAAAGAGGACGTTCAATTAGTTGTCAGTCGTACCGAGGTAGATCCAGCGGCTCGTACTGGTCACGGCGCAGTAGATCGAGATCATCTTATTACACCAAGAGGAAGCGCAATTATTGTTGGTATCATTATTCTTTCGGATACAAAGCACGTAAGTGTACTAGTCCGTGCAATTTCAAGACGGGAAACGTGATAGTAGAGAAGTAGCGGCGGCAACTGTCTCTAAACCAGCGAAGAGCCGCCTGTTTGTACTTGATAAGGACTCAAAAATATATTATCTTATTGATACTGGTTCAGATCTCTGTGTTTATCCCTGACGAATGGTTCTACAACCTTGTAAAGCTACAGGTTATGAACTTTCAGTCGCTGATAACAGTTCAATTAAAACATATGGCAATATTTCTTTAAACCTAAACTTTGGGCTTCGCAGGGATTTTACTTGGAGCTTAATAGTAGCTGATGTAAGCAGGCCTATTATTGGGGCTGATTTTTTGGCACATTTTAATTTGCTAGTTGACTGCCACAACGGTCGACTCATAGATGGCGTTACCCCTCTTTGTCTTCGTCATGCCGGACCGCTACCTCAACTACTCCGAGTATTAAAGTTATCACAAGTAATTCAGATTTCAATCAAATACTCTCCGAGTACCCTGAATTGATAGCACCATCAGGCTTGCCAAGAGAAGTTAAGTATTCTACATTACATTACATCCGAACTACTAGTGGTCTACCTAATTTTTGTCGTTTTCGGCGTCTTGCTCCAGACAAGTTGATTATTGCTAAACAAGAGTTTAATGCAATGGAAAAGGTGGGTATAGCTCGGCGGTCAGATAGCCCTTGGGCATCGGCCCTACACTTAGTAGCTAAAAAAGAAGGAGCATGGAGACCATGCGGTGATTATCGAGCTTTAAACGCTCGCAAAATTCCAGATAGATACCCGGTCAGACATATTCAAGACTACACGCAATTAATTGCTGGCTCAAAATTTTTTACTACGCTCGACCTCGTCAAAGCTTATCATTTTATTCCGGTCAACCCACCAGACATACCAAAAACTGCAATTACCACACCTTTCGGCTTATATGAGTTCCCATTAATGCCATTCGGCTTGCGCAATGCTGCTCAAACATTTCAAAGATTAATGGATGAAATTCTAAAGAATTTAGACTTCTGTTTTCCATACATTGATGATATACTTATATATTCTCCAGACAGACAAACCCATGAAACTCATATCAGAGAAGTTTTTGAAAGGCTTCGCCAACCATGGAGTTATTATTAATGTAAAAAAGAGTATATTTGGGCAATGTGAGGTAAGTTTTCTAGGTTACTTCATATCTGAAAATGGTATTTGCCCTAATCCCGAAAAGGTAAAGGCTATTATCGATTACCCAGTTCCATCAGACTTCAAGCAGTTGCGTCGCTTCATGGGTATGGTAAATTTTTATCGTAGATTTTTACCGAAAGCTGCTACTAAACATGTTTTATTAAATAAGCTTTTCAGTAAAGCAGATACCAAATCCCGTCAACCCATCTCATGGACACCAGATTTATTACATGCTTTTGAGCAGCTTAAACACGATCTCAGTAACGCCACACTTCTTGCTCATCCAATCTCTAATGTGCCGCTCTCTATCATGACAGACGCATCTAACACAGGAATCGGTGCAGTTTTGCAACAAAAAGTCCATGATCTATGGCAACCTTTAGGATTCTTCTCCAGAAAACTGACTCCTGCACAAGAAAAATACAGTGCGTATAATCGTGAGCTACTGGCAATCTATGAGGCAATAAAGTATTTTCAATACATGTTGGAATCTAGACCGTTTACTGTATTCACGGATCACCATCCGTTAACTTTTGCTTTTGTACAGAAAACGCAAAAAGGAACACCACGCCAAATTAGACATCTAGACTTTGTTTCACAATTTACAACTGACATAAAACATATAAGCGGAATAGATAACATAGTAGCGGACACACTTTTCCGCATTGAAGCTATCGATTTGCTGAAAATAGATGCATCCCTTTTTAGTAAAGAGCAAAAGGCTGATCCTGAACTCAAAATATTGTTACAATAAAATACTAATTTAAAATTACAAGAAGTACTGATTCGAAATACTAACACCAAAACATATTGTGACATATCAACTGGCAAGATAAGACCGTACGTACCATTTAACCTCAGACAACAAATCTTTGAGCAGTTTCACAGCTCAAGCCATCCAGGTACTAATGCTTTTGTCAATCAAATCTGCGCTCGTTACGTATGGCCCTCGATTCGTAAAGATTGCCGAACTTGGGCTCGGACGTGTATTGCATGTCAACAATCTAAGGTTTCGAGACACATCAACACACCTATGAGTACTTTTGGTTTACCATTAGGACGCTTTTCACAAGTACATATAGATCTTATAGGACCACTGTCTGTATCAGAAGGCTTCAGATATTGCTTAACAGCCATTGATAGATACACTCGATGGCCTGAAGTAATACCACTAGAAAATATTTCAGCAGAAACCGTTGCTAGGGCTTTCTTTGATAAATGGGTGTCTCGCTTTGGCTGTCCAGAAAAAATTACAACCGACCAAGGAAGGCAATTTCAATCCCACCTATTTAGATCGTTGTCAAAAATTTGTGGAACAGAACAATTAAGCCTATCATCCAGAAACTAATGGCATCATCGAACGTTTCCATCGCACCCTCAAAGCAACACTCATGGCACATCAAAATATTCAGTGGACAAAAATTCTCCCTCTAGTGCTATTAGGACTACGGACAGCTTGGAAAGAAGACTTAAAATGTTCATGCGCTGAATTGGTTTACGGCGAGACATTACGTGTTCCTGGTGAACTCATAACTAAATCTACAATTAATATCGAACCTTCAGAGTTTCTAATGGAACTAAAACGGTTTATGTCGAAACTTCGACCTTTAGTAACAGTTCATCACTCCATGCCCACTGTATTCGTCAATAAAGCATTGGCCACTTCAACACATGTGTTCCTTCGACAAGATGCGGTTCGAGCGTCTTTGGGACCACCTTATAGAGGCCCGTATGAAGTTTTAAGCCGAGATAAGAATGGCAAAACTATTACAATCGACATAGAAGGCAAACCTACAATAGTATCTGTTAAACCAGCCTTTCTGTTTCAGAAACTTCCAAATGTTTCCTCTTATCCTCAGAACAATATTAAAACTGATCCTTCTGTAGTCATCACGACAAGAAGCGGCAGACGCGTTCATTTCCGGACGTAAATTCTCCGAGGGGGGTTATGTAGCAGGCTAGCTACATCCTTTTTCGTATTGAGAAAAAAATATAATGATGATACCTTGGTAACGATTTGTTTTGTCAGAGAAATAAAATTATCTTTTCGTAAAAAACATATTGTTAAATACTACTTGAATTTAATAAATTGATATTTATTAATATTTTATTTATTAAAATAAACATCCGCCAAATAGGTGACTCCGACGTGATATTTAGCGGATGTTTATTTCAATTAATAAAATATTAATAAATAACAATTTATTAAATTTAAGTAATATTTAACAATATGCTTTTTATGAAAAGATATTTTACCATCTCTGACCAAAACAAATCGTTACCAAGGTATCATTATTATTTTTTACTCAATACGAAAAAGGATCTAGCTAGCCTGCTACAATAGTACTAAAGACCATCAATAGCAAGTAAACTAAAAAAGAAGAACGCCTAACTTACTAAGGAAAAATGACACTGAACTGTTTTATTTTTGCTTTTTTTAGAGACGATCATCATATCATAGAAAAAAGAACACTAATAATCAATACTTTTTTAGGTTGAAAGATCGATTTTTGGGCCTCGATTTTTTGTGAACCGATTCATTATACTTAGATTCGAATCGATTCAAATATTAATCTATTTCGCAAAGGATTCCCATCCCTATTTAGGAGACTGATAACTCCAGCCCCCCGTATGTCCGCAGTCAGATTCGTACGTGTGTTTAATACGATAAAAAACAAGAGCTATCAAAAACAAAAGGAATTAACTACGAAACGTTTATTTTTTTTTATATAATTAAAAATAAATAATACAAATAGATATGGAATAATCCCTTATAAAATTTGAAATTAATTTACACATAGTTAAATATTTGTTTTTGTTTATACATATCAATATATTATAGTTAGTGATTTGACATAATATTAAAACGTATTGATATAAATGTTGGGTCGAAATCGGATGTGCATGTAAACTTAAATAAAAGATCATTCAACTTTTAACAAGTAAAAATTTTGTCTTGACCTGTCTGCAAAAACGATGATAAATAAGTAAACATTGCTTACTTAATTACCATAAAACCCCCTTCATTACCCTTATTTGATGCATCCGTAATATTTGAATCGTCCCTAATACAAACGTATAAGTCTAAGAATACGTAGAAGAACGTATAAGTCTAACGTATAAGAATAAATGAAAAAAAAAAACGTAAAATATGTCTACCTTATAGTCTGTCAAATAATGCAAAACCCATAAGGTTTTTTTTATTATTGGGAAGACTTTTTTGCTTCTGTCGTTAAACAAAGATATTTCTCACAAATTCAAAAACCTGCCAGTAGAACTCTGCATTGAATCCGATTTCATTCACAATTTCATTAGTATTCATTTTTTTTTACGCGGACCCCTAATTAATTTTGAAAAAAACAAAAAGTAACGCGGAGTAGCTATCTACCACAAAATCCCGTCAAACTCGGTCCAGCCGTTTCAGAGATTACCCGGAACAAACAGACAGATAGACAAAAATTTTAAAAATCGGATTTTTGTTATAGGTATTCATATCTATTTAGAAAAAAAAAAATATTTTGACATTACAAACAAACGTACTTCAATTTCATTTATTAGTCTAGATTAATTATTTAGTAAACTTTTGTAGGTATAAATCGAATGAATTTTGATGTACCACTGTAATAAGTTATACCTATTGTATTTATATAAATTTGCCCCACCATTCTACTTTGCCATAATTATTTATATATATATATATGAAAACTGCAAGAATACTAGTTACCAATAAAAACTCAGAACAAGATGAAAACACTAATCATTGAGAAATAGTTGGAGATTTTTCTTGAATCGATTCATTAGAAAATATTTCAACCCCTACGGAAATGACGTTAGCTGTTTAATGACGTCACTTAACATTTCGATTATTTGTAAAATAGATACAAAAAAACTTTTTTTCTTCGAAATTAAATATAAAAATTTATTATATTATATTATGAATTATAATAAACATATTTCGAGGGAAAGTACCTTATTAAATACATTTGAAATTAGTTTTTACACACATAGTAAAATAACCTATTCTCCTCTCAAAAACGTATAGCGTACTTATTATATTTGTCCCTCTCTCTCTCTTTCTCTCTATCACACACTAGGTATTTCTATCTTTCATTTAATATGAAAGATCGTGTCGCTAATGATTTTGACGTTCATCACGCGCAAAGAAATTTCGCTTAAAAAAAAATTAAGTGCGACTTCAACATAACAGTGAACTGATCTGATAAGTACTATAATAGTAGCGTATTTAAAAATTCACAGAGATGGTTTTAAGTCATAAGGGGTCGCTCAAGTACTACGTCTTTGCCTGCTTATTTTTGATGAATTCGGGGAGGAGGGGGTCTGAACGGCTACTTACTTGTTACGTAATCATGGAGGACACAAAGAATTTGCATACTATAACTGAAAAAGGAGAGGGGGCGTAATCCTTGAAAGGTCCCTAATCTTCAAGACATACTACATCTAACTTAAACCGTATTCAACGATTTCTTGGCAAGAGATTAGTAATAACACGACATCAATAATTAATAATAAATACATCTTCACAATACAAGAAGTCTTTACTTAAATGTTCCTCCTCAGAACTAGAACTTGGATTAGGGATAACCGATTTATATCTAGAGTACCTTTACTAGGAATGTTTCAATCCGATCCGATATTTCATATAATCGAAAAGCGAGTATACGATTCTTTTTCTTAGATATTGGCAATGTATGTACACACAATTTATGCCAGTGTCATGTTGGTAAGATGTATTTTCAATCTTGTATCAACATGACTAAACTTGGAGTTTTGTCGGCACCTCCGAATAAACGTTACGCGTTATCTTCTATAATAAACTTAACTTGTCCACAATATCGAAACTATATCACACACAACGCCACGAACATTACATGATATATATAGTCAAATATACAAGTTGAATGAGAATTAAAGAAAACAACTGCTACATGACATAGTGAAAATCCCGCCAAACACTCGGCGATCAGAATCGTTTCACCGTCCAAGTATTTTTGACCCCATCCTACCCTAGACAGCAATAGTAAGAGGAACTGTACACACTACATAACGTAATCCATATTCAAACGACCCCGTCGTCCGCCATGTCATCAAAAATAAACAAGCAAACGTAGATCCCACGCCTCCATTTGGTGATTACATAACAAAAAAAAATCTGATAGGTCCGTCAAGTGTTACGTAAGTATTTGAAGCGATGATGGCGCAATTGGCAGTGCAACTGGATTCCGTGTCATTTTGAAAAATGATCAAAATTCTGCTTACACTGCTTGTTTATATTTGAACGATCCCATAATATTCAAATCGATCCATCATAGTCGATTAATGAGCCATCATCGCTTGATAAAATATTCTTCTTTATTGGTCCATCCCTATGTAATACTTGTCATGGATATGGTGATAACATAATCTTCAATATTATATCCTTGCAAATTGCTAATGCGCTGGAACCTTGTCACGGTAACATACGCGTGACGTCATACGCAAGTACAGCCAGCAAAAAAAAAATCGAATGCATTTTTAACACGATAATATAAATATTTGAACGTTATTTATATATTTTTACGAGTTAGGAAGCTATATCAATTTACTTTGTATAATTGTGGGTAATCATATCGACAATAGAATAAATAATTAAACCAATAATTTAAGACTTGTAACAAGTATTAAAATATGGGGTAAGAAAATGAATAAATTACGTAAGGAAAATTTTGTAATTTTTGACCCCCACCTCCCCCCTGGTCAACAATAGTAAACAAAACTATGATAACGTAGGCATCGGCAAATTTTTAAACAAAAAAAAACGAAGATAAATACGTATAGTTAAATGTTGCTTATGCAATTACCATACAGATCCCCGGGTTATCAAAAATAAGCAATGCATATCCCCATCCCAATACATGCTTACGTAATATTTAAACGGCCTAATTTCAGTTATTATTGTATTTGTGTGATATTTTTGCTAACGGTACTGACGTTACTATAATGGCGGCCGAGCGTATTAACAATTTGCAGGGTATTAAGCATAATTACAAGTCCGAAGTTGCTTTAAAACGGAGCGGCCTCGTCAAGGGTATGGAGCCAGTTGAAGATCATCATGTTCCTCTCGTACTTGGAGAGGGGACGGCCCCTTTCGCGTTCGAGATCAGCTGCAGTGAGGGCCAAGTGGGCAGCCTCTGAGGACCGAGGGTCAACGGTTTACTTTTCCCCTGGCTTATTGTATATATGAGAAATGGTCAATAGTATAATTGGTACTTTGATGTTGCGTTCTCATAGGTCGACCTTTATCAAACTTGCCCAGTCACTCTCTCTTTGCAAATTCGTTTCGTCAATGAACCTAGGTTCGAACCCACATATCAATTTCTAGAATCATCTCTAGGCTTAGTGCGTTTACTATCCTGGATCACATAATGACGTGAAATAAGGTGAGATTGTGGTCAAAGCACTGAGCCTGTACAGTATTTTAAAAAATCTTCCTCCACATTCCCAAGCCATTATTGGCATCGCTTCCTCAATCTTTGTCACTACATCCTCTACCACACCACAGCGTGTGATAAGGTTCACACTATTCCTTAGTTTACCCATCATTCTCGCACCAGTTATACTTCTTGGATTTCTCATTTCTTCCTTTCCATTTTACGACCAACTTACGAATGAAACATTGTTGTCAACAAAAAAAAAAACAATTGGGTAACCCAGTTAATATTTGCTTGATTTCCTATTCACACTGTTTTAGGGGATACTCACTCTCTCTCTCTCTCTCAAAAATACACATGTAAAGAATAAACACACAAAATAATGTTACCATGGATCGTTTTATCATATAGAAACAGACTTACCAGGATGGACGAATCGCGAATGCGGATGTTTACGTTGCGGGACCGCAAGCGTGGTCGGCCCGGGACCGGACACGGCACCGGCTACCGCCGACACCGCCGCGGCCTGCGATACCAACCCCACCACCACAATTACCCCATTGATCTATCTTTCATCGAGAACTAAGCGATACTTTTGACGTTAAACATCTTTGAACACCGTTTAGAAATATGTTACGGATATTATCTTACGTTGAGAGTGAATTTTAAGAAGAAATCCTAGCGGCATTTATTCCATACAAACGTAGTCCCCTGTTTCCTCTCTGAATAATATCATTATGGTAAATATTTTTATCCCAAATAATATATATGCACCACTGCCATGCCCGTACGTATTGTTTTTTTTTAATATTTATTTGTTGAAGGCTCCTAGCCTTTGAATATGATAAAAATGCTCGATTTTTACCGTTATTTTCAGACGTTCGTCAAACAAATTTGACGGAAAAAATTAAAAAAAAGCCAAACGTACAGGTATATTATTATTATTTGGAATGGGGCTATGCAGGCTTAAACAGTCCTGTATCAGTGCGACCTAGTCAGATCTATTGTGATCGCCCCTATATTGCTAAAGCTCACTGCCTAGACCTACAACCTGAATGTACTGGATCTTTTTGGCAGAGAGCGTCTGTACCTCCTCCGGGAGCAAGACATGCTTACCCAGAATTCGCTTACGTATGGGTATTAATGGATCACATTCACACAAGATGTGCTTTGATGTTTCGTCTGCTATTTCACAGAGCCTGCACTCTCTTGTGTTCCGGACACCGATGTTGTGCATATGCTTGCCCAAACAACAGTGCCCAGTTAGTGCTCTCACTAACACTCGTAGCTGATTCCTACTGAGCATCAGGGCTTCTTCAGCTTTGCGCTGAGTGAATGCTCTGATGAGCTCTTTGGAATGAATTTGTCCTGACAATTTATTCCAGAATTCTATAACCTTATAGGTATATTGGTCCCTTATGATCATTGTACATCTTGTCCTTTAAACGTACAGGCATAGCCAAAGTCTTTATTATTCTGAAATGGAAAGAAAATTAAAATTCGATTCAGTTTTTTGGAGGAGGGAACAGGGTACTGTGAATTGATGTTTTCGTCTATTTTGCAAACGGTAAAATAAACCCGAGCTTCAGTTGTCCCTTTCGTGTTTTATACTTCTTTTTTGGGGCGCAACGCGATAGCAATACATTTGAAATATCTACTTTTCTGTCTGCATGTCCTCTTAATGTCAAAAAATTACCATTGTACCTGTAACGTAATTGTGAAGTGTAACTTCCATCGCGTGCGATGATAGTAAAATTTCAAAGATAGAGTCTTAAAATGGGCCTCAGAATATTATCGTCACGATTTTAAATATAAATAAATAATAAGTACCCTATATGTTTTTGACTGGAGATATTTTATTATTTTCTCCTCTTTGTGCTATATTCGTTTCTTTAAATAAGTCTCTCATATCTATCCGATTACTAATAAATCGTCATACAGATTTAAAGTAAGATTAGTGAAGAAGTTTCACTCCTGAAACGAATACACTGTCCAAATGCTTTTTTTTAAAATTACATATTATTTTAGCACAGTAAAAAAAAGAAATTAAATTCGTAACGGAAGTTACGTCACGTGACATTACGGAAGTAACATTAAAAGTGAATTCTAAAATCAAAGAAAACGTGAGGGGTAAAGAATGTCCAAAATCTTGCCTACGTAATATTTGCCCGTGAAACAATACTTGCTGACGGTACAGTACGTTCAATGTCACGTGATCACGACTCCAAAATGGCGTCTCCAAGCGCATTAGCAATTTCTGCCAAGGCGTTAAAGTAACAATTCCCTAGATGTATAAAGTGACAATAGTTAGTTGTTAGACGTAGCTTGGGGACTCACCTCAAGCCGGTCCAAGTTGAAATCAGACTGAGACATCCTCTCCAAAGCTCTATACGTTGTCAATAGTCTTCGTTTGATATAATTCTGTCGAACCTGAAATATTATCATCTCTCCATTAAGAGGCATGTAAATCTATTTATCTATACTAATCGAAAAAAATTGGAGTGTCTGTTTGTAAAGTTAAAATAATATTGTTTTTACTAAATATTTTTTTTATTTTTATCAGTCTGTCTTTTTGTTCCGGATAATCGCGATCGACGATTCTGACGGTACTTTTTTGGTAGACAGCTGACGTTACACCGCGTAACTTAGGCTACTTTTATTTTTTGAGAATATTTGGGGTTCCGGGTAAAAAAAAAATTAAACTTATGTAATTGTGAACAAGATCCGATTCAATGCACAGTTTTATTGAAAGGTAGGCGTTTGAATTTGTGAGAAATATCTTTGCTTTCTGTTAGTATCAAAAATAAATTCAGGAAAACTATTAGGGATCCGCATAAAAAAAAACCACAAAAAAATTTGGCAAAAAATATAGTTATTTACGCATGTAAGAAGTTACACTTCTTTAAAGTAATAATAGAAAAAAATGTATTTAACCCCTTGAGCACGTACCTGGCGTTTACGCCAGATTTCCATTGTTTTCCTATTGTCATATTTTTATGGGTACTCGACACATTAATACATTGAAAGTTTTATTATAACACACATTATATAGTCAAATTAAGTTTATCTAAATATCATAAATTGTAAGGTAATTGGAAAAGTTTTAAATCATTAAAAATAAATTCATAACTAAAACCTAAAACGTTGACAGCTAACTTCAGGGTGTTGGTATTTCGTGACGGTTGCGAGCGCATCGTAAAAATTTACTCTTATCATTTTTCTCTAACGCGCCGAAAGAAGTATAACTTAAAAAAAATAACACGACTCAATGATCGGTTTTACGGACAAGTGCCTTAAATTAATCACAAATATTTTTACTTTATCTGCCGTGTAAAAAAAACTAAGACTTATGGAATTGTGAACAAAATCCGATTCAATGGACAGCAACATTATAACAATATGTTCCAATTATTATTTAAAAACGATGTTACGAAGAATATTCGAAAGGCGGGCAAAGCCGCGGGCCAACAGCTAGTCGTTGAATATAACAACTGAAGTAATTTATTTCGATTTGTTATAATAATAATTTATGTTTAAGATATCATGGCCGTGTGTGATGCCGGTTAAGAATAGCACCACCCCATATCTTCCCGGGGATGTCGTAAAAGGCGACTAAGGGATAAATTAGGGGATGGGCAGCAGCATCCTCCGAGTAAAATAGAGACCTACTGCGATCGCCAAACCGGCTGACAAGCATGGTGATAATGGAAATTCCCACCCCCCACCCCCTTTTTGCGGAAGACCTATGTTCACCAGTGGATATCTTTCGGCTGAATCAATCAATCACAAGAGTTTATATATATCCTTACTTTTTTATTATCACTTGGCAATGTCCTCTGCGGAGGCTGGACGGGATGTGACCTCTGTGGCGAAGGTAGTTGGGATCCCCCCACTGCAAAATGGTTAAATGCTAAGCCCAAAAAACCAGGCACTGAAAAGTTGCCTTTTGCTGGCATTTCAATTTTTAGTAACATCCACGTGGCGCATCCATGCATGCATGGTGGTAGGATATTTTCTAATAATGCTATCAAGTTTGAAAAGATATCGCCAAATAGGTATATTTTGGGAGCAACTCTAGGCTTACTGTGTTTACAATCCTGGACCACATCGTCACTTAGCATCGGGTGAGATTGTGATCAAAGTATTGAACATATAAAATCCATCCATCTATCCAGTAAACCGTTGGACATAGGTCTCCCCCAAAAGATCTCGAGAACTACCGGTCTTGCGCCACCCGAATCCAGCGGACTCCCGCACCCTTCACCAGGTCGTCGGTTCACATTGTGGGGGGCGGACACACATGCTGGGTCATCCGGTGCGCAGCAACCATTCGAGAACCCATAGGTCATCGTTTCTACGAACAATGTGCCTAGCCCACTGCCACTTAAGTATCGCAATGTCGTTTACTTTGGTCCTTCTGCGAATCTTCCCATTTCTGATTCTCTTATATCTTTCTATTGTACCCATTCTAGACTAGTCAGCTGCCTATGCTGCTACACACCATCCTCATTCCCTTCCATTCGTCACTCGACCCATGACTCCTCATCCATACTCAGTCCACGACGGTTCTATTTCTAATTCACTAATCATATTCAATTTGCATTTAATCGTAAATTAAATAATTAATTATTTAAATGCAAAATCGGTCCAGCAGACAAATGGACAAAAAAAAATCATATCTATTTAGTATTAAAAAATATATATTTTGACATTACAAACAGACACTTCTATTTTATTTATAAGTATACATATACGGCTACGTCGCGTTCGTGTAACTACGCAGAATCTTCTCGTCCGAAATACCGTAAAAGTCTTCGACCAGTGATGGCTTATGGTACTGAGACGTAGTTGCTTACAATGGGTCTAATAAGGTTATACTAGCAGTTTTACTGCGTGATCGAACTGTTACATGGGACTCCGTGATTAGCTTTTTTTTGAAAAAAAAAAAAACAATTTCACACACACACATTGAAAGGTTATTTTTATTGAAGTTATACTTCTTTAGGCGCGTTATGAAAAAATGATGAGAGTGAAATTTTAAGATGCGCGCGCATCTGTGAAATTAACAGTATGAAGCTGTCTGCTTAACCGCTCATTAAGTCTCGAAAAAAAAGCTACCAACAAAATAGAAATTGAACCTCGATATTAGTCGCGCATGTTGGTACGCTCGTCACCTCTGATCACTGTTTTCATATTTATAATATTTATCAACATGTTTCTAGTTTATACATTCACAACACGTGTTTTAGTTTCATACAAGTGCGAATTATATATGTGCTAATAAATTATATTCAGTAGTGATTTAAATTGAATATTTTGATTGATATCACTTACTATTTGTGAATATTAGTGAAAAAAAAATTGTGCTTATATACTTTTTCAAGTGCTCCAATATAATTGCGGTTAACTATCCGTATGTATTATTTATTGATATAAATTAAAATACTTTTATTTAATATAATTAACACTAAATATTATTAAATTATTAATGTTAAATACTTATTATTATTTGCATGCAATTAAAAACTATTTTTTAATGATGCCAAAAAGAAGTATAACTTCTCACGCGCGTACATATGAACACGCACCCATTTTTTTTTAATTTTAATTAATTAATTTTTTTAAATGCATTGCATTTAAGTATCATTTAAAATAAATAACCTTTCAATGTGTGTGTGTGAAATTGTTTTTTTTTTAAAAAAAAGCTAATCACGGAGTCCCATGTAACAGTTCGATCACGCAGTAAAACTGCTAGTATAACCTTATTAGACCCATTGTAAGCAACTACGTCTCAGTACCATAAGCCATCACTGGTCGAAGACTTTTACGGTATTTCGGACGAGAAGATTCTGCGTAGTTACACGAACGCGACGTAGCCGTATATATATATACTTATAAATAAAATTGAAGTGTCTGTTTGTAATGTCAAAATATATATTTTTTTAATAATAAATAGATATGAAATTCTTTTTTGTCTATCTGTCTGCTGGGCCGATTTTGACGGGACTTTTTTTAGTGGTTAGCTGAAATTATTCCGCGTATTTAGAGTACTTTTGTTTTCGAATAATAATTAAGAGTTACGTGTAAAAAAAATGAAAAGTCATGAAAAACTTGTGAATAAATCTCGATTAAATGCACGTGCAATACTGGCGGGTATTTTAATTTGTGAGAAAAATCTTTGCTTAATGTTAGTAGCGAAAAATATTCGACAAGAATTAGAGTACCGTATAAAAAAAATACTATATTAAACACGGACGCAGCCGCGGGCACACAGTAGTATATATAAAACACATCTATTATACATGTCCTATAACAAAAGTATAACACAGGTTGACTGTTAAATACCAAACAGCAAATAGTCGGATGCGAGTGACATTTCGTATTAATTATTGAGACATTACAGCTTTGTTTAATTTCATTGCAAATTGTCCCCTTGTCATCAATAGTAAGCAAAACTCCAATCCCGTAGCCCCCCTTGGTAATATAAGCATTGGGGGTATTTATTAAAAAAGCCCTCCAAGTCGCCATAACGTAAAAAATAATCGAAGCATAGACCACTTTACCCCCAACTGGTGGGGGGCGGAGAGGTGGAATTCAAGCCACGTCCACCGAGATCGTGTCTATAATAATAAACTGACACGGATACGTACCCGCTACCCAGGTACTGCAGGATCGTGACGCGGCACTGAGCGTTAGAGACTCTAAGGCCGCGCAAATGCCTACTTCTGATGTCGCGCTGGAAGACGAGATTCACATTTTTATAACTATGTAACTAGTAAATAAAAATTAAAGTGTCTGTTTGTGATATCAAAACAACAAGTTTTTACTAAATACATATCCAAACAAGATATTTATAAAACACATTTTTTAAAATTTTTGCCTGTTTGTTTGTTCCGGCTAACGGCTGGACGGATTTTAACGGGACAGCTGGCGTAACTTGGGCTACTTTTTATTTTTGGGAAATAATTAGGGTTCCACGTAATAAAACTAAAACACTAGAAATTTTAAAAATTATCCGATTCAGTGGTCTGTTTTACTACCAAGTGTTTGAATTTGTTAGAAATGTTTTTGCTTCCTGTTAGTAACCAAAACAATTTAGGGCAAAAAATAGTGACCATTAAAATATTTTTTCCAATGATCATTTATACACTATATTACGCGGTGAAGAAAATATGATACGTGGGAGGAACCGCGGTACACAGCTAATTTATCTTCTCATCGACTCAAAACTACTGAACATATAGGGATGGGATTACTATCATTCGACGCGGAATTTTTCTTAGCTGGTTATAGGCTTATTTATTTATTTGGTCATCGACCCTTTCACATTTTTTTCGGTTTATTCTTATGTACATAATTACGCAAATAAAAAAGGACTAATTTTTCTTCTTTCATTTGTTTTTTAGATTAGTTATAAATTATTTAAAAATTATATTACGCAGTGAAGAAGATATGCAACGCTGACGGATCCGCGTACACACAGCCAGTATAATATATAAAACAAAGCGGGTTAGTTACAACGTTTAAAAATCATGAAGAGATGGACAGATTTCTATGGGATTTTATTTACTGGCTTTGTCTCAATCCCGGATTGCGAAATAACTATCAAAACGTCGAAAAATTACTGCTTTTTTGATGACACCTCGTGAACGGGTTTACTAATTTCGATGATTTTATTTGGTTCGCCTCTCGGGCGTTTTTCTCCCTAATTGGTAGTAAAACTAAATTTAATTCGGCTAATAACACAGTATTTATTGATTCAGATGAGTACAGAGATGGTCAATAATATAGTTGAAAAGGGACAATAGTACAGATGCTAATTTGATGAAATGCAAGCGGGAAATGACGTCACTGCGTCGCCTGGTTCAGACCAGCTGCGCATAATATCACGTGGAAACGAATTTATTTTTATTTTTGGGAAATAATTAGGGTTTCGCGTAATGAAACTAAAACACTAGAAATTGTGAAAAATATCCGATTCAGTGGTCTGTTTTACAACTAAGCGTTTGAATTTGTGACAAATGTTTTTGCTTCCTGTTAGTAACAAAAACAACTTGGGGCAAAACTTAGTAGCCATTAAAATATTTTATGTCCTTTGTTAATTAGTCCTTTTTTATTTGCGGAAATATTTACATAAGAATAAATCGAAAAAAATGTGAAAGGGACGATGACCAAATAAATAAATAAGCCTATAACCAGTTAAGAAAAATTCCGCGTCGAATGATAGTAGTCCCATCCCTATATGTTCAGTAGTAGTTTTGAGGCGATGAGAAGATATTATTATATACATATGAGTATTAGTATGATAAACGCATGAATGTCAAAATACTACCAACCGTCTCGGAAAATAATCCAGTCATCGAGGAGAACCGGCAAGAAACTCGAACTAGTTTTTTTTTTTTCTGCATGTTTTTATGGAACTTTACTTATGATGGTGCAGCAGATAGTGCAGCCGGATTCCACGCCAATCGACACAGGTTCGATCCCCACCTATCCGACTCTAAATCGGCCTGAGCTTTCGGTGAAAGAAAACGTCGTGAGGAAACCATAGCATGGTGGTAGAGCATTTCCTAATGATGTCCGCCTGGGTAGCTACCAGCCTCAAGTTTGAAAACCTGTCGCTAAATACCAATACGTGTGTTCCGGCAACATCACTTGAGAACTAGTATCTAGGCTTAGTGTGTTTACCATCCTGGACCACATCATCACTTAACATCAGGTGAGATTGTAGTCAAAGCACTGAGCCTATACCGTGTAAAAAAAAAAACCCATTTTTATTAGTAGATGTACAGAGAAAGCGGTCACTATCAGACGTCACCACCATTCACATAATGATCCACCCTATAATAAATAACCCTTGCAAATCAAAACCTGTCTGACATGGTCCTTGGATTTCTTGTCCGGTAAATCGGTTATGTGCTTAAGGATTTTGTTGTAAGACCTAATACCTAATACCTAGAAAACTCTTATTAGCTTTGCGAAGACTGAAACATAGACATGTTAATTCATGTTTATTCCTTATAAAAAAATAATGCTGACCAAACGTTTACAAGTTCAATTTTATCTACATTTTTGCGGGCAAGGTTAAGAAGATAGTACTTTCTGGAAACTTGTTATTAAGTGATTCGCGAGGTCCCATATTATAAATTGTTCGACATAAACGTCGATGTTATACGAAACAGACGGGCTTGTAACCTGTTAAGATATTCGGGTATTTACATACATACATATCATCATTCCTTTCTCCCGTGGGGGTAGGCAGAGATTACGTCCTTCCACTTGCTACGATCTTGGCATACCTCTTTCGCTTCCTCTACTTTTATGAGCGCTTTCATACATGCTCGTCCGTTATGAGTACTTTTTACCTGGCCTTTATTTTAACACGTGATCGATTTGGTCTAGATACGTTCGCCTAGGTCGACCCTTACCGACTTGCCCATTCACCCTCGCCTTATAAATTCGTTTCGTTAATCTTCTCTCATCCATCCTCTCTACATGCCCAAACCAACTAAGCATACCTTTCTCTATTTTGGTCACCACATCCTCTACCACACCACAGCGTTCCCTTATGATACTATTCCTGACTTTGTCAATCATCTTCACTCCAGCTATACTTCTCAGACTTCTCATTTTCACAGCGTTAATCTTACCTTTTCAGTCACTTTCTGGCTGCACATGAAGTTACGCAGAGCCCCATTCACTCTATTCCCTAGCAGAACTCTTCGCTCAATATCATCGTCACACTTTCCATCTCTCGTAACCTTTGATCCCAAGTACACAAACTCTTTCACTTGTTCCACTCTTTTTCTCCTTCTATCGAAATTACGCAATCTGTCATACTTTCTTCTCTTTCAAATACCATTACCTTCGTTTTACTAACATTCACTTTCATTCCTTTACTTTTAAGGGTCCTGTTCACAATACTGACCATCGCCTGCAACTCCTCCTTCGGGTATTTATAGGCATTATCAGATACAATTAGCCCTACATAAGAGTGTGGAAGAAATTGTGTTCCCAGTGGTTCCTTCACAATTTAACTGAGGCTAAACCGCGTCACTAGTTTCATTTGGTGTTAAAAATGCATTGAAGCTAATGAAGTAATGAGTCCTAGTATTCTGAACACTTTTAGCACGACCCACGTACCTGCGGATCGCTGGAGCGTTCTGAGCAGAGGCCGGTGTTGGGTCAGACACGTCGGCGGCGCTGAACGACCGCCTAAGGCCAAGCTGCGCGCATAGAGCGGCGCAACCTGCCAACACCTCACGCCAGTTGTCAGCCTGGAGAGGCACCACACACGACGACCGCCTACATAACCATAATAACAAAACTAGCGTGTAAGAATCTGGCTTTAATTATTAATCCAGAGACCAGCATCGACTTATAGTGGCAACGTTTTGGTGGCGCCAGTACTATAAAAGTTAACGAGTAGTCGTCTGTCTTGGTATGGGCATGTGATGCGAAGGGAGGAACGAGGATGTTGTAAGAAAGTATGAATGTGGACGGTTATAGGGGAAGGGGTAGACCAAAGAATAAGTGAATGGAAGTTGAAGGCATGTTACACACCGACTCCAAATAAAATTGGAGTAAGGGCAGGGAGATGATAATAATGAAACACGATTATTAAATAGAACACATCGAAAATTGTGCTTATGCTGTTTCATTTTAACACTTGTGACAGAATGGGACAGATATGGTTGTGTACTGTTTACATCACATGGAGTAAACACATTAAGTTTTATCCAAGTTAAAAAAAAACTCTTTACATTATTATTAGCAATGTTTAACGTATTGGAATGGTATTAAACTTATTTAAAACAATGGATTAAGTGAAATCATTATATCATATAATAAAAATCTACACCTATAATAAAAGGCTAGAGGGACGAAATAGGTACATTGAAGATATTTCAGAATAAATACCATGAGGAGGTTCAGAATCGAAAATAGAACACATTTATATGGTTTTGTAAAATTTTTGTCTGTTTATTAGTTTGTTCGCCAATCACGCAAAAACTACTGAACTGAATTAGATGAAATTTGGTATGATTATAGTATACACTCTGTAGTAACATTTAGAATACATATATACATACATAAGCTCACGCCTGTTATCCACGAAGGGTTAGGCAGAGGTGAAATAGCGAACTACACCACCCGCATTCCGCCGAGCTTAATTTAGAATACATATATACATTTAAATAATGTATTAGTAGCGTTTATCTATATCCATATTAAATCATTATAATAAATATCTGTTTGGTCGAGATACGTTTGCCTAGGTAAGAGAGTCGATCTTCCGGAGTTCTTGTCCTTACAAGAACCCAAGAAAGAGAGGAGTGGAACATAGGGGGTTGGCGGTTGAGAAGGAAGGGGAGACTGGCTAACCACTCCCGGAGGGAAGATTATGGAAGAGGTCCTTTCCGGGCCTGTCGCCCCGGTAAGGCGACAGTAGGGTTTTTGTGGGTATTCCCGGCACTTCACGTCGGTCGAAACTCACATGTCCCTCTGGCATCTCTAACCCGTCGAGATTTTCTCCTGGATTAGAGATGGAAGAGAGGATTGCTTCAAGGCATATCCCGCAAAAAAAGTAAGGGGGGTCTGCAACCTGCGGCTCGCGACTGTTTGGATGTAAAACTGCGGCTCTTTAATTCCAAATACAAATATTATTATATAAAAATATAAAACATTTAAAATTTGTTCTGAAGTGATTAACGAGGATTAGGTACTAGTTATATATGAATAAACAGTTTAATTTTTTCTTAATCAAAAATCTTTATTTATGCAAATACTATTTATTGATGGCAAGAAAAAAAATTGTGGCTCTTTAAAACTCTTCAAAATTGTTGACTCTTCGGACTCATAAAGTTGCCGACCCCTGGTCTGGGTCATTAGTCATTATAAAAAAAGATAGTTGGGTCTTTCTCTTATACCCCCCTCCCAAATTATAAGTCAATTGTTTCTATCTAAGAACAGTGTAAATATTACAAAATGACTCACTTGGAAGCTTTACTGTCTGGGTTTGGGCTGGCAACCCTTAAAGTGGGGTCGGGTCCTTGTCCTGCCTGGAAATAAGAAAAAATTAAAAGTAGAATACATGCTATTCTGAACAAGATAATTTTATTTAATAACTACCTGTGTGCCCGCGGCTGCACCAGCGTTTCATATATTCTTCACTGCGTTTTAATTTTTTTATACGGAACCCTAATTATTTTCTTGACATTTTTTTAGTACTAAAATAAAGTAAAAATATATTTCTCATAAATTTAAACACATGTGAGTAAAAATGTGCTTTGAATCGAATTTTATTCAAACTTTTATGAGTTCTAATTTTTTTTAGGGGGACCCAATTATTTTGGAATAATAAAAAAGTAAAAGAAGCCTCAAGTTACGCGGAGTGACTTCTACTATCTATAAAAAAAGCCCCATCCAAATCTGACCAGCCGTTCCGGAGATTAACCGCTACAAACAGCATGACAGACAAAAAAAATTAAAAGTTGTTTTTTTTGTATAGATATCGTATATACATTTATATATATTTAGTTGTTAGTTTAGTTGTTATTTTGATTTAACAAACAGACACTTCAATTTTTTTTATTAGCATAGCTAGAATGGAATACAGCCTAGATAAATAGCGAGCTGTCCAAGTTTGCATAGCAAAGAATATACGCCAAATAAAAAATATCTATATACCAGTAATAAAACTGAAGTTTTATGTACGCGTATACATTTTTTTTTATTTAATTGATTACTTTTAAATTATTTACTTATGTTTCCGTGTGTGACACACTTTTGTTGACACACCATATGTGAATTGCAACCATTTTTTTTTTTTTATCAAACTTTGATAATGCTTCGGTAATCAAAAGGGGGCAAGAGCTTAGCTTAATATTGCTGAGAAGTGGGGAAACAGGGTCCAAAATGTCAATATATTATTAAAGTTCAAAGAATAAAACACGCTAAAAATGATTGTTGCAGAATAATCTAGAAGACTGAAAAAGAAAATAATAAGGTTATATCTCGTATACCTTGCATGCCAGCAGCCGTAGGACTCTCGCGTCGCTGGCAGCTGAGGAGACACTGAACAGCGACAAGTCAGTGGTAACCGACTCGTGTGATGGTGAGCGGGCGACTCCACCACCGCGCCACGCCTCCGTCGTACACATTTCCACTATAAAAACCAATAAACACATCCAAACTTTAACAGAGAATACGTTTCTAACGCGGTTAACACACGTACGGACCGGCCCGCGGATATGGTACGGCGGGCGGCCAAGGTTATCAGTCGCCTAATTAGGAACGGAATCCTTTCCGAAAAAGATCGATGTTTGAAACTAAGAAAGTATCAATTATTAGAGTGTCCTTTTTGTTTTATTTAATACGATGATCATCTGTAAATAGGCCAAAATAAAACAGTTCAGTGTCATTTTAGGTCAGTGTAGGTTAGGCATTTTTCTTTTTTTGTTTAGTTACAATCGATGACCATTAGTTAATCAAAAATTGGCAATAGTTTTTGCAATAAATAATGACTATTGTAAAATTACGACAAGGAAGAATACTATTTACAAATAAAAAAATCAAATAAAACAAGTCGAAAAAAGATTGATCTCACCGACCTCGATGTTTTGTGAATTTATTGAAAAATCAATTGTTTTGAAAAATCTTACTCCCTACTTGAGCGAATGATGACCTCGGTCATTCGCCATACCATGTCTGTCCAGTTCGGTCCGTACATGCAGTTGCGCAGACAACCGAAGTTGTCAGTTAGTTATTCAATTATAATGTTTTGATGCAGCTAAATATTCTGGCTAATTATTTTTTTTAATTCTAAATTTAACTCAAAGATATAAACATATTAAAATATCTTATAACAAACTAAATGAAAAAAAGGAGGGTTGGTTAAGACTAAGTAACTTAAATGACCAATTGTACCAACTTTCACAGTGATTCAAATACCAACCCTAAAATGTCTATCAGATTTCAGATTAGTATCGTAAATAATGAAAAAAAAAAACAAAATTACATTTTAGTTGAACAATAGATGTGGTCTAACAGAGGTAAATCAGTGTACCACTTAGAATAAATTAATTGAGACTTGAAAAAAATCATCATAGTTTAAAATATATATATATATATACACATATCTACTTTCAACATTTTGGACTTTATAGTAATTTTAAATTCCAAATAGCCAGATCTTGTCTTATAGTTAACACTCTATTTCCACAATTTGATGTAAAAAAATGTGTAAATATAACACAGGAAGCTTAGGACTGTAGCTGAGATCAACTGCCTTTGTTATTAGTGTACATATAAATAATTAGACAAAATGTTCCCGCTCTCATAGTAGCCCTCACACCCACACCAACTGAAAAACCTTGAAAAAAAAATTATTATGGCCAAGACTGTTATTTTCAATACACTTCATTGTGTACAATAACTGAACAATATCACATAAAATGCCACCAAAAATACATTGGGTCAAACACTGCAAATCCATTAATTACAAAAAAGGACTAACTATATGAATGAGAAAAAGAATTATTTTTTGAAGATTTTTTGTTTTTTTTTTTTATTTATTTTATTATTATTGTAGTCTTCTAAAAATAACTAACTGTAAATAATGTAATAGATAATATTTTCTTAAGGTAGTAATTAAGTCATAGAAATAGTATTTAGAAGTGTAATAAAAACTGTCAAAAATTGTTCCAGTATTTTTAGGAAACGTTTTTTAAGATTATAAATTAAAAAAAATATTAATTTTCAGTTTTCCTATAGCCATTAAAAAAGAGTTACTAATAAACTATAAAGTTTTTTCCATTATGCGATAAAATACAATATCCATAAAAAATGTCTCACTTTGGAAAACACCGCACAACAAAAACAAATGCGCACCGGTAATTATATATAACAGACAATATTTACCGTTTATATTAGGATCCACGATGATGAAAAATCAAATACGACACAAGATAAAATATTAATTACTGTTAACACATAAATTACACTGTAAAATAACAACGTTTCAGCAAAATTTCATACAAAACTATAATTTTTTCTGGCCCATAGAATTGCCCATTTAAAAAATTTAAAATAAGTCATGACTGGCGTTTTGAAACTATATAGTGTAAACATTTTTATCAAAAAAAATTAAACATTGTGTAATGTTTGAATAGATAAAAAAATTAACTGAAACGAGAGTTATACATGCATAATCGTTAACATTAATAATGCTAAAATAATTTTAGGTAATCAGTACGTAAGGTACTTAATATCAATCTCTACATTTCAAAACGTTAACGACATAGTTTGTTAAACATTAGGTACAAAAGGAAATGTAGTATTATCCCAATCCAATCGATAATTTATCAGTAATTTCTTCTCATATTTTTACATAAGAATACATAGATATCAAAATTAGCGTAGAATATGTAGCGTGTACTGTTATAAAATACACACTTTATAGAAATAAATTACCTGTTTTAAAACGGAGAATTTTGTACGCTTACACAGTTATATTTAAGGAATAAATAAAGAACAAGATAGGTTCATATAACGTGCATGAGACATATCAAAATATTGTTTTGAGGAAACGAAATCCATGGGGAAAATTCTGAATGAGGAAAATATAATATTTATAGTATACTTTATAGCTTTGATCCGCAGCTTTGCCTGCCTGGTAAATCTAAAATTAACATAAAATGATTAGATTATTTGATTCATTGTGTTTTTTATGTGATTTCACTGTCTAATGCAAATTAATAGATCTCCCTAGGCAGTTTTTAGAAAAGGTTCTTAGTTTTTAGAAAAGGATTTGATTTCTAAATTACAAAAAATAAAATTAAATTGTGCTGTAAGACGATATATTCATGACCGTTATAAATTATAAAACAATAATACTATGAAATACATAAGTTTACATATATTGGGAAAAATTTCGAAATAGTATAATCTCTATCTATCTAGTATATCTCTAGTATTAGTGTATTATCTATGAGTATAATGTTGGCAAAAACTTTTGTCTGTTGTGGGGAAAATTCCAAAACTAAATCTGGAGACCCTAAGGTTCTTGGATTACTTTGTTAGAGTTCTTGACGCGATTTTGGGTTTTGGTGGCATTTTAAAAGATATAGTCTTGTTGTTATCCACAAGTGCAGTGTATCGAAAATAATGACAGAGAGCATGAATTCTGAAATCTCCAACAACAACAACTCCAAAAGGGCTAGAAACCAGAGCTGTTAAACAAGTTACAAAAAAGTGGTGCTTTGTTTGTTTGTTACTTGTTTACTATTTTCGATTTTGTATATTATTATATAGTCTCTGACTATATTTAGGTACTGAACAAAATACGCTGTCGTTTGTTTTATAATGACAAAATATACGGCGGCGGTCGAGTACGCTGATATGATACTAATTTATGGGGAATGTCATCAGAATGCATCATTCGCAATGCGAACCTATCGTGAAAGATACGGAGAAACTAGGATATGCCCAGAAGATTCTAGAATATTTTCTCGAGCTTTTCAACGTATTCGAGAAAACTTACCATTGGATCCTAATTGTCATTCATTGCCTACTGAACGAGGTTATTTTAGAAGTCTATCGTCTTCATTAGATAAGAAGATTTTGGAATATTTTAAAAAACATCCCACATCTAGCATCCGTCGCGCAGCTCATCATTTTAATATTTCCAGTACTACTATCCATGCAGTATTGAAAAGGGAAAATTGGCAGCCCTTCAAATCAAAAAAGTTGAGTGATAAACTGTTGTCACATAGTAAATCAGTTCGGTTGAAGTTTTGTCGTTGGTTACAGGGTAAAATAGAAGAGGATGATAACTTTTTGTTGAATATATGTTGGACTAATGTAAGTACATTTACCAAGAATGATGTGTGGAACAAATACAATTTCCACTATTGGGCTCAGCAGAATTCACACTTTAAGGAGAAGCCTGATCCAGACAGGTTTGCTGTGAACATTTGGGCCGGTATCCATGGCAATAATATAATTGGTCCTGTAATTCTCAACGGTTCATTGAATGGTACAAGTTTTATTGATCTGTTAAAGCAGAGTGTATCTGAATACACAGACAGTCTAACCATAAGCAATTACCAAAAGATGTGGTACCAGTTGGATGGATCTCCGCCTCATTCTGTACCAGAAGCACAACAGTGTCTCAATAAAATGTTTGGTTGTCAGTGGATAGGAAGGTATGGACCTCAGAGATGGCCACCAAGGTCATCAGACCTCAGTCCATTTAGCTTCTTTCTGTGGAAGTTTATAAAAAGACATGTCTACAAAAAAGACATCACGACTGAAAGAGAGTTGCGTCAGAGAATTATAAGTGCTTTTGATAAAGTTAAGACAATGGTTTTAAATAATGCTGTTATGAATAAAGTTAGGTTAGAACTTCAAAAACGCATAAGTAATTCGGTTTGATAACAAAAAAAAATTTTAGTAAAGATACAATTCTTATTTAATGCTTATATATAAATGTTATATAATTGTTATACATATCATTAATTATTAAATAAGTCGATGTCCTATTTTGTTTAAGAACATAAAGGATGATATTAATGAAAGTTTATCCACAATATAGCAACAATCATGTCTAATTTTCTCCTCAAATCACTGTAAAATCCTGAATGGATTTGGATTAGTAAGGCTTTGGAAGTTCTTGGTGTGATTTTGGCATGTCATATAGTTGCTTTATATTTAATTCATTGTCATGCAGTATATGAGTATATAATTTTGGTTGCGTTTGACATATATATAATTTCGATATTGTGCACAAGTGTAATGAAAATAATAATTCTGAGCGTGAGTTTTTATATATGCAAACAACTCCCTTGGAATGCTTAACTGGCTGTCACTTTTTAGACACTAAGGATTAAAAAGATAATGTGAAGCTAGGCCTAAAGACCTTTAAGGGTAGTGCGTAAATGCATTTTCCCCGTCAAAAAAAAAAGGCCTAAAGACCTTGTGTTCAGGGTCCTAATGAATTATAATCAACAACAACAATAAGTTGAGAGATTTTGGCGGGATCTCAGTGTGACATGTAGCATTTGTTTTCTTTAATTCATTAAACTTATGTACTTGACTCTATATGATATAATCTTAGTGGCGTTTTGTGTGGTATAGTTATTGTGTCCAAGTTAATATTATTATAGAAGATAACATATATAGCATATATTTTGAGGTTCTGACAAAGCTTCATGGAAAGTACGAACAGGATGGGCCACCATTTTCTGGAACTTGTTAACACCGTTATAAAAGATTAAAAATACATTATCCTCATAATATTGGCAAAAACTGTGTATACACAGATTGCCATTAACTGAGAAGAAGAATAATAAGTTGGGTTTTAAAGTTTTACCTAGGAATGCGGATCAGAGGTCTCAACTTGATCATGACTGAGCGTTATTGCTGACGGTCAATCCAGACTGTCAATCCTGATGGTCACACCAGGCAGTCATTAAGCATGGGGCTTGATACACTTCGTCCAGGATTTGTACCGTTTATTATTACTTGTTAAATTAAGCTGGACATTGAGAGAAGAGCAGTGATGGTGAGTGTATTGCAATGGAAAAAGGACTTTAAACCTACAACTGGGTCGCAAGTTCACGGCACTGCTCAGCGTTCACCTCCTTGCCATACGATGTTCATCTCAGTTAATCTCTTGCGCTTTTTATTGTTCCAAATAGTGTAACGAATTATTATGTTCTAAAATTCGGTTTCCCTGACAATTGACAACACTTTTAATTAAACAAAGTGAGCTGAAGTTGTATTGTTACATAACCGAACGAACTCGAACCACCATCCAACTATGCGTGCTGGGCCCGGTGATACGAGTTATATGTTATAGTCGGATTGCGGAACGATGCGTCCGTGTAACAGCACCCAGCATGCGTTACCACAGCGCTAAATTAAGTGTACTCACCCTATACCAGTCGACACCGATGCTCCGGAGACAGGTGGAAGTAGGGTGTGTAGGTTTTGTGTAGGAGATGTGAGGAATGTGTAAGCGTGATACCACCTGACATCCAAAGGCGGCGGCTCGGCACTATCACTCTCCAACACTTGGTGATTAACGTTTATATCAATGTTCAATCATACAACAATAGTTCACAATCCACAACACTATATCTGTACTTAAATTCAATCAACCAACAAACAAAAATATATGGACCGCGACGTTATACAAAAACACGTTGACACTCGCACGCACTCAACTCGAATGCCCAGCTGCAAGTCGTGGTACGTCAATCTAACTAAGTACCCTCAATTCCATTCATAACAAAAAATTACAAAAAATATTAAAAATTATCTATCTACCTACCTAGACTAAACATGTATTCTGTGTTGTATTTGCTCCGTGTCTTCTTCGACATATACACTAGCTGTGCCCGCGACTTCGTTCGCGTTTCATATATAAAAAAGTTAAATTGGACTAAATTGTGAATCTAAACCATTCTCGAATCCTCAGGAATAGACACAAGAATTACATTAAAATCGGTTCAGCCGTTTAGGAGGAGTTTAATCACACACGCGCAGAGAAGATTTATATAAATAAAGATATATATAAATTCATTAAAACAAGTTGTTCTATTGGTTCGTTTTATTAATAGAATTACATTGCTATAACATGATACTAAATAAAATTGTCTTGTGAAGTTTTTGCTGCAATCCTGTTTCCCTTTTTTTATTTTAGTTTTGTCAAATGATAGGATCTTACGTCGAAATAAGAATTTACATCGATTTTATGAGTTCAATTTCATGTTGTTATAAAACCTTAATTGTACATCATCTTAAATGTTCTTTATTTAAAATATATATTTATCAATTATTAAAAACATCTGTCATACTTTTGCACTTCATAATTTTCTACTATTGTGTAAACATGAAATATATTAACTTGTAATTTATAAATGTTTTATTTATAATAATTGGCGAAGAGTAAAAGAGAAATGGACTAAAAAACAAATAAACGAAATATTACGGATGCAACAAATCCAACAAAAACAAATTTCCGAACTATTGATGATAATTCAATAACAGTTGGTTAATGGCGGACAACAAAGATCATCTTCATCTAATGACGACTCATCAAGTAAGAGTAACATTATCAATAGTTTTAAATGTGACAGATTTAATCCGGAAACAATAACGATAGAAAATTTTATTGATTACTTTGAACAACGTTGTAAAATTTTTGGAAAAGAATAAATAAATGTACAAAAAGACTTACTTGTAACTGTTCTTACGCCTAAAGTATATATCATGAATTGAAGACTGCTTTCATAACAGATTTTAAATCAAAATAATATGAGGAAATAAAAAGTAAGTTACTAGATTTACATAGAACAAAGAAAACTAGATTTAAAGCATTATCAGAATTTTTGAATTCTGGTCGAAAGATCAATGAATCCATGGAACACTACGTACTTAGATTGAAATCGCTTAGTAAAGATTGCGGTTATGAAGGTTCTTTACTTGAAAGACAGTTACGTGATCGATTTGCATCAGGCACCAACAGCTAGAAATTGACCTAAAACAACGATGGCCAAATTTAAAAACAGAGACTGAAGATGGTAAACTGAGAGAAATAACATTTGTTGATTTTTTGCCATTTCACAATCAAGGTAAGTTGCTGAAAAAGATGCTAATGAAATAAAAATGAACAGTAAAAAGATTACATCAAAACGATCAAAAGAAACAGTGTTTAAATTAAATTTAACATAAAAAAAGAACATAGAACTGGAATTAGAACGTCTTGTAAAGAAGAAATTCTAACAAAAATAGATCCAAACGTAATACCTGTAGAATGGGCAACACCTACTGTGAATGTTGTCAAGCCTAATGGACAAATTTGCATCTGTGGTGATTATCGTACTACTATAAACTCGGTACTGATTACACACACTCACCCAGTACTATTATTTTACCAATTAGGACAACGATTAGCTTAAGTTGAGCAGTTATTACCATAGTACAGTGGTCGTCACACTTTTCTGGTCAAGAGCCACATAGGTCAAGGTACTACTGTGGGCAACACTGTTATAGATTAGGACTGATTAGGTAGTTGATACCATCTATTATATAACTAGCTCGTCTTAATAGATCGTTTTTATAAAATTAAAAATCAAGAAAATGGACATGGGTTTCACCTAAGGGAGTTTATAAGAATGAAATTGACTTTATCATGCCAAACTATAGAAAGGTTTTCAAAGATGTGTCTACCATAAATAATTTAAATTTTAATACAGACCATAGAATGATTCGGGCTACATTGTTAGGAATATGTCCCAAGAAAACAAGACGATATAACAATAAATAAGGAAAATTAAAAGACAAAGTGTAGAACCAAATTTAAAGACGCGTACATAACTTATGAACAAACTAAAATGGAGATGAAGAGGGCATATGATAAGAGAGGAGAGGGAGAAATGGACAAGACTAATAACAGAATGCTACCCACGAGATAGTAAAAGTAACAGAGGTAAAATCAAAACATGGGAGGATGAAATCAAGAAAATAGCTGGTCCATTATGGACTCGAACAGCAAAGGACAAGACAGAGTGGAAGATTTTGGAAGAGGCCTTTGTCGGAAGACAAGCTGCTTCAGTATAACGACCGTTTGCCAATATATTATAAATTATTCAATGCAAATTATAAAAATAAATTTAGGCACACTTTATTTTTTTAGTTTATAGCATGTGAAATTACTGTACAGCAATAAAGGCTTATTATTTTATTATTATTATTATATAACATATTTTTTGAGCTTACAAATGCTAATTTTCCATATATTCTCCATGTGAATTCCGCTTAGCCCAATAGTGGAATTTGTATTTGTTTCACACATCATTCTTTGTAAATGTACTTACATTGGTCCAACATATATTCGACAAAAAGTTATCATCGTTTTCTATTTTGCCCTGTAACCAACGACAAAACGTTGTACGAACGAATTTTCTACGTGACAACAATTTATCATTCAATTTTTTCGATTTGAATGGTTGCCATTTTTTTTCGTTTTTAACATTTTGTAGACTGTAGAACGGTGAATATTAAAATGATGAGCTGCCCGACGGGTGCTCGATGTCGGATGCTTTTTAAAATACTCTAAAATCTTCTTTTCTACCGAAACTAGCAGTTGGTTATGACTAATTCGTTCCAGCCTTTACGATCCAGATGTAGGATCCAAAGGCAAATTTTCTTCAATACGCTGGACAGCTCCTAGTATTGTTCGAGGGTTTGTTGGGCAACATCTAGTTTCACCGTATCTTTCACGGTAGTTTTTTATTGCATGTGCTGAATTCTGATGACATTTACCATATATTAGTATCATATCGGTGTACTCCAATGCCGTACACTTGTGTCTTGACATTATTTAAAACCACTGACTGTTTGAAAACACAATGTAGCCTCTTTTTTGCATTACCTAACTATTGTAAATTGTAAACAAATTTATAAACAAAAAGCCATAGATTTACCAAATAAGAGCCTAGATTTAGAAAGTATATGACAGAAGGAGACTGCTTGATAGTATTACCTAAATATCTATGTGATAAAAAAACGACAAAAGATATTTTTTGGCCTTGTCACCGGTGCCGGTTTTTATTGCTTGTCAAGTTGCCAAACAAACTTGTACGTTTAAGTGAAAGCAAAGAATATCACTCTAAATATAAATCATTCTAAATAATCACTATAGTTTACATTCAAATAGCAAATATAAGGCCAAATGAAAAAAAAAACAATCGTCTACTTACGAGTGCAATGTTATTGTATCAAATTTTCGCTCGCTACGGCTTTTGCAGCACAAATACTGCAATTAACCATCAGACTGAAAGTAATTAAATTAAAAATAAACGAGCCCTTGCCTCAAAACGAACTTTTGAATAAAAAAAAATTAAAACACAATGTTTGTTTGAAAGTTTGTTTGGATAACCTTCAAGTTCGCCAAGCAATCAAAATTCCTCTCAGCGAAAACGATAAAAAATATCTATTGTCGTTTTGTCACGTAGGTAATAAATATCATTCAAAAATATCGAGCAGTCTCCTTCTGTCATATTAAGTGTAATTTTATGAGTATTAATCCTTTTTTTTTTGGTTCCATTTATTCCTTCTTAAGGAAAAGGTAAAGTTCCTATAGCTTGCAACCAAGTCTGACCTTGGGAATAGTTTTCATCTATTCTATAGTAATAAACAAAATTTAAGTGTCTGTTTGTAAATGTCAAAATTATATTTTTTGCTAAATAGATATGAATGTATACACGACACCTATAAAAAATTGTAATATTAATAAAAAAATCTGGAGAAAGCAAAGATATTTCTCACAAATTCAAGCACTTACCAGTAAAACTGACCATCGAACCGGTTTTTTTTAATGTTTTGGATTTACCTTTTTTTAACCGAACCTAAATATCTTTTTGTACCGACATAATGGATTAATATGTCTCATAAAATCAAACACATGCCGGTAAAAATGTGCATTAAATCGGATTTTATTTAAATTTTTATGAGTTATTATTTTTTACGCGGAACCCTAATTATTTTAGAAAAATGAAAAGTAGCCTAAGTCACGCGAAGTAACTTCATCTCATCTATCTACCAAAAATGTTCTTGTCCAAATAGGTAGAGTCGTTCCGGAGATTAGCCGCAAAATAAAATAGACAGACAAAAATTTTAAAAATTGTATTTTTTGGTAAAGGTACCGTATACACATTTACATGTATTTAGAAAAAGTTGTTATTGTGGCATTACAAACAGACACTTAAATTTTATTTATTAATATAATAAATTAGACAAATTCTTACGTAAGTTTTAAACTTCTAAATATTGACACGATTACGTAAAAATGTAAACAACTAGCATTGATGTGTTGTAGTGTTACAACAATACAAATTACACAACCATAGTATTGAATATGTACCTAAGTTATGAACAAAAGTATTAAAAATATTATTATCAAAACGAATTTTCCTTGCGTATGTTGGCAACATTACTGCCACGATACTCTGCTTACGACAGTCGGTGATAGCACTAAAACATCGAAACTGTTTAGAAGGAGCAATATTTAATTTATTAATAGTCATTATTCTTGAATGTAGGTTATAATGATTTTACATTTTTAGGCAATGCAATTTTGTATATCGCTACTAATAATAAAATTGTTAATTTCACGTGTTTCTACATTTTCGAATATCCTGATAAAAATTATTGCTAGGGACTAAAAATAGGTAATTAAGCACATTTCTATCATTTTTATTTAAATTTAAAAAATTCAAAATGATAATAATAAAACGAATTCCGGAGTAGCATCAAAACTTTATTTAATTTTCATTATAACTGTCCACTATATCAAAAGTTATAATAGTTTGAATGACACGCGGCGGCTTTAGTATGAAAAAAGAGTTTGTGAGTAAATACGTTTTAGTCTTATTTGAGATCAAAAAATTGATGGATTGATTGAAATTGAACAAAATGACACAATATAAGATTTATGTATATCATACAAATAATTAATACCTAAAATATAGTAAATTAGAAAACAATATTTTGATATTTAATTTTCACACAATCATGTAGCCATTTTAGGCGATGTATTAAGGAGTCAGGTTATAGAATTAATGAACTGAATTTTTTTATAATATCAATAGGTATAAATATGGCGCGGAACATATTATTAATTGATTTTATACTAACTATAATTGGACAGTTCATGTTTTGTTTATTTTTGATGACATAGGAGACGAAGTGTTATGGTGATTACGTATGCAGTTCAAATATGTATTTCTGACGATTATTCATAGATGGCATTAAACTTATTTTTTAATAATTGGAACTGTTCTGAAACATTACAAGGATGGATAAGAAGATGTTTGAGAAAAAAATTGCCTGTCTGTTTGCCGGGACTGGACGGGATCCTGTCTGGATTCCACTCAAGCGAAGTCGCGGGGACAGTTAGTTACAAATATATATGTGCTTAAGAGGATATGCGAGCGGCGTTTATTCCATATAGACGTAGTCCTATGTTTCCTCCCTGGATAATAGTCTTCTGATATTTTTGCCATTATTTTTACCATTATTTTCAGACGTTGGTTAAACAAATTGGATAAATAAGGCAAAAAGAAGAGACATTGCCAAAGTTTTTCTTATTCTTTGACTGAAAGAAAATTCCTAATCGGTTCAGTTTTGGAGGAGGAAACAGCATACTACGAAGTGATGTTTTCGTCTATTTTCCATAGGTAAAATCAGATCGAGCTGCTGTTGCCCCTTTCGTGTTTTTTTGGGTCTTTCTTTTGGGTGCAACACAATAGCAACAGATTTCTGAATTGTTTATTTTTCAATTTTCTCGCCGCTTCTTAAGTCACCGGCGTTATTTAAAATTTGAATTAAAAACAATTTCCAATACTTTTTTTATTGATAACACCAAATAATACATACCAATTTTTTTTTTATAAAAAACCCCTTGGAAATATACTGGAAAATTATTATTCTTTTTGGGCAAATTAATATATGGGTCACAGAAATACTATTAAGGAGTTTCTTCGCCTCTTATCAGGATCACCGATAGCGTCTGATGTAAGTGTATCTACAAATGGCTGCGAAGTAATTGACTTAATAAAATTCTAGGCAGAACATCGATAAAATCAATAGCATATTAATTACAGAATCGTTCAATGTATGAGTTCTGATTGTTGTAAACACAAAATGGAATAAGATTCCGACGAAGGTAGGCAATCTGACGACGATCTGTACTTGCCGTTGACGTTCTTCAACGTGCGAAGCCTGTCACGGCTGCACCGACCATCTACAATACACTTCACCGGACTATCGGACCGGATTTATTTATCAATAAATAAAACCTAATTTTAATTTGTGTTATAAGGTTTTGTTATTCTCGAAACCAATCCAATTATAAAAGTGTGTTTTTTGTTTGTTCTAATTTTCAACTTTATCTTTGAAACCCCTGAATACAATAGAACGACTATTCGAAACTTAATTCAATCTAAGAGCTAGACTGTAATATCATATTTGAAATATGTCTCCAAGTATATATTGCACATATTGAATGAAACTTTTTTTTTTTTTTACGTGGTTGAAATCTGCTCATTGAACGCTCGGACGTATGCCGAAACCGTAGTTTTGTGCATACGTTGATCCTCGCGACAGACAAGATCACCGATGCACACCCCTCTGCGAGAGGCACCCTCTGTGGTGCCCGCGTGCTAGGTTGGCCGAAACCGACTGACTAAACACTCCACGTCCCTAACCGGCGCAAAGATGACAGGGCCTCCGGAAGCTCATTATACATGTATTCTGCAGAGGGCCTGACAGCGCCATGCCTCACGGGAGGTCCAAGGTCAAGTTATTTTACGAGGCTTGGCGACCTTGACGGATGCCCGGACGGCTGCGTCCAGTGCCCCGGCGTGTGACACGCCTCACTCAGCTGGGGTGCGCTGCCCGCTCCCTCTCCCGCTCTGCCTCCTCCTTTGCGAGCATGACAGACTCGCAACAGGAAGAGACAACCGCCCAAGCCCTAGAGCTCTCGACCATCGCCCTCACGAGCGACGGCAAGGAGAGGACCCTACCCACGTCGGACGCCAAGTCCCTGAAGGACTTCCTCCACGCGGGACACACGATCAACGTTTGCTCGACGTCGGACGACTCCGCCGGCACAGTGATGACAACACGGAGAGAGTTCCCTTCCTATACGATTCAGGTAGCTGCCGAAGCATCCGTGCCCCGTCAGCACCTGCGTAAGGCGGTAACTCAAAATTCCGTGAGTCCTCCCTAACTAGTCCCTAAGGTGGGGCCGAACGGCCTCCACTGTAGCGACCCCGGCGCCGGGATTCTCCAAGCGCCTTTCCCACCCCTCTAGGACGATCGAGATACTGAGCTCCGCCCGCCGCGCCTCGATCTCTCGAGGTGTCGGGCGTTGCATCCTATCCGAACGATCCCTTCACCACCTATACAAAGCGGCGAGAGCCCTAGCCTCCAGTTCCCACGGAGGGGAGCCGGCAAGTAGAGTCGCGGCCTCGAACGACACCGTACAGTACCCCCGTATCGACCTAATCGACATCACTCTCTGCGGAGCCCGCAGAGCGGCGATGTTCCGTCTGGACCGGAGCCCCGTAGAGAACCATAGATCGAACGACCCCCAGGTACAGCTTCCGACAGGCCGTATTCGGCCCCCTGACGTTAGGCAACAATCGCGCGAGTGCGCCGACCGTGCCCATCAGTCGAGGGGATAACTGTCAGAAGTGTTCGCCAAAGTCCCAACGACCGTCGAGAACGAGTCCGAGATACCTCATCATCTTTCCGACGGGAATCCGGACTCCGGCGACTACGATGCCTAAGTCTCTCAGCTGCGAGGTCCTAGGCCCGCGAAAACACAGAGCTTCGGACTTGTGCAATGCAACCTGGAGACCCAGACGTCTAATCCTTCCTACCACATGAGCGACGCCTGCAGTCAAACGAATGGCTGCGTCTCTGCACGACTCGCCCCTCGCTAGCACCAGCGTATCGTCCGCATAGCAGACGACGCTGACGCCAGAGATGGGGCGCGCCCCGCAAGACCCAGTCGTATCCGATGTTCCACAGAAGAGGGCCGGCACCGACCCCTGGAGAACACCGCATACCATTTCGCGCCTATGCCATTCCCGCTGAGCGGGAAACACGACCGACCTGTGCGACAGGTAGGCGTCGACGATACGCCTGAGGTCCGAGGGTACCCGGTGATACCGGAGACCCTCTCGGATACAGTCCCACGGTAAGGTGTTGAGCGCGTTGACGATGTCTAAAGACACCGCCAAGACGACCTTTCCGTCGGCGACCGCCGCCTCCGCGTGACGCCTAACCCACATGATCGCATCTACCGTAGAGCGACCTCTGCGGAAACCGAACTGGTTCTCCGCCAGGTGCGGACCTACGCGCGTGAGATGGTCGACGAGGCGGCTTGCAACTACTCTTTCGAATAGCTTGCCCACTTCATCGAGCAGCACGATGGGACGGAACGCAGACGGAGAGTCCGACATATTGAATGAAACTGACTCAACTAAAAAAACGAGATATTGAGTTAAGAGTTATAAAATGACTCGAAACTCAACTGGAGAGCATTCTGTATCCGACGCTAGCGTGATACACGTGATTAAAGCGATGATGGCGTGGATAGTGCGGCCGAATTCCGCGTCAAAGGACGCGTGTTCGGAACCACCTCCCCTACTCTTAAATTAGCTTAAACTTTCAGTGAAGGAAAACATTATGAGGAAAAATATAGCATTTTGTAAAAAAATCCCGTTTGGATAGCTACCACCCTCAGGTTTTAAAATCTGTAGCCAAATACCAATAGCTGTGTCCCGGCAGCATTACTTGAGACCCAATATCTTTAAGCTTAGTGTATTTACCATCCTGGACCACATCGTCAATTACCATCAGGTGAGATTATGTTCGAAGCACTAAGCATATACAGTGTAAAAGGAATACAGTGACACATTCATACGTAAGCATAACACGTGTTACACTGCACCCTACAATCCTGCACACTAGATGCAATTACATGGGTACTGTAAGGAACACTTTGAAATTTATAGTTGCCTTTAACTTACGTATAACCAGGACGAATTCTGCGTAATTACCGTCCAAGGTGGACCAGTCCAAGCCGAGGTCCGTACCTCTTTGGCTCCCTTGCGCTAGCTACCACTCATCCAGCTGAGTGCCCTAAGAAACCACCTAAAAATACTAGTGAAGCTCTCCGGTAATCAGAATTTAGGCAATTTGAAAACAAATAATGCGAAAGGGTGACTAATTGTCTAAGTCTCAAATTTTTCTACAGTAAACGTTTCGTTCAGAGTTGGGTATGCTTAAAATTTCCACTTGGAAGTGAAGACTTCTTTAGCAGCGTTGTGATTTGAAAGTCGATGAAACGAAAACGCGACAGTACGTGTTTGTGCGCGGATGCGTAGTACAAAGCTTGGGAAAAGGCTTCACAACAACCGTGGTTTTATATACGTTTTTTTAATGCTTCACTTCTACAACGTGTAAATTGCATGCATTATTTTTTTTTTTATTTAAGCAGATACTTCTATCTTGTTCAAGTAAAAACTTCTTTAGTCGCGTGGAACGATTTTCAGTAGGGGAGAAACTTATAGATTCGCGTTACCAGTGCTATGACGTCAGTCATCGACATGCTATCGTATGTTAAGTATAAGTATAGATAAATAATAAAATTTACACTTACGCAGCCTATTTTATGTTTTTGATTATGAAAAAACTACAAATAACAGTAGATATAAAAACCTGACAAATGTTATATGTTATCTGTCAGGGATTGTAATAATTTCAATTAACAGATTATATTGTTTTTATCAGGTACTTAAACTCTAATTGAAACATAAAAAAAAACAGTTTTTCCAAAGTTTCGAGTCCACATAGCTGCACACGTTTTTTTTAATTGTTTGACGCATGACCTTGTTATTTAAGATGACTGTTTTCATTTATTATAGACTTTGAACTTCAAAGTTCCATTTCCTTTCTACAAATGTTTCTACGATCATTAATTACTATGAAAATCATATTTATTATATTATTGTTAATAATCAAGTTTGCTTCCTCTAAACAGATTTGTCATTAGTAGCTACTTAACGTTGGGTACGATTTTAAAATTAAAAACTTTTGTTCGAGTGTGCGTGAGTATTTATCTGTGTTCTTGTGTGTAGTGTGCGCTTGTGCTTACATAATGTATGAGGCTGTGTAATATAAACAATTTCATTTGTGTGCGTTCCACGTCTTCATGTAGCGACTAAAGTTACTATTGACATAACCTTTTAATAATAATGTTTTACATTATTATTTGTTATTTATATATTCAAAAACATTCGGATATTCATACAAATAAAAGAACTGTGAAGGATTTATAGATGCTTAATTGGTTTGGACACGTGGAGAGGATGGATAAAAGAGGGTGACTGGGCAAGCTGGTAAGGGTCATCCTAGGCGAATGTATCTCGAACAGATCGATGACATTCTAAAGAAAGGCCAGGTCAAAAGTATCTGTGACTAAAAGCTCATGAAAGTGGAAGACACGAAAGACGGATATCAGGATCGTAGCAGGAGGAAGGATATAGTCTCTGTCTACCCTTATGAGAGAAAGGCTTGATGTTATATGTACAATAATGATGTAAAGACTGTACATGACACTATGGAATTTATCATTATTCGATTACATTTACAAAAATACACTTTAATGAATTTAAATAAAAAAATAACAAATTCGATTGACGGTAAAGGAATACCCAATGATAACTGGCGCCTTAGAATAACTTCCTGTACTTCCTGTAGTAAATATAAAGACAAACAGCTAAATATTTAAAAGTTGCGGAAGTGAAGGACCTCCACAAAGTTTAATATGACACCAAGATTGAAATCAGATGGTTATTGAATATACTACAATTAAATATCACAATTATTAGATTACGAAAAAGAAACCATTGAAATGTTAGCACAGTGCCATCGGTTATTGAGTGCATATCAATTCCACGTGGAACTTAGTATTTGTAAAGCAACGATTTATATTAAAATATTTATATAGGAATAAACAACTCGCAATGTGTCTTCTAAATAAACAAGCGGGGTAAATGTCGAAGGGAGGTCACTGCCCGAGGAGTGTGTAAGATGTAAAGACGGTGTTTGTGTAAGCATAGTGAATAATAAACATTTAAAGTTGAAAATTGTAATTTATTTGCCTTTATTTGCAAATTGTTTGAATGAAATCAACAAAAACAACGCCTTGTTATCTTATGTGGTTATCTTTATACATTATCTAAACCTACCCATATTTGAAAGATAACATGAAGGAAATAGTTGAGAAAAACAGATTGGTTATAATTGCTTTCCTCAAGATGTTTTCCTTCATTCAGGATCATTTTTAGAGTTAGGTAGGTGGGTTCGAACCTGTGTTCATTGATGCGGAATCCGCCCGCATAACCAACCCACTGCGCTACAATCGCTTCAAAATATTTATATTCAAGGGAAACCACATAAAATAAACCAAACCATTGAATGATACAAAAATAATTTATATAAATAGTTAGAAATAATTGTCTTATCTATACCAAGCTTTCGTTCGCGCGAGTATTGTACGTTGATTGTGCCGCGCGTGTCGGCGAGCGGAATGCAAACTAAACTGTCCAGGGCTTTCACGTGCACTTTATTATTATTATTACAAATTCTTATTATTCTATTTTCATTCTATATAATTGTTTTGAATGTGATGGAAAATGCGTATGCGTCTGCATAGACTTGATAGTGTCAACGTTTGCCAACCATTAATTGATTGAACTGAAAGACGTCTACTGCTACTGCGAGAGCCCAAAATGGGGGGGGAATTGCCATAATCATCACGCTTGGCACGCGGGTTGGCGATCCCATTAGGTGTTTGTGGTACTCAGAGGATGCTGTTGCTGCTCATCACCTGGTTTACCCCTTACTCACGTTTTACGACGCCCACGAATAGATATGGGGTGTTACTATTCTTAGCCGGAACCACACGGTTTTTAATTTATTCTTTTTCGTGTACAGTTTAAAAATAATGCTGCAATTTCAACAGCATGAGTATTTAAGTAGATTAACAATTCCAATCAAAAAAACGTATCACAAATTCAATTCCAATGAAATCTTTACCACTTTACATATTTAGAAAGATATTATATATCTGTATTTATGTTAATTAGTTGATAAAGATCAGGAATCAAATAACCGATTTACAGGGTTTTCTTTTAAATACTAATAGACTTATTTTATAGCCAGCAACGTATTTTGTTACATTAGTTACTATATATAAAAAAGTTATGATAAATAGAAGATTTTATTAACGAAAGAAGTCGCTTGACACGGATAGTTTTTTTTAAATTGAAAACTTATTTAGAGGCGTTGAGCGATCCTCGATAAGGGAAATACTTACGCAGTCTATCGTATGTTTTGATTATGAATAAACTGTAAGAAAATTCACCTAATTAATGCTAGTAGCGCCAATAGAAGTAAAAACTAGGCACATATTAGTTTATCTTAATTTAATTAACAAATTATAAAATTTAAACATTAGAACAGTTTTTCCATAGTTTCATTTTTGTCGACTTGTCCCCATGGCTACCTAGTTTTTTTTTTTGTAATATTCTTATAACTTTTAAATACTACGAATAGTTATAAAAGTCCCAATAATTATATAATTAATTTTGTCAGAAATTACTAATGATTTAATGAGTCTAAATGTTAAAACGGTACCCTGGCAACCCTACGGTTTATCGATAAAAACAAACACATGGACAAGTCGACACTCACGCACACCAGCGCTTCTAACGAATTAGGGTCGACTCTATACGTCATCCGATGTTAACTGGTATAAGAGACATATATAAAAATTTAAGTTAGAAATTATTTTTTTATTTTTCGTTTTATAATCCCTTTATTAGTTCTTAAGATTAAGATTTATTTTAGAACCTGCATATTTGTGAGTATGATGTTTTAAGTAATAAATTATTTATTGCTCCCATAAAGGTAACTGATAGACAACATAATTTTCTTTAATTTTTTTTTATTTAGTTATTTTTTCAAACTATGTACAGTTTAATTTTGGTATACTCTTTCGCACACAGATTTTATGACTTCTAGCCTCCCGAACAAGTAGAAAATACCGGGAAGTTTAACCTATCTCTATGCGTTTGTGGACTACAGGAAAGCCTTCGATTTGTTCAAAATCTAGGCTGTACTGCAGTCTTAATGATTCAAAGTAGACCATAGATACATCAACACGTTGGCAGGTTTGCACGAAAATGTCCTCATCCCAGTCCGAATGTAGGACCAGTCCTCGGACGTACCTTTGCGACTTAGTGTTAGACACGATATAGCACCTCTCTGAAATGAATTTATCGTTGCATCGGATGAGGTATTTAAGGTTCTGGACTGGAAAGGACAAGCCATCAACATAAACGTGTGAGTGGATAACACAATGATATAATACAAGAGAGAGAAATCAGGGTCGAAAGTACTTAGGTCTGTGTGATGCTGTACAATCTCAGTAGAATCACCGAACGAGTTGGTTTTAAAAAAACACATGGGCAATACGAAAATCTTGTTTAATGTCCATGTCGTACCGGATACTATGAAAATCAGTGACAAAAGACAGGGATAAGGCCAAGACGCTCGAAGTTGTCGACAGTTACATATGATCTACTTCAAAAAAGAGGTCGAATATAACTTAAAAAAGAGTATAGTGGATTATGATGCCAGCGCTGCTGATATCTGGATGTGAAGAAAAACGCTTTTTAACTATAAATTGTAAACATTACTTTTCCGACAGAAGTGAAAACTCGGAACTTTGGAGAAACTGTTTTTTTAATGTATCCATTTCATAATTTGTCAATTAAAAATATTGACATAACCTAGAATATAACATTTGTCTGGTTTTTACATCTGTTTTTATGTACATAGTTTATTCAAAATAAAAACATACGATAGGCTAGGTAAGTATACATTTTATATTATCTCTGAGCCAGTTGTTAAACTTAGGTCATTGGAAAATAATGTTTTGATGGTGGTGCAATGAATCGTATTTTGTTCACAATTTAATGAGTTTTAATTTTTTACACAGAACCCTAATTATTTTCTTAAAAGCAAAGATATTTCTCACAAACTCAAACACTTGCCTGTAAAACTGACCGTTAAATCTTGTTTTTTTACAATTTCTTGAGTTTTAATATTTGTTCACGGGCCCGTAATTATTTTCGAATATTAAAATTAAGTAAACTCCAAGTAACCACGTGGAGTAACTTTAGCTATCTACCGGAAAAGTCCCGTCATAATCCCGTCCAGCTGTTATGGAGATCAGGCGGAACAAACTGACATATAGGGAGACAGATAGAGACGAAAGTTTAAAAAATTGTGTTTTTGGTAAAACAAAAATTCATATGTATTTATTAAAAACTTGCTATTTTGATACTTCAAACAGACTTTTTTTTTACTAAATTGTATTCAGTTTTTATATTTTATACTCGTAATGTTATTATACTAGAAAATATTTTTATTTTGAAAAGAAAAAAAAAAACTCTCTCATAAATATGAAAATAATTATTTACATACTTATAGTAGTCTTACACACGGTGCCGCTCGTTTTTGTCGTTCAGTATCCTCACGACGACACATTGTTTAGAAGGTTTTCTTTTTTTTTTTGTATAATATATATATTATATATTTATATATATTTACATCTATATTTTTATTTATACATATGCACATAATACTATGTATGGATGTATTTGTTTTTTTTTTTTTTTACTTTTTGTATATATTTAAAACATTAATACGATAGTTTACGTATATGTTTAAATATGATAAGATAAAATATTCCTAGAAACATTTTGTAAGTTTTTTTGTTGTAATGCATAATTGGTAATATTTAGATTAGTTATGCGACTAACTGTGACCGCGACTCTGTCTGCGTCTAATTTCGTATTTGTTATAAGTAAATAATAAACAGAACATATTTAGTAGGTTCAATTTTAAACTTAATGTCTTCGTACATTTAAATAATTTTAATCGAAATCGTCATTGCAAATTATACTATATTAAACTGTATATATATATATATATATATATATATATATATATATATATCAATAAACACTATTCTGCTAATAAATAAAATTGAAGTGTCCGTTTGTAATGTCAAAATAACATTTTTTTACTAAATACATATGAGTATCAGTATAACTGCCTCCGTGGTGCAGTTGTATAACGGTGCGACTTCCGTTCTGAGCTCTCGGGTTCGATCCCCGGGTCGGTTCAAGTGGTATTGGGTTTTTTCTACTCAATATCATCCCGGAGTTTAGAATTTGTGCCCGATATGGCGAAAGGCTCGCCCCCTGTCGCATCTGGGACGGAACTAAACTCGGCGGAATGTGGGTGGTGTAGTTCGCTATTTCACCTCTGCCTAACCCTGCGGGGATAACAGGCGTGAGCTTATGTTATGTTAATAAGTATATACGATAAAAAAAATTGTCTGTCTGTCTGTAAGTTTATTCCGGGTAATCTCGGGAACGGCTAAACCGATTTTACCAGGATTTTTTTTTTGGGTAGCAAGCTGAATCTACTTCCTCGTAATTTATATCACTTTCGTGTTTAGAGCATAATTAGGGTTCCGTGTTAAAAAAAATAAAACTCATGAAATTTCGAATAAAATCACAGTTTCCACTGGCAAGAGTTTATGAGTAATAGTTTTACTTTATCGTAGTAACGAAAAACAATAAAGAAAATAATTAGGGTTCCGTATGAAAAAATTAAAACGCATAAAAAGAACAAATGAAACGTGGGCGCAGCTGCGGGCACACAGCTAGTAATGCATAAAAAAATCAGTCCTTTCAGAAACCATCGCAATGTATAAGATGTTATTTATTCTACAGCTTTGTAAAATATTTCTTCTGTGAAATATTTTAGTGTACCTATATGCTTTTTTGTTCTATCTATTTATTATCTTCTTATATAAATTTTTTTTTGTCTTGAACTCCTGACTGATTCATCAATGCAGAGCCCACACCGCTTGGGTTAGAAACTTTATGGGCTAAAAAAAACTAAAAACTAGCAAATTTTGCCAATATATGCATTTTTATGATGAAAGCGTCCACTAAGAAAGGATATTTGGAAATTTAAGCCCTAAGAGGGTAAAATAGGGGATGAACGATTGTATGAAAGTCCGTTATTTTTTAAAGTAAGAGGAACGAAATTTATAACTGTATTTTAAAAATTTATAATACTTGTGGATGTAAATAAATTTTACATCGAAAATCGAAGTTTTAAAAATATTTATCCCTGAGAATTAGGGTTTGTAAATATGTATATATGGAAAGGTCGACATTTTTAAAATAAGGAGCTTGAGATTTCATATAAATACCTGCTTATGGTTAGAAATAAATGAACACATTTCTTGGAGATTTTTAAAACTTTACCGCTAAAAGGGTGAAATGTGTCGTATGTTTTTATGGGTAGCTTGTTACCTATATACTTTTTTTTTTTGGTTCTGACTGATTCATCAAACACAGAGCCTAACTACTGGGTTTACAAAATTTAATTTTTTGCATTAGATGCCTTGAATCGACAATAAATGCAATGAAAGGATATTTGAAAACTTCAGCCCTTAGGGAATAAAATAAGAGATGAACAGACGCACGGAAACACGAAATTTAATATACATACTTCTGGTTTTGAAATAAATATAATATATGAACCTCTGTATGGACTTCGGTAAAATTTGGTCATGAGATACATTGGATCGCGCGGCTCAAATTATTTGAATCCACGCAAAGCGAATCCGCGGGCACATGTAGTTTAAAATATTTGTGTTGACGATTGCCAGTAATTTTTTAAACATTTTATATCTAATTGTTTTAATTTTGTTCATAACTATACTTGAAAAATGGCATAATTTCTAGTTATTTTATAGCCATTTTCGTCCATTTTAGTGGGTTTTTTTTTTTCGTAATAAACGTATATTTTTGTAAATTATGTATTGTTATATTTTTTATAAGATGCTCTCTATCTCTGTCTCACAATAAATCCTTCTTATTCTTTATTTTTTATCAAGTTTTCCTTCCATCACGCAATTATTTAAGCAATCTATCCACCCACCTTGTTACTTTAAAGTCGTGAACATAAAAAAAACTAGTGTGGTTTATAAGTAAAATTTATCGGATTACACACACACATTTTATTATATGTAGGTATAATAAGTGTTGGCTATGACGCACACGCGCGCAAAGTATGTTGTTTGTTGATTTGAAAACTTAGGGTTGTCGATATTATGTTCATTTTTTATATAAACTTTTTTGTTTGTGATTGGCTTCTCGATTTAGTATATTAAGAGGATATGCGGGCGGCGACAAATTTGAAATATAGGTATTTCAAGAATCTATTCCTATCGCGTTGGACCCCAAAGAAAGTGCTGATATTACCTATGAAAAATAGACAAAAACATCACTTTACCATACCATACCATACCATATTTACAAAAGAATTTGGCTATGCCTCTACGTTTTGCTTTTATTGATTAAAATTATTTAACGGACGTATGACGTACTGAATGCGACGTTAAAAATTGAATACTTTTTCTTATTTTCAAAGACTCCTATTTACTATAATAATTTATGTATGGTAAAAATCGAAACGTACGGGCGTGGCGGTTGTGAATATATGTTATACGGTACAAAAATATTTAACATAATGCTATTATACTGGGAGGAAACAGGGGAATAAGTTTGTATGGAATAAATAAACACCACTCGCATGTCTTCTATAACGACGGATAAAAGTATGAGAGAAAGAGATATAAATAATAAGCAAGCTATACTTTTTAGAATAATTATTTTTCTGCTTTTCGTACTTCACTTGTTCTAGAGGATGAGTGGGTACGGCGGTATTTTAGAAATCTCTCTCACTCTCTCGGCCCTTTATCTACCAAATTATTAATATGTAATTCATTTTAGTTATTTAAACAAGAGATTTCTAAAGTAGTTTTTACTTCTGATAAGTATACTTCGTACAAAAAATATATTTTTTAAATAAGTTTCGCAAAATATATGAATGTTTTACCTCGTTTGCGCAAACATTAATTCTTAAGTATGTATTAATAAGTCGCTGTCGCACAGGATACTTCGTATTGGTCTTTGGTAGATAAGTTTATCGAATTTCTGGTACTTAAGGGTCGTTCAAATATTACGTAAGGAAAATTTTGGCATAATGTGGTACAAAAGATAAATTTTGGTTTAAAAAAACTAAATTAAACACGCTTTAATAGAAAACAAACTAAAAAGTGAAAAATAATCTTCAATGAGATTATAATACAAATAGAGTGTGGGGTGCTTTTAGTCACTTATGGTTACGTTATTTTTTAAATGACCCCTTAATAAGTCTATGGTCAAGATGTTTGCCGGTATTTGTAAAATGCGGAAAAGAAAACATGTTACGCGAATGGAGCCGCGAGCACACAGCTAGTAATATATAACAATTGTAAATCTTACTACTTATATCTTCATAATTTCTTTTCGTTAAGGAAATATTCAAAAAATTCTAGTATAAAAAAATTAAAAAAATTATGCTTTCTTTATTTTGGTCTGATTTTAGCATGCCTAATCAAGAGTTTTAAAAAAACGTACTACACCTAACAATCCTCGAACGGCGCGATGTTGGTATTCAGTTAAAAAAAAATGTCACTTTCCGTGAGAAATAATAATAATAATAAATATGTCAACCCTGACCTATAACGCACACATGTGTAAATGGTATACGGACACGACACAAGTAAACGCGAACGACGGATATATGAAACCGAATGCTTGTCAAACTAAATGGATACGGTGCGTAGGGACGGGACAACGTCTGCGAAACATCATCGAAAATATATCGATGTAAGTACAATATTAATCATTTTTAGTGGGAATATGAAAACTGAAAATATAGAAATCATGTTTTGGATGACAATAAAGGACGACTTTTTTGAAAATTTCTGATTTATTTCTCTATGTTCGCTATAACTATTTAATGGTCTAGGTAAATAATTGCTAGAAAACTTATTGGTGGTAATTTTATTGATCTAATTTACTATGACACACATCTAAATATTATATTGTAAAATATACATAAATACTTGGACAGAAAACTCATTAATTATATTTCAATCATTTAAACTTAGTAGTTTTAGAGTTATAAGCACGCTTATGCGCAAACACACTGACAGAAGTCCTTGCATTTTATTACATAACAAGATAAAGATATGTCCCGCATATCTGACTATTGGAGTGTATCTATACCAATAAATTAAATTAAAGTGTCTGTTTGTAATGTCAAAATAACAATTGTAAAAATATATATAAATATATAAAGATATATTATATACTATACCTAACCAAAAATACATTTTTTTTTAATTTTTGTCTGTTTGTCGGTTTGTTCCGGATAATCTGCGGAAAGGCTGTACCAATTTTGACGGGACTTTTTTTTTTATAGATAGTTGATATTACTTTGCGTAATTAAAAAAAAAAAAAGTTGTGAACCGCGTAAAAAAAAAATTTAACTCATAGAATTGTGAATAAAATCCGATTCAGTGCACAGTTTTACTAACAGGTATTTGAATTTGTAAGAAATATATTTGCTTAATGTTAATAACAAAAAAATATTTTTTGTAAAATAAAAAGGGTTCCGAAAAGAAAAATTAAAATGAAATGAAGAATACATGAAAAGCAGGCACATCCACGGGGCTTACAGTTGTAAATAAAAGTTCTAAATCTGAAGAAAAAAAGACAATAGAATCACACTAAAAGTGGTGTAATTATGTAAATATTGGTTATGTCTACGTATGAAATTTCTAAATATTCTTAATATGACATTATACGTATGTTTGACATAAAATTTATTTTGACACAATATCAAAATTATTTAAAAAGGTAATTTAAAGCAAATTCTTTGTTCAACTATATATCCTGTAATATGTTAAAAAGTGCAAATAATATTAGACTAATGGCAATTATTTTAAAGTTTATTCATAAAATTTTATATATTTAGATGTTTCATTTTCAACGGCGTATAAAATTTTGCGATAAATTAATTTTTTAATTGTAATATTGGCTAGCCTATAGCCACTATTATATTTTATGTTGAATGAGCATGTGCTTGATGATTAAAATTTAACTACGAGACTTTTATTATATTTTGAGACAAATTTATGGTTAATATCTACTGAAACGAATGATAAAAATACAATAATGTTATAACTACATTCCGAATTTTTTTAACAAAAATTAATAGTTCTTTAGGGCGGCAGTTATATTAACCTTACCTTCATTTCACTGGCGCGATCGTCTAGGAGACAGCCTTTTTATTTACCGTAGGCTGTCTCCGATCGCAAGTAAGGGCTCAACCTTCTGCTGGGCCACCCACCAGGGGACGTCTTAGATCTTGCTAGATTAATACCCTGTCGTTCCTATTGGCGGTAGATTCGGTGTGTCGTGAGTAGATTTAGTGGGTAGTGTGCGGCGATTGGAGCTTTCGTGTCATCCGCGCAGTACCTCCGACCCCCGTATGAGTCCCACACAACCCTCTGTGCCCCCGCGTCCAGGCAAGTGCGTAAATGCATTTTCCTCGCATAAAAAAGGCTGCGGTTATATTTACAATATATCTCGCCAAAATATTTTTTTAACGATATCGATAATTTAATTATGCATACCGTTACAACACTAACACAGAGAGTCGCGAGGTATGCCCGTATTATTATTAGCCACGATAAAGCTGGTTGCACACTAGGAGAATATTTTTAAATTCTATTCCATTTTCCAATGATTAATACTGAATGGTTTGAAATAAATTACATATAACTTAACCTAATTATATTGGCACATGGTATTTGTTTGGTAATAGAAGTCGCGGGTTTGTATCCTGTGTATACAAAGTTTTTATTTGATAAACAGAATCGTTGATTCTATATATTGTCCAAGCATAAGTAAATAAAAAAAACTCATGAATTACTTGTTCCTGTGAATTAATATGACGCCCAATATTATTGAGAAATTTAAAAATACTTTTTAATTATGTGAATGATTAACTGAACCCTATTTACTAAACACTATTACACTATTTGCTTCGGTAGCGCAGTTGTATTACATACGACTGCCGTTATGAGGTCTCGGGTTCGATCCCCGGGTCGGGTCAAGTGATATTGGGTTTTTTCTACTCAGTATCATCCCGGAGTTTGGAATTTGTGCCCGATATGCCGACAGGCTCGCCCCCTGTCACATCTGGGACGGAACTAAGCTCGGCGAAATGTGGGTGGTGTAGTTCGCTACTTCACCTCTGCCTAACCCTTCGGGGATAACAGGCGTGAGCATATGTATGTATGTATGTATTTACTAAATTACTTTTTGTTTTCCAAATTATACCAATGCTGATGTTCTCATGGGAGTTAAGGGCTTTACTGACAAAAGGAGGGAGAAGTCATAAATGCTTCAAATGTTGCTTACCTACCAAATAACGGCCTTTATTTTTTATAGTGGGGAAATCTCATGGACGAACCCCTCTCCCGGGATACAAGAGAGGGGAACATTTTCAGACCGACAAAAATCCCACGGCCTCATCGGCGCGTATGTGGCACAGGGTCCCGGTATACGCTTGAGCACTGCTCCGCAACCCTGCTACCCTGTAAGGAACCTTTTTTTTAACCTTTTTGTATGTTCAATTATAAAATGTAGGGTTTAGCTAGGATCAAAATTGCCGCGGGAGTTTTCACACACTCTGGTAACGGCCAAGCCGAGGTTCGTACTATTTTGCCAACCTTCCGGTAAACAGCGTTAGCTAGGTTGAAAAAAAAAACCACGCGCCCGGATCTTCCCTAGATGGTATTTCCGGGAACACTCAACTTCTTCCATCCATCCCCATTCAACCAAAAGACGTCCACTGCTGGGCATAGGTCGGTTGGCAATGTCGGGCACTTTGGTTCTTCTGCGGATCTCCTCATTCCTGATTATATCACGCAGTGTAACTCCAAGCATAGCCCTCTCCGTTGCTCTTAGAGCAACTTTGAGCATTTTTATTAGGCCCATTGTGAGCGACCACGTCTCAGCGCCGTATGTCTTTATTGGCGACACACACTGGTCGAAAACTTTCGTCATGAGACATTGTGGTATTTCGGACGAGAAAATTCTGCGTAGCTTCCCGAACGCGACCCAGCCGAGGATTTGACGATTAACCTCTTTCTCGAAGTTAGATTTCTACATAACTAGACGGTTTGTCCCAGGTATATATAACTGTCAACAACTTTGAGCGTAGAGTCACCCTCAGCTCGGAAAGAGATATTTCTTCTCCCTTAATTCCTTTGTTATGAAGGTAAGGCTTTCCTTGCTTCTCCTTTTCGGGTTCACGGTGACACCCCCATGTCCGTCACCTGACGAATTATCATTGGGGCAATCTATGAAAAAGGCCCTTACTGCTTATCTCCTGAGATAAATGAATTGTTATAGTGCTATGTAATTTAAACTCTTCCTCCTTTCCTCATTCCTCCCTTGTTAAGGGATTGTTCATGTATTACGTAAGCATCCATGGAGGGAGAGTAATGTTTTGCTTATTTTTGGCGACGTGGAGAAAGGGGCTATCTGAATAATGATCACGTAAGAAATATTTACTTTTTAATTTCCAATTGCTTTTTTGTTTAAAGTTATGTCAATGCTTAAGAGGATATGCTAGCGGCATTTATCCATACAAACGTAGTCCCCTGTTTCCTCCCTGGATAATAGCATTACGGTAAATATTTTTATATCAAATAATTTATATACAACACCGCCATGCCCATACGTTTTGGTTGTTTCCATAAATTAGTTATTGTAGAAACTGGGAGCCTTTGAAAATAAAAAAATGCTCAATTTTTACCCTTCATTTTGAGACGTTCGTCAGAGAAAATTAATGGATAAAATTAAAAAAAAAGAAACGTACAGGGATAGCCAAAGTCTTTATTATTCTAAAACTGAAAATCGGTTCTATTTTAGAGGAGGAAACAGGGTACTACGAAGTGATGTTTTCGTCTATTTTGCATAAGGTAAAATTAGCCCGAGCTCCAGTTGTCCCTTTCGTGTTTTATAATTCTTTCTTCCGAGCGCAACGCGATAGCAATAGATTTCTGAAATACCTACTTTTCCGACCGCATGTCCTGTTAAGTAATAGTGGAATTTTGTTTACATAATATTTCAACACCCCTTAATCTAAACACTACATTCAAATTACATTCGATAGAGTTTATAAGAGAATTACATGTTTCCGAAGACGGAAAAATTTACGAATTAAAATAATAATAATAATAAAGATAACGAATAATTGACAACGTTCTAAGTTCAAATCGATTTTTATCTATGTCTTTATTGGTATCGTTCAGTTAATATTTTATACGTATATATAGTGATGTCGTACGTCTACGAATGTGTGTAAATGTGTGCGTGTATGTTGGTAAAGACACGCGCGTGTAGACTTAATAACACTTAGAATTGAAGGGATATTATCTTTGAAGGCTTCTTTGGGGGAGACCTATGTAACAGCAGTGGACGTCTTTCGGTCAATGACGATACCGTTTGTATAAAATTTACAATGCTTTTTTACGTTTCTCTTTTCTCTTTTAATTTTGGAAAAAAATTAGGGATCCGCAAAAAAAAGGACATAAAAAAACCGATAAAATCCAATTAAATGCACAGTTTTACAAGCGAGTGTTTCAATTTATGAGAAATATTTTTACTTTATCTCAGTACTAAAAAAAAAAAATAGGAAAATAATGAGGGTTCCTTATAAAATAATTAAAACGTAGTAATGAACATATGAAACGCGGGTGCTGCCGCGGCTACACAACTAGTTTACTAATAAGTAGTTAAAATTATTTAAAACACTTCTATGAACGTTCTTAAGTCAATTACAAAGTACACTCTGCCCGTTCGTTCAATGTTAAGACACGATAAGACTAAGATTATTTCGTCGACATAATATTTTTTAAATCTTTTATTCGATTGCTATAAAATTTGGCAAAATGTATTAAATAATCCAAAATTATAACTTTGAATATTGACATTTTAAAATATATATTTTTAGGTTACTATACTAATAAATAAAATCGAAGTGTTTGTTTGTAATATGATTTTTTTTTTACGAAATACATATGAACAAATAGCTGTACCAAATCCAATTTTTATAATTGTTGTCTGTCTGTTGTTTTTTCCGAATAATCTTTGGAACGCCTGGACTGATTTTGACGGGACTTTTTTGGTAGATAGCTGAAGTTACTCCGCGTAACTTACGGCTTAATTTTTGATAATTATTATGGTTCCTAAAGCATTAGGTAAACAACATTTTTGATATTTTTGATCACCCTTCCCTCCTTGTCAACAGTATTATTCCAATAGTCAGCAATTCCTTATCTCTCCCCCCTATCTATTTTAACGTAAGCGATGACATGATTTAAAAAAATCGGCTGAATTAAATAAGTAGGTAACTAACGTACCCAATTACCATGCGGACCTAACGACCCCTATATGTCATGAAAAATAAGCAAAATGCAAATGTATTTTTGAGGAAAATCAATGGCATAACTTCAAAATCAATGACATAACACTTTTTTTTTATTTATCTGTCTGTCCAAAAGGCTCTATCGTCCCCTATGCCATCAAAACAATCAAAACGTAAACGCATCAGCGGCGAGGTATAAGTAATAACCCACAAGCATCTTTATCGTTAAAATACATTTATAATATTTGTATTATTTACCTTATTAAATATGAGTAATATATCTATACAAATAAATAAAATTTAAATGTCTGTTTGTTATAGCAAAATAACAACTTTTTACTAAGTAAATACATATTATGCATGTATGTACGGTTTATATACCAGAATCAATTATTTTTTTATCATTTTTGTCTCTTTGTCTGTCTGTTTGTTCCGGCTAATCTCCGGAACGGCTGGACCGATTTTGTAGAGGACATTTTTCAGGTAGACAGCTGAAGTTACACAGCGTAACTTAAACTACGAAGTGCATTAGTCAACGGACAATGTTACTGGCAAGTGTTTGAATTTGTGATTAATGTTTTTGCTTTCTGTCAGTACCAAAAATAATTTAGGGTGATAAAATAATGCCCTAGAATACATTATTTTCCAATTAATATTTAAAAACATCATATTTTGAAATTTTTATTAGGTTGCATTTTGCGACATTCTTGCTTCTGCGTCTAAACGAATCCAAAGTAGCCATTGGGAACGAATCGAGTTCGTTTTGTATAAATGATGCCGATGCTTATACGGCTCTAAAGGGCAGGAGAGAAGCTATAAGCTTTGTTGACAGAGGGAGAAAAGAGGTCAATGTTGATTGAAATTTTCCTGACGTAATACTCGAAAGGCCCCTAATGGCTTCCAATAAATAAAGTATCAAACACTGCCAAAGTTGATTTTTAACGCATATTATTACCCCTCTTCGAAGATGGATATAGCTGAGATGCGAACGTTGACGTGGATCTGTCCTGTCACAAGAATGGATAAAGTCAGGAATTTATTAGAGGGAGTTTGAAATAGCGCCAGTGGTAGAAAACTTGAAAGGGAATCGTTTGCCGTTGTATGGACATGGTATGAGATGAGAGGAAGAGATAAAATAGTAATGAGGATGAATGTGGAAGAATGGTAAAGTAGAGGAAGTCCAAAGAATGTGTGGATGGAGTGTGTAAGGAAAATTATGAAATGAAAAGGAGTAAATAAAAGAGATAACGACTGATAGGGACGTGTTAAGGAAGAAATCATACTACGCTAACCCCAGGTGAGTTGGAAACATGGCATAAAAATGGTTTTCGATTTTCGCTTCTGTTAGTGATATGATAAATCAATCGACAAGGTTAATTATATGTATAGAGAAAAAAAAAAACAAGAAAAAAACAGGTTAAATATATTCATTTATGGCTGCCAAGCTTCTGCTTAACTTAGTGAACTGTCTATACGACCTGTAGCTAATCTTGATACTTGAGATTAAGTTTGTAGTTTGAATTATTGTAGTAAAATCTTGTGACACTTGAGAAAAATCTTCGTTTCGGAAGCGTTTGCGTTAATTATTTAATTATTTAAAAAGAGTTCTTGGCGCGTTTTTGTGGTTCTCATATAGTAGGTCTTTTTTTATTCATTACCTTGTACTATTACTCTTTTATGTAATTTAGATGCGTTGTTATGCAAAAGTGTTTTTTTACACAGTATAGGCTTGATTTGAAACAAATATTTTTAGTTATTATTCGAGAAATTCGAATTAATGAAATTTGAATAGTTAAATACGGCGCCCAAGTCACACTGCATTAGGTCTATAACGTCACAGATTTTTTCAATCTCACCTGATGTTTAGTGACGATGTGGTATAGGATGGTAAACACACTAAGCCTAGAAGTACTAGTTCTCATCTCAAGTGATGTTGCCGGAACACACCTATTGGTATTTGGCGACAGGTTTTTCACACTTGAGGGGGGTAGCCACTCAGGCGGGTATTATTAGAAAACACCCTACCAGCATGCTATGGTTTCCTCGCGATATTTTCCGTTACCGAAAGTTCAGGCTCTTTTTGAATTGGATAGGTGGGAAAAAACCCGCGTCCACTGTCCCATCATCATATCACTGACATTATGATACTGAGTGTGAAATATGAGATTTGGGAGAGAAGTTTAACATAGGGCCATCATTTTGTTAGAGTCATGTCTGAGAAATGTTCCTAACGTCAGACTCGGCTGTATGGTTTAGTACCTTTGCATTTTGTTATAAAAGGAATTATTGGAACAAGAAAGTATAAAGTCAAAACTTAAGGGGAGTGCTTTGGTTTGTCATGTAGTCGTCCTTATTTTTAATTCATTATCTTGCAGTATTTGACTATATATTATATAATTTTGATGGCATTTTACGTGATATACTTTAGTTACGATGTACAAGTATAGTGAAGTGAAAATAATGACACGGATATTGAATTCTGAAATATCAATCACTCCCGTTGTGGTTGAAACAGAAGGCCGCCATTGTGTTCCCGCAATTTAATGACAATGTTCCTAACGTCTTATTTTGGTGCTTAGTCTAGTAGTACCTTTGCCTTTTTATTAAGAAAGAAGAAATAGAACCAAAAAAAAGTCAAAACTTAATTCGTAAGCTAAGAACTGGTACACTCTAAAATGCGTTTATTTACATACGTACTCTGATTTTTCTTTTTTCCACTAAATAAAAAGAAATCTGTTAGGCTTCAATCAATCAACAAAAATACTTACCTGGAATAGAATGAGTTTGCCATATCAACCATCAAACTTGGGTTATGGCCATAAATTGATGATTTATTTTAAGAACGCACTATTTTTGCTACGTCGTTAATTTTGGCAAAAGTACCAAGATTATTGAAATCTGAAACAATATTCAGTCCAAAACTGCATGTCCGTACAAACAGCTTCCATCGGATGACGCGGATTCACTGAACGACACGTGCACCTGATTTTCGTTAACACAGTGTCGAAATTCGTACCAATCTCTAGTCCAGTTGGAAAACGCAACCTTCGCTCGATAACGTGGGATTATTTACAAACTTCTGTTTGCCGTTTGTGAAATGACATTTGCGTTTAATTACATGAATGTGTCGAGCAAAACAACTGCATTTTTATTTTTGTAAATGCACACTCACGAATAGTTACTTGAATTATATTTATAATAAGTATTTATCTGTGTGTGTGTGTATTTAAACTCAAATGTCTTCCTATTTTTAACGATAAATGAATATGGATGAGGCGATTTTTAAATTAATTAAATATAATATTTTACCCACGGTTCAAAATATTGATGTCGAAAGGTTCAAACCGAAACATTATCGCATGAGACTTGTACGAGCTGTGTTAAACAGGAATGGGCAATGTATTTCAAACATAAGGGCGCTGTTGGGGGTCGTTCAAGAATTATGGAACTGTTAAATTATCCAAAATTTTGTTTACGTAACATTTGGTCGACCCCTAATTAAGAAATTTTTTTTTTTAGGCGCGATATGAAGGGTAACAAACATTTATTTTAGATTTTTTATTTTTTCTAACGTAAAGACATTTTCAAACATAATATGACGGTAATTATTACCTAGACAGGGTCTCAAAAATTATTGTCGTTACTTAAAGAAAGGGCGATATCGTTGGTACAATTATAATTTATGCAAATATGCCTTTTTTTTGTTTTATTTCTCATATCATTGTTACTGATACCGTAAATTATATTTTCAATAAATGTTTCTCTAAACTTTAATATGACATATTATTCATGTTATGTTAAATCTGTTAAGTAATACCTGCCATAACTGTCAAAGGTTTAAATTCAACAGCGTGTAAAGATTACACGCACTTAGTATAAAACGTTTTTCTTAAAATAACCTATCTGTTAAAATCCTAGGTTCTCAACGTGGTAGTAGAAGACCTAGAAAAATAGGCGGATAATTAAGATAGTACAGAGAAGTCGTGGACAGATTAAAAATATAGTCAAAATTATTAAAATAAAAAAACATATTTTTAAAGTGAGTGGTGAGCAAAATAAGATTTAGAAACGGTGGTCTATATCTATCCACAAATAAATATCATAATTATTAAAATAACATAGGCAGATACGCGAGTCTTAGCTGTACAATATAATTGATTTGAATTTTTAATTCGCTCTTTCCGTTCCGCGAAGCGCGCGAGCGAGACGGCTATAGTGCGAGCGAGGCAACGTTAGAGCGACGCAACAAGCAATGTGTTTAAAACGAGATGGAAATATAATTAAAAGTTTCGTTCCGAGGGCACCGGTAGTGAGGTTAGAGAAATATTTAGAAGAGATATTTAAATTTAGTTAATAGTAATAATAATTATTTTATGATTGTTATGGATACCGTTTCAAATTCAATAACGATATAGACATTTCTGAATTACTTAGTATGTTGAGATTTAAAATTCCACTGCGATAGCCTCGTCACCACATTAACCTTTTTCATTTGCCTCTCAGATAAACTGTTTTAGGAAAAACCGATCGAAATTTAAACATAACATATGATCCTGTCACATACAGTTTAATTATATTTTTTTGTAAATTAATTAACTGTACATTTACGTTATTCATTAATAACTATGAACAATTATCTAAAAATGTTATCTCTTTTTCTTTTTCTAAAATAGGCAAGCTGCTGCTGGTCAATTGTACATCACAATGTTAGATGTAATTAATAGCTGTATACTATATAGCATGAATCTATGTAACAATTATACGGGAACCAATAAGTAAATAAATAATAAATAAATAGAAAACTAAGCCTATATTATTGTGTTATGTCGTCTGTATCGTTGAGAATTGGACATTTTTGTAGAAAGTCGTGTTAAAATTCACTCAACAATAACGTGTAAATCTACTGTAAATAATAATGATTTTACTTTTGGTATTTCAGTTTGAAGTATTTTTAGATATATTAATTTTGACTTCCAAAAATTTGTCCGTTGAAATAATTTGTAATGGAGTTCAAGAAGATTACATGCAGCTGAGATGCGAATGTTGAGATGGCTGTGTGGGGTAACAAGAATGGACAGGATTAGGAATGAATATATTAGAGGAAGTTTGAAAGTGGCACCAATAACAGACAAGTTAAGAGGCGGTCGTTTATCCTGGTATAGACATGTGACGCGCAGGGAGAAAGAGAATGTTGTAAGAAAGGTATTGGATATGAATGTGGACGGTTACATGGGAAGGGGAAGACCAAAGAAAAGATGGATGGACTGTGTGAAAGATGATATGTGTAGAAAAGGAGTGAATGCGGAGATGACAACAAATAGAGAAGAATGGAAGAGGAAGACATGTTGCGCCGACCCCAAATAAAAATGGGAAAAGGGTAGGGAGATGATGATGATGATGGAGTTCAAAAAAAAATATCAGCCATATCATTTCATCATCATCATCATCTCCCAACCCTTTTCCCATTTTTATTTGGGGTCGGCGCAACATGTCTTTCTCTTCCATTCCTCATTCTTATAATTCTAATTACAAATGGAAAGTTATATTTCGAAGATACCTATTTTAACCAACACCAAATATGATCATACAAATCGTGTATTAAAAAATGAATTTTAGGCCGAGTTACAAGTTGATATATAGGCAGTTATTAAGGTGGGAGGGATAATATAACATACAGTTTAAGAAGACATGTACTATCCTAATAAATAAAATTGAAGTGTCTGTTTGTAATGTAAAAACAATATTTTTTTACTAAATTCATATACGAATTCTATACCAAAAAAATATAATTTTTAAAGTTTTTGTCTCTTTGTTCCGGGTAATCTCCGGAATGGCTTTACCGGTTTTGAGGGGACTTTATTGGTAGATAGCTGAAGTTATTCCGCGTGACTTAGGGTACTTTTTATTTTCGAAAATATTTGGGTTCGTTTATGAGAAATATATTTACTTTATCTCGGTACTTAAAACATTTAGACAAATAAAGGTAGAGTTCCATAGAAAAAAAATTAAAACCCAGTGAAAAACATATCAAATACAAAATAAATAAAATAATAATATGATCATTTGAAAAACGCTTCACAACGCACGCTGCTATATTTGCTTTTATAAAAAGATGAGGCTAAGTGGCCACCTTTGCTCTCGCACACACTTTTTTTTTACACGGTATAGGCTCCGTGGTTTAATCACAATCTCACCTGATGTTAAGTGATTATGTGGTCCAGGATGGTAAACACACTAAGCCTGGGTACTAGTTCTCAAGTAATGCTGCCGGAGCACACCTATTGATATTGGTACCTGGGTAGGTAGGTACACACGGGTGGCACTCCTGCGGCGGCCCAAGATGTGCTTCGATCCCCAACTGTGGAGATTCTTGCAGTCGACGACAGCGCGGTACAGTTATTACAGCTACACCTTATCACATAGGTTTTGTAAGGAAACTTTTATTTTTGTGCACAAACCCTCTGGCAATATGTACACAATTTTGTTAGTCGGCCAAGGTCACTCAAGGTTAGTATCACTGTGGTACCCTTTGGTGTGGAATCTAAAAGGATGATGTTGAAAGGAGCAAACGGAACTTACCTTTATTATTAGCCGTCGATTAAGCTGGTTCAGATTTTATTTTCCACCTCACTTCACTTTATGTATGTTCTTTATAATTTGATAACTAATGTGCACTTTTAAACATACGAAAGACAGCGGCGGCGGTTGCGTGTCGGCGTTCCGTTTTTGAATAGGAAGAGGACGGGATAATGAATACATAGACTAAATAGAGCGGGGGCGTGTAGACAATAAAGAGAAGAAATAACTTAGAATAAGATGAGAATATATACGATAATAGATGGCGTTAACACCCTTGTTATCACTCCATAGTTTGGTGATGTTATAAAGGCCCTTTTATAAAAACAGCTTTAGCCATTTAAAATTAAGTAAATCTAAATATATTTGATTTACTAACAATACACTTAAAGTACATCAGATGCTTTATTTATCCTGAGGTGACCAAATCGGTGTTGTTGGGGTGCAGATTGGTAAGAGCTGTTGTTCAAACTGTTTATAGGTAGAGCTCCTCCTTCACTCCTCTGTGCCGTTTTTAAAATATAATGAAATTAAAAGCCCTTTTTCTTGTGTCCGTCTTAGTGGTGGTAATTATTTACACAGTTCTAAAGTTAAAAATAAAATTATTATTCTTAGGTCGACTCTACGGTTTTCCGTGTGCTGTATTGTTAGAAAATATTTCAATACGTACTACTTATACCCTTTTAGCTAGCTGCGAATGAAGGTGTCGGAATATCTTAACGCACTGCCGCGCTTTATGAGGGTAGGCACGATTGTAAGATATCACATTGACTTTTGTTACCTACACGTGAGCGGACAATCCGTTTAGTTTAACACGGCCAGTACTCGCTATTCCGCCCGCATATCAAAAAATATGTTCTGACTAATTCCAGTATATTTCTCAACTAACTACTGCCAGCGTATTCGCTCGCGTAAACATCAACTTTTATATAAACTCAGGAATGTACCCCATGTCCTTTTCAGTACATCTGATAACGTCTATGCAAAATTAAGTATCGATCGGTTGAGTAGTTGAGATGTTAAAGTGTAACAAATAAAACAAACAAATAAACACAAATTTTCGATCTCATAATAAGTTGGCATAAAATTCTATTAGAAGAAAAATGTGTGAGTTTATCCCCTCGTACACAATGCGTTTGCAAATAAGAATGTGCATGGACCTGCGCCATATTGTGACGTCACAGCTAACGAAAAAATTATACAAGGTGTGTATAGTTCGTTAAAACAACGCATATTAATAGTCTTAATGATTAGGTAAATATTGCACTAAAAAAAAAAAGAAAAACTATGCAAATATTTTCGTTGCTGTCCAAATGTTTTTTATCGAACTTTGACAGATCAAGGTCATTGACACGCATATTCTTATTGCAAAAGAATTTTATGTATGCGTATCCACCACAGGCTGCCTTTCCCGGCGTTAGCTGAGTTATGGAATCTGTAAGATGATTTAAGGTATCTAATAATAAAAATGAAGTGTCTGTTTGTAACGCAAATAACGACTTTTTACTAAATATATATGGTGTATACGATATCTATACCAAAAATACAATTTGAATATTTGTTGTCCGTCTGTCTGTCATTTTGTTTCGGCTAATCTCCGGAACGGGTGGACTGAATTTAAAATTACTCCGCGTAACTTAGGCTATTTTTATTTTTCGAAAGTACGTATTTAGGGTGCTGCGTAAAAAAATTGAATTCATGAAATTGTGAATAAAATCCGATTCAATGTACAGTTTTACTGGCAGGTAGTGAGAATTATCTGTGCTTTCTGTTAGTACCTACCAAAAAAAAAAAGTATAATTGTTATGATTTCGCATAAAATCATTAAAAACCAAGAATTTGAGAGAATAATTATTCAACGATCAGTTTTACTGGCAAGTACTTGAATTTATGATGTTTCCCTTTCTCTCAGTATCAAAAATAATTTAGGAAAACAACTTAAATTTCGCGTGTTTAACATATCAGGCCATATCGTCACTTAACACTATGCGAGATTGTGATCAAACGATTCATTTATACATTAAAAAAAAAATCATGCGTTTGTAGTGAAACTTCGTCGACTTTATAGTTAAATTCCGTCACAGCTTTTTTTTACAATCCAAAAGTAAAGTGTGTAGGCAGAGTTTCATTTGAAAAAGAAATACTGTTAATAATAATTGTATTAATAACTTCCATATTTTCGAAATAAGAAAAATAATCGCTCCGTGTGTACAAACACACCGTAATATCCATTTGGTTGAAATTGCTATAAGGTTCAGTACACACTATCCTGAGTTTTAATAATATAAATTTTCATTACTTTTTACTTTTTTTAAGAGAGCCGACTGCTAAATACGTCTTTCAGATCATATCGCTTTGTGATTATATTACAAGGAATAAACATACATTACCAATTCCATGTTTCAGGCTTAGCAAAACTAATAAGAGTTTTCTAGTTACGATAGTGTTACGTTTTACAATAAAATCCCAAAGCACATTACCTATTTACCGGACAACAAGTTCAAGGACCATGTTATTGTGTCGAGTACTCATAAAAATAAGACAATAGGAAAACAATGGAAAGCTGGCGTAAACGTCAGGTAAGTGCTCAAGGGGTTAAGCAAGTTTTAATTGTCTAATTGTTTAAGTGGATCTAATGGTCATAGATGGATGGCCATGTCTGGAAGTGACTGTTTTCTCTCTGCATTCACAAATAAACTTTTAATAAAACTATTAATTGTAGAGTTAAAAAAAAAAAAACATGTAGAAAAAAAAACAGATCGAGTTTATTGCCACTTCTTCTCGGTGACTGGATTGTTTTTCAGACTGGTAGTAGTATTTTGACTTTCATAAGTGTCTTATCAGGGTCTAAAAATTGAATAAAGTGTTTTTGAGTTTTCAATGTATCGTAGTGTGATAAGGAAACTTTGTGATGCGATCGTGTATATAACGATAAAGATAGAGAAAGGAATGCTTACGTCCTCCCGCCTTTGTCATCAAAAATTAGCAAAGCATAGATCTCCGTCTTCATTGATGCTTACTTAACACTCGGTCGGATCCTTACTATGTTGGAATTCAAATCTTGTACGGGTTTATACGGTTACATAACATCTCCTCAGTCTTGGAGAATTCCAATATTATTGAAGACTTTTTGGTTATCCGTGCCCCCTGGTATTATTAACTAACGTACATTTACTATTCTAACATATTAAAATTATGTTACAAATAAAACGGAACAAAAAAATTAGGTAAAAAAAAAGAAAAAATATTCTACACGTCAACCTATATTTATGCGCGCCTATCTTCGATTGTGTTGCGTTGGCCACCCCGGTACGGACTGAAGGTCGTTCACGGGGCTAGACGACCCCTACAATTTAAGAATACATTTTATTTTCATTCGTCGACTTCTCGATGCGCTGGTTTCGTATTTCTGCTCAAAACTGTTGCGTCGTCAGAAGATTTTTATTATGTGTATAGACTGTTTGGGTACGATACCTTTGCCTTGTTTGAAGTTAAATAGTTGTCTTTAAAATGGCTTCTTATGTCATTAAAATTCCTTTTTGATGGAATTTTAGTTTTGTTACTCATAAGCTTGCAGTATATGTCTCAATATTGTAATGATTATATTTTACACAATATATTTGGGTTATTATTCTAAAATTAAATGTCTCAGAAATAATATGGACCGTTAATTATGAAGTGCCACAAAAAAACAATCTAGAAAATTATATCATAATGACCGTTGTTTTATTAAAGCGTTGAAACTGATATAAGATTAGAACATCTCTATGATTTAGATTTCTTTACCTCATACTTAGAAGAAAAAAAAATGGAATAAAAAATAACAAAAATGTACTATTAGAATTTATTTCTATTAGTACCGTGTATTTGAAATCTAAAAAGGTAAGAAATAATAAAACTAGGTTACTAAATAAAAGGGTTTGATAATTTAGTTGTAAATTCGGATATGCTGTATGTGAATTGAATAATTAGCAAGAGTAAGTGATTTAGAAGCCTGTATTTCAATAATTTTACTTTATAGTTGTAATGGCCTTTTAGTGTTTTTGATTATACTCACTGGTTCAAGCCATAACTAAATAATTTCAGTTTCAAGTATTTCTAGGGATATGGTACAAGATTTACCTTTCATATAATAATCATCGCTTGATTTATTTTTTTCGTTTCATCTATCCCTTCTTAAGAATAAGGCAAAGGTACTAGTAGACCATGCAGCTAAGTCAGACGTTAGGAACACTAATAAATGGCGGGAACAAAACGGCGACTATATGTTTCAACCACAACGGGAGTGATTGGGACATTTCAGAATTCACGCTCCGTGTCATTATTTACACTTCACTACACTTGTGCATCGAAAATAAACTATATCACGTAAAATGCCTCCAAAATGATATAATATATAGTCAAATACTGGAAGATAATGATTTAAAAATAAGAACGACTACATGGCAAACCAAAATCGCGCCGCCTATCAACGTAAGAATTCAAAGCAGATGTGTCACCTATATTTTCTTTTTTTAACCCCGCTTAAGAAATGGCCAGTGTCAACCTCCTTTTGTGAAACTTGGCCATTTAATCCTCTTCAATGTCAACCCAATTTTCATTATTTGTTTTTCAGAGATGATACATTTTATTAATCACAAGACATTTATGATAATATTTTTAGACCCCCAGAAAAATATTACTAGATCTGTTCAATTAAACTAAAGTTCCTTTACCTATGAGAATGATAACCTATTTTGAACGTAAAACGACTTTATTCCAATACTAATAAAGTATATTTTACAAAAATACATATCGAGGATTATTTCAAAAACGAATAAATATACAATTTTCTTTGTGTGTGTGTGTCGTCGACTCACACGAGATGATATTTTATGAGGTATCCAATTTAATAATAAGGGAATTATTATTAAATTACTCATCGTTTTGGCAACTTAAAGTAGGTATTTATAAGTATTTGTAAGGATAATATTGATAATTTTTCAATGAAACTTGTTAAGCCACGTTGTGGTTTGCAAATTGCAACTCGATGAAACGAAAGAGCGACATTAAAAAAGAGACAAATATATACGTCTATAGTTTTCAATTAGACAGTGTCTATTATGTTCACAGTCTCATTGTTTGCACGTTCGTTGATACAGACGTGTCTTAGGGCTTATTCCTGTATTAAGTAAGCACCAAACTGGGCCGGGGGAAGGGGGGTCTATGCTTTGATTATTTTTGTTTTTTGACGACATGGGGTAACGGGGAATGAGAATGATACTTGGGTAATTTTTAATTTTCATTTATTTATTTTTCAAAATTATGCTAATGTTTACGTAACCACTTGGGAGGGGGTAAGAACTATGTTTTAATATTACTAACAAGGGGGTAAGTGGGGGGAGGGTTAAGTTGTCAAATATTATCCTTATCTAATGCTTCAACGATCTCTATATATAAAATAATGTACAAAATAGCGCAGGCGATACAGCAAGCTAATATTAGTTTTTAAATTACACATAAATTTACATTTCAAACTGAACTCAGTACATTCATTGTCTGGTGGATCACAATGACATAGAAACAAGCTGAGCAAATAATTAAAGATAATATAAACGCTTTTGTGTGTGTATGTACACTCGTATGTATATACTTTAGCAAATAACGAAATATTTATAGCACACATTTTTTATTCTTTTTTTTTTTAATATCGTTGAATATTATTTTTTACGTCGCTAGGTAATTTGCAATTTATGTCATGGCAAACTTTATTTTCACTGATCAAGTGTGTACAGGAGTTTTTGGTGGCACCTCATTCTGTCATGTAGCAGCTGTTATGTTTATTTCATTTACTTGTGTTATAGTAGACCTTATATTGTGTAATTTTAGTAGCATCTTAGGAAATATTATTTAGGTTATTTTGTACATGTGAAAAATGTATTGGAAATATTAACACGGATTTTTATTCTGACGTGCCACGAAAATTCCACAGACAGGTCTAGAAGGATGGAGTGTTGATACAACATAGAACTTCAGTCTTGGCAGTATGGATTAATTCCTTCCGCCTGTCTTATTGGACGAATATTTTCACCACAAGTAAGTACAATTTTTTACAGGAATGTTAAACAAAAATAAACAAATAAAGGAAAATCGGTTGATAAGCACAGAGGAAGAATGACTTGAACTGTTTTAATTTTGGCTGTTTATATTTGGACATTGATAAGCAATACAGTGTGTCAAACAACGGGATCACCATTTTGAAGAAATGGCGGTTAATAATTTAGAACATCTTTTAAAAGAATATAGGGAAAATTATATGTTTTTAAACCGATCGACGGAAGGATTATCTCCCAGGAAGCTCAGAAGATTACTCCACAAGGGACGTACCTTGTGTGCCTCACCCAGTAGACTTGTCCGTAGACGCGAATAAAGGAGAGGCCACCGTCGAAGGAAATAGCCCTGTTGCGGTTACCCCGTGTCCCCTTCAGTTTGTGATCTTAGTGTAAGGTTTTGCTGTGTACAGTTTAAATTTGAACTTGTAATTATTTAAGTAACAATCGTAACACTCAACCTTTGTTAGTTATAACAATTTTTTATGAGAAATAAATGCAAGATCACATCGATTACACCAATCCTTGCACAGAGCTGTGCAATAAGGGTGATAGCGCGAGGTGACTTGCAAATTTTTTTTTTAATTATAGGCCTACTTTTGACGGAACTTTCCTGGCAGATAGCTAAATCATTATTTTGAAATACATAGTTTAAACATTATATAATGTATAGAAAAATGAATAAGAATTTGAACTTTAAGAAACCAGGAGTAAGAACTTCCACTTAAACAGTTTCTTTAAACACGAGCAAAACCGCAGCGCATAACTAGTTACAGATAATTATTATAGGTACCTTTTATAGCGCGTACTACATCGAAGCCATTTGTGGGACTTTGGGAACGTTTATTATTTAAATATTTACGGTCATTTTACATTATAAATTAAAAGCTTATTATAATCGAATTGTATATTTTTTATTACTTCTTTTATTCTCCGAGATTGACACAGAACGTACTATTTTTAAAATATTAGAAGTTACATATTTTAACATATCAAGTAAAACCTTAGTCTTTTTGGAACATCGTTCGAATTTGATTTAATTTAATTTCATTAGGTACGTATATTTATATTAATCAGATTTTTCGATATATATACGGTGGTCGTCAAACAAATTAATATTCCTTAAACCAAGATAACAATATCAAAATAAATTCGAACGTAGAGAATTATCAAGCATTCAATTGCGTTCAAACTAAAAACAAAATGGCCGCTTTCAATTTGGATTCCGTTTACCGGAATTACAAAACCAAAAAAAAAAACAAATGTATGGCGAAAAATAGGTTGAAATTGTACTGAGCACGAAAGCTGGCGTGTTTGTTATTATGTTGTTTTCGGTAAGTAACTTGTTCACATATCAACCAAATATTTGAAAATTCTATGTTCCAATAAATAATATTGAGTTAGCCATAGATTACGTTACACGTTAAAGAAAGGAGTAGGAGGTCGATCTGACATTGAGTGACAACGGGTGGGATGAATAATTTCGTGACGTAATATTTGAAAATTTATATCTATTTCAATTTATTCAAATGGTTGAATTTATTTTCTGTTTTGTTAATTTTTCTAAATGTTTGATTTGATATCGATTTCATAAAAAAAAAAAAACAAATGAAAACAGTAATATTTTCAGAACTATTTTTATTCATTAATACCAAAATATAAAATTGTAAAATATGTGACGTAACACTAGGAAGTAAGTCTCACTGCTGTGACAACGATATAATTTATAATTATTTTACCTGCTTTTATTTTCCGTTCGGATGTTTTCTTTAAAAAACACATTTACGTTTTATTACTAGAAATAAGTAAAAATGATATTTCGTCCTCAAAATTGATAATTAAGTGTGAAACCTACTAATTATATCAATTTTAAAACAATAGATCTATTACTATTAAATCGACAATATTTTCCATCCCATTAATCCCACTTCTGAGATACTCTGAAAACTTTTTATCAGTGTAAAGTCAATGCTAGGTTGAATGGACTTTACTCTCGCACTGCGCGTGTCGTAATAACTCAGTTTTCATATTTACCCATTGATATTAATTTGCCGCAGTTATCAGTGCATTTTTTGTTATGGATGTAGTGTTAGATGTAGAGTAGTTATCTTTTGTAGTGATACTTCTTAGGTGTTAATCGAGTATTAGGTAAAAATTGAGAGAGAAATTTCAAGAACGTGTGACGATTAGGCACCTTTTGTTATATTAGAAAGAAGATATATACACAGAATTAGAAAAGGAGATTGTATTGTATTATTTGAATTAACAAAATATTGTAATGCAAATTTTGTACTGATGTTTTTTTTTGGTGTTGGAGATACTCGTTTTTTATACACACTAAACCTTTAAGAGTTATCACTTCTGCCACGTGCACGTCTATTGTTTTATACTGTATATGTTTACTATTTAATCACAATTTCATCTCCTGTTAAGTGACTATTTATGAGCTTATGGAACCGACTTCCTGTCAGCGTGTTCCCTCCTTCATATGATATTGGATCCTTCAAAAGAGGCGTGAAGAGGTATTTAAGCAGGCCAGCATGAAAGCGGTGACTGGCAGTGAATTCTATTCAGTGTCAGTCGCCGCTGTTTTGGATTGTACTGTACTTACCATCAGGTCCAGTGCAGTCACTGTGCTGTCCATTATAAAAAAAAAACCTAAAATGGTTTTATGCTAAGTCTAAAGGAAATGTTTACGAAATAAGACTGCTGGAAACTACCTATAAGAGCTCGATAACAGATATTACTTCGTTGAATAAACAATATTATGCTTATCATGTGACGCAAACTAAACTTTAAATTATCTTAACTTTCATCAATTTCGATAAAATAAAAACACATACCGGTCATGTTCTTAATTAAAGCAAAATAGACCTTACATTTATATTTAATTCAATAAACAATAGTTATCAGTCTCACTTTTGATTTATATGTATATAAATACTTGAAGCCATTGTTCGACTGTGAATTATGAATCATTGGTTTCTGTTTGAATCAGTCTATGTACTCTTTGCATGTCCAGACAATTTATACTGTATCATCATTTGCATGTACATTTATTCTAATACTAGTTGCACGCTCGAGTCCGCTTGCATAATATTTCTACTTACCATTAAGTGGTTGTTCATGTAAGCAATAAAATTAGGGTCTATGGTTTGCTTATTTTTGATTATATTGGCCAGGTAGTGGTGTCTAAATGGCTACATAAGCAATTTTAACTTATTTAATTTTAAGTACTTGCACACATCAATATATATTGTAATAATTGTGCTAATGCTTATTATTGCTGACAAGAGGAAAGGAGGTATAATATTACAATTTTATTGTATTTAATACTGTACGGACCCTAATCACTGAATTATTTCTCTTAATGTATCCCATAAAAATAAGGCAATAGGAAAACAATGGAAAGCTGGCGTAAACGCCAGGTAAGTGCTCAAGGGGTTACATTTTAATAGTGTTAGAGATATTGATGGTAATTTTCTATCACTAAAATTAGAACAAAATATACAGGTAAGTATTAAAACATGGACAGACAGACAAAGATTTTGCTTTTATAATAGGACAAGGAAAATACACACATTAATTAATTCAATTACATACCGTACAAATAAATATTTAATTAAAAGGTATAGTTTGTTGCAATTAAAAAAATGTTTTAAATTATAATTGAGAAAAAAAGTCTCCGATTACAAAAGTAAATATAAAAAAGTGATGGTAAACTTAAAAAAAACACATATATAACGTACCTACATGTAAATATAAAAGCATAAAATAGTGATATTCCTATTTCTTCTACGGAACTCTCAAAAATAATTTAGATTTCGACAAAAAGCGTCTCAATTTTCAAAAGAATAAAAGAACACTCACATTCCACGGCAATTTTATTTAAATTGTCATTATCTTAAGCATATATTTTATTTAACAGCTGTTACAAAGGTCACTTATATCCTTGGTAATGTAATAAATAAATGTCTTTAATTATAATTATCATAATTACTTACTCCAAATAAAAACATATCAAACTTGAATTTTTTTACTACATAACAAGATATTCTTTACGATGAATATAGTATAGAAAATCTTGAAATTAAATAATTGTTCGACAAACAAACCAAACGGACTAAGCGAATTCTTTGTGAGCCAGATGTAATTGAAGAAATTATACGTCTTTTTATGTAGATACTTTTTTCATTATAACTTTTTGTGAAAATAAATAATTTAACAAGGTAAACTAATAATCGATAACAATGTAATTAAGTTGTTGTTGCGACACTCGCCAAGAACTGGTTTTTAGTATTTCAATTGTGATGATGTGTACCTACTCACTGTGCCAATCATTTTTCACGTAAAAAGAATATTATATTGTACGTACGCCGTTTTGTATATGTGTGCGCGCTCTGTTGGCTTCAGGGCCGCCATCGATCGACGTTAAACAAATCATATATATATTTATTTTTAAACTGTGTTAACTTTAATGGTTGGTAATATAAAAAAAATGCATATTTTATATATTTTAATGCGTGATTTCGTGAGTGAATTAAATTTTTTGTGCAACAAATCTAATTATTAATTAAATATGACAATTAGTAAAACCTGCATTGTTTAGAGCTCTGTCTCGTTCACCCATGTTGTGTAGCCAATGAGAAGCGTTGTAGAAGTTACTGACTTAAGCTATCATCATAAGATGCATTAAAAAGCTATGCGTCAACAAACCAAGCTGACGTAAGATAAATGTATCACTGAAACTGAAAATCTATACTAATAAGTAAAATTTAAGTGTTTTGTTAAAATAACATTTTTTTATAAAATATTTTTGAATGTATATACGATATCTATTCCAAAAATACAATTGTTAACATTTGTCCTCTTTCCTTTGTCAGTAACAGTAAGCAAAGGTCTTGGGGGTACAATTATGAAAGTGTCAGCATAGTTTTAAAAAAAAACATAATTAATACGTAAATATTGCTTACGTACGCGCATGATCATTCAGAGATCCGTTCCCCATGTCATCAAAACTAAGCAAAGCATAAATCTTCATTGAAGCTTATGTAACACTTGAACGGTTCTTTAAGTAATCAAAATGTACTTATTCATTTATTTTTTTAATTTATGACAATGATTTCCTAAAAAAATATGGGGGAGGGAGCTTTGCTTGCTAATGCTGACAAAAGAGAGAATGTCAAAAAAGTCCAAAATGTTGCTTATGTAATGAACAAGCCCTAGGTAGCATATACGAGTACTTACCTAAAATTAAGATGTTTTAAGGGTTTATTAACATTATAAAAAAAAAAATATTTATGTCGAAAATCCATCAATTTTGATTCTCAACTTTGAAATAAACATTACTTTTAAACATAAACATAATAATCTACACTACTATTATAAAGAGGAAAGATTTGTATTTTTCTATAGAACGAATAAACTCAAATCTACTGGATCAATTTGGTATGGAGATAGTTTGAAATCTAAGGAGTGACATAGGATAGTTTTTATTCCGAAAATCTTATGGAAACGGAATCTACGCGGGTAATACCGCGGAGAACAGCTAGTAAAATATAAAATAATAAAATCTTAGTTGTAATTTATCGCGTGTGCAGTCTCGGATTAAATCTATCTAGTATATTATATGGAAAGAAGATATTTGCTAAGCGAATATAACCTCTTTCTAATTAATTTCGGAGTTAACAAATGCTTCGGAGATAATCTAAACAAGGTGATTAAATTATGCGCCTACGAAAGACATTATCTTCACAGATAAGCATAATTAAAAGTAAAAAAAAAAAAAACGATTTAAAAAAAACATGTTTTATTTGTAATTTTAATAATTTTTTGTCTATTTAAATTTATTATAAATTAAAAATGTTACATTAAGGGTTGTAATAGCCCTAACCAATTGAGCGTGTGAGCGGGCTAGATAATACAGAATAACACAGACACGGGGCAGCCGCGATCCGAAATGGCTGTGTTTCTGTCAACATGAGTGTCGATCGCGCGCGTATTTTGACTTATTTTTAATCAAACGATCGCCATATTGTTTTTGTTGTGTACGTTAATTCTATTGAATTTTTTTTGAATAAATGAAAATATATTTAGTGTAATAGTCGTTCGTATGATCTTGCCTAAAATAATGCGCGCGATTTTTTAATTTAAATATGTGTAACGGCTGTGTAAATGTTACGAATTACTCTATTCTTATCTATTATAAATGATAAATTGTGTAATTATCGTTGGATTGATTGTTATCGGGCGATCGGTTTAGTTAAATTGAACATTTTAGTTAATTTCCTTATCCGTGTATTATGTTCCTTTGCCTTGTATGTGAATTCGAAAAAAAAAGAATATAATTTTTGTAAAATTCGTAAGCGTGCGGTAGTGTTCTTGTCCAAAAATAGATTGTTGAAAAATAACTGTTTGAGAACAGTCAGTGTTGTGTTTAAATATAGTGCAAGTCTACGCTAAAAGTTAAAATAAGAATGCATTTTGCCATTGTTTTAAAAATAGTTTATGTATAAGTTAGTTATATTACAATATTTGTGTTCATGGTGAAGTGATATCATAACCTATGGATTTTCTTTTGTTTATGGGATTTCAAAAAAAATGGACAAACCTTTTTTCGGGTATGTATGTTTTAATGCCATTTATTTACGTGTATTTTGTACATTATTTATACATAAGAAAAAAAAACGAAAACGAAAGTCATAACACTTTCCTTTTTGGAGAGTGTCTTGTATTTAATTTTTTATTACCTTCTATTATATCCGATCAATTAAAATTTTATTAAATAAATAATACATAAACGTTAGTCGACTCTTTTATCTGGATAACGCTAATCGTAGTTCAATTGTTTTTTTTTTATCCGAGTGACGTCATCCATTGTATCCATCTTTATCTTGTTAAGGTAAAAAAGTAGTTTAAATGACATGTCGATTTTTCATTGATTTATTATATAGATTTTGAAAATAAATTATATTATTAATATATTTATCTTAAAAATATTTTAATTATAATATATTGATATGTTAAATCTAAGAGGGCAAGTTTGATTGTGCAATTTTATTGTTATTACTTCCCAGAGTTGCTTCTGTACGCCATATCAGCGAGTAGGTAATAGGGACTTGCCACAGTCGATTTGACGTGATGTCGATAGCCTAGAGAAATATTTAAGATTTCATGATTTTTTATATATCTATATTTTATAGCTCATATTTTCAATGTACCGGTTAAATTTACTTGATTTAATTCGTGAATATTTCAAAAAAATTAACATCCGTAACTTATTTGTATTATGGTTTTAGTTTTATACAGATTAATAACGTTACAAAATTATAATATGTATTATGAATTAATTACTTGGGATTGTCGAATTTTAGAGTTCAAATTGGGTAGTATTTCGACGTTCATAAGCGCCTTATCAGGACCTAAAGTGAATAAAGTTTTTTTAGATTTGAAAAGATGTTTAGTTCTAGTTTTAGTCTGAGGAAAGTAAACTATTTCGTTTTATATTGAATACTACAATGGTATAACTGTTTATTATTCCTACAGGTTACGATCAAGGTCCCGACCCAAAATATAAAAATTTGGTTTCAAAAATTGCAATACTATTTTCGTGTAAATATATATATATAATGTTATCGTGATTCTAATTAGTATCCGAGAATAATGTGTCGATTACCCATAAAAATGAAACAATATAAAGGCAATAGGAAAACAACGGAAAGCTGGCGTAGACGCCAGGAAGGTGCTCAAGGGGTTAATAGAGTAGTGGAAAATATTGCGTAACGAACGCTAAAGAGACACTACGTATATCGCAAGAATTCTTGCTATATTAAAAACAAAACCGACTTTAAAGATATAAACTATAAAAATGCACTGAAAAGTTACTAAATAATTACTTTCTTAATCTGCTTCGTTCATTTTGAAATCGGTGCCAGCCTACGGATAACAAAGTTGTGTGTAAATTTACGTCGCTAATTATATTCGATTTTAATTAATCGTTCTTTAATATCACCTTAGTCTTTTATTTAGCTTATATGTAAAGTTTAGGCAGATATTTTCATTTGTAAATGAGTACATTGGTTAACATTAGCTGGCACCGACTCCAAAATTAACGAAGCAGATTAAGAAAGTAATTATTTATTGACTTTTTAGTAGCTTTTTATAGTTTATTTTTTTGAAGTCGGTTTTGTTTTAATTTAAAAACTTTTTTCCCACTTTTTAGTTTAAGTACGTACTTTTAGGTATAGCTGTGAAGCCCCTACTTCATAGCTTTGTATAAAGAAAGAAGAAAGATTCGATGAAATATGTTTATAATGTTCGAGGATTTTTGTCATTTTCGCTGAGTCCACTGATCAGATCTTGATTTGGTGGAACTGGGACCACCTCGGGAGTGTACTCCTTCGATTAAAATTTGCAAATCGGTCCACAATTGATGGTGAAATCGCGTAACAAATATACAAAAAAAAAACCTCTTTGTTTTTGAAGTCGGTTAAAAAAAATGGCATATTTTGCTGTATAATTTATTCATATTAAAAAAATATATATATTAGAATTTATAAATTATTTTAATGATGAAAAAGTATATATTCGTAACTGAAGTCAACGGCTCTACTGGCGTTCAATTGATACTTGTAATCGCATTAGTAAATGGGTGTGAAGATATTGTTATCCCATTAAAGTTACTCTCTATATTAAAAGGACATAATTAGTAAAAAAAAAACAGGGTTTTACTTGTTTGTAGCAACTTGTTTGAAATTTGCGAGTATTTTATGATTTTTTTTTATCGATTAATGTTTTTCGATGTTTTTATACTTGGCTAGTAAACGTAAATAACATTACATAACATAAGGTCACGCCTGTTATCCCCGAAGGGTTAGTGCGACGCGGTGCTTGCGAAAGCCACCCCGTGTCGCCCCTATCCCAAATGCAGCGGACGGCCCCGGGGGGTTTTAGTGGGTATTTCCGGGCGACTCTCACCCGGGTGAGTCCCACACTGCACGGAGCTCGTCACTCCGTGCCCCTTATCTAGTGTACTGGGGGACTTCGATCCCCTAAGTGCAATAGATAAGGGTAGTGCGTAAATGCATGAAAAGGTATAGGTGAAGTAGCGAACTACACCACTCACATTTCGCCGAGCTTAGTTCCGTCCCAGATGTGACAGGAGGCGAGCCTGTCGTCATATCGGGCACAAATTCCGGACTCCGGGATGATACTGATTAGAAAAACCCAATATCACTGACTCGACCCGGGGATCGAAACCCGAGACCTCAGAACGACAGTCGCACCGTAATACAACTGTGCCACCGAGGCAGTCTATTAAAAGTAAATAAATTGAAACAATAAGCCAAACGCAAGAATTTATTATCGATATAGCGCAAACACATCCATAGCTCTGGCATGAAACTTGCTTTTAAGCAGATTTTAATGTTATATGAATTTTTAGGCACATTATCAGGATAAAGATTGGTAACTCTGTCAGTATTGCTGTATGTACCTTTATTGCTAGCATATGTGTTCTTATGATTTATTTTACCAGTGGTTATAACCCCTTTTTTTTAACCACTAAGGTAATCTAGAATAACAGAATATAACAAGTGCCTATACGAAATAAAAAATCGAATTTCCGGTGTTAGTCTCACTGTCAGCGTGTTTCAATATGCGATCTCAATTTATTTCACCTACTGAAATACGTATTTGAAAACCTTTTTTTTTTTCTAAACTGTCAGTAATCATCCAGATAAACCGCTATATATTTTCGGTTTGATCTCAATCTATAACTTTTAATATTCGATATTGAAACGCGCCGAAAACTAGCATTATCTATGGATTACCTAGTGATACAGAATGGATCCTATATTTCAAATATTTAACATTTATCTCCGTTTAATATAATTATATATGCTTTATTGTTAATACGTCAGGATCATTTGCATAAATTATTGTTATGTTGTATAACCTTGATTTATGCATATTAGCTAAAATTAATTCAAGAATCGAGTTATGAATAACATAAAAATAAATAAGTTAATTGTATTAAAAAAAAATGATACGATCGCCTGCATCGTGATGCTGTTAACGATATCAAGGACGTTGCAGGATCGATTACAGTTTAAAGTACGTATTTAGATGTAGCTTAAATAAGCTTAGGTTTATTGTATGCGACGTTATATCTTCACGTTTCACTGTAGATAATTTTCATATTATGTTCATTAGGCTAATGCTATGACGTCAGCCGTCAACTGCTATAGTATGTCAAGTAAAAGATGGCGTTTACGTGCTAGCGCTCAGAGATAAAAGATACAATTGGTACTCACGCAGCCTATCGTATGTTTGATTATGAATAAACTATATGAAAACCTATAAAAATGTTAGGTTATTTTAATAATCCACCCATCTATTCAAACGAAAGACGTCCACTGCTGGACATAGGTCGCCCCAATGATCTCCACGATGACCGGTTTTGAGTCACCCGTGTTCAGCGGATTTCCGCGACCTTCACCGGGTTGTCGGTCACCTTGTGGGGGGGCCTACACCTATGCTGCATATTCCGGTGTGTGGTAGTTATTCGAGAACCTGTTGGTCCCATCGGGCATCATAATAAAGAAATCAATAATCAAAATCATCTTTATTCAATTTAGGCCCTAAGAAGGCGCTTATGAACGTCTAAAACACTACCACCGGTTCGGAAAAACAACCCAGTCGAGAAGAGCGCAGGCAAGAAACTCGATCTGGTTCTTTTTTTTTTAAATAAATATAATACATTTTTTTTGTCATATAAAAAAAAACTATACAAATCATAGTCTTAATAATGTAAGTGGAAGCACAGAGATGTGGGGTTTATTCCAGACATCACTATCGTTCACATCGGTTCTGCGACCAATATCCCCAGCCCACTGCCACTTAAGTTTAGCATTTCTTCGGGCAATGTCGGTTACTTCGGTTCTTCTGCGGATCTCCTCATTCCTGATTCGATCACGCAGTTAAACTCCAGGCATAGTTAATAATAACAATTAATAAATGATGAAATTTAAACATTAAACAGAAAAGTTTTCCAAAGTTTCGAGTTTACACTTCTGTGGGCAGTTCCATGGCTGCATAGTTTTTTGTACCTATTGTCTTTCCGCTAGAAGTGATGCTAATGTCGATGTCTAGGAAATTGAATATTTGTTTTGTAATTAATAGACGCGTAGTTATTTTCAATTCATTATCTCTCACTTATTATTTATCTAATTTTTTTTTTATATTAATCGTGGTATTTTGTAAACTCGAATTTCTACAATCACGTTACAAACTTTTTTCCTATGTCGAATTACATAATCATAGAGATTTCTTATTTATCGTTTTGCGGCGGTCGTTTATCACACTTGAGTTGACCATTTACATAGGTATTCTTTAAATAGGCTTAATATGATATTGTAATTGTGCGGATAGATCTGAAATTCTATAAAGACCGTACATTGACTAAATTTGCTAGTGATAAGATTGCAACCAGGTATAACGATAAATCTTCCGTGGTACAAGTCTTAATTCACCATTATTTTATGTTAATATTATCGGGTCTAGAATACGCATTTATTTCTTATTTAATATCTGAACTTTTCGGGCTGAATGCACGGGCCTTGGTCACGACACGACTGAGTCGACAATGTTGCGGCGTCTCTACGTCAGTGGGGTAATTATTGCAGACTACCCTCTGTATATTTATGGTCACTAATAATATTGTGGCGTAGTACCTTCACTGTATCCCACTTTAAACTATTTCTTCGTAAACTTTTTTAGGCATTATGCAAAGTATGTATTAAAATTTGACCGAAGAGTCATGTGTGATTTAAAAGAGACGTAATTTAAATTAGTGGTGCTTATTAATTGATAATTAACGAATAGATTGGACGACAGTCGTTTTATAATATTCATTGATATATATATCTACTGTTGTCCTCAAATCATAACCAGTGGAATGACCTCTACCATATTACTTCCTTATCCTCAATCTTTGGGTTGACTATAATGTATTAACTCGAAAAATTATAAATAAAAAAATCAAATTCATTAAAGATTATGAAAATGAAACAAAAAATCTAAAGAAAATTTAATAAAAATAAAATATACAGGAAATTTAAAAATGTAAATAAATTAGAGAATAAATGTAGTTAAAAATGAAAACAAAATGCAATATTAAAAAATAAAAGAAAAATAAAAAACTTTAATGAAAATTAAATAGATATAAAATTTAGCATATTAAAACGAAAAAAATAAATTTTAAAAAATCAACACTGGAAAGAATAAGAAGGAGAATCGAAGTAAAAATTTGGCATTTCAAAGAAATATATCTTTTAAGAAAATCCACAGAACTACATTAGGTTATTCAGTTCTGTGGTCAATTCTTGGTACAACTGTTCAATTGTTCAATGCTCATACAAAATGTACTATGTTACATGTGGAACTATGAAATTTCTTAAATCAATTTAAATTGTATTTTTATGAATATAAACCAAATACATATTGAATAATAAGAATAAAAAATTTAATGTAACATTATAATTTTTAATGTGCTTTATTGACATCTGTTGTTGCCTAGCAACTGTCAGCCGTTTGTAAAAATATAACGGTGTAGGTCACTGGCGTCTGTTATTATTTAATTAAATCAAAATGAAATTGTTATATATAAACGTGTGACTGCAATTGCTTGCTTCATAGTATAAGATATTAACACAATATTCTGTTCGGCCATGTCTCAAAAACGGGTTAACCGATTTTGATAAAATTTTATGTGAATAAAGAACGTACCATATCAATATTATTTTTAGATTTAATAAAAATATAGAGTTAAAAAAAATGAAAAAAAAAAATGATCTCCACAACACCGCGTGTGATCTAAAAAATGTTATAAATAAAAGTAATCTTAAAATTGTCATTTTTGTCTGTCTATCCCTCTCTATGTTTGCATGTCTTTAATAAATTTTTAAAACCTCAAAGAGGACTGTCGTATTGAATAAAATTGCACGTGTAGTTCGATAACTGATACGTCTATAAAAAACGTTTAATCAAGATAAGACACGTACACGAAAAATGAACATACATACATTGTCATTTTCTTTTGTGCGCTTAATGAAAAAGTAAAATGACATTTTTTTTTTGTTTAAAACAGTTACTAAATACTTAACTAATCAGCGATTCGTAAAAACTCAAATTAGAATACCGTTTTCATGGATACCCTTCGTCTGTCGTTCTAAGGATGGTTTATGATCGTTTTCTTCAATTTATGGCTGTATTGTTTACACCGTAAAATAAACTTTAAATGTTTAAATTTAGATTACATATTTTGTGTTCTGTTCCATGAGCTGTGTCTTGTTTTATTAATAGTTTTACTTAAATATGTATTTAAAAAAAAAATATAAAAACTTAACATTTATCTGGTGACAGTTAAAACACTTTTCAGAGATCTAGCAATACTTTAGATGGAGCTAGCTCCATCCCATCACTACTGGTAGAAATGTATTCCGACAATAAAGTTTTTATTAAAAATGTGAACCATTTTTAAACCTACTATAAACTTTTCGATGTTAATTGATTTTGCAAGACTGTTGTAACTTATAACTTTGCCATAACATTGGAACCTCTGACTTGGTTGCACGATTAGTTTACCTTTGCCTTTTTTTTTAACAAAGGTAAAAATTATATTTATAAGTAATAATTTAATAAAAATTTAATAATATGTAGTAACTTTTTGTTTTCGTAGATATTATACTTGTCTTCGTAATTAAGATTTTGTTTTAAAGTATTGTTAAAATAATTATCAGCTTCATACTTGTGTGGTAATGCTGGAATTATTCGTGAATACTTTCCTGTAGCATACATGTTAATCATATGTTTGTTAATACTTAAAAACAAACATTTAATATGTTGACTGTTTCGATGGGATTTACATAACTTACATATATTTATAAATTCTTTTTCCGACCTGACTAACGCTATTTATAATTTATAATACATATATAGTATGAAAAAATAAAGATGCATGGCGGTAGGACATTTTCTAATAATGCCATCACCCTTAAGTTAGAAAACCTGTCGCCAAATACCAATACGTGTATTCCGGCAGCATCACTTGAGAACCAGTACCCAGGCTTAGTGTGTTTACCATCCTGGACCACATCGTCACTTAACATCAGGTGAGATTGTGGTCAAAGCAATGAGACTATACCGTGTAAAAAAAAAAAACGTGCCGCTTTTAAATTTAGGTGATACACTGAAAGGGGAAATTACATATGTGATAAATTCTAGTAAATGTTATCTTTTAAAATATTATATTAAATTAAGTACAATAGATTATAGATTGAAATCATTTAGACGATGCAGGTGTAAAGTACACTTGGCGCATGTTTTTTTTTATTTACAATACTACATTTATTTTTATCTAATAATTAGATGTGTGGCCACGGATGTGCTCGCGTTTCATATATTTTTATATAACATAACATAAGCTCACGCCTGTTATCCCCGAAGGGTTAGGCAGAGGTGAAAGAGCGAACTACACCCACCCACGTTTCGCCGAGCTTAGTTCCGTCCCAGATGTGACAGGGGACGAGCCTGTCGCTATATACCAAATACCAGACTCCGAGATGATACTGAGTAAAAAAACCCAATACCACTTGACCCGAGCCTGGGATCGAACCCGAGACTTCAGAACGGCAGTCGCACCGTAATACAACTGCGCCACAGAGACAGTCATATATTTTTCACTGCGTTTTATTTTTTTTTTACAAAGAACCTTAATAATTTTACTAAAAAAAAAAATTTAGTACTAAAAAAAAAAAGTAATAATAGCACTGGCCCGTAAAACTGTGCATTGAATTAGATTTTGTTCAATTTTTTGTATATTATTTTTTATACGAATGGTAGTAGAATCCATCCCGATATCTTCAATAGTTTTGATGTGACGGTGCCTCAAACGACCCCCATTTTCCTTGTACGATTTCATACCATAGATTATCAACAAAACTCCGCACTGCAAGTCAGGTAAAGTCGCTTTATCACGATTCGACTATAGTACTACGACATAAGTTTATTTCTACATATTTAATGTGGGAAGATACTTGTAATATTCAAGACTGAATGTAAGTATAATAAGATAGTGGAATTAAATAGTTGCATTTGTTTTTCATATTTACTCTTTGTTTTCTTTTTATTTGTACTAATATTAAGTATTAGCTGTGTGCCCGCGGCTCCGCCCGCGGTTCATATATTCTTCACTGTGTAATATATTTTTAAATAACCATTGGAAAATATTGTTTGTTTACAATTTAATGAGTTTTTTTTTACCATAGTTAGGTAATTATTTTCGTAAAAAAAAAATTTTAGTACTGAGATAAAGTAAAGCATATTTCTCTTAAATTCAAGCACTCGACAGTAAACCTTAACATGGAATTGTCTTTTTCACAATTGCTTGTCATTTATTTTTTTAATCTAGTAACCTAATTATTAAAAACAATAATAAACGGAATAATAAGAGCTGTCAAAAAAGTCCCACCAGAATCGGTCCAGCCATTCCGGAGATTAACCGTAAGAAACAGACAGACAAAAAATGTAAAAATTGTTTTAGTTAGAAGTATCGTATACACATTCATATCTATTTAAAAAAAATGTTTGACAATACAAACAGACATTTTATTTGATGTATTAGTATAGATAATATTAATTGAAAGTTGTTGCCAGATAATAAAAACAAATAAGCGAAAAAGTCTGTACAAGGGTGAAACAAAGAATAGTAAAAATTTGTAACATAAAGAATCTATCGACAACAGCTCAGCACTATTTGCACACAACGCGGCAACGTCAGAAGCCATTCGTCCGAGTTACGATCCATTCTGTGTATATTTTTTTTATTCCACCCGCAAACGTCACAGCAATTGCTAGGCTAGATAGAGAGAGTTCTTTATTAATTTATGTAATTATTTATCATTAGCTGTGTGCCCGCGGCTGCGCCCGCGTTTCACATATTCTTCACTGCGTTGTAATTTTTTATACGGAACCCTGATATTTTATTTAGTACTGAGATAAAGTGAAAATATTTGGCATAAATTCAAGCACTTGCCCGTAATATTGTGCATTGAATCGGATTTTATTAAAATTTGTGAGTTTAAATTTTTTATGCGGAACCCTAATTATTAAAAAAAAGTAGCTAATGTTACGTGGAGTTACTTCAGTTATCTACCAAAATAGGTTCGTTGAAATCCGTCCAGCCGTTCCGGAGATTAACCGGAAGAAACAGACAGACAGACAATATTTTTAAATATTGTATTTTTGGTATAGGTGTCGTTATTCATAAAAAAACAACAAAAATAAAATTGATATTTTCATATTACAAACAGACACTTCAATTTTATTTATTAGTATAGATTATTGTTAGCACTTCAGTAATACATGGCAATTACCAAAATAAAGGATCGTCTATGAACCATGTAAGGTTTTTAAATTACGAATCCTCAAAAGGGTGAAGTAAGTGTATTTTTTTTATTACGCATAATCTTCACTCTGTGTTGCTAAGTAACGTTTTCCAAAAATTTCCTGAGTTAAATAAATAATATTTTGAATAATTATTGAAGTCAAAACTTCATTCACCGCGTTGAACTATTCAAGGTAGGGGAACAACTTATATAGATTCGCGTTACCTTTGACGTCGCCGTCAACATGCTTACATTATGTCAAGTATAAGATGGCGTTCCAGAGGACATGCGGTCGGAAAAGTAGGTATTTCTGATTATCTATAGCTATCGGGTTGCGCCCCAAACAAATAATTGTAAATCACGAAAGGGACAACTGCAGCTCGGGCTGAGTTTACCGTATGCAAAATAGACGAAAACTTGACTTCGTTGTGCTCTGTTTCCTCCGCCAAAACTGAACCGATTTTTAATTTTCTTTCAGTTTTAGAATAATAAAGATGTTACCTCGGAATATGCTTTATAATTGTATTTTTTAAAAGTATCTTTTTGAATTTTTAAAATATGCTTAGTAGTTTCTAATTGATACCTGCACAGACAGAAAGACAGACAGACATTTCTAAAAATGATAGAACCTATTTTTAGCCCCTTGGAATAATTATTTTCACAAAAATCGAAAATGTACACGTGAGATTAACAATTTTTAAAGTTAATGCTATAATTTAGAGTGAAAACAGGGGAAATGTTTGTATGAAATAAATGCCGCTAGGATATCCTCTTAACTTACTACCTACGTAACGTATCACATGAACGGTTCTTAAGAAATAAAAAAAAACCAGACAGACCGCAAGATGCCGCCAAAAATCATGGATTTTCTGTTCTAGTATGTAATTCCGTTTATTTCGATGAGTTAATATACAACAACCATTATGTCGTAAATGTATTTGCTATCTATCATCATTACGTCTTCATACTTTTTAATAATTTCTTCAGTCATAAATTCCGCTTTCCGTGATTATCGGAAAATTTTATACAGATTTGGGATCGTCCAAAAGCCACGTGATTTTTTTTCTGCAATTTGTTGCTCCTTTTCCCTATTGATACATGGAGAGATTTTGATAATTAAAAAGAACAGGTGTACATTTTAATACAAATTATTCAAAAAAAAAAATTAGGCACCCATGGGAACGGCTAAAAGGAGTCAAAAACAAAACTAAAGTCAAAAACTGTTTTTTTAATGTTTAAATTATAGTATGAACAATTAAATTTATTAAAAAGCTTATGAAGCGCCAGCACTTAAGAGGATATCCTACCGGCATTTATTCCATACAAACGTAGCCCCCTGTTTCCTCCATGGATTATTATAGTAAGTATTTTTATACCAAATAATATGTATCCATTACCGCCATGTTGATTTTTAACCATAAATTAGTTATTGTGGAAACTACGAGCCTTTGAAAATGAAATAAATTGCTCGATTTTACCGCCATTTTGAGACGTTTTTCAAACAAATTTGATGAATAACATTTTAAAAAGCAAAACGTACAGGCGTAGCCAAAGTCTTTCTTATTCTATAACTGAAAGAAAGTAAAAAAAATCGGTAGGGTTTTGGAGGAGGAAAGAGTGTATTACGAAGTGGTGTTTTCGTCTACTCTGCATTGTTCTAAAGATGCAGTTGTCTCTTTTGTGTTTTGTGATTCTTTCTCTGGGGCGCAACGCGATAGCAATAGATTTCTAAAATCATACTGTCCAAATCTGTCGCCGACCGCATGTCTTCTTAAGCTTATTCTCTATGTTATCGTAAAACTTAACCGGCCCCTTATTCATAATCTTTCGGTATTTGACTATAAAAAAATGATACATAATTTATGTTCTAAAAATATAAACCATTTAGAAATAAATAATAAATTTAGATAAATTTTACAATCACAATACTCGTTCAGTGGAAGAGATAGTCGTAAGTTTTTGGCTATGTTTAGGTCATACATACTGACCTTTATGCCTATTGGAATAAGGACTGACTGTATTAACTGAACTGGGCTGGTTTGAAATCCGAGAAGTTAGTGTTAAAACTTGATCAAGTTCAATTCGGAACAGCTGCAGTGTTGAATACTAAAAATAATGTTAAGTAGTCGTTACGTATGTCTAATCTAGTTACGTTTGTATCTATGATGTCATAAAAGTTTTTTTTTTTTAATTTGATGACATGATCAATGTATATTTAAATTTGCCACTGATATAAATATCGTAATCATTTCTACAAGGAAATTTATTGGTAATAAAAAACGGTAATTATTTTCGTTTATTTTAGTACATAATACTATCTTTGCTCGTGGGTCCGCTCGCGTATAATGTTTCCATTCTTCAAAAAACCATTTATTTATATTAATGTGTCCGTTTGTAATGTCAAAATAACAATTTTATACTTAAATACATATAAATGTATATAATACGAAACATAAACCAATATTTTTTTTAATCAATTTTTGTCTGTCTGTTTGTATGGGCTAATCTCCGGAACGACTTTACAAATTTTAATGGGACTTTTTTTGATATACAACTGAAGTTACTCCGCGTAACTTAGGGTACTATTAATTTTTGAAAAAAAAAAACTCATGAAAGCAAATGTTCGAATTTGTGAGAAATATCTTTGCTTAATGTTAGTACCAAAACATAGAATATTTATAATTTTTTTTTTTATTAAAAACTAAATTAAGCAGTAAATATATAAAATGCAGGCGCAGACGTGGGCACACAGCTGGTTGAAAAATAATGTTTTGACGATGCTGTCCATTGTATCGTATTTTGTTCACAATTTCATTAGTTTCAATTTTTTTATACACGAAACCGTATAATTTTCGAAAAATAAAAGTACGTTACGCGGAGTAACTTCAGCTATCTACCAGAAAAAAAGTCCCGTCAAAATCGTTCGGCCCGTTCCGAAGATTGCCGGAACTAACTGACAGACAAACAAAAATTTTTAAAATTGTGTCTTTGGAAAAGGTATTGCATATGTATTTAGTAAAAAGTTGTTTTTTATCATATTACAAACAGACGCTTCAATTTTATTTACTAGTATAGACTATGGAACATTCTAGTAAAAATGTCTTTTATTAAAATAGTGACTTTAACATATGCCTACTGTTGAGATTACAATAAAATTTTATTTTTGATATTTGTTCATCGTTGTGTTCCTGCTAATAACGACAAAAAAAACAACCAAAGTGTTCCTTCGTTAAGAGAAGCTTAAGAACCACTGGTCTAGAATAATCTTAACTGATGTTAAGACAATTACCATGGAGAATAAAGGTAACTAGGAACGTATCGTACTGAGGGAAAGTTGAGAAAGTGTACTTAATAGTACTTAATCGCTCAAATACCAATAAAAAATTGACGATAGGAAAACAATTACGTAAACGTAGACTGCAGGGTTTTTTTTTACACGGTATAGGCTCAGTGTTTTAACAAAAAACCAGTAGAAATTTGAATAAAATCCGATTCAATGCACAGTTTTACGGGCAAGTGCTATAATTTGTAAGAAATAATTTCAATTTTTTTTGTACTAACCCTTTTTTTTTTTTTTTTTAGTTTGATAATTAAGGTTCCTTGTAAAAACATTAAAACGTAGTGAAAAGTGTATGAAACGCGGGCACATCCGTGGCCACACAGCTAATTATTAGATAAAAATAAATGTAGTATTGTAAATAAAAAAAAAACATGCGCCAAGTGTACTTTACACCTGTATCGTCTAAATGATTTCAATCTATAATCTATTGTACTTAATTTAATATAATATTATAAAAGATAACATTTACTAGAATTTAGCTTTGAACTTTTCTTAACGTGGCGCAATACGTGGATAATTGTCACATATGTAATTTCCCCTTTCAGTGTATCACCTAAATTTAAAAGTGGCACGTTTTTTTACACGGTATAGTCTCAGTGCTCTGACCACAATCTCACCTGATGTCAAGTGACGATGTGGTCCAGGATGGTAAACACACTAAGGTACCGTTTCTCAAGTGATGCTGCCGGAACACACCTATAGGTATTTGGCGACAGGTTTTCAAACTTAAGGGTGGTAGCTACACAGACGGACATGCCCTACCAAGATGCTGGTGTCCCCACGATGTTTTCCTTCACCGAAAGCTCAGTGTTAGTGTGTAACCGGTTAAATAATAGTTCAAAAACCGTACAAAATGGCGCTAGCGTAAGCAAAGGTAGCGGCATGAATATAGGAGTCATTGACGGTTTGAAGTGAGCGGAGTTGAAACATGTGATATTTTCGGAGACTAAAGTAGGTAGTTAGTTAGACCGCAGTATGTAAATTACCAACTATTTACGTGGCGCAAAATATTTTATCTATACTAATTAATAAAATTGAAGTGTCTGTTTGTAATGACAAAATTATTTTTTTTACTAAATATGTATACACGATACCTATAAAAAAATGAAATTTTTATTTTTTTTTTTTGTCTGTCTGTCTGTTTGTTCCGGGTAATCTCCGGAGCGGCCGGACGGCTTTTGATGGGACTTTTTTCGTTAGATAGCTGAAGTTACTCCGGCTACCTTAGGGTACTTTTAATTTTCGAAAATAATTAGAGATCCGCGTAAAAAAAAAAATAGAACTCATAAAAATTTAATAAAATCCGATTCAATATACACTTTTACGGGTAAGTGCTTGGATTTATGAGAACTACATTTAGGACTAAAAATTTTTTTTGAAAAATAATCAGGGTGGTTTCGTAAAAAAAAAAAAAATTAAAACGCAGTGGAGAACATGCGCGGGCGGGCGCAGTCGCAGGCGCACAGCTAGTAGGAGATATAACTTTTTTTTTTTTTGACAGGGGGAAATGCATTTACGCACTAACCTTACCTATTGCATTAGTGAGACCGAAGTCCCCCAATGCAATAGGTAAGGGGGCACGGAGGGACGAACTCCGTGCCAGTGTGGGACTCACCCGTGCGTGAAGCGCCCGGAAATACCCACTAAAACCCCCCAGGGCCGTCCGCCGCATTTGGGACGGGGGCGACACGGGGTGGCTTTCGCAAGCACCGCGTCGCAGTAGGAGATATAACCTAAAAAAACTGCTGTAAAATTTACTACTTAGTACAGTAACGCCACCATAAGTTAACGTTTTTGGACGATACTTTTTCTACACACAACTCCTTGCCCTTATTTTCAATGGATAGGACGTAGGAAAGTGGTTAGTACCATACTAAACCTAAACAAAAAGCAATCAAATGTTTTACTGTTGTGAATAATCATAACATAACATAAGTTCACGCCTGTTATCCCCGAAGGGTTAGGCAGAGGTGAAATAGCGAACTACACCACCCACATTTCGCCAAGCTTAGTTCTGTCTCAGATGTGACAGGGGGCGAGCCTGCCACCATATCTGCCACAAATTCTAAACTCTGGAAAGTAGAAAATACCCAATGTCACTTTACCCGACCCGGGGATCGAACCGGAGACCTGAGAACGACAGTCATACCGTAATACAACTGCATCACCGAGGCAGTATGAATAATTATATAACGGAACTAACAAATAGCTATATAAAAGGCGTCCAAAACATAAGGAAAGTTTGAGCGCCGCTGTCAACACCCCTAAACCAATATAAGGGCGTAACGCGTAACATTAGAGACTAGGGTAAGCAGTTAGGGCTGCTACTCGAATTAATAATATGTTACAATTTTTAAATTTATGAATGTAAAATATTTTTACTCTTTTAAAAATGTGTGACCAAACTGTTAATATTTTTATGCTAGCTGTATGCCCGCGGCTGCGCTCGTATTTCATGTGTGCTTCACTGTGTTTTAATTTTTTCTACGAAACCCTAATATTTTTAATGTAATAAGATAAATTAAAAACATTTCTGATTAATTCAAGCATTTGCTCGTAAAACTGTGAACCGTAATTATTTTCGAAAATCGAAGAACCTTATTTTACCAGGAGTAATTTTAGCTATCTAACAAAAAAAAGGCACGTTAAAATCCGTCCAGCCGTTCTGGAGATTACCCGGTACAAACAAACAGACAGACAGACAAAAAATTTTAAAATTGTATTTTTGGTATAGGTATCATATATACATTCATATCTATTTAACAAAAAAATAATAATTTAGACGTTACAAATAGACACTTCAATTTTATTTATTAGTATAGATGACAGGAAAAAAGTCACGGATGAAACGTTCAAATACTATTTGTAATCTATACTACTAAATAATTTTGAAGTGTCTGTTTGTAATGTCAAAATATTTTTTTTTGCTAAATACATATGAATGTATATTACGCGATACCCATACCAATATGACAATTTGTAAAATTTTTGCCTGTCTGTTTGTTCTGGCTAAACTCCGGAACGGCCATTCAATGGTCAGTTTTACTGTGCTTGCATTTATCAGAAATATCTTTACTTCTATTTAATAAAAAAAATAATTAGGTTTCCGTGTAAAAAAAAATTAAATCTTATGAAATTGTCAACAAAATGCTATTCAATGGACTGACTGCACCATCGAAACATTATTTTACAATAATTATTTAAAAACTATTTTACGCTGTGAAGGACATTTGCAACGCGAGCGGAACCGCGGTCATTTAGCTAGTATTATACAAACTTATTGGCAGTTCTGGTTCTGGCAGTTGATAGCCCTAACATGTATCATTGGGAGGTAAATTTTATTAACTCGAGTGCGAAATAGACGACACGATATATTTCCTTATTGTATTTTTTTTTAATTTATCACGGCCGCGGTCGCTCTGTCTCGTGCGCTGCTAATGTTATATTAAAATTAGTCTAGCTGTTCCCGCGAAGTCGCTCGTCTATACTATTAAATAAAATTGAAGTGTCTGTTTGTAATGTCAAATTAACATTTTTTTTACTAGATAAATATGAATGTATATACGAGATATACATACCGAAAATACATTTTGTTTTATATTTGCCTATCTGTTCGTTTGTTTGTTCCGGGTAATCTCAGAAATGGCTGGACCGCTTTTGACGGGACTTTTTTCGGTAGATAGCTGAAGTTACACGGAGTTACTTAGGCTACTTTTAATTTACGAAAATTATTAGGGGTTCGCATAAAAAATTCAAACTCATGAAAAAAATAATTATGCTTCAATATAAAAAAATAAACATGAAACGCGGGCGTATCCGCGGGCACACGGCCAGTCAAAAATAAGCAAAGAATTAACGCCCCCTACCAACTCCCTCCCAATGTTGCTTACGTAATATTTAAACGGTCCTTTATAGAATTCCATAGGAGTGTTCGAACCTGCGTGCGTCCACGTGGAATCCGACCGCACTAACTACCAACTCAGCCGATATCGCTTAAGCATCATCCAGTTAAACTTAACTCAAATCGGTCGGATTTCGAGCTTTAAAATAAGCCTGAGTTTTCGGCGATGAGTCACATCGTAAGGAAAACATAGCTTGGTGGTAGGACATTTTCTTCTTATGATGCCCGCCTGGGTAGCTACCACCCTCGAGTTTGAAAACATGTCGCCAAATACCAAAAGTTATGTTCTGGCACCATCACTTAAGATCCAGGTCATCTGAGGTTAGTACGCTTACCATCCTGTACCACATTGTCATTTAACATCAGGTGATGTTGTGGTCAAAGCACTATACCGTGTAAAAAAATTATCAGTCAAACAAAGAAGTTTGAACTCGTCACGCGGAAACCGGGGCTTGTCTATCTAAGGCAAAGTGTGTGCTGTCCTCTCGCTCGCACATGTAGGCTCGTCTCTTTCGAACCGCCAGCAGTTTCAATTTTATACTTATTGATTCAGAGGTCGCGAGTTTGATTGTACTGTCGGCAGAAAAAACGACTAATTAAATTCTCGTGTGAAAAATATTTTTCGGCAAGTCACTCTCTTGTATGTCTTTAATATGTGATAAGTGGGGTGAAATTATTATCGATTGAAATCTAGAATTTGTTGTAACTAAAACCTAAAGGAGATTGACATTATTTGTTAACAAATTCAATAAATAGTGCTGACATTTTTTATTTGATATTCTGATTACTTTTCCAATAACCTCGTATACATTATTTAAGGCTAATAAAATATTTATTAAAATCTGAACATATACAGATAAAATATAATAGTCTTTGGTTATGTTTAAAATTATATCATGTGCTTACAAATAAATGGACTCTATAAATTTAAAAAATTACTGATAAATTCCTGAGCAGTATTAATTTTTTCGTTTTTGTTCGTTTTTTATTATTATAAGCTAGCAGTGAGCCCGCCGCTTTAGTCGCTTTTCATATATTCTTCACTGCGTTTTATTTTTTTTATACGGAACCCTAATTATTTTCGAAATTAAAAGTACGCTAAGTTACTAAGAGTAACTTTCGCTTATACCTAAAAAAGTACCGTCAAAATCGGTACAGCCGTTCCAAAGATTATCCGATACGAACAGACGGACAAAAAAAAAAATAAAATTGTATTTTTGGTACAGCTATCGTATACACATTCATATCTATTTAATTAGTAAAAAAATGACATTACAAATACACACTTCAATTTTATTTATCGGTATACATTACGTTTTTTTTATCTGCAATCCGTACACGTTGTTTTATTGGCCTGTCGACATCCTCAGTTTGTATTAAAACCGTGAGCCGCTTGTTATGTAGACCGTATTGCATATGAGGACCACGTGCAGAGAAACCTGTTAGTTATTCACTTTATAAAGCGTATTAATTATTAATTGTTATTATACACTAGCGTTCGCCCGCGACATCGTCTACGTGTCTTACTATAATTAAATGTGCTATGTCTTGATTTTCTTATATTTTTTCTTACCTATCAGTTACTGAACGACATATGCTTCCCGTATACAAAATTACATTCAAATCGATCAAAACCATTTTGTGTGTTTTTTTTTTAAATTATCTTGAAATTCTATCACTCGCTCATATTAACACTAGCTGTGGGCGTTACATCTACTTATTCTTCACTGCGTTTTGATTTTTATACGTAACCCTAATTATTATCTTAAAAAAATTTTGGTACTAAGATAAAGTAATAATATTTCTCATAAATTCAAGCATTTGCCCGTAAAACTGACCGTTGAATCATCGGATTTTATTCACAATTTCTTGGGGGTTTTTTTTTACGCAGAACCATAATTAAGAAACTTTACGGAAATAATTAGGGTTCCGTATAAATAAAAAAAAACTAAAAACCCAAGAGATTGTGAACTAACTGGCATTCAATGGACAACGCCATCAAAACATTATTTTCCAAAGATGATTCAAAAACCATATTACGCATTGAAGAATATTTGATACTCGGGGGGAGCACACAGCTAGATTTATTATTATTGATGAGAACAACTCAATCCCAGTTTGGTACCTCTTTTTTTTACACGGTATAGGCTCAGTGCTTTGGCCACAATCTCACCTGATTTTAAGTGACGATGTGGTCCAGGATGTTACATCCACTAAGCCTATATATTGGTTCTCAAGTGATGCTGCCGGAATACATCGATGCGCTAACTACTTTTTTCCAGTTGAGTGCAATAAGAGGACATGCGGTGGGAAAAGTAGGCATTTCAGAAATATATTACTGTCACGTTGCGCCCCAAAGAAATAATTATAAAACACGAAAGAGACAACTGCAGCGCGGGATGATTGTACCGTATGCAAAATAGACGAAAACATCACATCGTAGTGCCCTGTTTCCTCCTACAAAACTAAACCGATTTTTCATTTTCTTTCAGTTTTAGAGTAATAAAAACTTTGGTTATGCCTTTACGTTTTGCTTTTTTTTTTTTATTTAATCCATCAAATTTGTTTCACAAACGTCTGAAAACGACGGTAGAAATTGAGCATTTTTTTTTTTCATTTTTAAAGGATCCTAGTTTCTACAATAACTAATTTATGAAAAATATAAAACTTACGGGCATGGGGGTGGTGTATTGTTTGGTATAGGAATATTTACCAGAATACTATTAAATAGGGAGGAAAAAGGGAACTACTGGAACTACTACGTATGGAATAAGTGCAGCTAGGATATCCTTTTAAGCGTTAACCACAAAGTCTGGGTGTTCCCAAGTGCCAAGATCTTACAGGTCAACAGAATCAGTCAGTTTGAAAAAAAAAAACATACAAATAAAAAACACATAACATATTATAATTACAATAATTATCCTGTTTATGTTGGAGCTATGAAATATTCACATAATAACGTCTATGTCAGTCGTCGTGCACGTACGCATTATATATTTGGGTTTTATTTTATTAATTTTAATTTTTTTCCTGTTAAGTGGGGGGGGCCAATAAATAAGGTGGATATTTATCGCTTTCAGTTGGTGGGCTCTCCCTGTGGTCAGCACGGTCAGTACACTTTCTACAAGGCACTCCGAGTCACCGGGAAAAGGGAGAAAATCATAGCTATAGGCGACTTCTTTTTCATAAGAATATGGCAGGATTCGGAGCTCGTTTCCATTGGTGAGTCATTTTAAAATTTATTTATTATTACTACTTCGGCCCAAAACCCACCACATTCGTCCTGGGCCTGCATGTGTGGTGCCATCTATTCATTCGCCTAATGTTTTTTTTTTACGTTTTCATCAGTCTGAAATTGATTTGGAGAAAATTCATAAAGATAAATTGCATCTGCCATTGTAGTCTTATTTGTGCATCTTATGGCGCGTTAGGGATAAAAGTAAAATTTTACGATGCGAGCGCAACGGCCATGAACAAACGACACTCTGAGGTTAGCTGTCAACGTTTTAGTTTTTTTGTTTATAATTTATTAAGGCCAGGAATACAGGTTTTTTTTTTCTAGTATTACGTCAAAGAAGTACAACTTTTTACGTGCCTGCATACACACACTTTTTTTATTTCTACTTATTATTGACTTGTTGTACTCGCGGCTTTACCTGCTTATCATATTTTCTATACTGGACAATTATTCACTGTGAAATGTAGATTTTTTTAAAATAGTCATTGGAAAATATTGTTTTAATGGTTTGAAACTATTTTTTGACCCTAAATTATTTTTGGTGTTAACAGAAAGCACATGTCTCACAAATTCAAATATCTGCCAGTAAAACTGTGCATTTAATCGGATTTTATTCGCAATTCCATGAGTTTTAATTATTTTACGCGGAATCCTAGTTAATGTAGAAAAACAAAAGTTACGCCATCTGCTAGAAAAAGTTCCGTCAAAATCGGTTTAGCCGTTCCGAAGATTAGCCGCAATATACAGACAGAGATATACAAAATTTTCATAATTTTTTTCTTTTCTATATAATGTAATTCATGTTCCGGTTCGTAAATTAAAAGTACCCTATGTTACCTGGAGTAACTTCAGCTATCTACCAATAAAAGTCCGGTCAACATCGATCCAGCCGTTCCGGAGATTACCCGATACAAACAGACAGACAGACAAAAATGTTAAAAATTGTAATTTTGATATTAGGTATAGTATATACATTTATATCTATTTATTAAAAAAAAAATTTGACATTACATTAAACAGACACTTCAATTTTGTTTATTGGTACGACAAGTTTTCGAACTTGAGGGTGATAGCTACCCAGGCGGGCTTGTTAGTAATTGCCCTACCAACATACTGCTATGGTTTTTCCTCGCATTGTTTTCCTTCACCGAATTTTTCTTTCTAACCTTGCTTATGCTGTTGACCGGAAGGGCCTTTACAGCTTCACCGAACTTTGTGGGTGAGTGCTGAAGGCACTCAGCCGCATAAGGTAACTAGCACAAGGGTTCGAACCTCGGCTTGGCCGCTACCTGAGTGTAAAATCTCCCGCGGTATTTTAATTCTAGTTATCCTTGTTCACCGAAGAAGCTCAGGCTGATTTTAGAATTGGATAGAGGTGGGTTTGAACCCGTGTCCATTGACGCGGAATCGGGCTGCACTATCCACAGCGCCATCATCGCAACAGCTAAATATTCTAAGAAACACGTTATCCCACAGGTGAACTCCAACTATTGTGGACGGATCGCGTATCAGACCAGACCCTGGTCAGTCTACGGTTGTACTTCTTGCCTGAGAACACACCGGACGGTCGAAATCAGCATGGAGAGGTGAGTCACTCTTTAAAAAAAACTGATGTATATTAAGAAGCATTGACTGATCACTGTTATTGACGCCTGGCCTTAAGAGGATATGCGGACGGCGTTTTTTTTCCACACATACCGATTCCCTTGTATCCTCCTTGGTTAATAGCATTATCATAGATATTTCTGTACCATCTATACAGTAAATAAATAAAATTAAAGTGTCTGTTTGTTATATCAAATTTAAATCATTCTACTTATGAAATTACCCGTCAATATCGATCCAGCCGTTCCGGAGATTATCCGATACAAACAGACAGACAGACAAAAAATGTATATTTGGTTTAGGTATTGTATATACACATTCATATCTATTCAGGAAAAAAAGTAATATTGACATTACAAACATACACTGCAATTTTATTTATTAGTATGGATAACAACATTATTGTTTAGCGGGAAAGGGACAGAGAACAAAACCTCAATTTTTTTTTATCCGTAAGAAATATAAATTTTTGAATGCACTGAAATCACATTATCATATTTTTTTATATTATTCATTCACATACATTTAAAATCAGTCAACTATCATATTGTAAATTGGCAAAATCAATACCAAATGTGCTTTGCAGCCACAAAAAAACAAGATGTCGAAAATTGCCCTCAAACAATAGGATTTTATTGCTTAACCAATAAAAAAAGGACAAGTTCATAATTATTTAAAAACACAGACAGACCCGTGTGCGATATATACAGTTATTCGTAATAAAACAACGTACTTATAGTCATTTCAACGAAAAACAAATTTCTTGAAAATAAAAAATATTCCTCAAATCTGACTGTTCGCATACAATATGAACGCAGCGTTTCGTCCATCTCTCTTACACTCGTCGGCTCGGGTTCGCCGTCTCGCTCTAATCCCTATTTGGTAACGCCAACTATTTCATGGATGAAATTACTGATGGCGCTTGGCCCAATACAAGAGGTGTAGCGAAGGTTTTTTTTTATTCCTAAGGAAAATACAAGAGTAACAATAGGACATACAACCAAGACGTTAAGAACACTTTTAATGCGACGCTCTAATAAAATAGATACTTTTCACGGTGTATTTAACTCATCTTAGAATTAACGTCCCGAGTAAATTATTTTCACGTTTCAATAGTCCGGAATAACCATACTATATCATGTAAATAGCCATCAAAATTATATAACAAAAACTGTAAGTTAATGAATTAACAAAATATACATTTTTTTAAATCATTATATCTGGGGATATCCTTTAGGATTTTTTTGTGTGTACGTTTGTGATGGTGTCGTTTATTAGTATGTATACAAATTATTACATTGTGCCATTTTACGCTATTTAAAATTTTCATCACTTCATTCGTTTAAATCAGTAAATAATTGTTAAAATACTCTCGCTATATTCATTAAACACTCTCACTATGTATTATTTCCACGTCACCACTTTATTATATCAGGGACATTCGCTTCAGCAGATAGAGCTCAATTGTCCCTGTGTTGGCTCTACAGAGCCTTAATATAGTCATTCCATGCAATGTGACATGTGGCAGGTGAGAGACGGTCCTACCAGATGTAGGCGGATAATATCTTAAGGCGCCGCCGGATTTGACATAATACAATATATTTATTTTAATTTTTAAGGTTTGCTTACCAACCACAATCACTCTTTATGCAAATTACCGATTTAGGCAAAGAAATATACTCAGAAACCGTTCAATACCTGAACTCGTCCAATAAGATTTAAGTTCGATAATGTTTTATAAGTTTTAGCCACGAAACAAATTTTTTGTTTCATTTCTAATCTTCATCTTATTATGGAAATGAGAAATCGCCTTACAACCAACCTAGCGACCTTAAAAAATTGCCAATATTGTCTAAAAATCTTCATTGTTTAGACCGTGAGTACTTAGTAATTATTATTTAAAGGTTAAATTATATTTCCTTCAAACCTCATTACAATTTATAAGGACCCCTTAATCAGAATTTATTCCGATCCTGTTGAAATATATCCATGTTTAAGACTTTAATGTCCCCCTTTAAAATTATTTGTGGAATATTAAAATATTTATTTACACTTGTACCACACGCACTGATATCACTACGGGCTTTTATATCATCACGCTAATATAGTCGTTATTTTGTGCTATTAAGGAGCAAAGTCGCGTACGGCACATCGATACTCATTTTGTACAGCGCTATGGGATTGTTGTATGAGGAATAAAACGTTTTGATCTTTTAAAATATTGTGTTTACTTTACTTTAACGAAAAATGTATTATTTTCTTCTTTATTATTTAAGAAAGAACTTTGAGTTAAGAAATACTTTTTAATTATTTTATTTATAGGTCTCCTAAATAGTAACACATTTGTACCCACATTTGACATGAATTTTATATGTATTGAAGAGTTATTCTTATTCGTAATTAATGGAAATTGTGAGTATACGAACTTCCACCAATGTCTCATAGATATCTCTTTTTTTTAACTTTGAACGTTCTTATGAATAATGAATGTTGTAAAAAAATTCTTTAGTGAATTTCTGTGTCACTATCACTACACAATTTATATTCCGTGTTTTTATATATACACTTCGTTTCTGCACAATATTCCAGGATATTACGTAAAATACCGATAAACTTATATCATATTATGGAAAAAAAAAAATGCAAGTAACGAACATGAAATTAAAACTATAATTCATTATAGACGAAAATCACGCAAAAATTCAATTTTTAAGTTGTTCTAATACTCTGGTATATTTTTTGGTTATACATACATATGAATTGCGAAACATTTTTAAAGTTTGAATTCTGTAACTAACGTGTACAATACAAAAGTCAAAAAAATTTTTGAGTTAATATTTGATAGGATACTTGAAAATACCTAATTATTTATTGTTGTTTATATGATGACATACGAATTATTTAATTAAATGATAACAGTTATAACAAGTTGTTTTAAATTTTATACAGGTAGTTGTAAGTTGATCAACCAATTGATATCAGCTGACGTGTTGAAACTTGTTCGGTTTCTGAGGGTTTCAATATCTAATCTTAAAACTTAAAATTTAGGTCAAGCCATAAATAAAGCGGTTTTTTCTGACTGGTCATTGATCTAGCACGTAAGAGAAAAAAAAGTTTGAAATTTCGGATTTCAGTAGGTAAAACAGATTAAGATTGCATATTGAAACCGGTCGAATGTATAAGTATTTTAAATGAGAAGTTATGTTTTTTTGTTCTTTGATCAAAAATGTATACAAAGTAAATATATATATATATATAGATCAACTAATAACCATCGAATGAATATAAATTTTATAATAACGCAATAATACAAGGTTTAAAATATATAACAACGTTTTTACCTGCATTTGGGTGATTGTGACATGGGTGTAATTTTCAAAAATCAACACTGACGAAACTGAAAGGGGCAATCAATGTAATCAATTTTATAATATTATTTATTACAATATTGGTACCGTAAAGTATCAAAACGTTGATATCTGAGTACACAATACACTTGGATCGCGACGCGCCATGTGACGACTTCGGAACTGTGACGTCTGTTGAGTCGATTCAGGTGTTATTCTTTTTTATAGTTATTAAAAAAAACTGATAGTGCGCATACATTATGACTTTGAAATATATAACTATTAAACAGGAAGAAAGGTTTTATTTTTTTCTTATACAAATATAGCTATTTATTAAGTAGATAAAGTTGTAAATAATAAAATAAAATGGTATGAATTCAGTTGAGCCTTAATAATGAACATAATAAAAAGGCCAATGAATTATATGACTTCACTGAGTACAATTTAATTATAGTCTAGTAGTTTATTGAAGACTATTTTTTTCACAAATTAACAGGACCGTTATATTTTTAGAAAACTACTATAATAAAGTCAAATATGAAATATGTCATATGTTGATGTTTAATATTATATTTTATAAAAAATGTACCTTTTTCAAGATATAAATTAACCAACATTTTTTAACTTTGTTCAAAGTTAAAACAATATTATACTCGGTCAGGGTATTGCGTTCAGGTTTCGTATGCCAGTAGGTATGAGTTTTATCTTATCGCGGGTTCATTCTCTGTGTAAATAACTGATAACACGATCAGTCGTTTTACGTACAGTTAAGAACTAAACTGTTACAACATTAAATAAATATGTATGTCTAGAGTTTTATTAAAATTAAATTTATTTTCAATAGTCTAATAGTGATAGTTAGCATTAATTCAAGGTTATAAATCTCTACTACTTTTACTACTTTTTAACTTTACTATGATTACAAAATATTTTCCTAGTGAAATTTTATGTATGTACCTATGTTATCATTCTCAACCCCGGGTCGGCATAATATGTTTCTTCTTTCACATTATTCCTCACAGTCATTATTTACATTTTCTTTGGCTTTCACATCCACATTCATAACTGTTTTATTTAGACATTGAAACTTATTTCATATCCATTTTTACGTAGACTCATTTTTTTTATTGAAGTAACTGTAAGCACAGCTCTACATGCGTAAATTACATTCTATCTATTCCTGACTTCACTTACATATATTTTTTAAATCTTATATATTTTATACTAAATTCGCTCATCAGAGAATAAATACATTTATGATTTAAAAAAATCTCGGTTCAGTCGTTATCAGAGTTATAAACGTAATTAGAAACAAAGAGACAGAATTATATAGCTGCTTCTTAATAACCTGTAAGTAAATTTTTGTTAAATATACTTTAACGAATATCACGAAATTTTAAAGTACTGTTCTACTCACTTGTACTGCAGTATAAGTACCTAATCGCAGCGATAATGTGTCATTCGAAGTATTTTTATGTATAAAGAGAGAAATTATTTTATCCAGTGGTTCTCAAACTTAGCTCCAGGAACTGTATTTTTGTGTTATTATGAGTTGTAGGATTACTCGTTTGACATGCTCAAATGTGGGTTTGACATAACATATCTCTTATATACTTTTGGTTGCTGCTAGCCAATTGAAGGATGACTGGAGGGAAAGTCGTGGTACACGTTGAAAGTTATTTATTAACTGATTCTTATATGATTAATTAATTATGATTCTGATTAATTCTGAGGACATATAGTGAAACTTAAATTCTAAAAGATCCCTCGTTAGTCGTAGGGCTTACAGTAACTACGGTGGTCAATCAGAAACATGCAGAGTGCGAGCAAGACGGGACACACGGACTTCTCTCATACGAGGTATTAAATATATGTAACCCGTGCGCCCGCGACTCGCGCTAGTGTGCCGTTAGATGTTGTGTATGAGGTCTCTACATACTTTACATAAAAACAGACTATATTCTCTTAATAGTGAAAAAATTAAACGAGTAATAAATAACCAGAGTTACACAGAAAAGTTAATTTTATGTTTATTTTTATTCTAACTTAATGATTATATTAGTTCGTGAGTCAAATGAAAATATTCTGTTGTTGTTATAATATTTATTATTTTTCTTATGGAATGTTTGACGTCACACAGATGTCGAATTTCTTTATTTGAACAACTTTATTTTTAAAGCCACACACACACGAGTATTTAAATGTATAAAAATGATAAATAAGTTTCTTGTAACGAGTATTTTTGTATAAGTATGTTGGTTTTTTTTTTTTTACAATAAGCCGTACTTTGTACGATGAGATACGAGTTAATCATGAATCATGTTCTAATCACGTACAAATTAAAGATATATATAATATAAAATAAATTGTATTATCGTTCGTCTCCATGTATCTCGAATTTACCAATTATTTACCAACGAGTTCTACTGCGCAGTTAAAGGGCTGCCAACATTAAGAACATGAATATATCTATTTTTAAATCGAACTGTGGAGTAGCTTATATTATCGTAAATTAGTACGAACTAAAAAAAAGCACGGGCATAGTCTTGACTGAAATTAAACATAATATTAATGAACCATTCGAATACGAGTGATTTATAGAGATCATTGACTTGGATGGCGGCAGGGCAATTTATAACACGAGTCAACAAACAAAAATGTATGTTAAAAAATTTCGACATGCTAATTATTGTTGTGTCCAATAGAAAATAAGTTTCCTTTCTAGCGTTAAGGTGTTGCCATTCTTATCTAGATTATCAAATAGATGAAAAAACATACAAAGAGATTAATATAATACACTAAATAGATTAATGAATGTCACACAGTAAAAGTTATATTATAATAAAATAAAATATATGAACAATATTTTCGACTCTACGGATTTTAGGTTTAGCAATTATTTACCAGCTACGTGGCGCTCTGTGCTAGGGTTGTCAAGCTCAAGAGCGTTATAATTTTTTTAAATTAATAATAGTACATGACAGCGTTTGTGGGATTTTGAGTAATTTTAGGGTTATTCATAAATACTAACATATAGAATGTTGCCAAATTTATGAAATTATTTATTGATAATGTTCGTTCATGCGTAAATAAGATCTTTTTAAGTAAAGATTAGGATTAAACCGAATATATATAGGTTTTTAGACTGACCACTGAAAAACTGGGTTAAAAAATCGTGCTACATTTTCCAACTTTAGGGGTCGTCCATTAATCACGTAATGTTTTTTTCTTTCTTTAAATTATGTGGTGATGACGTTTTAGAAAAAAATCACGTGTATTATTTTGGTACTAAATGTCATTAACATGTTCAGCATAATACTTTTTATATTTTATTACATTTTGTACAACCTAATTGAATTTTGGAAACTTTCGGAAATCAATGCCCGGCGACGGCATGTAAGGTCACGTGTCGCTTTTGTGTTTACCCATCGCGCGTTCAAGGAAAATTAAACGCCAAGTCTGCCTTGTGACGTTACGTGATTCCTTTCTTAACCCTCTGCTCCTTTTCGAACTTCACGTGATCAATTGACGACTTCTTATACATATACATAGTGTAATCCACCGATCCATTTATGCGCCACCCGCATCCAGCGGACTCCCGCGACCTACACCAGGTCGTCCGTCCACCTTGTTGGGGGCTCACACCCACTCTGCATCTTCCGGTACGCGAAAGATATTCGAGCACTCATTGGCCCATGGTGTAGCATTTAAATCCTAATACTTCATAATAAAACATTTAATTTATAATTCGAATGATTACAACAATTAATCAAAGAATTATCTAGTTTAACAATTCCTATGACGTTTGCGGGCGAAGCAATATATTTTTTTATACACAACATGGCGCCTGTGTCACATGGATTCTCCCTCTTGTGATGTGTCGTGATTTGTTCCGAACCTACATTTGAATTACACGTGATTCATGAACGAGTCCTTAGGTGAGATAGTGGTCATTTTTTTTTAAAGTTTCATGTCAATCATAAACAACGCTAGAGCGACACGCGCTTCGTATCTCGGTCAAGGTTCATGGCGTCTGCCCTATGACGATTTGAAACATGTATCTATTACAAGGATTTATAACCCTTGACCTTCAAAGGATGTATTTTGAACTGGTTTTAGTGTGTTTTAATAATTTTTTAAAAGGAAAACTTGCTTTTCTTGTCTTTGATGATATGGAGGATAACGTTAGCAATGTTCAAAATTATGTCAATACTTATGTAATCATGGGTTGTTAAGAAATTTGCTTACTATTTCTTACAGTAGAGGGGGAAATGACCAATATGTTGTTTACGTAATACGAAAGGGGTCGTCCCTTATGTACGCAGAATTGTTAATATTTGTCTCTCTTGTCAGCAATTAGCAAACATTAAGTAAGCCTTCCACTGCCTATGGTAATATAAGTAATGGTGTTAAGGACAGCGAGCATTAGAGCGGAACAGAACGGCCGCAGTATCACCGTATCGTTCTACGAGCAAGTAAAACCGTAGAAAGAGATCTTAATAGACGTCGTTTGCCGTATCGCTCAAATCTGCCGCCTCGATGAGAAGGGCTCTTATTGAGCCAGCTGCGCAACAAGACGCATTGGCGTACCGCCACGGCCGATAAGAAGCGCTCAGTGTGGTGGAGTTTCATTACAAGACGCACCCGCTACGGCTGACCGCCACGGCTGGTAAAAGTGCTTGCTTTGTTGGAGCTACGTTACAATCCGCACTCGCATTGGCGGACCGCCACGGCTGATAAGAAGCGTTCGCTTTGGTGGAGCTGCGCAACAAGACGCGTCTGCATTGGCGTACCGCCACGACCGATAAGATGCGCTCAGTTTGGTGGAGTTGTGTTACAAGACGCGCCCGCAACGGCTGACCGCCACGGCCTGTAAAAGTGCTTGCTTTGTTGGAGCTACGTTACAAGCCGCACTCGCATTGGCGAAACGCCACGGCCGATAAGAAGCGTTCGCTTTGGTGGAGCTACGTTACAAGCCGCACTCGCATTAGCGAACCGCCACGCCGATAAGAAGCGTTCGCTTTGGTGGAACTGCGTTACAAGACGCGTCCGCAAAGGCTGACTGCCACGGCTGATAAGAAGCGCTCGAGCCACGAAGCAGCGAGATCGGGTCACTCAGTTGAACAGTAAGAGTCATCAGTAAGCCACCGAGAATTAGCAAGAACAAGTGAAAATAAACAAGAGCGAAATTTCAAACATATTGAGGATTATTTTAAAAAGAAACTGTATCGATAATTACTGTACAAATAAAAAGTGTGACTTTTACAACCCGTTTTTTATAACATAATAATTAGAATATTTTTTACAGATTCTGTTGAACCAAATAAAAGTAAATAATTTAACATACATACACATACATCCCGCGCCCCTCCAGTAGGGGTAAGGGGGCTTTCAAGTATTACTTAAAGAGTCAATGGGAGTCTAAGTTTTGCTTAGTTTTTATGACATATTGGCCTCTGAATGTTGATTGCGTAAGCAAAATTTTCTTGGTAATTCATCGTTTTTTTTTCTCTAATTATTTTGGACATTGGCTATTTTCATATGCCATACAATAGCCGATAGCTATAACGTGCATTATCATTTTCTTGATAGTTCAATTGTATGGTTCTTGAATGACAGTGCATTTTACAAGGTAACGAAATCACTCCTTGCACTATAAAGATGAAGTAATATTTACTGACAGTTTAAATAATCTAAATATGCAACTCGACATAGATAAAAAAGTTTGTCTTTATGTGGTACTAGCTGGTACCCGCGGCTACGCCCGCTACGCCCGTGTTTTATAATATGTTCTTTAGGTGTGAGTTTAAACGTGATATAAAGAGTTGTTTTATTAGCGGAAAAAATGTAGATAGATTAAATAGAAAAAAAAAAAATCAAAAATGGTCGATGAGATTCACAAAATAAATAACCCTATCTACTAAAAATTCCGCGTCGAATGATAGTAGTTCCATGCCGATATGTTCAGTAGTTTTGAGGTGATGGTGCGTCAAAGGGACCCCATTTTCCTTTTATATATGTTCGATAGAAGATAGATTAATCACAATTTTTTTTTTGTTATGAGGATATCCTAGCGGCGTTTATTCCATACAAATGTAGTCCCCCGTTTCCTTCCTGGATAATAGCATTATGGTAAATATTTTTATGCCAAATAATATATATCCACCACCGCCATGCCCGTACGTTTTGATTTTTTCCATAAATTAGTTATTGTGAAAACTAGATGAGAATGAAAAGAAATGCTAGATTTTTACCGTTATTTTCAGACGTTCGTCAAACAAATATGATGGATAAAATTTAAAAAAGCATAACGTACAGGAGTGTCCAAAGTCTTTATTATTCTAAAACTGAAATAAAATTAAAAATCGGTTCAGTCTTGGAGGAGGAAACAGGGTACTACGAAGTGATGTTTTCGTCTATTTTGCATAGTTAAATCGGCCCGCGCTGCAGTTGTCCCTTTCGTGTTTTATAATTCTTTCTTTGGGGCGCAACGCGATAGCGTTAGATTTCTGAAATACCAACTTTTCCGACCGCTTGTACTCTTAATATGTCGATTACCTATAAAAATAAGACAATAGAAAAACTAGTGAAAGCTGGCGTAAACGCCAGGCTAGTGCTCGAGTAGACGCGGTGCTTGCGAAAGTCACCCCGTGTCGCCCCCATCCCAAATGCAGCGGACGGCCCCGGGGGGTTTTAGTGGGTATTTCCGGGCGCTTCACGCCCGGGCGAGTCCCACACTGGCACGGAGTTCGTCCCTCCGTGCCCCCTTACCTATTTCATTGGGGGACTTCGGTCTCACTAATGCAATAGGTAAGAGTAGTGCGTAAATACATTTCCCACCGTCAAAAAAAAAAAAAAAAAAGGTTAGTGCTCGAGGGGTTAATTATTATTTAGTACGAAATATATAATTTTAGAAGCTATATTGTAACACTTTACAGTCTCGCTATCGGTACAAAAGCGGACCGTGCCGTTTTTTAATATTCCTTCCGAAAGATATTATTATTATTACGTTTCCAGTGTTTATTCGAATTCACATTTTTCGGAATTTTCGTCTTTAAATGTATTAGGAGTTAAGTGGATTTTGTATTGTAGAATAAATGTATATATATATGTGTGAGAGAGTCGTGAAGTATTGTACACGTGTGGTGTGCATTTGTATGCGTGAGTGTGTGTGTGTATAATTAAAGGCCGTTCCGTTGCGCAGTGTTGCATTGTAACTCGGATGTTAAAAAAAATATATTGTAGGTTTCTTCTATACAAATAAATCGAATTTAATTGTCCGTTTTGTAAAATTAAATTAAAAGCTCTTTTCTACTAAAGACTTATGAATGTATATGTTAATTATACCGAAAACAAAATGTTTAACAATTTCTGTCTGCGTTTATTCTGGCTAAACGGCTGAACCGATTTTAAAGCGACTTTTTATACATATATCACCTCTTCATTTACTCCTTTTTCTTTCATATAATTTCTTACGCCACCCATCCACACTTTCTTTGGCCTTCCTCTACTTTTCCATCTTTCCTCATTCATATTCATTACTATTTTACTCACATGCGCTTCTTCTCTTCTCATAACATGTACATACCATGACAAACGAGAACGATTTAACTTTTCTGCCACTGGCGCAATCACATCGTCACTTAACATTAAGTGAGGTTTTAGTCAAAGCACTGAGCCTATATGCTGTAAAAAACACGTTTATTTGTTTCTGCGAAAACGAAAGAGGGCATTTACGAGCAGGCCCTTTGTAAATTGCTTGTATTAATGTAAAAAACCGTAATCGTCGTGCATGATTAATCGAAAATTCCCAAAATATATCTTAAATTCGTTATCACTGTACTTAACTCCTTATCGTTATAATTATATCGTGATATGAATTATCATGTATTATATTTTGTACGATTATTATTTTATTTTTTAAAGTCATTACAGCTTACAAGTTCAGGTGACTAGTTAATAATTTATTTTTACATATTCATCACGGTGTTTTATAATGATGATAAGCAGTTGAATTAGATCCTTCAAACTGCAGAAGGAGCCTGTTGATGAGGACAATCTCTACTTCTAAGTACCTTAATGTATGTTCACATTTTTATTTATTGAAACATTTGATAGAATGCCGAAAGGTTTTTTCAAGGAGCCAATCGATTGTTGAATAAATTTTACAATAATCTTCTTCACTATTTACATGTAATTACTACTCTTTAACACTAATAAACTTGTTTTTCAATATTTAAACTAATATTTTACTCGGACCGACTGCGCCATGTTGTAAATAAAATGCGTGTTCGTGCAAGACTGACTTTTTTATTTATTACCCTCAACATATAACACTAACTACGTGTCTTTCAATGGTAAACATAGCTTTGTATCGATCATTGCTAAATAAAAGTATTGGTAATCATAGAATTAAAACACTCAGAACTGCAGTATTCGCAAACGAAGTGGAAATATTTCAAATTAGCCTTAAAACGCCAAGTTGTTTTACCTGTAATTATTTAGTTTCTTGCCATTTACGCATACGTTTACATTGTTCTGGCTTTAATGTTAAGCAATTTTTGTATGAAATTATCTCTCTTAGCGTTACTCTATGCATGTAATATTTTCCAAAATTGTATTACTTAAATAAAAAACAATTTTTCAGTATACAAAAGTCGTCATAGAGCATATATCAATCGGGCTTCTGACGTAGTGTGCTTTGAGTGATTCGTAATCTATTTATCTTTCTCACGATTTTATTTAATAATATAATATTTAATTTAATTTTTATTTAATTGAATTGTATTTTATTAATGTCACTTTACCTTGTTGTCGAAATCTTTTAATTTACAGATATAAAAATATCATATTTAAAAATTTAATTTTTCATGTTTTTCTTTTGCATTGGTATTTTCTAATAATGCCCACCTTCAAATGTATCGTATGTTGCCAGTGTCACGTGTAAACTTATATTTCTAGTTTATGTAAATTTACCATCGTGGACTACATCGTCACTTAATATTAGATGAGATTGTGATTAGAGTGCTGAACCTGTACAGTGTAAACAAAAACAAATTTTCTGTAAATAAAAATACAATTGCGGTGAAATAGGTGAAAAACGATTTTTTATAATGGTTATATCATCGTCAGAGTCGACCTTTAGTCAGTCGTTAAATTTCCGAGTTGCAACGCTTCGCCAAGCAACCGCATAAATATCAATATACAATCGAGGTAATTTCACCACTCGGCGCATACATACAGTTACTGTCGGGTTTTCTTGAATTCACTATATATATTTTTTTTTTTTTACAAAAAAATATGTTTTATGGTTTTCAATACGTTGTTTATTTTTGATGACATAGTAGAAGGATATTCGTCTGAATGGTGATTACGTAAGCAGTGTTTACTTGTTAATTTTAGTTTTTCTCTCAAAATCATATGCTAATGCTTGTGTCAAAAATATTTACAATTTTGCTAACGTATTATTTGCCTCCAAATGGTCACTGTCTGTGAATCTTTATCATATATTATTACAGCTTTTTCTATGCTTTATTTAGTGTGAAATAGCTTTGCTGGAGAAGATTAACAGAAGAAAAGAGGGTGTGTGGAGAGTACACCTGTCAGAAGTGAAACTTCTTTCGTAATATTTAGTTTAAATCTAAAAGATATATATAAAAAATTCAGAGAAAGAGACAAAAATTTGTATGAATAATTTCTAAAATACAGTCATGAGCATGCTGCCTCAAGAACGTAATATAGCATACAAAGAGGAGAAAACAATAATGCTACACTGAAAAACGTGTAGCGTGTTTATTATTTCTGTCTCTTTCTTTCTCACTACGTATTTATCTCGGACTTTTAATATAAAAAATCGTAACGCTTATATTTCTGACTTTCATCGTGTGACACGACCTTGAAAATTTCAACTCTCATTGCGAACAAAGAAGTCGCTATTAAAAAATTGGAGGAACATTTTTATAAAATAATTATATATAGTACCTAATCTTTACATGTATATTAATAAACAAAATTATTTACTACATACGTATGTGTGTACGGTACCTATACTAAAAATACTATTTTTAAAATTGTTGTCTGTCTGTCTGTTTATTCCGTGTAATCTCCGAAACGGCTGGACCGATTTTGACGGGACTTTGTTTGGTAGATAGCTGAAGATGCTCCGCGTAACTCAGGATACTTTAAATTTTCGAAAATACTTTCCGCGTAAAAACTCGTGAAATTGTGAACAAAAAATGAAACAATGGAACATCAAAACAGTATTTTCCAATGACAAGTTAAAAACGATATTATGCAGTGAAGCATATATGAAACGCAGGCGGTGCCGCGGACACGTAGCTAGTTATTAATAAATGTAATTGTGTAAAAAAAGCTTAATGCTTGTGTGCATGTTTGCATGTGTGTTTGTTTACGTGTGTGATGGCTGAGATGACAGCTAATAAATGATTGCGGAAGAAAAAAAGAACACTTGCCAACCCTACTTAATTCAAAACAAGGGCAAGATTGTATTAAACACCTAGCCAAGTGCCCGCGGCTCCGCCCGGGTATAATATTTTCTATTCTGCACAATTCTTCACCATCCATCCATTCAACTGAAAGACGTTCACTACTGGACATAGGTCTACCACCAAAGGCGGAGATGGCCATAATCGCCACACCTGGCATGCGGGTTGGCGATCGCGGTACTTGTGATATTATTCAGAAGACGCTGCTGCCAATCCCCCGGTTTATCCCTTAACCGCCCGACACCCATGGCAACGTTATGGGGTGGTACTATTTTTGGCGAAGGTTGCATTCCAAATAAAACGTAGAAATAACTGTTATTATTTTAAATTTCCAAAATGTCTACATATGATGTCGTGTATATAGAGTGCACTGCATGTGCATTGAATGTGCAATACGTGTGCCAGCCGGGGCAAGACTGGCTAACCTTATACATTACAATATGTAGCGCTGACGCTACATACCCTTATCCGCCACCACGTAATTTAGTATTGAAATTATCGTTGGAAAAATAATGTTTTATGGATATTACATTTTATTTGGCCCTTTTTTTTGACGGGGGGAAATGCATTTACGCACTACCCTTACCCATTGCATTAGTGAGTCCGAAGTCCCCCAATGCAATGGGTAAGAGGGCACGGAGGGACGAACTCCGTGCCAGTGTGGGACTCACCCGGGCGTGAAGCGCCCGGAAATACCCACTAAACCCCCCGGGGCCGTCCGCCGCATTTGGGATGGGGGCGACACGGGGTGGCTTTCGCAAGCACCGCGTCGCAAATGTGTTTTCCACATTGGGTTCGAACCTCCGACTTTTCAGTTGTACCGTGTATGAGACATGCGAATTAGTCCACCGGGCTAACCACGATCTCAAAAAAAAAAAAAAAAATGGTTTACCCACCCTCGGTTCGAACCTCCGACCTTTCAGCCATCTATGAGACATGCGGATTAGTCCACAGGGCTAACCACGCTCTCAAAAAGTGTTACCCACCCTGGGTTCGGACTTTCGACCTTTCAGTCGCACCACCTATGAGATACGCAAATTAGTCCACCGGGCTAACCACGCTCTCAAGCTAACCACGCCTTTACGATTTTATTCACAATTCCATGAGTTTTCATTTGTTTTTACGCGAAACCCGAATTATTTTCGAAGAAAAAAGTGGCCTATGTTACTCCGTGTAACTTCAGCTATCTACCGGCAATAGACCCGTCAAAATCGGGTCCAGCCGTTCCGGAGATTAACCGGGAGAAACAGGCAAACAAGTGTATGTACTCTAATTTAGTGCAAAAGTTGTTATTTTTAAAATACCAACGGATACTTTAATTCTGTTTATTTTTTCACAATTAACAATCGCTCTCCATACATTTTCTTCGGCCGGCAGCAGTGTATCGCCTCTGGTATAAAAAATCGCTTATCAACGCGCACGGAACGTTATCAATGAGGCTACGGGGACATTGTTCTAATGAAATCGGGAGGGTTGAGGGAAGGAGGGGGAACTGATTAATTTCGACAAGTTTAAATAAAACCATTCTGTTTAGGGACATAATAAGCAAACTTTGTTGCCTTTAATTTTGATAATAAAAAAAATCTACATATTTCGTCAAACTACCAGTGAAATCTACGTATTTATATCTAGAATAAATAAAATTGAAGTGTCTGTTTGTAATGTGAAAATAATATTTTTTTATTAAATACATTTTAATGAATATAGAATATCTATACTAAAAATACAAATTTTAAAATTTTTGTGTTTTCGTGTGTTCCGGGTAATCTCCGGAACGGCTGGATCGATTTTGACGGGATTTTTTCTGGTACATAGCTTATGTTACTCCGCGTAACTTTGCTACTCTTATTTTTCGAAAATAATTAGGGTTCAGCGTAAAAAAAAAAAAATTAAATCTCATGAAATTGTGAATAAAATCCGATTTGATGCACAGTTTTACTTACTGGCAGGTATTTGAATTTATGAGAAATATCGTTGCTTAATGTTAGTATCAAAAACAATTTTTGAATATAATTAGGGTTCCATTTTAAAAAAAAAGTGAAAACTATATAAGCAATTAAATTTAATAGGAAACACGGGGGCGCAGCCGCGGTCACACGGTTAGTGAATTAATGAAATTGTAGGTATATTTTGTTGTTTAACATTGAAATAATCCAATGTTTTTTATTACTTTATGGTATTTTTATTTTCCTTATTGTTTTAACAGGCGTTGGTAATTGGTTCGGTTCTTATGGTCCAGTGGTAGTTTCAACTTAGGTTTGAATTTATATAAGTATTATATATTGTTTATATAATCGGCCTGAGCTTTCAGTGAAGGAAAACATCATGAGGAAACCATACCATGATGGTAAGGCATGCCCGCCTGGGTAGCTACCACCTCAAGTTTGAAAACCTGTCGTTAAATACCAATTGGTGTGTTCCGGCATCACTTGAGAACAAGTATCTAGGCTTAGTGTGTTACCATCCAGGACCACATCGTCGCTTAACATCAGGTGAGATTGTGGTCAAAGCACTGAGCCTATACCGTGTAATAAAAAACACTAAAACCTGACCTGACGATATAACGTATCTACGATAAAAAATGAAAGAAGCATGTAAATTGATTTAGTAGTTCTCGAGTTAAAGTCAACTTAATACTTAATAATGTGTGTGCCCGCGGATCCGCCCGCGTATCATATTCACAATTATTTAATGACACCTGCCAGTAAAACTGTCTGTTTAATAGGATTTTATACACTATTATATGACTTTAATTTTCTTTACGCGGGGCCCTAATTATTTTCGAAAAATAAGAATTAAATCAGTTACGCTGTGTTACCTCAGCTATCTGCCTGAAAAAGTCCCGATGGAACCGGTTTAGTCCCTCCGAAGATTAACCGAAACAAACAAACAGACTAAAATCGTATTTTTTTTTTATTTTTTGTCTAGGCATCGTAATACATATGTATTTACTATTTAGTAAAAAAAAATATTTTGACATAACAAACAGACACTAAGTAGCTCGAATGTTTTTTTACAATTTTCTGTTCTGAAATTACCCTGTGTAACTTTAGCTGTATGCCAGAGATTTCCTGTCAAAAACCGTCGAGCCGTTCCCGGTATTAGAAACCGAAACAAACAGACAGAAAGATAACAACATTTTTATAAAACCGTGTTTTTGGTATATGAACCGTTTATATAAAAAAATTATTCATAATATGTATGTAGTAAATAAAATTGTTAAATTATAAACAAACATTTCAATTTTATTCATTTGTATCGATAAGGACTTTTGTGTAATGTAAAATACGTTTGGGTCGTAGTGTATTGAAGACGTATTCGTAGTTGACGCGCATTGATCTGCTAACCCCGGTCGAAGCACGTCGCGATGATAAATAAAGGAGATATAAAAACAAAAGTTTAATGTCACACAATCACATGCCCCCGCCGAGTGTCTTCGAGACGCTGCACGGTACGTAGCTGTGTCACTGTCATTTGTTTTTTCCAAGCGAAAACCTCATTAGTGGCGTTGAGCGATTCTCGGTAAGGGGAATGACTTATAGATTCGCGTTACCAATGCTATGACGTCAGCAGTCAACATGCCACACTATGTGAAGTATAAGATGGCGTTTATGTGCTTGCGCTCAGTGATAAATGATTTAATGCATACTCACGCAGCCCTATCGAATGGATTCATTATGCATAGTCTAAAAACTAGACATATGTTATGTTAGGTTGTGTTAATAATTATAATTAACAAATTATGTAGTTTTAAACATTAAAAAAAAATTATATTAAAATGTATGGTATCAATATAAAATATGTTTTATATTGTTAAAAAAATGAATATGCATATTTGTAATTGAAATTAGCGTGTAATAAAAAACAGCTAATTGTAAATAGTTATAAAGTAAAATATCTTATTTGCGACGTTGGTTATAATGTAACATTACTAATTTTTTTTTTAAATAGATTAGGAATAAATAGCAACTTGTTCGTTGACTAACAAAATTAACTAATTTGAATAATAATTTATTGATACGGATAAGTATGGGGTTTCAAAAAAATAATTATAATTATTAAAATTAAAGTCATCTAATGGCTACTTACCGTGGTGCTGCTTGAACCCTTCGTGTGCCTTATCGAGGGGCAGTGGGGGCAGAGGGAGGACGGTTAGCGGGTCGGGGGGGGCGGGGAGCGGTTGGAAATAACGTGCGCGAGCGAGACGGACGACTACCGTGCGCATTGCGGTGGTGAAGAGTCGACGTTTGTTGTTATTTTTTTTTATTGGATAGATGTTTGATTGTTGAATAGTTTAAGACATGTACACTAATCTTTATGCATATTATGTCTAAACCCTTAGGCAATATTAATAGTTACATTTTTAGATTAGTTAGATTTTAGGTATTGGTTAAGTATCCTCCTTGCTGGTTCTTTTCAGAGACGGGGGTTTCCCGTAATATAAGTATGTTTTATATTGTACTCGTACATATCCTGAATGTAACAATTAATAATTACATTTATTAGTATATGTAATTACGACCGTATAATTTAAAACATTTGGCGAAGGTCGCGGGAATTCGCTGGATCCGGGTGGCGCAAGCCCAGTCGTCGTGGAAATCAGTCTTTCGGTAGAATGGAGGGATGGATGGATTGTGTTTAAGATTTAGCATGTTCGAGCATTATTTTTTTTTTTAATTTAAAATACATGTACAAATGTAAAAAAATGTCAAGTTAAACATGTCATTTGAAATCCATAAGTATAATGTTTGATAAAGAAAACATTTAAATGAAATAAATTAAATTATCAAAATACAATACATTATTAATTCTGGCATTGATCATATTGACTCCATAGTTTTGTTCGTCGAAAAAATATCGGTCGGGCGCATACTCGCCGTTGACTGTTCAGGGTTGTCGCTTTGACTTTATTATTATTATTACTTCAAATTATATTAATTTTGTTACAAATGATCACATTAACAGACAAAAAAAAAACAATTATTTCTTAATTTTAAATTCCATTCGTGCTAATTTATTCAATCAGTTATTGAATATTTTAGTTTAATTTTTTTTTCGTCTATACCTATTAATTATTGCGGATTATATCTAAACAATGTACATGTAAATTGAAACTTGTTTTTATTTATATAACCCTAGAGTTCGTGCAGGGAAACATCTTAAACATTGGTAAATACTACGTTACAATTATTACTCTTACTTTTGTTGGCAATCAACGCGTGTAAATTGATATTTTATTTCCTATTTGAAGTTTTCGATAGGGGAAAAACTTAGATTCGCGTCATCGTTAGCCGTCAAAATGTTACAGTATGTCAATTATATGATTTTAAATGGTGGCGGCACTCAGAGATAAAAAATAAAATCTATAATTACGCAGCCTATCGTATGTTTTGTTTATTAAGAAACTGTATGAAAAATGTATATAATTATTGTTTGGAGCGCTAATAGATTTATTAACCGGACAAATGTTAGGTTATGTTAATAAATTCAACTAATAAATTTAATCATTAAAAACAGTTTTTCCGTAGTTTCAAGTCTTCACTTCTGTCAGCAGACCTCACGGCTGCGTAGTTCTTTTTTATTGTACCGTATCGTACGTTTCTTAGTTTCACAATGATATACATTCGAATACGGAAAATTTGTGATTTTGTTATGCAACATACTAGGTATTGTTACGGTTATATAAATTTGTATACATTCATAGATTTTTATATATAAGAGCGATATCAATTCCCTTATCAATATTGATATCATTTCTTGTTTATTATATAACCAACAAAATAATAATTGTAATGTCACGGTGTGTTAGCACAGCCCTGTGCCCTCGAGTTTGCTTCGTTTGCTTGCTTTACTTAACACGGCCCTCGCGCAAAAGGACGCAACTTATACGAAATCATAATATTTTCAATTTTTTATTTTATGTTTTATTCTTTATGATGATTCTTTGTTTACTGCAATTAATAACATTGTTTTTACCGAAATATAAGCTTCAGGCAGCTATACTAATAAATAAAATTGTGGTGTCTGTGTGTAATGTTAAAATATTTTTTTACTGAATTTTTGTCTGTCTGTCTGTTTGTTCTGGGTATCCTCCGGACCAGCTGGGGCTATGTTGACGGGATTTTTTGTTAGATAGCTAGATAACTTTAGTTATACGAAAATAATTAGGGTTCCGCTTAAAAAAATTGAAACGCAATGAAGAACATATATAACGTGGGCGCAGCCGCCAGGACACAGCTAGTTGTGAATACATTTCAAATCACTAGAATTTATACTTAACCTACAAGTTTTTGAGCGGACATTATTTTTTCCTTGCAAACGCTCTTTATGTTTTAAATATTATTATAATTTACAGCTTATCTAGTTATTTATTTAGCGTTAACATGTTATATTATTAGTCTCGTGAGTGAAAGAAAGGAAAATATTTGCATACTGGTTTCAAACATATAAACAAAGACAGATTAAAAATCAAATTGCTTTGGTCATAAAAGTTGACAATTATGTTTAGTTAATAGTGTGTGTTTAGTAACCACAGTTATAATATAAACAATATATCTTCAATGTAAAGAAAAATATTTTTACTGTTTTTTTGACCTATAGCTGTTAAACGGAAGGCCCTTGACAGGTTCACCTAACGTTAATTAATAATTTTACTCGTGCAATTGTTATGAATCGAGTCAAGAATCCTTAAGGTTACATTAATTACTATAGCATAACAGTTTCCATTATAACAAATGCACAAAATAAAAAAAAATATTTACAGTTAAAATTATGAAAATATATAACGTTAGATTCAACTAACGTCGTGAAGTTGATTTTCAGGTTAAAATTCACTCTTAGCGATTTCTCATAGCGATATCACGTATAAAAGGAGCTTAGAACTACGTTATTTAAATATATTTAATATATATAAAAAAATATAGTTATTAAAATTTAAAAAATAAACATGTTTAGTTGTGCATTTATTCGTGTGGAGCGTTTTAAACATTTCGTAAGCGACGCGCGACGCCGGATTCCGCCCGATGTATACACCGAGTGGCCGTTCTTGATACTTTTTCTTTTTTTTTTTTTACTGTAATAATAATCTAACCTCAAACGACGGCATAACTGTTTTCAAAGTCAAAATTATAATAAAATAAATATATCATTGGATTATTATTTAAAGTTTTTATGTTCAGTTCGTTCTTAAAATGAGCATCTAATAAAGATAATTGTTTATCGTATGTTTTTTTTATGATACTAACGACCCGCCGCGGCTTCGCAAGGTATTTATATAGAAATCTTTAATTGAAATAAAAATATTGTTGCTTATTTTTCTCATAGGGTCGTTGTTGAATGGAGTGAATAAAAAGCAATATTATTTTACTCTTATAATATGTATTTACTAATAAAATATACAATTTACAAACAACGAACATTAATATTGGTACTTACAAATAGCAACTCTTATTACGTATAAGAATTCAGAATAAATACCTAAAAGAACGAATTTCTTAGAATCTTTTGTACGTTTGTTGACGATACATGAGGTCAACACGTGATCTATAAATAAATACTAAATACGTATAAATGGTATATACGATATCTATACCACAAGCACGATTTTTAAAATGTTTGTCTGCCTGTCTGTTTATACCGGCTAATGTCTGGAGCGATTTTGATGGTACTTCTCAGGGAGATTATAATAATTCACGCCTTATATTAAGCTATTTCTATTTTTGGAAAATAATTAGCGCCCTGCGTATATAAAAAAAAAAAATGAAAACGTGTTAAATTGTGAAAAAAATCTGTTTCAATGAACAGTTTTACTGGAAGGTGTTGTTTGAGTTAGTGACAAAATTTCTTTGCTTTTTGTTGGTACCAAAAATTATTTTTGGAAAAATATTAGGGTTCCGCGTAAAAAAATTAAAACATAAGAAATTATGGGAAAAACGGTTCAACTGTTAGTTTTACTGGGAAATGCTTGAACTAGTGAGAAATGTCTTTACTTTGAAAAAAAAAAAAAATTTTTTTTTGGAAATTCATTAGGGTTCCGTGTAAATAAACTTAAAACTCATGAAATTGTGAACAAAATATGGTTCAATGGATACATCACAACATTATTTACCTATTATTATATAAAAAACTATGTTAAGTAGTGAAGAATATATAAATAAATAAAAAAAAAAAAATCAACAGAATAATTTAAACACAACTGCAGTTCATATTAATTTTGTCAACTCAGAAACGTACTGTTTAATATTGACTTTACGTTGTCGTTATATAGAAGCGAGTGCTTGATATTACATAGAGCGTATATACAGTAGAGTTTGTCGTTAAATCGAGTGACATTAAATATAACAAAAAGTATCTAGTTCGAGAATACATCTTCTAAATATAAAAATCATATAAATCGGTTCATTGGTTTTAGAATTACAATCTTATAGCTAACAAACAGATAAACAAGACGGAGAGACATCGCAGTTTTATTATAGCAGCGTGAGGATAAAATTACGCTCATTGATATAGTATATGGGGGCGGGTGAAGCCGCGCGCTACAACTAGTGCTATATGGTAAAAACACATTTACATACGGAGACGGCCTACAGCCACGCGTACGTACACTGTCACATTTAAGTCTGGTTATCGATTGAACACTAATAATAGAACGTATTAACGTATGGTTCAAGTCATAGGCGTGGAAATAATTATAACTAGCAGGCGCCCGCGACTTCATCTACGTGATTTATGTGGGCTGTCATGATTTATGTTTTATTTTGATAGTTTAATTGATAATATTTCTAGCCCTATCAAAGGCCAATTAACAATTACTTTACGCACGCAAAATCTTATCAAAATCGATATTTTATCAGTTATTGAGTTAATATGTCGATTACCCATAAAAATGAGACAATAGGAAGACAATTGGAAAACAAGGAAAGGAAAGCTGGCGTAAACGCCAGGTTAGTGCTCAAAGGGTTAAAGACGTATATAATTTTTGTTAATAAATTTTCGTTACCAACTCTGAAAATGTTTTTTATAAAATCCTTCATCCATCCATCCATTCATACAAACGAAAGAAGTCCATTGTTAGGCATAGGTCTCTCCCAAAGATCTCCACGAGGACCGCTCTTGGGCCACCCGCATCCAGCGGATTACCGCGACCAAAAAGCCTATCAATTAATCCGTGACATGTACTTCTACATAGAAATCGGTTTTTTTTGAGTTAAATACGAAAATACACGCAGAGAGACATATTTATTAAAAACAGATTCGTGATTAGGAACGGGTGAAATAGACATCTGTTAGAAAAAAAAAAAAAAACAGAAAAAAACAAATGTACAAGCAAAACTTCAGTTTTATTATTTGAGTATTGATTATTTTCCCATTTTTTTTTTTTCATAACGGGGTAAATATCTTATCTGTGTGCATGTTACTATCTGAATAGAATAACATATATATCTGATTATAAAAATAAGTGTTTTTTTAAAGTGATTTTGAATATTAAATTACGGATTTAAGTATTAACTTTAATTATATTTTACTATACTTCTCGGTATCTAATATGTACCCCTTACAAATAATGTGTCTTACATATTTAAATTAAAGATTGCCAAAGAAGCTTTACTCCTGACACGTGGACTCTGTTCACGTGTTATTTTATGTCAACATTTGCGTGTATAACCTTTAATTGTTTTTTTAGAAATAACAAAAATGGGGTGTAGAGTTAATTGTATAGTAAAATATTATCAAAGTAATCGGTAATGAGTATAATATGTTGTTATTGTTATATATTCATATCATTAAATCGTTGTTATCATATGACTTGTATCTACGTCCGTACGTAAGCCAGTTGAAACCGGTGTGTACCGGATTAGTGACCGGAGCGGACTTGATTTGACCGGATCGAGCCGGAATATTCCGAATATTAGCCTCCCCCACCTTCCTCCGGTTGGTACAGCTAGGGCGGCCAACTAACCACCCTCGATTGTATAAATGACTTGGATTTGTGAAAAAACATTCTCAGTTTTTTAATTCACTTCAAACATTGCATACGAGTGATTTGGGTCAAATATGATTTTTTTTTTTTAATTTTTATTGTCCATATTCACTATGTAGTTTGGAAGATTGTTTATTAATTTTTTATTTATTTCTTATTTTTTTCTTTAGTTATTTGTATTACGTACAGTAATAGGGTTTACATTGCAACATCACGCAGTTAACAAAAAAAAATCGAGTGGGTTTACACGCGGTGGAAGTGAAACTTAGTATTCTGGTTAATTTATAAGAGAATGAAATTAATACACTATGGAGGTGGTAAGCAGAGAAAAGAGAGAAAGTGCGAATGATCGTCAATTTTTTATTACTTAAGGTGAATTTTTAATAATGATAAAAAAATTGTCCATTTAATAATATAAGAAAACACAAAAAGGAGATGAAGGATAAGAAACTATATAGAAAAGCCTTCTATCTCTTTCTCTCACAGACTAAAATCTGTATTATATACACATATATATCAATTTCTTTTTCGTTACACATTTTCGTTTCATTAAATCCAAATCGCACCGTCCCATAAGAAGTTTCACTTTAAAAATAGCAATCTCATTATTAAAAGAGTATATGCTAGTGGTATTTATTCCTTACAAACGTAGTTATCCGTAGATAATAACTATGATAATTATGGTAAATATTTTTATACCAAATACGATTTGATTTTTTTGTTCATAAATTACTTATTGTAGAAACTAGAAGCCTTTAAAAATGAAAAACATGCTCGATTTTTACAGTCATTTTCAGATGTTCGTCAAACAAATTTGGCGGATAAAATTAAAAAAAACAAAACATACGGGCATAGCCAAAATATTTATTATTGTAAAACCTAAAGAAAATTAAAAATCCGTCCAGTTTTGGAGGAGAAAACAGGATACTACGAAGTGATGCTTTCGTCTATTTTGCTTAGTTAAATCAGCCCGCGCTGCAGTTGTCCCTTTCGCTTTCATTGGGGCGCAACGCGATAGCAATAGTTATCTGAAATACCTACTCTTCTGACCGCGTATCCTCTTAATGAAAGAAAACGACGACGAATGAAATGATTTATTTTTTATTTTTCTTATTACAACTGGCATTCGCACTGATTATAGATGTCCTTATAATATCGGTCGTAATTATTCTATCTCGAGGGAAACTATGAACTTAATTACATTGGATATCAACAGGAAAAAATGTGCACTTACTGTATTTTTTTCGGTGATAGTTATTAGAGAAAATTTACGCGCGCATTATCGTAAAAATAAAGAGATTAAATCTCATGTGAGGTACCATAGAGTATACTCCAAGAGCGATAGTTTCATACAAATAATTAGCTTAAAAATGAAGACGACAAAATGTATACGTGTACTGTGTGTGTATGCGCTTCTCCGCGTACGAATACTGCCGCTCTGTGTGTTTAAATCTACGTGAGAAAGAGTGAGATTATCTCTAAAATGTGATATGTGGTGAGGTTTACACACACACACACATCCACATTCTCTTCTAAAGATCACGTGTATTTTTAAACACAAATTATTATTATAAAAAAGAAACTACTATTCATGAAATTTAGGATAAAAATTTATGAAAATATGAAAGTAAACCCACTACATTCCGACTAACTAATTAATTATAATGTAAATCGTCGTATTAACTATCCTTTATCACGTTAACTTACTACCTCGTCGGGATTCGAACCCGCGATTTCCACGTGATTTACTATAACTGAGTCATCGTCGCTTCAATTTGATAATTTATCGTCTCTGTGTACCTCTAGTAAACGTTTCAAATAATTGTACGGTTGTCGCTGCGCCGGGTTTGTTTAGGCCAGCGTTTCTCAAACGTTGAACGATGACCCCGCTATCGGGTGTGGGATGGTCAGTGAACAATAATGGCCAAGTTAATCTTTCTTCTAATTAAAATGACAAAATGATATCCTAGTAAACCACCACCGTTTGTTGGTAGCACCTGGCTACCTTTTTTTTTTTTCGAGGGGAATGCATTTACGCACTGATGTCCAGCCAGACCTGAAAGGGACTTACCCAAGCAGGAAAGACTGGAGCGACTGATGATGTGTGACAGTCTCTCGCACGCAGTGCGAAGGGCTGTCACACAGGATTAGTGTGGGACTCGCGGCGAGGAGCGCCGTTGACCACTACCCACTAAACCCCCCGGTTCCTCCCGCCACCTTGTTGGAGCAACACGGGATCGCTATGCATGCACCGCGAAAGCACCTGACTACCTATCAACTTAAAGTTTCATAATCTGTTGGTTAAATCTCAATAGGTTTGTTCCGCCAACATGACATGAGAGCCAGTAGGTTCAAACCAATCTATCCAAATTTATAATGTGGCTGAACTATCGGTGAAGGGAAACATTGTGAGAAAACCATAGCATGGTGATAAGGCATTTTCTAATAATGTCAGCATGGTGCAGCTTCCACCTTCAAGTTTTAAAAACCTGTCGCCAAACATCGATAATAGCGTTCCGGCAGCATCACTTCAGAACTCTAGGCTTACTGTGTTTACTATCCCCGACCGCATCATTATTTAACATCAGATGAGATTGTAGTCAGAACGTTCTTGCGCTTGTAATTAATTGTAAAAATTTTTGGAGGTTTTTTTTTTTTTTTTTTTTAATTTAAGTTTTTTTTTTAGGGGCTTTTGACATAAGTCATATCAGCCCCATCATAACCTAATGTTACTAATTTTAAAGGTTTATTTCATTACATACATCATCTTTCAATCAATTCACATAGCATTTTAGCAATCTCTTTAGTAGGATTTACTAAAATACTATGGAACATTCCTACATCTAATTTATTTAACTTAAACTTATTAATAAAATCTATCCTATCATTATAATTTTTAACACATTCCGTCAGAACATGATGCACGTCATCAATAGTACCGCATGCTGTACAACATGGCGATCTAACTATCTGCATAAGAAATTTGGAGGTTGAGGTAGACTTTGATTTATAAAAAAAAACTTGAGAACCGCTGGACTAGCGCGGTGGCTTCCCACGCGTAGATTGACTAAAGCTACGTGCACATTGGCGATGAAGTGTTTTTAACACATTTATTTGTCTTGAATGAGGAATAATAAACTTGTTAGTGGTGGTGACTGAGCGACTTTTCACTATGGAAATATTAGAGGCAATTTTAACACTGTATTTTTTTTTTTGCGAGATTCTAACATTACTTGTAAGCCCAGAAAGATGTATTGAAGCTATAAAGAGGATATGCGAGCGGCGTTTATTCCCTGCAAACGTATTTCCCTGTTTTTTTCTCTAATAGCATTATGTTAAATGTTTTTGTACCGTATAATATATATATTCAACATTTCCATGTCCGTACGTTTTTGATTTTTTTCCTATTATAGAAAATAGGAACTTTTGAAAATTAAAAACAATGCTTACATTGTATCGTCGCTTTCACACGTCCTTTAAATAATTTTAATGAATAAAAACCACACATAATAATGAACACGTAGAGGCATGGCAAAGTCTTTCTTATTCCATAATTGAAAGAAAATCGGCCCAGTTTTTGGAGGAGAGAACAGGGGACTGCGAAATGATGTTTTCGTCTATTTTGCATAATTAAAATGAGCCCAAGCTGCAGTGGTCCCTTTCGTGTTCATAAGTGTTTCTTTGGGGCGCAGCGCGATAGATTTCTTAAACACCTATTTTTCAAATTTGACGTCGACTGCATATCCTCTTAAAAAAGAACTATCAGATGATAAACAAACAGATAAACAATGCCTTTTTTTGCTAAATAGAGCAGTGTTACTTGCTCAAGAGGGCGTGGGATGTCAATATACTCTGATACACAAGGCGTTTCAAGTGGTATTAACCTACCTACGTTTAGAGTTGCTCGATGCATTTGTTTTATTTTAGAAATATCTGTATGACTGCCAGTTAGTTGGCTGTTGTAACTTAAAAACCAATCAACCGATATACATACTTATTTTTTATAATATATTGATTTAAAAATATTATCTATTAACAAATACGGTTCAGATATTTTTGCGTAACAATTTGAGATTGCATGTTGTTGATTAAGAAGCGACCTGGAAATATTTTTGAGAAATCCAGGCCGGTGTATCTAGTATATTGTGTTAGATATTTGAAAGTATATTAAACAAATTATAGAGGGTAAATTAACTTCGACTAACCCATCGTATATTCAAACACCATATTATGCGGAATATAAAATACGATACGCGAGCCAAGACGCGGAAGTGCTGTTAGTATAACATATTATAGATGAAGTGTGTGTACGGTGTGTACGCACCTTTAGGTTGAGTAAAATGGAGCGGTGACGTCACGGTGAATCAAAATGGCGGTCACCAATCAGCAAATTGCTAGAGAGCCGAGCGCCTTGAAGATGTTAATGTAATACCTAAATGCACAGATCATATTTTCATATTACCACCATTTATGTCACGTCACGCATTGTGACATTTTCTTGTCGACCCATCCCGACTTTGCACGGATATCCATACTAATACTACCCACATCTCTGTGCTTCCACTAAAAACTACGATTTGTATAGTTTTTTATATGACATAAAAAAATTATATATATTTATGAAAAAAAAAAAAAAGAACCAGATCGAGTTTCTCGCCTGCGCTCTTCTCGACTGGGTTGTTTTCCGAACCGGTGGTAGTGTTTTAGACGTTCATAAGCGCCTTCTTAGGGCCTAAATTGAATAAATAAATTTTGATTTTGATTGATTTTGATAATAAAAAAAAAAAATTAAGTGTCTGTTTGTAATGCCAAAATTATTTTTTTTTCTATAGTTGCTTTATATGCTGCTGTGGTTTACTCACGATGTTTTCCTTCACCGCAAGCTCAGGCTGATTTTAGAGTTGGATAGGTGGGCTCGAACCCGCGTCCATTGACAAGGAATCCGACCGCACTACCAACCAACAAATATATGCATAATTATATATAAACGGATCGATAGAGAGAAGAAGGGGTTAAAAATAATCAAAATGTTGCTTACGTATTTACTTTTATTTTTACTCCGCTTATAAGGTACCTATTTGCAGGTGAATGAATATTCAAAATAGGTTCAAGTTTTTTAATTTTAAAGTATTTTAGTTTATTCATAATAATAAAAAAAAACAATTTAACCTTTTTATATAATATTATAGACTACATGCGTGTCCTCGGCGGTACCCGCGTTTCATATAATCTTCACTGCGTTTTAATTTTTTATACGGAATTGTAATTATTTTTCTAAAAAAAATTTATTACGCTAGAAAATTAAAAATATTAATAAAGTAAAAATATTTCTCATTAATTATAGCACTTTCCCGTAGAACTGTGCATGAATTAGGATTCTATTAATTATTTTTAATTTTTATACGCGGAACTCTAATTGTTATACAAAATTAAAAGTACTTACCCGAAGTAACTTCAGCTATCTACCAAAAAAAGTCCCGTCAAAATCGGTCCAGCTGTTTCGAAGATTATCCATTACAAACAGATAGACAAACACAACAATTTTAAGAAGTATTTTCGGCATAGGTATCGTATATACATTTATATCTATTTAGTAAAAAAAAATATTAATTTTGACATTACAAAGAGACACTTCAATTTTATTCATTAGTATAGGATTAGCTTGACCTGCAAGTAAACAGTGGATATTAAAAATTAATTTTCATTGTCTTCCTAAACGTAGGATGAACTGGAAACCTTGCATAATCAAGGACCGATGACAACACTGCAATATAATAAATGTATCATCATTTCACAACAACAAAAAGAAATTCATTCGTGTGCTCAAAATTCAGACATTAAACGTAAATTTTTTTTGGTGGGATTCGAGAGGGTATACCGCCCTATTTCTTTCCCGCAAAATGAGAATCAATATAGAATTTGTACGGAGCAAGTTAGTGTCACGTCACATTGTAGCATAATATGCTCTCTCCCTCTCTGACACATAAAAATTTAAAATATTTTAATAAGTAACCTATTTTTATAAGGTTTTAATTTTGCCCTATTGTAATTAATAAATAATGCACCAAAATATGTTATTCTAAATTAATGTAACAATGTTTACTTAAACGATACAAATCATAACAAAAAGAAATTCTTTAGAATTGTTTGACATTTCTTTTTGCTACAAATTTTTATTGTCTTTTTTAAATATATATTTATTTATTGTGTGCAGTTTAAAATAGGCAAATACGAAGGTGAAGCGCGCGAACGCAAAAAAATAAAAACGGAAAAAAAAAACACGGTTTCCTAATCTCTAAATTCTATATAAGCTAGGTATATTAATAAGTTGGATAAATAATAAATCAAAACTGTACTTTATATTATATAGATGTAAGGTTTAATTTGCTCTGTGCTGAAACTGAATGATTTAGTACATACGTCCTTTTTTTAATAATAACGATTCGAAAACTTCGTGAGCAGTCGCCCGGGAGATTTCACGATCTTGAAACTTTAATTATTATATTTTGTTTTACAAATATTTTGGTGATTTCCTCTTATTAATATAATACAAATGTTTTAAAGTTAAATTAATTTTGATTAACACATTTTGAATACCACATCATAACCTGTTTTGTAATTAGGTGATGCAATTAAACTTATCATTTGTAAAGACTAGTTGTGCCTGCAACTTCGTCCGCGTGTAATTACGTATTTGTAAATAGACGATTTCAATTAAATATACATATAGCCTCGATATTTAACTAAACACACGTATGATTTGTTTTCAAATACAAATATGCAATCCTCTTGTTAACTATACACTTTAACGAATTCATGACTTCTACGATTTTTTTTTTTTTTTGCGTTATTTCATCTATACTAATATTATAAAGAGCAAAGATATGTATTTTTGTATGTAACGAATAAACTTAAGAACTAGTGGACCGATTTGGATGAAATTTAATATGGAGATAGTTTGAAACCAAGGGTGTGTAACACAGTTTTTATTCCGAAAATCCCACAGGAACGGGAACTACGCGGGTACGACCGCGAATAGCAGCTAGTATTAAATATTTGGAAATGTTATAACAGACTAAAAACTCTTATACATCGTTATAATACTATTAATATATTAAAATCATACTATTAACCTTGGGGTTGCATTCTATGACGTAATAATTATTAAAATAAAAGAGTAGGCTGAGTGCTTAGACCATAATGAAACTTATAGACACATACTAGTCAAGTAATTTACAGATAGTAAACACATTTATAGGTCATCCACCAAAAACTCAAGCTTACTATGAATAGGATACGTGGATTCGAACCTAACTTCCTCGCCGAGGTATCTAACCACACTACCACAGTATCATTACCATACTCAGTAGCTATGATCACATCAATCCGTTGATTGCTTACTTTAACAATAATAAATTTGAAGTTATTTCGAATGACAATTATTTTAGTTAAAAGGTATTTAAAAACCGAATATCATGCTTTACTTTTTAAGTTTTAACGTTTTATTATCATATCACCTGATGTTAAATACTATCAAATGAAGATGGCGTGTATACTTTGGTTTTTATTTACATCAACATTTAACACAATTTGGAAATTATTGCTGTTTAGATAAACATCGTGTAGTTATAATATAACTTTATCATATTTTTTCCCTCTTTCATTAGTGTCATTGTAGGTTTCAAACTAGATTATTTAATGCATTCTCCGAGCTCTCTGCCTTTGAACCATTGTTATTTCAAAACGATGATTCTGTAAGACGTGTGTATTTCACTTTGTTTTTTATTATCAAATATTACTATATTTTTGCAGTGAAACTTCTTATGGGACGGTTTGAAATGAATTTTATACAACGAAAATCTGAAGCAAAAAAGAGGCAGCTATATATGTATATTTAGATTGTGAGAGAAGGAGATAGATTGATTTTCTATATAGTTTCCTTATCCTTTGTCTCGTCTTTGTGTGATGATTCGTAGCGGTCTGCGTTCCCACTACTCTACCGTCGTGTCCGGCCCGTACACAAACTGTCCGTACCATGGGGACTAGTCCCCATCACATGCTGTGTATTTCATATTGAACTAGAACAACGCTTTACTTCTACCGCGTGTGAACTCAAACTCTTTTTTTAATTGAAGTTCTAAACACTTCGAATTACGATCGTGGTTTCGAAGATGAGTCACAGCATAAAGTTCTTACATGTCACATGTTCACAATATATTGTAGCTACTACGCCAAAACCATATAAAATAATTTTAAGCTATAATAAATAGTATTTATGGAATAAATATTTATTGAAGCTACATACACTTGTTTAAACCGTGTAATATATTTTACAAGGTCATTTTGTTTTTAAAAATATTTTGACCACTATTTATCCGTAAGTATTCTGATGATTTATATTTCGTTGTGTATTTTATTGTTAAAAAATATATATTTTATTGCGTTTAAGTGATACAAGGTTGCTTGAGGCCGTGCAAAATGCAAAGAAATTTACGAAACTTGCCAAGTCTCTGATAAATATTGATTCTTAATTGTCCAGTGACGTTTGTCACATCTAACGTTAACGTTCTATCAAAGATGATCTACGATGACAGTCATGTAGATCTCTTTGCTTTCTTGCTAGACGTTAAGAAAGTAAGTTTTACTCATATTGTTAATTGACAAAGGGATAAATGTTCTCTCAAGACGTATCTTGTTATATTGTATTGTAGAAATAATTATAATAGTGTAATTCGAAAATTCATTCCCACGTAAATTTTATCCAAAGGATATTTAAATTGTTACGTAAGAATAAACGTTTTAAAAAGTATCAAAACATTGTCATCGCTGTGTTCGACCCGGCACTCATCTTTCACTGCTTTCGTACAGGGCCGTACTGTAAACTATTTCGTAATACGAATTACTTGTATCGACCGACTGTTTCGTGCTAAGTTGTGCCAGTATTATTTGATTTATTATAAAATAAAGTATGTACATATTATGTTAAATTGCGTAATATTTCTTATGTACACTCATTTAAGAATGTTTATTAATTATTCCAATTTTTTATTATCACAAAAAAAACAAGAAATAATTAGAAATAATTTTAGTAGATTATGTAAAGGTTAGACAAGACTTATCGTACATGTATTGCAAATATAAATAATGTTAGAGTTTATCGTGGTAAAATATTTGGTCGTATGCTTTTTTTTCCTTTTGTTACAAAATTTTTGGTGTTATTTAATGTAAATATTATACTTTGGTTATTGCGCGTAAGCCATGAAAAATTACGATAATATAACATTAATTCAGATTTTTCTTCAAAATTACACCTAGAAAATATCAGGGCCACAATATTTTTTTTGTACTATGACTTTACAGCGTTCATTGTATTTACACATTTATTGTGGTAAGTATACTAGGAAATAGTATTCTCAGAAAAAATAGGGCTTAAAAGAACAAGGTATGTATGTGTATGCATGCTTCCACTGTGTTACAGACCACATTAGGTAACTACATATTTTTTATAGGACTTTTTAAAAAATATAAATTATATCTACTAAATACATATGAATGTATATGCGGTACGATACCTAACCCGAAAACACAGTTATTTAAATTTTTGTCTGTCTGTTTATTTTGTTTCGGCTATTCCCCGGAACGGCTGGACCAACTTAAACGCGTAAAAAAATAAAACTCATGAAATTGTGAACAAAATACGATTCAACGAACAGTACCATCAAAAAATTATTTTCCAATGATTATTTAAAAACTATATTAAGCAGTAAAGAATGCACGAAACGCGAGTAGAGCCGCGGCCACTCAGCTAGTTATGTAAATATATATTATATGTAGTAAAAAACAAATACAATAATGTAATTAATAGTAATTATGAATAATAATAATAATAACAATAACAAACACAGAGTACGTATCTGTCTACAGCCCGCGCCCGCTCCCTCCTCACCGCCATTTCGTGTTATTGAGAATTTTATGTCGATTAGGGTGCGTACACACTGAACGTTTTGCTATCAAATTACAAAAACTAAAATATTCGATGATGTCGCTTGAAACATATGTGATAAAATCATCGATAAAGAAGAACTTTGTTGTAATGTATATGATAAACTATAAGATATAAAACATTTCAAAAAACGAACAAAAAAGTTTATTTGTCTTGTGTATAATTTTTATTCCGCATAATTATATACTATATTATGATAGTTTCAAAGTGCTTGTGCTAATTTATTGTACAAAGTATTTTACAGTACGGCCGTTGTATCTTGGCCGCTTTGAAGTTAGTTTCTGTAAACTTTCGCGCTTATATTCCCAGAAAAAAATCGATTATATTTAATAAAGTTTTCAAAATCTACAATAACAATTTAAATATAACGTAGTAACCAATAGTAGTATAGTTTCAATAAATAAACCTCTTTGGCGCATGCACGTGTATGGATTTAATTCCGGTCAAGCTTTACATACCGTACTGTACTTTTTACAATTTCATTATCAATGTACTAATTATAGGCCAAAATATATAACAATACCATACTAGATAATATATCATTGATATAAAAAGGATTATGTTAATCAGTTCAATGGATCTCGTGTTATAATCCAATGGACATACCGACGTTACCGACGAATAATATGTGAGGATAGTGTCTTCAGTCCTGACGATTTTCGGTGCAGATGAGACCAAAAGCATTGACGTTATTTAATATATTAAAAATATGTACAAATATGTTAATGATATATTTTAATGTGCGCGATGTGACGTCGTCTTTACCCCCGGGGCGTTGCACCGTCCGAATAGATCCGAAGCGAGCGCTATCAATTCCGTCCGCCCGGCCGTGTGTGCGTGTCATATGTGACCGTGCAAGTACAGCGTGATTATACGAAAATTTAAATCAAATAATATTTTTATTAATTTAACTCCAATAAAAACGAATATATGAAGGGCGATTCGACAATCATCGTTGTCATCTATGACAATTAAATCGTATAAGCATTTTCCAACATGCGTTGTGGCGTTTCATAAAACAACTAATCGTGTATCTGTTCGATCGGAAGCTTAATAATAAATAATGCAAGGATTCGCTTTGCGATTTTCGCGATAACGCGAGCTTTGAAAGTTTATGATCATGCGGACTAGATGTAGGTCGATTAAGATTATAGAAAATATATTTAATACTATACTTTACCACAATAATACTAAATCAGATTTCATTATAAACTACATCAGCTTCTATGGATAAATGTGTGTTTAAATAAATTATACTATGTTCTGACAAAAAACATTATTAATTAGAAAATATTGTTATTTGTAATATATTTATACAAATAAATAAAATTGACGTGTCTGTTTGAATAATTGAAATAACTTTTTTGAAATAAAATAAATATGAATTTACCGTAATTATACCAAAACAAAAATTTTAAAATTGTTGTCTGTCTGTCTGTTCTGGTTGATCTCAGACAAGTGACAGGATCGACTTTGACGAGATTTTTGTGGCAGATAGCTGAAGTTATCAGGCGTAGCTAAAGCTATTTTTTGGAAAATAAATTGGGGAGCCGTGCAAAAATAAATAAATGTAAAACTCAATAAATTGTGAATAAAATTTGATTCAATGGTCAGTTTTATTGATAAGTGTGAGAATAATGTTTGCTTTTTGAAAATAATTAAATATAAAAATTTACAAAATGATTTTAGAAAAATAGTTAGTTATTTATAATTTGAAAATCAAACTCATGAAACAGTGAACAACATCTGATTCTATGGTCATTTTTTACTGCCATGTTTTTTAAATTTATGTCTTTGCTTTCTATTAGTACCGAAAATAGTTTAGGACTTGTACGAAAAATGATCATTTAAAAACTATATTACGCAGTAAAAATTATGTGAAAATATGGTACGCGACCGAAGTCGCGGGAACACCTAGTTGTTGAAAAAAAACGAGCGATACTTTATGTTTAATATATGTTATTTTTACAATAAGGACAATGTCTCTCTGTATGTTTGTTTACTTATAATTGGAAAACAACTTAATAAACCTATACAAATTATATGAACCAAAAAATTAATTTTTTAGAAGATGACTGGTCTCTCACAGTAAATCTGCATATTTTATCATTTCACATCATTTCACTTCTATCATATGCATTTAAGTTACTTAAGCGATTTACATTAATAATTCTAAAATGTAGTTCTTTTTAGTATAAGTTATCTTCATAATTAAGGAGCGTTTTCACAAAACTATACAAGAGTTTTTTAAGGAAACGAGTTTAATTATTTTTCTTTCTAAAGATGAGAAGTTTTAATAAGTTATTAATACTTTTTAGTAGATTATGAAAGCTTTGCTTACAGAAATTTAATTGTCGACAATAAAATCAGCTATGAAAAGACAGACAAAAACAACAAAAATTAAACTAGGTTGAGACGATATTTGTTGTAACGCTTTGGGAAAACGGTCCTCAATTTCAGATGAAGAGTAAAATATAAATAATATATATAAAGTGGAGCTGCGCTGAGAAGCAAGTCCACGTAAAATGAGACTGTGATAAACAATATAATTACAATTAAATATATTAATTATAATTAAATTAATTATAATTAAAACAAAGTAATGCGCGTGCAGCACCATGTATATGATAGAAGTGAAATTAAAAAGTATAAAGGATATTTACAGTAGGAGAGAGTGATCCTCTCAAAAGATTTTTTGGTTAATATAATAAAAAACAAGAAATAATTAGAAGTAATTTCTTTCTCACTTATTTATTTTACATTTCGCTCGTGAAATTTACACCTAAACCTTACGCGCGTCCTTGAAACGTTACTCTCAATTCTCATTTAATTTCCGAAGTGTTTCGCTTATAAAAATAATGTTACATTTAAAAATTGAAACAACCTGTATAGTTTCACCTTGTTCGGAGCTCACGCACACATCGTATTTATGTTTATACAAAGTCAACACGCAGCAATATACAAGTGTGTAGTGTCTTTGTGTGCGCGAGTGTACACAGGCTTGTTGTACATTTGTGTTAAATTTAATTGTAAACATAAACCCCGAGAACGTTGTTCTCTAGTTTTTAGGGTATCGCTGGCTGATGGTAAAAACCGCGAACCCTAATTTTAAATATTTTTTTAACTGTTGTGATACTTCTGTATATAACTTCTAGTAGCTGGTGCTCGCAGCTACACCCGCATTTTATACATTCTTTACCGCGTACCTAAAAAAACAAATGAACGATTTAAAATGATAGTCTTTTGTTTTTATTAGCGCGGAAAAAATGTACGTAAGAGTAAAAATTGAAAAAAAAAAATGAGAAAGGGTCGATGGAATCCCAAAAATAAATAGGTTATAACCATCTACGAAAAATTCCGCGGCGAATGGTACAAGTCTCACCCCGATACGTTTAGTAGTTTTGAGGTGATGGTGCAAGAAAAGACCCCATATATATATATATATATATATATATATATATAGATTAGATGTTTTTAAAAATACGACGGAAATCGTGAAGGTTCAGTATATAATAACATTAATTAAAAATATCAATCATATATTTTTCAATTATATTTTAATCCCTTTTTTACGTAAATGTATCTAAAATTAACAACTGTTAATTTTAGACTGTCTGTCTGTGCAGGCATCACGTAAATAGTACTGGACGAGATTTGATGAAATTTGTTATGAGAGTCCTGGGGCATCATTGGCATTAAAAAAATATTGTAAACATTCTCTAAAAGTTGATGAAAAAGGGGAAATAAATTAGTATGTGAATTAAATATATACTTCCATACTAACAAATAAAACTGAAGTGTCTGTTTGTAATGTAAGAAAAAGGTTTTTTTTTACTGAAAAGATACGAATGTATATACGATATCTGCACCAAAAATACAATTTTAAAAGTTTGTCTCTTATAAAAAATTGAATAAAATCCAATTAAAACAGTGCAGTTTTACGGGAAAATGCTTGAATTTATGAGAAATATTTTTACTTTATCGTAGTACTAAAAACTTGTTGGAAAATAATTAGGGTTCCGTATAAAAAGAAACATAAAACGCAGTGAAGAATATAGGAAACGCGGGCACAGCCGCTGGCACACATCTAGTCAGTTATAAAGTTAAAAGTTGTGAAACTTAGCATCTAAAATCTTTGGTTTTATTGAAAATATTGATATTCCCAGGGAAATGTCAGAAATATATAGAATTGTATTATGGGATAAAAATCTAAATTTAGTTAAAAACTGGGTTACTATATACGTAGTATGTAGCAATTTTATTTTAAATGTTTTTTTACAAACACATACTCCTACGCGAACAGAGTTGCGGACATAAAATAGTTTTTAATAAAAGCGTCAATGTACAGATAAATACAAACAGATAAACGACACAGACATAGATAGGTATATTGTGTAAGCGAAAAATGAAGCTCCTTAGTAAGTTGCCTTCGAAATGGCCGCCGTAAAATGTATAAGACTTATTCTGAACTATAGAGTGTTATTAATTTACAAAACAGAACCGTGGCTCGCGGTTTCGCTCTCTAATAATAACTATCTATTTAAATTATACATTTCAATTATTAACAATTGCTTTAATGTCCTACCGATGGTTCGGTTTTAGTTTCGGCAAAAGTTTCGGTTTCGGCCAAAAATTGACTGAATGTTAGGCCACGCTGAAACTATTATCGCGCGATGAGTTTATGTTACTTGTTTATTAGTAGCCATGTTTTATTCATTTTTTATTTTATTTCTGAAGTCATTTGGTCTCAAGTAGCAGTGATTTGGAAAACAATATGGTATCAGAAGATAGCGATTCTGACGCGTAGCGTGCACTAACAGTTTACAACCCTTAAATTAATAAAATTTAAAACTAATTATGACATTTGAAAGTGGCAATCTATATGCATAACTAAAATGCAGTTTATAGATGTACCGTTTGTCTTTTTAAATATTGTGTGTCTACGTTATTATGGATTTAACCGATAAAAAATTTCGCAGTAAAATATCTATATAGAAACGAGATCGCTTTATGTTAAAAGAATATCGTACCGGGTTGGTTACTTATTTGAAAGCAATTTTAGTTGATCCCCCACCCCTTAGCCTTCATTTAGAATGGCGCAGGGTCGTACTTAGTAAATTAATGTTGGTCTTATCATGAACAGCGCGGGGGGTCAATGTTGAACTTTGATAGTAAAAATGTATCTACTTTTTTTTCTACGGCAACCTAAATATAGGCCAACATCTTGAATGTAAACTGACGTGAACTAAAAGTTCGATAAACTGTTTTACAATTAATTTATTATTAATTATATAAAAATTAGGTAATGACTTTTTTACCATCAACCGAAAGATGTCCACTGCTGGACAATCTCCCCCAAAGATTTATACAACGAACTTTCTTGCGCCACCCGTATCCAGCGGATCCCGGCGACAGCATTCTTCGGGTAATGTCGGTTACTTTCGTTCTTTTGCGGACCTTGTCATTCCTGATTCGATCACGCAGTCAAAATCCGAGCTATCCTCTCCATTGTCCTTTGAGCAACTTTGACTTTTCTTTCTAGGTAATTAATTAATAGCTTCACCCATATTTATCATGCTTTTATTAAGTACACTTGTACCTCTATTTGTGTATTTAAACAGAATCTTTAAACGTGATCTTCACTCACTTTATAATGTCAGATGAAATACAGTTCACTTATCAAGGAACAATGACAATATAATATTATTATAAGTTTGTCGCTTATCTTTTAGCATTAGCGATTGTTATTAAGTAAAATTTGTACAACACGTTATTATCCATATCAACTTTTGATGGTGTTTCGAGAGTAAAAAACAGAAAATCAATGATAGTTTTATGTATTATGAAAGTAGCTAGCCGAAGTAAAAAGTAGACAATAATTTTTAATTATGGAGAATTCGTTAAATGATTCATTTGATTGTAATAAAGCATGACCCGGCTTGGGCCGTTCCAGATTATCATACAATCATACAACATAACCTAGTATCTTATAAAAACAAAGTCGCGTTATTTACACCACGGCTAGACTGATGTTTATGTTCTTTGTTTTGTTAGATTGGTCTCCGTTCCGGAAAACAAGATAACTATTTAAAAAAAAAACCAGAAAATAGCCAAAAAAAGTTATGAAGATTAGTTTATATAATTTTTTATGAATCGAACGGCTTTTTGATAATTTCTCAAGAACGGACTAATTGCGATGTTTTTTTTTTTGCTTGTCCTGGACTCGAAACTAAATATTAATTCAGCTAATAATAACAAAACATTTATTGATTCTGAGGCGATACGAGGCTCGCCGGAACAGCTAATCTTCTGTATAATTTAAAAGAAGTTTAGTGAGGGTCCCGACTTACATGAACGTGTTCAGAGTCCGGCCCGGCACAATCCCAGCTGACGCGACCCCCGTCTAGCGCCGAGTAATTTCCCAGGGTTGAACCTTGCCCGATTTATTTGGACTCACTTTAATTATGTACGATCGTTTATAGATGTATATATGTTAACATTTTCATATATGTACATTTACATATAAATATATATACATAGATGTTATTGTATGTAGTTACGTGTAAAGCTAAGATTTTCATGGGACTTCGCTCACTAAAATGTTGATATTAGTAGAATGTTTGCAGATGTATTGCATATTTAAAACAAGCGGTCGCTCGCGACTTTGTCTACTTTTTTTTTCTTTTCTTTTTTTTTTTAACCTAGCTAATGCTGTTGACTGGAAGGGTCTTAACAGTTTCACCGAACTTTGGGGGCGAGCGCTGAAGGCACTCAGCCGCAAATACTTTGTCTACGTGTGTTTGTTTTGTTTTTATAGCCTACTAACTGTGCGCCCGTGGCTGCGCCCGCTTTTTATATTATCTTCACTGAGTAATATAGTTTTAGTAAAATATTTTTTAAAGAATGTTTGTAATAAAATAATCGTGAAAATCGATGAAGCCCTTTTTGTCCTTTTTTATATACCATCACAGACTTACGTTCCGCCTGGTTTTAATAGTTTCCAAAAATAATATTAATATTTTTTTCTAGTTTATCAACCGATATTTATGCACACAATTTTTTTTTTTCAAAATCACTTTACTTGTTTTGGAGTTAAACCCGAAAATAAGTAATTGTATCTAAGGTTAATGTTTTATACGAATTTAATATATGTATGTGCATGTATATAGATAGCTCCTTGTTGACATAGACTTTCTGCGTAAAAATCGTAAAAAATCGGTCAAGCCGTTTTCGAGTTAAATCTAGGCATACACACTAGAGATGCGACTCGAGTAGAATTTTGTGACTCGAACCACACGAGTAATGTTACTAAATCACTCGACTTGTGCTCGAGTTTTCGAGTCACTCGATTAAAAAAACTTTCATTCCTTACAACTCGAATGATAATTTATCACTCGATCTGAGTTTCGATTAGTTTAGATTAAGAACTTTTAAATACCTTTATTAAATTAATATAATATTTGATAATATGAAATAAAATACAAAATATATCATTTACCTTATTTGTGTAATTAATAAAAAAAAAAAAGACTAATGACACGACTAATTAAGTTGCCATGTAAAAATGACTTTTAATTGCAAATAAGAAGTTATTAGTTTTTATTGTTCAAAAAGATTTTTATTTCAAAATTAAATTTAGTTTTTAATAATCAAGTATCAATAATTAGGTAATAATCAGACTAAATCAGGTTTCTGTATGTACCTTAAAACTAAATATATTCCTAATAATAAGATTATTTTTTCCTTATTAAACGACGCACGTGAATTTTAATGTTTGCATACATTCAAGCTGCAAGTTTGAACTTGTAAAGTCCCGACATAAACTAGTGATGTAGTGAAATCTAGTGTAGCGTTTACCGGTAACGGTAGCGTTTACCGTTTATCGGTAACTTGAGTCCAAACGAACTCAAGTCAAATTTGATTTCACTCGAATACGAGTTAATCAAATCCACTTGAGTAAAAAACGGCTCGAGTCGCATCACTAATACGCACAGACCGACAAATTTTTGTCAATGTCAGATTCAAAATTATGTAAGCATTGGAATACCTTCAAACGAAAAAACGAAGTAACAAGTTAACAAGTAGATATTGTTTATTTGCTTACCATTCTGGCAGCCCGTTATAGATAACGGGAGAACGGTACTAATACATAAAATTGAATGTATGATGAATGTGTCTGTTTGTAATGTGCAATCTCCGGAGCCGCTGGACCTATTTTGGCGGGGCTTTTTTTGCTAGATAGCTGAAGTTACTCCGGGTAACTTAGGGTACTTTTAATTTTCGAAAATAATTACGGTTACGTGTAAAAAAAAAATAAAACTCATAAAAAAATTTAATACAATCCGATTCAATGCACGGTTTTACGGACGAGTGATATAATTTATGAGAAATATTTTTACGTTATCTTAGTACTAAATTTTTTTAGGAAAATAACTATGATTCCGTATAAAAAAAATAAAACGCAGTAAAGAATATATAGTCAGAAATAAGTAAATCATAACCCCCCGTGCATTTATGAAAAATTTTTGTTACCATTATACTATGTATCCTCTGCAATAGTGTTTCTTACGTCATTCTTGCACGTTCCCCTATGTAAAAAAAGTTGATGATGAGTCGTTTTTTATATTATCAAAAATTAAACACACGTATACAAAAACTATCTTACTCACAAACAGAAATAAAAGATGATTCACCAAGAAACATCGATCAGTTGACATATATAGGTTTTGACACCGTTATTCAAAAATCTATGATCGTGACACAATTAGAGTTTAAAGAAAAAGTGTTTGACAAATGAATCTGATCTATAATTTGACATCTCTGTTGTTGAACTTAGATATGGCAATCTGCCTGTTGAACATATAATTTGTGCCAGTGTCACGGTGGCCCACCCTGCTCGAATTTTCCATGAAGTTTTTTTATCGGTACCTCAGAATAAACGTTACGCGTTAATCACACAAAATGCTACTAAGATTACATGATATAGACTCAAATACACAAGGAAATGAATTAAAGAAAATGACTGCTATATGACAAATTGAGATCCCGCTAAAAACTCCCCGACATCTTTGTTAATCAAATCACAAAAGGTTTGACAATTAATTAGCTATTTTTTTTCGTCTAAAAGAAATAGTCTTTTTCTTAGATATGCCTGAACTATTATAATTAAACCATAATAACGGTTTTTTTTTTTTCAAAATTACTAATTAAAACACGCATATAATTATTTACAAGTGCCGTAGATGGAGCGGAACGCTAATTTTCAGTATATCCGTTTGTTGTCACAGGACGAAGTGCTGGCTATAAACGACAAGGTGGTAGTAAAGGCTGAGGATCTGATGAGTTGGATGTGCGAGGGCGAGGACTGGCGGTGGGGTTTGCGCGCCGTCTGGCGTGGTTCATGCACACCCCCGACTGAAGCAAAGCCGACTGAGCCTTTACACCACACAAAATTAGACTTTAGCGACGTCGAGAAGGAGAAGAATTCTATAGGTCAGTATGTTTTTTTATGTTCCATTTCTACTTCCTCTTAAAATCAAATGTTATTTATTCCATTTGGTACCTGAGAAGGCGGTCATGAACGTCAAAAATTATCACCGATTCGCAAAATAACCCAGACGAGAAGAGCCGACAAGAAACTAGACTTTTTTTGTAAAAATATTTTTTATGTATAAAGTAGCTGGTGTGTCCGCGGCGCCGCCCACGTTTCAAATATTATTCACTGCGTGATATTGTTTTAAAATAATCATTGAGATATAATGTTTTGATGCTACACGAAATCCTAATATTTTTTCTGAAATTAATTGTTAAGAGAAATGTATGGTGTGGTATAAGATGTATTTACCACGATAAAGAAAAGAATGGTTAGTTGGTTCGGGCACGTGCAGAGGATGGGATGACGGAAGACTGACGAAAAGAATTTACGAGGCAAAGGTGGGCAAGGCACGTCTGTAAGTGTCGACCTAGGCGAACGTATCTCGATCATATCGTGCACATCTTAAATAAAGGCCGCGGTGAAAAGTACCCATAACCGACGAGCATGTATGAAAGCGCTCATAAAAGTAGAAGAAGCGAAAGAGGTGTGTTAATATCGTAGCAAGTGGAAGGAGGTGGTTTCAGCCTATCCCAACGTAAGGGAAGCTGATGTTATGTATGTTGATGATTTCAGAATCGGATGCAGATAGCCCCGGCGTTGTTGTGGTTTTCTCGTATCCTCGATACTGCAGGTATCGAGCCCTGGTTGCAAGGTTGGAGGGGATCCAGACGGACTGGCTGCGTGACTCGCTCGTTGCCGCCCTAGGCGGTTACTCTGCGCCCAGTAACAACACCAGGATATTGTATTGTAAGGTGAGTCGAAATTTTAATATTATTTACCGTTTCTATCAGGGAGAACAACTCCCTCCAAACGTGCTCCGATACCCAGCTGGGGAAGATCTATTTCTTGCTTAGGTAATCAACGTTCAGATATTACCACCTCCCCCATGTCATCAAAAATAATCAAACATAGAGCCCCGCGCCCTTATTGATGCTTACGTAATACTTTTACGCTCTTATAGGACACGTTCGAATATCCAGAGCTAGAAGGTCACGAGTTCGTTTGCAATCACCTCGCGCCGAGATTAAAAGGGAGGCCTCGCGGCCGGCGGCGTCGCATCCCTCGATCTCGATCCAGATCACGCTCGTCCAGATCTACGGATTCGGATAGAGGCTTCCAGCACCAGAGCGATCCCGATGTGAGTATCGATATATTCTATCTATTTCGATGGAACTATGACATGGTGGTTAGACTCATTAATTTTCCTCTTAAATTATCCGTCAGTGACGTATCCATCAACAGAGAAATCTAATTATGGCTATGAGTTTTTAGATGACTGACAAAGCTGAATTAAAGATAATGGAAAAGCAGATCCCACTCCCTGTTCAAATAGGTGGACGAAGGAACACCATGGGATTTTAGTCAGTAAGAATCTGATATTCTCATACTTCACTGCCCGGTAAGAGTGGATATCTTATGCAAGATTTCCCTAAGATAAAAATTGTCTGTGTCATGGTGAATCTTCTGAAGAGTTGAAGAGCGGAACTATGCTGATATATAGGGCTGCAAATAAGTCCGCAAACTTTTACCGTACAGTTTATTTGTGGAAGGGACTTCCTACCAGTATGTTTCTTCCCTCTTGAAGACTGGGTTTTGCAAAAACGGGGAGAAGAGGCATCTTGATATACTGATCTCAGAATTTCATGTAGCAGTTTTTTTGTCTTTAATTCATTACCTTGTGTATTTTACTTTATATTATGTAAATTTGGTGATGTTTGGTCTGATACAGTTTGTTTGTGGTGTGAAAGTATTCAAAATAAGAATATAACAAGAAAAAATTTTGAACGTTGAAACATTATGTACTAATACAATATTCGAAAAATATCGTTATTGACACTGGCAGAATTGTTATGTAACTCACAGATTGTTATTTACTAAAAAGAGAAAGAAAAGGCATTTTAGCAGGTCGGTGTGACAGCGATGATTGCTGATGGAATCTTGTAAAGGATCCATATATGTAGGATACAAACTCGTTTATATTCTTACATAAAAAATTGGTTGTTGCTTAGTTACAAATAAAGTATTACTATTATTAAAAAAATGTTTAATTAAAATAAATTATCATTAAAATAAAGTTTTCGAATTTAACAAACCTGTCCCCGAGTCGCCGTTGTGTTTCATGGTTTGAACCTTACCGCATTTACTGCTAAGTGCTGTATAGTCAATTTGCTGCGCTAATATAAAGGAAAAGCTATCAGCGATCATACATACAATCCGTCGCATGTTAAAAAAACGTTGACATATTGGCTTTAATACGCGCAAGTGTGAAAACTGTTACGTATTTGCCGTATTTTGAGGTTTTCACGAAGAGAAGCATTTACCAATACCAGTCTGGCTAGCTATTTGAATTGTAAAGTTAAAAAAAATTGACTAACAAAAATCGTTGTGTTGCGGAGCTCAAAATGGAGAGCCAATCACACCTCTGATTTCTTAATATACTTTGTTCAAGTGATAAGGGAATATTGCTTTGCCGTAGAGGGTTTATGCTAAAGTAAATATGCTTAGTTGGCTGGAGCACTTGGAGAGGATGAATGAAAGCAGATTGGCAATAACAATGAGGAGAGGATGACTGGGTAAGTCGGTAAGGGTTGACCAAAGTTAACGAGTAACGATCAGATTAAAGTCGTTCTAAAGAAAAGTTTGGACAAAAGTACATCCGTAACCGATGAGTATGTATGGAAGTGCTTATGAAAATATAAGAGACGAAAGGTATCTGGCAGCAATGTAGCCATTAAAAAAAAAGCGTGACTTCTGTTTTGTATAGAATATATGATTCGATAAAAATAATTATCATACATAATCATACAAACATTGATGATTCAGTAGACATATCGCGTTTGATCATGGAATGTTACTTGACTGAATGGATACTTTTTTATTTGAAGTGTGATCTTTTATCCAGACCCCTCGGAGGCTATCGCTGCGTAACGGGGCGTCAGGAAAGCACAGCGAAGAAGAAGAAGAAGCGGTGGAGAAGAAACCCGACGAGACAGCTGAAGATAAAGCATTCCTCGTCACCCTCAAGCAGTTCTACAAAGGCAAAGGGGAGTCCTTCAAAGGACACGCGTTAAAAGACTGTAAGTTATAAATTGTTTATTTCACTTATTTAAAATTATTTTAAAGTTATTAAGCATCTAGATTAAAATAGCTTAGTTTATAAAATTTATAGAGATTGAAACTGGAACAATTGCAACAACTGCAAATGGAACGAATTGTGATTCAAACGTATAGCGAATTCAACGATTTGCGAGTTAAACTTGTAGAGAATGGAGCGAGTTGTAAATCAAACTTATTTGGTAAAGAAACGAGTTGTAGATTGAACGTATCACGAATGAAACGAGTTGTGAGTTAAACTTATAGAGAATGCAGCGAGTTGTAAATTGAACGTATTTGGTAAAGAAACGAGTTGTAGTAGATTGAACGTATTACGAATTTAACGAGTTGAGAGTTAAACTTATAGAGAATGCAGCGAGTTGTAAATTGAACGTGTTTGGTAAAGAAACGAGTTGTAGATTGAACGTATTACGAATTTAACGAGTTGAGAGTTAAACTTATAGAGAATGCAGCGAGTTGTAAATTGAACGTGTTTGGTAAAGAAACGAGTTGTAGATTGAACGTATTACGAATTTAACGAGTTGAGAGTTTAAACTTATAGAGAATGCAGCGAGTTGTAAATTGAACGTATTTGGTAAAGAAACGAGTTGTAGATTGAACGTATTACGAATTTAACGAGTTGAGAGTTAAACTTATAGAGAATGCAGCGAGTTGTAAATTGAACGTATTTGGTAAAGAAACGAGTTGTAGATTGAACGTATTACGAATTTAACGAGTTGAGAGTTAAACTTATAGAGAATGCAGCGAGTTGTAAATTGAACGTATTTGGTAAAGAAACGAGTTGTAGATTGAACGTATTACGAATTTAACGAGTTGAGAGTTAAACTTATAGAGAATGCAGCGAGTTGTAAATTGAACGTGTTTGGTAAAGAAACGAGTTGTAGATTGAACGTATTACGAATTTAACGAGTTGAGAGTTAAACTTATAGAGAATGCAGCGAGTTGTAAATTGAACGTGTTTGGTAAAGAAACGAGTTGTAGATTGAACGTATTACGAATTTAACGAGTTGAGAGTTAAACTTATAGAGAATGCAGCGAGTTGTAAATTGAACGTATTTGGTAAAGAAACGAGTTGTAGATTGAACGTATTACGAATTTAACGAGTTGAGAGTTAAACTTATAGAGAATGCAGCGAGTTGTAAATTGAACGTGTTTGGTAAAGAAACGAGTTGTAGATTGAACGTATTACGAATTTAACGAGTTGAGAGTTAAACTTATAGAGAATGCAGCGAGTTGTAAATTGAACGTGTTTGGTAAAGAAACGAGTTGTAGATTGAACGTATTACGAATTTAACGAGTTGAGAGTTAAACTTATAGAGAATGCAGCGAGTTGTAAATTGAACGTATTTGGTAAAGAAACGAGTTGTAGATTGAACGTATTACGAATTTAACGAGTTGAGAGTTAAACTTATAGAGAATGGAGCTAGTTGTAAATCAAACGTATTTGATAAGGAAAGGAGTTGTTGATTGAACATATTAAGAATTAAACGAGTTGTGAGTTAAACTTTTAGAGAATTGAACGCATTTGCTAAAGGAACGAGTTGTAAATTTAACATGGTTTGCATATTTTTTTTATTTTAGTTTAGCCATAGAGTTTTGACAGGTCGAAAATATGTTTGTGTATTATAAATACAGGTTCATTGCGTTGGTTATATTGGTCGGTGGTGTCGCGGGGCGGTTACGGGGCCGTTTGCCGCCGGAGACTTTGGTCGACGGTGTGCGCGCACTCACCAACTGCCGCCAGGAACCTTTACGAAAGGTAATAAAGTTCAATTTACTATGAAACTTGAACCTCTGCCATAATATTAATATGGCTGTAAATATATACAGTGTTTTTTTTTTTTTTAATTTTTACACGGTATAGGCTCAGTACTTTGACCACAATCTAAACTGATGTTAAGTGACAATGCGGCCCAAGATGGTAAATATATTACACTAAGCTTAGAGGTATTAGTCCTCAAGTGATGCTGCCGGAAGACACCTACTGGTATTTAGCGACAGGTTAACAAACTTGACTGCCAGGCGGGCACGCCCTACCACCACGCTATGGTTTCCTCACGATGTTTACCTTCAGCGTAAGCTCAGGCTGATTTTAGAGTTGGATAGGTGGGTTCGATCCCGCGTCAATTGAAACGAAATTCGGGTGTGCTATCCACTGCGCTATAATCGCTTCAAAATTCCATTAATTTACTACTTTATAGGTGTTTTCTTTTTGACACAATAGATTTTTGCTACCATACGAGAATCACGAGAGGAGGAAGGGCTCCATATTGAAATTCAACGGGAAATTCGAAGAGCCCCAAACGATTGTAGACACCATAGAAGTGAGCGACTCTCCTCTGAGGGAGGTGGAGAGTAGAGTCGAACTGCCGGAGAAGAGACTACGAACTCCGTCGCCGAAGATCGAACCGAAGATCGACAACGAGACGGGGGAGTGTAAAGAGGAGAATGTCGTCACGAAAACTGCCGAAGTGTTGAATAGAGAATTCTTGGAATCGTTACCTAAGGTAAGCGAAATGGTAATGAACGTGAATGTGGAAGGATGGTAAAGCAGGTGGAAGGTGAAAGAAACGTGGATGGAGTTTTGAAGATTATTTGGAGTCGGCGCAACATGTCTTCGTCTTCCATTCATTTCTATTTTAGATTATACTTACATTCACTCTCTTTCTAAGCATGACATCTTTCACATAGCCTCTCTAAGCGTATTTTACCGCTTGTATCATGGCGAGTGTTCTGAAGAGCTCTTTGACCTGATCCCCTCCTCTCCATTCCATAACAGAACCACGCGGGCGGGACTTCGGTGTCACGGTTTCACGGTGACACCCATAACTTCAAGAACCAAAAAGTTTGCTGACTCTTACTTTTGTCGCACTGTGAGGTTATGGAACCGTCTTCCTGTCAGCGTGTTCCCTCCTTCATACGATATTGGGTCATTCAAAAGAGGCGTAAAGAGGTACTTAAGCAGGCCAGCATGACAGCGGTGACTGGCATTGAATTCTGTTCAGTGTCAGTCGCCGCTGTTTTGGATTGTACTGTACTTACCATCAGGTCCAGTACAGTCACTGTGCTGTGCATTATATATATAAAAAAACATTGCTCTTTGGTCTTCCTCTTCCCCTTTACCCGTTCAAATTCATATGCAATTCCTTTCTTGAAAGAAAAGACACTTATTACCGTATTTTATAATAAACTACAAAATTTACAAGGAAAAACTACAATTAAGTATGTAAACAAAATAAAAACATATGGTAATAAGGACTGGCGTCAGCATTTGCCGCTTTATTACTGTCGCCTAATAACGGCGCTGTTTTTCAGCCAGCCCTTTTTCAGGCCAAAACAAAAGATACATAAATAAAAACTTCGCGCTTTACTTTTAAAATTGCAATTAAATAAGTTTAAATTAAAAATAAATAGTGGTACAGAAATAAAGAACAATATTTTGAAGCAAATTTAAAAACTGAAGAGTGAAGAAATTGTGATTCAACTTAAAAAATTAAAAAAAAAGCTACTAAAGAAAACTAAATGCAGACATCAGATTAATGTATTGTTTTTAAAAAAAAATAAGAGAGAGAGAGAAAGAGAGATAAAAAAGGAAATTCTACTTCTAAGTTAATTTTTGCTTTTCTAATGCATGTAAATTTTGTTTCTTTCTTACAACATCCTCGTTCCTCCCGGCGCATCACGTGCCTATACCAAGACAGACGTCTGCTTCTCATCTTCCCTGTCACTGGTGCCATTTCTTATAACGTATTAATCTCTAATCATGTTCATTCTTGTTACTCCACATATGTATCTTAACACTCTCATCTCGGCTCTATGCAGTCGCTATTCATCCATCACTCTTATGGGCCTAGATTCTGATAAGACAACAGGCGCCGGATCATGCTCTTGTATATATTCCCCTTCAAATTCCTCTTCTCAGTTAATGACAATTTGTGCCAATGTCATGTGAGTAAGAGGTATTTTCAACCTTGTAACAGCGTTACCAAGTTCTTGCAAAATTTTGCTCATCCAACTCGAACTTTCCATGAATGTTACGCGTTATCTTCTATAATGAACTTCACTTGAACATAATAACTAAACTATATCACACAAAAACACCACCAACATTATATAGAGTCAAATACGCAAGTTTAATGAATTAAAGAACCGCTACATGTCAGACTGAGAGATCCCGACAAAAACTCCTTCTGTAATTTAAGCGGTTGGCTGTAATCTGCCGCCATTTTATCCAAGCTGCGTTTATTTATTTGCTTTACTGCCCGGTCTATTTCGCCATCGTTCTGTAAGAGTGAGCCGAGGTGCTTGACGGTTGTGGCAGAATGGTATTGTGTTGGTCCATCGAGCGTTAGGCAATTAAGCTAGAAATCCCGCTGGTGGTGTATGACCGAATCAAAGGACCTTGAATTAATTCGATAGCTTTGTCGCCGATCCTAGGGCTTCCTACTCCTTATCAATTGTTCTGGCTCACCAAATAACCGCACCCAGTAGTAACAGTGTCGACTTACCTGGTGTGCCGAAGCAGATACTTCGCCCTGCTATGATGCACAGCTCCGTCCACTGCGTCTTCTTGTTGTTGAGCGGCCGCTCTTTTCCGTAACCAATTTCACTATAGCTACTTTTAATATCCAAGCACGCACAAACGTTGAACACGTTTTGAGCTTAAAATAAGCCAAAATAATAGGCAAATCGATTTGATTATAAAATGTTCCGAGGAGACCGTGTCGAATGATTGAAAAACCGTTGGCGAGAGAGCGGGGCGCCACCAAGCGTCGAAACACCGAAAACCATCGGGCACAGATTTACATGGTGTTGCCTGAACACCCGCTAAAATCGCAAAATATATATTCCGTTTCGACCTATTGATTTTTAAGCTAACACTCTGCAGCTTTTGTTGCCACTTTTCCTTTTTTTTTTTTTGACGACGGGAATACATTTACGCGTTACCCCTACCAAATTCATTAGAAGAATCAAAGTCCGCCCCCAATGGAAATGGTAGGGGTATGCGGAGGGATGTCTCCACACCAGTGTGGGACTCACCCGGCGAGAAGCGCTGGAAATACCCACTAAACCCCCCGGAGCCGCCTGCCGCATTTTAGGGGGACGATACGGGATCGCGATTGCATTCACCGCGTCGCCCCTTGCTTGCCACTTTGCCTGATTATTCTGCACCTCAGCTCTATACAATGATATGAAAGAAAATTTAAACGTATGGCCAAGAAAACGTACTGCTCTGAACCCAAGTAAGTTGGGATCGGGGACATAAGATTGATGATGAAGTGGAATGAATAGTATTATTGTCTCAAGTTACCAATCCTGTGACGTCAGCCGTCACAACATACTACGATATATCAAGTATCATGGGGTTTAAAAGTGCTGGCGCTGAGAAATAAATACAGAATAAACTGTATTCCTTACGCAGTCTATATAGTAAAGTGTTGATTCTGAATGAACCATGTGAAATTGTACGTAATTATTGCTCGGAACGTCTATAAATGTTAAATGTTAGGTTATGTTAAGAGTTTCAGTTAACAAGTTATGAAATTGGAACTTTAAAAAAATAGTTTTTTTTAAGTTTGGAGTTTTCAATTCTTTGTGTTGGTACTCCTTATGGCTATCTCGTTTTTTTTTTTACTTAGAGGATATAAGGGCGCCAGTTGTTACTGTGGGCGCCAATCGGTACTGCGGTCGGTTTTTTTGAAGCAGTTTTGCATACCCGTATCTAACTATAAAAAATGAGCGTAAGTTTTCGACGAAGGTAAACATAGGGAGAAAACCATAGTATGATGGAGGAGTACGCCCGCCTGGGTATCTACCATCATCAAGTTTGAAAATCTGTCGCCAAATACTAATAAGTGTGTTCTGGCAGCATCACTTGAGAAGTGAACCTGTAGGTGGGTTTACCATCCTGGATCACATCGGCACTTAACATCAAGTGAGACTACGAGTGTAAAAAAATCAATATACTTCTAGAGCCTTGACATAACATATATAGTTCAAATACGGAAGCTAAAGGGCTGTTAGCATTACTTAAGGGCCCGAATGATATTTCCCTAAGCAATGCTTACCGATTTACTCATCGGTTTTTTTTAAAATCAAAATTATGCTAATCTTATGTTATTATATGGGGGAAGGGGGGAGGGGTAAGAGCAATTGTTTACAATTGCTTACAAAGTGGTCCAGGGCTATATGTTGAAAATGTTCAAAACGTACACAAACGCAACAATAGAACGAGCCCCTATACAAAGTTAAATACTATTTTAATTTATCTTATTTATATTTATTCATCAGGAGGAAGAGAAACCCGTCAAGATATCAGTGAAATCTGTAGAGAAACTTCTAGAAGTTAAAGAGCCGATGGAAAATAATAAGGAGTCGGTCATAAATAATGTCATAATTGACGTCGAGAAGCCGACGTTAGTTAATAAAGACCATACAAACTATTACAACGATTCGGCTTATAAATTTAATCTAGGTGAGTATTTGTTTTTTCTTATTATATTTGAGAGGTAAAAAAATCACTTTATATATAATTAAAACACACAGAAACATATAAATTAAAAAAAAAAAAAAACATACGCACAACGGCTATTTCTTCGAAAGCTTCCATTGAAATTACTCACCTCTGATTGGTCGAAATATAAATATGTCAAAATCTATACAAATAAATAAAATTGAATCGAGTTATTATGGTACTTATAACATAAAAAACACAATCTATAATTTTTGTCTGCCTGTTTATTCCGGGTGTTATTTGAAACGGCTAGACCGATTTTGACGGGACTTCTTTTGGTAAATAGCTGAAGTTATTCCGCGTAACTTAGGTTACTTTTGAAAATAATTAGGGTTCCGTGTTAAAAGAAAAACAGTAAATTGATGAAATAGCGAATAAGATCCGATTCAATGCACAATTTTACTGACAAGCATTTGAATTTATGAGACATGGCGATGTTTTCTGTTACCAAAACCGATTTTGAGTCAAAAATAATGACCATCGAGACATTATTTTCCAATGAATATTTATAAACCATATTGCGCAGAGAAGGAAATGTGAATCGCGGGCGGAGCTGCGGGCACAGCTAGTATGAACTATTCCAAATTGTGTTATGTCGCTCATGGACTTCTTGTCGGTTGAAAATGACAATCCGCGATTTTTACACACACATTTCTGCCAGTGTCATGTTATAGCTTATGTATTAAATAGTTTCGAACAAACGGTGACTCACCTAGCTAGAATTTTATATGGGGTTTTTATGGCACTTCAAGATAAACGTTTCGCGTCATTACTTCCAACACACTTCACAAAGACGCAAAACTATATATACACCACCAAATTACACAATATAGGGTTGAATATGCAAGTTAATGGATTCAAGTCAGTAACTGCTACATGACAGACTGGGATCCTGACAAAACTCTTGCAATACTATTATCAAATCTGTTATTATATTTAAATTTACTGCAAGGTTTTTTTACAAATTACTCTAGAGAAAAACCTTAATGACGAACTTACTTAACCACGCTAGTTGTGCGCGCGCGGCTGCGCCTGCCTTTCATATAATTGTCACTGCGTAATACAGTTTGTTTTTTTTTTTTTTTCATTTCACCCTAATTATTTTCCAAATTTTGTTTGCTACTAATATTAATGTGTCGAGTACCCGTAAAAATAAGACAATAGGAAAACAATGGAAAGCTGGCGTAAACGCCAGGTAAGTGCTCAAGGGTAAAAGGGTAAACAAAGACATTTCTCACAAATTCAAATGCTTGCTAGTAAAGCTGTGCATTATGGAATCAGATTTCACGAGTTTTAATTATTTACGTGAATCCCTAATTAATTTCGAAAAATTAAAATAGCCTAAGTTACGTGGAGAAACATTAGTTATGTGCCAAAGAAGGCCCGACAAAATCCGTCCAGCCGTTCCGGAGATTACCCGGAACAAACAAACAAACAGATAGACAATTTTTTTTTTTCATTGGATTTTTGGTATAGGTGTCGAACAGACATTCATATCTAATTTAGTAAAGAAAGTCAATTTTGACATTACAAATAGACACTTCAATGTTATTTATTAATACGGATATAGGTTTCGATAAAAGTCCGCTTACTATTTGGATTTTGTGGATTCGCATTTCTTGTTTCACACTTTGTCGATGACTCGAGGCTAGAGCGAGACGGCGGATCGCGTCTGTTGCTATCCCTTTCTAACGGCGATATTGCGCTCGCTCTGTCTCGTTTTCAACACACGTGTTTTATAACAGGGTTGAGGGATTCGCTGCGGGGTCAACGTGATATATATAGTGTAATCCCAGCGCACGCGCTGACTACAGCGGCGGCCGTGGCGGCCGCGGCCGGGGGGTCCGCCCCTAATGGGTACTCTGCCCCCCGACCCCCGTCGCGACCCCCCCCCCGTACCGCAACCAGCGCCGGCCGAACCGACCTCCATTGGCGCTCACGTAAGTGCAATAGGGCATACAAGTATTAAGTTACCATAGTTTTGGACCCTTCTATCCTACTCCTTGTTTATACTCTACATACATAAAGCTATTAACACACGTACGGACCGGACTGTGGACATTGTACGGCGGGCAGATGAAGTCATCAGTTGCCTAAGTAGGGATGAGGAATAAGATTTTTCAAAAAGATCGATTAGCAAAACGTCGATTTCCAAGAGAACAGTCTTTTTTCGACTTGTTTTTATACATACATACATACATATCATCACGCCTTTCTCCCGTGGGGGGTAGGCAGAGATTACGTCCTTCCACTTGCTACGATCTTGGCATACCTCTTTCGCTTCCTCTACTTTCATGAGCGCTTTCATACATGCTCGTCGGTTATAAGTACTTTTTACCTGGCCTTTATTTAACATATGATTGATTTGGTCTAGATACATTCGCCTAGGTCGACCCTTACCGACTTGCCCATTCACCCTCGCCTTATAAATTAATTTCGTTAATCTTCTCTCATCCATCCCCTCTACCACACCACAGCGTTCCCTTATCATACTATTCCTGACTTTGTCAATCATCTTCACTCCAGCTATACTTCTCAGACTTCTGATTTCCACCGCGTTAATCTTACTTTCATGCTTCTTCTGCCAAACCCAGCATTCACTACCATAAGACTTGTTTTATTTGTCTTTTTTATTTGTAAATATCATTTTTCTTGGGGTCTAAAGTAGACTTTAATCACCATTTATTGTAAAAAACTGTTTCGACTTTTTTTATTAACAACACTAAAAGGTCATCAATAGCAACTAAACAAAAGATGACACAGAACTGTTTTATTTTTGCCTATTTACAGATAATTATCGTATCATAGAAAACAAAAAGAATACTCTAATAATCGATACTTTATTACTTTGATAGATCGATCTTGAATCGATTCATAAATCGATGTTTCTTGGAATGAATTCCCTACTTCATCCCTACTTGCGCGACAGATAACCTCGACCGCCCGCCGTACCATGTCCGCGGTCCGGTCCGTACGTGTCTTACACATTTAATCTAAATAGAGAATTCACATGCACTTATAATATTAAGGTTATATTTAAAACTGTATCCTAACACTGAATCCACCAATGAAATGGTTTTTTATTCAACTATTAAAATTTGCCTTGATGAGATATTAAAAAAAGTTCCAGTTTTGTAGCTGGAAACTGGGTAATACGAAGTGATTACTTCGTATATTTTGCATAGGTTTAATTAGCCCGAGCTGTGGAGTTGTCCCTTCTTCCCATTGTGAGGCATTTAAGAAATCCATTTCTAAAATACTTCTTTTTTTATCGACCGCTTGTCCTCTTAAGTGTATTGCGATGTAAATCTGCATTGTAAATTTATAACTTCACGTCTCTTTGAGTGGCCTACATTTCGATCACAGTTTTTCATTCAGTTTGGGATGAACTGTCAAAAATTCTTTGATTCATTGCTTCACTCGGGGATATAGATGATTTTTATATCGGATTTTATCAAAATCCATCCAGTAATTTTTGGATGACGCGTGCACAGACAAGCAAAAATCATAAGAAATGTTTTCTGTCATTGGTTTATTCTCGCCTCGAATGGATTTTCTGAGAGACAGTTAATTTATAGATTTTCCGTTTTTTTTTTTAAGTTTCATTATAAGTACCCATCCATCTATTCATTGAACCGAAAGACGTCCACTGCTGGACATAGGTCTCCGCCAAAGATCTCCACGACGACCGGTCTTGCACCGCCCGCATTCAGCGGACTCCCGCGATTTTCATCAGGTCGTCGGTCCACCTTATGGGGGCCCTACCCACACTGGGTCTTCCTGTACGTGGCAACCATTCGAGAACCCATCGGGCATCGGTTCTAAGAGCAATGGCCCAACCCATTCCCACTTCATTTCAGCAATTCTTTGGGCAATGTTACTTTGGTTCTCTTACTGATCTCTTTATTCCCGGTTCATTAGTATAGAAAAAATAAAAATTCTTGTATTTAAATGAAATTTGTTACAAAAAAAACCGGTATGTTTGTCTACAGCGAGTTGTGCCTACGTCAAGCCCACAAGTAGGGGCGGCGGTTCGCCCCCTGGGGCGGAGCTCCCTGCGCGCAGTCCGAGTGAAGCCGGCGCGTCCCCACCACTCCATACATCACAATAGTGAGTATCACAAACAAAAAGTACTGTCTCGATGGTAATGTATTATTTTGATTAATTGAAATAAAAAAAGCCTTTTATTATTAACCCCTTGAGCACTTACTTGGCGTTTACGCCAGCTTTCCATTGTTTTCCTATCGTCTTATTTTTATGGGCAATCGACACATTAAAATTGTGATATACAGGTGAAATTGAAATTAATGGCAATAATGAAATGCTCCCCGCATGTAATTATATTCAGAAACATTTTTAAATAGTTTAGTGGAAAAAAATATGAAATAAAAATATAAATCATGTATTATAAATTCAATGAAAATATCAAACCGCGTGGCCGTTGTGCAGCGGTCGATGACCCGGTAACATTATCAGCTGATGTGCGCGAGCGCGAGTGACGTCATCGCACTACGAATGCGCATCGCACGGTTTTGATACTTTTCAATTTAATTAATTTTTTTGCTATGTACTCATTCAGAATCATAAGCTCCTATTTAATTATTGACATTGATGTCAAAGTCACTCTATAAAACCATATATATAATTTGGGACAAACGTTACATGGCTGTACTTAGTAATGACAGTTATTTTTATGTTCCTTTTTTTACACGATATAAGCTCAGTGCTTTGATCGCAATCTCACCTGATGTTAAGTGATGGTAAACACACTAAGCCTAGATACACTGGTTATCAAACGATGCTGCTGGAACACATCTATTGGGATTTGGTGACAGGTTTTCAAACTTGAGGGTGGTAGATAACCAGGAAATGCTATGGTTTCCTCGCGATGTTTCCCTTCACCGAAAGCTCAGGCTGTTTTTAGAGTTGGACAGGTGGGGATAGAATCCGTGTCTATTGACGCGGATACCAACAAAACTAACAACTGTGCCATCATATAAAAAACCACGTGTGTTAATAAGGGGTTATATTTGTGTAATAAAGCGTCCCCTGCGCCACCCTTACGGCCGGATTCTGCGTCGAGTTCGCCGCCGACCGCGACCCCCCTGGGGCTCGCGGTGACCCCCCTGGGTCCCGGGGTGCAGACCCCCGTGCTGCTGTCTGTCCCACAACCGATTAGTACCGGAATCACGAACTTCGGTATCCATCGACCGCCGCAGCCCGTTCATAATAACCATCACAGCGATGACGAAATTGTCGAGGCGAGTACATAATATATACAGTAATACCCCGCTTTACGCGAGGGATACGTTCCGAAGAAAATCGCGTTAACTGAAATTCGCGTATATCGAGGTTTATGATTAAACATAGTCAAAATTTAATACAAAAAAATACAAATAATTTTAATCAATCACTTTAATTCTAAGAATACTTTATGCAATACATACTCTTATTTTTTACGGAAAAACACATCTATTGACATTTGACATTCGCGTTATAGTGAAACCGCGTGTAACGGGGTCGCGCTAAGCGGGGTATTACTGTACTGATAAATAAAATTCAAGCGTCTGTTTGTAATATTCTAATAATAACTTTTTATTAAATACATACATCAATGCATATACGGTAGAAAAGAATGTTTTTTTTTTTTTTCATTTTTGTCTTTTTTCCCCGACCTATAATGTCTGCAACGGATGTACCGATTTCGATGTGGAAACTTTTCTAGGAATTAACTTTATTTTTATTATTCGAAAATAATCAGGGTTCCGCTTTTTAAAATTATAACATAAGAAATTGTAATAAAATCCGGTTCAATGAACTAGTTTTGCCGGCGGGAGTTTGAATTTGTGAGAAATGTATTTGTTTTCTGTTAGTACCAAAGATAATTTCATTTAAATTATTAGGATTATCAAATAAGTGTCACTCCTGACACGTGTACTATGTACATACGCTGTTTTTTTTTAATATGTCGTGTAATATAAATATGAAAATAAATGTGGAAATAATTATGCTTTATGTTGATTTTAACTATGAATATTATTTAAAAAAAAAAAAATTAAATCTGTTTCTACGTTATCTTATTTCGTAACAAAAATAAAGGTACTAAATATTATTATAATAATATGTAATGGAAGCGCTCCTGGTACATTTCCTGTTCTTTGTTTTTTTAGTTCCATTATAAGAGTAGGGTAGGAAGAAAAATATAGGGCAATACGTATAAATAAAAAAGACAATTTTTTATAAAACTTCTTTTATTTATCAAATCTGTATTAATAAAAAAAATTAAAATAGTTGAAATGTCTTTCACACCATTGTAATACAATCTATAACGTTGTCCCCCCACAGGTGCCGTACAAACCGAAATCGCCGGAGATCATCGACCTCGACGAGTACGAGGAGGGCTGCGGGAGGAACGAACACTCCTCGGCCAAGAAGAAGAAACTCGATTTACTGAAAAGAGCGGGGGCTCGAGGTGACCGCCATCCCTTGTACCGGTTGGCCGACCCCGCACGGAAACGTCGGACCCCTCCAGCGGCAACTGTTCACACGAGCGCACCTCCTACAGCTGTACGGGTACGGACCCCCGGCGACGCCCCCGCCGCCGCCGCGCGCCGCGCAAGCCGCCTGCCCGTTCGGATCAGCGGGGGTCACGAAAACTGTTTACTGCGACCCCCGAGCCCCCCTGATGCCGGCGCCGCACGTCATACTAGGCGCTCCGCCCCGACCGGTACCGGTGCCGATGCCTCCGCCCTCGCCGGCCGCGTCCCCCGCGGGAGCGTTAGACTTGACCCGGCCTTCGCCCCCGCCGGCACCCCCGAAGGTCGAGATCACGTTAGTGAATAAGTGGAAAGCGGGGAACGGCAGCTCGCTCGTGGAGCCCTACGCTACGTTGTACGGTAGAATGGCCGCGTACAGGCAACTGACCGGGCAGAGGGACAAGCGATAGCCTACAGCTCGGGCGTCCACAGCTTGAAGGTCCTGTCGTACGAGCTGGTGGCGACGTACTTGCTGTCGCCGGACACGTCCGCGCTCATCACCTGCTCGCAGTACAAGTGTTCACACGATTAAATGCTATGTCGATACTATTTATTCACTGAGTTTTATTATCATTATCCCAAAGACTAATTCCATGCAATATGGTCCTTCGAACCATATTGATACGGTCCTTCGAACCTACATAAATACTTTTTGAACGTACATATTTAAATTTCATAGTTTAATAATCAATACTGTCTATTAATAATGATAAAGAGAAAATATATCTTATCCAGTCATATTATCTGTTAAACTATTAATTACATATTTATCAGAAGGCAGCATAAATGTTAATATAATTTTTAAGAAATCAAGTAACAAATGCTGCCAAAAACGCTATATAAATTAATCTTTTTGGACATTAAAATATAACGTTGACTTCTATTATTTATTTAAAATGCAGTGACGCTTGTGTTAACCTCATTGAAAATGCGAATACTTTTGAATCGATGATGGCTTAGTTGGTAGTGCGGTCGGATTCCGCTTCAATGGACGCGGGTTTAAACCTACCTATCCACCTCTAAAATCACCTGAGCTTTCGATGAAGGAAAACATCGTGAGGAAACCATAGCATGGTGGTAGGAGATTTTCTAATTTCCCCCGCTTCGTTAGCTACCACCCTCAAATACCAACAGGTGTGTGTTCTGGCAGCATCGCTTGAGAACCAGTACATCTAGGTTTAGTGCGTTTACGATCCTGGATCACATCGTAACCTAACGTCAGGTGTATACCGTGTAAAATAAAGAAAAATACATGGCTCCGTGCGAGTGATGAGAATGACAGCTGTTATTATGATCAAGAATATAGTTTTAAGGGTGGTATTTATGAAGGGAAGGCGAGGGCTGAGTGCCATGCCATACCTTGCCATCGTGACCGGAGAGTGTCCGCAGCGGGTGCCAGGCCGGGTTCGACCACAACTTGGCGGATTTGTCATACGATGACGTCAGCAGAAAGTGTCCGTGACTCCTTTGATACCTCACGTCTGCATCACGATTTTTAACAAGTGTGTAACAAGCAACAAAAACTAGACAGTCATGGGACTGCCGACAACAAACTCCACACAAATGTAAGCATTGATGGTTTATAAAAAATCTGTCAAGTAGTCATAATTCAGGATTACGTTCGGTATTTGATAATCACATAAAACTTGGCCAACCTTTGAGGACGTATATTCGAACTCTAATGGTATAATGAGCTTGAGCTTTCGGTGAAGGAACACATCGTGAAGAAACTATAGCATGCATGGTGATAGCAGACTATCTACCACTATCAAAACACCCTTACCACTTCGAAAATATTCCGGCAAACACTATAGTCGACGCATTTGAAACTGAGTCCGAGTCGTCGAGCAATAAATGTGACTGACAGTAGGAATGTGTACGCAATGCAACCCGTTGTCGATACTTAGCTAAATGCATACGCGGGGTCGATGCGTCATCGTGACCTTCAATTAGCACTGACTCCTGATTGGTCGTTACGAATAAGAGTTGTTGTTACACACGGGGAAGATAAGGATGAGAATTTTTGAAGAACTAAAAAAATCCCTAGAAAAGATAAAAAACGGCCATTTTCAGGGCCACATTACGATCTACACAGTTCCTCTATGATTACGTCGAAACAAACATTTTATCTTACAAATCTAAAACTTTTATTTTCAGATAGCGAAAAATGATTCCTGTTAATACTTAACATAATTTAGCATATCGATCGTACCTATCCCGTTATCGATATGCACCTCTACAATTCTTACGCACATCAGACGGGGGGAAATGCATTTACGCACTACCCTTATCTATTGTATTTAGGGGATCAAAGTCCCCCAATACAACAGTCCCCCAATACAACCACATCACTACACCTGTCCATAAGAACTGTAAGTGCGAGCGAGACAGACAGATAAATATGATTTATGACCCGAAGCCTCAGTTCATAATGCGCCGACTACCGAATAGGTAATACCTCATCCTCTGAGTAATTTCAAGGAAAATTAAGTTTATATAAGCTAAACCACAACTCTCCCGTTTTCCACCCACATATAACTGATAATGCTATATTCTACGATGTTATGCAAAACCTATGTTTTTATGTGTAAAAACGCTACTGTCCTGAAATGTTTAGATCAGTGGGTCGTCAAACTGCGGCCCTTGGCCGATATTCGTGCGACCCGTGACTTAGCAAACCATTTTGGTAGGCTAAGTAAATGAACAATTTTCTTTTTTTTACCGCCTTTTTCTGTTTTTTTTATTATCTCCTATTTATCTTTTTCAATATACATAATGTATTCCCGGTCATTCTCAGTATGCCACCTACGTTGCTACTGAAATATGGAATTCGTTGAAAATCGGTCTACTCTATCAAAAGTTATTGTATTATCAATTTCACGCGGCGTCTTTAGTATGAAAGAAGAGTTTATAAGTAAATGCGTTTTAATCTTATTCGAGAACAAAATATTGATGGATTAATTGACATTGAACGAAATGACACAATCTATCTATCTATGTACATATATGCAAAGTTTGTTTTCTTTGTCCGAGGTAAACTCGAAAACTACTGGACCGATCAGCGTGAAACCGCAACCATTCGACGCGGAATTAATCGTAGATGGTTATAGGCTATATATTTTTCAAATTCTATGAGCCCTTTGCCATGTATTCACAATCTGTTTGTTTATTATTCCTTTGACGCACCATCACCTCAAAACTACTGAACATATCGGGATAGGGCTAATACCTTTCAACGCAGTATTTTTCGTAGGCAGGTTTTTTTTGGATTCCACCGATCCTCTCTCATTTTTTTTTTTCGATTTACTCTTTTGTACATTTTCCACTTCAATTTACGCTTATATACATTTTTTCCGCTAATAAAAACAAAATACTCTTGTTCATTCATTTGTTTGTTTTTTAAATTAGCTATAAATGAAACGTCATATGTACAGAACATATGAAACGCGGGCGGAGCCGCGGGCACCAGCTAGTATAAAATATATGTATAGTACAGTACATAATAGATATCTAAGACCTAGTAAATGAGAAAACAAAATTTTGACATTCAGTTATCACACAATCATCTAGGCATTTTAGCCGTTGTATTGAGGAGTCATTTTATAGAATTATGAACTGAATTGCAATTATAATATCAATATGGCGCGGAACATGATATTATTTCTTTGTAATCAATTGGACGGTTCATGATTGTTTTTATTTTTTAATGATACGCGGTACGAAGTGTTACGAATGTAATTACGTAAGCAAATTATTTATTAACTTCCGACGGTTATTCATAAATGGCGCTATACTTATATCATTAATTACTTGGACTGTTCTGAAACATAAATAATTTGATAGTTGAAAGAAAGAATTCATTGAAAAATGTTGGGACGCGACGGGACGCCTGAATTCAACGCGAGCGAAGTCGCGGGAACAGCTAGTAACAAATAAATAAATACACAAATATTATAACATAAATAATATGCAAACTAACGTGTCACATTAATATAACAACTTACCGCTGAGCAGATGCGTGTGCGCCGGTATCGTATACAATATTGACCGCCGTCGTAGATCCCATACCTTAACCTGATGAGAAATGTTAGGCCTCACTTAAAATAGCCTACAACTTTCGATAACACTAAAACATGCCTTCTAAAGAAAGAGCAGATCGCGTGTAAAAGTACACGCGTCAGAAGTGAAACATCTTTAGCGACATTTAGTTTAAACAAACAAATTACTCGTACAGGATCGATATAAGAGACCGAGAGAGGTAAAAAATTAGCATTCGCATTTTCTTATTGTCGATTACGTATAAAAATGAGGCAATAGGAAAGCAATGGAAAGCTGGCGTAAACGCCAGGTTAGTGCTCAAGGGGTTAAATACAGTCACACGTATCCTAAGAACAAATATAGCGTAAAGAAGAGTACAATCATAATTCTAAAATTAATGTGTCGAGTACCCGTAAAAAATAAGACAATAGGAAAACAATAGAAAGCTGGCGTAAACGCCAGGTAAGTGCTCAAGGGGTTAAAAACGTATCGCGTTCCTATTGTTTTGGTCTCTTTCTATCCGTCATTTTAAGTATTCGAAACAGTGACGCAAATTTTTCGTCTTTCTGACCTTGAAATGTAACCCTTATCACGCGCAAAGACGTTTCATTTCAATAACATACAGAAATTATTTAATTTGGCTTGTAAAATTTTAAGTTATTATGAGTTATAGTGAAAAGACGCTTCATCCCTTTATTGTAAAAAAATTCCTTTAATTCTTTTTGTTAGTTTTGTGGTCAGTCTTACTATTACTGTTTTTTTTTTATTAGACAAAAATAATCAGTCAACACCGCTGACGTAGCTTGTTAAGGCCCCTCTATCAAAGTTTACCGAGGGGGGCCTGTATAAAATATACGAAATTAGCAAACAAATAAGTAATTTCTTACAATAATTGCAACTAAGAACCAATTCGGTAAACAATTCAAACTTATTTCGCCAAACTGTAACTCTACACGTTAAAAAGAAAATTGTCTTTAGGTTAGATTTTTTTTTATTAATAGTGTTTGTGTGTGTGTGTGTTCAAATAATTAAAAAAAAATTGTATCCTAAAGGACAATTTTATTTTTAACGTTTAGAGTTACAGCATACAGCGTGAAAATTAAACAAATGTTTTTTTTTTATACGGCGGATATGCCGAAAGGCAGCTGTACAACCAACATATTATTTACACGACTTTTATAATGAATCGGCACGTATATACAGAGGGAATGGTGGTCACCTGGTGGTCAGCGGCGGCCGTCGCAAGCTGATGGCCGGCTGGTGACCAGTCTGACCCCAGCACGGCTCCCAGGTGACCCTCCAGAAACATCACGCATCTACCCGTACGTAAATCCCAAACGCGACCGAAAGCGTCCATACCGCTACAAACGACATTAACCCCATGACTTCTAAATCGAGACGCGCGTCTCAACATACAAAGCCATTTCACAAAGAAAAAAAAAATTATCTGTACCTCAATGCACAATATATAAGTAAGACTAGAATGAAACGAAACTATGCACAAATAACAGTGTTTTAGTGCTAGAAAAAATCCAGTCTTAACAGAATTCCTTCACTATAACCGCACAGCGCTGATATATTTAATCTGCGCATAAATTGTGGTCAATTTTGACCCACCCTCCGATAGTCAGCAATAGTAACCAAATATCCCCCCCCCCCCCGACCCCCCAACATGATTCTTTAAGCATTAGCATAATTTAGTTTTTTTTTATATAATAAAGATTAAATATTGCTTAAGTTATCACTGATTTTTCTTTAGCCCTATCCTCAGACATTTCTTATTTACATTTACTTAAAACTAGTTTTATTAAAACTTAGTCCAAGTTATAGCTTTTATGTTAACTGTCATTACATTTTCAGTCTTATTACGTTACAAATACTAAATAATAATACCTATAGTCCTACTAGCTGCGACCGCGACTTCGTTCGCAAAAAACAATTCAATAAACATTTTCGGATCCTCAGGAACAGACACTAGAAATTTCATTAAAATCGGTCCAGCCGTTTAGGAGGAGTTTAGTCGCATACGCACGCACAGAAGATTTATATATATATATAAAGATTACGTTACAAAAATTCCAGAATTCTATTGCTACCATTTATTTTATCGTTTTAAAATCTTTATTAGATATTTCTGGCTGGTTTGTTTCTCCTTTTTTAATCCCATGTCCTTTACTTTGTTTCTCAAACCCGCGATTTTTGCCACCTGTGGCATAAACTTGAGGTTGGACTCGCAGGGGTCGTCATTAAAAAGTACCAAGTTATCACTATTCAGACTACCTGTTCCCCATGTCAACAAAAATAAACAGAGCATTAAAACGTAGAGACATGGCGGTGACCCGTTCCCCATGTCAACATAAATAAACAAAGCATTAAAACGTAGAGACATGACGGTGACCCGTTCCCCATGTCAACAAAAATAAACAAAGCATTATAACGTAAAGACATGGCGGTGACCCGTTCCCCATGTCAACAAAAATAAACATAGCATTATAACGTAGAGACATGGCGGTGACCCGTTCCCCATGTCAACAAAAATAAACAAAGCATTATAACGTAGAGACATGGCGGTGACCCGTTCCCCATGTCAACAAAAATAAACAAAGCATTATAACGTAGAGACATGGCGGTGACCCGTTCCCCATGTCAACAAAAATAAACAAAGCATTATAACGTAAAGACATGGCGGTGACCCGTTCCCCATGTCAACAAAAATAAACAAAACATTATAACGTAGAGACATGGCGGTAACCCGTTCCCCATGTCAACAAAAATAAACAAAGCATTATAAAGTAGAGACATGGCGGTGACCCGTTCCCCATGTCAACAAAAATAAACAAAGCATTATGACGTAGAGACATGGCGGTGACCCGTTCCCCATGTCAACAAAAATAAACAAAGCATTATAACGTAGAGGCATGGCGGTGACCCGTTCCCCATGTCAACAAAAATAAACAAAGCATTATAAAGTAGAGACATGGCGGTGACTCGTTCCCCATGTCAACAAAAATAAACAAAACATTATAACGTAGAGACATGGCGGTGACCCGTTCCCCATGTCAACAAAAATAAACAAAGCATTATAAAGTAGAGACATGGCGGTGACTCGTTCCCCATGTCAACAAAAATAAACAAAACATTATAACGTAGAGACATGGCGGTGACCCGTTCCCCATGTCAACAAAAAAAATAAACAAAACATAACGTAGAGACATGGCGGTGACCCGTTCCCCATGTCAACAAAAATAAACAAAACATTATAATAACGTAGAGACATGGCGGTGACCCGTTCCCCATGTCAACAAAAATAAACAAAGCATTATGACGTAGAGACATGGCGGTGACCCGTTCCCCATGTCAACAAAAATAAACAAAGCATTATAACGTAGACACATGGCGGTGACCCGTTCCCCATGTCAACAAAAATAAACAAAGCATTATAACGTAGAGACATGGCGGTGACTCGTTCCCCATGTCAACAAAAATAAACAAAACATTATAACGTAGAGACATGGCGGTGACCCGTACCTCATGTCAACAAAAATAAACAAAACATTATAACGTAGAGACATGGCGGTGACCCGTTCCCCACGTTAACAAAAATAAACAAAGCATTATAACGTAGAGACATGGCGGTGACCCGTTCCCCATGTTAACAAAAATAAACTAAACATTATAACGTAGAGACATGGCGGTGACCCGTTCCCCACGTTAACAAAAATAAACAAAGCATTATAACGTAGAGACATGGCGGTGACCCGTTCCCCATGTTAACAAAAATAAACAAAACATTAAAACGTGAAGATATAACAGTGACCCGTTCCAGTTCCGTAAATAAATAAAAATTGGGAGTTAGATGAAGATCATTATGAGATATCGCATATCCTCACCCAGTTAGAGCTAGGGAACCGTCGTTTTGGAACGAGACTGTATACACTGCTCGGGCGTGTCCCTCCTGGTGGAGGACCTCAGTCGCTGTAAGTTAATGTATACCAAATATAGAGATATCATTGGGACAATTAAAATTTTCTAGAAAAAAGTATTTAGGAAATAGTGAAGCGTTTATGGCTCACTTGAGAGTATTTGATTCCACCTTACTAATTCTGTAATTAGCCTGAGATTTCGGTGAAGGAAAACATCGTGAGGAAAGGGGAGGTAGGGGATTTTTAGCGTCGCTAAACAACAACAAGAGTTGTGTTCTGGCAGCATCACTTAATAACCAGTACCTCTAGCCTTATTGTGTTCATCTCATTTTGGCACCACATCGCCACTAACCATCAGCAGATATTGTGGACAAATAGCTGATCCTACATTATATAAAAAAACATCATATATCTCTCTGTCTGTCCGCTAATTGGCTTGTAACTTGAGAAACAATCAACCGATTTACATGATATTTTTTTTAAATCGTAGCTCAAGATTTAGTATATACTAGATGAAACCCCGGCTTCGCTCGAGTGAAATGTGACTCATAATACACAATCTTAACTTCACTGATACGTGTGAATCGGCACTGATACGTGTGAATCGGCCTTAACGAACTCAAGCCAATATGGCTACTCCCATTTGCACCCTTAGAATTTAACAAAATACTCGACAATCCGGATTTTGCGGATATATGTTGTCGACTCGAAATCATTGTTTTTTTATGTTTTATTAATCAGGTAAGGTTTCAATTAAGTCTACCGTACCCCTTGATCGAATTATTAAATATAGGTATGAGTATATAAAGGCATAAATTGAATAAAGTATTTATAAATTTGAATGAAAACTGACCCGTTTCAAGGTCCCAGAGCCGCCACGAGTTGTCAAACACGGCCGCGGCGAGGAATCTACCGGACGGATGGAATTCAACCCGGGATACGCGGTATGGACTGTGCCCACTTAGAGACGCCATCGGGGCTCCGCTGGAGATCCAATTATACAAGTCAATTATGGGGTACTTTTCGATCCATTATAGCAACACTGGATCGAGAGACAAACAATAGAAGTTTTTAGAGGGATCTTAGTAATGTTTTTTTGTGTATTTTTTTAAAGGAGCAGTTCAAATATCGCCTTAGTAACATTTTGGTCATTTTTGACCGCTTTGTCTTTAATAGTAAGCAAATTCTTACCGCCCTACGTAACTAAATGTATTTATAAGAATGTATTTAGAAAACATGTTGACGTTTTCCAATATTTTGGCATAAATTTATGAATTAATCAATATTTCGACACAGGTAAAAGTTGCATAGAACACTACATAAACGCATAGACAGCGCTTTTAAAAACGGTCACAATTAAAAGTATGCAATAAATAAATCCAACATTCATAAATAATGTACTGAATTTGTTAGGAGTGAAAGCGTTTTTTTTTTTCATGTCTAACATCTTCCCTCTAACATTCCAGTAATCTCTGGGAATGATTACGTCAAAAGGGACGGAAGTATGTAACAGGAAGCCGGAGAAGCGCGCGTTATTTGATTTGGCCAACGAGCGTGTGCTATTTCATTTGACCAATGAGCGCACGCCACGTTTCCAAGATGTTGGTACTCTCAGCCAATCAGCTGCAAAACTATGCAAATATTTTTTGTCGTTGTCCACACCTTTCGCATAGATCAAGGTCAATGACGCGCAAATTCCTATTTAGTTTATTTAGTTACTTTTATTTCTTTCAAGTAAATTAATAAACGTATTTACTGTTGATAATAAGTGTCTGAAACATGTACATGTCATTAAAAAAAGGCAACTAAGAAATCATAATAACTTATTATTCTAATAAATATTTCAGTGTTTTTTTTATTTTGTATTTAAAGTCAATTTTGAGGTTAATTTCTGTCTCTGACAGAGACATTTTTAAAAACTATAATTTATTAATGTCGCTTTTTCGTTTTATTTAGTTCCAAATCACTAATGGGAAAAAAGAAGTTCTCAATTCATTAGAAATACCTGATGAAGTTCCAAAGATGCACGGAACCATCGTAAGCGCATGACGCCATAGTGCACACTTCGGATTTATGCTCTCCGCTGATCTCCATCTCTTCTTGTCCATTCCCCTCTCTCACTGAAGCTATCTGTAATGATTTATATCTATTTTCCGCATTCCAGCAACCCCCCCCCCCCCCCCACTTACCTAACTCTATAGTAGCAGTATACATTCGTCCAATGGGATAAGCTAGAAGACTTTGTCCAAACCACCTGTTCTGAAGTTCAAACTTGTATAAACACCCTAGCGAGACGATAGTAATCCCTCTAGAATGTTCCATGGGATTCTTGTGGCACCTCAGAATAAACACTTCGTGCCATTATTTTCAATTCACTTGCATACAATAACCAAACTATATTAGGTAAAACGCCATAAAAATCACACAATATATGGGGTTCAGTAATACCAGGCATTGAAAAAATTCTAAATCTATGATTAGCCTGCGATTTTAGTGAAGGAAATCATAGAATATGGTGGTAGGACATGTTTTTTTTTTAAGTGATAACTTCATCTGGGTATATGAAGCGCTTTCGTTACGTAACGCGTTACGGCGCCAGTCTGTCTGGCTTCCCTCTCTCTCTCTACTCAGTGTTTAGAGTGCGATAGACATATACTGTTGATTAAATAATCATACTAATAACGCACACACACAAAATTCCAATGTACATATTCAAGAATTGTGACTAAGAATAAAATATCATTTTATAATAAATTTATATTAAAAAAAAAATTAAAATAACCTTTTCATTACATTATCATATTAATATATATAAAATTTAAGTAATAACCTAAGCTTTTATGAAGATAAACAATTTCAATATTAAACAGTACAACTTAGATTAGTTTAAGTTGTCACTACTGTCGGGCGTCCCGGGACGTGCACTTCTTTTTTTTATACCCCTAAAGTGGCAAAAGGCTTACGATCCGCCTGATGGTATACGGTTACCGTAGCCTATGGACGTCTCCAACACCAGAGTTTTCATGTGGGTGTTGCTAACTCTTAAAGAAAACGCCACCAAAAGCTACCACCCTCAAGTAAGAAAACCTGTCGCCAAATACCAAGAGGTGTTTCGGCAGCATCATTTAAGTGCGAGTAGGAATGTGCGATATATATCGATATACAATAAAATATCGATACATACTATCGATATTATCGAATCAGCTGTTATCTATTTATAATTCCTACTTTTATTTTGATGCTGGTCACCCTGAAATATATGTTCAAAAATAAATAACGATTTGTCATTTCTAATAATGTTATAATTAAATTATAAATGTGCTGGAGGACTTGAGTTGATCATACAAAAAAAAAACTCGATATTTATCTAGATTTACATCCCTAAATGCCAATACTTTAAAGAGTCGGCAACGCTCATGTAATTGATCTAGTATCGTATGCGTTCATAGGCTACGGTGACTGCTTACAATCAGACGGATCGTATACCTATTTGCAGAGTTTGCACATGCAAAGATATGCCTCACTTTAAAAAAAGGCTTTAGAAAAAGTCAATAGAAAAAATACAGTGAAATGGTGACCTTCAGGTTCAACACATTTCTATCTTAAGCCAAATCGTCACTTAAAATCATGTGCGAATGCGGCCAAAGCGCAAATTTTGACATCCCAGTAAAGAGTCAAGCGCACTCACCTTCCTCTGGAAATGCTCAGGCAGAATCGCTGTCGGGTGGAAGGTGGCACAGCTGACGTTGCAAGAGTGACCACTTAACACCTGAAGGGGTGTGCACTCTGGCACAGACCACACCTTACTCAGACCAGACCTGGTAATATAACAACCCCCATAATTATACCCCATCAACCTAAATCTAATGACTTTACAGTATATATACTAATAAATAAAATGATATTGTCTGTATGTAATGTCATAGTAACAATTTTGTTTACTAAGCCACATATGAATGTATATACGATACGTATACAAAAAAAAAATTTGAAAATTTTTGTTTGTCTATCTGCCTGTTTAATCTGGGTAATCTCCGGAACGGCTAGACCGATTTTGATTGGACTTTCTCTGGGATATAGATGAAGTTAATCCGCGTAATTTACGATACTTTTTTTTTAATAGTTAGGTTTCCGCGTAATTAAATGAAAACTCGTAAAATTGTGCAAAAATATCTGATTCAACGCACAGATTTACTGAGTTTTTTTTCATACCAACTTATTTTTTTTATATTTTTACAGAGTTCAGACGTTTTAAAAACGGAAAGTTAGTAATTCATTTAATTCTAGTGTCATTTTTAAGAGATTTGTCAATTTGACGCGTGCGATTTGAGGGGGGAGGGGTCAAGACCCCCACAACCCCTCCCTAGGTCCGACACTGGACTGTACTTTATTTAGCATCAGATGAAATGCGCTGATATTTTGCTTAGAGTGGGGAGTCTTTAGAACGGTTTTGTAACCAATTGTTATATTAATGAGGGTAGTTAGAGTAGGCAGTTGGGTGAGTTCATTGACCTCAAACAGACTGATAATAGATAACGAGATTTCCCTTACCAGCTGGAAGTGATCAGCATCTTACTATCAGCACTGAATCTGCAGAAACTTATCGGCCGAGTATCTCCTATCTGAAAGAGAAAAGAAACCGCATTCGTACAAAGTACACGTGTCAGAAGTGAAATTACTTACTTTAGTTTTTTTACTTTTTAATCTGTAAGATATGTTTTTTTTACACGGTATAGGCTCAGTACATTGATCACGATGTCGCCTGATTATAAGTGACGATGTGGTGCAGGATAATTAATATACTAAGCATAGATGTACTGCTTTTTGGAACACACCTATTGTTGTATGGCGACAGGTTTTCAAACTTGAGAGTGGTAGCTACCCAGGAACTAACACCATGCTATGGTTTTGCTCAAGATGTTTTCCTTCACAGAAAGCTCGGGATGATTTTAGATTTGAATAGGAGGGCTCGAATTAGTGTTTTGCTTTTTTTTTTTGTTTTTATCCGTCAAAACTATTTGACGGACGTCTAAAGGGGACGGCAAAAAATGAGTAATATTTCCCATGTTTAAAGGTGCCTATATTCTACTAGCTGTGTGCCCGCGGCTCCGTCAACGTTTCATATATAATTCACTGCGTAATACAGTTTTATGCTGTCCATTTTTTCATTACTTTTTTACACGGAACCCTAATAATTTTCGAAAAATAAAAGTAGCGTAAACGCTGAGTAACTTCATCTATCTACCCATAAAAGTCTTATCAAAATCGGTCAAACCGTTCCAGAGAATAGCCGGAAAAACAGACGAACATAAAATAATTGTAATTTTGTTATAAGTAGCGCATATTATAGATTCATATGTATTTAGTAAAAAGTCGTTATGTGATATTACAAACAGACACTTCAATTTTATTTATTAGTATAGATAATGCTATTATCTAGAGAGGAAACAGGGGAATAAGTTTGTATGGCATAAAGGCCACTCGCATATCGTCTTAAATAGTCACCATCATCAAAAACCACCCTTTATATCTAACCCTTACCTGACTGCAGTATGTGGACATTGCGGATGCTTTCCTCTGGGACTCCTGTTTGGCCGCAGCCCGTACGCTTCCAGCCAGTTTCAACTCCTCGCGGGCTTTGTTCAGTCTGAACACCATTGGATTTTTTTCACACGGTATAGGCTCAGAGCTTTGACCACAATCTCACCTGATGTTATGTGACGATGTGGTCCAGGATGGTAAACACACTAAGGTTCTCAAACGATGCTGCCGGAACACACCTATTGGTATTTGGCGACAGGTTTTCAAACTTGAGGGCGGTAGCTACACAGGGGGGCATTATTAGAAAATTCCTTTTCACCATGCCATGGTTTCCTCAAGATGCTATCGTTCACCGAAACCGAACCCGCGGCCGCAATGCCAGGTGCGCCATAATCGCTTCAAAAGTTCAAAATTATTCATTCATCCCGGTTTTAATTTTTTTTTTTGAACTGGGACCCGCAGTGCTCCAACTTTTTAAATACATTACTTTAAACAAAACAAACTCACAAATATAATATAACTAGCTGTGCACACACGGCTGCGTCAGCGTTTTGTACACACACACACACACATATATATAATTTTTTTTACAGAACCCTAACTATTTTCTAAAACAATTTTAGTACTAGGATAAAGTAAAAATATTTCTCATAAATTATAGCACTTGCACGTAACACAGCATTGAATCGGATTTTATTTAAAAAAATTATGAGTTTTATTTTTTTACGGGTAACAAGAATGGACAGGATTAGGAATTAGTGTATTAGAGGAAGTTTAAAAGTGGCGCCAATAACAGGCAAGTTAAGAGGCGGTCGTTTGTCGTTTGTCCTGGTGTGGAGATGTGATGCGCGGGGAGAAAGATATTGGATATGAATGTGGACGGTTACATGGGAAGGGGAAGACCAAAGAAAAGATGGATGGACTGTGTGAAAGATGATATATTTAGAAAAGGAGTGAATGCGGAGATGACAACAAACAGAGAAGAATGGAAGAGGAAGACATGTTGCGCCGAGCACAAATAAAAATGATGATTTTTTTACGGGGCACCCTAATTATTTTCGCAAATTAACAGTACCCTAAGTTACCCGGAGTAACTTCTGGTATCTACCAAAACAACTCCCGTCAAAACAGTCCAGCCGTTTCGGAGATCACAAGCAAACAGACAGATAACAATTTTAAAAATTGCATTTTTGGTATAGGTGTCGTATATAGATTCATATCTATTTAGCAAAAACAATTAATTTTGACATTTACAAACAGACACCTCAATTTTATTTACTAGTATAGATAGTGTTAATACCCCTTGACTTTCTAAATTTTTTATCTATTTTTTTGGTTTAAGTATATTCTTTTAGGTATAGCTGTGAAGTCTAATTCATAGCTTTGGATACTTATATATGATACACGTGAAAATGTCTACAATGCTCGAGGTTTTTTCTCAATTTCCCTGAGTTCCACTGATTACATCCTGATCCGGTGAAAATGGGACCAAAAGGAAAATCTACTCCTTCGGTTTAAAAAAAAATCGGTTCACAAATGCGGGGAAACCAAGTAACAAACATACAAAAAAAAAACAACATACAGACGAATTGATAATTGTTTTAAGTTGGTTAAAAAAGGCAAATAATTAAGAAACAAAACATATTCTCAAAGTCAGTCATAGTAAATAAAAAAAAATAAAACTATTTGACTAACCTGCGTTTGGCATTAGGGAGGGAATACCGCGCGATCCATAGCCTCGCTTGCCTCAACTCCGGGGGGCCCTCGTGGTACCAAGTACCCTCTCTGCCTCTGTCCCTCTCTATTCTGGCCTCCTCCTCTTCTAACTTCTTATTTATCGCATCCTCTCCTAAACTGAAAATCATGTATACAACCTAATAATAAAAAAAATGACTTTGTATAATTTAAAAAGATCTAAAAGTTTCTGGTATTACGTAAGTAATGTCTTGGATATTTCGACCAGCCCTTCCCTTTGTAAGCAATATTAAGCTCTTACACCCTCCTACCCCTTCCATGAATACGTCCATCCATCCATTCAAGCAAAAGACGTCCACTATTGGGCATAGGTCTCCGGTCTTGCGGCAGCCGCATTCAGCTGCTTCCTGCGACTTTCACCAAGTCATCAGTCCACCGTGTGGGGGAGCGCACACCCACGCTACGTCTTCCGATACACGGTAGCCATTCAAGAACCCGATGTCCCCATCGGGCATTGGTTCTGCGAGCAATGTGCCCTGCCCATACGTAAGCAGAAAAAAAAACAAAATATTGTTTTCACTATTCAGACCCCCATCTCTTACGTCATACGTAAACAAATCGTGAACCAACCAATCGAGGCCATTGATGCTTTATTACACGGTATAGACGCTTTGAACACAATCTCAGCTGTTATTAAGTGACGATGTGGTCCAGGATGATAGACACACTAAACTTAAGAGGTACTGATTGTGAAATGATGCTGCCGGAACACGCCTCTTGGTATTTGGCGACAGGTTTACAAACTTAAGGGTGGTAGCTACCCAGGCGGGCATTATTAGAAAATGTCCTACCACCATGCTATCCCTCCTCACGAGGTTTTTCTTTACCGAAAGCTCAGACTAATTTGAGTTGGATAGGCGGATTCGAACGCACTATCCACTGCGTCATCATGACTTCCAAAACATTCCACCAAAGTTCACTTTAAAATTGTTATATATCCTTGTAATTTTAGTAAATTAATCAAATAATTTAAAAGGGGTAGCGGTAGCGTTCCGTTAATAGGAAGAGAATATTAGATAGACTAGATAGAGTGGGGTTCTATAGACAATATAGATAAAACGACATAGATTAAAAATAAAATATATATGATAGTAGATGGCGTTCACAGCACTTGATATAACAGCTTTAATGTATTTATAATATGACGGATAATTACTTACTAGCTGAGTAAATCCCTGAGGCGAACTCGTCTCTCAGCAGGACCTTCGCCAAACAAGCAAACCGGTTCACCCAACTGCCGTAGACTTCTCCTAACCTGATCAGTATTAACATAATCTATACTAATAAAAAAAATTAAAGTGTCTGTTTGTAATGTCAAAATATTTTTTTTTCTACCAAATGATTGTATATACGATACCTATAACAAACAGAGAATTTTCAAAATTTTTGTCTGTCTGTCTGTCGGTCTGTTCCATATAATCTCCGGAACGGCTGGACGGATTTTGACGGAAGTTTTTTTGGTAGATAGCTGAAGTTACTCCAGGTAACTTAGGCTATTTTTAATTGTCAAAAATAATTAGAATTCAGTGTAAAAAAAATTATAAAACTCATAAAAAGTTGAATAAAATTCGATCCAATGAACAGTTTTACGGGCAAGTGCTTGAATTTATGACTAATATTGTTACTATATCTTAAGTACTAAACAAAATTTAGGAAAATAATTAGGGTTAAAATTAAAACGTATTGAATACATACAAAAGAAATGCACATCAAAAATGACTAAAATTCTGGTCACATAATACTTGCACAGCCCATAAATAGTTCATTTATATTTTTCTCTCACCAATTCAAATGTGTACTCTATGGGTACTTTTACGATTAAAACTGAAAAAACAAAAAAAACACAGTGATTGTTGATATATTACCTCATCATCATCAGTAGAAACATTCAACTGTCTAGCTTTCCTTCTTCGTTCAAACTCTTCTAATAATGCTTTCTTATCTCTTGACATCTCCTCTCCAAGCTCCATGTATTCTGTAAAACACAGGTTACATGATATAAAAGTAAATATTATATTAGACACTGAAATGAGTAAAAATTGGCGTGGCTTTTACATGACGTAAGTAATATGGCAGGTCTTTTGAGACATTCAGGAATTTACTAATAGTGCATTTTAATTTGTGTTGTGCATAGATTTCTATGGTTTCACCTCACAGTGGGCTGGTCGTGACGCCAGCGTGATTTTTCTATAGAAGAGGTCGTGCATGGCTCACGCTTGTTTCAGAGTTACATGATATTTTCAAAAGTGTCTGTATATATAGGTTGTTATTGGTATATTTATTTCATTAACAGTAAAGTTAACTTGTTTACTTTTGTTGCTACTTTTGTTTTGTCTACAAATTGCATGCTGTAATTGCGTTAAGAGGCCTAGTGTATTTTTTCATATTTATTGTAAATAAATAATAAGTTTGTAATTCAAATAGTTTATTCACTATAAACCCTGTAAGATATTTATGAATGCCAAAACACTACTACTGGTGCCCAAAACAGCCCTGTCATTGAGAACAACAGGCGAGAAACTTGATCTTGATTTTTTTTTTTCATATGTTATTTATAGAACTATATAACTCATAGTTACAAGTTTTATTAGTAGATACACAGAGAAGGGTGTCATTTCCAGTCATCACCATCGTTCACATAATGATCCACGCTATAATAACTTTTGCAATTTAAAACTCACTTGACATTGTGCCTGAAGTTTTACTAAGTCTGAGAGATAGAACTGTTAATTTATGTTTACTACTTGTATTATAATTATGCTGATCTAAATTTTTACAGACATACAATAAGTTATTAAGAATATATTGGGTGGGCAAAGTTAAGGCACTATCTTCCAGAAACTTGTTTTTTAGTGATTTGCATGGCCCTATATTATAAATTGCTCGTTTTTGTAAAGTAAATAAAGTATCTACTTCAGCTGCTGTTCCTCACAGCAATAATGTTTCTAATACACTGGCGTACCTTCATGAATAAACAAACACAAGTGTACATTGCTTTACTTTTAAAAGTTTAATAAACATTATTATGGTATACGTTACTCCTGAGAAAGTTCTAACAAGATGCCCACTTTACTGGGATAAGATATAAGACACTGGTAGAATAGATATTCTAGCGAAGTATTGTTGATCATGACAATTTGCTTTGAAATATTTATCAGTAGTCAAGCTTACCATTGGAGATTTGGATATCACCAAGTTCTTTTCCACTTTCATCAACGCCATCACGCACAGCGGCAGCCAGGGCCACCAGCCTAGCCTTCTCCTGTTCCTCAAGCGACCCATAATGCACTTGTTTACTCTTCTTGGTCACAATTATATCTTCATCATCAGACATATTGCGTGTTATTTAAGCAGGATAAACTGTTGAAATTGGACACCAAAAATTTGTATGTCTATATCGTCTATTAAAATAAATATTCCCTGATAACACAAAACTAAGGTTAGAACCAGCGGTACTTTGTTATCACAGACTAATAATTAGAGCAGTAGCAAATCGTATGTATTCGTTACAAAGTAATGGGTACTCCGGGTAGTACCGAGTACTGAAACGTTACTCACTAAAGCTTTTCGTTACTCGCATGTTTTTTTATTTTTATACCGATGTTAGTTTGATTGATTCTTTATAAATGTATTTAAATAAATGCAACTGTTTCAGTTCGACGAGTACTGTTCATATGTGAATTGGTTATTTGATCGAAAACGATATAACTCTAAAAATAAAATAAAACAATGCTTGGTATATCTATACTAATAAATAAAATTGAAGTGTCTGTTTGTAATGTCAACATTATTTATTTTTTATAAAATAAATATGAATGTATAAGACACCTACTACAAAAATTCAATTTATAATTTTTTTATCTGTCTGTTTGTTTGTTTCGGTTAATCTCCGGAACGGCGTGACGGATTTATACGGGACTTTTTTGGGTATATAGCTGAAGTTACTTCGGGTAACTAAGGTGCTTTTAATTTCTGAAAATAATTAGGGTTCCATGTAAAAAAATCCGATTCTATGCACAGTTTTAAGAGCAAGATAATTAGGCAGACAAATCGGCAGACAGGTCTCCGGACTGTTGACCAATGGTCAAGCTTCTCCTGTGAGGAGTGGGCTAAGAGGTGGGTGGGGGAGTTCCCCCCGCCATCCCTATTGGGCCATTGCATGGACGAGGCCCGGTGGGTCTGCCGCAGGGGGCGACGCGGTGCTTGCGAGAGCCATCCCATATCGCCCCCATCCCAAATGCGGTGGACGGCCCCGGGGAGTTTAGTGGGTATTTCCGGACGCTTCACGTCCGGGCGAGTCCCACACTGGCACGGAGTCGTTCCCTCCGTGCCCCCTTACCTATTGCATTGGGGGACTCCGATCTCACTAATGAAATATGTAAGGGTAGTGCGTAAATGCATTCCCCTCGTCAACAAAAAAAAAAACAGACAGACAGACAGATCGATAGACAGATTGGCAGACAGATTGGTAGACAATTCAGCAGACAAGTCGGTAGACAGCTTGGCAGGCAAGTTGGCGGACAGGCGATAGACAGATTGGCAGACAGATCGTCAGAGATCGGAACAACATATATGTATGTTGCTATTTCCTACTTATTGCATTTATCACATTTTTCATTGGATACGGGAAGAAATTGCTTTTGGTTGGTAAATTTCCTCAAGTTCTCAAACTTAGGCTTAATGTATATGTGACCTAATTTACTGAAGGATGCCCAAAACTCTTCAATGTCAGTAGCTTCTCCGCTGCTTGTTGAAAATAATAGGTCTCCAATGAGTGTTTGCGATTTTATACATGTATTGCTATATCATTCACAATATCTAATCTACTAAATTCTAGTAAACGATTTTCACCAACCAAATGTTTATAATTTTAGCGTTGGAAGTTTAGAACCCTAAAAACCCAAACTTTTATTCATCTCTGCTCTAAAGTAACAAATTAGGAGTTTTTGGCGGAATCTCAGTCCGTTATGTAGCAGTTATTTTCTATAATTCATTAAACTTATGTTTTTGACTCTATATCATATAATCTTGGTGCCGTTTTGTGTGATATGGTTTGGTTATGTTGTACAAGGTATGTTTATTATGGAAAATAACACATAATATTGATTCTGAGGTGCTGACAAAGCTCTATGGAAAATTCGTGCAAGATGGGCCACCGTTTTGCTGGAGCTTTGTAACGGTGATACAAGAGAATACATTTTACCTCCATGAAACTGGCACAAATTGTTGTATACAAATTGCCAAAGATAAAAAAAAAATCTATTATTTACTACTAATTAAATAAGGTTAAATTATTACAAATAGATTTTATATATTATACTACATGTATATTATGTAATTTTGGTGGCATTTTATGTGATATAGTGTAGTTATGATACATAAGTTTAGTGAAGTGAAAATAATGGCACGGAGCATGAATTCTGAAATGTCCCAATCATTTCCGTTATGGTCGTCATAGTAGGCCACCATTTGTTACCACCATTCATTTATTAATAGTATTCCCAACGTCTGACTTGGCTGCATGGTCTATTAGTAACTTTGCCTTTTCTTTAAAAAGGAATAAATGGAACCAAAAAAAAATCTATGCTATGGTTGTTTACGTCAGAAAACAGACGTAAATATTTGCAGTTTGCAAAATATATTTCAATTTATATACGGACCTAAATCTATTATGCATAATTACTGCACCACAATAATCTTCTAAATAAATATGATAAGAAATCATTTAAAAAATCTATAATTTTCAGTCAGGTATAACCTCAAAAGTGCTATTTGAATTTTTTTCTTAATTACTTGCTTGTAATTGTGTTGTTCTTGAAGTGATGGCTCTACAACTTTCCCGGCGGGAGATAGAGGAGTTGCGTTCGTCGTTAGACCGTGCCATATACCGAACAATAGGAAAATCCGATAGCTCACTTCTTTCCACCGTATCTTCGTGCTTATCTAACGGGTAAGATTTTTGGTGTTGTTGTTAAATTGTACAGACCCTTAATAAGATTACTAGGTCATCTCGAGTTCATATTTAACGTGTTATTGACTAACTTTTGTAAGTTCAAAAATGTAATAATGCCTTATTGAATTAAAATTGGCTTATGAGCACAGCTACTGGTCTTGCCTGGTATTTACTCAATTAAGACTGTTTAATTCAAAAACATGTTTGGTCATGTAGAGAGAAGGGATGAGAGAAGGTCAACGGAACTAATTCATAAGGTGAGGGTGAATGGGCAAGTCTGTAAGGGTAGACATAGGCGAATATATCCAGACAATGTCGATCACATCTTAAATAAAGGCTAGGTGAAAAGTACCCATAACCGACGAGCGTTTATGAAAGCACTCATGAAAGTAGAGGATGTGAAAAAGGGCTGTCAAGATGGAAGTGGAAGGACGTAATCTCTTCCTACCCCTACGGGAGAAAGGTGTATTGATATGTATGTAAATATGTATTTCAAAACGGTTTCAAAGTAGTAGCCAAGTTCCTGTGACTGAAGCATCTCTATTTTTATATCATATTTTTTATGCCACATAATTAATCTAAAGCATAGTTTAGTTTTAAATAATCATTGCAACATATTGAACCCTAGTTTTGTAGAGACCATAACTTATTTTTGATACTTTAACAAAGCAAAGAAATCTTTTAAAAAAGCCGTGTATTTAATAGAATTTTGTTCATAATTTCATAAGTTTTTATTTATTCAGAACCTTAATTGTTACATAAAATAGCCTAAGTAACGCCTTATAATTCCATCTATCTGCTAGAAAGGTACCATTATAATCAGACCCGTTGTTGAGGAGATTAGTCGGAATAAGTGCCATATATACATTCATATGCATTAAGTAAAATGTTGTCACTTTGATATTAAAAAGAGAAACTTCAGTTAATTTTTTTTTTATCAATTATAAATTGCTTTTAATTTTGATTATTCTCCTTTTTTAAGTGAACTACTTACAAAATAGCATAAATATTCTTATTATATAAGCTTGCAATTTTACTATTAGAATGTCAAAGTAAATTAAAATGCAAATAGTAAAAGTAACTGTCAAATAATGTCAAATCTTATCCCAGTCATTTTTTGCATGATTGACAAACAATGTTACTGAACAGAGATAAAGATTCCAAATGTGTGCCTTGACCATTTGTAAACTTTTTTGTAAAGATTTTGTTTAAAAGTAGATACATATTTAGAACTGCTTGGTGGCGCAGTTGTATTACGGTGTGACTGCCGTTCTGAGATCTCGGGTTCGATCCCCGGGTCGGGTCAAGTGGTATTGGGTTTTTCTACGCAGTATCATCCCGGAGTTTGGTATTTGTGCCCGATATGGCGACAGGCTCGCCCCCTGTCACATCTGCGACGGAACTAAGCTCGACGAAATGTGGGTGGTGTAGTTGGCTATTTCACCTCTGTCTAACCCTTCGGGGATAACAGGCGTGAGTTTATGTTATGTTACATATTTATTAAGTTTTTATTAAGTGTAAAATTAACATAGTCATAATATTGATGTTAATTTAAGTTAAGTTAATGAAGGATAAAAAAAATATATATGTGTAGATTTTAAATAAAAATTACAATATTTTTAATTTACAAGTACAAATTACACTATTAAAAATATTTGACATTTAAAAAATATCATAATGGTCAGCATTACTCTTGTTATCATATAAGCTAAACTATACACTAAACTCTTTACAAAATAAAATTAAATAAAAACATTTTTTATATACATATTTCAGATATGAACGGAGAAAAATAATAGACAGGTTGTCATCTCATATAGATTCAAAAAAGGCTAGTAAACTCGCTGATAAAGTTCTAGCTCTCGCCCAAGAGTTTATATCTTCACCCAAGTCTCAAAAGCGCAAACATGAACCATCTGATAGAGATAAAGACATCAAACGGGCAAGACATAGTGATTCTAAATATGAGGAAAAGAGAGACAAGGACAATGTTGAACAGAAGCCGGTTGAGGTTGGGAATGGAGTACAGATGGAGAATGCTGCTGACTCCACATTGCCAGAGGGAGAGACAGTTGGATCTAAGATTGCTGTGTTGAGTGCTGATAGAATAAAGGTTTTTTTATATACATAATTTTTTTGTCTAATATTGGTCAATGTTCTTAGGTTGACACTAAGACAAATTACATATAGCCATACTAAGAATCATAACTGGAGTTATCATTATTCATCAATCATGGAATGTTGATTATTTATCATGATAAGAGATGTCACTAAGACTTCAAATTAATCAATTCTAATTTTTTCTATTACAACTCATATCTTCTGGTACTTAATAATATCCATAAAAATTATCAGGCACTATTCCATATTGAGCTTAATTATAATTGTTTATGCTTCATTGCATTTGGTATTATAACCAGCCTCAGATCTAGGTGGTGGAAACTGGGGCAGATAAATGCAAATAAATCAACATTTATTATGATTTTAACGCTGGCTATGTGTACTTTTTTAAATGACTTAACAAAAAGGACGAGGTTATTAATTCTTCTCTATATTTTTTTTTGTATTTTTGTTACTCGCTTTTCCTTCATTTGTGGACTGATTTAAAAAAAAAAATTATAGAAGAAGTTTACGCTTTCGAGATGTTCCCATTCCCACCAGATCAGGATCTAATCAGTGAAACTTAGGGAAATTGAGAAAATCCCTCAAATATTATAAACACTTCCACATGTTTCATAAATTCGTTTCCAAAGCTATACCACTAAAAGTATAAAAAACTTTTTAATTAAAAACAAATCGACTTTCAAATTCTAATTTAAAAATACTTTATCAATTTAGGCCATGATAAGCCACCTATGAACGTCAAAATACTATCACCGGTTCGGAAAACAAACCAGTCATCGAAAAGAACCGCCAAGAAACTTGATCTGCTTTTTTTGCATGTTTTTTTTTGCAACTTAACAACTAACAGTTACAAGGTTTATTAATAGATGCACAGAGAAAGCTGTCACTTCCAGACATCACCATCATTCACATAATGATCCACCCTATAAATAACCCTTACAAATCAAACCCTTCTTGACATGGTGCTTGAACTTGTTTTCTGGTAAATCGGTAATGTGCTTAGGAATTTTATTGTAAAAACTTAAACTATTACCTAGAAAACTCTTATTAGCTTTGCTAAGCATGTACTTTAAAAGAACTTAAGTTACTTGCTACTTTAAAAGAATAAACTATAAAAAGTCAATAAATAACGACTTTATTAATCTGCTTCGTTAATTTTGTAGTCGGTGCCAGCTAGAGTTAACCAAAGTACACATTTACAAATAAAAATAACTGCCTAAACTTTATCACAATTACATATAAGCTAAATAAAGGACTAGGGTGATTTTTATATGTCGATTACCAATAAGAATGAGACAATAGGAAAACAATGGAAAAATGGCGTAAACGCCAGGTTAGTGCTCAAGGGGTTAAAGAACAATTAATCATAAATTTACACCACTTTGTTATCCATAAGCTGGTACCGATTTCTAAATTAACGAAGCAGATTAATAAAGTAGTTATTTATTGACTCTTTAATGCATTTTTGTAGTTTATTCTTTTGAAGTCGGTTTTTGTTTTTAATTAAAAAATGTAAAAAAAATTACAGCTGATGATGGCCAATGCTCAGAAGGAGATTGAAGAGAGGAAGCGCGCTCTGATAGCTATGAAAGGTGGAGCCGAGTCAAAGGCGAATATAAATGTGGCCGCCGCAGCCGCTCAGCATATCAAAGTGCAAATGCAGCAGAATAATTCAATACCACCGCCCAGCGTCATCAAGCCGGTACTCTACTCCAAGCCTGGTGAGTGGTTTTGAGGTTAAAACTTTTTATCACGCCACCATTTTCTTTTTCTTTTTTTTTTTTCAGGTTATGTTGTCTGTGGATGATTCCACAATTCAGCCAGTGTCATGTAATAACGTTAATAATCGGAGGAGCATTAAAAATGACCAGAATTGTTTTCTTCAAGTTTATCAATTTAGCGATAATTATTTTAATAAATAAAGCACATATATATATATATACATATATATGTTTTGAAAAAATATTTCATACATATGAAATCATTTTGAATGTGTCATAATATAATGACTTTCCTTAATTACAAAAAAAATGTAACGAAAAAGTGACATTAAAAAGAGACAGACATGTAACACTTCGGGATTTAACGTGCGTGAGAATGAGATAGAATGCGTTTTTATATAAATTCGCTATATTTTGTTAGTATGCAGCTTTGTAGCTGTTTCACTTGTGTCTAAGGAGAGCAAAGGCATCGTATATAAAATCTAAAGATTTAAGTACTTTTTTAAGGTTTTCTGTTCCACGAATTTTTTTTTTTACTCAGAACAGGCTCATTGCTTTTACCACAATCTCACCTGATGTTAAGTGATGATGTGGTTCAGGATGTTAAACAAACTTAGCTTGGAGGTACTGGTTCTCAAGTGGTACACACCTATTGGTATTTGGCGACAGGTTTTCGAACTTGAGGCGGGCATTATTTAAAATACCCTACCACCAAGCCACGGTTTCCTTACGATGTTTTCCTATTCACCGAAAGCTCAAGTAAATTTTAGAGTCGGACAGGTGGGAATCGAACCCGCGTCAAAAATGCGCACATGTTTTTGAATCGATGATTGTTTAGTTGGTAGTGCGGTCGGATTTCGCGTAAATCGCTCATTTTCTATTCATACAAATAAATAAAATTGATCTTTTTACAAAATTTATACCTATATATATACGGTACATATAAAAAAGATATAATATTTAAAATTTATTATTGTGTGTTTGTTCTGACTAATCTCCGGAACTGCTGGACTGATTTTGACGCGGCTTTTTTCGTAGATAGCTGAAATTGCACGGCGTAACTTAGGTTACTCTTTTTATTCGATAATAATAAGGGTTTCATGTAATAAAAATAAAACTCATGAAATTATGAATAAAATAGGATTCAATGCACAGTTTTATTGGGAAGTGTTTGAATTTGCGAGAAGTATCTTTGCTTTCTATTAGTAAGACTCTATTAGTAAAATAAGTTCATTTCTTATTATGAAGAAATAAAAAATTAGAAGGAGTTTGAAAGTTGTGTCAATGGTAGAAAAGTTTCAAAGGTTTCCGTTTGTCGTGGTATGGACATGTTATGAGACTCTTCTCAGAGGAAGCGCATGTGGGTAAAATAGTAATGAATATGAATGTGGAAGGATGGAAAAGTAGAGGAAGGCCAAAGAAAGTGTGGATGGAGTGTGTAAGAAATGATATGAAAGAAAAAGAAGTAAATGAAGAGATGACGGCTGGTAGGGACGTATGAATGAAGAAAACATACTGCGCCGACCCCAAGTGAGTTGGAATAAGGCAGGAGAATGAAAAAAAAGTAACAAAAATTATTTTTATGAAATTAATTATAGGGTTACGCGTAAAAAATTAAAACTCATGTTATTATGTTATGATAGACAGAACCATAAGAACGTTATTTAAACTATTTTACGCAGTTAAGAATATATGTAATGCGGGCGGAACCGCGGGTACACAGCTAGTCTATAAATAAAGAATAATGCAAAACTTAAATTCTAGTGAATAATATTATTATTGTGAATTATTTCATATGACAGCCGCGATGCCTCTCAGCCATGAAGAGTTGGAGAAGCAGAGGAAGATTGCCGAGCTGCAGGCAAGGATACAGCGGAAATTGGCGGGTAAATATATTTGTAAAATCGGAGCTTGACAATAATTGTGACTTTATTGTTTTTAATACTAAATAAAGTCCCAAGAGTCACTTGAGCTCCGGTTCCCCCTCCGGCGGCGACCCAAGACGTGTCTCGTTCCCAAATTGGGAAGGCTCTTGACGTCGCCGCCAGCGCGATACAGTGACACTGTCCATGCATTGAGCATTACACGCACAACACTGCACACACACTCCTGCACATAACACGCAGGTACATAGCTCCTGTAAGGAACCTTCTCTTTTTTTTATTAATAAATAAAAAATGTAGGGCTTAGCTAGATTCAAAATTCCGCGAAATTTTTTACACCCCGGTAACGGCTATACCGAGGTCCGTACCATTCCAAATTAGGTCGTAGCGCTCCAAATTAATAACAAACAAGCGAAATTTTGTGAGTTGTGAGTCGCGTATTTTATGTAGCTTCATGTAACTGTGTGTATATATGCGTTACACGACTACACAAAATCAGTAGTTATCTGTCAAGGTATTATTTTTTACACGCTCAGTGCTTTGACCAGAATCTCACCTGATGTTAAAGTGATGATGTGGTCCAGGATGGTAAGCACACTAAGCCTACAGGTACTAGTTTTCAAGTGATGCTGCCGAAACACACCTATTGGTATTTGGCGACAGGTTTTCAAACTTGAGGGTGGTAGCTACCCAGGCGGGCATCGTTAGAAAATGCCCTACCGCCATGCAATTCATCAATTCATGTGCATATTTAAAACTCATTAAAAAAAATATTCCTTACAGGGGCTATGTACCGTTTTTTTTTTTTGACGAGGGGATTGCGTTTACGCACTACTCTTACCCATTGCATTAGTGAGACCGAAGTCCCCCAATGCAATGAGTAAGGACGTGCAGAGGTATGTCTCCACGCCAGTGTGGGACTCGCCCGGACGTGAAGCGTCCGGTAATACCCACTAAACCCCCAGGAGCCGTCCGCCGCATTTGGAATGGGGTCGATAAGGGGTTGCGATAGCATGCACCGCGTCGCCCCCTGCGGCAAGCCCACCGGGCCTCGTCCATGCTTAGGCCCAATGGGGATGGGGGGAGAAAATGCCGATGCCTGACCCACAGGTTCTTTCCCCACCCACCTCTTAGCCCGCCTCTCAGAGAGAAACATAGGAGCTATGTACCTGCGTGTTATGTGCAGGAGTGTGTATGCAGTGTTGTGCGTGTAATGCTCAATGCATGGGCAGTGTCACTGTATCGCGCTGGCGGCGACGTCAAGAGCCTCCACAGTTGGGTAACGAGCTTGTTTGGCCTCACCTTTATGGTTTCAGTGCATTATTTATAGCGATGATGGCGCAGCGGGTAGTGCGGCCGGATTCTGCGTCAATCGACGCAGTTTGATCCCCACCTATCCGACTCTAAAATCGGCCTGAGCTTTCGGTAAAGGAAAACATTGCGAGGAAACCATTGCATGGGGAGTAGAGGATATCCACCTGGGTAGTTACCGCCTTCAAGTTTGAAAACTTAAGTCGCCAAATACCAATAGGTGTCTTCCGGCAGCATCACTCGAGAACCGGAACCTCTAGTCTTAGTGTGTTTACCATCCTGGACCGCATCGTCACTTAACATCAGGTGAGATTGTACTCACACGTAGCCTATACAGTGTAAAAAAAATAAATAATTAAGAGGATGTCCTAGCGGTGTTTATTCCATACAAACGTAGTCTCGTGTTTCCTCCCTGGATAATATGTAAATATTTTTATACCAAATAATGTATATCCGTACGTTTTCGATGTTTTCTATAAATTAGTTATTGTAGAAACTACGAAGCCTTTGAAAATGAAAATAAATGCTCGATTTTTACCGTCATTTTCAGGCGTTCGTCAAAGAAATTTGATGGATAAAATAAAAAAAAAAGCAAAACGTATAGGCGTAGCCAAAGTCTTTATTATTCTAAAACTGAAAGAAAATTACTAATCGGTTCTGTTTGTTAGGAGGAAACAGGGTACTACGAAGTGATGTTTTCGTCTATTTTGCAAACGGTACAATCATCCCGAGCTGCAGTTGTCCCTTTCGTTTAACTTGGGGCGCAACGCGATAGCAATAGATTTCTGAAACACCTACTTTTCCGACCGCATATCCTCTTAATTATCCTGTAACTGGGCCTATTTGTTACCGCAAAAAAGTCTATTATCTAATTCTACTGTATGTATATTATCTGACTGTCCGTCTGTACTTCATCGAAGTGTGTGGTACATAATTTTTTTTTTTTATCATGAATTGCCTCTCTCAAGATACCGTATCAAATAATACGGTGATATTCGTTTAGGTGGAGCTCTGGCCAGCGCCGGGTGCTCCGGTCCGGCGCCCTTGATCCTCGATAGGGAAGGCCGGACCATAGACACCACGGGGAAGAGGGTGCAGTTGACACACGTCGCTCCAACTCTAAAGGTCATTTTTAGATGAAAAAAAATATCGTATTTTCTAGCAATTTGTATGTGTGCGCTCAAAATAAACGGGGGGGGGGGGGAGGTATTTATCAAAGCGCGATCGCTCGTTAAATTTAGTTATAAAATACATATAGATAATTAATTTTACATAAATACGAAACAAAACGTTAGTATTTTAATGTGTCAAAAATTATCATCATAGAGTCCTTTAAACCTTCATTTCAATTCCCCGTTTATAAACCCCCTTTTATTTAGAATATGTACTTTCGTTCTAAAGTCTATATTATCGATGGTTGTCTACAAATGTATATATAATAAATTAGTTATGAGATGTCATTACATTGAAAACCGAATATAAATCTATACTCGTATATATATAAGCAAAGTTTGTTTTTTTGTCCGAGGTAAACTCTAAAACTACTGGACCGATCAGCGTGAAACCACAACCATTCGACGCGGAATTAATCGTAGATGGTTATATGCTATATATTTTTCAAATTCTATGATCCCTTTGCCATGTTTTCTCAATTTGTTTGTTTATTATTCCTTTGACGCACCATCACCTCAAAACTACTGAACATATCGGGATAGGACTAATACCTTTCAACGCAGTATTTTTCGTAGACAAGTATTTTTTGGATTCCACCGATCCTCTCTAAATTTTTTTCGATTTACTCTTTTGTACATTTTCTACTTCAATTTACGCTTATATACATTTTTTCCGCTAATAAAAACAAAATACTCTTACTTTTATTAATTCATTTGTTTTTTTAAATTAGCTATAAATGACACGTCATATGCACAGAACATATGTAACGCGGGCGGAGCCGCGGGCACCAGCTAGTATATTATAAATAAACAAAGTGAAGCAATAACTTTCAATGTTGCTTCTCTTTATTACAGAGTAACTATTAAGCTTGTTGTTTCGATAAATACTAATTACCATATACTAGTTGTATGCCCGCGGCTTCGCTCTCGTTTCATATATTTTTCACTGCGTAATTCCAGTACTTTCCAGTATTTTTCCAAAAAAAAAAAAAAAACATTAAGCAGAGATATTCCTCACAAATTCAAATACATGTCGGTAAAGCTGTGTGCATCGGATCGGATTTTATTCGCAATTTTAATTGTCAGTTTTTTTAATTTTTTACTCGGAACTCCTAATTATTTCTGAAAAACAAAAGTGCCCTGAGTTACGCGGCGTAACTTCTGCTAACTGCCAAAAAAAAAGTCCCATCAAAATCGGCCCGGAGCCGTTCCGAAGGTGATTAGCCGGAACAAATACATAGACTAATTATACATTCATATGTATTTAGTAACTCGGTGGCGCAGTAGTATTACGGTACGACTGTCGTTCTGAGTTCTCGGGTTCGATCCCCGGGTCGGGTCAAGTGATATTGGGTTTTTTCCAATCAATATCATCCCGGAGTCTGGAATTTGTGCCCGATATGGCGACAGGCTCGCCCCCCTGTCGCATCTGGGACGGAACTAAGCTCGGCGGAATGCGAGTGGTGTAGTTCGCTATTTCACCTCTGCCTAACCCTTCGGGGATAACAGGCGTGAGCTTATGTTATGTGTATGTTATGTAATTCGTTCCCCGCAGGCTAACATAAGGGCGAAGCGCCGTGAGGAGTTCAAGCAGCAGCTGTCGGGCCAGGCGACGGCCGAGGTGGCGGCCGAGGCGAGCTGGGTGGACGACAGGCTGGCGACGAAGCCCCCGGTGAGGGTCAAGCGAGCCCTGCGCTTCCACGAGCCCGGCAAGTTCAGGCAGATGGCCGAGAGGCTCCGGATGAAGGTATGTTAATCCTACAGAGTTTACAAAATCAACGTTTCATATATATTCTTCACTGAGTTTTTAATTTTTTTTTTTGTAAACGGTACCCCAACTATTTACCTAAAAAAAATTCTAACACTAAGATAAAACTGCATTGATCAAATCGGATTATAATGACACACGCGGAGAAACTTTTCAACTATCTGCTTGAAAGAACTTCCGTCAAAATTGGTCCAGCCGTTCCGGAGATTTAGCAAGATCAATTACGTAATGATATTTATTTAGTAAAACGTTGTTATTGTAATGTTACAGACAGACAATTTCAATTTTATTTATTTTGTATAGATTATAAAGAGCCAGTTGATAGCGTCTGTTCCACTTCCAGGCCCAGCTGGAGAAGCTCCAGAATGAAATATCCCAGATCGCCCGCAAGACCGGCATCTCATCAGCGACGAAGCTGGCACTCCTGGCTGCGGACGCACCAGACTCAGACCGAGTTCCTGATATAGAATGGTATTTCTTTTTTACTTCTTAGCTTCTTCTTCTTAGATAATAGCAATCTGTGCACACAATTTGTTTCTGTGTCGTGTGGGATAAGATGTATTTTTAGCGGAACCAAACTGCAGTAAAACGATGGCTCATCCTGCTAGAACTTTCCATGGAGATTTGTCGGCACCTCGGAATAAATGTTACGCGTTATCTTCTATAATAAACTTAACTTGTACACAATAACTAAGCTATATCACAAAAAACACCGACAAGATTACATGATATACGAGTCTAGCAAACATTAGCATCCTCTGAGCACTACAAACACCTGACTGCAATCGCCAACTTGCCTGCGAAGCGTGAGGATTATGCCAATTTCCTCCCCCCCCCCCCAAATCTCTCCCCATCCTCTCCCCCACACCTTTTCTAGGCAGACCTATTTCCAGCAATGGATGTCATTCGGTTAAACGAATCAGTCATCAAAATAAAGTAGAAATAGTGTATTTTTGAATTTATCGATATATTCTTTATATCGATTCAATAATATCGGGTTGATTCGATATCGACAGAATATGTCGATCATTTTTATAATTATCGCTATATATATATCGAACACTTCTAAATTCCATTCTTGTATCAATGTTTCTAATCCCTAGCAAAACGGTGGCCTATCTTGCCAAAACTTTCTATGTAATTTTTGTGGCACCTCGATGTAAATGTTCCCCATTATTATTCCCAATACACTTCACTTGTGCACAATAATCGAACTATATAATCATCTAAAACGTCACCAAAATTACATATACTGGGACCGGGGGGGGGGGGGGGTTAGGATGGTAAATACACAAATTAACTCATTAAAGACAATGTCTGCTACATTACAGACTGAGTTTTCGCTAAAAATTAATGATATTTGTTAATGTTTTCTTAACGTGTTGGTGGAACAATTGTTAGCTGAGTAGTGTGGTATTAGCATAGTGGTAGGACAGTTGTTAGTTGAGTAGTGTGGTATTAGCATAGTGGTAGGACAATTGTTAGTTGAGTAGTGTGCTATTAACAGAGTGGTAGGACAATTATTAACTGATTAGTGTGGTATTAGCAGAGTGGTAGGACAATTGTTAACTGATTAGTGTGGTATTAGCAGAGTGGTAGGACAATTGTTAGGGGAGTTATGGGATATTAGCAAAGTGACAGGACAATTGTTAGCGGAGTTATGGGATATTAGCAGAGTGGTAGGACAATTGTTAGGACGTGGTAGGGTAATGCTAGGAGCACACTACCAACATCGGTGTTGTTTCTGCGGGACAGGTGGGACAGCGTGATACTAATGACCGCCGAGGAGCGGCAGACGAAGCGCTCCTGTTCTGATTACGAGGAGCGAACGGCGCCGGGTGACGACCGTAGTGATATACAGCGCGTTGACGATTGTAATACTGGCGATGACGATATAGTCGATAACCTTAATGAGCTCGCCGTCACGAACTTGGTGGAACATCCCCAACAGCTTCGACCACCCTGTGAGTACGAATTCTTTTTTTTTTTAATTTATCGTTATTAGATTTTGAAAATTATCTCACCTAATATTACATAAGCTAAACATTGGATATTTTCCACCCTCCAACCCCCCATGCATACGCAAGCATTGACATGGTGGTAGGGCATTTAAAAATAATGACCGCCTGGGTATCACTTCAGAACCAGTGCCTCTAGGCTTAGTGTGTTGATCATTCTGGGCCACATCGTCACTTAACATCGGGTGAGATTGTGTTCAAAGAACTAAGCGTATAAGGTGTAAAAGCCGAGTTTATTACTGGCTCCTCTCGACGGGGTTGTTTTCCGGACCGGTGGTTGTTGTTTGTCGTCCATAAGCCCCTTCTCAGGGTTCAAATTTAAAAAAGGTTTTTTCTATTTTGAATTTATTATGTACTAGCTGCTCTCTGCGGTTTTACCCGCGCAGTTCCCGTTTCCGCGGGATTTTCGGACTAAAACTCCCTGGATGAAGTCCAGAACTATCTCCATACCAAATTTCATCGAAATCGGTCCAGTGGTTTTTATGTTTAATCTTTACATACAAAAACACAAATCTTTCCTCTTTATAATATTAGTGTAGATTAGCTTGTGGCCGCGGTTCCGCCCGCGTTTCATATATTCTTTATTGCGTTTTGATTTTTTTTTTACGGATCCCTAAATATTTTCCTAGAAATTTTTAAGCACTAAGCTACAGTAAAAATATTTCTCACAAATTCAAGCACTTACCCGTAAATCTGTGAATTGGATCGGATTTTATTTAAATTTTTTTAAGAATTTTATTTTTTTTACTCGGAACTAATTTTCGTAAATTTCACGTGCCCTAAGTTACGCGGAGTATATGCAGCAACGTACCAAAAAAAAAAAAACTCGAAACAGACAGACAGATAAAAATTTTAACAATTTTCATCTTGTATGAATATCATCATCATCTCCCTACCCTTTTCCCATTTTTATTTGGGGTCGGCGCAACATGTCTTCCTCTTCCATTCCTCTCTATTTGTTGTCATCTCCGCATTCACTCCTTTCCTAAGCATATCATCTTTCACACAGTCCATCCATCTTTTCTTTGGTCTTCCCCTTCCCATATACCCGTCCACATTCATATCCAATCACATGTCCATACCAGGACAAACGACCGCCTCTTAACTTGTCTGTTATTGGCGCCACTTTCAAACTTCCTCTAATATACTCATTCCTAATTCTGTCCATTCTTGTTCCCCCACACGGCACACATCGATCTCAACATTCGCATCTCAGCTGCATATAATCTTCTTTCGTCCGTCACCTTTATGGGGTAACATTCTGATCCTGATCTGATGAATATAATATAATTGTATGAAAAATCATGTATGTATTTAGTAAAAAAAAATATTTTGATATTACGTACAGACACTTAAATTTTATTTATTAGTATAGATGCATATGTGTATGTCTCGATTTAACTCAAAAACTGCTTGACTGATTTTAATGAAATTAAAAAGGCTCGTCTAAATCCGTCCAGCCGTTCCGGAGATTAACCGGAACAAACAAACAGACGACCAAAAATTTTTTTTAATAACGTTTTTGATATAGGTATTTTATTTACGTTCGTAAAAGTTCATATATTGTTATATCGATGTTGCAAACAGACACATGAATTATTTTTTATTTTTAGGTATAGATTATAATGTGTAATGTTATTGAAGATTCATTCAAAGTTGAGTAAATATGTTTATTTAAGATTGGTTTATCAATAGGTTATCTTTTACAATTAATATATAGATAATTAAGTTATTTGAAGTAGACTAGGTACATATAGTATAGACTTAATTACTATATCTATAAAAAAATAATATTCCATACTTATAACATTCAAAAGTATGTATTTATTGCATTTCACATTATTCTCTATCGATACTAATAAATAAGATTGAAGTGTCTGTTTGTGATATTAAAAATGTTGTTTTTTTAATATAAAATAGATATGAATGTATAGTATATTTTTATTAAAAAAAAAAACATTTTTAAAATTTTTGTCTGTCTGTCTTTTTGTTCCGGCTAATCTCCGTCACGGCTTGATCGATTTTGACCGGACTTTTTTTTAGTGGTAACTGAAGCTAATCCGCGTAACTTTGGCTATTTTAATTTTTCGAAAATAATTAGAGTTTGCGTAAAAAAAAAAACCAACTAAATAAATCCGATTCAATAGTCAGTTTTACGGGCAACTCCTGGAATTTATGAGAAAAATTTTAGTAAAATAATATTGGTGTTCCGTATTAAAAAAAATTAAATCGCAGAATATATAAAACACGGGCGCATCCGCGGGGGCACAACTAGTCTGTCTATATTTTTTTTGTAACTTGATAAGCAGTTAACTATACTTTGCTTATGTCTGATGAGATGAGGGCGCCGGGATTTTAGACTGATGATTACATAAGGAATATTATTAATTTTTGATTTTTTTTTGCCTTCAAAACTAAGTCAATGCTTATATAATTATAGGGGGTAAGATTTTTGCTTACTTTTGCTGACAAGGGTGGTTAAAATTTGCAAAAAATTTCTTGCATAATTGTTTAACGATCCCTTACCACACGTAGTCGGTCACATGTGGCTGGTCAGAAGCTGCGCCTATGCATGTCAATGACAATTAACCTTCAAGTTTGTACTCATTCAAAAATGGCCCCAACGCGCCTAAAGAAATACGTCCATTTAAATTTTTGTCCGAAAAGGGGAATTTTGGTTGTGCATTGGGTTGTCCTAATCCTTACACTTATGTATGGTAGGGAGTGCTAGGTCTTTCAGAGGGTTGGGAGGGGGGGAGGAGAGGTGGTATTGCAGTTCGAGCAGTAATCACCTCTCTTCCCGCCCTCTGGGGGTTGTTTGCTCCTGGGAGGTTCTCAGGGGAGGTTGGTTTTCTTTTCTTCTTACAGTGGCGGGTTTTTTGCCTCTTTTTCTTTGCCCGCCACTGCTCTGTCCCAATTATTTTTCTGTTTTATGAGGGGGCAGGAAGTATATCCTGCCCCCCGTACTGTTGACCGCAGGGTCATGCCTTTCTTCGGAGAGGCGGGCGAAGAGGGGGGGCATTCTCCACCCCCCCAATTGGGCCATTGCACCTACGAGGCCCGGTGAGCTTGCCGCAGGGGGCGACGCGGTGGCATGCTGAGCAATCCCGTATCGCCCCCATCCCAAATGCGGCGGGGTGTTTTAGTGGGTATTCCACGAGTCCCACACTGGCGCGGAGTTGTCCCTCCGTGCCCCCTTACCTATTGCATTGGGGGACTACGGTCTCACTAATGCAATAGGTAAGAGTAGTGCGTAAATGCATTTCCCCCCGTCAAAAAAAGGTCTTTCAGAGGAAACATGAAAACATTATTAATGCAATAGAGATGCGAAGTCTGAGAAATGTAGCTTGCAGGAGAATGATACATAAAGTAAGGAATAATGTGATGAGGTAGAGGATGTAGTGACAAAGATAGAGAAAGGGATGCTTAATTGGTTTGGGCATGTATAGAAGGATGAATGAAAAAAGATTGACGACACAAATTTATAAGCCGAGTGTGACTGAACGAGCTGGTAAGGAACTTATCTCGACCAGATCGAGAATGTTCTGGAGAAAGGCCGCGGTCGAACAGTTCTCGTAGCCGAAGAGCATTTAAAAAAAGCGCTTAACAAAGTAGAAGAAGCGAAAGACGTGTTTCATGATCGTAGCAGGTGGTAAGATTTTTTTTTCTCTTTATTTTTTTAAGGGACTATTGTCTTAAAAGACATGCCAGTCCCATCGTAACTAATCTTAATCTATTCATCAATACTTATGATACTTATATAATACTTTAAAATACAACTAGAAAAAAAAAATTAAAATAAATTATTAACTAAATTTAAAAGAATTGCACAGCATTCTGGCAGACTCTGATGTTGGATCTGCCAGAATGCTGTGGTATGCACCTACATTCCAGATATTAAGGTGGTAAGATGTAGTCTCTGCTTACCTTAATGGGAGAGAGGCGTAACGTTATGTATGTTTAAATTTTTTGTAAAAAATGGACTCGATATATTCTTCCTTCATGTGTTTCTATATATAATTTTGTGTACACACTTGTTAGACTATAGTTCAGAATTAGAAATTAAAAAACTAAATACGTTATTAATTGTATAATTTGACGACTATTAAAAATTAAAAACAAAGAAAAAGTGACGTTGTAATTTAAGGACTTTACAAATATTCATCGTCTTCAGATTCATCATTCTCCGATAGGCAGAGGAATCCTATCTTCTTCATAAATGCGGGGCACTCTATGTCGCACATGATGCACGCTATACGTGGCGTAGTAGTCATTGCAACGGTTGTGTTTTTGTTTATAGTTGCGTTAGTTTTGCTAACGTTGTAACCGACATTGTCGTTTGTTATCGGTTGCTGTTGGTTTGTATACCGGTTGCTGTTGGTTGTATACCGGTTTTTGTTGGTTGTATACAGGTTGTTGTTGGTTGTATACAGGTTGTTGTTGGTTGTATACCGGTTTTTGTTGGTTGTATACCGGTTTTTGTTGGTTATATACAGGTTGTTGTTGGTTGTATACCGGTTGCTGTTGGTTGTATACCGGTTGCTGTTGGTTGTATACCGGTTGCTGTTGGTTGTATACCGATTGTTGGTTGTATACCGATTGTTGTTGATTATTATTGTCTGGCTTGATATTAAACGGGTTGTATTGCCACATGTGTGTTGCGCTGTACGGCTTTGGGGTGTAACCGTTATAATATTGGTTATAGCCCGCGTTATTACTCGAATAATAAGGCGTTGTCGTTGGTATCATGTTAGAATTATAATCTGTGTTGTAATAAGCTCTCTTTTCCCTGATAGACCTGTAGTAATCCCCTCGAAGTAATAGTTTTATTTTGACGTCATGTTTATTTTCTCTCCTGACTCGGATATTCCGTAATTCAGGGTCATTGGTGGGTATATTATAATTGTTGATGTTCGCTAGAATGTTTATTATTGCGACCATCACAATTATCGGTGCCATCATTATAAAGTCACCTCGTAGTGTGGTTATTCGTCGTTCATAAGAGTTGTTGTATTTTATAATGGTTAAAACAGACCTCTGCAGATGTCGGTTGTCTTTTTGTGTTGCTTAGCGATTAGATATATATTTTGATGATATTTTTGTATTATCCGTTCGTAAATACACAAGTTAATCGTATTTCGATTATAAAAATTCCCTTATGCGTCACAAATTCATCTGTCGATTTACACTTAAAAATAACGTTCCATTTTGTCAGTTTTTTTAAGCTTATTTTATCTAAAATACACTCGAGTCTCTATAAGCACTTCGTATGTAAATAATAATAATTTTAAATTTAACACTGAATTTAAAAGTGATAGAGAAAAAAAAATTAAATATGACGTAATTCAACTTTGATCTGTAAACGCGGACTGAACTGTGCTCTGAGGCGTATGCAACATCTTGTGCTTAAGATAAGGTGATGTGAAGCGTATGTCGTGTATTTTAAGTGGGTTCCGTACATTTGAGTTTCTTGACTATGTATCCATTATATGTACAGACCTGGTATTTATAAAACTTTCTTAGAGTGAATTAAATTGGATATTTTTTTACCTTTATAATTAATTATATTTAATTAATTTAATCTAATTAACTGCCTCGATGGCGCAGTTGTATTAAGGTGCGACTGCCGTTCTGAGGTCTCGGGTTCGATCCCCGGGTCGGTTCAAGTGGTATTGGGTTTTTTCTACTCAGTATCATCCCGGAGTTTGGAATTCGTGCCCGATATGGCGACAGGCTCGCCCCCTGTCACATTTGGCACGAAACTAAGCTCGGCGGAATGTGGGTGGCGTAGTTTGCTATTTCATCTCTGCCTAACCCTTGGGAAATAACAGGCGTGAGCTTATGTATTTATATTTAGTTAGTAAACAAATTATGCAACAAAATCTCGTATGCTGTGCTCGCCTGTAATTAGGGTACAGCATTGTTTATGTTTTTTGTACTTTTGTTCTGTATTTTTGTTTGTTTGTACTCTGTTGGTTTGCGTACTATATGAATTAATAAATACTGCGTCCTCAGTTGGGGGTAGGTAGAGATTTCTCTAAACTTAATATTACTCTAGATCAAGCTTTATTGGAGGCTTTTTTTGTCATATGGTCGGGGAGTACCGGGTCCGAATAGTGATTACGTAAGCAATATTATCCTATTAATTTTTTTTTTTTTTTTTTTTGTTTGCAAAAATAAGCCATTCAAAATCAAAAAAAAAAAAAATCTTTATTCAATTTAGGCCCTAAGAAGGCGCTTATGAACGTCTAAAACATTACCACTGGTTCGAAAAACAACCCAGTCGACAAGAGCGTAGGCAAGAAACTCGATCATGTTTTTTTTAATAAATATAATATATATTATTTTTTTAATATAAAAAAACTATACAAATCATCGTCTTAACTAATGTTAGCGGAAGCACAGAGATGTGGGTTATTGCCTACCTAATTTAAAGGAGGGTAAGAACTATGCTTACTGTTGCTGAAAGCGTCATCATCATCGTCCTGCTCCCGATTTGTCATTTGGGGTCGGCGTAGTATGTTATCTTTTTCCATACAGTTCTGTCATCATATATTCATTCACCACTTTTGCCTTCATATATTTTCTTTAGGCGTCCTCTGCCCTTCCATCCTTATAGTCATCACTTTATTCGTTTCGCATGCGTTTTGCCTATTCTCAAAACATGTGCATACCGGGACAAACGATTCCTCTTTTGTTTTTTCTATCACTTTCAAACTTCCTCTGACATACTTATTCCTGACCAATACGGACAGGCATTTTGGTCACGGCACACATCCACCTCAACATTCGCGTCTCTGGTGCTGTTGCTGGCATGGTGGGCGGTTAAGAATGTCCAAAATTTGGCTTGATGAACGGTCCCCTTCCATTCTAAATAATATCAGTCAGCATTCCCTGTTATTTGACCATCGTCAACAGCTGAACCGCTGAAGCCGACTTACATGCCGGTGTTTTTGACGAAGAAGGAACTGAAGAAACTCAGAAGGCAGAGTAGACGTGAGGCCTGGAAGGAGGAGCAGGAGAAGGTGCGGCTAGGGCTAGAAGCTCCGCCAGAACCTAAACTCAGGTAGGCGTTGTTTAAAAATAGGCTGTTTATACCCATAAATACATTTGAAGGGTCTATTTCTAATCTCTGAAAAACATTTTTTTTCCAAATACATATGAATGTACACAAGATACATTTTTTCAATTTTTTGTCTTTCTGTCTGTCTGTTTGTTACGGGTAATCTCCGGAACGGTTGAACAGCTGAAGTTACTGCGCGTAACTTGTGGTACTTTTGTTTTTAGAAAATAAATAAAGTATCGCATTAAAAAAAAACCTCATGAAATTGTGAATAAAATCCGATTCAATGCCGACAAGTGCTCGAATTTATAAAAAATATTTTTACTTTATCTTAGTATCAAAAAAAGTCTAGGAAAATACTTAGGGTTCCGCATAAATAAATTAAAACGCGAAGAATATATGGAACGCAGGCACAGCCGCGGGCACAAAGCAAGTTGTTAATATAATGATTTTTTATTCCAAAACGTATTTTACTATTAATATATAAATAAATTAACGTATTTAATGTAGACAGACGTTATAACACATAAGCGAGTGAACTGAGGTGACATTTACAATCTTGTGTTTCTTCTTGAATAATGGCAATCTGTGTGTTACATACACACAATTTGTGTCAGCTACATGCGTGTTAGATGTATTTGCAATTGCGTTACTAAGCTCCAACAAAAAATAGTGTCCTATCCTGCTCGAACTCTCCATAGAGTTTTCACGGCACCTCAGAATAAACGTTTGGCGTCATTATTTCCAATACACTTCACCTGTGCACAATAACCAACACTATATCATAAAAAAAACGCCGTCTAATTACACCATATAGGTAAATGCGGGTTAAATACGCATATTCATTGATTAAAAACGATTTTTTTCACGCCACGCCACTAGAGCTTTGTCGGCACTATAGAATATATGTTACGCGTTATCTTCTATAATAAACTTAACTTGTATACAATAACGAAACTATATCACACAAAACGCCACCAACATTACATGATATACGAGTCAAATACACAAGTATTAAAAAAAAAATTGCTACATTACAAACTTAGATTCCGCCAAAAAACCAAGAAATTCTTGTTTCTTTTTATATTTAAAATTTCAACCATAGCTTTTTTTTGGTTCCGTTTATCCCTTTTTCAAGAAAAGGCAAAAGTACTAGTAGAACATGCAGCCATTTCAGAAGTTAGTAAACACTATCAATATATCAACTATCAGACATATAAATGAATGGCGGTAACAGAATGGCGGCCTTCTGTTACGACCACAACGGGAATGATTGGGACATCTCAGAATTCACGCTCCGTGTCATTATTTTCACTTCTCTACACTTGTGTATCATAACTACACTATATCACGTAAAATGCCACCAAAATTACATAATATATAGTCAAATACCGCAAAATAATGAATTAAATACAAGGACGATAACATGACAGACCAAAATCGCGCCAAGCCCTCCCTCAACTATAGATTATTAATTTATATGGAAAAGGCAAAGGTACTAATAAACCATGCCGCCAAATTTGACTTTTACAAACGCTTTAAAAAATTTGCGACGTTTTGCTAAAATGGTTGGGAGGTGTTGGTCGTTTTTGGTGCACAATCTTATGAGTGTTAATTTTTTTACACTAATTATTTTCGCAAAATATAAGTAGCCTACGATAAGCGGAGTAACTTTAGCTATCTGCAAAAAAAAATGTCTCGTTAAAATCGGTCCCGCCCTTCCGGAGATTACCCGGGTCAAACAGACAGACTAAAGTTTTAAAATTTTGTGTCGTTGGTATATACCATATATACATTCATATGTATTAAGTAAAAAGTTTTATTTTGGTAATAACACACAGACACTGGATTCGTTTTTAGTATAGATCAAATGAAATGCAGTCATTTTGCCGTGGTCGTAATATAAAAAAATCTCGATGGAAATCGATTTCCCTAGGATATCGAACTTGATGAGAGCGCTGGGCACGGAGGCGGTACAGGATCCGACGGCCATTGAGGCGAAGGTTCGAGAACAAATCGCGAAACGTCAGAAAACCCACCAGGACGCGAACAACGCGAGGGCTCTCACGAAAGAGCAGAAAAAAAAAGAAAAGGTACGTTCAAACGATTTCTATACTTGGAGGATATGCGGTCGGCGACAAATTTGAAACGTAGGTATTTCAGAAACTTGCGACGCGGTGCTTGCGAAAGCCACCCCGTGTCGCCCCCATCCCAAATGCGGCGGACGGCTCCGGGGAGTTTTAGTGGGTATTTCCGGGCGCCTCACGCCCGGGTGAGTCTCACACTGGCACGGAGTTCGTCCCTCCGTGCCCCCTTACCTATTGCATTGGGGGACTTCGGTCTCACTAATGCAATGGGTAAGGGTAGTGCGTAAATGCATTTCCCCTCGACTAAAAAAAAAAGAACGGTATTTCAGAAACCTATTGCTATCGCGTTGCGCCCCAAAGAAAGAATAGAGACAACTGCAGCCCGGGCTGATTTTACTGTATGCAAAATAGACGAAAAGATCACTTCGTAGTAAGTACCCTGTTTCCTCCGCCAAAACTGAGCCGGTTTTTAATTTTTTTTTGAGTTATAGAATTAAAAAAATCTATGGCTATACATCTACGTTTTGCTTTATATAATTCAAATTTAAAAACGACAGTAAAAATCGAGATTTTTTTTATATTTTCCTAGTTTCTACAATAACTAATTTATGTAAAAAATCAAAACGCTCCATACGTTTAATGGCGGTGGTGGATATATATTATTTAGTATAAAATTATTTACCATATTGCTATTATCCAGGGAGGAATCTGGGGAATACGTTTGTATTGAATAAACGCCGCTTACATATCCTCTTAATGTTAATCTGCAACGAAAATACAAACCCATTACTCGAACTATACTCGTGTCAAATGTCAAATAGTGTTATAAATAAATATTGCGCTAGGGTTGGGACACTTGCGGTGTGTCACTTGTCGATAAACGGTTATCGATACTATTAATAAGTAAGGGGGATTTATTGATTATTTGTTAATGGTATAAATAACTTCTCGAATGTGCTTCTTTAGTCATTTGACATATGGAGTTATGTGAAGCACGATGATAATAACACAATCTAAAATGAAATCGTCATAATTCACTTTGTCCTGTTCTCAACTCACTTGGGGTCGGCGCAGTATGTTTTCTCCTTACATACATCCCCTATCGGCCGTCATCTCTTAATTTATTCCTCGTTCTTTTATATTATTCCTTACGGACTCCAACTACGATTTCTTTGGCCTTCCTCGACGTTTCCAGCCTTCTACTTTTATATCCATTTGAGATTCTACCCACATGCGGTTCCTCTCTTTTCTTAATATGGTCCATACGAAGACAAACGATTCCCTGTCAAATTTTCTACCACTGTTTTTTTTATCTCCCCCTAATATGTGTATATTTATCCGTCTTCTTACAAGCCCAACATCTGATCCATACTATGGATGACAGGTCAAGTGAAAATGAAATGTGGTTATTAATATGCCGATTACCCATAAAAATGAGACAATAGGAAAACAATGAAAAGATGGCGTAAACGCCAGGTTAGTGCTCAAGGGGTTAAATACTTTTGCCCTAATTATTGATTTCATAGGATTAATATCGACAAAACACTGGTCCGTCACTATGCCTCCCATTAATTGTGTAAGAGTGACGGAGAGAGACTTAAGCGCTGTCTTATTCCTACATGTTATTGCAAAAGTTAAACTTTACTAAAGAGTAAGCAAGATAGACATACTGCGTTATCTGTGTAGTTTATTTATGATTTTTTTTTTTTGTTACGCGAAATAAATTATGTTTGCTGTACAATGATACTAGCGATCAGCTATGACTTCGCTCGGGTAAAGGGTAAATTACTACTTTATTGGGGCAAATAGATAATAGTAAAAAAAAATATTTTTTCCCTATTTCCAGGTCGATCGTAAGATAAGAGAAGACACTAGTATGGGAGTACACGTAGCCGTTTATAGGTACGTATTATATTGTAGTACTAACTGTGTTCCCGCGGCTGCGCCTGCGTTTCAGATATTATTAACTGATTTTTTATTTTTTTTACGGAACTCTAATTTTTTTTTTTGTACTAAGATAAAGTAAACATATTTCTCATAACTTGAAGTACTTGTCCGTAAAAACTGTGCATCGAATCGGATCTTATTCAATATTGTATGAGTTTTTAAATTTTTTTATTCGAAACCTTAATTATTTTCGATAATTGAAAGTACCCTAAGTTACTTGGAGTAGCTTCATCTATCTACCAATAAAAGTCCCGTCAAAATCTGTCCAGCCGTTCCGGAGATTACCCGGAACAAAAAGACGGAAAGACAAAAATTAAAAAAAAAATCGTATTTGGAATAAGTATTTAGTAAAAAAAAAAATTGACATTACAAACAGACACTTCATTTTTATGGGACGATGTGATTTGTATAGTATTGTTATCGCCCACTTTGAGAACTTAGGTTCTACGCTCTTGTCCAGGGTTCGAGACTTGTTCGAATGCGCTTCGGCGAAGTTCAAAGTGGAGGTGAACGCCCAGCAGTTGCACATGACAGGGTGCGTGGTCCTGCATAGGGGATGCTGCGTGGTCGTTGTCGAGGGTGGGCCCAAACAGCACTCCAAATATAAGAGGTATGTCATTCCTACCAGGTCTTAGGAATAACCTTGCTGAAGTCGAAAAAAATTATCTCCATATCAAACTTTGAGGGGTAAACCTCAAACTTACCACTGTGCTAATTCCAATTATATTAATTCAGTAATTCGGCTTTAACTGTTCTTAATTCATTGCTAATTCCCCTTTTGATGTTACTTTTCCAATTCTGTTTGAAAAAATTTTTCAACATTATAGTTTTTTGGAACTAGTATTGAAAATTGGTAGATTTTTTTTTTACTATTTGATGCTCGTTTGGTATAGCTATATACAGCAATCATTTGCTCGCGTTAGGGAAAAATGATGAGAGTAAATTTTTACGATGGGTGCGCCTCCGTCACGAAAAAAACAACACCTGAAGTTAGCTAATCAACGTTTTAGTTTTTTCTATTATTATGTCAAAGAAGTATAACTTATTACGTGCTTACATAAAGAACACATACTTTTCATTTCAGGCGGAATTTTGGTAATATCATGTAAATCGTTAACGTCGATTTCGTGCAAACCAAAAAACGATAATAAGACCAGGAAGGTCAACTATTTTTAGGACACAAAAGATTCCTTACGAATCAAACTTAATTGGTTTCTATTCAAAAACGGATGTCAAATAACTTTAAGTTCGATTTCCTGTTTTACACCAGACTCAACCCTGTATAGATATTTGCAACAAACCGTTACAAAACACAAGCGTGAGTTAACTTGTAAGTGGCGCCATCTCTTGATAATCTATGTGCACTGTGAACAGTAATTCTTTATCCGCGTCAAGCGATTTTCGGTAGGGGAAAAAGTTAAATATTCGCGTCACCTATGACGTCACCCTTCAGCAACATCCTACAATCTGTCAAATTTAACTTGTTTACCTTGACGTGTTTGTATTCCATCCATTCATGCAACCATAAAGGCGTCCACTGGTGGACTTGGTCTCCTCAAAAGATAAGGGGGCAATTGTCATAATCGCCACACTTGGCAGGCGGGTTTGCGATCGCAGTGTTTTTGGTCCTCAGAGGATGCTGCTTCTCATCCCCTGGTGTATGCCTTAGTAGCCTTTTACGACACCCGCGGGTAGATATGGGGTAGTACTATTCTTAAGCCGGCACCACACGGTGGCACGGTATTGCCACAAGTAAAATATTTTCCCATAAATGGCCGAATAAAATGATTGAGCCGAAACGTACAAATTTTTTTCTGTTGATTGTCTCAAAGTCAAAATCCAAAAAATCTTATTCAATTCAGGCCCTAAGAAGACGCTTATGAACGTTAAAAACACTACCACCGGTTCGGAAAACAACCCAGTCGAGAAGATCCGGCAAGAAACTCAACCTGATTCCTTTTTTTATAAATATATTATTTATATAAAAAAACTATACAAATCTGATGTGGGTTAATTCCAGACATTACTATAGTTCACGTAATGCTCCACCCTGTAATAACCTTTTGAGATTAAAACTTGCTTGACATAATACTTGAACTTATTGTCAGGTAAATCGGTTATGTTACTCGGGATCTTATTGTAAAACCGAATACTGAAAAACTCAGGAGTGTAGCCTGTGTATTAATCGACGTCGGACTGGGCATATAGTCGAGGTGGCATTTGCCTGCCGGGCCCTATCCTGTGCGAGCTCCCCACGGGCCTAGTTTGCGGCAATCGTAGAATAAGAAGTCCGCGCAGGCTAGGTTTCAGCTCTTGCGACCTAAATGTGAAACTAGATCAGATAGTTCGTTCATACAATTAGAGAGAAATGAAATAGAAAATTCGAAAAATGGTTGAAACTGAGCAAGCCGCCCCCTGAAACTAGTTTTGTTTTTTTTTTTCTAAACGGCAATAAATAAACTTTTGTTCGAATCAACTTATTTAGACGTGTATCATTATAGCGTAATGCATTACATTTTTGCGGCTGAGTGTCTTCAGCACTCGCCCCCAAAGTCACGGTGAAGCTGTAAAGGCCCTTCCGGTCAGCGTTAGCTAGGTTCGAAAAAAAAATGCATTACATTTTACATTGTTTCATAGGTATTAAAAAAAAACGAAATTTAATTTTTAGATGTTTTGATGTGCTATTGTCCGTACCTAATGATTTATTTACATCGTTGATAATTAAATTTTATATTTTGTTTATCTCAGTATTTTTCGATAGTATCCCATCTACCATCATCTAGTCTCGGGCCTCGAGCTTGTGGTCAGCCGTCCGGGCCCTTCCAGCCCAGTCCGATTCTGTTATTAATTTCACTTTTAAAAACAGTTTTATCAAAGTTGTCACTTCTATTGGTAGCCCCCTATAGCTGCTTAGTTTGAAGCCGACGTCAAAAAGGAGGAGGTTATCAATTAGTCTGTATGTTGTTGTTTTTTTGCATGTTTGTTACACGATTCCCCCGTCAATTGTGTACCGATTTGCAATTTTTTTTTATTGAAGGAGTAAACTTCTTAGGTATTCCAATTTCCATCAAACCTTATCAGTGGAACTCAGATAAATTGAGAAAACCCCTCGAATATTACAGACACACGTGTTTCAAATATTCGTTTCCAATGCTATGAAGTAAGCTTCACAGATTTACCTAAAAGTACATATTTAAGCTAAAAGCTAAAAGAAAAAAAAAACTTTCTGAAACAAAACCGACTTCAAAAGAATAAACTATAAAAATGGACTATTAAGTCAATAAATAATTACTTTATTAATCTGCTTCATTAATCGAGTTAATGACCAGATAGAGTTTCGTTGCCGGTTCTTCTCGATGACTGGATTGTTTTCGCGAACCGGTGGTAGTATTTTGAAGTTAGCGCCTTATCAGGGCCTAAATTGGGAAAAGTATTTGTTGAATTTTGAAAAAAAAAATACGGTTTGCCAGGTTAATGCTGAACCGGATAAAGTGGGAAGAGGATACGGTGAAGGACCACGAGGGTAATGACGTACCGAACAGCTGCCACCTGGTATGGGAGGGCACCACTAAGCAGAGGGCATTTGGGGAGATCAAGTTCAAGGTTCATTTTTTTTTGCATTTTTATTTCCCCCTTAGCATTGTTATTTTTTTTTATACTGTATAGGCTCAGTGCTTTAACCACAATCTCAACTGATGTTGAGTGACGATGTAATCCAGGACGGTAAACATACTAAGCCTGGAGATACTGGTTTTCCAGTGATGATGCCGGAACACAACTATCTGTGATTGGTGGCAGGTTTTCAAATTCAAGGGGGGTTAAACTACCCAGGCGGTTGATATTAGAAAATCCCTCACAACCATATAATTTGTTTTTCTTCATCGGAAAGCTCAAGATATAGAGTCAAATAGGAGGGTAGTGGAAAGATAAAAAAAAAAAAATGAAACCTTAGGTTTAAGTAAAGTTCACTTTATTTATTTACATTTAACAAATATAATCAGTAATCAAATAATTTCGATATAAAATAAAAAAAAAAAAATATTTTTAAGGTAAAAAGACCCGAATACGACCGAACGATCAGTTCTTGCAATGCACCAAACGGAAATGTTTGCTCCGGTATCCGGCTACTATGTGGGCCGGATATCCGGTAACCGGGCAAACAACTATCCGTTTCCTAGACCAAATCGTCACTTGACATCAAGTGAGATTGTGGTCAAAGTACTGAGTATAAAAAAAATTAGTGTGTGCAATTCATACGTGGTAGAAGTGAAACCTTTAAAAAAAATGTGTTACCCACCCTGGGTTCGAACCTCCGACCTATCAGTCGTACCGTCTTCGAGACATACGGTTTAGTCCACCGGTCTAAAAAAATTAATGAACAAATCCGACTTCGTTCAGAAACGTACTGTCGCTTTGTCGTTTCATCGACTAAATCACAACGATGCTAAAGAAGTTTTCTCTTTAAAAGCTGTATTATAAAAAAAAATTATAAATGATACTCCAGGTGATACCGACAGAGAAGCTTGCTCGAGAACATTTCCAGAAGTATGGAGTCGAGCATTACTGGGATCTAGCTTACAGCAGTGCAGTTCTTGGTAACACCGAGGAGTCTTAGACCTAAATTCTTCTTGTTCAAGGTCTTAGACCTTCGGGAATAGTTTTTAAGCGGATTTCTATCTCGGTGCAGACAGACTGAGAATATAATGTCAAAATTGAAGGATATTTGAACGCAGAGAAAAACAAGACCAGTGGCAACCCTCAATCACAAAAAAAAAAAATATCGATATTTTAGAAAATAGTGTTGGGCGACATAATGTAATGTATCGATTGAAATAAATGACACCAGTTTCCAATCAAATATATCTCGTTACACAATACCCTATTTCTATTTAACTCTATCGATCGATGTTTTTAAAATAAAATAGCTGTTTGACCGCGGCTGCGTCCGCGTTTCATATATTCTTCACTGGGTTTTTAATTTTTTTTATACGGAACCCTAATTATTTTCTTAAATATCTTTTTAAAATATTTGTAATAAATCGTAGCACTTGCCCGTAAAACGGTGCATTGTATCGGGATTTTATTCAATTTTTTTATGAGTTTTAATTATTTTTTACGCGGGACCGTAATTATTTTCGAAAATTAAAAGTACCCTAAGTCACCCGGAGTAACTTCAGCTATCTATCGAAAAAAGTCCCGTCAAAATCTGTTCCGGAGATTAGCCGATACAAACAGACAGACAAAAATTTTAAAAATTGTATTTTTGTTATAGGCATCGTATATACATTCATATCTATTTAGTAGAAAAAAATCGTTTCGACATTACAAACAGACACTTCAATTTTATTTATTAGTCGAGAGATAGCTGTTATAAAAAATCAAATACCATTTAAAATTTTTATAGTAATTTATAATTCTCTCAAAATGGTGTAACGTTATCACTGTTTGATTTTTTTAGTGTCCGATTTTAGTAATCTCAAATAGCTTGATTTATTAATTAGCATTACCATGTCGTCTGCTTTATTGGATTATTAGATCTAAACATGATTTGTGATTTAGAGGAATTCTTGATTATAGTTGTACAGTCGTAATAAAATAAAAAAAGGCCGTTTTGACATTTCTCGTTGACATATTGTAAATGTGTATTAAAACAAATTACGATAAAAATAATCGGAGTTATGGTTACCGATACGACGGACCATGAAACTATAGCTTTATCGCCGATCCTGGGACTTCCTACTCCTTATCAAATATTCAGGCCCGCCAAAAGACCGCGCGCAGCCGTAAAGTGTCGACTTAGGAGCCATTAATTAATTACGTAAGAATACTTTCGCCGATTTTTGACCCCTCCTACTCCCATGTAAGGATCCATAAGATTTCGCACCCCCCCCCCCCCCTCCCTCTTACTCTTCTTACGTAAGATGTAATCGCATTTTTATAATTATTATTTATGACATTTAAATGGGTGAAAATTAACCTAAATACAAATTAATTTTTTTAATAAGCAATATTTTTTTTAAATAAGATGTAAATAGAAATGAAAGTTATGGAACGAAGAAAATCATTCAGCATCCGACATAGAATTTTTTAATAATAAATTTCGACTTGAAAAATATTACGCAAGAATGGGGTTTCATTTTTTATAAGGAACCCTAATTATTTTCGAAAATTTAAAATACCCTAAGTTACCCGGAGTAATTTCAGCTATCTAGCGTAAAGATCCCGTCAAATTCCGTCCAGTCGTTCCAGAGATAACCTTGAAAACAGACAGACAAAAAATTTTAAAATTGTATTTTTGGTATAGTATATAAATTCTTACCAATTAAGTAAAAAAAAATGCATTACAAATAGACACTTCAATTTTATTTGTTAGTATTGATAAGCCGTGTGGTGCCTGCTAAGAATAGTACTACCACATATTTACCCGTGGGTGTCGTAAAAGGCGTCTAAGGGATAAACCAAGAGATCGGCAGCAGCATCCTCTGAGTACTACAAACGTCTACTGTGACCGCTAACCCGCCTACCAAACGTTAGCGTTACAGCAATTCCTCCCTTTTTGGGGAGACCAATGTAAGCAGTAGACGTTTTTCGGTTCAATTAAGCAATACTTAAAACACACCGAAATAATAACAGAAGCGAATTATAATCAAAGTGTTCCGTGAAAACTGTGTCGTTTACCAAAGAGACCGTTGGCGAGAGAGATTCCAAGCGTCGGGACACCGAAACAACCGGACACATATTAAATGGTATTGCCTGAACAATAATTATTTGCAAATTAAAGTAATGTATACATTTTTTTAATAACGTTATTAGTTTTATTTTATCTAAATACTATACAAAAATAATTAATTTTAAATGAAAAAAATACATTGGAATGTTATTACTGTATTGTATCGGCGCGCCATGACGGTCATAGTGTTCGGGTTTCGTCGAACAAACGTTTCGTTTATTCGTTTATTAAAAGTGTTCAATTTAAACAAATTTATAATATTGTTTTTTGTTTAAAAAAATACATTCAAATTTGTATATTATTAACAAAATAATATTAACAATCGCCTTTGTAAACTCGTATGTTCCACTAGTATAAATCACAACGATTACAAAGTCAATCGATTTACCGTAAAAATCGGTTTCGTACTTTATCAATTTATTTAGATACATCTCTAGTGGCATTTCGATAACATATGTCAAAACGGACTTGTTCATTTTGCGACGACTGTAACATGGAGGTCTATTGGGTCCGAATTTAGTGATTTTTTTTTTTTAATTAAACTAACATGTAGTTAAAATCGACTACAGCGCCAACCATCAAATCCCAAATAACAATATGTTATCATCCCTGTAAACCGGATACAGTGTAAACTCTATATAGCGACATTTATAGAATTAAGCATTTTATGGCGTTATTTAGAGTTGTCTTTAAATGGAAAGAAAAAAAAATGATTGAGAGATCAACAGAGGCGTAGCTAACGCAGTATCCCCCGTGTCAATGGTACGAGCCTTCGGGCCTCAGAGGTACAAACGAGTGTAAGGTAAAATTAATACATTTTTTTTCCTGTAAATTTTTAAGACTGCATAGCCTCTTAACTTTCAGAATTTCTATCATACGTCAGTTATGTCAACAGAGACGATGAATGATTTATTAAAGCTAGAAACGGATGTATATATTTCACTATCTGTGTGCCCGCGGCTGCTTCCGCGTTTCATATATTCTTCACTGCCTAAAATAGATTTTAATTTTTTATACCGAAATTGTTGGTACTAACATTAAGCAAAGGTATTTCTCACAAATTCAAATACCTTTTTTTTTTTTGACGAGGGGAATGCATTTACCCACTACCCTTACCAATTGCATTAGTGAGACTGAAGTCCCCCAATGCAATTAGTAAGGGGGTGCGGAGGGACGTCTCCGCACCAGTGTGGGACTAGCGCACCAGTGTGGGACTCGCACCAGTGTGGGACTAAATTCAAATACCTGCCAATAAATCTGTGAATTGAAACTGATTTATTCACAATTTCAATGAATTTTAATTTTTTTTGGGGAACCCCTAATTAATTTCGAAAAATAAAATTAGCCTAAGTTACGCGGTGTAGCTTCAGCTACCTGACAAAATCGGTCCAGCCGTTCCGGATCTTACTCGGAACAAAGAGACAGACAGACAAATATTTGAAAATTGTATTTGGGTATGGGTGTCGTATATACATTCATATGTATTTAGGAAATAAAAATTATTTTGATATTGCAGACACTTCAATTTTGATTTATTAGTATAGATTTGTTCAGCTAACTTGGTTCTTAATAGTAGCATATTTTGATACAAGGCCTCTCCTCTATGGTACGCTACGTCACTGATGGATAACGAAATAAACCAATTGGAGTCAAGTAATTACGACGTTTTAGGGAGTTTGTCATTAGAACGGATGGCGTAAAATGGAGTTTACACTGGATATTATTTGCATAAGAGAACAAGTCGTTACGAAGTTACAGATGATGGAAGTAATAACGTACGAATTACTGTCTGACTACTTGCACTAACATAAGTCTATTGAAGAGTGAACGGGATAGATAACTAAGATATATATGTGTAATACTTTTGTGAACGATAAATATTTTTTGTAAGTAAATACGAAATGAATTGTTTTGTTACCAATGCAATAAAGTTGTGACAGTATAAACAAAGCGTGTAGTTTTTTTCTTCTCTTTGTTTTTTGTTAATTTGTTGCAAGTATGAAAAATATTAAAACAAAGTTACTGTGATTTAGTAGTTTTTGTTTGACATTGATTGAATATATCTAGATTGCGCTATACTATTGCTATAAGCATAATATTTTAAATGAAGAATTACTCCAAATACGTTTTAAAATCTGAATCTGAATAATTTTGGTAAGTTTGTCTCCAGCTGAGAATTTTTTCGCAATTTGGGAAAAATATTAGTAGTTGGAGCAAAAAATATGCCAAAGGAATCCGGGGAATTATCTGCGAAGTATCTATCCGCCTAATCCTATTTATGTATATAATAATCAAAATGATGTCGTATTTAAGATAATAAATATGACTAGAAACATTTATTAGTGTTTAATTCTAAAATAAATAATCAGTGTTGGCACAAGTAAAATAATCATTGTAAGTGATTGAGCTATCATTTTTTTGGTGATTCTTTAACACAATGCGGTGGTAACCGTTATGAAATGAAAGAGTAATTGGTTAATATGCGTTGAAACACGACGCTTGGAAATTCTGGGGAGAGGCGGAGCCTACTGGCCTGATGCCGTGTCGCCCTGTGAAGGCAGCAGACGGATTTTAGTGGATATTACCGGCGCTTCACACTGGACGAGTCCCACAAAGGCACCTCCCTGTTCAAATTGTAAGGGGGATTCGTTCCTCCACGTAAAAAAAGACGCTCGGGTATTAGTAAAAGCCGAGATTTTCCGTTAGATAAACCCTTTTTCAACTACCTATATTATAAAGTTAGCAGTATATTTTAGTGATGTATGATAGGGATTAAATATATGTATTTAATGAATAAAATACCAATTTTCATCTGAAGTTTTATTTACGCATAATTGAAGTTACAAACATTTACTAATGGCTTCAATCTTTTCGTGGAAAGTTTAAACTAGGGTGAAATTCCAAATAATATCGTTGAAATTTTATATAAATGCAAATGTTAACTATGAGTGCCTGTTCAGAATATAAATACTTCTTTGCAATACGGATCGACATCAGTTTTTATACACAAATATAATAACAATTATAAATGTTTCTCTCAAAGATCAAACTATTCGATATTAAATCAGATCTAACGCTCAGTTGACATTATTAAAAAAAATGCATTATTAATTTTCTGACATTAAGAGATGAGAATCCCGTATAAATTATAACAGGTTTTATTTAAATTAATGAAATATTTAATTATTATAAGATTATGTAAGTAGATTATATTCATTTTAAACAAAATCTCTTAAAAAGTTAATATATCAAATCCGGGCAACATTCTGCATTAATTCATAGGGATGGGCTGTGACCTAAATAGATTATAATAGATGACAATAGATTTGAAATATCTTCATGTACAATTATACCTATTGATGCAGTCAGATATAATTTATATTGATAATGTATATTATCACTAAATTTATAATTAGTACAATTACATGTTATCATGTGTTGTTAATCAGGATTTATAACGGGAAATATAATTAATAAAACATGTTGTTAATCTTTACAACGTGTACTTCTTTTGATCTTTGATGATGAGTGATATAAAGCCGCAAAACGTATACTTTATAAGTTGATAAATGAACACGAAAAGTATTTTATGGCTGATACAAATGCGAAGGTGATGCTCTATACAGACTGCACTTTGATTTAAAAAAAAACCTGTTGTAATATAAATCAAACATCCAACTAATGTGATTAGCAAACGAATAAGATTACATCCACGATGTCTTATGATGGCGGGAATGCATACTTGAACGAATATTAGATAAATAAATAATACTTTACATTGTAATTAGGCACGGGCAAGTAGTCTCGGAATTACATACCACCTTAGAATTAAAAGTCTGTTACTACTAACTTGTAGACACAGAGGCGGCTCTAGACTTTGTAGCTTTCGTGTGCATCCAATATCTTAGCGTCCTCTAGTACGTGCGTGGTCAAAATGGAATACTTACAGTTATATTTTCCAACGACAATTCGGATGCAATTTTTGTTGTCGGGAAGCAATTTTAAGCAGTACCGCGCTCGGTGTTGGGGGTGCGCCAGGTCTTTGAGAGCGTTGGCGCCTCGAGTGATGAATCTATGTAGGTGTTGCGAGCGTCGCTCGGTGCCTCCTAAAACCCTGCGCCCGTATGCGCTGCACATCCTGCACTGTAGGTAAAGACGCCCCTGTGTAGACATAAAACACTTTAATACTTATTATAAGGTATCTAATAAGTTTTTAAAGTATTCATATTATACATAATATCTTCATGTGTCCCGTTAGAACCATTTACTGTACAAACTTTGTATGTAAATGTATCTTTAATTCAAACTAACAAACGCCGCAAAGCTGTTGCTAAATGTAGTTAATTAGCCTTATCGGTCAATCTTAATTTCATGAATCGAGTACTTAACTTTTTTATTTGAAATCGAGTCACATGGTGAACATTTGTGTAGCTAAATTGAAATATAATTGTAAGATCTAAAAACATTTGATGTTATTAATATTATAATTAAACATTTAATTTTACTAGGAAAACATTCATGTTGTTTATTATAAGAAAATTTATATGAAACAGAATTTTAAATTAGAATCATAATAAAATTCAATTACCTATTACGTGAATGATTGCTTATTCAATGATCACACATTTTAATTATGTTTCAATCTTAAAACGTGTTGTATAAATTGAGTGTTTTGCACGCAGAGGTTAAAAACTACTTTTTATTAAATAATTTTGTAGTATTAACCTGTATTATGATATATCTTGTCACTTATAACTTTTCATATATAGAAGCAAAACATAATCTTAAATAACTTAAATTTTCATACGATTTCTTTTAGTGTTTTTATTTTATTAAAGGGAACCTGATTAGACTTGTTACCAATATCGTACACAAACAAAAAGAGACGTGTCGTCCCGAAAGAAGGCGCTCCACAGGTAACGAGCGGTAGAGAAGCATCGGCACCCCGTCGTGGCTACTTGCAGTCAATAAATGGAGGGGCGCCAAGACGACCGTGCCGACTCTATAAAACATCTGTTGATCATAAACCACATTGACGCAATGCAAGAGAGAATCAAGCGATTGGATTTCTCAGTCGCACATATCAACATTTTTGGGCATAAAAGTAGGCGTATTCATTTAAAAAAATATAAGATCTACCCGACCTAAACCCGAACCTGAAAGAACACCCGGTCCCAGGCCGAAAGTCAAATAAGGTTCATTTTGGTCAGTACGCCGATGACAAGATCATTCCCTTATAGACAAAGAGTCAAAGCCCGCGTCCAAAAGGCTGTCAACACCTTAAGTCTTTGATACAAAAAGTGGCGCAAAGCGATAAACCCGGGAAAGAGCATCACGATCGCGTTCTCCGAATAAAACGACACCCCTCCTCGTCCCATTAAGCATTACATACACAACACTGCATACACACTCCTGCACATAACACGCAGGTACATAGGTCCTGTAAGGAACATTTTTTTTATTATTTAAAACAAAAAATGTAGGGATTAGCTAGGTTCAAATTCCGCGGGAATTTTTATGTGTAGGTAGCGGCCAAGCCGAGGCTCGAACCCTTGTGATAGTTACCTTTTTGCGGCCGAGTGCCTTCAGCCCTCGCCCCCAAAAATTCGGTGAAGCTGTAAAGGCCCTTTCGGTCAACAGCATTAGCTAGGTAGGAAAAAAATGAAGAAAAATATACTTTATATTTAACTATCTGGTTGAACGTTTCATTTCTACACCAACGACAAACTCAAAGTCACCAAAGTGGCACTAGCTCTTAAAGACTTTTTTAAACTCTATTACAGTGCAGTGTATGTAATACACACAACATAAGTTATTAGATTCATAAATAGAATAAGGCCTTAAATGAATCTTATCTTTTTTAATCTTTTACGATTTTAACACAAATAATAAAAGATTATCCCCAAATCATAAGTATATTATAAAAGTAAAAACAGATTTTGTCAAGTCACTCAATGAGTAAAATTTTACTAGAAATCGTACAATTATCGGATAATTAACTGATAATTTTTACTAGTTTAATTTATGATTATAATTGTAAAATAAATATATCGAGTAGGTTTATGTACATCACTAAATTTAAATGAAGTGTCTGAAATGTCAATGACATTTGCAAGTTTGTGTCGGGTGGTTGACGGACGGTTTCTGAAACGAGTCTTGTGCAACTCGAAATCGTGAGACCCGTTAATTAAACGCCTGAGGCCGCCCCCGACTGTCGTCACACACGCTACATCCAATCTTCACGCGTCATCACACAACGAAAACCATTTAGAAAGATAAAAAAAATTGCGATTCCAATCATTTTATATTATCGTGCGATAATTAAATCGTATTTTTCAATTAAATAGCGCTCTAATCGTGCTATTATCGCTTGTTTTATTTCCGCCGCCGCGGGTGTGATAGGACGTTGTAATGGTTGTCAAAAGAATTTGCTGCCTCGGAGCGGGTTACGTCGGCGGGCCGACTTGCAGCGTGATCGCATTGAAATGTCCGAATATTAAAGTGACCGTTTGTGACAAAAGCGCCGAAAGGATAAACCAGTGGAATTCAGACAAGCTGCCGATCTATGAGCCCGGTTTGGACGAAGTTGTCAAACAATGCCGAGGTAAGAACTTATTCTTTTCGACCGACATTGAAAAAGGTATACAGGAAGCCGATTTGATTTTTATTTCTGTCAATACACCGACGAAAATCATCGGTAATGGAAAAGGAAGGGCTGCCGATCTCAAATATATAGAAAGCGCAGCTCGTATGATAGCTGACTTGGCTACAAGTAACAAAATTGTCGTCGAGAAGAGTACAGTACCAGTAAAAGCTGCTGAAATTATAATGAAAATACTTAGAGCCAACACAAAACCCGGTGTAGAGTATCAGATATTGTCTAATCCGGAATTTTTAGCTGAAGGCACTGCTATTGTTGATTTGGTAGAGGCAGAGAGGGTGTTAATCGGTGGCGAAGAAACCCCAGATGGGCAGAAGGCTATACAAGAACTGTGTTGGGTTTATGAGCATTGGATACCTGCAAAAAATATACTTACCACTAATACGTGGAGCTCCGAGCTCTCAAAATTAGCTGCCAATGCATTTTTAGCCCAGAGAATCTCAAGTATCAATTCCTTGTCAGCGGTGTGTGAAGCAACAGGTGCAGATGTATCTGAAGTCGCCAGAGCTGTTGGTAGAGACTCCCGTATTGGACCGAAATTCCTTGAAGCGTCAATCGGCTTCGGAGGCAGCTGTTTCCAGAAAGATATTCTTAATTTGATCTATTTGTGCGAGTGCCTTAACTTGCCTGAGGTGGCAGCATATTGGCAACAAGTTGTGAGTTTAAACGACTACCAGAAAGCGAGGTTCACACGTAAAGTTATTGAATCATTATTCAATACTGTTTCGGATAAGAACATAGCTATATTAGGTTTTTCGTTTAAGAAAAATACAGGTGATACTAGAGAATCTCCAGCAATATTGGTTGCAAAGACACTGTTGGATGAGGGGGCAAAGCTTCACATATATGACCCGAAGGTGGAGACAGAACAGATATTCTACGAGCTGACAAATCCATATGTTACTTCAGAACCAGAAACTGTAAGTTTTGAAATTGCACTAAATATTTATTCACATTTACTTTTTCATTATATTCTATTGTATGTGAATAAATAATAAAATTATGTACCTATATAATACAGGTACACAAAATAGGTCAATACCAGAAGGTACATACTGAACATACAGAAGGTGATGTCTTGTGAATGTATTCATAGGGACTATTAGTGTATGTTGGGTGGTCAACATTTTAAAATAATCATTTTTTTTTTAATTATGGAGAAAGGTTCAATAATAACTAAGTACTAAACAGTAAAATAAAAAGTTATTTTAAAACATGTATTTATTTTTAAAATAAATTTTATGATTTGAATACTGTGTCCTAAGACACTAATGAGATATATATTTTTTTTAATCTTTTAATATGTCGATTACCCATAAAAATGAGACAATAGGAAAACAATAGAAAGCTGGCGTAAACACCAGGTTAGTAAGTGCTCAAGGGGTTAAACATAAGATTATTATTAGTTCTAACTCAATTTCTAAATAAAGGATTGAAAAAATCTGTCAGTACAAAAGGGAATAGGTTTGTAATATATGGGTATAAAATAATAATATAAAATTATTATTATTTTAGTGTATTATCTACTTAATCAGAGAGTTATTTATTTCACTAAATCATAAGATAATTTGGATTTGGCTGGGATTATATACATCCTTGAAGGTAGCAAATTCCGGAAGATTTGAAACAAGTCTTGTTTTTTTATTTATACCGTATATGCTCTGTGCTTTGTCCACAATCTTACCTGATGTTAAGTGTCAATATCATCTAGGATACTGACTAGGTACTGGCTCTCAAGCAAAGCTGCTGGGACACACCTATTGGTCCTTGGCGGTAAGTTTACAAACTTAAGGTTGGTATTATTGGATAATGCTCTACCACTATTTCTATAGGTTACCTCACAATGTTTTACTTCATTGAAGACTCAAGCACTTATTGAGTTAAGATTCTAACCTATACATACTTTGACACGGGATATGACCACATTACCAACTGGCATAATTGCTTTCAAATTATTAAATCTATTTAAAAGCCACTAACTCTTTGATAGGTGAGGAAAAATGTGGAAATACACGACACAGCTTACTCCGCGGTTACGGGCGCCCACGCCATAGTGCTCTGCACCGAATGGGACGAATTCAAAGAGTTAAACTTTAAAAAGATCTACGAGGTGATGATGAAACCGGCCTATATCTTCGACGGAAGGAAGATACTTGATCACGAGGCGCTCATCAACATCGGTTTCCACGTCCAGACGATCGGTAAAAGACTGAACAGGACCAGCAGCATCAGAGCACAAGGAAGCCAGACAATGCCTTAGTTTCTGTAAGTTTATTATTTTTGATCTTTATATTATTCCACTGTGTTTATTTAGAAGTTTTTGGTCAATGTAAAAAAAACCACAGCTACACTACCCGCGAAGTTGCTTCGACTTAGTATCCTTTGAAAATAATCAAAGTATCTATACACTCTTGTAACTTTGCGAAAAGTTTGTTCGCGGTGCATGCACGCTATCCATTCATCCATGTATTCAACTGAAAGACGCCCAATGCTGGATATATGCCTCTACCAAAGATCTTCACCAGGTCATCGGTGCACTTTGTGATTTGAATGTATTTACGATAACTATACCAAATACTATATAAAATTTTGTCAGTCTTCCTGTCAGTTTATTTCGGGTGATCTCCGAAACAGCTGGAACGTTTTTGACGAGGCTTTCTTTGGTAGATAGCTGAAGTTAGTTCGCGTAACTCAGGGTACTTTTGTTAATCGAAAATAATTAGGGTTCCGCGTAAAAAAAATTAACAATCATGAAATTGTAAATATAAACAGTTTCAATTCATAGTTTTACTGGCGGATATTTGAATTTGTGAGAAATATCTTTGGTCAGTTTTAATAGCAAAAAAAATTTTGGAAAATATTTAGGGTTCTGTATAGAAAAATTTAGAACTGTATTACGCAGTGAGAAAGAAATACATAAAACGCGGGCGCAAAGCGCGGGCACATAGCTAGTTCTGAATAAGCGACCCAAATTCTTCACCTCACATATAATACTAAAATGTAACCTATGCGTCCTGTAAGAAACCTTTTTTTTTTATGTTAAAAAAAAATATAGGGATTAGCTAGGATCAAAATTCCGCGGGAGTTTTCACTCTCAGGTAGCGGCCAAGCCGAAGTTCGAACCCTTGTGCGAGTTACCTTTTGCGGCTGAGTGCCTTCAGCACTCGCCTCCAAAGTTCGGTGAAGCTGTAAAGGCCCTTCCGGTCAACATTGTTAGCTAGGTTAGAAAAAAAAAATTAAATTATGTACTAGGATTCATCTTTGTTGGATGGCTGGTAGAAATTTGTTCATAATCATTGCAAAAATAAATAAAACACAACGAATTTAATTAATGCATGACTTTGTTTACGGATATTAAAAGGTAAATCCGATGTCGCGATGAAATTCTTCAAATCTATTGATAAAATCATTTTTTTTTTATCATTATCAATCTATTGTTTGGCGATGCATTGATAACGAACCTTTTTCGACTTTGAGGTAACCTAATGATATTATCTCTTTGCTTACCTCAAAGTCGGGCTTCTTTCGGTCAGCGGCCCGTCTGACCAGGTCTGCTCAACTTGCGCTTCGTTTTACCGTACAGCCTGTTTACATGGATTAAGAGGACACGGGAGCGGAGTTTATTCCGTTAAAACGGAGGCCCATGTTTCCTCCCTGGTATAATAATAGCATTATAGTAAATATATCTATCACCGCCATGTTGATTTTTTCCATATATTAGTTATTGTAGAAACTAGGAGCCTTTAAGAATGGGGAAAAATGCTCGATTTTTGGCGTTATTTTCAGACGTTCGTTAAACACATTCGATGAATAAAAACAAAAAAAAAACCAAACGTAATGACAGATATATAGCCAAAGTTTTTCTTATTCTATAACTGAATTAGAGGAGGAAACGGGGTACTACGAACTGATACTTTCGTCTATTTTGCATAGGTAAAATTAGCCCGAGCCGCAGTTGGTCCTTTCATGTTTTATAACTCTTTCCCTGGGGCGCAACGCGATAGCAATAGGTTTCTGAAATACCTCATTTTCAAATTTGTGGCCGACCGCATGTCCTCTTAAGTGAGAAAGTGATTAAACTAAATGTTTATACTACTATATAATTAGACAAGAAGAAATTAGACAAGCGTTTACACGTATTTAATTGAATCATTTAGTTACTATTATTATTTCACTCATATGAACTTGTCAAAATTTTGGATTCATAACCCTATTGAGAGGAATGTACTCGGTGCGGGAAGGGAGGTTAATGAATTAAATTATAAATAAGGAAAACGAAAATATTGTAAATTAACCATTTTGAAATACGTCATAATGATGACTTGACGTTTAACCTGTCGCCAAATACCAATAGGTGTGTTCCGGCAGCATGAATTGAGAACCAATAACTCTAGACTGACTGTGTTTACCATCCTGAACTGTGGCCCACTTAACATCATGTGAGATTGTGCTTAAAGCTACATATATATACAAATTTTCTATTTCATATAGACAGATTAGGATGATTTGAAATTTACCTTCTTGCTACAGTACCGCTACTATAATTAACAATTCTCGATGGACAGTTTTTCTACACAGAGACACTTCACTTTTACTTTATTCTCCATGGTTTTTTGGATGTATTCCAGTGAATATACTGTCAGGCGCGAATCAAACCGTGAGCAAATGTAGCGCATTGATAAAGAAAAAAATTAATTAGGTCGGCGATAACACGTATGTGTATGACACGTAGGATGTATATCCTACTTTCAAAAGGTCATCGCGATGATATGTTAATATTAATTATTCAGCCAGTTTATTTTAGGCATATTATTACTTAATTGTATGTTACCACTTATTTTTTTCTATCATATATTTTATAGCTGTCGTACCCGTTTTTAATGTTTTAAATTCTATTTATGTAATATTGAATCCGCCCCTATGATTTAAGAAAACAGTCAAATGATGCTAATCTCACCATTCTCATGCCATATTCCCAACTCACTTGGGATCGGCGCAGTGTGTTTTCTTCCATACGTCCCTATCAGCCGCCATCTCTTCATTTACTCCATTTTCTTTCATATCACTTCTTACAAACTCCATTCATACTTTCTTTTACCTTCCTCTACTTTTCAAGCCTTCCATATTCAGATTAATTACCACCCACAGGCGCTTCTTCTCTTCTCGTAACATTCCCGTACCAGGACAAACGGTAACTTTTAAACTTTTTCTAAATTATGCAAATCTATACTAATGAATAAAATTAAAGTGTCTGTTTTTAATATAAAAATCTAACTATATACATATATATAAGCAAAGTTTGTTTTCTTTGTTCGAGGTAAACTCGAAAACTACTGAACCGATCAGCAAGAAACCACAACCATTCGACGCGGAATTGATCGTAGATGGTTATAGGCTATATATATTTTTCAAATTTCACCGATCCTATCTCATTTTTTTTTATTTACTCTTTTGTACATTTTCCACTTCAATTTACGCTTATATACATTTTTCGTGCTAATAAAAACAAAATACTCTTACTTTTATTCATTCATTTGTTTTTTTAAATTAGCTATAAATGAAACGTCATATGCACAGAACATATGAAACGCGGGCGGAGCCGCTGGCACCAGCTAGTAACTAATATTTACTAAATACATATTGATTAGATTAACGATATTTATACCAAACCAGAATTTATAAAATTTTTGTCTGTCTGTTTTTTTCCGGCTAATTTCGGGAATGGGTGGACCGATTTTGACGGGACTGATTCTGGCGGATAGCTAAAATTATACGGCGTAACTTAGGTTACATTTAATCTTTGAAAGTTATTAGGGTTTGGCGTAAAACAATTAAAACTCATGAAATTCTGAATAAAATCCAATTCAATGCACAGTTTTTGCTTGGTTTTACTGACAAGTGCGTAAATTTGTGAGCAATATATTTGCTTTCTTATAGTGCAAAAAAAATGGTAAAATAATTAGGGTCCCACGTGAAAATATTAAAACCTGAATTACGCAGTGAAGAATATATGAAACGCGAGTACAGAGGTAATCTTTAAAAAATGTGAAAATTATGAAAATGTGATGTTAATGGTTGGCTTCACACACATTCACACTACGCTATTGAACGACACGCTACATGGCGTACTTGTGAAAGTGATTCTGATTTAGGATTGGCGACACTAAAAAAACACTAGGAATGCTTACCCAAATGGTAGATTATAATCTTTATTAAATAAAATGGTTATATTTTAACTGAAAGACGTCAACTGCTGGGTATGGGTCTCCCTCAATAAGGGGGGAGATGCCATAATCGGCACGCTTAGCACATGAGTTGGTGATCTCAGTCAGGTGTTTGTGGTACCTAAAGAATACTGCTGCCCATCCTGTGATTTATTCCTTAGTCGCCTTTTACTACACCCACGGGAACGATAAGGGTTGGTAACTATTCTTAGCCGGCACCGCACAAATGTAAGCGAAGTAGTAACTTATAGAGAAATTAAAATTTAATATTTGACTCTATGGTTTTTAAAATATCTTCTTTATATATTTCTATCATTGTTTCTGTTTAAAAAAGAGCGTAGTTACGGAGTACACGTGTCAGGAGAGAAACTTCTTTGACAATCTCTAGCTTTAAATATCTGTAAGACAAAATATAATTATTAAGGTATATCCGGAGGTCGTCAAAAAAAAAAAAAAACATATTTCTAAAATACAGTCATACGCATATCTTCAAGAACGAAAATGCACTAAGAGGAGACAATAATAATTATACAGTGAAAAAAAAATATAGCGTCCTTATTATTTTTAAATCTTTCTCTGTGACTCAGCCACACGACATTTTCCTTGACCTGACCTTTCCTTGACTTGATCGTTTCAATGATTTTTAATTTATTTTATATGGCCAGTGTTACGCATTTACGTAATGGCGGCTAGTAAGTAATACTCAAAATACGTATCTTGAATGCATTACGGGTATGATTCCTGAATAGTATGCGCATTTTAACTGTGACGCTTTGAAACTGAGTCAGAACGCAGACGGTACAGGTACATTCCTGAACGAAAACATACAGTAAAATCTCGATAGTTCGAATATCATGCTGTTGAATCATGCATCATGGGAAATGATAAAAAAATCGAGATGATGAGATTTCGACTTACAAATTTCGAGATCGCAAGAATTGTATCTTATGCAATTAAGCGAGTAATTGAGTTCTCGGGATCCGCTATACTGATCGCGATGAAACTTTGCATATAAAGAAAGCTTTATTTTCTAAGACTATCTGCGTTCATACTTTTTTTGAGAATTGCAGCCACGCATTTGTATTTAACATTTTTGTTTTGATTTAATTACATAATAACAGAGGGCAGTGACTTACACTGTTATTTCTTTGCAAATGGCCGACAGTTGCTAGGCAACAACAGATGGCAACAAATGACATAAATTATAATGTTTTATTACATTTTTAACTGTTATTATTCTATTTGGTTGAAATAAATACAAATGGTTTACATTAAAGATACATTATAAATTGATTTATGAAATTTCACAGTTCCACGTGTCATATAGTAAATTTTTCACTTTTTTTATGACCTTATTGATTATTTGTACCTTGAAGAATTGACCATATAACTGAATAGAGATACACTACTAACCTATTGGACTTCGGAAAGCGCTGTGGATTTTCTTAATAAGATATTTTTACTTGAAACGAGACAAATTTTTACTTCGATTATTTTTAATTATTTGCAGTGTGGTTTTGTTGTTTTATTTTCTTTTTATAGATATTGTGACATTATATGACTTATAAAACTGTATGGAAATCAACGGATCTGATCACATGTCTTATTGCTTTATTTTATTTTATTGTATACTATATAGACGTCCTTAAAAAAACCGAGCTCGGCTCGTTCGCCCAGGTTCTGGGTAATAATGAGTCACATTCACATAAGAGGTACGATTCGTCTACATTTTTACAGAATGTTCACTCTCTTTTGTTCTGCAACAATGCTGCTTTCATTAATACTCTTATCTGATTTTTACTGAGCATCAGGGCTTCTTTCAACTTTGCGCCGATAGAATGCGCCTTTGGCATGAATTTGTCCTGTAAACTCTCAATGATTGTTCTAAGACTGTCAAGTACTGAACACCGCGAACATTGCATCAGGCGGAGTCATAGTCAACGGGACTCCTCACTATATAAACAGTTGAATGATATCAGACACAGACTACCTAATCGTCCGAAATACACGTCAACAATTAATTCACATCGCGATAGAAAACCAATTTAAAAAAATGTAGTGTTACTAGAAATTCGTGATCGAAGAACTCACGGTTTCTTACCTTTATATGAACAAACAGGTATTTTATATAATTACAGTTCACCTTTGTAATAAATTAAGTACGATTATTAATTAAGTTTGAAAGTCAATCGTCAGGTACTTGAGACTTCGATGCAAACTTTACGGCGGCTCGGAAGTTAGCTGCAAGCGTGTTACGCGTGGTTACAGTAAAGTCGTAAAAATATTTTTGCCGTTTAATTTTTTTTTTTACTTTCGATAGTTTGATTAAATTAGTAATCATATTATAAAAAGTTTTTTTTTATTATATAGGTATTATTTATATTTATTATACGCTTTATAGATATTGTAATATAGGTTTATTTCTAGAAAAAATTGTTTAAAGGTTAAATAGGAAGTATGATAATTTGAGTGGAGAATTGAGAGAATAGGGAAATATAATGCATTGTATGAAATAATAAAATTATATTTTATGTATTTTTTTGAACACTAAAAAGATTTACATTTTGACTTAGATACTATGAACTATTTGAGGTCACGTGATAAATACAACCTTAATTAGAAATGATTACGTTGAATTATATATTGAGAACAAGTGTGTACAAACCAAAAATATACAAAAAAAGTAATAATTTGTTGATTACTAAAATTTAAATTATACAAGTAAAAATAAAAGTAGAATAAACTTAATTTATTTTAGGTTTTAAATTATATGGGAGTAGTATTTACTTTCGTAAGCAGTAACATTTATACATTCTAAGCCTATTTTGAAAAATGTCGAGATTTTTAGTTTTAGATTTCTTTATTATATAGTGAGATTATTCTATTAAGAGGAGAGTAATGACCTACATTTGTCCGATAATAATTCGTGCTAAATATATTAAATCGTGATGCTCGAGGTAGTTTCCTTGGGACGTTTAATTTGATCCTGTTTTACAGTTCGTGTGTGTCCGAAATGCCATTTATTTATTTATTTATTTATTTATTTAATACTTTTTGCACACATTTATGTACAAAGGCGGACTTAATGCCTTAGGCATTTTCTAACTTAAATAAGAATGTAAGTTCCAATAATTCTCTACGGTCTTCCAAAGAGTGCAAATTAAAATATTCAAGTCTGTTTATTTTAATTTTGTATATATTTTAATACAGATGCTGTACTCCATCCATATAAACGTCTTTACTCGTGCAAGATAAGTCTTTAATTATGCATTTAAATAACAAAGCACAACCAATAGTAGAAAATGGAAATAATTAACAGATGAAACGAAATAGACAGAAATATTTAACAAAGCCATAAAAACAATAATGAATTATTAAAAGGTCGACTGTACGTATGCAGGGCGTCTTGCACGATGTTCCGAGCTGACATAGGATGCGTTCAACTAAGCGCTAACAACGATCAGAATGTCACGGGCGGCTAACTTTGCTCCCGTACACACTCCGGGTCCCCCTCCGACAGTTGCGCAAGACATGCCCTGATCTCCATCTGGGGAAGTCTCCACACTACAAACACATACTTGCACAATACACGCAATTTACATATGTTCTGTAAAGAACCTTTTTTTACTTTACTGGTTAACTAACCACTCGGTTAGCGCGTGGCAAATTCCGCGGATTTTTTTTAATCACCGGTAGCAGGTCAAGCCGATATTCGTACCATTTTGGTGCCTGTGCACTAGCTACCATTTCTAGGCTGAGCGCCTTAAGCGCTTGCCTCATAGTTCGGTAAAGCTGTTAAGAAAATTCCATTCAACAGCGTTAGTCAGATTAAAAAAAAAAAACACGATCAGAATATTCCGTCAGTCGTTCCCACATCACGACCACTATCTGTGTGATCGTGTCACCACAAGCCACGTATCAACATACGTCACTAATGACGTCATCATTTTTAGCGTTCAGACCGAGCTTACAACATCCTTCCCCGATCACATTTAAATGTTTTCCAGTAGCATCATTTGAGAGCCATTACTTCTAAGCTTAACGTGTTTATCATCCTGTTTACAATAATAATAAAAAATATTCCGTTTATGAGCAGAAATTGTTATAAAGAGGTATTATTATAAATACGCGCACATTCACCGCTCCATTCATCCTAATAAATGAATAAGTAATCGTTTCCCAGATTCTCTAGTGACGTTTTCCCTTTACTTACCATTGGTTTATTACACATACTGACCAGGGTTACTCAAAATTGGTAAAATCATTCGTTCCATTAAATCGATGATAGCATAGTTGGTGATGCGGCCGGATACCGCGTTCAATAGACGAATTTAAAGGTGCTGGTTCTAAAGCGATACTGCCGGAACACCTATTTGGTATTTGGTGATTCAAAATTGAAGGTGGTAGCGCAACCCAGGCGGGCTTTATTAGACAATGCCGGTGCCACCAAAGCATGGTGGTAGCACCATGCTATAGTATCCTCACGACCTTTTCCTTCACCGAAAACGCAGGCTGATTTTTTAGAGTTGGATAGGTAGACTCGAACCCGTGCCCATTTACGCGGAATCGTACCTCACTAGCAACTGCACCATCATCGCTTCGACGTTTTGAAAAATATTATGAAAATATTATGAATCCTTCTCTACTGTGTCCGCCCCTGTATATCCTACCTTTTAATTCATAGTCATATAGATAAAAGCATACCTCCAATGAGCACTAATAAATATATTATAACATCTCCTTAATTTCATAAGTCCGTTATCATCTCATTTCTGATTAAATAATATAATCAAATAAACATTCTGTTTGCACAATTGCAAGTGACGTTATCTCGTGCAGCTAAGCAAATATGAAAACGGCCTTCAATAGTATCGTCAATTGTCATCAAAACGCGTGTACTGGTAGTGTCATTCGAAATGGTATTGTTTCCGCAGGACTGATGTTGACTGGTCATTATTTTTTTTTTTTTTATCTCATAAAAGACAATCAATAAATGGGGCAGACAATTGGAAAAAATGGAAAATAAGAGCATGTGACCGAACAGAGACCGATCTGTCGTATTTGTATGGAGCAGAATGTTGGCATATAAAGGTGACGGGTGAAAGAAGACTGCATGCAGCCGTGATGCGAATGTTGTGATCGATGTGTGGGATAACAAGAATGGACTCCTGTCCTAATCCTTAAGGAATGTGTAAATTAGAAGTTTGAAAGTGGCACCAGTAACAGAGAAGGTAAGGAGTAGGCATCTGCCTTGATATAGGCACGTGATGCGCAGGGAGGAACTAGGATGTTGTAAGGAAAGTATTGGATGTGTATGTGAACGGATATAGAACAGGTAAAACCAAAGAAAAGATGGATGGATTGGATATGTTTAGAAAGGAAGTGAATGCGGATGTGACTGGAAATAGAGATGTACGAAAGAGGAAGCTCTGTTGCACCGACTCCAAATAAAAACGGGTTAGATAGAACGTACTATATTTCGATGTGACTCCCGCTAATGTGTTTCGCACAAGTTTTGTACAAACATACGTCTACCAAAAACTATGGGGCTTATATCTTAAAATTTTATTAGACGAATGAGATATTTTTTCCAGTGATGATTTATTGTAATTAAGATTAACTGTAGCTGCGTTCCCATTCGCCTATCAAAGTTTTTTTTTTTACGCGGAACACTATATATTTTTCTAAAATAGAAGTAGCCCAAGTTACGCCTTATAAATTCAGTTATTTACGAGAAAAAGCTTGTCAAAAAAGATCCAGCCGTTCCGGAGTTTGTCCGGACTAAACAGACAGAAAGACGGCAAAAATGTTTAAAATTATGTTTTATTAGTACCCCTATATACATACATACATTCATATGTATTTAATGATAAGTTATTATTTTCTAAGTATTGGAAACAGACACTTCAATTGTACTTATTTGTATGGATAAAAAAAATACTTAGTCAACACACCTATTATCGTATTTATTAATTTCCAATTACAAAATAACTTTGTAATGAAAAAAAAACCCATACGCATTATGCATAATACGCCCCGTTCCACGGGAAAATAATTTGACACTCTTGATGACTTGTTATATAAACACAAGAACGTCATCCGTTTACAACGCGTCCGCCATCTTTGGAACATTATTTCCTTCCCGCTTGGGTCCCCATATTTTTATTTTTTTTTTGGGAGCAAGTAGGTTATTTTTATGATTTTTTTCCCGTTTATGGGTTTTTCATATGGATTTTTTATTACTCAATCTAAATAGTTTATTAAAAGAAAACTTTCTGATTGTTAAGGCCCATTTTCTTTAAATACTGTATGTGCTCAATTCTTTGATGTTCTCACCTGATGTTAAATGACGATGTAGTCCAGGATGGTAACGCACTAAGCCTAGAGGTTATCAGGTAATGCTGTCGGAACACGCCTATTGGTATTTGAGGTTTTCAAACTTGAGAGTGGTAGGTAGCTACCCAGGCAGGCATTATTAGAAAATGCCCTACTACTACCACGTTATTGTTTTTCTTTCCTAGAAAGTGAAGGCTGATTTTAGAGTTACATAGGTGGGCTCAAATCAGCGTCCATTGATGAGACATCATAGGTTCAAAAAATTACGTAACCAACTATTTGATCCCCCCTACTTCTAGTCAGCAATAATAAACACAATGTACACATATGTAATACATGAATTGTCCCTTAAGATATGTCAACTCTAGCGACCTTGGTATATTTTGCATGATATAATAACAGTGCTACGTAAAAATCTAGACAAATATAATCAAGATATGACTAGATTTACGTTTGCTTTAGATACGAAATCCATGGGAATTATGTTTTTGGAATCCAAAAACTGGGAAAAAAAACCAGTAAGAATTTTACTAAGAAGTGCACGGATGTAAATAACATTAACTCTTTTGTAGATAGTCGGAGATAACTATTTCGTGTGCACAAACTAAACAGAATTACAGATTGTTCATTATCGGTAATTACGTTAGCATGAACGGTTCTCTCCATTATTGTTGGTTATGCTTTGCTTATTTTAGATGAGATGGAGGCTAAATGGTGATTAAACAATATTTGCTTATTAATCTTCATTTTTTTTCTAAATTGTGGCATTACACACATTACTCGTAGAATCAATGCCCAATGTAACCAATGGGTTCTCGAATGGCTGCCGCGGACCGGAAGACGTAGTGTGGTTGTGTGTCCCACAAACTGAACCGACGACCTGGCGAAGGTCACGGTAGTCCGCTGTATGCGGGTGGTGTAAGACGTGCCGTCGTCGAGATCTTTGGGCAAAGACCTATGTTTTTTGTTTAATCAAAGACGTTTTTTGGGTTAAATAGATGGATGGATGCCAAAGCTTACGTAACTATAGCCGAGGGGTGAACTTGGGGTCAAAAATTACCAAAATTTCGTTATGTAATATTTAAACGGCCACTAAAAGTAAAAAAGCTCCGGCATGAGTGAGAGAATGATATTCAGTTTTTATTCCTCTTTCCTAAATAACAATCTAATAAGGTTTGCTTTATATTGATCCATATTTCTTTTCATATTTAACTATACAAAATAGTTTATAAATGTGCATACAGTATCCTTCTAAAATCGAATTAAACCGATAAGGACATGGTTTTGATACTGTAATCTTTTCGAGGCGGTAGCGCTTCTGCACTTAAAAGGATTCTGATCCCCTAACCTTTTTGTGTGACGAAAAGTGGTGAAGTTATTAAACACAGTATCAGGTTAAGTGGGAGCAGTGTCTCGCTTGACTTCGGGTATCAGAGAAGAGTGTGACATACGCCCTTTAGTTTCACTTCTACCGTATGTCAAATGCATACACACACGTACACACACACGCGTTTTTTTATATAAGACATTTCTAACATTATTGGCGAGCCAAGCGTTTTTTGAAGCGTTTTAAAATAATTATATGAGTGAAGAATGGACAGTAGTGATTTTGTTATTCCATCCATCCTTTCAACCGAAAGACGTCCATTGCGGGATATAGGTCTCCTCCAAAAAGAGAGGATTGCCATAATCGCCACGCTTGACAGGCGGGATGGCGATCGCGGTTATGTGTTTGTGGTACTCAGAAGATGCTTCTGCTCATCTCATGGTTTATCCCTTAGTCGCCTTTTACGACACCCACGGGATGATATGAGGTGGTACTATTCTTAGTATTTTGATTTATGAGGAGTATACATTTTTGTCATTTTCGTTGTCTCACGTCACGTCGAGTGGACTATCTGTTCCCGCGCATTTATTGTGGTCTTTAACCCGAGGCGGTGAGGTACCGTTTGCATAAATGTTTATTTATTTTAATGTTTATTACGCAAGCATTTTGCGAACGCTCAGAAGAATATAATATGAGAGTATTTATACTGTATAAACGTGGGATTTTTCAATAGGTATTCAGAAGTTGCGCTTTACGTTTGGAATGTTAATAATGTAGGTATGTGTTACGTTTAGAAAACAGTTTAGTTCTGCACGCGATTTCGTTCGCATGTGAAACTTTATATTATTCAAATAGTTTTTTAAATTTCCATTGTTTTTTTTTTTTATTTCCCGTGCTCCGCATTCTTTTTTGTATGGTTTTATTACTATTTTGTCCCAATACGTGTTTATTATACACACACATGTATGTGTTATTTATTTATGGGTAACTATACTAAAAACTATATAAAACTATATTTTTGAACTTTTTATCTGTCTGATTTTTCCGGCTAATCTCTGGAACGGCTGAACCGATTTTGACGGGACTTCTTTTATTAAAAAAAAAACTCATGAAATGTGAACAAAATACAATTCAATGGACAGGACTATCAAAACATTATTTTCGAATGAATATTTAAAAACGCAGTGAAGAATTTACGAAACTTGGGCGGAGCCGCGGTAACACAGATAGTTTATTTAATAGTGCGATGTGATGAATTTATTATTACAAACGCAAATATTGCATTGGTAATCAATGATGCGTACGTGAATTGTCGAAAGGTCAATCGAGGTTCTGCCGAGGTCAATTCACGAAAACGACCTCGGTGACCAATTATTATTAAAAGATCTTGGCCACAATTTTTTTTCATCTATACAAATTAATAAAATTGAATTGGGTCTGTTTGTAACATCAAAATAAAAGATTTTTTACGAAATACGATACCTATATCAAAAACACTTTTTTTTTATTTTATTTGTCGGTCCGTTTATTCCGGCTGATCTCCGGAACGTCTGAACCGATTTTGACAGAACTTTTTCTGACAAATAGCTGAAATTACGCGGCGTAACTTAGGCTACTTTTAGTTTTTGGAAAATAATTAGGGTTACGCGTAAAAAAAATAATATTAATGAAATTGTAAAAAAAAAACGAACAGTCAAGTTTACACTGGCAAGTGTTTGAATATGTGAGAATAATCTTTGCTTTCTCATAGTAGCAAAAATTTTTTTGAGGAAGATAATTAGGGGTTCGCGTAAAGCGGGCGGGGCCGCGCCCACATGGCTAGTCTATATTGATAAATAAAATTCGAGTGACTGTAATGTCAATTTTTTTTTAATAGATATGAATACCTATACCAAACATACAATACTTAAAATTTCTGTCCGTGTGTTTGTAATGTGTAATCTCCGGAACGGCTTTTGGTGTTTTGACGGGACTTTTTTTGGTAGATAGCTGAAGTTACTCAGGGTAACTTAAGGAAACTTGATTTTCGAAAATAATTAGGGATCCGCGTAAAGAAAATAAAGCTCATAAAAAATTACGGGCAAGTGCCTATAATTTATGAAAATATTTTTACTTTATCTTAGTAGTAAATTTTTATAGGACTATAATTAGGGTTCCGTATATAAAAAAAAATCAAAACGCAGTGAAGAATATATGAAAAGCGGGCGCAGCCGCGACAACACAGCTAGTTTCAAATAAAAGTAGTGTTTATTTAAAGCACTATTAAAGAAAATCGTATGTATTTATTTATGAAAATTAGAGGGGGGAAAGGATAATAAAAGATAGCGGATCAATAGCTAAAATATTACGTACTTAGGTATCAATGGAGGAAAAGGCGGATCTATGTTCCACTTATTTTTGATAACATGAGGGAATGTGTGAATGATGATTACGCTACTAAGTAATATTTACGTATTAATTTTCATTTTTTTTTAATTATGCCAATGCTTAAATAAACATTGGAGAGGGGTAATAGTTTTGCTTACTATTTGCTGAAAAGGGAGAGGGGCAGCAGCGGCTCTAGACCTTGTAGCGCCCGTGTGCATACGTTATAACCGCATTATTTAGCTGAGTTTAGCGATTCTTGTTAAGGGAAAATATATAGATTCGCGTTACCAATGCTATGACAGCAGCTGTCAGCGACATGCTGCTGTATGTCAAGTATGAGTTGGCACTCAATAAGGAAATTTATAACCACACAGCCTACTGTATGATTTGGTTATAAATAGACTTATATGAAAATGTAGACCATTATCGCTCGGAGCGCAAATATATGTAAAAACCATACAAGTATTATATATAATATGTTAATAATTTCCATTAAAAAAATCTCAATGATTCCACTTCTGCCAGCAGTCCCCATGGGTGCATAGTTTTTTTTTTTTAATTCATTTGTATGTGCAAAAAAAAAAAAACAGATCTAGTTTCTCACCAGTACTTCTCGACTGAGTTGTTATTCAGGACCGTTAGAAATATATACAAAGCAATTATTTCAAGCTTGAAACAGATTATGGCTTCCAAGAAGCGATATTTGACGCGGAAAAACCCCAACCTTCTCATAAAGGATGTTTGAGTCATTATTAAGGGTTGCCAACCTCATTATCATCGGTGTAAAATTACGTAGAATTTATTTGTAATAAAAACAAATACGTGATTTAAATAATCAATGTTTATTGACATGCGATTGTCTGTATATAAACAAGCAAAGATAAAACTTTTTGATTTGAAATAATAAAAAGTCATTTAAAAAGATATTTTATTGGCTTAGTTGGTTATATTGAATATTTTCTACTTACACTAATGTTTGTTTAGGATATGAGGGTAAAAACGGCATCAAAGCCCGTTGCGTAATTAACTAGGAGATAAGTAAATAAACAAAGCATGGTAGGGATTCAGATGATGTCCGCCTGGGTAGCTACCATCCTCAAGTTTGAAAACCTGTCACCAAATACCAGGTGTGTTCCGGCAGCATCACTTGAGAACCAGTTTAGTGTTTAGCGTGTTTACCATCCTGGACCACATCGTCGCTTAACATCAGGTGAGATTGTGGTCAAAGCACTGAGCCTATATCGTGTAAAAAAAAAAACAGAAACAAACGCGGAAAGCCACTTTGTTTTATACTGTGTCTAGATAGAAGACAAGAGTTGTTGGCCTAATCTATAGTAGTAAATAGAAGTGTCTGTTTTTTATCTCAAAATAACAACTATTCACTAATAAATACATGTAAATGTATATACGGTACCTATAACATAAATATATTTTTTTTATTTTTTAGTCTGCTCGTATGCTTCTTCCGGCTAATCTCCAGAACGGCTGGACCTATTTTGGCGGGACTTTTTTTGGCAGATATCTGAAGTTACTCCGCGTAACTTAGGCTACTGTATTATATTTCTAAAATAGTCAAGAGTTCCGTGTAAAAAGAAAATGATTACTCATGAAGTTTTGAATAAAATCCGATTCAATGCACAGTTTTACTGGCAGGTATATAGGTATTTGTGAGAAATATCTTTGCTTTCTGTATTAATAATAATTTCAGGAAAATGATAACGGTCATGAAACGCGGACAGAGCCGCCGGCACACAGCTAGTATATATGTTACAACTTATCAGGATAATAGTCAGTTAATTCGCTAAAGAAACCACCATTCGCAAAATGTCTTCGCCGCCAATATGCTAATTTGAGTGTTTTCAAAAATGCATGTAGCGAGAATACCAAAAGAAGATTCAAGTCACTCACGAACAATAGTAACGCAAGAGTTTACTTTAAAACTATTACGGAATACTTCGTGAACGGAAGCGATTAAGACGCGGAATGAGTCAACATCTATGCAAATTAAAGGTCATAGAAACCGGCTACTAGGGATGTACGATACCGATTATCGGAAGTGTCGATATTAATTGTACATAGGTTACGTTTAAAACATTTTATAAAGTGAAAACTTCTTTATTACCCTTGTGATTTTGAAATTCGATGAAACGAAAAAGCGACATTTAAAAGAGATAAACATACATTTATAGGATTTAATGTATAGTATACGTTTAGTGCTTTTGATATTCACGGTCTCTGCGACTTTGGGGCTGTGAAAGTGGGACTTATGTCTAAAATTTATCATCATCTCAACTGCTTACAAGTTTTTTTTAAAATGAATATTGTAATAGGATCAGCGCTGTGACGATAATATTACCTGCTGTTAAGTGTAGGCCCGGTCGCAACCAAAAGTTATATTTTGGGGATGATTTTGATCTGTTTCACGTATGTTTCAAAATTAATTTTTATACCTGTTTTTCATTTTATTGTTTAGACGTTTAAAGCAGGAGGTTAGTAATTTGTTTAGTTTTCCGGAAATTATCGTAAGTTTAAGAGATTTGACAATTCGACGTGCACGATTCGGGAGGGGTGAGGCTCGTAGGAGTCATGTCGTCGTCGAGATAAATAATAAAATGTATACTTACGCAGCCTCTCGTATGTTTTGATCAGGAATAAACTATATGGAAATGTAGTTTTATTGCTCGGAGCGCCAATAGATGTAAAAACCAGACAAATGTTTTATGTGTTAAATATTATGTTATTAATTTCAAATAACATATTATGAAATTTAAACTAAAAAAAAAAAATAGTTTTTTCCAAAGTTTCGAGTTTTCACTTCTCTCGGTAAGTGCCCATGGCTGCCTAGGTTTTTTTTTAATTTTTCACAATAAATATCATAAATAGCTTGCCATACAACAAAAATTAAGAAAATAGATGGTTTTTAAACGTTTTCATTACTAATTTAATTATCGATAACCACATTATAAAATGTTTTAATTTTAGTGAACATATCGATATACTTTATTATAATTTCACATCCCTACGGGATATGAATAACAGTGTTACGAGAATCGAGATGCATAAATTCTACTAAACGTGTTTATTTAGTCAACGTATTACGTAAATATTTATTTTATAAGAAAAAAAATATTTTTATTAACGCTAGTTTTTGTCATACGATGCGCCCGCATTTCCAATTAGTATAATTTATTGAATTTCTTTTTTTTTTACGATTACAAAACCTCATAACATACATACATTATTTTATTTTCCCGTCGGGGTAGGTAGAGATTAAGTACTTGCTACGATCTTGACAGACCTCTTTCGCTTCTTCTACTTTCATAAGCGCTTTCATACATGCTCGCCGGTTATGGGTAGTTTTCACCTTTTTTTTTACGTGGGGAGTAAATTCTTCCCGGTTAAGTTGCCAGGGGGTATGTGGACTCGCCCGGCTTGGCGTGCCGTAAATACCCACTAAAACCCCACGTCGCCTTCCTGGGGCGACACGGGATCATACCTGCATGCTACGCGTCGTCCTAGCGGCAGGCCCGACCTGTTATCAGATACGGCCTCTTCCTTTATTTTCCGTCCAGGGGGGCCAGAAGCTTGGCAAAAGCTGCCCCTTTTACCGTCCGTCGACTAGGAAATATTCGTTCCCTCTCCTCCTCTCGTCCTTGTCTATCGAACTAGGAGAAGAGAGAGCGAGGGGGAAAGAAGAAGAGGAAGAAGTCGGCTGGAGAGTGCGGTCGTACTTCGCCCTACTTCCCACCTGGCCTTTATTTAAGACGTACTCGATTTGATCAAAATACTTTCGCCTAGGTCGACCCTTACCGACATGATCAGTCACTCTCGCCTCATAAATTCGTTTCGTTAATCTTCTGTCTGTCATCTTCTCCACACGCCCGGACCAACTAAGCATACCTTTCTCTATCTTCTTCACTACATCCTCTATCACACCAATTAAATTAATGAATAAGTAACAAAGAAAAAAATATTCTCGTAAATAACATTTCATTTTATTATAGCTATTTATACGTTATAACATTTCAATGCATATGTAGCATAACGCAGAATAAACCAATAAAAAAAATCTACACAAATAAATAAAATGGAACTGTCTGTTTGTGATTTTAAAATAACAACTTTAACAAAGATAAATTGTCTTTTTGATGCGACTAATCAGCGAAACGGATCGACCGATTTTGACGAGACTTTCTATACAAAAAGGTGAAATAGATTTTTTGTTTGTTATGGATTAATACAAAATTAATTACTGATTTCAAAAATTCTTTCAGCTGTTAGATGCTGCATTATCAATGTGGAGTAATATGGCTATATATCTTTTTAAATTAGAAATTCCTATAAACTCGTACGAAGATGTGGCTGGTCGCTAAAATTTAGTAAAAATAATTATGAAAAAATCTCATCTATACTAATAAATAAAATTAAAGTATGTCTGTTTGTAATGTCAAAAATGTTTTTTTTTACTAAATAGATATGAATGCATATACGGATGGATACCTAATACCAAAAATACATTTATTTTAATTTTTGCTTGTCTGTAAATCTGTTTGTAATGGGTAATCTCCGGAACGGCTGGGCCGATTTTGACTGGACTTTTTTTGGAGATAGCTGAAGTTACTCCGGGTAACTTAGAGTTCGTTGAATTTTCTCAAATAATTAGAATTCAGCGTAAAAAAAAAAAAACATATTAAAATTTGAATAAAATCCCTTTCATTGCATAGTTTTACGGGCATGTGCTTTATAAATTTATGAGAAATATTTTTACTTCATCTTAGTACTAAAATTTTTTTTTCGAAAATAATTATGGTTCTGTATAAAAAAAGAATAAAACGCTGTAAAGAAATATATGAAACGCGGTCACACAGTTAGTACTAGATATAATTTTACGTCATTTTGGATTAGTAATAGATTCCAACATCTATATAATTTATATGTTATTTGAATCCATTTTTTTTTGTTACAGATAAAAGGGGCTGTCAGAACAATCGTTATAAAGTGATGTAAGATTTTTGTATAAGTGAATTTTATATTCCAATAACTGATTTAATTCCAGGAGATTCCCTGAATTTAAAAAATAAAAAGTAATAAATACGCCTGATATGTGTAAGATGTACAGAATTGAAGCCAGAGATCAAAGTTTAAAATATTCAACAAATATAATTATGAATTAAATCATTACAAAATAATAGTGTTGCCAATATTTATAGTTAATTTGCCATTTAGTAAAAAAAACATTATGAATGAGATTTAATTTTGAAATCTTAACCCGTATTAAATTCACAGCATCGCGTTTTGCGTGGAAAGTTAAAGTTAAGAATGTAGAATGAACAAAGATAAACAAAATAATTTAAAAATAGAAAAATATCGCATTCAACGATTGAACAAAATTGCAATATTAATGATAATAATATTAGATGCGCTAGATTTAGTCGAATGTTCTCGACGACGAGGCCGTGCACCGTGAAGTTAAGGAGCGTTCATCCTCTATCCTCCATCCTTTTTCTTTTTTTTTTATTACTTTAATGTGCAAGGGTGTTAGATTAGTAATGATTTAAAAGACGATTAATTGCATTAATTTTGTTTTTTAATGACAAATTTCCGTTTGCTCGAAGCATTTACAGCCGTGGTCGTCACATTGCGGACCTTGGGCGGTATTTGTGCGGCCAGCGATGTCAAACAATTTAGGGTAGACAATGACTCAAAACCGTATTTACATAATTATAGTTAGTGGGTTAGGTTGTCAAAAATAACTTGCTTAGGTTGTTATTGGCATACAAAATCTATGGGGTATTCGAAATATGACATACAAATATGTCAATTAATAGATGGTATCCAATTACCTAAATAAAAGTGCGGCCCGTAGTCGAACCTCACATCGACCTATGTGACCCTTAACCAGAACAGTGTGACGGCCAACTTATCTACAACTATTTTGACTATATATTTCGAATAAAAAAAAACATAATTTATTTAGTACTGTTATTAGCAAAAAAACATAATTGTTATTAGCAATGTGTTCTTTCTTTGATAATAAAAGTTTCGCATTTTCGAATTTATCGTTAACCGTGTACGTTTTTAAATTTTCGCGTTCCGTATTTAATTTAATTATTTAAAAAACGGGTCTTCGCGCGTTACCTTTTTCCCTATCCCGACGTTTCGGCTGGGTTTTACCAACCGTGGTCACGGGCAGACTGGCGGCGCGCGGCGTCGCCTGCTGCTTTGAGGGGTATATCGTTGAACTACCTCCATTTGGTCTTTATATATATGATAGTCACAAACGTCGGGATGGGAAAAAAGGTAACGCGTGAAGACGCGTTTTTTCAATAATTGAATTGAAGTTGACCGTATCTTTAATAGTGGAGAAAAAATTGTTTTACCTTTGATCACAATCTCATCTGATGTTAAGTGACGATGTGGACACACTAAGCCTAAGTACTGGTTAAGTAGATTGTTCTGTATTAAATTATGAAATACATAGAAATAAATGAATTATAATTTAATTTGTGGAGCACAGTGCTTGTATTATACGATATATATTTTGACAATGACAAAACAAAAACATATTATTCATATACAATAAAATATAAAGAGTTTTACTACAAAATAGTTTATGTATGTTAAAAGCTGCCGGAACACACCCATTGGTATTTAGCGAGAGGTTTTTCGGACTTGAGGGTGGTAGCTACCCAGGCGGACATGGTTATAAAATGTCCTACCACCATGCTATGGTTTCCTCACGATGTTTTCCTTTACCGAAAGCTAAGGCTGATTTTAGAGTTGGATAGTCTATTGACGCGAAATCTGGCCGCACTATCCACTGTGCCATCATCGCTAAATGGAGATGTAGATTATGGATGACCCTTAATCTCTTAAACGGTTTCTTCGGATTCTTCCTCTTCTGTCGAGGACATCTGTAATAATAAAATTAAATGTAAGTTTGTGTAATTAATGTTTTTTTAATAACACTCGGCACATTTTTGTATGTTAAATGTGATTAATTTTAGCTGGACAATCGACTTAAAATGATTGACCGTTATGACGAAAGCCTTTTGAAATATGTTGCCATTATAAAAAAAAAATACAGAAACTTTTCTTTTAATTGTAATAATATTTGTTAGAAACTTTGCAAACATTTTGTGAATAGATTGGTTTAATTTTCTTTTCGTGACATATTAATTGCCTTGTTATTGTTTTTTATTTATTTTTGTGGACGAGTTTCAAATACCCGTTTTTGTTTTTGGCAATTACAAACTTTGTATTTTTAACTGTTAGGAAGATTAAGTTTATGTAGAGCAATTAATCCAAGCTCTAATTTGAAGCTTGCTTATAGATAAATAACTGTGTTGTAATCCATTTGGGTTTATACAAATGGCAGCTCAAGTTCTGATAAAGACTTGTTTTTTCTAAAAACACCTCTTTTTACATCAAATGTAATAATTTGAAGAGATATTAAAAGTTTACACACCGATTTTGACCGGCTCGATGGCAATTTTGGCGACTGGAAATTGTATATTTATTATATTTTATATGTATGCTTAAGAGCTTACTATCAATCAAATAGCTATTATTTTATTGTGTTGCTATAAAAAAATAATAGTTTAAATTGTTTTGTTTAATATGACTTTTTTTTCATAATCCTTCTATATCATCCATCCGCTCAAAGCGTGTAACTTGCGGTAAGGAACTTCGTTCCGACTTGTAGAATTTCCTATATACGGTGTTCGAAAAATATCCAATAGTATAAGGAATCTATTTGAGTCGATTTGTCCAGTAACTTATGGAATAATATCAAGCCTATGTTAACTGAAGTCAACGACGAAGGTCAATATATCATCGACATAAACGTCTAAATTTTAAACAGATAATACAAATTTCCTTTAAGAATCTGTTGATTGTAAGTTTTATTATAATATAGTATAGACATTTAATTACTTATATTGATCAGGTGTATCATTTGTCTTGGACTGGAATTTTGAAAATGTATTATTATACTATATAATAAGTAATATATATATGGTGTTTTTGGTTCGGATGTAGACTTGACCGGTTTTTAACGATGTTCCTGAATTTATTATATGTACGTATTCATTTCAGATTAACTCTGCTTTTTTCTCGAATTAAGGCTTTTTGAAAGGCCTCGCGACACCTTCACCATGTTTTTGAGGGGAGCTCTTAACATGCTCAGCGAGGAGAATCGCCCATCCACGCCCTGACAGCATTAATAAGCCATCTCTTACCTCCCGTGATTACGTCGGCATTAGCTTAATTTTGAACAAACAAACTAATATTAATATTGCTTACGTTATCACCATTTTAATTGCAAAAATAAGTAAAGCGTAAAGGGCACCAGAGTGACGTAAATTCCGTGGAATCCTGATTTATTTACAGATAGAGAGAAACGTAACATATTGTAATTGTAAAAATACATTTTGAATTTATAATTCAATGGAAATATAACGCAATTAGAAAATCCATTACAATCTTTGCTAATTAAAATGTATCCCATATGCGTTGGTCCTTTTTAAATTCTAAAATATAAGAATTAATTATAAAAACTGGCTAGTTCACTCAGCCAATCAGAGGCGAGTGGTTCTCCATCCGGTGACCTTGACATAACAGACATCACGTATTCTGTTCGATATTCATGTCCTTGCTAATAAATCGATCCATAGTTTTAATTCGTCCTCATAAATATTAAATGATTAATAACACGTCAAAGAACTCATTAAATGCGGGTGTTCGGTATTGACAAAATGGCCGCCAAGTCACCGACGTTTGCGTCAAATTCAAAGAATCACTTGTATACAAGCGTCTGAAGTATTTTACGTGTTTCTTGCCTGTTTAAATGTTAAAGCTAGATTTAATAAAAACAGTTATTTATAACAGGAATAGAATTAACTTAGAACGAATTCTCAAGAAAAAACATTACTTAAAAAAAACTAAGATCAATAAGCATAAACAACTCCTATTTTTGATGCTTTTTAAACATTTCAACGGGCCCTAACATCACAATCCTAAGTTCCACTGTGGTATCATTTATTTACCCGTTTTGCTAACATATCTCCTCATTTAAAAATACAGTTTGTACTATATCAGACAAAAACGTAGTTCCTAGGTAGGTACTGGAAATAATATAACAAGTTAAAAACTGGTCGACGGTAAAATTCAAAATTATATGTACTATTTAGTTATTTTAAGTAATGTATTTCTATTATAAGCGATTCTGTATATTAGACTAATCTTATGCAATTATATATTCTTCTTATTTGGAACTCTGATAGCATTACACATAAGTATTCAAATGTATTATAATTCGTGTGGTGCCGGCTTAGAATAGTACCACCCCGTATCGTTCCCGTGGGTCTCGTAAAAGGTGACTAAGAGATAAACAAGAGGATGGGCAGCAGCATCCTCTGAGAATCATAAACGTCTGACTGCGAACGCTAACTCGCCTGCCAAGCGTGGCGATTACGGCAATTCCTTTCTTTTTTTCGGCGAGACCTATGCCCGTAGTGAACCTCTCTCGGTTGAATTAGTCAATCAATGAAAAAATTGAAAATAAAAGATATGGTTCACAGGCTATGGTTTTAGTAAGGCTTGTAAAGTATTCTTACAAATTAGTGTTGTGCATTCCACTTGCAGGAGTACACAGCTTTTCGAAGTGCTCTCTCTAAGTTAAAGAGTTATCCAGGTAGTCCAGGTGTTGGAGAGCGTGGTTAGCCCGGTGAGAGCGTGGTTAGCCCGGTGGACTAATCCGCGTGTCTCAAAAACGGTACGACTGAAAGGTCAGAGGTTCGAACCCAGGGAGGGTTCCAAATTTTTTTGGGCCATTGCACGACGAGGCCCGGTGGGTTCGCTGCAGGGGGCGACGCGGTGCCTGCGAAAGCCACCTCGTGTCGCCCCCATCCCAAATGCAGCGGACGGCCTCGGGGGGTTCTAGTGGGTATTTCCGGGCGCTTCACGCCCGGGCGAGTTCCACGCTGACACGGGAACTCGTCACTCCGTGCCCCCTTACCTATTGCATTGGGGGACTTCGGTCTCACTAATACAATAGGTAAGGTTAGTGCGTAAATGCATTTCCCCCCGTCAAAAAAAAACAAAAAAAAAGGAGTCCAGGTGGCCAATTTCTAATTAACTTCATCGGAAAGGAATGTCTTGTGCCTTCACCGATAGGCCGCTTATCTCCACACCCTTAAACTTAGCTCAAATACGACACAATACTAAGTCACTCCAGGATCGTCCTGTCATATACACTAGGTTTTCAGAAAATCATAGCTAGTTCTAAGGGTTCCTTGAATAAGAGTTTCAAAACGCTCTGTAAGCCTTCGGGTTGCAGTCTTGCAGGATAATGAAGGGTGAAGCCCACGACCTCCAAAGAGTAAGGGGGAGCAACTAACTGATTAACGACATTTATTATTTAAATAAATTAACTATATTGACACATATTACCAACAGAAAGTTCTTTCTAGAAATTAGAATTTCGTTCCAGTAGGTCCATAAGTATTGACGGTAACCATCTATATACGTCCCGTTAATAAATTTAGAAAAAAAACTAATGTTATTGTCGCAATTTGTTTCAAAAATCATTTTACATTTCTTAACACACTTAATTTAGAATTGGAGCCCCTAGTTATTTACATTTGCATATAATTAGTCGTTCTTTTTCTTTCGTTGGAATTGAAAAAACGATTTTGCTATTAATAATATACGAGGCCATGTAAAATGAAACTGCAATCTTCAAAAAACCTAAAAGAATAAAAGATAGCTTTGAAACTTTTTAATCTGCATCTGCATGCATGCATTTTTTTTCTGCCTAAATGATGTAAACATATATTTCTTAACGATAAAAAAGTGCTATTTTACGTAAATAGTTAATAACCGTAAATAAATTGGTGACAGATTTCAAAGTGGAAATTAGCAGTTGGATTTATACGTACCATATATTTTATTTACTGAGATTTAACAAGATAACTCACCAGTTCGTAGTAATTAGTAGTTTTATTTATGTGTGTTAGGATTTGTTCGTTTATTCATTACTTAGTTATGATGATTTTTTCACAACAAAAATACAAGGCATAGATTTTTTTTTTCACTTTTTTTCCGTAAAGGCACTATCAAATTTATAGAAATGGTATTTATCTAATATTGTGTATAATAACCATTTATTTTCGAATTTATCTTGTTCCTGTATTTTTTTTAATCTAGTAAAAAGTATTATTGTAAGTTAAATGTTATTATTAGTGTATTATTTTAATCGTATGTTATCTTCTATTTGATATTATGACAAGTGTAATCTTCAACTTATAAGAAATAAAGTGTATTTTATAATTCTTAATATTGTTTTTTTTTATGTTAACATCAAAATCTGTCGGTTTTAAATCTGAGCTGTATTGCCAGGACTTATATGCGTTTCACTAATGCAATAGGTAAGGGTAGAGTGTAAACGCATTTCCCGCCGACAAAAAAAAAGGACTTATATGCATTGACAAAATATTACAAGATTTACTTTTAAATATCTTTTTTACAATTAATGGACCGCAAATGAATAGTACATTTTTATATTTATGTACGTTACGTAATATCTGCTTACGGAAACTATTTAAAAAAAATATAACATCTTTCGTCTGCACTAATTCTACAATATCATTGTACTGGTTGTCACTTTTCGGCTGATTGCCTAAATGAAGCGATTACCACAAAGCCTGGAGCAATCTGACAATACCGTTCAGGTCAATTGTAATAAAAAACTAGGCGGCCGTAGAGAACGCTGACAGAAGTGAACAAAAGCTTCTACCACAGTACTGAGTCTAGTTGATTACTCGTGACCTTATTTAGAGAAGAAACTGAATAATTTAGTAATAATTAGTCATATTCGAGCATTTATGGGAAAATATTTGCGACGTGGCAACACAAAAGTATCCACTTAAACGCCATTTTATATTTGACATACTGTAGCATTAAAGGCTGATGTCATAGGTGACGTAATTTTATAAGTTTTTCCCCTGACGAAAATCGCTCAACGCAGCTAAATATGTTTTCACTTAAAAAATGAGAAAGTTTCAAATTATGCTGCCAGAATACATATGATAAAGTAGGTCGTAATGATCCATTTACAACTTATGGATTTAAAAAAAAAAGGTTCTTTACGATATTCAAAAATCTCAGGCTTAATGTAGAGTTAATAGGACATGCGGTCGGCGACAAATTTGAAAAGTAAGCAGAAATGTATTTTGCTATCGCGTTGCGCCCCAAAGAGTTATAAAACACGAAAGGGACAACTGCGGTTCGGGTTGTTGTTACCGTTTGCAAAATAGACGAAAACATCACTTCGCAGAACAGTTTCTTCCTCCAGAACTGAACCTATTTTTAATTTTCTTACTGTTATAGAATAAGACTTGCATATGCCTCTACGTTGATTTTTATTTAAAATTTTTTGACGAACACCTGTAAATGTGGGTAAAATTCGAGCATTTTTTTTCATTCTCAAAGTCGTCTAGTTTCTACAATAACTAATTTATGGCAAAAAAAAATCGAAACGTACATGGCCGTGGTGGATATATATTATTTGATATATAAATATTTACCGTAATGGTATTTATTTCCAGGGAGGAAATAGGAGACTACGTTTGTATGGAATAAACGCACCTCGCATATCCTTTTAAGATTCGAATGGTCTGAATTCTATACTTACAAAAATTCTCAAAGATCTTCAAATTATTTTATATTATCAATTCTTCGCTGAGTATGTTTTTTCCCTGTAACTTACAAATTTCGTCTCTTATAGGTTTTAAAATAAAATAAAACAAAAGATTGATTTTTTTTACAATTTTTAATATCGCTTACAATTTTCACTTACAAATCGTAATAATTATGTTATAGTTTTATAATTATTTTTAAATAAATTACATTAGTACCCTCATATATTATAAATTAATTTTTAATTAATTAAACATTACTTTTTCAGTTTTTTTTTCTACGTATACAAATGCGTTTTATATGTTCCCCCTCTTAACTTACAGGGGAAACTATTGGTAAGCGATAAGCAGATTTTTAGAGCGGACATAAAAGACTTACAGATAAACTATATTTAATTACAAAAAAAACCGCCTCATAATAAATATTTAAAGCTTTAGAATAACAACTTGCTTTTTATAGACGCCATGTTAAAAAAACATAAAATATTGGGTTATAGTATTTTCGCGCGTTTTAACTGTGCCGGTCTGAAGGTTATAAATGGCTGCTCAATTGAAAATTATCATGAAGGTAGGTACGGAGAAACGATTCAAATAAAGGGAAATAAAGTGTCCAGTCTTATGCAGTAAACAACAGTTCATTAACCCTCCAAATTGCTAGTGTAGGCAAAAGTCAAATCTGAACGTCAATATTTTCTTAGGCAAAGTAACCTAAAAAAACTGCAATGAAAATTACGATCTTGCTACAGTAGCGCCACTATAATTATAACGCTTTTCGATAGACAATTTTTCTACTCAGAGACACCTTCTTACGTTTATTCTAGTTATTACGTGACCAAAACAGTATGGTGCGTGCGCTTTGCTTGCTCAGTCCTTTACGTTTGATATATGTCGTTCGTTCTACGTCTTATGACAGTTTTTGTTACACTAATGGTTTCCTTCACGAGTGTACCTTCATCGCCGCCGTTCCGACTCGATTTCAGACCGGCACAGTTAGCACGCGCGTACTAATAACATTCATTAATTATATAATGGACACTGATAAATAATATGGCATTAAATTCCCCGATCACAACTTTAAAGAAAATGACAGTTACGTTTAGAACATATTAAAAAAAAAACAATATTCATTTTAACTGGTTTTCATTATTTTCGTATTAATCAACCATTTATTCGCATTATCACAAACGGAATTTAAATAGAGTATGCACGAAAGTTCCCCACCTTTTGATAGAGAGGGTATATCAAAAATTAAAAAGAAATACAATGCTCCATTTAACACCACACGATTTGAAGACAAACTCCCTTACATTCGAAATGACTTGTCTTTGGTTGGTTTACTTTATTGTTCATTCATCAATGACATTTTTTCATTCCATTTAGCGACAACTCTCAATAACGTCATAAAACGTCCCTTAATGTCGCTATTTAGTTTTTACACGATACATACATAAAGTAGCGAGCGTAAAACAGGACAAAAATATGTAAAACAAATTTTAATTTTCTCATAAAAAAAAAAGAAACAAAACGAATTAGTGCGATCTCTGACAGATACTTTTTACAGCATTTTCATATTTGAAATTTAGTCTTCTTAATTTTTAATAAACACAAGATTTTTCACATTATTTACCACACTTAGCCGCAAGCATAAGTTTGAAAAAAAAACCATTAAATTTACATACGAAAAATGAGGTAATATTGTTTAATTACAGATTAAAAGCTTCTCTGCTATTGGTATATCATATTGCTGCGGACAAATATAACTACTAACGTAATCGTTTAGTGTATCTGGAATCAGTAAATCGAGTTCTATTCTTTTGGCTTACACTGGAGTCGAGTCAGTCAAGCAAACCCGACATTAATCTAGAGTCGTATTTTGCGTAACGTTTAATGACTAATTGTTATGTTTATTTCCCTACCAAAGAAACATCGAGTGATGTTTACAAACTCAAGTTTGTAACGTCAATATATACGCTTGATTTAGATAACATTAGACCACAAAATAAATGATTTTAATTGTTTTTTAATTTGTCAATTATATTCGATTCGAACGTATAACAAAGATTATACTAAAAACTAACAAAATAAACGTTCCTGAGTTGACATTGTCACATGAATTTCAAACGAAAAAGTACGCAATAATATCCAAAAAAAAAAATCACTGCAATTTTGGGTCGACACGAAACTAAGTTATGTTTGAATTAGTTTTTAATTAAATTCAAAGCATCAAACTATAAAGTTCGCACGTGTTGTCCAAAGTTACCCCAACCTATGCCGTTTCTTTGACGTGGTAAAGTATACACTATCCGCGGCCATTTTTGAATTGCAATAGTTAAATAGGTAGGAATCGGAAATTGTTCGTTCCACGAGTCTCTCGCGCATCCCTACAAGACTTGAATCATAATCGCCTAACTCGCTAACCAATTAAAGCCTTTATACTCATGTTAAATGATTTTCAAAAATCCAACGTAGCAAAATTGTTTCCAAAAATTCCATTAAATATTCAAAATCGTTAACTGTATTACTATTTCAATATTAATAATGAAAGTGTGAATTCTAGTGAAATGTAATATTCACGTGTAAAAATTTAATTAAGTTAAAAACTTCGTCACTAATACCTACGTATAAATAGACCTTCTTCTTCTTCTTAGTTAATGGCAATCTGTGTGTACACACAATTTGTGCCAATGTCATGTGGGTAAGATTTTCATTCTTGTATCAGCGTTACCAAGCTCCAACAGAACGGTGGCCTATCCTGCTCGAACTTTCCATGGAGCTTTGTCGGCACCTCAGAATGTATGCTACGCGTTGTCTTCTATAATAAACTTAACTTGAACACAATAACTAAACTATTTCACACAAACGCCACCAAGATTACATGATATAGAGTCAAGTACACAAGTTTAATGAATTAAAGAAAACAATTGCTACATGTCAGACTGAGATCCCGCCAAAAACTCATAAATAGACCTATAATGGTACATACGAATTAAATAGGGAGGTTACCTCGATTTATTTTATAGACCATCGATGTTATAATTTTACACTATCACTCTAGCAAAAATCTTTTGAAATGCAACCTCATTTAATTTTATAAATTTATTCATTAGATTTTATCCATGGAAACATGTCTAACATCACTATATAGTTAAAAAAAATGTAATTTTTCGTTTCTAATGAAATGGCAAAGGTCATTAAGATCATAAAGCCAAGTCAGCTGTTATTTATAATTCGTGTTTAAGTTTCAACGCTCTAGTGAAACGTGGGATGGAACTTTTCAAGCAGTTTTTGTGACACCTCAGAATTCACTTTTCATGTTATTATTTCTATTACGCTTTGTATATGCATTTTAGTACAATAACGTAGTAAAATGTTACCGATATTACTTATAATAATATAGAGTCAGATAATGCAAATATTAAATTTAATAACAAATAAAAACAAAAATGAGCTTTACAGAGATGCAGTTGATGTTTACTGAACAATTAAGTCATTTAGATCATGGCGGCTATAGTTTCGCGTATTCGTGGAACAGACAAAAAAAAATTCAATCTCTTTAAATGAACTCCGAAAATTATTTCATTAATTTATGAATTAATATGAACATTTTTTTTTTACACGGAATAGGCTCAGTGCTTTGACCACAATCTCACCTGGTGTTAAGTGACGATGTGGTCCAGGATGGTGAAGACACTAAGCGTAGAGGTACTGATTTTCAAGTGATGCTGCCGGAACACACTTATTGGTATTTGGCAGCAGGTTTTCAAACTTAAGGGTGGTAGCTACCCAGGCGGGCATCATTAGAAACGTCCTACCACCATGCTATGGTTTCCTCACGATGTTTTCCTCCACCGAAAGTTCAGGCCGATTTTAGAGTCGGATAGGTGGAGATCGAACCCGCGTCGATTGACTTTGAATCAGGTCGTACTACCCGCTGCGCCGTCATCGCATAAAAAATTCGATTGCATTCGACGAGATAAGGTATTTTATGGATTATTTGTTTGATTTTTGTAAAACAGCATACTGTCTGTTCCTCATCTGTAACTCATTGTGACCGTCGCGATATTTACATACATAGGTATTAGAAGAAAAACGAATGTTAAATATGAGGTAAATATTTTTATATTATAACAATCTCATCTGTTATTAATTGGTGATTTTGATATACGTACTTTTACTGCAGTTCAAAACGTTATAAATGTCGCTACTATGGTGACATGATCTATTTGTTTAAAAAAAAATACGTAGTTTTTAAATTATACTCATTATGCCTTTTAAAAGGAATGATTGGTCACGAAAAAATCATTATAAATTTTTTTTACCCGTAAAAATAAAAATAAAAAAATGCATTTTTATTTAATGAAGCCAAGAAACACATGCAACAATACTCGAATGCATTTACAAGTCATGAAACGACAAAAACACGTAACTATTAAAAGTACGAGCGATGGTGAAAAAAATAATTAAATATTAAAAAAAAACCACATTAAAAAAATATATATCTTGCAAAACCCCCAAAATTGATCAGCGCAACGATATAAATGTTGTTCATTGTAAAAATCATATAAACACATAATTATAGTTGTTTAAATAGAAACATCTTTAGTCCCGTTGTGATTTGAAATTCGATGAAACGAAAAAGCGACATTAAAAACAAACATAATATTTAACGTGTGTGAGAATGAGATAGAAAATAAACTGTCTATCATATTCACGGTCTCGCTCTTTGTGCGGTGGTTCGTTGCCTTCGCATTCTTGATTGCAGAGATAAAAAATAATAAAAGGTTACCTTTTTTGAAGGTAGCATACATTTTTTTTACTTTTTTTGGTTAAATCCTATCCTTATGACGTTAATCTATCACACACTTTCGTGACCTTATTTTTGTCATCCCCCAAACCCCCCAAACTTTGATAAATCTCAATATCCTATCTCAATTTATTTGACCTTATTTATCCTATTTTTAATCTGCCCACGCCCCTCTTCGCTACCTTAATGCCCCTAATTTTCTCTTCCACTGCCCCGTCCCCCTAAAAGTTTCAAAACGCCCACTAGGAGGCGTTATCGCACACGTTGATAACCTAGGATCTATCACTATAAAAGTGAAGTATGTCCATACATACGTTATAAGGTATATTTAGTCGCTAACTGAACAGATTTTAAAATAGCTTAATATTCAGAGGAAAAGTGAAGTAATTAATAATAATAATAAAAAAGTAGTTTAATTCCAAGGAAATAATTCATTTTTATAATGAACGATACATATGTGAGTGTGAGAGAGAGAAACAGAACGTAAGAGCGAGTGAAAGGACTCGGAATGTGCGAGAGAGAAGCAACGACAGATAAAAGATGGCGGACACGGCGGTCGTGACGTAATTCGCTAAGACATTAGTAACAGAGATCATTTTAATGAAAGTCATACTGATTAAATTGCATACATATAGATATAAGAGGGTGTAACGAAAATTAATCACGTCGATATATTTAAATCCGGGCAGAACCGGAAGTCAATGTTAGTTTAAAAAAAAAACCAACAAATCTATTCCCCCTTCAATTGATTGATAACTTAAACAAATTATACAATTTATTTACACTTAAATCTAACGTAATTCAATAATAATATACATGGAAAATAAACACTTCCTATATAATATGGCGTTCGATTTAATAACAAATTAAAATAATAATAATAATAAATCCCCCTTTATACAATATCGTCGTAATCGATTACAAGTCCCTCGATTTGTTTTTTTTTTGTAATATGTATAGAGTCGGAGGAGTGTTTACAACGCGGGACAGTAGCTCGGGCGAGTGACTCGCCTGATACCAGTGATTTTGAAAGTGACGTCTCTAGCAGTCCAATGTTAGTCGCAATTTTAATTTCGTAGGGCACATTACTTTCACACGATAATCTCTAATTTTTTTTATAATGCGCATAACCCAAATAGTTTGACCGAACAGTGTATTTTAAACGATGCAGTAAAGTCGTAAAAAAAAACACATCCCACATACGTTGTCACAATTGAGGAGCGTTTTAACAAAGCGTTACAAAAAACATATTCTCAAAACAGTTTCTTTTTGTTGTTTCTGTCTCTCTATTCATAGCTGATTTTATTGCCGTCAATATGATTTTTGTAAGCAATACATAAACTGCTCAAAATCAACTACAAAGTATAACTCGTTAAAACCTCTAGAAAAATAAATAAATAAACTAGTTTCCTGAAAAACAGAAAACGCTCCTCAATTTTGAGGCGAAACATTACTGGAAGACTCATCTTTTGCTTCATATACTAATTACGACGGACGTCCATTACGTCCAGATACAAGTTCAATACACTAAGCAATCATGCTTTAAACAAATAAAAAAAATTATGTTCAAGTTACTATCACGGTCATTTAACAAACAAATCACTGTTAAAGTCACTCGACTGATCACCTACCAGGCTACTATCCTACAGTTCAAACGAGGCATAAATCTACCGACCTTTTAAATTAAACTTTAATGGCACACGATCATAATTTTCCAAAAATGAAAACCCACCTCGACACTATTATGCGTGAATTTTCAATTGATTAATAACATCATTAAAAAAAAAAAACTTTAAATTTGTGCTTTCAAAAAACTATGAAAATCTAATTGAAAAAAATTAGATAACCAGTTTTTTTCTTTATATTTGGCAATCTAGTTCTTTTAATCGAGGACTATACTGCGATACTCAGAATATAACCTAGTAAGAATGACAGCTGTCAGCCTGTCATGAAGATCACACACAAACATGAAGTTTTGTATTTCTTTGCACTAAAATGCTGGATAAATAACGACACTTTATTAGAGGTGATACATAAATAGTGATGGTCTTGAGTTATCGACAAGCCATGCAAATATAACGTAAGCAGTTTTACACATTTTTACGAAATCTGCTTAAATAATTCTGAATAAGTAAACAACACCATTTAGAGTTCCCGTCCTGCACGTCATCAAAAATAAGCAAACCATATACCCTCAACCTCTATTTATGACTTATAAATACTTGTAAATCGTAATTAAGTCATTTCTGACGATCTATAAGAGTCGTAGATTTACAATTCCGTCAACAAATAAAATAGTCGATAAATAAACCAGTACTCTAACTCTAGTGACACTAGTCTGACAGCTGTCATTCCAATCTATCTATATTCCAGAGTAGTGGAAATAACGTACAATCGTTCTCAAGTCGAACGGTGGTGAATTCACTGAAGAAGTCGTCTCACATCGCTTATCGATAATGAAACGAGAGTCGATATATAACTTTAATAAACATCGATAATACATTATCCTTCTATGCTACAACACTACAGCTGCGTCACAAGTCATCGGCTAAAAACATACATATTATATACCTTACTGGATAGTTCCGTTCCGATACTACAAACTATCCATAAATTATCGATTAAATATAGTCTCAAGTATATTAATATTTCTAAAATCTCCCATCGACGCCATCTAACGGCGGTATCTACGCTTAATTTACAAGTTACATATACTTATCGATAAATAAGATGACACTCCGGATAGTTCTGTGGGTTATTTGGCAGGTTCTGGGCTCGAGCTCTCACAGCCTTGTCCTGTAATAAAAAAGACGAATTTTATTATTCCACTTTTAACACTTACAACAGAATTATTACACATGTATTTTTTTTTTAATATTGTCATTAACAATATAATTGATTATACGAAAGAAAATTTAGTAAAATTAGACGTAAATATACATTTAGTTCGTTTTCGATGAAATTTTATAACTATAAAAGTTAATACTGTCTGTCAGTCTTAGTAGCTTCTTTCTTAGACGGTATAGGCTCAGTGCTTTCACCACAAGCTCACTTGATGTTAAGTGACGTTGCGGTCCAGGATGGCAAACAGACTAAACGTAGGTACTGGTTCTCAAGTGATGCTGTAGTAACACACCTATTGGTATTTGGCGACAGGTTTTCAAACTTGAGGGTTGTAGCTGCCCAGGAGAACATCACCTACGACCATTCTATGGTTTCCTCGCGATGTTTTCCTTCACTTAGGCCGATTTTAGAGTCGGATAAGTGGGGATCGAACCCGCGTCCATAGACGCGGAATAAGGTGGTACTGTCCACTGCGCCATCATTGCTTCATCAGCTGTTATGTTTAAATCAATAATTTGTGTTGTCGGACCATGTATTGTGTAATTTGAGTGGGGTATTATTACACAATAATACCACTTGTACACACAAGTGAAGTCCATTTAAAATAATGACTCGAAGCGTTTAATGAGGTGCCACGAAAATTCCTTGGAAAGTTTACTACATGTGGACAGACTATTAACAAATGCGTGGAATATTTACAAAGAGGGGGTAGAATATTTACAAAGAGAAAGCCGTGTTTACTAAGTGAGGACAGACTATTAACAAATGCGTGGAATATTTACAAAGAGGGGGTAGAATATTTACAAAGAGAAAGCCGTGTTTACTAAGTGAGGACAGACTATTAACAAATGCGTGGAATATTTACAAAGAGGGGGTAGAATATTTACAAAGAGAAAGCCGTGTTTACTAAGTGAGGACAGACTATTAACAAATGCGTGGAATATTTACAAAGAGGGGGTAGAATATTTACAAAGAGAAAGAGAATAGTGTTTACTACTAAATGAAGGGAGATTGTTAGATAAAGGAAACAAGAGTTTAGTTACCGTTATAGGAAGAGTACGGGGCGGTCGGCGCCGTGGTGATGCGGCTGCTCGGGCCGGCGCGCGTCCGTCAGCGAGGCGCCCGAGTGCGCGGAGTGAGCCGAGTGCGCCGAGTGAGCCGACCCCGAGCTAGACGTGGGCTCCTTGCCGGCCGCTCGCTCCGACCCTGCGCTTGACCCCCCGCTGCCGGACACTACAGACTCCTCGCGATTGTATCTGTCAACATCACACCGCCCAGTTGTATTTAGGATTATACTTTCAACACGCCCCCCCCCCCTTCCACCCTCCCCTTCCGCCCCAATCTCAGGTGTGACTCAAAGCGATACTGCCATCCCGAAACGGGGGAGCTCTTATAACCCGAAGTTAGCGCGATCAGACAATGACGCTTCTACAACTAGTAACACAGGGCACATTAAGGGTTTGTGACTCATCATTACCTTGAACTATTATTTGACGCTGTATCTATACTAATAAATGTCAAAAATATTTTTTTTTTTTTTTACTTATACCAAACATACAGAAAATTTTAAAAATAAATAAAAAAGAGTTGTTTTTTTTTAATGGGTAATCTCCGGAACGGCTGGACCGATTTTGACGGGACTTTTTTTTGTTAGACAGCAGGAGTTACTCCACGTAACTTTATTATCGTTATATATAATAAGTGAGCTTGTTCCAGATGTCGTGTGTCCGGTACTTTATTGTCACTGTATCTTTAAATACATTTGTCAATTATACTGTTGCATTATTTAAACAACATTACAACAATTATTATGTTATTTTATTATAACAAAATATAGAGTTCCGTAATGAAAAAAAAACTCATTAAAATTGCAAAATAAAATACGATTCGAGGGGCACACATCAACATCAGAGCGTTCCAATGATTAATAAAAAAAATATATATTCCGCAAAAAAAAAAAAAAACACGGGCAAAGCCGCGGGCACACAGCTAGTGTATAAATAAGAAGAATCGATGCGACCAAAAGCTCACCCGTATATAGTGTGGTCGCTGTTTCCGCAGGAGTATTTGAACGGGATAGGCTGATACGCGTACGAACCGGCGTATGGCATATATCCGGGACCGACGAGGCTGTGGACGAATAATAAAAAAAAACTGCCTTAACTCAGCATTTTGACCACAACCTCACCCGATGTTAAGTGACAATGCAGTCCAGGATGGTGAACGCGCTAAGCCGTGAAAAGTACAATGGCGTTTGCAAAAAAAGAATGTGCACGGACCTGCGCCATATTGTGACGTCATAGCTGTCGAATTAATTAAATAGGTGTCTATTGTTCATTAAAACAACGCATATTAATAATTTTAAAAAATTAGGCAAATAATACACTAAATAATAAAAATAATGGTATTACTTTTTTTTTGCTGTCCATACTTTTTTTATAGAGCTTTGACAGGTTAAAGTCATTGACGCGCACATTCTTATTTGAAACGCATAGTAACGGTTATTAAATGATGCTGTCGGAACATACATATTGCTATTTGGGGGCAGGTTTTTCAAACTTGAGGGTGGTATAATAACTACCCCAGGCGGATATTATAAGAGAATGGTCAAGATGTTTTTCCTTCACCGGAAGATAAAGTTCATTGTAGAGAATCCGAACTTGGAGTCAGTCATCACAATTTCTATAAAGGGCCAATTTGGAATTGGTCCCTTCCCAATAGAAAAAGTGTTTTTTTTTTTCAAATGTTAAGCAAAAGTTTCTCTTTTTCATATCTCACAAAGTTAAAACTTATACTTAGAAACAAAAACGGGAATCACAATATACTAATATATATAATTTTTTTAAATGGAATAAACAAAAACACAAAAACAATTTTTTTTTTGGCTCAATTTTTTCTTTAAACTACTTCTTTCTATCTGTTCTTAAGACATCCTGAAAGTGACACTTGGTGTTACATTTTATTTAAAAAAAAAATGCATTTTATATTTTTTCTCTGGTGAAGGGAGGGGAATCTCAGGTTTTATATCGGGGTCAAGTTGGCCCGTTGTAGACCATACTTACTTGGGGTTAGGCAGAGGTTTCAGAGCATCACTAGCTAGGCTATCGGTGTCTGATGGCCGAAGCCTCAAGCTGGCTAACTCAGCACAAAGCCCACCAGCCACGTAGTAACATTTGCTCGGAGAACGTTATCTTGTTCACTGTATGCCTTATAAACCCGGCCTGAAATAACCAAACCGCCATTTTTTTTAAAGTGACAATTTCTTTTAGCAATTTTAGCAGCTTTTAGCAATTTTCGGTAGGGGAGAGACTTGTAGATTCGCGTTAGCAATGCTATAACGTCAGTTGTCAACATGCTACAGGACTTCAAGTACCTATCTACATATATACAAGGAAAATGGGGGTTCCTTTGAGGCACCATCACCTCAAAAGTACTGAACATATCGGGATGGGACTACTACCATTCGACTTGGAATTTTGCGATGGCTATTTTTTTTTTTTTCTTCTAACGACCCTTTCTCATATTTTTTTAACTCGATTTACTCTTATATACATTTTTTCCGTTAATTAAAACAAAAGCCTCATTTTTCTTCATTCATTTAATTTTTTAGGTTAGGTATAAATTAAATGTTATATGCACAGAACATATGGAACGCAGGCGGAGCCGCGGGCACACACCTAGCATAATATATAATTTATTCTCTATTCCGCCCCGACTGTCAAAAATTCATAATAATTTGATGGATCGCACAAATGCCACTTCTAATAATGTAATTATAACATTAAATAATAGATAGTTATAAAAAAAGTAGGCCGTGGTGTGGAGAGAGGAGAGTGGGGCTGGTTGTCTCGAGTTGAGCATACGATACATCGATTTATCGCATAGTATCGATACAGCGTTACGATTTATCGATAAAAAATACCGATATTTTTTTGTAGACACACACATAACGTCACACCTCTCTCCCATAAGGGTAGACAGAGACTACATCTCTGCACCTGCTACGATCCTGACACACACGTCTTTCGCTTCTACTTTCATAAGCACCTTCATACATGCTCTTCGGTTACGGGTAGTTTTGACCGCGTCCTTTCTCCAGAACGTTCTCGATCGGGTCGAGATATGTACGTTCGCCTAGGACGACCCTTACCAGCTTGCCGAGTCACACTCGCCTTGTAAATTTCTTTCATCAATCTTCATTCATCCATCCCTCTCTACATATCCAAACCAATTAAGCATCCCTTTCTCTATCTTAGTCAGTACATCCTCTACCACACCACAAAGTTCCCTTATCACACTATTCCTTACTTTATCTATCACTTTTTTTTTGCAGATGTATAATACTGATTTAGACACTTCTTGTCCGAAAATCGGTCCAAACCGAAATTATCGAATATCCGAAATAAAAATTTATCCTTAACACATTAAAATTTTTCGAATAATTTGATATAGGGGCGGTTTATAAATGATACATGTTACTACAGATTTTTGACAGAACACATTGTGAACAAGAATTATTTTTACGGAAGCCGAAAATCATGTCCAAACCGAAATTATCGGATATCCGAAATAAAAATTTATCAGTAACACATTTAAATTTTTCGAATAATTTCATATAGGGGGTGTTGTCTAAACCATACATGTTACGACAGTTTATTGACAAAACACATTGTGAAGAAGAATTATTGTTACTGGAAAAAACTGATCAATAAAAACAAAAAACCTTTAATAGCTTAGATATATTTGCAAGTGTCTATGGGGAAAACGGTACGGGATTTAAAAGATTAATGCAGGCAATCATTTAATAGAAAATAGCATAAACGAGTTAAACAGTGTTACTGCAACAATTGCACCGATTGTCCCATTAAATATAATTCACTTAAAAGCTATGATTTGAAAAATATAAAAGCAAATGACAAACTAGTAATAAATTAAAATCGTTTGTTTATCTTGCTATTAGAATATTACTTTTAGAATTCTTTCAAAATTTAATATCCGTAACCGAAACTAGGGGATAATCCGAAACAATTTCATATCCGTAACCAAATTATTTTTATTACACGGTATAAATTGCTCATTGCTTTGACCACGATCTCACCTGATGTTAAGTGACAATGTGGATAGTAAACGCACTAACCCTAGAGATACTGGTTCTCAAGTGACGCTGCCGGAACAAATCGATTAGTATTCGGCGACATGTTTTCTAACTTGGGGGTGGTGGCATAATTAGCAAATGCCGTACCACTATGCTATGGTTTCCTCACGATAATACCCTTCACCGAAAACTAAGGCTTGTTTTTAAAATTGAATAGGTGGGGATCGAACCCGCGTCCATTGATGTGGAATCCGGGCGCACTATCCACTGCGCCATCATCGGTTTCCATATTATTCGTATCCAGATTCGAAATTTCACATCCCTAGTCCAAGGTTTACCTTGAGCATATGAGAGGCGTATTTCCTTGCGTCACGGCGGTCCGCGATCCCGGCTACGTGCTGGAGCACCCAGTCCACCACATCAGCACCGATGAATGCATTTGGTATCGTGATCTTCAGCCACATCCTGTCCCTGATCTCCAGACCTGGAGATCGAAAACCACACTATAATATACTACCAGCTGATACCGGCGGTTCCGCCCGCGTTTCTAATGCTATCTAGGTGTGAGTGAAAACGTTCTTATAACATTTCGTTTATAGCTAAACTAAAAAAAAAAAAAAGAAAATTAAAATGGATTCAAAATGGGAGTCTTTTGTTTTTATTAGCGCGGAAAAATGTACATAACGAGTAAATCGAAAAAAAAAATGTAATCCAAAAAATTTATAGCCTATAACCATCTACGAAATGGTAGTAATCGCATCCCTGATATGTTTAGTAGTTTTGACGTGGGGGTGGTTCGTGAAAGGGACCCTATTTTCCTTATATATATATAACATAACATATGCTCACGCCTGTTATCCCCGAAGGGTTAGGCAGAGGTGAAATAGCGAACTACACCACTCGCATTCCGCCGAGCTTAGTTCCGTCCCAGATGTGACAGGGAGCGAGCATGTCGCCATATCGGGCACAAATACTAGACTCCGGGATGATATTTATTTACAATAAAATTCACAGCTCGTTTAAAAATACATATAAACTAAACCGATATATAAAATAAAGAGCAAAAATGAATTTATTACTATTTAAAAATTATTTATAAGACAGGACAATGTTTACATTTGTGTGTGTATGTACGTGTGTGTGTGTGTGTCCGTGTGTTATGCAGCTGCATACAACGGAAAGAGCCACATTGCAGTTTCCCAATAACATGGTTCAATAACACAGCTGCATCCCACGGAAACCGCTACCTTGCAGTTTCCATGTAACAGTTGCAACATCGGACCACTGACGCTATATTCCACCTGCGATTATATGGAACTTCACCTCGTCATCGTGGGAATCGCCCCCACCACCCGAGGCTCGCTGAAGCTCACCTCACCCGTTGAGTGCTCCAAGGAAGGCACTATTGAATCTAACATTGATCAGTAGGCACGCAAATTAGGTTTAGTCTTAATATAAGTTTACCTTTAATTATTAAATATTAAGTTGAATTGTTTTTTTTATATAATGTTTTTTTATGTAATGTTTATAAATTTTGTGTACCGTAATACAACTGCGCCACATATAAAAGATTTAAGGGGTTATATACAGTTAGAATTTTCAAAAAATCGATATTTTTTTTATTTTATTTTCTTAATGTACATATATTTAAGAATACACACAAAAAAAATCATATCGTTCCGGTGAATATTTTCGAAGTTACACGCAAATTTGAAAAGGCGTTTCAGAGTTCTTGAAAGTACAAGACTGGAGCGGCACTTACCTGGAACTTACCGGCAGCGCTTACCTGGAACGCTGTCCCTTTTATGCACCCGCCTATTGTAAATGTTCCCTTCTAATGTATTTAGATGCGTAAAACAACAGTCTGTTATTGTTTTTTTTATACATGAAAGGTAATTTTTTATTTTTTTTCTCCCCAAACTTTAAAATATTTAAGAGTGGTAGTCAGTATAAGCAGCTAAGCCAAGCAGTAAACTTGTGAGTTCGTTCATATTTTTTTCTGTAATTATTTCGTGAAAATGCAGTCTTCTAGAGAAATTAGAAAATCTCTTAACATACGTAAGTCGAGAACAAAAAAGCGCAAAAATGTTTTTAATCCAAAAAACAGCTGAAACGGATGAAAGTAGTTTCAGTGCCTCGGCGAAAAATTATCCACTGTCGAACATGATTATGAGCCATTACCAGAAGATGTTGCTGAGGCTATATTTCCGATTTATACAGATCTCAGCAGTGAGAATTTATTAGAAAGATGTGTAGGTGGTTTTAACCAAAACAACAACGAGAGCTACAATCAACTGATTTGGAAAATCTCTCCGAAAATTTTTCCGGCCGGTTCGAAAACTGTGGAAGTAGCTGCATACATAGCTGCCGGCATATTTAAGGAAGGAATGATATCACTATTGTATTATATGAAGGCAATAGGAATTACACATGGCCCAATGCGCATTCATATGCCGAAAAAGAAGATGGGCAGCGCGTGAACATTTCCGATCTCAGAGCGCGTGAGAGCATCTGAGATGGAAGAATGGCCCGCAGACAACTTTAGCTCGAGTTATTAGAAACTGCCGAAGCGGCGAAGGGTGTACTATATGGTCCTGGAATAGATGACTCTATGTAAGCTAATAAAAAAAAAATTTTATCCTATGTAAAGTGCTTTTCAAACTTTAAACGCGTTTTTCTCAAAATGGTGTTTACAAAGTCGGTGACCAACATTACTCGAAAACGGCTAAACCGATTTATCTCAAATTTTAATACGAACTTCTTACATATATTTTCTAGTAATTAATCGAAGATTTTTTCTCACCGACAAATATTTTTTTTTTTATAAACAATTGAAGGCCGAAATTTTGGTCAAAAATCGTTTTTTTTTTTTTTTTTTTAAATTGCCATTTTGTCAAAAAAAAAAATATTTTGCTTATTCCTTCGATTAATAACTATATTTAACATTACTTTAACGAAAACTGTTTGGTTTTTTAATTTCAGAGGATCCAGTTCAGAGATATAGTGGTCACCGCAAACCGTCTTTTTTGAAAGGAGCTCCCGGAGATCAGCTGTAGCTCCTTTCCAAATAAATATTTTTACTAATTCTAAGTCTTAAAATACAGTTAAAAGATACCATAATATGTGTACAAATTTTTAGATCGATAAATTTAAAAGTTTTCTCAGAAAAAAATCTGGAAAATTCGCTTTTTTTCGCCCTTCTAACTGTATATAACCCCTTAAGTGAACGCTCCATAGCGGCTTAACTGAGCTATTCTCGGTGTTCAGTATTTAGTCTATCCAATTTTCACGGGATTTAGGAGCTGATCGCGTATAATCTGCTACCGAACGGACGGAACGATCAGTTATACCGACGAGCCGTCCCGCCCCGCGCCATTTTTGAATTTGACGTACATATGTCAAAACGTCATTACCCAAGCGACTATTCGACCGTCAAGTACGTTACGATAAGTTTGTGTGCCGCCCGTGGAACAACGGTTGACAAGTCCCCTACTCGAATATTGTAATTCGATTCGAATCGAATGATTCGAATTTTTTTTTAAATAATTCGCTGATATCACTGATCTACTGGATTTTTTATTGTTTCCCAATTGTGATTTCCATTACATCGTGTATCAAAATATTCAACTTGTGAATAATATACTTAATAATTAAAAATCAATTGTAATGAGACATTTTTTTTTAATTCTTCGAAAGTTCCCGTATAATTAAATTATATTCAATTCGGAACGAATACCATATTGATAAGCCACTGGTGAAGGAGCCACGTCCCTAAAAACACTTCAAAAGGGAAGCTGGACGTTCCAGAAGCAAGAAGAGAGTGGGTTTTCGTTGTCAGTAGCAAAACTTTTTTTTTTCTAACTAGCTAACGCTGTTGACCGGAGGGGCTTTACAGTTTCACCGTGATTTTAGGGGCTAGTGCTGAAGGCACTCACCCGCAAAAAAGTAACTAGCACAAGGGTTACCAAATTGGTACGAACATCGGATTGGCTGTGTTACCTGAGTGTAAACAAATCCGCAGAATTTTGAACCTAGCTAATCCCTAATAATAATTTTAAAAAAGGCTCCTTACAGGAGCTATGTACCTGCGTGTTATGTGCAGGAGTGTGTATGCAGTGTTGTGCGTGTAATGCTCAATGCATGGGCAGTGTCACTGTATTGCGCTGGCGGCGACGTCAAGAGCCTCCCCAGTTGGGGAACGAGACACGTCTTGGGCCAAAGCCGGAGTGTGTGCGGAAGCAAAGCTAGCCGCGCGTCCCCGGCGGCGGGAACGGCGGTGCAGACCTTATCGTGAGTTGCGGTGTACTGAACACCTTATTAACCCCTTGAGCATCTTCCTGGCGTTTACGCCGGCTTTCCATTGTTTTCCTATTGTTTCATTTTTATGGGCACTTGACACATTAATCACTTGGTATGGGAAGAAATGTAATTCGCACCACCAACGCTATAACGTCACCCGTCAACATGCTACAGCATGTCAAGTGTAAAAGGTGTAAGTGATGGGCCCAGAGATGAATAATAAATGAATTTATATTTAGGCAGCCTATCGTATGTTTTGATTATATATAAACTTATATGAAAATGTACAGAATTAGTGCACTGAGCGCCAATACATGTAAAAACCAAACAAATGTTAAGTGTGATGTCGTGTTAATAATTTCAATTAACAAATTACACATTTTTTTTTTAAATTATCTATACTAATAAATAAAATTTATGTGTCTGTTTGTAATGTCAAAATTAATACATTATTACTAAATGAATGTATATACGATACTTATAGGAAAAATACAATTTTTAAAACTTTTCTGTCTGTTCTCGTTCTGGGTGATCTGCGGAACGGCTGGACCGATTTTGACGGGACCTTTTTTGGTAGATATCATTTTCGAGATGACATATCGTAATGTTGTAACGATACTATGCGATATATCGATATTTATGTTAAATCGTTTGCTCAACTCAAGTCCATCAGCAACCCCCCCCTCCTCCTCCCCCCTCGTCTCAATTTTATCTATTAATGAAATATTACAAGATATGTTTGTACACCAAAATAAAGTAGAGATTGTGTGCTTTTATTTATGTTCGAGATATTTATATCGGATAAAATATATCGATATTCAATGACTCGATAATATCGGTTTGCTGCGATATATCGATATTTTTATGCGATATATATCGCACACTCCTGATACACTCTTTACATAAATGGAAAGCGTTCGGTGACGATGACATCCTAAAAAGTGCTCAAAGAGATTTAAGGAGTTTCCATTAAAAAAAAAGATCTAACCAGATTCAGGCCGGAGCATGGCTCTGACGACGATCGCCATATCCATGTTGACGGAGAGGTGGTGGTCCAAGGCGGGAGCGGTTGTAGCTTCTGAAGCGCGTTCCGAAGCGCAAGACGCCGGTAACGAGGGCAAAGTCACCGGCGGAGGCGGGTACGCCTCGCGCAACGCCTGCGTGTGAGCGACCCACGCACCTGCGGGAATAAACACCACGCCACACACTATACTAATAAATAAAATTGAAGTGTCCGTTTGTAATGTCAGAATAACATTTTTTTTTTTACTAAATACATATGAATGTATGGTATACACGACGATACTTGAATCAAAAATACGATTTTATTAATTTTAAACTCTGTCAATTTTTTTTTTCGTAAATAATCAAGATACTGCGTAAAAAAACTAAAACATTAAATTTCAAATAAAATCCGATTCAATGCACAGTTTTACTGGAAAGTGCATGAATTAGTGAGAAGTATCAAAAATAATTTCAGGAAATTTATTAGGGTTACGCAAAATAAAAAATAAAAAATATTAAAAAAAAGTGAAAATGAAATGGCTTCAATGGTTAGTTTGTCTAGCAAGTTCTTCTTTTAGTACCAACATTTTTTATTAAAATTGTGAACAAAATACGATTCAAGTGACCGCATCACATTTTCAATTCCACACTTATAAGCGATGACGGCGCAGTGGATAGTGCGGACGGATTCCGCGTCAATGAATGCGAGTTTGATCCCACCTATTCAACTCTAAAATCAGCCTGAGCTTTCGGTGAAGGAAAACATCATGAGGAAACCATAGCACGGTAGTAAGACATTTCCTAATAATGCACGTCTGGGTAGTACCTACCACCCTTAAGTTTGAAAAACCTGTCACCACACACAAATAGTTGTTCCCGCATCATCACTTGAGAACCAGTACCTCTAGTCTTAGTGCGTTTACAATCATGGACCACATTGTCACTTGACATCAACGCACTAAGCCTGTAAAAAAAAATCCTGTGACAGAGAAGGTAAGGAGCAGGCATCTTTGTTGGTTTGGGCATGATAAGAAAATGGACGGTTATAGGGGAAGGGGAAGACCAAAGAAATGATGGATGGACTGTGTGAAAGATGATATACTTAGAAAGGGAGTGAATGTAGATATGATTTCAAATAGAGATGAATAGAAGAGCGCCATGTTGCGCCAATCTCAAACAAAAATGTGACAAGGACAGGGAGATAATGATGCTTACGTAATTATGGGGGAAAGGGCTTTCCTTACTATTGCCTACAAGTGGGGAGGGTGGGAGAGGGGGAGGCGGGTAAAATAAAAATAAATGTTCACACAGTCACTATTGTCAATTGAGTCTCACTTTTCAAGTGCTCTCAGTAGCTTATTATTAAATATGAAGTAAAATTGTCAAGATTGGAAAATGAAAATAATTGATAGGATAAAACCACAAACCTGGATCTATTGGTCTAACTGGCTCTGTTCTTGGTATAGTGAAATAGCCTTTAGGGTTTGGATCCCAGCACTTAGCAACCACTAGTTTTATCGGTCCAGGTTTTTGAACTACCTCACGGAGCACCCTAACTGCTTCGTCATTAGTCATATCCTCGAAGTTTACATCATTCACCTCAAAATAGAAATATGATAAATTAAATAATAGTAAAATTATATAGAACACATTGGTGATACCTTTATTTGAACTTCAACAGATTCCTTAAAATTTAAACAGCTTCTCAAGTGGCTAATAGGCATGAGGCATAGGAATTATTTATTCATGCAGGAAAAATACATGTCTCAAATAGAATAACAATATTAACAAGACATACAAGTTTCCATTAAAAAAAAAAATCAAAAGTAAATATCACAACATTAATGAATAAGTATAATATAGTAAACAATAGATAATAAAAAAAATTGAACATAGTTGTCCCATCCTGTCACAAAGTTTTTTTACAATAATCCTATTATATACTATTCCTATCTCTTTCTCCAGAAACAAAACAATATTTTGATATCTAGTATTCCTAAATGTTTATAAAATTATTTATTGCTAACAAAAAAAAATCATACAATATAATACAAAGATATGATGTTTTACACCCATTTCTTCCCTGTCCTACTAACCTTATTTGTCTCATAACTTTGGTAAGTAATCATTCCCTAGTTGTAGAATGATAACTAATATTTATTGAAAATTAACAAGATCAAACTCTAAAGAATGATAAATAATATTTAAGTACCAATTTTGTCTAAATTCACTGGAAATCAACCATTGTCCACATATCCTATACATCTATGTGACATTGGCAGAATTATGTATACATTCATGTTGCCATTATAAAAAAGAAGAAGATAATGTGTTGTCTATGACTTGAAATAATTGCAGAAAAAAATGTATGGCTAAAACCTTATTAAAATTTGTTGTGTGGTTTAGCAGGCATTAAAAGATAAGCAGACAGACATGCAGGAAACAACATTGATTTATTATATGTGTAGATAATTAATTACTATGACTCACAAGTCCATTGGCTAATTGCATTGATATATAATAATTCATATTACATCAATCAAGAATAAGATAGACGAGAAGCTTGTTACCTTTTTTTAAATATCTATGTTATCTAGAAATCATGTGTAATGAGATTTATATTTTAATCTTTCTTATGATTAATTCGATTGATAATGTGGACACTACTAAATAATTTCACTTTTTATAACCATAACATAATAATAATCTATTATGTAATAATGAATAGAAAAAATAAACTACAGAATTTCTAGTACATTTTATGCACTGCACTATTTATTTACAATGTCCTGTTAACAAATAGTATTGGAGAACATTGAAAAACATCTTCATGTAAGGTGTTCAAGATCTTATAAAAAATTGTGTATGTACTTTAATACCATCATTCTGATGGCTTATTACCAACCCACTTGGGGTTGTCACATGTTTTCATCTTCCATACATCCCTATCAGCCATCATCTCTTCATTAACTCCTTTTTCTATTATATCATTTCTTACACACTCCAACCACACCTTCTTTGACCTATTAATTAATAAAAGAATTAAAACGGTATACCTGAAGGATCATGTCTCCAGGCTCTATTCTTCCATCCAATGCAACAGCACCTCCCTTCATTATACTGCCAACATAAATACCTCCATCGCCACCTTTATTTGACTGACCCACTATTGATATACCAAGGAAGTTGACTGTATCCATATTCAAAGTGACAGTTATTATATGCATTGACATAGTGGAATCTGTTATCGAGGAGTATGATGATGTTCTCGACATTATCTGTGGTCGTTTTCGTCTACGCTGAGGACGTTTTCTTGAGCTGACTTGTAAATGGGAGATGCTACTGCATTCTGTCAATGCCCTATCAACAGAAGCATTGGTGTGTCTCCCTGTGGTAGTAGTGATCTCAGATTGACTGTCGAAGAGACTAGTCGAGTCCAAATCTGAGCTTAAAACTGATGCGGTTTCGTACTCTAATCCATGATTACCATATTTGGAATGACCATTAATTCTCAGGCCTCTGTATTTGTATTTGTCACATGAAGCCCTGTGGCCGGGACGAGAGCTGATTGTGCTATCTGTGTCGGTGCATGTATCTCTTGTGAGAGGCGCAGTCGGAGCCCCATGGGTGTTTTGTTTCGCTTTTCCTGCATTACTATCGGTGCACTGGGAAGCACCGTCCGATGGATTGGAACCCTCAGTGGAAACCAGCCAGGACACAACACGACCGTTAAAACACGGCAAATGTGCACTATCATCGACGATTTCTTCTTTTACAACACCAAAATCATCGTCCATTGACTTGAAAAAGAATTTATAGTTCGGTCGATTCAACTGGTTTTTAAAATCTAATAACGTAACTTTTTCGGGAGATATAGGTATTTTCACTAAATAAGGTGTCTCCTCGTCGTCTATGTAGTAAATAACTTTAGTTTCTTCCATTTTAAGACATTTATTTACTGAAAAACAACACCCCTACGATCTATAAATATCAGCCGCCATCACAAATATGGCGACTGCATTTAGTTTTGTATTTGACTGTTGCGCGGCGCTAGTGTAGACAAACACTTTTATAGATTGTTGAACTCTTTATGTTATATATATTGGTTCTATATTTCTTGTATACTCTATATCACTATCTTTTTGAAATCCATTCTAGTTTGTTGATGGTTTGCTTTGTAGTCTATGCCCAGTTTTTAAAATCAAGTTCGTTTATTTGGTCCATTGTTGTAAATTGAAATATATTCTTTTTCTTGCTTATGTAATTCAATGGGTAATATAAAAATGAATACTGAAGATAAGGAACAGTGGTGCGTAAAAGTTATAGACAAGCTAGATGATTTTATCACTAGATACAATGGTGAGCAACAATTACATTTAGTTCCCAATATTTAGCCTTATAACGTATTTACCTGTACAACATTTGTATATTGAAAGAACAGATCAGTGTATTTGGCTTTTAATGCCACCACTTCATGCATAAGTTATGGCCGTAATAAATATCTACAATGAATTTAAAAAAACAAAACTTTTAATTTGATCCTGCTAAAAACGAAAGTAAAATGGGGCTGACATATTATTTGAGATTTTAAAAGTTTTTTACAAGATCATTATGAAGCATGGTTTACCACTTCACACTTCACACTTCACAGCACCTATTGAATTTACTTATGTATTTTATATATCAAGAAAAGACAAATTAATCTCATGCTAAGTATCATCTGCATCTAACAACGAATCAGGTATTGGCATAACTTGCTGTAGGATTGTAGATATATGTATAATTCATTTCCATACTGTTCTTAAGCAAAAACTTTAAAATAAATCTTTAAGTTGGCTTATAGCTTGGGAACATATGATGTAACATCTATACTAATATTATTAAGAGGAAAAATTTGTATTTTTGTATGTAACCAATACACTTTTAAATTACTGGACCGATTTGGATGAAATTTGGTATGGATATAGTTTGAAATCCAGGGAGTGACGTAGGCTATTTATTCTGAAAATCCCACGGGAATGGGACCTATGTGGGTAAAACCCCAGATAACAGGTAGTATTTTATATAATTATTAGTATAATGGTGTAATGGTCAAAATGTGAACAAAGTCATCAAGAAAAAAACTGCATGTTTTAATCATACAGTGAAGAACAGATACTTGTCCTATGCAAGAGTATTCAATTCAACACATTTTTTACTCTGTTTATCAATCATTTTGTTTTCATACTTGTTGATATTATCTGTTATCTATGTTACTAAATAGATATGAATGTGTATATAAAACCTATACCAAAAATACAGTTTTTCAAATTTTTGCCTGTATTTGTTCTGTGTGAGCTTTGGAATGGCTGGACTGATTTTAACGGGTTTTTTTTTGTAGATAGCTAAAGTTACTCCTGGTAACTTAGAGCTTTTAGAAAATATTAAAAAAATTAAAACTCATGAAATTTTGAATAAAATCCGATTCAACATACACTGGCAGATGTTTGAATTTGTGAGAAGTATCTTTGCTTTTGTTAGTATCTAAAATAATTTCAGAAAAATGAGTAGAGTTTTGCAATAAAAAAATTAAAACACTTGAAATTGAGAAACAAATATTCAAGGAACAGCACCATCAAAACATTATTTTCCAATGACTATTTAAAAACTATTATGCAGTGAAGAATATATAAAACGCTAGTCTAATAATAGAATAGCTAGAATATATAAAACGGCAAACAGCTAGTCTATAATAATATTATGAAGAGGAAAGATTTGTATTTTTGTATATAATGAATAAACTTAAAACTACTGGACTGATTTGGATGAAATTTAGTATGGAGATAGTTTGACATTCAGGGAGTAACATACGGTAGTTTTTGTTCAGAAAATCCCATGCGAATGGGAAATACGTGACTAAAACCGCAGAGAGCAACTAGTTTATAACAAAAAGGAAATGTTATTTAACTTCCAATTTTTATTTCCGATTAAAGTTAAATTTAGACCACCAAGGTAATGTTATTATATTGAATTACTAATTAACTGCAATTAATGTAATGTTAAATGTTTTATTAAAGAACTAATCATTTCTCACAGAGAGTATAGATAAACGCCAAGAACAAATGAAAGCTTGCAAGAAGAAGAATGAGTTAGAAACAAAGTTAGCTCAAGAAATTAAACTAAATGTAAGTCTATTTATAAAATTGATTTAATAGCGATAAGTGTAGATGGTACTAGAAATCGGTAATGTGCTTTAGGAATTTGTAACACTGTTACCTAGAAAACTTTCTAGTCTGAAATGTTAATTTATGTTTTTGTATGTTGTTGTATTTTTCTGTGTGATCAAATCAGAAATTATGAGATTTGCGGAAGAACCAAAGTAACCAACATTGCTTAAAGACTTTCCCAACTGAAGTGGCACTAGGTTGGACACATTGCTCATAGAACTGATGCTCGATAGGGCCAATGGGTTCTCAAATAGCTGGCGCGTACTGGAAGACGTAGCTTGGGTGTGCACCCCCCATTAGGTGGACCGACGACCTTGTTGAACGTCCTGGATCCGAGTGGCGCAAGACCGGCCGTTATGGAGATCTTTGGAGAAGACCTATGTCCAGCAGTGGACATCTTTCGGTTGAATGGATGGATGGATAAATCTATTGTCATAAAACTAAGCTTCTAAAGATACTTCTGCCTAGTAGCAAAACAGTTATTAAGCCTATTATTACTGAAGTTTATGATCCTTGTGTTGTAAAGATATCTTTTGTGTTTTTGTAAGTACAACTAAGTAACTCAGAAATATTTTTTTAGGGCTAAAGTAGCAATTTTTTGTTTGAGTTAGTGAAAAAGAGTCCACAGCTCGTGTGGCTCAAGACCGATTATTGTGGAGGTCTTTGAGGAAGACCTTTGTCCTGCTTTATTCAGTAGACATGATGACGCATTCTCTCTAGCAAAAATGAAAATGCTTGTAAGTTCCTCATTTTTTGATCAGATTTTATTTTATTTTCAGTAATCGACCCTATTTTTATGGTCTCATTTTTGATAAAATAAATTTCAAGTAATGATGACGCAGTTGGTAATGCGGTCGGACTTCGCGTTTGAAATGGACGTGGGTTCGAGCCCATCAATTGATTAAATGACTCTCGAGTTTTCAGTGAAGGAAAACATCGTGAGGAAACTACGGCATGATGGTAGAGCATTTTCTAATAATGCCTCTCTGGGTAACTACTAGACTCAAGTTTGAAAACCTATCTCCTATATGTGTGTGAACCACATCGTCATTTAACATCAGGTGAGACTGCGGTCAAAGCACTGAGCCTATATCTTGTAAAAATCAATATCGCTATGAACTAAATGTAAATAAATAATTTCTTCTTCAGAACGAATTAACTGAGCAACTTGCAGAAGTATCACGCCGCGGTACAGAGATCGATCGTGTTTGCGCCAGCTTGCAGAGCCGCCTAACGATAGGCGACAATGATAAGAAACGCTTAGAAAATGCCAGGTATAAGTCATGTTAACGCCATCTATTATCGTATATATTCTCTTCTTATTCTAAGTTATTTCTTGTCTATATTATCTATACGCCCCCGCTCTATTTAGTCTATGTATTCATTATCCCTTCCTCTTCCTATTCAAAAACGGAACGCCAACACGCAACCACCGCCGCTGTCTCTCATATGTTTAAAAGTGCACATTAATTATCAAATTATATAGAACATTCATAAAGTGAAGTGAGGTAGAAAATAATATCTGAACCAGCTTAATCGAAGGCTAATAATAAAGGTAAGTTCCGTTTGCTCCTTTCAACATCATACCTTTAGATATTTCCACACCAAGTCACTTAAATGTCTATGTCGATGGCATTTAAATATCCTCTCACTACATTTTTCTTAGATTCCTGTTTTAAAGTGATAATAGACGCGCGAACCGGACCGCGTCATGGTACGACGAACGACCGTTCTGACCAAAGTTCTTCTTCTTTTCTTATAATGGCCTCATGTGTGAATAGACAATTCCGCCAACGTCACGTAGTTGCAAAAAGTATAGATTAGAGAAGATGAGGGCGTATTTACATGTATGTGTATAGTAAAGTGTTTCATGTCAGTAGCATAAATTAATATATAAATATAGCCAGAAGTAGTGAGTAAATACAAGCATATTGAATGCTATAAATATGAGAATAAATCGACTACTAATTAGTACATATTTACAACTCTTTAGAGTTTAATCTTATTTATTTATTTACATTAAAATTCACAGCTCGTATAAAAAAAACATTTAAACTAAATTGATAAATAAAATTAAGAGCTAAAAATGAATTTATAACTATTCAAGAACTAATTATCATACAATGTTTACATGTATGTGTGTGTGCGTGTAATGTAATGTGGATGAATTTTGTGTTAATTGTCAACTAAAAAGATTTACATTTGATCTCTAAAACTGTTTTTAGATATATTTTTGTTATGAAATTTGAAGTTAAATAGATCTATGTATATCACTGAATTGTTTATTATAAGTATCCAGGAATTCTTCTCGTCAAGTTATTGAATCCATAGTTTGTTTCGATGCTTGGGAGTATGAAATAGTTGTGTGTGTCGAGTACGTGTGCTTGGCGCATGTAGTCGCAACATTTTGTTGATGAGTGTAGAATAATAAATATTAATAATAAATTTTAATTAATTTAATATAATCTTGTTAATTTTAATAAATTTCGATAAGCATTCTACAACTGAAGGATTATTATTTACCAAAATTAGAAGGAAATGAAGGTTAGTAGGTAGGATGGGGAAGAAGTAGAGGTAAAACCTCATAAAGGGAGAGTGTATTTTTCGAACAATTGAATAAAAGATGTTCGGATGTCCCATCCTCCAGACTACATTCACATGAAGAATTATCCCTCCAATTCTTAGTTTAGCAAGATGTCCTGGTGTGCAAGCATGTCCTAGGCGAAGGCGACGAATAATGGAGATATAGATTTTACTTAGTTCACGGAATTTAAAGAACCATGGTTTTTGTGGTATACTTATTCGTAGAGAGCCATACATTTTACCTTTTATTTTCCCATGTAAATTCCAATCCTTTTGCCATGTTTCAAACAACCTTTTTTTTTGTCGAGGGGAAATGCATTTACGCACTACCCTTACCTATTGCATTAGTGAGACCGAAGTCCCCCAATGCAATAGGTAAGGGGGCACGGAGGGACGAACTCCGTGCCAGTGCGGGACTCGCCCGGGCGTGAAGCGCCCGGAAATACCCACTAAAACCCTCCGGGGCCGTCCGCCGCATTTGGGATGGGGGCGACACGGGGTGGCTTTCGCAAGCACCGCGTCGCCCCCTGCGGCGAACCCACCGGGCCTCGATGCTTCAAACAACCTAGCTTTGCCCAATGAAATCAAATCTTCTGAATAAACCATATAGTGGTCCATTGACCCAGCGTGAATCGCGTTCTTTGCACAGGAATCGACTGATTCATTACCCGATATACCACAGTGACCTGGTATCCATGCTAACACTGTATGTATATCTAATATGTGACACTCATACAATGCTTCCCTAATTTCAATATCACTGGATATTTATTTTTGGAACTGAATAGGTTGGAACGGATAGCCTGAAGGCAACTGTAACTAACAGTGGAAATGATAGCAATCTTTAGACTATGGGACTTAATATATAGGATAGCTTCCCAGATGGCTATTGCTTCCCCAGTAAATACAGTGGTGACAGGTGGGCATTTGAAACTTAGAATAATCTTGTAATTTGGTATCCACCCAGCAGCACCAACACAGAGTTAGCAGTAGTCGCCTTGTGGCGAAGTCATGTGCGGACTTCACTGTCAAAGCGTGACGTGAAACGTTATTTAAAAAAAAAATAGAGATTATGTTAAAAAAAATTGTACCCATGTATAGTATTTTAAGAAATGTTTTCTTTCTGTAAATTTTGCCATGCATGATTATTATTAAGAGTACTTTCCAACTACCCGTATTTTATTATGACTTGTGGATTGTCTGAAATGAGTTTTATTTTTGACTTTATTACAGAGACATAAATGAGATCTTGAAAAAGTTAACTGGGATCCGTTTTGATTACACAGCACCACCAAACGTCGCTAAAGGATGTATCCTTTTTAACTTCATTACTAGTACTGGTGTATAGAATAGGGTAGATGACGATTTTTCAGGAACAGGTTTATATTTGCCTTATGGTCTACTTTATCCAAAGTATTAATATTTCGGTAAAGAAACAACAGTAATATATTTTATTTATCAATTTTGTAAACTTTGACATTTCGTAAATAAAACGCGTCAATCTGTCATGGGGTTTTGAATGACGTCACGAGGTGCAAAACAAACATCTGTTTGGTTGAAGTGTAAACAAATTTTAAGAAATCTCCGGAACGGCTGGACGGATGTTGACGGACTTTTGCCACGAATCCCGTGGTAATTGTCAACATATGTCAGTGCTTGTCAAACTTTTCTGGAGAAGGGCCGTATGAGTCAATGAGAGATACCGCTGAGGGTCAGTCACACTTTTCTGAATTGCGTCAAATCAATACAAATCAAAAATAATTTATTTAATTTAGGCCCTGATAAGGCGCTTATGGACGTCGATAATACTACCACCGATTCGGACAACAGCCCACTCATCGAACTCTACAACAACAAATAAAGATATAAATAAAAAAAATGCTTAGTTTAATAACTGTAGGTACTTTATTTTTTCCAATTGAAATATAGATCTTAACATACAAAAACAGACATCAAGAATGAAAAACGGAAAGTCTTGCAACCGTTCGAGATCGACATGAGCACTGGAGATTGCAGCGATGCTCTATGGTCAGTTGTGCAGTCCACAGTCATGCCAGAATGGCTCACAGTCAAAGAACCTGCAATAAAACCTAAAAAAATAATACAACCTCCTTCATTCATATTCATTATACTTCAATCAAATTTGTTTTATTATTCTTTATTTTTTCCTAGCAGTAACTAAACGTAAATTTGATGATCAGGTGTCTAGTTTTTAAAACATTTAGGTAGGTATTATGTTTTTTTAAATTCAAATATCATCATGAGATATACACATATCTTACAAATATGTTTTTATCAATATCTTGTAGTCTTATTTATGAATCTGTGCCTTCAGTAAGTCTGTAACTTTAAAATAATAAAAAAAAACAAAATTTTCTACAAAATAATATTGTTTTATTTCAACACTATTAAGTTATTAATTTATTTACGTCTTTTCGTTTACGATTTTGAAACTAGAAAATAAAGAATTTATAATTTCTTCGTGTTTTAATTTAGAAGTCTACTGTCCAAGGTTAAGAAGATATCCTAGCGGCCTATATTCCATGTAAACGTAGCCCTCTGTTTCCTCCCTGGATAATAGCATTATTGTAAATATTCCAATAATATATATCCACCATCGCTATGCCCGTACGTTTTGATTTTTTCCATAAATTAGTTATAGAAACCAGAAGCCTTTGAAAGTGAAAAAAATGCCTGATGGTCACCGTCATTTTCCGACATTCGTTAAACAAATTTGATGTATATAATTTTTAAAAGCAAAACGTATAGGCATATAGCAGCAGTCTTTATTATTCTAAAACTGAAATAAAATTAAAAATCTATTTAGTTTTGGAGAAGGAAACGGTACTAGGAAGTAATGTTTTCGTCTATTTTGCATAATTAAATCGGCCCGAGCTGCAGTTGTCCTTTTCGCTTTGTATGGGGCGCAACGCGATAGCAATAGTTTTATGAAACACCTACTTTTCTGAACTCGTCCACGTCCTTTTTAATCAGTATCCGTTTCTAAAAAAAAAACCTCGATTCCCTAATTGAAATTTTAAGTCCACTGATGTTTTCGGAGTTTCTTGGACTAGAAAATATATGAAAATGAGTAATGATCTGAAAATATAACTGTGATAAAACAGTACTTGGAATAATGTACATCGGACTTCATGTAATCCGTATGAAGGTGCATAGAAAAGTAGAAGAAGCGAAAGCCGTGTGTCAAGATCGTAGCAGGTGGAAAGATGTGGGCTCTGCCTACCCTTTTGGGAGAGAGGCGTAACATTTTTTTTGTACCACTATAGTGGCAAACAGGCATACGACCTGCATCAGCGGTCTTGTAGTCTATGGACGCCATCAACATCCGATGTATCACGTGCGCGTATAACTTTCAATTAAAATTCTTTAAAATAGTTTTATGTACCTTTATTTTATTTATTTCGTTAAGTATTATAAAAAATAAATTTTTAGATTAAAATATAGAAAAACTCACTGAGTAAACACGCATAGGTATAAACAGTTTTTGTAAAATGGAACTCAAAAAAGACAACTGTCAGTTTGACGTATCTCTTCACGTGTTCAGTGTTGATTGTTTTTCGTAGGGACTAGTTTTGAAATGTTGATTTGAACTTACTTTTTAAATATATTATTTTCTTATAGATATAAAACATGTTATTGACAGAGGAGAGTGAAATAGATTTATTTGTAGCCAGTAAAATAGGTTCTTTTAAACGTGAGTACTAAATTTTACGTATTAGAATCACATTATTTGGAAAATGTTCGCACATTTCTACTTATTGAAATTTTCTTTATTAGTCAAATCTATATACATTTTTATAGTTATGGAATTTATCAATAATCTAATTCATATTCAAATTTTACTTTTGTCAAAACTTAATACTGTTATTGTGAAGATATACTAACCAAAGAATTAATAATTTTTTAAATTATATCGAGGTTGTTTTCTACGAAACGTTGAAGTAAATTATTCTTTTATTAAAATTAAGTCTTTCTTTGAACTTTAATTTCTTTATGGTCTTAAAATTTGTATTAAATAAAATATCTAAAGTATATAAAATATTTACAAATCACTCGAAATTTGAATGCACCACTGTAATTTTTTATTGTATTGACATACTTATTTATTGTTTTATGATATGCTTCTAATCAATCTAATCAGCCATTTAAACATTTTAAAACATTCACACAAGTCACTTAGGGGACTTTAAAACTTTTACACCAATCCTTTCAGATATAAAATATTACACAGAAGCAAGCAAGAACAATAAGAAATGTATAGAGAATCTGATAGATATCAAAACATTAGAAAAGGATGATGAAGTCACATGCATGGAGTGGGGTAACCAAGAGCAGACAGAAATACTTCTTGCAAGGAGGAATCAACAGGTAATGATTTACATTCATTGTAATAAATAAGGCGCTGTTCAAGTGTTGTGTAATTGAAATTTTAGACATTTTTGGCTATTTGGCCCCCTTTTCAGTAATATTAAATAAGTGTTTTTTTTTTTTAAGTTTCTTTTTACTTCTACCTTGTGTAAACACATGTCTTTTTTGTCTAATAGTATTCCTTTAGCTGTAATGTTACTAAGAAAAAAAAAACTTTTTTTTTTTTTATAATGCACAGCACATTGACTGCACTGGACCTGATGGTATGCACAGTACAATCCAAAACAGCGGTGACTGACACACTGAACAGAATTCACTGCCAGTCACCGCTGTCATGCTGGTCCGCTTAAATACCTCTTCACGCCTCTTTTGAAGGACCCAATATCGTATGAAGGAGGGAACACGCTGACAGGAAGACGGTTCCATAACCTCACAGTGTGACAAAAGTAGGAGTCAGCAAACTTTTTGGTTCTTGAAGTTATGGGGTGTCACCGTGAAACCGTGACACCGAAGTCCTGTCCGCGTGGTTCTGTTATGGAATGGAGAGGAGGGGATCAGATCAAAGCTGCTCTTCACAACTACAGTGTAAGGGGGACTGTAGACAGGAGTGATAACTGGAAACTTTGGAAAAACTTTTGAAAATTTTAAATTATTAAAATAACCTAACGGATAAAATTTTGTCTGGTTTAACAACTATTGGCTCTCTGACGACATAATTATGTAAATTTTCATCATATATCATTCATAATCAAAATATACGATAGGTTTCCTAAGTATAATTGGCTACTGTAGCATGTTGACGTCATAGCATTTGTAATGTGAATGTATACATTTTTCCCCATTCAAAACAATTCATATGAAGTACCTGTTCAGCCCCTTAGTGTTATAATATTTTTGATATAAAGTATAGATATAAAATATATCATGGTTTCTTTTAATAGTTATTAATTTTTAACCTTACAGGTACAGATATACTCGACCATAGATGGTTTCAAGGCCACACACAGTTCGGACTTCGCCCAAGGTCATGTAGTCGGGCTCGGTCGCTCCGGAACGCTCTTTGTTACCGGCCATTCAAGTGGTGTGGTCCGCATCTGGGATGAGAAGCCAGTTGATTTTCAAGCTGGTGCGAAACTTGATAGATTGAGGGTTTGCGAAGATGACCAGGGGCTGCTAGCCACAGGTAATTTTATGATATACTTAATATTTAGCAGATCATTTTCAGATATTCAAGACATACCAGGAGAACATGAAGAGTAAAGGTAAGGAGAAACATCTCATACGTAGAGAATGTTGAAAAAGTGTCCAGATATAAGAAGTAAATAATAATATAACAGTTCAAAAACCTTCCAAAACAGTGCTGGTGTAGGGAAAGTTATTTATGAACGTCTTCTTCTTCTTAGATAATGGCAATCTGTGTTCACACAATTTATGCCAGTGTCATGTGGGTAAGATGTATTTTCAATCTTGTATCAGTGTTACCAAGCTCCACTAAAACAGTGGCCCATCCTGCTTTAACTTTCCATAGAGCTTTGTCGGCACCTCAGAATAAATGTTACACGTTATTTTCTATAATAAACCTAACTTTTACATTAACCAAACGTTGTCATACAAAACGCCGCCAAAATTACATAATCTAGAGTCAAATACACTAGTTTAATGAATTTAAAAAAAAAAAACTGCTACATAAAAATAAACACTTACGAGGTCATTCCTTGAAACTTTGGGAAACCTCAGCAAGGAGAAACCCAAGGAAGCATTACTTGCCAAACAGAGTGGTCACAGCATGGAACAAAGTCTCAGAAAAGGTTGTTATGGCTTCAACCATAACTGCTTTTAGAAGAGATTGAATAAGCAAGACCTACTTATATATACCTACCTACCTATCTACCTACTTATGTCCAAGCTATTTGATACACACGCATCAAATAATCATGCTATGTTAATGCTCATACTCAAGCTTCCAATACTATAGTGAATAAAATTTAGGTGAATAATACATATCTCACATGGTAACACAATATTAAGAATGGCAACTCCAACGACTAGAGGTTACAACTGTGAACGGACTATCAGATGCCATTGATCGTGTGGAATGTCAGATGCCATTGTGAGCATAAATATGAAGTTTTACACTTTTTATTGTTGTAAAATGTATCAAAAACACAATATAAAAAACATAAAACATAAACATAAGCTCACGCCTGTTATCCCCGAAGGGTTAGGCAGAGGTGATGCAGCGAACTACACCACCCACATTCCGCCGAGCTTAGTTCCGTCCCATATGTGACAGGGGGCGAGCATGTCGCCATATCGGGCACAAATTCCAAACTCCGGGATGATATTGAGTAGAAGAACCCAATACCACTTGACCCGACCCGGGGATCGAACCCGAGACCTCAGAACGGCAGTCGCACCGTAATACAACTGCGCCACCGAGGCAGTATAGTTATAGTATATATAAAACACAATATAGATCGATTAATATAACTATGCCGGTCTGAAGTATACTATAAATGGCTGCGTAGTAGACTATTATTAATGGCCAAAACACTCCATTACAGTTGATGTATGTTCACAATTCATTCACTCGTTATATTTCTCGCAATATAAAACTCTTAAGCCGGGTTACCGCTACACCGGACCGGACCGATAGATTTGCTGGTACACCGGATAGAGGTGTTCACTTTACACCAGATCCCCCAAGAAAATTTGACAGTCAAGTACTCACCTCAGTTGAATTCGGGCCTCTGCCCACAATTGACGACAAAATTGTTGTGTTTTGATGGTTACTTAATAGAGGGCTAAATAGACTAGAAAGAAAACTTTGGCTACATCCTATTTTAGAGGAAAGATTATCAGTTGAAACATTTTAAACATGAATGGGTGAACTGAGAAGTGACGAATCAAAGTTCTTCAATTACATTGAGGGAGCACGGGCGGGTTGAGGGGGGACATAGATACCGGCGCAAACTCGTTCACATTACTCCGGTACGGTGGTTTTACCGGCGCTTCCCAGTGTTAAAATGCCGGGATCGGTATTTTTGCCGGGCCCGGGATAATATGAATAGCTTCGTATAAATGGTACAGCCCTTTCCGGTATGCCGAGGTTCGTACCGCTTTGGTGCCCTTGTGCTAGTTACCTATTATTGCGGCGAATGCCTTCATCCATCGTCCCCAAAGTTACGGTGAAGCTGTAAAGGCCCTTCCGGTCAACAGCATTAGCCAGGTTAGGAAAAAACCCTTCCGGCAGTTTTACCGGCCCGGCGTAGTGGGAACCGGGCTATATAAGGCATTTGTGAATATTTCAGTTTTTACATTACACTACAATAAAATATTTACTGCACACATAATTATATATATACTCATAAATATATTATTTTTATTATTCACGTCTATTTGCATAAAACTATGGAGTCTAAATAATACAACCGTTATCAGAACCCAATGAACAGTTTAAGTCTAAACTTCTGATTCTTCATAAACAGATATCAGGCGTTCCTCGATAACGGTATACTGATTATCGGCTGGTTGGTCATAAAGGATATCAACATATTTGCTCAATGTCCTCCTTTTCGAGCTGGGCGATAACCAACTGTGATCGTTGCTATTCACTCTTCTTTAATTCGTGACTAGCAGCTTCAAACGCGATAAACCACAAATGCGGACGACCGCGCCAAAAAGGCGGTATTCGCATAGATAATGCGATACCGGCAACTTCTGGGCTAATAGTAGATCCTCGTTTCTCCATTGTTTATTATATATCCTTCCTTAATGTGTTCCGAAACGGGGTCACCATTATGGAGTCTAAATAAATAATACAACCATTATCAGAATTCAATTAACAGTTTAATGCAACAGGTAATTACAATAACACAGTTATCGGTTGACTGCATGTCTCGGCGCTCGTGACCAGGCAATGACATGTAGAAAACGAAAACCGCGCGCGAGAGAGATAAGTGCGGCGCCACAAAACTAGAAATATGTAATTAAAAAGCTGTAATTATAAACAAGAAACATATTTTTCTTTAGCATTTGTTAATTTAACGAATTACCAGGTGGTGAAGAAAACGACCTGAAGATATGGAGAATAGGTGAAGCGGAACCTATATTCGCCGCGAAGAACCTTCCTCACGACTTTCTGGAGCTAAGGCGTCCGGTCTGGGTGTCGGATCTGACTTTCTTACCAAACGAGGGTGGTAGACTAATAGCTGTCTGCTCTAGGCATGGTTATGTGAGGTAAATTTATATTTTAAATTCTCAAGATTATTTGATTGTACTGTATTTAGAATAAATTTGGCTTTGTTCATTCCACCGTTTAAGATATGATATTATGTGATGGTAAATGACATGACGTTTTCTTATGCCGTCATGCTCCTCTACGCCACCGACCTCGACACCTTTGTGTGTGCGTGATTCTTTATATTCAACTAAACACATGTACGATAAAACGCGTGTAATTTTGAAGTTTAAGTTGAAAACTTCTTTAACCCCTTGAGCACTAACCTGGCGTTTACGCCAGCTTTACATTGTTTTCTTATTGTCTTCCTATTGTCTCATCTTTTTGGGTAAACGACATATTAAGCGCTTTACATATATAGCAACTATTGCAGCGACTGGCAACTAGCTGTTTACATAAATCTCAATGGAACTGTGCACGCGTAGCAACTCGAGTTGCGAGTTCCGTTGATGGACAACAGTTTTAAGTTTCTGTAATCGATGACTAAGTTAGTTTAAATTACCGTAACTATAGACTGTCAAATTTGTATAATTGCTGATTTCCTAAATCGGCAGTCGCATCGCGTCGAGGAATTCGTCACCCTCCCTTTCCCGGTTGACCTACCGGTGCCTACTGCACTCGCCCCCAAGTTCGGTGAAGCTGTAAAGGCTCTTCCGGTCAACAGCATTACCTTTTTAGGTTAGAAAAAAAAGTTGATATTTGCCTCAACTAAAGTTGCTTCATCTGTAAAGCGCGGCGTTGAGCAATTCTCGGCATGATTTTTTTTATAGATTCTCGTTACGTGTTATGACGTCAGCCGACAGTATGACAAGTATAAAATGCCACTCTGGGATAAATAATAAAATTTTTACTTATGTAGCCTATGGGTATGCTTTGATAATGAATAAACTGTATGAAACAGTACATAATTATTGCTTGGTGCTCCAATTGATGTGAAGACATGTTTATTTAACTTTTATTTTTTAACAATTAACAAATTATAAAAATGTAAATTTACTCAGACTATAATTTAAACATTATTTTTTTCAAAGTTTTCACTTCTGTCGACAGTCCCTATGGCTGCGTAATTACTTTTTGAAGTGATAACTGCTTTAGCATCGTTGTGATTTGAAAGTTGATGAAACGAAAAAGCGACAGTACGTCCCTGATGGAGGTCGGATTTGTTCATCAAATTTTTGAAAGTGTGGTTAGCCCGGTGGACTAATCCGCGTGTCTCATTGACGGTACGACTGAAAGGTCGAAGGCTCGAACCCAGGGTGGGTAACACATTTTTTTTAGGGTTTCACTTCGACCACGTTTGAAATGCACGCATTATTTTTTTTTTATAAGTATTCCCTTTGAATGTTTTGAAATTTGATTAAAGGCTGTACGACACTAGAGCTCAGCGCAGGCCGGTCCAGGTTGTAGACTTCCAGTTAGCAGCTGTATCCATCACACCCAGTTTTGATGAGAGGTGAATATCGAACATCTAATCCTTCTGTGAAATATAAAACAATTAACTTTTTAAAATATTACTAGCTCTGTACCGCGTCTCCGCCCGCGTTTCCTTTATTCTTCAACGCGCAATAATCATTAGAAAATAATGTTTAGTTGGTGTTGTCCATTGAATCGTTTTTTTTTACAATATTCTTGGACAACAGAAAACAAAAACATTTCTCATAAATTCAAATACTTGCCAGTAAAATTGTGCGTAGAATCGGATTTTACTCACAATTTGATGAGTTTTAATTTTTTTTACACAGAACCCTATTTTTTATTTCGAAAAATAAAGTTGCCTGAATTACACGGAGTATCTCTTCAGCTATCTATAAAAAAAACCTATCCAAATCGGTTCAGCCGTTCCGGTTAGCCAGAACAAACAGACGGTCAAAAATATTAAAATCTATGCTTTTGCTATAGGTATCGGATATATGTATTTAGTAAAAAATGGGTAAATTGATATTACAAAGAGACAATTCAATTTTATCTATCCAATTTAATTTAGTGAAATAATAAATTAGTGTCTAGCACCTGTTTAAAATATAAATGTTTATTAAAATAATTATTATTTATTGGTTAAATAAGGTTACATTATTTTTTTTTTTCGTTTTATAATAATTTATAAAACTAGAAATAGTTTTTTTATTATTTATTTTTAACCAATAGACAAGTGTTGGTCGGGTTTGGTCGCGGGCAGATGCACCAAGTAGACCTGCGTGTCGGGAAGCCGGATAAGGGTTACAAAGGGTGTGTGGGAGCTGTGACATGCATCAAACCTGTTCCAAGGAAACGGCTAATCGTCAGCTGCAGCTTGGACAGGCATTTGAGGGTCCACGAATATAATACCAAGGCGATGATCTTTAAGGTAATTTCCACAATAGTGTTGGAATACTCTGTTCATTCTCGAACCCCTGTTTCCCCTCTGTCAGCTTATAGTAAGAGAAGCTTTTAATATGTCGATTACCCATAAAAATGAGACAATAGGAAAACAGGAAAGCTGACGTAAACGGCAGGTTAGCTCAAGGGGTTAAACATCCTTGATTATAAAGGCAGTTGACATGCGGTACAAATGAAACTTCGTTTTAGTGACATCTAGTTAATTTATTTTGTACTAACAAACAAACGTGTTGCAGCTATTAGCCATATTATTCAGTGACATCTATTGGTAAATGATGGAACTCTATTTCGTTACACATTTTCGTTTCATAAAATCCAATTCACACCATTCTTTAAAAAATTTCATTTCAACTAGGCAGGGAAAACCTATTCTTTTAATGTTTTGATTTCATTGTTTTGTTAATTTTGAAATTATTAACATAACCTAACATTTGTCTGATTTTTACATGTATTGGCGCTCCGGGCAATATCTATGTACATGTTCATATAGTTTATTCGTAATCAAAACATACGATTGTAGCATGTTGATGGCTGACGTCATCGCATTGGTAACGCGAATCTATAGGTTTTATCCGTACTGAGAATCGCTCAACGCAGCTAAAGAAGATTTCACTTCAAAAAGTGAAAATTAATAAGTTAATATTGCTAACGTAATTACCATTCAGAAACTTACATCCTCTGTGCCATCTATACTAATAAATAAAATGTATGTGTCTGTTTGTAATATCATAATAATAACTTTTCACTAAATACATGTAGAATACGGGTAGTGATTCAACACAATACTTCTTAATTACATCTTTTATTATTTTCTTTACAAATTTTCCCGACACATTTTCCGATTCGCCTTTTCCGATCTTCTTTCTTTTTTTTTCTTTTTCATCATCCATTCGCTCACATTGCATTCTTTCACTCATTCTTACGTTCCTTTCATTCCTACATACATATGAACGTATATACGGTACCTACACCATATACACAATTTTTAAGAATTATGCCTGTCTGTTTGTTGCGGCTAGTCTCCGGAACGACTGTACCAATTTGGACGGGACTTTTTGTGATAGATAGCTAAAGTTACTCCGCTTAACTCAGGCTACTTGAATTTTTCGATAATATTTAGGATTACATGTTAAAAAATAATTAAAACTCATGAAATTGTGAATAAAATCCGAGACAATGCACAGTTTTATTGGTAGGTGTTTGAATTTGTGAGAAGTGTTTTTGCATTAAAACAAATAAAACACAACAAAAATAAATTACAGCAATACCTGACATCGAAGTTGACATGCGTTTTGGCACAAACAGAAACTTCGACTCCATTGAGGAAGACGGTAGAAGAGATTAAATCGGAGACAGAAGTAAAGGAAGAAGATCAAGCGGATGAGATGGATGTATTATTCGAGAAGATGCAGACAGTGAGGTGAGTTTTTTTTAAATGGTTACATAAATTACACTGACATTGCATGCACTTTACATTCTTTACAGCCAGCCTTTATGAGCCAGAGAACGTGATTAGCTCGGTGGACTAATCTGCGTGTCTCATAGGTGGTGCGACTGAAAGGTCGAAGGTTCGAACCCAGGGTGGATAACACTCTTTTTGCGACGCAGTGCTTGCGAAAGCCACCCCGTGTCGCCCCCATCCCAAATGCAGTGGACGGCCCCGGGGGGTTTTAGTGGGTATTTCCGGGCGCTTCACGCCCGGGTGAGTCCCACACTGGCACGGAGTTCGTTCCTCCGTGCCCCCTTACCTATTGCATTGGGGGACTCCGGTCTCACTAATGCAATAGGTAAGAGTAGTGCGTAAATGCATTTCCTCCCGTCAAAAAAAAAAAGGTACATGAGCCATGTAAGGGACCTTAAGACTTATATGTTTATATTTATACCCCCTTCCAACTATTTATTTTATTTTTGACATAAGCACGACTATGTAATTCTATAATCATGAACCGGAAACGATAGACATTTTTTTTTTGGTTCCATTTATCCCTTTTTAAGGAAAAGGCAAAGGTACTAGTAGATCATGCAGCCAAGTCAGACGTTAGGAACTCTGTCAATAAATGAATGGCGGTAACAAAATGGTGGCATTTTGTTACGACCACAACGGGAATGATTGGGACAGAATTATCGCTCCGTGTCATTATTTTCACTTCACTACATTTGTGCATCATAACTAAACTATATCACGTAAAATTTCACCAAAAGTACATAATATATAGTCAAATACTGCAAGATTATGAATTATAAACAAGAGAGACTACATGATAGACCAAAATTGCCCAAAATTTATCTTCGATATTTATCGAGACCACAGATTATGTAAATATTTTCATGAAAATATCATTTACTCATTTTCTCTATGACCAGCTTGATTAATTTTGCCAAATAATAAATATATTTACCGTAGTACAGTAATACCCCGCTTTACGCGAGGGATACGTTCCGAAAAAAATCGCGTTAACTGAAATTCGCGTATATCGAGGTTTATGATTGAACATAGTCAAAATTTAATACAAATAATTTTAATCAATCACTTTAATTCTAAGAACACTTTATGCAATACATACTCTTATTTTTTTCGGAAAAATACATCTATTGTCTTTACATTATGTTTATACGCACTCTTTCGCGTAATGCGAGGCATTTGAGCTCGAAATTTGAAATTCGCGTTATAGTAAAAACCGCGCTTAACGGGATCGCGCTAAGCGGGGTATTACTGTATAATGATTTATTTGAATACAAAAAAAAATTAGTCGTTTAAACGCGTGGGTGTGTTTCTAAAACAAAAATGTTGAGCAAAAATAAATTACATAGTTACTTATCAATCTGTTGAATCGATTAAATTTCTTCATAACGTTAAGTCAGTAACGCATTAGGACATCACTAATTGAGTTGTTCGAGAACTGTCCAAAAATAAAATGAAGCCGAATGGGTATAATTTCACTTAAATATAATTTATTAAAAATTTTATGATATTAATAACGCGGATCTCCTTTCTCAACTTTTATTTTAGTGTTCCATGTAAACTAAAAAGACATAGTTACCTATTGCAATGTCCATTTGCTTCATCTAATTATAGGAAAAACTCTTTATTTAGTGATATAGAATCATATTGAGCTCTCAAAAAAAATCTTTTGTATTGTTACCGAGTACATAACGTGTCACCTAGCGTAAAAGTTTTGTAAATAAGCAAAAAAAAAGATTGATAAAAAAATTAGCCATATCAATAAACTTTATTTAATGATTTATTGTTTTACACTAGCTATGTGGCTGCGTCCTCGTTTCATATTTTCTGCACTATATATTTTTTTTATACGGAACTCTAATTATTTTCCCACACATTCTTTAGTATTAAGATAATGTAAATACATTTCTCATAAATTCAAGCACTTGCCCGTAAAACAGTGCATTAAATCGAATTTTTATTCAAATTTTTATGAGTTTTTTTACGCGGAACCCTAATTATTTTTGATAATTAAAAGTACCCAAGTTACCCGGAGTAACTCTGCTATCTATCAAGAAAGTCCCGTCAAAATCATTCCAGGCGTTCCGGAGATTACTCGGAACAAACATATACCCAGACGAAAATTTTAAACATTTTATTTTTGGTATTGGTGTCGTATCTATTTAGTAAAAAAAAATAATTTTGACATTACAAACAGACACTTCAATTTTATGTATAAGTATAGAGTTTAGATTTACGTAGTGTTTTATTCAGTGTATTTGTGTATATTATAAATAATTATTTCTAATTATATATCTTGTATTAAATTACAGCGAAATACCTAAGAAAAAGAAGAAGTTCACAGAGTCTTTAGAAAATCTGAAACCCTCTACAGAAGGTAGCACTATCGTAGACTTGACGGAAGAGGAGAAAGAAGAAGCGATCATGCAACTTCTCAAAAGCACAGAAAAACAGAAGAGAAAGAGGGAGAAGAAGAAACGAGAAAAGAAAGCTAAAAGTGTATTCCATAATGCTTAGAATATTATATTAATACTAGCTTCATTTTGAGTTTTTTTTAATTCATCATAATAATTTTTGTAATAACATTCACTAAGTGGTAATAGCTTATAATATGTTTAAAAAAAAATTAAATGTTAGACATCAATACATTACAAATTACATGTCGTTAAAATAGCATAACCCCGCCCCCTCCCTCCCTAACATCCCTTTTCCATTGATGCTTACGTAATCTTGAACGAGTCTAAAATTAGCAAACATATGAGACATAGATTAATTATCTACGTAATATGCACACATAAAGCAAAATCGAAATGATCACGATGTTTAACAATTTTATCCAGTTGCACAGACAATGAAAGTTCTGGTGACGATTATGTTGGAACTCCTGTGTATTATTGGTCGGTCATGTAGTACTTTTTGTTTTTATTTGTACTTTATATATAAAATTTGTATATTTGATTCGTTATGTAATTTTGGTCGCGGTTTGCGTAAGATAACTTCTGTTACTATGCACGAGTGAAGTGTATTGGGAATAATAATGCGTATTGTTTTTTCTCAGATGCCACAAAAATTCTCTGCAAAAATTCGGTGAAACACTGAATATTATGTGTTTTGTTTTTTGTGATCAAGTGAAGTCTACTGAAAATAATAAAACGGAGAGTGAAATTTGAGAACTCCTTACCACTGTCATGGAAGCAAAACCTTAACCTAGAATTGCTATTTTGTTAGAACATTTATAAAAGTGTTAGACTTGGCTCCATGGCCTGTTACCTTTACCTTTTCCTTAGAAAGCAATGAATGTACCAAAAAATAGGTCTATGGTAGTTTTGATTTGTCGTCCTGTTTTTTTTCATTCATTTTTCCCTGCAAGATTTGACAATATATTATGTAATTTTGGTGGCATTTCACATTAAATAGTTTAGTTCACAAGTCAATTGAAAATAATGACACGGACCGTGAATGCTAAAATATTCCAATCGTTGTAATAGAAAGCCCTCATTTTATTACCGTCATTTATGAATAGTGTTCTTTAGGTCTGACTTGACTGTATGCTTTGCTTTTCCTTTAAAAAAATGGGTCGAAAAATCTATGGTAGCAACTAGCAAACAAATAATAATCAAATAAGGCGCTTGGCGCGATTTTGGTATGTCGTCTTGTCATTCCTTTTTGTAATTTATTATTTTGCAGTATATATTATGTAATTTTGGTGGCATTGTACGTAATATAGTGAGGTTATGATTGGCAATCATAGTGAAGTGAAAATAATGGCATTAACCGTGAATTCTGAAGCGTTCTAATCCCCGTTGTAGTTATAAGAGAAGGCCACCATTTTGTTATCGCCACACTGCATACACACTCCTGCACATAACACGTAGGTACATAGGTCCTGTAAGGAACCTTTTTTTTATATATTTAAGAACTATAAAATGTAGGGTTTAGCTAGGTTTAAATTTTGTGCTAATTACCTTTATGCGGCTGAGTGCCTTCAGCACTCGCCCCTAAAGTTCGGTGAATCTGTAAAGGCTCTTCTGGTCAACAGCATTAGCTAGGTCAAAAAAAAAATTGTTATCGCCACTTATTAATAATGTTCCTGACTTCTAACTTGGCTGTATGGTCTACTAGTACCTTTGCCTTTTCCTTAAAAAGAAATAAATTGAACCAATTTTTTTGGCGGGATCTCAGGCTGTCATATAGCAGTTTTTTTTTTTTAATTCGTTAAACTTGTGTATTTGACTCTATATCATATAATCTTGGTGGTATATATAGTTTAGTTATTGCGTTCAAGTTAAGATAACAATAGAAGATAACGCGTAGCATGTATTCTGAAAGGCCGACAAAGGTCTATAGAAAGTTCCAGTTTTTTTTTCTAACCTGGCTAATGCTGTTGACCGCAAGGGCCTTAACACCGAACTTTGGGGGCGAGTGCAGAAGGCACTCAGCCGCAAAAAAAAAAATTCGAGCAGGATGGGCCACTGTTTCGATGGAGCTTGGTAATACTATTAGATTGAAAATACATCGTACCCACATGACATTGGCACAAATTGTGTGTACACAGATTGCTATTTATATAGAAGATGAAAATGGAACCAAACAAAAGCAATATAAATAAATAAATCAACTTTGCGAATAAATATTGTACACAATATTGGAGTTAGTTGGACATATTTGTACATTGTACTTAAGTCTTTATAATTTATGTTTGTGTTCAGAAAAAAGATTTATCTATATACTCAAGAAGTGAAAACATGGACTTTACAAAGATCTGCCGAATGTGCCTCGGTTCAGATTATCTGAATCCAATATTCAATCACGGTGTAGATCATGATCTTTATTTGAATAATGTGTATTTAATTACGGGGATAAAGGTAATTTTATGAAATCAAATTCTAAATACCTATGCAAAGGATGAAACTGCGTTACTGACTTGAAAAAAACATAGCTAGATTTATTGAACGTGAAGTATTGAAAATTAGAAAATGTATGGCAAATCGTAGTAGACTTCAGAAGTGCCCAGCTTACAATTAAGCAAACATTATTTATAAAAGAAAACACATCATTTACTCATTTATGATTTAGTTCTGATTTGAGTGTGATCAAATCAAATAAAAAAAATCTTTATTCAATTTATGCTCTAATAAGGCACTTATGAACGTCAAAACACTACCACTGGTTTGGAAAATAACACAGTCGAGAAGAGCCAGGAAAAAACTTGATCTGGTTCTTTTTTTATATATAAATTCAAAATAGAAATATACATATTATTTTAAAATAAAAACATAGTCTATTATAAGCTATTACTATTCATCTCTGGTTGTACCATAGTTAAAGAAAGCACAGAGAGAGGATAAATTCCAGACATCACTATCATTTACATAATAATCCACTCTGTAATAAACTTTTGAAATTAAGACATGTTTGACATGGTGCTTGAACTTATTCTCAGGTAAATTGGTAATGTTCTTTGAGATCTTATTATAAAAGCGAATACTATTACCTATAAAACTTTTATTAGATTTACTTAGCCTAAAGCGTGGGACGGCCAACTTATCTTTATTTCTAATATTAAATTTATGATGATCATTTACCAGATTGATACATAATATATACTAATAAATAAGATTGAAGTGTGTGTTTGTAATATTAAAATTATAACTATTTATTAAATACATATGAATGTGTATACAGTAACTAAACCAAAAGAAGAAGTCTTTAAAAAGTTTTGTCAGTCAGTCTGTTTGTTCCGTTTAATATCCAGAATGGCTGGACCTATTTTGACGGGACTATTTTGGAAGATAGCTGGCAGTACTCCGCATAAATGAGGCTACTTTTATTTTTTATTATTATTAGGGTTCTGTGTAAAACAATTTAAACTTTAACACAGTTTTTTTTTACTGGCAGGTGTTTGTATTTGTAAGAAACTAAGCTTTCTGTTAGTACCAAAAATAATTTGAGGAAAATGATTAGGGTTCCATGTTATAAAATTAAAACTTATTAAATTGTTAAAAAGAAAATTAATTAACTGTCAGTTTTACTGTAAAGTATTTGAATTTATGAGAAATATATTTCTTTTAGTACTAAAATAGTTAGGGTTCTGCATAAAAAAATTAACACACATGAAATTATGAACAAAAGATGATTCAATGGATATTATCTTCAAAACATTATTTTTCAAGATTATTCCAACTATAACATATATGTAGTGAAGAATATATGAAATGTATGTGGAGCCGCGGGCACACAGCTAGTTTTAAATCGAATTTATTATCCGGTCAACTACGAAACTTGGCATTTATGCCAAGGTCAATTATTTTCTATTGTTAAGTTTAACCAAAATAGTTCAGGGATATGGATAGTTTCAAACTGAATGTCTATTCCTTTTGACTAGATCATGGTTACCATGCACTTCATTTAATATCTACTATAAAGTACATAGTGTGTTTTAGGTTATAACATTTCACAATTTTTGTCTTCAGATAAACATGAATGATGGTCTGCCACAAAATATGTGCACCTCATGCACAATTGAATTGAACAAAGTATTAAAATTTAGAAAACAATGTCAAGAATCAGAGAAGCAACTCCTTGTTTTAAAAAAAATAACATGAATGTGACTTCAGTGAGTGAAAAGGTAAATTAGAGTGTCTATTTTCTGTATAGTTTTAAAAAGATATTTTATGAAACAGTGCTACATATCATCACTGTTGCATGTCAATCTAGTTAACTCATGTTATAAAAAAACGGGGCAGTCATGGGACTGTTGTCATAAATAAAAAAATTTGAAACTTTAAAACTGTTTTTTTATGTTTTTAATTTTAATTATGAACATAACCTAACATTTAATATTTGTTTGATTTTTACTTCTATTGGCACTCCCAGCAATAATTATGTACATTGTCATAGTTTATTCATAATTAAAATATGCAATAGGATGTGTAAATATGAATTTTATTATTAATTGACATATAGTAGCATTTCAAAGGCTGACCTTATAGCATTGATAATACAAATCGATAAGTTTCCCCTACTCAGAATTGTTCAATGCTGCTAAGCTGAAAGAATGAAGGCATAGTGGATAGTGCAGCCGGATTCGCGATAATGGAAGTGGGTTCGAGCCCCACTGATTTAACTCTAAAATCAGCCTGAGCTTTCGGTTAAGGGAAAACATCATGAGGAACCTATAGCATGGTGGTAGGGTATTTCCTTATAATGCTTGCCTGGGTACTTACCACCCTCAAGTTTGAAAACCTGTCGCTAAATACCAACGACTGTGTTCCGGCGGCATCACTTGAGAACCAGTACCTCTAGGCTTAGTGTGTTTACAATCCTGGAGCCCTTCGACATTTAACTTCAAGTGAGATAGTAGTCAAAGCACTGAGCCTAAACCGTGTAAAAATTTAGACAAGCTCGATCTAGTCAATGATCGTCATAATTTAAATATTAAAAATAAAGACAAGTTGTCCGTCCCACGCTTTAGGCTAAGTAAGTCTAATAAAAGCTTTATAGGTAATAGTATTCGGTTTTACAATAAGATCCCAAGTAACATTACCGAGTTACCTGACAATAAGTTCAAGTATTATGTCAAGCAAATTTTAATCTCAAAAGGTTATTACAGGGTGGATCATTACGTGAATGATAGTGATGTCTGGAATTAACCCACATCTCTGTGCGCACCCGCTAACATTAGTTAAGACTATGATGTGTATAGTTTTTTTAAATGAAAAAATGATATATATTATATTTATTAAAAAAAGAACCAGATTGAGTTTCTTGTCTACGCTCTTCTTGATTGGGCTGTTTTTCCGAACCGGTGGTAGTGTTTTAGACGTTCATAAGCGCCTTCTTAGGGCCTACATTGAATAAACATTTTTTTATTATTTTGATTTACATTTTTGTAAAAAGTTTTCAATTTAAAAAAGTCCATATTTTGGTTAAGGTCTAGAATAGTCCATTACATCTTTTTTACGGCTTTCTGGCAATCTCTAGCTTTATCAGTAATATTATTATTAAAAGGTTTGAAAAAGGCTATTTTTTATTTATTTGTTCTGGTTTTGTCATTTTTGTATCATGGCTATCTGTTCCTTTATTTAAAACTTAATTAAGGTAATACGCCATCCTATTGGTTTGAATTATTTTTTTTTTCATGTGAAGAGTAAACTCAAGCGAGTTTACTTTTTTAAGAGTATTGCTGTTCTTACTAAACTCTTTATTTGAGCTTAAAAATACTTAACCTTTTTAGTCTCAAATTAAATAGATTCTTTAATTAACAGATAAACCAAGAGAATAATCAACAGATATTAACAGAGGTTCAAGATGTTGATATTAAAATGGAGGTTATCGAATCTGTTTCCGATGATGAAAAGACGCTAATGAATGATGAAAACCCATTGCTGGATTGTGATGTTGATAAAAATATTCATAATAATATTTGTGATGATAGTGAGTTGTTTTTTTTTTCCATAAAAATTGGGTAAGCTTTTCTATATTTGCAATAATTTCTTAATTTCCGAAAGGAATGTGCAGGAAAGAAAGAGTCGCTTGATATATTAAATCAATTATTAAAGAGGGAGAAAGCACATTTATAACTTAATGTCTATGAAATATATACTTAGTCTATGAAAAGATGATCATTGTCATTTCTTATCGGGGCCTAAAATTGAATAATGTATGTTTGTATTTGAATTAGCTTCTAAAATCCACTAGATATATCTATATGGCACTATTAAAAAAAACTTATTTATTTATTTATTTATATAAAAAAAAAATTCAACAAGGAACACACACACCGATAAAACAATTAGCAGGCAAAAAAAGTATCGAATCTTGTACTTCCTTAATTATATAGGTATTTACCTCTTCCATTTTTTTTTTACACGGAATGTGCTTTGACCAGTGCTTTGACTACAATCTCATCTGGTGTTAAGTGACGATGTGGTCCAGGAAAGTAAACACACTAAGATTAGAGGTACTGGTTCTCAAGTGATGCTGCCGGAATACACCTCTTTGTATTTGGCGATAAGTTTTCAAACTTGAGAGTGGTGGCTGTATCCTGACGGGCATCATTAGAAAATGCCCTTTTTTTTTTTGATGTGGGGAAATGCATTTACGCACTACCCTTACCTATTGTATTAGTGAGACCGAAGTCCCCCAATACAATAGGAGAGGGAGCACGGAAGGACGAATTCCGTGCCAGTGTGGGACTCGCTCGGGCGTGAAGCGTCCGGAAATATCCACTAAAACCCCCCGGGGCTGTCCGCTGCATTTGGGATGGGGGCGACACGGGGTGGCTCGGGGTGGCTTTCGCAAGCACCGCGATCATTAGAAAATGCCCTACCGCCATGCAGATTCATCGTGATTACGATAATTAAGATATATATATATATTAAAATAAAGCAATAAAACTAAAATAATAAATCACGAAGACAAGAATTAAAATAATTTTATTTATTTTTGTATAAATAAATATTTTTAATACATTTTAATGTACTAAATTATACTTAATATAATGAATTCAAAATAGTATAATAACATATGAACATACAATTAATTAAATTTAATTTATTCTAATGCGGACTGCATTAGTCTGGTGCATTAGAAAGGTGACTTACTATAGGATTATGATCCTATTAGAGATAGAATATATAGGCTGAAGTGTTCCCTTAGACTGTGTGCCTATGTACTCTTATCAATAATATCCTACGAAAAATTAAAATTAACTAGTTTTTGAACACGAGCTTATATGTACTTTGGTTTTTGGATATATAAACGTTCTATATATCAGTAGCTGATGTATTAAGGGGCCTTTCAAGTATTTAGAATAGGGCGGAGGATGTGTATAACTTGCTCATTTTTGATGACATGGGACGCGTATGTATGGTGATTAGAAAAAAAAAGAAGGAAATAAATTGTTTATTTCCACCATATATACAGCACATATTTTATTAGTATATATGTAAATTACAACCATAATTTTAACAGCAAGTGGAGTGTACGACGCTGGATTAATGACCCCAGACTCAGTTAATCGGTCCCGCAACGAAGGTAGCGAAAGCGCTGGTTTTCAGTCTGGGCTTGTAAATGATCCATGGATTATTATTACAGATCACACAACAGTACATACATTTAGATATACGGGATAAATATTAAAATTATTATGGACGTATCATCATCATCATCATCATCTCCCTACCCTTTTCCCATTTTTATTTGGGGTCGGCGCAACATGTCTTCCTCTTCCATTCCTCTCTATTTGTTGTCATCTCCGCATTCACTCCTTTTCTAAACATATCATCTTTCACACAGTCCATCCATCTTTTCTTTGGTCTTCCCCTTCCCATGTAACCGTCCACATTCATATCCAATACCTTTCTTACAACATTCTCTTTCTCCCTGCGCATCACATGTCCGTACCAGGATAAACGACGTATGTACATACATATATATACACATAGATACATCATATAAACACATAGCTAAAAAGGAAAGTATGTTTTTATGAAGTATGATGTGTGTAAAAAAACGCATGAATGAGTTAATAAATAATAATAGGCTATTTATATAAGAGAGAAATCCCTGTCAATATCGCTAAATTTTCGTTGTGCATCCGAAGGAATTCTTCTTGTTCTGAAAGTAGCTATTGTTAGTAAGTTAGCAATGTTTACTTATTACTTAATTAATGCCAATACTTTTGTTATAATAATAATAAATTCTTTATTCATAAAAATACTATATAAATCAGAGGGACTGATTTATTTACTGGTACAAAAAAGTTGTGTCCCGGGATCCATTGCCTTCATTTATACCATTACAGATTTATAATAATTACTCTCGTAGTGTTTATATGAGGTGCGAGTCAGCGTGGGTATAATCGGTTGTGTGTTTGGATTTATATGTACGTATATGTATGTATTTATATGTGTTTAACCCCTTGAACACTAACCTGGCGTTTGCGCCAACTTTCCATTGTTTTCCTATTGTCTCATTTTTATGGGTAATCGAAATATTAAGCTATTAGATTATTATAAATTAAATGTTACGACTCAAACAGCCTACTATTCGAATTTAATCATTGTAAATTATAAACAATGCCTATGGACAAAGTGGTTGATTTATATCTAAAATCAATTGATAAGAGTTTCTACTTAATTGTGAGCAATGGCTATGGACAAAATTTGTTATATTTATATCTACAATTAATTGCTTAAGAGCAAGGCAATTCAACCTTCCTATCAGCGGGCCAAACGGACGGTTAAGATTTTTTAGCGCGCCACTAACTGTTACTATTGTTAACTATAATAGGGTATTGTTCCCTATTTTTATCCTTCGATGATAAGAAACTTTTAGATTTTTTAGAAAACGTTAGTGCCCTAAAAAGTAATTTAAACAATTAATTTCCGCGCGAAAACGCTAGCCTCCATGTTGCTTTAGTTTGTGACGTCACTGATCATCAACATCCTACCAAAGACAAATATAATAATGAATCTATGATCGTAAGGATGTTAACCTTATGTCAAAAAAAAAATCGAAATGAAAACTATGTTATGTAACCGCGTACGCAAGACTCAACTTGGAGGGAATATATTAAACTCACGCGGGTTATCCCAAAAATCGTAAGCGGGTCACATTATGGCCCGTGGGCATCAGGTTGAGTAGCCTTGCTTTAGAGGATCTGCCCAAAGAATAGTGGTTTCACAGTATTAACAATACCCAGGTCGAGTCGAAGACAAACCTTACGAGGTTATCGTGACCAATCCTGGTAAGGGAAACCGGGTGAGGTGCAATCTGTGCCTGATGGAGTTATCCATCAGGAGCGTGGCCGGTCATATAGCCAGGAGACATCCAGGCGCAGACGTTAGGAAGGTCAAGTGCGATTTGTGTGAGGTCTACGTCACGAGGAGTAGGATGAACCGGCATCGAGTGATGATGCACGGCACCCAAGGGTTTAAGTGTGGGGTAATTTTTTTTTTTAATTTTTAATTCGCTTGTTTTTCTTCCTATACATAGTACTGAATTTCTTCAAATATGTATATATTTGGGTGCTTTTTTGAAACGCCTATTATTTATCTAGACGTAAAATTGGGTTGGAAATATGTAAACGATTTGCCTGAAAATTTGAATCCTTAATATTAACTTTTAAGTACGAGCGTGAGAAGATTTCCCATATTAAAAAAAAACAAGTAATTAGAGACTTACCACGTCTTATGGTAACTCGATCTAGAGTTGCTAACTTTAAAAATTATGACGTCAAACTATAATATCTTGTTCTAGTATTGTAAAATCGATTTCGAGCGTAAGGAAGTCCTTCTAGAACACGTTTCCATGTGTACGGCGAAGAAGAAGAAACGGAAGACACCGGAATCGGTAAGAAATCTTATATATATAAGTAGCTGTGTGCCCGCGGCTAATTTTTTTATGCGGAACCCTAATTATTTTCCTAAAAAAACTTATGGTACTAAGATAAAGTAAAAAAATTTCTCATAAATTATAGCATTTGTCCGTAAAACTGTGCTTTGTATCGTGTTTTATTCAAATTTTATATGAGTATTATTTTTTTTAAACGCGTAAACCTAATAAATTTTCGAAAATTAAAAGTACCCCTAGTTACCCGGTGTAACTTCAGCCATCTGCCAAAATAAGTCCCGTCAAAATAGGTCCAGCCGTTCCGGAGATTACTCAGAACAAACAGACAAAATTTAAAAATTGCACGTTTGATATAGGTATCATTCATATCTATTTAGTAAAAAAAAAAAAAATTTCTTTCAGTTTTAGAATAATAAAGAGTTTGGATATGCCTGCTTTTTTAATTTTATCCATCAAATTTGTTTCACGAACGTTTGTAAAATGACAGTAAAAATCGAGCATTTTTTTTTCATTTTCAAAGGCTCCTCCTAGTTTCTATAATTACTAATTTATATATATAAAAAAAATCAAAACGTACGAGCATGGCGATGGTGGATATATATGATTTGGTGTAAAAATATTTACCATAATGCTATTATCCAGGGAGGAAACAGGGGATTACGTTTGTATGGAATAAATCCCGCTAGGATATCCTCTTAATGCGTGTCGCGTGCCCAGAGTCAGCGATTTTCTATCGCAGAACTACTAAGCAAGGGTTTTGGCACTTTATAAATTACATTCTTGCCCACATTACCTCAAGAATTATACCGCAATAAGGAGAGTAGATTAATCCTACAGTTAAAAAAGTTTAGCGTTTTTATTATTGTTGTCTTTTTCTATCTCATTACTTTTACTCACTTTAATTTTCAAAATTGTAACGCTCTTCGCGTGATTTTGACCTTGAAATTTCAAACGTAAAAAGAAGTTTCATTCACTGTCCTTCGTTGATTTTGTCTGTGGTCAATTCGGCCATGTTTTTTTTAGGTGATCGAACTGAAATAAAATAGATGGTACTTGGCGCGATTTTGGTTTGTCATGTGGTCGTCCTTATTTTTAGTTCATGATCTTGCGGTATTTAACTATATATTATGTAATTTCTGGTTACATTTTACGCGATATAGTGTAGTTATGATACAAAAGTGTAGTGAAGTGAAAATAATGACACGGAGCGTGAATTCTGAAATGTCACAATCATTCCCGTTGTGTTAGTAAAAGAATGCCGCCATTTTTTACCGCCATATATTGATAATATTTCTATACTCTGACTTGGCTGCATGGTCTACTAGTACCTTTGCCTTTTCCTTAAGAAGGAATAAATTGACCCAAAAAAAATGTCTTTTTCTATCTCACTACGTACTTCTATTTGTACTTTAATGTTCAAAATTCTAACGCTCTTCGCGTGATTTGACCTTGAAATTTTAAACGCGCAAATAAGTTTCATTAAAAATAATAATTTTCGTTGATATTGTCTGTGGTGAATTCGACCATGTTATTTTTTATTTGATCGAGCTGAAATAAAATATCGCAGAGCCGGCAGTTAAGCGAATGCGACATCTGTCACAAGACTATGCAGAAAGCCAGTCTGCGGCTACATAAGGCGGTTAAACACGCCGGCCTCCGTCCCGTTTGCGAGGTAAATCTTATTATTTACTGTGATGATAGAGAGGGCTGTTCTCGGAGTTTTACTGCGTGATCGAAACAGAAATGAGGAGATCCGCTTGAAGTAAGTAAGCGATATTGCTAGAAGATTAAGTGGCAGTGGACTAGGCACATTGCTCGTAGAACCGTCGTCGTGGAGATCTTTGGGGGAGACATGTCCAGCATTGGATGTCTTTCGATTAAATGGATGGATGTATGTTAGATCAGCGTAAAATAGACTGCTCCATGGGACCACAGAAGATGTTGGAGCTTGTGGCATGTAATAAAAAGAAACATGCCTCAATTTGTGCCATACTGTAGTGTCGCAAGATATTGCACTGGTGTAAAATAGGAATTAGATTAAGCCATATTAATAAGAAATAGATGAAATCCCGGCTTCGCTCAGGTGCAATGTGACTCATAATACACAATCTTTTACAAAATGTCGGTAGATAGGAACTGTAATTTCACTGACTGATACGTGTGAATCGGCACTGATACGTGTGAATCGGCACTGATACGTGTGAATCGGTCTTAACGAACTCAAGATGGCATCCGAGTGGCTAATATGGCGACTGCCATTTGTACCATTAGTATTTAACAAAATACTCGACAATCCGAATTTTGCGGATATATATTGTCGACTCGAAATTATTATTTTTTTAAAATCGATTCTACCGGAGTACCCCTTGCCCGAATTATTAATATAGATAGTGTAATATTGTACTCAAGTTGTTGTTGTCGTTATGTTGGTAGCATTGCGGGGAGCGTTTCGGTAACAAATATCGATTGACAGAACACTATAGGGCTAAACATGGCTACGAGAAGTTCAAATGCTCCTACTGTGACTTCGAGAGCGCTTCCATCATGGCGATGAAAGTGAGTCCATCCTCGTTTTATTTAATACTATTTGCCCATTGGTCTAAATTCTGCGATTATATCGCAGTTGGTAGTGCGGTTGGATTCCTCGCTCTTCACCCAGGTTTGACCCCAGCTGTACAACTCTATAATAAGCCAGAACTTTCAACGAAGAAAAACATCGCGAGGAAACCATAGCATGGTGGTAGGGTCTGCCTGGGTAGATACCACTCTCAAGTTTAAGAACTTGTCGCCAAATACCAATTAACCTATTTAATAATTATTCAGTAAGTTGACTTGTCCTATATAACAGTCATTGAGTGAGTTGACTCTACCTATTTCACAATCAGTGAGTGAGTTGACTACTCTGCTTATTTACAAGTCATTGAATAAGTTGACTCTACCTATTTCACAATCAGTGAGTGAGTTGACTACTCTGCTTATTTACAAGTCATTGAATGAGTTGACTCTACCTATTTCACAATCAGTGAGTGAGTTGACTACTCTGCTTATTTACAAGTCATTGAATGAGTTGACTCTACCTATTTCACAATCAGTGAGTGAGTTGACTACTCTGCTTATTTACAAGTCATTGAATGAGTTGACTCTACCTATTTCACAATCAGTGAGTGAGTTGACTACTCTGCTTATTTACAAGTCATTGAATGAGTTGACTCTACCTATTTCACAATCAGTGAGTGAGTTGACTACTCTGCTTATTTACAAGTCATTGAATGAGTTGACTCTACCTATTTCACAATCAGTGAGTGAGTTGACTACTCTGCTTATTTACAAGTCATTGAATGAGTTGACTCTACCTATTTCACAATCAGTGAGTGTAAGTGTAATTTTACAATCAGTAAGTTGGCCCAACCTACTTAAAGTCACCGAATGAGTTGATTTAGTTGTCTCTACTTATTTGACAGTCTTCGAGTGAGTTGACTCGATTCATTTAACATTCACCGAGTTATTTTGATGTTATAGAACCATGAGAGGCGACATCGCGGCGAAAAGCCGTTTGTGTGTAAGTCGTGTGGGGCGAAGTTCCACGCTGCATACCTTCTCGCTCAGCACAAACAATCCCATCGTACTGAGAAACTGATCAAAGTCAGTCACCTAAGTATTTGTAATAGCAAACGTTTTTTTTAACTTAATTAAGGATGTTTTAGGATGGATGCTAAGGTTAATAGCCTGAAAGTACTGTAATTCTTAAATGATGCTAACGCTACACATTTGTAGGTCAAACTTTACACTTTATAGGGTCAGTGCGTTACTCAATTTCACTTGATGTTAAATGACGATGCGGTCCAGGATGGCAAACACACTAAGCCTAGCGGTACTAGTTCTTGACTGATGCTGTCGGAACACACTTATTATTGTTTGCTGACAGGTTTTCAATCTTCAGGGTGGTAGCTATCCAGGATGTTTTCCTTCACCGAAAGCTCAGGCCGATTTTAGAGTTGAATAGGTGGGTGCGAACCCGCGTCCACTGACGCGGAATTCGGTCGCACTGCCCACTGTGCCATCATCGATTGGTAGTAGTAGGGTAGTCGTTACTCAGATCTCACTTATGATTTCCTCATGATGTTTCCCTCCACCGAAAGCTCACGCTCATTCTAGACGTGGATAGAAGTTTCCAGGTGACTAAGGGGTCTTACGTTAATCACTTGTGTTTTTTTTTTGCGATTTTTGAGGGTAGTTTTTAGAAATTACGTATGTGTTTTTTGGTACAAAAGTATCTAAGAAATTTTTTCATTATTTTTAAGTGCTGGTATTATCTAAATTTGAAAAAAAAAAATGATTTCTGTTCTGATATTTATCTGAACCCCCTTCACCCCTTTCAAGCGATCCAAGCATTTTCAAAACGTGTGGATGGTCCGAGTTACGTGTATTTTATTTATTTTTTTACTTAAGTTATCATGATTCAAATATTAGAAAGCCATCTGTGGCGTTTATTGGTTTTGCTTATCTTTGATGACAAGGGGACATTTTTTTTTTGAATGCTAATGCAACGTGTTGCTTTAAACTGTTTGCGTAAAAAAAAAAAAAAAAAAAACAAAAACTAGCCATTCATTTTTGACTATTTCCAATATTGATATTATAAAAATGTATTTGCGTTGAAATTTTTGACGTTACTATTTAGTTTTTTAATATTAATATGTCGATTACCCATAAAAATGAAACAATAGGAAGACAATGGAAAGCCGGCGTAAACGCCAGGTTAGTGCTCAAGGGGTTAAATCTCTGTAAAATGTATCATGCAATGAATATACCATTCTGGTTTTGAAATTATCTTACCAATGGGTTAAATAGATTCCCGGTTGTTTTATAGATAGTATTTTATTCTAGATTTTAAAAATTCTTTGACAGTTAATTCATAATTTTGAATTTCAACATCTATCGGTAGTTCCCGTGACTACCTATTTTTTTTCTTTCAAAAACTATGCCAGAGCTTTCTTCATCACAAGGGGGGTATGAGTTTTGCTTGGTGTTACACTATCAATGGTGAGAGGGGGGGGGGGAGGGGTGTTGTTAACAAATGAGTGGAATCTCTCAACGGAATATTGTTGCTCCAGTGCGAGCAATGCCCGGCGAGATTCAAAGCGAATAACAGCCTGAACATGCACAGGCTGACGTGTCACGGCAACTCTCTGTATCGCTGCACCATGTGCGTCAGAGCTTACAGGTACGGTGACGTCACACCATCGATCTGTCATATCTTTCTATTGTACCCTTTCTAGCCTAGTCAGCTGCCTATGCTGCTGACACGTGATTCTTATTCCCTTCCTTTCGTCTCTCGGCTCATCAGTCCTCAGTTCTCATCCATACTCAATCCACGACGGTCCTATAGTGATTCTATATATAATTATAATCATATTTAAGTTGTACTTTTAAACGCATTCAAATAAACAGTGTATGAAATTCTTTTTTTTAAAAAAGCTATCTCAGAGTTCCATATAACAGATCCTGGTCACTCCCGCTCGAAATGGGGAGCGACCTTTGGTTTTCTAATTGCGAAAATCTACGAAGACTACGATCTAGTGAGTGCAATGTTTCAATAAGGCTAGACCTTTACCACCGCTGCGGAGTCGTTGGTCAGCGCTGACGTCCTTGTTATGTGGTTGCGAATTTATACCACATGTACTAGCAAACGAAGTTGTATGTCCAATAATATGCGTCCACGTGTCACTATGATACAACGATTTCACACAACAGTCCACACGTGTGCACGCAAAGGACTGTACGACGAGACTCTCTGAGGTGCCGGTGACGGCCACGATCAAAATGTCCCACTACCCTCACTAGATTTGTTAACGATATCAACAAAAAAAAAAAAAAACTAAAACTCCCTACCCGAACTACATGTGTAAATGCGCGGCTCCAACAGATCCCTTAAGAGGAAATGCGGTCGATGTTCATTCCATACAAATTTCTCCACCCTTTCCCTACATGTAACCAATAAGATTGTCTGTACTATTCAATAAAATTGAAGTATCTTTTTGTAAGTCATTTTTTTTTTTTTCACTAAATAGATAGAAATTATTCACGAGATAGAATTTTTAAAATTTTTGTCTGTCTGCCTGTCTGTCTGTTTAGTCGGGGTAATCTCCGGTACGGTTGGACCGATTTTGACGGGACTTTATTTTTTTTTTGGTAGATAGCTGAAGTTACTTCACGTAACTTAGGGTACTTTTGTTTTTGGTAAATATTAAGGTTCCGCGTAAAAAAATAAAACTTATAAAAATTAGAATAAAATCCGATTCAATGCACAGTTTGTGAGAACTATCTATGGTTAATGCTAGTAGCGAAACATTATTGAAAAATAATTAGGGTATCGTATAAAAAAACTTTATGTTGAGTGAATATTTATATGAAACATGGACGCAGTCGCGGGCACAACTAGAACTATATAATTTTTATATTACATGATATATGTATGTATACACAGTACACCATATTATCACTACGTTTTGATTTTTTTTCTATAAATTAAATAATATAAAAATTAGGAGCCTTTAGAAATGATTAAAAAAAATGCATAATTGTACCGTCGTTTTCAGACGTCCTTTAAATAAATTTGATGAAAAAAAAAAAAAAACAAACAAAAAAAACAGAATGTACGTACTCAAAGTCTTACTTATTTCATAATTTGAAGAAAAAAAAATCTGTTCACTTTAGAAGGAGGAAATAGGGGAATACGAAGTTATGATGGCACATTGCTCGTAGAACCGATGCCCGATGGGACTAACGGGTTCTCGAATGGCTACCGCATACCGGAGGACGTAGCTCCTTCCCCACAATGTGGGCCGACGACCTGGTGAAGGTCACGGGATTCCGCTGGATGCGGGTGCCGCTACACCGGTCGTCGTGGAGAGCCTTGGGGGAGACCTATGTCCAACAGTGGACGTCTTTCGGTTAAATAGATGGAACTTATGATTTCGTTTATTTTGCATAGGTATTAAACCACCCGAGCTACAGTTGTCCCAGTTGACCGCGTTTCCTCTTAATTTTTCTAAATTACCGTTCAATTATTCCTATGGTATATAATATAAACGAATTAATGTAATAAACGAACTTAATTCCACAAAGTATGATTCAACGGACAGCACTGTCAAAACATTATTTTCCAATGATTTTATAAAAATTATATTACGCAGAGAGAAATATATGAAACGCGGGCGGAGCCGCGGGCACACAGCTAGTTGTTCTATTAGTTAGTTATGTAAATTTGTAATATTTTAAGGGAGTCAAAAATAAGTCAAAATCAAAAATAAATATGTCAAAGTTTCCGCTTGACTAGCTGTGTGCCCGCGGCACCGTCCGCATTTATATATTCTTCACTGCGTAATATGATGATTAAATAATGATTGAAAAATAATTTATTCGTGTCCATTGAATCGTATTTAGTTCATAATTTCTTGTGTTTTATATGTTTAATGCGGGACCCTAATTATTTTCGAAAAAATATAAGTAACCCTAAGTTACGCGTAGTATCTTCAGCTATCTACCAAAAACAATCTTCCGTCATAATCGGTCCACCCGTTCCGGAGATTACCCGGAACAAACGGGCAGACAAACGAAAATTGTAAAAAATTGTTATTTTAACATTACAAACAGACAATTTAATTTTATTTATTGATATAAATATAGTGCATATTTCCAGTTGCAGACATTACGCCGTGAAACATTTGAGACAAGTCCATCAATATACCGGACCCGTTCCGAGATTACAGCGAATGCCCGCTAAGCCTGAAGATACGGGCGCATAGATATATCTTAGATATATCTAAGCAGCAATGAGGGGAAAGTGTTTACGTTTTGCTTATCTTTGATGATAAGGGGAGACGGGGAGTTCGAATGGTGATTACATAAGCAATGTGTAATTATTAATCTTCGTGTTCTGTTCTAAATTATGCGAACGCTTAATATCATCAAAAAACATACAAACAAACTGTATGGAAATAATGAATTTAATTCCAAATTTGTTTTTATCTTGCCTTAATAATGGTAATTACAGTAATAGCCCGCTTAGCGCGACCCCGTTACGCGCGGTTTCACTATAACGCGAATTTCAAATTTCGCGCTCAAACGCCTCGCATTACGCGAAAGAGTGCGTATAAACATAATGTATAGACAATAGATGTATTTTTCCGTAAAAAATAAGAGTATGTATTGCATAAAGTGTTCTTAGAATTAAAGTGATTGATTAAAATGATTTGTATTTTTTTGTATTAAATTTTGACTACGATTAATCATAAACCTCGATATACGCGAATTTCAGTTAACGCGATTTTTTTCGGAACGTATCCCTCGCGTAAAGCGGGGTATTATTACTGTACTTTTCTTCGACCATGAAATATTTCGTAATTAAAGAACTGTGTCGTATCGTCTGGTACTAAATTACTTGTATGAAAAATTATGAATGTTGAATAAAAAAATATTTGTTATCAATACCCATACGTTTTTTTCTATACGTTTATTACTATTGTTTTTAAGTTTTAGAAAAATTAAAGAATTTTCATAAATAGTAAGTTGTTTTATTTAAAAAAAATTACAATGTCCTCTCAAAAAGTAAATTGGTTGATATCACTAATGATTCTTGGCGTAAGACTTTCAATAGGTAAATAAATACAACATACCTTTTTTTTTTTTTTTTTTGACGGGGGGAAATGCATTTACGCACTACCCTTACCCATTGCATTAGTGAGACCGAAGTCCCCCAATGCAATGGGTAAGGGGGTGCGGAGGGACGTCTTCGCACCAGTGTGGGACTCACCCGGGCGTGAAGCTCCCGGAAATACCAACTAAAACCCCCCGGGGCCGTCCGCCGCATTTGGGATGGGGGCGACACGGGGTGGCTTTCGCAAGCACCGCGTCGCCCCCTGCGGCGAACCCACCAGGCCTCGTCCGTGCAATGGCCCGGTAAATACAACACACCTAAGGATAATAAACACGATTAATTTAATTAAAAGTATTGTCAATAAACTGTAAAATTAGTACAGTAATTAATCAATCTTGATGGTAATCAAGGGATGGATATCATCAAAATAAAACAAATACCATAGCATCGTCAATTTAATACATCTTTACGTAACAAGATTAATATGAAAAAATTGCAAATTTTGTCTAAAAAAATTTTTTACTTATCCTGTTTGTGAAAACCCTAACTACCTTATAGTAACCATTTTTTTTTAAATTATAAGTGCTTGAAGGTTGAAGGTTGAAGCTTGAAGGAACCTTGAAGGTTTATAAGTGGCATAATATAGATGTATATTTTTTGTAATATGTTTTTTGGTAAAATAAATTATAAAAAAAAGTACAAGTATAACTGGATGTAAATTATAGTTTCAAAAACTTTACTAATTACATTATCACGATGTAAATAAATTCGTTTTTCGAAAAGGAAATCGCTTCATTTTACACCTATATGATCGTGGCAGTAGCCAAAGAGTGTATAAACAAGAGACGGGACGGGATAAAAATATACAGAATACCAACAAAACAAAGAATAATGTGGCTGTGGGAATGCGTGCGATAGAGTCGAATAGATATTAATAAAGCAAGACAGCAATAACCGCCATTATTTTCAGTACTCGTTTCATACATGTTTGAGCTTCACTTTTGTACAAGGTAGTTGGGCCAGACTGCCAGTATCAACCAACCTACTTGCTTGCATAAAGTTCTCATTACTATGGCAACGCAACCAAACAAATGAATGTTTGCAAACAAATCCGTCATAGAATAGATTCCCATAAAAGTTAAAATACGTAAAAATGTCCAATTTTAGCGGGTACGATAGCGAAGCTGTCGGCTTCGATTCTGTAAACCTTGACCGACGTCAGGAAACTACATCCAGCACGCAGACAACGGAATTCGATGAAGCTAGCGCCTCATGCCAAACCAACATGCCGAAAGACTGTGGATCCACTGTCAATTCTGAAGAATTAACTACCCAGGACGACATCCTCAAGGAGTATCCACCGCCAGGGCTGAACGAATTCCTCAAACGAGTAGTCCCCGGCATGCTGGAGCAGCTGGATCAAAATAATAAAGATTTACTATACAACTCTTCGGATTCTGATGACGACGACATTATTTTAGCCAAACTTGTCCAGGAGATAAAGGCTTGCGACGGCCAAGGAGGCGGAGATCACCCAACATCAATCTTAGATCTGTCTTGGAGCAGCGCGGGGAACTCCTTAGCTATATCAATCGGTACAAGCCAACACGAGAACTGGTGCACGCATAACGGGATTATCAGAATTTTCACTGTAAAATTCTCAGCCGGTGATAAGCTTGTTCACAATATGGATATTAGCGAGAAGAATTGTGTTTCAGTTGTTGAATACCATCCTTCGGTTTCCGCATTGCTGGCGTACGGGACCATGTCAGGCGATGTAGTGGTTTGCAACTTGAGTAATGCAGTTGAAAATATGCAGATGACATCACCTGCTGGCTGTCATGGTTGTAGACGTGTCTCGTTCTTACAATGGGCCGACGCTTCCCTAGCGAATACTTACCTGACCATGCAGATTAAAAACAAAGGAAGACGTAGAAGTGCTTCCGACCAGATCCTGATCTCATCGGGATCCGACGGCACCGTGAATATCTGGCAAGTGAATTCCAACTTGAAGATCTTTGAAAATGTTATTACGTATGCCGTCAACGGGTCCCGTAAAATGGCGGCGCCAGATATCACATGCTTCGACTTCATAAAAGCATTTCCGCTGAGACCTTGTGAAGAGAAGGTGGCTGATGATATCTTCGTTGTGGGTACGAAGACTGGGTCATTGTTTTTGTGCAAGATAAAGAATGGGAAGGCGGTCGTGGATGGGGATTACGTTGATCCGGTGTGTGAGGTTTTGGACGGGCATTCGACTTGCGTGTTGGCTGTGGCTTTTAGCTTCTTGAAGCCGGGTTTTTTTTCTTCAATCTCCATTGATTCGGAACTTCGCGTATATGATGTAAAGCAGCCGAGCCCCTTAAAGGTAAGTATGTAACACGTATGGACAGTATGGTTTTTGGTTACTTATACCCAATTGAAAGACCAGCCATAGTAAAGAACTTTGGTACACATAACTCGATATATCAGTTCCGCTATTTACTAATCAGTTACTTTTACGGGAATATGAGTGAAAAAGGAAAATAAAACATCTCTTACCACAATTAAGAATTTATGCTTGGGTGTCTTCAGACTATATTATCTGTCAAAAGTTGGACAGAATCTAAAGAGCTTAAATGCTAGTTCAACTGCAAGGTTTTGCTGCTGTTGCAGGGTACTGCGATATATACACCTGCTTCAAAATGTGGTGACTATTTACGTTATGCATTGTCATATGAGGTTTTCTATCTGTCCTTAGAAGTAGTAATTACAGATTTTTTTTACACGATATAGGCCCAGTGTTTTGACCACAATCTCGCCTGATGTTAAGTGACGATGTGGTCCAAGATGGCAAATACACTAAGCCTAGAGGTACTAGTTCTCAAGTGATACTGCCGGAACACATCTATTGGCATTTGGCGCGGAATCACTTTAAATTGTATTAATGATAAGCTAACCTAACCAGCATTCTCAGGTTTAAAATCTGTTACCAAGCTAAATGCAGTATGTTCCGGCATCGTAACTTGACATAAAAATCCTCTAGGCTGTTACTATATTAGACCAAACCGTTACTTAATTCAGGTTAAGTTCAAGATAAATATTATGGCGATGTAATCAGTATGCATTTGGTCAATCATTGACTATGCAAAAGTCATTTTTTACACTGTATGGGCTCAACAGTGCTTTTACTTCAATCTCACCTGATGTTAAGTGACGATGTGGTTCAAGATGGTAAACACACCAACCCTAGAGGTACTAGTTCTCAAGCGATGCTACCAGAACATTCATTTTGCGACAGGTTTTCAAACTAGAGGTTGGTAGGTACCCAGGCAGGTTGACCATAGGTCATGCCTCCCTTCGGGGGGGTGGGCGAAGAGGTGGGAGGGGAAGTATTCCTCTCTCACCCCCATTGGGCCATTGCACGGACGAGGCCCGGTGGGTTCGCCGCAGGGGGCGACGCGGTGGCATGCATTGCAATCCCGTATCGCCCCCATCCCAAATGCGGCGGACGGCCCCGGGGGGTTTTGTGGATATTTCCGGGTGGCTCTCGCCCGGGTGAGTCCCACACTGGCACGGAGTTCGTCCCTCCGTGCCCCCTTACCTATTGCATTGGGGGACTCCGGTCTCACTAATGCAATAGGTAAGGGTAGTGCGTAAATGCATTTCCCCCCGACAAAAAAAAGGTACCCAGGCAGGCATTATTAGATAATGACTTACCGCCATGCTATGATTTCCTCACGACGTTTTAATAAGTGGGCTATCAACTGCACCATTATCGCTGTTTAGTTAAGGTAGTAAAAATAAAAGTGTTCTGAAGGTGTTTATTTTGGACGTGCCGGTGACATGTATGCGCTGGCTTCCTAACAATCCGTGCGTGGCGGTCGCTGGTGTCTCTGGTAGTAACGGTCCCTTGCGTCTCTACAACACCCACAGCGGTTGCACGATCCGGCTCGAAGGACTTAAAAGTGATAGAGATAAGGTCGTCACCGCGCTCGTCGTTAACCGAGTCGGGTTTGTGACGCTTTGTTTAATTTCGTCTATGTTTCTTTTTATAAATAGTACACCCTCAACGCTTTGATCATAATTTTTCTTGATGTTAAGAAGGGGTGGTTTAAAGTAGGGGTTGCAGGGGTCATAAATAACTAAAATCGTACTAATAAATAAATTACAAACTTTGTGTTTAAAACAATTAAATCAAAAACTATTCTGAATAATTTTTAAAAATGCGTTTTATTTTTTAACTCCGTAACTCAAGTCTCACCTCTGTTCCTATGATTAAAACTACAATTCTATACAATTTATTAAATTACTAGCTGTGTGCCCGCAGCTTCGCCCGCGTTTCATATATTCTTCACTGCGTAAAATAATAATCGAAAATAATGCTTTGATATTGCTGCCCCGTGAATCGTATTCTATTCACAATCTCGTGAGTTTTTTTTTGACGCGGATCCCAAATTATATTCGAAAATCAAAAGTACTCTGAAATTACACGGAGTAACTCAGCCACCTAACAAAAAGAGTCCCGCCGAAATCGGTTCAATTACCCAGACAGAGAATTAGACAGACAGACGAAAAAATATTAAAAATTGTATTTTTGGTATAGGTATGGTATATACATTCATAGGTATTATTATTTTGACATTACAAAAACAGACAGTTCAATTTTATTTTTCGGTATAGATTGCGCGTCAATAATCCCCATAGACAATTGTCCGCCATTTTGGGTCGTTACTTCATTTGCACAATTGGACTTCTTAGTACGTGTTGGTTATAGAATATCTGTCGGTGTGTTGTAGTGCGTGTCGAGTGGCCGCTGGCGACTCGGAGGGCGGAGTGCGCGTGTGGGAGCTGCCCTCGCGTCGTATACGACTCACAGACGAAGAGATTGACTATTAAAAAAAAAACCGTGTACCTTTTTAAATAAATAAACTCTGTCATTTTATAGTTTTCTTTTATTTCTTAATACTTGTTAGTGAATTTGATTTGATTGTTTCTCGACTTAATGTCAGAAACAACTTGTTTTTTAAATCTCTGTTGGACGAACGAGGTACATATGTGACGAATACATATTTATTTCTTTCCTGTCATATCTATTTCAATAAGGATTTAAATATTTAGTTATTGTTTTTTGTAAAAAAAATACTTCTAGTGTTTGAGTAACAAGTATTGATGTTATATTTAAAAGTGTAGCGGCCAGAACATACCTATTGGTATTTGGTTTCAGTGTTTCAAACTTGAGGGTGCTAGCTACTAAAGCGGTCGTTATTATAAAATGCCGTCACCACCATACATTTGATTATTTATTATTTTAGTGGAAACTCGAACAGTTTATGTAAAATTGTTATCCTATTTTGAGATATGTATCTTTAATGGGACTCGCGAATCTCTAAAGAACAAGTTTCAAGAATTTTATATCTTAACTTTGCCCTTCCAATACATCTTCGGTAACTTAATGCGTATTCGTAAAAGTTTAGACAAGCTCGATCTAGTGAATGATCGTCATAATTTTAATATTAAAAGTAAAGACAAGTTGTCGGTCCCACGCTTTAGGTTAAGTAAGTCTAATAAAAGCTTTATAAATAATAGTATTCGGTTTTACAATAAGATCCCAAGTAACATTACCGATTTACCTGACAATAAGTTCAAGTAATAATATGTCAAGCAAGTTTTAATCTCAAAAGGTTATTACAGGGTGGATCATTACGTGAACGATATGATGTCTGGAATTAACCCACATCTATGTGCTTCCGCTAACATTATTAACACTATGATTTGTACAGTTTTTTATATGAAAAAAAAAATACTGATATGTATTATATTTATTTAAAAAAAAGAACCAGATCGAGTTTCTTGCTGGGTCTTCTCGACTGGGTAGTTTTCCGAACCGGTGGTAGTGTTTCAGACGTTCATAAGCGCCTTCTTAGGGCCTGAATTGAATAAAGATGTTTTTGATTTTGATTTTTGAATGTAAATAAATAAATTTAGCAGTATAACTGCGGGTAAAATTTAACGCTTTTTATAGGTCCGACATACATGGATTTGATTTCAGCTTTTTTAAAATTTAGTATGTATTTCCGTTGAATAGAAAGACGCCCACTACTGGACATAGGTCTTCCCCAAAGATCTCCACAACGACCGGTCTTGGACCACCCGCATAAATTTTGGCGATACCACAAAGACCAGGAATAGTGGAGCCGCCGGAGACTTGACATTAGATCTTGTCTGTAGAGTGTTAAATTCTTTACGAAAAAATTCGATGGATAATGCAGTGTTTTTATTTATCGTTTACTAGTTTTACAAATCAAAAGAAAAACTTTTTTTTTTTTGTTGTGTCAATTAGTATTCTTATGGGAATCAAAAAGTGTGATGCGGACAACTTAAATATTAATATTTTCAGAGGGTTATTTTGGCATCTAAATGAAACTTTTAAGCGTGGTTCCAAGAAATAAAAAAGATTATTTTTTGAGACGCCCTAATGTACCGTATGTCTATACTATTAAATAAAACTAAAGTGTCCGTTTGTAATATCAATTTGTTAAATACATATGAATGTATATAATACCTTTACTGAAAATATAATTTTTAGAATTTTTGTATATCTGTCTGTTTGTTCCGGGTAATCTCCGGAAAGATTGGATGGATTTTGACGGGACTTCTTTGGTAGGTAGGTGAAGTTACTCCGCATAACTTTATTCTTTCAAAAATAAATAAGGTTTCGTGTGAAAATATTAAAACCCATGTAAATGTGAATAAAGCCGATTCAATGCAGTTTTAATGGCATGTGTTTGACTTTGTGAGAAGTATCTTTACTTTCTTTTAGTACCAAAAATAATTTCTAAAAAACTATTAGGGCTTCGCTAAAAAAATGAATCACATTTTTTCTTTAAAAAAAAAAAAACACGATTCAATAGTCAGTTTTTAATACGTTTACTTTATCTTAGTACTTAAAAGAAAATTAAAACTCATGAAATTTCGAATAAAATCTGATTCAACGCACAGTTTGATTATATGGGAAATAGGTTTGCTTTATCTTAGTATAAAAAAAATGTTGGGTTCCGTATAAAAAGATTAAAACGCAGTGACGAATATATGAAACGCGAGTGCAGCCGCTTGCATAGTCCTTTTTTTATGCAAGTAGAAAAAAAAACCTGGTTTACGTAGGCTAATAATTCTTAAAATTAATATATGGCATCTGAGAACGACGGTTTATCATAATTAGAGGAAACCTCGCGATCTCATATTTCTTTTATCTTCTACGATTCTTCTATATTTATTTCACTCTGCATCGTAATCAGTGGCGTAACTATTGAGTGGCAGAGCTGGCAAAATGCCACGGATCCCCGGTCCCACCCGAGAGGCCGCGAGCTTAGAATTATCATCGGACAATTTAGCAGAACTTTAAATCTCGTAAAAATACATACTTGAAATTAATTATAATTAGACAGGACTGAAGAGAATATACAATTAAAATATATATATATATAAACGCATTTATAAAAAAAGTGTGTGTGTGTGTACTTACGTAAGAAGTTATACTTATTTGACGTAATAATAGAAAAAAACTAAAACGTTGACAGCTAACTTCAGGATGATGGTTTTACGTGACGGCGCGCGCGCGCATCGTTTGTTGCTTAGCTAACTTCATTGTGTCGTTTTTTTCTCGTGACGCTTGCGCGCGCATCGTTAAAGATTTACTCTAATTTTTCCCTAAAGCGCCAAATGAAGTGTAACTTGTAAACAGGATCAATTTTATCCATCCAAACATCCATGAACATGTGTTAGGCGACTACTTCAGGGTCTCAGATGGTATAGTTACGCCTCTGACCGCACTACGCGGATGAAGTTGCAGAGAGACGTAAGTCTTAATTATAATAAATTTTGGAACCGAACAAAACTAACCTAAGTTCCTAGGTTCTAGGTTCTCTAACTATTATCGAAAAACAAAAACAGGCACCGTGAGTTACGCGACGTAACTTCAGCTATCTACCAAAAAAAGTCCTGTCAAAATCGGTCCGACCGTTCCGGTGATTACCCGATACAAATAGAAAGACCGGCAAAAAATTTAAAAATTGTATTTTTGGTAAGGGTATCGTTGTTAGTGACAAAATATAGAAAAATTGTATTGAACCTTATTATAGTTTTTAGATTCGAAAAAATAAATGTATGTGTAAAATAATATATTACGTCAAGAACAAAAAAAATGAATACAATGAAAATTACAAGATCATATTTTTTAGGTCCTAGGTCTATTTATTCAAATAAATTATGAAGCTTTGTCTGTATATTTAGTTTTTTTTTTTGTTACAAATGTAACTTTATCTTCTTAGATGTTACTCATACCCGAGCTTGTCTATTTGTCCCGATTTAAATCGAAAACGTCACGACCGATTTTGATGAAACTCTGTACATGGAAAATATACGCTATGGAAAAAAGATTTTTAGAATTCTTAACCCCTTGAGCACCTTCCTGGCGTTTACGCCAGCTTTCCGTTGTTTCATTTTTATGGGTACTCGACACATTAATATAATATAAACATCGCATTCCGGTTCTGTCAGTCTGCTTATCTGTTAACTACTACTAGACCAAGTGACAGGTTTTGATGCGGTTTTCGCTCACTGTCGTTTATTTTTTTCATTTCTATTTTCTATCATAATCAATTAACATTATAGTTGACGAAAACGAAATTTTACAAATATACAAGAAGATTGTGGCTCTTCAAATATCATAAAGTTCTTCGCGATGGCATATCTCTGTTCAGACAATTGACTCGTAATGATTACGCAGTTTTTCTCTAAGCACTTTAATTCTTAAGACAACGCAGACGGAGTCGCGGCCAGGAGCTAGTGAGTTATGAAATAAAACACAACGCGCCCAGTAACTAGATTTTTATCATTATCATTTCATTAAAAATTACACTCTAAGTCAATGTTTAGTTTCATAGCGAAGAACGCCGCCGGCCATAAACGAACCCTTTCCAGACATGTCTGGAGGTTTCTCCCGTTCCTTATGTAGTAACTGAAATCAATCGAAGATAATTTTAAATGGTAGTATAGAGAGGGGGCGGGGGGTGAGGGGGAAAGGAACGGAAGATAAAGGTCATTCCGGTCGAAATGATTTTCACCTGTAACATCTTTTTGGGCGTGATTTATCTATACTAATAAATAGAATTGAAGTGTCTGTTTGTAATGTCAAATTTATTATATTTTTTTTTTTTGTTTTTTTTTTTACTAAATAGATATGAAACACAATAAAGGTACAATTTTTAATATTTTTGTGTCTGTCTGTTTGTTTCGGGTAATCCCCGGAACGGCAGGTCGGATTTTGACGGGACTTTACTTCGGGCAAAAATGGAATAAAATCCAATTCAACGCACATTTTTACGGGCAAATGTTTGAATTTATGAGAAACATTTTCACTTTATATTGGTACAAAATTTTTTTTTTAGGAAAATAATTAGGGTTTCGTACAATTTTTTTTTAATAAAACTCAGTGAAGAACATTACAAAACGCGGGCGCGGACGCGATCACACGGCTAGTATTAAATATTGATAATGAGACAATTAGTAGTCTATAGGACATGTCGTAAATAGGACAAACGATTGAGCGAAGTATTGTAAATGAGTTAAGTATAGTAATATACCTGTCATTGCTTCGTGCGGCGCGTGGGCTCGGTGGCGGTGGGAGGGGGCGGAGGACCCTTCTTCTCCATCTCCTCCAAGTAACTCATGATTATCTGATCCCGTTCCTCGGTTATATGATCTAAGGCTAAATACCTATAACAGAAACATTGTAAAGATCACAATTAACCCCACGAGCACTAACCTGGCGTTTGCGCCAGCTTTCCATTGTTTTCCTATTCTCTTCCTATCGTCTCATTTTTATGGGCAAACTACATATTAAATAGTCATTATTACTTTGTGCGGGTGTGTGGTGCTAAAGCAATAGGATATATTTGCAATATTAAAATGAAGGGTGAAAAGAAGAAACGAATAGTAAAGAGGATAGATAATATAATTTAAACCGACAATTTATACGCTGTGCGTATATAAAAAAGTTATACGCGCCGCGGTCCGTCCGGTGAGAGTTCGCGGAGACCGCCAGTCCAAGCTTACAAGCGTCGACGGTATCATAATTATAATTATTGTGGCATATTATGCCATAACTTAACGACTCATCTAAAGTGTTAACGTCATCTATTATCATATATATTTTCTTCTTATTCTAAGTTATTTCTTGTCTATATTATCTATACGCCCCCGCTCAGCATACGCAGCCGCATCCTCTTTTATATATATTTATTTACGCCTATATTTACGTCTTCACTTTTTCAAAATGGCTAAACCGCATTACAAAATAAAATAACGATATTAAACGCTAAACAACAAAGTTTCTCATTCGTATAAAATCATTAGATATTATTCGTAAAGAGTTTATTGAAGTGTCAGACGATTCAAATCTCGCGATACTGTCTGCAAATCCAAACGCAACTCCTGATTTTTCATCATTAATTTCTTTTGATGAATTATATTGCCACATTAAAGCCATTGAAAGTGAATTCGTCATAAAAATACCGCTCGATTATGTAAAAATGAATTACCACTGCAAACGCTAAAACAAATTGATATTTTAAATCATAAAGTGCCTGCTTTGGAGTTAGTATAATTCGACGGTACGCCTAATAATTGGTTACCATTCTATGAGAATTTTACAACGCTCATCCATAAAAAACAATAATTTATCAGACGTTGAAAAAGTACAGTATTTAGTCGGACGGTTAACCGGTAAGGCGCTCACTGTTTGCGCTGGAATACCCCCTATCGTCGATAATTACCATATATTATGGAACGCTCTCAAGACAAACGAACGTTAGCCGCAATGTATTTAGCACAAATTTTAAAGGCAGTCAGTTTCCTTCAAATAAATCACTTGACGAGTTTTTTAGAAAATTATTGTGTCGCTCAATCCGCTATAAAACAATTAAATATTGATGATCTCTCAGATTGTATATTCACTCATATTGCATTATCTAAACTCGATCAAGGAACCGTTAATTTGTTTGAGCAAGCGCATCGAGATATTAAATTATCCACATTTTTAAGGTTATCGAAATTTATTAAAGAACAAAGAAAATACATATGATAATAGATGGCGTTTACATAAAGCAAGATGGAATTTGAAAACGTTATGACTATTCTTTGTTATGGCGTGATCGAGGAATTATACGCTTGCTGTAAATACAATTTAAAAAAAATCGAATGCTTTGTACAGGCGTGATAGGAAGTTATGATGGCGCAGTGGATAGTGCGGCCTGACTTCGCGTCAATCGCTAAACCATACCATGGTGGTAGGGGATTCTAAATAATGCCCGTCTGGGTACCTACAACCAACAAGTAAAAATACCTGTCGGTAAATATCAATGGGTGTATTCCGGCAGCGTCACTTGAGGACTTGTACCGCTAGGCTTAGTGTGTTTACCATTCTGGACCACACAGTCACTTAACATCAGGCAAGATTGTGGTAAAAGCACTGAGCCTATATACAGTGTAAAGAAAAATAAAAATATACCAATGGACTGTTAGTATAAAGACTCTGATATGACATTCATTTTAATATTAACATGACGGGACTAGTAAAAAATAATTTCTTATAATGTACCAAGTAGCCTTTTAAACAGGAATAATATGAAAGAAAAACGAGTACTACCGGATCACATTTACACAAGCGATTTGACATTTCACAGAAGAACCTGCATTATTTTTTGTTCGGGACACCAGTGTTGCGCAACATCCATCCATTCAACCGAAAGACGTCCACTGTTGGGCATAGGTCTCCCCCAAAGATTTCCACGACGATTGGTCTTGCACCACTCGCATCCAGCAGAATCCCGCGACCTTCATCAGGTCGTCGGTCTACCTTATGAGGGGCGCACACCCACGCTACGTCTTCCGGTGCGTGGTAATCATTCGAGAACCCGTTAACCCCATCGGGCATCGGTTCTGCGAGCAATGTGCCCAGCCCACTGCCACTTAAGTTTAGCAATTCTTCGGGCAATGTCGGTAACTTTGGTTCTCTGCGGATCTCCTCATTTCTGATTCGATTAAGCAGTGTAACTCCAAGCATAGCCCTCTCCATTGCCCTTTGAGCTTTTTTCTTAGACTCATTTGTGAGCGACCACGTTTCAGTGCACATGTTTGCCCAAAAAGCTCTACCCAGTCAGTTAGAGATAGTAATATAATAGTTGGTAATAGACCATACCTAGATTTTCCTATAACCGTTATCAGTGGCGGGGTAAGACTATAATTTGATGTGGGCGAAGTGCATTTTGCGAGAGCGATAGCAACGCAATATATATACAATGTGGGCGGAGCCGTGAGCATACAGCTAGTGAAATATATATTTCGGCTCTGGCACGAGACCCCTCGGTCCGTAAGGCCGTAGGAGTTCGCCACGCCTTCCGGTTCTGCCGCCTCTAACCGTTATGGGTTCAACACACAGCGGGCGAAACAAGTCGTCGACGGAATCTGAAGCGTTGTTACTATAGACGCGAGACCAACGTGATTGTTCTAGGACTGTTTCAAAATATTCGCATCCGCAAATGTGGAGTTTTCGAATTTATTTGAACATCCGCATTCGCATCCGCGTCATTCAAATGTTGATAAGTGTATTGCAGATCGCGGCTGCTGGAGCGTCTCGGTGCCGAGTGACCAATAGGTTTGAAGATTACAATAATACGACGCGTTTATTATTCCCATTTGTTTCTAGGAAACAATTAAATATGTGCTTAATTGGAATTGTTATATACATAGTTAAGCTTTTGGATTGTACAAATACGAGTGCAGAGTGTAAAGCGAGTAAATAGTACGGCCTTAACAGAAATAACTAAATTTATAATGTAAGCAAACATCTCATAGCAAGATTTATATTGAACATGATACGGACAAGTATCAATACAAAATATATCGTAAAACCTACACTTCGCAAGTTAAATAAAGAAATTTAATAGATTTCCATCCTATTTCTGTCACACTTATTTATGTTTCATATAAATTTTCTTAAGATCCGCATTCGCATCCAAAAGTCTGCATACGCATCCGCTTCTGCGGATGTTAAACAATCTACATCAGCACCATCCCTGACGTTTTCCACGCTGACTAGTGTTATAACTGCTAACATCGCGCTGACATACAGTCCGCTGTGCGTTGAGACCATTACGAAAGGGTTAGAATGTGTCACCATGTATGTAATCAAATAGGCCATGTTAGGGTCTTTAGCCTGGAAGTTTAATTGCGCCGTCCAGATTCCATGACGCTGCTGAAACCAAGGGAGGGGGGAGCCGAAGGCCTCGCCTTTGCGTTGCGCTGGTGAGGCCTTATACCGGAGCTGAGTTCGTGGAGTTTCCTAATAAAAAAAACACATGTCACGTACCTAGCGTCTTGCTTCAGACCGTCGTGTAGTTGCTGCATCGCGTTAGCGTTGTCCTTCACCGAGGCGAAGGTCTTGTGGCTGATGGCCCTAGTCTCTAGCAACAGTTGCCGCAGCGCTGTCTTAGCTGTGCTCTGTTTGTCGCGTTGGTACTCGCGGAATTCGCGTTCCATCTGCCCAGGTATTTGTATATTAACCCCTTGAGCACTTACCTGGCGTTTACACCAGCTTTCCATTGTTTTTTTCTACTGTCTTATTTTTATCGGTACTCGACACGATTAAACTATCTGTGTGCCCGCGGCAGCGCTTACGTTTCATATATTCTTCACTGCATTTAAAAAAAAATACGGAACCGTAATTTTTGTTTAATGAATTCAAGAACTTTTGCCAGTAAAACTGTGCATCGAATTTTTATGCGGTACTCTAATTATTTTTCGATAAATTAAAAGTACCCTAAGTTACCCGGAGTAACTTCAGCTATCTACCAAAAAAGTCCCGTCGAAATCCGTCCAGCCGTTCCCGAGATTACCCGGAACAAACAAACAGACAAAAATCGCTTTTTTGGTATAGGTATCGTGTAAACATTCATATCCTTTTAATGAAAAAAAAAAATTGACATTACAAACAGACACTTCAACTTTATTGATTAGTATAGATTAACTGCTCCTGTGGCTCAGCTAGCGCATGATTTTTTTTTTAGTTTGATTTTTTTTTCAACGGATTCATTATTATATAATAAAATAAAAGTCGCCTTATAAGTTATCTGCCAGAAAGTTCCGTCAAAATCGGTCCAGCCGTTTCGGAGCAAATAGACAATAATTTTTAAAAAGTCTTTGTGTATTATAGGTGTCTTATATAAAGCTTAAGTTTTAAGGAGTAAATTGGGTAAAAGTAAAAAAAAAAGTAGGCAATCACGGGGACTGCCAACAGAAGTGAAAACGCAAAACTTTGGCAAAACTATTTTTTTACGGTCCTAAAACCGTAATAAGACACCTATTTATGTTTTGACACGTTTTTTAAATGATTTAAAATAAAATAATTTTTGCTATGAATTTAAGAAAGTTAATTCAAAACAAATTTAAAATAAACATTTACAGGGAAATATTTTAGACGTGCCAACACAAAATGTCTGTAATTTACACACATCTCTGTGTTTCCGCTAACATTGGTTACGGCTATAGTTTTATAATGACTATAGAATATAGTTTTTATATAAAAAAAAATGATAAAAAAAGGAACCAGACCGAGTTTGTTGCCTGCGCTCTTCTCGACTGGGTTGTTTTCCGAACCGGTGGTAGTGTTCTAGACGTTCATAAGCGCCTTCTTAGGGCTTAGATTGAATGCGACGCGGTGCCTGCGAAAGCCACCCCGTGTCGCCCCCATCCCAAATGCAGCGGACGTCCCCGGGGGGTTTTAGTGGGTATTTCCGGGCGCTTCACGCCCGGGCGAGCCCCACACTGGCACGGAACTCGTCACTCCGTGCCCCCTTACCTATTGTATTGGGGGACTTCGGTCTCACTTAGATTGAATAAAGTTTTTTTTAATTTTTAGTTTTTTAAGTGCCAGCTCATATACGCCATCTTATACTTGACATAGTGTAGCATGTACACGGCTGACGTCATAGCGTTAGTAACGCGAATCCATACATTTCTATAGAATCGCTAAAAAAGTTTCACACTTCAACAGTATAAGCTCACCTGTGATGAGCTGGTGTACGTCGGCGCTGCCGGGTCCTGGCCGAGTTGCTCCTTCACGTCGCGCCACTGAGACGTGCAGCTCACGGCTAAGTCGTTAAGCAGAGCGCGCAGTTTGTCCCTCCGTTTAGTTCCGAGGGCGGACGTATGCTGACTGAACAATCGCTCCTGATGCGCGAACACACAACATGACATAAGCTCACGCCTGTTATCCCCTACGGGTTAGGCAGAGGGGAAATAGCGAACTACACCACTCGCATTCCACAACTTAGTTCCGTCCCGGATGTAACAGGGGGCGAGCCTGTCGCCATATCGGGCACAAATTTAAAACTCCGGGATGATACTGAGTGGAAAAACTCAATATCACATGACCCAACCCGGGGATCGAACCCGAGACCTCAGAACGGCAGTCGCACCGTAATACAATGGCGCCACCGAAGCAGGCCAAACCAACAAATGCGAGACTGACCATAAAAGCCAGAAAAATCCTAGTTTTTGTTTTTTATACTAAAATATATTATTCAAGCTAGGGGTTCTCAATCTTTTTCAATCAGTTTAATTACATAAATCTGTCTGGGCGCCATAATTTAAATTAAATCTGTGCAAAAAAAAAAAAAAAAAAACAAAATTCAGGAACGTCGACGACAACGGTACATATATATGAGAATCTGTCTGACACGGGTAAAGCCTCTAAATCTAGTTCTTAATTATTTTGCAGAGAAAATTTTGGTACTTCTTAACCCGACCCCCCCTAAACATTGTCAGCAATAGTTAACAAAGATCCCCTCCATGATTACGTAAACATTTGAACAAAAAAAAAAAACAAAGATTAAGAAATAAATATTTCTTACGTAATCACAATTCAGAAACACTCTCTTCTACCATGTCATCTACTCTAATATTATAAAGAGGAGTGATTTGTTAATTTGTATGTAACGGATAAACTTAAAAACGACTAGACCGATTTGGATAAAATTTGGTACGGAGATAGTTTGAAATCCAATGTGTGGCATAGGATAGTTTTTATTCCGAAAATGCTCCGGGTACGAGAACTAGGCGGGTAAAACCGCAGAGAGTAGCAAGTCAAAAATAAACAAAGCGCCCCCATTAGTGGTTCCGTAATACTTTAACGTTCCCTTATCAACAGCAGTACCAAGTTCAAATTACCTTGTCATCCTTGCTGAGCAACTCCGCCAAACTGTATCTATGGTCCTTCTTCAGTTGCTTCTTCGCATCGCGCCACGCGAGGTCCGGATTCCTCACCAGGTCGGCCAGTAGCGCGTTGAAGTGCTGGAAGGAACCGTTCCATTAATTCCAAACAGGATAGCATACTTGACGAATCAGTTGGTGTTCATCAAAATTTAAAAAGGATTCATTTTTTTTTTACACGGAATAGGCTCAGGATGTTAAGTGACGATTTGGTCCAGGATGGTAAACAAACTAAGCCTAGAGGTACTGGTTCTGATGCTGCCGGAACACACCTATTGGTATTTGGCGGCAGGTGTTCGAACTTGAGAGTGGTAGCTACCCAGACGGTGATGCCCTACCACCATACTGGTTTCCTCTCGATGTTTTCCTTCACCGAAAGCTCAGGGCGATTTTAGAGTCGGATAGGTGGGGATCGAACCGAATCGATTGACGCGGAATCCGGCCACACTACACCCGCTGCGCCATAATCTCTTCAAAATTGATGAAAATGATTTACATTACCAAAAAAAATTAGTAGTAAACTTGACATTGCCAGTCGTCAAATTTCAATACCTACAAAATTCCTACAAAAATCCATCATAAAACTAAAAAATACAAACAACTTATTAGTTTGCATAGAAATGAAAGAATGAGAAAGCGACCATAAAAAATAATACTAAAAACAATAGGAGTCAAGATAAATATAGATGAAAAAATCCCTTTTGGGTTGATTAGTATATAGAAAGAGGGTAGACCCAGTCAGTTCAGTTTGAACATCGGCGGCAAAGAACAAACATGAACTAAAACTATATACCAGTGAATAGTGAATTGTGTTTAAAAATTATACCATATAGGTAAAATGTGTTAGAGATTTACTTAACGTCATCATTTATTCGTTACTTCAATTAACAGGTTTTCCATTAAAAAGCCCCTCTTTTTAATGCACTTCATTTAGAGAAAAAGCTAGTTATTATTACATATTATAAATATTCATAAAACTGGTGATTATGTAGATTACCCATAAAATATATTAGAGGGAGTTTAAAAGTTGCGCCAGTGGTAGAAAAGTTGAAAGGTTCCCCCCTCTGTCGTGGTATGGACATGTTATGAGAAGAGAGGAAGCGCATGTGGGTGAAATAGTAATGAAAATGAATGTGGAAGGATGGAAAAGTAGAGGAAGGCCAAAGAAAGTGTGGATGGAGTGTGTAAGAAATGATATGAAAGAAAAAGGAGTGAATGAAGAGATGACGGCTGATAGGGACGTGTGGAAGAAGAAAACATACTCCGCCGACCCCAAGTGAGTTGGGAAAAGGCAGGAGAATGATGATTACCCATAAAAATGAGACAATAGGAAAACAATGGAAAGCTGGCGTAAACGCCAGGTTAGTGCTCAAAGGGTTAAGTACGAATAAAATTCATAGCAGATTTGTTTTTTAATATTCACCTTCGTTAACAACATCGCTGATGAGAAATCGCGGAAAAAAACGTATTTTAATTATTTCAAATATGTTCAATAATACACATGGTTTTGGAAAACGGGGCCAATTTTTGTGGCATTTTGTGGAGTTTTGAATTGAATAACTTGCGTATTTGAGCTTAATATGTATTATGTAATTTTGGTGCAAACCTCAAGAAAATGTACAGTGTATGGAAATTGACAAAGTTACGTTAGAAAAAAAGACTCACCTGGACAGCTTCATCTCTTTTATGATACTCCCGCTCCTTATCCCTGTCTCTAAGGCTGGTCGCGAGCGCTCGCTGCACCTCTCTTTCTCTCTCCTTGATCGACGCCTGCGCCCGTGCCTCTCTCTCCTTCGCGGCGGCGATTTCCTCTACTGTCGGCTCCGTCACCTCTGCACCCTCACGCGTCGCCTCCGGCTGCGTCTCCTTCTGTTAGAACCACCCTTACACGTATTAATTTGATTTTTTTATATTTAATACAACATATTTTGCTCTCGTATCAAATTACTTTGGCCGTGAGAAATTACTATATACAACTATATATAATTTATATGGAATATTTCGAATTTCACATATTTAAAGTTGATTCTTCTTAGTACGCAAAATAAATATTATTATCGTTTGCACAAAAATGTTTCTTCATGAAATTAAAAAAAAAACAAATATCTGGACTATATACCATTTCATACTGTTTTATTTTAGGTTAGTTATACATATGAATAAAATGTTTTAAAAATCCTACTGTCAAAGTTAAGTTTTTTAATGAGGATTTTAATGACGTTAATTTAAAATTATTGTTTCCCACAAGGTTATATTTCAGTAGCAATAAATAAATGATAAAAAACGTAACGTTAAAAACCAGGAACCAAATTAGTCGCCCGTCTCGGTCTTATAGCAGAACCGTAATTTACAACTGCTAGGGTGGCAAGATACACTCATAAATTTAGGAAAATTTTGAAATAGCTTATCGTGCATAACGTATGCCTTACTTAACCCCTTTCTGCTAATTGCAATGTTTTATTACTTTGAGATTTTCTTTATAATTTTAACAACACATTTGGCTTGACAGACCTTTACATCTTCATCAGGCTTACGTAATAAACATTGAATAAACGATCAGGGCAAGGAGTATCACAATGGTTTGTAAGCTCGGTTTGTTTTGTTGGCGTGATATTTCTACTTTTTTACAGATTTTTATGATGACTATAATTTCATTTTAACATATTGTTATTATATCGGGTGTTGGTTAAAATGTATATTCGAATCTAAAACCACGCCTTGGCTTATTATAATTTTATATATACCGAACGTTAAAACGATATTTGAACAACTGTGAGCGTAAGCCTTGTAAGGTGTCACTTCACGAATCACGTTTAAGGCTTGTAATATTCGATTTTACTATTCGAATAGTGCTAAACTTGTTTTTCGAATACTAGCTGTGCCCCCGACTTCGTTCGCGTTTCATATATAAAAACCTAAACCATTCCCGAATTCTCAGGAACAGACACAAAAAATTTCATTCATATCGGCTAAGCCGTTTAGGAGTTTAGTCACATACGCACGCACAGAAATGTAAAGGTTATGAATATTTTCAATAATCACGAAACCACCTAACTAAATCTATTATTTTTTATGAAGGTTTGTGGGTGTTTAGTCCTTTAGGGGCTTAGTAAAAGAGCTCAAAAAAATGATCAATGCCCCTTGCATTCAGACAAATATAGTCTAAAAAATTAAGATAGAGGACTCTAGAAAAAAAAAACGTATTCTCTAAGTCACTCACCGCATAAGTTTGAGAAGCTATGACACAGTATAAGTCTCTAGTATATTATTATTTATTTGAAAAAACACTTTTTTTTTTTTTTCAAAAGTGCATTTATTAACATATATCTTGGCTTAATAACATTTAATTTTTTTAATTCTCTGGTAAAGTTATGTTAGAAATAATTATAGAGTATCCAGTGTGTCAACATTTAAAACACTTTTGAGGTACTTGAATATTCACCTACACCTACACAAAGAAACTACCTTCCAGTGCACGACAATACAGACATTAACAATGTTTTGTCAACAGTCCTAATTAATTCGGTATCTCGCCAATTCTTTTCGCGTCAAACTCGCGTATATATTATACACGCGTTGTATACATTTATAATTAGTATTCGTGAAATTCGAATACCAGATTTAATTAAATTCGGATAGTAAATCCGGTAAATATTCAAATATAATTAATATTCTATTAACAATCGAAAAAAAAAAATAAAATATAATAGGACAAAAGATACGAAATAAAATAAGGATTGTAAAATAGAAATAAGATGAAAAAGATAAAGGCACAAAAAAAAAGTAAACAAAACTCGGATTATGTCTGAGATGTAAGGGGACTAAATAAAAAAAAATAAAACCAAGCCCTAATCACAAATCGAGCGAAATCTACCATAAATTATTCAAATCGATCAAACGTCTTGGTATGTGCTACATGGAGTACCTCACGGATTATCGACACTGGATCAAATAGTGTCCGTTTTTCATGTTTTACCCTTAGTCTGTCTATATACAAATGTATTTTTCTATACCAAATTTTTGCGGGGTTGTAGAAGTTTCATGCCCGACTGGATTGTGATCACGATTAGAGCTGGGCTGAGTACGAAATTTTAACCATATATTCGGCATACTTGATTCCAATTCTGGAACTGTATCATGTTTGCAGAAAATACGTAGACTGACATCGAATCCTGATACACGACTAATTTTTATTGCATCAAATAGTATACAGTAAACCTTAGCCACGTGCGTTCTTTTGTTTTGCTCACTTTTTATTTGCAAGTCAAAGTTTTGTTACCAATGAGATTTTCGTGATTGTTTCATTAAAACAAGCACTTTCGCATACATGGGGTTGATTAATCATCCTCAAAAAACACAGCTCAGTATACTGAAAATATTAATTACTAGGCCGAATATTCCGCCGAAAACGAATGTTCAGGAAACTTGCCGAATACCGAATATTCGGTCTCATCGTAAATCACGATGGACAAGGTGATAAAACCGCTATAAACCGAGCCGTTATGAAAGACCCATCCATATTGATACGTTAAGGCATGTCATATTCCATAGACCTACTCTACGTTTTTGTAAGCCGATATGATTGATGTCTACTCCTCTATCAATATGACCAAATTCGTGTTATAATGATATAGAAAAATAATGTAAAACATGAGTTTTTTTGTACAGATAAAAATGCAACAGTGCAAAGTGCAAGTGCGTGACAGTGCAATTACGTTTGGTGTGTATAAATGTGATTATAAGGTAATTCAGTTTTTTTACAGGGTACAGGCTCAGTGCTTTGACCACAGTCTCACCTGATGTTAAGTGACGATGTGGTTCAGGCTGGTAAACCAACTAAGCCTAGAGGTACTGGTTCTCAAGTGATACTGCCAGAACACACCTATTGGTATTTGACGACAGGTTTTCAAACTTGAGGGTGGTAGCTACCCCAAACAGGCAATATTAGAACACGTCCTACCACCATGCTTTGGTTTCCTTCACCGAAAGCTCAGGCTGATTTTACAGTTGGATAGGTGGGCTCGAACCCACGTTTATTGACGCAGAATTCGGCCGCACTATCCACCGTGCCATCATCGCTACCGTCAAAAATAAAGTGCAATCAATATTATATAGTAAGAAATTTATTCACATTTAATAACATCAAGGTCACATTACTATTTACAAAGAATGTTTTTTTTTTCGTACATCAAGTACCGACGTATTTCGTCTATGACACGTTACGCACTAAAGATGGCGGCACTGCCCTCATTTATCTATGGTATTCTTTTTTAAAGCTAACCTATGTTTATGAACGAAAATAAAAGAGATATACGGAAATTTCTAAACGTAAATTTGAAGGCTTTACTGAGCAGAAATCCATGGTAAATTATATTGTTGATATAATTTGTAATTCCGCTTTCAAATACGCATTTCAATCGGAATTAGCGAAATTATATCAACAATATAATTCTCGATGTAAAGTTTGCAGTCGTCATCAAATAAAACGAATGTTTTGACGTTTATCGTTGCCGATAATTATATAACTTTGATAATAAAACTTTTGATTAAATAAAAATACATCATATGTAAACTCGATGAAGTGAAAATTTTAATAACTTTAAAAAAATCCTCAAAATCTCTGCGTAAAAAACATTTTCCTCCATCAAAAAACAAATCAATCCGTTGTTACAAAATTATATTCAGTTGCTATAACGGCATGAATAGAGCTGTGGTGGTTTAAAACCGAAAAAAAAAAAAGCCAAACTCAATTTGTTTATTAAAATGTGTAATATATATTCAAACCCCTTCTAAAGTCATTTATATCATTCAGTAAACAAATTTTAATCGTATGGTTATATAAAAATCTTTAATAAAACTATTTTAAATATGTAAAAATCTGATAAACTAAAAATATAAATGTGAGAATTAATTACTACTTAAGAGGTTCTCACATTCTTGACAAATCAATAAGACCGTTAACAATATTAAATATTATCTTTTAGATTCATCTCAGAATAAAAAATAAATCGGTTTTCCTGACTAGTCTAACACTTTAGGTTAAAAAGGATTGGCATTTCCGATTTCAGTAGTTAAAAACGTGTATTGAAACCGGCAGTCAGACGTAGTAGAATAACCTAAGTAGCAAGTATAAAACGTAGAAATAAAAAAAAAAACCGAATAATTTTTTTATACATAAATTAAACGATAATTAAAAATTTATCAGAAAACGATTTTTTTAACCGATTTAACGAAACAATCGGTCACAATCGTTATCGATTTGTTAAGTTAGTGAGACGATACGATGATAAACGTCAGAACAGGCATTCGGCTTTAACGACGACTGTGGTAGTTAAGTATCAAGTAAATCGTTAGTTTTTATTCTTAAAAATTGCTATTTTTAATTTTTTAATGAACTAAATGTAATGCTATTTTTTTTTTTTCGCTCACAAACGTTACATATACCATTATATTAGTTAAAAGTAATTATCCGTATTCACGTAAACTATTTTTGAGTAGCGATCCTTGTGACTTACTTACTAAATTACTTACATTTAGTGACAAATTTAAGACTACATATTTTACCTACTAGTATATAAATATTAAAAAAAATTACAACACTATCGACGCCTCGCTTTGATTGGTCGACTCTCTTAAAGAATAAAATAGGCAAAAATATTATTTACAAAGTTATTTTTAAATTAACCATTTAATTCTTTTGGTACGAACGCAAGGAAGTTTCTTTCATGTTGGTACACCTTTCCATGCAATACACTAAGCGCATAGAAACAGTTATAGAATTATACAAAATCTTCTTAAATGAATCTAGACCACAGTCATTACATAGATAATTGTTTAAACAAGACTGGTCAGATACTAAAAATACTTTAAAAAAAACATTTATTTTTTTTTCGATTTCTACAATTTAGATGGACGATAGTGGTAACATGCTAAACGTACAATGAATTCAAGCATTTTGGCGACAGATTTATCTAGTTTCGGTGAACTAACTGGTACCTATTTGAGAACTTCGACGAGAGTTTTCATCAACAATCATGATCAGTTTTAATAATAAAAGAAACAAACGAGGATATGAAAATTTATATAAAAAATAATGATTATTCTTTTTGATTTTAGAATTACAGTGAGAAAACAACCATCAAATAGAAGCTAAACAAATGAAGTCGTATTTGTGTAGGATGTATGAAAGGATAACCTTTGCCTATAATAACTTAATATTATCTATAGTGCATTCTTTATAGGAAAAAGTGTGATGGCGCTTGATTTTTATAAGTTATAAATATAATGAATAACTGTGTCGGTTAAGTAAATAAATAAAACTGAACTATCTTGTTATTTAACGAAGATCTCGCTTGCATATTTTTTTTAGTTATCAGATATGAATCACCGCTCAATCAAAACGAGGCTTAACACTCATTTAAAAAAAAACTTGTATTGAAGGAAATGAAATCAAGTTTAGAGAGTCAAATCCAAATTCTATTTTACACAACCTGTAAATGCAGACCGGTTTTTTTTTTAAATTAGTAATAAAAAGTTTTTTTTTTATACAATACAAGAATTATTTATATAGTTCCTTCAATGCTTTTAATAATCACCAGAAAAATACGCATGTTTTTTAATAAAAAAAAACTATTATATTAAGTAGAAAGACGCCTATATATCGTAAACTCGAGATGAACGGGTCGAGTTTATCCAAATTACTGCACAAAATTTGATCGATAAAAGCGTGTCACTTTGCGACAGCCTATCGTAATCAATTTAATTATTAATAATTGTGACATTGCGCTTTAAACATTTAGCGTAATTAACAAAGTATTATCAAATATAACATTAACTGTCAGGTTGTAGTTTTGTGTAGTTTTTAATTCGAATAAATAACTTATCATTTATTTTTAGCTTTGTAGATTATTTATTCATTGAAAGTGCTTTATTTAGAGCATGAAAATCGAAAGGATGAGAGCTATATACTTGCAACAATAATGCATTATATAGTGCTGGCTCGCATTACTTATTTTAATCTTATTAAATGTTTAATTATGCATATATTATTTTCTAGTAATAAATTTGAAAAGTTTCCGCCTTTATCGCTTGTGATTTTCATAACCTCAATAATCAATTTCAAAAAAATATATATCTACATGAAATGGAATCAATCATTCGGCAAAATAAATTAATCGAAGTAGAAAATAATATAAAACTAATATTACCATCATAATAATTTGGCCTCTACTGTAATTATGCGTCTATAGCATAGTTAAATATGACATTATCGAAGTATACCGCTTTATTTCAAATCGATCTACTGGATTAATATTGGACGACGAGTTACATATAAAATGTGAAATCAACTGTTTAAACTGTAAGCCCCTGAAGACATTAAAGACGATTAAAAATACAACATTTATAAATATTAAATTGTCTACACTACAACATTTATCCTTAACTACTCGTTTTAACAACAATACAATTTCAAGGGGGTTGATATTTTTTTATTTATACACATATTACATATAACATTTTATGTATGTCCATTCGTTGTCGAAAACGTGCAGGTTACATGTAAACATACATTTCAAAATTATTCACTAAAAGCATCTAGTTTTATTTTGAATTAGCGCCTACGTATCTTAGCTTGATTAAATCAAGACATATACTGTTCCCGTGGGTGTCGTAAAAGGCGACTAAGGGATGCACCAGGGGATGGGCCGTAACATCTTCTGACCACCACATGCACCAACTGCGATCGCCAGTCCGCCTGCCAAGCGTGCCGATTATGGCAATTCCACCCTTTTTGGGGGAGACTTTTGTCAAGCAGTGGTCGTCTTCCGGTCGAATCAATCAATCGAATACGAAATTTTATCAAAACCAGTCAATCCTGTTTTTAAGTAGAATTTTATCTTAATTATAATTTTAACACTCATTTTCCTTTCGACCTATCAATTGCTCCTTGACGTATATTTTCCGAATAGAAAGCTTCATCAAAGATGAGACGAGTTAAAATGTCAGGATTCGAGATTAGTAACGACAAAAATATAATTCTGTACCAAAATTTGGTAAAAGAAATGGAATGTACATACAAAAATAAATTCTATTGTTAGTATAGACTAGGGCATGGTAACTCGTGGAGATTTAGTTGATATTTACAGAGACCGAAATTACTGTGTATTAATGCGGATTTCTGTCACTGTAGTCCCCACACACCCCTCGGTTCCCCCGCGCTAAGTGCGTAAATGCATTTGATCCACGTTAAATTTAAAAAAAAGTCACAGCATATAAAATATTTTATAAGTTCAATTAACTATTCATATTAAATTTCAAGATGAGCGGTTAAACGGTATACAAGAAGATGAAGCGAGTTACAACAAAGAAGATTTAGCAAGCATTTAGTAAGCAGGCTCCCGGGATGTACGAGGCTGCTTCCTTCCAAGAAGCTTTGAGAGGAAACCATAATTATTACCCCTCCTCCTGAGGGGGGGGGGGAAGGGTCCAGACGAGAGAAAAAGACCCGAGCGAGCGGATAGGGTTGCGGAGCATGCTCGCGCAGATCCCGTAACCTTGTTACACATACGCGCTGATGCGGCCATGGGGTTTTGGAGGGTGTAGAAGAACATTCAATTCTGAAAAAATCCCGATGTTGGACTACATGATACCATAAAATGCCGCTGCGCTATAAAAGAAGAAAAAAAAACTAACTCAATCGTGTATTTGAAATGGAAAATCTTCACACGCTTTGCACTTAGGATTAATAGTAAAACTTTCCCGTCTGGGTAGTTACGAGTTTGAAAACCTTTCGCTAAATACCAATAGGTGTGTTCCGGCAGCATATTCAAGAAGCAGTACCTCTCCCGGCTTAGAATGTTTACCATCCTGGACCACATCGTCACTTAATATCAGATGAGATTGTGGTCAAAGCACTGAGCTTATTCCGTGTAAAAAAGAAGCAGAGGTTATTTTGCTAGATCCTTAATCTATTATCAAACATTCCAGGATAGATATTAAATAGAAAGGCAGAAACAAAATTTGTGTAAATCTATTGAATATACATAGGTCAGATAAAAAATCATATAATCCTTATCAGACAAAAAAAAACAAGACAAACTATTACTGTGTTAGTGATGGTGCCTAAAATGCCCATAACTGCACGTTAACGACCAACAAAATGGACAATAGGGGGGTGAGCGTTTGTTAAACATAGGCAAAGGATTCATATGCACTAACATTTATTCCTAAGAATATTTACAACTCGTAAGTATATTAAATATTATAAAAACACGGCGACAACTATAGTTATAAATATTTAAAATTAATACTTAAAAAAATACCAGTGCCGCCATCATTGAGGCGCGTTTGTTTTTTTTTTTTTTTTTTCGAACGGGCGAAGCCATTTATTTCGCTGGCTTTATAACTTCACCCGTAGAGATGTTAACAATAAAGAAATATATAACATTAATACAAAAAAAAAACAATCGATAGATTATGAGAGAGAGAGAGAGAGAAAAAACATAGTTAAAACTATCAAAGAATTACATACACTATCCGCGTAGGCCTAAAAGTGGCAAATTTATTATGTTAAGGAATTAAAAAAAAATATTGGAGTATTTTACACAAGAAACAACTTTTAGTTTTATTATTAATTTGTAAAGAGAGTGCAATATATATCATGTGCCTTAAGAGAAGAACTGTACCACTTTTTGGCTTAGGACGGCAGTGCAGATACAAAATCAAAAATAATAAACACAATATTAATAGTCGTTTTTTTTTTTTATTTTAAAACGATATCATTAATAAGTTAACACTCATAATTATTTATTGAGCAGAATGTAACGTACGTATATGGTAAAAAGAGATAATGCGGTACTTCAAATATTAAAAAAAAAAAATTAAAGTAACAACAGCTCCACTCATGCTTTTAGCACGAGTCCCCACAGGAATCTTAACGCTCCCAATTAAACCTAACAGAGCTGTCATTCTCGTCTGCTTTTTTCCTATAAACAGGTTCATCTTGGCAAGATATAAACCACCTAAATATCACACCGCGTGCTACGAAATCACCTCCCTGTAGACCAATACACACCAGAGGGTTGCCAGGTTTCCAGTATTTCTCCCGGATTCACAGAAATTTCTTTTCACCGTGTAAAAAATAAACCACAAAAAAAACCTAAAATTTGAAATAAAAAATTTTTTAATCAGCAAAAATGTTATTTTTGTTTTCTATTGCATAATTTAAAACATTTACCCTTTGTCCGATATATATTTATAATATTACTAAAATTTATTTGGCAACCCCGTGTTTACATGTGCGATTGACAATCATAAATCTAAATGTAATATTATCTATGTTGTTTTCGAGTCAACAATAGAGACACTTTATAATCACATTGGGTGTTCGAGATCATTATAGCGTCGAAATTAGGGTAAACATAGCTTCTTATTTTTATTACCCGACTCTATTCAAGTTGTGAAGTAAAAACCCACCCAAGTATGTGCATATATGTGACCAAATAGTGTGTCTAGATATCTAAAGAATTTAGCAATTTTAGCTTCTGTTTCGTTCGTTTTAGTCAACCCGAATAAAGTCAGCAAGTACAGTGGATTCGGTTAAAATCAACACTGTTTAACTAAATAAAAATATAGACGAGAAATCACGACATCAAAAATACTCATTACAATCGTGTTATAATAATTTTATTTTAATCAACTGTTATACTTGTTAGACAATTTTTTTATTTTTTATTTATTACTAAGAAACATTAAAAAATAATCACTCTAGAATCTTAAACTAATCGATATTTTTTTACGTCAATAACGATTCCGTACCTTTTTTACTAATTTATGTTTTTTTTAACGCAACCATTACATAGGGTCAGAGTCGGGCTCTTAAATTATAATACAGACTAAAAAAAAACAACGTTGTCAAGGAGAGTTCAATTTTAACGTACAATATAATAACAAAAAAAAAACAAACAAAAAAACAATTCTTTACAAAACCCTAACCGATTTTAAAACAATCTCTTATTTTACAAACACTATTCCCCTAATTGATGACTTCCTTGACCAACGCACTGGATAAGTTAATATTAAAAGGCTTTGACTATTGAGTGAGAAAATAGTGTAAATGTACGTACGTATAATCGTGTACAAAGAACGCATATGATATGCTTTTAATAAAAAAAAAAACCTTGTTTAAAATATATACTAACAAAACGAAAAAAAAAAATATACATATATGAGGGTAGATAAAAACATCAGAGTACTTAATATCAAAGACTGAACACATTTGTATCATTTTTAGAATTATCGTTTGTCTGCATGTACATTTGCATATCTTAGCAAACATTGATTTTCAAGATATTTAGTACGGTAGAGTACTCGTATTAGTCCGCATGAGTGATTTTTTTTACACGATATAGGCTGTGCTTTGATAACAATCTCACCTGATGTTCAGTGACGATGTGGCAGGACCACTTAAAAAAAGGGTTTTTTAAACTTGAGGATAGTAGTTACCCCCAGGCGGTCATGCCCTACCACCATGCTATGGTTTCCTCGCGATGTTTCCTTCACCGAAAGCTCAGGCCGATTTTAGAGTCGGAAAGGTGCGATGGAACCCGCGTCGATTGACGCGTAATCCGGCCGCACCACCCACTGTGCCATCGTCGCTTTATATAGGAGCCAAAAATGTTCAAAAACTCACTCCGAAGTTGTTGAAAAGAGGGGTATAAATTTATACAAAAATTACGACAGTTTTAAAGTTGTAAGTTCTTAGTTCTAAATAAAGAAACGATAAATTACAGCGTTATTGAAAACAAAACTTTTAGAGGTTAAATAAATTAATAAAACTAATGCGGCGTTCAAAATTTATAAACAAAAATTGCCAAGAGTATAATAAATAATATAATAATAAAACTGCGAGGACACAAAATCTTTGTAATACAATTTTGTATATATATATATATATATATAAAATATTACAATTAAATTAAAATATAGCTTTGAAAATATTTTACTGTAATAATAATTTTATGAAAACGTAATTATAAGCGAAAAGAGTCGCGGGCACTGCTAGTACAGTCGTATAGACCTAATTAAATTTCAAGCTTAATAAAAAAAACACCAATTTTGTAGTTTATTCACTTTACTGTAAATTCTCATACGAAATATTGCACAAACTATTAAAGAAAAAATAATCAAAATTAGTTACATATAAAAAACAAAACATCTTCAACAACATAAAATTAGCATAGAATAGTCGAAAAGAAATATAACAATGTCACAAATTACTTTTAATTCTTTGGCTTGGATGACATTAAATTAACATCCCATGCTAATGGGAAGCAAATAAGATTAATATACATATAAAGTAACATTGATCAAATTTCTATGTCAATTCTATAAAAAAAAAAAAATTGAAAACGTCTTTTACCCTCAATAGTCAAAGTGCCTTTCTTATATATTATATACAATAAAGATGTTTTTAGACATCGCAGTAATAACCTTATGAACTAACGAGTCTACATAGTTTACTGTTGAAGTGTCAAAAGTCTTAAAAAATATGCTAATATGCCTTATTCACTGTGATGTTTTTCTATGAAAGTGTTTTTTTTTTTATTATCGCTGATATGTGGGTAGTCGGGTATAAATGTAATACAAAAGAAATTTTAAAGGGTAGACGAGAATTTACATCCACTCGCATAACTAGATTTAGTGACACTCGAAAGGCAACTTCGGCGAGTTTTTACATATTTATATGTACATTCATTATAGACTGAGACTCACACTATAATAAAATTATATAATCGTCAAAATAAAATAAAGGAAAATTCTCAAAAACATTTACTCGAGTTTAAGTTTAAGAATATTCATGGAAAATAAAATTTTATAATCCAAGTTTTTCGTTATGATAACTTGACTCCTAAACATCCTTAGATGACTAAGTTTCGTCAATTTAACGTAGACAACAATAAACAGTTATTCGACAACCTCTCGCGATATAGCGACCAACTGTATAAACCCCTACAGTGTTGCCATAGTTATAAATTTTACAAAGCGTATTTTGTACTCGCCTCGTGACGCGCAAATAATTGCACTACGACTTTGGTAAAAGGTCATAACCCATCAAAGAGATAAACGTTAATTAATACTTCCGTATTGACGGTAGGTGAATAACCTGCATATTAACATGACACCTAAATCACCATGTACAGTAAACCCAAAACAGCACTATTGCTTCTCAGTCTTCTTTCGCCTCTTCTTTTCCGTTTTCGTGACTTTCATCAGCTCTTGCATCTCCTGAATGTTATTCTCCACGTTTTCCGCATTCTCGTCATCGTTCTCCTCGTTCTGCGTCTCATCGACCGTCTCGAATTTAACCACCTGCTTCGTTGATTCCTTCTTCTTAGCCTTCTTTTTCTTCTGCTCCGGCTCTGCGATGAAGAACCTGTCGAATTTCCGTTTCTTCGGCGGCGATTTGATGATCAGTTTCAATGGTTCCGAATCGGAGACCTGAACAGCCGTCGGCAGTAACAGCGGTGATGACGCGGCGGCGTCTTTCTTATACGAGCGCAGTTGCTTCGGCGATAAAACCTCCTCGTCCGAGGAATCAGTGACGTGTTGCGTTACGACCTCGACCTTAGATCTCTTCGTTCTCGTAGATTTCGGCTTCGTATTCGAGTTCCCGCCGCCCGGTATGCCGAGGATGTCGGCCCACTGGTCCGGCGGCGGGGTCGGCTGTTTGGGGACATCCTCGGACGCTTGCTCTGTATGTTTTCTGCGGGCGCAAAGAGCTTTAATTGATACATTCAATCCTTATTATTTAGCAACGCCAGCACACATGTTAAACCAGCATCGGACATCGGAGGCCTAATCTAATCGAATCGTTACGTTTTAGTCTTTACTCTTTTTTTTTTAATCGACGTACATGTATCAGGAATAACACAAATAAAGCATTATACGATAATTGGGCATTGGAACGACATTAGCTGTTTGTTAACCAACCTACCACGAGTGTAGAGCACTACCACATATAATTAAATAGGATCGGCGTGACTGGTTTTTATTTTAATTGTGTTATTTACTTGTTTCCAACTGTTAAATTGTTCGACACATATTTTCTTTGCGTTTTATTTATCCTAAGTTTGATTGTGTTAACTAAATTAAATAAAACACTTTTTGTTACAGAATTAAAGTATCTGGTCCAGATAGAAGTAGGTCCGTATAACGTCAGGTAAATTATCTATTGGTCGTCGGGGTCGTGATATGTGATATCATGTTATGCGGGTCATTACGTTTGCGCACGGATCAATCAACATTTATCATAACACACGTAAAATATGTAATACATTATCTTAGCAAGTTTCAATATCGGTAGTTTATTTTATTTTAGTACGTACTTATTCAATTCTCAAAGTTTTCTCAGACTTAACATTTTTTTTTACAGTTTATCTAATCAATAAATCCCCTCTAATAACTTCAAAATCCATTTCATTTAGCGTTCACTTTACTAAGGGTCTATTTAATATACGTACCTAATAGGATCTCTATAACAAATAAATTTATATTATTCTACATTGGACAAACTTACATTTATATAAATATTTATTATATATTATTTTACTGGATCTATATTATAACGCTAAATCTACTTCTATCACATAAGTATTTATCTAGAATTACATATTTTTTCTTTCTCTAGAATATTTGTAACTCTTTGTTTTATATCTGTGGTAATATAAGGGTCAATTGTATTTTGTTAATAAAAACTATTCAATTTACTTACCTAGACATATATTTCTAAGCATATTAAGAGGAACATGAAAGCAAGATTAATGAAGTAGAAACGATAAGTCTACGAAGTATAATTGGCATGAGAGTGATAGACAAAGTAGGGAATAGTGTGATAAGGACACGTTCTGATATGGTAGAGGATTTAGTGACGAAAGACAAAGAAAGGAGTGCTTAATTAGTTTCAATACGTAGAGAGGATGGATGAAAAAAGATTAACGAAACAAATTTACAAGGCGAGTGTTATAGGGCTAGCAGACAAGGTTCGCCATAGGCGAACGTATCTAGACCAGATCGAAGACGTTCTGGAGAAAGGACCGTTCTAAAGTACCTGTAATCGAAGTATGAAAGCGTTGATAAGAGTAGAAAAAGCGAAAGAAGTGTGTCAGGATCGTAACAAGTGGAAGAATGTAGTCTCTACCTATTCTTATGGGAGAGAGGCGTGACGTTATGTGCCTATTCAAAGAGAGATGTATCCATTTTTATATTCGAGAAAGAAAAACAAATCTTGGATTTATTTATTCGTTATAAAATCGTAATTCATTTTTCTTCAAGTGCCTAAAGCTGGCAAAAATCATAGTACAAAAAACTGCAAATTTATAATTCTAAAAATACCTAATGTAATGGAAAATACTGAATACAGTTTTATCCGTCAGATAAACAGTTAAATTTGACAATAGGAAAACAAATGTAAGCTGGCGTAAACGCTGGGTTAGTGCTTGCTCGGTTAAATAATATTACTTATTATTGAAAAATCAAGTAAGAACAATAATTTAGACGTTATGGTTTTTATAGATTAAGAGTACAGTAAAAGAATATTTCATTGTTGTTTAGTATTAGTGTTTCCTAATTAATAATTATATAAGGTTTGTATCACTTTGTTAGATTTGTTTTATGTTCAAACAGCATAATGTATATCTTTACATAGTATTTTTTGTGAAACCCAATTATTGTTTGAAATTGTTTATGCTTTAGTAACTATCTAGACATTTCAGGAAGGTATGCGTTTCTGCACTTATAAACGCATCTTTTCTATGAGACTATGTCTAACATTACTTGCAAACCAAGTTAAAAATATTGAAATTTGTAAAAAAATCTAATAGATGACATTATAAGTGATAAATGGACAATATATTGACTACTTGACTAAAATCTAGTTTGAATCTATATGGCGAGGTGACTAAAGACGGATAACAAAACTAAAAAAAAAAAACAAATGAAAATTAGAAATACCTTTGTAATGTACATATAAAAATAAATGAACTTTATGTAATGTTGAATAAAGTCCAGTTCAAGAGTGAATTCTATCACCGCAGGTTGAAAATCTAAGGATATCGTATACGAATAAAGCCCCTGTGTGGATCTCAATATACGCTGGTGTATCTCGGACACGAATGGCGATGTGCCTTACTGTGCCCCCCCCCCCCCCTCACCCGCCCCGCCTATGGCAAGTTTATCATCATGTGCATATGCTGGTCGTGACCCAGTTGAGCTACCTCCCCGTAAATCGTGTATGAATTACAAATAAATAAGAAATCTATTTCTATATGCCTACAAATGACGACTGTGAATAATATTTCGTGTGCGCGTATGATATTTTTCCTGTCCATTCAACAGCATTCTAGTTTTTAAAATAGTGTGTTAGAAAGAAAGGAGATGAGATGTCACAACACTCATTTGCAAAGTGGACATCACAAAGAAAAAACGATCGTATATTTTATTCTGCGTTTTTAATTACTATCTTCCCACGTGCCATTCTAAAATTATATAGTGCGTGGCCAATTATCACGGAAAGTATTAAATTTTTATGTTTTCTTGTTCGATATTGAATTATTTTAATGTATCATAGATGGTGTATTATTTAGGCAATTATTCATAAACTCAAACTGTATCCTCCGATTGCGTAGAGAAGACATAAATATGCAAAGAGTGACTCATAGAATACATAGATTAATTTTATTCTCTTTTAAATATATGACTATCGAAAACCAAAATATAAAACATTTTTCAATTGCAAATAAAATTCCATAATTACACATCGTTTTAAATTTCTATCAGGTGCAAATCCGTAACAAGTAAATTGTATCGTAACCATGAATCAATAAGATGCAATAATCTATCTATATAGAGTATACTGCGACTGTATAGAGAAATCATAAGTAGGCACATTTTTGCTCACAAAAAATGTTCTTTTTAGTTATACATTAATATAAAAAAAAAAAAAAAACAAAAAGTTTAAGCCCATATGTTCTGTTCATAACCAACCACTAGTATAATTCAATTCGAGTTAAAACTATCAAGACAGTTATTAAAATCTGTAAAAAGTTTCTTGTTATTTTTTAGTTCACCAAAATTATTTTCACAAGTAACTTATGTCAAGTCTCGTAGATATGTCTAATTTATTAGAGTATATTATTGAGATTATAAGCAGAAACCACAAGTAAAGCAGGCGGATCTGCCTATTGTTTAGATGTGAAATAAAATAGAAATTAATTTTATGACAACACTCAACTCTAACAAAATGCAATAGTCTATGAAGCGATGCTCCGATGCAAATGGCCGTTTACGTATTTCTTAAGTATGAATGGTTTGCTGATTTTTGATATATGGTGGACGGAGGGTCTGATTGGTCATTTATATATTTTCGTTATTTTTTTTACTTCATAATTATTCAATGCCTACGTAAGCAAGGAGGCGGTGTCAAAATTGTCCAAAATTTTAACAAAATGATACAAGAAAAAAATATGAATTATAGGAAGTCCTAATTGGAACAATCGGCGAAATCATTAATATGTAGTGAGTATTATTTTATTGTTCTCAATTACACATATCGAGGATTTACTACGCAAACCTATTAAAAGCACATGTAGGTATCTATTTTTTTTCAAGCTCTATGTACTGGTAAAACTGGCTTAGTGATAGAATAAACCGTTTATTACATAATAAACGCACAAAACGGAGCAAAGTTGCCAATACTATTTCTCGAAAACATCATGTACTCCTTAACTGATTAATCACCAACGAAAGTTGCTTGAATAAAAGTTCTTAATTAATTTTCTTTTTAAATAATCTGATTAATAAAATATTCTTATTTCACTATAAAAATCTACATACATGCATACAATGAAATATATGCAATTCATGTACTAATGTATTACAATTATAGTTGACTGTCAACGCCACAAAATAATTTCGCACTTTCAAGATTATACCTTATACGTATATCAAAATATCTAACAAATCAATACTTAATGATAATAAAAAAGCATTTAAAACGTCAATAATTTTAGTAAAACTACATTTAAGCAGTTTGCACATAAAGCCCATAACATCAAACAAATAAATAATAATCTTGAATAAATAAATTTATTGTAACTTGGTGCTTAGTAGTATTTGAGTGTTTGTTTAATTTGAATATTAGTCGAAATTATTTAATTATTCGGATATTTATATTATATTTATATTATTATAATATTTAAATCAGTATTAAATATTTATACATTGTGTATATTTGAACTATTGAAAACATTACAGCGAACGGAATTAGCAAAAAATTAATTAATTGACGAGATACCAGATGTAATAACTGGCAATAGATTATTTCATATCAGTGTTTGTCATTAGTGTAGGTGAACATGCAGTTACCTCAGAAGTACTTTAAATTATGACACACTGGATACTCTATCATTTCACCAGAGAAACAATAAAAAAACATTTATCTTTTCAAATAGTTAATAGGTTTACTAGAAACTGTAATACTGAGGCTTTTAAGGAAATAAATATTTATGTAATTTTCGAATTTGACTTCTATTAATAAGTTTAGAAGTAATTAATATTCGAATAGTAAAATGTTACGAATATTACAAGCCATAATTTATAACTTAGTGACATTTTAGTGATCTATTTCATCAAACTTTTAGAAGTAATATTCGATTAGTAAAATGTTACGAATATTACAAGCCATAATTTATAACTTAGTGACATTTTAGTGATGTATTTCATCAAACTTTTTGAAGTAATATTCGATTAGTAAAATGTTACGAATATTACAAGCCATAATTTATAACTTAGTGACATTTTAGTGATCTATTTCATCAAACTTTTAGAAGTAATATTCGATTAGTAAAATGTTACGAATATTACAAGCCATAATTTATAACTTAGTGACATTTTAGTGATGTATTTCATCAAACTTTTTGAAGTAATATTCGATTAGTAAAATGTTACGAATATTACAAGCCAGAATTTATAACTTAGTGACATTTTAGTGATCTATTTTATCAAACTTTTTGAAGTAATATTCGATTAGTAAAATGTTACGAATATTACAAGCCAGAATTTATAACTTAGTGACATTTTAGTGATCTATTTTATCAAACTTTTTGAAGTAATATTCGATTAGTAAAATGTTACGAATATTACAAGCCAGAATTTATAACTTAGTGACATTTTAGTGATCTATTTCATCAAACTTTTTAAAGTAATATTCGATTACTAAAATGTTACGAATATTACAAGCCATAATTTATAACTTAGTCACATTTTAGTGATCTATTTCATCAAACTTTTTCTCAATTAATAACTAAACATTATCTTCAATGCACTTATTAGATTTACACATCTCGTAAATTCTCGTTATATTATTATTTTTACCACAAAAGTAAACAGTTTCTACAGCATTTGTGGTTTTCATTATCTCAATACTTTCATGAAAATTAGAGAGACTTAAAAAAATCATCTATTCAAATAATTCAGGTGAACGTAAAGATCGAAAAAAAATATATATATTGGTACTAATAATTTGGTTACATAATATAAATAACTAATCAATTCACGTTGTAAATGAAAATAAATATACATACATAGAATAACCAATATTGCAAACTATAAGAAGATTATAAAAACTAACAGTGTGGTGACCACGCTATATTAATGAATTCTTTATTGCTTTAAACGTTTCTTTTAACTCTCAATAACCTAAATTTAGTAATAGTATGGAATAAAAAAGTAACACCAAGGTTAAAAAAAAAGATACGTAACAATTTGAAAACACTATGTATAATTTAAAAATAATTTTACTCAAATTACATTAATTAATGCACAAATTTAATTTTGTGATAACAGATTATTATACAATTGAAATATCGACAAAACAAAAAAATATCAATAAAACGCGGCAGCCCTAATAGTCTAGTGGTTACTCTATCGATAAAGATTAATTATAAAATATCGATATTGCCCATTGTCCGATGCAGGTTTTACTGTACGCTGATGAGCTCTTTGCCCCTTCTTTCCAAATCATATATTAAATTACTGCAATCCCAACCCCACCAAATGACTTTCAAATAAATTGCTCATTTTCTTTGTTCTTGTTTCCTCTTTTTTTTCTCCAGCACAGAGAGATATTTCACAACACCGATATTTACATTTGAATCTCACACAGCACTAGTATATTTTTCTTTACGAATTATTCTTTTTTTATAATTTTGGCAAAGCGAAAACACTTTGAAAATTTACACACGAAAGAAAAAAATATTAAAATGTTTATATTAATTTCAATTGACACAGCTTTTTTTTTTTTCAAAAGACAACACGAATCAAATATCGGTAAACAGAAAAAAAAAATATATATGAAAATATAAAACTAACAATTGAACACCTCCACGATGGTGAGGTGCTATCGCGTAGTTCAATCATGTTTTAATGAAAAAAACATTTTTCACATTAAAAAAAATTAAGTGAAATGCGCGAGCTATTTAAATGACTCGGATAGTAAAAAAAAATACAACACTGACTAAGTGTCAGAATAATAACGCAAAATATGTATTCTATTTATATGCTAGACGAAAAAAAAAAAAACATAATATAACTATATAATTTAATTGTAAGTAGTAATTTAAATTAGAAGGTTAATTTTCGGGGAAGTAATATGTTTAATCACCACGCGCCAGCTCACGATTTGAAACAGCAAGACATATTTCTATACTATATGCTGCGTATGTTTAGAGCTTGATCACAATCTCATCTGATGATAAGTGACGGTGTTATGTAAGATGGTAACACGCTACTGGCTCTAAAGACGCATATAGATTTTATTGGTGATAGATTTTCAACTTGTGGTTTTTGTTTTATCATCGATATATTGTATAAGCGGGTAGAGAATGTTTCCTGCCCTGGTTATGGCATAAATGAAAAAAATCATTTATCCTATGTACATTTTTTGTGTATAAAAGTTTATATTAAATTCTATTAAAATAGGTCCAGTAGTTTAGTGCTTAATTAAGACGCAAATGTGCAGAAATTTACATGTGCCCAACTATAGCCAAGAACACTGAGGTAACAAAAAAAATCTCATCAAATTCAGCCTACCCCGTATACGAGTAGAAAATTACAACTATAAATGTGCGCAGTTTTTAATAAATACATGCAACAAATTTAGGTATGCATAGAAATGCAAATGTGTAGCAAAAATTCACTGGGTCTATAATCCAGTTTTTTTATTAAATTTAAATGAATAAGTAAATGTCATGGAATTATTTCCATACGTATGTCTTGTTATTGCACCTAGAGAACCACAGAAATATACAACTGTAAGTAATTTTTTTATATCATAAATGTACTCTTTGTCAGGTTTTATAAAATAAATTTTGTGTTACATTAGGTACCTAAATAGGCGTAAACTCCATTTAACAACACTTGATTTAACGGCAAACTGCCTAAAAAGTTAAAATTACTTTTATTTTTTGTGGGATGATTCATCTTATAATTCGTGCAATAATATGCTCGACGTGGCATTTAAATAAATATAATATAGGGTCATGTTTGAGCAATACACGTTAAGTTTCTAAGTAAATTAGTTGTGACTGCAGCGTTATTTTGTTTCTTCATTGTCTAGCCCGTACTTATGTTGACAATAGGCATCCAATACACGATGCTCAAAGAAATCTATTGTTGTTTGTAAATTGTATAATGCACTAGTAAGTAAAAAATACATATGATAACATACAAAAAAAATATCATTTATCTTCTCTCCATTTAACGGCAACTCTCAATAACGTCATAAAATGCGAATTCTTGTGACGTTATATAGAGTTTACATTATATGGAAAATGTATGAGGGTAATAGTTAATGACGGCGACAAAACAAATGACGATCAGCATCTTGTCTTAGAATAATTTAACTATAGTGTTTTAAGAGATAATATAGTTCAATATTTTTCCAACATTTCAACGCCATGACCCCTTTTATCATGTAGAAATAATTCGAGCGTACCCCGCCCCTTGTTTCTGGCGTGTAATTTAATTCTGTTACTAAAAATCGAATCCGTACAAAAATATTATTTAAATTCATAATAAAGTATAAAAAACAGACATTATTACTTATTATATTTAATTTATTTTTGTTGATTTCTGTTTATTCTATTCTGATTTAGTTCTTAATATTTTGTTTTAATACAATTTCTTGTTTTTTTTTTCTTATTGAGGCTTCACGAACCCCTGGAAGTGACGATCCGCACTTTGAAAACCACTGTAATATTTGTGAAATCTTTTTAAGAAACATAAACTCCCCTAGACGAGACGACCCTCGTGTAAATTAAAATTACATTTCATTTCAAAACTAGTTCTTATCTTATCCAAAACTTTTACCTATATATTATCTGTAACTACCTATTTATCTGTAACTTGCTAAGAAACATGTATAATTTCGTCAATCACGCCGTATCCCTTACTGGGGGTATTATAATGCATATAGAAAAGATGAACCAGTATAATAAGCGCAATTATTTCCGCTACTTTGACATGAACAAAAACCACTCATAATGTTAGTACAGCTAATGTTATTCCGAAAGGCAAACCTTATTTAGATTCCAAAGTTCCTGGATACATTTACGTGACATTTTTTTGTTATTTGTTCGCTAATTGATTAATATTACGGGGTGCGATAATTAGTCATTGCTCGCACAAAACAAAAGATGCTATCTCGTCGAATTAGGAACTAACTAAGTGCGAGAAAGTCAATTAGGACGTGTAATAAAAAACGGTGGGATGTACGTTTAATCCAAAATGCTAGCGTGCGATAGCCAATTACCAACACCGCCGCAGATAAAGAACAAATAAAAAAAATCTACTCTATATTTATGCTTAATACGCAAAGCTTAGAGGAACAACTGTCTTTCAAATACCCTACATTTTAAATCCTAAAGTTCAGCTTCGTCGTTAAATTCGTATTCACGTTACAACTGACACAATTTATTGATAGTAATTGGATTTAAATAAATAGTAACGTAATCATGATACTAATATCAGTGTAGTGCCGGCTAAGAATAGTACCACTCCATATCGTTCCCGTGGGTGCCGTAAAAGGCGTCTAAGGGGTAAACCGAGGGACGGTCAGCAGCATCCTCTGAGTATCCACAAGCGACTACTGTGATCGTCAACCCGCTTGATAAGCTTAGCGATTATGGCAATTCCTCACTTTTTGGGGGAGACCTATGTCCAGCAGTAGACGTCTTCCGGTTGAATGAATCAAAAAAGATACTAAGGACAGAGAGCACTGATACAAATATGAAATTTGAAGCTAAGACTTCACATACTAACAGAAGTCTCATCAACAAAGAAGAACGAAACCGACTAATTGCATAATAAAAACGCTACCAGAAAGACGAGCGGGAAAAAAAAACCATAGTCAATTTTAAGAAATTAGCTATTTAAAAAGAAATCTAATTTGAACAGCATATTTCTTGACGACCGAACGAATAAATGTAAATAGAGGCTCGTTAAAATGGAACCTTCTTACATTAAATATTAAAAAAAGAACGGCAAACAAAAATTTTGCACCACCTAATCTTAAAATAGACAAGGGCGGTATGAAAACTGTGGTTGTGACACTTTAAATAGAAATACAGTTAATAAAATACCTCGGTGTTTAGTTAATTAGTTGCTGTTATGTGACAGGTAATTTTCCCCCAATAATGCCCTCTATCAATCGATAATATGTACTGCACAAGTTGGGGAAGAGTTGCTAAATCTCATATGATTATAGCTGAAAGACTAGAACGCTCAGTATTCAATATCAAGTTAAAGAAGCCGATAGCTATAGGTTACCGAACTTCAGAGTTATATGAAGACAGTAAACTTACGACAGTTGTTTCTATTATTCAATTGTTGTATCTTGTAAGTTGGCCCATAAAGGTGACGGACGAAAGAAGACTGCATGCAGCTGAGATGCGAATGTTGAGATGGCCCACACATCCTTCTCAACAAGAATGGACAGGATTAGGAATAGAGGAATACATTAGAGGAAGTTTGAAAGTGGCACCAGTAACAGACAAGTTAAGGAACAGTTATCGGTACTGTTATGGGTATGCGATGCGCAGAAGGAAGAGAGTGTTGTGAGAAAGGCATTGGATTAATAATGTGGACGGTTATATGGGAACGGGAAGACCGAAGAAAAGATGGATGAATTGTGTGAAAGATGATGTTTAGGAAGGGAGCGAATGCGGAGATGACCTCAAATAGAGATTTAGCGATGAAAGTGCAACGGGTAGTACAGCTGGATTCCGCGTCAATTGACGTGGGTTCGATCTTCATCTATCCGACTCTAAAATCGGTGAAGGAAAACATAGCAAGGTGGTAGGGCCCTCAAGTTTGAAAACCTATCGCCAAATACCAATAGGTGTGATCCGACAGCATTACTTGAGGAATAACACCTCTAGGCTTAACAAAAAAAAAGGAATGGAAGAGGAAGTTGTACATGTTGCGTCGACCCCCAAATGAAAATGGCATAAGGGTAGGGAGATGATGAGTTGTTTCTTTTAAAAACAACTATTGGCGTACATACGCACGTAACTGCCTCATTAGATTACTCTGCCATATTAAACCGGTGAGTACTTCAAATCGCCTACTCAGGAGTTGGCACAACCTTTGCCCAAACATCTGGGCAGCTCGTCAAAGTCCATGTCAAGGTCAAGGTCCAGAGACTGTGCCCAATTAAAGTTTGCTCAACGTTATTAATATAAACTACTCTAACAGTATGGTGAATTTACTCGATATAACGTTCATAAAAATCTTCACATACTGTATTGGTTTGAAGTTTAAATTGTAATTTATTTAATCGTTTGTCTAGTTTAGAACAGATTCCAAATTTACGCACGTATTCAATGTTGCTCTGAATTAATTTCCCTAGTGATGATGTATTTTATAATTACTAAATTTACCAAATCTACTTTTTTGAATTAGTTAAGTTTACTATTAACAAAATAACTTTAAACGGCCAAAGTAATTTTTTTTTTTCATGTCAATAGTTGTCATGTCCGAAAAATATAGATAAAAAAAACTACACTCGCAAATGCATTAAACATATACACATATACAATATTTCATAATGTAATTATTATAAAGGGGAAGGAACGTTATAATATTCATGTCAAAGTTCGCATTGCGCCAAAATAAAATACAGTAATAAAAAAAAAATGTACGAATTTTGTTAAAATTATTTTTACTATAATTAACGACGTGAGTGAACGAGGGTCGCCGTTTTTTTTTTTTTTTTTTACAAATAATTACAGATAACTTACACTATCCATAATAAACACCCCAAAACCGACAAATTTCGAACGAGAGCTTTACTGTTAGATAGAAAAAAAAAGTTTAATTTATGTAATCAAAAATTATAACGATATTTTACGACTCTTTTCAGCATACAAAGTCCAAAATCCGTTATAATAAAATTTTGTAAATGTATGTAATGTTAATTAAAATTAATAATAATAAAAAAATAGTTTAAACAGTAAATACTCTCTCATTTACGTGGTGTAATTCCTAGATAATAATCCAATTTAGTATAATCCTGCTATCCTAAAAATAAAAATAAGAATGTTTCCCTTGAATTTGATTGAGGCTTAGAGCGTCATATACACCATTTATACCGTCTAGACTTCCCATGAAGAATGCACTAATATAAAAAAAAAAAAAACAAAATAGGTAAGAAAACGTGCTGAACAACGCACATATAATTCTAACGTAGAACGTCAGAAGATCCAATCCTTCTGTTTTTATATTTCCTTTTGTTAAATTAAATCTCAAGAATAAAAAACAAATATTTGTATGTAATCAAAGACGGCAAAGTATTTAGCTTGTAAAACAAAAAAAAATGTACAGCAATTTATAAACAAATTTGATAAACAATTATACGAACAATCTACTGCTCAAAATGATCTGTACCGATTTGTCAAATTACAGTAAAGCTCTAATTTCCCGGTTTTGATTTTACATGACACAAATATTACACTAAGTAACTCGTCTAAAGACATTTAGAAAGAACCAAAAAAAAACTGTTTTCAAACCTTTGATAGTTGTTATCAATCGACTAGAAAAATGTCAATATTTTACTGAAAATTTTACCTATCGAATTTGTGAGAAATTGTAAAAAAATCTACCGATTTCGTGCTAATAGTATTCTTAAATATTTGTCGGAGCACGATTATACTCCATCCATTCATTTATTCAACTGAAAGACGTCCATTGACCCATTGGACATAAGCTCCCCGAAGATCTCCACGACGACCGGTCTTGCGGCACCCACATCCGCCGGCCTCCCACGACCTTCACTAACTCGTCGGTCCAGCTTGTCCCCACAATAGGCCCCCGGCCTACGTCTTCCGGTGTGTGAAAGCCACTACCGTAAAAGTTTGGTAATTCTTCGGGCAATGTCGGTTACTTTGGTTCTTCTGCGTATCTTATTTCTGATTAGAATACGCAATGAAACTCCGAGCATAGCTCTTTCCATTGCCATTCAGGTAACTTTGAGCTTTACAATTAGGTTCATTGTAAGCGACCACGTGTCAATGCCATCATCGGCACACTGGTCGAAGACTTTCTTCTCAAGATACTGCGGTATTTCGAACGAGAAGACTCTGCGCGGATTTCCTAACGCGGCCCAGCCGAGTTGGGATCAACGATTAACCTCTTTTTCCTACTACTTTTTGTCTAATATTTCCAATAATTGAGTAATATGTAAAGGATAAAATGCCAATAGACTGGTAATTTAAGTCAAAATCAAAAACTCTTTAAAGAAACATAGGGACGTTAAAACTACCACCGGTTCGGAGAACAACCCAGTCGTGAAGTAAACAAGAAACTTTAAATTATAACGTCATGCATACATCCAATACGTGGCAATATCACGTTAATAATTTTTTTCGTCAGGAACCTTCGCGACCGTACAAAAAAAATATATTTATAAAAGTTTTATCTTAATCCTATGAATTGACATAGGAAGAGACATTAACCTTTATTTATATCGTCAAAAATTTATTTTATTTTAAAAACTGCTAAAACCAATTAACGAATCACATATATGGTAAAGATAGTGGCGTGGTATATTTCGTATCCTTAAATTTTGTACTACAAAGAACCAGTACAAAAGTCATTTACAATAACAATAATTAATGACAAATTTAAATATGATTTCTCTAAATAGAAAAGTGACAATTTACAATTGTAATGTCCATTTTTTTTTATTTTAGTTGGACACTACATTTTGGTTGAATGTGTTCCAAATAATGAAATAAGATTTAGAAGGTTAATGCACCTGGACAGTTTCACATTGGTTCATTTAATTCCATGTCAGCTGACCCTATGTCTTCTTTTGTGCAAAGATATCTAGAATATTATGTTAATGAAATAATAAAGGTAAATTGTAAGTTATATTTTGATTTATATATAAGGATAACATTACAATGGCGACATGGTTGTCTTTACGACTAAGCGTAACATAAAGAAAAAAAAATAGTTTATGTCTGTTTTCTAATTACGTATATTATATAAATCATTTGACGGTTGACGGAAAACGTTATGTACAATAAATTGTAAATTAAATTAAATGTCTCCCGTTTGCAGAAATGAAATTTGAATATAAAGAAAAAAAACAATAACTAAAATCCTTGTAAAACCGTAGAATAACATAAGTCTATCTCTAGTCGATTCGGGTATGCCGTATGGTATTCAAAAAATCGTCGCAAGCTTCACTGCGATCAAGTGAAAATTAATAACCAAATGGTAGAACTTATAATTAAAACTATCTTTAACAATTGAAAGAAAAACCGAGAGTCCTTTCGATCCCTTAATATATTACTCTAAAAATACAATAGTACAAAGAAAATATAATAAAAACAAAACAAACGAAATTTTATAAAAAAAAAAAATTAGAAGATGGTAGGGCGCAGTAAAAAATCATTTGTAAATAAATATGTTTAAAAAAAAACAATAATAAAATTATTTATTCATTGTATTTAAACGTGAAAGCAAGTTGTCAATAAATAAAAACTTTTTATTTTTTAAACACGAAATGTCCCGAGACAAAAATCAAAATATTTTTTCCATTGGGTTGCTTGTAAAAATAAAAATAAAGTTCTTACAAATAGGAAATTCAGGAGGAAAAACTTTATTTGTGAATAAGTTTACAACAAAAAAAAATGTGTGCAATTCAAACGTGGTGTGAAACCTTCAAAAAACGTATACAAAACACCACGGATGTTGTGATGCCTTTTCCCAAGCTTTGTACTACGCATGCGCGCATAAACACGTACTGTCGCTTTTTCGTTTCATCGACATTCAAATCACAACGATGCTAAAGAAAAAAAAAATGTACACCACAAAATTTCCTAAAATCCCATTCTACTGCTTGTAAAACTCATATTGAAAGACCGTGTTATACAATGTTTTAAATGAAAAAAAAACATAACCACGTTTTTTTTTTCTTACACAGCAATCTTACAAAACCGGATCGCCGTCAATTAACGGACACCCCCGTTCACACAGATCGATATAGTTATTTAAAAAAAAAAAAAACGATACAATCGATCTCACGTAATTCTGCTGAAAGAACCTTCACCTTATTTGTACTGTTAAAGAGTTTGTTTTACATTGAAATACGCGACAGTTATTCCGTGTGTAATGTCTTGGAAATCTATTTCTGAGCATAGCCGTAATTTTACACAAATTCCGTATAGAAAAAACCTGTTAAAACAATATTTATAAAACCATAATTACTTAAAAGACAACTAGATGGCAGCGTAATCACTGCGCAGATCTAGTCTTCTGGCATACAATACCACGTGAATGTTTCATTGGTATTTGTTTTACATAAATTAATCTAGAATAACTTATTTTAATTCAACTAATGTCAGGATTTAATAAACAAACAAGGTGTTAATTAAATAAAGTTGGTTACATGACATCTGTCTTGTAACTATTCTGAAATTTAAAAAAAGAGCCAAACACTAATAAAAACAAAAATTATTTTTATCATAATGACGGTATTGGATGCCAAAAAGAGATTATATTGTTACACATTAATTATTAAGACTTACCTCAGCTTTCTCCTTCTTCTTCTCCCGTTTGCTCTCCTTGTCGCGATCCTTGTCCTTTTTCTCCTTTTTTACTGCGATCTGGGAACGATATTTACATTTTTTTTTTTTGTTTCTCAAATTTGCCTGTATCAAAATAATTTTATATGCACACGGAAACGAAACATCCGAAGGAGATTTTAATACGGAGTTTTTAAAACTGACCTTTCTCTTTTCCTTCTTTATCTTTCTTCTTCCCCTCTTTGACCATCTTGCAATACTCTCTAAAATAGTCTTCTTTCAGACTGCTAGCCTCGACGGCTTTGTACCTAGGGTCACTGTCAATCTTCTTTTTCACTTCCACCCACCTCGTATGCCTATCGATGGCTTTCTCCCTTAGCAGTGCTATGAAGTCCATTTTAGCCTATAACGGAGACGTGTTGCGTTAGATTTTTAAATAATGCCATCCCTTCTCTATTATTACTTGGGATTTTGTGGAGTAAGTTTTGATGAGCTGTTCGTGGTTGGTGGGCGTTTGTGGGTTGTTTTTTTTTTTTTTAAATATACATACCATATTTTAAGGATTTTCAGGAAGGATTTTTCATGGAAACTTGTAGAATCGGATAGGTAGACATAACTTTAACATTTAAAGTCCAACCATCGAAAGAACCAACATGGTAAAAGTAATGAACTGAAGGCATGTTAAGCGTGTAAAAATCACTGCTTCGAATAATTAATTATTTTAGTTTAGTGTTTCGTGGATATTTATATTAGGCAATTAAATGAAGGATTTTAAATAGTCGAAAAATCATAATCATAATAACTTTATGTGTAAGATAATTATCTTGTTAAAAAACTTCACTGAAGTGAAAACAAAATGGGAATTGTGGAAAAGGGAATGATATAAGCCAAAAAACTCAGGATTTGGAAGACACCGACAAAACCATAAAGAACGGAAGAGTAGACAAAATTTATGCAATAAAAAAATGAAAATAATCAATCAATTTAAAGGTAAAAAAAACCAAAAATCGCACAGCATATATTCGTTATCCCCTAACCCCACCAACCACAAAGCTTCACCAGTTCTACTATAGAGCAGAACACGCCGCGTCTGTAAGAAAATGAAATTTATAATTAACAACTGAAAAGAGAAATATATAAATTGAACCTGTGGAGAGAAAGAGGGATTAGATCCTGAAAGAGAAATATTAATTAGTTGACGGAGTCAGACGAAAGTAAAAGCAATTATTATTAAAAACAAATCACTTGTTCTATTAATTGAAACTGCAAGAATTAAAACGTAGCAACTACGGTTTTGTCTTAAAATATCTTAAAATAAAAGGAAAGATTTTTACTTATTTCGGGTACATTTTAATAACCAAAAGTCTGTTACTCTGGTTCTTATCCGTACTATAGCATATCCCAATCCAAATTTAACTCCAACCCTACCTAGCCAGTGTTACAGATAAACATCGTTATTCTAGTCAGTCTTTAAGATTTTTAATAAAGAAAATATTTCATCCAAATAATGTTATTTTGGTATGCATAAATCTTTGTAATTGACCACTATTTGGTAAAGTGACTCTTACCTCGTATACGATTACACTAACATTAGCTATAATAACTTCAAAATATACATCTTATTCAGGTAATGAATATCACAGGAAACAACCACCAAGCCCAGTCTCAACCGCATGAGGTATCTCCTCCGGGAACGAATTAAGTAATATCTACAGAAACCTATGACTGTAACACACAACCAGGCTGGAGGACCATCGCTATTATCGACCATGGGACAAGTAGCCAAAGGATTCGCAGACAAAGACAGATGATAAAAAAAATGAAAAACAAGGCCCCATATTATGTCCGAGGAGATTTAGGATAAAAGAAACCAGGGTTTCGTATATTTGCTGAATAACTAAAAAAAACATTGTGTGGTTTTATGTAACCACGATGCAAGTGAAGCTTTTCAAATAAACAAGTAATTGTTTACTTATCTATACTAATAAATAAAATTGGAGTGTCTGTTTGTGATGTCAAAATTATTATTTTATTTATTATTTTACTAAATAGGTATAAATGTATATACGATATACATTACTACGATATACTATACCAAAAATACAATTTTATAAATTGTATTCTGGAACGGCTGGACGGATTTTGACAGGACTTTTTTTGGTAAATAGCTGAAGTTACTCCGGGTAATTTGGTTGTTAGAAACCACTTAGTGTTAAAAAAAATTAAAAGTCCTGAAATTATGAATGAAATTTGATTCAATGCACAGTTTTACTGCCAGATAATTGAATTTGTGAGAAATATTTTTGCTTAATATTAGCAGAAAAAATGTTTGGAATATAATTAGGGGTTCTGTATAAAAAAAAATGGAGTAAATAATATATTAAAAACGGTAACAGCCGCGGACACAGCTAGTTTTAGTTATGTTTGCACGAATAAATGCTGCACGGTTAATTGATGCGAGTCATGGGCGCCGCCATATTGACGTTGGTTGCTCTGTCGAGCGCCTTTCACATTAACCCTACTCAGTGGCGAGCTGTAATGCGACATGCGATAGATGGACGAAAAAATTTGATGCGATGAAAAAATAGTTTCACTTTAATAATAAATTGTAACAAAGATTATGTATTTCTATCGTGATATTCCATTATTTTCTTTGCATAAGATACATTGTAGGCAATTTGCATAGCCAATATAAAAAAAAAAATCTAAAATTATTTATAATTATTGGTGAGCAAGAATACCTGAAAAAAGAATTTATTTTAAAAAAAATCTGGTGGATTCCATCAAATAACATCCTATGAATATCCTGATATTAGGCAAAGGGCTAATTCTCCCTAAGCAAGGAACGTTCAATTTGTTAACGGCCTTGTTTTAAGCACTAAAATCGTACTTCCAGAACATTCTCAAACGCACTGTTTTCCTCACGATGTTTCTCTTCCAAATTGAAATATAGACTATTTAAATCCCAATTTTAGTTAATAGAATCTATACTGGGTTCAAAATAAGGCTACATTAGATTAAATCTTCAACCACCAAACATCAATTATATACGTATGTTTATTTGCCTTTACTTCCGCCAGCCGTATCTTTTTTAACCTACGCTCAGCTCCGAAAATCAATTTTACGGAAGTTGAACTTAAACGGGAACTTGAAACGCAAACATTACTCTGTCTCGCTCTCGCCTTGATTTTTTAAAAATAATTATCCAAACTGCTGGGCAAGGTTTTATCACAATATATATCATGCGTTCTCTTGCTACAAATTTCTTTTAAAGTTGCTAGTGGGGCCGGATTCCGCGCGTCAACCGACGCGGGTTCTAACCCACTTGTCCAACTCTAAAATCGGCCTGGGCTTTCAGTGAAGGAAAACATCGTAAGGAAACCATTGCATGGTGGTATGGCATATTTTTCAAACAATGCCAACCTGGGTAGCTACCGCCCTCAAGTTTGAAAGCCTGTCACCAAATACCAGTATCTGTGTTCCGGTAGCATCACATGAGAAGACTTAGTGTGTTTACCATACTGGGCCACATCGTCACTTACTATCAGGTGAGATTATGGTAAAAGCATTAAACGCGTATACAATATTATTAAAAAACTGGTTTTGTCAAACCCCAACATATACAAATAGAAAAATTTAGGTAAACCGTAGTGAGAATCTAATCTGCATTGTTTATATACCCATTCTTAGGGACTGACTATATTTCTTAAAGATTATATATAAGATATATGATTCAATAAATATCCAGTTAACGCCTTAGAGAATTAAAAACTATATTAACATAGTTGCCACCAAGTTTTATTATTACAGGTGAATCAAAAAGTAATGAAATGGAAAACATACATTTTAATTACGTCAAGGAATCCAAGAAGTCAGTAATGAGTGCTGTTTGAAATTATTTCTTATTTTTATAAATAAAAAATTCCTAACATAACTTATTATTGATAAGTTAACTTTTATATTAAATATATAGGCATTATGTTTTCAAAATCTATAATCCTAGAAACGAGGCGTAATGCATAGTGATTAAAATAATGTCTATTAAATTTAACCTTATTACTATTAAACTAATCAAGTCAATATTCGGACATAGTGATTAATTTCTCGGATGTAGTTTCGTAATCAGTCTACACCATAGATTGTCGATGGAGGTATTTTTCTTGAACCTTTAATTAAAACGTACGGCCCTTGACCGTTATTGGAATGTACTATACTTGATCTGTCATTGGAATGTAATGCGCTTGGCCATAATTGGAATATACTGTACTTGATCAGTCATTGGAATGTAATGCGCTTGGCCATAATTGGAATATACTGTACTTGATCTGTCATTGGAATGTACTACGTTTGGCCATAATTGGAATGTACTGTAAATTGACCTTTCATTGCAATGTACTGCTCTTGGTCGTTATTAGTATGTACTGCGCTTAACATTCCGTTGGAATATACTATACTTGGTCGTTATTGGAATGTACTGTATTCTGAATTTGTACACACCAAGATTAAATATAGCTTATTCTTCTACCATGTAAAACACCCGTAAAATTGATTTACCCTACTATAAATTATTTTTTAACTAATTAACCAGTAAATTAACTTCACATGTATGTACTTTTTAGTGCATTTTGAATATCAAACTGGATTTTTATTTTACATTTTTTTAAAGTAACTCATAAATCGGGTCAGTCGTTTCCAGTTGCACGAAATTTTAATTTATATTACTTTATTAATTATTTAAAAAAAACCTGAAAAACAAAATAACATTAGTACTTAAAATAAAAAACCTAACGATGTTTATTAAGAAACGTTGTTTTGATACATTTTTACTATATACATAGTTTTTTTTCTTGTGCGGCATCCCAACACAGTATTTTGGTATATCTTAATAATTAATTTCTACCAAAATGGTATTTTTTTTTGTATTTTAAATTCAACCAACATTTTACATTTTTTTATCCCCATAAAGACATGCATTTTGTAATTAAAAGCGAAACAAAACGGGATTTTGTTATTTTTATAATGTATAAAGAAACGGATTTATCGATTAATCTCACCAGACCATTGACCAGAGATGTCCAAAATAAAACCTTCACTGGGCCACATTTTGGGCACCTATTGAGCGACACAATATAATAAACTTTACAAATTTCTAATTATCGTAAAAGCTACAAATGAAAAAAAAAAAAAAAAAAACATTAAAATAACTTTGAACATCACTGGAAACGATCATGTCATTATTCTTGATATATTTAAAATTTTGCTTCTAATTTGTTAGATTGAAGAAAAAAAAGTTACTTTTTTTATCTGGATATATTTCTTTTTCTGCTTAAAATGTATATCTAACCTTATAAAATTTTTTTGGCTGGACGGTCTGACCATTTGACGATAATTTATCTTTAAAAACAAATGAATACTTTTTTATTATCATAAACTTAATTATGCCCGTTGTGATAAATATCATGACATGAATTGGTAATATAAGTTATTTGACAATAGTTAAAAAAAATCGTCAGGAAATTCGATAGCCAATATATCGATAATTGAAATCACTCATAATATCCCACATCGCTGAGCCTAGGTCTTCATGTCAGCTATAGGGAAGTGATATAGAAAATTTTTATCGATAAAATCTAAGGGTTCGGATTTTTTTTTTTTTTTTTGTTAATTGAATTAAGGTTTATTCACCGTAGCATCGGATCGTCGGTCCTTGTCTATTTGTACACGTGTATATTTTAGCTGTATCGATATTGATTTGGTTATCGTCAATTGGTCAACCCGAGCGTTGTGGTCTTGTCCGTGGTCGCGCGCGCGTCTCCTGTCGACGCCGATCTCCTCGCCGATCGCAGCGTCGCTACCCACAAACAATGATGCTACTACTGTTTTTTTTTTAATTCTGCTAGATGTTAATAATTGTGGAAAACTTGTTTTTTGTTTATCTCGGGGAACTGGGATTATAATTTCGCACGGCGACCAACGACAATTCATCTGTGATGATCTCGTGAAATATCGATAATTTTATTTTCGTTCAAAAGCGAAGATTTTAAATAGGAAAAATGAGGATGTATCATCAAGAAACATTGTCGCTGGTTTTCTTTTTCAAGACAAGCAACTCTGTCTCGTGATCCATACTTCAATTTTATAGAAAAATAAGTAAATACTTGTCGATAATTTACTCACACACACATACGCAAACACACACAGACAACGTTACTTGTTTTTAATTTAGAGGAGAATCTATTTTTATAATAGAGAGATAAATAAATCGCACATAGCTTCTTTTTAATTATAGACAATCTGAATTGAGTTTCTCGAGATTATTTTATAATCTATTTTCCATATTAATACTGTGGGCTGTTTAAAATGTTACGTTTTTCTCATTATCAGTTACCCAACAGGATTCGAACCTGTCGTTAGATGTGATCCCATTTAGTGTTTCAATTTAAAACCTATTGGAGGCAAGTGGCATATTAATCCAGAGTCGATAGTTTTTCCTTCGATCATCGACAACGAGGCGCATCCTTATGACATCGTGACGCCCCCCATATATCTCATAATTCAGTCAATCTTGTTAATATAACTCATACATGTTAGGTGAAAATTAAAAGGTTAAACTTTATAATGTCTAAATCGATAGTTTCATTGTACTGTAATATTAAAAAAAAAAATAATAATAAAGACCCCTCGTGCAAACGGAAAATATCTAAGATGTATCCAGACCGTTTGGTCAACGGCCTCCGCCTTGAACGCTGAAAAGTATTTTTATTAAAAAAAAAAAAAAACAATAATGAAAATAGAATAGAATAAACAATTTGAAAGGTCAAAATGTTAACTATAATTATCATTTCAGTAGTAGTTCAATTTTATGAAAAATAAAAAAAATTAACATCAAACTTCTGGAAATTCTGATGACAGTGTCTAAGAATTAAAAAAATTAAAATCCCTAAAAATAAATCGGATTCAGTAATTATCAAACCATATATATTCTCTATATAAAACCTTGAAAAGAGAATGCCGCTAATTATTACCCAAACAATTATCATAGATTATTTTCATAAACTATCATCCAAATCGGTAAAGCAGTTCTCGAATTATCGATAACGATAATAGACAAACAGATAAATGCTTACTTTTTTTTTATAATATCTAAAACTAAACACCCTATATATCGATTACCATCAAAATCTCCACCGTTCAGGCCGTTATTTAGCCACAAATCATAATTAATAAATTGCAAAACCTAAATACTATTACATGGCAACTTTATCGTTATTGATAAATCCCGATAGTATCACATGTTTTAAAACGTCACAACTCATATAAAAGTATATATATATATATATGTTACAATTTTTTTTTTTTTTATTCCCCTACAAGAGACTAGTGTCGGGCGTTCGCTCACCTGTTCTCTCTTCTTCTCTTTCTCCTCCTTCTCACGTTTCCTGACGTCGGCGATGTGCTCGTTGAAGTAGTTCTCCCTGTCGCGTGGCTTCTCTATCGCCTTGAAGCGTTCGTCTCGCCCGTGCTTAGCAGAGAACTCCGTATACGATGACCTTGAAACGTCAAAACATTTAGAAATACATCGATATACGGTACATCACTATATCTATATTGTTTTTACACTTGTATGTTGAAACACAAGAGGTAAACTAAATGATGCTGCCGGGATTGATGGGATGAAGTTGTTTATTACTACTTTATTAATTAATCAGATGACTATAGTCTGGACACGGCCGCGCCGAAGGTATGCGAGAGGAGGGGAGGGGGGTAAGCAGTTGCTCCATTTTATCATTCTGCCGTCATCGCTCACGGCGGCAACTAGTCTTATTTGTTACGGACTGTCTGTCTCAGACGCACATGAGATAAAAATATGTAAAGTTGGCTCGGACGTTATCTCGAGATATCACGACCGAATATTTTAAGTAAAAAAAAATGCACACAAGCTACTGCGAAAAATCTGTAAGAAATGTGTAATAACTACGAAAAATTCATCGACTAATTTAGGTAGACTGAGATTTAGTAAATATAAAACCCTCAAAAAATTGTGCTTTGATATCTTAAGACCAGTCTGAACACTACGAATCTCATGTGTGTTCGCGCTGTTTCCTTCCCACTCCCCACCACCCCTCGCACACCTAAGGCGACGTACAGCGGTTGCGGTCAGACTATAATCGACTTGAACCGCTATAGCTGCGTATTAAGACGCACGTTTTAATTTTTTTTCCATACAAATGAGACTGAAACGTAAACATATCTCGTTATGTTTTTTTTTAATATCGTAAACTGTTATTTCACATTATTCCTGTAATAGGGAATAGTTAATATTTACAATTAAAGTAATCTTAATGTTTATGTTAGTACGGGGAGTCGAGGAACTGAATAGACAACGCTAGTCTTTCATAACATTTTTTTTTTAAAGAGTTGGCAACTACGATGTCCTCTTACCATCAGGCGGATCGTATGCCTGTTTGAAACTTTAGTGGTATAAATAAAATAACGTACAAGAAGTTATAAGGTGGTACAGTCAGTCACAACATTACTATCGAATTTGCCTTTTTTTAATGAATTTTGGGCGACAATTTTGTACCATGTACGTTAACACGTAATGTCTTTTATAGGTAACTAGCTGAATCCGCGACTTCGTTCGCGTTTCATTTATAAAAAAAAAAATTCAATTGGACCAAATTATGAATCTAAACCATTCTCGAATCCTCGGGAATAGACACAAAAATGTCATTAAAATCGATTCAGCCGTTTAGGGGGAGTTAAGTCACATACGCACGCACAGATGATTTATATATACTCACTTGGAATGCAGTTTGGCTTCGTCCAGTAAATGTTTGAAGGCGATCTTCTTCTGCTGGAGTCTGCTCTTCTTCTCTTTCCTCTCCTCTTCAGCGCGTTCTCTTACGTACTGATCGAACACCTATTTATATAAAGAAGAAGAAAAAAACCACACCCAATTATATTAATATTCTTTTGACAAATTGGAGGTAAAAATTAGACTATTCTAATTACAAGTAATTAAATACTTTGACAATATATCGATTTTTTTTAAATAAATAGATATGAATGGTATATGCGATACCTATACCAAAAATATTTTTTTTTAATTCTGGCTGTCTGTTTGTTCCAGTTAATCTCCGGAAACATAAAAGCGCAAAAAAAAAAATTAAGTCTCATGTAATTACGAATTTGTGAGAAATATCATTGCTTAATATGTCGATTACCCATAAAAATGAGACAATAGGAAAACAATGAAAAGCTGGCGTAAACGCCAGGTTAGTGCTCAAAGGGTTAATGTTAGTAGTCAAAAAAAATTTTTTTTGGAAAACAATTAACGAGTTCCGTATAAAAAACAAAATTACAAACGCAGCCCGGGCCGCACACAGTTTAGTTGTGAATAAAAACGATTTAATTCAATTTTACTGGCAAATGTTTTTTTGTTTTCTGTTAGTATGAAAAATAATTTAGAGCCAAAAAATAGCGACCATCAAAACATTACTTTCCAATGATTATTTATTATTTAATTATTATATACTAGCTGGTGCCCGCGGCTCTGCCCGCGTTTCATATGTTCTGTGCATATGACGTTTCATTTATAGCTAATTTAAAGAAAACAAATGAATGAATAAAAGTAAGAGAGTATTTTGTTTTTATTAGCGGAAAAATGTATGTAAGCGTAAATTGAAGTGGAAAATGTACAAAAGAGTAAATCGAAAAAAAAATGAGAGAGGATCGGTGGAATCCAAAAAATACCTGCCTACGAAAAATACTGAGTTGAAAGGTATTAGTCCTATCCCGATATGTTCAGTAGTTCTGAGGTGATGGCGCGTCAAAGGAATCATAAACAAACAAATTGAGAAAACTTGGTAAAGGGCTCATAGAACATCAAAACAAACTTTGCAAAACAAACAACAAAACAAACTTTGCTTATATATATATTTAGACTACGCAGTGAAAAAATGTGCTGAATAGAAAATATCATACGCGGGCGTAGCCGCGGACATTGAACTAGTATACTATATAAATTAGCGAGCCCAAAAGACGTCATACTTTTGGATTTTCAATAAAAAAGGAGTTTTTTTTTATTATTTTATACGTCACTCAAATTTCCACTCCGACTGGCTGATGCAGCGGCGAGACGGGAAGTGAGTAAAACATAGATATTTCAATTTTGGGCATGTTCCAGCTGCATTTTTGATAACTACATAATATGACATTGCTCTTTTGAGTATGCGGGAGGGTATGCTAACTGTGAAGACGCATCAATTCTTAGGAGCGGACGGTGAAGGCGCTACAATGGTCAGGAGCGGACTGTGAAGACGCTGCAATGGTTAGGTGCGAACTATGGTGTCGCTTTAATGGTTAGGGGTGGACTGTGGTATCGCTAAAATGGTTAGGAGCGGACTGTGGTGACGCTTCAATTGTTAGAACTGGACTGTGGTCTCACTTCAAGTGTTAGGTGCGAACTATGGTGTCGCTTTAATGGTTAGGGGTGGACTGTGGTATCGCTAAAATGGTTAGGAGCGGACTGTGGTAACGCTTCAATGGTTAGAACTGGACTGTGGTCTCACTTCAAGTGTTAGGTGCGAACTATGGTGTCGTTTTAATGGTTAGGAGCGGACTGTGGTGAAGCTTCAATGGTTAGGGGTGGACTGTGGTATCGCTAAAATGGTTAGGAGCGGACTGTGGTAACGCTTCAATGGTTACAACTGGACTGTGGTCTCACTTCAAGTGTTAGGTGCGAACTATGGTGTTGTTTTAATGGTTAGGAGCGGACTGTGGTGAAGCTTCAATGGTTAGGGGTGGACTGTGGTATCGCTAAAATGGTTAGGAGCGGACTGTGGTAACGCTTCAATGGTTACAACTGGACTGTGGTCTCACTTCAAGTGTTAGGTGCGAACTATGGTGTCGTTTTAATGGTTAGGAGCGGACTGTGGTGAAGCTTCAATGGTTAGGGGTGGACTGTGGTATCGCTAAAATGGTTAGGAGCGGACTGTGGTAACGCTTCAATGGTTACAACTGGACTGTGGTCTCACTTCAAGTGTTAGGTGCGAACTATGGTGTTGTTTTAATGGTTAGGAGCGGACTGTGGTGAAGCTTCAATGGTTAGGGGTGGACTGTGGTATCGCTACAATGGTTAGGAGCGGACTGTGGTGTCCCTATGTTTTACAATAAGATACAAAAGTGTACTAATAACGTTTTCTAGATAAAAGTGCCGTTCGGTTGTGCAACTCCGAATGATTACGTCACGATTTCTGCCATTTAACTCTTACCACAAAGCGAGTTAATGAACTCCGTGTGTATATAATAGCAACACCAACATACCTGGCGTCGTTCCTTCGAGTTGAGCATGAGGTATCTAGGATCGAAGACGATCTTGTGCAGCTCCTTCTCCCACGTGCTGAAGGCGGACACCTCCTTCTCGTGCAGCATCTGCTGGAAACTCTTGAGGCGCTGCTCGTGCGGCACGACGCCGCGCTCCCGCGCCGCGCGCACTTCCGCTTCGATCGCGGCCTCCTTACCAGCATCTATGGTGCCACCTAGCTTCTTACCTATAAACAAACAAACAAACAAATCAACACTATACACGTGCAAAAAATCAAATATAAAAAAGGATGAGATTATTTAGTGCGTGTGTTTATAAGAGAGATACGAGACAGCGAGTATCTTTTCAATACTATATACTAATAAATAAAAGTGAAGTGTCTGTTTGTATATATCAAAATATAGTTTTTTTTTTTTTAATACTAAATACATATAATTTGTTTGTTTGTTCCGGGTAATATCCAGAACGGCTAACTTAAGCTACTTTTATTGTACGAAAATTATTAGGCTTCGGCTTAAAAAAATTAAAAACTATTGGTTGGGCGGGTAATCCGCATTTCTTTTTCTTATTTTGGTTTAATTAGCCTATGCAATGAATCGGGGGTAGTTTTCTGACGCCGGACTTTCGGGTGAATGTCAGTCGCCAACCGCTCGCTTACCGTGCGCCTGTGTTCTTTGCGCGCAGACGTCATTCCGCATATTAATTATAATTAATAATTAGCCTACAAAAAAAAAAAAAAAACTTTAAGTGTGGTGTAATTACTGGTGGCCACCAAGGAGATACGAGCCAACGGGACCCGCAGGTAAGCGATACACATTTTTACCCGATGGTTTTTGGTGTTAGATACACCCCTGGTTCTTTGCATAGACTATTCATCCGCGGATCTCTCCATAGGATGGTCATTTGAGCCTGGATTGTTTCCAAGCTACATTTGCATAGGCAATTCTTCCGCAGACCACTTAAAGACAAAGTTGGACAGTCACGTCTCCGCGTGTACTGTCGTAACAGTTCTCAGCCCGCTAAAGGAGCACGGCTATTTACACGCCTGCCTATCCAACTATATTACGCAGTGAAGAATATATAAAACGCGGGTGAATCCGCGGGCACACAGCTAGTAGATAAATAAATGAAATAACAAAAAGCCTTCACTTCCCCAACTTAATTCTTATAAACAAAACATTTAAATCCATATTTTCAATTTTCAAATAACTCTAAATTTGTTTAAGTGAAGTCTTCAGCATTGTTCTTGTGTAACTTTTTTATCATCGTTGTGATTTGAAAGTCGATGAAACGAAAAAGCGACAGTACGTTGCTGACGGAGGTCAGATTTGTTCATCAAATTTTTGAGAAGGTGGTTAGACCGGTGGACTAATCCGCGTGTCTCATGGACGGTACGACTAAAAGGTCGGAGCTTCGAACCCAGGGTGGGTAACACATTTTGTGAAGGATTGACTTCTACCACGTGCAAATGGCACACATTATTTTTTTACGCAAACCCTAAGTCTTGTCCAAAAATTAAACTAGCCTCAGTTACGCGGAGTAAATTCAGCTATCTGACAAAAAAATCACGACAATATCAGTCCAGACGTTCTGGAGCAGTAGACAGATATTTTAAAAATATTGATTAGCAAAAAGTTGTTATTTTTATATTACGTACACACACACAGACACTTCAATTTTATTTATTCGTATAGATATATATATTAACACTCACTGTCATCAGGTTTCGCTTTCTTCGGTGGTTCAGCATCTGAATCGGACTCGGACGGATCGACTGAACGTTTAAGGTCTCCATTAGACTTTGAATCGTTTCCACCATCGCCGGTCGCCGTTGTTCCTACTGTCGCCTTGTTCTCTTTACGCTAACAATACAATTTAATTCATTAAACATTTAATCACAATGTTAATATAGAAAAAAGTTGCACCAGTGGTAGAAAAGTTGAAAGGTTTCCGTTTGTCGCGGTATGGACACGTTATGAGAAGAGAGGAAGCGCATGTGGGTGAAATAGTAATCAATATGAATGTGGAAGGATGGAAAAGTAGAGGAAGGCCAAAGAAAGTGTGGATGGAGTGTGTGAAAAATTATATGAAAGAAAATGGAGGGAATGAAGAGATGACGGTTGATAGGGACGTGTGGGAGAAGAAAACATACTGCGCCGACCCCAAGTGAGTTGGGAAAAGGCAGGAGAATGATGATGATGATGTTAACCTAAAAAATATCAAGTGATTTTTATACAATATTCATTATATTGCTAAAATTAAATATATTATAAATTTTATTTAATAAGCATTAGGTAAATATATTCGGTAATTCCAATTCTTAACTTGAGTCCCTTAGAGTTATGAAATCCCGGCTTCCTCTAAATTGTTTTTTTTTTATGATTAAATCAATGATTTAAATAGAGTCCAAAAAACTACACTATGTGTGTTATAAATAATAAAACTGTATCCGGAAACATGAAGTGGACACAATGATATCCAGTACCTGATATGTCAAAATATTGCACGTAATGCTCAGAGCACAAAATATTATTCGATATTTATTAATGACTAACACTGGTCATCGAAAGGGACTAAGAACTTAACCGAACTTTACATTCCTCGAAAATATCTAGTAACGTAAAATATTGCACATAATGCCCAAAACGCATAATTTTGCAAATAATGCCCAATAGCGCAAATATTGTAAATAATGTCCAATGGCGCAAATGTTGTAAATAATGCCCAATAGCGCAAAATATTGTAAATAATACCCAATAGCACAAATATTGTAAATAATGCCCAATAGCGCAAATATTGTAAATAATGCCCAATAGCGCAAATATTGTAAATAATGCCCAATAGCGCAAAATATTGCAAATGGTGCCAAAGCGCACTAAAGTATGCACAATATAATACCCAGTAGTGTAATTGGAAAATGTATTTTAAAAATTAAAGTGTCCTACCATAGCTTCCGCGAGCATAGCCGGCGGTGTCGAGACAGCCTTATCGACATCGGCTCGGCCGATCAGCTGAGCCGGCCGCTCCCACACGGACGACAACGCGGTAGGGTTGTGGAAGAACACGCGACCGTCGCCAGTCCAAACCACACACCTGTATACGATAAATACGATTAATAAATAAATAAGAGAAAGAAGATAAAAGAAAAGAAAGAGAGTAAAAGAGGCAAAAGAAAAAATCTAAAAAAAAAAATTAAAACGAAGAAAAGGGGGGAAGCTTTTATTTACCTAAGAGTTATTACCAAAGTCTCTGATTAAGTCAGGGGGATTGAGAAAAAAAATACATCTTCGATAACCTAATGTATGTTCGTAAAAATTTAAACAAGCCTGATCTGATAAATGATCTTCATAATTTTATTTATTTATTTATTTAATCTTTATTGTACACCATTATACACATATAATATAATACATTTGAAAATGTGAAATTAGTACAAACGGCGGCCTTATTGCTAATAGCAATCTCTTCCAGGCAACCTTTGGATGGATATGTTCCATGGAGAAGAATCAGCGGTGTTTTGGGTATATAGATAAATCTAACCTAATAAATATGAATTAAATTGAAATAATGTGAACTATAACATACATATGAAATATACTATAAAATACAGATAATATATAACTTATAGAGTACATTATAATAATACATAGATATGGACCAAAATTGAGTTCATTATTTATCACAATTTATCACATAAAGTTATCTTAAAGGCGACATTTAGTACTTTTTGAGCAATTTTTTTTTAAAATGACCATCGTTTGTACCCGTCACAGAGAAACAGGTAACGAATCCCGTAATTGTGCATAATTCATAATTTTAATATTATGAACAAAGATACGTTGACCGTCCCACGGTTTAGGCTAAGTAAATCTAATAGGAGTATTCGGTTTTATAATAAGATCCCGAAGAACATTACCGATTTACCTGACAATGAGTTCAAGTATTATGTCAAGCAAGTCTTAATCTCAAAAGGTTATTACAGGGTGGATCATTACGTGAACGATAGTGATGTCTGGAATTCAAACCCCTCTCTGTGCGCACCCACTAACAATGGTTGTAATTATGATTTGTACAGATTTTATTTACAAATTATACGTAAATTTATATTTTGAATTTATAAAAAAAAGGAACCAGATCGAGTTTGTTGCCTGCGCTCTTTTCGACTGTGCTATTTTCCGAACCGGTGGTAGTGTTTTAGACGTTCATAAGCGCCTTCTTAGGGCCTAAATTGAATAAAGAATTACTTCATAGAAATTCTAAACTATACCCCTTCGAACCATTTATTTTATTTTTTACTATGCAGTTCTATAATTATTACAGGTAAAAATAGACAAAAAAAATTGCAACAGTTCATGGACGCTAATCTTTTTTAAATAGTGACATGTTTTTAGGTCCGATATTTATTGAGCCCACAGATTATGTAAATATTTTCATTTATTGAAATGTACGTATCTTTATTTATACATTTATATATATATATATATATTCCCTACCAACTTTATTCCGTCTTCCTAAGAAACTTATTAGGGGTAGTGCGTAAATGCATTCCCCTAGTTGAAAAAAAAAATGCCTCTTTCCTGAATTGATCACCTCGACCTTACGAGATTTTTTATCAAATCGTATCGTTAATTCATACATATGATCGAATCAGGAATGAGAAGGTCAGCGACTCTTGGTAGGGGTAAAACTTATAGATTCGCCTTACCAATGCTATGACGTCAGCCACCAACATGCTACACTATGTCAAGTCTGATATGATGCTCAAGTGCCTGGCGCTCAGATATATATAACAACATTTATTATTTCATTTATATATTTATTTATATACTTACGCATTCTAATTATTATGATTCATAGTTTATTTGCTCAGAGCGCTAATACATGAAACACTAGAAAAATAATATATGTCAGATTATGTCAATAAAAGTAGAAAATTTCTAAAGTTTTCACTTCCGTCGACAGTCCCATGACTGCTAAGTTTTTTTTTTTTTTAAACAAAACATTTCTTAACTACAGTTCAAGGGAAAGGAACTCACCAAGGTGTGCCGGATATGGCGATCGTCGATACAGGCAGACGCTTGTCCGGCTTCGCCTTCTCCTTCTGGCTGGCTTCCTTCTCCTGTTTCTCTTTCTCCGCTTTCTCCCTCTCTAGCCTCTCCTGCTCTCGGCGGCCGCCTCTCTCGCCTTCTCCTCCGCCAGCTCAGCGGCCGCCTGCCGTTCTATCTCCGCCTTGGCGGCCTCCTCCGCTTCCATTAGATCTACTTCTGTTATCAGCAAAATCGTTTATTCCTTATTATTCAAACATATTATCTAGGGTTGTCACTCGGTAGATATATTTTTACATTATTTCTTTATCTAAGGAAATAACACAAAGATGAATACTTTAATGTTATTCCCTGACATAAGGAATAACTAATGTTTTAAAATTTACAATCTTTACCGCGGTTTTGCTAGCGTAGTTCGCGTTCCCGTGGGATTTTTAAATAAAAAAATGAACTCATACAAATTTGAATAAAATCCGATTCTATGCACAGTTTTTACGGGCAAGTGCAATAAAATATGAGAAATATTTTCGCTTTATCTTAGTACAGTAATACCCCGCTTTACGCGAGGGATACGTTTCGAAAAAAATCGCGTTAACTGAAATTCGCGTATATCGAGGTTTATGATTAAACATAGTCAAAATTTAATACAAAAAAATACAAATCATTTTAATCAATCACTTTAATTCTAAGAACACTTTATGCAATACATACTCTTATTTTTTACGGAAAAATACATCTATTGTCTTTACATTATGTTTATACGCACTCTTTCGCGTAATGCGAGGAATTTGAGCGCGAAATTTTAAATTCGCGTTATAGTGAAACCGCGCGTAACGGGGTCGCGCTAAGCGGGGTATTACTGTACTATGTTTTTTTTTTCTTTTAGATAAATGGTTTAAACGGTTAAAAAAATTAAAACGCAGTGAAGAATATATAAAACGCGGGCACAAAGCCAGTATATAGTACAGACTCACCGTCCGGCTTATCGTCTATTACGATTGTCTCGATCTTTCTCTCCCCGTTCTCTATTGCGATTTTCAATTCCAAATCTGTGTAAAAAAAAAATGATCAATTATCTTTGTATAATAATTTACAAGTAGATATTTCAGAAATCTATTGCTATCGCGTTGCGCCCCGAGGTAAACGAAAGGGACAAGTGCAGCTCGGGCTGAGTTTACCGTATGCAAAATAGACGAAAACATCACTTCGTAGAACCCCTATTTCTTCCTCCAAAACTGAACCGATTTTTAATTATCTTTCAGTTTTAGAATGATAAACACTTTGGCTATGCCTGTACGTTTCGCTTTTTTAACCCCTTGATCACTAACCCGGCGTTTACGCCAGCTTTCCATTGTTTTCTTATTGTCTTATTTTAACGGGTACTCGGACACATTAAATTGTATCCATCAAATCTGTTTGACGAACGTCTAAAAATGACAGTAAAAATCAAGCATTTTTTTCATTTACAAACGCTCCTTAGTTACTACAATAACTAATTTGTGGAAAAAATCAAAACGTACAGGCGGCGGTGGATATATATTATTTGGTATAAAAATATTTACCATAATGCTATTATCCAGGGGGGAAACAGGGGACTACGTTTGTATGGAATAAAGGCCGCTAGGATACCAAATTTACAAACTAATAAAGTATCGATTATTAGAGTGTCCTATTTGTTTTATCTATAATATGATGATTATCTGTAAATAAGCAGAAATAAAAAATTTAGGGTTTGGCTAGGTTCACAATTCCGTTAAGGGTAGTGTGTAAATGCATTTCCCCCCGTCAAAAAAAAAAAAAGGTTCACAATTCCGCAGAATTTTCTCACAAGTCGAGGTCCCCGTACCACTTTGACAACCCTTGTGCAAGTTACCTTTTTAGGGCTGAGAATGCCTTCAGCAATCTCCCCTAAAAGTCACGGTGAAACTGTAAAGGCCCTCCCGGTCAACAGCGTTAGCTAGTTAGATAGACAAAAAAAAAAAAGTGTACGTCCCGGGACGCCCGACAGAAGTGACAAATTAAACTAATATAAATGGAACTATTTAATATTGAAATTGTTTATCTTGAGAAAAGCTTAGGTTATTACTTAATTTTTTTTAGATATTAATATGATAATATATAATAAAAAGGTTATTTTATTTTTTTTTTTATTGATTATAAAATGATATTTTATTCTTAGTTACAATCATTGAATATGTACATTGGAATTTTATGTATGTGCGTTATTAGTATGATTATTTAATCAGCAGTATATGTCTGTCGCACTCTAAACACTGAGTAGAGAGAGAGAGAGAAGCGTCTGTCCAGAATACGGCTAGTGCTGTGGGTTAGAGTGAGAGAGGAGCCTACCTACCGTATGCGTGAGAGAGACGGAAGCGTCTGTACGGACTACGGCTAGTGCTGTGGGTTAGAGTGAGATAGGAGCCTACCTACCGTATGCGTGAGAGAGACGGAAGCGTCTGTACGGACTACGGCTAGCGCTGTGGGTTAGAGTGAGAGAGGAGGAGTTTGCCTACCGTATGCGTGAGAGAGAAAGAAGCGTCTGTCCGGAATACGGCTAGCGCTGTGGGTTAGAATGAGAGAGGAGGAGCCTGCCTACCGTATGTGTGAGAGAGAGGAAAGTGTCTGTCCGGACTACGGCTAGTGCTGTGGGTTAGAGTGAGAGAGGAGGAGCCTGCCTACCGTATGCGTGAGAGAGACGGAAGCGTCTGTCCGGACTACGGCTAGCGCTGTGGGTTAGAGTGAGAGAGGAGTTTGCCTACCGTATGAGTGAGAGAGACGGAAGCGTCTGTCCGGACTACGGCTAGCGCTGTGGGTTAGAGTGAGAGAGGAGCCTGCCTACCGTACGTGTGAGAGAGGGAAGCGAGACAGACTGGCGCCGTAACGCGTTACGTAACGAAAGCGGTTCACCCTCCCACAAGAAGTTACCACTTCAAAATAGCCCGTACGTGTGTACGGAATACTGACCTTCATATTCCTTGAGGACCTTCGGCTTCTCCCAGACGCTCTCCTTCCTTGCCGAGTTGTAATAATAGAATCTACCATCTGGTGATTTGTGAGAGGTCCACTCCGACGCCTTCGCATACAATTCCGGAGATATCGTCTGTTCAAAAGAAAAAAATAATCAAGTGCGAGTTTTTGCCACCTTGTGTTAAATGATGTGGTCCAGGATGGTAAACACATTAAGCCTAGAACGTACTATGGTTTCGTTGTTTTCCCTCACCGAAAGCTTAGGCCGATTTTAGAGTCGGATTTCGCGTCACTCGACCCGGGTTCGATCCCCACCTATCCGACTCTAAGATCGGCCTGAGATTTCGGTGACTGTAAACATCGCGAGGGAACCAAGAGCATGGTGGTAGGGCATGTCCGACTGGGGGTAGCTACCACCCTCAAGTTTGAAAACATGTCGCCAAAGACCAATAGATGTGTTTCGGCGGCATCACTTGAGAACCAGTTCCTAGGCTTAGTGTGTTTACCATCCTGGACCATATCATCACTTAACAACAGATGAGATTGTGGTCAAAGCACTGAGGCTATACCGTGTAAAAAATAGTGTCTGTAATATCAAAATTACTTAGTTTTGACTGTTAAATACACATGTGAAAGCAGTTCGTTAATTATCGGTTACTGAATCGATTTCAGATATTTTTAATATATATTTTTTTTTGTAATAATATTATCTATATATTAGTAATATTTCGCACACTTATAGTTTATATAGAGTGCAGATTTTTTTTAAAAACATTATGCATATAAATACATTAAAACAATAAAAAAAAAAACATTACACACACTATCATGTATTTGACACACACACACAAACACACACGATTACCAACACATAAGCAAAATCTTTATGAAGGTTTTACAATTTACAATTTTACACTTTTGTAAAAGAAGCCTTTAAATACTTTAACGAGTAAATTAACTGATCACCAGAGACGCTTGATTGCGACCTCCAACTCGGCTGCCAAGCGTACCGATTATGCCAACACCCCCCCCCCCCCCCTCCTAACCCGCCATTTTGGGAGAGACCAAAGTTTAGCAATAGACGTCTAGCGGTCGAACGGATGGAAGGATATGAAGATGAAGAAGTAGAGAAATAAATAAAACAAAAAAACTCACAGTATGTTTGCCCTGCTTGAGCGGCTTCATCGGAAACGGTCCCAGGTTGTGGGTCGGCTGGTGCTGCTGTTGGCTCTGGCTCGGCATCTGGTTGCCGTTGTTGCCCAGCAGTGGCTGTTGTGGCTGCTGTTGCATATCGTTCGGCAAAGTATTCATCTGGGATTGCCCGCCTATATTTAACCGACGAATCGAAACAATAATTACATATATATATTTAAACACACTATAGTTTAGGTTAATAATATTTAGTTTCGTACAACCTTAAGGTTGACTGGGAGAAAATGCCTCGGGCATTAAGTCCGCTTTTGTACATAAATGAGTGCAAAAAGTCTGAAATAAATATATATATATAGGAAAAAAATTGTTCTCGTAATTTTAAAAGTAAGGCGCGAAGTTTTATTTTGTTTATAAACTTAATTGTAGTTTTTCCTTGTAAATTTTGTAATCTATTATAAAATATGGAAATAAATGTCTTTTCTTTCTTTCTTTCTTTCTTAAAAATGGGATTAATTTGAAGCACCATCATCTCAAAACTACTTAGCAAATCGAGATGGGACTACAACCATTCGACGCGGAATTTTTCGCAGATGGTTATAGGCTATTTATTTATTTATTCCATCGACCCTATTTCATGTCGCTTCATTAATTTGTTTCTTTTTTTTAGGTTACTTAAAGTACTTCTTCACTCATATCTAAAGAACGTATGGAATGCGGGCGGAGCCGCGGGCACACAGCTAGTAAAAAAGAAACACTACTAAAAACTACTAGAACTACTAAAAAAAAAAACAAATTCCATATCCCATATCCTATTTTTCTCTATACAAAAACCTGTCTTCTTTAACCCTTTTCGCACGACAAGGAAAAACATTTTCACCGCTGTAAAAGTGGTGATTTATTTCTTTAATTAATTAATGTGTCGATTACCCATTAAAATAAGACAATAGGAAAACAATGAAAAGCTGGCGTAAACGCCAGGTAAGTGCTCAAGGGGTTAATATTATTTGAGAATGTTGAATGTAGGAAAATATTTCCAAGAAAATTAATTTAAAAAAAACTATACCCTATGGTTTTCATATATTCTATCATTAGAAAAAAAGGAACAGGCAGCCATGGGACTGGGGATACAAGTCAAAACTCAAAACTTTGGGAAAACTGTTTTTTTTTTTTTTTTAATATTTAAATTATAAAGTGAAATATAGTATAAAGTATAGTGCAGTATGGAAATACATGAAATGCGGACGGAGTCGCGGGCACACATCTAGTTATATATAAACAGTTGGTATCTATTATTACCACGAATAAGACGACACAAGAACAAGTAACAATAATTTAATGTACCGTTTTCTCCCATTTGCTGGGATGCCATGTTCGGTGGGGGCTGGGAGACCATCTGCGGAGGCCACCCGCCCCCCCAGCCACCCCAGGATCCGTAGCCGGCGTTCGCGGGACCCGGACCCCCCTGTCCCCCGCCCGGATAGCCCCCCTGCTGTTGCTGCTGCTGCTGCTGTTGGGGCGGCTGCTGTTGCTGGCTACCAGCTTGTTGGAAGGGACCGCCGGCGTTGTACCCGGTAGGGGCAACTGGGTAACCGCCACCCATGTTACCTACACAAACCCATACCAATATGACCCTCTCCGGCAATGGCCCAAGACGTGTTCCGATCCTCAACCGGGGGAGGATTCTGACACCGCATATATTAGCGTAACACGCATTAGACTTCACCCCAAATTCCTTTTTTTTTTAATTTATCTACATGGGTAAACGCATTTACGCACACTCTCCCACGCGAGGGTAGGGAGGAGAGTGCCTTGCCTAAGCAACTACCCACTAGAACCTCCTGAGTAATACGGTATATTACACAAGGTTTCATCAAGGGCCAGCCCTAGTGGATGGCCCAGCTAAGAAGACCAGGCTTATATCGTGTAAGACTATCTTACACGATACGCCTTGACCAACCTACTAGACCGGCTACCCGGTTCAATGGGGGTCAGGACCTTTCCAACCTTGATTTTTTTTTATCCCGCTATGTCCCCTGGCATAACCAGACATTGTTACTACTAGTAATTTTTCTTTCCAGCCTTGATTTTTTTTATCCCGTTATGTCCCCTGGCATAACCAGAGACTTTGTTACTACTAGTAATTTTTCTTTCCAGCCTTGATTTTTTTTATCCCGTTATGTCCCCTGGCATAACCAGAGACTTTGTTACTACTAGTAATTTTTCTTTCCAGCCTTGATTTTTTTTATCCCGTTATGTCCCCTGGCATAACCAGAGACTTTGTTACTACTAGTAATTTTTCTTTCCAGCCTTGATTTTTTTTATCCCGTTATGTCCCCTGGCATAACCAGAGACTTTGTTACTACTAGTAATTTTTTTTTCCAGCCTTGATTTAACTATGACCTCTCACTCCTGCACAGTACATGGGTTCTGTAAGGGGCACCTTGAGATCCACTATTTCCCTTAACTCCCATAGGTTTAGCACTAACATGAAACCGATTTAAGTATGAGGTAACCGAGGTCTGTAGTTCTTTGATGTCCTTATCCTAGCAACCATTCTCATGGCTGTCAAGACCATATACAAGGTCAGTCAGTGTCAGTCATTACTTACCACTTCGCATTTGAAGCGATGATGGCGCAGCGGGTAGTGCGGCCGGATTCCGCGTCAATCGACACGGGTTCGATCCCCACCTATCCGACTCTAAAAACGGCCTGAGCTTTCGGTGAAGGAAAACATCGCGAGGAAACCATGGCATGGTGGTAGCGCCGCCTGGGTAGCTACCACTCTCAAGTTTGAAAACCTGTCACCAAACACCAATAGGTATGTTTCGGCAGCATCACTTGAGAACCAGTAGTGGTACTTAGTGCGCTTACTATCCTGGACCACATCATCGCTTAATATCAGGTGAGATTGTGGTCAAAGCACTGCTGAGCCTATTCCGTGTAAAAAAGAAAACAAATCTCACCATTAGAATTCTGCATGAGGGATATTGTCTCGCCCGGTGGCATTTCCTCAACCTCTTGGTCGACTTCGTCCGGTTTCTCTTTATTAACTAGGAAAAAAAACAATAGTTCCAGGTCAATTCAATCGATTGAATACAGTTAACACAGTCTAATAAATTGAATATCAGGCAAACCACCCTTATTATTTTAATAAGCTCGCAAACTAACCGTCGTACTGTCCTCCTTCCTTGACCCACATTGGCGGTTGGCCCATGTAAGGAGGCATACCGCCACCCTGCTGTTGGTTATTCTGAGGGGGCATCATCCCACCCATCATGCCGTTGGGCATCATGCCCATCGGTGGCCCACCCATAGGTCCGGGCATGCCGCTGTTCAACGCGGCCAGTGTCTGAGGCGGCACCGTTATGTTCGTCACTTGGCCTGACGGAAATCCTAGATTATTGAAATTGAAATATTTTATAGCGCAGCTTTGAAAATAATAAAAAAACAGCATGCAAAAGTAAAAGGAGAAAAAAAAATCAAGATTTTCAAGGTGGTGGAAGCTGAAGTGTTCGGGCTTAATTTCACGTGAACGTGATCCATTAATACCCATACGGGAGTATACATAATCTCTGCCAGAACGATTCTATAGAAAGTATAGGTCGCAGGTCAAGACAAGAAACTTTAGTAATGTATGACCACAATAGATATTTTAAGTCACACTGATAGAAGTCTATTCTAGCCTACATAGCCCATATCAGGGTAATAATAAATCGAGCTTTAGTATTCTGTTACAAACAGTATAGTTGAGAGAATAATATCACAAAGCCATTCCAAATCCGCAATTCTTCGAGATACAAATTGATCAGTTACTAATTTCAGACTTGTTTGAAGTAGATTAGAGACAAATACACACTACAGTAACCAACCCTTAGCCACTTAGCTTCAATTAACAAGATGGTGGAGTCAGTAATTTTGAGATTAAAACAAAACGGGGGGTGGCACACTTGTAAGCTATGATGCTTACCAAATTAGTAGTGAGTTATTGGTGCACTATTTCGTAGTAACAAAGATATATTCCAGATTATGATATGCAAAGAGGCGATGAGACAATCTTTTGCTAGACTATATCTCATAAAATCAATTATGAAAGGAAATTCCATACTGGAAGAAAGATATTTCATAAAATTCATGCGATCTGTAAACTTTAATTGGTTATTAAGACATATAATGGCAGTAAATTTGTTAATATATGAATTTTTGGAAGTTACTTACTGAGAAAATGGAGTGAGAAAATTCTTAACTAAAAAGATATAGCGGTAAGGGAAGGAGTGAGGAAGGTTGTGAAGTAGTGTATATTTTATGGAACCAGCTTAGAAATTACTTTTATAAAAAAAAAAATCTATCTAAAAGCATTAAAACAGTCAGACATTAATTAAGCTTCAAGCAAATAAATCATGTTACTTCTATCACATTGGCAAAACATAGAAAAATCAAATTAAAAAAAATCGTACAGTATCAATTTAAAATGCTTGTAATTATTGCATGTATTAAGCATATATTTGTCATTTATTGTTTAATAACTTCCTATATCAAGTAATAAAAAATATTTAATGTTATGCGTATAATTCTTAAACCTAGCAAGTACTTATTCATATCGTTTAAACATATATTTAATTACATAAATTATTTTAAAAAAATTCGCAGAATTTATTTTTACTTCTTTTAGTGTTATATAAGTGTATTTTTAGTTAGCAAACGAAGATTAACTGATCATTAATAATTACACGCGTCGATTAGAAAATACAACGTGAAATTAGTTGAAACTAAAGTTGATTAAAAAAAAACCTTTGGAAATCTATACTAATAATTAAAATTGAAGTGTCTCTCTAATATCAATATAATAACTTTTTAACTAAATACAGTATATACGGTACTTATGACAAAAACAAGATTTCTAGTATTTTTGTCTGTCCGTTTGTTTTAGTGATGTTATGGAGCTCTGTAACCGTAACCGATATAAGTGACACATGTTACGATAGGTTTTTGACAAAATTATTAAGCATGAATAATTGTTGTTACTGGAAAATAATAATTAATACAAGTCACAAAAGCCTCAATATCTGAGATCTTTGCAAGAGTGTAAAAAGTGTATGGGATTTAAAAGATTAATGCAGGCCAGTATTATCACCTCGTTATCATTTTAAATGGCCGCTGTAGTTTTTTTAATAGTAATACCACATAGGAGTTAAGTAGTGTTACTGTAACAATTGCCTCGATTGGCCCAGTAATACACTACACTTAAAAACTATGACTTGAATAAATGGCTGATTGTAAAATTAAATGCTAATTTAGAAATAAATTCAACTCGTTTATTTAGCCATTTGAATTTTACTTTTATAATTGTTTAAAAATCTAATATCCGAAACCGTAACTAGGTGATAATCCGAAACAATTTGATATCCGTAACCGTATCTGAAACCAGTAACCCGGTAACCCTAGGACTAATATTATCGATCTAAGCTATTCAGGCGGATCCGCGTGCATTCAAGAAATTTAAAATCTTCTGCGGATAATATTATTCTTATATACCCGTATCCGGATTCGAAATTTCATATGCATAACATCCTTAGTCTGTTTATTTCGGTTAATCTCCCGAACGGCTAGACTGATTTTGACGGGACGAAAAATTAAAAGTAGCCCAGGTTACGAGGAGTAACTTCAGCTGTCTACCAAAAAGAGTCCCATCAAAATCGGTTCAGCCGTTCCAGAGATTCGTCGCAACAATCAGAAAGACGAAAAATTTTGGTATAGGCACCGTATATACATTGATATTTGCAAACAGACATTACAATTTTATTTATTAGTATGGATGTATAACTTTCTCGTTCAAACTTACAGCAGTTCAAAGCCTATAAAAGAAATTACATCACACCAAAGAAGTGTAATTTCTAAAGTTTTAACCCTTTTTTCATAGCATTTAGGTTATATAATATCACAGTGCAGTACGCCTTGAAAAGGCCATCGAATCCTACAACCGCTCAGCCTGTTATAATCAACTATAAATTGGTCACCAATAAGCAACACATAATCGACCTAAGCGATCACCATTTTAATAAAACCATACATTTAGAACATATTTTTAAAATAATATAGAAAATCATAACTTTCTATAGACCATTGGTTCCCAAACTATTCTCAACGAGGGATCACTATGATTTCTTTATGGATAGCCGAGGGCAGTGATGGGCAAAGTACGGCCCGCGAAAGTATTTAATCCTGCCCGCCGAGGGTCCATCGACATGGATAGTATATGGCCCGTTATTATTACGTTTTGGCGGTCGAGAAGAAAAACTAGATCCTACTTAGTAAAATAATAGATGCATAACCTATAGGTGGAGCTAAACTAGCCGCGTAGATCGTGTGATGCGTAATACTGATCTGACTCATGTTGATGATTAAAAGTTTTAAAACGAAATGTATTTTTTCTATAATTCTGGCCCTACTCTAGAATTTCTTAAATTTTGTGGCCCGCCATTAAAAAAGTTTGCCCACCACTGGCCGAAGGGAACACGATAAACGAGAAAAATAAACTCTGATATAATATTAAAAATTCACAATTTTATTAGAAACTCAATGTTAAATATATTAAAATTATTATTTCATTAGATAATACTTTTACTAGGTGTTTTTTTTTTTAAATGACTATGTCTTTGAGTTTGTATTATCTTCAGAAATTCGACAACCCTAGAACTAATATTATCGATCAAAGCTATTCAGGCGGATCTGCGCGCTTTCAAGAAATTTAAAATCGTCTGCGGATATTATTTTGACTGCTGCGAACCACTAGTTGCCCACGGACCACTGGTTGGGAACCACTGCTACCGACATTTTAACTGGTTTTGATTGTTTTTTACAACTGATTTACGTATCCATTTTATTTAAAATATATTTATAAATAGAATGAAATAAAATGTAGGTACGAAACATGCTAGGTACGAAATGTTTTTTAATTTTTTGTCGTAAAATAAAAATATTAACATTATGTCACAGAACATTAATTTGTAAAATGTACAATATTCTGTGATCTTGCGTTTAACACTATTTTTTTAGGGTTAAGTAATACAGTATTGCTTATCAGTGCCGTATAATTTTTCAATGATACCTGGGATGGGAACCTTGTTCCACTAACTCACCTGCAGCGACCATCGCTTCCACCTCTCCCTGGCTGATGACCTTCAGGTTAGGAGTCTCCTGTGGCCTTGTCCATGTAGTCTCACGAGTACGGGCGTGATAATAATACGCCTTTCCCTCGTCGGTCTTGGCTTCGACCCAAAATTCTGGGGTCGGCTGTTAAAAAAAAATTAGAAATTAATGTGTCGAGTACCCATAAAAATAAGATAATGGGAAAACAATGGAATGCTGGCGTAAACGCCAAGTAGGTGCTCAAGGGGTTAAGCATATTCCAAATAGTAAGCTCTCGTATGTGAACTATAGTGATATAGTTGCATTAAAAAAATCTATTGGAAAAAGTTTCTGAATGAATTCCATGGCCCGAATTTAGATTGTCATGTGCAATTCTGCAGCATTTGATTCTATTGTGGCATTATTTTGTGTTATTGTGGCGTAGCCTGGATTCCAAGATTTCACAATAACTTCCATTAAGAAAGCCGCCATTTTGTGTTATAGCGTTGATTGAAAAATATTCCTAAAGTCAGACAAGGCGGTATGGCGTAAAGCCTTAGCCTGTTTTAAGAAGAAAAAAGATGTGAAAAAAGAATGAACACAAAGTTCAAGTTAGATTATTCTAAAAGACCAGGCCAATTTAAAACCGTTCTCGCTGATACAGTTATGGAATGGTCGCAACGGTCGGCATCAAACTTGAAGAATATGTATCTCTGAAATCTATTGCTATCGCGTTGCGCCCCAATTAAAAACTTATAAACCCGAAAGAGATGGCTGTAAGTCAGGCTGATCCTACCTATGCAAAAACAGACAAAATCATCACTTCTTTTCCTTTATTCCTCGGCTAAAACTTGACAGATTTTATTTTTTCTTTCACATATAAATTAAGACTGTCACTATGCGTCTGGTTTTACTCTTTTTGTATTTAATCGTCATATTTGTTTTATGGATGTCTTAAAACTATGGTAAAAGTCGGGCATTATTATTGACAATTTGAAGGAACACACAATCACAGAACACCTCCGGCATGAAGGAGTGTGAGATTCGACCAATCGACATACTTCAAATTTATACGGATAAGGAGAGCTGAACGTTAATATTTTTTTATAATATGTATTAGAAATAGATTAAATTAAATTTATAAATTTAAAAAAAAAAACATTACACTCACTATCATGAGTTTGACACGCGCAAACATATCTACCATTATCCCTAACGATTAACAATGCATTATTAATCATATGTCATTAACTTGACGTTTATGGTATTTACCGAGTGGACAGAGCGTTTACTTTTGAAACAAGGTTTTACAATAAGCAATTGACAACGAAGGGTATATAAAATTTTTAGGCATTTTAAAAATTAATTGTTCACCTTTATTAAAGGGAACTAAATACTTTAATGGGTTATGGGCGAATTTCGATCACAGACAGCCACTAGTACATAATATATATTATCCAGATGCTGGGGTAATTACTATAGACCAGTGCTTCCCAATCTTTTTCGTTCCCCTTAATAAAACTATTCATTCAACTCCATACCTACTCCTAAAAATGTGTCTCGTTTCTCTTAACGTCCTATCTACTCTCAATCTTAACTTTTATAAATGCCTTGTACAGTAACTCTAGAAATTTGTGATCTATAGAAGAAAGCGAGTTACTGTAGGATACCCTTTATTTATTTTAATATATTATTATTTATTTATTGTTTTCAAGAATATTCTAATGCCAGTTAGTAGTACAGGGTTTTGCAATGAATAACGACAAAATGTATTTGATTTACATACATTCAAAAATCGGCATTCATTCATTTTCTTCTTTTTTTTTATTAAAATAAAACATTCTGCGGACTCCGGGTCCACACCTTTTTTATATTGGAGGTTTAATTCGACTTGCGTCAGAAAAAAATGCTTATAATATTTCAAGCAGCTATGCAGTTAGTAATCTTCTTTCACAATTAATTTATGTGAGCTTAAATCTACTTATATTTTACATCTAAATTATTTTCTATATCTATATGTTATCTATATTATCTATATGTTAAATTAGTGTGTAGACACTTATTTTGTTTTTTTTTTTTGTTTTTAAGTTTTCGTGTTCCATATTTAAATGTAGTTAATTTAAACGGGTTTTCACGCGTTACCTTTGCTTTTTTTCCATCCCACGCGTTACCTTTGCTTTTTTTTCCATCCCAACGTTTGGATGGAAAAAAAGCAAAGGTAACGCGTGAAAACCCGTTTAAATTAACTACACTTACTTTGTTATTATTAATCAATTACTTACTTAATTATTACTTCAATTTTTTTTTTATTAAAGGTCCTAACAAGCCAAGCCGAACTAGGTCCATATTCATTTCAGAACCCCTTGAGGACTAACCTGACGTTTACGCCAGCTTTCCATTGTTTTCCTATTGTCTCATTTTTATGGGTACTCGACAAATTAAACCTTAATATCTTGAATAATCAGATCAATTTTGTCGAAGTTCATTGCAAAACTCTTTAACTATAATATAATAACAACACCTTTAACAATAATTGCATATTGTAGACCATAATACATTATAATAATGTTTATATAAGTCAACTGTTTTAGCTTGTCAGTATTACCCCCATTACCTATATATACTTCAAGAGACATACACTTCAATCAGGAGACTAAAGTCTAATGAATTTTAATTAAGTAACGTTTATAAATAGATGTGATTAAAAATTCGAATTATCTATATTTGTTTATTATTTATCATAATAATACTCCAGTACTCGACTAAGAAAATACTTAACTTCATTTGAAACTGACATTTTATTATTACTTAAACAGAGATATTCATACATTTACTCTAATTTCGTCATAGTTATCATTGAAAACATATTTTAGTAAATATAAAAAAAAAAAAAGTATACATATATAAATTAAGATTATATGATTTAAGACAGAAGGTACGTATAATAATTTATATGCAGCGCCATCTATGAAATAAATCAAAAGACTCTCGGATTATTATCCGATCAAATTAAAAGTAACGATGCAAAACGGTTACGACATAAACAAGACAATCTACATGAAACGGTCGTATTATAGAACGAGCACTTTGTACTGAGTTATGCACTTTGGGAATCACATCTGTATACTGTACAGAGCGAATTTGTATATGACGTTCCCAATAACTCAATATCCCATGAATAGCACCTCAACCCAATGCTCACCCCGTGCGCCGCCCGGGGCTGCGTTCCTGGGACAGGTCGATCGATATGCCACCCCCTCGCCCTCCCAGGTTGGCTAGGATGCAATATGCACTCCTAGCAACGCTTTCAATGTCCTATATATATTTATCTCTAACACTGTGTACCGCCCGTATTGAGCGCGTAATTACTTGCCACTGTTTATCGCAAAGTGTATCGACAAACTCACATTTAATACAATCTCATTTTATGTTAAGTGGCGATGCAGTAAAAAAAACCTTACACGTGATAGAAATAAAACTTAAAAAACAAAAAAAAACAATTTTCTTTGTATTGATTTATCATCGTCATTTTTTCCTCTTTATAACGGTGATGGTGCAGTGGGTAGTGCGGCCGGATTCCGCGTCAATGGATGCGGGTTCGAGCCAACCTATGTAACTCTGAAATCAGCCTGCGCTATCGTTGAAGGAAAACATCGTGAGGAAACCATAGCATGGTTGGTGGTAGGGCATTTGCTAATACTGGGTAGATACCACCCTCAAGTTTGAAAACCTGTCACCAAATAACAATAGGTGTGTTCCGGCAACATCACTTGAAAACCAGAATCTCTAGGCTTAGTGTGTTTACATCGTCACTTAACATCAGGTGAGATTGTAGTCGAAGCATTGTAAAACAACTTTGTAAAAAAACACTTTGATGGTACAGTCGACACTGGTGACATAAAAAGGGCATGATGGCATAAGAGACCGTCATGCCATTTCCCGTCAAAGTATACGAATCGATTTTACTGTCTAGACACGCCAATAGATATTTCACTTCCTCGATTCCCCGTTCTGTTAATGCTTACATCACTTGACATAATAAAAAAAGAAAACCAAAAAATTGTTTTATAATTGTATTAGTAAAAAATGGAAAACGAGTCGATAAGGTGGTTTTGACTTTAAATTGTAAAAAAACTCAAACGAGCGAGATAATCTGCTTTATTGTAATTAACCATCAACGTTAATGAAGTGAAAATAAAGAAAATTAAATTATCCACTAAACAGACCCGATCTTTCGCAATCGTTTCAAAGTGAATTTCTAGCGGAACGATTCAATAAAGTCGTAAAAAAATATTAATCGTGCACTGTCCATAAACAGCATAATTATCATATTGAGGCAAGACATTAATATTGTTATTAGCCTTGTCGCAGGATTTACACTATAGGCATTCCGAGGCTAGTTAGTGCGTTAGGGGGTCAAAAGGGTGAGGAAATAAATTTATTTCGCATTTTCGAAAATGCATGCTTTATTAAAAAAAATGAATAATTATAATTTTATGACTATTTGCTATATTTACATGATATATTTGCTGAAAAACGTAATAGAATTTTATTTTGCATTTTTCATAAATAATCATATAATTTTAATAATTTATTACGAGTATAATTTTTTAAATATTGAATATTTAGTAGACACCCTACTTGATTGTGTAATGCATATTTTAGTAGTAAAGGGAAGGGTAGTTATTATTTATTATATTGTCAGCTGCTTTATATGAAAAACCAAACACGAAGTTAACGTATATGATAAATATTTCGAAATTAGTAATTATTATCCCCTTCTTTATACCCTTATTTGATGTTTATTAAAATCTATCATCAATTCTAGGAAGATATTTTTTTTTGTTTTTTTTCTTCCACTTTATTTTACATACTATTATATTAAATTATGTCATCATACATCACTCTCAAGAAAGATGTTAAAAAAAAATTACAAATTCACAACTCAATCACCAATCAACGAAGAACAATAGTGGTTAACGTTATAGAGTGACGGTGATTAACAACTGTTAAGTATGCAATTTTTCATCAAAACATCTAATTCGAAGGATTACTCCACCCTAACACATCTTTAAATTTTAATAACTTCAATACAAAATGGAACATGGCGGCCAGCTACAAGCAATCACCATTGTGCACACGGCAATGTCGCATGATGGGAAATAATTTTAACTGTTCAAAATGTAGCTATCACCAACTCTTGAATATTCTTTATTACTTTGCTTAGGTAAAACAAACTTATAGTAATGGAATGCAATTTACAATAATAAATTGATGCGGGCGGTCGTGATTACTTCAAAGTCCATTGTAAGTGAATTTCTTCCATATAACAATGAGTCACAGACCATTGTGTGAACATCGATACTGGTCTTTTGTAACTCATGGCCGTGCATCGCCCATTGTGTACACAAACTGTAATCATTTCAACTGAAAGATTTCCACTGCAGGATATAGGCCTCTTGGAATGATCTCTACAACGACCGGTCTTGCGGCGTCCGCATACATCGGATTCCCGCGACTTTCACCAGACTGTCGATCCACCTAGTCGAGGGTTTAAATGTTTAAAACAAAAACAAAAAAACTCACCATATTCGGTGGTGGTATTCCAGGTGGACCACCGAAAGGCGGTGGCTGTCCCATCATGTTCGGTGGAGGTCCCATCGGTCCCCCAGGTGGCATCATACCGGGCGGAGGGCCGAACGGTGGCGGTCCGCTCATCATACCTGGTGGCGGAGGTCCCATCGGGCCCCAGTTGTTGTCAAAATTCGGGGGGCCCGCCGTTGGGCCCGAAGCGGGGACCGCCGCGTCCTCTGAAGAAACCCCTGCCCCGCATCGGCGGTCCTCCGGGGCCGTAACCGCGGCCACGAAATCTCATCGGCGGGCCGTTCATCCAGCCCATTGGTGGGCCACGGCCTCGGCTCCTGTGCAAATCAAGACCAATTACTAAAGTGCATTTATTGAGTACGACATACAATCTCAATTCTACCTCGTTTCTGCTAGGAGCATTGCTTTAAAAATTAGTTCAACTTATGTTAAGTAATTCATCAAAATCAAAATTTATTTATTCAATTTAGGCCCTAAGAAGGCGCTTATGAACGTCTAAAACACTACCACCGGTTCGGGAAAAAAACCAGTCGAGAAGAGCAGGCAAGAAACTCGATCTGGTTCTTTTTTTTTATAAATATAATATATATCATTTTTTTGTCATATAAAAAACTATACAAATCATAGTCTTAATAATGTTAGCGGAAGCACAGAGATGTGGGTTAATTCATCATCTTCTTTACCTTCTACCTATCGTAGAAGAGTCAGAGAAAATTAGGGAGCATTAAGATAGCGCAGAAAGGGCGTGAGCAGATTAAAAATATAGTCTAAAAAGTCAAAACAAAATAAGATCGAGGACTCTACTGAACATATTTTCAAAGTGGGATATGAAAATAAGTTTGAGAAACTAATTTAACCGCTAACCTACTCCTAGATTTTAATTTGATTTCCACCCTGAATTTCATATTTACTTAATACATAATATATGCCAATAAAGGCATTGTGTAAGTAGAAGAATCAAAATTTATTTAACTGAGACATCAAAAATCTCCATGGCTTTCATAGGCAAAAATCTAGAAAGATCAAAATGATCTACTTGAGAAATGTGGTTCTTCAAAAATCCTAGAGAAGAAATGAATATCTCTAATACTTATAATAACACAATTTCTAAAATATAAAATAAATTCTAAAATCAACCGATATAAAGTCACACTAGTTTACCTATGAAAAAAAAAAAAAAAAAAAATTCTGAATGAAATATAAGCATTTACTTTTGTTATTAGGTAAGCAACTTTTTGGACATTTTTGACCCCCTCCATTTTGTCCAGAATAGTAAACAAAGCTCCAACCTCTTTCCCCCCATGGTTACGAACACGTAAGCATTATATAATAATGACCATTCAGTACGTCCAGAAAAATAGTTAAGTCATAGATCACCCTTGGTGCTGCTTATGTAATACTTGTAAGACCCCTTATAAGTAAAGGAGCAAATTTGGTAAGTATTTCAGAGTGTGTGTACACATTTTATGGTTGTTTACATAAAGTCAATCATTATAATGAATGAGATGGAGTTTAAACTAATAAGTAAACAATGACTGTAAATAAAGTACTAACAAAACAAAGTGAATTAAAACAAAGTAAAACTGAGCATTGAATCAGATTTTATTTACAAATTCATGAGTTTTAATTTTTTTACAAGGAACCTTATTTATTTATTTTTTAAAGAAAAATAGCCTAACTTATGCAGAGTAACTTCAGCTGTTTACCAAAAAAATCCTAGACAAAATCGGTCCAGCTGTTCCGGAGATTAGCCAGAACAGACAAAAATTTGACATACATTGACATGTATTTAGTAAAAAGAAAATTTATTATGATATTACAACTTCAATTTTATCTATATGTATAGATTGACAAAACAAAATAAGTTTATTGCCCACTTAAAGATAACTGGAAAAACAAATTTTCATTTATACATGAAGCCCATAATATAATAGATGCTTTTTTAAAGATGAATTGCTTTGAAAATTTATTCCTTCAAAATAACTTCGTAAAATGTAATGCAGTAGCTTCTTTATTTACAACAATTAAAGAAATGTCACTTATTTTAGGCTAATAAAATAGTTATGTTTCAAAATCATATTTAAATGAATATCTATATAGTTATATAATATTTTAATATTCATTCAGTTTTGTTATATCATACCTACCATTTATTAAGATCCAAGGCAGTATAGTCCCTTATGAATATATGTAGTTAGCAATTTTCTTATTACACAATCAGGTCAAATACCTATAAGAATCAAACATGGACGGAGCTCAATGTACCACAAGCTATTTTAAGCTTATGAACTCTTCTTACAAACCCGTGTTTCTAGCTTACTAGTCAGTGTAGTCTAGTGTAGGAGAGCCTTAATTATAGAGCGTAATTTAAAAAAAAAAAATTAAATATCTATCAGCCAACACAAATAAGCATATAACAAGACCTACATTGTAGAACAGAGATCACCTAATAGGTTTATTGGCAGTCATAAAATCTAAAACAAATTGTCACCATCAATTAAAAGAATATGAAGGGAAAACAGGGTTTTAAATATCAAGTCTTAAAACAAAATATTTTTTTGGTTTTGTATTATGTTTTTATGAAGCAAAATATTTAAAACGGAAAAAAGATAAAACTAAAATGAATACAAAGTACATTTATTTTAAAAACATAGCTAATGAATGAAATTGAATTTATCATTATCTTTATGAGTCAATCTAGAAAGAAGATTTTATATTTTAATTAAGAATAAACAATATAAAGAAGTAAAAGTGAATATAAGATTATGTAATTAATTTTGGAAAATGCCACTATGAAAGTATTTATTGTTAATTGTACAAAATGTCAAGAGTTACACTCCTAGATCCAGGATATTTGTCATGACAAATTTTATTCAAAATTCTAAAGAGGAAAGCAGCAACAAATTGAAGAACAGTTATTTAAGAAATCTATTTCATTGCGCCCCAATAAAAACCCACAAAGTAGAAGAAATCTAATTTTCTAAATATTTTTTCTAGAGATTCCCCTGTTACCTCATCTAAAACTGTCTGAATAAAATATATTTCACTTTCAATGAAAACAAAGGAAGTCTTGGCTATGCCTCTTTATTTTTTCTTTTGTTTTTATTCATTAGATTTGTTCAATTAAGGTAGTGGATATATATCATATGTGTTAACAATATTTTCGTCACACATCCGGCGGCGACTTAAGATATTATCTATCTACATCAGTGGGACCGTCTCTCACCTGCCACATGTCAGATCGCATGGAAGGACTATATAAGGCTCTGTAGAGCCGACACAGGGACACTTGCATTCTATCTCTGTTAAAGTGAACGTTCCTGATATTGCAATATAATAAAGTGGTGATGTGGGAAAAATACATAGTGAGAGTATTAATAATATAACGAGAGTATTTTAATATATGGTATAAAATATTTATTATATTATCTGAAGAGGAAACAGAGGAATGAATTAGTATGCAAATTTTAAAAGAATAATGGCATAGTGGTCAACTCGATTATGCTTCAATGGATGTGGATTCGAGCCCATATATTGAACTCTAAAAATTTGCCTGAGCTTTCGGGGAAAGAAAATATTGTGAGGAAACCGATCCATCATATGAGCATCTTACAAATTTAAAAACTATTGGTAGTTAAGACAGTTTTCTACAATTTTTTTGAGGTGATGATGGCGCTGCAGGTTTTGCGGCCAGATTCCGTGTCAATCAACATGGGTTTGATATTTCAATACAAATATGATCAAGATCGTAAACACTAAGCATAGATATACTAACACTATCGGAACACACCTATAGATGCTTGCTGACAGGTTTTTAAACTTTATGATAGTAACTACCCTGGCAGATATTAAAAAATGTCCAATCACCATACAACAGTTTTCACATAATGTTATGCACATACTCAGTATAGAAATGAATAGATCAGTCAGATCTATGTCCGTTGATGCAGAATCCAACTATAGAACCAACTGAGCTATCATCGCTTCAAAAATTAATACTTAATAGAGTAATAAATAATTTATAAAAATTTAAATATACAAAAATTACAAAATATGTATTTAAAACTGATGAGCCTCAGCATAAGGAAGATTGTGATATTACACTCTACCTACTGATAAATGTATCTAAGCACCAGTATGTTTATAAGGGTAGTATCAATTCATGGAATCCTTGTAGGGTTAGATGACATTAACTTAAGGTATGTCATAAATTAATATTACGAATATACTGTATAGGTGCTTTGACCACAATCTCACTTGATGTCAAGTGATAATGTGGCTCAAGACAGCTCAACATAATATACTTAAACCGAGGCTAGGCTCATTGTAATCATATGCCACACTAAAAAATAGGCACACACTGGGAAAGTATCATCTTTTTTTAAAGATGTGACAAGCCTTTGGGACTAGACAAATTAATAATATCGTAAGTACATGATTACATTATAAATAAAAATAACTTGTGTCTAAGTCGAAATCCAATAAACAATTTACATAATAATAACGTATAATTGGCATATATACATCGAATTTCATAACAATTCTAACCGTTTCAGAGATTTTCAATCACGTTTTAAACGCTTCACAAGGCAAAGGGAAATTTAAAATCAATAAACTCCAATGAAATATCTATTCGATTTTTCTATCAACATACACAAAGCAAAATGAAATATATTCAAGGTTACAAGTTAAGATAATATCGTTTATAATGGATGTATACATACCTGAAGCTCCCACGTCCTCGATTACTAATGCGGAAATTATTCGTACCATCTTCATCTTCATAGTTCTCTTCATATAAACCCTCATTGTAGTCTTTCATATCACTCACATCGACTCCATCTCCACTTCTATTCATATCACCCATAGAAGGGTCCTGCATCTCCATATACTCTTCCTCCATAGTTAATAAAGTTTAAACACCACAACACAATTATGTCCTCATGCCTGGCATGGATTTTTATCAAATACCAGAACTCCACAAACACACTGCATGAATACAACAAATGGCGCGCTCAAAATGGCGGCCGGCGGCTTCCCTGAATCACTAGTGCTTGCTTGTTGCGATGGTGATAATCGATCGATTTAACTTTAACCTTCTTCCTACTCGGTACTTGTTCGTATGTAATTATGTGAACGCAGGGACATATACGTTTATACCATATTTAAATCAATACTGTTTTTATCAGTCATTAATGTAATAGAGTTTTATGAATTTTTAATAATTTTTTATCACATCGAAATTGTTTTACTTATGCGTCCAATTTCCACATTTAAAAAATAATACAATAAGTAAGTAAGTATTGAATGTATTTAATAATTAGGTACTTCAATATAACCTTTGTAGATAATATTGCTAGTCTATATATAGTCCTTTAGTCGAGTAATATTACTTTATAGGTGTATGTTTCAAAGCTGTGTTCACACCATATAACTTTCTTTTTATTTTGTTAAAATGTGCAAGTGTATTGCTAGATTATTCGATATAATTAGCGGCTAATAGAAATTTCTGGGTTTGAGGGTTTACAGCTACAGATGTAATATAGATATATCTTTGTTCACACCTGACTCACTGCAGGTGGCTTTTTCTGGATAGGCTTTAGGATCTTTGGGTCCCCTTTCTTCCTTAATTATACGTGGTGAGGTTTTCGATCATCCTAAAATCACGTTTTTTTGGGATAAAGTATTATTAAAAATGTGATATAAGTGTATATGTTTTAATACAAGTATAAGCTAATTCTATAAAATTTAGGAAATCTTTATCTGGCAACGGCTAATCAATGTCATGTACTGCTTATCGGTTTAGACGTTACGCGTTTCGCAAAAAATGAATATACGTGACATTTTATAGCGCCCCGTCTTGTAATGTTTTCAGAAATCCTAACCCCTTTTTCTAATGGATGAACCCTAAGACTGCAGTCAGTAGCGCTCTTTCGTACTGCCAACGATTAAAGTTACCGTCTTAGGATGTCAGTTGCGTGACCTTGAAGTTATTGCCTATCTAAAAAGCACCAAGAGCAATTAAATAAGTTTTATCATTTAAAAAAATAATTACAACAGTTCTTGAGTCATACAGACAAGAGTCAAAACAAACGTCACCTCTTTTATTACGATAATTATGTTGCGACGTACAAATTTGCACTGTTGAATTTATAATATACACATTTTTATTAGTGTGCACGCAGCTTTAAATATTGACTGTTGTGGGGAATAGCACATGATTTTTTTGTTTTAGCGTTGCGCACGCTAGGGATGTTCATACTGAATTTAAATTGATGTAAAATGAATCGATATTTCGAAGTATTTCCTAGAAATTAACAATGAATCGAAAAAACGTGAACATAACTAAGGTTTGGAAAATGTAAAAATAGGAGACATTTCTTCGAATGATGAATTCTTTATTAAAACTCAAATCATAATTTTAAATAATATCATGCATCACTTAAATATTTGAATCGTTCATTAAATATAAATTGTTAATTATACTGAAACTTAAAATTCAACGGAAATTATGCAACTTAAAATATTTTGGTTTTAAATTGTATTTTTGGAATATGTGATCAGTAAAAGGAGTCACCTCCCAATTTCAAAACACAATATTTACTCGAAGATATCGTGTAAACACTCAAACTTCTCTTAATAACTATGAACCTAAGAACCTAAGCACTACTATGTACAATGCTTTTTCACTTATTACTCTTGTATTTCCCTTTCTTCTTGTTAGAAAGGCGAGCGCGACGGGACAGTCCGATTAGCCGGGAGGCCGATATTTAAACCGACGGTCAACCTCAGCACTCGCCCTCAAAGTTCGGTGAAGCTGTAAAGGCCCTCCCGGTCAACAGCGTTAGCTAGGTTGAAACAAAACCCACGTGGTAATTTTCTCGCGCAAATGGTGAGCGTGGAATATGGCATCGTATTTGCACGTTATTACCGACTTACTGTTTATAATAGTTCTATCTTTATCTATCTCATCAGTATCAATCTTTCTTTGTTCTACATCTAGGGGCACGGCAGTGCCCCCACCAAGTCGAGCAAAACCAAAAAAAAGCAACACGGCCGTAACATCTTCTTCTCGAAGCACTTCAGGCCATTTTCGCACCCCTATAGCTTCGTTGTGGATAAAACTAGAAGCCTGAATTTCGGTAACCAAGCAGGCATTGTATAAACACGGTATAAATCAATGTCATTCAATTTGAACCAATAGTTTATTATTATAACTATTTAAAATTTCTCAATTTTGCTACTCACTGACTGACAGACTGGCCGATCATCAGTGCCGGATTAAGCAAGCGCGGGGCCCGTAGCAAATTCTTTCAAAAAGCCCTTGATCTGCTATGGGTTCTTAAGTATAAAGTGGTAAAAATACAATTCAATACACAATACATTTATTTACTCAGGCAGAGATGAGTGGGTTTAAGCATGCGGGGCCCCCTTTCGCGCGGGGCCCGTAGCAATTGCTACTTTTGCTACGTAGTTATCCGACACTGCCGATCATCAAAACTCTAAGGCACTTCTAGTAGACATAACCTCTTTTAAAAAGAGATTATGAAAAAAAGCAATTAACATGTCCCTTCGGACATTATTTGATACTTGTATACTCAGGTAGTATACAACATACGGTATACAGGTAACATACGGATGCCAAACTTGAGCAATCTTTAAGGCTCACAATGAAAAACTTGTAATATGCCAAAATGCCACGGAAAGAAGTATGGCGGGCAAAAAACTGTCAGATAGTTAGAATCACAACTATAAAATCACAACAACAAAATAAAAAATTAAACCAGTAACCATTAGAAAATTGTAAAGTAAAGACACACAATAAGAGGTAAGGGGAAATGGTCGAAAAGTATAATTTACTGGTTCACATCAAATAGGACAAGTAAACGCGGCAGACCACCCATAAGATGGGTAGACGAAGTTAAATAAGCAACTGGAGGTACGTGGACTAGATGGCTAATGATAGAGAAAAATGGTTACAGTTAGAGGAGGTCTTTGTCAAAACAGACACACAGACTGTTGTCAAGGCAAAATAATAATGAAGTGTAAATGACGTAGCTATGTATATAGGAAACGTGTTCAAACAAAATAAAATTGTCCGGTAAATCGGTAATGTGCTTTGAGACTTATAATTTTGTACTTAATCATTTAATACAAGAAATTGTCACAAATTAGCCACGATATTCTTAGACTAACAAAATCTTTTTTTAATGTCAGTGTCTACAATATGTTTTCTAAGCATATATATATTTTTTTAATTTAGTCCCGTTACATCTCAGATATAATCAGAGTTTCGTTTACTTTTTTTGTGGCTTTCCCCTATTTTTTTTGTGCCTTTATTGTTTTCATCTTATTTCTATTTTACAATCTTATTCTATTTCTTATCTATGTGTTCCTATTGCATTGTGGTTATGTCGAATCTTTATATTTACTTAAATCCTATTTCTAGTTTACAATCCTTATTTTATTTCTTATCTCTTCTTCTATTACATTTTGTTAGTTTGTTTAACGACTTTTTACCATAACATAATATAACATAAGCTCACGCCTGTTAACCCGAAGGGTTAGGCAGAGGTGAAATAGCGAACTACATCACCCACATTCCGCCGAGCTTAGTTCAGTCCCAGATGTGACAGGGGTCGAGCCTGTCGCCATATCGGGCACAAATTCCAAACTCCGGGATGATACTGAGTAGAAAAACCCAATACCACTTGACCCGACCCGAGGATCGAACCCGAAACCTCATAACGGCAGTCGTACCGTATTACAACTGCGCCACCGAGGCCTTTTTGCGTATAATTTATAATTCTAAGGTAGCTATTTAATTTAATTCTGACCTTTAATATAGCATTTGACACACATAACATACACCTTCACTTATTCATCATCTTTATCAATTCTTTCAAATTGATTCAAAGCATATTACCGATTTACCTGACAATAAGTTCAAGCAGCTTTTAATGTCCGAAGGGTTTTCTGAGGTGGATCATTACGTGAGCTATAGTGATGTCGGGAAATGAAAACCCTCCCTGTTTCCGCTAAACCCATGATTAACAATGAATTGTATGGTTTTTACATTTACAAAATTAAAACCAGATCGAGTTTCTTGCCGGCTCTTCTCGACTGGGTTGTTTTCTGAACAGACGTAAATTTTTTAACGTTTACAAATACCTTTTCAATGTCCTAATTGTATAAAAATTGTAATGAAACAATAATATTGATGAATATTATTTATTGAAAAAATTATGTATAAAACGGATTTAACTTTTTACTTATTTATTTTAATGGTTATGTATTAAGTAAGATAAAACTCGATTGGCGGCAGATTTATCAGAGATTATAATCTAGAGTAAGCGGTTGTGGGTAGGGACTTTTATATTGAGGAATCGAGGAGTAATGAAATAATCCAGCCTTTATTATTGGTCGATCCCTCTCTTCACGAGTCATTATTATCCTTGGTTTCTCCAACGTAGGGCAAACTTCGTAGAGGTATTTTCGGGATCTTTTGTGCCGAATGGGGCTTCGACTTCCTTGCCTTATATTTTCATAATCAGATATTGATTTCGGGCAGGGGTGGGTGGATGTTTTTGAGAAACTATTGCTTTGTCCTGCTTTGGAGATTCGAGATGACCGTGGGGGATTCGTGCTCAAATCGCTGCCTTTGCTTATATGCGGTGTACAATAGGTCGGTCTATCTTTGGAGTGCTTAGATCTAAACGAACTTGAGGGCGATGAAGGGGGTTTTTTACCGTCTTTTGAATCGGATGAACTAATTCCTGGAGCGATTGTTGTGTTGAATGCAAAGAACTTAGATATGCCTGATCGAGATTGTTGGGTAGGTTTAGTCTCCTGATTAGGGAAATCTAAATAAGCATTGGGTATGTTAGCTTTTGGTGAGATTTCCGAGTTAGTAGTTAAAGCATGAGTGTCAACTAACGCTGCTGCTGCGGAGCAAGCGCTAACAGGAGCTGGACTTTTGGATTCGGAAGTACAGCTAGGACCAGATGGTGCAGATGGAGAGCACGGACCAACTGGAGCACACGTACCGGCTACATGGTAAGGCCCACAAAACCAGTACCCCATACGGATAGTAATAGTAACCAGTCATGTATTGAACGCAACGAGGAGGCTGATTGCACGGCGGTGGTAGACAACCGCAACCAGATGGGCAGCCACATGGCCCACACGGAAACGGACATGTGCACCCCCCACAAGAACATTGTTTCGAGTAAGTTCGTTTTAAAATTATCTGTGATCTAGTCGGTTTTAGTAAAGAAGTATTAACAGGATTTGACTGTCTTACAGAGGATGTGGTGATAGGTTCGTAGCAAACTGCTGTATTTCTAGAAGGATCGAAATGTCTTGTCGGCAATTCGTGCTTCGTCTTCGTTTTTAGGGTAAGATTCGGGCAAGACATACAATAGCGCAAGGAACGGGTTCCATGTTGCTCGCCATGTTCTTTTACAGATGACAGCCGCTTTGTTCCTTCAGTTTTCAAATCTCCGACAGGGTGGGTCTTCTTCTCTTTTCTAGTTCGCCATGCCGCCGCTGTGGCTGTAAAGGTTTCTATGCTTTTAACGTGTTAACACAGTGACTAAACAGTAGTTGAGCATCGTTACAGCAGAAAAACAATGTAGGTTATTTAAGGACTGACCTGGCTCCTCTGGTAACTGTGCAATACATACTAAGTTCTCGGCTAAGTAGAAATCTGCCTAAGCTACCACTCGGTGTAGTGGACTGTATAGGCTGCGGTCAATTTATGTGCATAAAATGCGTGTATGATATTGTTTTCTTTGCGTCACACAGACTACTCGTACTTGAAATGCCAATTAGTTTCCTACGCAACCACCAAAAGGAGCGACAGAGACATGGGATGATAAGAATAAAAAGGGGGAAGAAATAGATAAATATATAAATTACAGGCGCGTACATGACCTTTTTACACGGTATAGGGTGTGCTTTGCCACAATCTGACCAGATTGACCTTTTTTTCTTTTTTTTTTTGACGACGGGAATGCATTTACGCACTACCCTTACCTATTGCATTAGTGAGACCGAAGTCCCCCAATGTAATAGGTAAGGGGGCATGGAGGGACGACTCCATGCTAGTGTGGGACTCGCCCGGACGTGAAGTGTCCGGAAATACCCATTAAACCACCCGGGGCCGTCCGCCGCATTTGGAATGGGGGCGATACGGGATGGCTTTCGCAAGCACCGCATCGCCCCCTGCGGCAAACCCACCGGGTGACCCGATTGACCTGAAGTGACGATGTGATTCAGGGTGGTAAACACACTAAGCCTCCTCGAGGTACTGGTTCTAGAGTGATGCTTTCGGAACTAATATTTGACATCAGATTTTCAAACTTCAGGGTGCTAGCTAGGCGGGCATTATTACAGAATGCCCTACTACCTGCTATGGTTTCCTCACGATGTTTTCCTTCACCGAAAGCTCAGGCTGATTTTAGAGTTGGATAGGTGGGCTCGAACCTGCGTCCATTGACGCAGAATCCGGCCGCACTACCTACAGCGCCATCATCACTTCATCACACTTTTATTAACGCAGTAAGTTTTAATAGACCTACTATCGCCAATATTCAAAATCAAAATAAAAAAAACTTTACTCAGTTTAGGCCCTAAGAAGGCGCTTACGAACGTCTAAAACACTACCACCGGTTCGAAAAACAACCCAGTCGAGAAGAGCGCAGGCAAGAAACTCGATCTGGTTCTTTTTTTTATAAATATAATAAATATCATTTATATTGTAATGTATATTTATTTTGTAGTTACTTACACAATAAAACATATATTTAATTAAATTACTATTTATTGTATACATATCAAATTGCAAATAAAATTGCTATAAATGACAAAGTTTTTCTCATAAATATAAACTAATTGCAAACGGGTCTTTAGGATATTATCAAGGTGTTAGTTTGACTGCACCAGCGATGGCGATAGGGGTGGAAATTTTCTTATCGTCCTTCTTACATTCTTCCTTAAGTTTCATAGTAGTTTCCGCCGATGATAGACTACATGTGGGGGAGCACATACCGCATTCACACTGTTTCGGTTTAGGGCACGTGCTCGGACTTGGACTCGGACTTGGGCTTGGACAAGGGCAGGGGCACGGGCATGGACAAGGAGCTGGGCACGGGAAGCACGGCCCACATGGTCCGGCAGGGCATGGGCAGCGGCACGGGCCACATGGACCACACGGGCCACAAGGTCCACACGGCCCGCAAGGTCCACAGGGGCCGCATGGTCCACATGGACCACATGGTCCGCAAGGACCGGGACAACGACATGGGCCACAAGGTCCACACGGCCCGCACGGACCGCAAGGGCCACACGGACACCCGCACGTTGGGCAATTTCCTTCCTTCCCGTCTTCTTTCTTGTCTGTGTAATAACGTAAACAGCCGACTCGATCTCCGCAGCACAACAACGGCGTGTGACCGAAGCAGCAGGGTTTGAACGTAGAAGCACCAGAACGCGAAATCACTGCAAAAGACGCCCAAGCATATAATACTCGACTAGTAATCCGCTCGCTGGTTACTCGTGCTATTCAGAAGAACGCGAGCTATCTGGCCGAGTACTATAAGCCTGGACGTCCTACGGCTACGACCATCGTTCTCCTAAATAACATAAATCTGCACCAGCGAGCATTCGACACAATATACCTAAACAAAAACGAATTCATTCGATAAATCCCGTGAACCGTTTCAAATTTCAAACTTCAATTCAGACAAAGTATCCATAATTAAAAAGTTTAACAAACAACACTACGAGTACTTACTTAGCTCCCCACACCATCGTTTAACGGTAAAAGTCATAACAGACGTGCGGACCGGATAGCGTACATGGTTTAATGAACGATTCAGTTGCTCGATGTTATGAGTTGATTAGTGTTAGTCCTTTGGAACCTAATTTGTTTAAACTAATATGATTCAATAAATATAGATATTAAATAGCAATAAATAAATAGATATATAGATCGAGATAGAAATAATTAATAAATAGAATTCCGTTGTAGTCGTGTGTTAGCCGTAATCGATTACATGTGTTTCTCCTCTCCACGATGCATATTTATTATCAATATTTATTGAAGCAATTAGTATAAATAAATCAGGCTCCAAAAGGCTTGATAGCTGAAATTCATTTGAAGCGACATTATCAAAGTAACATCAACCATATTTTTTTGTAATGGATTTCCGTAAAGTATTGCCTTCATCAATCAAATATTGATTCGTGGGTACAGTCAGCTATGGATATTATGCTTCCGAAATTATTGAAGCGCGGATAAATTGCTTGTGTACGTAACGGACACACAAATATTGGCGCCTATAATTTCGGAATTATGACGTTCGTACCTGACTGGTGATATCCATCGCCCACTGTAACATGTACGGGGTCCGGTCCAAGAGTCTGTTATGGATTTAATAACTACACATAAAAATCAATACACTAATCTACTGATAACTCACTAGTGACGTACTTTTATTTTTGATAGAAAATTATTTTAACCGACATTTAATGAAAACATATAAATCACTTTATTACTATTTTTAATTGCATATCATACTTACATAGAGATTCTAGTGTCTTTCTATTTGAAGCAGTGATAAATGACCGCCCCTTAACACATTTCACCAGTGTTGCATTTTTCGACAAAAGAGCTGTCCTCAAAGCAAAAGCCATTTTAACTGTTATTTTTGTAATAAATACGGTATTTATTGCACTGGAATTTAAATCTATTTATTGATTTTATTTGATTTTAAATTTTTTTAGGCCATGGTAGTAGAACCGTGTCTTACATATTTCATAGTGACAGAACAAAATTACCTAGTGATTTTTCTGAATTCGAAAACTGTTCTCTTCTTTTTTAATAATTAATTTTATTATTCTTCTTAAAAAAAAAAAGGATATCACTTATAAAAAGAGTATTTAAACATTCTTTATAAGTACAGTTATTAAAAAAGACTGAGCTTTATCTAAAATTGATGTAATTTTATACAGCAAAAAATTACCTTATTTATTTATTTATTATTACCCGTAGTTTCATTTCTTCGCGACTTGCTACAGTCTATATAATATAATATGGCGTTTAATTGGACGCTTTTGTGTTGCCACATCTAATATATTTTCCCCTAAATCCTCGAATACAATGTTCGAGTAGAAGCGATTACTATTAAATAATTCTGTTGATTGTATAAATAAGGTTATGAGTAAATTGTCAACAAAATACGATTCAAGGGATAGCACTATCAAAACAATATTTTCCAATGATATATTTTTTTAAACTATATTACGCTATGAAGGATGTATAAAACACACAGCTAGTGATAAAATAATATAATCTGTGAGACAGTTACAAAATATTAATACGACTTTCGCTTGTTTTCATACATTAAAACACATTATCCTAGCTTCCATGTGTTACCACACAGAATCATTTATATTTCTTGTATGTATTAATTGTCATTGGCGTCGATCACATCAGTCTGGGGTGGCGTTACAGGCGTGATGCCTTGCTCGGTGTTCATATTGTTCATGCCATTCATGCTATTCATGTCCATCGTACCCTGGCAACATGAACATAGAAGGCACGCGAGGCAGGCCATGCAAGTGGCACAACAGCCTAAATTTCCGAATCCTGGCCTTGTTGATAACCTGGAACCAAATTATTATACTTTCAATCACTTTTATTTTCGCAAGTAAAATTTTTTAAACGGTTCTTTGGGAGCTTGGGTTTTTTTTTATTAATAGAAAAACAAGAATTATATTTTTCAAAATACACAATCTTAATTGATTTTAAGTGGCGATGTGGCCTAGAATAGTAAACACACTTAGCCTAGAGACACTGGTCCTCAAGTGATCCTACCGGAACACACTTATCGGTATTTGGCGACAGGTTTTCACACTTAAAGGTGGTAGCTTTCTTCACGATGTTTTCCTTCATCGAAAGCTCAGGCTGCTTTTAGAGTTGGTGAGCTCGAACCTGCGTCCATTGACGCGAAATCCGACCTCATTACCAACTGCGCCGTAATCGCTTCAAGCTAATTAGAAGATTGTTAAATATTAATGTAGATAGATTGATTATGTAAAAAAATGATATGTGTGTATAAAAGGTGTGATTTCCGAGATGACAAGTAAAGAAGAAAATATTTTATTTTTATTTATTTATATTTTATTTACAATTTGTGTAAAAAGGCGGACTCAATGCCAGAGGCACTTTCTACCAGTCAATCTTGAGGTGGTGCATAGATAAAATAAATTAGGTGTGATAAGAGTTAAAAAATTGTGACATTTATACATAACACATATTATAAAATAGTAATATACTAATAATAATAATAAATGGAATAAATAATCAAATATGTAAATACGAAATACCGACCACAATAAATGTAGTAAAAGGTAAACAATTTAAGAATTCAAATTTATTTTCGTACCAGACAACCCATATGAATTACAGTTAGGAAGATAATATATAAGAAACATTCAAATTAAATAGAACTTAGCCGTACAAGTATCAAACTGTTGTGCGGAAAAACAAATGGCACAGGAATTTTTTTACCCGAAAACTGCACTATGAAATTTGCATGTTTAAATTCAATATTTGAGCATTTGACATGAAAAAATAATACTCTATGTGAAACGTTAATACATTTTAATACTATCGTTTGTTTTCCTACATTGAACCACATTATCCTAACTTAATTGTCCATCAAGAAACATTAATCTTCTCCATGTATTGTCATGTATCCCTAAAGTACTAATGATGATTGGCATCGTTGGCATCATCGGCATCACTGGCGTCATCGTGATCACTGCCGTCATCGGGATCACTGGCGTCATCAGTATCACTGGCGTCATCGGGATCACTGGCGTCATTAGGATCACTGGCGTCATCAGGATCACTGGCGTCATCGGCATCGCTGACATTATCAGCATTATCGGCATCTTTGGAATTATCAGCATCTTTGGCATTATCGGCATCTTTGGGATTATTGGCACCTTTGGCATCAGCGGGATCTTTGACAATATTGGTTTGGATCGGACTCGTCTGCGGTGGTGTTACAGGCGTAGCACCACTCCCAGTGATTATGTTGTTTATACCAGGTATCCCATTTACACCCATTGCACTTTGGCATTTTTGACAACATGAACATAGGAGGCATGTGAGCCACGGCATACAAGCGGTACAGCCGGCTGGGTATCTCGACCCTAGGCCCTGTTGACCTGCAATCAAATTATTAGATTTCATTTATTCACAAATAAACTAAATATTTCTTGTGGAAGTTGTCTTCTTATCTTTACAGTGTGATTTCAAAAGCAAGGAATATGTTTTTCAAGAGCAAATAAATATAATTGTCGAATTAGTTATAATTATAATGTAAGCTTGAAAGTATCACCAGCGATAGAGAAGTTAAGAAATAGGTAATTAGAAGAGTGTTAAGTATGAAGTTGGATAGATATAGAGTTAAACAGAGACCGAAGAAGGTATGAATGAATTGTGTAAAGAATGATGTGAATGAACTGCACCGGGTAGCAGTTCAGGCGGCGCCAAAATCATATTTAATAATAAATTTACTCCACAAAATCATACGGAAGCCTAGTAAAATAAATTGATGTACATAGACCATTAATATGCCAACCATTATCTTCGTGTTTATTTTTTACTAATTTATCTCAAACGCTAGAGAGAGGATGCCACTAACAAGCTTATGCCCCGGGATCGAAAAAATCGTAGATCCTTTAAAGGATAGTTGAAAACAACAAAAACATTTTATGCAGACCCTATTTAAAGTTGGAAAAGGTAGAATTATATAAAAAAAAAGGAGAACAAGAAGAAGGTAAGTTTATTTACGTACCACATAACATATAGAGGAATTACAGACAGCAATATAATATATAAGTAACACCACAATATTTTAGTTGTTGGGTTGTCGACAGTCAGTGCATGTTCCCTAGGCTCTGGAGCATTTCCCATGCGTGCTCGTTGGGATTGAAGTCTGGTTATTGTGTAAACCACAGCAATACATGGATATTTCTCATTGTGAAGTACTCTTTGATCCTCCGAGCTGATATTATCACGCAAAAGAGTTCAATCTAAGCCAAGAGTTAGTGCAAATGGGTAGACATAAGACCAGAAGACGTCTTCAACGTAAATTTTGGCATCTACAAATACGAGCTCATTACGTCTGTTTTTCGTAATACCCTCAATGTAGAGGTGCTGTACGGGGTGCATTTCCTAGACACATCTTAGCTGTTCAGCATTTCCGGGACAATATACTTTTACTCTTCTGGAATCGGGCCATCTAAAATGCGACTCACTATATATTTTTTCTCTTGCTCTTGGGTCCACGTGGCTTTTTCTCTAGATCATTCATTTCGACAGGCCCAATTCTCATAGCATATAATCTAGCGGGAGATTATCGATTTGTGACTAGTGAAATACACTAATACGACTACTTAGCGGCGTTGAACGATTTTCGAAAAACTTATTGATTCGCGTTACCAATTCTACAACGTCAGCCGTCAACATGCTATAGTAGTCAAATATAAATCAGCGCTTAAATCTTTTGCTTTGGTATCCTTCATTGCTTACGACTGGCGCGTCCATATTTTCTTTGATAAAACCCCACAAAAATAAACACATTCGTATTACGTCTGTAGGGTGACGTTGCAACTTGCAAGCCACTTTGGAGGCCACGTCATCTTATGTAAAATATATCGTTAGACCAAGGAGAACAATTGTTAAAGCGGAAATCCTAATTTTATTGTTAGATTAGCTATGAGCCTGCGTTTCATAATTTTTTCACGACGCAATAAAGTTTTTAATTTTTTTTAAACGGAGCCCTAATTACTTTCCTTTTTTTATATATTAACATTAAGCAAAAATATTTCTCACAAAATCCAAATACCTGGAAGTAAAACTGTGTATTGAATTGGCTTTTATACACAATTTCATGAGTTTTACTTTTTAACGCGAAACTCTAATTTTCGAAAACAAGTACCCTATAAGTAACGCGATGTAACTTCAGCTATCTATAAAAAAAAAGTCCCGTGCAAATCGTTTTGTGTTGCTTCAATTAATGTGTTATAAGTCCTTCGCCTAATGCCCGACCAGGAATTGATTTACAAAGTTATTGCGACTTTTTACTGTTATCTATTTTTAAAAACATTAATCAGTGAGGGAGTGAGATAAGATAGTTGTTGCATGTTATAGCTTCCATATGCTATTTTACTAAAAATGTAAATAACAACGAAGCCCTGTGTCGCGTCCTTTTTTTTTTATAACTGAGGCAATTAACATGTACGAACCTGTAATAGCGTAGGTATGTACCACGAGATGAGCGAGCAGCTTATTTGACAAGTTTGTGAAAGTACACTGCACAGGTTAAATCTCGCATAGGACAGTCGTAAGTTCAACTTAACGACTCTCAAATAATCAGGCGATATTTCATCATCTCCCTACTCTTTTCCCATTTTTATTTGGGGTCGGCGCAACATGTCTTCCTCTTCCATTCCTCTCTATTTGTTGTCATCTCCGCATTCACTCCTTTTCTACACATATCATCTTTCACACAGTCCATCCATTTTTTCTTTGGTCTTCCCCTTCCCATGTAACCGTCCACATTCATATCCAATACCTTTCTTACAACATTCTCTTTCTCCCTGCGCATCACATGTCCATACCAGGATAAACGACCGCCTCTTAACTTGTCTGTTATTGGTGCCACTTATTTATGCGTCCGAAAATGTATATTTGTAATGCGTTTTTATCAGCGGGGGGAGCTGTGGAAAAGTTACTATTTATGAAATTAGTTATTTAAAATAATAAATTTTAATTGATTATGACCGATATTATGATAAGTCCGGAAGAAGACAAAAATATTTTTTTTTTACTAAAGATAAAATATCGAGACGGAATAAAATAAAAATTAGTAATTAAACGTATGAATAAACAATTAAAATATTATTATGTTATAATTTTATAATACGGGGTCAGGAGACTTTTTACTTGACTTTTTGGTTTTTTGTGGGTCGCGACATTAAAAAGTTAGAGAAACGCTGAGCTAATCTATGAGATATATTTACCTTGCTGTGGATAACCTTGCTGAGGGTATCCATAATAAGGATAGCCTGGCTGAGGATGCGGCTGATATGCTTGCTGTAACAAAAAATGATTTTTTTTTCTTACTTTACACATCGAACTACACAGAATCTTTTCGTCCGACACATATCGCAGTGTCTCAAGACGAAAGTTAATTATTTAAACTTTTATGTGGATATATATATAAAAACTTAGATTGGCAAAAAAAGTTAGTTAACTTTTGTATATAACTTTATGTAAAATCGAGATAAAAAATTTGAACTGTTCTGATAATATAACATTTTTTTCAAATTTCAAAATTCCAACAAAATATTTAAATGCGATAAACTGATTTTCGCTGCAGCGTAAGTCTGCCGTACACGCCGCGCGGAAACCTATTTTCGACGTTGAAGTTGAAATGTCTGTTTTTAATAGCAAAATAACTACTTTTTACTAAATACATATGACTGTATGTATGACATATGTGTAAATACGACACCGATACTAAAAACACAATTTTAATATATTTGTCTCTCTGATTGCTCCCGGTTAGATAACTAGATAACGACTGAACCTATTTTGACGGGGTTTTTTGGCAGAAAGCTATCACATTTATTAGTATAGATTTTTGAAGCGATGATGGCGCAGTTGATAATACGTTCGCATTCCGCATTAATAGACGCGGGTTCGAGACCACCATTTAAATGAAATCAGCCCGAAAACATCGTGAGAAAACCATAGTATGTTTTAATAATGACTGTTACCCGTTTGAAAACCTTTTGCCAAATATATCACCTGAGAACGAGTACCTCTAGGCTTAATGTGCTCACCATCCTGGACTACATAGTCACTTAACATCAGGTGAGATTGTGGACAACGCACTGAGCCTATTTAGTGTAAATAAAATTTAAACAGACCTGTTCAAATGCTTGTGGTGACTGTCCATACGCAGGTTGAGGTACAGTTGTCATCGGCGGCGGACCGCCTAGCAACCCAGGATTATTGCTATAGGACTGCTGCCCGACTGGACTTTGCGGGGGTTGAACAAAAGGACCTGGTTGTGGTCCACCAGGCGGACTTTGTACTGGGCTACCAAATGGATTTTGATATTGCTGGCCCCTTATATATCTATTGTGACTTGTATTCTAAAAGTTAATAAAGAAAGAATATTATATATAATTCCTCCTATTTATAAAAAAGAAACGTATCACGGTTCTTTACAGTTCTAAAATAGTCACATATTTTGAGATAATATGTTACAGAATATTGTAGAGACTTCTACAGTCAAAAATCTATCATTTCAGTTGATGAAACTAAAATACAAACTTACCAAATTACCCATTTTGTTATTAATATCTCTTATATCCGACGACTTAGCGCAATCTTTACAATATTAATCACATTTTATTATATATGTTTATAAACATTCGAATAAATTTATTTAGAAGACTATCATACATGGTACTATATTCATATTTACAATGTAACGTGTAATGATTATGTCAAAACATCAATAATGACAACGTTCAAATATATTATAGGTATTCCATAGAGTAATAATGCTAAGAGCTACAGTTTCATACGAGAACTCGTTTCACGTTGAAGCCAAAAAAATTTATAATGTATGTGACACGGATCTGAGTAATCACCGGCACGTAACCAAAGACGTATGTATATGGTTTTTAGGGTCAGCTTGAAATGGCTACATTATGAGTTTGCCATCGCCGCTCTGAATGTTTTAATTCTATGTTAATCTGTAGTAATATTATAGTAGTATATGAATGAAGTATGTGGTTGCTAATAGACAATGTAAGTTGAGCGTTCGATCTTAATATTTAGTTGCAATAACCAATACGCTTCTGGTCTCGCATACGGCTGCGATGCTGTTTCAGATTGGCTTTGTTAAGAGGATATTCGAGTGACGTTTATTCCATACAAACATATTCCATAGTTTCCTCCCTGTATAATATATAGCATTATGGTAAATATTTTTCTACCAATTAAGATTTGATTTGTTTTTTTTTTTCATAAATTTATTATTATAGAATATAGGAAGCTTTGAAATTGAGACATAAGTATTCAATTTTTATTTTCAATTTAAATAAAAATAATTACTTAGTTCGCGTAATTTAGTTTACGTTAATCAAAGCAAAGGTTTCTGTCGTTCAGTATAGGGTGGCAGAGGTGGCAAAAAAAACCACGGGCCCCGGCCAGCGAAGCTACGAGCTCAGAAGAATTCTACAATTTTTAACAAAATTCAGTAAACATCATAAACACAATTATATCCTTAATATTTACCTAATTTAACACTACTAAATATTTAAACGCTCTAGTGTTTTATTTAAATCACATTACAACGTGACGATATTTACTGGGACATTACTCAATAAATTTGCCACGCGCCGCAGATGGTATAGTTATGCCACTGGTAATAATCAATGGTGGGGTTTAATCTTTACTTATTTATGAAGCAGGTGGGGATTCTGAGTGGTGATTACGTAAGCAAAAATTACTTTAAATTATTGTTCTTTTTAGGTGAAACCTTCTTTGACGGCGTTGAGCTATTCTCCGTAGGGGAAAATCTCATAGATTCCCATTATCAATGCTATGGCGTCAGCGGCTTACAGGCCACGGTATGTCGAATACAAGTAGGCGTTTATGTGCGGGCGCTCAAAGATATATGACGAAATACAACGTCAGGTCAAGTCCGTGAGGCGGCCGTACTCAACTAACAATTTCCTTTTTTTTTTTTCGATGGGATTGCATTTAAGAAAGAAAGAAAATAAATTTATTTGTTACACACATAAAATACAATTGATATACAAAGAATATCACAAAAAAATATTTAAAAAAAAAAAAACAGAAAACAAAGATAAAAATAAGTGTGTGTGTCTGTGTGTGTGTTACAAAAAGGTGTCGAGTCAGCATATATGCTGAAGGAGGTGAAGCCACCAGCGCTGATTTTCACTCGACGCCCAGAGTGTTGTGCGCGCAACGATTGCGAGTGCGTGTGTCCTTAGTCTTAACTTTATTTAGGGAACAATGACAATATTAGTCATCTATTGATAAAAAAGGTAAAATAAAAATAAAATAGAATATGCATACATACACATAATATGTACGCATTAGCTGTCCAACCTAACCCAGGGAGCAAGCCTCCGGGAAGGTTGAAACCGGGGCCGTGTGACAGTCTCGCACACGCAAGTGTGAGATGCTGTCACACGCCAAAACTAGTGTGGGACTCATTGCGAGAAGCGCCAACACTACCCACTAAACGCCCCGGTTCCTCCCGCCACCTTGAGTGGGGGCAATACGGGGTGGCATCTCATTCTACCGCGTTGCTCCGGTGTACTAACAATACCCAGCCGCCGTCAAGGAGGCGTGCGGTCAAAATGGAATACTTACAGTTATATTTTCACGCGGAAATTCGGGTGCAATTAATGATTTCGGGAAGCAATGGATATACGAATAAAACGTATTTTTTTTTTGGCAGGGTCTTTGATAACGTTGGCGCCCCAGCGATACATCTTTGTGGGTGTCGCGAGCGGCGCTCGGCGCCCCCTAAAACCCTGCACCCCGTGTGGGTGCGCGGGTGGTTGAGTGGGTGTGCAGTACACCCTCCTCCTTGCGCAGCCTATCGTATGTTTTGTTTATGAATAAACTATATGGAAATGTACATAATTGTTGCTCGGGGCGCCAATAAATGTAAAAAAACCAGACAAATGTTAAATGTTTGGTCGTGTTAATAATTTTCATAAGCAAATTAAATTGAATTAAAACATTAACAAACTGTCCTTTCAAAATTTCGAGTTTTTTTTTCTCTCGGTAGTTCCCATTATTGCCTAATTTTTTTTTTCAAAAATGGCAGTGCTTACCCAATTATGGAGGAAGCAAGTAAGAGCCTTGTTAACATTACACATTGTTGACATTGAACGGCACATTACACGCTGGCACCTACGAAGTATATAAAAAATCTATCTTCTTACAGTCAGGAAAAGCGTATAATGGCTATGAAATGATTCTTTATCAAGCAACAAACTACTGAACTATCAAATAAACCAATCCACCAAATTATTGCGAATTTTTGACAGTGACAGTTTTGATGTATGGTTTAGGTTGGTACTATTGTTTTTGGGTTTGACGATTAGGTGTCACCCCTTGACGGATGACACCCGGGGCGGACCATCTCCCCCTTTCCTAGTTATACCTCTGGCTACCATTCTTAAATTTAAAAACTTATCTACTTCATCTTCGGCCTGTGTTAGTCCACTGCTAAACATAGGACTCTCTCTAAGGTGTGTTAGGGCACCATCACTTGAGAGTCAGGAGTACCACTTAACATCAGGTGATACTGTAATCAAAGTGTTAAAATACAGCATAAAAAACATATAAGTATACATAGTTTCAATTACCTTTTAAAAGTGAATAGGTAAACAACGTCGTCACATATAAACAACGTCGAGCTAAAATTCGAAAAAAATAATATTTTCATAGGTAGACAGTATTATTCTATAATTCATATAATTAATAAAGATCCTATTGTAATAAAGAAAACGCACTCAAATTATTTCAATGGAATATTTCGGACGTTACATTATCGCATACTGACAGGAAGCACGCTCGATATGAAAACAGTTGCAGACAGTATTGCCAACTCTTTAACACATATTTCGATGAAATAATTTAAATTTCGAAATAAGCAAGATGTCATTACAAAAATTATGGGACGGTGTAAAAAAATCCCAGACACATTTTTTTTTTTTTACAAATTACAATGACATACATAATTTTTATTTAAAACATTTACTGTATTTAATGAATTAAATCGATATAAAACTATACATGTAAAATAAATTTAGATAACGACTAACTGTGTGCCCGCGGCTGCGCCCGCGTTCATATTTTCTACACTGCATTTTAATTGTTTTTTGCTACTAACAAAGCAAATATATTTCTCATAAATTCAAATACTAATCGAATTTTGTTCACAATTTCTTGACTTTTAATTCTTTTACACGGAACCCTAATTATTTTCGAATAATTAATTTAAGTTACGTGTAGTAAAAAATGTGTTTTGGGTATAGTTATCGTACATACATTCGTATCTATTTAGTACAAAAAAAAATTGACATTACAAAAAGCACTTCAATTTTATTTATTATTATAGATGACATGAATTTTGATGAAACACAGTATGGAAGTATATCCTGCAGGATTTCTTCGAAATTTTCACAACGAATCTACGAAAATTCAGTCCGAAGTGTCTGAAAAAATGAATGAAATTTTATGTTGGCATTTACTCAGTTTTAGAGTAATGAAATTTTGTGTGTATGGTTATAGTTATTTTTTTGTATTTTTGAAGAAAAAAAAGCAACCCCTGAATTGTTGAAATAACCAAAATCATACCAAGCGGTGTTCAAAAACTTATAAATAAATGTCCTCACGTTACTCACGAGCATAACATTATGATGATAAAATATCTGAGATATATAATTAAGTAAGCAATTGAGAGGAATAGAAAGAATAACAAATACGTATTACTACAGCCACGTCTGGTATCTAATATATAAGATATATATTATAGTAACTAAATACATCTACAATTTTTTTCATAAAAAGTAGAAAGTAGTAGTCGATAGCAATGATTTTTTATTACAGGTTTTTAATGTTAAACTATGTAATTGTAGTTATTAGTTTTTTTTTTAAATATATTAATGCGGTGTAATCTTCATCTCACGAACCGAATGTGGTCTGTCGAGTATATGGGAATGGAAAATATTGTTAAATCATTCAAAAAGAGCTGCTTTCATTGTTCTAAAGGTAGGTAATTGATCCTGAGAAACAAAATGTCTTTGAAGTAATCATTCTTTGAGAGTGAAATTTCAAGGTCGCATTGCAACTAACGTCAAATAGTAGCTTCAGTGCTTTGAATATTATAGGACAAGTATCCGACAAGTACGTAGAGAAGAGGAAGAGAAAAAAATATGAAAAAACACTATTCGTTTTTGGCTGTATGGTCATTATTCCCTTCTCTTTGTGTTACAATTATTTCTTGGATAAGCCAACGGATGACTGTATTTTAAAAATTAGCATACATCATTTTTATGTCTTATTCGGTGATCGCAACCTAATGCATACTAATAATTTGATTTACAGATTAAAATTAAAAATCACCCCATAAGTTATACTTCTAACAAGTGTACCTTGTGCGCTCTTTTTTAACCGAGTCCAATGCACCCTCTGATCTTGTGATATGAATGGTATCGAAGAAAGATTAGGAGTACTATAATTATTAAAATTTTAATATACATGTTTATTTATCATCTCGAATACAAATTACATAAGCGCCTCTTTCAATGTTTTTAAAATGAGACATCTCGGGCAATGCGTTGTGGCTGGCAACACTAGTATAGGCGGTGCGTTGTCATCGTAAAACATATTTCCGTGACGTCAAGGTCACTTCATGCCTTAAACGGTTACGAATTTACCACGTAAATTATTTCAAGGTCGAACATTATCAACGGTGCGAATTAGATGTAACAGAATTTAATTTGGGTGTCAGTTTTTTAAGTGTTACTTCTTTAGTGGTTTCATGGGGACTGCCGATGGAGTGAAAACTCGAAACAAAAAAGCACTGTTTTTTTACTGTTTAAATATCATAATTTGTTAATTGAAATTACTAACATTTATCTGGTTTTTACATCTATTGGCGCTCGGAGCAATAATTATCTAATTTTTTTTTTTTTATAGTTTATTCGTTCATAATCGAAACATAAATTGCTTAAGTATACATTTTATTTTTTCTCTCTGAGCGCTAGCACTTAAACGCCATCTTAATCTTAACATACTGTAGCATGTTGATATGTTTGACGTCAAAGCGTTGGTAACGCGAATCTATAAGTATTTTTCCTATCGAGAACCGCACAACGTCGCTAAAGAAGTTTACACTTTTAAACACAATTTTTAAACTATTTTATTATTAAAAGTCGCTAATATGACAAGCTATATTGTGTCTAATTCAGCTGTCAGCTATTTTTTACAATTCGTGTCAAGGGTGCTACTTTGTTTCGTCGATGTAATGAATAATCACTAATTACAGTTTGCTAATTAAATTGTAAAAAAAATCACTATGTCTATTGAAAATAACGTATACTTTTATGTATTTAGCTGTTCCCACGGCTACACGTTTTGATTTTTATACACGGAATGTCAAATATTTTCCTAAAATAAAAGTAGGCGAAGTTGCGCCTTATAACTTCAACTACCAGCCAAAAAATAATTTCCGACAAAATCGGTTCAGCCGTTTCGGATATTAGCCTAAGCAAACATACAGATGGATAGAGACAGGCAATGAATTTGCATATGCATATTAAGAATATGCATTCATATGTGTTTAGTAGAAAGCTGTTTTTTTAAGTTTTGATATTACAAACAGACACTTCAATTTTATTTATTTGTGTTGATAACAGTGTTGGATTTTGGCCTATATATGTGTATCTATCGTTGCGGTATCCCCTCCAGGCTCATTTGAACCATTTTTTTTCGAACCTAGCTAACGCTGTTGACCGGAAGGGCCTTTACAGCTTCACCGTGACTTTGAGGGCGAGTGCTGAAGGCACTCAGCCGCAAAAAGTAACTAGCACAAGGGCTACCAAAATGGTACAAACCTCGGCTTGGCCGTTACCTGAATGTAAAACTCTCTCGCGAGTTTGAACCTAGCTATTCCCTACATGTTTTATTTAATAATAAAAAAAAAGTTCCTTACAGGACCTATGTACCTGCGTGTTATGTGCAGGAGTGTGTATGCAGTGTTGTGCGTGTAATGCTCAATGCGTGGGCAGTCATTTGAACCAAGTTTCCATTCACAATATCACATTGTTTCAAAATTACGTTTTCACATTAATAAACAGATTAGGCCTGTTGTATAAGCATTTAGAAATACTAATAAAATAAACCAAAAAATAAATAAAAGGAGTTTAATTTAACCCTGGAGCACTAATCTGGCGTTTACCCCAGCTTTCCATTGTTTTCCTGTTGTCTCATTTTTATGAGTAATCCACATATTACGATAAGACATCTCGCTTATGCAACGCCCGCTAGTCTATCTACACTAATAAATAAAATTGAAGTGTTTGTTTGTAATGTTAAAATAATTTTTTTTTACTAAATACTATATACGATACCTATATATACCAAAAAACACATTTTTATAAAACTTTGTCTATCTGTCTTTTTGTTCCGGTTAATATCCGGAACGTCTGTACCGATTTTGACGGGTCTTTTTTTGTTACATTGCTGAAGTTATTCCACGTAACATAGGATACTTTTATTTGTCGAAAATAATTAGGCTTCTTCGTAAATAAATTAAAATTAATGAAATTTCAAATATAACCTGATTCAATGCACATTTTTGCTGGCAAGTGTTTGAAATTGTGAGAAATAGTTTTACATTATCTTAGTACCGAAAACAATTAATGCAAATAATTAGGGTTCCGTATAATAAAATTAAAACTCAGTGAAAATATATGAAACGCGGGCGCAGCCGCGGGCACACAGCTGGTATATATATAAATTTGATACGCATCAATGCAATGCACCAACACACACACAAATGTGAGGAAAATATTATAAAAACTATCAAATTCATTGATGGATTGTTGAATTCGAGTCGTTAAATTTTATTATGTACTAGTTGTGTGGCCGCGGCTGCTCCCGCGTTTCATGTGTTCTTCACTGCGTTTTATTTTTTCATACGGAACCATCATTTTATTCGTTACTTAGATAAAGTAAAACTATTTCTCACAATTTCAAACACTTGCCAGTGTAACTGTACGTTGAATCGGATTTTATTCGAAATTTCATGAGCTTTCATTTTTTTACGCGGAACCCTAATTGTTGTCGAAAAACAAAAGTACACTAAGTTATGCGGAGTAACTTCAGCTATCTACCACAAAAAGTCGCATCAAAGTCGGTCCAGCCGTTCCGGAGATTACCCAGAACAAACAGTCAGACAGACAAAAATTTTAAATTTCGTATTTTTGGTATAGAGGTATCGTATACACTCGTACAATCATATCTATTTAGTAAAGAAAATTTATTTTGACACTACAAACAGATGCTTCAATTATATTTATTAGTATAGATACAAAGAATAAAATCCAATCACTTTTAAGTTTTATTATTATTGTGTCCCGATTTACCAAAAGTTCAATGTTTAATGTTAAATTAGACGGTAGAGTAAAACTGGAGACATTTCTCTAAAAATCACATCAGATATCAAGGTGATTTCGCGATTATAACATTCCGCAGTCCGTGGAATATTACATTCGCCGTTTTGAAGGCCACAGTTTACAAGATTTTTCCACGGCGTTCAACGCGACGGATCATAATTTATCGTACTGTGTATGACTCAGGTGTACCGGCACGATGCGCTGTCAAAACTGAACACGCATTTAAGCTTGAGTTTCATTACGAGAGATTAAAAGACGCAAAGATTTGTTTATTCACAGTATTTCATTTTGTTCGCTTATTAGTCGAAATTCATTGACATTTTTGAAGATTTAAAGAAAAAAGATTATATTTGTTTATACGTTTTAGGCTTTTATCACAATCTCACCTGATGTTAAGTGACGATGTGGTTAATGATAATAAACACAATAAGCCTAGATACTGGTTCTCAAGTGATGCTGCCGGAACACACCTATTGGTATTCGGCGACAGGTTTTCAAACTTGAGGGTGATAGCTAACCAGCCTGGCATTATTTCAAAAATGTCATACCACCATGCTATGGTTTCCTCATGATATTTTCATTTACCGAAATCTCAGGTTGATTTTAGAGTTGGATAAGGTGGGCTCGAGCTCGAATCCGGCAACACTAACCACTACGGCATCATCACTTTAGATCTAAAGGTTTCCAAATTCTTTTTATTCAAAGTTCTCCGTAAGCTGCTAAAGGAATATAGAAAATTGTTATACTCATTTGATATTGATGGGTGCAACTTAAATAACTAATATTACTTATATATTGTATAAACGGTACTAGTAATTTTGACGTTATTTTGAATCAATCATTAAACATCAAGTCGAAGAGGACGAAGTAAAAGTCGTGGGAATTCGCTGGATACGGGTGGTGCAAGACCGTTCGTCGTGGTGATCTTTGGAGGAGACCTATGTCTAGCAGTGGACGCCTTTCGTTTCAATAGATGGATGGAATGACAAGTTTCGTTTGACCATATGATAGGTCTAATTATCTCATTAGTTTTATTTATAAAAAAAAGTTTGTTATGATATTTTTAAGACATGGCAACTTATTGTTCAATAAAATTAATTAACTCTTTTATTTATGTACTTTTTTTTTTATTGAAGTAAGTTAATATCGCTATTTCTTAGAAAACTTAATTCCAGTTAAAATTGCAATCAGTTCGAAGAAATGAAATAATGTTCCCTATCACTCAATTTAATACTAGCTTCAGCGGCGACTTCGCTCGCGTTGATTTTACGATTTAGTCTTGAAAATAATGTAGGCGATTTTCGAACAAATCAACATTAAATATTTGGATACATATAAATTAACATTGTCACCAATCTTATAGTTCAAAAAAGTCGCATTAGTGATATTCAGGCCTAAGCGCCCCGCATGTATAAATAATACGCGTTAAACGTCGCGTCCGTTTCAGTTAGCTTTAGATTTTTCAATCGAGAGTATCTGATTTTGTATGCAATTTGTTCGGGGTTTTTTTTTAAATAAGTAATTAAAAATGTCTGCCGGCGTCCCAGTTATTTTCAACAACGGACATACTTGTCCTGTTATAGGATTGGGCACTTGGAAGGTAAGTCATATTTTTAATTATGTGACATTTCATTATTGGTAACGAAAGTATTTTTTTTTTAATTTTACTCTATTCATTTCCACTTTTTTTTAATAGTAGATTTAATTTTGACTACATTTTAGTATGCATATATTTTAATATAAACTTACAAGGAACTAAGTTCATTAGTGCGATTAAAAACATATACTCATTTATTTACAATAAAAACCAATGAATAGCTATTAATGAGAATTGAGAAAAAAAAAGAAATGACTATGACTATATTATTCGTACAGACTTTCGGGATACGTTTGTAAATTATTCAAGGAATTTATAGACCAAGAATGACAATACTTAGAACCCTGCGTGAAGACAAATTTATTAATTCTAGATACTGGGACTAGGTATTTATCAAATCAAAAAGTACCTTATTTTATATAATACTTTATAATTAACCCCTTGAGCACTAACCTGGCGTTTACGCCAGCTTTCCATTGTTTTCCTATATTGTCTTCCTATTGTCTAATTTTTAAGGGTAATCGACAAAGGTGCAAATTAGATGTTACAGAGTTTAATTTTGGTGGCAGTTTTTTAAGTGTTACTTCTTTAGCGGTTTCATGGGGACTGCCGATGAAGTGAAAATTCTAAATTGTAGAAAAACTGTTTTTTTTTTTTAATGTTTAAATATCATAATTTGTTCATTGAAATTACTAACATTTATCTGGGTTTTACATCTGTTGGCGCTCGGAGCAATAACTATGTAATTTTTTATACAGTTTATTCGTTCATAATCGAACCATAGATTACTTAAGTATACATTTTATTTTTTCTCTCTGAGTGCCAGCGCTTACACGCCATCTTATACTTGACATACTATAGTAGGGTATTTCCTATTAATGCCCGCCAGGGTAGCTACCACTCTCAAGTTTGAAAACCTGTCGCCAAATACCAATAAACGTGTTCCGGTAGAATCACGTCTTGAGAAGCAGTACTTCTAGGCATAGTGTATTTACCATCCTGGATTACTTCGTTACTTAACATCAGGTCGATTGTGGTAGAAGCACTTAGCTTATACGGTTTAAAAAAAAGCTATTAAGGCGGTATTAGACGGGTACAGTTTAAGATAGTACATTCACTTTTTTTCGTATTGACTAAGCGCTTTGGATAGCTTTACTAACCTTTTGATACGAGCTCTTAAGCTTACCTCGGTTTGTGCTGCTACGCGAGACCGTAGCCGTGGAATGTAACCTAGCTGAACCTTGATTTAAAGGTGATCTCAAAGGCTTGCACCAGAAACATCTATCTAGATTTCATTAATTCTCGATCTTTCCTTAACCTTGATTTAGCTTAAACCGGTATTAGTTCATTTCGCAATAGTGCTTTTGCAGTGCGATTTATCTAAACGAAGTTTAGACCAGACAATGCATCTTCGAGCATATTTACATTTCGTATCTTATAAAAGTTAATTACTAAAATAATCATTCATAAAGTAGCGTGAAATGAAACGTATTTAATGTCAGTTTTGAATTTGACATTCAAAGAAATAACTGTGAATACAAGTTACATACCAATATAATACGAAATAGAAAGTTATTAGAATTCAAGACGTGAAATGCAAAAAAAAAAAAAAAAAAATAATAATAAAAGTTTAATCATCAAAAGGTAAGTTTTACATGTTATTCTAATAATCGTGGCCCCCGCACTAGGGAAACCCTGTGTCGCGGGTGACCACCACCACGATAACGCTTGTACAAATGGACGTAGTGGGTAATCAACATTACTTCAATACGTTTATTGTAAATACAATACGTTATTATAAATTACGCATTACTTACATGAAGTTGAGTTTATAAACTTGTTATTATTACTTAAATAATAACTTAAATAAATATAAATACAGTATGCTATTTGGTAATTTACGTTACAGTTTGCAAAAGATCTTCAATTTCTCTGTATGTTAAAGCCTTGAGCCAAGTTTGAGTGATTGCCATTGCTGTTCGTAGGTTTGTTTATTTAAGATTGCAAGCTTCACATATTTTATTATACAAGTATGGTTGAAGGAACAGACCAAACGTTTTCGTAAAACTGGTGTTAATCCTAGTAGTGACTAGTTTAAAAGTCCTTGTTTTTCACATGTTCTGGTAGTCGCAGGAATTTATTACCTGTTTGTGTACTCGAAGCGTAACAGAGACTATGAAAAGTTTACGTACACTTAGAACTTGTGCTTCCTTATAGACTAGTTCCGTTGGGGTGTTTAAAAGGCAAGTGGTACATCACTTTTAGTATAGACCTTTTGGCTCTTTCTATAGTAATCATATTTGTGATTGATGAACCGCAAAATACAGATATGCAATAAGTAATCACCGATTGGCAGAATGAGACATAAATTGATTTAAGTAAAACTTTATGAAATGATTATTAATGATACGCTATCCCACAAACTATTGAACAAATTCTTTCGAACATTCTTTTAACTATTGAAAATCTAGACTTATATATAGAAAAATATCTTCGTCATCATCTGATAGTGAATCATCATCGGATGTAATCATATCTTTTGGATCCGAAGCTATTTCCATTGTATAGATACGACAAAAGAAGCAGTATTATTCCCTAAACCAGTACAAACCAGTCAAATACGTTCAATCGAGAATTAGTTAGATAAATCGTTGAAGTAGTCGATTTAATTACGTCAACGTCCAAAATCGAGGTTAACGTTAAACTGACAAATAGACGAGAAACTAGATTTAAGCTAAAGTCGAGTTTAAATTCACAAAAAGTCATTTGGTGCAAGCCGCCCTTTACAGAATCCATGTGCCTGTGTATTACTGTGTCACTCTGACAGACGATAAAGCAGCCTACTCAGTTGGGGATCGAAACACGTCCTAAACGGAGCGGGCTCCGTATTGTACAGAAACATATTCTTAACTCGAATACGTCTCTGTTGTGTAATTATCATCTGGCGGTATCCCTTACGTAAACGTATTGTTTTTCGTATATCGATAAAATAGTGAAGTAACATTGAACGGTATTTAGCGACAATTTATACAAATTATAGTTAGCAGGTACCGGTTTTATTATCACTTGTCATTTAAGGATATTGTATGTGGTTTTTTTTTCGACACCTAATACTTACGAACTATATTATCTCGCTGTCAATAAAGGATAAACTCTAAAGAAGTGTTCAGGTATTGTAAGCATCTCTGGGCGGTTTTTGCTTATTTTTGACTATCTGTTCGTATCATATTTTCTATTCACCGTAATTATTCATTACCTAATATAGGATTTGAAGAATCACTTGATAATAATGTTTTGTTAGGCACTATTTTTTGGCCCTAAATTATTTGGGAATGATTTGCATTGGAGAGGGCTATGCTTGAAGTTTCACTACGTGATCGAATCAGAATTTGAGATGATCCGCAAAAGAACCAAAATAACCCACATTGCCCGAAGGATTGCTATGTTTGAGTAGCAGTGGGCTGGTTACATTGCTCGCAGAATCGATGCCCAATGGGGCCCAACGAGTTTTCGAATAGCTGTCGCATACCGGAAAAGGCAGCGTGGGTAAGCTCCCCGCAAGGAGGACAGACGACCTGATGCAGGTTGCGGGAATCTGCTGGATAAGGGTAGGACAAGACCTGTTACTATGGAGATGTTTGGAACGGATCTATGTCCAGCAGTTAACGTCTTTTGATTGAATTGATAGATGGAATTTTTTTTTATACTTCTCAAGTAAATATATTTCTCACAAATTGTACAAGAAAAGTAGCCTCAATTACGCCGTGTCAGCTATCTGTCAACCCTTTTTCTTTGCAGTCCAGCGTATTATTTTACTATTACTTTACAGCCCATATTTTGTACATAAAAAAGTATTTTTATACAGAAAATAGGCACTTGTATTTCTACAAAATAACAGGACTTTAGCACGAAATTTGAAAATGGAAACTAGAGTTGCAATAGACTAGCGAACGTAGTTCAAGAGCCGACACACCGTTTTACTACATACTGTATGTTAACACAGATTGTAAAATAGTACTGAAATAATATTTTATTCAATCGACTTTTTTTTTTTTTCCTTTTTTTTTGTACCTAGCTAACGCTGTTGACCGGAAGGGCCTTTACAGCTTCACCGTGACTTTGGGGGCGAGTGCTGAAGGCACTCAGCCGCAAAGAGGTGACTAGCACAAAGGTTACCAAAATGGTACGAACCTCGGCTTGGGATTGTATCCTAATTATCCGTACATTTTTTTATTAACATAAAAAAAGGATCCTTACAGGAGCTATGTACCTGCGTGTTGTATGAAAGAGTGTGTATGCACTGTTGTGCGTGTAATGCTCAATGCATGGGCAGTGTCACTGTATCGCGCTGGCGGCGACGTCAAGAGCCTCCATAATTGGGGAACGAGACACGTCTTGGGTCGCCGCCTGAGAAAATAGTAGTCAATTGTGTGGAGGCGCGAACTGACGTCATGTCAGTTTTAAGTCCTGACCGCAGCCACTGACCTGAAGTAAGGTGATTCAATTGATTTCATCTATCGAATTTACCTGTCTCTAACATTTGTGCAAAATAACGTAACCTTGTAAGGACGGCATAGATTATTAATTATTTTTTCATGAATACCAATTGTTCCGAATTGCTGCAGTTTTAAAACTCATTTTATATAATATCAAAGAATTTTATATATAATAATAGTATCTTGATTTATATATGAAGCACTATATTAAACGATTAGCTTGCCATATATGAATGAATTTTCAGGTGGTAATGTAAATCAATCGTCTGACGTTTCAGGAAAGTTATGTCCCTTTTTTTACAGAGTATAGTAATAATTTTTGATAGAGAATTCGTAATAAAATTACTTTTTAATGATATATTATTTATGTAAATTTCTATAAATAATTGATTACCTAAATAATTTTCAGATTTACATTTGATTTTATCTGAGACGCCATTGTTGACATCCAAAATCTTGTAAAAAAATTGAAATGAAATGGCTTCAATCGCACGAATTTAAATAAACAGTTGCAAAAATAGAACACGAGGAAATAATAAATTAATTACAATACATAAATAAAATTATAAAATTAATTTGAAAATTCTGTAAATACATTTTTAGAATAACATTTTTATATGAATAACAAGATTAATATGAGGAATTGCAAATTTTGTTTTTAATTTTTTTTTACTTATCCTGTAAAAACCCGTAACTACCTTATATATTTGTGACCGAATTTTTGTTAATTATAAGTGCTACAGACAAACCTTGAAGGTTTAAGTAGCATTACATAGATGATATTTTTTTTGTAATATGTTTTATTGGTAATTAAATATCCAATTGACACCAGAGATCTGTTGTGGTGACAAAACAAAATAAAAATTTGAAAATTATTTATACAAGTTTAAATAAATAATATATAATTAAAAAGTAATTTACAAATAAATTGAGTAATTAGGAATTCTCTCTCAAAAAACGATTACTAAATAAAAAATCTCGGGAGCCTCTACAAAGCTTTTATTTAAAGCTATAGTAAGGAGACGAAATTGTGAATTTTTTTTAATAGTATTATATTTAAATCGTACACCTGACAACACTTTCGAGGGCCGCGTGTCGTTCAACGCGCGGAACCGTCGCGTACATGTATTGCGGGTCTATGCTGTCAGCGTCACGGTGTGTTACCGGCCCGAGTAATAAGCGCCCCGCGTGTATTGAAATATGCGTAACGTGTCGCGATCGTTTCACTTAGCCGTAGATTATTCTATCGGTAGCATATGATTTTAATGAGTAATTAAAAATGTCTGCCGGCTTCCCAGTTATTTTCAACAATGGACAAACTAGTCCCATTATCGGATTGGGCACTTGGCAGGTCAGACTTATTTTTAATTTCACAATTTCCTGAGTGAATCCTATTTATATTCCACTTGACCCGACCCGGGGATCGATCCCGAGACCTCAGAACGTCAGTCGCACCGTAATACAACTGCGCCACCGAGGTGATTTTTAGATTAAGTTAAGATATTTTTAAATTTTATATATTTTCAAATTAACTAAAATTTTCACTAGTTAACTAAAAACACATAACAATTATTTATGGTTATATACGCTTAAATGTAATAGAAACAATCTTTTTTCTTTGTTAGTTATTTTAAGTTCCAAATATTTAACTTTTAAGGGTTGTTTATAAACTCATAAAATAAGATAATTCGTTTTTTTAAACCTTTTTTGGCAACTGTTTTTTTTTGGTTCATTTTCAAGGAATTATATGGATTTTTAAAGTCGACGTAGTGAATTCATTGTAATGATTACATATTTGAACTGTCATTTATATCCGCGTATACCCATTTCGTTTCGAACCAGATGATTTCTTTGACCGTGTAAAAGTGATTTTAATATTTCGTATGTCGTATCTGGATATAGTAATCGATCGTTACTTAATATTTCGATTACCCATAAAAATGAGACAATAGGAAAACAATGAAAAGTAGTTTAGTTAGTTATTTTAGTTAAAATGGGTCAATTTTCTTCTTTTATTTATTTATTATACCAAATATAAGTAATTAACCCCTTGAGCACTAACCTGGTGTTTACGTCAGCTTTCCATTGTTTTCCTATTGTCTCATTTTAATGGGTAATCGACATATTACAAAGAAAAATTAAAGAACGTTGCCACTTGAGCTTGGAATACCCGTATCTCAGGCGGCAATGATATTTGCCAGCAAGTCATGTTGCATAAGAACCATCATGTACATAAGAATGAATTATGTCATAATTATGTACTCGTACATTTCCATATTTATAGTTTTATTTATATATTTATTTAACACTTTTTGCACACATTTATGTACAAAGGCGGACTTAATGCCTTAGGCATTTTCTCCCAGTCAACCTTAGGGTGGTGAAGAAAGCAACAAAGGTAGGTGCAAAACTAAATAATAATAATATATACTTATACACAAATATAATATTATATACATACATAGATACCAATATAATAAAATACATACCACATATACATATAATACATACATACATCATATATACAATACATTAATTAATAGAAAAGTATTAAGTACAGATTTGCCGTACCCTGGCTTTAAAAGCCATACGGCTCGTGGACATCCTGATTTCCAAGGGACATCCTGATAGTTAATTCATAATTAAAAAATACGATAGGCTGCCTAAGTATAAATTTGTATTATTTATCTCTGAGCGCCATCTTATACTTGACATACTGTTGCATGTTGACGACTGACGTGAACCATTGGTAACGCAAATCTATAAGTTTTCCCCCTACCCGAGAATCGCTTTACGCCGTCAAAGAAGTTGTTACCACAAAAACTATATTCATAAAACGCCAAATCTTTAAGCAATGATTATTGTTTTATTTTAATATTGTTTAATTGCGTCTGGACATTTTATTTACACTTAGAATTCAAAGTTCAGCAAAAATTAGAATATTTTATTGAAAACAAGACGTATTTGACGCAAAAAATACCTCGTCACTTGTCAAAACTATTTCATCATACGCGCTTAATAGTGTATTTAGATTGTTGTATAGACAATAAAAACTATGTCTGTTATTATTATTAATTTAAGAAAAAAGATCCCAACCGGGTATTATAAAACTTTGACGATCGTTTTTTTTTGAAATTCCGCGGAATTTTTACACTCAAGTAACGGCCAAGACAAGATTCGTACCAGTTTGGTGCCCTGGTACTAGATAATTTTTTTGCGGCTGAGTGCCTTTTTGCACTCGCTCACCAAGTTCGGTGAAGCTGTAAAGGCCCTTAATTTTTTTACACGATATAGGCTCTCAGTACTTTGACCACAATCTCACCTCATGTTAAGTAAACACTCTAAGCCTAGATACTGGTTCTCAAGTGATGCTACTGGAACCCACCTATTGGTATTTGGCGACAGGTTTTCGAACTTGAAGGTGGTAGCTACCCAGGAAGGCATTGTTAGAAAATGCCATACCTCTATGCTATGGTTTCCTCACGATGTTTTCCTTGACCGAAAGCTCAGGCTGATTTTAGAGTCGGTTAGGTGGGTTTGACCCGCGTCCATTGATGCGGAATCCGGGCGCGCTATCAACAGCATTACCTAGATAGTGACAAAAAAAAAATAACGATCATTTAAATTTGCTTTTCTTTACGCAGTCGAAGCCGGGTGAAGTGACTCAGGCTGTAAAGGATGCCGTCGATATCGGTTACAGGCACATCGATTGTGCTCACATTTACCTTAACGAGAAGGAAGTTGGCGAGGCATTGAAAGCGAAGTTCGATGAAGGTGTTGTGAAAAGGTAGGTTTTTTTTTTAAATAATAAATCTATGATATCAACCCATGTTAATTTGACGACGTGGTAGGATACATAACATATTTCACTAATGTTTCATTTATTTTAATCGAGTTTCTTGCCTGCGCTCTTCTCGACTGGGTTGTTTTCCGAACCGGTGGTAGTGTTTTAGACGTTCATAAGCGCCTTCTTAGGGCCTAAATTGAATAAATAAATTTTGATTTTAAATAAAAACATACTAATAAATAAAATTGAAGTGTTTGTTTGTAATGTAAACATTTTTTTTTATTTTTTATAAATATATATGAATATACGATACCTTGACTAAAAATACAATTTTCATGTTAAATCATGTCTAATGTCCATGTTGTGCCAACTCCTATAAAAATCTGTGACTCTACGATCGAAGTTGTTGACAGTTATGTATCCCTGGGACAAACTGTCCAGTTAGGTAAGTCCAATTTCGAAAAAGAGATTAATAGTCGAATTCAATTCGGATGGGCCGCGTTCGAGAAGCTACGCAGAATCTTTTCGTCCGAAATACCGCAGTGCCTCAAGACGAATGTCTTCAACTAGTGTGTATTGCCAGTGATGACATACGACACTGAGACGTTGGGGCCCACAATGGGCCTAATAAGAAAATTCAAAGTTGCTCTAAGCACAACGGTGAGGGCTATGCATTGGAGTTTTACTGCGTGAGCGAATCAGTAATGAGGCATTGCAGGCAGAATTGCTAAATTTAAGTGGCAGAAGGCTTTTGCTCGACGCAGCGTAAGTAGTCCCCCTGCAAGGTATACCGACGACCTGTGACGTGGGAATCCGCTGGATGCTGGTGGCGCATCGGGTGGCTGATCGTTGTGTAGATCTTTTGGGAGAGGCCTATGTCTCTTACTTACTCTTACTTTCTTTGTGGCGCAACGCGATAGCAATAGATTTGAGATGTACCTATGCCAATTAAAAATCCACTTTATTGATGCGTCAACTACCCAATGCATGAAAGTGATACCTCACATTGACTTATGTGAACCCTTGACCCGAAAATTGTTACGATCACTCATTTATACGATATCCGACCCCACAACCACTGAACTATACTCGTTTCAATTAAGTCATAATTATGCATAATACGTTGAACACCAGATAGGTTCATTATAATTGATGTTTTTGTAATTATCAAATTATTTGTTATAACAGTTGTTTTTCTTCACTTTATATAAATTAGTTATTATATGAATTTTATACAACCTTGAAGAAACTTTAATAATGGAATTTTTTGTAATAAATATGATTAATCGCTCGTCTTGGTTTAATTTGCTTATACTCAGATATGACACGGTTACGTGTGGATTTAATGAAATAATCATGTTAGGTTAAACTTAAATCATTACTTAAATTGTAAAGCGGCTTGGCCTATAGCTATGGTTGGTGGCCGGCGAGGGAGGCTGCTTCGTACCTCTGGACGAAAGACAGGGAATGGTCCGGCCCGGCATAGCGGTGTTGTTATACCTTTTTTTTTATTTTTTTTGACGGGGGAAATGCATTTACGCACTACCCTTACCTATTCCATTAGTGAGACCGGGGTCCCCCAATGCAATAGGTAAGGGGGGCACGGAGGGACGAGCTCCGAGATTATACTGAGATTATAACTCCGAGATGATACTGAGTAGAAAAACCCAATATCACTACTTGACCCGACCCGGGAATCGAACCCGAGACCTCAGAACGACCATCGTACCGTAATACAATTGTGCCACCGAGGCAACGAGGTTATATTGTGAAAGTTGAGATAAATCTATACATATAATAAAAATGTAACGGATCGCTGTCTGTACATGGAAGATATATGAGAAAAAATATTATTAGGACCTTTATAAACGCAAATAGCACCCAAAACAATGATTCTTAAAATTTTTGTCTGTTTGTCTGTGCGTTTGTGCACGCTAATCTCTCAAAAAACGGCTTATCCGATTTAGACGTAGTTTTCACTAATATATTGTAGTAAGCTACACTTAACATTTAGTGTTTGTTTCATGTCAATCGGTACATAAATAAAAAAGTTATGTCAATTTAAAGAATCACGTCGAACATTTATTCTATCTAAATTCTTTCTCTGTTCAGATGCATTGACTGAAACTTTACTAAACTCCATAATAACGGTCTATATAAAAGTATGATTATATAATAATAATATTATGATAATAAATAGAACTTAAAAATGATCAGTTTCGGAATTTTTAAATCACAATTTAAGTTGACCTCAGATTTATATCATCATTCATATCAAATAGGGTTCAGGTTAGGCTGGTTTCTTGGATTGTTTTATATAATATGTATATATAAAGTACGCCGAGAGCCGGGCCGCTTTTCGTTGCATTCGATAACACTGACTGTTTGCATATTTCATTTATTTATATTTTAGGGTCTGTAAATACATATTGTATGTATATAGTATAGGTTAATTTGTTTTCAAGTTAGGTAAACACATCTTATTATTTAAAATGTAAATACAAGTTTTATACAAGTTCTTAATTTTTATATTTAAATTTTATGTGTAAAAAAACAATTTACTACTTTGCGATTAATTAATACATGAGTGAAACATACATACATACATGAGTGAAACATACATTAAGTGAAATTTTCACTTTTAAATTTCTGATCCTGCGAAACCTGATAGAAGCAGAGATTTTAACAGGTGATAGTGTATTTATTCCTCGGGCTCCTCTCATTCCAAACAATGTTCCGTTTAGTTTTAAACGAGCCCAGTTTCCAGTGAGCTTATGACCAGTTTCGCGATGACAATTAATAAAGCCCATGGTCAGACGCTAAAAGTTGTGGATGTGGTTAGCTGTTATTCGCACGGTCAGCTTTATGTGGCTTTGTCACATGTTAATAATCCTAGCAACCTCTATGCTATGTTCCCCAATGGCTATACAATGTAACGACGGTTATTATAATCCAAAATAAACCAAAAGATACATCCAAAAACTGCTGCCCAAAGTCACTGTTCCACGCGGACGAAGTTGCGGGAACAGCTAGTTATGAAATAAATCTAGTTAAACTCTGAGCCGTGTTTGAACTTAGGCTAAGGATTCGTTTTCAAAGTCTACGCTAAATACATTTTTAAGAAAGCGATTATGGGTCAGTTGGCGGTGCGGTCGGATTCAGAGTCGTTGGACGTATAAACTTACGTGCCTGCTCGCGCTAGTTCTTCTCCAAAGATCATAATATAAGTCTAATTATGTTTCGCTAGCAGCATTGCCTGACCTAGTGTTGGGAAGGGGGGAGTATGCCAGGTATTTTCCCGTCACGCTAAAATTTGGGGGCGACGCAGCGGCCGCTTGGTTGTAAAAATTGATGTGGTAAATTTTACCAATAATGAATAGTTCGAATATCAATCTCTTCGTTAGCTAAAATTCCCAGAAATCGTGTCTTAATGGATTTTTTTAATTATATATATATATATATATATATATATATATAGATATATTGCTAAAATTACAAGACTGTAGGTTCAGTGCATTGTGATCTGCGTTGAAGAATCAGTCAATCGGGAAAACTAATTTTATATATAAGCGATGATGGCTTAGTCGGTAGTAAGGCCGGATTCCGCGTCAATGGACGCGGGTTCGAACCCACCTTTCTAACTTTAAAATCAGCCTAAGCTTTCAGTGAAGTAAAACAACATAAGGAAACCATAGCATGGTGGTAGGGCATTTTCTAATGAAGCCCGCCTGGTTAGCTACCAATCTCAAGTTTGAAAAAACCTGTCTCCAAATACCAATGCGTATGTTCCGGCAGCGTCACTTGTGAGCCAGTACCTCTAGGCTGAGTGTTTTTAACATCCTTAACCACATCGTCACTTAACATCAGGTGAGGTTATAGCTAAAGCACTGAGCCAATGAAGACTAGAATAAATACATTTATAACACAGTTTAGCAGTTTTCGTTCAATTATTTAGAATTCATGTATTTCTCAATGCACTTTACACAAACGCTATAATTCTTGGAGCATTATAATTTTTTTTATTTCATTAAGTCAATAACTTAGTAAAACTCCTGAAAGTAAGGGCGGTGCAGCCCGAATGCGTTAGCGGCTGTCTGTAGCAAAGTCCAAAAGTCGTCGCCATTATTATTTTGATAATTGTGGCTCGAAGGACCCTTTTTCACGATAAAAAGTACGAAAGAAACGTGTATTAAATTATTTTGTAACTGAATTACAGGGAAGAAATTTTCATTACGTCCAAATTGTGGTGCACTTACCATAGGCCTGATCTCGTTGAAGATGCTATCAAAACTACGCTTCAAGACCTTGGATTAGAGTATTTGGATCTCTATCTCATTCACTGGCCACAGGCTTTCAAGGTAAAATTCAATTTTATTGTGAACTAGGCTCTGCCCGCGTTTCGTATATTCTTCACTGCTTAATATAGTTTATAGGCGTATTTTGGTAATAATTTCAATTGTTTTAATTATTTTCCTACATGATTCCTATTAGTAGTAGGACTCCTAAAATGCGAGTTGCGCAGGACCAGTCTTTGGGGAAGACCTATGTCCAGCAGTGGACGTCTTTTAATTGAATGGATGCACAGTTTCTAAACGTTATTTTTTGAGAAAAAATTTTACTAGTATCTCCAATCTTATTTTTTTTTTCCTTTTTTTAGACTATATTTTTGATCTGCCCACGCCTCCTCTGCACTATCAATGCCCCTTTTATTCTAACCTATGTAATGCTGTTGACCGAAAGGTCCTTTAAAGCTTTTCCGAACTGTGTGGGGGAGTGCTGAAGGCACTCAGCCGCAAAAGGGAACTAGCTCAATGGTTTTAACCTCAGATTGGCCGTTACCTAAGTAAAAACTCCCGCAGAATTTTAATCTAGCTAAAGCCTTTTTTTTTTGACGAGGGGATTGCTTTTTTACGCACTACCCCTACTAAATTCATTAGGAGGATCAAAGTTCCCAAATGAAGATGGTAGGGGGATGTGGAAGGACGTCTCCACACCAGTGTGGGACTCAACCGGCGAGAAGCGCTGGAAATACCCACTAAACCCCCCGGAGCCGCCCGCCGCATTCAGGGGACGATACGGGATCGTGGTGACAGGCACCGCGTCGTCCCCTGCGGCAGGCCCAAAGGCTACGTCCATAATCAGCCAAGTTGAGGATGAGGAAGTGGCTGCCTGACTCACAGACTCTCTCCCCCTCACCTCTTCGCCCAATTCTGAAATAGAGAATTTTCGTCCGAAGGGGAAGGGGTCCGAGGGGGAACAAAGATAGTCAACTATAAAATCCTTGGATTTGATCGTTCACAGGAAGGCGACGATGAGTTCCCGAAAGATGCTACTGATAAAGTGATCCCGTCTTCAGTGGACTATGTAGACACGTGGAAGGCGATGGAAAGCCTCGTCGAGAAAGGCCTGACCCGCAGCATTGGTCTGTCAAACTTCAACAAGAGACAGATTGAAAGGGTCCTCGAGGTGGCGAAGATCAAGCCGGCTGTACTTCAGGTGGCTAAGATACTTTTAAATAACATTTCAGTGTGGACGTATAACCGCCATAAGTTTCTCTGCTTTAAAACCAGAAGTATCAATTTACAAAATGCACTTGAATAGGGACCGTTCTATCTAATTTCAATTGTGGCTATATGTACCTAAATAGTTAGCCTAGTAAGAATCCATATCGAGTTCACACAGTTTGACAAGATTATAAACCTCAAATACCAGAGAAATGATGAAGGGAACAAAAGTAAAAAAAAAAATAGGTAGCCATGGAAACTGCCGACAGAAATGGAAAATCGAAACTATGGAAAAACTGCACCTATTCATGTTTTAATACGTTTCAATTTTTCAAAAATGAAATAAAATGTACTTAGAACTAAATAGAAATAAATAATATATTTAAAAAGAACATGTTTAAAATAGAAAACATAAAAAAAAAAAAACATAAATAAATTAATTTAAGCGTTTACGGGAACACAATATATTAGATGTGGCAACACAAAAGTAGTCATCTTTTACTTTCCTGTAGCATGTTGTTGACAGCTGCTGTCACATACCATTGGTGACGCAAGTCTATAGGTTTTTCTCCTACCGAGAATTGCTCAACGCCGCCAAAGAAGTTTTCACTTTAATAAAGAATAAGTATTAAGATTTGTTCACCTTTAAACTTTATTATTCAAGTGAGAAGAAAGATCACTGCAGCACTTTGAGAGCTGTCTAAGCATCTGACAGGTTTATTAACTGTTAGGTTATCGCTGGGCGTATTCCGCGGAATTTTTAACACACAGGTAGCAGCGCAAGCCTAGTTTCGTACCATTTTGATATCCTTGCGCTGTTTACCATTTTAAGGCTGTGTCTAAACGCTCGCCTCAGTTTGGCGAAGCTGTCAAGATCCTTCCGATCAATAACGTTTCGTCACTTTAAAAAAAATGCCTAAACAGTTTATAATGTCTGGAAGTGACAGCCCTCTTTGTGCTTCCGCTGAAACAGTTTATTGTTATTATAAATTGTATAGATTAATAGCTTAAAAAAAAAACATGTAAAAAAGACCAGATCGAGTTTTTTGCCGGCTATTCTCGACTGAGTTGTTTTCCGAACCGGTGGTAGTGTTTTGACGTTTATAAGCGCCTTAAAAAAATTATAATAATAGAATCTCACCAGCGCAATATGCAGATTATAATTTATTTAACATCATATAAAGAGTGCAGTTATTTTACCGAGTTAGTATTAAAAAAAAATCATAAACGAATAATAAATCATAAATGATTGAAACGATGATGGCTTAGTCGGTAGTGCGGTCGGATTTCGCGTCAATAGACGTGGGTTCAAACCAAACTATCCAACTCTAAAATCAGACTGAGCTTTCGGTGTAGGAAAGATCGTGAGGAATCCATAGCTTTGTGGTAATGCCCGCTTGGGTAGCTACCACCCTCAAGTAAGAAAACCTGTCACCAAAAACGATTATGCGTGTTCCGGCAGCACCACTTGATAACCACTACTTTTAAAGCTTACTGTGTTTACCATTCTAGACCATATCGTCACTTAACATCAGGTGAGGTTGTGGTCAGGGCACTAAGGCTATACGGACTATAAAAAAAAATTCGGTTCCAGATCGAAGTCCATCCTTACCTCAATCAGCAGAAGTTGTTTGACTATTGCAAGACTCGAGATATCGCGGTCACTGCTTACTCTCCGCTCGGCTCTCCAGACAGACCGTGGGCAAAGCCCGGAGACCCGCAACTCATGGAGGATCCCAGGTTGAAAGCCGTCGCTGAAAAATATAACAAGACTCCCGCTCAAGTTTTAATCAGGTGAGAATATTTGGAAAATTCCATCCATCCATCCATTCAACCGTAAAGACGTCCACTACTGGACATATGTCTCCCCTAAAGATAAGAGGATTTGAATTTGAATTATGAAAGGATTTGCCATAATCGCCACGCTTGGCAGGCGGGTTAGCAATCGCAATAAATGTTTTTGGTGCTCAGAGGATACTGCTGCCCATCTCCTAGTATATCCCTTAGTCGCCTTTTACGACACCCACGGGAACGATATGGAGTGTTACTATTATTAAGCTGGCACCAGACGGAGAATTAAGTAAAGATATAATGGTATTGCCAGTGGTGACTTACGGCAATGAGACGTCGCTTGCTAAGTTAGAAAGCTCAAAGGGCAATAGAAAGGGCTAAGCTCAGAGTTTTACTGCGTGATCGAATCAGTAATGAGGACATCCGGAGATGAACCAAAGTAATCGACATTGCCCGAAGAATTGCCAAGCCTAATTAGCAGTAAGCTGGCTCGTACAGCCGATGGCCGATGGGGCCAATGGGTTCTCGAATGGCAAGGGGAACCGACGACCTGGTGGAGGTCGCGTGAGTCCTGGATGCGGCTGGCGTAAGATTGGTCGTTGTGGAAACGTTTGAGGGAGACCTATGTCCAACAGTGCACGTCTGTCGATTGAATGGATCCTCTTTCTAATACGCAGGAACCTTTTTTTTTAATAATAATAAAAAAAATGTAGGGAACAGCTAGGACACAACTCGCGAGTGAGTTTGAATACTCAGGTGACGGCCAAGCCGAGGTTCGTACCACTTTGGTAGTCCTTGTGCTAGTCATCTTATTGCGGCTGAGTGCCTTCAGCACTCGCCCCCAAAGTTCGGTGAAGCTGTAAAGGCCCTTCCGGTCAACAGCGTTAGCTAGGTCAAAAAAAAAAAAAGTGAAAACAACTGCAATAAATTGCATTCTTTCTAGATACGCGATCGATCGCGGCATGATGGTTATACCAAAATCGGTTTCAAAGAGTCGGATCGCGCAGAACTTCAACGTCTTCGATTTTCAACTGACCCTGGACGATATTAAGGAGATAGGCGGCTTCGAGTGCAATGGACGCGTATGCACTATGGGAGAGTGAGTATGATTACTCCAAAATTATTAAAAAAGCTCACTATGCCTAGCCTTGGGTAATGACGATAGAAGTGAAATCTCTAAAATTTGGACAAAACTGTTCTTTTAATGTTTAAATTTAATAACTGGTTAATGAAAATTATTAATATAACCTAACATTTAACTTATAACATTTGTCTGGTTTTTACATCTATTAGCGCTCGGAGCAAGAATTATGTACATTTTTATGTAGTTTCTTCATAACCAAATGATACGATAGTCTGCGTAAGTAAACATTTTATCAAGCTGTGTTCGCGTTTTTATATATTCTTCACTGCGTTTTAATTTTTTTATACGGAACAGTAATTATTTTCCTAAATAAATATGAGCACTAAGATAAAGTAAAAATATTTCTCATAAATTATAGTGCTTGCCCGTAAAACTGTGCATTGAATCGGATTTAATTAATATTTTAAGGAATGTTATTATTGTTTACGCGGGTAATTATTTTTTTTTTTGAAAATTAAAAGTACCCTAAGTTACCCGGAGTAAGTTCAGCTATGTACCACAAAAAGTCCCGTCAAAATAGGTCCAGCCGTTCCGGAGATAACTAAAACAAACAGACAGACAGACAGAAAAATTTAAAATTGTATTTTTAGTAAAAAAATGTTATTTTGACATTACAAACAGGCACTTCAATTTTATTTAACAGTAAAGATTTATCTCTCAGTTCCAGCACTTAAACGACATCTTCTGCTTGACATACTGTAGCATGTTGACGGCTGACGTCATAGCATTGGTAACACAAAACCTACAAGTTTCCCCCTACCGAGAATCGATCAACTACGCTAAAGAATGTTTTCACTTTAAAAACGAAAAAGCCGCCATTATGTTTGTTTGTTTTTTGTTCCAGCACACACCATCCAGACTATCCGTTCCACGATGAGTTCTAAACGTTTCATACTGAATAATTGTTTTTATATACAAATGTTAAATTAACTATTACATTAAAAGTTAATTTAAAAAACAAGTCTGTCTTATTTCGTATATAAAAAAATAAACACAAACCAGTACGCATTTGGTCTTCTTGTAAGTATTATAGGGAACTGAAAATTAACTAAAAACATTATTCCATTTACAGTTTTTTTTTGCAGGCAAGCCTAAGTGTTTATTTTCGTAATTAAATTATCTCTCAGTTAGACCACCTCGGTGGCGCAGTTGTATTACGGTACGACAGTCGTTCTGAGGTCTCGAGTTCGATCCCCGGGTCGGGTCAAGTGTCAGATCCCCGAGTCTGGAATTCGAGCCCGATATGGCGACAGGCTCGCCCCCTGTCACGTCTGGAAAGTAACTAAGCTCGGCGAAATGTAGGTGGTTTAGTTCGCTATTTCACCTCTCCCTAACCCTTCGGGTATAACAGGCGTGTGCTTATGTTATGTTATTTAAAAAAAAATCCCCAACTGGGGAGGCTCTTGACGTCGCCGCCAGCGCGATACAGTAACACTGCCCAGGCATTGACCATTACACGCACAACACTGCAAACACACTCCTGCTCATAACACGCAGCTACATAGGTCCTGTAAGGAACTATTTTTTTTTAATAATTATTAAACAAAAAATGTAGGGCTTAGCTAGGTTTAAAAATTTCCGCGGAATTTTTTACTCGCAGGTCCAAGCCGAGGTTCATACCATTTTGGTAGCCCTTGTGCTAGTCACCTTTTGCGGCTGAGTGCCTTCAGCATTCGCCCCCAAAGTCACGGTGAAGCTGTAAAGGCCCTTCCAGTCAACAGTGTTAGCTAGGTTCGGAAAAAAAAATGTAGTTCTGTAATTTAACTCACCTTTGCAAGTGAAAACATTATATAACTTCTTTTATCCTTCCTCCCTTCACTTAGGTATTTATTACTATACTTTATTGCTTTATTTTTTTTATACTTTATTGCTATATTTTTTTTATATTAGTCTAAAAAATGTAAAAGGTCCCAGCAACGCTCAAGTAAATCCTCATTTAGCATCTTCGGTTCCCCTATTATAAAGGATCATAATTTAAGCCCATAAATAACAACAATAATAATATACAACAGACAAGTTAAGAGGCGGTCGTTTGTCCTGGTCTGGACATGTGATGCGCAGGGAGAAAGAGGATGTTGTAAGAAAGGTATTGGATATAAATGTGGACGGTTACATCGGAAGGGGAAGACCAAAGAAAAGATGGATGGACTGTGAAAGATGATATGCTTAAGAAAGGAGTGAATGCGGAGATGACAACAAATAGAGAGGAATGGAAGAGTAAAACATGTTGCGCCGACACCAAATAAAAATGGGAAAAGGGTAGGGAGATGATGATGATGATGAATTTAAGCCCATAAATCTACTAAAAAAGTAGAAATCTACTGTTTATGAACACTGCTTATGCGTATTACTTATATGGCGGATATTAAACACTTCACAGCTAATAAATGACTTTCCTATCGTGTAATGGGACAAACATCTGCATAATAAAATTTTGATTTTTCATCAACCATTACCTTGGAATTAAAGACAGTGAAGCGTTGCAGTGTTACCAACGTAGGGAGTTTTCTAAAATTGACGAAACGTCAAACGAATATTTTCCCACCGTTCCCTCGCTACCACCTCCTATAACCGTAACAGATTCGAAAAAAAGTAACTACCGGATTCCAGGGAGATAAAATAAAACAAACATTTGAAATATAATTTATTTAATCATAACAATATAGATTATACGTATACATTATACAAGTGTAACAAGCCACACGTGTGATATATCTACACAATATACTCTCTGTAACATACATATATCATTATATATTTTTCTAGGCACACGCTTTACAAAATGCCATGTCATCCTTTTTTTGTGGTTAGTTTTTCTTGTTCGTATTTTTTATCATTTCTGCCAGTGTCAAGTTTTTTAATCTTATTTCAAACACTCTAGCTCTGTGGTCGTCACACTTTTCAGGTGAAGGGCCACGTAGATCAATTAGGAACTGCTGCGGCTTACAATTTCTTGGGTAGTTGGAACTATTTACTAATTGACAACCTAATTCATATAAAAATTTGTATTCGACATCGCGGGCCACATAAATACCGTCTATGAGCTGCAGTTTGACGACCACAGCTCTAGCTATACGGTGCCTTATTAGAGTTTTCTATGGCACCTCAGAATTTATGTTCTTTTTTATTATTTGTAATGCGTAAAATCTGATCAATGTTAAAATACTGCAAGTTTATGAATAATAAAACAAAACTACTATATATGAAACAAAGATGACCAATAGTCTGCTTGGGATTTGTTGTAAAATGTTCTACTCTTACAAGGCATATACTGCATTTTGGGACAGTTTTTAATAGTTTCAACACATTGTAGGCCGTTCGGGACGACCCGGTCACGATCAGTTCATGTTGAGGTGGCGTCTTTTATAGAAAAATCACGCTGGTGACCCGACCCGCCCCGCCCGTTGTGTTGAAACCATTTGAGATTCGCGAGCCTACTGTCTTCAACTGTACTAACCTCCTGCTTTTAAACAGCAATTTATTTAAAAATTGGAATGTTCTGGATCTTAAACTCTATTTTATCAAATTTGCTCATGGCAACTTTACCACAAATTAAGATTCAATAAGTCGAGATGCAATAATAAATTGGATAGCTACTGGACAGGCGTGACAATCTTAGTCTGTTTTTTTTTACCATAATACCAATTCAGTGAAATTAACCCTAACTGAATCCTATAATTTGCTAAAAAGGGAATAAGAATAACATAACCTATAAAATAACATAACCTATAATATAACATGTCATAAGGACGATGACTGTATATAAATTTAATAAATTTATTTATAACACCTTAACTCCAGTGCGTGAGTATACATACAGCAGTCATCAGATGTTTCTCTGATGAAGAAAGAACATAGTTCACTTAAAAGAATGACACAGCCGTCCTACAACTTAATCGCGTTCCACTTCTTCGACATAAATTTAATTTATATCTCATATAAATATATTAAGTGTGCCGATTTAATCACTGGCCAGAAGTGAAAGATGAGATTTTCTATTAAAATAAGGAAAAAAATTCAAAATGCTTCTTATAACGTAAAATATTATTTGCCGAAAACGGTTGCCGATTTGGAATGTAGACTTTGGCGCTCCACGTATATGGTTGGTCTGTATCTAATGTCATTGGCTGTGATTGGTTGATGAATTTTACGTAACACAAATGTATTTTTTATTTTTAATAATATATTACGGTTACTAAATACGAGCTTTTTAGGTAAGAATTCAAGTTTTTTTTTTGTCATATTCAAAGTGTTGACTTTTTATTAGAACTTTTCTTAGTGTTTGTGACATCGCAGAATTCATAATCCGCGTTATTATTTGTAATAAACTTCATTTCATTTAATCAAACCGACACACTGTTTTATTGTAACTATTTATACCCACAGCTATTATAATTAGGTATTTATATTTTTTTTATAATATTCTTAAATATTATTCAATAATAAGTTTGCATTGAGTTTGTCATTGTTTGACGAAGACACGTTTATCGGTAAAAAGTACTATTTAAATAAATAAATTAAAAAATAATACATGAAGGATTCAGGTAAAACTACGTCAATATGTGTCCTTCAATTCTTACGATATTAGTCGAAGCTTGACTTTCGACGTAAGGCCAGAAAAAAACCACAAAATCGAAACAGACGGCGAGTAAACTTATTCTCGAAGCGCATCATTGATTTTATTTAAACAATAATGCAACGCTTTAGACATTTTTGCGATTGTAATCGCGATAAACTTATTATCACATACATATTATTTTGGACTCGTCCATTAATCCGTGTGCTGACTAAGAATAGTATCACCCCATATCTTCCAGTTGTTGTCGTAAAAGGCGACAAAGGGACAAATCAGGGGATGGGCAGCAGCAGCATCTGAGTACCACAAACACCTGACTGCGATTGCCAACCCGCCTGAAAAGCATGGCTATTATAGCAATGCCACCCACCCCTCTTATAAAACGATATAATAATAATCCACTGGATATGGGTGGCGCAAGACCTGTCGTTGTGAAGATCTTTGGAGGACATTGTTTGATTGAATGGATGGATTAATCACATGAGCCACGAAGAGTGCAGAGGTTCAAATCAAAAAATCACGAAATATCACAAGATAGGGGAAACCACATATAAATTTTTTTAAGATACTTTGTACCAAAGAAATACACGTGATTTTAGAAGGGTTTGGAGGAGGGGGTGGTAAGTCTGAAACCTCACCACATATCATCAGGTGGGAGACGGGGTTAAAAAGTTGCATAAGAAAGCATAACGTGATCAATGGACTTTTTCTTGGGCTTGTGATTTGTGTATATGAAAGAATTTTAAGTGAAAATTCTGTGTAATACTCACGCGTATGTATTTGACAAACACTCAAATCGCAAGGTTGCCAGCTGTTTACACAATACAAAAAAAAAAACCTCCCCAAAAACATATTACTTTCAAACGTAAACTTACTTAAAAACACGCTTATAAAATGAATGCAAAATGCCTAAAAAATCAAGAAATAAGTAATTGAGACAAAATCGTACTAAATATATAAATAAGTCGAATACCCTTCCAATAGCCCGAAAAGTACATAAACCCCAAAATCCTTACTAAATTTTTTACCTCCATATTTATTGGTAAAATATTCCAGTTAGCAACCCTGACTAATAACGTCACAATTAATATTGCAAGTATTAGTTGAGTTATATAGTGTTTTAATTTTATTTTCAGGATTCTTTTAATATAACAAACTCTGTGTATAAATAGAAATATAACTGGATAAGAAATTGCCACATCAAAAAATCAGTTTTAATACACGATATTAACACAAAAAAATTATTCAATGACTTATAGATCCTTCCAAAAGTATATTAAAATTATAAATCAAAAACACTACAATATTAATGTAAGAGTGCACAAGTTTGAGAATCACTGATCAGTGTTTTATTCAATCTTGTGTCCATACGAATATATCAAAATCATGTGACTGAACTTTAAATAATTAGGGTTGTCACCAATGAAGAATGTATAATTTCTATAACGTAAATTACGACCCATTTCTAAATGAATTTCAAATATTGTTTCCGAATAAGTTATGTAATAATCCGGTCAAGTTAGCCCGAAAAATAGGGTAACCACCACCTTTGTATAAATTCCCAATAAGGTGAAAATTTACATGAAGATTAGGGATACCATTATAATGAAATTGTGAAAAGTCCCCATGTGGGCAAACATTTTTATGCGAGGTCAAAGTTCGCAAAAATGGTCTTTTTTTATTTTGTGTATTGTTAGCGAAACGGTTAGTTCTATGATAAAAATAGCCCAGGCGAAAATTGTGAGATCATGCAATTATGTACGAAAATCGTCCATACATTTTTAAGATTCACCATTTCTGTGAAAAAAAAGCGATTCTGACATTGACTAAAGTTGCAAGGAGTTTAATCTGCAAAGGTGAATGTCTATTTTGACTTGACAGGTGAATATATTCGGTTGAAATATTTATATAGTTTTATGTATATGTTTATCACGGTTGACAACCCTATAATTATATTTAAGGGTGTTGTTTTTAAATAGGTTTCAATCCATCCAGTCGTCGCCTCCGAAATCTACTGTTTCTGAGAATGACGTCACCTGGATCTGAAAAAATTACGAGTTTTGGCGGAATTTTGTTTTGTCGTGTAGCAATTGTTGCATTTAATTTTTTACACGATATATAGGCTCAGTGCTTTGACAACAAGCTTACCTGGTGTGGTCCAGGATGGTAGACACACTAAGCCTAGACTTACTGGTTCTCAAGTAAAGCTGTCGGAACACACCCATTAGTAGTTGGCGATAGGTTTTCAAACTTGTGAGTGGTAACTACCCAGGCGGGTATTAGGAAATGCCTTGCCACCATGCTATGGGCTTCCTCGCGATGTTTTCCTTCACCAAAAGCTCAGGCTGATTTTAGAGTTTGATAGGTGGGCTCGAACCCGCGTCTACTGACGCAGAAATCGACTGCACCACGTCATCATTGATTTAACAGGTAGATTTACAGTTGCTTATCACCGACACGTGACTTGCCCTAACGTGGCATTATAACGCATATTTCTCAACTGTGTAGTGGTTGCGATCCAGTCGGGTTTATCTGGCCTTTTTTTTTACACAGGGAAATCCATTTCACCCTCTCCCACACGGGGGAAGGGAAGAGAAGAAGACACCGCAAATACCCACTAAAACCCTATTAGTGACCGTCTCTACCGACATATGATGGCAACACTGTACAGCATAAGCATTTGCCTGCGAGTACCCCCGACCGGATGGCCTTCCAAGAAACCCGGTGTGTTAGGGGTAACCCGCGAAACGACTAACCCCAGTCAACCAAGACTGAGTACCCTGACGGCTTCCCCAGTGTGTTGCAAGGTCGGTTCTAACTGGCCTTCACTCCGGCGACTACTAAACCTACATTGGCTGATCTCGTTACACAGCGTGGTTTAACGTGTCACTATGTCTGGTTTTTTCCACCTTATTTATGGTGGTTGCGACCAAGTTGGACACGAAAATGTCGCCAAATACCGATTGGTATGTTCCGGGCAATATCACATCATCACTTAACGTCTGGAGAGATTTTAGTCAAAACTCTACAGTATAAAAAAGAAGCATTAGTCTAAGTGGTAGTGGGCACGTTGTTCGTAGAATCGATGCCGGTTGAGGCCAACGGGTTCTGAAATAGCGATCGCATATCGGAAAGTGCAAATCTCCAACAAGATGGATCGATGACGTGATGAAAGTACGCGGGTGGGGTAACACAGGTTATTGTCAAGATTTTTGGGGGATACCTAGGTCCAGCAGTGGACATCTTTTGACTGACATTATGATAGTCGAAATGATTGAATTTATTATATATTTTGCGATACTTACCTCTTCCCTGGGCGGGCTGTTCGAACTGAAGCCTCCGCCGAGCGCGTAACCAGCTAGTCCTCCGGCTGCCAACGCTCCCACTCCCAAACCAACAGCAGCCCCAGTACCTAAGCCTCGTCTCTGCTCAGTGACATATGTTGTTGTTTCATAACCCTGAAACATAATACAAAGTATTCCAAAAAATGACAATCGACATTACCATCGAAGAAGTTTATATAGACTAACTGCGTGCCCGTGTTACATATATTTTTCACTGTGTCCTAATCTTTTCACACGGAACCCTAATTTTACTTCTAATTTTTTATGCAATAAGAAAAAAACAAAGATATTTCTCATAAATCCAAGAATTCACCAGTAAAACTGTTGTTGTTTTTTCACAATTTCATGGGTTTCATTCTTTTATGCGGAATCCTAATAATTTTCCTGGCATTATTTTTGTTATTAACAGAAAGCAAAGATATTTCTCATAAATCCAATGACCTACTACCTGCCGGTTAGTTGTCTTATAACTCGAGTAACGCTCAAGGAATCACACGTTTTTGTTAATTCATATATATTTCTTTTTTGTTTCCATTTCTTCTTCTCCTTATTTAATGGCAATCTGTGTACACACAATTTATGCCAATGTCATATGGGTAAGATTTTCAATCTTGTATCAGCGTTACTAAGCTCCATCAAAACGGTGGCCCATCCAGCTCGAACTTTCCATGGAGCTTTGTCGGCACCATAACTTGAACACAATGACTAAACTATATCACACAAAATGCCACCAGGATTACATGATATACAGCCAAATACACAAGTTTAATGAATGAAAAACAACTGCAACATGTCAGACTGAGATCCCGCCAAAAACTCTTTGTTTCCATTTATTTCATTCTAAGGAAAAGGCAAAGCCACAAGACCATACAATCGAGTCTGACATTAAAAACAATTATCATCCGGCGCTGTAATAAAAAATGGCGGTTCTTGATTAAAGCTTTCTTACCAAGGGAGTTGTTGTAAGATCTTAAATTCCACAGTACATGTTATTTAATTCACAATACACTTCAATTGCACATAACGCAAACATCTTAATATTTTCGGTCAAGCGAATTATATGTTAAATTATAGATATTAAGAAGACTTACCCCAACACCATAACCTGAAACAAATACAAAACAAATGATAAACAAATATCCTAATGTAATCGGCAATGGTCTAATGGCCTAATCGGTAATGTAGCTTGTTAGAGACGGGACCTATTTCAATCAATTTGTATATAAAGTTTATGCATTAAATTTATTTATTTTTTGCGTATCATGTGGGCTTCGTATCATTACAGAATAAACAGACCTATCTTCTTATATTTTCTCGTTGAGAACTTAGTTAAGGGAACGTCCATTAATCACGTGAGGCTTGACAAAGGGGTGAAGTGTCCCACGTGTATTAATTTATTTTTTCGTTGAACACGCAATTACAGATATGAAAAGCAGTGCCTGATCATAACTCCCCGTTGTTGTATCTACGAGTAATTTACCTACCAAAAAAATACACGTGATTTTAGTTAAATGGGGGGGGGGGGGGGGGCTGTTTTAAAAAAGTTCCTAAAAACATCATCATCATCTGCCTGCCCTTATCTAATTTTTATTTGGGGTCGGTACAACATGTCTTGCTCTTCCATTCATCGCTATTTGTGATCATACCTACATTCACTCTCTTTCTAAGCATGCCATCTTTCACACAGTCCATCCATCTATTTTTTAGTCTTCCCCTTCCCCTATAACCGTCCACATTCATATCCAATACCTTCCTTACAACATCCTCGTTCCTCCCTGTGTATCACATACCCATAGGTACCATAAGAGACGCCTGCTCCTAAACTTCTCTGTCACGGGGTAACCCTTTCAATCTTCCTACAAACATCACCTAATTAATTATAGCCTACCAATCGCTAATTAACTTTGTGAACACAAAGTTTTATAAAATCGGTCAAAGCCGGGTTTGACAAAAACAAACTTTGCGGTTTAAACCCTTTTTGAGTTCTAAAAATCTATATAGCCTGCTCTTTGACATATAGTCCCTATGTTCAAAGAATCATCAAAATCGTTGAAGCCATATTAGAGTTAAATCCGGAAATACACATAGACGGACAAAAAAATTTTAAACGTCGGATTCGAGATTAGCAACGACTAAAATATACATATCCACAAAATTGCTACACAAATCAAATGTACAGACAAAGCTCTACAGATTTATTATTTGTATATATATTAGTAGTTATAATTCTTAATAGCAACTTTATATAAGATAATTATGGCAACACTACGTGGATACACTCTCATATACTAAGACTATCAAAATGGCGGTTATATTGGAGTTTCTGTGACAGTTTAGAAGCCATATTTATTATTATATACTTGTGCAAGATAACGCAAACCACCAAAATTATAAAACTTCGATCAAATAACTCTAAAATTAATTTTTGTAAAGTATGGTAGGAGTCATCCATAAATTATGTAACAAATTAAAGGAAGGATCAGTGAAGTTCAACATTATGCGACAATGAGTGGGGGAAGGCTTAATATTCACGACTGTGACGTTACGTTTTAAAGTCTAAATCGCACCTTCACAATGAAAGTTTATTCGCCAATGTTTTTTTTATAGATATCAAAAACATCAAAAATATATTTGAGATTTTTTAAACATAATTAAGTTAATATAACACAGTTAAAATATTTCATAGTGTGTCAATTCGATTTCTCGATTTTTGACTTCAGTCTTGTTCAATCTGAACTTGCGATATATAGGTTATCCAAATAATTAGTCCTTTTTTGTTGTGACGTTTTTTTTCTCTCAAATGTTTGAATCAATGTTGAATTTAACAAAAATATTTTGAATGGAAACAAGATTAATTTCAGCACTGTTGTTTTCAGTTAATCATTTTTAAAAGTTGAAAAAGTGTGACGTCACGCTATGGAGGCGGTGTCTCACAAAAGTGACCAGAACCCAGGGAAATTTATTGATGACCTTTAACGGGATGTGAAAATTGAAATAAAAAACAATTCTTCTTTTAGTATAACTTTATTAAACACATAATATTGAAATAGAAACACTAAATATCATATATTTAAATTAAATGCAAATTATAAATTACAATGAACATTTCTTTGCCCGTTCTATAAACATAACAAGCGAGCCGCATCCCTAGCTTTATCGATAATCTGAGATTCAACGTTGTCGATATTTCTGTTCGTTTTTTGTGTAAATATTTTTTATCTGTGTTTTTAAACGAAAATTAATATCGCATGTTTTTATTATAATTTAAGGTATATAGTTATATTTAAGCTCAAAGTTGCTCAAAGGGCAATGGGAGAGGGCTACGCTTGGAGTTCCATTGCGTAATCGAATCAGGAACGAGGAGATGCGCAGAAGAAGAACCAAAGTAACCGACATTGTCCGAAGAATTGCTAAACTAAAGCCCCCCCCCCCAACCGCCCCTTATAAGGTGGAACGACGACCTGGTTAAGGTCGCGGTAATCCGCTAGATGCGGGTGGCACAAGACCGGTCGTCGTGAAGATCTTTGGGGGGAGACCTATGCCCAGCAGTGGACGTCTTTCGGTTGTATGAATGGATGGGTGGATGGACGTGTGAAGTTTGTTTATTTTACCAACATATATACAAGACAAAGTTATATAGTTTAACTATAAAGATATTAAAGTAGAGAACATCAATTGACGGTTTTAGGAAATAGGCTTAAGTGTTGTAGTGATATCTTTCGGGAATGATTATTAGTTAAATGTAACAAAATACACAATTAAAATAGTGTAATCCTCGATCTAAATATATAATTAATGATTTATTTTTTACACGGTATATAGGCTCTGTGCTTTGACCACAATCTCACCTGATGTTAAGTGACGGTGTGGTACAGAATGCAAAACACACTAAGCCTGTGTAGCCGGAACACATCTATTTGTATTTGGCGAGAGGTTTTTAAACTTAATGGAAGTAGGTACCCAGCCCAGGCATTATTAGAAAATACCGCCGTGCTATGGTTTCCTCACGATGTCACAGAACAGGAAAATATGTTTCAAGAAACGGTTAATACATCCAGTACCACCGTATTAATAGGTATGATCGTAAAGTTAGCACCTAAGTTTCATACTATATAAACAGAAGAAAATCAGCCTTAATTAATAAAGGATAAATTAAAAAAAAATCACAAACGTAAATTCTACACTCACTCGAAATAAGTAACTAAATTTATATATATTAAAGAAAGAAAAGAAAAAGTGTAATATTAAAAAAAAATATGATCTAAACTCCTTAATCAGTTTAATTTGAAACCATAGCGTATTGACAAAAAATGGCGGCCGATAGGAATACAATTTCACATTTTTTAAAGTAAAACTTTTATTAAAAATCTATCCCTAGGTGTTTTTTTTAAACCTATTGTAAAGAACATAGTTTATAATATAGTTGTCCTGTTAAATTATAAATACAAGGATAAATTTTTCATATGATTATGTTATTATTATATTAATATGAAACAGAATATAGGTTATTTATTTTGGATTTTATGAATGTTTATTTAAAGAGTTATCTGTAGTCACAGCAAACACCTCAATGGTGAAAGCGTGATTATATCAACAGCAAACATTAAAATTCAGAAATTTATTTTTGCTCTAGTTCAATAGTTTTAAAGATTATTTTTATTACATCAATAAATTCGTGTAATAAATATACAAGAGTTTTTTTTTTGTTTAACATTAATTATAAAAATCGAGATTACATTTATAGAAAAGAAAACTAATGTAAGATTTAAAAAAAATTGGAATTTTGAAAAATTTAGAACAAAAATAATAACATACAGAACAGCCGCGCCATATATCGTAGGGTTGTCAAAATATTATCAAAGTAAGCTTCAACTTGTGGCTGAAATCATTATTTAAAAAAAAAACATGGATATCGATTTCCGATAGAGCACTTATACAAAAAACTCTATTTCTTGAAAAAAAAAAAAAAAATATCATACGAATCTCCGTAATACCTACTTATATAATATTTCAACTTCCCTTAATTTTACGTACTAATTTTTTTTTTTTGGCTCATAAACACGTTTATTGGCAACATTATTTATTTTAATCTTACGAAAAAAAAATATATAAATATATATATATATGAATCAACATTGATATAAATTTAACCTTAAACACTAAAATACACGTGAATTAGAAGAAAAAAAAATTAATCAAGTGTAAATCGGTGTGTTGATTTAGCATATTACGGTTCTGAGGTTAATCCATCTTATGAGCGTTGTTTATAAATGCGCGGGGGCAGATGTTTTTTATTATAATAATTACGGGCGCTGAATACAAGTTCTTTGGGACATATTTCGTATTATTTATTAAAATTGTTGCCAGTCACCACTTAATAATTTCCCAGATAATTTTATAACAACTTAGAATACACTTCAGTTGTTATTGATTCTAACATATTAATGTTCCTTATTATAAATCAACGTATGTATTGCTACACTTTGTATGTAGTGTTTTTTTTAATATAAAAAATTGATCTTATTTGATCAGACCTACGCAGGGTAAAGGCAAGGAGAACTATCTCTTGTGTAGAAAGAAGCCAACAAAGGCACTAAATTAGGGCAGCGCTAATGTAGTAAATAAATAACATTCACAGCAGTTTTTTAGTCTGTAGAACTAGGCCAATAATTGTCCTTTTTTCAACTAGGCACACGTCAATCTGTCTAGAACTCTTACATTCATACCATATCCTCTTTACCTACAATAATCCCATTATGTGGGAGGGAAGGAGGTGTCTGAATAGTTATTTAATATTTATTTACTAGTTACTTTTTCATCTTCCCATAGAACCTCTATTGTTCTCCTTGCATTTACCGCTATATAAGACAAAAAACGTCAAATTTACATATATAAAAAAAGTGTTAGATTTGACACAAATCATACGAACAGTTTATTTCAGATCAAAATAAAAAGGATACTGAATAATAACATTTATTGATTGTCAACTCGAAAAAACCGCTAATATGCTAAAATCTTATAAACTCCTCCAGCATTACTTATATCATTTATATTCTTATTACAAGGCACCTGAAAAAGAGAGAATTGATATATTAATTCTCTAGCATACAAATATATTTATTTCGTAATAATTTCATTTTTCGGGGCCGTACATGTATTACGTAAACACAATTTTGCAGACTTTTGTCTGCAACAGTAACAAAAAGCAAACAATTACGTATTAGTATAGTTTAAAAAACCTGCTTACGTAAACATGTTATCAAAAATAAGCAAATCATTAAACAGCCCCCCCCCCTCCTCATATTGAAGTTTCCGTATAATATTCAAACGGTCTCTTTTTACATTCTGATGCTCATAAAATTAATAAACAATAGGATTAGTACTGGCAACATTGGAAAAAAAATTACCACAAATATATCTGTTATCAAACATCTGTTATCAAACAATTTTAATCTAAATCGTTATTGGTATAATTAATGACGGAGGATTTACTAAAATAAGTATTTTACGACCGTTTACTCACTTCGCGTATCTTCATTTATAAGTATTTTAAAACAAAATTATGCTGATTCATTTATTTGTCACCACTAATATTACAGTATTTTCCCATAAATGATACCTCTATCGTGGAATTTCCGTTGACAGAGTTGACAACCCTATACCGGTATAACAATATGTGTGAGAAAGAATTAATCATGATTTTTTCTTGTCCCGGTAAATTTTATGTTGATGTCCACAAATAAAAAGTATATAGATAACTTTCATTGGAAACTACAAATAATTTAATTACATTTATCCGTTAATTGAATTGTAAAACGATTTGAAAAGTTTTAAATTAAAAAAAAAACTTTATCTATAAGCAGATAATTCTAAAGCTAATAATGAAAACCATACAAAAAATACTAATGAGGAAAACGAATAAAATACATAAATCTGAACATAACCTCAAAATAAAAGATCGAACGTTTCAATTATGCATCTATTTACTCCTACAGAGACATTGTGAGATTAGGCAAAATAAATTTTAGTAAATATGGAACAAAATACATAAATACTCTACCTCTTTACACCAGCTTTTTTTTTAATTTTCAGTTAATCTACGAGCACGTCAGTAGAAGCCTGTGCCAAAAGAAAAAAAAAGTATGAAAATATGCTACCAACATAACAACTAGACAAAATAGAGGTTAACATAAATCAATAATTGACCGACCGACACCTAATATCTTGAAGCAAACATTGCGACAAAAAGTATTATTTAAAAAAATATTGGAATGACACTTAAAACATTAATTAATAATAGGATTTTAAAAATAGAATCCGTCACAGAAGCAAGCAATAAGGATTTTTCGTAGTTGTCCATAATATACCTACGTAAAGCATAGGTGTTACCAACCGTAAGTATATAATAATTAATTGAAATATATATTATGCGTTTATGCCAAATTCAAGAGGGAAATTTGTCACCAAACATAAGTGCATTACTTCGGCGTCACTTGAAAACCATTTCCTAGAGGTTCTACTATTTTATCTCTAGCCACGTCATCACTTACCATCCTGTGGAATATCTTATAATGATATTAGACTTGCAAAACTGCTTTTTCACTACATAGTCTCCATATTACAAACAGGCAGCGACCTAAATAAGCTATTTGGTCACATAAAAATTCACTACTTATTCCTATAATCATTACCCGAAACCAAAGCCATCACCTGTTGTTACCAACCCTTGTCAAACAATTAAACAAGAACAACCAAACAATACAACTAAATTATCATTAATACAAACAACTACACCCAACCATAATTATTATTTAAAGAATGCTAATCGACTTATTACTACACATCATTTATTAGTAAAGCGTATATTATATTATATATGAAATGAAAACGTTAATAATTACAATTTATAGCAATATTAATAATAATAATAATAATTAAAAATTATTAATCAATTGGTAAATTGGTAAATAAATTCACAAGAGTATATTAAGTGCCCAAGGAAAGATAAATAGTAATCACAAGAGTAATTAACAATTTATAAAATTACTTCTCTACCATTTCGTTATGTTAATGAAATATATACAGATGCGGTTTTTAAAGCATCTATTTAGCATTTTCCTTGATCTTTACTATCAAAAAGATTCAGGAAACGAGATACGTTCAATTGAGTCATTGGTACAAGTTTGACCGTTGATATAGTGGGTATTCTCACTGACCAATGCTTTTTTGCAATTATTATATGTAAATATATAGGTTTCCAAGATATCCAAAAAAGTCCCTGGACCGGGCATATTAAACTTACAATATATTTAATTGCAAATGCTATATATATATACCTCTTATAGAAAAACAACCATTTAATTAAGTTTCTCACAATCATATACTAATTAATTAGGGATGGGAATTAAATAATTACTTGTTTACTTAATAACACGATTTACTTATACGCAAGTAAAATGGGAACATACTAATCTCTGAATATATTATTATACATATGCACAATGAATATACAGATTAATTATAATAATATAAAAATAAAAACATTAATATATATAATCTTACTTACCTTTACGATGCATATATAATAAACCCTTTTGGAAAAACACTCGCGTTTACAGCCGAGACAAGATCATTCCGTTTTATAATTTATTGAATTGTTTAATTTATAAACGAGTCAATTATTTTACAAGTGCAATAAAAACATAATATTTTAGAGAATACAGTTGAGTTCATGTATTTAAAATACTTTATAAGCTCAAAACTTCGATCACTATCTCACTTGATATTAAGTGGCGATGTGCTCCAATTCGGTAAACATGGTAAACATTATTTCTATAATAGAAGAAAAAAAATGGGCATATTTTTCATACTCAAATAATATTAATTAAAATTTACAAATATTTATTTACTATAAAATTTAAAATGCATAAGCGGGTATCCAAGCAAGCGCGCAAACTACGTATATTGTCATCTACCGTCATATAAAGTAGATTTATGAAGTAAAATAACCATCTACCATATTATATATAACCGATTATAAAATATAATGCATATATGAATATATGTTACAATATGTTTAACGGAATTTATTCATATTTTAGTTGAAATTAATAAAAAATAAACAGACTGATATAGCCGAAAAGTGTACTGAATATCTGTTGACCATAAATTTAACGGATATTTTTTCTATATTATAATGGCACATCTTTTAAGCAATTTTATTTTACTTAAGACGTAATTAATCATAACCCATATCAATAGTGGTACTATATCAAGAATAAATTCATAAAATTAGTATATTAGTGGTTAGAATAAGAAATAAAAATTAAAATAAAACAATCAGTCAAACATGCTAACAATCAGACAATCAAAATTTAAGTTCCTTGATCCATCAAACCTCTTACAAAAAGTTTTCTTTACATCCTCTAAATATTGAGACTTTTATACCATGGTAAAAAAAAAAAAACCCTTTTTCTTAGTAAATAAATAAGTTTTTAAATAATAAATGCTCCTGTTCTAATAACTCGATGAAAAAGACCGAACAGGGATTTGAAATGGATCTCAAATAGAAACATATACCTCCACGAAGCGTTATAATACCAACCTGTAGTAACTAAATACCTTATTAATAGCTAAAAACCTTTCCCAGCGGTGGGCACGAGTTTAACCTATACGGCAGTGTTTTTAATATTAGCCCTTTCAAATGTTGAAAATTCGCTCCGTTAATAGAACCATAATTCTGCAAAGGAGTTTTTCCACTCCAAAGGATATGGATATAGGTTAGTTAGCTTCTTTATAATTTGTATGCTCACTTTAGATGAATATTGAAAGTTACCCAGATATTTTAATTAGTCAATTACCCATAATAATGAGGCAATAGGAAAACAATGGAAAGCTGGCGTAAACGCCAGTTGAGTACTGATTATAAATAATTTGTCAATAGTACAATATAACTTGTTGATAGCATCGAATAAAATAATAAATAACTTACAACCTGCAATAAGATATGATTAATTTTAAATTGGATTTTTATAAAAAGTTGTGGTTTTTTACTAATTCGTTATATAAATTAAAATATATAAGGACCCCAAGCTCGATTTCCGAAAATGTGATAAAATTATGTTTCGGAAAACTAGAGGCAGTGTTGATTAAGCTTCGGTAGGAGTTGGTGTGTGCTTTTAGTAAAAAAAAAGTGAAGTGTTGTGTAGTTAGGTCTTTGGAGAAGGCTTTCTAGTGTTTCAATATAAAAAAAAGTTTAACACAAGAAACTGTTCAAATAATAGGTCAAGTACCAACATGGCGTTTACGCCAGCTTCCAATTGTTTTCCTATTGTCAATTTTTTAATGGTATTTGAGTGATTGATAATGTATAACAAAATCTTATATATATATATATAAATTTGTCGTGCGTGTGTATGTGACTAAACTTCTCTTAAACGGCTGAACCGATTTTAATGAAAATTTGAAGTGAAAACTTCTTTAGCAACGTTGTGATTTGAAAGTCGATGAAACGAAAAAGCGACAGTAAGTTTCTGATGGATGTCGGATTTGTTCATCAAATTTTTGAGAGCGGGTTAGCTCGCTGGACTAATCCGCATGTCTCATAGACGATACGACTGAAAGGTCGGAGGTTGGAACCCAGGGTGGGTAATACATTTTTTTTTAAGGCTTCACTTCTATCACGTGTGAATTGCATACATTAATTTTTTGTGTTTATTCATGAGGATTCGAGAATGGTTTAGATTCACAATTTGATCCAATTTAATTTCTAATATGTGAAACACGAACAAAGTCGCAGGCACAGCTAGTATCTGTATAAGTAGTGACATCTAGCTGGTCTGTGTGTACCTAATATAGTAAAGGCTGTGTTGTTAAAATTGTCTGTGGCATGTCAAATCGAAATTTATTTAGTCTATTGCTGAAATCAGTATGTGTTTTATTAGAAACAATGTTCTATGGATTTCTGACTTTACTCGGCATTATAGTACTAATTGTAAGATATACATATGTTACATCCATTTCTCTATAAAATCCAAGGAATCAAGTTCTTAGTATCCAAGATAGATAGATTTTATCTAAGGAATACCAGTGTTCCGATTAGCAAAACCTATTAATTCTATTGTATTTGATAGTCATACCTTGTGGGGCTCCGTAGCCAGGTGCGCCATAGGACGGGGGCGGAGCACCATAGGCGCCGTATGCCGGCGGCTCCGACTGTAATAGTTAAAACTTCCTGAGAACTGTTTTCTCTACATTGTATAAAACAAAATTGTTTTCCACATGTCTAAATGTTTTCCCTAAATTAATATTATCTTTATATATTCTTAATATCTAAACTAATAAATAAAGTTGAAGTGTCTGTTTGTAATATCTAAATTATTTTTTTTTATGTACATACAATACCTATACCAAAAATCAGTCTGTTTGTTCCGGGTAATCTCTGGAATGGCGGAACGCATTTTATTTAGTAGATAGCTGAAGTTACTCCGGGTAACTTAAGGCACTTTTAATTTTCGAATAAAATAAGGCTTCCACGTAAAAAAAAATAATATGTCGATTACCCACAAAAATAAGACAATAGGAAACAATGGAAAGCTGGCGTAAATACCAGGTAAGTGCTCAAGGCGTTAAAACATAAAAAAAAAAATCCTATTCAATGGACAGTTTTACGAGCAAGTGCTTGAATTTGTGAAAAATATTTTTACTTAAATCTTAGTACCAAAAAAAACTTAAGGTTTAAAAGAAACAATTAAAATGCTGTGAAGAATATATGAAACGCGGGTGCAGCTGCGGCCACACAGCTAGTTTATTACATTTTTAAATTAAGTTTTTGTGCAAATACAAAAATAAATCCATATTATGTAACCAAGTCCCCGAACAACCAATTTTCCTAGCCTACAAAGAAGCATACTTGTGATCTAAAGGCGGCAACGATATATCTAGTATGCAGTCTCTTTGCAGTCAATTTTTTTTTTATTTCATTGTAAAAAGGAAAAAAGGAAGTAATCCATTTAAAAGTTTAGTACGTTCACCATCCTGGACCACATCGTCACATCAGATGAGATTGTGGTCAAAGCGTTGAGCATACACTGTAAAAAAAAAAAGTGTGCGTCCCGGGACGCCCAACAGAAGTGACAACTTAAACTAATATAAATGGAACTATTTAATAATTGAAATTGTTTATCTTCAGAAAAGCTTAGGTTATTACTTAAACTTTATGTACATTAATATGATAATGTAATGAAAAGGTTATTTTAATTTTTTTTTATTGATTATAAAATGATATTTTATTCTTAGTTACAATTCTTGAATATTTACATTGGAATTTTGTGTATGTGCGTTATTAGTATGATTATTTAATCAGCAGTAATGTCTATCGCACACTAAACACTGAGTAGAGAGAGAGAGGGAAGCGTCTGTCCGGAATACGGCTAGCGCTGTGGGTTAGAGTGAGAGAGGAGTCTGCCTACCGTATGCGTGAGAGAGAGGGAAGCCAGACAGACTGGCGCCGTAACGCGTTACGTAACGAAAGCGGATCACCTTCCATAACAATTCAAAAATAAACTCACCATGTACATCTGGGATGGTGGAGGTTGAGCTCCCTCGAAGCCGATGAGCTGTATCATGACGTCACCGTCTACAGTCAAGTGCGATATGCGCTGGTACGGGACCCGGTGGAGGAACTCGCAGAAATGAAGGCCGTTTAAGGCGATCTGATGTAAAAAACAATAACATGTATAATCTCGTTAAGTAAGTTCCGAAGGAAAACAAAAGTAGATTGCCAGAAGAATTGCCAAAACTTAAGTGGCAATAGGCATTTGGGGCCTAATGGTTCTCGAATGGCTGCCGCGTACCGGAAGACGCAGCGTGGGTGTGCTGGATGCCGGTGTCGACATCTTCGGGAGAGACCTATGTCCAGCAGTGGTCGTCTTTCGGTTGAATGGAAGGATGGAAGTTACAAATCTCACATTAATATAATCCTCGCAAATTGCTAATACGCTGGAACTTTACCATTTGAACGTGACATCTTCCGAAACTAAAAAATTATAGATAACTAACAACAACAAAAAAACCAATTTATTTAACTAAGGACTATTAAATTACTTTTAAAATTTCCTTCAAAAAAAATTTTTTTAAATATTCTTTTCAGAGGTCGAATAAAATTCTAACGAGCACGATTATCAAATACTTTTAATAAAGAATAAATGGAGATAACGAGAAAAATAAATAACAATATTTTTTTTTACAAATCACGCGTTCACAAATCGTCACGCGTACTTTTCGGTCAGTACACATAGTCACCAAAATGGCGGCAAGGCGCGTCTGTAATTTACGACGCTTATGTCAATAAAATTATATATTGACGATGAGAGTTTTGCTACATATTATCACCTTGATAGATTGTGGCTCGCACAGTATCAGAGCCTCAAAAGATTCTCCCCTAGAGATAGGCATCCCACCTCCGGTCTCCTCACAACCCCAGCTCATAGCAGTCAGGTGGTTCCTAACCACGCACATTTCGACGAAGCGGAAATTGAGGTGAAGTGCGATATCGTCTCTTGGGTCCGTGTTTGGGCCACACTGGAGGTTGATAGCGAATCTGATATCATACAAAAATATTTTATTCCATTTAGACCTTGAAAAGGAACTTACGAACGTCAAAACACTAACAACGATTCAGTAAACAACAGGTAAGAAACTCCAAGAATGACAATATACAATTTACAGTTGTAATCGATTTTTGCGGAAGTCTATTAAAATTAAAACATTTCTTGACACAGTCCTTGAACTTACTGACAGGTGTATCGGTAATTTCCTTTAGAGCCGTAATGTAGAACTTAACACTATTATCGAAAAAAAACTTTTATTAATGTTATCAAGCTTAAAGTATGCGATGAGAAATTTTCTAATTTTTTATTCTTTCTGGAATTAAAATTACGTTTATAATTAAAATTTTACATCAAAACCTAAGACTTTTCTTGCTCTATTATGTTTTTTTTTTCATTTCATCTCAATGTAAAGGCTTGAGAACAATGAGGACCATCGATAAATGTGAATATATCGACAGTCACCATCATCACACAGGGTTACATCTACCACGGCTAAAACCTCTGGCTTTAGTATGGATATACAATTTCTGATCTACCAACCCGACAGCCTTAAGCTGGCACTATGATTGGTATAACGTGATTGTAAAATATAAAGTGTAAATACATTTCAATAGTTCAATCACTCCCCTAACTGGTAGATTTAGGCTAAGGACTCACAAAGCGGTTTTTACTCACGTCCGCCGCGGTTACAAACACATTTGAGAGACTTATTTACCTCATCATACTCAATATGTACTTGGCCTTAGATTCCGCAACAGAATGCCAGTTTATTGTCTCTTTGTATATAAATAATTATCACAACTGGAAATTTTATCACAAAACGAGTTAATAATGCATTAACCCATACCATAGAGAAAATTAAATTTATAAATAAATAGAATTTTTTGTCTTGTATATAAGCGGTTCAATTTGAATAAATACTAACAGAAACATCTAACACATCACATTCTTTTAATTTGTATTTTATATTGTTTGTAACATACTAGATTAGATTAGACCAGATTAGATCTACGAAAAAAAAAACTGAAGTTCATTGTCGCATAAATAATTTTTGCTCTCATAAATAATGCCATACTCACCTATAATTAAAGTTTGTGATAATTATTTAATTTTTAATAAGCTAAATACATTGTATACCTTATTGGTCATTGAAATAAATAAAAAAAATAACCCGAATGACAAGACTTTTTGCAAAATATCGTCACCAATGACATAAACCAAGGATTTCTTAGATTATTAAATATGGATTAATTATAAAGGGTCATCCAAGAAAATTACAAAGAGTTGTACTCCAATAGACTTACCTCTGGGCTCCCAGAGGAGTGTTCCCTTGAACCCTAATCATCCGACCAGGGTACATACCTCCGGGAATCGTTTGCACGCATGGTATTACCTGAAATCAATAAATTACAAACTTACTAAGGAAAATATTGTATTTATTGGCATTAATACAAAAACGAGGAAAGAACTTTCAATGTATAGCATAAATAAAATTATAACTGATTTAAAACCTGCAAAGGTAAAAAAAAAATGAAAATTAACATTTGTAGTTAGAAAATATTCCAGTTACCATTATATTCTAATAAGAAACCAACTCAATACATACTCACAGTAGTGTGGGTAAAATATCAATACCCATTTCAAATACATTCATTAGATATATAAACCAAATTGTAAATTTTATGAAAATTTATAAATTAATTGCAACACTTAGTTATCAAATGTGCTAATTTTGAGTATGAGTGATGATGATATGCTCAGAAATGGTACATAATGGTTCATTTTCTGCTTGTAAAAATCAGTAACTTTTTTATTAACTTGACAGTTATGGCTAGCCAAAGAAATTGTAAGTAAACTAGAATCACATATAATATTATGGTTGCATCATATAGTTTGTTCATATGAAATTCAAAGTACTACTAATGTTCTTCATACAGCTGTGCTTTTGGTGTACCATTTTCACTAGAAAAACTTACTTGTTCACATTATAACCCTCTCCTAAGATATGAATTCGTATAATTTCTAAGCAGATAATGAAACCCCCCATTTACGTAATTCAGAACTTAATATTCATTCCACATATATTGTGCAAGAGGAAGTTAAATAAAAGTCAATTAACAAGAATCGAGTCATACTCGTACCGTATTAAGGAAAATGAACCTTCAAAAAGTCCAAATACGTTCGGCATTTCCCATATCAAGTCTTCGTTAAACGTATTTAAGCAAACAATTTTATTTACACAGCGTACAACGTAACTAATCGTTATATATTGTTTTACGTGCCCTTGAAAAATGCCTTAATTTTTCAGAGTTGAAATATATTTTTCAGACTCGGCAAACTAACTACAAAATATAACTTACCGGGTTGTATATTGGTGGAGCTGCCATGTTTTAACAGATGTTAAACAGTGGTCTTAAGGTTTTTAAAATTTAAAAGGTTTATACAACGCTTAAATAATGAATTTACACTTAAAAATAAGCAGTGGCTACGCCTAGCGTGTCAATTTACAATACGTAATGAACAGATTCAACAGACAGGCAATCGAATGAAAATAGGTAAAATTCGAAAAAATGCGTCATTCCTCATATGACACTACTAATGTATTTATATGACGTTTGACGTTTCATACTTTTGACGATCGTACATTACTGTTACTACAAGATAGAGTGAGATATCAATATCATTTGTTATCTCTATCTGATATAATTTGAGACGAATTTATAATGTTAAAAATGTTGTATACGGAATAAAAATATGTATATTTAATATTATTATTTATCTTTGGGTAGGGGGTGCATGGCGCGATTTTGGGTTGTCATGTTGTCGTCCTTATTTTTAAATCATTATTTTGCAGGATTCGACTATGTGGCGTTCAATTTTTTCAGAGCGCATTGGTTTAGAACTCTGTGGTTATTAATGGTCAGCTAAAAGGTTTTTTCTGACAGATAGTAAAAGAATGAATTTGGGGAAAAAATCGAGGTATGTTGTATTTGCTTGAAATCTATGTATTTTCTATGTATAACTTATTATAATAAATTATTGTACCTCAATAAAAACCAACGTGATCATTTTGAATTTGTTATTATTATTATTTAATTTTGGTGGCATTTTACGTGATGTAGTGTAGTTATGATACACAAGTGTAGTGAAGTGAAAATAATGACAAGGAGCGTGAATTCCGAAACGTCCTAATCATTCCCATTGTGGTCGTAACATAAGGCAACCATTTTGTCACCGCCATTCATCTATTGATAGTGTTCCTAACGTCTGACTTGGCTGCATGGTTTACTAGTATCTTTCCCTTTTCCTTAAAAAGGAGTAAATGTTAATTTGCTGTTAATTTTAGAAGTAAAAACTTCTTGAGCCGCTTTATATTTTCTTTGGTACCTAGGGGGAAAACTTATAGATTCGCCTCACCAATGACGTCAGCCTTCAGTGACATGCTACAGTCTGTCATAGAATATAAGACGGCGTTTTGTTAATAAAAGTTTCTGGCTTCGTATCCAAAAAGGTTTTAATAATAGTGGCCACTGTGTATTAAAACCGTTTCAATTTAAAAATATGTAATTTTTAATATAGTTTTCATGTAAAATAAAACACAAGAGCTGCTTTAATCAGTGTTTTAATCATATAATTTAAATTATATTAAATTAGAGCTTCCACAACATTAAAAATTCGAACATGTTTAAGAGTACACTTTTGTGCAGACATGAATAATCTTTTGTATTTCCACATCTAATTTATTTTCCCGTAAGCTGTCCGAATAAAATGTCAGAGTAGGAATGATTACTACTAAATTATTCCGTTGATTGTTTAAATAAGATCATGAGTCATGATCAGACTCAGAACTTTATCTTTACTTTATACGTGGACTATTTTATTTATCTTTCGATACTCCTACACGGTTTATATTATACTTCATAAAAATTGCAATTTTCATGTTATACATGGAAAACTTTTTCCCGACGATTATTTTATACTTGTTACTTGATTTTTTTTTACCCGATATAGGCTCATTGCTTTGACCAGAATCTCACCTGATGTTAAGTGACAATTTGGGCCAGGATTTTTCTTGAACCCAAAGTAACTACCTATAACTGCATTTGCTGTTTACGAAATATATTAAATATTATTTTTGAGTTTTTTATGACAATTTAGACAAATGTTACAAAATATCCAGATCACAAATTTTCACCCATTATTTATAGTCAAATGTATTATATTTAATCTAAAAATTATAACTACAATTTTAAAGTAGAGCTATTACAACGAGAGAAATTCACAATATGACAGAACGAGGCTGCAGATAGTGACAAAAAAATATAAATGTGATGGAAAAAGACAAAAAGATTTTTTTTTGTACTTGTCACCGTGACCGATTATTAATGTCTAGATTGAACTTGTGACAAATAAACTTCTGCGTTTAGTTTGTTTTTTTTTTAAAATTAATAATTCGTTTTAAGGCACTGATTCGTTAACTTTTAGTTTCATTAGTGTGAGTGCGATGGTGGTTTGCTGTACTTTACGCTGCAAAAGCCGTAGGGAGTGAAAACTTGAAACAATAAAATTTAATGTGATCGATTTTAGAGTATACCAATTGAAAAATGTCTCCGTTATTATATCTTTATCCTATGATGATGGTGATCGTCGGAAGTAACGGTCTTCATATCCAAATATAAGTTGGCTGACATCGCATTTAGCAGAAAAAATATATTATCTAAATTCTTAATCGGCGAAGCCGCAGGGACAACTAGTTGTTTAATAATAATCATATAAAGAAATCCGAATCTTGCTCTGGTGGATACCATAATAAAAACGTATTTATATCTGAATCTCATGGTCTTTTCTACATTAAGTACAACAATTGTGATAAGCACATGTCCCGCCGGTCAGTGTCAACCATAATGACTACAGTAGAACCTATTGTTGAGCTAAGTGAAAGTATAGGCTTCCATTAACAACATCTGACCAGGCATCTATATTACCTAGTGATAATAATTCTGACTTTATTACTTGCTATTATAGAAATAAATTAAACTATAAATCCATAGTATTAAACTGTACACGAGCCTCCATAACATTGTGTACAGATCGTGAAAAATTTTCATGTTTTTACAAGAACCTAAATATATTAAAAATACACACTATGAATAATTATTATTTTTATATTACAAATACAGCAAACCATGCTTTAATAACGTGACAAGAGAATATCCTATTAAAACAACCAGGATTAAGTCAAAACAGCTTTAAAATTGAAACACCTTGTTGAGCGACAAGCCTTTTAGACAAAAGGCGCTAAATCGTAAAATATACTAGTGGAGGTAGATCTAACTAATTGGGTATTCATATATGTGAAATTTATAGCTGTCATATTACTCTTCTACTTGAACTTGAACATTCTCGAGTTATAGTTTATACCTATTATATTTTATTTAGATGATAATTTAAAGAAGATAAAATCGATTCCTTATATTTAATTGTATTCTGTTTTTACAACTATCAATTAATTTTCAAAAAATATACATCGAAAAGAAATGACCTAAATTGAAGTGGTCAGTTCGAGTGACCGATGTTCATACCCAAGACGTTGTGCCAATTTTCTACCCTGTGATTTTCTTGTTCCTTACTTCCCGATCAATATTGTCGTTATTTTGGGTTAATGAACCAAAAATCCGAGCAAGCTGGAATTGGATCACCAGTTAAGACCCCTAGAATTTTCTTGAAATTAAATTTAATTGAAATTGCGAACTTTCTAAATATGTAATTTAAAAAATACTGAATCGATATTTTCATGATCATAATTTAACTTCTAACAGTTAGAAATAAATATTATGGGGTCATGATTAAATTTCGGTATATGTAACCAACATTGTGAAAACTAATATGGGAATTTTTTTCCTACAATGCCACCCGACTAAAAAATATTTCGATTTCACATGTTGTTGTATACTACACCTTATACCATTGATCATTACCTTATACTCAGAGATTAATAAAAATATGATACCTATAAATATGATAGTCTATCTAATATCTATGATTTTTAATATTGTGAGGTTGGTGCCTCTAACACTGACGTAAATTGCTCATCTGTGATTGCTCAACTTTGACTATTGTTGATCGGAATTTACGATCATGGCATTACTACTGTAGTGTAGTGAATAAATATTCGACAATTATACCTATGTCTACTAATTGGATTTGTGCAGATTATCTATAATATTGTTTGCGACGCGTTATAATAGTGCTTGTGTAATATTTTACGAAGAAACCTGCCTTGAGAGTCAATATAATGACGATCGAAGGCAACAGGGACGAAGCAGAAAAGTGCATAGAGATTGCTCAGAATGCTTTTTCTGGGGGTAATATCGAAAAAGCGGAACGATTTTTGTTGAAAGCTGAACGTTTGTATCCTACTGCTCGTGCTAAGGAGCTTCTGACGATGGTGCGAGCAGCGGAAGCATCGGGAAGTGCTACAAAAAGATCGCCCCCTGGAACACCGAAGGAAGAAATCCGAAGACGCAAGCCTCCGTCGCACCAGCCTCCTCAAAGAGAGTATACTACTGAGCAGCTGGAAGCCGTTCGCCGTATCAATACTAAATGCAAGGATTACTATGAAATATTAGGTATGTTCATGAAATTTTAAAACATAATTATCCTTTATTTACTTTGAAGGTCGTGTCACTATTTTTTTCGTCTCACAATTCTTATGAATTAGTTGCAACTGAATTCTTGTGTGGATGAATATTTAATAACTCTTTTTCACAGTATAAATTATTTCATTTCAAGATATGATTATTATGAAGGTGCTTATACATTTTTCTTTGTATTGTTTTCTTTTTTAATGTGTAATGTTTACTTTTACTGTAGTTTTTATTCTTAAAATCTTTGATTATCCAAAGTATGTGTTATAAAGTATAGAAATGAAATAGTTAATTTTTTACGATATCAAATATCACACACTTGTATAACAAACATATGGTTCATAAGTTATTTCTCTTTTAGTAAACTAGTACATTTTAATTAGGTTAATTCTGTAGAATTGCAAGAGAGTAACAACCCAAGGCCATTGTGGTGCCTTTGTGCTAGTTACTTTTTGTGTTTGAATTATTTATATGCACTCTACTAATTATATTAATATATAGGTATTTCTAAGAAATGATCTTTTAATAGACTGACCTTTATTAGCTGTCAGTTATATCAGGAGTTCTTAATTACACCATATAATCTCATAAAAAGAGAGCAGATTCATGTTTGGTTTTTAATGAATTAACTTTCTATATGATTCAATAGTAGAATTATAAGTCGTAATTGAGTATTATTAAATTTTAATATACTCCACTACTGGACATAGGTCTCCCCCGTCTGTGTGACGACCAGTCTTGCAGCACCAGCATCCAGCGGGTAGTAAGTAGTTATAATGTGTGTTAGAGGTATTTTTAATTTATATAAAATATTATTTTTAATGCTATAAAATTGATTTTTTAAAGTAATATGTTAATACTATTGTAGTTTATTTTCGAACTGGCTAAATGCTGTTTACTGAACTTTTAGGGTGATTTCTCAGATGGGACTAGGGTTGCTGTCTGAAACATAAGTTTTCTGTTATTTGTGTATTTTGTGTAACTAAATATACAGTGGTTAACCCCTTGAGCAGTAACCTGGCATTTACGCAATCTTTCCATTGTTTTCTGATTGTCTCCCTATTGTCTCAATTTTATGGGTAATCAACATATTAAGGGAGAATACAGTTCTAAAGTTTTTTTTAGCATATCCAATCTACCTACATATAGTGGGGGATGCAGTGTAATTCAAGTTATATTAGTAAATTAAAGTACACTGTATCTAACTACGGGACTGACCCTGGGGTGTGCTATTGTCATTGCAAATTCAATCTAAAACTCGGAAACATGAGATATTATTCTCAAATTACAGGTGTGACCAAAGAGGCTACAGATTCAGATGTCAAGAAAGCATACAAGAAACTCGCCCTACAACTGCATCCTGATAAGAATCATGCACCGGGAGCTGCTGAGGCTTTTAAGGTTTGTTGCATTATTATAGTGTAAAGCAAGGCTGTTCAACTTTTTTATCATTCAGGTCAATGTGACAATTCAGACATTTTGGTGGGCCACTGATGGTTACTATTTCAGTTACTCTTAAGAATTTTGCATAAAAAAGAACAATTACATGGACTATACATGTTATTAATTATAATAATTAAGCAAATAGCATCTTATTTAAAATTAAGAATGATAATTGTATATTATATTTACCATTTATATCTTTTAAATCAAAATAAAAACTAAGGTATGTAAGTAATCCATACATGATTAATGTCATTAATGTGGGGGTCAAATAACCAGGAGTCAATAGTAACAGTAAGTCATAAATACCCTGTTCAATTAAATGATATGTGGTATTTTTCATAACCAAGATCTGAGTAAAAAAATTCACAGACAATATGTTGATCTGAAAAAAAAAATTAAAAGAAAAAAATAATGACAATAAAATAAAAATAATCGTATTAACTAAAGCTGTTAATACACGTACGGACCAGACCGCGGACATGGTATGGCGGGCGACCGAGGTCGTCAGTCGCCTAAGTAGGGATGAAGATCCTTTTCGAAAATTTACCAAACACCTATACCAAAAATACAATTTTTTACATTTTTGTCTGACTATTTCGGGTAATCCCCGGTACGGCTGGACCGATTTTGACGGAGCTTTTTTTGGTAGATAGCTGAAGTTACTCCGCGTAACTTAGGTTACTATTAATTTTCTAAAATAATTGGGGTTTCGTGTAAAAAAAGATCTCTGCTTAATGTTAGTAGTTGAAGAAGAGAAGTAGAAGTAGAAGAAGTGAAGAATAATGGCTTGAAATAAAATTATGGAGTTTTTTAAAAGAATTTTGATATTGAAATCCGTGTTTTAATGCATTAATTTCTCCAAAGGCATATAAGAGTTGATTAATTCATACATTATCAGGCGATTGGTAACGCGGCGGCTATCCTAACCGATCCTGAGAAACGGAAGCAGTATGACCTGAGGGGAGAGGAGCCGGTCCACACGACTTCCACCCACACGCACCAGTTCTACGCCAGAGGGTTCGAATCTGACTTCACCGCTGAAGAGTTGTACAATATGTTCTTCGGGGGCGGTGGTTCGTATATTGATTTCCTAGTTTTTTCAAAGGGAATATTAATTCTTATCGAGTAGTAAATAAATAACTGTTTTAAATTTAAGTATTGGTTAAGTTTAATTTAAAAGATTGTTAAGGCTTGTAGGTGGGCGCTGAAATGCACGGCGATAAATCCCATCCCTTTTCCTTTTATATATGCCTTCTCTTTTCTTAATGAGTCGAGTGTTTTTGAATTTGAACGACGCATCTCGAGAGCAAAAAAATTATTATAAAAATACTTTTAATCGCCTGTTTGTCGGATATAAGATTTTTTACAGTGTCATCGAGTGTGTATGATAACGAAAGGTGAACAGCAGACCAGTGTTGAGTCCCGTCTTTCCATACTCCATACTCCATTGTCGCAGCAGACATGCTATATCTAAATACACCAATGGAAAAATAATATACGTATAAAAAAAATGAATTGATATAATAAATAAACAAATATAGAAAGAATAAATATATGAACCAAATACCATGAGTCAGAATAACTCATAAATTACGCGTCGTAAATCAGTAAATTTCCTTCGCAACTTAATCCACGTAACCACGTTAGTAGTTTCTGTTCGACCAAATATGTGTTCAACTTATATAAACCATGAGAAATTTATTTATTTTATTATATAAAATTACTTGTCCTGATTGACTGGTTCATCAACTATAAACTTGAAATTTTATATGCAATTGGTATCAACCTCGTTATGATGTAAGCATCCACTAAAAAAAAGATTTTTGGAAATGTCACCCCTAAACGTGTAAAATAAGAGACAAAACGTTGTATGAAAGTCCGTCATTTTCAAACTAACAGGCACAACATTTAATATACATACATACTTTTGGTTAAAATTAAATATACACGTGTATCATCATTTTTAATAATATTCACCCTGAATTAGGGGTTGCATGTTTGTATGGAAAGTCCGACATTTTTGAAGCAAGAAGTATAAAATTTCGTATACTTACTTGTAACTTCATATAATACCCGTAATCCCATAAGTATCGCTATATAGAGTATTAAGAGGACATGCGATCGGAACAGTAGGTGTTTCAGAAATCTATTGCTATCGCGTTACGCCCCAAGGTAAACGAGTGGGACAACTGCAGCTCGGGCTGAGCTTACCGTATGCAAAATAGACGAAAACATCACTTCGCAGTACCCTGTTCCCTCCAAAACTGAACCAATTTTTAATTTTCTTTCAGTTTTATTATAATAAAGACTTTGGCTATCCCTGTAAGTTCCAATTATTTTAATTTTATCCATCAAACGTGTCTGACGAACGTCTGAAAATGACGGTAAAAATCGAGCATTTTTTTTTCATTTTCAAAGGCTCCTAGTTTTTCTACAATAAATAATTTATGGCAAAAATCAAAACGTACGGGCATGGCGGCGGTGGATACATATTATTTGTTGCAAAAATATTTCCCATAATGCTATTATTAAGGGAGAAAGCAGGGGACTACGTTTGTATGGAATAAAGCTGCTAGGATATCCTCTTAAGTTTAAATATTTGCAATCAAATTTCGTAAGATTAATTCTTGACAAATAGTAATGGCAACTCTAAATAATTGAGTTATGCAACATTAAAATTAAAATATGAAAACGGAGAAAGGATAATATTATATATTGCTGATTATTAAACTAATTAAAAGTTTGAAGTATATGTGAAGTGTTTAAATACTGTTTTTTTTACACGATATAGGCTCAGTGGTTTTACCTGTTACCAGTTAAACTGATGTTCAATGACGTTATGGTCCAGAACACACACTGAACCTATAGGTAATGGTTCTCAAGTGATGCAGCCGGAACACAATTATTAGTATTTGGCGACAGGTTTCCTTACTTGAGGGTGGTAGCTACCCAGGCGGACATCATTAGAAAATGCCCTAACACCATACCTATGGTTTCTTCACGATGTTTTCCTTCACCGATAGCTCAGGTTCATTTTTGACTTAGGGCCATTGCACGGACGAGGCCCGATGGGTTCGCCGCAGGGGGCAACGCAGTGCTTGCGATAGCCATCCCGTATCGCCCCCATCCCAAATGCGGTGAACGAGGCCCCCGGGGGTTTTAGTGGGTATTTCCGGGCGACTCTCGCCCGGGTGAGTTCCACACTGGCACGGAGACGTCCCTCCGTGCCCCCTTATCCATTGCATTGGGGGATTTCGGTCTCACTAATGCAATGGGTAAGGGTAGTGCGTAAATGCATTTCCCCCGTCAATAAAAAAAAAAGGTTCATTTTTGACTTGGATAGGTTGGGTCGAACTCGCGTCTATCGACGACGAAATCCGTCCGCGCTATTAACTGCGCAATTGCTTCACAAATAACAGAATTATCAATATATTATTAATGTGTCGAGTACCCGTAAAAATAAGATAATAGGTAAACAATGGAAAGCTGGCGTAAACGCCAGGTGAGTGCTCAAGGGGTTAAATATTGAAATTCTTCTTATGTATTTCAGCGTTCCCCGGTGCAGGGCCTACCGTTTACACAAGGCGGAGGGCCCGCGAGCCCGAGTCCCGGGAGACCCACGCGGGGCTGGTGCAACTCCTCCCGGTCCTGGTCCTTGTGCTGTTGTCGATGATGTCGGGCTTCTTCATCAGTGAACCAGTATACAGTCTTACCACGAACTCCAAATATCCGGTGCCGAGGGAGACTGCTAACTTGAAGGTAGATAGATAACTCTTATTTACGTGTTTACAAATTGTCATTTTAAATATAATTATATTTATGTACTAGCTATGGTTCTGCGACACCGCCTGCGTTTAAAAAAAAAAAAATCTGTTTAGCCATGGGAACTGTCGACAGAAGTGAAAATTCAAAACTATGGAAAAACTGTTTTTTTTTTTTTTTACATTTGACATGATTAACATAACCTTTTTTTTTTTTTTTGAAGGGGGGAAATGCGTTTACGCACTCACCTTACCTATTGTATTAGTGGGACCTGAGTCCCTCCAATACAATAGGTAAGGAGGCACGGAGTGACGAGTTCCGTGCCAGTGTGGGACTCAAACCCGGGCGAGAAGCGCCCGGGAATACCCACTAAAACCCCCCGGGGCCGTCCGCCGCATTTGAGATAGGGGGCGATACGGGGTTGCAAGGCATGTCGCCGCGTCGCCCCCCTGCGGCAAACCCACCAGGCCCGTCTGTGCAATGGCCCAGCGGGGGTGGGGAAGAACTTCTCTACCCCACCTCTCCGCCCGCCTCTGAAAGAGGCATTACCTTCCGGTAGGAAGAGGAGTGATCACTGCGACCGCAGTAATCACCTCCCCCCCCCAAAAAAAAAAAGTGGGCTTTCGCCCAGCCGCCCAGTCAGACTATTAGCTGGCAGTCAGAAGGACTGCCGTTGCCCAGGGTGCACCACGAGGAGGTTGTCTGACACCGCACCCCATGATTAACATAACCTAACATTTAACATTTGTGTGGTTTTTACATATAACGGCGCTCCGAACAATAATTACTATGCACATTTTCATATTTGCGTAAGTGTACATTTTATTTTTTATCTCTGAGCGCCAGCACTTAGCCGCCATCTTGTACTTGACACACTGTACCATGTTGACGGCTGACATCATAGCATTGGTAATACGAATGTAATAGTTCGGGGAAGAAGACTTTTCGCATAAACTTGTAAAAAACCTCTTTGCCTGTACTATTTGTATCTGGCTGGTTTTGATGACATTAAAAATAGGAACAAATTACTAAAATATTCTTTCCAGCTATTATTCATGTTTTGCTTTCTGACGAAATGATCGAACCTAATGAAGGAATTCGATACATTTTAAATTTTCATTAAAAAAAAAAAGGAAAACTTGCAACAGAAGCCGCGAAAATATTTGACGTGACCTGACATTTATGGACCAAATGCAGTGTCAGTAAGAGTAGCACGAAGTTTTTTTTTTGAACGTTTTCAATACGAGAATTTTGATGTCAAAGATGCACCTCGCTCTGGTTGCCATTTTACCGATAACGTGGACTCCAGTTTTTTTTAACGTGGTGCAAGATCGTCATGTCGTTAGTTACGACATAGCTAAAGAACTGGAAATTGACGATAAAACAGTTTTGACCAGTTTGAATAAAGCTGGGTACACAAACAACCTTGATATTTGGGTGCCACACGAACTTACAGAAAAAAACCTTGAGTTAAACGTCATAGCCAAAGTTTTTTTTATTTTATAATTGAAAAAAAAATGCAGTAAGAAACAGGATAATGCGTTTTCGTCTATTTAGCAGAGGCATATTCAGTCCGAACTGTAGTTGTCCCTTTCGCGCATTATAACTCTTTCCTTGGAGCGCTAGGAGATAGCAATAGATTTCTGACATACCTACTCCATCGAATTTGTTGCCAACCGCGTTTCCTCTTAAAAGTCGCTATGTATAGAGCTCACATTTGGAGTGTTTGATATATATCGATATTCAATTAAATATAGATACACACTCGATATTTCAATGATTTATCGAACAAAATTAAAAGTACACTACATTGATTTTGATGATGGCAACTCTGAATTTGTGCAACCGATCGTGAATCCCAAAAATAATCAACAGAAATAATTTTAGTCGTGGCACGCGTGTTGGACTTGAGTTGAGCGTACGATATATCGATAAAAATGTTTGATTTGATCGATATATCGTTTCGAAAAAAATATCGATATTTTTTTTTATTTACAACCCTAGCTTACAGTCTATTATGTTATATTAATTAGTACTTAATTATTAATTTTCCAGATACCTTATTACGTGAAGGAAAATTTCCACACCGATTATCAGGGTTCGCTTCGTAGACTTGAGATGACCATCGAGGAAGAATATATAGGTGAGTGGATAGAATAATATGGGTTTTTTTTTCTAACTAGCTAACACTGTTCACCGGAAGGGCCTTTACAGCTTCACCGTGACGAAGTGGGAGATTGCTGAAGGCATTCTCAGCCCCAAAAAGTTTACTAACACAAGGGTTACCAAAGTAGTACGGATCTCGGCTTGGCCGTTACCGAATTTTGAACCTAGCTAAACCCTACATTTTTTATTTAATGTGTCGTGTACCCATAAAAATAAGGCAATAGGAAAACAAGAGAAAGCTGGCGTAAACAAAATCAAAATCAAAATTTATTTATTCAATTTAGGCCCTAAGAAGGCGCTTATGAACGTCTAAAACACTACCACCGGTTCGGAAAACAACCCAGTCGAGAAGAGCCGGCAAGAAACTCGATCTGGTTCTTTTTTTTCATAAATAAATATAATATATATCATTTTTTTTGTCATATAAAAAACTATACAAATCGTAGTTTTAATAATGTTAGTGGAAGCACAGAGATGTGGGTTAATTCCAGACATCACTATCGTTCAGGTAATGCTCCACCCTGTAATAACCTTTTGAGATTAAGACTTGCTTGACATAATACTTGAACTTATTGTCAGGTAAATCGGTAATTTTAATTGGGATCCATTTGGGATTTATGTTGCCATATCCATAATATTTTCCCTTAAATGTTTATTTTAAATGTGTTTGATTTGAATTGATACTAAATTTGTTTTATTTTAAGTACGGGTTTAAACATAAAAAAAAACAGGTTTTGCAACAATCCGAGTTTTCACTTCTATCGGCAGTGCCCGTGACTGGCCAGTTTTTTTTTATATTTTTTTTTTGTATTTCCGCAGTCGGTCTGAGGCACGCTTGCCAGCGGGAGCGTAACTATCGTGATAGTATGGCGTGGAAGGCGCGTAACTTCGGCGACTCGCGACAGTACGCCGAAGCACAGAAACTACGCACTCCGAGCTGCGACAAACTCTATCAGTATCAACGATAAGATACTTAATAGAACATCCGTTTGCATCATTTTATTAAACACTATATATATATGTTAATATCTTTTTAATTTACACTCGTTTTATCTGAGAGTTGAGACGCGCGTCTCAATTAGTCAACCAGCGGCGGTCCGAGGGAGTCCGAAATACAACACGTCGAATTGAGAAATCTCTTAAAAAAATAGACAATTTTGGCAATGTTTCGTTCTTTTGCTGATCTCCTCATTTAAACTTTTGCTCTTTAGCTTCCAATTGTAAACTTGTAAAATGTTACAGTTTACAGTATTTTACGAAAGGACATAAAACATAAGCTCACGCCTGTTATCCCCGAAGGGTTAGGCAGAGGTGAAATAGCGAACTACACCACTCGCATTCCACCGAGCTTAGTTCCGTCCCAGATGTGACAGGGGGTGAGCCTGTCGCCATATCGGACACAAATTCCAAACTCCGCGATGATACTGAGTAGAAAAACCCAATATCACTTTACCCGACCCGGGGATCGAACCTGAGACCTCAGAACGACAGTCGTACTGTAATACAACTGCGTCACCGAGGACATTGGCTAAAATTAATCTCTCTCAATTATTTTACTTGTCAATACCTCGACTAGATGTCGCTCTATTTAACATTCAACAAACACAACTAAATGGTAGCGTAATTTCTAGCGAAGCGCTCTCTTATATAGGGGTGACTTTGAAATCAATGGCAATAATAAATATTATGATTGTAATTATGATTCTGAATAAGTACATAGCAAAAAAAAAAAAAAAACATTAAAAGTATCAAAACCGTGCGGACGCGTACTTGTCGAGCGATGACGTCACTCGCTCCCGCGCACGCGCACAGCTGATAATGTTGCCTCATGTAGGTTACCGGGTTATCGACCTCTACAAAACGAATAGGCGATTTTAATACTATAATTAAATTTATAAATCTGATAATGCAATATTCATTTCTTTTTTATTTAAATCTTTCTGAATATAATTACAGTAATACCCCGCTTAGCGCGACCCCGTTACGCGCGGTTTCGCTATAACGCGAATGTCAAATTTCGCGCTAAAATGCCTCGCATTACGCGAAAGAGTGCGTATAAACATAATGTATAGACAACAGATGTATTTTTCCGTAAAAAATAAGAGTATGTATTGCATAAAGTGTTCTTAGAATTATAGTGATTGATTAAAATGATTTGTATTACATTTTGACTATGTTTAATCATGAACCTCGATATACGCGAATTTCAGTTAACGCGATTTTTTTCGCAACGTATCCGTCGCGTAAAGCGGGGTATTACTGTACATGCAAACAAATTAAATATTACCATTAATTTTTGTTTAAACCCCCCGTATAAGTAAAAGCAATACATACCGGATGGTTTTAACAATAATGTCGTCATAATTTATTATAATCCATATGATCGGGTGTTTATATTTGAATATATGTATAATTATACACATATTTATTTATTTAAATAATTTTTTAATTTAATTTAATTATGTATTAAAAGGATGTAAAGTGTGTTTGTTAACGGTCTCCTGGTTTTATTTATGGAGAAACGGGAAAAGGTAAATAAAAAAAATTAGTTAAATAAAATGTTATATAATATATTAATTTATTTCGTGTGCGGTTCAAAAATGCTCTACAGATAATAAATACTGGCGGAACTAAGCGTTACCTATTTAAGGGATCGTCCATTAATCATGTAAGGTTATAATTACGACACATTTAAATGTTTGTCTAACATTTTTATCACAGTGATAAATTTTTCATAATTAAATTAGATTAAACATATATTAAAATATAAAACTTTATAAATAAGATACTTCTTACCAAAGAAAAAATCCCGTGATTAATTGACGACACCTTAGATTTATGGAATAATCGTCAGTTAAGTTCCAGAGAATGCTAAAATTTACGTGTCTGTTTGTAATATCAAATTAATAACTATTAACTAAATACCTATGAATATACGGTGCCTATACCAAAAACACATTTTTTTTTATCTGTCTCTTTGCTGCGGCTAATCTTCGCAACGACTGGACCGATTTTGACGAGACTTTTTATGGCAAAGAGCTTAGTGCTTATGCGGTGTAACTTAGCCTTTTATTTTTCGAAAATAATCAGGATTCCGCGTAAATAATGAAACCCAATAAATCGTGGACAAAATACGATTCAATGGACAGTTTTACAAGGACAAGTGTTTGAATTAAAGTGTTAGTACCAAAAACAACTTAATCCCGATAAAATAGTGACAAGATGGTTTTAGATACTGTTTCTCAAAAATAATTTAAAAACGCAGTAAAGAATTGCATGGAATACAAATTAACGCGGGAGGAGTCGCGGGCACACAGCTTGTGAAACATAAAATTGCAAAGATTTCTTTAGCCTGAACCACAATAATCATTAAGTTTCGTTATTTTATTGGCTTTCAGAAAAAATTGCCTAAAAACAAAATGTGATTAGTGGACGACCCTATATCACCCTTTGGTTCCAGTCTTTAGACTGTATTAGTTAGAAAGAAAATAGGCTTAGTATATGTATGTATGCTCCGCCCGCGTTTGATATATTCTTCACCGCGTAAGATTGTTATTAAATAATTTATAACATAACATAAGCTCACGCCTGTTATCCCCGAAGGGTGAGGCAGAGGTGAATAACGAACTACACCACCCACATTTCGCCGAGCTTAGTTCCGTCCCAGATATGACAGGGGGCGAGCCTGTAGCCATATCGGGCACTAATACCAGACTCAGGGATGATACTGAGTAGAAAAACCCAATATCACTTGACCCGACCCGGGGATCGAACCCGAGACCTCAGAACGACAGTCTTAATACAACTGCGCCACTGAGACAGTCTCAGTCAATAATTTATACCTAACCTAAAAAAACAAATGAATGAAGAAAAATGAGAAAGGTTCGATGGAATCCAAAAAATAAATAGAAATCTATGAAAAAATCCGCGGCGAATGGTAGTAGTCCCATCCCGATATGTTCAGTAGTTTTGAGGTGATGGTGCCTCAAAGGAACCCCATTTTACTTTTATATATACACTCGAGCTTTTTAATTAGCAAATTCTACGTCACTCACGAATAAAACAAAATTCTTCACTGCCCTATTTATTCTAAGCATTTCTCTTTGTGTTCAGCACATTGTTTGATAGATTGTAAATTTTAATAGTTAACTGTTTATGAAAATTTGTTAATAAAACCATGTAAGGGGCCCGTTTAAATATTAGGCAACCTCCAATAATAATGTAAACATTATGTCTAGTGATAATAGACTTTAAAATAAACATTATGTAAAGCATAGTCCTCGTCTCCATTGATGGTTGCGTTACACTTGAATGGCCCCAAATTATAAACTCAAATGTCTGTTTCCCAGTGTTACCAGATTTTAAATAAAAATTACTTAAAATTCACCACTAAAATCACAAGTAGTGGTCATACTAGAAATTTTGAAATCCAGGATAGAAACATTCTATTAAAAAAAAATAGATGAATTTAGGTATATCCTAAAAACAATACTTGAAAGCCTTTCCAAACTTAATGTGTATCATTTTTTGTGGATATTAACTTCATTTTGTTCAAAAAAGAAATTGCGAAATAAATTTATATAAAATGAAAGGATACAATAAAGAATTAATTTTTTTATAGAAAGGGCAACTTGCACTAAAAAGTTTTGAATGTATTTTTAATTAATCTGAATTTAAGACACAGACAATGGCTCTTTAAGCCTTTTTACATTTTGTTTGACATTGTCTGAGAATTAGTTTGGTAGTTTTTGAAAAGTGCATTTGGTAACACAAATAATCACAGACAAATTTTGTTAAACGTGCTAAAAATTTATTTGTTTTTAGTCAAATTTACATATAAAATAATGAATATATAATATAAGTATGTATAAAGTTAACAAATGTTGTTTATTTATTTATCACTAAATGAAAACTTATTTTAATTCCTATTATAAGGTTCTGTTATTCTTGAAACCAATAAAAGTATGAAAATGATTTTTGGTTTGTTTTCATTTTTCACCCTTACAACCCTGAATACATTAGAACGGTACTTCGAGACTTAATTTAATCTAAAGAGCTAGACTGCAATGCAATGTTTGAAATATATGCCGCACCTTCAGAATTAAATTGACTGAGATAAAAAATCGAGCTATTGAATTAACGAGTCGTAAAATGACTCTAAATGGATCACATCCATGTCCTGTACGGTAACGGCCCAGAACGTGTTCTGATCTTCAACTGCGGAACCTTCTATATGCAGTCAACGTGACATTCATACACTAGTATAACACGGATTATCTCCTGCATACTACACGTAGGTACATGGGTAATGTAAAACAGTATTCTCGAAAGTGTATGCCGCGGTACACTGGTATGCCTCGGAAAAATAAGATTCTTTCATAAAGTTAAATAGATTAACGGAAGAAGGGATTATGAAAAATTCCTAAGCGTTGCACTGCAACCTCTGAAGAGGGTTCGAAGTCCATGCTCCCAGAGCATTCATTTCAGATACCAATTAACGAGCAGGTGAGGCTAGAGCGAGATAAGGCGAGGTGCATGAGAGATACGATTAGAGTAGAGGCGAAGTGAAGGGAGAGGTGTGTTTTATTTTAAAGCTGGCTTAATAAAATGTCTTTGCCATGTCGTTGCCATGGTAATATAAAAACCTAATAAACATATATGTCAAATAATATAAATGGTAATATTGTTCTTATTTATCCTCATTTAATAAAATATTATGTTTGCTAAATTTAATTAAACATTAGTTTGTTGATTACTAATAAATACTGATTGACAACAATTGAAAAAAGATTTTACATTTATGGTATGTGCCTTGCACACAAAAAGTTTCCGGAACACTGCTCTATTAACTTGGTTATAGCTAGGACAAATTCCTTGGATTTTAGGTTTAAGGTAGCAGTCAACCCGAGGCCTGTATTATTTGGTGCGCCCTTATTCTATCTACCTCTCCCAGCTGACTATTCTAAGTGCTTATTCAAAAAGTTCGGTAGAGCTGTCAAGGCCTTCTGGTCAACAGCATTAGGTCAATACGAAAAAAAGGAAACATTTAACCTCAAATATTGGAGTGAAAATTTCTTTAGCGGTGAAGAGCGATTCTCCTAATTTATACTTACGCAGCCCATCGTGTATTTTGATTATGTATGAACTATTATCGAAGTAATAATAGCCAATAGGTGTAAAAATCAGACATATGTTATATGTTAGGTTATGTTAATAATTACAATGAACAAATTTAAAGATTACAAAAGTGTTTTATAAAGTTTGTTTTGACTTCTGTCGGCAGTCCCATGGCTGCCTGGTTTTCTTTAAAGTAACTCTATAATATATTAAACGCAAATGTGGAAACTTTAATCATATTTACTCAATGACTTTGATTTTGATTTAGGTCATTTTGTCGAAGCGATGATGGCGCAGCGGGTAGTGCGGCCGGATTCCGCGTCAATCAACGCGGATTCGACACCCACCAATTCGACCTGAGCTTTCGGTAAAAGAAAACATCCTGAGAAAAACCATAGCATAGTGGTAGGGCATTTTCTAATGATGCCCGTCTGTGTACCTACCACCCTCAAGTTTTAAAAGCTATCGCTAAATACCATTACATGTGTTCGGGCAGCATCACCTGAGAACCAGTACCTCTAGGCTTAGTGTGTTTACCATCCTGAATCACATCGTCACTTAACATCAGGTGAGATTATGGTCACAGCACTGTCCGTGTAAAAAAAAATAATTATGGAGGTGTAATAGATATACTTTGAATGCCGCATTTGAATCCATGACATTTCTGAATTTACCATATTTGGACTATGTCGTTAATTTAACACTGTCTGTATTAATATCAGTCATAAATCAATCGCTTCACTAGGAGTAAATAAAGCATTCAGGACGGACTATTTGAATCATGTTCATTCTCTTTACAAAGTGCATCTTTATGCAGAATTTCTTGACAGGGTGGTGATGGAGCTAAACAGTAAGTTGAATGTTTAGAGAAAACGTAGTAATTAACGAATTTGATGAACAAGTATTTTGGAAATCTATTGCTATCGCATTGCGCCCCAATGAAAGGATTATAAAGCGTGAAAGGGAAAACTGTATTTCGAGCAGTGATTACCTTTGAAAAATGAACGAAATCGTCACTTCATAATTCTTCGTTTCCCCCTCTAAAACTGTACTTACCAATTATAAATTCTCTTCCAAATATAAAATAAGAAAGACTTTGGTTATGCCTCTCCGTTTTCCTTTTTATTCATCAAATTTATTTTACGGTCGTCTGAAAACGTAAAAAAATTAACAATTTCCCTGTTTTGAAGGCACTTAATTTCCATGATTAAAATATGAAAAAAAAGACGTAAGGACATGACCATGGTGCATATATATAAATCTTCTGAGCGTATGTGACTAAACTCCTCCTAAACGACTGAACAGTTATTAATGAAATTTTTGTGTCTATTCCTGAGGATTCGAGATTGATTTAGAATCACAATTTGGTCCAATAGATAATGTTAATTTAATTAATTTTTTAATATATGAAACGCGGGCGCAGCCGCGGGTACAGAGCTAGTATAAGATAAAAATATCTACTATAATATCATTATCCGGGGAGGAAATATGTTCATATGTATGGACATGTTAATTCAAGCTTTGACAAATTATGTTTCCCTTGTTGAAGCCACTTTTTTGATGACGGTTCTAGATCTAGACTATAAAACTGCAGTTTATGGGGACACTAATAAACCTTGTAGTTAGAATCCTGTGGACCAATCTATCAACTGGCCAGCTATAAACAAGACCATAAATATATTGAAATATGAAACTGGAATGTACAATCTAAATTCAAAACGGGTTTTAATTTAATTCAGATCAAAACCTTATTTTTTCTGACTCTGATCTTACACTTTAGAGAAAAAATGGTATTGAAATTCTCGAAAAACAGGTTGAGATCGTTTATTGAAACTGGCCATAAATAAAATTACACAAAAGGGATTAATGGATAACAAAAAAAATACATGTTAGCTCCAAAATCATTTATTCCATAACTAAACCGTATTAAATCGTTTTTTTACAAAATCAATAAACGCTCCACAGTCGGTGCGTACCTAAACAAATGACAATTCATTTTTTTATATAACCAACTGCAGATTACAAAACAAGGATTTATCCAGATTATAAAATTTTGACAATAAACTAAAATAAAAATATTTTTCTCTCACAACGAAAACCGTTACAAATTTTTTTTCACAATATTATGTACTAAATAATTATAAATAAACTGTGGTATATACAAATGGGAATGAATCTTTATCAACAGTCCATTTAACGTAACTTTTTAAAAACAATTCTCGACCGTTGGATTCATGAGTTTTACAAATTTCGAGAACATTCGCTGTGGTCGGCCATTATACACAATTCAAGATGGCCTCCGTTTTTTCAACAGCGAATGTTTCAGAATAATGAACAATTAAGAAAGAGTTTAAACAAAAAAAAATTAAAAAGATTTCTAAAAAAAATATCTTTCGTTTTTTTTTCAGATATAATAAGTAGGTTGCGTACGTTTAGTGTTTTTAATTATTGTTACGTACTTGACAAATTTCTCTAATAATAAAACAAATACGATCCGTTTGTTTCACGTTTTGAAGTAAACTGACATATTATGAGAAGTTTCGAGAAAATATAATCAATCACATTCGCGGTTTTGATACTTTTAACCCCATAATAATCGTATTATGTATTTTTTTTTTAAAGTAAGTTCAATGTTACAAAACAATGAACTAAAAATGGCGGCGCCTGCGAGACATAAATGGCGCCAAGTTTACATTTTTAAAATATAACAAAAACTGTTTTCTGTTACAAATTACAATGCAATTGAATTATCTATTTATTACAAAATTCCAGTAATTAAAAATTACCGAAAAAAACTTTTTACTGGTATATTTTTTGGTGGTGGATCTGATGCACAAGGAATAGGTGATTTGTAAGATTTTTGTTTTTTCATACAAAAGAGTATAAAAAAACTCTCTGCTGCCTGATTCATTCGTTAACTATGTTTTGTGCGAGTGGTGTGACAAACGTTACAGAGTCGACACGAGTCCGACCACGCCGAGAACACTCCCGCGCGACGTGTGTCGCTTTATATAATTAATTAAAAAAATATCACATTTGAAACAACATGTGTATATCGTATATGGGCTATGGAGACATGCTATGGCAGAATATTATGTCTTCAAAAAAATACAACCAATCGGGTTTAATTACGAAAATATCTCAAAAAGTCTTAAAATTCTTAGCCGCCATATTTGATAATAATCCCCGTAAGATTACAAATACAAACAATGAGGATGCGTGTGCATATATTTCTAAAAAAAAAAAAATTACTAAAAACAGAACTGTCCTAAATTATGAAAATCTGTAAACTGTATCTTAATTTTGGTGGATTTACACCAATATATAATTTTTTTTAAATAATTTCTATAAGGAGATGTTAATATTCATCTTTACATTTCATGCAAAAACAAAAGTTTTCAAGCTTTAGTGACGTCACGCGGGCATCCACTATGGCGGTTAGCGTTTGGAATTACTAACCTATTTGAATTTAAAAAAAATAGTGTAAATAAAACCGATCTTATATGGTTCATTGAGAACACAACATTCTGATACAGCAGTCTTTGACTATTGTAAATTGTGGAGGATAAGGGGGGTAATGGGGGTTTGAGTGTATACGTGTATATATATCTCTGTTATATTGCTATGGTGTGGCACGTCGAGCGGGAAACGTAAAAATAGTGTTCACGACATCAGTCTTATAGATGGTCTCACGCTTTTAAAACCATAGCTGGACCCTAGAACTTGCGGTATTTCTTAACAACGAATTTAAGGGCATTGTAAAAGGTCCTTTTAAACAAGTTTACCATAATAACGGCCAGTTGACCGATGCTCGTTGATTCATATGCAAATTTTAGCTCCAACCCTTTTCGATAGTTACTGTAACATGAGCTGAGCATCAATTTAAATCAAGTTTGCCGTAAATTCGCAATTATCTTCTTTGATCTTAACAACATCTGCCGCCATAACTTATTTATAACGGGCAAATTCAATCGACGACAATAATTAAAATTAGAACATTCGTTTGACAAGGCATGACTTCCAGTTTTGCCAATGTCAGTGCTGCATTGACTATGAAGTAATCGAGTTTTCCTACAATACTTTTTAAGTCCTAGTATGAGTGTGCGATATATGGACTTGAGATGAGCATACGATATATCGCATAATCGATACAACGTTACAATATATCATATCGAAAAAATATCGATTTTATTTTTATGGACATCCCAAAGTTATAGTAACTAAAGAAAAGTTGTGTCTAACTTTCCAGTTGGTCATACTAAGTACTTAAGCCCCGAGTCCAGCTATGTAACACGAAGACCATAAAATAACGTCGGCAGTCCCGCGTGGACTCTGAAACGTTTCTTGGTGCGCCGGAGCGCTAAACCGGGCCCGCGCGGGCGTTTGCAGCGCGCGGGTACAGAAATAACGGACTTAAACTAATCTTATACTAAATGCCTTGCCACATATAACCTACTAAAGAGCATATACCAATAGAGGTAACGATACACATCCTGAAGTAACATCTATCAAAAATAATTACTATCCACCAAGCCATTTATTTGAATGTTACGAATTTTGCAAGCTGATTTGGTAGTGTGTTCTAGAGAATTCAAATTTAATATAGTATTAAAAATATATGAGGAAGAACACAATATGAACCAGTCAAATCTGAGCATAAATACATCATATTATTTTAGAGTATCGAGTGAGTAATTTTTTTGCAGATAAATTTTATGGTAGAATGGCAGCAATAGATCATCAAACTTTTATCATGAAAGAAAATGTTTTTAAAATTACAATCGTCATGTGGCAAGGCAAATTTGATCTGTGACTGATCAAAAACCAACCATGTACTTACTTGTATCTTAAACTGCTCGTACTGTACTTGCAGATGATCTTGAATTTAACTCATTGGCCTGTTTGTGTCATACTGTTTATATTACTCTCAAACAAAGGACCTCCTTTTCCCAAAATGTTTAAACAGAGTTTATTATAGCAGTAAGAAGTACAAATTCAATCTAAATAATCTAGATTCCTCTGTGTTTACATATTAAATAAGAAATAGATATAGTTCCATTGTTTTTTTTTTGTCAGTCACAGATTACATTAGATGTTGAGAAAAAAAATGAAACTTGTAACACTTAATACCTAAGTAAAAATGAGGAGCAAAAGATTTTTTGTGTGCATCTAAAGGTATGTTATATATCGACAGTCTCTACATATAAAGCAACATGTCTAAAAAAAACTGAGTTTCACAGGAGAGTGTAATGAATATTAAAATATGAAATTAATTTATTTACATTTTGATATTTACTTTTTCTGGAATGTTTTATTCAATGTTTTACGTTTATGGTGCTATTCACATTACAATATATATTTTGTTTTCATGAAAGATCTGATAGAAACCCGGTCAGTCAAGTCTCGGTCAAATGTCATTTTTTACATGTCGCTTTGTACGTAGGGACCTTCTATATATACTATGTACTTTTAACTCTATCTCAATTAAATTTCTAGTTTTATTATTAATTTAGAAGAAATAGGACAAAATGTAAATGATTAAAGAAGAGTCAACACTGATTGTCATCAAAAAAACAAGCAAGATATTGTATAGACAAAGAAAACTGTTGAAGCTATAAATACATATTTGTTAATAAAATGAAGATTTCTATGAATATTAAACAAAGTGCAAATAAGATATTTATTGATATATTTTTTCAATCTGTCATTTTAAGTATTTTATTTAAAATCTTCAACTCTGGTCACCATTAGGCACATAGGCTCAAAGGCTCTTTATTAACTCGAGATGCACACAAAAACTATGCAATATCACATCATTTATATAAATAATGACCCTGCAGGTCTTATGGAAATGTGTGTGCGTTGTGGGCCTTTTGATAAGTGGTTTCACTAGGTACATATGGATATTTTGAACTATATTGGACTTACTAAAAGCATTTAGTTGTATAATACTCTAAAATTATTGTAAAGTTCTATTTTCTGAAGTTGATACAAAGTTGAAATGGTATCAAAGATCAACATAAAAAATGACCATCTAGGAAATCCATAACGCATCAAGTCTGTACCTCGTGACACCACTTAGTTGACCAATTTATAATAAAAATGAGGTCGGAAACCGCAAAACCTTTTTGTAAGGTGTAAAATGAACATCTATGCAACAAAGTCCAAAGGTCTATTAAAACCTCCTTTTCTGTTCATGTACTGTCTATATTTTCTCTTTAGCACCACATGCACATCCCCTTCAACATTATCTTCAACTTTCTTACCTTTAGTAGTGTCGAAACCGCAGAAACCCATAACCTTCAACATTTCCTGTTCTTCGGGAGTCTTTCCCTCCAAATCTGCTGGAGTTATAATGGGTCGTTCCCCGAAGGATTTTTTCTGTTTTACAAAGGAGCTTGAGGGCATTGGAGATTGTGACCGGCGGCGGCGCGCGGAGAGGGCGATCTGCGACGGTCAGGGGAACGTCTCCGACGGTCTAGAGACCTTGAACGGGATCTAGTGCGGGGTCTTCGCCTTTCCCCTGTCTCTATCTCTGTCCCTGCGATCGTCGCGGCGCCTGTCGTCGCGTCGCCGTGGACTTGGCGACCGACCCATCTTCCCTTACAAAAAAATATTATATAAAATATGTGTATAATCGTAAAATAAAAGGATGTGAAACGATAACAGAAGGATATATACCTTATTCTAATTCAACAATTTATAAATTTTCATTAAAATAAATAAAAAATTAACAACGCACACAAACTAAACGAACGCCATTTTTGAAGTGAGTGAAAAATTTTCTTGACTTTTTCAACGGCAGTAGTTGCGTTTTGTTTTAGAATTTGCGAATTATATAAGTACGTTCAAGATAAAACAACAAAATAAGGAAATATAAATTCGAGTAAAGCTTACGAAATCATTATTTACAAAAAATTGCAAATAATATAATATAAGGATCTTTTCTAATTGTGAACAAATTCAAAAATAAAACGCAGCAAATATTTTATTACATGTAAGATAATAACCATTATTCATCTCTGATAACCAGATGAAAATCTGATAACCATGTAACTAAAATAGTAAAAAAAACATATAGTTTGGTTGCTACAATTAGAATCTTTGGATGTTTCTGTATTCAATTCAATTCTTATACAGTGTTCTACAATACCATAATGATTTCTTTATATATGCTAACTAAAAACAAAAAAGCATAGAAATATTTTACATATATTTCTCATAATATGAAAAACATTTTTTGTAACATCAGACTAAAATAGATATATACATATATATACTAGTAACAAATACTGGTGTCACAATAATTCATTCATATAAATTTGTTTGTTTAGTATAAACTTTATTCCTACATTAATGTGTGGAAAGAAACGTTTTAAAAGAGAGTTGCCAGGTTATAAAAGTTTCCTCAAATTTATGTTTAGCTGTTCACGCGGCTTCGCTCGCTGGGAATTCATACAATTTGCAACCTATATTTTGCCTCTGGATGATGAATGATCTAACTTATTATCAAATTTTATAGAAATCTATTCAGTGGTTTAGGTGTGAAAAGGTAACAGATAGTCAGACTGAGCTAGCTAATGCACGCAACGGTGTCTGTGTAGAATTAGTACTTAATTACCATATCTTTAACTCCAAGCTTTCATTAATCTCAATACCAATTAAATAAAATAAAAATCGTCTGTTCTTCTTTTAGGTTTTCAAAAAAACCTTGCAGCTCAGCTGATGATGACACAACAGTTGCTTGAGTCCCACCATGATTTGATTTGAATGATGGTCATGCCAAATTTATATTTTTAGAAGTAAAATTTCATGGTTTGAACTTAAATAGAATGAATTTGCCATACAATTTCTATTTCACTCTCTTAGAGGTAAAATTTTGAAAAACATTTGTTTCTAACTGAAATCTGGTAAATGAAATTCCATGCTTCTTACTTAAAAATGACAAACTTCCCATATAACGATACAAACCCTAATTGACCCTCTTAGAAAGTTTGGTTATTGTGGATAAGTGAAGTGCACAAAACATTTGCCTAGAACATTGGTTAGAAACTAACAAAATATTAAAAAATAATCAACATGAAATTGTTTATAATGTGTTTGTGTATAAACACCAAAGCAGCGATTGTGTATTAAGTTAATAAAACCTTTTATTATGTTTTAAGTAAGTTGCGCTCGAAAAACAACGATTATAAGGATATTTTTTAAGTTTCTGGTAACACAAATTACGCCAGCGCCATCATATTTTCATGAAACTTGAATCGCGTGACTATAGCGCCACAGCGGCGAAAAAAGTAACTCACGCCGACATCGATCCTCGCGAGTGGCGTGTTTGCTCATTGCTTTTTGCCGAACAAAATATTGAAAGAAATCCGTTCACATGTAATGCCGGTGGTGCTAGTGCATATAATATAAGAAAAAAACATTTTGTGCTATTATTTTAATATAATGTTACGTGAATTACGTGCTTAGTGTGTATTTACGATAGCTGCCTTTTTGAATGAAGTGGGAGTGACAGTGAGAATGTTGTTTGAATATATCGACTTTGCATAGACACGGATCCGTTTGCCGGTATGTATTTAGCTTTCGAAACTTTTATTTGCTTTATATGTTTACATTTCTAATAAGAAAGCGTCGTTTGTAGCGTGAAATGGGTTTTTTTTATGGGACTCATATTAGGGTGTGTCAATTTACACTGGTTGTATATGGGTCGATTTTTATAGCCGCCAAACCTTTTTATTTAGTCGCACTTCCTAATTTTAACTAACGGCCGTATTCCGCTACCAATCCTACATATAAATATCGTGGAAAATTGATTCATTCACAAAGAGCTTATGATTTTTCTTCTTGCTATTTTTTCGATATTTCTTAGTAGAATAACATGAAATACAAATACAAGTATATAATTTAAGTCATAAAAAATTATGTTTTATTTTTTTTGGGGCGTGACATTAATCAGCGACATTATCTACTCAATAAAAACCGATGATGTCATCCGACCGGGCGCGGATTGTTATAACTCGACAGAATTGAATACACCATTTAATTCAAAAGTACGAACCGACATTGACCGATGTTTAGTTCGAGCAGGTATATATTTGATTTTTCTAAATGGGCTAAATTGGGCCTTGTTACCTAGTTTTGATTATTCTGAACTCTGATGCTTACAATTTATTATAATATCCGTTTCGGTGATTTTCTAATTTACAGTGGTATTAATTGTTTGGTTTTATTATAAATTAGCTCGAGATGCGGCATCACCTTTAGTTCGTTACGAAATAATTTCTGTCTTAGTATATTTTCGTTATTTTATGCCTAGCATTTTTATAGTATAGCATAGTACTGATTATGATTGCTTCTACGAATTTACGAGTGTTCGAAATGTGACCAAAATCTTTATTACAAATTTGAGGAATCTGTTTCTATTTTATTTATTGATAATAATACTAGTTTGTCAATAACTTTTAAACAAAAAAAACTATTTTAACTTTGCTTATTTATTCAAATCTATGTACTTAATTGTAAAATAGATTTGTTCATGAATCATGTTTTTCATTCTAATTTAATAAAAACTCATTAAAAATGATGCCTAAAATTAGTACTAATTACTTACTTAAATGTATTAGAATATAATTTAAGTATATTTTTTATAGTTATACAGGCATGGATAGTTTGTGGAAAAAATAAAATTAACTAAAATATATGAATTCATTCTTAATAATAAACATTTCAATGTAAGGAAATAAATGACTATAATGATGGTATTTTTCTGCTTTTAAAAATTAATACCGACAAAGCCTGTAGTTACATATCTAATTATCAAACTAAAATTATTTAAAAAAAATACCAGTAGAAAATATTCAAAAATAAACTATTACTTTTAACTGTATTTTATAAACAATAAACTACACACCTTTATTCATTGCTTTCATTTTCTTTATTATTAACTCATTTTTGTCGAGTCTTTCTGTGCATGAAAGACACATTTTATCTGTTGGTTTTATGTGTAAGTAACTGACCATTGTACTGTCTACTGGCTGATTAGAGCTATTGTGCATTATATGTATGTTATAATAATTATTTATATAAATCATTATTTATTTAAAGCCATTATTTATTTCTCGTGGTTAATATGTAGTTATAACATGAGTTGTACCTATTTCCTTATTATTCACTTGAAACCCTCATAACTCTGTTTTTTGTATGTGATGGAAGTGAAAATATACTGAAACTCGACCAAAGTTCATTCAGGTATAACCCGAGTAAAATATAGAACTCAATTTGTATTAGTAATAAATTTTAAAAGGATCCCAATTTGAAATTGTTAGATATGGAAGCAATATTTTAATCAATTCAGATATTAAAAAAATTTCAGCTGAGTGTCTGAAGTGTTTGCCACAAAGACTAGTGAAGCTATCCAAGCACTATAAATATACACAGCATTATGATTAGTTTCAATCTCCAACTTAGGAGGCTTCTGCACCCATCACCAGGGTAATACAGTGACACATTATACTGCACTCCTGCAAATTACATGCAAGTACATGGCTTCTGTGAGGGACGTTGAGATCCATAGTTGAAACCATTATAGGTTTAGTCCATGGCAAATTTTACAGAATTTACAAGTCTCAGGTAACAGTTCAAGCTAAAATCTGTATTGTTGATGTGATGCCTTTTGCGCTAGGTACATGGATAGTGGCTGGGATACCTTCTAAAAGATTGGTAAACACGGCATAAGTCATAAGCCTTAATCATTTAAAAGAAACAAACACCACAAATCACATGGTATTATTACAAAATATTAATTATTATCACAAATGAAGTATTTATAATAATATTATCAATGTAAATAATAATTAACCTGATTGTGACAATGTGCCAAATAATTGTAATCTGTACAAACTGAACTTTTATCATATTATTATTTCTACATAAGTCTCTGTCAGTGTGTATGTACCAGTGCATATTAATGAGCAAATATATGAGAAATAGATATAACTGATGACTTGTATATGACAATGGACACCATTTCCATTAGTAAATTACATATTTTAAAAAACAAATTTAAAGAACTAATTTTATTTTTTTATTGTGAAAAATTAAAGAAATTACTGTGTAGTTTGAGTATCATATTAATATTGGATATTATGATTTAATTGTATAGATATGGTTGAAAAATAAAAGAATCAATAGTTTTCATATATAGTTTCGTTTTAACAGGGAAGATTTTGAAGGTGGGCAAATACAACTTATCTCCCTGACATTGGTTGTCTTGTCTTTTTCTCCTTAGTGCAGTTGAACAATAAATTCAAGTATTATGTCAAGTAAGTCTTAATCTCAAAAGGTTATTACAGGGTGGATTATTATGTGAATGATAGTGATGTCTGGAATTAACCCACATCTCTATGCTTCCACTAACATTGGTTATGACTTTTATTTGTATAGTTTTTATATTTTAAATATATATATATATATATCATATTTATTAAAAAAAGAACCACCACGAGTGTATTGCTGGCTCTTCTCGACTGGGTTGTTTTTAGAACTGGTGGTAGTGTTTTTGACATTCATAAGCGCCTTCTCAGGGCCTAAATTAAATAAAGGTTTTTTGATATTTTTATTCGGAGGTTTGCCAGTGTCTTACAGATAAAATTTTATATCAACACTTAGACAGTCAAGCAAAATTTGACCACCTTTCTAGAATTTTCTATCTCTCAATTCACATTCTACGTTGTTGATTATTTCTAATATGCTTCTGCACGATAACACACACTATGTTACATAAAGTTCATGCTGCATTAATTTTCTGTTTATTAATGGATTGATAAACAGGACTACTCAATGATAAGCGAGGACACAAATAACCCTTCTTGTTATGTGAATAATTGAGGTTGAGATAATCATTATCTGTTACTTTATCTCCCTTAAGGGGAGGATTCTGGAGGGGACACGGCACTCTGTTCTGTAAAGGGCTTTAAGGTTTGTATATTCTATTAACAACTTATTATGTTCAATAAAACCACGTTTATGTAGACATTTTGTAATCAAGTGCTTTTGACAATCAACTGACATTAATGACATTTATGAATACATAACACAACTGTAGGTTTTTAATGTGGAATTTACATCTCAAGTAACGGCACAATCTGAAGTCTGTACCACTTTGGAATCTTGGAGACAGCTATCTCTTTTTTCAATTGTTTGAAATATGAAATAACAATTTTATAAATTTTGTCTGTTTCCGACTAATCTCCTGAATGGCTGGACTTATTTTGAAGGCAGATAGCTGAAGTTACTTTTATTTTTCGAAAATGGTTACGGTTCTGCGTAAAAAAAATTAAAACTAATGAAATTGTGACTAAGATTCGATTCCATGTATTTGCATTTTATGAGAAATATCTTAACATTCTGTTAATACCAAAAAAATTTAGCATCATCAAAATATTATTTTCTAATGATTACTTCAATACTATATTATGCAGGGAAGAATATATTAAACCGGGGCAGAGTTGCGGGCATACAGTTAGTGTAGAAATCTAAATTTTGTAACCAAGTTACTAAAAAATTGAATTTTTTACGTAAGCTAAAGCCTACGACCGAAATAACGATGTATTATAATAAGAGGGCTATGGTTTTTTTTTTAAATCGTAGAATAAACTTTGTTATGGCTTATTTATATGGTAATACAGCGTCAACCAATGATGATGAGTGATCGTTCGTCATCAATGATAATCGTCCACGTGATGATTTTAGTAACGTAGGGAGGGATCTATCCTCTCCCCTCCTTGGTGACATAGTGATGTTTAGTTCCTACCCTCTACTAAAAACCACGTGTATTTTGGTGCTAAGGATCGTAAAAGTGTTTAGAATAATATCTTTAAACAAAGATATAACCAAATTTTGACATTTTTGGAAATCGTTACCTGGCTAGTCCAGGTTACACGTCGCTTCTCGGTTTATGGTTTCACCACACATCGGGCTGGTTGGGGAGTATGCGCGATTTTAGCCCGCTGTGTTTTTTTTTATAAATGAACGGCAAATAGGCAGACGGCCCATCTGATGGTAAATGGTTACCGTCGCAAGTGTATGGACTATGGACAAGTGTAACATCAGGAGTATTACTAACGCGTTGCCAACTTTGGAGAGCGCTTTTAAGTCCCTTTTTGAAGTGTCGCATGTCGTAGCCTTGGGGGAAGACTGTGCTGGGTAAACCATCTCACACTGCTAGCGTACGTGATAAAAAGGTCCTGGAGTACATTAGCAGTACATTACATTACTAGGTTTAAGAATGTGGGGACTTGCGTCCAGCCAACGGCGGAGTGTATGTGTTTGGAATGGCGACGATTGATACCATATTGAAAAGTTCCTCCGAGCATATCTTATTGTACATGCGGTACAAGACACATAGAAACTCGAAGTCGCTACGAAGTTCCGAAGATTCTACACCGGATGTTAATTTGGGATCGCCAACAAACCTAATAGCACGACTTTGCTCGGAGTCAAGGGGAGAAAGCCGGTAAGCAGGTGAACCGGTCCAAATATATGAGCAGTACTCCATGTGAGGTCGGACTTGTGCTTTGTACAGCACAAGTCGATGGTTTGGTGTTTGTTGTATGTTGAAACCATTAGATATCATTGCACCCCCTCCCTACTCCTAATGATGTTTTCCGAAACTCACCTCTCCCCACTTTCGAGCTTCACGTGATTGATGGACAATCGCTAACAGAGTTTCTCTCTGGATCCAATTATAAAGTTAACGTGGTCTAACTAGTCTTTGATATAACATCCGATATGTGCCCTATTCGTAATGCTGTTGAAGCGTTACTGGTTGAAGTAAATAATAAAAAACAATAGAAACTGTTACTTTACTCGGACAAAGCCGCTGCCAAATATAGTGCAGATCAAAAAAGTTGATATTGTTTTTTATGTAGTGACCAAATTCGCCGCGGCCTATCATTTCCGTTGTTCAGGTGTATTTTTTAATAAAATACAATGAAATATTTCTGTTACGCATCAATGCGTAAGGAATATCCATCAGTATTTAATGGAAAAGAGGTTTTTTCTTATCAAATACTATATCATTTATTGTTAAAATAAATATTAAAAATTGCATATTCATTTTTTTTTAAACCCTCGAGAGGACTTTAGAATCAATGTCAGAGCATATTTCTATGGTTTTTGGATTTATTGTCTTTCTGTGTGTGTAAGCATCACGTGAAACTTTAATGTAAGGTCTTCGTTATAAATGAAGATACATAACACAGTTAGCGGCCAAGCCGAGGTTCGAAGACTTGTGCCAATAACCTTTTGCGGTGAGTACCTTCAGCACTCGCCCACAAAGATACGGTGAAGCAGTTAAGGCCCTTCCGGTCAGCAGCATTAGCTAGTTAAAAAAAAAAAAGAAGATACATTTCAATGTTTAAAAAAAAAACAACCTCTAAATGCTAGAACAAATTAAGGTCACTTAATATAAAATACTATGTTGTTATTTACTAATATTTTTGAACAGCGCAAATGCGACCTTAATTTGTTCTAGCATTTAGAGGTTGGTTTTTTTTAAACACTGAAATGTACCTTCTTTTTTTTTAAACTAGCTAATGCTGTTGACCGGAATCCCTTCCCGTTAACAATTAAAATAATTCCCATTAACAGCTTCAAAAAGCGCTGTTCAAAAATATCAGTAAATAAGAACATAGCATTTTATATAAATATACATCCACTTAAGCAATAGCTTACAATGGACCTAATAGGAAAGTTCAGTTATTCAAAGAGGCTATGCTCGGAGTTTCACTGCGTGATCGAATCAAAAATGAGATGATCCGCAGAAGAACCAGAGTAACCGACATTTCCTACCAAACTAAAGTGGTTTAAGGCTGGCCACATTGCTCGTAGCACCGATGATCAACGGGGCATGGGTTCTCGAATGACAACCACGTTGTACCGGAAGATACAGTGCGGGTAGTCCTCCAACAGATTGCACCGACGACCTGGAGAGAAGCTCGCGGGAATCTGATGGATGCGGATGGAGCAAGGCCGGTCGTTGTTTTTGTGGCTGAGCGCCTTCAGCACTCGCCTCCAACGTCACGGTGAAGCCGAAAAGGCCCTTCCGTTACGTGTTAGCTGCTTAGTTAAAAAAAAAACACTCTGATAGGCGCGTGCTTTGTGATATATTATAATGCGGATACAAAATGTGGTCCATTCATTTGTATGAAAAGAAATGACATGTGTAAAGTTTAATATTGAAGCTGTATGTATAAAGCAGTGACAGAGCTCCTATAACTTCATTCCATATAGCCTTACCTGATACAATTTCCCAAAACACTAGTTCATCTTTAAACGAAAAAACGGCTATTTTCAAGTGTCAAAGTCGAGTATGGTGACGGTGGTTACCGCTAACTGCAACTATATACTCGTAGCTTCACTCAGCAACTTAAACATCCATCATTAATTACTGTACGAACATTCAAGACGATAGAGGTATATTTTTAAGTAAGGTAGATTTTTTTATGTTTCGGCTTTACCGAGGATTTTTTTTTTCATGCTACCGCCTCTGGTATAGAGGTATATGTCCAGGAGTGGAGGGGAGGTCCTTCGATTTAATAGTAATGACGGTAAAATATGTATCGTATATTTAATTCGATTCGTTTTAGAACCCCACGGACACCGCTATTTAATAACAGATATTGGTGTACAAATGATTTTGTTTTTTTTTTATATCTATCTATGTGAAATTGGTTCGTAAATACGAGACGTGTTTTTTTTTTCAATTTACTCTCGAGGCACTTTGTCTCCTTATTATTTTATATCGTCGTTGTCTTGTCATATTTTTTGCCGCGTCAAATTTCGTTTGTCTTGTTTCCATTGTGTTTCGGTCACGTTTTTTTTTTGTCGGCACTATACAATATTGTATTTTTATCATCTATTTAGCTTTTATTTTAGAATCGTTTATTTATTTGAGTATTAAAAAAACCAACAGTGACCGATACTCAGGGAAATGGATATCTGAAAAAGTTATTACTTTTAAAATGTTACTGGTAAAGATAAAAACGTATGGTACGTTCTTGAATTGAGAACTTCTTTAGCGCCGTTGACCGATCCTCGCTCGGTAGGGGGAAACTTATAGTTTCGCGTTACCGATGCTATGACAACAACTGTCGACATACTATGTATGTCAAATATAAGATACCGTTTTGTGTTTTTTGTGCCACATCTATACTAATAAATAAAATTGAAGTGTACAGACAACTCATGTGTAATGTCAAAATAACATTTTTTTTTTTACTAAATACATGTGAATGCATATACGATACCTATACAAAAAAAAAAAAAAAAAAACAATTTTTAATTTTTTTTGTCTGTCTCTTTGTTTGTTCCGGGTAATCTCCGGAACTGCTGGACTGATTTTGACGGGACTATTTTGGTAGATAGCTGAAGTTACTCCGCGTAACTTAGGGAACTTTTAATTTTCTAAAATAAAACCGTGTAAAAAAAAAACTCATAAAATTTTTAATAAAGTCCGATTCACAATGTACAGATTTACTGCCAAGTATGATAAATATTTTTACTTTACCTTAGTACTTTTTACTTAACGTAATTTTTTAAGGAAAAAAAATTAGGGTTCCGTATAAAAAAAATACAATGAAGAATATATAAAACATAGGTGCAGCCGCGGTAACTTGTAAAGCTAGTTTTTTTCTAAATGAGCATGATGTTTGCGATAGTTTCGCGTACTAAGAGCTAGTTCTAGTAGCATGAATCGACGTTTTGCAGCGTGGGGATCTATATATGATTTGCATATTTTGATAACATGGGACCATGGGATTTTTGAGTGTTGTTTATGTAAGCTATATTCGTTTATTTGCTTTTCGTATATATTTTTTCAAATTAGACCAATGCTTATGTTATCATTTAAGACCTTTGTTTATTATTTCTAACAGTTCTTCCGAGAACCAGTACATCTAGGCTTAGTGGGTTTACCGTCCTGGATCACATCGTCTCTTGACATTAATTGAGATTGTGGTCAAAGCACTGAGCCTATATCGTGTAAAAAAACGGTTAAAGCGTTGACGGCGCAGTTGGTAGTGCGGGCGGATTCCGGGTCAATGGGCGCGGGTCGAAGCCACATATCCAACTCTAAAATCAGCCTGAGCTTTTCGGTAAAGGAAACTATAGCATGGTGGTAGGGCATTTTCTAATAATGCCCGCCTGGGTAGCTACCACCCTCACGTTTGAAAACCTATCGACAAATACCAATAGGTTTGTTCCGGCAGCATCGCATGAGAACAGATACTACAATCTCACCTGATGTTAAGTAATGATGTGGTCCAGTATGGTAAAAACATTAAGCCGCAGTAGCCTATACCGTGTAAAAAACCCGAGGGGATGGGAGAAGTCTAAATTCGTAAAATTTTCCTTACGTAATGCTTAAAGGCCACTAAGAAGTCTGGACCGGGTATTAGATGCTAAAAATATGATTTTCATAACTTGAAACCGATTATTTACCAAACACGTACGTACGCGAGTTTTAGATTCACGTACATTGTTTGGCAATCGGCCAGTACGAACGTTTCAACCTTTAGATCCGATACGCCGGAATGGTTTTGTGATTACCACAACTCCTCTATAAATATCAATTGATAAAAGTTTAGTAATGAACGCCTGGGCATCGAGGATGGCTGGTCCCTAAACTTAAGTACAGCGCGTGTTGCAAAGAAAATGGACTAATATTGACAACTCTCTCTGGTTTAAATAATAAGAAATTATTAACTTGTTTAATGCCCTGGGTTCTAGCCATTTGAGCCTGTAGTTATTTTACAATGTTATTATTATTTCATTAATCTTCACCTTCAATACTCAACAAAGTGGTGTCCATTTTTTAAGCGTTGCAAGGGAATCGTTGGGAGATTTCAGAATTTATGCTCTATTATTATTTTCGAATCACTGCACTTCTGTATAGTAGCCAACCTATGTTACGTAAAACGCCACCAAAATAACATCAAATATGTGCTACACGTTAATGAATGAAAAACAAGGGTACCAACATGAAATTATAAAATCGGGCTAAGAACTCTCTCACTGGCTCTCAGTATACTGTTCCCCATATTGAGTGTTCGAATTTCCCCATATTAGATAGAAAAATCCCCCAATAGCGTAACTACTTGGAATACTTTTCCCAAATATATAAACTCGTTTATTCCTAACTATTATTTATTATCATATTTATTATTGTTGGCAGATTACACAGTACAATTCGTGTTGTACTTTAACGGAACCTAATTTTTTTTAATATCAATTTCTATGATTATGACCATGTGACAATTCTATCCAGAAAACGGTACAGTGACTTTTGACTGGAAGTAACGGTTAACTGTAGAATATGCGTTGGATGTCATTTCAATTGAGCCATTTAAAACGTAGTCGTTCGCAATGAAGTCGTTTGTTTCAAAAACTTCATCCGCGCCGGTTGGCGCTGGATGTTGCGTAAGAATTGTGAAAAGTTCAATTCGGCGAGCCTGCCATTCCTCGAGACTGCTGGGAACCGGTGTGGCCACTTTAAAGCCTGTACACCATCGCTAGCTATATATTAGTCATACTATGTTATATTGAAGCGTTGATAGTTTAGTTGGGATAGTGTGATCGAATTCCGCGTCGATGGACGTAATTTTAAACGCAGCTATGACAGCAATGAGGCTGATCTTTCAGTTAAGGTAAGGTATTTTCTAATAATTCCCACATGGCTGTCTACCACCCTCAAGTTTGAAAACCTGTCACCTAACACTAATAGATGTGTTTACCATCTTAGATCAGATCGATACTTAACGCCAAATGAGATTGTGTTTAAAGTACTGGAGCCTTCTTCTTTTTAGCCTTTCTTGACCGCTAGGGTGTAGGCCTTCTTTATATTATGCCATTTTCTGCGATCTTAGGCAGTTTCGATCCATTTTGTTTCGGCCATTCTTTTTATTACGTTGTACCAACGTATCTGTGGTCTTCTTCGTGGACGTTTATCGCCCCACGGTCTGTACATGAGCCTGGAGCCTCTACAGTATAAAAAATATTTCACCAATAAAGAGATATTTTTTTAATGACTGTTTGCGTTTGAATACTTTCTCATGTAACTAATGATGCAGACAGACAAACAGATATGATATTTAAAATTTTAAATATTTAGTTTAATATTAATCTACTATAAAATATTATTTCATTGTTGTTATTTATTTTTATTTATTTATTTATTCTCTTGTTTACACCTTACAAGATAGATTACTGACCCACAAAACTGAACATTCAGTTTGACTGCAGGTCATGGTATTAAAATTTCTTATATAATTATATACTTTTAGAGTACCTCAAGACTATGTCAAACAATCTCAATCAATATCTCAAAAAAACAAACAATCAAATACTGTTCTTATGGTAAAAAATTTATAAAATAATTTTTCAACTTAATTTTAAACTTAACTATGTTCCTTTCTTCTCTGATGTCTGCGGGTAAACTATTCAATATATATGGGATTCTCTTTTTGAGAGTTCTGTCTCCATACACATTGGTAACTCTTGGTACCACATATTTTCCCGCAGCCATCGCTCTTGTATTATATTTATTCATAACATTTTCCATTGGTATATACTCCTTAGGTGGTAGGGCATTTTCTAATAATGCCCGCCTGGGTAGCTACCACCCTCACGTTTGAAAACCTATCGACAAATACCAATAGGTTTGTTCCGGCAGCATCGCATGAGAACAGATACTACAATCTCACCTGATGTTAAGTAATGATGTGGTCCAGTATGGTAAAAACATTAAGCCGCAGTAGCCTATACCGTGTAAAAAACCCGAGGGGATGGGAGAAGTCTAAATTCGTAAAATTTTCCTTACGTAATGCTTAAAGGCCACTAAGAAGTCTGGACCGGGTATTAGATGCTAAAAATATGATTTTCATAACTTGAAACCGATTATTTACCAAACACGTACGTACGCGAGTTTTAGATTCACGTACATTGTTTGGCAATCGGCCAGTACGAACGTTTCAACCTTTAGATCCGATACGCCGGAATGGTTTTGTGATTACCACAACTCCTCTATAAATATCAATTGATAAAAGTTTAGTAATGAACGCCTGGGCATCGAGGATGGCTGGTCCCTAAACTTAAGTACAGCGCGTGTTGCAAAGAAAATGGACTAATATTGACAACTCTCTCTGGTTTAAATAATAAGAAATTATTAACTTGTTTAATGCCCTGGGTTCTAGCCATTTGAGCCTGTAGTTATTTTACAATGTTATTATTATTTCATTAATCTTCACCTTCAATACTCAACAAAGTGGTGTCCATTTTTTAAGCGTTGCAAGGGAATCGTTGGGAGATTTCAGAATTTATGCTCTATTATTATTTTCGAATCACTGCACTTCTGTATAGTAGCCAACCTATGTTACGTAAAACGCCACCAAAATAACATCAAATATGTGCTACACGTTAATGAATGAAAAACAAGGGTACCAACATGAAATTATAAAATCGGGCTAAGAACTCTCTCACTGGCTCTCAGTATACTGTTCCCCATATTGAGTGTTCGAATTTCCCCATATTAGATAGAAAAATCCCCCAATAGCGTAACTACTTGGAATACTTTTCCCAAATATATAAACTCGTTTATTCCTAACTATTATTTATTATCATATTTATTATTGTTGGCAGATTACACAGTACAATTCGTGTTGTACTTTAACGGAACCTAATTTTTTTTAATATCAATTTCTATGATTATGACCATGTGACAATTCTATCCAGAAAACGGTACAGTGACTTTTGACTGGAAGTAACGGTTAACTGTAGAATATGCGTTGGATGTCATTTCAATTGAGCCATTTAAAACGTAGTCGTTCGCAATGAAGTCGTTTGTTTCAAAAACTTCATCCGCGCCGGTTGGCGCTGGATGTTGCGTAAGAATTGTGAAAAGTTCAATTCGGCGAGCCTGCCATTCCTCGAGACTGCTGGGAACCGGTGTGGCCACTTTAAAGCCTGTACACCATCGCTAGCTATATATTAGTCATACTATGTTATATTGAAGCGTTGATAGTTTAGTTGGGATAGTGTGATCGAATTCCGCGTCGATGGACGTAATTTTAAACGCAGCTATGACAGCAATGAGGCTGATCTTTCAGTTAAGGTAAGGTATTTTCTAATAATTCCCACATGGCTGTCTACCACCCTCAAGTTTGAAAACCTGTCACCTAACACTAATAGATGTGTTTACCATCTTAGATCAGATCGATACTTAACGCCAAATGAGATTGTGTTTAAAGTACTGGAGCCTTCTTCTTTTTAGCCTTTCTTGACCGCTAGGGTGTAGGCCTTCTTTATATTATGCCATTTTCTGCGATCTTAGGCAGTTTCGATCCATTTTGTTTCGGCCATTCTTTTTATTACGTTGTACCAACGTATCTGTGGTCTTCTTCGTGGACGTTTATCGCCCCACGGTCTGTACATGAGCCTGGAGCCTCTACAGTATAAAAAATATTTCACCAATAAAGAGATATTTTTTTAATGACTGTTTGCGTTTGAATACTTTCTCATGTAACTAATGATGCAGACAGACAAACAGATATGATATTTAAAATTTTAAATATTTAGTTTAATATTAATCTACTATAAAATATTATTTCATTGTTGTTATTTATTTTTATTTATTTATTTATTCTCTTGTTTACACCTTACAAGATAGATTACTGACCCACAAAACTGAACATTCAGTTTGACTGCAGGTCATGGTATTAAAATTTCTTATATAATTATATACTTTTAGAGTACCTCAAGACTATGTCAAACAATCTCAATCAATATCTCAAAAAAACAAACAATCAAATACTGTTCTTATGGTAAAAAATTTATAAAATAATTTTTCAACTTAATTTTAAACTTAACTATGTTCCTTTCTTCTCTGATGTCTGCGGGTAAACTATTCAATATATATGGGATTCTCTTTTTGAGAGTTCTGTCTCCATACACATTGGTAACTCTTGGTACCACATATTTTCCCGCAGCCATCGCTCTTGTATTATATTTATTCATAACATTTTCCATTGGTATATACTCCTTATTACTATGGTTTTTCACGAGTACAAGGTATTTATGCTTAATGCTAACCGGTAGTATATTACTAATTTTAAATAATTTGCGATAATCGTATTTAAATTTCATTTTAGTTTTTTTATCTACAAGTAATTTTATAAACCTCATTTGAAGATTTTCTAGTTTATCGATATAAGTTTTAAATGTTAGCCCATAGCAGTCGAGAGCATAGTCCAAAATAGAATCTACCAAAGAGTTGTACAGTAATTTTAGTGTGGCAGTAGGAACTCGGTAACTGAGATGATAAAATTTCCCTAGTAGCACCCTCAGTTTATTACATATAAAGTCTATATGCTCCGTCCAAGAAAAATGTTCATCAACTTTCATACCCAAATATGTTGCGCACTTAACTCTTTCTATCGGTTTGCAGCTACAATTACTTAGGTTATCATGAAAACAAGCAAAAGAATGATCAAATAATAGCGGTGGGGTATTATTTAAAGGTAAATAGGGAGAATGTATATATAATAATTTTGTTTTATCTGTATTTAACGTTATTCCGTTGTCGTGTGACCATTTGACAACAGCGTCTATATCTTGTTGGACAAGGTGACAGATGTCCACTAGATCGGTGCCGGCGCGTAAAGTGCATAAATCATCCGCAAACATGTATTATGAACAGTACCTCAGTATTCCACACACACTGTTTACATACATCAAGTAGCATACAGGCCCACATCCTGATCCTTGGAGCACTCCACATCGTATTGGTTTTTTATCACTTAGCGTGTCACCACCCTTCACCCGGTAACAGCGTGAGGTGAGGTAATCTCTGAACCACTCATTCAGAGGCCACCCCACTCCACACTCCCTTATTGCCCTCAATAATGCGTCAAATTCCAAAGTATGGAATGCTTTTTTAAAGTCAAAAAATATAGCAACAACATTTTTTTTATCGTTTAAGTGAGTATTGATCTCTTCGGTAAATTTAGACAGCAAAGTGTTCTTATCTGTACACTGTCCATTTTTTTTCTATTGACGAAAAATGATGTAAATTTGTATATACTAGTGGTCGAAGTTCATTCATTCATCATTTAATATTACAAAAAAACAAGTTTGTAAAAAGTTTTTGTTGATAACACTGTAAAGGTTATCAATCAGTAATAACCAAAAAGTAAATGGGGTTGATTGGATTGCGTATTCATAAATAGATTTAATTTTTTGCAATGCAAGGTGAATTATCCCTTATAAATCGTCCTTTATTGTAACACAAAGAAGTTTCACTTATAATTACTTTTCTGATTACGGGCTATGAGACAAATACATTCTTAGACGACGCTTGTAGAGTTGGATGTCCATCCTAGATTATTTTTTTTATAGCGCATAGCTTTCACTGTGCATGTTGCTTTATCAGATACCGGTGTATCTGAGATCTCAGCGTTAATAAAAGAACTTTAAAGCGTAGTCTGGGCTCTTGTGTAACGGTCTTGGTAACTTAATAAATTGCACAAACACAGTCGAAAATTTTTACATATATATTTATACGTTCATTTACATAATTCTAATTATACCAAACAGTCAAAAATGGCCTCTTTTTGTAGTTTCATTTATTCTCTTTTAAAGAAAAGGCAAAGGTAGTACTAGACCATGCAGCCAAGTCTGACATTAGAAACATATTTCATACAATGCTCGTAAGAAAATGGCGGCCCATGGATAAAGCTTTTCTTCCAAAGGAATTGTTGTGACATCTGAGATTTCACACCCTTCTCTGCGTCATTATTTTCAATACATTTAATTTGCACATTAATTGTTGTAATTCTTTTGAGTTACTCTCTCTGCCTCTATTAGGACTTACCGTAGCTTGTATGGTGAGGTTGTCTGAAATAATTCGAAAGAATAAGCGCTATGACGCTCGCTCCGCTTGACGGCCCCGCATTAATCGCTAACACTCGAACCACACCCTTAACCGTGATCCATTCTCATTCTCACCTGGTATTTTCTGTTTACTTTAAAATGAAAAAACTTAAAACAATATTATTTTTAAAAGACGCCTACCGCAGTACGTTTATGTGTATTGTACGGTGGAACATCGGCTGACGTTGTCGTGCTATTTTTAGCCGTAACACACATATCTCTACCCCGGAAGTCTTGGATCCACTACAGCTAGCTACAGTAGGTAAACTCCACCATTTTTGTAAATTTTAAGTACTGTGTTTATATTTTCTTTCCTGTTCGTCACGATCTCACAAACGGTTGTTTTGTTCCCGAACGCACAGACACCTTTTAAATATAAGGTGTAGATATAAAACATATCGTGTGGCGGACGAGGATCGAATACATGTTTTGTCCGTACAATGTTACTGATTAGGAGTCGTTCTAGTATCACGCAAGCAACACTTTGAACATTTTTGACTCTTCCATCTTAGCAATACTAAGCAAACTCTTGAAGCCTCATGATTACGTAGGTATAGCTATATTTAAAAAAAAAACACGAGAATTAGTAAGTAAATATTGCTGAAGTAATCACCATTCAGACGCCTCTTCCTCCCAATGTCGAATTAAGCATACGACCGGAGTACCATGACAGTCTTGAAAAATTATAATTAATACAATATTTTTGTTAAATTATATTAAAACGAAATAAAAATTAAAAAAGAAATTCATCGATATGAATTACGTTTTTTTTGGTGTTCGGGAAGCATTCGCAGTTTGGTAACTGAGATAGGATATGAAAAACATAAAATAAGGACATTCCGCATTCGATCAAGATAAGACACGTAGACGTAAGTCGCGAGCGCCCGCTAGTTTGTATAAATTTCATAAATATCGTATCTTGATATATTCTACATCTAAGTTCTATGAAGGTAAAGGTATGTGAAGGTAAAGGTAAATCAAATGGTTATGAATTTACTCCGACAGCATTCTCTTTAGAATATTCCGTAAAGATTGTTTTAAAGCAAAGCTGCTCACCCTTTTTTATCAGTCGGGCCAAACGGAAAGTTCGGAATTTTTTGGCGGGCCACTAACTGTTACTGTTGTTATAATAGGGCATTGTTCCTTATTTTAATCTTTCGATGGTATTAAATATTAGATTTTTTTTTATTCATTTATTGATAGCGTTAAGTGCCCTAAAAAGTAATTTAAATTATAAATTTCCGTGCGAAAACGCTAGCCTCCATGTAACGTTAGTTCGTGTCGTCACTGATCATCAACATCCTAGGGATATCAATTCTTTCCGAAAAAGATCGATTTGTAATTCACCTTATGCCAAAAAATCTAAATGAAAACTATGGTATGTAACCGATATAATAGAAAGAAGAAAGGAAAAGAAAGAAAAGTAAGAAAGGTATTGGATATGAATGTGGATGGTTACATGGGAAGGGGAAGACCAAAGAAAAGATGGATGGACTGTGTGAAAGATGATATGTGTAGAAAAGGAGTGAATGCGGAGATGACAACAAATAGAGAGGAATGGAAGAGGAAGACATGTTGCGCCGACCCCAAATAAAAATGGGAAAAGGGTAGGGAGATGATGATGTAACCGATATAATCAATGTGATTTCAGATATAGCTTTTGTTGTAATATATTGCTTTATGCCAGTCGTTAAGAAAGGTGTTGATAGCAATAATAGGTTACAAATATGTTAATGTGCGGCATTTATTTTTTACGCAACTCAGATCTAAGCAGAGTTTTTCATAAACTAAATCTTTTGTTAGTAACGGCGTACACAAGACTCGACTTGGTGGGAATATACTTACGTGGACCACTGCAAAATCGTAAGCGGGCCACATTATGGACCACGGGCCTAGAGTTGAGCAGCCTTGTTTTAAATTAACTTACTACATCAATTTAGTGTATATTTAAAAACGTTGCGGTTAATCGTGACGAATTTTTCCGTCCCGCTCTAACACACGTACATCCGTCTCGCTTTTAAGGTTTTCGACGGACCGGTCGGACCGGGTCCGACGAATAGCATATATAAACTTATCGGTCGCTTTTAAGATACGAAAGAAAAAAAAAACATCAAACTAGGATTCTCGTCCCTCTGGTTGGTTTGGGGTTGCCGTATTTTTTGTTGTTGTAAATAGTTGCATTCTATAAATATTCAAGTATTTGTAGCCATAATAAAGTTAAAAGAACTTAGGTAACGGCCAAGCCGAGGTTCGTACCGCTTTGGTGCCTTTGCGCAGGTTACTTCTTTCGACTGTGTGCCTTTGCACTCGCTCCAAAGTTCCGTGAACCTGTTAAGGCTGGTTAACAACATTACTCAGATTAAAAAAAAATTAAAAATACAGTGAAACCTGTATAACTAGGATCAGAAGGATCTATATTTTATATCACTTACAGAGCCTTTTCTTTTACCTAATTGCCTAAATAGGCTGGTTAATATGACAATATAGAGGGTTCCATTATGCTTAGACTAAGCGACTGAATAGAAATAGATATAGATATATAGACAGGAAAAAACAATTTGCGGACTGCAAATTCGCGGGCTTTCTCATTAGTCATTAGTCATTCGACGCAAAGCTGAAGAAGCCCTGATGCTGAGTAGGAATCAACTGCGAGTATTAGTGAGAACACTAACTGGGCAAACATATACACAAAATTGCTACCGAGAACACAAGAGAGTGCAGGTTCTGTAAACAGGCAGACGAAACGCCAAAACACGTCTCGTGTGAATGTTATATGTTGTCCATTAATAGTCATCCTTTCATTCAATCGAAAGACGTCCACTGCTGGACATAAGTCTCGCCCAAAGATCTCCACGACGACCGGTCTTGCGCCACCCGTATCCAGCGGATTCCTGCGACCTTTACCAGTTCGTCGGCTCACCTTGTGGAGGGCCTACCCACGCTACGTCTTCTGGTGCCTGGTAGCCATTCAAGAACCCGTTGACACCATCGGGCATTAATAGCCATACGTAACTGAAATCTGGGTAAGCACGCATTGCCCCCGGAGGAGGTACAGACACTGCCAAAAAGATCCTACAGTGTATCAAAGTTGTAGGCCTAGACAGTGACTCTTAGTAATATAGGGAGCGAGCACAATAGATTTAACTAGGTTGCAGTGGTACAGGACTGTTCTAACCTGCATAGCCCCTTTTCGAATAATAATAATAACAGTCATTCGGCCACTTATTGGAAACAAACCTGTCATAAGGTATGTAGGTAAACATCGAGAAATCTAAGAAAAAAGTCTCAGTTTGAAAGGTTTGAAAATTCTCAGTATCAGAGGTATTTCAACGTAAAAGTGTCGGGACCTCATTTTAATTATCAATAACAGAGGCTTCTCATATATCCAAGGACCCACTTATTCAGCTTACACCTTGTTCCCTGCAAAGTTTATTATGTTATTACTTTTTTTTCTTTTGTTATTTGCTAATGATTTGATTCCGCGTCGATAGACTTAGGTTCGAATATCGTGACCATCATAATATTATTTTCTGGTGATTATTTAAAAACAATATTACGTAGTGAAGAAATGTGCGGAAACGCGGGCAGTGCCGCGGGCACACAGCTAGTAGTTGAATAGAAATGCGGCAGTACGCAATTCACACAGAAAAGCAAGGAAGTGTATAATTTCTTACAAGATTCGAAACGAATTCGACCTTCCATTTACAAATCTAAAAAAAAAAACTTCTTGTTCCTAGCAACACCGGTTCCGTTGAAACTGGTTTTTTTAATTATTCAAGGAGGTACTCAACTGCCTCCTTTTTTCTTTAACTCCTATCTAGATTTATAGGATGTTGAATTTTATATAATACTAGCTGTTTGACTGCGGCTGGACCCATGCTTCATATATTCTTCACTACGCTTTAATTTTTTTTTTAATACGGAACCCTAATTATTTTCTATAAAAATTTTTAGTACTAAAAATAAAGTAAAAATATTTGTCATAAATTCAAGCACTTGCCCGTAAAACTGTTTTGAAAAGGATTTTATTCAAATTTTTTCATTTTTTAACGCGGAACTCTAATTATTTTCGAATATTAAAAGTTACGCTGCGTAACTTCAGCTATCTACCAAAAAACTGTTGTCAAAACACGTCCAGTCGTTCCGGAGATTAGCCGGAAGAGACAGACAAAATTTTTAAAAATTGTTATTTTGGTATAGGTATCGTATATAACACATTCATGTCTTTTTAGTAAGAAAAATAATAATTTTGGCATTACAAACAGACACTTCAATTTTATATATTAGTATATAATTATTATGTATGTTTTTTTTTTCGTATCGAGAAGTTGATTGATTCGATTAAACTTCGATGAAGACGATTGTCAAATTCTTAATAATGATACAACCACTTGTGGATCTGGGAGTTAGTAGGCTGGCAGGTCAATTAAGCCCTGGGGGGGCAGCTTTTCTGCCTCCCCGGCTGAATGACCTCACTTGGTCATGCCTCCTTCGGGAGGCGGGCGAAGAGGTGGGGTTGAGTAGTGTGTACACTCCCCCATCCCCACCGGGCCATTGCACGACGAGGGCCCGGCGGGTTCGCTGCAGGGGGCGACGCGGTGCTTGCGAAAGCCACTCCGTGTCGCCCCCATCCCAAATGCAGCGGACGGCCCCGGGGGGTTTTAGTGGGTATTTCCGGGCGACTCTCGCCCGGGTGAGTCCCACACTGCACGGAGCACGTCACTCCGTGCCCCTTTATCTAGTGTACTGGGGGACTTTGATCCCCTAAGTACAATAGATAAGGGTAGTGCGTAAATGCATTTCCCCCCGTCAAAAAAAAAAAGAAAAAAAAAGGTCAATTAAGCCCCGGGTGAGTCCCACACTGGCGCGGAGCTCGTCACTCCGTGCCCCCTTATCTATTGTATTGGGGGACTCTGATCCCTCAAATACAATAGATAAGGGTAGTGCGTAAATGCATTTCCACCCGTCAAAAAAAAAAAAAGGTCAATTAAGCCTACCCCAACTACCCCAAACACATGGTAAAAGTCACATATATTCACAAAGATACGAGTATGTCGGCGTTCGTCTTCATTTTTGGACTGTACTTTATTTAGTACTGTGTCCCCGTGGCTGGTACAAACACAAAGATGGTTCCGGAAAATTCAAATACCTGCCAGTAAAACTGTGTATAGGATCGGATTTTATTAATAATTTTATGACTTTCAATTGTTTTACGTGAAACCCTAAACATTTGCTAAGAATAAAAGTTGCCTAAATTACGCAGAGAGTAACCTTATCTATCCACCAGAAAAAGTTCTGGCAAAACGTTCCGGAGATTAGCCGGAACAAACAAAAAACAGACAGATAAAAATGTTCAAAATTGTGTTTTTGGTATATGTAAATAGTTGCAGTTAATTTTAACGGGTTTTCACGCGTTACCTTTGCTTTTTTCTATCCCGACGTTTCGGCTGGGTTTTCACCAACCGTGGTCACGGGCTGGCTGGCGGTGCGCGGCGTTGCAAAAAAGCAAAGGTAACGCGTGCTAACCCGTTTAAATTAACTGCATTTAAATATGGAACGCGAAAACTTTAAAAAATTACATGTAAATAGTTGTTATAATGATATTAGAAAACGGACATTTTAATTTTATTTATTAGTATAGGTAAGGTGAAGAACTGTTATTTAGAGCCGATCTCGAATAAAAGAAACTAGCTTAGATTGACAGAAGTCATCGAATTCGTTAACTTGAACTTTCCACTGGTAAAAATAAACCTGTAACTATCAATTCTATTAATGGAGTTAACTCTGAGTCTTGTCTATAGATTTAATTCACCCTTGAGAGCTGAGCCACTATTTAAAAAAGTGTTAATGTAAGTTAAATAAATATTTTATAGTTTTTTTTACACCTAAGGCACTTTTTAAGGCTTAGTGCTTTGACCACAATCTCACCTGGTGTTAAGTGACGATGCGGTCCAGGATGGTAAACACACTAAACCTAAGTACTGGTTCTCAAGTGAAGCTGCCGGAACACACCTATTGGTATTTAGCGACAGGTTTTCAAACTTCAGGGTGGTAGGCTACCCAGGCGGACATCATTCATTAGAAAATGCCCTACCACCATGCTATGGTTTCCTCACGATGTTTTCCTTTACCGAAAAATATATCGATCGAAAAATAGTTCTATCTTCGTGGCATCGGCAGAATAGTGTAGGATTATATAGTTGCTATTAATTCTTAAGAGGATATCCTAGCGGCATTTATTTCATACAAACTTAGCCCCTTGTTTCCTTCCCGAATAGCATTATGGTAAAAAAAAAAAAAAATAATACCAAATAATATATATCCACCACCGCCATGCTTGTACGTTTTGATTTTTTTCATAAATTAGTTATTGTAGAAACTAAAAGCCTTTGAAAATAAAAAACTGCTCGATGTTTACCGTCATTTTCAGAATTTGTTAGATAAAGTTAAAAACCGTACAGGCATACCCGAAGTCTTTATTATTCTAAAAGTGAAAAAAATAAAACAAAAATCGGTTCAATTTTGTAGGAGGAAACAGGGTACTACTAAGTGATGTTTTCGTCTATTTTGCATACGGTAAAATTAGCACGAGCTACAATTTTCCCTTTCGTGTTTTGTAATTATTTCTTTGGGGCATAACGCTCTAGCAATAGATTTCTGAAATACCTACTTTTCCGACCGCATTAAGAAGTATGGTTATAATGTCTATTCCCATGGGATGATCGTGCAAGAGTTACCGCTGTAGGAAGCCGGGACGCGTGCTTCAGAACACCACGCGTCAACTCGCTTGACCTTGTCGTCCCACTCGAGATGCTGTCATTTCATAATGATGTCATATTATCATAATAAAGCGACCTTGGTGTAAGGTCGGAGTAATCAAGCAGAGGAAACAATCTCTAGGGGTCTAATGTGAGGCTAGATATTTTTATAGGCTAGCATTTGATCTCATAGCATTTTTTCAATTGATTCTTTTAAGAGTTACAAGTAAACAAAAACATCGCGATATAACCGACCAATACAGAGTTTATGTACGCTATAACAATTTTGAGAAAATGCAACTAAAAGATTTAGTTCATATTTTTAAAATCATTTTGAAAATTTATAAATTACTGTAGACATGCACTTAACTGCTTTTGTTTACGTTTTCTTTTAATAACAGTAGCTGACTTATTATTTTTTTATTTAAAAAACTTTGAACTCGTTTTAACCTCTTTTTGTTGCCTTTTTAAATAGTCATATTACATTACTAACTGTGTGTCCGCAGCATCGCCCGCATTTTTCATATTCTTCACTGCAATATAGTTTTTAAATTGGAAAATGTTTTGATGGTGCTATCCATTTAATCGTATTTTGTTCACATTTCATGAGTTTTAATTCTTTTACGCGGAACCCTAATTATTTTCCGAAAATTGAGATATGTCCACCCGTTCCGGAGATTACCCGGTACAAAAATTTGATAAATTGTATACATTCATATGTACTTAGTAAAAAAATGTTGATGATAATATTACAAAAATACAGTACAATTTTATTTATTAGTATAGTTGTCGTACAACACTATGTTGTGAAATGTACCTTGTTGTGTGTGATCTGCCTTTGACATTAAAATCTTGTTTGTTTTTATTACCGTCCAGTATCCTTGTAATAATGACGTACCCTAGTTTTAGCTTGAAAAAAAAACATATAAAAATATATCCCGAGTGGCTTTTATTACTTTACTGAATAAATATGAGCTATCTAACATAATCATTCCGTCAATAAAGGAATTTAAAAAAAAAGAATTCCAAAAAATATCCATGTAACTTATTAAAAGAGACATTATGATTTCATTTCAAATACTTATTATGCGAGTCAAAACTAACATTTATATCAAATCTCAATAAAAAAAGGACAAACAATACGTTTGGAATCCGATATAAGCGATAACATTCACTCAGAGATTCCCAATCTTGTATGCCAGCCCTCATTTGGTAAATAAATCGTTGATAAATAAATTTCTCTCGTTACTCTAATTATTTTCCGTTTTGCATTTTACTATTTATTCGATTTGCTTATATGTAAAAAAAAAAACATTGTTTTTATTGTAAATATTACGTGCATATAATGGAAAAGGGGAAGTTAGATGAGTCACAGTTGTTCGGTTTGAGAACCAGTGGTCCGAGCGAGCCCCGTTTCTCTGTCGGTGAAGTTATCACGTATCGGCCGGTGCGCGTACATACATATCTTATCGGTATTATGTTATCGTACCAGTTTTAAAGTATAAGTAAATAGTTTGTTTGATAAAGTATTGGAAACGATAAGGCATGGCATATTCATGTTTTTTTTAAAATCGTATTTTAAGTGTTTCTTCCACTATATTAGTTGCATGTCAATTGGCGAATTCTTCGATGATGACTTTAGCCATAGTTTTTCAAATTTTTAAAGTGATAACTTCTTTACCGCTTTTGAGCGATCCTCGGTTTGGGAACAACTTATAGATTCGCGCAACCATTGCTATTACGTCAAAATGCTACTGTATGTCAAATGTAAGATGGCGTTCAAGTGCTGTGGCTCAGAGATATAAAGCCTCATAGATGTTTTGATTATGAATAAACTATATAAAAAAGGTTTATAAATAATGCTCGGAGCGCCAATAGATGTAAAAACCAGAAAAAGGTTGTATATTAAATGTTAGGTTATGTTAAAAGATAAAGGAGTTTTTCCACAATCCACATCTATGTGCCTCCGCTAACATTAGTTAAGACTACGATTTGTATAGTTTTTTATATGAAAAAAAAAAATGAAATATATTTATATTAAAAAAAAAGAACCAGATCGAGTTTCTTGTCGGCTCTTCTCGAATGGGTTGTTTTCCGAACCGGTGGTAGTGTTTTAGACCTTCATAAGCGCCTTCTTAGGGCCTAAATTGAATTCCCACACTGGCACGAAGCTCGTCACTCCGTGCCCCCTTATCTATTGTATTGGGGGATTTTGATCCCCTAAATACAATAGATAAGGGTAGTGCGTAAATGCATTTCCCCCCGTCAAAAAAAAGGGCCTAAATTGAATAAAGATTTTTTTGATTTTGATTTTCCAAAGTTTCGAGTTTTCACTTCTGCTGGTTTCGAGATTTCACTCCATAGATTTTTTTTTTTTTTTTCCTCTTCTGTATCTAATATCCCCTATATAAACTATGATCATACAGACGAACGAATGAGAATTTTATAGATAAGGGTAATTAATATACATTCGATTGTATTCTGATCCTTATCTACGTTGAATACACTTATTGAAGTGATGATGGCGCAGTGGGTAGTGTGGACGGATTCCGCGGCAATCGACGCAGGTTCGATCCCACCTCGCCCCTTATCTAGTGTACGCCCCTTATCTAGTGTATGCCCCTTATCTAGTGTACTGGGGGACTTTGATCCCCTAAGTACAATAGATAAGGGTAGTGCGTAAATGCATTTCCCCCCCGTCAAAAAAAAAAAAAAAAAAGGTTCGATCCCACCTATCAAATTCTAAAATCGGCCTGAGCTTTCGGTGAAGGAAAACGTGGTAACGAAACCATAACATGGTAGTAGGGCATTTTCTAACGATGCCCGTCTGGGGGGGGTAGCTACCATCCTCAAGTTTGAAAACCTGTCGCCAAATACCAATAGGTGTGTTCCGGCAGCATCGCTTGAGAACCAGTACCTAGGTTTAGTCTGTTTACCATTCTGGACCACATCGGCACTTAAAATCGGGTAAGATTGTGGTCAAAGCACTGTGTTTGTACCGTGTAAATAAATACATGGTAGAAACATTCCAGAGCATTCTATTCCAGAGCCATAAACTGAGATAAATTATATTTATATGTCTACTAAGTATTTGATATGGAACTATTGAAAGCTCAATTTAGAATTTAATCAAAAATAGTCGTTTACACTACGCTCTGTCGTATGTCCTAACACATCACTTGTTAGTCACACATCAGACACACATAAACATTCACTCACTCATTCATTCATTTAACTTTCAAACTATAATTTTATGTTCAATGCTATTTAACTGTAGCTTTTTTTTGTTATACTAGCTGTGTGCCCGTGCATGCGCCCGCGTTTCGTGCATTCTCACTGCTTAACATATTAATAATAACAATAATAAAGGCATTTAATCCAGATCTCATTTTTTATATATATTACAATGTTCGTTTGTAAGTTTTTGTTGTTTAAGAGAGGTTACTTTAATGTTAGTATTATTTATGAGATTTGAATCCCTGTATGTAGGTAAAGGTCTCCTCCACACTTTTCCATAACTCACTGTCCTTGCCTGACTTTATCCAGTCGTTTCCAGCTACGCGTATTAAATCATTAGCCCACCGTCTTAATTGTCGACCAACATTCCTGTTCCCCATTGGTCCTTTCCATAGTGTGACTTCAATGGTCCATCTTTTGTCTGAGTATCGTGAGATATGTCTGGCCCATCCCTACTTAAGTAAGAGTGCATATCTAAGCATAACAAATTATGTAGTTTTTAATCGTTTTACACGGAGCCCTAATTATTTTCCAAATTTTTTTTTGCTATTACCATTAAGTAAAAACATTTCTCATAAATTAAAATACCTGCCAGTAAAACTGCATTACATCTGATCTTAGTTTTAATTTTCTTACGCGGAATCGTAATTATTTTCGACAAATTAAAGTAGCCTAAGTTACGCGGAGTAACTTCAGCTAACTACCAAATAAGTCCCGTGAAAATCGGTCCCACCCGTTCTAGAGATTACTTGGAACAAACAGAGATAGATAAACAGACAAATATTAGACAGATATATGTATCGTATATACATTCATATAAACAGACACTTCATTTTTTATTTATTAGAATAAATTGTACATCTAACCTTTGACCAATAAAATTTATTATTATTATTCGATTACGTCTCGCATCGCCTTCACAAGTAGTGTAATCTACACTATCGGAATATTTTTTGTTTCATCGTAACTTATTTAATTATTATCTATATGGTTTTTGATAAAATGAAATATATTTTAAAAGTTTTAAAGCATTCTCACAATTACATTATGTGTGAGGCAGGATAGATAAAACAGAAGGTTCACTCCTGCTCCTGCTTACACCCCCCAATATCACTAGAGATTAGAAAAATTAATTCTTATACCATTTTGCAAGAAAAGGATTACTTATACCTTTTCTAGATGATGCAGTGAATTTATTACATGTTGAATTTATTACGTAAATATAAAAATCACGTAAGAGCAACTTGTAATTATTTTAAAATTCGTAGTATTTAGGTGATTTAGAGAGAAATGGAACCTATGTATTGACTTTCTGTACACATTGATCTGTGTCTTGGGGTTATCTAGTGACCTCTATGTATTTATTTAGGGTTTGTAATCTACGGCTTGATTTGTGTTTTGGTATTAACCGGTTGACCTATCTGCCAGTTACCACTTTTTTTTTCTAACTTATTTAATGCTGTTGACCGGAAGGACCTTTACAGCCTCACCGAACTTTGTGGGCGAGTGCTGAAGGCTGAAAGCTGTAACAGGTAACTAACATAAGGGTTCGAACCTCGGCTTGGCCGTTAGCTATATGTAAAAATTAACCAGTTACGCCGCGATACGCCACTAAATACGTATACTCTTTGACAGAGGTCGAATTATAAATGGTTATAGTTAGTTTTTTTTTAAACTAACTTGTGTCAACGACTGCCTCCGGATATGTTATCACTTACGTATTTTTAGAAGCATTTAGGAAGTCGTTCAGGGATTTGGTCTTCGAAGTGGGTAGGGTAGGGGTAGACCTTTCTGGTCCGTCGCTTGTCAAGGAGATGTTCGGGAGCGCTATAGTCGGGGTGGGTGTCTCCTGTTGCGAGTTCGTTATGCTTGCAAAGGAGGAGGCAGAGAAGCACCGGGGAGCGCTCCGAAGTCGCCAAGCCTCGCTAAACAATTGATGAACCTGATTTTTGAGGTGTGGCATTGTCAGGGTGTCAGAAGAATGCATGAATATGCGCTCTTGAGGAGACCCTGACGTCGTTACGCTGGTTGGGTTTGCGTGGTTTTTTAGTCAGTATGCGGCAGCTTAAGAGGATATCCTGGTGGAATTTATTCCATACAAACATTCCCTATTTTCTCCCTGGATAATAGCATTTATGGTAAATATTTTATACTAAATATCCACTACCGCCAAAACGTAAGGGTTTTGATTTTTTCCATAAATTAGTCATTGTAGAAACTAGGAGCCTTTGAAAATGAAAAATAAATGAATTTATGAAAAAATTTAATAGATAAAGTTAAAAAAAAAGCAACGTAGAGCCTAAGTCTTTATTATTCTAAAACTGAAAGAAAATTATAAATCGGTTCCGTTTTGGAGGAGGAAGCAGGGTACTACGAAGTGATGTTTTCGTCTATTTTGCATACGGTAAAATTAGCCCGAGCTGCAGTTTTGTCCCTTTCGCTTTTTTTGGAGCGCAACTCTATAGCAATAGATTTCTGAAATATCTACTTCTCCGACTGCATGTCCTTTTATAGCTGAAGCTTAATTTTATAGACAATTCATTGTCTGTCATGCGACCAGTAGACGCAGCTGTGTTGCCTGCACGTTCGATGAGCAATTTATTTCCACGTCAGTGAAAAAGTAACCTGGGACGATCATCGGTTTATACACCGCGCGTAATACAAAAAATACATACATGTGATATCACAATGCCCCCTTACCTCTTTGGTGCTGTTCAAACATTACTAAGCAAGATTTTGGTATTTTTTGATTCCCCTTTCCCCTTTGCCAGCAATAATAAGCAAAACCCTTACGATGATTATGTATTGGTATAATTTTGAACAAAATAAAACCAGAACTAATAAGGAGGTAACTATTGCTTACGTACTCACTCGCCCTCTCCCAAAATTTCAACTGCCCCTTTCGAGCTTCACGTGATTAATGGACAATCTCTAAAAAAAGTCAATGAGTTTCGCATTTAAATTGTCTGTAGGTACTACGATCAAATGACTAATAACGGTGTGGTAACCGTTGTTGCGAATAATTACATTGACCACGCAACTGTCAAACTGATGGGCACTCTGCAAGGTCAAAAGACGGAACGTTCGTTGTGTGAGCCGCGGTTACGCTCCATTTGCGCGGGCGCGCCCGGCGAAGCGCCGCGCCGTGCCATGCTTTGACGTCACAATTAGAGTGGGACTCGACTTTATCGATAATGTTTATTTTACAAATAAAATATGTCACTACAAACTGTTCTGTGTCGGTGCCACCTTCGCATGGGTTTCATAACAGACGACTAAGGGATAAACCAAGGGATGAGCAGCAGCATCCTCTGAGTACCACAAAGACCTCGATGCTTGGGAGGATTCGAAGTGTTCTGTGATCTCTCGAAAAATTCAGAGGTTAGGCTCTTAAATAATACACTCGCAAACATTTCTAAATGGTTTCCTTTAAATAATTTACTTCTAAATACTAAGAAAACTAAATGTATAAAATTTACGTTGCCCAATGTGCATCATATTGATTATAGGAATGGAATAGAAGGGAATTTAGTAGGCTTAGTTGAAAAAACTCTGTTTCTGGTATCACACTTGATAATAAGTTACAATGGGGTCCACATATTAGAACCTTGGCAGCAAGGCTTAGCTCCGCTGCTTTTGCTGTTCGAATAATTCGCCAGTTAACAGATATTGCTACTGCTAAGTTAGTCTATTTTGCTTACTTTCATAGTCTAATGTCTTACGTTATTTTGCTGTGGGATACAACAGCTGAGGTAGACACCATTTTTACGTTACAAAAGAGAGCTGTTCGAGCAATATACAATATGGGACCTCGCGAATCTCTAAAGAACAGCAGGATGTTCGTAAAAATTTTGGACAAGCTTGATGTGGTAAATGATTGTCATAATTTTAATATTAGATATAAAGATAAGTTGGACGTTCCACGCTTTAGGCTAAGTAAATGTAATAAAAGTTTTATAGGTAATTTAGATTTACCTGATAATAAGTTAAAGCACCATGTCAAGCATGTCTTAATTTCAAAAGGTTATTACGTGAACGATACTGATGTCTGGAATTTATACCCCTCTCTGTGCTTCCGCTAACAATGGATATAATTATGATTTGTAAAGGTTTTATTTAAAAAGAATATCTGTAGTCTGAATTTATAAAAAAAAGAAACTCGAGCTGAGTTTCTTGCCGGCTCTTCTCGACTGTATTGTTTTCCGAACCGGTGATAGTGTTTTGAGATTCATAAGCGCCTTATTAGGGCCTAAATTGAATAAAGAATGTTTTGATTTTGACCTGACACTAATCGCCAAGCGTGATGATTATGACAATCTCTTCTCTTATAAACGACACACTAATAGGTCGCGGGAATCCGCTGGATGCGGTTGGCCGCAGGGCCGAGTGTTATGAAGATCTTTGGTGAAAACCTATGTTCAACAGTGGATGTCTTTCCGTTGAATCTGTCCAACTCGGCAATGCCCGGATTTCACCTATGTGAAAAAAATTTGAAAGATTTATGCCATTCGCATTATTGTACGAAACATCATTTAATAACATTCTGTCAATCAGCGCCAGAAACTGGCTCTTAGGAGTACGTTTTCCCTTCTATGACTGTATATAGAAAACTGCTTTGGGTTCCCTGGAGTCCTAAAATGTCCGTACCATCTGAGTTGATCCTTCGTGACCAGGGCCTCCATATTAGACGGCTTTATATATTTTTTTAAATTTCGGAATTCATGACTCGATATTGCCACCTTATATGAAGAATTGATTTTATCGATATCGAGTCGGTTATATTTCACTAACGTAGCTCATCTCTATCGCCGCACCATATAGAGCATAACAGATGGTATTCATGTATGAAAAAAAAAGTAAGTCAATTTTGTTTGCCTTTTGCGGTCTGTGAATAGTTTTATTGTAAGGTCGAATTGTGCATTGGTTATGTATTACTGTCTACAGACATGTTAGAGTAAATATAAATAATGAATTACGTATACAATGTGTACATTAATAGGGATATCCTAGCGGCATTTATTCAATACAAACGTAGTCCCGTGATTTTTATACCAGATTTTTATACCAAATAATATATATCCACCACCATTTTTTTTTCTTAAATTAGTTATTGTAGAAACTAGGAACCTATGAAAATGAAAAAAAAAATGTTCGATTTTTATCGTCATTTTCAGACGTTCGTCAAACAAATTTGATGGATAAAATGAAAAAAGGCAAAACGTACAGACAGACATAAACAAAGTTATTATTATTCTTAAACTAAATGAAAAATTAAAATCGGTTTAGTTTTGGAGGAGGAAACAGTACCCTGTACCCTACGAAGAGATGTCTTCGTCTATTTTGCATATGTAAAATCGGCCCAAACTGCAGTTGTCCCTTTCATGTTTTAGAACTCTTTCTTTGGGGCGCAACGTGATGCCAATAGATTTCTGAAGTACTTACTTTTCCGACCGCATGTCCTCTTAAATGTGTACATACATTATGGCTTCAGTACACAATGGCTCATGGACGGCGGATGCGCCACGCGGGGTCAACATCACCCGTCGGGGAAAAAGTATTACGCAATACGGCCGCGGAATATCAAAGATGGTGGTGGTAGAGATAAAAATTTAAATAATTACATAACGAAAACTTTCTCAGCGGTTAGTGACGAAATCCGCAATGGACGACTCTGTGTAAACGCTCGGTCACAAATACGGCCGGATTCCGCGTCAATGGACGCGGGTTCGAGCCCACCTATCCAAGTCTAAAATCAGCCTGAGCTTTCGGTGAAGGAAAACATCGTGAGGAAACCATAGCATGGTGGTAGTGGTTTTTCTAACAATGCCCGCCTGGGTAGCTACCACCCTCGAGTATAAAAAGCTGTCGCCAAATACCAATAGGTGTGTCCCGGCAGCATCACTTGAGAACCAGTACCTCTAGGCTTAGAGTGTTTGCCATCCTGGAACGCATCGTCACTTAACATCAGGTGAGATTGTGGTCAAAGCACAGCCTATATCGTGTAAAAAATGAATAAGCGACAGAGTACATTATTTATTTTAATTATTTAACAAATGTACTAAACTGCATTTACATTGGTAAAAAAAAACCACAAAGAAAGTTACATTAGTATAAAAATAAAGATAAGGAGCGTGTGTAGAGAATACGCTTATAAATAAACTAGCTGTATGCCCGCGGTTCCGCCCGCGTTTCATATGTTCTTTAGGTGTAAATGAAAAAGTGCATATGACATTTAATTTATACCTAACCTAAAACGAAGAGAAATGATAGTCTTTTTGTTTTTATTAGCAAGGAAAATGTACAAAAATTGAATTAAAAAAAAAAAAAAAAAAAAAAACGAAAAATTCCGCGTCGTAGTAATCTCATCCCGATATGTTCAGTAGTTTTGAGGTGATGCTGTGTCAAAGGAACCCCATTTTCCTTATGTATGAGTGAGATCACGTCAAGTGGACCCCCCATTTTCCACTCGATCATAAAAGTTAAGTCCATGTATTTTTTTTTATAAGTAATTACCATGATAAATTGTTCTCCAAATGATTTTTAAAAATTTCGTTTTTTAACAATTAACATTTTTTAGGTACTTTTAATTAAAAAATGGATTTTAAATCAACCGTTAAATTAATGAATGATTTATTTTCCAAATGTTTATATTTTAATAAAACATTAATAACTAAAAATTATTTGGTTATTATCATATTGTTAATTAACTTGATTTAAACTTCATTGATTTCTCTGTCATAAAATGATGTTTTTCTGCTTATCGGTTACATGCGTTATATTTATTTATATTTAAGATTCCAGAAGAAAATTTCACTGCTCGCGATTAGTTTAACCCCTTGAGCACTAACCTGGTGTTTACGCCAGCTTTTCATTGTTTTCCTATTGTCTCATTTTTATCGACATAACAAACAACATGAATTTATTTATCAAAGCGTGCCGGGCGCTGTGAGAATACCGCGCGGTCGAGCGTCAGACTACGTTGTTTTTTCCTGAACTCCCGTTTTCCTAGCTAAGCTCAGGATCAGGAACTCTTCGTTGTGTGAATGTGGCCTCGACGATGGCGATTTGAACCATATATTTTTCTCCTGCCCTAAGATGCGTCACTCCCTGTATGACATTATCCCTCCTTCCCCGTCCTACAATCTTTAAATATCTTCTTCTCTTCACCTTTCCTCTCATAATCAACTATACATTATGTAAATATGTACAAACGAACAACATAAAACTGTAAATAGTATATATTACCAACATTTTTACTAATAAATACTGTTTTTTTTTCCTACTAATGTGTTATCCTATATGTTTGTGTTGTCCTTTTTCAGGTTGATCACCTAGGTCAAACAATTTTTTTTTCAACTCATATTGTATTTTTTTTTGACGGTGGGAAATGCATTTACGCACTACCCTTAACCTATTGCATTAGTGAGACCAAAGTCCCCCAATGCAATAGGTAAGGGGGGGCACGGAGGGACGAATTCCGTGCCAGTGTGGGACTCACCCGGGCGTGAAGCGCCCGGAAATACCCACTAAAACCCCCCGGGGCCGTCCGCCGCATTTGGGATGGGGGCGACACGAGGTGGCTTTCGCAAGCATCGCGTCGCTAGGTTCATCACCTGGGTCAAAGGATTTTTTTTTTCATTTCATCAGCCATAGTCTTCTTTACCAGTTTCCACTCCTTGGTTCATCACTCTACCTTACGGACACTGGCAGAATTGTGGCCAATAGGCATACAAAGGCCAAAAACTAACGAAGTGAAGTGAAGACTACGTTGCAGCTTCGGTTAATTATAACCACAAATACAAATTAAAAATATAATTATCAAACAATTTTTTTTTCAACTCATATTGCATAAGCCCTAGAGGTACAATTTACATTGCGTCATAACTTCACACTAAATTATATAGATTACATCGTTATTGTTTTATTACTGGGAAAAATTACATACAATACAATTTCAAGCACTTAAGAGCTTTAGTAACATTAGCTACTAGTCTTTAGTCGCGTGTCCGTCTGTCTGCCTGTGTTTTGTTTTTATTAAACAAATATATGTATAGTATATGTTTTTATTACATAACATAAGGTCACGCCTGCTATCCCCGAAGGGTTAAGTAGAGGTGAAATAGCGAACTACACTACCCACATTTCGCCGAGCTTAGTTCCGTCGCAGATGTGACAGGGGGCGAGCCTGACGCCATATCGGGCACAAATTCCAGACTCCGGGATGATACTGAGTAGAAAAACCTAATATCACTTGACCCGACCCGGGGATCGAACCCGAGACCTCAGAACGACAGTCGTATGTAATAAAACTTATTAGGGGTCGTGTATTTTATCACGTGATGTTTCTATCAACTTTTTAATATCTTATTGACGTAATTTAAAAAATTTAAAGCGTTTTTTTCATTTTAAAATTGAATTTGATCGTATATCGACCATCGGACGAACGAATTGTTTTATTTAGATTTTTTTGTAATTTTATTTATTTCCTAATTATAATTTATTTATGAATAATTTCTTTCTTTTGTCCAGGTATAGTGCATGATTTCGTGGAGACGAGCCGCTTTGGAAGAAATCATCACGAGTGAGTGTATAGTTTTGATGCTAGCCGTGTGCCCGCGGCTGCGCCCGCTTTCATGCGTTTACTGTGTTTTTTTTTATTTTTTTATACGGGAACCTTAACCTTAAAATTAACGAAGCAGATTAATAAACTAATTATTTATTGATTTGTTATTGCATTTTTATAGTTTAATATTTTGTAGTCGGTTTTGTTTTTTTATTTAAAAAGATTTTTTTCTACTCTTTTTTAGTACTAAGGTAAAGTGAAAATATTTGTCATAAATTGAAAAACTTGCCCGTAATACAGTACATTTAATCGGATTTTATTCAATTTTTGTATGAGTTTTTACGCGGAAGTGTAATTATTTTTGAAAATCAAAAGTACCTAAGTAAGTAAGTAAGAGTAACTTCAGCTGTCCGCTAAAAAATCGGTCCAGCTGTTGCGGAGATTAACAGGAACAAACAGACGGACACAAAAGATTAAAAAATTGTATTTCTGGTGTAGGTACCTTATTCTTATGTATTTATTATAATTATAAGTTGGTCTTTTGATATTACAGACGGACACTTCAAATTTTATTTATTAGTATCGATTTACGGCTGAGTTGGCAGCCACCACATCCACACGGAATGTGGTATTTAGCTTCCCTAAGAAATTAGCTTTATTTTTATTTAAAAACTGGCTCAAAGTGGATACCTCGTAGTATATTTCATTTTACTTGTTTCTCGTAATTAATTCAAAATTCTTCATAACCCAGTTTTTATACACAAATAGGCCAAAACAACAGACATACTTCTGTGAGCCGCGCCGTTGTCAGAGCAAGTGATCGAACGTCCGAAGGTATCAAACTTCAAAAAAGAAAAAAATAAACGTTTAGCTTGCCGTCAAACCATTTCTTATCCCAAACAAGGGAAAAGTGAAAGCAAGTAGTAGTGGTGCAAAATAAAAAAAAAAACAAATGGAAATGGAAATAATTTTTGAAGTGAAAACTTCTTTAGGGTAACTAGGCGATTCTCGGTATGGGAAAATAATACAATTTCGCGTTACCAATGGTATCACGTCAGTCCAACATGCCACAGTATGTCAAGTATAAGATGGCGCTCAGAGATAAATAATAAAATTTATACTTACGCAGCCTATCGTATGTCTTGATTATGAATTATAGATGTAAAAACCAGAAAAAAAATATGTTAAATTATGTTAATAATTACAATTAACAAATCATGAAATTAAAACAGTTTTCCAAGGTTTCGGATTTTCACTTCTGTCAGCAGTCCCCATGGTTTCCTAGTTGTTTTTTTAAATATAAATTTTCAGTCATATATACGCTTGTATTTCAAATACAACCTTAAACTTGTACCGTAAATTATATAAGAGGTAAACTTCGTGGTAAAAATGTAAGGTCGGAATTAGATAATCCAACTCCGCAGTCTCTGCGATACCGGAATATTTCCGTCCTTTACGCACAACGGTTTACCGTATACGTATGTCTCGTTTCCAAACCAGACGAGTTGAAGTTTTGTATGTAATGAGAGACACGAGTATAATAGGATGTTAAAAACAAACTGGGCGCGGATGCTATCGATCGCGACATTACGGCGTCGATTGTGTGATATCATTACGTTTGAAGTTATAGTGGTCGGTAGAAAGGGTCCGAATGAAACGAGTGGCTTTTCTGTTTAATTACTTGGCACCAATAACAGACAAGTTAAGAGGCGGTCGTTTATCCTGGTATGGACATGTGATGCGCAGGGAGAAAGAGAATGTTGTAAGAAAGGTATTGGATATGAATGTGGACGGTTACATGGGAAGGGGAAGACCAAAGAAAAGATGGATGGACTGTGTGAAAGATGATATGTGTAGAAAAGGAGTGAATGCGGAGATGACAACAAATAGAGAGGAATGGAAGAGGAAGACATGTTGCGCCGACCCCAAATAAAAATGGGAAAAGGGTAGGGAGATGATGATGATGATACTTGACTGCTAAAGTTCGAGTTAAGCCGCGCGTCATAATTTTCTCTCAAACTATATATGACAATGAAACGTACGGAACTCCTTAGAGGTAAAGCAAATAAAAACTATTTGAATTACGATAGTTTTTTAAAGAATATATGAAGATTTTAAAGCCCATTGTCCCGTCAATTTTTTTTTAAAATGCTTTAATATGGCCTATCTCGTTTTACAAGTAATGTTTGGATTGTCTCATAAAAAATATATGTAAGTGCAAAAACGCTTATGTCACGAAATATTTAAATTTAACAACAGACATATCGTCATCGTTTTAATACGATTTCCGAAGGATATTGTGTATTCTGCACGGTTAGTTATAAATTCCGGGTGAGTCCCACACTGGCACGGAGCTCGTCCCTCCGTGCCCCCTTACCTATTGCATTGGGGGACTCCGATCTCACTAATGCAATAGGTAAGGGTAGTGCGTAAATGCATTTCCCCCCGTTAAAAAAAAAGGGTTAGTTTTAAATTAAAAAAAAATATATCAAAGTAAACAAACCTTATTTGATTATTAACTAGGAACCACTTGATACTAAATAGACAATAAATACGATTAGATTAGTGCATTCCTACTATATTTAATAAGTGTTTCTGAAAATTTACGAATTTTCGTGATAATGAATTATTCGAAATCGACAACACACAATTTCAATGGCGTCTGATTAATCGACTGAACGTGATATCATTCCATTTTGTTGTCATGGTAATAAACTGGAGTGGTACTTACGATCGATTGCGATTGCTATCGCCAACCCGCCTGCCAAGCGTGCCGATTATGGCAGAAGTCTTATGGTAGAATAAATGGATGGATGGATGGATGGGACACCTAGAAATGGTTAAAATAAAACAGAAGTTCCGAATCTGGAACAAACGTTGTGTCAAAATCTTTTTTAATTCTTTAAAATTTCATCATTAAAAGTATTTGTATATTTTTCGTTAATAGCGAATGTACATTTGGGAATGTGACGTCACGAAACTAATGGTTTAACCAGTGACGTAATTTATGGTTTACCTCTTAAATAATAGCATAAAAGATAACGTAAAATATTAAACGTTATTTTTTATAGAATATTGAATTAATTATATTCGATAAACATCAAAATTTATATAACAAACTAGCTGCTCTTCGTGGTTTTACCCGCGTAGTTCCCGTTCCCGTGGGATTTTTGTAATCCTATGTCACACTCTGGATTTCAAACTATCTCTATACCAAAAATTCATCCAAATCGGTCCAGTAGTTTTTAAGTTTAATCGTTACTTACAAAAATACAAATAATTCCTATTTATAATACGAGTATTAGTATGGATAAACTGATTAATTTAATATAATCGTTGTCACGTATCGATCATCGTTATAATATATTATTGTTTAAATGTTATTTATATGGAAAGTTACCGTTGTAATGCTCGCCTTGACCCGTTGTCAACTTTGAATTTATTTACACTATTGCTGGTTAAAACACAGCTCTGTTAGAGGTCAACATGGCACAAACCAGTCAAATAATGAATAAAGAGAAAAATAATATAACTCGTCTCATAACCGGTTTTAAAGTAACTTTAAAAAAATAGCATTTGAAGTAGCGGTTTTTGACTTCTCGCACCTGATTGGTTAAAAGTACGCGCGGTGACGTTTGAATGCGCGCATACAATTGGATAATCGTGGTTTACGTCGAACAAATTTTGGCGTAGTAACCAATGGGAGAATTTTTTTTGGCAATTTTAATTGAATTACGAAATTAAAAACAAATTTTGGCTGTGAGAACAACTTGTATGTGTCTAATAAAGCGGTCTATTATCGACCGCGCCAGCTCGCCGTCACTATTCCGAGCAATAAAGCTCTATATTGTCATAATAAAACTGTCTATTAAGGTTCCTTAGTTTATAGTTTTATTTTAGCTAAAACATGATTAGGTCACGTGATTCGGTTTATTTATACCATTGTTGAATACTTTTATTTGAATAACTTTTAAAGACATGGTTGAAATATAAAATTTTTTACCTTTTTTTTTTATTAAGGGTAAGTAACAAACGGATGTTCCACTATCGCGCGCTTAAAACACGTAAACCATTTACACTGGTTTACATGATTCGTTTTTTTTAAACATATATCTATTGCCAGACCAATAACATGATTGTAAGTGTGTAGTTTGTGATAATAAGTAGTGTATTGTGAATAGGTTTTGAAAATAATTACTAATTTATTTACTTGTAGACAATCAGTGCGAGCTTTTCTGCTGCCTGATGATCTGCACTTCCTGGTGTTTGTATTTAATATAGAACAAATAGGCTCAGAGTAAAGTAAAACAGAGTAAACATTCAACAGAGTCGTCATTTCTCCATGGACTAATTACAAGAAACGTAATGGCCAGAGCCGTCTTTACGTGTAGTGCAGGGTGTGAGCGAACACGGGCGCAGGGCTTTAGGGGGCGCTGAGCGACGCTCGCGACACCTACAAAGATGCGTCGCTCGAGCGCCAACGCTTTCAAAGGGCGCCAGGGTGTTAGTGGCACACGGGCGCTACAAGGGCTAGGGACGCCGCTGATAATGGCTGGACGTCACATGTCAGAATTTATACATAGTACATACCTGAAACACGAGTACGCATCGATGTACTGTAATAGAGTCAAAATCGGATTATTCTAGAATATTTATTTTGTAATTTTCTATCTATAATTTACATATTTTGACTTTTCTTATTTGGCTAAAGTAATGGAATTAAACTATAAAATGATTAATATCTATGAAAAATTACACCTACTTTAAGTTAATAACATTTTAAAATAATGGAAAATTTGGTCTGTCTGTTGATTTCTATATAGTCGCCGACCATGTTTGCTCGTTTAACTGTGGACATTTTTTTCAATTTATTTATGACCCATGCTTTTCCGGTGATGATGATTGTCAAATATTTTTTTCCTACCACCGTAGGTGTTTTAACTATGACATGTCATCGAGCAAGTTGGCAAGTGAATAGCCTGTTCCAGGTTACGCGAGCGCGCGCTTACGCGTCCACGGTTGACTTCCGGTGCGTACCCAATTGGGAGCGTCCTGCGGAACGTAACTTCCGGGGACCTTTGTATGTGGTTGTATATATTTTTTACTACTGTTCTGTGCTACTGTTTATTGATTTGAATGTGCAAGAGTCACAAGGGAATTCCAGTGCATAGAATATTGGCTGCGGTAATGTTTTCGGCTAGTAAAACTTTACAATATGGTTGATTATTAGCTGCCTGATAATTAACAGGCCAAAATTAAGGAAAACAAATTAATAGTTATATTTATAAATTGTTTTTCGAATTTACCAATCTTGTAGCTTGTAGATGTTATTTCAGACTTATTAATGTTATAGACTGTACTCAAACTATGGCTCACTTATTTAGAGTTTGTTTTTATTTTATTAAATTAAACAATTCCTTAGCCCCTTTGTAATTCGAAACTAAACGAAACGAAAAAAACACCATTAAAATGAGACAAACTCACAAGTCCATGTATACATACATCGCAGTGGTCGTCACACTTTTCTAGTCATGAGCCACATAGGTCAGTGTGAGTTAACGCTGCGGGCCGCACTTTTATAGATCCAGTAGTTGATATGATCTATTAATTGACATATTTTTATGAGTTGTTAAACGCGAAATCACTGTATTTTTGTACAGCAATAAAACAACCTATGAAGTCATTTTTGACAATCTAATTCACTAACAATATATAAGCTCAGTTTCGGGTCGTTGTCTACCAAAATTCACATAGAGGTCCGCACAAATACCGTCCAAGGGCCGCATGAAGCCCGCGGGCAGAAGTTTGACGAACACAGATCCGTGAGAGAATAAGATAGAATACATCTCACAGTGTTTCTTATATTCGCAGTCTCCTTTCATGTGGTGCCCTTGTCTACCGAGAGAAAATAAGTTTGATCTTTTTATTTAAATACATTTCTAGTCCAAAATAATATAAAAGAACGTATGTTTCACGCAGGAATATACCAAAAAGAAAATATCCCATCAAAATTTACAACCTGTTTCAACAAGCGATCTCATCACAATCTGTTTCTCTTTTTTTTCTCATTGACAGTGATCATTCAGAAAAATACATTTTTGATTTGGTCTCAAACTTAACTTTTAAGATTCGATATTGAACTGTTAAAGGTTATTGGCCCGTGCGAAAAAAAAAAACAGTTACGTCTATGTGTATAGTATAGATAGATTAGTCATTGACCTAAATATAAGAAACTTTCATACGCTGCGAATTAAATTAGCCTTGTCTCTTGACTCATTGCTCGTTCTTACAACAATTTTATTTAGACTCTTACATATTTTCTTAGTGGCGGTTATAAATACATTTTAACCTAAAATGTATATTTAAAACCCTTCGGATATTGTATCTAATTTAGGCTGGAAATCGCATCAAAATCCGTTGCATCGTTTAGAGTTTAGCCCGTAAACAGATAGATACGGTAAGAGTTTTTGTTTTATACGATGTATTTACAATAGAAACTGGGGCATTAGTGTGGATATATTTTCTATTGTTAGTAATGTTATTATGTTCATTAGTAATGAATTATTTAGTAATAGCGTAATGCAAAAATAAGTATTCAAAAGACGTACTGAGTGTCTGCATTTACAAATTATTGTGGCATATATGAACGTGACTAGCGCGGCCCACTTCCCGCGATGGTGGCGCTTACCTCATCTTAATGAGTCACTTAGGAGTCGTTAGTTTGTTTTAGTTTAAACAATTGCCGATCGGTGCTATCTACTTCTACTATCCTTTGAATAAGCTTTCGTTGGAGGAAGACGTTGTAATCAAACTATACCGTCTAGTTGTAAAAAACGAATGTTAGAGACAAGCATAGAATTAAAACACTCAGAACGGCAGTAGTCGCACACGGAATGAAGCCATTGCCTTTGAAAGTCTGCGTACGTCTTTCGTTACTTTTTTATAACGTAACTAGCTGTGTTGCTGTGGCTGCGCCCGCGTTTCATATATTATATTTTCACTGCGTTTTAATTTTTTGATATGGAGCCCTAATTATGTTCTAAATTAAAAGTTCCCTAAGTTACCCGGAGTAACAGTTTCAGATATCAACCAAAATAAGTCCCAACAAAATGTTATATGCATTTTTTTTCACTCACACCTCAATTACATACGAAACGCGGGCGGAGCCGCGGGCACCAGCTAGTAAATTATATACATAACAAAATGTGTTCAATTGGGTACATCGACTAGGTCTATTAGTCTACAAAGAGGCCACGGCGGCTGGTCAAGTCAGGTGACCGGGACTTGGGGGACTTTGATCCCCTAAATACAATGGATAAGGGTAGTGCGTAAATGCATTTCCCCCCGTCAAAAAAAAAAAAGAAAAAAAGGTGACCGGGACTTGGGTTGTAATTTATATTCGGCCGCTTATACTAGCCATAAACCTCATTCTGCTTACGACGAGGTAATATAAACAGTAATGCTGTTAGATTTAGGGCAGATATTAACATGGTCCGCGTGATGACGATGTTTTCTTACGTCAAAGTATCGGAAAATGTATACACTATCCAGGAGTACATAGAGACAGCTTTCATCGAATGTATGTGCATTTATTGTTTGCTTGATGGATGTTTTAGTATTGTGAGGACTGCATTGTGTATTTTTGTTTAGCTAGTTCCCTTTATAATTTACAACCTTGTTCCCTGTTTACGGACAAGAGACAAGGAAAGATGAATTTTTTTAAGGGAACATTTCTTTAGGTACGTTGAGCGATTCTCGGTGGGAGAATAATTTATAGATTCGCGTTGCCAATGCTATGACGTCGGCCGTCAACATGCCAAGCCAAGTACTAGGTGGCGTTTAAGTGCCGGTGCTCAGAGATAATTAATAAAATTCTTACGATAGTCTAATTTAAATGAAAACATGATTATTGCTCGGAGCGCCAATAGATGTAAAAAACAAAACAAACGTTATATAGTATTTTAAATGTTAGGTTACTTTAATTATTTCAATTAAGTAATTAGTTATGAAATTTAAACAATAAAAAAACCATTTTTCCCAAGTTCGAGTTACTACTTCTGTCGTAAGTCCCAATGGCTGCATAGTCTTTTTTAAATTTAGGAACCGTCGTAGGCGGACATAGAATAACTTATCAAAATTTAATTTTCTTAGTTAATAGCAATGCCAGTGTCATTTGAATAACGTGTTAACAATATTTTCGCCACACATCCGGCGGCGCCTTAAGATATTATCCGCCTACATCCGGTAGGACCGTCTCTCATCTGTCACATGTCACATTGCATGGAATGACTATATAAGTCTCTGTAGAGCCAACACAGGAACACTTGAGTTCTATCTGTTAAAGTGAACGTTCCTTATATTGTAATATAATAAAGTGGTGACGTGGGAATAATACATAGTGAGAGTGTTTAATAATATAGCGAGAGTATTTTAACACTAGAAAGACGGGAGCAGTCATTTGACTGCAATTTGAATTTAATTTTTGAATAACTCAAAAACCACTTGACTTAATGTACTGAAACTTTGTGACTTTTATTAATATTGCTAGTTAAATGAAACTATGTATGAAAATAACTCGCATCTCTTTTGTTTATTATTTAAAATCTTGATATACCGACAAAGACGGCGGCAGTCATTTGACGGCTGGTATCCGATAAGTGTTTATTTGTAATATGAGAAGGTAGACTACAAAACAGTGTACGCTTATCCATTGTTTGTAGAATGCTAGTCAAATGAACCAGTATAGAAGACCAGATACCTCTAGCAACTTTACGAAACGTTGATTTGAGATCGAGTTCTCGCAGCCATGGTCGCAGCCGTGCTCGTGGTCGAGGCCGTGGTAGGACTCATAGTTTGGAAGATTCTGAATTCCAAGATCTTATCACTTCTATAGACGGTACGTCATGGACACCTCAAATGGGATATACTCAAAGTGGTCGTCGAGCACGGCACAATATCATAACTGAGCAAGCAGGGCCTACCTCATATGCTCGAAGAAATTTTACGGGACATTTGTCAGACTCATGGAGGCTTTTGATTGATGAATCTATATTGAGACATATTCAGTAATGTACTCTAGAAGAAGCTAACCGGCAACTAGGATACAACAACTGGATACTAACTTTGGAACAACTGGAAAGTTTTGTGAAAGAAAGAAAAAAATGAGTTGTGGAGTAAAACATGGGGAATACATTTTTTTTCAAAAGTTAGGCCTCGTGACAGATTCAAAGAAATAATGAAGTTTTTGCGATTTGATCACAGATCTGAGAGAAGTTTACGACTTCAACACAAGACAAATTTGCACTAATATCAGACGTTTGGAAGAAATTCATTGAGAACTGCTTATCTTGCTACAAGCCAGGAGAAAACGTTACAGTAGACGAACAACTGTTTTCTACTAAGGTTAGATGCAGGTTTCTTCAATACATTGCTAACAAGCCTGATAAGTTTGGAATAAAATTTTGACTTTGTGTTGATGTAGATTCAAAGTTTGTGCTCAATGGCTTTCCTTACTTAGGAAAGGACGAAAGCAGGCCACAAAACCAAAGCCTCGGTGAATCCGTAGTAATGCGTCTAGTGGAACCTTTTGCAAATGCTGGTCGAAATGTAACCACTGATAACTTTTTTACATCGTTGAGCTTGGCGAATAACTTGCTTGCAAAACGCACAACCATTGTAGGAACTTTGAACAGGGCACGAGAGGTTCCGCCTTCCGTCAAATCACTTCATATGACTTTGTTTGAAACAAAAATTCTGAAATGTAATACATGTACCCTTACAATTTATCAAGGAAAACAAAACAAGAACGTTTTATTGCTCAGCACGTTACATGAAAATGTTGATATAGATGCTAATCATCCTAAGAAAAAACCAGAAACTGTGATTTTTTACAATGCTACCAAGTACGGCGTGGATGTGGCTGACCAGATGGCAAAAAAATATAGTGTCAAAGCGGCATCTCGAAGGTGGCCTGTACAGGTATTTTTCAATATCTTAGACCTTGCAGGTATAAATTCCTTCATTTTGTATAAAAAAATGTCAGGTACCAACATAAAACGAAGGAATTTCATACTAAATTTAGCAAGTGAACTTAGCGGCAAAGTAGAAATCGAACCGAGACCCTCTGAAACTGATCCCTTGCCCGAAGAGTCCACACCTTCTACTTCTCGATCTTCTCAAAATCCGGAAATTCGGAAAAGGCGAGAGTGTTATATACAAAAGTGCAAAAATAAAACAAATAAATTATGCGACACTTGCAAAAAGCCACTTTGCGGCTCTTGTAACAAAAACAAAATGTTAAAATGTAAAAATTGTACATAAATTAATATAATTATCTGTGTTGTATTAGTGAGCCCGAAGTCCCCCAATACAATAAGTAAGGGGGAACTTCTTCCTCCTTGCCGCAAAGTTCTTACTATCCTTATTTTAATTTTGAAGAAAGAAAACTACAAGTAAATAATGAAACATTACTTATACTATCGACGTTCATATTCCACCCTCCGTCCTCCTTGACGTTAAAATAAGCAAAACATAGTTGCCCATACCCAAGACAATGAATGAATGAGCACAGGAGCAAGGAAGTTTGAAAGTGGCGCCAGGGACAGAGAAGTTAAGAAGCAGTTGTCTGTCATGTAATCCGCAGGGAGGAACGAGGATTCTGTAAGAAACGTATTGGATATGAATGTGGACGGTTATAGGTGAAGACCAAAAAATGGATCTTCTCCTTTCTCGCTGCTAAAAATCGCGACCATATACGCACAATCTCCATTGGGCGCGGACATATGCGGAGTGGACCGCAAGGTTTCAGCCCACTTTGAAGGCGACCTTCCTTTAGCTCGAATTTACCTAAAATAATCTGTTTCTCGCATAATATGTCTGAAGAACCAGAGGACTCTTTGTCGGCAGATCGTGGATGAAATGGATGGATTGTGTGAAAGATGATGTGTTTAGAAAAGCAGTGGATGCGGAGATGACACTAAAAAGAGAGGAATGTAAGAGGAAGACGTGTTTCATCGACCCCGAATGAAAATCTGATAAGGGTAGGGCGATGATGATTAGTCGCCCATACCCCGCCGCATTGATACTTGCACAGTAATTGAAGGACCCCGTACGGTCGAACTACAAAGGTTAATGAATTTAAGATAAGTACATTAATGATTTCGCGGATAATATCATATTATTAAAACGTTTCAATTCTGCGCCGCTATACGTTATTCGGGCTAAAATAATTTAGAGCAAAGGTTGCGTGTGTCTCTCTCATTATTGATTTTTACTTGGGCCAGTTGGCGCCCGACGCGATGTCGCCTGCGTAAATTCAGTTAAGGGTTAGATCACGTCAAACGGACATTTCAATTGTGTGGATTATAGAAATGAATTTTATATATTTTAATGTAAGTCGTAATCGTTAACAATCAAAGCCTAAAACTGTGTTCTAGATATAGGTATTTTCATTTTAGAATATTACAATTAATTATGCGAAAATTGTTAATGATAATTGAGTAAATAAAATTATTAATGTCTGTTTTGATGGATATATTTTTTAGTTTAATGAACACCTTATCTATATCGCTCGAGTGATGCAGGCCTAGAATTTGTACCATTCTGTATCTTCCCGTGGGTGTCGTAAAAGGCGACAAACTCTGAGTACTCTGAGTACGACAAACACCTGACTGCGATCGCCAACCCGCATGCGAAGCGTGGCGATTATGGCAATCCGCCCTGTATAGGAGGATACCTACGTCCAGCTGTGGGCATCTTATGATTGAATGAATGTTATATAGCTTTATGGTATGCCTATAACAAGGTTCTTTAAATGTAACGTGAAGAGAGATTTGTATTTGCATGGAACATGGTCGACCATTAAATACCGAATGGTAAAATTTTTCGATAGCAAAGCAATATTTGATCCAGGATCGTGTTTAAAAATCCAATACTGATCTGATCTCAATCGTCCTTCTATTAATATCCAGAAAGATGCTAAATGCAATGTTATATTTTATCTTTTTAAATATTCAATGTAACCAATATTTGGTTTACTTTTATTTCAATTCAGTAGGACGACATAACAATTTCATAGTTTTAGGAGGCGTGCTTGGTGCGTGAGTTAGGTATTGATTCGTTCGCTCCGTAGTGACGAGTTGGCGCCCGACGCCTTGTCGCCTTTCCACGCAGGTTAATTTGACTCATTTATTACAGAAGGGGTTTCCTTCACATATATTTACAAATTATATACAAAACTGGCTATGTGCCCGCGGCTCCACCCGCGTATCATAATTTCTATTACGCACAATTCTTCATTGCGTAATATAGTTTTTTAAAAATGATTTTTTGATTCAACCGAAAGAGTCCACTGCTGGACATATAGGTCTCCTCCAAAAAGGTTTAATTGCAATAATCAATCGACACGCTTGGCAGGCGGGTTGGCAAACGCAGTCAGGTATTTCTGGTATTCAGAGGCCACTCTTGACCATCCCGTGGTTTATTCCTTAGTCGCCTTTTACGACACTCACGGAAACAATATGAGGTGGTACTATTCTTAGCAGGCACCGCACGGCAAAGTTTTTAATTAATAATTGGTAAATTATCTTTTAATGATCATTATATTTGGCCCTAAATTTTTATTGGTGTTAACATAAAGCCTATATTTCTCACAATTTTAAATACTTTCCGTAAAACTGTGCTTCGAATCGGATATTATTCACAATTTAATACGTTTAATTTTTATTACGCGTGGGGTACCCTAATTATTTTTGACAAATATTTATATCTTAAGTTGCGCCGCATAACTTCAGCAATCTGACAAGACAGGCAAAAATATTTTTATATTCCCGTATATAATATATTCCGTATATATATTCATATGTATTTAATTTAAAAAAAAGTCGTTATTTTAATATTTCAAACAGACGCTTCAGTTTTATTTATTTGTATAGATGAGAACTCTTTCATACGGAGGTGTGATTGCTATTTCTTTCTCTTTCTCATCTGCCCTTAACAATATTAAAAGGTTGATAAACGTTACGCGATACCTTGAGTTCTCTTGTTACGTCAATAAACAATGCCCAGGCTGATATACCCTGTTTAGTGGGATCATTCACACTGGCACACTCAACGTTGTGGCACGCGGCCAATTTTTAACTTGATTAGCGCAATTAACGTCATCAATGAATGTACTGTGTACTGTACTGTGGATAGGGCTGGGCATAGAACTTACATTGTATATACCTTTCGAGTTCGCTCAACGACTCATAGTTTTGACTTTTGAAACGTGAGATTTCTTCTCCTTTCGATGCCGCGTAAGTAACTAAGTAAGATCTGAGGTGTCTGAATGGTGATTGGCAGTTTAGCAACTAGGCAAAACATCTCGCAAAGTTAGTCACAATAGTTTATAAACGCATAGAGGAAATATTTGTAAACATTCATTTTTATTGCCCTGTGTGCCCGCGGCTAATCTCCCGAACGGCTGGACGGATTTTGACGGGACTTCTTTTGGTGAATAGCTGAAGTTACTCCGGATAATTACGGTACTTTTAATTTTCAATAATAATTAGGGTTCCGCGTAAAAAAATTAAAACTCATAAAACATTGAATAAAATCCGATTCAATGCACAGTTTTACTGGCGAGTGCTTGAATTTACTAGAAATATTTTTACTTATTACAAAAAAAAAAATTTAGGCTTCCGCATTAAAACGCATTGAAGAGTATATAAAACGCGGGGGGGGGGGCAGCCGCGGGTACACGGCTAGTTGTAAGATAAGTTGCATTAAAAGCGAATCACCAAAAAAAAAAAATTAAGCAGCAATGGGAACTGCCGTCAGAAGTGAAAATTCGAAACAGCCAAGAAACTGCTTGTTTAAATGTTTGAGTTTCATAATTTGTTTATTGTAATTACTAACATAACATATAACATTTGTCTGATTTTTACATCGATTGACGCATATCCATCCATCCAGACTTGGTCTCCCCCAAAGATAGGAGGGAAATTGCCATAATCGTCACGCTTGACAGGCGGGTTGGCGATTGCAGTAGGTGTTTGTGGTCCTCAATGAATGCTGCCCATCCCCTGATGTATCCCATAGTCACCTTTTACGACTCCCATGGGTAGATATGGGGTACTATTCTTAAGCCGGCTCCGCACGACACATATAGTTAATTCATAATCAAAACATCCTATAGGCTGCGTAAGTGCTTATACATTTTATCATTCATCTCTTGAGTGCCATCTTCTATTTGACATACTGTAGCATGTTGACGGCTGACGTCCCCTAACCAGAATCCCTCAACACCGCTAAAGTTTTCAATTCAAAAACAATACCACTATCCTTAGCAAATATCTATTTTGAATGAATGAATGATTACTTTAATCTATATTTAGTATCTATACTAATAAATAAAATTAAAGTATCCGTTTGTTATGTCTAAATATTTTTTTATTAAATAGATATCAATGTAAAAAATAGATATGTCTCTCGGATTGTCTGTTTGTATATCGGGTAATCTACGGAAAGGCTGGACCGATTTTGACGGGACTTTTTTTTGGTAAATAGCTGAAGTTAATTAGGGTAACTTATTGTACTTTTAATTTTAATAAAATTAGGGATCCGCGTAAAAGATACCTCATAAAAATTTGAATAAAATCTGATTCAATGCACAGTTTGACGCGCAAGTTCTTGAATTTATGACAAATATTTTTACTTTCTTAATATACTAAATTTTTTTAGGAAAATAATTAAGGTTTCGTATAGAAAAACCGCAGTGAAAAACATATAAAACGCGGGCGCAACCGAGGGCACACAGCTAGTATTAACTAAATAACAAACCTTATATAGTAGTATTCTTCCGCATACATACTCAGTTTTGTTTATTTTATTAGAAGATATATCTCCAAAAAGAGACTGAATAGAACAAACAGGGACACGACCGAAATAGACAGCGCGCGGGCGAGGAATGCGCTTCCGCCCGTGTTCCAAATTTGAAATTTTCACCAATTTTAAATGTTTTTTTTCTTGTATCAGTCGTCTCGTCGAAGACCGCTCTCGTATACAGCCTTGTTTTTTTTTTCATGCATGTTTAATGGATCAATGTGTTGTGAGAATGCTTTCATAAGAATTATTTGTTTTTAATATGACATAATTATTTATTCGGGGCAACGGTCTATAGTAAGCTCATGACAGTTTTAGAAATACATATATATATATTCACATTCGGGTTGGGCAAAGGTTTATTTGATTAACTGATTGATCGAATGTACAGTGAAATTATATGATAATTAATGACGTATCATCGTTCCGTTTATAAATAGGAATTTCCGCTGCAACAATTTGTTTAAAATTATTCTCTTTTGTAGTTTAAAGTGCTTGAGGACAATTTCACTCGATTTTAAGTGTTGAAGTTGGAGACGTTTGTCGTCACGATGAGATTTTGCTTCATGTGGGTGATAAATTGTTTTCATTTATTTATTTATTTACATTAAAATTCACAACTCGTATAGTATATACGAGTTACATTGATAAATGCAATACGTATGAAATATGAATTAAAGATCCAAATCAAATTTATAATTCTTTAAAGTAAATATAAGACTATGTTTAAATGTACGCTTGTCTGTATGTTTTGAAGCGATGATGGCGCAGTGGATTGTGAGGACGGATCCGCGTCAATAGCCGCGGGTTCGAGCCCACCTATCCAACTCTAAAATCAGCCTGAGCTTTCGGCGAAGGAAACCATAGCACGGTAGTAGAGGATTTTCTAATAATGCCCGCCTGGGTAGCTACCATCTTCAAGTTTGAAAACCTGTCGCCGAATAGGTGTGTTCCGGCGGCATCACTTGAGAACCAGTACCTCTACGCTCAGTGTGTTTACCATCCTGGACCAACTCGTCACTTAACATCAGGTGAGATTGTGGTCAAAATACTGAGCCTATAACGTGTAAAAAATGTGTGTGCATGTGATATATATATATATATATATATGCATGTATATATGTATGCTTGTCGCATGACTTTATATGCCCAACTGTATCAAGAAGAATAGAGTTAGCTAGTAGACACTATCATTACATAAGCCCTATGTTATACAACGAAATTCATAAAGAAATAAATATTTATCCACTTACCAAATGGAAATGTAATAAAACCACCTTAAACTGGCTATTAGGACTTACTTAGGAGGAAACAGAACAACTACTCATATTCACACAATAGTAAAGTAAATAAAGGAATTTTATTTTTATTACACTGATATAGATTAAGCACACATACACACATGCACGCTTATACACGCAATACTGACACATGGTCATTTATATATTTATTTTTTGCATTTTTTGTTTGTTTCTTTTAATATTACTCGTATATATTTGTAGTTATATTCTATAATTTAGTTCTCAAGATATGTACCGGAGGCGGGCGATGGTAGTTGCAACACAGTTTTTAATTAAAGCAACTATTATCGTTTTAAAACATTTTGTGTAAATTGTTTTATCTAAATAAATAAATATATAAAATAAAAAAAATTAATGACAAATTTTAAAATTTAATTTAATTTAATATATATTCTGTCTCCCTCTGCCGCCTCTATATCCATCCTTCACACTTAATATTCTTGCTAATTACATAACTTTCATCTCTCACGTCATCTCCATACCACGTTAACCTATTAACCCTCACATCCGCAGCTATATTAATACAGTATTTTTAACCAAATATCTAAATAGATAACGCGGTATTCTAGGCTCCTACATAGAAATGTTTTAATCCATCCATTTTTGGCGGATATTTATTTAAATTTAAATAACAATTTATTAAATACAAGTAATATTTAACAATATGCTTTTTACGAAAAGATATCTCTCACCATCAAAACAAATCGTTTCCAAGGTATCATTATTATTTTTTCTCAATACCAAAAAAGGATGTAGCTAACCTGTTACACATCCATTCAACTGAAAGACGTCCATTGCTGGACATGGGCTCCCCTTAAGATCTCCACAACGACCGGTCTTGCGGCACCCGCATCCAGCGGATTCCTGCGACCTTCATCGCGCCGTCCGGTCCAACTTGTGGGAGGCCTACTCACTCTGCGTCTTCCTTTGATTATTCTCTTATAAATAAATGTTAAATTCATCGAAATATTTTAAGTATTTATTTAACTTATCTTTAGTGATTGGATTATTATGCAAATAATTGAAAAAGATTATAAAGATATTATGTTCTTATTTTAAACTAGCTGTCCGCCCACTGCAGTGCCCGCGTTTCATATTTTCTTCACTGAGTTTTTTTTTTTTTATACGGAACCCTAATAATTGTTTTAGTATTAAGATAAAGTAAAATATTTCTCATAAATTCAAGTAATTGCCCCTAAATCTGAGTTAAATTGGATTTTATTCAATTTTTTAAGTATTTTTTGACACTGAACCTTAATTATTTTAGAAAATTAAAAGTTATGCGGAGTAAAACTTCAGCTATCTACCAAAAAAAGACCCCTCAAAATCCGTCCAGCCCTTCCAGAGATTAGCCGGAACAAACATACTGACAGACAAAAATTTGAAAAATTGTATTTTTCGGTATATGTATCGACGTACGATACATTCATATTTATTTAGTAAAAAATAATAATTTCGACATTACAAACAGACACTTCAATTTTATTTATTAGTATAGATTTTATTTTACACGGTTGAGTTTTAAAATAAGTACGAATATTTAAAAACCAAATAATCTTTTTAGGGAGATTTTAATTTAAAATATATTAAAAAAGAATGTCAAGAGGAGCTTTAGAAAAAAATAGTGTTTTAAAATGATGTTAAAATACAATAAATATTTCAAAGATATAATAATGCCTTGAATAATCTACAAATAAAAATAAAATTTTCAAAAAAAATAATGATGAAACTTTTCCATAAAACGGTTCGGTAATTATTGACAATATATTATATGATACTATGCTATCGGGATGTTTTATGAGATCGAGTATGAAGGCTGCGTTGCGCCTACGCATGGGTCGATGAACCCGTACACCGTGTGACTCACCGTATGACTCACCGTTGACAGGCCCTTTCTCGTACTGTCCCCTTAATCTCATAACAGATGCGCGGTCCGGTCCACGTATATGGTACGGCGGAGGACCGAAGTTATCAGTCGCCTTGTGAGCACAGTCAGCTACGGACGTCATTACTGAGGCACAATAGGAAATACTACTGCTGTAGCGGTAATGTTAACGCCCCCATAAAAATTCTTTCATATTATAAAACCCAAAATCTATCTGGCTGTATGTATGTTCCTTGCATAAATAGAAATATCTTTTTTTGTTGCGCTTCGATAATGACGCCCGTAAATAAGTGTGTTCAGAAGGCGACTGATAACTTTGGTCAGTTAGCTGGATCGCCGTACCATTTCCACGGTGAAGTGTTCGCGGCTGTTAGCAATTTTGAAAAGTGTTAACTTCGCGTCTGCCGGCACTTTTTAAAAGTGTTGTTTACGCAAGTAACGAATTTATAGGCTGATGTTGTCATTTATAATATGCCAGGATTCTTATGGCGTAACTAATGTTTCCGTTACACCAGTATTAATTTTTTCGCGTTTCTATAATGACGTCCGTGATTTTATGATTGTGGTTGCAAAGCGACTGATAACTTCGGTCGTCTGCCGTACTATCTATAGGCCCGCGCGTCTGTTAAGCTTTAACCAGCAATCGTTCTTATGTTTCTTTGTTATGTTCAAGTATTACTCAAGTAAAATTTTAGATATTTTTGACTCCCCCGCCCCCTTATTCTCAGTAATCTATACTAAGAAATAAAATTAAAGTGTTTGTTTGTATTGTTAAAACAACAATTTTTTACCAAACACATATGTATATACGACACCTATACCGAAAAATATAATTTTTAATTTTTTTTTGTCTGTCTGCTTGTTCCGAGTAATCTCCGGAACGGCTGAACAGATTTTGATGGATCTTTTTTTTAGATAGCTGCGCGTAACTTAGGGTATTTTTGTGTTTCGAAAATAATTAGGGTTCCTTATAAAAAAATAATAACTCTATTACGCAGTGAAAAAATATATAAAACACGGGGGCAACTAGCACACATATAGTTGTAAATAAGTAAATATTATTTATGTAATCAGGCTCGCTTTTCATGTCATGAAAAATACGCCCTATTATTGATACTTAGTAGTAGATTTATTCGTTCTATAGAACAGGCGAAATTACATTTATTCATACGCCCGATTCTGTAGTTATGGTATCAATACTTCAGCAAGACTATGATAATCCTTTTAGAATGTTCTAAGGAATTTTCGTGGCACCTAAGAATAAACGTTACGTGCAATTATTTTCAATACACTTAAACGATATTACATAAAACACCACCACAATCACACAATATATGGCGCCCAACACAAGTTATTGAATTAAAGATAACAGTTACAACATGACAGAATAAGGTGCAGCTAAAAACTCTGATACTTAAGTAAGTAGTATTAGACGGCACCTTTAACGTTATTTATCACTAGCCATATTCCCGCGACTGCGCCCGCTTTTCATATATTCTTCACTGCGTTTTAATTTTTTTATACGAGACCCTAATTTTTTTTGTACTAAGATATTTAAGTAAATATTTGTAATAAATTCAAACACTTGTCCGTAAAACTGTGCATTGAATTGGATTTTATTCATTTTTTTTTATGGGTTTTGATTTTTTTTACGCGGAATCCTATTTATTTTCGAAAACTAAATGTACCCTAAGTTCCCTGGAGTAACTCAGCTATCTATCTAAAAAAGTCTCGTCAAAATTCGCCCAGCCGTTCCGGAGATTATCCGGAACAAACAGACATACATCAAGTTAAAAAATTGCATTTTTGCTATAGGTATCGTGTATAGATTCATATCTATTTAGTAAGGTCGAGTTCAAATGGTACTTAAATGCAGCTAAGGGATCTTGTAAGTATTACGTAAGGAATAACGGAGGAGGGTTCTATGCTATGGTTATTTTTGACTAACTGTGCGCCCGTGACTGCACTGAGCCAATATTAGATAGTTTTCGACAGCATCTTGTCAGTCATGTGAGTAGTTTCACTACTTTGTGTGTCCCGCACACTCTCCGGGTCCCCCTCAGGCGGCGAACCAAGACCTGCCTCGTTCCCCAACTTGGGAGGCTCTTGACGTCGCCGCCAGCGCGATACAGTGACACTGCCCATGCATTGAGCATTACACGCACAACACTCCATACACAGTCCTGCACATAACACGCAGGTACATAGATCCTGTAAGGAACCTTTTTTTATGTTAAATAAAAAATGTAGGGTTCAGCTAGGATCAACATTCCGCGAGAGAGTTTTCACACTCGGGTAACGGACAAGCCGAGGTTCGTAACTTTTTGGTAACCCTTGTGCTGGTTACCTTTTGTGGCTGAGTGCCTTCAGCACTCGCCCCCAAAGTCACGGTGAAGCTGTAAAGGCCCTTCCGGTCAACAGTATTAGCCAAGTTAGAAAAAAAAAGAAGAAAAAAAAAGTAGTTTCACTAAGTCAGTAGTTTAATTTAGTATTACATGCATCACACAGCACCCCCACTCCTGTACGTCACGGGTTGCTATGGTATTGAAGTTTAGTGCTTTGACTACAATAATTTTATGTGATGATGTGGTCCACCATGGTAAACACAACAAGCCTAGAGGTACTGGTTCTCAAGTGATTGCTGCTGGAACAAGCCTATTGATATTTGACAGAGTTTTTAAATTTAATGGTGGTAGCTACCAAGGTGAGCGTTATTAGAAAACGCCTTAACACCATGCCATGGTTTCCTCACGATTTTTTCATTCACTGATTTCAGGCTGATTTTAGAGTTGGATAGGTGGGCTCGAACCGGCGTCCGTTGACGTGGCATCCGAAGCATTAACAAATGCGCTACCATCGCCTGAAAACTCAAATAACGGTCAAGCCGAGTTTCGGACCACTTTGGTGAAATTATGCATGTTAACTCTTTCGGATGTGTGTCTTTAGCATTCGTCCCTCAAGGTCCAGGAAAGCTGTCAAGGCCTTTCCAGTCAACACAGCATTAGTCACTTCTAAATATCCATAGTATTTTCGTAATTTGAAACGTAAGTTCACTTGCGTAAGTCTTCCTTCACGTATCAAATTCTTTGATGCGAGGCGTGGACCAAGTGACATCAAATCAACATTTGAACTATCCAAAGCCTAACCAATTGACGATCACGTTTTTTTCTTAAATGTATTGTTAATAACGTTGACTCATGTTACATTCATTCAATATAAAGTGTCGATGTTGTCATGATGCGCATCTCGTTTGGTAAGAAAAAAAGTAGGTACCAACCTAACAAAAAAAAGTACGAACGCAACATCATCCTATCTATCATCTCGAATCACATTAAAACCTTTTTTGTTGAAGTTTGTAACCTATCATGGTAATTTTGGTTATGTTATATACAATTTTTTTTTTCTTCTGTAAATGTATAAACCGCCTCGTCTGTAATTATTGTATCTAGGAGGTACTGTACGGGCCGCGATGTGATTCGAGGTTTGGGTATGTTGTACGCGTGCCACGTCGTACCACGCGCAAGTTCCGATGATGAAAGATTTCATGTGTCAGTGGAAAAGAATGATTTTAACTTTTAACTGACTTGCGACTGTAAGCAATGAATTAATAATTTCTGATTTCATGGGTTTTTTTTAAATCATTAGCTTAGACTGCTACTCCGCTCGCATACATTTTTTTTACTCAATACATTGTATATCTAAAATATGAAACAGCTTTTTATTTTCAAGAATTTTCATTTCTTTGTCGATATATAACATTTCCACATACATGTACTATCTATACTAATAAATAAAATTGAAATGTCTGTTTGTAATGCTAACTTTTTTTTTTTACTAAATAGATGTGAATGTATATGCAATACCTACCTATACCAAAAATACAATTAAATTTAAATTTTTTGTCTGTCTGTCTGTTTGTTCCGGGTAATCTCCAGAACGGCTGGGCGGATTTTGACGGGACTTCTTTTGGTAGATAGCTGAAGTTACTGCGGGAAACTTAGGGTATTTTTAATTTTAGTAAATTAATAGAGTTCCGCGTAAAAAAACTAAAACTCATAAAAAAATGAATAAAATCCGATTCAATGCACAGTTTTACGGGCAAGTGCTTGCAATTTATGAGAAATATTTTTTCTTTATCTTAATACTAAAAAAAATAGGGTTCCGTATAAAAAAATTAAAACGCAGTGAAACGCGGGCACAGCCGCCGGCACACAGCTAGTTTTTAATATATCGAAAGTATATAGTTACTACAAATTCGTCAGCGAAAGCATGTATGATTTAAAATTATTATATAAATTGACTCGATAGTTGTTCAGAATAAACTAACAGACAGATATTTTTTTTGTCTAACCTAGTTAATGCTGTTGACCGTAGGGGCCTTTACAGCTTCACCACAGACAGACAGATGTTGGCTTTTATTTAAATACTATCTGAACCAGGCAGACGTCTTACCTGTGTACATACAGTTTCCAATCACGTATATATAACCATAATTTTTTTATGTATACAGATAAGGGTTGTGCCAGAAATCTTTTTTTCTTTGCCAATATCGTTTATGTTGGAATAGTTAATAAAAATAATTCTTTTGCTTTGCGCTAGATGCGTTTAACCGTTCTAAAAAATCCACGTTGTAAGGAGCGATAAGAGAGAGGGGTTATCTATGTTATGAGAACGTAACCGCGTCGGTCAAGAAAATACAAATATGTGCAAGGTGTTTCATTTAATTACAGTGATAATTTTAAATTACGCGATTTAAATATAATTTTGTACTGTTGTAAAAGAAAATAAATGTTACAGTAATTCATTAATACTTTTAAAATGTATTAGTAAACTAAAGATATACGTGTAGCTTAACGTGGCATGTTCATAGTTTATTTGGACCGTTATTGTACTTTTTCAATGCGATGAAATGTGGTAATACCAAATATGAATACCGTGTAATTATGCCGTACGAAATATTTGTATGTAGGAGTAACGAACCTCGCCCACGCATTAGAAACAATGCTTTGACGCGATTTAACTTTGAACTTTTTGCAGTTTACGAATGGCTTAGTGTAAGTCTATAACTTAAGATATTAGCAGTATATATATATTAGCAGTTAATACTAATTTTATTTAAATCAAATCGAAATCAACTTATAAGGAGGTGTCAATTAATCATTTGATGTTTTTTTTTTGTAAATTTGTGGTCCTTTTTCCCTGGTGATATGTGGTAAGTGGTGATAGGTGGTCTTATTTAATTCTGAAAAAAATTAAATATGAATATCTGGCAACGGCGAGCCAAGGTAAGGAACCGCTTTTCGGTTTATAGGGCGTTCAATGAAAAAATAAATTCATGTGATATCTCACTGAACCCCCCTCCTCTCTTGTGATCTTCTTTCGAGCTTCAAGTGATTTAATGGATGATCAGTTGAGGTCAGTTACGTTCTATTGTTTTGTTCATAGCATGGTTTAACCGGTGGAGTATCGATTTAACCAGGTTTGTCCTGTCTGTAAAGCATAGAATTAACGCAGCATGGATGAAATGGCGGCAGGTTTTCGGCTACTACGTGTGATCTGCAAATCCCCTTTAAATTAAAGGGGAAGATTTACAAGAACATAATACGACCTGTCGTCTTGTATGGATCAGAATGTTACCCCATAAAGGTGACGGACGAAAGAAGATTACATGCAGCTGAGATGCGAATGTTGAGATGGATGTGTGGGGTAACAAGAATGGACAGGATTAGGAATGAATATATTAGAGGAAGTTTGAAAGTGGCACCAATAACAGACAAGTTAAGAGGCGGTAGTTTATCCTGGTATGGACATGTGATGCGCAGGGAGAAAGAGAATGTTGTAAGAAAGGTATTGGATATGAATGTGGACGGTTACATGGGAAGGGGAAGACCAAAGAAAATATGGATGGACTGTGTGAAAGATGATATGTGTAGAAAAGGAGTGAATGCGGAGATGACAACAAATAGAGAGGAATGGAAGAGGAAGACATGCTGCGCCGACCCCAAATAAAAATGGGAAAAGGGTAGGGAGATGATGATGTCCTGTCTCGGTAAAGAAATCTATAGAATAGTATAGGAATTTTGTTATAGTGGAATATAAATGTAAAAATACAAAATTGTAGGCCTTTGAAATTGCCAATACGCAGTGAACAGTCGATTGATTAAGATCATGATTTCGCCCGGGATTTATTTTAATATTATAGTGTGTTATTATGTGATAGGATCTTGAACGCCATACATTATGGTGAAACAAAACTTTTGACCAGCAACTGCTTTTTTGAATTTTTAACTAATCTTGTTGTTTTTTTTACACATAATAGGCTCAGTGCTTTTACCACAATCTCACCTGATGTTAAGTGACGATGTGGTCCAAGATGGTAAACACACTAAGCCTAGAAGTACTGATTCTCAAGTGATGCTGCCGGAACACACCTATTGGTATTTGGAGGCAGGTTTTCAAACTCGAGAGTGGTAGTTACCCAGGCAAGTATCATTAGAAAATGCCCTACCACCATACTATGGTTTCCTCGCGATGTTTTCCTTTACCGAAAGCTCAAGACGATTTAAGAGTCGGATAGGTGAGGATCGAACCCGCGTCGATTGACGCGGAATCCGGCCGCACAACCCGCTGTGCCATCATAACTTCAAAGTGAATTGCTTAGCTAACAATGGAGATTAAAAAAATAGAGTTTTATAACGTAATTTAATTCTGTTCGTTTCGTTTCTGATTACTCTAAAAATAGCATTTTTGAGTTAAAACTTTATTCCATTTAAGAATATTATGTAAAATACTATATTTTTTTAATTATCCTATCGTTTGTTTATGCATTTGTAAAATTGTTTTTGGATCAATGTAGAACAGAATATGTGCAATAAATGCATAGTTTTCAAACGAATGAAGAAAAACGAGAATGGGTCGTTGGAATCCAAAAAATATATAGCCTATAACCAACAACGTCCGCGTCGAAGGGTAGTAGTCACATCCCGATATGTTTAGTAGTTTTGAGGCGCGGGTGCCTCAAAGGACCTCTATTTTCCTTTTATATATGTAGATAGATTATGTCACCGTGACGTTACGTGGCCCATGCGTAATATGTCCGCGGCACGACGGACAAAGCGCGTGTGTGTCAACGAACTTTATCGAGGCGATCGAATTGTACCGATTATTATGCAGTCTCGAACAATAGTCGAGTCGCGGCGGCAACTCTTGGCTTCTTTATCGGTCAAAGATTCTAGGGAACCGTTCCGTGGGTGCTTATCGAATACCATGCGTTGGCTGATGTATATATATTTTTTTCAAAACTAGCGACCCGCCCCGGCTTCGCACGGGGTGATAAAAGTCTCTAATCGAAAAAAAAAAAATAAAACATACTCTATGTTAGTCACTGATAATAATGTGAATTACTGCAGGCGAAAGAGTTTTTAAAATCAATTAAGTACTACTGTTCTTTAATTTATCCAAGATAAATCTCAAAACAATTATACCTATTAATATAATAGCATAGATAACAGACTAAATGACTAATATAATTAAATGTTAGCTCTGTGCCCGCGGCTCCGGCCGTTTTTTAGTGTTAAGAGGAAACGACATCACATATTTAAACACTGTAAAAGAGTAAAACTGAGTATTGAATTATTTGTTTTTTTTTACAATTCCGAATTATTTTCGAAAAATAAAACTAGAGAAAAACCAAAGATATTCCTGACAAAATCAAACATTTGCAAGCAAAACTGACCTCTGAAACGAATTTTGTTCACAATTTTATGAGGTTTAGGTCTTTTTTTTTTTTTTTTTTTTTAAACGAAATCCTTTTTTTTTATATAAAATATAAGTAGCCTAAGTTACGCCTTATTACCCCAGCTATCTGTCAAAATCGGTCCAGCCTTTCCGAAGCTTAGTCGGCAGACAGAATTATTTAAAATTGTGTTTTCGGATTAGGTACCGTATATACCATACTTACATATGGTAGTCCGTAAAAAAACTGTTGTTTTAATATTACAACCAGACACTTCATGTTTATTTATTTGTATAGATGATTTTTTTTAATCCATCATTTATTTTTAGCAGGCTTTTACACATTAGTGTATGCCAGCTCTACCGGAGCATCTATATAACTATATACAGTTACAATATATAAAATACAATAAAAATAAAAAATAAAATTACAATGGACCGATTTCGATGAAATTTGACATGGAGATAGTTCGAAATCCAAGGTCAAACGTAGGACAGATATTTTATTCCGAAAATCCCACGGGAACTACGCGGGAAAAACCACGAAAAGCAGCTAGTGTTTAAATAAAATAACCCCAAGACCAAAGCCGAACAACTTGTAGGTCCCGCATTTATGGTACATACCGCCAACAGAGGTACTGGTCGTGTTCCATTTTTCCTCAACCTTCACAGTTGGATGAATTTACTCTCCTTATTATGTACCTGCCTAAATCTATTAAATTGTGTACAGATGACAGGAGATAATGACAAGAACTTTTTTGTAATTACTGTTCTGTTCGGATTTCACAGAGTGAAGTAACAAGAGGTCGCGATGGCAGACACAGATACAGAAACTCTGCCGAATGGGACTGGACCACTCTCGCATGAGGAAGAAGATGAGAGGCTCAAGCAGCGTCCGGCTGATATCGATGCTGTGAGTACCAAATCAAGCACCATAACTACACTTTGAAGTTCTTAAAAAATAACCTTATAAGGTAGATCATTATGGCAATATCTGGAAATGACACTCTTCTTTGTCCATCTACCAATAAATCTTGTTACTATGAGTTAAATGCATATATAACGTCACGCCTCTCTCCAATAAGGGTAGGCAGAGACCACATCCTTCCACCTTCTACGGTCCTGACACTTCAACTTTCATAAGCACCTTCATACATGCTCTTCGGTTACGGGCACTTTAATCTGGCCTTTCTCCTGAACGTTTTTTAATGTATTAATGAGTGACTTACTGAAATGAGGGTTGTGGATGTTACAGGACGTGAGGGAGATGGAGCGCCGCAAGCGCGTCGAAGCGCTCATGTCTTCGAAGCTCTTCCGCGAAGAGCTGGAACGTGTACTCGACCAGCAGATGCACGAGGGTAACGACGCTCCTCTACTGCAGCGTATCAAGGAGATGGTCGGCGGGCGTCTGCACACCGGCAGTATTAGGGTAATACCATTATGTTTCTATAATAAAAACATTAATTTCGACAAATGCATAAATATTCCTTTGTTCTAGTTATTATATGAGACCCAGCCTTCTGATTCATATGGTACAGTTAATTTTTCTATAACAGAGGGGGGGGGGGGGGGGGGGGTAACAATAGCTAACAATTCAGTACCAAAAGTTATAATTTCTTTTATCGTTGTTATATTTATAGTAAAATTCTCCAACCTGCGTTTCATGTTTTTTTTTTTTTTTGGTGTGAGTGAAAAAGTGCATATAACATTTCATTTATATCTAACCCAAAAAAAACAAATGAATAGAGAAAAATGAGAATCTTTTGTTTTTATTGAGTAAATTGAAAAAAAAATTTAGAAAGGGTCGATGTAATCCTAAAAATGCCTATAACTATCGACGAGAAATTCCGCGTTGATGGTAGTAGTCCGTATACGTTCAGTAGTTTTAAAGTGACGGTGAGTCAAAGGAACCCCATTTTCCTTTTATGTATATAGGTAGATAGAAAATAGATACTTGAGAAGTATTTATGATTTCAACCAATAATAATTCGTTAATTTTTGTTATAATTAATTACAACGGCACATAAAAAAAAATTGTTTTGTGCATTTGACCAGACCCATCTACGCATATGTATTTCTACCGGCAGAATTCGAATTTGAGGTTCGTTTGACCTGAAAAGCTGAAAATGGCAGTAAAAAACTGAGCTTTTATTTCATTTTCAAAGGCTCCTAGTTTCTGCAATAACAAATTTATGGTTAAAATCAAAACTACCGGTTTTGGCGGTAGTTATTTGGTATAAAAATATTTACTATAATGCTATTATCCAGGGAGGAAACACGGCAATCCGTTTGTATGTAATAAATGCCGCTAGCATATCACATAGCATATCCTCTTAATATAATTTCATTTCATATTTATAACTACAATTTGCCCAATATTTTCGATTTTTTGTTATCTTTTTTAAATTTTGTAATGTTAATAAGCTAAATAAACTTCAGATTCAGTGGAAGAAGTTACATATAAATTATACTCGATCTGGATCCATAATTTTTTTTTCATCTCCATAAATTCGGTTGCTCGCAAATTTTGATTCCTGAACGGGGTTGGGATTTACCTTCAGATTTAGTGGATTAAAATACATAAAAACCGTACTTGATCCCCGATTCCACAATTTTTTTTTTCATCGCTTTAATTGCAGTTTTTCGCAATTTTTTTGTCTTTTTTGTGTATTTTATTGCATTTTACTCAAATCGAGAACATGACCGCGCCAAACGGATCTCAAATTCGGATTCAGCTGGTCGAAATACATGCCCGTAGGTGGGTCCGGTCAAATGCACAAACAACTTTTTTTTTTGTGTGCTGGTGTTATTAATATAAGTAATAATATCCTTCTTTTTTTTTTTTTTGACGGGGGGAAATGCATTTACGCACTACCCTTACCTATTGTATTAGTGAGACCGAAGTCCCCCAATACAATAGGTAAGGGGGCAAGGAGTGACGAGCTCCGTGCCAGTGTGGGACTCACCCGGGCGTGAGGCGCCCGGAAATACCCACTAAAACCCCCCGGGGCCGTCCGCTGCATTTGGGATGGGGGCGACACGGGGTGGCTTTCGCAAGCACCGCGTCGCAAGTAATAATATCCTAACTAGATATACAGACTGGTCCTACGTTTATATCGGTTTCCTTTCCTGCTGAAAACCGGAATAATCCTTATGACAATTGTAATTTTAGTCGACCTATAAGTAAGTGTATCACTTGAGAGGTAGTTAATCCGTGTGGGTTCGTGTGTTTATTATTTCGTTCCACATCGTCACACAGGTGACACTAGCATAGGCGCGTATACGGTATAGAAGAAGCGATGTTAGCGCAGCGGGTAGAGTGGCCGGATTCCACGTCAATCGACGCGGATTCATTCCCCACTTATCCGACTCTAAAATCTGCCTGAGCTTTCGATGAAAGAAAACATCGTGAGAAAATCATAGCATGGTGGTAGGGCGTTTCTAATGATGCCCGCCTGGGTAGCTACCACCTTCAAGATGTTTTCCGGCAGCATCATTTGAGAACCAGTACCTCTAGGCTTAGTGTATTTACTATCCTGGATCACAACGTCACTTAGCATCAGGTGAGATTGTCGTCAAAGCACTGAGCCTATACCGTGTATAAATAGACTTTATAATGAGCTATTTGTACACATAATGTATTTTAGAATAACTAACTAAGCTTCTACAGCAGTTCGCTTGTTACCGTTGGCACGACGATGACCAGCTGGTGACCGTTATTGTGACTTGGTTTTTTAATAAACCGAATAAAAATCCACACGAACAAGTAACGTATTTGCGTTGAAAATTATTGTTTCCTGAGGATCTCTTGACGTGATCAACATTCGACTCCTTCTTATTGGGGAAGGAATTATAATAATTTTGTGTTTAATCGTTCCCAGGGTCCGAGCTGCGTACTGCCCATCAACGACATCCGTGGTATTGAGGGAATCGGTTACGAAAAGGGGGAAAAGATTCTCCGGTGCAAGCTCGCGGCGGTCTACCGCCTCGTTGACTTGTTCGGTTGGACGCAGAGTGAGTTGACTATATTTACTTACTATATTATGAACTAGATGTGTGCCCGCGGCTCCGCCTGCTTCATGTATTCTTCACTGCGTAATATAGTTTGTAAATAATCATTGGAAAATAATATTTTCATGGTGCTGTTTCCATTGAATCGTATTTTGTTCACAGTGAAGTGATGAGTTTTAGTTTATTTAGACGGAACTCATCATTTAAAAAAATGATACTAAGAGAAAGCAAATGTATTTCTTATAAATTCAAGTACTTGCCAGTAAAACTGCATTGAATCGGATTTTATTTACATTTTCATGAGTTTTAATTTTTTTTTACACAGTACCCTAATTATATTCGTAAAATTAATGTAAGTTACGCGGAGTAACTTCATCTATCTACCAAAAAAGTTTCGTTAAAATCGGTCCAGCCGTTCCGGAGATTAGTCGGAACAAACATAGATACCAAAATTTGAGAAATTGTGTTTTTGGTATAGTTAACGAATATTTATATTAGAGATGCCACGAATAGTGATTTGACCGAATAACGAATATTCGGCGAGACTCTTGGCCGAATCGAATATTTGGCAACACTTAGTACTTTTCGCTGGTGACAGCTATAATTAACCTGCTTCACTAAAATACGTGGAATGACAACGCGCCGTGGGCGCTTTTGTTTCATTCGTGATTGTTAGATAGGACAGGCAGACCCTTACAAGCGGTGGTCAGCAAACGCAAAACAATATCATAACCTATCAGAATTTGCTAAGATTTGCTTAGCACACTAAATGTGCTTTGATGTTTCGTATTTAACAGAACCTGCACTCTCTTGTGTTCTGGACACCGATGTTGTGCATATGCTTGCCCAAACATATATGCACATATGTGCACGTATAAAGATAAATTTGCTACTTCCATTTGTCTTTATAGTACCCTTGTGGTAACTACCATTTTCTGGCTAAGCCAGTCGTCTGAAGTTGTCAAGGCCTTTCAGATTATTAGTGTTAGTTAGTTCCAAGAAAACAAATGAACTGTCCCGCAAATTGACATTCTGTTACAACTAATTCGCACCGTTGATAATGGCCGACCTTATTAAGTGCAGTCATTTTTTCGTGGGCAGTATTTACTAAAACTTTTTTTTTTGGTTTGTCTAAATGCTGTTGACTGGAAGGACCTTACAGCATCACCGCACTTCTGGATAAAGTGTTCAGGGCACTGCCTGGAGAATGTTAGCTAGCGCAAGGACACCAAAGTAGTATGGACGTCGGTTTGACCCTAGTTACACTTAAGTTGAATGAAACTTCGGATCTCAAGGTGTCCCTTACAGAGCCCATGTAATTGTTGTGTGGAGTGTGGAGTGCAGTGTATGAAAGGGTCATTGTATCACGCTGGCAATGGGGACAGAAACTTCTCCAGTGGGGAATTACGACCCCGAAATGTTATTTCTATTGGTGGTGAGCTTATTAGTGATGTAATTATGTTTATTTCCAGCCGGTATAACGGGCCAGATCACCGCTCGGCTGAACACCGCCGTGGAGCAGGTGCTGACCACTCCAAGGGGTCTGCTCCCGCACGAGGTGACCGCCTCGTCGCTGGTCAAGGTCGACATGCAGGGCGTCGTGCAGGACCAGGGTACGACCAACTTCCCGGTCAATGTCGAAGGTAACTGATTTTTGTACTGTTTGGAGATCGTCCATTATTCACGTGGATTTCGAAGGGCTAGGGTGCAGTGATATAATATCACGTGTATTTGTTTTTTGTTGCCTGACCTTGATTCGCCTTTGGCAGAAATTTCCAGAAATAAATTAGGTTACTAAAAAGTACACATCCACTCAACCAGAAATGAGTCCTCATCACTAAAGATGATTTTGTTTCCAAAAGCAGGGTCAGCAGCCAAATGCTCAAAGCCCAATCAGCGCATACACGGCGCTGTCTGCGGTCGTTAGGTTTTAGCTCTTGAGCTAATTTAACTTTGTATGGATGAAAACCTAAATCTCGACGCAAAATTCGCCATGTTCATGTCGCAGAAAGTCCAAGCTCTTGCGTACAACGCGAAATGGACTGTCTGGAGGTTTTCTCTCACACTGTCCCGAATGTCAACAATATTCTCTAACTATCTTACGTTTGTTTGACGTATAGGTACTGTTTCATCGATCACCGACCCGGTTGTCTCAATTTTTTCATTAAACGACGCATCGTGGAGTCTGGAGGACGGCCATGAACGCCATAAATTGGACGTAATGCACGGAACGTTAGGCGAATAGAGCACTGATTTTGATAATAAACTCTAACAATTTCTAAGCATTGTTAAAGCGTGTAACGACTAAATGTGTGTTTATGCCAAATTTGACAGCTATCGCTTTACCAAGATGGCCGCTATGGGCTGTCAAAGTACACGCGCCCCTATTGAAAACCCGTTACTTTGGAGATTTGTATATATCTCAAAACTAGCTTTACTACACTTATCAAGTTTTTACAGTGATGAAGGAAGGAATTGTCTGGTCTATTCCACAACATCCTCAAGATAGAATTAGAGATGGCTACCCAGTCGTTTTATCAGAGAATATGCTTTTTGACGAATTATTACGTAAAATCCATCAACTAGTGCTTCAGCAAACATTCTTGAAGCACTGCAATACTGAGGCACCCCTAATAGCGATTATGTTGGGCGGCCGAATTCCGCGTTAATGGACGCGGGTTCAAACCCACCTATCCAACTCCAAAATCAGCCTGAGCTCTCGATAAAGAAAAACATCGTGAGGAAACCATAGCATGGTGGTAGGGCATGACCGCCTGGGTAGCTGCCACCGTCAAGTTCGGGACCCTGTCACCAAATACCATTAGGTGTGTTCCGGCAGCATCACTTGATAACCAGTATATCTAGGCTTATTGTGTTTACTATCCTGGACCACATCGTCACTTAAAATCAGGTGAGATTGTGGTTAAAATACTGAACCTAAACTGTGTAAAAAAAAAAATTATGCCCTGAAGACGTTATTGTACTGTATTCGCAGAGTATTATAAGCAAACCGCGTATATGAGATCCGGAGATTAATGTATTTTTGTTTTGATTTAAGGTTTCTCGCTGCACGCGTCCGTGCACGCAGCCCGGCCGGACGTGCGGTGCGTTCTGCACGTGCGCTCTCCGAGCGCGCTCGCTGTGTCCGCTATGAAGCGCGGTCTGCTGCCGCTATGCGACGAGGCAGCCCTGCTAGGAGACATCGCTTACCACCACATTCCCTATGGTTACTACCAACTCATCCCTTATAATCTATATATATATATATTAGGAAAATGGGGTTTCTTTGACACATGTTCGAGTTAGTCACGACTGTAATCAAACGAATCGCGCTGGGCCCTAGTCTGAACGATTCGGGGTCGTGATTAACCCTGGCCGACCTGCGATTAGCAGTAGACCGAAATAATATCTTAGAGATCGACACTTACCTCTCGAGTAACGCCGGTGTCCTGCTTCACCTTCCGTAGCCCGTGTGTAGTAACCAGTGTATAGTGTGAATGTGCGAACTTAGTAATAGCTAGGAAGGCTTAACAATCAACAAACAATCAATTTAACATTTACCGCTAATCACAAATAACTTTCATCTATATCAACGTGTATTCTCGCGTCAAGTTATTTCCAAACTGAATCCCGCGACAACTCTGGCGGGTACTACGTTAGAATTCAAGTGCCCCGTTTTTTCAGTTATGATCAATACTTGAAAAAACTGACTCATAACGAGATCTCCGAAGCTATAAACGTCGTAGACGCTTTCACTAAGATTTCACGCAAATCCTACTTAGAATTTATTTTCCATCATTTCAATATAGTCACATGTACAACTCCTTTCCACACCCGGTAACCGTAGCTGTAGTAACGGTTGTCGTTTTTGTCGGGTTCAGATTACTAGATACTTACTAGATCCCTTACTAGATATGAGCCGGACATGCCGAATTCGCACACAGGTAACGGCCAAGCCGAGGTTCGTACCATTTTGGTAACCCTTGTGCTAGTTACCTTTTGTGGCTGAGTACTTTCTACACTCGCCCACAAAGTTCTGTGAAGTTATAAAGGCCCTTCCGGTCAACAGCGTTAGCTAGGTAACAAAAAAAAAAAACGCCGAATAGAAAAGGAATATTTGACCCCATCTCTAATCATTACCCAAAATGACACCGTGCGGGCAATACCGGCTCGTGGCGCCCCGTGGCCATATTTAGATTAAGGCGAGATCAAATTTTGCCGCTCCGTATACCTTGGCTGCCTAGGTGGCGCAAGGTTGTATTACGTTACGACTGTCGTTCTGAGGTGTCGGGTTCGTTCCCCGGGTCGGGTAAAGTGATATTAAGTTTTCTTACTCTCAGTATCATCACGAAGTCTGGAATTTGTGCCCGATTTGGCGACAGGTTCGCCCCCTGTCACATCTGGGTCGGGACTAAGCTCGGCGGAATGTGGATGGTGTAGTTCGCTATTTCACGTCTGCATAACCTGTAGGGAATAGATGAGTTTTAATTTTTTCTACGCGGAATTCTAATTATGTTCGAAAATTAAATGTACCCCTAAGTTACGTGGAGTAACTTCAGCTATCTGCCAGAAAGAGTCCCGTCAAAATCGATTCAGCCAGTCCAACCAAAAATATTTAAAAATGTATTTTTAATATAGGTATCGTATATACATTCATATTTATTTAGTGAAAAAAAATATATTTTGACATCACAAACAGACTCTTGCAATTTTATTTATCTATATATTAATACGTGAAGGGAAAACTTTGAATCCTTTTTAAAGAACACTGCGCTCACTGTGATATTTGGCATAGTTAAAGTTCATATGTAGATGGAGTGCAGAAAGTTCATATTCTTATATGATAGAAATTGCATTAAATTAATTAAAAAAAAAAAAACATTACACGCATCTATATTTGACATCTATTCGACATTTATTTACCACGTAATTAGAACGTTTATTTTTATTAGGGTTTTATTAGTTTAGTGAGTTACGATCGAATTTAGATCATAGACGAGCACGAGTTTAGTACAGACAGGTGACTAATTGAGTCGTCATTGGTTGAAAGTTATATTAATGTGTCGATTACCCATAAAAATAAGACAATAGGAAAACAATGGAAAGCTGGCGTAAACGCCGGGTAAGTGCTCAAAGGGTTAAACTTTAGTCAAACACCGTATTGTTTCATAAAGGTGTACTGGATAACGAGGAACGTGATAAGCTGGTGCGGGCTCTCGGTCCGCACGCCAAGGTGCTGATGGTGACCAGCTCTGGAGCTCTCTGCTGCGGCGCCACCCTCGAGGAAGCCTTCCACGCTGCCAGGAACCTGACCGCGGCCTGCGACGTGCAGCTCCGGCTGGCATCGCTGCCGCTCGATGAGCTGATCATCATCGACGAGGATACCAGGAGGCAGGTCAGTATTAAGTGGACATGCGGTCGGAAAATAACGTGTTCGAAGCGATGATGGCGCAGCGGGTAGTGCGGCCGGATTCCGCGTTAATCGACGCGGGTTCGATCCCCACCTATCCGACTCTAAAATCGGCCTGAGCTTTCGGTGGAGGGAAACATCGCGAGGAAACCAATACCTTGGTGGTAGGAGATATCCGCCTGGGTAGCTACCACCCTCAAGTTTGAAAACCAGTTTATTCAGATTATCCGGTTAGTTTGTTGCTATAAATATACTAGCTATGTGACCGCGGCTCCGCCCGCGTTTATATGTTCTTTAGGTGTGAGTTTTAAAAGTCTATCCTAAAAAACAGATGAATGAAAAAAAATGAGATCATTTTATTTTTATTACAGGAAAAAATGTACATAACAGTAAATCGAAAAAAAAAAATTAGAAAATTAGAAAAGGGGCCATAAAATAGTCCGTTAACAATGGCTGTATCTATGATTTGTATAGTCTTTAATTAATTATGATATGTAAATTTATATTTTGATTTATAAAAAAAAATACCATATCGAGTTTCTTGTCTGCGCTCTTCTCGACTTTCCGATGGTAGTGTTTAGACGTTCATAAGCGCCTTATTAGGACCTAAATTGAATAAAGAATTTTGTGATTTGATTTGAGTCGACCCACCCCGATACGTTCAGTATTTTTGAGAAAAAAAACCCCTTATATATATATCAATCAACTGGTTTTATTACAGATATACGAAGCGTCTCGCAAGCCGCCCTCCGAAGGAGGTAAATGGCGCGTCGGCGGTGAGGAGTTCGAAGCTCTGATGCGGATGCTTGACAACGCCGGCTTCCGTACTGGCTATATATACCGACACCCATTGATTAAGGTTCGTTTATATATATATATATATATATATATATATATATATATATACTAGCAGCTCTTCGCAGTTTTACCCGTGTTTCCTGTATTCCTGTATATTCCTGTTCCCATGGGATTTTCGGAGTAAAAACTATCTTATGTTACTCCCTGAATTTCAAACTATTTCCATACCTAATTATTCGTTCGTTACAAAAATACAGATCTTTCCTCTTTATACTATTAGTACTATATAGATATGAGTTTCTAAAGTTTCTTTGATTCCGTGAGTAAATGCCCTTTCAAATATTAAATTAAAAGTATTTGAAACATTTTGACTCTCTCCGTCCCTATAAAAAACAAAGATCTTAAGAGGATATACCCTAGCGGCATTTATTCCGTACAAAAGTACTCCCCTGTTTTCTCCCTGGATAATAGCATTATGGTGAATATTTTTTACCAAATAATATATATCCACTGCCGCCAAAACGTACGGGTTTTGATTTTTACCATATGTTAGTTATTGTAGAAAGTAGGAGCCGTTGAAAATGAAAAAAATGCTCGATTTTTTACCGTCATTTTCAGACGTCCGTCAAAAAAATTTGAGGGATAAAGTTAAAAAAAAGCAAAACGTACAGGCATAGCCAATGTCTTTATTATTGTAAAACTGAAAGAAAATTAAAAGTCGGTTCAGTTTTGGAGGAGGATATAGGGGTTCTACGAAGTGATGTTTTCGTCTATTTTGCATATGGTAAAATAAGTCCGAGCTGCAGTTGTCCCTGTTCTTTCTTTGGGATGCAACGCGATAGCAATAGATATCTGAAATAGCTACTTATCCATCCGCATGTCCTCTTAACACTCCTCTCCCCAAGATAATGTAAGCATTGGTAATAAAAAAAATTTCACCATTATCAATATTGATTTTTTTATACTAAAAAAAAACATTGAGCCTATAGGCTCAGTGCTTTGACCACAATCTCACCTGATGTTAAGTGACGATGCAGTCCAGAATGGTAAACACTATACCTACATACAGGTTCTCAAGTGATGCTACCGGAACACACCTATTAGTATTTGGCGACAGGTTTTCGAACTTGAGGGTGGTAGCTACCCTGGAGGACATGCCCTACTACCATGTTATGGTTTCCTCACGATGTTTCTCTTCACCGAAAGTTTAAACCGTTTTTTTTTAGAGTTGGATAAGTGGGATCGAACCCGCGTCGATTGACACGGAACCCGACCGCAGTACCCACTGCGCCATCATCGTTATTTTAGTTAACATAAAATATTTCAAAGCACACACAAATACCGCGGAACACTTGCACGAATGAGTGAGAATATAAATGCTAGACGGTTAGCTGATGTGAGTCATGAGCGCCGCCATATTGTCGTTGGCTGCTCTACCGAGCGCCTTTCACTTAACCGCTACTCCGTGGACGGATGTAATGCGACATGCGATAGATGGACGAGCAAAATTTAAGGCGATGAAACAAAGTTGCACTTTAACTATTAATTGAAAAAAAAAAATGTAGCTGGTACATTCTTAGATTTGTTATCTATGATAATGGTTATAATGAAAGCTATGTTTATTACGAGTATTTATATTATCTAGAGAAAAAACACACCAAGATGGTCGACGATTCTTTATTGAATACAATTTGTTACGTTGACAGTAGCGATACGACATTGTAGCGTAATATACTTACATACTATATTTGTTTGGTTCAGATTAAACAGTATCAAGATGTGTTCTGTTTAATTCGACAATAATTAATGTGTCGAGTACCCATAAAAATGAAATAATAGAAAGACAATGGAAAGCTGGCGTAAACGTCAGGAAGGTCCTCAAGGGGTTAATTTCCTGTGTTAATTCTATAAAGTTTTTTTTTTTTTAATCAATAGAACGACGTGCCGAAGCCTAAGAACGATGTTGAGGTACCGCCTGCGGTCTCATCCCTTGGTTATCTTCTCGAAGAGGAAGAACTCTACAAACAAGGGTATGTCTACAGGCGTTTATACTATTTCAAACTTACTGCCTTCTTTAATAGTTTCTATAATTTGTTTATATTACTTTGCAGTAATGTAAAATGGTTTTTTTTTTTGTTAAAACTCACGCAAATAACACAGAAGAAAATGTTTTCAACATTTCAATGTATAAAAAAAACAGCGCCTATGAAAAAATGACTGATATTTTTCAGAACTGTTCTCTCTCAGACCGGAGGTAATTAACAACTAGATTGCGCAAGGAAGTCATTTTGACTGCTTTTGGGCAATATAGGCATATATTGTTTCAGTCTTTCTAGTGTTAATTATTTATAAAATTAAATATTTATTTACAAATGATATAATTATTAGACGTCTGTACACGATGTGTATGATGACGTAATGGAATTTTATAAGTTGATAACATAACATAAGCTCACGCCTGTTATCGCCGAGGGGTTAGGCAGAGGTGAAACAGCGAAACTACACCACCCGCATTTCGCCGATATGTTGATACGCCGTGATTTTATGTGTCACTAGTGATACACCATGATTTTATGAGTCACTAGTGATACGCCATGATTTTATGGGTCAAGAGTGATACGCCATGATTTTATGATTCGCTAGTGATACGTTGCGCTTTTACACGCCACTGGTGATCTTTCTAAAGATGTTTTTTTTTGTAAAGATGTAAAATCGTAACATTGATTTGTTTATCACCCAGGGTATGGAAGAAGGGACAAGGCAAAACCGGTGAGCGCACCCGCTGGCTGAACTCGCCCAACGTGTACCAGAAGGTCGAGGTTCTGGAGACGGGCACCAGCGACCCGAAGAAGATCACCAAGGTAGAATACTTGAGGGTCGAAGCGGAGTAGACGGCATATTATACTAACAGCTAGAGATTTTATGTTCCCAAATTCGTTAGGAAGTTTTATCTCTAAACTAACTTGATTAAACAAAATGTGGTATTTCCGATTCCTAAGTTTCTTGCGCAGGTTTTTTTTTAAACTAGATAATTGTGATCTATTTATTTAGTGTTGCCAATTATTTAACCTCTGCACAAATTGCCCTATAAAATGCGAATCCTTATTGTGTGTTCCTTGTTTATGTATGTTTATACCCGCGTTTACGAGTAACTATTTCTGCAAATTACATACATAGCTTCAAAGGCAGAAAGTGAGTCCTTTCATCAAAGGACCTTCTATATATAACATATATCTTCTTTGAATTCACTTAGCATTTATTTTATTGCAAATTGTTTTATACTATTAAATAATTGCCTTTTTATTAATTTTTCAAAAACCAGAATATAGATGGACCCGATCAGCATACAGATAATTAAAATCCGATGATAAAAATTAAGGAAATGATAAGCATTTCAATTTTGTGCTAGTTAGGAAGTGTTTTTTTTTACATTTGTCATATAAGTTCTATACTGATACTATGAAGCGATACTCAATTGAAATGCTTATATTTCAGGATTTTGTCTATTTGAAAACTGGCAACCCTGTTAAAGTGATCTATAATACAAATACATCATTATAAAATGGAGTAGAGAATTTGGGGCTATAAAGCTTGTAAATTACTGTAAAATAGAGAAAACGGCCGCTTTAAGCATCAAAAAAGTTTTCAACTTAAGGTATATGGAATAATCTTACCACACTTTGTTTATTCCGGTTATACGTTCATCATTGAGTCAGCCGAAATTGAGACAAAGAAACACGTTTACGTTATATTAAATATAATGAGTCTTGGAATATAGCTTCAATAGAAGGACAGCTGTCAAACTGATGTGAGAAAACATAGATCGAATTGTCGAAGCTCTCTTTATAGAGTTTAATATGAAAATCAAACTTTAATAAATCGTCAAATATAACAACATAATCAACTTGTATTTTTGAATGAATATTAAATAATCGGTTTATATTATTAAAACCGCGCAAGAATATCTTTGTTGGTTTTATTGACAGCCGTCATTCTGTTTACAGTTTTTACCCTGTAATTATGCATTTATGTTCCAAAAAAAATCATCATACTTGGTTCTATTTAGGTTTGTTGGTTGGTAACAGTTGACATTCTAATCATGCTGTTTTCGAGTTTATTTAAGCTGCTTCCAGCTAAGTTAACCAGCTTCTATCTTTCTGATAAGACTTATCAGTTATGAATACGAAGACGATGCTCGGTAATAGTTTCTATCGTATCTGAATCACAATTTAATGTTTTGCATCACATATTTAAAGTTTTTTTTTTAAGTTTTTAATATAGCGATGGAAATTTAAAGTTTAGGCTTCCAAAGGGTCTTTAAATATTCACGTTGATTGATAATCTGGTCTTAAAATTAGGCTATAATAAAGTTTTTGTCTTCGCTAATATAGAATGATCTATGAGTCACCAATGATATAATATGATTTTATAAGTCATTGCGTGATACGCCGTGATTTTACGAGTCACTGTTGCTAGATTGTGCTTTTATACGCCAGTGGTGATCTTAGAAGTTATTTTTAATCTATGTAAAGCTATAACTTACATTTGGTTGTTTATTTGCCAAGTAATAACATGAGCGATACTAATCAAGGCTCGCTTTTTTAGTACATAGTTATATGTATTTAAAATTATCTAGACACCCTTCAAAGCGTGTGTTTCGTTTTTTTTAATTGTGCATAATTTAATGTACCTACTCTATTGATAGGTGTCAGTTCTGACAGCTGTCATTCGTCATCCAGACGATTACTCTTCATAAAGGGCCCATAACCGCCACATTTATGCGCGTAGAATGTTTATTACAAACACGTTTTTTCTAATGAAAGCGAGCCTACACTAACAACATTATTTTCAATACATTCCATTTTTTGAAATCGTTTTTTTTGTGTGTTTTTTTTTAATTATATTTCTCGGGGATTCGGGTAGGTTAATGACGAGTGATGAGGTGAATGGTTAGCATCGCTTAAGAAGAGTAGATTTTCAAAATCAATATTCTAGTAAGCTTACAGAGAGACCTTGAATGATTGTTTGAAGCTGTTCTAGTGAAGGCATTTTCGCTAATATTGGTATATTGGTGAATACAATGTTAACCACTTTACAAATACTATTAGGAGATGTTAATTTTACAGAACTTTGATATTCCGTTTGATTACCGATTGTCATCGATGCCACTAGTGATGCGCGATATCGAGTAAATGTTTATACGATTGTTCAAATATATCGATAGTGGTAGGGGTAATTTTTAAGACTTACGTAACTTAATCCACCACCCTCAAGTCTTAAATCTGCTCGGGCGGTACGTCTAGGGGTGACACCTGACCGTGAATGCCAAGAGTACATAACAGATAGTCTTTAACAGTACATCAATATTACCACATAGAAAAATTAGAAAATTTTCTATAATTTTTTTTTAAATTAGTCAATGCATAGTGTAGTTGAATACAGAAACAGCTGTAATTCATTATAATAGTTTTGATTCTTGTCTTAACTATTCCACTTGTTATGGCACCTCTAACCTTAGTGATTTTACAAATTTACATATAATAAGAGAATGGTTACATCACTAAAAACTTGATATATTTAATTGATTTTAGCTTTTTCGATCTTGTTTCGAGATCATCCTTCACGTTAATTTAACCAAGTCGCGTTTTAAGGGTACGATTTAGCGTCTCTATTCTATGAAACGGTTTCTATCTCTTTCACGCAATTCAACGAACTTTCTTCTTGTTAAAAAATATATAGAATGTATTTCATCGGATATGAATATAGATTATTAATAAATGTTTTCTAGTTGTGTATCGCTTACGCTAGTGTGTGTTAGGATTAAAAATTTAATAATAATAATAATATTAAAATTCTTTGTATTTTTTTTTTTCATTTTGCAAAAACTTTTCAATTTTATTTGTATATATATATATATATCCTAAATGAATGGCATAGTTCATACAATATCCTGTTATTTTATTGGAACTGTAATAAAAATAGAATGTAGCAAATTGCATTTTTGCCCTTTGTTAAAGAAAGTTTTTTTGTAAAGAAAAAAAGTTTTTGCAAATGAAAGAAAACATTTTTTTTCATAATTTTTTTTTTTCAAATAGTTTATATTTCGCTTTCTAAATAATATTATTGCTTATAAAAGATTTATTATGTCTCCAATCGATTATATATGATACATTTAAAATATATAAATGTAGAAAAGAGAAAATAAAACTAAAAAAACAATCTTTCTGTTGTCTCGCTTCTCTCACTAAATGAAATGCTTTTGACAGTTTTTTTTTTAAAACGAAATAATTAGTGTGTTTTTTTTTTTCGTTTGTGACTAATACAATAATGTTTTCCAGTGGGTCGACGCTAACAACGAAGAGGTAAACTACCTTTTAATTTTTTTTTTTATTTAATTTTTTTATTTATTTATTTTTAACACTTTTTATTTCTCTATGCGATATGGTACTTTGACAACTCGGTTCACTTGAGTTCAGAACGATGTGTTTAAATATTTAAAACTAGCTGTTTACCCGCAGCTGCGCCCGCATTTAATACATTATTCACTGCGTTTTCATTATTTTTATACCGAACCCTATTATTTTTTCAAAAAATTTTAGTACTAAAATAAATTAAATATATTTCTCATAAATTACACGGTGTAACTTTTAGCTATTTAACAAAAAAAAGAACTTTCCGCCAAAAATCGATCCAGGCGTTCCGGATATTACACGCAACAAATAAACAGATAGACAAAAATTTTAAAAATTGTACAGTTAGGTAAAAATTAGGGGCTGCCTAAAATTTTGGTAAAATCACTTTATCCGTCTTTTTTCTCGTTTATCAGCAATAGTAACTAGAGCTTTAAACACGACAATGATTACGTAAACATTGGTATAGTTTTTTAAACAAAAAATAAAAATGAAGATTAATTAATAAATATTGCTTACTTAACCGTCATTTACCTCGCCCCCCTCTCCCGCCCGTGCCTTCAAAAATAAGCATAATATAAAATTGCAATTGGTTTTTAGGCATTTTTTTGTTATGAAGTTTGAAGTTAAATAGATCTATATCACTGAATTGTTTATTGTAAGTACCATAGTTTGTTCGATGCTTGGAAATATGAAATAATTGTGTGTCGAGTACGTGTGCTTGGCGCATGTTGTTAGTTGTCAACATTTATCATTGATTTGAAGAATGAACGTTTATTTCTATAAAATTTAGACAAGCTAGATCTATTGAATGATCGTCATAATTTTAATACTAGAAGTAAAAACAAGTTGTCCGGAACCACGCTTTAGGTTAAGTAAGTGTAATAAAAGCTTTATAGGTATTAGTATTCGGTTTTACAATAAGATCCCAAGTAACATTACCGATTTACCTGACAATAAGTTCAAGTATTATGTCAAGCAAGTCTTAATCTCAACAGGTTATTACAGGGTGGATCATTACGTGAACGATAGTGATGTCTGGAATTAACCCACATCTCTGTGCTTCCACTAACATTATTAAGACTACGATTTGTATAGTTTTTTTATATGACAGAAAAAATGATATATATTATGTTTATAAAAAAAAAAGAACCAGATCGAGTTTGTTGCCTGCGCTCTTCTCGACTGGGTTGTTTTCCGAACCGGTGGTAGTGTTTTAGACGTTCACAAGCGCCTTCTTAGGGCCTAAATTGAATAAATAAATTTTGATTTTGATTTTTTGATTTTATATTAAATATCTATACAATGTTTTGTATTGAAAAATGTCATAGTAAATGAGGATAAGAATGTTTGTGTATTTTTTTTTTTGGTATATGCAATGAATTGATTCTACAGATGATCTCTTAAGTACTGCTTTATAGCAGCTTATAAAAATAAAATAAACAAACAGTATAATTTAGTCAAAGAAATCCTTTGCTATATTCCAAAATGAGCGCAAAAAAAAAAAACAACATAAATCCATCAACTTATTATGACTTAATAAGAAAACAATTTTTCCTAACATTCGATATTTAAAACAAATAGGAATTTCTTAAAAAAAAACATTCTTAAATTGTCATACATGGTTTTATATTATGCTTATAAGAAACAATTCAATGATATAGATCTATTTAACTTCAAACTTTATAACAAAAAAAGGTCTAAAATCCAATTGAAAATGACTAGTAAAGAAATAACATAAAATTTACACAGCCATATAATCCTTACATAAACATATCGACAAACATATATGTACACATTGCACACACACACACAACATAGACTTATATTTCGTTTTTAAATAATGACAAATTCAATTTTTGGTATTTATTTTATGTATCGGTTCAGTTTATATTTCTGTTTTATACGAGCTGTGAATTTTTGAATGTAAATAAATTAATAAATTGCGAAACGATGATAGCTTAGTTTTGCACGCAGGTTTGAATCCACAAATTTCAATTCTATGAGCCTTAGATTACAGTGAAGGGAATCTTTGAAAGCACAATTTAGTTCCAGTTCTGTTTAACGCTCCCTTGTGGTAGTAGAAGACCCAGAAAAAATTAGGGTTTATTGAGATAGTGCAGAGGGGGCGTGGGTAGATTAATGTGTCGAGTATCCATAAAAATAAGACAATAGGAAAACAATGGAAAGCTGGCGTAAACGCCAGGTTAGTGTTCAAGGGCTTAAAAATTTAGTCAAATTAAGTGGATTTTTGAAAGAAAAAAAAACATACTCTCAAACTGGCCGGTGAGCAAAATAAAGTTGAGGATCTATGATTTCGTTTGTCCTGGAGCATTACTTAAGATCTTATTTCTATGTTTAGCGTGTCAGATATAGTCGATCATGGATCAGATATAGTCATTTAACGTCAGGTGAGATTGCGGTCGAAAAACAAAACATTAAAACATTACCCTCTTTGGTGTACCTAAAACAAACAAGAAAAAGCGAAACCATCGGTACGAACTAGTTTTAAATGTAATTAATCGAGTTGTCAAAGTCTCTTCTCTTCGTTTTATCGTCCGTACTGTGTATTATTATTATTTTATAGCTATATTTTTTTTTTACTTTTATCTTTCGGGGGTTATTGGTGAATTTTATATTTATTATATAGGGTGTCGACGGTTTCATGTTATTAATAATTTGGGTTACTTACGTGTATATTTTAAAATTTAGTGAAGCTTATTAATTATTATGAATTAATTAACGTCATTAGCATTTCATTATGTTATACCCTGGTTGAGTAAAGTTATTGTCTGAATATAACAATACAAATAATTTTACTCGTAAAAAAAATACAATGAAAAAATAACAACAACAAAAAAAAACATCGAGTCTGTACAGTGTAGAGATAAGGAATAAAGAGTAATTGGTAGAGAAAAAATGTTGCCATTAAAATAAACCTACTTCCCTCGCAAAACCTTTTTATTTTTCATCCCACTTGTCGGTCCTTTCGTGTGTATTTATCGGGTATTTATTTATAGTTAAATTGACATAACTGTGCACGATGTTTTGTCTATGCTTTTATTTTTTTAATCTAAAAAGAATAATATTTAAAAATGCTTGTGCATGGGTAATGGCTGTTAACGGATGTCCGTTGCTTGGAACTCGAACGATAAAATTTTCAAACAAATATACTGTACAATCTCGATGATTTTTACCAGGATAGAGAAGCCCAACTTTGAGCTAAATTTTTTTGTTCTTTTGCACCTTTATTTAGAAAAAAAAAATCAACTACAGCCTCCTCTCCTTTCATTAACTAACCTCTGTACCTAAGCTTTTATTATATATAAATCAATCATAAATATTTAAAGGAATAACACTTTATCTTTTTTATCATCAAAACGTTGGCAACATTTTTAACTAATTCTCTTTTTTCTTTTCCTTTTTTTTTGACACATACGTACACACTTGAAAAAAAAAAACAAAAACAAAACGAAAATAAAAAATGGACATCTCGTCAACACGTGGCGCGTTGGTGATATTTGGAATGTAAAAGTGGATTCAAGATGGATCGCCGGGCCATTCTAGTACTCCGTTGAAAATTGACACTTTGCAATTCGTACCCAAAAATACCAACCCGAAGGAGTTCAAGCAACTGCAACAGCAGGTAAGCTGGAATTATAGTGTTATTTAGCTACTATGAGTAGGATAAAGTGGATCTGAGTGTGAAAGAGATGGACGATAGAAGAAAACTAGATTTGAAATCTATACTAATAAATAAAATTGAAGTGTCTATTTGTAATGTTAGAATATTTTATTTTAATTTTTGTCTGTCTTCCTGTTTGTTCGTTCCGGGTAATCTCCGAAACGGCTGGACCGATTTTGACGGGACTTTTTTTTGTTGTTGTTAAATAGCTGAAGTTACACACCGCGTAACTTGGGTAACTTTGTAATTCGAAAATAATTAGGGTTCCGCGTAATTAAATGTCGATTAAAATCCGATCCGGTTTCACTGGCAAGTGTTTTGAGTTTGTGAGAAATAAGTTACTTTATCTGAGTATTGAAAAAGATTAAAGAAAGTAATTAGGGTTCCGTATAAAAAAAATTAAACGGCAGTGAGAGCATTTTGAAACGCGAGCGCAGCCGCGAGCACGCAGCTAGTGAGTTTTTAGGATGCTTGAAAGTAAAATTAGTGACAGAGAAGTTAAGGAATGATAGGTTAGCGCGGTATGGATATCTCATGAGGTGAGATGTGAGTCACGTAACTAGGAAGGTGTTAAGTATGAAGGTGGATGGATATAGCATCGGACATAGACAAGGCTACCAATTCCAAGATGTATAGACCATAAAATAAGGACCAACGTACAGTTCTAATTTCTTTTATGGCAGAGGCGGATGTTTTACTTCTATTGAATAAACACCTTAAGATGACATACGGTCGGCGACAGATTTCAATAGTAGGAGTTTCAGAAATCTATTGCTATCGCGTTGCGCTCAAAAGAATGAGTTGTATAACACGAAAGGGACAACTGCAGCTCGGGCTGATTTTACCGTATGCAAAATAGATGAAAACGTCACTTCGTAGTAACCTGTTTCATCCTTTAAAACTGAACCGATTTTTAATTGTCTTTTAGTTTAGAATAAGAATTTTTTAATTTTTTACATCAAATTTCTTTGCCGAACGTTTGAAAATGACGGTAAAAATCGAGCATTTTATCATTTTAAAAGGTTCCTAGTTTCTTTAGTAACTAATTTATGGAACAAAATCAAAACGAGCATGGCGGTGGTGGTTAATGCTATAATGCTAATATCCAGGGAGGAAACAAGGGACTACATTTGTATGGAATAAATGCCCCTCGCATATCCTCTTAAGTACCCAAAAAAATCAGCTAAGGTGTAAAAAGCATAGTCAGTTCGAAAAAAAAGTTGTATGATTTGTTATAAGGTGTATTATTCCGAATACGATATTTTTTCACTCGGTCATTATAGTGTTGCACCACGTTCGCTCCAATATCGATAATTATGTTTCGATTTGATCTCATAAGTTTTAAAGATTTTTTTTCACGAAGTAGACGCATTGCATTCTTAATTAATTTCCTCCCTTGCCAGTTTTTATTGTACTTTTTTTTTGTATTAATTACACTCAGATTTTATTCATTTCAAATATGATAATTCTGGTATTTACATAAGGATAGCTGATAATCGAGTTGTAATTTTTAGGTTTTTATATTAGGCAATCCTTTAGGTATTCCATACCATAACTGTAACTACGCTAGCAACATTTGTGGAGAGCGTTTTGATCTGTTATAGTGATTATATGTATATGGAGACTTTTTCATAGTGTTCACCCGCAGTTCTCCATATTTACCCTCCGTAACTACATCTTTGTACGGAACATTTGACACAGATTAAAGAGAATCGCCGAGCCGATAAGATAAGCGCCGGCCCTCAATCTCACATACTCGAGGGAGTCACGTGGGATGAGGCAAACAAGCTTGTCGGCGAGGACGCTGTCAACACACATACTGGAGATCACGTCGTGAGTATATCCTTTACTCGAAGTGATGATGGGTGTAGGTTCGAATTTCAGAAGGAGTTTATGAATGAGGAGATCCGCAGAAGAACTAAAGTTTTTGCCCCAAGACTTGCCAAACTAAAGTGGCAGTGGGCTCGGCACATTGCTTGTAGAATCGATGCCCGATGGGGTCAACGAGTTACTGAATGGCGACTACGTGCCGGAATACGTAACGTGTGTTGGCTTACAACTTGGAGTACCGACGACCTGGTGAAGGTCGTGGGAATCCGCTGGATGCGGGTGATGTAAGACCTGACGGTGTGAAGATCTTTGGAAGAGACTTGTGTCCAGCAATGGACGTCGTTCGGCTTAATCCCGGGAGGAAGGTTGCCGGTTTTCTCTCGTCTGGTTTCCTAATACGGTTCTTGAATTTGGCAAGCTATCTATATAAGTTAATTAAATTTATTTTTACATTTGATTTTTTCTATATTCTGCATAGGTTCAGTGAATTGACCACAATCGCAATCAATTGTAGATGTGTTACAGGACGGTAAACTATGCTTATAGGTATGGGGTCCCAAGTAATGCTGCTGGAAGAGGCACACCTGTTAATAATCGAGGGTGGTAGTTACCCAGGCTGGTATTATTAGAAAATGTCCTACCACTATGCTATGATTTCCTCTCGATGTTTTCCTTCACCGAAAGCTCAGGCTGATTACGGCGTTTGGATAGGTGAGCTTGAATCTGCGTCCGTTCATGCGGGATTGGATCGCGCTATCGACTGCGTCATCGTCGCTTAACTAATAAATATATTTTTTTTACCTAGCTATAGGTATCAAAAAATTAAGACCATTTAAAAAAAATTGTCTGTTTGTCTGTCTGTTTGCTCCGTATAATCCCCGCATATCTTCTACGTTTATATTTCAAAAACAATTAGAGTTCCGGGTAAAAAAACAATATGAAATTATGAATAAAACCAGATTCAATGCGCAGAGTTTGACTGGGGCAGGTTTTTGAATTTATGAGAAATATTGCTCCAATGTTCTGAACCAAAAACGACTTCTACCACTTCTATTCAGGTATTGATGGGTGCAGCGTCGAAGGGCATCATCCAGCGCGGTTACCAGCACAACGCGACCGTGTACAGCGCCCCCTACGCTAGGAACCCGTTCGATCATATCACCGACAACGAAATCGACGAGTACAAGCGTGACGTCGAGAGGAAGAGACGCGGCAACGACTGTGCGTATTCACTATTTATATATAGTATATATATAATCCATTCCAAATACAAACTGACTATTTTTGACCCCGCCTCATTTCGATTATTGGCTTTTGGAGTGAAAACTTCTTTAGCAACATGTGATTTGATAGTCGATGAAACGAAAAAGCGACAGTACGTTTCTGATGGAGGTCGGATTTGTTCATCAGTGGACGTTTTTTTGATTGAATGGATGGATGAATGAACGAACCTATGAAAAACGGTACACAGAAATTATTCCAATTTATTTTATCGACCTTGAAGAAAGTTAATAATTTTCCATGGCATAACTTTGTTAAAAATTGACAGGTTGAGACGTTTTTTTTTAAATTGTAGATAATAAAACTTCGATTATAAAAAAAACATTTAGATAGTAAACTCTATAAAAAATTTATATTTTTCAAGAAAAAAACCGTTAATTATTAAAAAGTTCGCCATTTTTTATTGTCTAAAAAAAACAACAATTTCAGTCAGTTCTGCGATTGTTCTCGCCAATCCAAGAATGGGCCGAATCTTTTCTATATTTATAAAAAAAAAATCAATTAAAACCTTTTTTTTCCAAATTCCTTTTTTGTTTAATAAAATAAATGCAATAAAACGATTTCATGTTGAGTCTGATGTAAACTGTATTTAGTCGTCCAGGCAACACAAGAAACAATTGAATTATAGGCCAACTAACAGACTATTGCGGTTTATATGTTATAAACTGCCTCGGTGGCGCAGTTGTATTACGGTGCGACTGTCGTTCTGAGGTCTCGGGTTCGTACCCCGGGTCGGTTCAAGTGATATTGAGTTTTTCGACTCAGTATCATCTCGGAGTCTGGAATTTGTGCCCGTTATAGCGACAGGCTCGCCCCCTGTCCCACCTGGGACGGAACTAAGTTCGGCGGAATGTGGGTGGTGTAGTTCGCTATTTCACCTCTGCCTAATCTGTAGGGGATAACAGGCGTGAGCTTATGTTATGTTATGTTATCTATCTATATACATATAAGCAAAGTTTGTTTTCTTTGTCCGAGGTAAACTCGAAAACTACTGGACCGATCAGCGTGAAACCGCAACCATTCGACGCGGAATTAATCCTAGATGGTTATAGGCTATATATTCTTTTTGGATTCCATTGACCCTTACTTATTTTTTTTTTAAACGCGGGCGGAGCCGCGGTCACAGAGCTAGTATATTATAAAGTAATTATTATTATGTTTATTTTCAGACGACACAGATTTATCGGAATCGGAGGCGATCAGCGCCGCTCAGATCACTTCACCGGCCAGTGCTCCCTCCGAAACCGAGGAGGAATCGCGCGACGGTAAGTGCGCACAGATTCATTACTAATGTTGGCGACGCTTCGATAACATTAATATCGTAAAATAACTTAGAAGTGTAAATAAATAGGCATAAGTTAGAGCAAACCGTAAACGTATATAATTAACTCAAATAACGTATTATAATGTGTAATCTTATAAAATATAAAAAAATAAATGATAAACGTTCGGTTAGGAAGGGAAGGTAGGGTCGTGTAAAATTATTAAGAAATGTTTACATACAAAACCCCGCAAAACCTACCCACACCTAATTACGCCCTTTTTTTTTTGACGAGGGGAATGCATTTACGCTCTACCCTTACCCATTGCATTAGTGAGACCGAAGTCCCCCAATGCAATGGGTAAGGGGGTGCGGAGGGACGTCTCCGCACCAGTGTGGGACTCACCCGAACCTGAAGCGTCCAGATATAACCAGATATAATACCCACTAAACCCCCGGAGCCGCCCGCTGCAATGAAATTACGCCCTGAATGTAATGGAATACGTTAAAGTTTTACGTAATAACATTGAATAATTGTAGAAATATCGGTACTAATAAATAAAATTGAAGCGTCTGTTTGTAATGTCAATTTTTTTTTTTACTAAACTAAAATGATTGCATATACGACACCTATACCAAAAATAAAATTTTTAATATTATGTCTGTCTGTGTCTGTTTGTTGCTGGACGGATTTTGACGGGACTTTAACGGGTAGATATAGCTGAAATTACTCCGGGCAATACGGGTTACTTTTAATTTTAATTAGGGTACCGCGTAAAAAAAAATTAAAACTCCCAAAAAAATTGAATAAAATCCGATTTAATGCACAGTTTATGAATTGGTTGAATTTATGAGAAAATTTTTTACTATTATACTATAACTACTTTTACTATAAAGAAAAAATATTTCTCATAATTTCAAGCAATTCATAAACTGTGCATTAAATTGGATTTTATTCAATTTTTTGAGAGTTTTAAATTTTTTTACGCGGTACCCTAATTATTTTCGAAAATTAAAAGTACCCCGTGTTACCAGGAGTAATTTCAGCTATATCTACCCGTTAAAGTCTCGTCAAAATCCGTCCAGCAACAAACAGACAGACAGACATAATATTAAAAATTGTATTACTTATTAATTGTATTACTTAGTATTGAAACAATAATTAGGGATCCGTGTAAAAAAAAATTAAAACGCATTGAGGAGTATATGAATCGCGGACGCAACCGCTAATGAGTGTAACTTTAAATTTATACTGAATTAAATTTATATCTTATTATTGAGAATTTATTTAATGAGTTTTAATTGAATTTAAAGTACTGATATTGACCTTTACATTGTTTAACCCCTTTGAGCACTTACCTGACTTTACGCCAGTTTTCCATTGTTTTCCTATGGTCTTATTTGTACGGGTACTCGACACATTAAATTACTATATAAGTCTTTAAAATCTAAATGAACTATTCAATGTATATCGACGAATTGTTACGAATTTAACGAATCTATTGTTTTATTAATCTTGACATTGATTATAATTGTTTAACTGTAATATGTCAAATGACGAGGTTTTGATAGGAAATTGTGTTAAGAATTCTGGCATGAGAAGTGTATGCAAGAATGTAAAAAAGATTAGACCGTACGCCGGAAATAGGGTCTTTTACCATCACCCGAGGAAATAAGCGTGGTAATGCCCCACGCACGCGAAACCGCCGTTCCCGCCACGGGGATTGGTGGTCAACTTTGGCTCCGCACACTCTCCTGGTCCCCCTCAGGCGGTGACCCAAGACGTGTCTCGTTCCCCAACTGGGGAGGCTCTTGACGCCGCCGCCAGCGCGATACAGTAACACTGCCCATGCATTGAGCATTACACGCACAACACTGTACACACACTCCTGCACACTACACGCAGGTACATAGCTCCTGTAAGGAACCTTTTTTAATGTTAAATAAAAAAAAATACAACAAACAAAAAAAGCACACACAAATGTAAAAAATATTACTATTCGTATTAAGAAGGTCCCTGATCACGTCAAGGGTGAAGCCAGAACTAGAAAAAAAACTGCACACTACATAATTTCAGATTAATGACATGGGGAATGGGATAAGAACTTTGCTTACTATCACTGAAAAGGGAGGAAATCAGAAATGTCCCACTGCTGGGTATTAAAGTAAATATGTTTTTTTTTCTTCAGAACACCGCGTATTGAGAATAGAGACGAAGCAAGCTCCAGTAAGAAGCCAGCCCGAAGTGGTCCTCAGTGATGGTGAGTCCACGCCTATTTACTCGATGTCGATAAACCAGTAATTTTCGATGTCGATAAAAATTATCTAGATGATTGATAATCGATGATTTCGATTAAAAGTTTTAAAATGATAACAATTTTTATCGATAAATTACTTCTCGAAAATGTACCGATACCCTTTGCATGTTTAATTTAGTTATTAATGAAAAAAAAAATTAAGACGTAACACTAATTATTGTTCCCTATTTTTTTTTGTGCCTGAATATTTTGAATTCCGCATGATAACTATTATAATCGAGGTGCATTTTTGATTTTTTTTTATTTCACTTTGTACAGTTAATTCGAATTAAGTTTTTCGTTTCTCTCTTTAGTTTCCTTTTGCACGTCATCCTCTTTCATTATAGATTTAGTAAAATAGTGATGTTATTGTGTTTAATTCGTAGTCGATACGACCGATTTCTTGAACGCCGAGAGAGAGCACGCCGATCGAACTAAAAGTAAGTTATTTTGTATATATATATATATATATTTCTCATTTACCACATCCCTCCCTTTCCCTTCCCCCGAAGTGCCAGTTTACCTTTTACTCGATGTTTTGGACCGTGATATTAATGTTTAGTTGTCGATACTTTAGAAACAAATATGGCGGATTAAGGATTAGAACAAATCGAATGGGAAATTCAATGCAATTAGTATCTTCTACTTCTGTCTACACTAATTTTATGTCTAATTTTCATAAAGGAATGATAATTTTTGGTTGTGTGATTTAATCTATACTTCTGCATGCGCTACTCTAAAAACTAATGCTTGCATGAATTTCTTAATGCAATAACGGTCATTATTTCTTTTAACTCTAAATAAATTAATATAATACGTTTGTCAGCTTGACTAATTTATTATAAAAGATCTCTCTTCATTTTTGATAGGTTTTATGTTATTAAAAGAAATGCCCTGGTATTTTTGAGATATTTTTTGTTTTTTTTGAACTATTCGTTTTACGTTAGACGGGTAGCAAATTCGATAAATGCTTACTTTTTTTTTGTTATCGTTACCAATAAGTGTCATCTATTGTTAGAATAAAAAATAAAATCGATTGATAAATAATCCGTCGAACAGTTTTATTTTTACTAGTAAAATTAATTATTAGGCAGTTGAGAATCAATAAATAATTATGCTAGTATTAAAACAATAAAAATAAAGAACCAGAACGGGACCCGAACCTGCTGTCTGATGACGAGGTGTTCCTCAATTCGGCCGCTTCTACGGCGTCGTCGAGTGCGATGTCACCGCTACCACACGTTGTGGTGCACGCCCGGCATATTGTTAACGTTCGAGGTGAGATGTGGGGGAGTTACGGATCGGGGGGAGAGTGTATCTGGGACGGGGGAAACGTATGCACGAGCCGAGGTGTATGTAAGGAAGCGAGTCGGAATGATTCGGGGGAGAGTGAACGAGAGGGGAAATGACGCTTGCGAATTTCCCATGAGGGGGTAATGTCAATATTCTTGGGTTCTTAGATTATGGTGACAACTCAGCCTGTACGTAGTTCTCATTTGTTATTTGTTAACTTAAGTTGTTATTATTTATTAAACATTTCGTTCTTGTGTGTCGTGATATGGGCATGTTATGAGAATAGTAATGAACATGAATGTGGAAGGATGGAAAAGTAGAGGAAGGCCAAAAAATATGTGGATGGAGTGTGTAAGAAATGATATGGAAGAAAAAGGAGTGAATGAAGAGATGACGGCTGGTAGGGACGTATGGAAGTAGAAAAACATACTGCGCCGACCCCATGTGAGTTGGGAACAGGGCTTAAAACTATGAACGTATTATTCGTGATTTAGTTTGGTTATAGTGTATTGAGAAAAAAATAGGTGACATGTAATATATTAAATTGCTACATAATTTCCCTAGAAATTTCTGGAATATATATAGAATTGAACTCAGAAAGAGGTTTTTGATTTTTCTCTCGTGTTCGTTGAGGGTTTTGGGGTAAATGGCATTTTATCTCTCTCTATCTTTCTCTCTTATGTGGTTTGGGGAGTGGTAGAACTCGAATAGATCGCGATCGTCCTGCTCTTAAAAAATAGTAATACAGACACATTGTTGTGTGTCCAGTATCAGCGAGTGTATACCCATAGCTACCTAAAGGGTTTACCCGTGTTATATTTGGTGTATGGTCGATTGATTACCATTTATCGATAGTCGATATCGTCTTGGACTCTATTTAAAATGAGATTTTGCCTATCTCTTTTATAAAAACAATAAAGAGAATGAAAATTTTAAAGACACTGAAAGGGATCCAAATCTACTGTCCGATGACGAGGTGTTCCTTGACTCCTCGGTGTCTGCGGTGACATCGAGTGTGACGTCACCAGTTCCAGTTGTAGTGCGCGCGCATCACGCCCCAATACAACAAGTCCTCACTAGAGGTGAGGTGGAAAATGTGGGGGAAATTGTACAAAATGTGTTGTTTTTTTACTGTGGTCATAATCGATAAGTTATTGTTGCTAGGGTTTTGTCATCTCTGTTCTTTGTTACCTCATCGTTTATCTGTTCTTTGTGTTAGTGCTAGCTCCACCGCTCTGGTTTTGGGACTTTCCATGTGTATTGTTTGGGTGTGTCGTAACGTCCAATACTTTGCGTGTTAGGAAATACGCTAAGTTAAAAATGAATTAAGTGGCTAGTGTGTCGAGTCTAAAAACTATATTTACAGATTACGATAATACGATTCCAAAAATCTCATACTCTAATGAAACATAAGGATTAAGATTTTTAACTAAATTGTCAAGCTTGAAATGTATGAGACACTTTGTATTTTCTAACATCACTCATTTATAATACTTGCAGGTAAATTAACACAAGCGCATGATCTAACTGAAGCTATGTCCTCTAACAAGAGTTCCATGCATAACTATTCCCGTGCAAAAAATTTCGCCAACTTGCAAAAGTATTACGAAGTCGCTAGTGATATAAGGCAACCAAAATGTAAAATTAATCTTAATTGTAAATTGGATAATGAGAATGATGGATTGAGTAGTCACTCGAGTCTGTACTCCATACCGTCTATTGATTGGGATGGGAGATGTAGGTCCGAGTGTGGATTACGTACTCGTTCCTTACCTCGTAGGAAAACTGATGGTACCGGTAGCCTCTATAGGACACGTAGTTACAGCGGTTTCTTGAATGCTTACATTCAAAATCCAGTACCGACCCATTATCACATACCCAGGCGTCGTTCGTTTAGCAGTAAGAGTAGTAGTACCAATACGAATGTTTATGATCTCGAAGACGGAAAAAAATCAAACAAATTTACAGCTCGAAGTTCTGTTTACTTCTCTGTAGAGAACATACCGCAAAAGTGTGATGAAGAAAGGAAACTATCTTATAGTGTTGTAAAAGTAAAGACAAATATCGTACCACTCTACAAAATCGCTAAAGTTGATCAGGAATTCGTTTACAGTCAAGAGTTTAACGAGGATAATTATTTCGGAGATATAGGCAGTGGTTTTACACCGGAAAATCATACTGTTGTAGAGAAGGGGAGTGTTAATAATCAAATGAATGTGACAGTCACGAAAGACTTGATAAATAATACAGATAAACATTATAAAAGTAGTGAAGCTAGAACAGAACAGACAGAAGACGTAAATAATACGTTCGAATCTGCAGAAGGTGAGTATCATAGTTTTACGGACGATTTTGAAGAAGCTTATGAGAGTCCAGTGAAAGAATTGGTTGAAAAAGATATTCGAGACTATTCCGTTCCTATAAATTTCTATTGTGAAGATTATACAAAGAAGGACAGCCCTAAAAAGTCACCTTTGAAAGCTCAGTTGAATGTACTCGAACCGATTTTAGAAGAATCTAAGAGTTCGTACGGCGATGAATCTAGTAATAATTCGCAAAATGACAAAGACAAGAAAGATTCAGATACGTATGAAGCTATAAATGTTATTGAGATTGTGTCAGATGATGTGGTAAAAACAGACAACATACAGATTATAAATGTTGATGTTAATTTAGAAATGAACACGTCTCACATAATTGAACAGGTAAAAGCGACTGAATGCAAGGTTACAAATTTAACGGATGCGTCTGGAAAACCAACATTATGCAATGTAAATGAAAATAATGATACTATAGATGATGTAAATAAGGAAGCAAAATTTCACAGGCCAAATTCAACAGAATATAGTTTAACCAGTACGCAAAGTGAAATAACAAGCTTTAACTCGACAGCGGAATTCGAGAAATATGAAGTTGTATCAGAAATACTCGTTTCTTTACTCACTAAAATAAATTACGAATCCGTTGATATTGTTTTAAAAAATCATAACGTAGACATGCAATTTGGTTTTAATTATAATTTAAAAGATGAATATTTAGGTAGTTTTTCTATAACTAAAATTGTTTTCGACATTGAAGAAAATATACAATTAAATGAATCTGTAATGTCCGAATCAAGTAACAATGAATCTATTCAATCTCATAAGGTAGTGGAAAGTATTCTTTACTATTTGTTCGATAGAGTTCTTTATGCGTCTCTAAATAAAATTAAAAGGAAAAATAAAAAAGTGGTGAAGTTCGTTGATTATGAAGATATTTTCTCGACTACTTTGAATATGTGGATAAATCCCGATGGTTACCAAGATTACTCTATCGTTGAATGTAAATTTAGTGATCGCGGTGACGTAAACGATGTAGCTGAAATAATTCCAGATAATTCTCCAATTGAATTTGATAGTTGTAATAATAATATAGGGGATACAATAAATAAAGGCGCTAACTTGACAAAACCTAAAAATAATATATTACATACAAATGTTTCAACTGATTTAGAAGGTTATAAAAATAATAAAGATACGATGAATACTTTAATTAAAGATGCACAAGTTAATATTGATGTAGATAATGAAAGTTCTTTTAACGTTCCTGCAGAAGACATTGAAGAAATGAATGTAGCATTCCTTGAAGACGACAGTCTATTTGAAGAAATCGTATCGAATGACGAAACTCCAAATAAAAAAACCTTTGGAGAATTGAGCGTCTTGTACGAAAGAAATGATTCCATATTAGGATCGCCCTTCGTAAAACCAGCCTCAGTACTATCAATGTCACAGACCGAGCACACAGGCGGTATAAAGTACTGGATTTCATTCGACGATAATGTTTGCGATATAGCTTTGCCGACAGGCGTACGTCGCGGGACAGAGATACCGAGTTTCCTGGGATTCGATGTCAAGGACAATTTAAAAGATGTATTGAAATCGAGGCCGAAGTTTGTACAGGTCGAGGACGAGGCAACTGTAACCACAGATGATGCTATCGGATCATACGTAACGGATACGAAAGGACAGGCAATCGATTTGAACGAATCATTCGATTGTAAAACTTCGCAGGATTTAACAGATGGATGTTTGTACGATGATTTACTCAGAAATCCATCGAATAGATTGCATAGTAGCTGGCCACCGTACGATGATGGTTTGTTCTATAGGATCATATCGAGATTTCGGATGACGGAAAGTTTTGACTTGAGTCAAGTGGATGCGTTGAGAAATGTTAATAGCAGCTTTTAATTCATCGACAACTTTGTGATCGCTTATATTGACAAATTATTTTTGTGATAATGGCAACTATAGATTTTTTTCTTATATCGGCCTAAAAGTGTGGAATTAAGATGCGATTTACTAATACTTTAGTTTCGCGTAAGTTTCTCTTTTAGCATCTGGAATAAATGTAGAAAATTTTTCTATTTTCCTATTATTGTGTAATTTGTATAGAACTATATTTTTTTCTTAAGGTGATTACTGTCATGTCTAGGGTTTCTAGATTATTGTTTATATATATGTTGCTTCATATTTAGAAATACATTTATGAAAAGAGATTTGTCTTTCTCTACGTTTTGTACATGTATTTATTAAGAATATTAAGATTTTTTTTTAAGAAATAATTTTATGCTGTCGGTACCGTTAATTAATTCGTTTCTCCATAGATTGTTATATTTTTTAATGTTTGTCATGCGCATGCTAAAAATGGTTTTTAGTTTCATTAAACTATAGTAATACTAATGTTATTTTTATAAGATAATAATAATATATTTCATTTTAATGATAAAATACGGGAATGTTTGTTTTTAATGTGAAATCTATTTTTTAACATTTATTATAATTTTGCATGTTTCTTGACACTACGTGTCGTGGTTATATTAGATTTTATTTTGATGTACGTCTTTTTTTATATTTCTGTGTGTAACTTGGTTTTCATGTCATTTGAAGAATTTCTAACTTATTTTTTTAATTCAATTAACATTAGCCTTGAATATCACACTGCTGGGTAAAGCCCTCTCTAAGGCTCTATTTTTTAATATTGGATCGTCCGATGAGAATTTTTCCCAACGTTTTTTTTATGATAATCTCCATGGAGTTTATTGATACATATAGGAACATACGTAAAGATTTTTCAAATGTAATGTAAACCATTTTTATGTCTAGTTTTATGTCATTCGCGCTAATAATTTATGCTGTTGACAGTACTAAATCAAATTACAAGAAACATTTTCTCTTTACGACGTGTAAAGGGGCACCTGTGAAAGAGAAATTAAAAATAACATTTGTTCTTTTACATTGTAGTTTATTTTTTACGGGCAAGCAATTAATAACTCATTTCACATATAATTTGTTATACAAGTGTATAGGGGTCGTTCAATTATTAGTCGATGGAGGACGGGGATCTATCTTTTGTTTATTTTTGATGGCATGGGGCACGGAAGGTTCGAATGGTTATTACTTAGGAAAATTCTGTAAAAAAATTTAACAACTTTAACGAGTTACTACTAGTGCCCGCGGCTGTGCCTTCGTTTCATATATAATTATTTTTTTTAATAAGATAAAGTAAAAGTATTGCTCTTAAATTCAAGCACTTGCTCGTAAAACTGACCATTGCATCAAATTTTATTCAAAATTTCATGAGTTTAGTTTGTTTTTTACGCGGAATCCAAAACAATTTCGAAATACTTCGCAAAAGTGACATCAACTATCTACCAAAAAAGTCCTAGCCGTTACGGAGATTACCCGGAACAAACAAAAAGACAGACAAAAAATTAAAAAAAAATGTATTTTTGGTATAGGTATCTTTTATATATAAAAATAATAAAATATTAAATATTATTTAATAAAAAAAAATGTTAACTTGATATTACAGACACTTCAATTTTATTTATAAATATAGATTGCTGACTAAGGTTAGAGTCAAAACTGTCTAAAATTCTACACACGACGTAATACTTAACGACCCCCATATATTTACTAATTAAACTGCCTAGAGTATATTAAAAAAAATTCTATGATCGATGATAATATTTATATGAATTGGCATGTCGATCTGTTTACCAGTATACAAGTAAACATGCCTCTACAAAATGTTTTACTATGAGAATGTTGTATCCCCTTACAAAAGTCACATCCATTTTACTAAAATTCATCGAAATTGGTTTAGCCATTTGGGCGTCAAAATAAAACGTACAGACAAAATTACTTTATTAGTATGGACGATACAATAATAGACTATTATTAAAGGGAAATAATGTTTTCTTGGGAATTGTTGATTTAGGTGTTTGTAAGTTTGATTTGTGTTTTTTTTTTATTTCTGCTTTTGTAAGCTTGTGTGTGTGTGTGTGTTTTTAAAAAATTAAACTTATGTCTTGATTAGTGTGTATTTGTGTGTTTTATTACACGTAAGTATTAATATGCGATCTAAATATGATGCTATTTTTTGTTTTGGTTATTAAAGACCTACCAAAGTCGAAAATTTGTTAACATTTGCTTTAGGTGTGTTCGGACAGTATAACTTAAGAGTCCCAGAGTACCTCTAGGTTTTGTATAGTTTAACATTCTGGGCCACATTGTGACTTAACGTCAGATGTAACTGTGTGTGACCCTTGACTCTCAATGTGAGCGATAACGCCCCCTAGTGGAAGTTGAAGATCCAGAGAAAATTAGATGGCATTGTGATTAAAAATATAATCTAAAAATACGGCAAATAAATTAAGATGAGGACTCTAGAAAAAAACATATTCACAAAGCCCCCCACTTGGGGCAAACAAGGTTGAGAAACTGTGTGTGTTTAATGTAAACTATATTATATAAAGAGGAAAAATTGATTTTTTCCTGTGTTAGGGATAAACTAAAAAAACGGCTTAATTGATATTAAAAATTATTTTACCCGTAGTAATCTAAATTATCAGTATGGCGGTAGGGCATTTTCTAATAATGCTCGCCTGGGTTGCAACCACCCTCAAGTTTGAAAACCTGTCGTCAAATACCAATACGTGTGTTCGGGTAGCATCATTCGAGAACCAGTATCTAAGTTTAGTGTGTTTTTTGTTAAATTAGATATTGCTGTATACCCATGCGAAGCCGGGGCGGTTCGCTAGTATTATTCGCGTTTGTGAAATACTCTTGATTTAATAAATTCAATATTTGTGGTAATTAGTAACTACATTTGCCGTACACTATTGACTCCTATGCGGCTGGTACAGTCATGCACTGAAGCCTCGTTAACAAAATAAATGTTGAAAAAAAAAAAATTCTCTATTAACATTAACCGTTATATTATTAGCTTTAGTTACAAAAAAGTTACAATAATTATATTTCAGTTACGTCCAGATTAACAAGGCAATGCCTATAATGCTAGAAATATAATTTTTTTTCTACTGACCGTACGTACGTTGTACTTAAATCTTATTTAGATCGCATAGCCCTATGATATATTTTGATTGCTTATTTTTATCATAAATTTTTAATGGTGTTTTTTTTTAATTCAATTTAACTATTTTTTTTTTATGTATATATTGTGTATTGTGTCTGTCCATGACTGTTAAAAAACGCCTAAACAAATAACAAGTCACTTCGTGCTTTTGGTTTCCCACTTGCACTTGCATGGTTAAGCTTTCCGGTGGCTATGGGTGAAGCCGACAGCGGAGAATCCATTTAACGGTAAGTGGCATGCTTGTTTAATAACATCCGTCGCTTTGTCTACTCTCCGCAGCGATTGGTATAATAGTGTCCGGCATGATAATTGAACCAGCGTATATATTATCTGCGACTAGTTTGCACCGGCGGCTTTGCTTGCAAGATATAATCAATTTATAAGATTATGAAGGTTGTGTTATTTTTAATGATAAGTTTTTCCACTCGAATTTTAATATTATGGTGGTTCCATTCTTGTGCCGTACGTAATGGAGCAAGCTTGTTTTGTTGATGGTTATTAAAAATCGAAAGTAAAAACGGCATTCTTTCTCATTTTCAAAGGTTTTTCTTCCTAGTTTTTATAGTAATTAATTTATAGAAAAAAATATAAAAGAACGAGCATGGAAGTGGTGGATATATATCATTTGGTATAAAAACTGTCTAAGAAGGAAACAGGGGAATGCGTTTGTATGCTGTTCGCATTTCCTCTTAATAATATCGTATTTGAATTTGATACTCTGAGAAATCAAATATTAAACCCTTACTGTGTGCATGGTACGGCAGATGGCATAACTGACCATATTTGACTGTGCCCACAAGCTGACTATAACTTTGGTCGTCCGCCGTACCATGTACGTTGTCCGCTCCGAGCGTCTGTTATGGCTCTAAATATATCTAGGTTACAGAATGAGATCTCCTATATGCGATAATAAAGTTATAGTAAAATGTTTTTTTTTTTTATTTATTGCTATATCTAAGTTTTCACGTCGTCTTCCAGTAATTATTACACCAGTTGTGGGAAAACTTTTATAATGACGGGCAACAAAGTTTAAGAAATTCTAGAGGAGGGCCAGAATTATAGAAACAATGCATTTTGTGTTATAGCTTTTAATCATCAACATCAGTCGGATCAGTATTACGCATCACATGATCTACGCGGCTAGTTTAGCTTCGCCTATAGGTTATGCATCTATTATTTACTACTAAGTAGGATCTAGTTTTTCTTCTCGACCGCCAAAACGTAATTATAACTGGCCATGTACTATCCATGTCGATGGACCCTCGGCGGGCAGGATTAAATAGGGCCGGAGATGGCCCGCGGGCCGTACTTTACCCATCACTGACTCACACCATAATATTACTATTTAGGATTATGGTACTCTATACAAGCATTCATCTGGATATATCTGGCTCATATACTGAATGCACAGTTTTGTGGGTTATAGGTAAAAAATTAACTAAATAAAAATAAAATTTATTAAACATGTATTTATTTTAGGCGAGCATACCGTGAACGGCGACCATTCGGACGCTCACCAGAGCACATTCTCTCACAGCAGTAAAGAGGTCAGTTACCAACATATAGAAATTTTCAATTAATTATTTATTCGATCACCAAAAATGTATACAATTTGTTTTTTTATTACATTTCTACTTAGTTATAATCTATGGCTGATTACAACATTATTTACGTTAGGTTACATCATCGCATGACAAGCGATTCGATTTTGGATTAACAAAAAATGACGTGTATTGTTTTGGTAAAAAGTATTTTAATATGTCGATTACCCTGGGACAATAGGAAAGCAATGGAAAGCTGGCGTAAATGCCAGGTTAGTGCTCAAGGGGTTAAAACAATTTCAGAATATCATCTTTAAATACAGGTATGACCTAATTTAATTCTGGATAACGTTGCCAGGCAACGAGGAGTCAAGGTCACCGCTTTGCAGTTTAGACTGCGCACTCATTAAAAACACAAAAAACAAACAACCTCCCCCCTTTCATCCCCCCAGTCGTTGACCACATGATTATTGAACGATCTCTTAAAGGCAATATTTTGTATGTGAACTACGGAATACGTTTACAGGGATCTCCGTCTAAGGAAGTGTCGACTGAGGATTCGCCGAAGAAAGATAAGAAGAAGAAGAAAGGCCTGCGAACGCCCTCGTTCTTGAAGAAGAAGAAAGAGAAGAAGAAGGAGAAATCCAGTACAGTACACCGCAACCCGCCTAGAGGTATGTCGTTTAACCCTAATAGGTTAAACTGAAAAACAATCTGCCGTATGGTGCCGACTAAGTGTAGTACCACCCGATATCGTTCTCGTTTTAAATTAAAAAAAAGTTTAAATGACTATTTTTACAAGTTATCAAAACTTTTTTCGTATTCAACTTGTTTTATGATATTTTTAATTTATTTGATAGGGATGCTGATTGATTATTTTCATTGTCTTATCAAAAAAATAAACCATAAATATGGATAATAATAAATGAAATCAAAACAAGGATTTTTATAAGCATTTTAGTATAATTTTTATATGCTAGAATGCCGGGTAAAAATAGTACCACCCCATATCGTTCTAGTGAGTGTCGTAAAAGGCGACTAAGCGATAAACCAGAGGAAAGGCAACAGCATTCTCTGAGCAGCACAAACACCTATTGCAAATGCCGACCCGCCTGCCAACCGTGGCGATTATAACAATTCCCTCCTTTTTAGGGGATACCTATGTTAAACTAATCAATCAATAGGTTATGTTACTTGTAAGTGTGAAAAAAACATTCAAAATGTGTTAAGAAGGTACATTTTGCGATTTGAAAAGTTCAATATTTTTTATCTGTTCAAATAAGTGATATCATAAAACAGTAAACGTCACTTCCGTAGGGATGGGGAGTTTTTCTAATGAACGAATGAAATAGTATTATTTCTAACGAATGAATGATTTTAATAAATCGAGGTCCAAGGCACCTGCATCTCAATAAATAGTTTTTTCGACTTGCTTTGAGTTTTTATTCGTGACTAATATTCTCGCAGTTGTCGAAATTAAGTAATGATTATTACATATGAAAGATTTGAGGATAAAAACTGTTTCAATTTTTTTTAAGTGAAAACTTTTTTAGCGGCCTTGAGCGATTCTCGGTAGGGGGAAAACTTATAGATTGCCGTTGCCAATGCTATGACGCCAGCCGTCAACATGCTACAATATATCAAGTATAAGATGGCGTTTAACAGCTGGCGCTCAAAGATAAATAATACAATTTACACTCACGCAGACAACCGTATGTTTTGATTATAATGAAACTGCATGAAAATGGATATAAGTATTGCTTGGAGCGCTAATACATGTAAAAATTAGACAATAGTTAGGAATTATCATATTCGGCACGCTTTGCATGTGGGTTAGCGATCGCAGTAGGCGTTTGTAGTGCTCAAAAGGATGCTATTGCCCATTCCTTGGTACCCTTAGTCGCCTTTTACGACACCCACGGGAACGTTATGGGGTAATACTATTTTTAGCCGGCATTCTAGCGTATACAAATTATACTAAAATGCTTATAAAATCCTTATTTTGATTTAATTTATTATTAGCCATGTGTATGGTTTATTTTTTGATGACTCAATGAAAATAATCAATCAGCATCTTAATTAAATAAATTTTTAATACGATAAAGGTTTTGATAACAAAAAAAAAAAAAAATCATTTTTTTTTACAAAATTAACTTCCGATTTTAATATGTCCTACATAAAACAAAGCATCCGGTCGTGTGTTGCCAGTGTAAAAAAAAACTAAATAGACTTTTTCTTCGAATCATTCAAGTTAATGTTTGTTCACAGGTAGAACCACAAATCCACACTGCCATTTCGCTTTCAGAATTATTGTAATAATTTAAATAATAAGGGTTACTCGAGAAATTAAATGTGTAATCTATTTGATGTTTCAATAGTAGTATTTGTTTTTAGATTTCTAATGTCTGTTGACTAAATACTATTTTGAAAGTGACGTACGCTTTTAATATGTTTTAAAATCCTCTCCCTCCCCTTTTTTGTTTTGTTTTACTTTCCGACAACTATAGTTTGCGTCTGCAAAATTATGGTGTAAAAAGTTTCAAAACTACCAGTAGAATATTCTAGAAGATTCATTTTAACTAGTTATATCCCTAAATGTTGTTGTTGATGGGTTCTTTTGCTCATTATCTAACTTAGGGCTTAAATCAAAACAATAATGCTTGTCCCAAAAATTGTTTAAAGTCAATAGGACTAATTCCCTATTATTTGATACATTTTTGAAAGTAGATGTTAGTAGGTTGTCAGTCTGTACATTCAAATTATTGCTTTTTTTTACAGTAGTAGGAAATGACAAATATTTAAAAACAAAACCCCTCGAAAGTTCCGTATTATCAATTAGTTTTTTAGTCAACATGCGTTAGATTCGGCAGGGGATTGTACATAATAATTGTGTTTTGATTTATGTAATAACAATAATTCGGTTCGTAATAATTTTTTGACACGGACGCCATTTTGATTTTTTGATGAAATGTCAAAAACAAAAAAATCCCACTCCAAATAATGTCGACGATATTAGGTTAGAAGTGGTTTTTTTTTTTAATTCTTAACTTCCAAAATGGCGGATTTGATATGATGACTGTCATATTTGATTTGTGAACGTGTAAATTTGGTTTTTTTTGCAAAACTGATTTTTATGTTTTCTCTTTTCAGTGTCTGGTTTGTGTAATTTAAATTCGTTTTTTATATTGAGACAACGATCAACTTTTTTTACGGATGATTTATTCTGAAAACAAAAAAAAAACTATATACTAATAATTGTGAATTAATAAGAATTAATAAGAATTAATAAGTGAATTAATAAGATATTTTTTTTTTAATCAGTTTTGTAACAATGAAATTTATACGAAAAATCAATGTTATGATCGTATTTAAAAACCCACCTATATGGTTATTGGGCGAGGCGGCGAGGGCATTGGGCGTCTCTTTCATTCTCACAGAATTCTCTATATTACTATCTTTCTCGCGATAGGCATTGCCTCGCAATTACTATGCTGTTACAAATTCACGTTTCGTTTCGCTGAGCGATTTGCTCTCGAACGAGAGCACTCTGCTTACAGTCGAAAAACTGAGCACTCAACTCCATTTGAACAGATTGCTCTAAATGGAAACAAAGTTGAGTGATTTAGTGTTTAGACGCTATGAAGTAGTAACTAAAACTGTTTTTATTAATTTATTTTAAAAAAGAGATAATTATCTCTTTTTTTACCTAAACAAAAAGTTTTATTTTATGACTTGCCAAACGAGTTCTTACATCGTTGAATGAACTTTTTTATGATGTATTTTTTTTAATTTTTCTTACTGTCGCGTGTGGTTGTTTCGGAATAGTTGGTAGCACTGTTTTCTTATGCTATTGTAATATTGGCAGCTGCTAGGTATTTGCATAAATAAGGTTATGATTAAATAAGTTTGTAATTATTTATTGCAAAGTTTAGAGAAAAATAAATTATTGTTGTATTTATAAAAGTTTTGCATGTTTATTATAAAAGTTGTGAAAAATTAAAGTACAAAAAAATGCGCGCCTAAGGAGGATATTGTCAATTTAGGTTTGATTCTCGTCTATAGTGTTGCCAACGTTCTTGCAACGAAACCTACCGTGGTCAGTGTTTGGTGCATTCGTTTATACATCTTAATAGCATATGATGCTTTAATGTTGACATGGGGCCACAAGTGTTAAGGCTCCACGCCATTTGTGCTTTTCAAATTATTAATCTATAGTGATTAAGTGTTTAAATGTATTTAATTTATTATATTTCTGGAAATTTCAATGATTTTTTTTTTTATTACTGCGATCAGATCTAAGATGTCATATCTCCTAACTTTTTATAAGGTTTTATAGAAGATTGGCAAATTATTACCTTGTTAAGATGAAGTAACGTCGATTGACCGGAATGGCTGAATAAGTTCATAAATACTTTTTTAATGCCACTTTCTATCACGAAAACTTTTAAAATTGATTTATACTAATTAAAAAAATACATTTAAACAATTGATCTTTAATATAAAAAAAATATAATATAATGTGTTAGCGCTCTATATAAATTTAAGATTTATTCGTCTGCCTACATATGTAGTAGTTTTTAATGTTTTTTTTTAAATTATACTATTAATGTTATTTTATTTGACGTGATCGCGTTTGTTTTGACTTGGCCCCGGTTTACAAAAATAAACTCAAAATATGAAAAAAAGGAGAAAAAATAAAACCTACTAAATTGGTGGACATTTTTATAATTTGGTAACATTTAAGATTCAATTTTGTTATTCATTTCAAAGCCAAGTTAAGACATTTGCTTTTAAATGAAACAAAAATAAATAAAACAAGGAACACAGTAATAATATTGTTAATTTTGGATCCCTAATAACGTAATTTAAGAAGTTTAATGAATTGGTTCCGATTTAGTGAAGCGTCTGTTTATTTGTGATATGACATTAATGAAGTGAAAGATTTTAATTATTTCTAAATTATTAAATTTTATTTTAATATATAATTTGAATATGTACCGGGATATTTGTATTTTTATATTGAAAATTACGCAAAGGCGCCACGAACAAACAACCTAGTTAATGACAACGTTTTGTTTTATTTATTTATTTTAACTTAATAAATAAACAGACGAACGCAGAATACAATTTGACATTACCTAGAATTATAATCTAGTGTTATTAAAATGACAAGTTGGGTTTATTTTTTTTTTTTAATATTAATTACGTTGTGAGAGGGGGCGAGAAAGGGAAGGGGAAGAATCGGCCATCGCAATCTAGATTTTTAAATAATATCGCAAATGGAGATTCATCTTTTTAAAGTGCCCCTATTTTAAAATATAAATTTTATTATACTAGCAATCAAATGAATTATTATTGTTTGTTATTTTTATCCCGACAATTAATATTTTGTTTTTTTTTTTAATTTCATTTTTTTATATTAAATATTTAGTATCGTCACAAATTGTTGCCAGACGCGAGTAAATCAAGGCATATTTTTTATTTTATATAGGCAATAAGTTTTAGCTTAAAAGAGGTTACGTTTAAACTTGTATTGTGTATTTTTTATTTCTTATAAAATATATGCTATTTCGAAGATTTATTAAGAAATTGTCGTGTTGTTTTATTTTCTTTACACCTGACAATCATTTATTTATTTTTAATGTATAGGTGTAGCTTTCCAATCTCAACTGATTTTAAGTGACAATATGGTCCAAGATGCCTAAAGGTTGGCTTGAGTGTGGGAGTTTGAGTTAACTTGACGTATATCTTTTGACAAAACCAATATCTGCTATAGAGCTAAAAACTTATCTGACCTGTTGGCCAAAATGGAAACTAACCTCTTCAAATGTCTGGTCATTGATGACATTTCTCCTATTGCATAATACCTATGTATGTTTTTTTTTAAATAATAGATAATTATCTTACCTATGTTTTTTACATATCCTGACTTAAATACAATCAATGGATGCGGGTTCGAGATCACCTTTCCAAATCTAAAACCAGCCTGAACTTTTTATGAAAGAAAACATCGTGAGAAAACCATAGCATGTTGGTAGGTCCATTTACTAATAATGCCCATCTGAGTAACTACCACCCTCTAGTTTGAAAACCTGTCACCGAATACCAATAGGTAGTATCACTTTTGAGCCAGTAACTTTTTTTTTTTGACGGGGAAATGCATTTACACGCACTACCCTTACCTATTGCATTAGTGAGACCGAAGTCCCCCAATGCAATAGGTAAGGGGGCACGGCCCCAATGCAATAGGTAAGGGGGCACGGCAATAGGTAAGGGGGCACGGTTTGAAACAGTACCTCTAGGCTGTGTGTTCACCACCGAGGACCACATCGTAACTTAACATCAGATGAGATTGTGGTTAAAGCAGAACCAATACAGTGTAAAAAATCTAATCTTTAAATTAACAAATTATGAAATTTGAACATTAAAAGAACAGTTTTTCGAAAGTCACGAGTTCACTTCTGTCGGCAGTACCCATGTCTGCCTAGTTTTTATATGCAAGATTCGCCTATGTCCGTCTGGTTCCCGTGGTTGTTACGGCCTTTACATGCGAAGATTAGCAGTAAAAATATTCGTCTGAAGGGACAGGCTAAGTGACTGGGTATGTGATCACCCGGTTTGCTGAGGCGACTTCTCCACAAAATGAAAGTATCAATAAACACTTAATGTTGTATTGCTATAGTTGACCTGTACTATATTTACATATATATTAATTACAAACGATTAATTCGACAATATGGTTCTGACTCGACAAAAGACATTTTCACATTAAAATCTTTTATGACGGATTCTAAAAATTTGAATGTTTCTTAATTTGCTAATGGCCAGTACAGAAAAGTAGTGTTGGCGACCGAGGCACCATAAGACGCTTGTTTATATCATCTATTCTAAAGTTCCAGCTTATATCGACACCCTAGCAAGACGATGGCAGTTTCTCTAGAATGTTTCATGGACTCTCGTGGCACCTCAGAATAAACACTTCGTGCCATTATTTTCAATTCACTTGTACACATTAACCAAATTATATTATTTAAAACGACACCAAAATCACACAATACATTTCGTTCAATAATTCTATCAGCGGATCAGTAATACAAGTTAAATAACAGCTACTATATGACAGACTGAGGTGCCGCCAAAAAGCCTTTCATTCGAACAACGAAATGTCAAGAATGCTTTCTCTTAGTTGCCGGTTTGTAATATATCTTTTTTTTTATTCTATCAAGTTTATATTAATACCCATAGATACAAGAATGACAGGATACTATTTTATGATGACAGAATTATTGTCACACTTGATGTCACAATTTTAATATTCTCTTTATCGTTCAATGGGCTAATTAAATTCTAGTAAAATAGTATTTTTTTAAAATGTGTACCTAAATAACCTGTGTTGATCATTGTTACGGAGCAATATGAATTCCAGTGTAGAGATATGGAGAGCCAAGGTTACTTTACAAATCTTACAATTATTTTTTTTTCATGCAGTGTGTGACATTTGAAAATAATCATAATTGAAAAATATAACTAAAAAGCATTAAATAAAATAGCATAACTTTGTAAATAAATAGCAATTAAACGAAATGAAAAGAGCTCGTGCATAGAGAGTACACGGCAGTGGTGACATTTTTAGTTAATAACTGTAAACAAATTATTCCATCCATCCATACATTCAACCAAAAGATATCCACTGCTGTATATAGGTCTCTCCCAACGATCTCCACGAGGATCGGTCTTGCGCCACCCGCATCCAGCGGATTCCTGCGACTTTCACCAGGTCGTCGGTCCACCTTGAGGTATCCACCCACGCTACGTCTTCCTGTGTGTGGTACAGTGCCGGATTAACTACGTGGCAAGAGTAGCAATTGCTACGGGCCCCGCGCGAAAGGGGACCCGCATGTTTAAACCCACTCATCTCTGCCTGAGTAAATAAATGTATTGTGTATTGAATTGTATTTTTACCATTTTATACTTAAGAACCCTTTAGCAGATCAAGGGCTTTTTGAAAGAATTTGCTACGGGCCCCGCGCTTGCTTAATCCGGCACTGGCGTGGTACCTATTCGAGAGCCCGTTGGCCCCATCGGGCATCGGTTCTGCGAGCAATGAGCCCAACCCACTGCCATTTAAGTTTAGCAATTCTTCGGGGAATGTCGGCCGCTTTGATTCTTCAGCGGATCTCCTCATTCCTGATTCGATCACATAGTGAAACTCCAAGCATAACCCTCTTCATTGCTCTTTGAGCAATTTTGAGCTTCCTTATTAGAAACGCGATATATATCAGAGAGCCAAAAGTAGATAATAAAATATGTATGCGCACATTCTAAAATAATACACGATTCCTCAAGAATTCATATACCACAAAGAGGACAAAATAATAATAACTATACAGTCAAAATGTTTAGAGCGCTTATATCACTACGGTACTTTTGTGTTTTTTTTTTACACGGAATAGGCTTAGTGGTTTAACCACTATCTCACCTAATGTTAAGTGATGATGTGGTCCAGGATGGTAAGCACACTAAACCTAGAGGTATCTAGGCTAGAGATAAACCTCAATAGTCGTGATTTCAATTTGGAATGTATTTTCGTAATATAATTATTTAACAAAACTCATTAAGGCAAATTAAATCCTGCGCAAATCTGAAGAAGCCTTGATACTCAATAGGAATTTTTTAAGATATTTAGAGGGATGTTATCCTAGTGTTAGTAAGGACGAACACCATGTCCCTGGATATAGATTCGAATGTAAACCTATCTTATTCATAATGAACCAGAGCTGTCGATGTAGGAAAATCTTGTGATGTAACCAAATCATGATAATAGATCATTTTTTATTAAGTTCGGCCTGGCTAGTCGTCACACATATATTGCAGAACAAGGCTAGGTTTGTGTGTTTACCATCCTGGATCACATGGTCACTTAACATCAAATGAAATTATAATCAAAACGCTGTTCACATACTGCAGATAAAAAATGACCTTTCCTTCTTATATGTCATTAGAAATATTTTGAATTATCTCATACGATCGTTAGGTAAACGTTAGGTGGCGGGAGGTACCGGGGGGTTTAGTGGGTAGTGGTCAACGGCGCTTCTCGCCGCGAGTCCCACACTAATCCTGTGTGACAGCCTCTCGCGCTTTCGTGCGAGAGACTGTCGCACATCTTCAGACGTGTTTCAACCAGATCTGGAAGGAGGAGTCCCTATCAGATCTGGCTGGACAACTAGTGCGTAAATGCATTCCTCTCGAAAAAAAAAAAAAGGTAAACGTATTTGCTTTTCAGCCAGTAAGAGTGCCCTATAAAGAAATGACGGCTTATAAAGTAGAGGTAAGTTATTTTAAATACGGTTGTCATCTTCTTGTCCATTTTAATTAATGGCAATAGTAAGTTACATATACAATTCTGCCAGTGTCATTGTTAATAAGTGTTTTGCAATATTTTATTCAACGCTATCTATAAGTCGTAATAGCGGCCCTAACGTTCCTAGTATGTATCCTGTTCAATCCCTAATCTATTTCGATGAATTTATTCAAAGTAAGCAAGACCATAAAAAAAAACCAGGCAGCCACGAATACTACTGACAGAAGTGGAAACTTGAAGTTTTGAAAAATATGTATTTTAATCTGTAAATTCGGTATTTTTATTAGTTTAACTGTCCTATAAGTCGGTATACTTATTTCAGTATTTCTTCAACATGGCTTTTGTTTGCCGTAAAATTTAATCTGGTCACACTTGTCGTCAATCACATTAGCATTCCTCATTCAACGTTGTTTAGCCACGTATTCACTTCAATATTAATCAGATGTTTTATTTTCTGACTAAAAAGCTATTGCTTTTTATATGACATGACGATTTGGGAATGTAACGGGGTTCTTCCCGCGCCACAGATTACTATGCTCTCATACCTCATTTGCGTGGCATTTACAAAATGAAAATATATCTTAGATTCAATGGTACTTAATATGTTTCATTTAATTTTCTGAACTATATTTGTACACTCATCAAATGAGCTTAATAGATCTTGGCTCTTTACGGAATATCAGACTGGTCATCTAGTCCTGGACCTCTAGACTATTTTTTTAAACCTAGCTAATGGTGTTGACCGGAAGGGCCTTAACAGCTTCATCGTAACTTTGTGGGCGAGTGCTGAAGTTACTGTTTTTCAACATACAACTCCAAGCGAGCGAGCAAACCCGACTGAGTTTGGTTAGGTTAGGTTAGGCTTGTAATGAAAAGAAAGCTCGAGTCGGCCGCGACAGCGGTCGGTGAGCGTTTAAAATCATACTTGTTGCTAATATATAAAATTAGCAATAATTGTTCGGAGGTGACATAACCTCAAACTTTGATCATGAATTTCTCAGTAACTATGACTCTCCACGGGGTGGGATTGCTACAGGGGGTAGTCACCCCCTTCGCCTTCTTCCCACTCACCTATACTTAAAACATTTTTTTTTTTATTGGCCATTGGCAGATTTTTTGCTGCGGCGGTGTTAATACGTAACTACCCTATTTTCAAACTGTTACTGTATAGGTAAGACATTATTATTGTGGACATTTGTTGATCACAAACTGCAATATAAGAAAAGATTTTTACTTAGACATGTCATCAAATAGATTTGACATTTAATCACAAAAAGTCTTTTTGTAAATATTCTGTTTGGTCCTAAATTTTATTAGGTAATAGGTAATGCAATTTACATTTGCTACTGGACCCATTCTGGCTTTATCCGGCACTGTATACATGTTAATGAATTGTAAATGATAAAAAAATCTACTGGCCTTAATCATACAAAACTTATAATGTATTCTTCCAGGTAAAAAAAGAAAAGGAAGACTCTCCAGTCATACGTAGATGCAGAAAAGACTGTATAGGAGACCTCGGCTTTGAACAGTCTAAAGATGATCACCGACAGCCGGATATCAAAGTAAAATGTAAGGATGAAAGTGAAGGGAAAAGGCAAAAATCCTGGTGGTACTGCTTCAAGAAGACAAAGAGCCAATCCATGATTAGTTTGACCAAGTCTGCGAGTACCAACTGCTGTGCCTGTTGCTGCATTCTAGCTGCTTACGTGAAAGAAGTGATTCGATTTTTGCTATGCTGTCCGTCCGATTCGAAAGTGTCCGTTTTGTTCGTGGAATTGTTGAAGATGAGCGCATGTGTGTGCAACGATTGTTTCATATCTCTTGAAGGGTTTGATGCGAACGTTGTTTGTTATTAAAAAATAAACGTTTCAGTTGTATGGGATGTTTTATTTTTTGTCGATACGTAATTTTAGTAGCCTTTTGCTCTCTGTAGTTCTGGAACGCGAACAGTAGGGTCAGGAAGGTTGTATGCCAGTGGTCGTCAAACCGCGCCCCCTTTGCAAATATTTGTGAGGACAGCGACATGGTAAACGGTGTAGATGTAGTAGACAAAGACTATTAAACCCGAGTTTAAAACAGAAATGCGCAGAATGGGAACATAAGCAGTTATTTATCATGTTGCAGCCACTTTACCACTCACTGCGGTAAGCGATTTTTTACACTGTTTAGACTCTATGCTTTGACTATAATCTCACTTGATGTTGACTCTTTGTACCAGGATGGCAAATACTACGTATCTACTGGTTCTCAAGTGATGCTGCCGGAACTGAGCAATGAAAACTGGCAACAGATTTTCAAACGTAATTAGATACCCAGACGGGCATTATTAGAAAATACCCTACCGCCATACTATGGTTGCCTTACGATGTAATCCTTCACCGACAGTTCAGGCTGATTAAAAGGATAGATGGGTTCGAACCCACGCTCAATGACGCTGAATCCGGCCGGACTACCAAAATTTTGCTGGTCATTAATTGTTTGCTATTACAAAATACTTAAGCTTGTCAAATTATTAAGATGACATATGGGTTGGGTGATGGTTTTATGTAAACATTTACCAAAAATTCGTTCCCTTGTTAAAAATGATGCTGATGCTTACCTATAATCACGGGGAGGGGGGTTGGGTAAGAGTTTTAATTATAAGAGAGATGAGGATAAAAATAAGTATAAAAATAATACTAAACGGCACCAAAATGTACGGATGTGCGTATGACAGTAGCAATTGACGTTAGGCTAGAAATAGCTTTCATGCTGTAGCATTGATAAAAACCAGTTTTACTGAGGATTATGCTCACTCATAAATTGCTATGCTATCTTCAAATGATTAAATTGTTCAAATAAAAAAAAACTCATTACATTGTTTTTTAATTATTAAAAATAGTTTTATTTTTATTAAATTTATTTTAAGGACTTTGTCGCAATATTGCAATTTAGCTGTACAACTCGTAAAATCTAATAAATTGGTAAATATTTTTACCTTAACTCGCTACTTATTAGAGTAAATCTTCTTTCAACGCGTTGAGAGTAACATTTCAAGGTCATGTCACTATCTTTAATATAAAAAAATGTGGATAGAAGTACGTAGTAAGAAAAAGAGTGAAACGCACGCTATACATTTTTAAACAGTAAAACCAATTAATAAATTAGGTATTCAAATATGTATGTGCATATATTATTACCTCTTTATTCAGTTTTACTAATAATTTGACTTACAGATTTAAACTAATAATTGGCAAAGGTGCTTCACTTCTGACACGTATACTCCATATATACGCTCTTTTTATGTTTAGTTGCATTTAATCAACTTTATTAGGGTAATCATGCAAAAAATCGCAGCTTTTTGTTTATTTACATCTAGGCGAATACAATTACAAATAAAAGACAATAATATTCTTCTTGTCATGTATCTTTTTTTTTCAAATTTTATTTTATAAAAAAATTCAACAAGTTCATAAAAATACAACACTAAAATAATAAAAAAAAAATAAGACCTTATCACCGAATATTGCTTAACGGAACGATACTAATTATTATATTATAAATGAGGTGCTTGTCCGTTTGTCGCTTGTTAGTTAGTTGATATGTGCAAATATAAACATAAGAGGTACCCATCAACAGGTTATTTTTTTTGCTTATTTTTAATAATGGAAGGGTTTGAATGGTGACGACGTAAAGGATTTTTTTTGTTCAAAATTATAGCTAATTCTGTATTACTTCCTATCGCTGGGGAAATCAAAATTACATATGTTCTGTGAATGTTCATTTGTACCTAACCTAAAAAACAAATGAATGTAAAAAGAATATTCTTTTGTTTAAAGAGCGGAGAAAATGTACAGAAGAGTAAATCGAAAAGGAAATGAGAAATAGTCGATGGAATCAAGAAAAATAGCCTATAACCATCTAGGAAAAAATCCGCATTGAATGGTAGTAGTCGAATTCCGATATGTTCAGTAGTTTTGAGGTGATAGTGCCACAAAGAAACACCCATTTTCCTTATATAGATTAGCGCGTTTAGTACCGCAGAGTGCCAATGTTAGCCGAGTGCGCTCAATCGGTAACGGGAGTACGACATGAAGTTAGTCGTCAATGTTCAATTCTTAAATTCGCGTTCGTAAATAATCCAATTTGACTTTCAAAAACATAACCGCAATAATAAATGGATGAATGGAATATTAGTTTCAAAAAAATGTATTCGAAAAAAAAAAACAAATCTATTTCTTGAAAGTTAATAGTGTAGAAATAGTTAACACAATTTTTTAACTTTATAAATCACTCCCGTTAAGACCAAATAGCCAAACACAATACTAATAGCATCAAGGAAAGGAAATACGACTTATAAAAGTTTGCAATTATTATTTTAATTTTATTAACATAATTTATTGTTTGTTTTAAAAATAATTAAGGTACTGCAAAAATAATAAGCGTATACGTGATATTTATTATATGCATTCTCAATTAAATACATTTTTTTTTTTTTGTTATAAATTTACTTCAACATGTAGTGTGTATATAGAAAATTAAAAAAAAATACGTCACTTAAATATGAGAAATAACCGGTAAAATTATAGCTAAAATATTTAGTTTTTTACAATTTTAAAACTATCTCATTTCCAACAATGATTTATTTCTATTTTATCTAAATTGTCCCATTTGCGACTTGTCCTATAGCCAACTCTAGTTAAATACATTTTTAATTGATTCAACACTCGTTACTTTGAAAAAGATTAATTACATATATTAATCCATGAAATATTATGTGATAGCAAGCTTAGTGCGAGTTTTAAACGGAACGAATCAAGTATGAAAAGAATCGTGTATAGGACAAGTCGCATATTTCGTTTGTAAATAAAAAGAGTTTGGTATAGGACATGTCGTAAAATGGAGACATTGACGCAAACGTTCAACAAAATTCACACCCCCCAATACAAAAGAACAATTAAACACTCCCTTGACTCAGTTGCGTCATCACAGACAGCGCTCCGAAGGACCCGTAACCTCTGTCCAATCGGAAATTATAATCCTGGGTTCCGTGTATTGTCCTCACGTGTATCCTAAGGTAACTCGGTCTCGTGAAGAACTTATAGCAGACATGACACTGATATTTCTTCAGACCCGTGTGCGTCTCCAAGTGCCTCTTCAGCTTCCCCTTGGTTATGAAGCCTTTACCACACTGCTGGCATATGAACGGCTTCTCTTTCGTATGCGTGAAACTGTGCAATTTTAAATAGTAGTGCAACTTGAAACTCTTCTCGCAGACTTGGCACGTGTATTTCTTTTCCTCTGGCTTATTCAAGTCTTCGATCGCTATCCTCGACCCGTGACCTTTCAGGTGTTCCTCTAAATAATAAAAGTGCTGGAATATCTCCCCGCATATGTTACAGATCCGGCTTCGTTCGTCCGAGGGTATCATATCGGTTAAGTTTGATGGAGCGTCGGGCTGTTTGGGGAATTTCCTTGCGTTTTGCAACACCATGGCAAGGATTTCGTTCCTATTCTCTTCCACGATTCTGTGTTAATTAGTAAATGTTATTCAAACGAACCTTGTCAAATTAAATCAAGTTACAGGTTCCTAACCTGATTTGATAAAATATGTAATAATAAAGGTAAAAACTGTTAAAGACATTTTTTTTTGTTTAGTAACTGCTGATAACCTTTAGTTTTTGTAGTGAAATTTTTTTTGAAATAGTTTTTAATTAAACAGTAGGATTTCTTTTTCTCTTCTATTGGGCATTTAATATTGTAATTTTTTTTATCGCTATTACCTAATATCAAGTTAAGTTGTAGCCAAAAAAACTTATAAATGAGAAAACCTGAATGTCTCAGGAATACTAACTACTCCCATTGAATCATAGTGGAATTTCTACAAAAAAAAAATTCTTTTCACGATTTTTTTGTTGACAGAATAACAGATAATAACGTTAATTCATCTCGTTTATTAATTTATCCAGAAAAGATGTTTTACTCTGTCTAGGTAAGAAAACTTTTTAAAATAACTGAAATATCAAACTCAAGCCGTCAGTTTGCTGATAAATCCACCAAAGGGAAATTAATGTATACATTAAAGGGTAAAAAAAAGAAACGACTTTTTTTTCTTTTGTTACCTATTGAAAATATTGTTCAATCTAACGGAAAATTCAATTCAATTAGTTTTTTGTCAATTTCATTTTTTTTTTAAATTAAGAATTATTTGTTTTGGTATAAAAATGGTCTTATATAAAAAAGCTTGATAATCTCAAATAACTTCATGTATATATATATATATATAATTTTTTGACGATTCCTTGATTAGTTGCTGAGTAATAAAAATGATAATTTAAAAAAAAATCCTGTTATTTAAATACCAAATAGAACATTGCAAATAGGCGGCACCTCTTAATATTAAAAATAAAGAACTCAAACATTCAGTGATTTTTTTTCTTCGCCCTTATCCCATTATGATATGGGGTCGGCGCAACATGTCTTCCTGAATCCATATTGCTTTAAGTTTCGGCTATTTACTCACCGACCTTCAGCTCCCTTGGGGATGCTATTTTGGTGGTAAAGCCACCACCCACGACCCGAGCATAGATGTATGGTCATGTTTACCCTTCGGTCGCTTCTTACGACACCCCCACGGTTGATATTCTAGAGCCGCCACGCACACGGCTTATATATTTTCACGGCAACAAACGGAAAAATATAGTTTCTTTTTTTTACCCAACCTAATTTCTTATATATATATATATATATATATATATATATATATATATATATATATATATATATATATACTATATATATACTATATATATAGTACTATATATATAGTATATAGTATACTATATATATATATAGTACATATATATACTAGCTGTGCGCTCGCGGCTGCGCCCGCGTTTCATATATTCTTCTTCACTGAATTTTTTTTTTATTTATACGGAAGCTTAATTTCTGTTAAATATTAAGATAATCAAAAATCAAAATATTTTTCATAAATTTAAGCACAAAAATTAAAAGTACCCTAAGTTGCCCTTAAGCGACTTCAGTAACCCGTCCACAACCTTTCCGGAAATTACCCGGAACAAACAGACAGATAAAAAATTAAAAAAAAATGCGTTTTTGGCATAGGTGTATCGTTAACGCATTCATATCTAACTTTAATTCGGACATCACAAACAGACACTTCGATTTTATTGATTAGTATAGATCGATGTCCCCGTCTACTCACAGTCCTTCCTTTTGGTGCGTCGCCAAGTGCATCTGCACGTGGTATATAGTGTTGAACATGTGCGCACAGACGGGACATTCGTACCGCAGAATGAACTTATCGACCCTATGCGACACAAGGTGCCGCTGCAGTTTCCCCGGCGAGTTGAAACGTTTCGAGCATATGTCGCATATGTAATCGCGCTTATCGGGCTTGTGGTGTTTCCTATGGTACACCTGGACACATTCGAAAACCGTGAAACGGCCATTCTCCCCCCCCCCCCCCCTCAATCTAATGGTTCGTCTTTTAATCATGGCGCAAACGATTCCAAGCAATAGACGTAATTGTGTACTTAGACGGCCATTCATTAATTACGTAACAGTCTCCAAGCGGGAAAGGGATTGATAGGGATAGGGATAGGGATTGGGGGAAGGTGTTATAATAAAAAAAAAAAAACTCAGGTCATGAGAGTCCACTCTAAGGCAAAGCCCCTATAGTGGGCTGACACCGGCTGGGTTGAGCGGTTTTCCGCGCTTCACGCATGGGTGCGTCCCACATAATGGTCTGGGAGGGTGTGCGTAAATGCATTTCCCCAGGGGGAAAAAGGGAGGGGGGTGGGGTTAGGGGTATAATAAACCCCATTCTTAATATGTTGACTACCCATAAGAATAAGACAATAGGAAAAGAAATGGAAAGCTGGCGTAAACGCCAGATTAGTAGTGCTCAAAGGGGTTAAGTAACATTTTACAAGTCGAAATGTATTTTAAAAAAAAAACCCCTATATTCTATTTCGGAGATGGTGAATGATTTTCGTCATTTCATAGTGTGCACTTCGAATTACATTGATTTGCAATTATTTTATTGTTTATTAAAAAATTTAAATAATTTTATCCATTTTAAATGTCATAAATAAATAATCATATCAAAACTAGATTGAATCTTACGTAAGAAGAGGAAAGGATATGGGTTTTGTTAAGAAATCTTATGGATCTTTACTTGGGGTTAGGGAAGGGTGAGGGGGTTGTGTCAAAAATCGTCAAAATTATCCTTATGTAACTAATGAACGGCCCCTTACTCATACCACTGTATAATGTGTTTGAATAATTCTGTAGCGATGATGGGGCAGCCGGTATTGTGACCGGATCCGCGTCCATCGACGCGGGTTCGAGCCCGCACGTATCCGAGTCAAAAAAATCAACATCGCGAGGAAACCATAGCGCATGGTGTCAGGGCATTCTCTAATAATGCCACCCTCATGTTTAAAAACCCGTCGCGAAACACCCACGTGATGCGTTTACCATCTTGGAGCAAATGGTCAATTAACATCAGTTAAGATTGTTGCCAAACGACTGACTCTATACTGTATAAATAAAAAATGTATTTAAGCAATTCCCTCTGGTGATAAGTGTTCTGCTGGGTGAGGTTTTACACTAATCTCCCCTCTTCTCGCATAAGTATAAATAAAATACATTCTTTTTGCTACAAAAATGTCAAAATTTTTGACAATCTAACTTCATCCTCATCACCCCCCCCCCCCTTTGCCAGCAAAAGTAAGCAAACTTTTAATCATCACTCATCAGACACATCAGAGTAATATAACCAATGTAATAATTAAATATTGTTTAAGTAACTATCAGTAAATAAACAGTAAACGTTGCTCGATTTGTTGATTACACCATTCAGATCAAATGTCATCAAAAATAAGCAAAACATAGACTCTCACGCCCACCATTCGTGCTTACATAGTACTCGGACGGCTTCTTAGATAAGCATGTCATCAAATATAGCAAAGCATAGTAAGGGTTTATGCGATTGTTCTTAGGTAATTCCTGAACGGCTCCTTAGATAAACATGTCACCAAAAATATGCAAAACAGATTCCCCGAAGCTATCATTACACAATATCATTGGTGCTAATGTAATACTCAAACGTAAACAAATCATCAAAAATAAGCAACGCATAAACATTCGGCTTACCAAGGTTTCCCTTTTCTTATAACATTTCCCGCATAGCGTGCAGAGGTAGGGCTTCGGTCCAGTGTGCGAGGCTTCGTGGTCTCGCCGGGCGGTCTCGTCGGGCATCTCCTCGAAGCAGTAGTTACACTTAAGAATGAGTAGCTCTCCCTCATGCGACTTCTTGTGGACCTGCAGCGTTTCCAGGTGGAGGAACCTGGAGTTTTGCCGATCCCCTTTATCACTCTTGTGGCCGGCGTTAACATATTTCTCAAAGGGAAACTTCTTTTGGCACGACCTGGTATTAACTCGTATTTCGGGATTAACTCGTATTCCGGCATTAACTCGTATTCCTGTATTAACTCGTATTTCGGTATTAACTCACATTCCGGTATTAACTCGTATTTCGGTATTAACTCGTATTTCGGGATTAACTCGTATTCCGAGTTTAACCAGGCAAGAAAATCAGAAGCAAAATTTTGATCATCTTTTGTCATCAAAGATTTAACCAATTTATTTTATAAAACAAATTATCCTATATAGCATAACATAAGCTCACGCCTGTTATCCCCGAAGGGTTAGGCAGAGGTGAACACCCGCATTCCTCCGAGCTTAGTTCCGTCCCAGATGTGACAGGGGGCGAGCCTGTCGCCATATCGGGCACAAATACCAGACTCCGAGATGATACTGAGTGGAAAAAACCCAATACCACTTGACCCGACCCGGGGATCGAACCCTGAGGCCTCAGAACGACGGTCGTACCGTAATACAACTGCGCCACCGACGCCAAATAAGCATTAGCATAATTTTGCAAAAGAAAAATTACGGTAATTAATAAATAAATAGGTACTCATCATTGAGCACGTCGCCATAATCATCAAAAATAAGCAGAGTACGTAAATAAGCTGACGGCTGATAGAGACGTATGGAAGTAGAAAACATACTGCGACGACCCCAAGTGAGTTGGGAACAGGTTCGAGAATGAAGGGATGAAATGCTGTGATATATTTGACGAAGTCGTATAAAAGAAAAGGACTTTTTTTCCGACTAAAGTAATGCTCAGTATTCGATAATCAGTATTAATTTGTGTCTTTGTTGTTTATTTTTGATGCCTCGGGAAAGGGGCGTTATTTTACGTCTTCTTTTATTATGCAACTTTTGTTTTTTTTTGTATTTCTAACATGGAGGATAAAAAAAAAAAAAAAACAAAAATTTTGCTGACGGCTTAATTCTACGGCCTCTCAAGCAAATAAGCATCCCCCTTATGATAACGTAAGCATCATCATTTTGAAACAAAAAAGGAGAGAAAATTAATAAGTAAATATGGCGTAAGTAATGCATAGACCTTCTCTACACCCCCCCGTTGATATTTAAGTTTTTTGTTTTACACGGTATAAGCTCAGTGCTTTGACCACAATCTCACATGATGTTAAGTGCACTGCCGGAACAGACCTATTGGTATTCATATGCAATATTAAGGGGTGGTACCTATACATGTTCTGCCACCATGATATGTCTTCTTTTAAATGAGTTTTTTTTTCAGGAAACGAGTTTATTTTTTTTATAAGTTACTCGTGCTTAGCAGTTAATTGTAGACAGTTTGTGTACCGCTTACAGTATATTAATTGTCGTCAATAAAATCAGCTGTGAAAAGAGAGACAAAAAATAACAAAAGATGATGAAAAAAAAAAAACACGGTTGAGACGATTGCTTGTTGTAACACTTCGTGAAAGCGGTCCTCGATTGTGACAACCCTGGAAAGTCTTACCTCTTCTGACAGAAGTCACAAGCGTGCGGCCTCTTCTGGTATCTCTTCTTCTGTTTCTCCGGTCCCAGCTTCTGTCGCTTCTTGTGGAATTTGGATTTTGACTTTTTTACTTTTATTCTACAATAAAAACGCAATAATTAACCCCTTGACCACTAACCTGGCGTTTACGCCAGCTTTCCATTGTTTTCCTGTTGTCTTATTTTTACGGGTACTCGACACATAACAGATTTTTTTATTTAAATCCTAGGTAACCATAGAGACTGCCGAGAGAAGTTCAAACACTCAAAACATTGGAAAAATTGTTTTTTTTAATGTTTAAATTTAATAATTTTTTTTAAATAAACCTATTATCACTGTACCGTCCGGCGACAAGACAAGTAATGGTATCGCCAGACAGTGGACGGGTTTGGGCGCGAGAGCGATGTTTTTATATAGAATACATCGCATATACCGCGCGTGACCTCTCTATAGTAAAAACGCGGTGGCGTTCCGCCCTGCCCGCTGTGTGGCGCAACCATAATCCGAATTAGCACTGCTGAATACATTTTTTACGAGACGTGCGGACGGCAAATTGTTAACATAACGTAACATTTGTCTGGTATTTATATCAATCGGCGTTCGGAGCTTTAATTATGTATGTACGTACATTTTATATATCGTTTTTTCATAAACAAAACATAAGCTGCGTAAGTATCAATTTTATTATTTATCTCTAAACGCCATCTTACACTTGACATACTGCAGCATGCTGACGGGTGGCATCATAGTATTGGTAACGCGAATCCCTAAGCTTTTCCCCTTTCGGGAACCGCTCAAGGCAGCTAAAGAAAGTTTTCACTTAAAAAAAAAAATTAGTTTGGCCCTATTTAATTCTTAATATCTTTCAAATCAATATCCTTCAATAATATCATTTTATACACAGATATAACAAAAAAAAAAAAAGAACAAATCTTGCGAGTATCTGGAAGGATCGACCCTTTAAAAGCCATTCATTATTGTAAAAAAATTATTAATGACTAGCTGTGTGCCCGCGGCTGCGTCCGCTTATATATATTCTTCATTACATTTTAATCTTTTTATACGGTACTCTTTATTAGCTATGTACCAACGGCTCCGTCCGCAGAAGCAGTTTTTTTTTTCAAACTGTCCAATTGTTATTATAAGTAATTATTTTCGAAAATTACAAGTACCCTAAGTTACGCGGGGTAACTTCAGCTATCTGTCAAAAAAAGTCCCATCAAAATCGGTCCAGCCGTTCCGGAGATTAGCCGGAACACAGAAACAAACAGACACACAGACAGACAGACAAAAAAAAAATTAAAAATTGTATTTTTGTTACAAGTAACTATAAATTGATATGTGTTTAGTAAAAAGTTTTTGATTTTGCTATTACAAACAGACACATCAATTTTATTTATTATGTATTTTGACGATTGTAAAAAGAGTGTAAAGTGTGAAGTTCGTTACAAATCACATAATGAACTTACCCATTGTTCTCTTCTTCCGCAACAACTTCAGCGTTGACCTCTCCCTCACACTTCACTTGTTCACGTTTCACATTCGTTTCTAAAATATGAACTACAATTATTATGATTTTCAACCCCTTGAGCACTAATCTGGCGTTTACGCCAGCTTTCCATTGTTTTCCTATTGTCTCATTTTTATGGGTAATCGACATATTAATATTTTTCACTGAGACCCACTACAATAAACACTATTAATTTTATAAATGTATACTAAATAAATACAATTAAGTGTATGTTTGTAATGTAATTTTTTTTTAATATATACCTACCAACGCACTAACCCATACCAAAAATTGTTTTATTATTGTTGCATTTTTAAAATTATTGTCTGTCTGTTTGTAATGGGTAATCTCCGGAACGGCTGGATCGATTTTGACCGAGCTTTCTTAAGTAGATAGCTGAAGTTACTCCGCGTAAAATTTAGGGTACTTTTGATTTTGGAAACTAATTAGAGTTCCGCGTTTAAAAAAATTAAAACTCATAAAATGTGGTATAAAATCCGATTCAATGCGCAGTTTTACGGGCAAGTGTTTGAATTTATCAGAAATATTTCTACTTTATCTTAGTATTCAATTAATTTTTTTTGGAAAGTAATTAGGGTTCCGTATTCAAAATTAAAAAACAGTAAAGAACATATGAAACGAGAGCGCAGCCGCGGACACTCCTCTAGTCTCATCATCATCATCATCATTCTCATGCCCTGTTCCTATATACATAAAAGGAAAATGGGGGTTCCTTTGACGCACCATCACCTCAAAACCACTGAACATATCTGGATGCGACTACCACCATTCGACGCGGAATTTTTCGTAAATGGTTATAGGCTATTATTTTTTGGATTCCATCGACCCTTTCACATTTTTTTTTTCGATTTACTCTTATGTAATTTTTTTCCGCTAATAAAAAACAAAAGACTCTCGTTCGTCTTTATTCATTTTTTTTTAGGGTGGAATATATGAAACGCGGGCGGAACTGCGGGCACACAGCTACTATTAAATATTTTAGAAAAAAAACATTACACATGGCCTTATCGAAATTTATAAATCTCAGGGCCTCTGAGAACTGAATTGTAATTATAACTAGCCGTGTGCCCGCGGCTGCGCCCGCGTTTCATTTATACTCTTCAATGTGTCTCAATGTTTTTAGACGAAACCCTAATTATTTTCTTACAAAATTTTTACTACCGAGATAAAGTAAAAATATCTCTCTTAAATTCAAACACTGTGCATTGAATCGGATTTTATTCCACATTTTATGAGTTTTAATTTTTTTTTAAACGCGGAACTCTTTAATTATTTTCCAAAATCAAAAGTACCCTAAATTACGAGGAGTAACTTCAGCTATCTACTTAAAAAAGCCCGGTGAAAATCCACAACTTGCTGTGTGCCCGCGGCTGCGCCCGCGTTTCGTATTTTTTTCACTGTGTAAATATTTTTTTTTTTATCCGGAACCCTTATTATTTTCCAATTTTTTGCAACTAACATTAAGCAAAGATATTTCTCACAAATTCAAATACCTGTCAGTGAAACTGTGCGTCGAATCGAACTTTAGTCCAATTATTTTGTTTTACACGGAACCCTAATTATTTTGGAAAAAATTAAGTAGCCTAAGTTACGCGGAGTAACTTCAGCTATCTACTAAAAAAAAAACCCGTCAAAATAAAGTTGAAGTGCCTATTTGTGTAATGTCAAAATAACATTTTTTTTTTTACCAAAGAAAAAGACTAAATTCGTAATACAAAAAAAAAATGTACAGACATAATTTCAGTTTTAATATTAGTATAGAGATATACATAGACAGAGATATATATAGATAGATAGAGAGATATATATATAGAGATATATATAGATAGATAGAGAGATAGATATATAGATAGATAGAGAGATATATATATAGAGATATATATAGATAGATAGAGAGATAGATATATAGATAGATAGAGAGATATATGTCGATAGATAGATAACTCACCGTCCCAAGTCTCGGAGTGTGTCAAGACATGCCTGTGCATTTTACTAGACGTTATAAACCCACGATTGCAGACGTAGCACTTGAACGGCTTCTCCCCCGTATGCGTTCTCATGTGGATCCTCAGGTATGTGACAGAGCTGATGGTCTTCTGGCAGACCTCGCACGTGATCGGGCCTTCGCCCCTCGGCCTCCGCGCGCGCCGCGGCGACGGCGGAGTGCCCGGCTCCAAGCGCGGCGGGGACACCCTCGCCCAAGTGTTCGAGGGGAAATAGTCCTCATCAGAGAAACTATAATACCACGATAGCTCAGGTGACGGTAGGGCCTTGTAAAAGCAAATGATTCGCAAAGGCCCTTTCAGCACTGGAGCATTATAGGGATTATGGGTGACTCTATTTTTTCTTTCATTCAACCGAAAGACGTCCATTGCGCTAGTCATAGGTCTCCCCCCAATTTAGTGCCGGTTTGGGGGGGGGGGGAAGGTTTGCATAATCGCAGCTCTTTGCAGGCGGTTTAGCGATCGCAGTCAGGTGTTCGTCTCCCATAGTGCATATCCCTTAGTCGCCTTTTACGATTTACGATATCCACGGGAACGATATAGGGTGGTACTATTCTTAGCCGGCACCAAACGGTTTATTTGGCTTATTGAAGTGAAAGTTATTGACAATGGTATGAGATCACCCGTCAACATACTACAGTATGTCGAGTACAAGATGGCGTTTACGTGCTGGCGCTTAGAGATAAATTATAAAAAAATATATATACACACGTATTCTATCGTATGTTTTGGATTATGTAGAAAACTAAATACACAGTTATTGCTCGGAGCGCCAATAGATGTAAAAACCAGACAAATTATTAAATTTAAAACACAAAAAAAAAATAGTTTTAACCAAAGCTTTCGACGTGACCATAAAAGGGGGGGGGGGGGGGGTCATAAGCTTTGCTCATTTTTGTCGACAAGCGCGGCGGAGGGATCGTCAGAAGTGACTAAAATTCTGCCTACATTCTACTCAAGAACAGCCCCATATTATTGAAAAAAAAATTACACACAATCCGGCTCATTTGTGTAATACATGTATGATGCGTAAATGCTCCAATTTGATAGTATTCCTAAGGATGGAGGTACTGGATCTCAAGTGATGCTACCGGAACACATCCTATTGGTGTCAGGTAACAAGTTATCAAACATGAGGGTGGTAAGTTTACAGAATTATGATTGACCAGCTATCCGCCCGCGACTGCGTCCGCGTTTCATATATTCTTCACTGCGTTTTTTTTTAATATACGAACCCTAATTATTTTCGAAAATTAAAAGTACCCTAAGTTATCCGGAGTAACTTTAGCTATCTACAAAAAAAAGTCCCGTCCACATCTGCCCAGCCGTTCCGGAGATTACCCATTACAAACAAACAAACAGACAGACAGACAAACAAATTTTAAAAATTGTATCTTTGGTACAGATTTACATAAGTTATTCTATTCTTTCTTTTTATCTAATCCATGGATTCTGTCCAACGGGTTCTGGAATGGCTACCAAGCACCGGAAGACGTAGCTTGGGTAGCCTCCCCCCCCTCTCCACTAGTTGGACCGACGACCTGGTGAAGGTCGCGGGAGTCCGCCGGATGCGGATGCCGCAAGACCGGCCGTCATGAAGATCTTTAAGGGAGACCTATGCCCAGCAGTGGGCGACTTTCAGTTGAACAGATCGATGGGAATCCATTGCAAACCACAACTAAACCTAGTCAAGCGCTAGACCGTGTCCAAACCTGTCATTGTTGTAATCGAGTTGGTCCTCATGGTCATTCCTCATGAGGTCGTCGTCTTCCAACTCCTGCTTCACCTCATCATGAGGACGGATGTTTGCATCTTCGACTATTATGTCTGGAGACTGTTCGAAAACGCTTAACAACTCTTTCGAGTCATCGGTGTGCTGTTCCTGGAAAGTGGATTGTGACTGATGGCAAACGGACCCAATCCTTTACCTGAATAAAGCCTTTGACCACAATCTCACCTGATGTGGTCCAGGACCGCACAGACTAAGCCTATTAGAGCTAATATTTTCATAATTTAGGGCCTTGAACGCGCAATTAGTTTAATTTTATAAAGCGATGATGACGCAAGTTCGATCCCCACCTATCAGACTCTAAAGTCGGCCTGAGCTTTCGGTGAAGGTAACATCGTGAGGAAACAATAACATAGTGGTAGGGGATGAAAGCTTGGGTAGCTACCACCCTCAAGTTCGAAAACCTGTCGCCAAATACCAAATAGGTGTGTTGCGACAGCATCACTTGAGAACCTGTACCTGGGCTTAGTATGTTTACCATCCTGGACCACATCGTCACTTAATATCAGGTGGGATTACGGTCAAAGCAGTGAGCCTATACCATGTAAAAAAAACAAAAATGTCAGTTGAATCAGTATCAATACAAAATCCTATGAAATTACTAAATAAATCCACATTTTAGTAAATAAGTTGCCATCTCACCTGGTCTGGTTTACTTGGTGGAATATTTGGATCTATGAACTGTTCTTCTTCCACCCATTTATCAGGCCATAGCTCTTCGATTTTCGGCTTCTTTTCGGCCTCCGTTTTCTGTTTCAACTGCTCTTCTAGTTCTTTCAAATATGGTAAGATGGCATTGTAGTCTGCAATAAAAATAGTCTTTCATTTGTTTTATAACTTGTTCCTTACATCCATTCAACTGAAGGACGTCCACTGGTGAACACAGGTCTTCCTCAAAGATCCCCACAACGTATTCTTACAACCTTGGTCAGGTTGTTAGGCCTGCTCATAGTGCATCTTTTGATATGTGGCAGCCATTCGAGAACCCATTGGTCTCATCGGGCATCGGTTCTACGAGCAATATGCAACTACCACTTAAGTTTAGCAATTCTTCAGGCAATGTCGGTTACTTTGGTTCTTCTGCGGATCTCCTCATTCCTGATACGATCACGCAGTGAAACTCCAAGCATAGCCCTCTCCATTGCCCTTTGAGCAGCTTTGAGCTTTTTTTTTTAGGCCCATTTCTCCAGGCCAGATTTCTCAGTGAATGAAATTTCCAAAAAATCGTGAACTGACGACACGGTGGCTAAACCAAATTCTCGATTTGACTAATATTTTATCAGATGTGCATCAGACGTTCCTCTCCTATAATAAGGGTAGGGAGAGACTACATACTTCCACCTTTAACGATCTTGACACACGTCTTTCGCTTCTTCTACTTTCATGTGCACCTTCATACATACGCTTAAGTTACGGGTATTTTTGACCGCGGCATTTCTTTTACACATCTTCGATTTGGTCGAGACACGTTCACATAAATTGATCATTACCGACCTTACCCAGTCACACTCGCCTTGTAAATATGTTCCGTCAATCTTCTTTCGTCCATTTTTTTACACGATATAGGTTCAGTGCTTTTACCACAATCTCACCTGAGGTTAAGTGACGATGTGAACCAGGATGGTAAACACACTAAGCCTAGGTTCTGGTTCTCAGGTGATGCTGCCGGAACACACCTATTGGTATTTAGCGGCAGGTTTTTCAAGCTTGAGGGTGGTAGCTACCCAGACGATCACACCCTACCATCATACTATGGTTTCCTCACGATGTTTTCCTTCACCAAAAGCTCAGGCCGATTTTAGAGTTGGATAGGTGGGATCGAACCCGCGTCGATTGACACAGAATCCGGCCGCACTACCCACTACGCCATCATCGCTTTAAAATCCATCCATCCTCTCCACGTGTCCAAGCCAACCAAGCATCTCTTTCTCTATCTTTATCACTACATTATTTACCGCAACACATTCCCTTACTTACTGTAATACATTTCATGACATTTAAAAACACAAAATAATCAGAAGTGGGACCTACAGCATAAAAACACAAATTAAATAAAATTATAAATTACAAGCATTATTCGTATTTACTCACCATAAGGTTCACCTTCTAGTTTATCCTCTATATGTTTTTTGTCAAAATGTCTAGTCAATAGATCGAATCTGAAACACATAAAATACTTTTTGATAACTAGAGATGTGATTTTTCATCGTCAGAAATTTTTTTTCTTATTTTTCAAAGTTTTTTGCCGTAACATCATAACCGTGGTGGTAGGGGGCATTCAAATGTGACGCGAACACCAATGAGGGAGGCGGGCTGGGTTAAGTTTTGCTCATTTTTAATGACATGAAGAGAAGGGAAGGTTAAAATGACCAACATTTCACTTACGTCATATTTCAACGACCCCTCCTAGACATGATTTTATTTTCATGTAACAAAAAAAAAATTTAAATATCACTTAACAGATTTCCTACAATATTTTTTTCTCATTTCTTCAAATCCCGTCTCTCACTACAGTGACGCTGAAACTACTACTAGAATTAAAGTACTAACAGACGCACGGGCCGGACCGCGTACATGGTACGGCAGACCGAAGTTTTCAGTCGCCTTGTCGGCACCGTAATTATCGTCAAAATAAAAGAAATTTATACGTATGCAATTAACATACAGACAGATGGGTGTGGCCTTTTATAATAATTTGCATGATTTTTTATTACGTTATTTTTTTATAACAGTAGCAGTTTTTTCGCTCTTCGACGAGGGACCGTACAAGTACTACGTATGTAAAATTTGAGTCATTTTTGAACCCTCGCTTCCCCTTGTTAGAAATAGTAAGCAAACCTGTTACTTCTTCAACAAAATATGTAGATTAAAAACTAAATATTACTTATGTAATCACTAATCAACCCAAATGTCATCAAAAAGAAGCAAACTATATGCTCCCCCAATGATCTATACGTAAACATTTCAACGGCCTCTAATGATCATAGGTATGCTTACAAGGCGTCTGACAATTTTGGTCAGTTTGGTCGCACACCATACTATGTAAGAGGTCCGTTCTGCGAGTCTGTTAGCACTTTAACTAGGCATGAATGGTAGACACAAAAGAAAGAGTTTCAGAGATAATTTCGATTTTCGTAAAATATGTGTTATTTGCCACTAGCTCTCTAACGATATCGAACGCATATATTAATCAGATTTTTACAATCAAAATCACTTACTGCGAGAAGAATTTGAAACATATCCTGCACTGGTATCTTATAGCCAAGTGTATTCTTTTGTTATGCCTACCCAGCTTGCTCGCCGTGATGAACGATTGACCGCATATCGAGCATATATAGGGTTTCTCATCTAAAATAAAATAAATAATAACAAATACAGAGGGCCCTTTTTTTTTTTTTTTTTTTACGGGGGGAAATGCATTTACGCACTACCCTTATCTATTGTACTTAGGAGATCGAAGTCCCCCAGTACACTAGATAAGGGGCACGGAGTGACGAGCTCCGTGCAGTGTGGGACTCACCCGGGCGAGAGTCGCCCGGAAATACCCACTAAAACCCCCCCGGGGCCGTCCGCTGCATTTGGGATGGGGGCGACACGGGGTGGCTTTCGCAAGCACCGCGTCGCAAATACAGAGGGCCCTGGATACATACTCTGTTATCGTTAATTATAATTAGTACTGGGAATTTCAAACATTTTGTAACTGTGATATCTTAGATTTTTTTTTTTTGTTTGTAACTCTATAAATGGGACTTTGCCAATAGCCCCCTATAAGTGTTATTAAGTTTAGACAATTTATGATACATTTCTTTACAAACAATCTAACCCCTTTCATTATTGTTTTGTTTGTCAGTAATATCTAAGAGTTTATACTATACACAAGTCAATAAAAGTGCATAAAATGCTGAGACGAAACTGTAATTCTGTGTAACACCAGAAAAATACCTGTATAAATAAGACAACTGTCATGTGAACTGTGATTTTGGGAAACTGGGTAAATAAAAGGACTCTTATAAGTTATAAATATATAGGTCCCTTGTATATCTATATTAATAATTCGGTCAAAGAGTATGGTAGACTCGATTGAAACCTTATCTGAATAATAAAACATAAAAGAATAATGATTTCGAGTAGACAACATATGTATATCCGCAAAATTCGGATTGTCAACTATTTTGTTGAATTCTAATGATGCAAATGGCAGTAGCCACATTGGCTTGAGTTCGTTAAGGGGGTAGATGCACTTACAATTTTGGAAAAATCGATTTTTTTTTCTTAAAGTATGATGTTTCAAGAATATTGTCTGAAAATTTCAAGTCAATCCGATGAATAGTTTTCAAGATATTTAGTAATTACTGAAGCAACATTCAACCTCTCGGTTGTGAATAGAGCAGGTAGCGGACGGCAGCTGCAAGCGCCCGGTTTTGTCACGCCTATTATCTTGTATGAATAGAATAATTTCAAGTATAAGATGAAAAATTTTTGGTTAAATTTCATTTTACACTCGACATTGGAAGTGAGTAGTCGATACACGTGTTTTTTGATTTGTGAAAATTGTTTTGAAAATTTTATCATGGATCGTGCGAAAGGTTCAAGAGAACTTCGAAAGTCTAATGGTGTTCGTAAATCGCGTACTGTCAAAAGAAAAAATGTATTCAATCCAAAGACAGCGGAACGTGATCAAAGTGTTCTTAGTTCGTCAGCTAAAAAATTAAAACGTGACCTCGAAGACAGTGCGCCTGAAGATAATGGTGTTGAATACAGAATAATAAACTTTATATCTGTTTTTACTGCTATTGCAAGTATTGTCAAGTGTAAGGAGTGTGATGGAGATGTGAAATTTCAGACAGCTAGTACACGTGGCTTGGGATTTAAAATTGTAGTGGCTTGTAATAATTGCGTTCACGAAAATATTCCCTCATGTTCTTTTATAGGACGTTCCTATGAAATAAATAGACGATTCATATTTGTAAGTAGAGTCCTAGGATTGGGATATGAAGCCATGCGAAAATTTTGTGGTCTGATGGACATGCCACAATTTTTAGATAAACGTACCTTCCAAATATTATTGAAGCAAATACTAGATAGTAGTAAAAGTGTCGCTGAATCATTATTAAAAAAAGCTGTAGATGAAGATGAAGAAAAAACGAGAAACATCAAATGCTGAAAATAAAGAAACTAATGAATTGACTGTTTCTGGAGATGGAACATGGCAAAAACGTGGCTTTACTTCTTCGTTTGGGGTTTCAACGATTATTGGTTATTTCACGGGAAAAGTTCTGGATTTAAATATCAAGAGTCGTTATTGTAAGCTGTGTGAATATATGAAACCTAAAATATATACTGTTGAGTATGAAGAGTGGAGCGAGAATCATAAAGAAGTCTGTTCGACGAATCACGAAGGATCATTAGGCAAAATGGAAGTCGACTTAATTGTCGAGATTTTCACCCAGTCAGAATCAAAGTATGGAGTTAAATATACAAATTACATTGGAGATGGTGATTCAAAAACGTATTCTGGAGTTTTGAAAGCCACTCCTTACAAGGATACTGTAATAAATAAGAAAGAGTGTATAGGTCACGTACAGAAACGCATGGGAACTCGATTGCGCTCATTGAAGAGCACGGAAAAAGGTCTTGGAGGAAAAGGTAAACTGACAGGGAAAATGATTGACAAATTAACTGTTTACTATGGTTTAGCCATACTTCGGCATTGTGATTCGCTAGAGAACATGAAAAATGCGATATGGGCAACATTTTATCATTACAGCTCAACGGATGAAAAACCACAACACGAGAAGTGTCCAAAAGGTGAAGACTCTTGGTGCTCATATCAACGAGCTGAAGCTAAAGCAGAACTTGATTCTTACGAGCACGATTATAAGCCTTTACCTCCAGTTGTTTTAGATGCAATTAAACCTGTTTATAAAGATTTAAGTAATGATAATTTACTTCTGAGATGTATTGGTGGTTTCAATCAAAATAATAATGAAAGTTTCAAGCAGCTAGTGTGGAAAATAAGTCCCAAAACATTGTGGAGTAGTAGCACTATAGTAGAAATTGCTGCATATATCGCTGCATGCTTGTTCAATGAGGGTTCACATTCATTATTACTGATATATGAATTCACTTGGGATTGATTGCGGACCCAATTCTCACCGTTACACGGAAAATAGAGATTCAGAACGAATAGATTTAGCGAACAGGCGGGCAAACGAGAATACCCGCGAGGGCAGAATGCGTCGAAGACAACACCAGCTAGATGTTTTAGAAGTTTCAAAATCTGCAGAAGCGCTATTATATGGTCCAGGTATTGATGATTAGCTATAAACAATTAAATGTTCAAATTATCAGCAAAAAAATGTTATATTCGGATTTAACAGATAAAATTACGCAAAATTTAACTTTTTCTATTCAATTAGATACTTAACACCAAAATTAAACAAGATCTACTTTTAAAAAACTTTAAACGCGTTTTTATCAAAACTGTGTTTTTCCATTCGGTGACCAATTTAACTCGAAAACCATTGGGTGGATATTGATGAAATTTTAATATTATCTTTTTGGCATTAAGAACTAGTCTTTAATCGAAGGATATTGATTTTTGTTAACAATTACTATATTTTTTTTAACAATTAACTTTTAACATTTTATCGAAAATCAGAGTCCAAAGTTTCGAATGCCACCATTTTGTAAATTTTCAAAAAAAAAAAAAAAGCTTCGATTAAAGACTGGATTTATTATTAAACTAAAGGTTTCACCTTGGTTTTTCGAATTCAGATGATCCAGAAGGTTGTTGTGATGGTCACCGCGAAGTACTACTCGCGGGAGAGGATCCAACCGATATGGCGATATTTTAATAAATAATATGTATTTTTTTTTTTTTCATAAATGTTAAGTTAAAGCATTGTATAAGAACTCTGTATAATTTATTTTGTAAAATAAACTTAATTACTGTAAAAAATGTTTTTTTTTAAAATAGGCCTTTTTTTACGCTTCTGAGTGCATCTACCCCCTTAAGGCCGATTCACACGTATCAGTGCCGATTCACACGTATCATTGAAGTTACAGGTCCTATCTACCTTTCAAGAGGTGGGCTAAGTGGTGGAGTGGAACTATTCTCCTTCATCCCTACTGGGCCATTGCACGGACGAGGCCTGGTGGGTTCGCTGCAGGGGGCGACGCGGTGCTTGCGAAAGCCACCCCGTGTCGCCCCCATCCCAAATGCAGCGGACAGCCCCGGGGGTTTTTAACGGGTATTCATTCCCGGGCGATTCTCGCCCGGGTTTGAGTCCCACACTGGCACGGAGCTCGTCCCTCCGTGTCCCCTTACCTATTGTATTGGGTGACTTTGGTCTCTCTAATACAATAGGTAAGGGAAGTGCGTAAATGCATTTCCCCCCGTCAAAAAAAAAGGTCCTATCTACCTACATTTTCCATCAGTCACATTTCACCCAAGAGAAGCCGGGGTTACATCTAGTATATATATATACTCGCACAATAAGTTGTTTAATTTCTACATCTCCTATAACTATGTATTAATACAATATGAATGAATGAATGAATTCTTTATTGTGCTAAAAATTTATACATTGGTGAACTTAATGCCACAGGGCATTATTCCAGTTTATCTGTGAGAATGTAACTCAAAGATGCACTTTTTTCTCTCTCAAATTCATCAATGATAATTTGCATATGTTAAAGAAATCTTAGTCCAATAAGGTTGTTATAAACTGGTTTATAATTTATTGTAAACAACAGACTATAATTAAATATAATATTCATTCCACGATATTTAACTTTTTGATGGAAAATAAAAGAGGACACCCTATCACTTTCATCAAAATCATGTAAAGTATGGCATCATATCTTAGTATAAAGTAGTGCTTGTAAGTTCTTTATTTTTTTTCAGATTTCAATTTTGTTTCTTTTAGTCAGGAAGAAAAGGTCTAAATGGAAATAATTTAGAAGATATTTACATACCTGTATGTGATCTTACATGTAACCGTAAATAATAACTTAACGTAAACTGCTTCTGACAAGCAAAACATTTATAAATCTTCTGTAAATCTTTATTCTTTCCCTCTTCTTCTTTATTTGTAGAAACATCATTCCCCTTCCTCTTCTCTTTCTTCTCTATACTGTTATTCTCTACTTCATTCTTATTATTATTTGTATTATCTTCATTATTAACTAAACTATTTTCATTAAATTCACTAGCTTTCTCTGTACCTATATACCCATCTTCTGGCTTAATTTCTATGTCCACCTCTTGTTTCTCTAACTTTATCTTGTTTAATTTTTTCTCCTTTTTTAATCTTTTCCTTTTTATCTGATTCTGCACACGAAGGTCATAGCTTGTTATTCTATCTTTATGTGCGGTAACATGTTGGTCTAATTCTTGAAGTGTTATGAAACTAACATTGCATACGGAACATCCATAGAATGGGAAATCTTTATCAGTTATTTTCACAGACCAATAGCTGCTGCGTTTACCTTTAAGCTTCTCTTTTTTTACTGCTCCATCTAATATAACAGGTTTGATATCATCAACTGCATCAAGATTGTTATTGCTTGTGTCTATGCTGTTATTTAACACTGGGATTTCAATATGTTTCTCAATATTTGTATCCGGTACAATTAGTATATCATTTTGAATATGCGCTGCATTGCTAGGCAAAACTGTATTGTAGTTTTGGGTAAAATTATAAGACACTGGAACTTCAACTTTTAAGTTTTGTTTATCATATGCATATGGTGTTGTAACATTACCATAACTGTCATAAGTTGTGTACTCATAAGCACCCAGTGGGTCTATTTCTATGGCCATGCCATTCATTTTTGTAATCTGGAAATATAAAATAATACTTAACATACATGAGACTAGTTGGTACAACCTTATTAAATGTTTATGTACATATATGTGTAGAGTTCCAGGAACAACTAACAGAATGGTATAGAAATTTAACCCATTAGAATCATGATAATCAAACCGTTGTGAAAAAACCCAGTATAGTGAGACCAAGACTGCTCAATTTTTTTCTCACTTGAAAGATTCAGAAATATTTGATGGCTCACTAACTTTTACTGTTAACTTTGATAGTGTATTGTGCGTTATTGTGATTCTTCAATCATATTAAGCTTACAGATTATTATTTTTACACAACTAAGACCTAAGAAAAGTTTTTCATAAACATATGTTGAACGGAAATTACTTAAGTTACACTGTAACTTAACTCGATGAAAAAATGCTTTTTTCATGCAGGCCATTTAAAAAACTTAAGCAGGGTATATTTTGACACACATATATAGGATTATTATTATAATATTATTCGGATAGGGGCTATACAGGCTTAGACAGTCCTATATCACTGCGACCTAGTCAGATCTATTGTGATCACCCCTATATTGCTAAAGCTCACTGCCTAGACCTACAACCTGAATATACTGTAAGATCTTTTTGGCAGAGAGCGTCTGTACCTCCTCTGGGAGCAACGCATGCATACCCAGAATTCGGTTACGTATGGGTATTAATGGATCACATTCACACAAGATGTGCTTTGGTGGACATAGGGTTATGGAGCCTTGATCTAGACTCACCCAGAGAATACTATTATGATCATTAGTGACCATAAAATCATGTATACTGATACACCAAACGTGTAATATCCTTCTATATACATCTCAAAAAATTGCAATAGTAAACTGAAAATTATTTAATATACTTCATTTCATTTCTTATGAAAAATGTGACATTCCATTACTGTCAAGGTAAAAATGTAAAAGATATTTAGAGGTCACCATACACTAAAATTAATCACTTAAAAAGGATATAGCCTTGTCTGAATCTATTGTAACACAATGTATTGTTTAGTTAAATTGTTTCCTATTTTTGATAAAACAAATGAAAATGTTGAATTTATATAATATCAGCCACACATTTTCATTAGTTACTAGGTTTGTTATTGTTTTAATAATAAAACTCATAAAGCCAGTTTATTTTTATATACTTAAACATATAGACAGAAAGAGTGTTGCAAATTATTACATTGTTTATCACTGCTTTTGAAATTGAAACAATCTCACAGAATATAGAATTAAAATCTAAAATGTTGTGTTGAATCAAATTTCAAATATTATCATAGAAACTTAGATAATATGAACAAAACAACCATACAATAAACATAAATAAATCCAGTTATTTAGTTGTTACTTTAAAAGTTAATTTGTTATTTACATAACACAAAATACTTCTAAAAAAATTGTAATGAATAAATACTATGATACCTAGTATGTTTTAGTCGTTTTATCATAGTAGAGAATCACGAATTTCGTATAAAAAATCGAATCCGTCGTGTCTGCTTGAGACTCGTTATTCAAAAAATAACGTAAACAAAGCAGAAATCGTTCAATTTAACGAAATTATTGGGTTTAAATTCACAAGCTTCGTTGTGTAGCGACTCAGGGACGGTTAATCGATAATTCTGCGAAGTAAAAAACCTACCTGTGATGGATGCTTGTCACAAAAAATCACCTTTTTTTATCAACAACTCATTTTTATTTTTTGTTTCATAATTGTAACACTTTTAGAGAGATAACTTACGTTATTAGATACATCTTCTTAACAAAACTAATAAACAACACTATTAGAAGTAAATATATACAATTTTAAGATACATTTATCTATTTTCAACAAAGAAAAATTGAAAACAATTTCACATTTTTCCCCAATCGCGTGCAATAGCCATTCTGTCATGGCCGTCAAAATTTTTGTTGCCAATTAATAACTGAAATTCGGTCAACAAAAAGTGACTTGTGTCTTAAAATTAGAATACCGGAAAAATATTTGTGATTCTAACTCAAGCATCCGAGGAAATGTTATACATATTAATGTATTGAAATTATTCGAAAGGAAGATTTTATCTATTTAACTCCACAAATCTCTGTAGATAAAACATTCATAATGGGATATTATTTTTTCCTATATTCACAAATATTTTATGATCTCGCATTAATTGTTTTTGGACTTTATATGTTTATACGTTAACCCTAATCACAGGTTATTTTTCTTTTAAATAATATTGTTTTAAGCAATACCAAAAAAGAATATCATTTAAAATGGTAAAAAAATTAAGTTTTCCCTTAATTAAATTTGGATCGTAATGATAATTTCCCAAGAAAACGAACTAATTTAGTGATAAAAACTAATGTAGCGATATGTGCATATTACATTTTAAAAATTTCAGTTCAAAAATATTCTTGCAACATTTAACAATGAGTGTCAATAGTTAAGGTGATTAAGTTTTACTCATGGTAAATTTGTTTTAAATCATAGGTACGGATTTTATCATAGTCAGTATAGTAGATTATTAACATATTTTTTTACAAACTTTATTTTATTTAAATAATTAACGTATAAGTTTTTTATAGAAAATCGCGAATATATAAAGTATTATCAAAATTATTTTTTACAACGTTGTGAACAAAACGTGAAATTTAGAGCGCGAAAAATGAAAGTAAGCTATTGATAAAGAATTTGGTCAAAGGGTGCTTAGCGCGCTTTTGGTCCGTCATGTCGTCATCCTTATTTTAATTCATTATTTTGCAGTATGTGATTATATATTATTTAATTTTACGTGATATAGTGTAGTTATGTTACGCAAGTGTGGTGAAGAGAAAATAATGACACGGAGCGAGAATTCTGCAATAGAAGGCCACCATTTTATTATCGCCATTCATTAATTGATATTGTTCCTAACGTCTGACTTGGCTGCATGGTCTACTTGCCTACTTGGTATACCTTTGCCTTTTCCTCAAAAAGGAATAAATGGAACCAAAAAAAAAAAATAATTCGGTCAAGGTCATGTTATCTTTTTCATTAATATTTGAGATTCCAAGTAATTGATAATCTAATATTTTTGTGTCTCCAGTACATAAATATTTTCATATGATTAACGAACACATAATACATTACAAAAACTTTATATTTGTAACAATCTATACCAATGCATAAAATTTAATAACACAAACGGAATATCAAAATAACAACTTTTTACTAAATGTCATATAGATATACATATATACGGTACATATACTAAAAACACAAATTTTAAAACTTTTGTCTGTTTGCCTGTCAGTTTGTTCCGGCTAATCTCCGGAACGGCTTAACCGATTTTGAAGGGACTTTTATTAGAAGAAGGCTGAAGTTACTACCCGTATCATATGCGTTTATTAAAAAAATAGAGTGAGACGTGAAAAATAAATAAAACATAAGACATTGTAAAAAACGGATTAGTTTTTCTGCAAGTGTTTGAATTTATAAGAAATATCTCGGCTTTATCTTAGTACCAAAAAATTAGAAATATAATTGGAGTTCCGTATAAAAAAATTAAACTAATAAAATTATAAACCAAATAAGATTCAATGGACAATATTATCAAAACATTTTTTTCCAATGATTGTTTATATTATTTAAAAACCATATTACGCAGTGAAGAGTAAATAAAACGTGGACGGAGCCGCGGTTACACAGCTTGTCTTAGATATATATTTTTTTATTATAGCAAGTTACATCTTACAATAATAATAAAAACCTTTTCGCCTTTATCGTTATTCTAATCCTTACAATATATTATATTATAGCATTACTTAAAAGCCGTAAACGTGACAAAAAATACTTACTCGCCATAAAATGATGTAGTAATTTCATTGATATCAAATCTAATGACTATAGTTCCCAAAATATCTACAGTGGCGCAACCTACTTTTCAAAAGTGATAACACTCTAGTAATCACTATTTCGTAATGACTACTGTTTTGTACGTACTGTTAAAATGTCGCTGCGACTCGTCTACTATTTAAGAGACATTTTACAAAATTACTTTTTGACTTACATTGGTTTTTGAGGATGACTAGTTTTTTTTTTATAAAATAAAAGACCCCTCCAATGTTGGTCATAAAAAAATTTGGAAAAAGCGTTTATAAATGTTTTGTTGATTGGATTATTCGTTCGCGTAAGTGTATCGTTTCGGAAGGAGCATACTTTGAAGGTGATAAAATAAATTTAGATGAATTTTGTGTATTCTTGATCTTTTTCCGGTACCTCCAACAGAGTAGTAGGTATATAGGAAAGGTAATACGAATAATCAGAACAATACTTATATCATGCATTCAAACAAATGAATATTCGAATATTTTTATAAGAATAAAATATAATTAAAAAATAATTACCATTAGTAAAGCCTAAGAGTTCAGACTCCAAGCAGCACAAATATGAGACTTGCGCTTAATAATGTAAGTTGAAGGGATTCCTGTGGTAGCCGTTAACAAAAATAAAATAGTTCCAAACTTCTAAACTGCCAACGCATATCATATCCCATACCAAGAGCTAACTCCACTTCCAGCGTATTTGCGATTACGCGTCATAACATGTAACAATGTAATTAAATACACTGAGTCCTAAGAATATATCCATATTTATACCAACATATAATATCAAACGTAATTTAATAAACTATCAATTCTAATTACATAGTTAATTTTGCTATCCGTAAACAATAACATTGCACAATGTCAATAGATGTTTTCCATTCAGTTGGTACAACAAGCAACGCAAATGTAAATTTGTTAAATGGTACGTCAAGAGACAAGATATGTCGGACCAAAAAATTATGCTGTTTTGTCATAGGAATTTACACTTTATTACTTTCAAAATTAAACGTTAATAGCAGTTACATTTTGTATAAACTAAACTTTGTTTTGCGTTTGATTCATACGATTTAAAGCCTTATTCTAAAAACTTAAAAAGAATAGATAAGAAAGTATGGACACAAAGTAATATGGTTATTTATTGTCGTTTGATTCACAATGGCGGCAGTTGCGCGGGAATCGCAGCGCAGACGCTCGTGTCGCTTTTACGTTCCGTTACACACTCATAAACGGCTTCTTAATAAAGGTGATTCGAAAAACAACTATTTAAATAATTGCTATAAATTATACAACTTAAATTTGGAGTATGTGATTAAATTTAAGTCTCTAGTTACATAAAATCAAGTGATAAATTAAAGTTATTATTCAACTATGATCGAACGCCTTCGATTTGGTCAAGGTAATCTTTTTTTTTCTTTAATATGGTAAATGGTTTATATAGTTGTAGAGTAATGAAACAAATAAGGTCTATAAACGTGTGGATGTTTATATATTAGAATTTTTGGTGCGATGATATTATTAAGTGATCGTGAACTGGGACATTAAGTCGAATCTTCAATGAATAAATCATGATGGAACCATGGAATAATATTCTATATTCATTATCAAATTCAAATCGGTTTCCAAACATCTATTAGTGAGATCCAGTGGTGGTATACGAGAGCTAATATCCGTTCTTTATTTATCTAACCGATAACTAACGATTACAAGAAAAACGCACTGATTGTAATTCTTTGTTTATTAATTCTGTGTTTCCCAAACTTTTATTTTAGGGGGGGGGGGAGAGGGGGTGAACGATAACTCCCTGCCTATTTCTATAAAAAATTATTGTGTAAAAAAAAAAATTAACATATAGTCTTAGTCTTAGTTTTATGTAAAATGTAAATAGATTTAAGCTCACTTAATTGATTATGAAAGAAGGTAACTGCATAGCTGCATGAAATATTATAAGCATTTTTTTCTAACGCAAGTCGAATAAAACCTCCAACATAAAAAAAGGTGTGGACCCAGAGGCTGGAGAATATGTTTTTATTTTATTTTAATAATAATACTTCTAAAAATTAAGCATGTACCTAAGTTATAAGGTTCATTTTAACTACATATCGTAGACATAATAATACATTGTAATATTCTCTACTAATAAATATAATTGCAGTGTCTGTTGTAATGTCAAAATGACAATTTTTTACTGAATACATACGAATGATATACCTATACCAAAATTACAATTGTTAAAATGTTATCTGTGTTTTTGTCGCTGGCAATCTCCGGAACGGCTGGACCGATTTTGACGGAACTTTTTTTGGTAGATATCTAAAGTTACTCCGCATAACTTAGGCTCCTTTCCGGTTCAACGCACAATTTCACGGGTGGGTTTTTAAATTTGTGTTTGTTGTTAGTACCAAAAATAATTTGAGGAACATTATTAGGGTTCCGCATAATAAAATAAAAACCGGAAAGAAAAAAAAAATAAATTATCAGTTTTACTATCACTTGCTAGTAAACTTGAATTCATGAGAAATATTTTTCCTTTCGTTTTGTACCAAAAAATACAAATTAGGGTTCCGTGTAAAAAAAAATATAACACATGAAATTGTTGACATGATACGATTCAAGAGACAGCACCATCAAAACGTTATCTTTCAATGATTATTTAAAAACCATATACCGCAGTGAAGAATAAACCGCGGGCAGAGCCGCAAGTAAAAAGCTAGTATTTATATATGTTAACTGTTGTAAGTTCTCAGTATTTCCTCCATTACCAATATATTTTTCACGTACCTCCAATGGTGCCCCGCGTAGCCCAAGGGGTACTTGTACCAAAGGTTGGGAATCTCTGATTTAATTCAATGATTTTGCTTCTTCTTCTTCATTATATGTACCATTTGACCCACAAATATGTATATGTGTATAATTTGAAAACAGGAATTCTATAAATCACTTGTGGTTTTACAATTGTATGCTAAGTAAAAAAAGCCATAGCTTTTTTTACATGTTATAGGTTCACTGCTTTGATCTCCTTCTCACTTGATGTTAAGTGACGATGAGGTCCAGGATGGTAAAACATAATAAGCCTAGAGATACCTGGTTCTCAAGTGATGCTGTCGGAAGACACCTATTGGTATTTGACGACAGGCTTTCAAACTCGAGGGCGGTACCTACCCAGGCGGGCATTATTAGAAAATGCCCTAACACCATGCTATGGTTTCCTCACGATGTTTTTCTTCAACGAAAGCTAAGGCTGATTTTAGACTTGGATAGATGGGCTCGAACCCCCGTCTGTTGTCGCGGTATCAGGCCGAACTACCCACTGCGCCATTATAGCTTCAAAGTGTTACATAAAGGTTTCTAAAGGCTGATTGAGAATTTTGAAAATGGGTGCATTCTTAAATTCGAGCACATTCCCGTTTCGGGAATGATTTCTATGTATGTAATTTAGTCGGCGAGTAAAACATTTGAATTTCATTTTGTATGGTCACTTATTGATTCGAAATTTATCAAAATAAATTAAGAGGATATGCGGGGGACATTTATTACATACAAATATATTACCCAGATTTTTTTTTCCATAAATTAATTATTATAGAAACTACGTGATTTTCACAGTCGTATTCAGAAGTCTGTCAGACAAATTTGACGAATAAAAACAAAAAAAAGTAGAGGCATAGCCATTGGAAATTTAATGAGTTTTAATTTTTTTTACGTTGAAACCTAATTATTTTTGAAAAACAAAAGTACCCTTAGTTACGCGGAATAACATCACCTCTATAATAAAAAAAGGCCTGTCAAAATCGGTCTAGCCGTTCCGGAGTTTACTGGAAAAAACAGAAAGACTGACAGACAAAATAAAAAAAAAATTGTTATTTTCACATTTTACAAACATACACTTCAATTTTATTTATTAGTATAGATTGAGAGAAAAAAAATAACCGGCAGTTAAAATACGCCCAGTTTTGGAGGAGGAAACGGAAATACGAAGTGATGTTTTCGTCTATTTTCTATAGATATAATGCGCCTGAACTGCATTTGTCCCTTTCGCGTCTTTTAATTCTTTCTTCGAAGCGTAACGCGATAGCAATAGATTTCTGAAATACCTATTGTTTAAGTTTTGTTGCCGACCGCGTATACTTTTTTACCGGATAACAGCGTGTCAAGCGCGCACGCTATTACGCGCCGGATGGGTAGGTCATTGCGACCCGTTGAGGGGGGAGAGGTGGTTACAACCTTTGAGCAGTAATCACTCCTCTTCCTCCGGATGCTTTGCTTCTCTCTGAGAAGCGGGCTAAGAGGTCGATGGGGAGAGAGCCTGTGGGCATCGGCATTCTCCTCCCCATCCTCATTGGGCTTAAGTACGGACGAGGCCCATTTGCCGCAGGGGCGACGCGGTGCATGCAATCGCATTCCCGTATCGCCCCCATCCCAAATGCGGCGGGCGGCTCCGGGGGGTTTAGTGGGTATTTCCGGGTGCTTCACGCCCGGGTGAGACCCACACTGGTGCGGAGACATCCCTCCGCACCCCCTTACCCATTGCATTGGAGGACTTCGGTCTCACTAATGCAATGGGTAAGGGTAGTGCGTAAATGCATTTCCCCCGTCAAAAAAAAAAGAAGAAAAAAAAAAGGTCAGTGCGGCCCGTAACTTGGATACTCCCGCTTTGAACTAATGACATAATACAACGAAGCAACTTTAAGTAGGTATCAAGTACAATTGCATTAAACAATAGCTATTGTCATCGGGAAAACATTCAATACACGTCCATCGTAAAGGGCGTGTATTTACGTAAAATATAGTTTATTTTCTTGATAAGAATCTGTTTTTCGAATAGATATTATACAAAATGAGTCTCAAGTCACGTCAGTTTTTAATAATTTTTCACTTAGTACTTCGCGTGTGTGACTGACAAAGGGCGTACGCGTTACGGGCAATATAGCCCGTTCATAGTTTACACCTCTAGCCGTTAAGTTGTCGTTCCGAAAATTGTGTTCCCATGTTCGAAATGTAATATTCTCCTTGATTTAATTGAATGTATAATTTGAAAGAGTTTGGATAAACGTATCAGATACGAAATAGAGCGGCCGGAAGCATGAGGTATCAGAGGATAAAGAAACTTCCTAGCTCCTGGCCACTTCGGTATGTTGATGGATCGAATGAACAAGATGGACATCAGTTGTAAGGTGGTAGATGTTTCGTTAAAAACGAATAACTGCACCTACATGATTAAAAACAACAGATTTCAAGTATTTTATTTCTCTTCTCGCATTAATCAAAATCGTCTTTTTTGGACATGTGTTTTTCATAGAGTATTTAATTTTGAGACATAGAAGCTGCAACTTCTCCTTTTTTTGCAGTTATTTTCTCAGAATTTTAATTTAATATGATTATTTAACTAATGCCATATTGATTTATTTATTGCATTGTGATAGAAGTAAACGCTTTTTTTTTTATGCTAGCTGTGTGCCCGCGGCTGCGCACGCGTTTCTTATAAATTTTCACTGCAAAATATAGTGTTATATTTTTGTTAATACGCGACTCTAATTATTTTTCAAAAATTGTTCTGCTACTAACATTAAGCAAAGGTATTTCTCATAAATTCAAATAACTGCCAGTAAAACTGTGCATTGAATCGAAATTTATTCAATTTTTATGAGTTTTGGGTTTTTACGCGCAACCCTAATAATTTTCGTAAAAATCGAGTTCCCTGCGTTAAGCGGAATACATTCAGCTATCTACCAAAAAAAAAATCCCGCCAAAATCTGTCCAGCCGTTATATAAAAAATGTTATAAAATTGTGTTTTTAGTATATGTATAGTTTATACATGCATATGTATTTAATTTAAAAAAAAAAACAGACACTTCAATTTTGTATATTAACGACAACAAAAATTATTTTCCTTTGACCGATTCAACATCGTGCTGTTTCTGTTGTCTTCCATTATACATTATGTTTCGAAATAGTCTTCAATTGTATTTTGTATTTAATTGTATTTAATGCCAACATACCGAAATTCGACTTCAGAGGTAAAATTACTGTGAACGGACTAAGTATACAGTACCAACCTTCAAATAAAAAAAAAAAATGAGATGAACATTTTACAATATAGTGTTTTGAATATTATAATATGTATTAACTTGGTTAATAAGTCCAATGTTTCCACTTCATTATATTGACATATCAGGACCATACGCTATAACAGATAGAAGTGTTCGCGTGTCGCCTCTACCGAGACTTATACATTCCTTCCATGGAATCTGACGTTTGACAGGTGAGCGAGGCCTCACCGGAAGTACACGGATAATATCTTAAGGCGCCGCCGGAAGTGTGGTGAAAATATTGTTCAATATATCCGTTAAACAAAAATGCAAAAAAAAACCTTAAAATGATATCAGTTTCCATTCAAAGACATTTCTTTCTATCATGTTACATACCTTCACATTTTTTTTTTTTTTTAATTCTATCTACCAATACATAAGTGTCATCAATATGCTGATGAGGCAGCCCAGCTTGTCCTTGTGACCTAGATGTCGCCGCGACAGTATATAATATATTGATACACTGCCCAAGCCTCGGCTCGTTTCGACATTACCTGGTCGGGAAAGTCACGATGGAGATCTCGGTGAAATCCGTACCACTTCAGATTTAATCGTTGTTGTTTTATTAGCCTGAATAGAATTAACAAAATCAAAATTTATTTATTCAATTTAGGCCTTAAGAAGGCGCTTATGAACGTCTCTAAAAACACTACCACCGGTTCGGAAAAACAGCCCAGTCGAGAAGAGCAACAATAACATAATTCTCATTAGTGTTTTTTGTTTTAGTGTGATTACTGGGATTCATTTCAATTATTTGTTAGTTATTAATATGCTTAGGTTTAGACAGTTCGCTTAACTTTTCTGCGTCATCATTTCATTCGTTAAGTTTTACCTTCTGGCCTTCCTGCTGGAGGGTCAAGAGACTCGAAAGTGTTTGTTCGATTTCGTCCATGAGGATATGACCGTTGCCAGATATAGAAATAATAGTCTATAGTAATTTAATTAAAAAAAAATATTAGGGGAAAAAAGGCAAATAAGAATAAGAGTACTAATTAATAAATTCATATTTATTTATTATTACCCACCCATAAAAATAAGACAATAGAAGAACAATGGAAAGCTGGCGTAAACGCCAGGTTAGTGCTCAAGGGGTATATATATACAAATTAAATCACGATTCTTTTTATCAACTACCTCATTTACATTATTGGAATGGAAATAAATGTATAACTGAAGTTAGCAACATATTTTATTTTAGTCCCCTTCTCACCTCAGGCATCTAATAATGTAAATGAGGTAGTTGATAAAAAGAATCGTGATTTAATTTGTACAATGGTGTGAATGGTGGGGTCTCCAACTATGGCCCGCCAGCGCCATTAATCCGGCCCGCGACAGCCAATGTCCTGTTGTTGTTACTGTGCTAAGATGACGAAGAAAACACAGAATGATAATTACTCGGTTTTATTTACCTGCTAGGTAATACTTAACGAAAGAAATGATGACACAGAAAAGTTAACCCAAGTATCCTAAGCGTATTAATAACTAACAAATAATTGAAATGAATCCCAGTAATCACACTAAAACAAAAAACACTAATGAGAATTATGTTATTGTTAATTTTATTCAGCTAATAAAACAACAACGATTAATTCTTTAACTAATTAATTAATTCGACTAATTCGAAAAGTCCGCCTTTAAAAAAAAAATATTTCTGAGACGGTACGAAATTTGCCGAGATGGTTATATGTTTTTTAAAGTGTAAAAAATAAGAACAAATTTAATTATGTTTAAATATATAAAAAAATTTGTCTCATGAAATGTTTATAGAAGTTTATACATTCATAAAAATGTGACTCGATATAAAAACGCTATTTGAAAAATTAATTTCAAGTTAAAATAAAAACTTGCGAACCCTAACAAAGTTTTAATTATAACAGCTCAAATAATAGTAGGTACATTCATTTAAAAAATATAAATATCTTCTTTTTCAGATAATTATCGCGCTTACAACTAAACCTTCAAAATGGCGTCCATCGGTGATATAACTGTAGCCGAAAACGGCCAAGGAAACGTGAAAATACATCCTTACTTCATAACAATGGTGTAAGTGTTGCCATTTGTTTTAATACATAATGGATAATAAGCTGCGGTGTGTAAAATGTTATGGCTTTCCGATAGAGACAAAAATATTATGAGAAAAGGGTGGTAGGGCTGACTCGAGGCTAATACTTTTATTCCATCGTATAATCAATATAAATAAAAAAACGTTTAAAAATAATTTGTAGTTAGAATAGAAGACTCAGCCCTAGAAAAAAAGTTGAATAAGTCAGTAAATTAAAAAAAAACGAGGGTTTTCAGAGAATTGACACGTACCTATCAGAAATGAAACTTCTTTGGAATTCAGAATATTTACATATATCATAGGATATCTATTCTGTTTTAATAGTTTATCTTTGTTATTTCATATTGTTTTGTCACTTTCTCGACCGAGAGAGAGAGAGAGAGATAAAACAGTATTTTTTTGTTTTATCCTAGCTAATGCTGTTGACCGGAAGGGCCTTTACAGCTTCACCGAACTTTGGGGGCGAGTGCTGAAGGCACTTAGCCGCAATAAGGTGACTAGCACAAGGGCTACCAAATTGGTACGAACCTCGGCTTGGCCGTCACCTGAGTATTCAAACTCACTCGCGAGTTGTGTTCTAGCTAGCTGTTCCCTACATTTTTTTTTTAATTAATATAAAAAAAGGTTCCTTACAGGACCTATGTACCTGCGTGTTATGTGCAGGAGTGTGTATGCGTGTAATGCTCAATGCATGGGCAGTGTCACTGTATCGCGCTGGCGGCGACGTCAAGAGCCTCCCTAGTTGGGGACCGAAGCACGTTTTGGGTCGCCGCCTGAGGGGGACCCGAAGAGTGTGCGGGAACAAAATTAGCCGCTCGTCCCCGGCGGCGGGAACGGCGGTTACGCGGACGTGGGCGCTGACACGCATATGTACGAGGAACACGAGGAAAGAGCCTATTCTCACGCGTGATGCTATCGTCGCGGTCGATTAGTATGTTACGCGGACGTCGCCGCTTTCGGTCGGCGAATCGGACTGGCGAGTACGAGACGGCTCGTACTATGAATGGGTTCGGGTGTGTCTCTGCGCGTTCGAAGAAAGCGCGACACTGGGTTTTAAAAACGGACTTAATGGTGGGCAGATTCAGATCTCTGTGTAAATCCACATTTCTCTGAAACCAGTGGACATCTGCAGCTTTCCTTACAAAGCGATTCTGAATCCTTTGTAAGGATAGCATCTGTTCTCTAGTGATGTGACCGAAGGCAGGTGCGCAGTACGTGATGATGGGTCTGACCACCATCTTGTACAGGGTAATTTTATGGCGGAGGGCCCTTTTGCTCTTGCTGTTATAGAGCGGGTAGACACGGCCTAGCACCATGGAGGTCTGGCGCTTGACTTTCTTTAAATAGGCTTGGAAAGTCAGTTTGTCGTCTAATTGGACTCCTAAGTACCTGACTTCGGTGCTATAGGGGATGACAGTACCTCCGTACTGGACGGGACTGGGAGGATTTTTCCTAACTTCACGGTCTCTACTGAATAGTATCGCGGTACTTTTACTCGGGTTAATCACGATACGCCACTTGAAGTACCAAGATCTTAGATCGTCGACCGCTCTTTGGACGTATTTCCGTATGAGATGTGTCTTACGGTGGGTATAATAAATGACTAGTGTCGTCCGCGTATAGACCTAACTGAACTCTTCCGAGATCAGGGAGGTCTGCTAAGTAAAGATTGAAGAGGACAGGTGCTAGAATGGAACCTTGGGGGACTCCTGCGCGTATAGGATGGGCCATAGAGATAGCGTTCTCTACTCTATAGCGGAAACTACGATCGGTGAGAGGTAATCATGTAAGATTCTAACTAGAGTGTCCTGGATACCTAACCTAGTAAGTTTGTAGACGAGGCCTGTGTGCCAGACCTTATCGAATGCTTTGGCCACGTCGAAGAAGACTGCGAGCGTGTGCCAGGGATTCTTGAACTTAGGGTGATTAAAATTTGAGAGTACGTACTCCGTGAGGCGGTGTATTTGATGCGCACAGGAGTGTCTGGCTCGGAAACCAAACTGCTGGAGCGGCAAGAGATTTTTGTCCTCTATCACCTGTATGAGACAGTTCACAAGGACCCGCTCGTAGAGTTTTCCCAACGTGTTGAGAAAGCTGATGGGACGGTAACTATCGGGTAGCCTGGCGTCTTTGCCAGGTTTGTGTATCCCTATGACTATTGCTGCTTTCCAGTCTTCTGGAAAGTGGAGGTTCTTGATGGCCGCATTGAAGATGCAGACCAGCAACGCGATCAGAAACGGAGAGATAAAACAGTAGTTACGCTCATTTTATAAAATACATTCATATGCACGCTTCCTCTTCAACATGACAGAAAGGAGAATATCATAATTTTACAGTCAAAAAGTATGGTAATGTGTTTATATTTTTTGTATCTTTCTATATATTCCTTGTATTTTTTTTTTTCCTTATTTCCTTCCTTTATTATTTATTTCCATTCTTATTTTACTTTCATTATGCGCAAAATAATTCCAATTCAAAAAGTAAACAAATACAATGTAATAATAATAATAGCTTATAAGAATGTCATTACGATGTATCTTGTTAAATGTTGTAGGCGGCGTCCTTGTCACAACCTTGGCCAGCAACAAACAGAATCTATTACGCAAAAAAAAAAACTATCATTTAAAAATAGAATCGCGAATACTGCGCGACACCAGTGTGGTTATCTGTGGTAATCATAGACGACGATAACGGTTCTAGCAGTGTGACCAGGTGAATACCGAAAGACAAAAAAAATAAACATACCAAATTGTGTGTAATTAAACAGCCAATGGAATAATCTATTTTCTTAGTATTAAATTATAAACAATGTTAATATTTAATATTACGCATACGTAATATTAATATAATACGTAATAAATAATACGTGAAGCATACTTTATAACGATAAATTTCAATAATAATGTAAAAAATATTAATGATTATAGGGAAGAAATATAATTAATTTAGCTTTATTTACAATATCTGGCAATCTTATTTGCAGTAATAATACCTATTTTCAATATGAATCGCTGAAGTTAGAATTTTTCAAGGTCTTAAAATTATAAAGGAATATAATTTAATTTGTATTATTTGTACAAGTATCTTATATAAATAGACAATAAATAAAAATGGCGTAAATTTAGCAAGCGATTATGTAACTTTTTATTTGTTTATTAGCCAGTGAGGCGCTGCAATATAGTGATACCAAAAATACAATTTTTAAAATTTGTCTGTCTCTCTGTTTGTTCCGGGTAATATCCGAAACGGTTGGACGAATTTTGGCGGGACTTTTTTTGGTCGATAGCTGATGTTACACCGGGTAATTTAGGGTACTTTTAATTTTCAAAAATAATTATGAATCTTTAAAAATCATTAAAACTCATAAAAAATTGAATAAAATCCGATTGAATGCATAGTTTTACGGGTAAGTGCTTGAATTTGGGAGAAACATTTTTACTGCATCTTTGTACTACAAAAAAATAGGAGTATAAAAAAGAAGGAGAATAAAAAAAGATATATGAAACGTGGGTGCAGCCGCGGGCACACAGCTAGTAACATAAAAATTTTTCGAAACGCTTAGGTTTTTTTCTTTAAATTTACAATGGTAAATTTCGAGCAGTTTTCGTACTAGCTAATGCTGTTGTCATGAAGGGCCTTTACACCTTCACCGAGCTTTAGGGGTGTGTACACAAATATGGCATAGAAGCCAGGTTAACAGATAGTAACTGTCAAATTAGTTCACTTAACATACTAAGAAAACCCTGATCCATATCCGTCTTTTAGAGGTGATAAAGGACAAAAATTTCTTGCCCCACCAACGGTTTGGTTTCCAAGCCCGACACTCTTGCCCACATCAAGTGCCCCGTGAGTAATGTTCAAAAGAACTCGCAATCTTCTTCGACGTCGCCAAAGAATTCGACACAGTCTGGTACTCGGCTGGCCTTGTCAACAACCACACAGAGTTAGGTATTCCCGACAAACTAATATAAATCATTCGGGATTACTTGATAAATCGTAGTTTCCCGCTATAGAGTAAAGAACATTCACTCTTTTCTTTACTCATTCAACCAAAAGACGTCCATTGCTGGACATAGCTCTCCCCCAATATTTAAGGAGAAGGATTCCTTGATATGCGGGCTGGCGATCGCAGTTTGTGGGTACTCTTTTTTACACAGTATAGGCTCAGAGCATTGACCACAATCTCATCTGATGTTAAGTGACGATGTGGTCCAGGATGGTAAACACACTAAGCCTAGTGGTACTGGTTCTCAAGTGATGCTGCCGGAAAACATCTTGAGGGTGGTAGCTACCCAGGCGAGCATTATTGGAAAATACCCTACTACCCTGCTATGGTTTCCTCACGATGTTTTGCTTCACCGAAAGCTCAGGCTGAATTTATAGTTGGATAGGTGGGTTCGAACCCGCGTCCATTGACGTGGGATCCGGCCGCACTACCCACTGGGCCATTATCGCTTCAACTGTCCATCTTCTGCTTCATATTTGTCGCTTAGTCGCCTTTTAGAACACCCAAGGGAAGATATGTGGTGCTAATATTCTTAGCCGACACCCCACTCTCTTTAGTTCATCTGATGCGAGCAAGAATACATTCTGGCATCTGTCCTTTTCAGTCTCTATTTAGCTGACCTTCCTGCTCTGTAAAGGGTTAAGTTAAGTTTCCGCGACCAATACGGTCATATATTTCTCAAAAGATCAGTCCAAAGAGCTGTTGATGCCTTAAGCTCTTGTTACAAAAAAAAGGAGCAAACGATCATATTCGATACAGCCCATAAGAACCGTCCTTCCAATGCTACTCAGTTACTGCCATTCCCTGGGCCTTTGAAGACAAGTGACAGACCGCCATGATGCTAGGACGCTTTTAACTGTAACAGTAAAATAGCTCTCCTATAATGGAAAACCTTACGGGTAAGACGACGATTAATATTTACAGGTTATGAGTAAATCGACGTATTCCTGTTAGGAGGTGATAGACTACTATTTGTGGTAATTTTAATCCCCATATTGCATTATGCAAAAGTGAACCATTTTTGAGTTATCATGTTTTTTAACTTTTTTTTCAAAATAAGTCAAAAATGCAACATGAAAAAATGTATTTAAAAAAATATATATTAAATTAAAACTCATTTTTTCTTCTGATGTATTAAAACGATTAGATACTGGCTGTTTATCAATATTGAAACAACAATTATCCGTTCAAATTTACAAATGCGAGACGAAAAACGATATTAGTACAATATTTTTTTCCACTAACATGCCTTTAAAAACAAAAAAAAAAAAGTTATGAAACTTCGCTTGTAGATTATTTGAAAAACATAACCGTTTCCTTAGCTCTTCAACAATACATAACAACTAGGAACTTATTTAAAAACAATACCCAATATAATTGATATTTGTAAAATAGAAATTTAAAATAAAATTTAGAACCAGTGACAGGTTAGTAATAATGAAAATTAATAATAAGTAACAATTAAGAATCTGAGAATACTTGGTGCACCAGTCTTAGACGAATCCATTCTAACTTTTGCGGAAGAAAAAATTCAAAATTTCAGCGATATGTCTGATCGCCTTTTAAAACTTGAGTCACAGTTAGCATACGTAATTGTTAAATATTGTCTTTTTGTACCCAAATTTACGTACGTACTCAGATCTTTTCCTTTTTGGAAATATTTAGACATTGTGAAAAAATTTGATACCTTAATTCAAAATTGTTTAGTTTCTATTCTAAATATTGATGTAATTGACGATCGTTCTTGGTCACAGGCATCATTACCCATTCGTTTCGGTGGCCTAGGCATTCGTAAAATATCTTCTGTAAGCTTGCCGGCTTTCTTATCATCGGCTTTTAGTAATGAAAATCTGGTTCTAAATATTTTATCCAAATTTGATATTTCTGAAATATCAAATTTAACGGAAGCCAAAAATGCTTGGATTGCCGCATGCTCAAATTCTAATTATCCTGAGGTTGTAAACTCTCAAAGGTGTTGGGACGAGCCGCTCTGTAAACTAGTACGGAATAATCTTTATAATACGTCAACTAGTGCAGCAGAGCGTGCTCTTCTACTAGCCGCTCAGGAGTGGGAGTCAAGCCTCTGGCTAAAGGTATTACCATCCTCGAATATTGGCACTAAATTAGATAACACCACATTCAGGCTGTCCGTCTACTTGCGTTTAGGGGTTTCATGGGTGTCTCCACATCGCTGCCAATGCGGTACTATAGTCGACTCGCTCGGGCATCACGGTCTGGCTTGTAGTAAAAGCGCAGGTCGTATTTCGCGTCACGCCACTCTCAATGACGTTTTACATCGGGCTTTTGCCAGTGTTAATGTACCAGCCAGCTTGGAACCTATTGGTTTGGTGCGTGACGATGGCAAAAGACCCGATGGGATTACGCTTCTGCCTTGGAAGATGGGGCGGCCCTTGGTATGGGATGCTACTTGCGTCGATACTTTGGCACCGTCACATCTTCCAATTACCTCTTTGAAGGCAGGCGCAGCAGCTACATCAGCGGAGGATCTCAAGCGGCGCAAATATGCTACCCTTGGTGAGAGTTACATATTTGTCCCGTTTGGGGTCGAAACTCTGGGACCGTGGGGCCCGAGTGCTCATAGCCTTTTTAAGGATCTAGCAGGTCGTCTAGTCGACACGTCTCGCGGCCAGAGGGCTGGCCAATATTTGGCTCAACGAATTAGCATTGCCATCCAACGTGGCAATATGGCCAGCCTCCTGGGAACCTTCCCGTCTGGCGGCGAGCTGGACGGCATTCATTATTAATAGTATTTTATTTTATTTTAATTTTAAATTTTTTGTGTATAAATTTATGTACTTTTTGAATAAATATGTATGTTTTACCTAATCTACACCGTTAAGTTGTTATAACGTCTGTATTATAACTATACAGAAAAAGTGAATATAGATGTCTCATGTCTGAAACAACAAACAATTAAGACATTTTGTGATGTAGCCTAATTCAAGTGAACTTAATTAGGCGAAGTTACTTACCCTATTGCGTACGCAAAGTCGCATTCTTTTTCTGAGTTGTTAATTACCGAAGTAGTCAAATTATTTCGCATCGCATTTGCTGCGTAAACTAGGGATTTCATGTGACCGTGATGTTCATGTGACATGTGATATAATTATGGAAAACAATGTTCGTATTTGCTAAGGGTTTGAAGAAATGACAGCATCATTTAAGGTTTGATCCAAATGGGAATAATTTTCTAACGGTTGCAAACGTTGACAGGCTTCTCTGTAAGAGCCACATAATTCGCCATTTACAGCTTGCAAATGTTGAAATGATGTTGGGGGCCCGAACAATGACTAACAGTAATAGCAAATAGAAACATGCATTATTGCACCAGTGGAATATTCATTGCAGTAGCCTGGAACTGGATTTCCTTGTTTTCGTCGTTGAATTTTTTTAAGGATTGATTCCGAGTGGAATATTTTGGCATTTCTGTGTATAGCAGTGTTCGGCCAAAATCATTATTCTGACACATTAAAAAAAAAAAAAACTGGTCAAGGTTCTAGAATCTAGATAGTAGTTAGGTTATTGTAGTACCCGGGCCATTGCACTGACGGGCCTGGTGGGTTTGCCGCAGGGGGGAGACGCGGCGACATGCCTGGCAACCCCGTATCGCCCCTACTTCAAATGCGGCGGACGGCCCCGGAGGGTTTTAGTGGGTATTCCCGGGCGCTTCTCGCCCGGGTTTGAGTCCCACACTGGCACGGAGCTCGTCACTCCGTGCCCCCCTACCTATTGTATTGGAGGGGCACTAGGTCCCACTAATACAATAGGTAGGGTGAGTGCGTAAATGCATTTCCCCCCGTCAAAAAAAAAAAAAAAAAAGAAAGTTTATTGTAGTACATTCTGTGCAGTAAAATATACTCTTTGGCCATTTTCTAAGTGGACTGCTAAATTAACTACAGTGGGGTATATCTTTCATGAATGGGAACAGAAAAAATTCGCCAAATTGCTTAATTACTGCTAACGTAACGGCCCACTTGGTAATGATTAACTTCATTAATGGAATTCTCAGCACTAAGTCCAATCACAGCCACTCACCACAATCACAGCCAATCACTTCCTTTTGTTACATATTTGCAAACGTATTTTATAGATTTAACGGAATGGCAAGATTCAACATTGATGTGCGCTTTGAAAGTCTTTAATAGGATTGGTGAATAAGGAACAATCCGACGATTATCAATTTCGATCTTTGCTCGATTTACTTTTACAACTGTTGATCTTCCATTATCTGCAGTCGAACGGCGACGTAAAAAAAAAATTGAAAATTTGCTTGGTTTGTAGCATTTAGAGTTCTTCTACCCAAATTACTACTGCGCCCACGTTTTGGTCGCTTCGGTCTAAACGTAATCACAAATTCACATCACCGTAATCACGTAACTGCGTATTATAAATTTAATGAGATTTTTTTTTTTCTTAACCGAAACCCTAATTATTACCCTAAAAGTAAATTATGCGGAGTAACTTCAGCTATTTAACAAAAAAAAACCTAGTCAAAATCGGTTCAGTCGTTCCGGAGTAAATTACCCAGACCAAACAGGCAGACAAAAATTTGAAAAAAATGTATTTTTGGTATAGGTATCGTATATTACGCGTACATTGTTATTTTTAAAAATTGTTATTTTGATAACACAAATAGACACTTCAATTTTATTTTGAAAAAAAAAAAATGCTCGATTTTTATCATCATTTTCAGACGTTTGTCAAACTAATTTGACAGGTAAAATTAAAAAAAGCAAAACGTACAGACATAGTCAAAGTCTTCATTATTCTAAAAATTAAAAACTGGTTCAATTTTGGAGGAAAGAAAAGAACAGGGGTTTTCTACATAGTGATGTTATCGTCTATTTTGCATGGTTAAATCAGCCCGCGTTGCAGTTGTCCCTTTCGTATTTTATAATTCATTCTTTGGGAGTTAACGCGATATCAATAGATTTCTGAAATACCTACTTTTCCGACTGCATGCCCTCTTAATTAAGGATTTTTGTAATCGACCATAGATTAAATACGAATTTTAAATCAAATCAAAATCAAATCAAAATTTATTTATTCAATTTAGGCCCTAAGAAGGCGCTTATGAACGTCTAAAACACTACCACCGGTTCGGAAAACAACCCAGTCGAGAAGAGCGCAGGCAAGAAACTCGATCTGGTTCTTTTTTTTTTCATAAATATAATATATATAACTTTTTTATGTCATATAAAAAACTATACAAATCGTAGTTTTTAGTGGAAGCACAGAGATGTGGGTTATTTCCAGACATCACTATCGTTCACGTAATGATCCACCCTGTAATAACCTTTAGAGATTAAAACTTGCTTGACATAATACTTGAACTTATTGTCAGGTAAATCGGTAATGTTACTTGGGATCTTGTTGTAAAACCGAATACTATTACCTACAAAGCTTTTATTACACTTACTTAACCTAAAGCGTGGTTCCGGCCAACTTGTCTTTACTTCTAGTATTAAAATTATGACGATCATTCACTAGATCGAGCTTGTCTAAATTTTTACGGATATGCATTAAGTTATCGAAGAAGTATTGGGAGGGCAAAGTTAAGATATCATATTCTTGAAACTTGTTCTTTAGAGATTCGCGAGGTCCCATATTATATTAAAACAGTGCAGTAGGTAATTGGCACACAGCCACGCCCACGCGCGTCCAATGCCAAAGGTCAACGAACTCCCGCGTATTTGTTATATATGACGAGATATATATAAACGTATCTATTTATAAAACGAGAACACTCAATTGATAAAGTTAATAGCATCACATTCGATCACGAATGTAACATAGGTAACAACGTATACGAAGATAAGAGAAATAGTTTTGTTCAATTCGAATCTTCTCGGTAATTTGTGAATGAACGAATGAAGAAATGAATGTGGTGTATGAAACTATCCTAAAATTTGGATAAAGCAAACGGCCCTTGGTTTATATATATACTAGTTTACCAGAACATCATACGCACACACTCCGGGTCCCCCTCAGGCGGCGACCCAAGACGTGTCTCGTTCCCCAACTGGGGAGGCTCTTGTCGTCGCCGCCAGCGCGATACAGTAACACTGCCCACGCATTGAGCAATTACACGCACAACACTCATACACACTCATGCATAACATGCAAGGTACATAGGTCCTGTAAGGAACCTTTTTTTTTTTTTTTATGTAAATAAAAATAAAGATTAGCTAGGATACAACTCGCGAGTGAGTCTTGAGTACTCAGGTGACGGCCAAGCCGAGGTTCGTACCACTTTGGTAGCCCTTGAGCTAGTCACCTTTTTGCGGCTGAGTGCCTTCAGCACTCGCCCCCAAAGTTCGGTGAAGCTGTAAAGGCCCTTCCGGTCAACAGCATTAGCTAGGTCAAAATATAAAAAAATATAAATATAATATCATAAAAGTACCAAGACGTGTCTCGTTCCTCAACTGGGGAGGCTCTTGACGTCGCCGCCAACGCGATACAGTAACACTGCCTATGCATCAAGCATTAGACGCACAACACTGCAAACACACTCTTGCACATAACATAAGTACATAGGTCCTGTAAGGAACCTTTTTTTTTATTAATAAATAAAAAATGTAGGGATAGCTAGGATACAACTCGCGAGAGAGTTTTTAAAACTCAGGCGACGGCCAAGCCGAGGTTCGTACCATTTTGGTAGCCCTTGTGCTAGTCACCGTTTGCGGCTGAGTGCCTTCAGCACTCGCCCCAAAGTTCGGTGAAGCTGTAAAGGCCCTTCCGGTCAACAGCATTAGCTAGGTCAAAATAAAAAAAAAATAAAAGTATCGAAACAAAAACATGATATTTATTAAATTATTGATAATTTCCAATACCTACCAAAATTCACTTATTGTAAAGCTTTTTGGAGTGAAACACTTCGTTCGTTGAGCGATTAGGGGAAAAACTTTAACGATTCGCGTTACCAATGCTATGATGTCAGTCGTCAACATGCTACTGCTGTTTGTAATGTCATTTTTTTTACCAAAAAGGTCAACTACTATAATTTATCTTTATCTGTACTAATAAATAAACTTGAAATGTTTGTAATTAAAAATATATTTTTTTTTACTAAATACATATGAATGTATGTATGTACGATACCCATACCAAATATAAATATTTTAAATTACTCCGCGTAACTTACGATACTTTTGTTTTTCGAAAATAATTAGCGTCCGCTTAAAAAAAAATGAAAACTCATGAAATTGTGAATAAAATCCGATTCAATGCAGAATTTTACAGGCAAATATTTGAAGTTGTGAGAAATATCTTTGCTTAATGTTAGTAGCAAAAAAAATTTGGAAAAATATATAATAATTAAAAGCTGTATTACGCAGTGAAAAAAATTAAACGCGGGCGCAGACGCGGGTAAACAGCTAGCTCTTAATAAAACTCCTACAAATACATACGATAGCTCATTGGATTCGGTATGACGTCTAGAAAAATCTATATCGAGGATTTATTACAATTATTAAAAATTACAATTGTTGTTAACAAAATAAAATTACAATAATGTGAACAAAATACGATTCAATACAGTTCATTATTTTCCAGTGATTATTTTGAAACTATATCACGCAGTGAAGAATATACGAAACGCGGGCGAAGCCGCGGGTACGCAGCAAGTATATAATATAAAGACGTCGTTGAGCGTTGACCTCGACACCTGTGTGTGTGTGTCGTCACATGCAATTTACTCACTATATTTATGTCTGAATCTAGAGCCTTATAAGGTTTCATTCGACCTTGGCGGAGGTTTTTATAGGATTATCTTTTATACGTGTTACATAGTCTTTGCCATTAATATAGCGCATTGAGTTTGTTCGTTTGACAATTGTCCTCCATCTATTATATATTTCTATTGTAAGCTTTATGAAATTGTGAATATAGTCCGATTCAGTGGTCAGTTTTACTGGCAAATAGTGTTTGAATTAGCGAGAAATATCTTTGCTGATTCTTGGTATGTAATAAGGATAATTTAGGGTCCTTATAAAAAGTTGGGTTTTAATTTTTTCGTCCTAACTAGCATTTAACACTAGAAATTTTCGCGTAACCGCCGGTCCCGCCGCCGAGGACGCGCGGCTATCTTTGCTCCGGCACACACTCCCGGTCCTCCTCCGGTAGCGACCCAAGACATGCTTTGTTCCCCAACTGGGGAGGCTCTTGACACCGCTGGCAGCGCGATACAGTGACACTGAACATACATTAAGCATAACACGCACAACACTCTTGCACATAACACGCAGGTGCATAGGTCCTCTCGCGGTGCATGCATAGCGATCCCGTGTTTGCTCCAATTAGGTGGCGGGAGGTACCGGGGGGTTTAGTGGGTAGTGACCAACGGCGCTTATCGCTGCGAGTCCCACACTAATCCTGTGTGACAGCCTCTTGCGCTTTCGTGCGAGAGACTGTCACACATCTTCGTTTCGTTTCAACCAGATCTGGAAGGGGTGGTCCCTATCAGATCTGGCTGGACGGCTAGTGCGTAAATGCATTCCCCTCGAAAAAAAAAAAAAAAAAAAAAAGGTGCATAGGTCCTGTAAGGAACCTTTTTATTTATTAAATAAAAAAAATGTACGGATTAGCTAGGATAAAAATTTCGCTGTATTTTTGTCACTCATTTAGCGACTAAGCCGAGGTTGGAGCCCTTGTGCTAGTTACCTTTTGCGGCTGAGTGCCTTCAGCACTCGCCCCAAAAGTTACGGTGAAGCTGTAAAGGCCCTTCCGGTCAACAGCATTAGATAGGTTTTAAAAAAAGCGGTTTCAAGGGCAAGTGTTTGAAGTTTTGAGAATTAATATTACTTTATCTTAGTGCTGATACTTTTTTTAGGACAATAATTAGGGTACTGTATAAAAAAAATAAATAAAACGCAGTAAAGAACACATGAAACAAGAGCGCAACCGCGGGCACACAGCTAATCTTTAATTTATAAGCGAAATACTACTCATTTACTCATCACGAAATCTCCAAAACTATAAACCTGCAGTAAGAACTTTACGCATTTGCAATCCTATCCATAATTAACTTTCCATTGATTTAATTTCATCACATTTACAACTCCATTCCACCCGTCCGCGCTAAGTAACCGTTGCTATAATTACGCTCGCTATGGTAACCGTTGTCATGGTAACAGTTGTTTTAATTAACACAATATTTGCCGGGTTCAGATAGTTGATGAATATGGTAAAAACTATGATTGTTTTATTTTATTTCGAAGGATTTAAATTGCTAACATATGTCAGTATTATACGCGTAACTTATATTTGTTACATGTGGGTTACGTGTATTGGCACAGCTCGTCTTCTACAATTGGCAAATTGCTGTCCAATTGAACTGAACGATATAGTTCGTAATTGGAGTCATGCGAACCTTGCACATTAATGGGGTTGCCAGATTAATAAAAAATACATAAATCATAGTTTTTCTGTTTTTATAAACTTTTTTATTTAATCTCGACATAATGACTGCACTTCATCTGTAGGAATAAATAAAATTGAAGTGTCTGTGTGTAATATCAAAATCATCATCATCTCTTTTTTTTTTTTTTTTTTTTTTTTTTTTTTTTTGACCTAGCTAATGCTGTTGACCGGAAGGGCCTTTACAGCTTCACCGAACTTTGGGGGCGAGTGCTGAAGGCACTCGCCGCAATAAGGTGACTAGCTCAAGGGCTACCAAAGTGGTACGAACCTCGGCTTGGCCGTCACCTGAGTACTCAAGACTCACTCGCGAGTTGTATCCTAGCTAATCTTTATTTTTATTTACATAAAAAAAAAAAAAGGTTCCTTACAGGACCTATGTACCTTGCATGTTATGCAGAGTGTGTATGGAGTGTTGTGCGTGTAATTGCTCAATGCGTGGGCAGTGTTACTGTATCGCGCTGGCGGCGACGTCAAGAGTCTCCCCAGTTGGGGAACGAGACACGTCTTGGGTCGCCGCCTGAGGGGGACCCGGAGTGTGTGCGGGAGCAAAGTTAGCCGCCTGTCCCCGGCGGCGGGAACGGCGGTTTCGCGGGCGTGGGCGCTGGCACGCATTCGTACGAGGTAAAGGAGGGAAGATCCTATTACTACGGGTTATGGTATCGTCGCGGCACGATAAGATTCTCTGCGGCCGACGTATACGACGCGGCTTGCGACCTGGCAAGTACGAGACGGCTCGCACGATGAGGGGGTTCGAGTGAGTCTCTGCGCGTTCGAAGAATGCGCGACTCTGGGTCTTAAAAACGGACCTAATGGAGGGCAGGTTGAGATCCCTGTGTAAATCCACAGTTCTCTCGAACCATTGGGCACCTACTGCCTTCCTTACAAAGCGATTCTGAATCCTTTGTAAGGCGTGCATACGCGAACGAGTGATGTGACCGAAGACAGGTGCGCAATACGTGATGATGGGTCTGACCACCATCTTGTATAGGGTAATCTTATGGCGGAGTGCCATTTTGCTCTTGCTGTTGTAGAGCGGATAGAGACGACCTAGCACCATGGAGGTCTGGCGCTTCACTTTCTTTATGTGAGATTTGAAAGAGAGTCTGTCATCTAATTGAACTCCTAGGTACCTGACTTCGGAGGAGTATGGGATTTCAGTACCCGCGTACTGTATGGGCTTGGGAGGGTCTTCCCTAAGTTTACGGCTTCTAGTGAATAATAACGCGGCGCTCTTACTCGGGTTTATCGCGAGACGCCATTTGAAATACCAAGCGCTGAGTTGGTCGACAGCGCCTTGGACGTATTTACGTAAAACTCTTTTCTTACGAAAAGCGAAATATATGACGGTGTCGTCCGCGTATAGACCTAACTGAACTCTTCCGAGATCAGGGAGGTCCGCTAAGTATAGGTTAAAGAGGACAGGCGCCAGAATGGAACCTTGGGGGACTCCTGCGCGTATGGGGTGGGCTATAGAGAGAGCGCTCTCTACTCTGTAGCGGAAACTACGATCGGTGAGGTAATCGTGTATGATTCTAACTAGGGTGTCGGGGATACCTAATCTAGTGAGCTTGTAGACGAGGCCCGTGTGCCAGACCTTGTCGAATGCTTTGGCAACGTCGAAGAAAACTGCGAGCGTATGCCAGGATTTATTAAACTGAGGGTGATTAATATTGGTGAGTACGTACTCCGTGAGGCGGAGCACCTGATGCGCACAGGAGTGTCTGGCTCGGAAACCAAACTGTTGGGGAGGCAAGAGATTTTTGTCCTCTATCACCTCTATGAGACGGTTCATAAGGATCCGCTCATAGAGTTTGCCTAAGGTGTTAAGCAGGCTAATTGGACGGTAGCTATCGGGTTGCCTGGCGTCTTTGCCAGGTTTGTGTATCCCTATAACTATTGCTGCTTTCCAGGCGGCTGGAAAGTGGTTGTTTTTGATGGCCGCATTGAAGATGCAGACCAGCAACGCGACCAGAGACGGAGGAAGAAGTTTGATGATTTCGTTCCTGATTCCGTCGGGACCGGGGGACTTTCTGGGCTTAAGGCCCTTGATGGCAGTCGTAACCTCGTCACAGGTGACAGGTGAGAGGGGGACAACCGGAGTAAGAGCGAGGGAGTCCTTCACAGAGGATTCGACAACAGAGATGTGTTCGATATCAATGTTGTCGGTGACGGGAGCGCATTGATGCTCGAGGCTATCGGCTAAGCACTCGGCTTTTTCGATATCGTCAAATGCGGGTTGAAGACCCTGCGTATTTCTGTCCAAGGGGGGCATGTTAACGATGGTACGGTCCATCTTCATAGATCGTGCGAGCTTCCAGTACGCGAGGTGGGAAGGTTTCAGCTCTCCTAAGAGGCTGTCCCACCTTTCATTACGGATCTGATCTATGCGGCTTTTCACCGCTCTACGCAAAGAACGCAAGCGCGCACGATTCTCCTCAGTCGGATACGTGTCGTGGGCGCGGGTCGCGGCGTTTTTCTGGGTGAGCAGAGCTCTCACGTCATCGGGGAGTACAAAGCGGCGATCGTTCGCCGCTTGCACCTCTTTCGAGGTCTCCTCGATGCCGATCTTGAGGTGCTCAACCAGAGCATCGATCGCGAGGTCCGCGTCCGCAGACGTATCCAGTACATCTGGGATCCTATCGAGAGAGGGGGTGGACGGATGGTCCTTTAAATAACGGCCGAGCTTGTAATAGTCCGCGACTTTTACAACTGGCGGGCTAGAATTAGAGTCATCCGTGTGACCTAACATCAAAACTACTGGGCGGTGGTCGGAGTCGAGTTCGTGTACGACTTGTATAAGACGCACAGGAAGCGAGACTCCTTTTAAAACAGCAAAATCTAGAACCGACGGGCGACAGTTCGGTTGAAAATGGGTGGGCTCTAACGGCGCGACGACCTCAAAATCGAGCTTCCGTACTAGGCGCATGAGTTCCGCCCCATTGGGCGTAACGCACGAGCTGTTCCAGAAGGTGTGCCCGCAATTGAGATCGCCGGCGATAATGACTGAGTCGCCTAATGCGAAAAGCTTCTCTAAATCTGACCTTAAGGGTCGCTTACTGGGGGGGAGGTATGCAGACACGAGTACGATTGACGGCATCATCATCTCCCTACCCTTTTCCCATCATCATCTCCCTACCCTTTTCCCATTTTTATTTGAGGTCGGCGCAACATGTCTTCCTCTTCCATTCCTCTCTATTTGTTGTCATCTCCGCATTCACTCCTTTTCTACACATATCATCTTTCACACAGTCCATCCATTTTTTCTTTGGTCTTCCCCTTCCCATGTAACCGTCCACATTCATATCCAATACCTTTCTTACAACATTCTCTTTCTCCCTGCGCATCACATGTCCATACCAGGATAAACGACCGCCTCTTAACTTGTCTGTTATTGGTGCCACTTTCAAACTTCCTCTAATATATTCATTCAAAATAATAATGTGTAATATCAAAATACAATAAAAAAAAAAATCTTACTGTCTGTTTGTTGATTTGGACTGGACTGATTTTGACGAGACTTTCCTGGTAGACAGGAGAAGTTAATTAGCATAACTTAGGCTACTTTTCGCGTAAAAAAAAATAGAAGTCAAGAAATTGTGAACAAAATCTAATACGATGGACGGTTTAACTAGCAATTGTCTGAATCTGTGAGAAATGTCTGTGTTTTTTTTTTGTTAGTACCAGACATAATTTAGGCCCTGTTCAAAGAAAAAATATTTTCTAATGATTATAAAAAAAATGTCACGAAGTGAAGCATTCTGGAGAGAAGAAACTATGATGTGCAAGCAAAGCCACGGGAACAGCTGGTGTTGAATAAAGTACAGAGTTCTAGAACGATGACCTTTCTGGATAGATGTGAATCTCTTTCGAGTAGGCATCATGATACAGGACTATATCTACCCATGGGTAAATTCTAGTTGTGTGCCCGCGTTTCATATACTTTTCACTGCGTAATATTATATATAAATAATCATTGAAAAATAATGTTTTGATCGTGCTGTCCATTGAAGCATATTTAGTTCACAATTTCAGGAGTTTTAATTTTTTGACACGAGGCACCCTAATTTTTTTTCCTTAATTTTTTTTTGTACTAAGAGAAGCAAAGATATTTCTCACAAATCGCAACGGATTAAATCGGATTTTATTTACAATTTCCTCAGTTTCCTCATTAATAATTTTGAAACATTAATTACTAACTAATACTTAAACAGCCCTGTCCTATAAAACAGCTTCTGAATCGCCTCCTATGCTTCCATCGCCAATGTACCAATCATTAAATATTAACATTTTAAATTTAGAATTGTTGGATGAATAGCTAGTTTAAAAATGGCTGACCATAGTGTATCACCTGGTTGACATCCAGTAGATGAATTTAGAAACTGTTTTTTGTACAATAATTTGATGGTAGAACTATAACACTACCAAAGTGAGTCAATATACTACTTTTGTTTGTAACTAGCTGTTCCCGCAGTTTCACCTGTGTATCACATATTCTATTCCGTACAATTATTCTCAGCGTTTTTAATCAATAATTTGAAAATAATGGGTCCTACTTTTTTTACGGGCCCTTGTAAAGTATTTTTAGTACTAATAGAAAGCAAAGAGCAAAAAAAAATCGGTCAGATTAGACGGAAATTTGATATAAGTATCGTAAATACATTAATATGTATTTAGCAAAAAGCAGTTATTTTCATGTTACAGAATCGAAAGTATTTTTAAAATATTACGTAAATTTTTGCAGAAGATGGTGCGTCTCCTGCTTGTGGGGTACTGCTACAGTCCTACTGCATCGGCTGATGAGAGCGCAAGTTCCTCAAATTGCAGGTAAGATGGTGTGAAAAGTTGTTTTTCCACAATACATCAGAGATGGGACTTTTTGGGGCAGTTTTTCACTGGCATGTATTAGTCCTTATTTTTAATTCATTACCTTGTAGTAATTGATACCAGATATTCTGAACCAGATTGTTATTGAGATCTCAAACGAACATCTCTCTTGGAAGGAAAACTTTAATAAAAGGCCGCCGTTTTATTAGAGTCTTGTATGAAACTTGTTCCTAATGTCAAACTTGACTGCATGGTCCATTTAGTTCCTTTGCCTTTGATGAAAGTAAATGGAAAAAATGAGTCTTAATGATGATTACTAATCATTTATGAAAAATCTAGAATTCAGCTTAAGTAATGAACGACCCCATATATATAGGTTCAAATAATACCGTTTTTATCGGATTTTGTATTTGTTATTTTCGCAATATAAATATCGATTTTGTAATGTAGAGCTATATTGCGAAACTTTTTAACTTACATTAAAATTAGGTCACAAATTATATATCTAGGTATTAAATATTTAAAAGACTTATCTGTAACGGCTACACCTAAAAAGTTAATCGTATATTAGGTGCGCCCGAAAGAAAGATATTTATGTCAAGTGGTATGAAATCAAAAGAAATTTAGTTCACATATCTTGACCGTAATTTTGATGTAATACAACGGTTTCCAAACTTCACCAACACTCCTACATCCTCATATCTATCTATAGATATAGATAAGACGATTGTTTTATACAATAAACATGCGAGCGCTCGTGAGTACGTCTACGTATTTTATTTTTATTAAATGTTGAATGGCCTGACGTTGTTTTGTTCTTCATAGCCTATCAGTTACCGGACGATGATTCAATCAACTCGCTTTTGAGTTAATTATTTCCTAATTATTTTTATCGATCGCTTATTAAGAGGATATCCTAGCGGCATTTATTCCATACAAACATAGTCCCCTGTGTCCTCCCTGGATAATAGTATTATGGTAAATATTTTTACACCAAATAATATATATCCACCACCGCTATGCCTGTACCTCTTGAAAATAGGAGCCTGAAACTGAAAAAAAATGCTCGATTTTACCGGTATTATCAGATGTTCGTCAAACTAATTTGATGGATAAAATTAAATAGAGCATTTAGTATTCTAAAACTGAAAGAAAATAAAAAATCGGATCAGTTTTGGAGGAGGAGACCAGGTCCTACGAAGTCAAGTTTTTGTCTATTTTGCATACGGTAAACTCAGCCCGAGCTGCAGTTGTCCCTTTCGTGTTTTATAATTCTTTGTTTGGGGCGCAAAGCGATTACAATACCTCTTTTTCTGACTGCATGACTTTTAATTTATACTTCGTGCACCCAAAATGTCATCAAAATTTTGCTATTCATTTGTTAATCATTGATTGATGCTGAGTTATAAGTATAAATATTGACGTAGGCATTAAGAGTGTTCGATATATACCGATATTTAATAAAATATCGATTCATACTCTACATACATTGATATATCGAATCAACCCGATATTATCTGATATCGATATATAATATTATAAAACTGTGAAAAATACACCACAATTTTGATCATGACAACTTTGAATTTCTGCACATGATTGTAAATCCTAAAAACATGCATAAAAAAATATTTAGTTTTGGGACGGGGTGCTGGTGTACTGGAGTAGAGCATAAGATATATATCTAAAATATCGGTATATTTGTTCGATTCGAAGTTTACGATCGATAAAGGTGGACCGTGCCGTCGCTAGTATGCCTTTGGACAGAAATGCACAAGGCCTTCTGCCCGCATTTGACGATGGAGAAAAAGCCGAGTGCTTAGCCGCTAGCCTCGAGCAGCAATGTTCCCCCGTGACAGATAATGTTGACATCCTCCACGTCTCCGTTGTAGAATCCACAATATAGACGCTCTTTCCCCGGTTGGATGGAGAAAAAGCCGAGTGCTTAGCCGCTAGCCTCGAGCAGCAATGTTCCCCCGTGACAGATAATGTTGACATCCTCCACGTCTCCGTTGTAGAATCCACAATATAGACGCTCTTTCCCCGGTTGGATGGAGAAAAAGCCGAGTGCTTAGCCGCTAGCCTCGAGCAGCAATGTTCCCCCGTGACAGATAATGTTGACATCCTCCACGTCTCCGTTGTAGAATCCACAATATAGACGCTCTTTCCCCGGTTGTAGCCCTCACACCTGTTAGTAGGTCGCCACGGCTGTATTAAGTGCCTTGCGCCCAGAAAATCTCCCGGTCCGAACGGGATTATGAATGAAGTGCTTAAGTTTCTTCCATCCGCCTCATAGCGTTACTGGTCTGCATCTTCAATGCGGCCATTAAAAATCACCACTTTCCAGCCGACTGGAAAGAAGCGGTACTACGATATATACGATAGTTGGCATACTTGATTCTGTTTTTTACAGCTTCAAAGACATTGAGAGCGGCGAGCACAGATCATCTTCATCCTGAGCCAAAGGTCGAGTGCGTAGTCCTTCATGAACCGTCATCTCCAACTCTTGACGTCATCTTCGTTCATGGACTATACGGTACTCAGTATTTATTATTTATTTACTAGCCGTGTGCCCCCACGTTTCTTATAATATTCACTGTATTTTTTTTTAAACGGAACCCTAATTATTTTCCTTATTTTTTTCTATAGATATTTTTTAGCTATAGAAACTATAGAATATTGCTATAGAAACTAGCGTAATATAGTTTGCATTGTTTTTAAATGGAAACTTAATTATTTTCCTTTTTTTTTGCTACAATCAATAAGCAAATTCACACAAATTCAAATACCTGCCAGTAAAAGAGTGATTTAAATCGGATTTTATTTCAATTTTTATAAGTTTTAATTTGTTTAAGCGAAACTCTAATTACTTTCAAAAAAATAAAGTAGCCTAAGTTACGCGGTGTAACTTCAGCTATCTAGCAAAAAAGTCCCGCCCAAATTGGCCCAGCCGTTCCGGAGAGACGCGGGAACAAACAACAGACAAAAAATTTAAAAATTCTATTTTTGGTATAGGTATCGTTTGTACATACATAATTATGTATTTAATTTTAAAAAAAACAGACTCTTTTATTTTATATATTAAATTATTAACGGTAACAAAAGCTATTTTTCTTTGACCGATTCTACATCGGGCTATGTATCGTATATACATTCATATGTATTAAGTAAAAAAAATCTATTTTGATATTACAAACAGATACTTGAATTTTATTTATTAGTATTTATTTTCATTCCGATTTTAATTTTAGGGTCTCTTGGCAATACTTGGCGCCAAGGTGATTGGAGAACCAAGTACAGACTAGATCCGAACGTAGTTCAATTAAGAAATCATCCGTCAAAAGACGCCTGTGATTGCCATAAACTTAATTCTAAATCAGATATTAGTAAGACTAACTCTGATAACGAAAGTAAATGTGAAATAAATGAAGATAATCTAATATATGATATGAATGATGAAAGCGAAATCAAATACGAAAATATAAATGAAAGATTAAAAAGAATTATACCGAACGAAAGATCGTTAATAACAGAGAATTTTTATAATGACACATTATTAAATAATGATGACGAGGATGAGGGTATAAATGAGAATTATAAAACACAGGCTAAGTTTGTTCAAGATTTATTTAATAAATCAAAAATATATGATAGTGATGTGAAGTACAATGATAATAATAAATGTAAACGTGTAGTAAATGAATGTAAATGTAAAACAAATGAAAAAAGATGCGAAGTCGGATGCGGTTGCGTTTGCGATGATTGTTATTCAACTTGCTGGCCCAAAGATTGGATCAAAATGGACTTTCCTGGAGCTAGAGTTATATCTATTAATTACACGAGTGATCCATATTTGTGGAGACCTCTTTGGGTAAAAGGTAACGAAAGGTAAGTTGATGCGAAATAGAGTATTTTTGATTCTGCAATAGACTGAATTGAGGTTAAATGCTAATCAGGCTTTCTTACTTTGTTCATCATAATCAAAAGGACAAGTTAACGTATTGAACTTATTAAATTCTAAGATTGGGAGTTAGAGAGCAACGGATAGATTTTTACTTATACTGTTTAATCTTTCCTAAAGCTCAAGCTCAAGAGAAATAAATAGATGAATTGAATTAGAGTTCTGGGCAAGTAAAAAAGAGACGGATGAAGGAAAGAAGTTGGTAGAGATGCGAATTTTAAGGACGTGTGGTATAACTAGAATTGAACAGTAAGCTTGAAAGTAACACCATATGTTATGAATATGTCATGAGGCGAAATGAAACTAGAAGAGCGTTGAGTATAAAAGTGAATGGACGGATGTATGGATGGACTCTGTATAGACGAAATGATAAACATCAGCTAATTGTTACTAATAGTAACAACTATAATTACAACAAAACGTGAAATAGCTCCTGCCTTTACGACGATTGCTACTGGGCTCTTTAATACGGTCTAGAGTCTTGACTCTGTCAAGGCCACGCGGTAACACTATTCTCCAGGTGCGCTTTAAGAATAGCTTGATGTGTGGTGCCGGCTAAGAATAGTACCACCCAAAATCTTACCGTGGATATCCTAAAAGGCGATAAAAGATAAAGCAGGGGATGGGTAGCAGCATCCACTCAGTACCATAAACACCTGACTGTGATCGCTAACCCGCTTGCCAAGCGTACGATTGTAACAATCACTCCCCTTAGGGACGGAACGACACACTAACAAACCGATCCCTAGTAGGTAGGCCTCACAAGTTAGACCAACGACACGGTAAAGCCCACGGGAGCTGGATACGGGTGGCGCAAAACCGGCCGTTGTGGAGGTCTTTGTGGGAGACCTATGTCCAGCAATGGACGTCTTTAAGTTGAATGGACGGACGGAAGGTCTACAGGTACTATTGACTTTCTTAAAGAAACTATCGGTCACAATACACCATCTGCAAATTATATGAAAATGCCTTTATGATGATAATGATGTAATTGCAGGTTGCGCCTGCACGAACGAGCTGAGCAAATGATGTCTCAGCTGTTGGGATTAGGAGTGGGAAAGATACCTATAATTTGGGTGGGTCACTCGAAAGGGGGCCTTTTTATTAAACAAATTTATTGTGAAGGTGAGAATTAATTATTTTTATGCATTTAACAGCTAATTGATTTATACGAAACATGTTAAAAGTTGTTGCTATAATAATAAGGCAAAGAATCTGAAATATAATTATTCTTTAATTTGTTATTTTCTCTCAACTCAAATTTTGTAATTTATTCCAAATAATAAAGAATACTAAATGACTATTTTCATTTCAGCTTTCGAAGCGCATTTAAAACTTAGCAAAATTAGCAACAACGAAACAGTTAATTCAAATAGTAATAAATCTAATGTAAATTGGACAAATCAATGTATGAATAATATTAAAAAATATAGATGATAAAAATAAAGTTATAGAAGAGATAAATATAAAAGTAAATAAAGATTTTAATAAAGGCATTCTACTTAAAATAAACAGCCAGAATGAAAATGATTATCGAATTGATTTCGATTGTGATAGTGACCAAAGAAGATATGTTTTAGAGGAAAATAATGCATTATTAAATATAAATAAAGACAGTTTCAATAAGATATTTGATGTTATTAATACTAGTTGTAATAATGATAATGGTCTACATGATAACTGTGATAAAGATTTGAAAGTAGACAATGAAAATAAAATAGTTTATAGAAATCAGTTAGCGGGAGAAATAGCTTCACAGGAATTTGCATCTCTGAATGATAAAGGTATGTTAAATATTTACTAAATCTAAATTTGCTTGTGCAAGTTATCTTTTGCGGCTGAGTGCTTACAGCAGTTATCCACAAAGTTCGGTGAAGTTGTTAAGGTCCTTCCGGTCAGTAGCATTAGCTAGGTTAGAAAAAAAAATCGAGCATGCCATAAGGTGGAAATTAATGTTAATTTAAATAATTGTAAGTACCTTGGACAGCTATGAATGTTAGCTTAACCATTATTAAGTCAAAATATCACCAAAAGACACATTTTGATTGGCTTTGATCCATCCTTCTAATCAGCCATCTTGTCCTTATCAGGAATAGTAAACCCAACCTGAACCTAAAGGTTTGTTGACAGATTTTCAGCAAGGTCGGTATTAGAAACAACTAGACCCACAAAGAGTAACCCCCCTTCCCTCATTTTTTGGCGTTTTTTGTTCGGAAAGTTAAAATGTCTGGTAACTCAGCAATATTGTCATATGTGTTGAGAATCCAACCTTTATACCTTTTTTGTCTGTGTAAATAACCTTTTTTATTTGTGTAGTTTTTACTTATAAAACAAATGTATTTTAATTTAAGAATTCGAATGTATTGTCAACAACAGATAGTAATATACACTCATAGAAGATACACCGAATATCGCCTTTTTTTCCTGTTTTCCATCATAATATTTGCCCAATCTTCACCTAAAAACTGAGCTAATCCGCAACATTTTGGTCCTTCTCCTAAAAATTTTGAACTTACCTATTGAAAACGTGTCCATTTTCAAATGGTGAAAAACTAGGGCTCAAAGTAAAATTCAGAAAACAGGAGACGATAAGTGTACCAAGGCTATCATGAGTGAACCTGTGGCTAATAATCAAACTCAAGGTACATTTTCAAACAAGAGTTCAAGGTCAGTACAATCTTCTTCTAAAATTAGAGCTCAAAAGCTTGCGCTGCAAGCCGAATTTGTCAGAAAAGTAGGCAAAGCAGAAGCTGAAGAAGCAGCGGCCGTAACGGCAGCGTCGGTAATAGCTGCCGCTGAGCGCAAAGCCGCGGAATTAGAGCTAGAGAGCCAGCTTGCAAAGTTGGACTCAGAAAGTAGTAGAAGTCGTGGAAGTTCTAATTCTTCAATACAAGAGAAGTTAAATACTATAGAAATTAATAATCAAGACGTATTGGTAAAACCCAATCAAGCTAATAAACGTCTTGATTGTTTAGGATTTCGCCAAATTGATAAAAAATGTGGTGGGAGAAGCTTACCAGAGCTATTTCAATCTACTGCCGCAGCGAACAATCCTACAAATGTTACTAATAGTATACAAAATAAAACTACTGAAATTAAAACAGAACACCCCACTGACATTTCTTTATTAGCGCAGGCTATTACATCGCTGGTTGATAACACCGCCGTAATTCCTTGCATTTTAACAGCGTCCAATTTACAAATGACCGAAAACTCATATTTTATGGCAAAGTCAACTAGACTGTTTTAAAACAGAGATCTCTTGCCTAAAGAATAACACACCGCTACCACGTAACAGTAGATTGCTTAAACTATATCCAACTTTAAGCGATGACAACTTACTTCGCCTATTCGGACGTATCAGCGCTACTATACACATCAATACTCCTTCGAAATTCCCAATTATACTCGATGGAAGACATCCAGCTATCCGCCTACTAGTAATGCGTTACCACGAAAAAGCTGCACATGCGAACACTGAGACAGTGGTGAACGAACTCCGCCAACGCTACTGGATCCTCAATCTGAGAACCACAGTTCGTTCTGTAGCTCACGACTGCCTATTTTGTACACATCAAAGAGCTAAACCATTAGATCCGCCAATGGGAAAACTTCCTGATGAGCGACTTGCGCACCACCAAAGACCTTTTTCTTTCATTGGGGTAGACTACTTCGGACCTCTTCAAGTTACCGTAGGCCGAAGACATGAAAAGCGGTACGACGCTCTATATACGTGTCTGGTCACAAGAGCAGTACACTTGGAGGTAGTCTACAGCCTTACTACAGATGCGGCAATGATGAGTCTGATAAGATTTATTGCTCGACGCGGATTACCACGTAAAATTTTTTCTGACAACGGAACTGCCTTTGTCGGCCTTAGTAGAGAGCTTAAAAAACTGTACGAGAAACAAATCTTAACTTTCGCAGCAAATGAATTAATAGAGTGGAAGTTTATACCACCCGATGATCCTTTTATATGTGGAGCTTGGGAGCGCTTAGTTCGAAGCATAAAGACTGCGCTTAAAGTGACACTCAAAGATAAGTCACCTACAGATGAAGTTTTATCAACTCTTCTCCTAGAAGCAGAAGCGATTGTAAACAGTAGACCTCTCACGCACGTCTCTCCTGATCCTGACTATCCGGAGGCACTCACTCCTTTTCATTTTTTAATTGGGACGTTATTCGTTACGTTCGAGTGGGAGATGTTGTTCTTAAAGCTGACAGTAATTTACCTCGTGGTGTGTGGCCAAAAGGGAGAGTCATATCCCAAGGGCAAGGATGGAATTTCCAGAGTGGCTGATGTTGCCACATCTGCTGGCCAATTAAGGAGACCTCTTAAAAAATTAATTGTAATTACTACATAACCAATTTTGAAAAAAAAAGAGGAGGATGTTGAGAATCCAACCTTTATACCTTTTTTGTCTGTGTAAATAACCTTTTTTATTTGTGTAGTTTTTACTTATAAAACAAATGTATTTTAATTTAAGAATTCGAATGTATTGTCAACAACAGATAGTAATATACACTCATAGAAGATACACCGAATATCGCCTTTTTTCCTGTTTTCCATCATAATATTTGCCCAATCTTCACCTAAAACTGAGCTAATCCGCAACAATATGGATGATTATGTCTATCGTTGTTTTTTTTCTAGTAAAGTGTGCTTGTCATAAAATGTCTACCAAATTTATATTATAATAAATAATTTGTGATTTACTGGCAGTTTCCATAAACCTTAACGTTTTCACCATGTTCGTGGACGGTTGCATTTGTGTAAAGTATGTGTAACTTTTAGAGGTAGAGCTTTTAAAGAACATGAGCGGTCTTTGGCGATGCAGCGCTGGATTTATGTTCTATTCTGTGCCACACCGAGGGTCACCGTTGGCCGATATCAAAACTCCAATCACATCTCGTAGCATCGAACTTCTGGAAATCAGTAAAGGTATAATTGTGTTTAAAGATTATGAAGAAATTTCCTGGCAGTTAGACGAAGTTATAAACGTTATTTAGGCTACTTTATTTCCTAACCTAACAATAGTTAAAATAAAATTGAATGGACCGTTCTACTGGCAATTGTTTGAATTTTTGTGAAGTGTCTTGTTGGATTTCCGTTAACACCAAAAATAACTTTGGGTATGTCCAAAAAATTGGCTCAATTCTTTTCAAATCTTCTCCTAAGTCGTTTCACTCTTGACAGAGTGGCCGTGGTCTTGAAATGTAATCAGGAGCTGTTGATGATTGTGTCACGTGGTTTCGCCAAACGTCTTAATCGTCCTCCCCTTGTAAAAACAAGCAATGACTCATATTTACGCCGCAAGATATACCAAATGGAAGAATCTTTTCTGATATTGGAAAGAAGTGAATTCTTGGTTCCAGACTGTCCTTTAGTACTGTCGCTGCAAGATAGATGGCTGGTTGCAAGTTCCCCTTCGAAGCCAGTAGTGCGCAGCCTGGTGGAAACCTGCAGGACACTCATGTCTGTCCTCTGGCTTAGAATTGTCAGTGTCGATTCTGCCGGTGAGTTATATAAAGTGGAAACTTCTCTAGCGGCGTCGAGGGTAAAAACTTATAAATTCGCGTTACCGATGATATAACGTCAACCGTCAACATGTCACTATATGTCGAATTAAAATCAATTCTTTATTCAATTTGGGCCCTGAAAAGGCGCTTATGAACGTCAAAAAATTTGTTTTTTACACGAAATCGACTTAGTGCTTTGACCACAATCTCACCTGATGTTAAGTGGTGATGTGGTCCTGGATGGTAAGCACACTAAGGCTAGAGGTACTGGTTCTCAAGAGATGCTGCTGGAACACACCTATTGGTATTTGGCAACAGGTTTTCAAACTTGAGGGTGGTAGCTATCCAGGCTGTGCCCTACCACCATGCGATGGTTTCCTCACGATGTTTTCCTTCACCGAAAGCTCAGGTCAATTTTAGAGTCGGACAGGTGGGGACCGAACCCGCGTCGTTTAACACGGATTCCGGCCGCACTACCCGCTGCGCCATCACCGCTTCGTAATGCTACTACCGGTTCGGAAAAGTCGAGAAGAGCCGGCAGGAAAATCGATCTGTTTTTTTTTAAGTTATTAATATTATACAATTTGTACATTAAACGGTTTTAGCGGGAGAGCACAAAGAGGGTTGTCACTTCCAGACATCACTATTGTTCACGTAATGATCCACCCTGTAATGTCAAGTTTAAGATGGCGTTTAAGTGATGGCGCTCAGAGACAAATAATAAAATGCATACTCACGCAGCCTATCGTATGTTTTGGTTATGAATAAAGTATGTGAAAATGGATACATAATTATTGCCCGGAGCGCCAACCAGACAAATTTTAGGTTATGTTAATAACTACATGAAAAAAATTATGAAATTTAAAAATTAACAAGACAGTTTTGTCCAAAGTTTTTAGTTTTGATGTCTGCTGGCAGTGCCCATGGCTGCCTGGTTATTATTTTTACCTTTAAGTTTTTTAATGTGTTTGAATAATAGACGCCGGCGTGGGTGAATTGAGGGGCGTCTCTCTAGACCACAGGGAGATCTGTAAGCCTTCGAGCCGGTCCTGCCTTCTCTACACACAGCTCAAGGACTTAATACATACCGCGTTAAACAAATGTCAATGTCGTTAACTATGCCACCTTAGGCGGTGCATGCAACGCGATCCCGTGTTTGCTCCATTAGGTGGCGGGAGGTGCCGGGGGGTTTAGTGGGTAGTGACCAACGGCGCTTATCGCTGCGAGTCCCACACTAATCCTGTGTGACAGCCTCTCGCGCTTTCGTGCGAGAGACTGTCACACATCTTCGTTTCGTTTCAGCCAGATCTGGAAGGGAGGGGTCCCTATCAGATCTGGCTGGACGGCTAGTGCGTAAATGCATTCCCCTCGAAAAAAAAAAAAAAAAAAGGTCGGTGGTAAATTCATTGGATGGGGCCCCGGTAAAATCGTCACGTTTTAATTTGATTTTAATAAATTACTAAAATGATCACTAAAGCATTGAATTATTTAGCCGTGTTTAACTTTAATCGTATTTACAATTTTTTCTGAATTTTGTTAAAAATGGTAGGATACTTCCGAGCTCGCAGGCCGGGGCCACATCTGTCGGGGCCCGTGGAATTTTACCAACTCTGCCACCCTATAGTTACGCCATTGGTCGTTAACATTCTATATATACATATTTTATATCTACCTCATTTATCTGTGTAAACGTCAGACGGCATGAATTTTAAAAAAAAGCAATGTGGTCTTTATTTCCTGTTGCCATATTTATGTCTACATTTATCTCCATGATTGACGAAAATAAACTGTTTTTTTTTTCAGTCTATATTGAGTTTTTTTTTACTATTACTCCTTAAAAAACATTGATCTGAAAATTAGATGTGAAACGGCCATGGGAGGGGGAGCATGATTACATAATTAGTAAAAATTGCTAAAGTAATCACTATTTAAAACCCCATACTATCCTATCACATAACAATAAGCACAAGCTTGAAGCATGTACCATTAGTAATTACGATTAACGATTTAATTATAACTGGTAATTGTTTCAATACGGTTAACACACTGAACCTATACTGGCTCTCATGCGATGCTTAGCGACATATTAATAAATTTCCGTCTGATAGTTAATCAGACGAGCATTGGATAATACCCTACCTGTTCTCCTTCCTTTTAGTTAATGGCAAACTGTGTACACGCAATTTGTGCCAGTGTCATTGTATTCTCAATCTTGTATCAGCGTTACCAAGCTCCAGCAAAACGTTGGCACATCCTACTCGAACTTTCCATGGAGTTTTGTCGGCACCTCAGAATAAACATTACGCATTATCTTCTATAATAAACTTAACTTGTCCACAATAACCAAACTATATCACACAAAACGCCACCAACATTACATGATATAGAGTCAAAGACACAAGTTTGATGATTTAAAGAAAATAACTGCTACATGTCAGACTGAGACCCCGACAAAAAAAAACCCCAAATCCTGTTTCGTAAACATGTGTGCACTTAGTGAATGTTGCCGCGTAGTGAAAAATCATAACCCAAATATTTTGTCTTAAGTACTGGCATATCGACAGGACGAGTAAATAGATAGGTTAGCGTTATATATTTTTTAACTTGTTTAAAAAAGTACCTCACTTATTCCGACAAGGTAGGGTGAAAAATAAAACAATAGTTAAAATAGACGTCTATAATAAAGCAGAGGTTTTAATGGTTTTAATGGTCTAAATTTTTTGTAATATTGCCTCTTGCTATCCACTGTTTTGGAAATATGGTGAAAACGAATCGATATATATTTTTCAATGATGTATCGTATCAAAGCTTATTTTATGCTACGCATATTTCAAAAAGGTCTTTTTTACTTGCCTTTATACCTTCAATATTATCTATATTAAAACTTATAAAACAAATATAAATAGAACGATGAACCTGTAATGTTACGTTTCGCATCTCATGAATTAGTAGTTTTATTCTATTTGACACGTATAAAAATTATAATAATATCTAATATTAAAATACTGATGTTTTATGTCAATACAAGAAAATAAAAGAAATAGTGAATAAAAATCTATACTATTGTTAGGATAATTATTCGTATATTTTGTTTATATACACAATAAGTAGTACGATTGATTAATATGAAACTGTAATAGAATTTACGTATACATTTCTAAACCAGAACCGGAAAATAGATAAACGGAAGTGGAGTTAAATTTCGATTTATTCGATAAGCAATGTAAGAATTAATCAATAATCAATGTAAGAATTTTCTATATAAAACGTATTTTAGAATGTCTACATATTACATATTTTTTGTTTGTTAAGAATATTATTAACAGGTATTGCATGCGTTACAATATAAATTAGTCGCCCATCGGGTATTTAAGAGAGTCATTATCGAGACGTGGTATAACACATAGAGTGTTATTTATCATTGTAAGATGCATAGCCAAATATAGATTGATATACGCGTAATTACTGCACCTTTTTTTTTTTTTTGCCGGGGGGAAATGCATTTACGCACAACCCTTACCCATTGCATTAGTGAGACCGAAGTCCCCCAATGCAATGGGTAAGGGGGCACGGAGTGACGAGCTCCGTGCCAGTGTGGGACTCGCCGGGGCGTGAAGCGCCCGGAAATACCCACTAAAGCCCCCCGGGGCCGTCTGCTGCATTTGGGATGGGGGCGACACGGGGTGGCTTTCGCAGGCACCGCGTCGCCCCCTGCGTAATTACTGCACCCTGACCTGTCCCTACACTATCGATACTAATAAATAAAGTAAAAGTGTCTGTTTATAATGTCTTTTTTTTTACTAAATAGATATGAATGTATTACATATGATGCCTGTCGGGTAAATCACTTACCAAGTTTTGATGAGGCAAGGTAATCAGGACACTGGGATCCATTATCAGCATCTACACGAAATTTCTATTAATTTTGTTGGCAAACATTAACTGCCGATGCGCGCGAGAGTTGAACATTTTTTTTTGGAACAGTTTCAAGTCTCACTTTGGTATGTTTCTCCGTGTACTCGGCACAGATTATCATAAATAGAACAAATATAATCTCTAGCATGTTCTCGAATTACAGTTAGAACTCCTATCCTTACCACTGTCAAAAGTGTACTCAAGAACAAGTGAAACAAGACCATGCAAATTACGACAAAATTTGCTATAACTTTATTTACTTACTATATTTGAAAACTTTATTTGAAACTATATTTTTAATCCGTCACAATTTTAATTTTCTTTGTCTAAATTCGATTTTCAACGAAGAAATGAGGTTCAGTTTCATCAGAATTTTGGCTTGGAAACATATCTTCTGGAATGCTCTCGACTATGAGGAAGGGATGCTCCAGATTCGATGACTTTTCGCGTTCAGCGTCCACGGTGTCTTCTGATCATAACTATAAACCACATTTAATACTGAAAGAGCAGTCTGAACGCATGCTTAGTTATAAATGATGAAATGAAGCAAAATTGACAGGTATTATTGCGTAATATAAGTTATCTATATTTGCTAAATTCAGTGTCTAATACCATTAAAACCTCGATTTTGCAAAAAGTACGTTTTTTTACTAAATCATAGTACTAGGCATTGCCATATGGTGCCGGCTAATAATAGTACCACCCGATATCCTCCCATGGGTGTTGTAAAAAGCGACTAAGGGATAAACCAGATAATAGGCAGCAGCGTCTTTTGACCACCACAAACACTTACTACGAGCGCCACCCCTCTTTCAAGCTTGGCGATTATGGAAATCCCCCCTTTTACGGGAGACCTATGTCCAGTAGTGGAAGTCTTTCGGTTGAATGGATGGATGGATTACTAGACTACATACGTAAGAGGATATTTAAGAGGATAAATAACGGCATTTATTCCATAGAACCGTAGTCCCCTGTTTCCTCCCTGGATAATAGTATTATGGTAAATATTTTTTATACCAAATAATATATGTCTACCACCGCCATGTCAGTGAGTTTTGATTTTTTTCATAAATTAGTTGCCTTTGAAAATGGAAAAATTCTCGATTTTTACCGTCATTTTCAGACGGAAATTTGATGGATAAAAAGCAAAATGTAACAGGAGTATCCAAAGTCTTTATTATTCTAAAACTGAAAGAAAATTAAAATCGGTTCAGTTTTCTAAGAGGAAACAGGATACTACGAAGTGATGTTTTCGCCTATTTTGCATACGGTAAAATCAGCCTGAACTACAGTTGTCCCTGTTCTTTCTTTGGGACGCAACACGATAGCAATACTTTTCCGACCGCATGTCCTCTTAAAATAGAAATTCCAATGATTCCAAATTACAGCTGCCAGAATATTTCCAAATGTTCTTAGTGATAAATCTTTAAACTCGAGTACGTTAGCGAGTTATAATTACGTCACAGTGTGCGTCTACAATATTTTCAAGCACTGCTATAATACGCATTAGACTGCCACAACCCTGTACAGTACACGCAGGTACACAGGTTCTGTAAGGGACCTTAAGAGTAGTAGTTTCCCTTAACCAATATAAGTGTGCCGTGAGGCAAATCCCGCGGAATTTACGTGTCTCAGGTACCATTCGAAGCTAGTCCGTATCACTTTGGCGCCCTTAAGCAAGCTACTACTCACCCGTTTGAGCAACTTATGTGCGCTTTCCAAAAGTTCGGTATGTTCTGGTCAACAGCATATTGTAAACGATTAAAAACAAAATGAAAATTAAACACCGACACATTGTACAGCGTACATATATATTGTCAAACGGAGTGCGGTACTACTGAACCATCAGGGTTTATTGCAATAACTCACCTTAATCGTTTCGGGTTCACGCTTCTTCCTCAAATAGTTGAAACAGCATGATCTGAAGCGCCTGGTGCCGCAAGCAGACGCACATTCACTCCCACACGAGTCGCAGGAGAGACGAGCGGCCCAAAGACTTGTTCCTGATATACATGTAAAAGTTTTTGTGGACGTTGTTTTCAAACTTTTTTTGTATGTCGAAAATTATATGTGTATCGGTGGACGGCGCTGCGATGGATGTATGACTCGCGGCTTCTAGGTCTGGGACTAAAATCACCACCAGGTCAGTGGAGTTTTTTTTATTCTCGGGTATTGGTGAGGGAGGATTCAGCGGTGTAAGCCCAGTTTTGTCACCGGTTGTTTGCTGCCTAGCCCACTGTGCCATAAGGACATCGTTCCCATCAACAGTAGCAGTGGTCGAATAATTTATATTTTGTGGTCGCTGCTACTCAATCACTACACACATGGGAAGAAAACAAAGAAGCGTCAAACTTCTAGTAGTTTAGTAGCGTGGTCGTATTCAGTCGATGGACGTAGGTTCAAACCCACTTATCCCACCCACTTAACTTTATAACGAGCCTCAGCCTTCGGTGAAGGAAAATATCGTGAGAAAATCAATAATGCTCGCCTGGGAAGCTACCAGCTCAAGTTTGAAAGCCCTTCGCCAAGAACCATACACGTGTGTTGAGACACAGTACCCTTTTTTTTTTTTTTTTTGACGATGGGAAGAGACACAGTACCCTTGGCTTAGTGAACATTCTAGACCACATCATTAATTAACATCAGGTGAGATTGTGGTCAAAGAGTTGAGCCTATATACCTACTATTAAAAAAAAGTATTAGTTTACACTTTACACCGTGTTAGGTATTTAGGATTGACAATAGATAGCGTGCAATAATTAATTTGAATTTTTAACAAGCGGTGTCAAGATTTACGCCAAAAATATGACACCAAATTTGGTTGATTTATGCAACCGAAAGACGTCCATTACTGGACATAGGTTTCCCTAAAAAAGGGGGAGAATTGCCATAATCGCCACGATTGGCAAGCGGGTTGGCGATCGCAGTCAGGTGTTTGTGGTTCTCATAGGATGCTGCTGCCCATCCTCTGGTTTATCTCTTAGTCGCCTGTTACGACACCCACGGGAAGATATGGATCGGGTATATTCTTAGCCGGCACCTCACGGCAATTTGAATATTATTGTAATGTATGGAAAAATAGATAATACAAAAAGTAACATGCGAGTTTTAAATAAAGTAGTGATATAAATACTAGTGACCTCACCGGGAAGGGTTCATAGTAAATTTTACACATATTGTTATTAAGTTTATAAAGGCAATGCACGCGAATAGAATAGGCGGTTTCCTCATGTTCCTCGTACATTCGCGTGTCACCGCCCACGCCCGCGTAACCGCCGTTCCCGCCGCCGGGGACGAGCGGCTAATTTTGCTCCCGCACACTTTCCGGGTCCCCCTCAGGCGGCCACCCAAGACGTGCTTCGTTCCCCAACTGGGGAGGCTCTTGACGTCGCCGCTAGCGCGATACAGTGACACTGCCCATGCATCAAGCATTACACGCGCAACACTGCATACACACTCTTGCGCATAACACGCAGGTACATAGGTCCTGTAAGAAACCTTTTTATTAATGTAAATAAATATAAAAAAATGTAGGGATTAGCTAGGATAAAAATTCCGCGGGAGTTTTCACACTCATGTAGCGGCCAAGCCGAACCCTTGAGCTAGCTACCTTTTGCGGCTGAGTGCCTTCAGCATTCGCCCTCAAAGTTCGGTGAAGCTGTAAAGGCCCTTCCGGTCAACAGCATTAGATAGGATAAAAAAAAAAGAAAGGAATTATCAAGAGATGGCTCTCAACTTCAAAAGAATCGGAGATACTGTTAAAATGTGTACATTATTTACTAAAACACAATAAACTGCTAGATAAATAAAAAGCCATTTGTAAGTAAATGTAATACCATCCTACGCGAAGTAGGCGAGTAAAGTTTAACTAGATATAAAAGGGTTCGCTCGATGGAAACCGTCATTCGAACATCGACCGCTATAACGACATCTATCGGACTCATTAACAGTTAGTCTTGTGTTTCGGGACAGTTTTGCATACAATCGAAATGTTTAAAATAATGCTTTTAATTTCTGTCATGTCTATCGGTGAGTTGCTTGAAATTGTACTAATAATATATAAGCTTAAAAATAATCATGGCGTGATATAAAAATGTTGGCAATGGGACAAGCTCAGCTGCTGCTAGGCGGCATACCACATAGCGCTGATTTTCAGCCTGCCCCCAGCCTCGATACATTATTATATAATAAGAATTTTGTGTAGCCCCTCAGCCCGTAAACCATTCTAATTGCTATAACAATCGAATACATATATGTAACGGAGAAATAATATATAAGTGGTAAGGTAATATATATAATTAATACATACATATATATACATACACAGACATATATAAACATACATATATATTTATGTAAAGAGAAGAAAAAACATAAATAACAATAATGAAAGTGATAAATCCTCTAGCAGACTCAACATAAACTGCATGTGGTTAAGAAGGACTCCAAAGTTCGGTATTTTCTGTTTGTTTTTTCAAAATATACTCTCTGGATGTGTAATTTAAATATCTAACTATCCTATCTGTTAGGGATTAGCTGAGTTTTAGGTGAAGATTGGGCAAATATTATGATGGAAAACAGGAAAAAAAGGCGATATTCGGTGTATCTTGTATGAGTGTATTTCACTATCTCTTCGTTGACAATACATCGAATTCTTAAATTAAAATACGTTTGTTTAATATAAGTAAAAACTAAACATAATAAAAAAGGATATTTACTGAGACAAAAAAGGTATAAAGGTTGGATTCTCAACACTATCTAACTAATCTACTTAGTAAAAATTTAGAAATATTGCTATTATAAGTTTTTTTTTTTTTTTTTCTAAGGCCCCCCTGACATGATGGGCATTCTGCATGGGCTGACTTTGGCATCAACGGTTTTAAATAAAATATAACAATTCCCCCCAAATCCCCTTTTTTCCTTTGTTAGACTGGTTAACCTCTTATGTCTTCCCTTTTTTCTTTAGTCTTTCTTTTTATCTTTTCTTTTTTGTCTTTCCTACCTTTTATACAAAAGATATACTAGCTCTAGCGAAGCGCAGTATCCCACCAGTCGCGAGTCCGGCCTCACCACCACACCAGACCAGATCGACCACCGCTATTTATTACGTATCCCGGCACCTCTTGCAACACTGTCCATGTACTGCAAGAGGGCGGGGCGGTGGTCATCGTCCAGGAGCAGGGCCGCCAAGGTGTCCGCTCTCACCCTCACTCCCGTCCTGTTATTATAAGTTTTAAAAGCTTTAAGTGTAGTGAAAGCGATGATGACGCAGTGGTTAGTGCGGTCGGATTCTGCTGAGGAAACCATAGCATGGTGGTAGGGCATTCTCTAATGATGCCCGCCTGGGTTGGTAGCTACCAACCTCAAGTTCGAATAGGTGTGTTCCGGCAGCATTACTTGAGAACTTAGTGTGTTTACTATCCTAGATCAAATCGTCGCTAACATCAGGCGTTTGTGATAGGAGATTGTGGTCAAAGCACGAAGCGTGTAAAAAAATAACTTCTTTAGCGGCGTTGAGCGATTCTCGGTAGGGGAAACTTATAGATTCGCGTTAGCAATACTCTGACATAAACCGTCAATATGCTTCAGTATGTCAAGTTTAAGATGGCGTTTAATTGCTCGCGCTCAGAGATAAATACGTAGTGTATCGTATATTTTCCTTATGAATAGACTATATATAATTATTACTTGAAGTGCCAATAGATGTAAAAACCGGACAAATGTTAATAAATTCAATAAAGAAATAATAAAATAAAAACCATTAAAAACAATTTTCGAGTTTTCATTTCTGTCGGCAGTTCCCATGACTGCGTAGTTTTTTTTATATATTTGTTTGTGCACATATTTATCAGGAACGAGTCTTTGGGCCGCTCGTCTCTCCTGCGACTCTTGTGGGAGCGAGTGTTCGTCTGCTTGCGGCACTAGGCGCTTCAGAACCTGCTGCTTCAACTACTTGAGGAGGAAGCGTGGACCAGAAACCGAGGTGACATGACGTTAAATTTATTATTACAAGACTAGCTGTGCGCCCGCGGCCCTACCCGCCTTTCATATATTCTTCACTGCCTAATATAGCTTTTAAATAATTATCATTGTAAAATAATGTTTTCATGGTGCGGTGCCTTGAATCATATATTAAGTCAAATGGAGTATCTACCAAAAAGTCCCGTGAAAATCGGTCCAGCCATCCGGAGATTACCCGTGACAAACAAACAGGTAGTCAGACAGACAAAAATTTAAAAAATTGTGTCTTTTGTATAGGTGTCGCTTATACATTCATATGTATTTAGTAAAAAATTGTTATTTTCACATTATAAACAGACACAATTTTATAATTAATATTGATATAGATTTAGCAATCAACACTACTTATAATCTCTACATATAAAAAAACTGTAACTAAGCCAACTCTGTGCATTCAATTTTTTTTTTTTTTTTAATTTAATCGGGCTGGACTTTATTATCAATATAGAAGACAAAAATATTTTATTTAGAATTTTTCTCTGTCTGTCTGTCTTTCCCTGTGTTCGCGACGCGTATCACTCTGGAAGCACTGAACCAATTTTGACGATACTTAACACAGTGATAACTGATATTATAAACTAACATATAGGATACTGTTTGCCACATAAAACGCCAGGGATTCTCCAGGACAACCGACAAAAATCAAAACTTTTATTAATCGGTAATCGGGAACGCCTGGACAGATTTTGATGGATTTTTTTTTAATAGATATCTGAAGTTACTCCGCGTAACTAACATTTAATTTTCGAAAATTATTAGCGTTCAGCGCAATAATATTTAAAAGTTATATAAAATTGAATAAAATCCGATTCAAAGCACAGGTTTCTTGACAAAATTTTTTTGGATAATAAGTAGGATTTCGTATAAAAAAAAAACCATATTATGCAGTACAAATGTAAACAGACTTGACATTTATTTAACGTGTAGACAGAATATTGACTTTTGAGAAGGTTTTAACTTTAAGCAATTGACAATTAAAAGCTAACAAAATTCTTAACGTTTTTATGAATTATGGTCGAATTTCCATCACAGACGTCACAGACGATACTATAAAGAACATTGATTAATCTTCATCACACTAATTAAAGATAGTTTAAGAATTACGTGCCCCCGCCCACCATAATAACGTATAACATAATAACCTAATCACCATTCTAACCCTCCGTTTCAAATAGAAGCATAGACCCCCATTTATAAATTGTGTGTATTCACTGCTTTATTAAGGTGGTAAAACACAAAGGGACCGGACAGCGGGTACGGTATGGCGGGTGGCCGAGGTCAACCGTCGTCTAAGTAGGGATAAGACAAACATTAAAAAAAAAACGATTTTTTTGAATCGATTCACACAAAAATAATTTAATAGAGATAAATATTTTTTTATTTCTTTTATTTGACCTTTATTCGTAAATAGTATTCTTCCAGTTGTCGAAATTAGACTATGATCATCATTTATTGCAAGCACTGCTTCTCATTTATTTTATTCACAGCTGTAAAGCTCGTCAATAGCAACTAAACAAAAGAAGAAGAAGGCATAACCTATTAAGAAAAAAATTATACTGAACTGTTTATCTTTGGCTACTTGATCATATCACAGAAAACAAAAAATATAGTATAATAATCGATACTTTATTAGTTTGAAAGATCGATGTTTTGGAATCGATCCCTAACCCTACAGGCGACTGATAACCTCGGTCGCCCACAATATCATGTCCGCGGTCCGGTCCGTACGTGTGTTAACAGCTTTATATATGTAAAATACAACATTAATATACTTTACACAGGTTTGGTCGGCAAACAACGTGGATGTTAAACACGAAACCTCACCGAAATCAAAACTTCCCTACTTCAACGTCGAGAACATAGCTGAACAAATGACTCCGAACCACATTAACGACGTATACAAACTGTACTACCTCGAAGATGATGTCGACAATCTAACTCAGGCGTAGAAAATGTTAATGAAGACTGATTATGGCTACTCATAAATACTATTTAATTACTGTATATAAGTAAAATAGATTGTAAAAATTGAATTTATTAAAAGTGAGGTTAAATCATTTGTATAAAGTATTTTTTTATTCATTTATATAATTAGTCCTATTGAGATTGAATTCTCCTACAACTTTTTCAAGCGGTGGTGATTCGTTCTATACGTATCATGTCGACTTAAATCGTAATCAAAGGAAAAGTTTTAGATGACAACTCGAAAAGCAACATCACTAGATTTTATGGTCTATGCTTCATTACGTAAGTCACATTTATGAGTACTATTTTGTTATATGTATGTGTGTTATTGTACTTGTAGTGGGGAATTAGATTTTTACTATCAGCTGTGTTATAAAAAAGCGTTTGAAACATGAAAGTCTGGCTAAAAAAATATGTGGCTAGTTTTCCTTCCGGCGACTGGTCACGATGCTTTCGCCCAGCTGGTGCCACAACTGTGCTTGCGAGTTGTTACTCGTTACCGATGGCGTGTCGCTCACCTGGTAGATTGTACCACCCCAATTGCGTTCATGGGAGTGAGTGATCTATACGACGCGGTAAAGCCGATACAGGGATATCCTGCACACACTCCGAGTCCCTTACAGGTGGTGGCCCTAGGCCCGTCTCTTCCCCAACTGGGGAGGTACTTGACGTCGCTTCTAGCGCGATACAGTAGCACTGAACATCACACGCACAACATTGCACACACACTCCTGAACACAAAACGCAAGTCCTGTAAGGAACCTTTTTTTAATATATTAAATAAAAAATGTAGGGATTAGCCAGGATTAAAATTTCGCGGATGTTTTTTGAACCCAGTTAACGGCCAAGCCGGGGTTCGTACAATTTTGTTGCCTTTGTGCTAGTGACGTTTTGCGGCTGAGTGCCTTCAGCACTCGCCCACAGAGTTCGGTGAAGCTGTAAAGGCCAAAACGGCATTAACTAGGTTAGTAAAAAAATACAGGGATACTTGAGCTCTGACTAAAGAAATGCTTGGTATTGGAAACACATAATGGCAATTATATATAGAGTGTACGATGCACAGTATACAGAGGGAGTGTGAATAACAGTAGGACATTTTCTAATAATCTCCGCCTGGGTACCTACCACAATCAGATTTGACAAACCTATCGCCAAATACCAATTAGGTGTGCCGAAAGTATCACTTGAGAACCAGTACTTCTAGGCTTAGCGTACTTACTATACTGGACAAAACGTCGTCGCTTAACATCAAGTAAGATTATGGTCAAAGCACTGAGACTAAACAATGTAAAAAAAAAACAACGGACAACAAAAAACACTTACGTAAACTTTAAGCAAAAAACTGTCTTGTCTGTGACGTAGTCGACGAATGGGCACAAACGGTGCCCAAGCCAGAATTGACGGCCTGGAAGATTTTGTTATGGTTGGTGGGATTGGCAGGGAATAATCTACGAGCTACTCCTTTACGGCCAATCTCTCGGCACACAGCTAGTTATACATATGTTTCGAAACGGAGCGAGGACGAGCGGCTAATTTTGCTCCCGCACACTCTCCGGGTCTCCCTCAGGCGGCGGCCCAAGTCGTGTCTCGTTCCCCAACTGGGGAGCCTCTTGACGTCGCCGCCAGCGCGATACAGTAACACTGCCCATGCATTGAGCATTACACGCACAATACTGCAAACACACTCTTGCACATAACACGCAGGTACATAGGTCCTGTAAGGAACCTTTTTTTTTTTAATGTAAATAAAGAATAAAAAAAATGTAGGGTTTAGCTAGGATAAAAATTCCGCGGGAGTTTTCATACTCAGGTAGCGGCCAAGCCGAGGTTCGAACCCTTGAGCTAGCTACCTTATGCGGCTGAGTGCCTTCAGCACTCGCCCTCAAAGTTCGGTGAAGCTGTAAAGGCCCTTCCGGTCAACAGCATTAGCTAGGTAGAAAAAAAAAAAAACTAAAAAAAAAAACAAAACAAAGAGCGGACGGACATGCGTGCGCAAGCCTCGGCTGTTCAAGCGGATCTCCTAAAAAAAAAAAACTTCGAAACAGTCTGCTCTGCATTTTAATTTATTAGTACAGATTTAATAAAAAATTGAAAGATCCAGTACAAAGATGTTTTGAAAACACATAGAGGAAAACCCTAAATTGGAATATTATAATTTGAGGATAACAAATTGTTTTCGGGGTAAACACATAGCGCAGATTACATAATGATTTAAAATAATTGATGATTCAAATTAAACTATTTAGTACTAATATGACATGTACTACATAAAGGAAAATCTTGTAGTGTAAATCCAGTAATAAAACGTATAAATTTGAGCTATCGCATCAGTTGCAGGCAAAAACTAGAACAGAACACAACGATAAAGTGACTCCGGTCTGAAGTTAGCAAAGATGGAGTCTATCATGGGATATATGGAATTTTGGAAAACTGAAACAATCGTAACCACTTCCGAAGTCACCGAAAGGTATACTAATATAACCAAATCGCATCTAGACAAAAGGGAATACAGGTATGATTTATTTATTTGTTTAAAAAACTAATTTCCGAATTTACAATAACGCTGTTAATACACGTACGGACCGGACCGCGGACATGGTTTGTCGAGCGGCTGAGGTCATCAGTCGCCTATGTAGGGATTTTTGTTTTATTTTTATTTATTTCAGGAAAACTTACAGTTAAACACTACAATAAATACAATAAACAATACTGAAGGCCATTTAAAAGTTTTCACAAGTAGATTGCATAAATATAGTAAAAAAAATCAAAGTCGTTTCATTGGTAAAGTGTATAGCGGATAAATTATATGAAGAATGAATAAATTGGGATGGGGAATAAGATTTTTCAAAAAGATGTTTTTTTTTAAATAGATTAACAAAAAAATCTAGATCCAAGAAGTCAATATTTTTTCTATTTCTTTTATTTGACTTTTTATTCGTAAATAGTATTCTTCCAGCGTTCGAAATTAGACTATAATCATTAATTATAGTAAAAACTATTTCCAATTGTTTTTAAAATTAACGGTAATAAAGGTCAGCAATAGCACCTAAACAAAAAGAGAAGATTGCCTAACTTACTAAGGAAAAATGACACTGAATTATTTTATTTTGCCTATTTACAGATAATCATCAAATTATAGAAAACAAAAAGGGCACTCTAATAATCGATACTTTATTAGTATGAAAGATCGATCTTTTGGGCCTCGATGTTTTTTGAATCAATTTATAAAACTTAAGTTTTTTATTTTTTTTTTTTGTCCCGCAACTCCCCTGGCGTGACCAGGGACTTTATTAATTTTTTAATTATAAATAATTTTTTCAGTGTGTGTATGCTCTTTTTAATATTCTTTATTATTTATTAGCGCGTTCTTTTGCTTGTTTTCTCTGTGCTCTTTATTTAAATTTTTGGAGCATTCTTTTACCATCTAATATTACTTATGACCTAATACATATGTTAAAACTTAGGTTCGGATCGATTCAAAAATCGGTCCGATACGGTCCGGTCCGTACGTGTGTTAACATCATAAGGAGATCGATGATTTATGATGGAGTTATTCATTGAATTGTACACTTTTATTTAGGCAACTTCTATTCGGTATTTGAAATTGGTTTTTAGATATGATTTTTTTATTGTATTTTTAATCTGATATCATACAAAAGATACACAGACCGTTTCTAAACAAGATTAATTGTAATTCAACCTAATAATTATATCACGTCTTTTTGCACGGTATAGGCTAAGAGCTTAGACCACAATCTCACCTGATGTTAAGTGACGTTGTAGTCCAGGATGGTAAACACACTAAGCATCACTTCTAAAGTGATGCTGCCGGAACACACCTATTGGTATTTGGCGGCAGGTTTTCTAACTTAGGATGGTAGATACCGCTTGGGTATTTAGCAAATGCCCTACCACCATGCTAAGGTTTAATCACGATGTTTTCCTTCACCGAAAGACTGGTTTTAAAGTTACACTGCTGGGCTCGAACCCGCGTCCCTTGACGAGGATCCTCGCCACACTGCTAACTGCCCCATCATCGCTTTAAGTCAAGTCAGTATCACATTTGCTTGCAAAAGTGTTTGCAAAAACATTGCAAATTTTTTTTTTTTTTTTTAACCTAGCTAATGCTGTTGACCGGAAGGGCCTTAACAGCTTCACCGAACTTTGGGGGCGAGTGCTGAAGGCACTCAGCTGCAAAAGGTAACTAGCACAAGAGTTACCAAAATGGTACGAACCTCGGCTTGACCGTCACCTGAGTATACAAACTCTCTCGCGAATTATATCCTAGCTATCCCTACATTTTTCATTCTTAATAATAATTTAAAAAAAAGGTTCCTTACAGCACCTATGTACCTGCGTGTTATGTGCAGGAGTGTGTTTGTAGTGTTGTGCGTGTAATGCTCAATGCATGGGCAGTGTTACTGTATCGCGCTGGCGGCGACGTCAAGAGCCTCCCCAGTTGGGGAACGAGACACGTCGTGGGTCGCCGCCTGAGGGGGACCCGGAGAGTGTGCGTGAGCAAAATTAGCCGCCTGTCCCCGACTGACACGCATATGTTCGGGATGCATTGCAAAATAAGTTTTACGTTTATGTATATATATTTAAAGGGGCTTGGTGCTATCAAATCGCATGAAGGTCCTATTGATCAGTGACCCCACCACAGAGGGCTCTGCAGCTGCATTGGATGTTAATATTGGTGAGTATTCTTTTATGTCTGTTTGTAATGTTAAAATAACAATTTTCTACTAAATAGATATGAATGTAAATGTATATTCATATTCCCAAGTATCGAACAAACTATGGCTTCAATAACTTGACGAGCAGAATTTCGCGTACATATAATAAACAATTCAGTGATATAGATCTATTTAACTTCAAACTTCATAACAAAAATATGTCTAAAAACAGTTTTAGAAATCAAAGAAAAATCTCTCCACCGGCTTAGACCGGGTTCTTTTCCTCCTGCGCGTCTACGACGTACAGGATGTCGTCGCGTTCAACGCTCTGTTGAACAGCGGCGCCGGAAACGCCGAGTTGGATGCCATAACTCGGTTTCCCGCTATCGCCTTGACCCTCCAAGGGCTGGCGCGTGCCTCTAACCACCCATAATAAACGGAAATTAGCTCCGCAGCTTGATTTAGTAGCTAACTTTCTTCGCGATCGTCAAATAGACGTATTTCTCGTCCGGAGACCTTTTTGAAGCCAGCTAATCGCAATCCCGGGATTGCGAACTATAAGATAGTCAGGAATGATAGGACCCCCGAAAGGGGCAGTGGTACCCTAATTTACTACAAACGGTCCTTGTACTGCTCACCGTTAGATGCTCCGGAGCTTACCAATATGGAAGTTTCAGTATGCAGGATTGGTATGACTGACCATCAGTCAATCATACTTGTGTCTGCATACCTTACCACCAACAAATAACAGAAAATTTATCCACATTTATACACATTACATGCACACACACACACACATGTAAATACTGTCCTGTCTTACAATTAGTTTTTAAATGGTGATAAATTCATTTTTGGTTCTTTATTTTATGTATCGGTTTAGTTTATATGTATTTTTTAAACGAGCTGTGAATTTTAATGTAAATAAATAAATACATACATATAGCTATAATACAATTTTTTACATTTTCGTTGGTCCGTCTGCCCCTCTGTCTTTCTGTTTGTTCCGGGTAATCTCCGGAACGGCTGGGCTGATTTTGACGGGACATTTTTTATGATAGATTACTGAAGTTACTCAGCGTAACATGGGCTAAGAATTTGTTCTTCGAAAATAATTAGGGTTCCGTGTAAAAAAAAATTGAAACTCGTGTAAAAATGTAAACGTGTAAACGTGTAAAAAAAAATGAAATTGTTAATGAAATTCGATTCAATGCACGGTTTTACTCACAGGTGTTTGAATTTGTGAGAAATATCTTCGCTTATTGTTAGTAGCAAAAAAAAATGAAAAATACTTAGGGTTCCGTATAAAAAAATTTAAAACTATATTACCGGTGAAGACTATATGAAACGCGTGCGCAGCCGCGGGCACACAACTAGTTCCCATATAAAATTTTCATCAACGTTTAAACCCAATTTGCGGTGAGTTTGGAAATTTGTTTTTAATCACAACACAGATGGACACACGTTCCAAATATTATAAGATAAAAGGCACAAAATCAATGTTTCTTTACAATTTTATTTACATACTAGTATTGCCTGCAACTTCGCTCGCATGACATTCAGACAACTTATACTCTCTATACTCTTCTTCTGAATCAAATTTATGCAGTTGCCAAAATTCGCCAATAAAAAAGTAAGTTTGTAAGTTTGTTTAGTAGTATCCAACCCACCTTTCTAACTCTAAAATCAGACCGACCTTTCGGTGAAGGAAAACATCGTGAGGAAACCATAGCATGGTGGTAGGGTATTTTCTAATAACGTTCACCTAGGCAGCTACCCTCAAGTTTGAAAACCTATCACCAAATATCAGTAGATGTGTTCCGGTAGCATCACTTGAGAACCAGTACCTCTAGGCTTAGTGAGTTTTCCATCCTGGACGACATCCTCACTTAGCATTAGGTGAGATTGTGGTCGAAGCCTGATCCTATTCCGTGTAAAACTAAATAAAAACATCTCGCTTTTTTTAACGTGGAAAATGCATTTACACATGCCCTCTGTCAACTCTAATCCGGGAATGATGCTTCCTGGATTAGAGATGCCAGGCAGGTATGTGGGACTAGCCCAGTGTGAAACACCAAAAATACCCCCTAAACTCACGTTACTATCTGTCGCTTGCGAGGGGCGAACGCATTGAACCACATTCTCCGCGTCACCTCAGTGGGAGCCCTGACCAAAAGGCATGACAAGCATAAGCTGCCATGCCGGGTCGGCCCTCCTCTACCTTCCGTCCAGTGGGAAACTCGGTACAAAGCAGCCCTCCTCTTTCCTACCACCAGCCACAAGGTCCAGTCTCTCTCCTCCTTGTAGGTGCAAGAACTCCGGAGGAGACAGACTGATTGATTATCGCCTACAAACTAATACTTCAAACAAATAAAATGTTTTAATTCAGGACAATTCAGCGATCCTGACGAGATACCGGGGTTGGCGCATTTCTGTGAGCATATGCTCTTCCTGGGAACGGGGAAATATCCCAAGGTGAGATGTGGTTACTAAGGAAATATTGATACCTTCAGATCCTTCACAACACGGGGAGTAAATTCAAGAAGCACCATTTCTCTGTATAAATAGTGTCCGTCGAAAAAGTCATACTAGGACCACCGTAGTAGCAAATGTGTAAATTTCACAGTAATTTTTTAGGTTACATATTACAACCATATTTATTTTTAAAAACGTTTGGGATTTTTTCAAATTTCTGTTTCAATAACAACTTTAGTCTCAGTAAATATTACATTTTCAACTCGGCTCACTTCAAATCCGTCTGCAATAATTCATACATTCATATCATACCTTTTTTGCTACGTGGTCCTTATTTTGGTGAGTTTTGAGCTGTAATTTGTTGCCTATACTTGGACACTTTTTCAAGAAGATAGGATCAATACTTCATGGTTATGGCGGCCAGTATATGTTATTACTATGAAGTAAGATATTAAAGTTTTTACTATTTCTATGTATGTATAAGGCGCCCACAATCGCTAAACCTATTTAAAAATTCCGGTTAAGGATTATTATTTGTGGTTTTTTAACGCTAAATGTTTATAAGTAAAAATTTAAATTAAAGTAAAATATTTATAGCGGTGTCGAGCGATTCCCAGTAGGAGAAAAAGTTACAGACTCGCGTTACCAAAGCTCAGTGACGTCAGCCGTGAACATGCTACAGTAACTATAAGACGACGCTCAGAAGTGAATAACAAAATATATATTTACGCAGCCTATCGTATGTTTTGATTATGAATAAATTATATTAGAATGTACATAATTACTGCTCGGAGCCGCCAATAGATGTAAAAACAAAACAAATGTTGAATTTTAGGTTATGTTAAAATTTTAATTAGCGAATTATGAATTTTAAAAATTACATAACAGATTTTGCTAAGTTTCGAATTTACACTTCTGTCGGCAGTACCCATGGCCGCCTACTTTTTTTTATGTTTATGCACTACAATCTAGACAAGAGAAAGCCTACCGCCGCGTTCGGTTTTTCGGCTTTTGAGGTTTCTAATTAACCTGTGTGTCTGGTTTATACGGGTCACAAAAACGATGTTCTGTCGCGTGCCTTCCTTTACAAGGTAACAATAGAGTATTATTAAGAATAATTTATTTTCTTTAGGAGAATCATTACAACATGTATTTGTCTGAGCATGGCGGTTTTGCAAACGCGGCCACGTTTACGGATCACACGACGTTCTACTTCAAAGTGTTGCCAGATTATTTAAAAGGAGCTCTGGATATGTAAGTATCTAAAATAAAGGTTAATAACAAAAAAAACTGAAAAAGGGCTTCGTAGATTTGAATAAACTTTGATGAACCGAAAGCATGTTTCGTTCAGTATCCCAAATTTAATCAAGACAAGATTTATAGACGAAGTCACAGGCGCCCGCTAGTACTCTATAAGTTTTTATAAATGTATATCAGTAAGAACCTAAATATCTAAATAACTATCTTTAAAATTTCTAATTAATCAAGACAGCTCTTTCATAAAAAAATATTTCCTCGTTTATTTCGTAACGTAACGTTCCGTGGAACAGCTAGTATAACATAAAATAAAACTTTACAGTTTCGCTCAATTCTTCATATCGCCGCTGTTCACGGAATCGGCGACGAGCCGTGAACTGAACGCTGTTAATTCGGAGCACGAGAGTTACGTATCCTCGGACATGTGGCGGCTGGAACAGCTAAAAAAGAGTTTAGCCGATCCGACGCATCCGTACCACAAATTCGGCACAGGTATGTAATATTTAATGCCTGTTAAGAACAACGAGCATTAGAACAAGACAGAGCGGCAACTGTTGTGTTCTATGGGAAAGCAAAACTGTTGTAAGGGACCGCAATACTCGGTCTAGCATAGCTGCGTCGACAAGGAGCTCCTGCATTGGCCAATTTGATCGATAAGGAGGGCTTGTGTTGGCGGATAGCCACGGGTTGAGTTCCTAGTGGCAGTGGATGGGACCAATGCGGGCGCTTAAAGTTCGTGTAAGGGGAATTGTTGCTCACAGGTTGCCAAGCCGAAGTTCGCACCACTTTTTTGACCTTGTGGTAGTTACCTTTTGTGGCCTTTTGCACTTGCCTACAAAGTTCTGTTAAGCTGTAAAAGCTTTCCCGCTCAACAGTATTATCTAGTTCGAAAAAAACCAGTGGACAGTGTGAAGTTTACATTGAAAAATCTAAAAGACTCGATGAAGATACAAATGTTGAAGAATCAGTGAACCTTTTAAATACTTAAGAAAATTGAATTACGGCCAAATTAAACCTTCTTTGAACGCGCGCAGAGACACACCCGAACCCGCTCATAGTACGAGCCGTAGAGGTAGCGGCCAAGTACGGAGGTTCGAACCCTTGAGCTAGTTACCTTTATGCGGCTCAGTGCCTTCAGCACTCGCCCTCAAAGTTCGGTGACGCTGTAAAGGCCCTTCCGATCAACAACGCTAGCTAGGTAAGTAAAAAGAAGAAAAAAAAGCAAAATTGTAAAATGTTGATCTTACAAACCCGCTTATTATTTACGCTACGGAAATTTCATATGTATCTACTTCGTAAGTAACTTAAATTACTTCCGTGTTACAGGAAACAGACACACTTTGGAGACGATACCAAAGGAAAAAGGCATAGATCTAAGAAAGGAACTATTGAACTTCCATCAGAAGTGGTACTCCTCCAACATAATGACTCTGGTTGTCTTCGGAAAAGGTAAGAAATTGTCTATATGCAAAATTATTGCAATTGTGCCTGTGATTAAAAAAATGGCGCCTGAAGCGATGACGGCTCTGTTGGTAGTGGAGTTAAATTTCGCTTCGATAGACATAAGCACAACCCACCTATCCATTTCAGGAATCGTAAAAAAGGTAAAGCATTTCTAATAATGCCCGCTTGGGTAGCTACCGCCCTCAAGTCCACCAGTCACCAAGCACTAGAAGGTGTTCCGACAGCATCACTTAAGAGCTAGTAATCCTATAGTCAATTTGCTTAACACTAAGTGATATTGGAAGGAATCTGACCATGCTATGATTTCCTTACCATGTTTTCTTCAACCGTTGGATAGGTGGGCTCGAACCCGCGTCCATTGGCATGGAATCCGGCCGAATTATCCAGTGCAATCATCATCGCTTAAAACTTACTATTGCTAAAAAGGAGGGGTAAAAAATTAACAAAATTTTGCTTAAACCATATTAGAACTGCCTTCAATACTTGCATAACCATGAGGAGGAGGGTGGTAAGAGATTTGCTTACTTGAGTTTGAGCTTGCAATGGGAGGTCCAGAAACATTTATTGACTAAGAAAACCTGTCAACAGAAGCACTAGACGAGTTGGAGACGGTGGTGATGGAACTTTTCTCTGGTGTGGAGGACCGGTCGGTGACAGCGCCATCGTGGCCCGATCATCCCTTTCCCCCCGAGCTGTTACGTAAAAGGGTCTACTGTGTACCCGTGAAAGACGTCCGATCACTCAGCATTGAATTTCCTATCCCCGATACCAGCAAATATTACAAGAGTTTAGTAAGTTACATTTAGATAACATCTTTTATTAAGAGGATACGTGGTTCAAAGTATAGATATATGAGAAATCTGTTCCTATCGCGTTGCGCCCCAAAGAAACGAGAAGAGATAGAAAACGCGAAAAAAAGCAGCAAATGAAGCTTGCACTAATTATATGGTCCTATGCAAAATACATAAAATTATCACTTCGTATTCCCCTGAAGGCATTGTCCAAAATTAGGTGATTAGAAAATTAGATTTTATTTATACTTGTAATTGTAAAAATTTTTATTCGTCAATTTGTTTGACAGACGTTTGATAACGACGGGCAAATACCGATTTTTTTTTCTCATTTTAAAGGCTCCTAGTTTGTATAATAATTAATTTATGTAAATCGTCAAAATTCACGGGCGTCGTCAGTCGTGGATATATATTGTATAGTAGAAAAAATATATAGTAAATTGTCCATTGTCTACAGAGGAAACAGAGGAATACGTTTGTATGGAATAAACGCCGCCCGCATATTCTCTTAAAGTTCTTGGCGCGATTTTAGTCTGTTATGTAGTAGTTCTTGTTTTTAATTCATAACATGACTCAATATTATGTAATTTTGCTAGCATTTTATCTAGTATAGTTAAGTTATAGTGCACAAGTGAAGTGTATTGAAAATAATTACAGGGGTCACAACAACCTCTTTGGAAAGTTTTAACAAATGCCCGCCATTTTGTTGGATCATTGAAGTTTAGTAAATGTAGTAAAAAAAAACTTGTCCTCAGGGCGCGTAATAGATTTTAATAAAAATAATCATTAAAAAATTTAAAGCATCGTCCAATAAAAAGGGGTTTTTTTTTTGCTAATTTGTCGCACACCACCCAGCCCAGTAGATGAGGTTTTAAACGTTAAATATTTAAAAAAACTTAATAATATTTGATTAAGAATTGTAAGTAGATTAAAAAAATCTAGAGAAGTGTAAATAAAGCATTTGTGTTTATAAAAATACGTCAATCAATTTTCTAATTCAATTTTAAACCGGCTTCATTAATTATCAAGTAAATCCTTATATTAACAATGAAACGTATGTATGAAAAGAAAGAAACGGAATTACCTTGAAAAACTGTCTCGTGTTATATCAATAATCAATGACTATAACTTTCGTTTGTCCAGCCCTCTTACTACCTGGCGCGTCTCGTGGTTTACGAAGGTCCTGGTGGTCTACTCTCAGTGCTGAAAGCAAGGGGTTGGTGCAACAGGTGATCGTGATCTTATTCTTTCCTTTTTTAAATAAAACTTATTATGAGACGGTGCGAATTGTATTTTATAAAACGAAAATGTGTAACGAATAAGAGGCAACAGTTCGTACATTAATCAATAGATGTCACTTAATATATGCCAAATAGCTGCACCACGTTTATTTGTTAGTACAATATAAACAAACTAGATGTCACTAAAACGAATTTTCACTTCTACTACGTGTCAACTCACACTGATTTTTTTTGCATAATAACCTTTTATTTTGTTTATTGTGGTAAAACTAAATGAATGTAAAACACTTGATGGATTACTGTGAGATTTTGCAAACACCAAGTATATTCTGTTTGTTTATAGCTTGGTTACAAATATAGATATAGGATTTAAAGGAAATAGAAAGTAGGTGCTTGTCGTTGTAGCGATTGTGCTGCCATCTAGTGATTACAATTTACACAGAATGATTTATTCAATGCTTATGAACAAAAGTGAGAAACAAACTATAAGACAAATAAATTCCTTTTAAGAAATAAAATAACTGTGGCTCAATAAATTATGTTTTACGATTTATAATTTATTTTAGATAGATTTATGTATTTTACGAGTAGGTATGTTATTTTTTTATGTAGAAGAGAATGAGGGTTTGCTAAGAAGTTTGATTATTTTGACAATTGTTATAATAATGACTAAGAAAGTATTTCTATAATTACAAAGTGTCTCTATGTAATGTAATTGTAGTAATTTTCAAAATTTTTGACATTCTGTCTGTTTGTTCCGGGTAATCTTCGGAACGGATATACCGATTTTGACGGGACATTTTTTGGTAGATAGCTGAAGTGACTCCGCGTAACTTAGGGTACTTTAGTTATTCGAATATTATAGGGTTCTACGTAAAAAAAATAAAAATCATGTAATTTCGAATGAAATCCAATTGAATGCACAATTTTTGCAGTTATTTGCATTTGTAAGAAATATATTTGCTTAATGTTAGTAGCAAAAACTTTTGAAATATATTTAGGGTTTTGTATAAAAAAACTAAAAATTATATTACACAATGAAAAACATATGAAACGTGGGCGCAGCCGCGAGCACACAGATAGTTTGTAGATATAATAGTAATTTTTAGGTTCCACTATAAATAAACTCGATTTGGAGAGGCATTCTTTGTGAGATCTTCGCAGTGTGAGGTTATGTTTTATGTAAATGAAAAATGCTTTATGCAAAAACAAAACGCCTCTGTTCTCTTTTGAAATAATAAAACCTAATTGTATTGTTATTATTTAGTTTGCTGGCCGGTAGTCAATTCGAAGCCAGGGGATTCGCTTTCTTTCAAGTGAATGTAGATCTTACTGAAGTTGGACTGGATCATATAGATGACATCATCACATTAGTGTTTCAGGTAATATATGTTTTTTATACTGACTCTGTGCTCGCTAACTGCTTGTTTTGCATCAGTCGAGGAATAATATCGTCCATCGTTCGATGGTCGCCATTATCATAAATAAATTAAATAAATAAAGCCTTTTATTTCTTGCTTTTCTATATGTTTTATTACAGTTTTTTCTATTTATTTCTTGCTTCCTCCAAAGATCACCATTTTTTTTCTCTGTCTTGTGCTACTAGTATCCGATTTGAGCCGGCGGTTCTTTTTATGTCGTCTTTCCATCGTGTTGGTGGTCTTCCCCTACTTCTTTTCCTTGCGGACCGTTCCGTATAGTTATTATGGTCCATCTCTGATCAGTTAGTCACTTAATCTCTACTTAGCAGACCTCCCTGATCTCGGAAGAGTTCAGTTAGGTCTATACGCGGATGCAGGGGGCGACGCGGTGCTTGCGAAAGCCACCCCGTGTCGCCCCCATCTCAAATGCGGCGGACGGCCCCGAGGGGTTTTAGTGGGTATTTCCGGGCGCTTCACGCCCGGGTGATTCCCACACTGGCACGGAGTTCGTCCCTCCGTCGTGCCCTCTTACCTATTGCATTAGGGGACTCCGGTCTCACTAATGCAATAGGTAAGGGTAGTGCGTAAATGCATTTCCCCCCGTCAAAAAAAAAAAAAAAGGTCTATACGCGAATGCGAATGCATTTATTATGCCCACCGTAAGACACATCTCATACGGAAATACGTCCAAAGAGTGGTCGACGATCTCAGCTCTTGGTACTTCAATTGGCGTATCGCGATAAACCCGAGTAAGAGCATCGCGATATTACTCAGTAGAGACCGTGAAGTTAGGAAAAATCCTCCCAGTCTCGTAGAGTACGCAGGTACTGTCATCCCCTATAGCACCGAAGTCAGGTACTTAGGAGTCCAATTAGACGACAAACTGACTTTCCAAGCCCACTTAAAGAAAGTCAAGCGCCAGACCTCCATGGTGCTAGGCCGTCTCTACCCGCTCTATAACAACAAGAGCAAAATGGCCCTCCGCCATAAAATTACCCTGTACAAGATGGTGGTCAGACCCATCATCTCGTACTGCGCACCTGCCTTCGGTCACATCACTAGCGAACAGATGCTACCCTTACAAAGGATTCATAATCGCTTTGTAAGGAAAGCTGCAGACGTCCATTGGTTTTAGAGAAATGTGGATTTACACAGAGATCTGAACCTGCCTACCATTATGTCCGTTTTTAAAACCCAGTGTCGTGCTTTCTTCGAACGCGCAGAGACACACCCGAACCCACTCATAGTACGAGCCGTCTCGTACTCGCCAGTCCGTTCCGCCGACCGAAAGCGGCGACGTCCGCATAACATACTAATCGACCGCGACGATAGCATCACGCGCGAGAATAGGCTCTTTCCTCATGTTCCTCGTACAGATGCGTGTCAGCGCCCACGCCCGCGTAACCGCCGTTCCCGCCGCCGGGGACCAGCGGCTAATTTTGCTCCCGCACACTCTCCGGGTCCCCCTCAGGCGGCGACCCAAGACGTGCCTCGTTCCCCAACTGGGGAGGCTCTTGACGTCGCCGCCAGCGCGATACAGTGACACTGTCCATGCATTGAGCATTACACGCACAACACTGCACATACACTCCTGCACATAACACGTAGGTACATGGGCCCTGTAAGGAAACTTTTTTTTTAATGTAAATAAATAAAAAAATGTAGGGATTAGCTAGGATGAAAAATTCTGCGGGAGTTTTCACACTCAGGTAGCGGCCAAGCCGAGGTTCGAACCCTTGAATTAGCTACCTATTGCGGCTGAGTGCCTTCAGCACTCGCCCTCAAAGTTCGGTGAAGCTGTAAAGGCCCTTCCGGTCAACAGCACTAGCTAGGTTAAAAAAAAACAGTCACGCTACATGACCTGCCCATTTCCATTTAAGCTTTTGTGCTAATTTCAAGGCATCTGTGGCTTTTGTTATTGTCTAATTTTGTCTAATTTTTTTAACATTGCGCATGCTCCGATCTAGTTCTCGTTGGCATGTGTTGTTTTTATGTTTCACTTTGGCTGTTAGTTTCCACGTTTGACATCCGTACGTCAAGCATGTCAAGAGGCATGTGTTAATGATTTTGGTTTTTGTATTAACTTGTAGGTTACTTTTAAAAATTTATTATTAATAACATCTGAAAATTTAATTTTTTTTCCAGTATTTAACTTTGTTGCGTAAAGAAGGACCTCAGCTCTGGGTGTGGGAGGAGCAACGCGATCTTCAGTCGTTAGACTTCAGGTTCAGAGACCTACTGAGCTCAGTACCTTTGGTCAAAGACAATGTGCATCTTCTCCAGGTAAAAATTTAAGGATAGTGAAGCACCAATTTCATGACTATTTTTGTCTCTAAGCATTAATACATTTTTATGCTATGAAGTAACAAACAGGCGTGAAATCAACATGCTATTAAGTGTTTATTAGGGAGTATAATTTTTTTTAAATATATAGATATGAATGTTTATACGATACCTATACCAAAAATACATTTTTTTTTATTTTTGTCCATCTGTCTGTCTGCCTGTTTGTTCTGGCTAATTTCCGGAACAGCTGGATGGATTTTGACGGTACTTTTTTTGACAGATAGCTGAAGTTACTCCGCGTAACTTAGGATACTTTTAATTTACGAAAAGAATTAGGGTTCCGCGTAAGAAAATTAAAACTCTTAAAAATTTCAATAACATACGATTCAATGCACAGTTTTACGGGTAAGGGCTTGAATTTTAATGTAAATAAAGAAATAAATTAATGGGAAATATTTTTACTTGATCATAGTACCAAAAAAAATTACGAAAATAATTTAAAAAATTAAAACACATATTCTTCATATAAGAAACGCGGGCGCAGCCACGGGCACACAACTAGTATATCAATAAATATTATGTAATAATGTTGGAGGGGTGCTAACTTGCAGCGAATGTGATTGCACCTTAATATGTCGATTACCCATAAAAATGAGACAATAGGAAAACAATGGAAAGCTGGCGTAAAAGCCAGGTTAGTGCTCAACGGGTCAAGTCACCTGAGTGTTCACTAACGAAGCCGTCGATAATGAGATCCCAGTTGCTGTTGCCCAATACTGATAAATTTTACGCGGAGTAACTTCAGCCATCTAACAAATAAAGTACCGTCATAATCCGTCCAGCATTTCCGGAGATTAGCCGGAATAAACAGACGGTCAAAAATTTTAAAAATTACATTTTAGGTATACGTCTCTTATATAGTCTAATAAAAAAAAACAGACCCTTCAATTTTATTTATAAACGACAACAAAAATTAATTTCCTTTGAACGATTCTACATCGCGCTATGATTGTGTTGTCTAATAATGTATTAGAGTATATGTCAACAGCATTATCTAGGTTAAAAAAAAAAAATATTTTTTTAGTTTGAAGGGGTGATGGCACAGAGGGTAGAGCGGCCGGATACCACGTGAAATGACGCGGGTTCGAGCGTTTTTTTTTTTGACGGGGGAAATGCATTTACGCACTACCCTTACCTATTGCATTAGTGAGACCGAAGTCCCCCAATGCAATAGGTAAGGGGGCACGGAGCGACGATTCCGTGCCAGTGTGGGACTCGCCCGGACGTGAAGCGTCCGGAAATACCCACTAAAAACCCCCGGGGCCGTCCGCAGCATTTGGGATGGCGGCGACACGGGGTGGCTTTCGCAAGCACCGCGTCGCCCCCTGCTGGGTTCGAACGCACCTACCCGACTCTAAAATCGGCCTGAGCTTTCCGTGAAGGAAAACATCGTGAGGAAACCATATAATGGCGTTAGGGCATGTCCACTTGGAAAGCTACCACCCTCAAGTTTGAAAACCTGTCGCCAAAAACCAATAGACGTGTTCCGGCAGCATCACTTGAGAACCAGGTACCTCTAGTCTTAGTGTGCTTACCGTCCTGGACCACATGCTCACTTATTATATGGTGAGATTGTGGTCAAAGCGCTGAGCCTATACCGTGACAAAAAAAAAACAGTCTACGCAGTCAATTTTATTTATTATCTACACATATTCATAGTTGGACTAATCCTCTCCAAGTAATGGTATGGACATTATGAAGTTTACTCCAAGAATAATCCATATTATACAGGAAATTCCATTGGAAGATGTCCTTAGCGCTGGTTACTTGTTGACGGAATGGCGGCCGGACCTCATAGAGGAGACCCTGTCCTGGATGACTCCGGAAAACGTGCGAGTTATGATCGTCGCCAAGTAAGTGATATTAAAATTATTAGAGACTAGCTGTGTAACCGCGGCTACGCCCGCGTTTCATATTTATGTTCTTAACTGCGTTTAATTTTTTTTTATACGGAACCTTAATTATTTACCTGAAAAAATTTTTATCCTAACATAACGTAAATATCTTTTTTATAAATTCAAGCACTTCCCCGTAAAACTGTGCACTGAATCGGATTTTATTAAATTTTTTATGACTTTTAATGTTTTTACGCGGAACCCTAATTATTAAAAAAAATTAAAAGTACCCTAAGTTACCCGGAATAACTTCAGCTATTTACCAGAAAAATCCCCATCAAACTCCGTCCAGGCGCTGCGGAGATTACCCGGAACAAACAGTACGACATACAAAAATTAAAAAAAAAAGTATTTATATTGTATGTACATTCATATATATTTAATTAAAAAATAGTTTTGGCATTACATTCAGACCCTCCAATTTTATTTATACGTATAGATAGAATAAACAAGGGGTTTCTCCGAATGTGAATATTCGGCAAAAACATAACCTAACCGAATATTCGGCAGAATGTTCGGTATACTCGTTTCCTTTGACATTAATCATTTCCGACCGACACAGATACACCTCAAACTATCATTGCATATTAATTAATAGTTCATACTAAATCTTAGCCACTTCTAATCTTCTCTTTGCTAATTCTTTCACGCAGTCAAACTCCAAGAACAGCCCTCTCCATCTTCCTTTAGGTAACTTTGAGCTTTCTAATTAGGTCTATTGTAAACGGTTATCTTAGCATCCGGTTATCCATGACAGCATCAGGTGTATGATGGTTACCATCTACTAGGTAGAAATTAAAAATATATTTCAATTTATAACGAATAATTTGTCTAGATGTTTTTCTCTGCGAAGTGCACTCAGACTGAACCTTGGTACGGGACAAAGTACCTCCAGGAGGACATAGAAGACAGTTTGATTGAGGTAAAAGCATCTATTATTATACATATTTTGAGTTTCAGAGTAAAAGAAAAATGTGATATCTATGATGATAATTATATAAACTGTTTATGGTTTAACAGAAATGGAATTCGGTCGAGCCGATACCAGAACTAAATTTTCCACCCAGCAACGAATTCATACCATCGAACCTTGAATTGGAGACGAGCGAGGATCCGACCAGTGATGCGATAGCGCCCATCATAATCAAGGTAATGCAGATATTTTAGCAAAAAAAACGAATAAGATAAAAAAAATTCTGTATCTTGTTACGGGTAATAGCCATAAGTTTCATTTGTCATGCAGTCTTCTTTATTTCTAATTCATTACCTTGCATTACTTGACTTTGTTATATTATATAATTTTAGTGAAATTTTACATGATCATCTCCCTACCCTTATCCTATTATATTTAGGGTCGGCGCAACATGTCTTCCTCTTCGAATCCATGTTGCTATTATGTTTCGGCTATTTATTTTATGGTCGGCCGCCGTCTGACGTCAACCCTCATTGGGGATGCTATTTTTGATTTTTTAACTGCCATCTACGATCCGAGTCTACACACAAAACATAATATCATCACCACCCTTTCCTATCCCGTTGGGTGTCGTAAGAAGTAACAGAAGAAAAAACATGGTCAAATTGACCATGGTGGTATTATTTTTTGTACACTGAATAGGCTTCGGTTTTTTGTCCACAATCTCACCTAATGTTTTCACCTGATGTTAAGTGATGATGCAATCCAGGATGGTAAACATACTAAGCCTAGAGGTACTGATTTTAAGTTATGCAGCCGGAACACAACTATTGGTATTTGGCGACAGGTTTTCAAACATGAGGGTGGTAGCTACCAAGACGCTCATGCCCCACCACTATGCTATGGTTTCCTATAGGTGTTTTCCTTCACCGAAAACTCGGGCTGATTTTAGAGTCTGATAAGTGGAGGATAGAACCTGCGTCGATTGATGCGGAATCCGGCCACGTTACCCGCTGCTCTATCATCGATTCAATTTTAGTCTCTACATACGTGGTGCCATTTTGCAAGTTACGAATATAATTTACAAGTGAAATGAATTCAAAATAATGACACTGAGCGTGCACTGAACGTCGGACGTGGTGCTCGTTAGATTTTGATGATTAACCAATTAAGGTTATCTGGTTATCGTACTATTTTTAGTTTTTACTGTTAATATGGGTAATATTGTTATCTGACGACACTGTTAAAGATTCATGAAAACAGTAGGCAGCCGTGGGTCTGCTGATAGAAGTGAGAAACTTTGATCTTAAACGATGTTAAAATTTTATAATTCGTTAATTGAAATTATTACAGTAAGTTAACATTTTCTTGGTTTTTACAACTATTGGCGCTCCGGGAAATAACTATGTATATATCTATGCAGTTTATTTGTAATTAAAATGATACGATAGGCTGTGTGAGGATACATTTTATAATTTATCTCTGAGCGTCAGCGCTTAAACGTCATCTTATACTTTGCATACTGTAGTACTGTAGTAATTTGATGCAAATCCTTTGATCCATATTTTTCGATAGCAAGAAATCGCCGAGCACGCAAAACTCTTATAACCTTTACGCCTCTCACAACCATACTAACAAAACTAACAAAAATGTTCGGAAAGAGTGTACCAACATAACAAAACAAAAAATCGATAATCGAAAGTACGTTGCCCGCGAAATTTGAAAAGTCACCTTACTTTTTGAACACACCTCGTATGTTGACGGCTGACGTCATTGCATTGATAACGCTAATCTGTAAGTTGTTTCTCTACAGAGGATCAACGGAAGATCTTTACAGAGAATAAATCTTAAATGATGTTACATTATTTTTAGGACACTCCAGTCATGAGGCTTTGGTACAAAAAAGACAACGATTTCCTGTTACCCAAAGCGACTTTAAACATCAACTTGGTCAGGTTAGTTTGTTTCTTACTTGTATGCGATTACAATATTTTTTTATGAACTAATTACTGTATAATACTCGATACGAGTATTGATTAAAATGAGACGTGTCAACAGAATGTTAATAGCCAATATGAAATGCAGTCCCAGCTGAAGCCTATTCGTCGAAAACTGATTCCTTGAATCAGACCCAAAAAAGTAATAAATGTGTCGAGGTCCCCAGTTGGGCGCCAATTTTTTCTTAGTGTTACATATATAATACATATATCAAAATTTTTCCTCATACAATCGAGGAAAGTACAACGATGTATTTTATTATCATAACTGTGGGTAGTGTTTTATGGAATCTTGAGCAGTCGAGAAAAGCAGTAAATAAATATGTTGAAGTCCCATTTGGGCGCCAATTTTACTTAGTACTTTTGAGGATCAAATTGAAATATCTCAAGTACCCGTGCACGTTACAACTTAAATTCTTTGCAGTTATGTTTTAACCTGTATAGGATTATCGCTTTGACCTGCCTTACTTGATGTCAAAGGACGATGCGACTAGCTTTCAACTGACGCTGCAGAAACACACCTATTGTTTTTACTACAGTATTTGACTACAGGTTTTCAAGTTTCAAAGTGGTAGCTACTCAGGCGAGCACTATTTTACCTTCACCCTTTTCTTATTTACGTGGGAAAACCCTGTTGGGTCCGGGGGATGACCCTACTATTGAGTAGGGTTATTTGAGACTGCTACTTACTAAAACTACACGGTGTACCAATCGCCGCTTAGTTCAGGGCGATGCGGGATCGAACTTACATTCAACCACTTTACCCCAGCGGCCATCCTCATCCTCACCGGATCATAAATGGGGGAAACGTTTTCGTACACCTATTTCCGGTGTACGCTGCAAACTGTACGATGAAAAGAGATTCCCCCCCCCCGAACTCTCGATGCGTATGTTGCAAGATATGATTCCTGCATGCGAGAATTTCGTGGGTAACTATTGGATAATACCCTACCACTATGCATGATGGCTTCCTCACGATGTTTTCCTTCACTACGAGCTCGGGCTGATTATAGATTTGGATAAGTGGATTCTAATCTACGTCCATCGATAGAGAATCCAACCACATTACCAACTGTGTTGTCATTGCTTCATCAGTAAACGCAATAGTTAAGTTCTTTGTTAATATTATGTTAATTGGCTTGTCCATCATCTCCTAGTCCACTCTCTTACTGCGATCCGTTGAGTTGCTGCTTGATGTCGGTTTGGGTGCAACTGTTGTTGGACTCCTTGCAGCAATATACTTACGGGACTGCACAAGCCGGCTTGCAATGGAACATCACTAGGACAATCCAAGGAGTGTTTGTGAGTTACTTAACTGTATAGACATCTACTGCTAGTCATAAGTTCCCCCATTAAGGGAGCTGTGATTGACATATATGCCACGCTGGGTAGGCGGGTTGGCGATCGCAGTCAAGTGTTTGTGGTGCTTAGAGAATACTGCTGCCCATCCCCTGGTTTATCTCTTAGTCGCCTTTTACGACACCCACGGGAACAATATGGTGTACTACTAATCTTAGCCGGCGACAAACGTATTTAGATTTTATAAAATTACCTCAAGTAGTGCTGCACTGTTTAATCTATTTTTAAATGTTTACTGTTTACCATCGATGATGTGTATAATACTAGCGACTTGTCACTGCTTTGTACGGGTAAGTCTTTTTATTTAAAAATATAGATGAATATAGAAAGAATTTCAAAAATCGACTGTGTAATTTTTGTTTTTATCCATAACGAACGTGGCTATGTGAAGTAGCTCCAGTAAGCTTGGCTAGCTCCAGTAAGTTAGGCTAGCTCTAGTAAGTTTGGCTAGCTCCAGTAAGTTTGTCTAGCTCCAGTAAGTTTGGCTAGCTCCAGTAAGTTTGACTATCTCCAGTAAGTTTGACTATCTCCAGTAAGTTTGGCTAGCTCCAGTAAGTTTGGCTAGCTCCAGTAAGTTTGGTTAGCTCCAGTAAGTTTGACTATCTCCAGTAAGTTTGACTATCTCCAGTAAGTTTCGCTAGCTCCAGTAAGTTTGGCTAACTCCAGTAAGTTTGGCTAGCTCCAGTAAGCTTGGCTAGCTCCAGTAAGTTTGGATAGCTCCAGTAAGTTTGGATAGCTCCAGTAAGTTTGGTTAGTTCCAGTAAGTTTCACTCAGCACCGTTAGCAAACTTGTAATACGCTCCCGCAATATTGTCATTCTCAGTGTTAGATGAGCGACTAAGTTCTGTATACGTGATGCGTATTGCCAATGCATAAAAAACTCAACGTCACTTATATTTTTTTTCCATTTCCAGATCGGGATAAGCGGTTTCAGCGACAAGCAGCACGTGGTGCTACAGAAGATCGTCGATAAAATAGTAACGTTCAAAACTAATCCCCAGAGATTCGAAATCCTAAAAGAGAATCACATTCGAGATTTGAAGAATCTCGACTCGGAACAACCTAATTCTGTAAGTGTACGCATGTGACAGGGTATTTGTTTGAAGCGATGATGGCGCAGTGCGTAGTTCGGCCGGATTCCGCGTCAATCGACGCGGGTTCGATCCCTCCTATCCAACTCTAAAATCAGCCTGAGCTTTCGGCATAGGAAACCATCGTGATGAAACTATACTTAAGTTAGAAAACCTGGCGCCAAATTCCAATAGGTGTGTTTCGGCACCATCACTTGAAAACCAGCACTTTCTTACTGTGTATACTATCTTGGAACGCATCACTTAACATCAGGTGAGATTGTGGTCAAAGGACTGAGCCTATACTGTGTAGCTGTGTGCCGCAGGTCCGCCCGCGTTTCATATATTCATAACTGCGTACTACTTTTTAAATTATCATTGGAAAATAATGGTGTACTGTTCATTTAATCATATTTTGTTCAAAATTTCTTGTTTTATTTTTTTACGCGGAACCCTAATAATTTTCGTGGAATTATTTTTGGTACTAAAAGGAAACAAAGATATTTCTCATAAATTCAAAAAACACCTGCCATTTAAACTGCACATTGAATCTGAATGTATTAATAATTTCATGGGTTTAATTTTTTTTTACGCGGAACCCTAATTCGTTTCTAAAAATAAAAGTACAGAGTAACGTCAGCTATCTGCCAAAAACAAATCCCGTTTAAATCGGTTCAGCCGTCCCGAAAGCCAGCATGAACAAGTAGACAGACAGAATTAAAAAAAAAATTGGAACTAAGAATTTACTGGGTTAAAAGTAAATGAAAAAAGAACTGAAATTTTGTGACCATTTGTAACATAATTATATTGAATGTTATTATTTTCAGCTCGCGATAACCCTCGAATCGGAATGTTTATTAGAGGTGACCTGGAATGAATCCCAACTCTTTGAAGCAGCTAAAGGTGAGTACACATCATCATCAGCGGTCGAGCAGTCCTAAACGCTTATATTCCCTAAAACGGGACTTCATTTGACGGTAACTGCTAGACAAAGTTAGAACGACAGTCACTGTTGTTGCGTGGGAGTGCATGAGTTTCTGTAGGAAGAGACCACATCTTTCCACTTGCTACGATCCACACTTCTTTAGCTTCTCCTACTTTCATAAACACCTTCATACATGCTCTTCGGTTACAGGTACTTTTGACCTCGGCCTTTCTTTAGAACGTCTTCTGTCTGCTCGAGATACATTTGCGTAGGACGAACTTTACCGGCTGGCCTTATAAATCTGTTTCGTTAATCTTCCTTCATCCACCCTCTCTATATGTCTTAGACAATTAAGCATCCCTTGTTCTATCTTTGTAACTACATCCTCTAGGAGATCACAACGTTCCTTTATTTTACCTATCGTTCTCATCCCAGCTATTTCTGAGTCTTATCGTTTCTCCAGCAACTGGAGGAGTTCCTCCACAGTTGTTTCTTGAGTGTCTATATTAGTTTTAGTTAAAATCAATTCACCATATTCTTTTAATATTAAATTGGCAAATTATTTTTGTGTACATTAAATCTATATATACATATAAGCAAAGTTTGTTTTCTTTGTCGGAGGTAAACTCGAAAACTACTGGACCGATCAGCATGAAACCACAACCATTCGACGCGGAATTAATCGTAGATAGTAAATAGGCTATATATTTTTTAAATTCTATGAGCCCTTTGCTATGTTTTCTCAATTTGTTTGTTCATTAATTTATTTTGGTCCCATAAAACAAAAGACAGGCATTTATAAAATGGGGTTCCTTTGACGCACCATCACCTCAAAACTACTGAACATATCAGGATAGGACTAATACCTTTCAATGCAGTGTTTTTCGTAGACAGGTATTTTTTGGATTCCACCGATCCTCTCTAATTTTTTTTCGATTTACTCTTTTGTACATTTTCCACTTCAATTTACGCTTATATACATTTTTTCCGGTAATAAAAAACAAAATACTCTTACTTTTATTAATTCATTTGTTTTTTAAATTAGCTATAAACGAAACGTCATATGCACAGAACATATGAAACGCGGTCGGAGCCGCGGGCACCAGCTAGTTCAATTATAAGGACAGGAGTATATTATACTGTTCTATATATATATATATATATATATATATATATATATATATATATATATATATATATATATATATATATATATATATATATATATATATATATATATATATATATATATATATATATCAAAATATTAAAAATAAACTTGTTAATTCAAATTAATTTTCAAGTTTCGATGATTCGTTCTTAACACTCGATTAAAATTTTTAAACGTCCAAGTTGATCCTAGTTCTATTTAGTCCATATGGAGAGGCAGGCGTGTAAATAGCCGTGCTCCAGTAGCGGGATTAGAACTGTTACGACCGTACCCGCGGATACGTGACTATCAAATTTGCCTTGAAGCCTATCCTAGGCTCGTTATGACCATAATTATGGATGGGTATGCGGGTAAATATTTTAGCTAATATGTATGCGGAATCAATCCAGGCTCAAATAACCATCATATGGAGTGGTCTGTGGATAAATGGTCTATGCAAAAGAACCAGGGGTGTATCCACTGTGTGCGGCTGCTTGTCTGCGGGGTCCCGTTGGCTCGTATGTTCTTGGTGGCCACCAGTAATTACACCATACACTTACAGTTCTTTATTTTAGGCTATTGTTATTAAGAAATATTCGGTACGACGTCTACGCGTAAGGAACGCAGGCGCACGTTAAGCGACTAACAAATCACTCGAAAGTCCGGCGTCAGAAAACTACCCCCGATTCGTTGCATAGGCTGAATAAAAATGCGGATTACCCGCCCCACCACTATTCACCCCCCCCCTGATATAGGATTAGATAAAACTGAATTTATGAATTCAACCAGGATATTTAGTTATGTCATTTTTTATTCTGCAGGTATTACAGTGCAACAGCTGGATGACTTCGTGACGAGGATGATTAAGAATATTCACGTCGAGGGTCTGGCTTACGGAAACTTGACCAGGGAGAAGGCGCTGCAAATCTTTGATGTCCTCGAGAGCAGGTCGTATTTAGTAATCAATTGAAATCACGTCAATCTCAGACTAAATACAAAACATACATAATGTCACGCCTCTCTCCCATAAGGGTAGACAGAGACTCCATCCTTCTACCAGCTACGAACTTGACCATGGCCTTTCTTTAGAACGTCTTCGATCTAGTCGAGATATGTTCGCCTAGGACGAACTTTACCACCTTGTCCAGTCATACTCGCCTTGTAAATTAGCTTCGCCAATCCTCCCACATGTCCAAACCAATTAAGCATCCCTTTTCTCTCTTTACCTTATTCAGTACATCCTCTACCACACCACAACATTCCCTCATCACATTATTCCTTACTTTATCTATCATTAAGAGACTAGTCACGACAATATCATATTCCTAATGAAATTTGAAATTTCTTCCTTCTACTTTGCCATCGCCTTGTTTTTGTATGTTTTGTGTTTTTTTTTTCGATCTTGACTTAGTGACTGCACTTAATCTGATGTTAATTGTTATAATCTGTATCCCAGGTTGCTACAAGATGTGACCCCTCTCTACGCGCAACAAATGCTGTTACGTCGCGATATAGAATTAGAAGAAGGTAAGTTTTATCCTTGCGCAGTATCAAAAAGGCCATCCTAAAGTCTTTGCCTTACCCGTAGTGGCTTCAATCTAATTTAGATATGCTCTCGTATCAGTTTCTGAATTGTTAACAATATTTTTGGCACACATCCGACGGCGCTTTAAGATATTCTCCGCCTACATACGGTGGAACCGTCTCTCAACTGCCTCATGTCGAATCCCATGAAAGGACTATATAAGGCTCTGTAGAGCCGACACAGACACACAACTTCCACACACTCTCCAGGTCCCCCTCAGGCGGCGACTAAGACGTGTTTCGTTCCCCAACTGGGGAGGCTCTTGACGTCGCCGCCAGCGCGATACAGTGACACTGCCCATGCATCAAGCATTACACGCACAACACTGCAAACACACTCCTGCACATAACATAACATAACATAACACGCAGGTACGTAGCTCCTGTAAGGAACCTTTTTTTATTAATAAAAAAAATGTAAGGAAAATAGCTAGGTTCAAACTCACGAGAGAGTTTGTACACTCAGGTGACGGCCAAGCCGAGGTTCGTACCATTTTGGTAGCCCTTGTGCTAGTTACCTTATGCGGCTGAGTGCCTTCAGCACTCGCCCCCAAAGTCACGGTGAAGCTGTTAGCGTTAGCTAGGTTCGAAAAAAAAAAAAAAAAAACAGACACACTTGAGTTCTATCTCTGCTAAAGCGAACGTTCCTGATATTGCAATATAATAAAGTGGTGACGTGGGAATAATACATAGTGAGAGTGGTTTAGAGTGTTTTAACAGAATCCATATGAATGTATATACGATATCTATAGCAAAAATACAATTTTTAAATTTTTTGCCTGTCTGTTCCGAATAATCTCCGGAACGGCTGTACCGATTTTGACGAGACTTTTTTTTGGAAGATAGCTGAAGTTACTTCTAGTAAATTAGGGCAATTTTGTTTTTCGAAAATAATAAGGGTTCCGCGTAACAAAATGAAAACTCATGAAATTGTGAATTCAGCTGTCTACTAAAAAAAGTCTCGTCTAAATCGGTCCAGCCGTTCCGAAGATAAGCCGGAATAAACAGACAGACAAAAATAAAATTGCGTTTTAGGTATAGGTACCGAATATACATTCACATGTTTCATTTAAAAAAAATGTTATTTTGATATTACCAACAGACACTTCAATTCTTTTATTAGTATAGAAGATTAGATGACTTCAGGCGTGTAAATAAAACCATAAGCATTGTTGTGAGAACAAAAAAAATCTGAATCAACCTTCTAGAAGTACATCCGTGAATGGTTAATATTTGTCAATTATATTGGTCATCTGATCGAGGAACGAAATGATATGTTTAAAGGGGCGTGGTATTTATGCGAGAAGCAGAACAGCGTGCACAAGTCGTCGTGCGCGTGCGTGTACTTCGCGTGCGGCGCGCGTGGCACACGCCAGAACGTGATGCTCCAGTTGCTAAGCACCGTGCTCTCCGAACCATACTTCAACGTACTAAGGACCAAGGTACGTTAAGTATCAGATATTTACATATTTACACTTGCCTCTAGGGATGGTCTATACCAGAAAAAACCATCGATATCATTATCGATAAGTTCACTAACATCGATATTTATGTTTTATAAATCAAACATTAAAAGAGGTGCAAGGTAAATAAGGTAGGCGACTCAGGACAAAAGTTTTCTACCAGTATGTTGCCAGAGATGGATTCCAAAGGGTCTAATGAGAAAGCTCAAAGTTACCCAAGAGAAGAGGTTACTCGGAGTTTCCCTGCGGTAATGGGCTGGGCACATTGCTTGTAGAACCGATGCCCGATGTGGCCAACAGGATCTCCAATGGCTAACGCGTACGGAAAGACGCAGCGTGGATAGATCCCACAAGATAGATCGACGACCCGGTGAAGGTGAAGGTCGCGGGGAGCAAGACCAATAGTTGTGAAATACTTTGGGGAGACCTATGTCCAGCAGTAGACCTCTTTTGATATATTTGTATGTATGGATGGATGGATGCATACTGTCTGTCCAACTCGGCAATACCCGGGTTACATTTATGTGAGAAAAAAATAGATAAAAGGAATCAATTTAAAAATAACTTTTTGTAATTGGTACAAAAGATTTTTTTTTTTTCAAAAACAAATTAACAAAAAAATTATATATTGATTACAGCATCTTGCCTTTTAATTTTCATTTCTATTATCAATATCACCTACATTCGAGTCAACCTGTTAAATCAAATTATAAAATAAAACTGTGTACACATGTAAATTAATTGAGTTGAAATTAAAATTAATTAATCGCACATTTCATACACAAGACTGTAGGTTAAGCGTACAGTTAATAGCTGACAATACCAACCTCTCTGAAAATGTGTTGGTACCATCTGACGGGCAACTCTAGCATGGCGCGCGCTCATTGGTCAATTCAAATAGCGCGTACTACCTGTTGCGCACTTCCGTCCCTTTTCACGAAATCAATGCCACAGATTGCAGAGAAGACATTACACACTTAAAAAATAATTAATTTATATTATGAAATTGTACGCATTTAATTTTCAGGAACAGCTTGGTTACATAGCAATGAGTGGGATAAGTATGTCAAACTCAGTCCAAGGCCTTAGGATGTTCGTTCAGCACGACCGCCATCACCCGGCTTACGTCGAGACGAGGATCGAAGCGTTTATCGACAGCTTCTTGGTAAGCAGTACAGGAAGCTTAAATTACACTGAGAACAGTCACAGGATCTCCCTCCACTCAATCCAAAAAAAAAAAAACTAGTCAGCCACGGAGACTATCGAACTTATTTTTAGAAGTGAAATTAATAATACGCAGACTAGATTTCTACGTCTGATTGATTTCGACAACCAACGGAATGATTTTATTAGTAATCGTTTTTACTCGAACATTTTATTCGGGTATTTATGCGAAAATACTTTAGATGTGGCAACACAAAAGCGTCCACTTTAATGAAACTCCATCTTATATTTGACAGAGGCTGCATGTCGCTGAACGTCATAGATGACGCGAATCTATAAGTTCTTCCCCCTGCCGAAAATCACAAAGAAATTTTCACTTGAAAAACCTCGTTTCACCACGTTTATAGCTGGCATTAGAATGATAGATAGGAGTAGTGTGATAAGGGAACGTTGTGGTATGTTAGAGGCTGTACTGACAGAGATAGAGAAAGGGATTCTTAATTGGGTCGCACATATAGAGTGGATAAATGGAAGAAGATTGACGAAACAAATTTAAAGGCGAGGCCGTTTTAAATAAAAGCCGCGGTTTAAACTACCCGTAATTGAAGTGTATGTATGAAGGTGGTTCTAAAAGTAGAAGAAGCGAAAGACGCGTGTCGGGATTGTAGCAGGTGTAGGGATGTAATCTCTGCCTATATACATAGATCGCCAAGAATTGGCGGTCACAGAAGGGCCTTGATAGCTTCATTGAACTTTTAGGCTGAGCGGTTAAGTGATCAAGTCAAGTATGACGTAAACAATTTTGGTAATTTTTGATACCTAATTAGTAATAATAAGCAAAGCTTATCCCCCTCCCCCCTATGGTTACGTAATCATTAGCTAATGTTGAAGAAAAAAAGCGAATAATAGTTAATACAACATTGCTTATATAATCGCTATTCAACAAAGTCATCAGAAATAAGAATAGACCTCCATTGATGCTTACGTAGAGCTTGATTGAGCCCTAAGACACTTAAGGCTAGCGCAAGGCTACCAAAGTGGTACGGACCTCGACTTGAGACGTAAATTCCGCAGAATTTCCCTTCTGCTAATCCTACGGTTTATTTTTATTTATTTACTAGCTGTGTGCCCGCGGCTGCGCAAACATTTCATATATTCTTCACTGCGTTTTATTTTTTCATACTTTAATACTAAGATATAGTAAAAATACTTCTCATAGCACTTGCCCATAAAACTGTGCATTGAATTGAATTTTATTTAATTTTTTTTGAGTTTTATTTTTTTTTTTTACGCAGAACCGTAATTCTTTTCGGAAATTCATAGTACTCTAAGACCCGAAGTAACTTCAGCTATCTATCAAAAAAGTCTCGTCCAAATCGATCCCGCCGTGCCGGAGATTACCCATTACAAATAGACAGACAGGCAAAATTTTTAAAAATTGCAATTTTCGGTATTGGTATCATGAATACATTCATATCTATTTAGTAAAAACAAATTAATTTTGACGTAACAAACTGACACTTCAATTTTATTTATTAGTATAGATTAACATTAAAATTGACAGCCCGTACGAAATAAATTATCACAAATAATTTCATTCGGATTCCGAAATAGTTGTTTTAGATACTAGATGAAAAATCGGCTTCGCTCGGGTGAAATGTGACTCATAATACACAATCTTATACAAAATGTAGGTAGATAGGAACTGTAACTTCACTGATACGTGTGAATCGGCCCTTCACTAATACGTGTGAATCGGTCTTAACCAACTCATGTAGCATCCGAGTGGCCAATATGGCGACTGCTATTTGCACCATTTAACAGAATACTTGACAATCTGAATTTTGCGGATATATCTTGTCGACTCGAAATCATTATTTTTTTTTATGTTTTATTATTTACGTAAAGTTTCCATCGAGTCTACCGTACACCTTTACCGAGTTATTAATATAGATAATATAGTTATGATGTTTGAAGTTGATCTGTATCAATGTATTGTTTATTGTTGGCGTGTGGAATTCTGCTCGTCGTTTTACGGAACCCGTAGTTTTTTTCGATGCTTAGGGATATGAAATAGTCTTGTTCTGTGTCGAATAAGAGTGCTTGGTGAATGTAGAAGGAACGATTTGTTCTCAACATTCTCTTAAGATACATTCTTAAGGAATACCGTCCCTTACAGAACTCTTGGAACTACGTGTAATTGTGTAATTTCGTAATTAAAGGTATATCTGGAAGATATGAGCGAGGAGAAATTCCTGAAGTACAGAACAGCGCTCGCCGCTCAGCGTTTGAAGAAACCAAAGCAAATGTACAGTAAGTCGGCGCAAATATGGAGTGAGATTATCTATCCGGTAACTATTATTATTATTTATTCAATCACCAACAAGTTATAGGTACAATATGTTGAGTTTTTTTTAAAATTCTATTTATGATGTAAATAGGATTGCCACCATTTTTGGGGAAATAAAGTACATTGGTTATTAAAAGGTACCAAAAAAAAGTACATTATGTACCAAAATAAAGTATAATTTATTTTACTTTATTATTTGGTTTAAAAAGACATTTTTGACTACATTTAGAAGCAACTTTCAACCAATAACTATCATTGCTAAACAGCTGTACGCATTTTTACAGGATATACTAAGGTTTGAATTAAATGAGTAATTTATTAGTATCAGATTCAAAGATGTTATATTTCTTTCGTTTCGCCTTTTGCTTATTCACTACAGAAAACATTTAAAACTCTTCCTGAATACTGACATGGATGAAAGTGATCCCAGATAATTATAGTATTTTGGCGTAATCTATTTCTGCCATAAAGTATAAAGTACAATTACCCGAAAAAACGTATAATATAATAAGGTACGGGTGGTAACACTAAGTCTAACCTAACCTAACCTAGCTAGTGGTGTCGACCGAAAGGGTATTTACAATTTCACCGTAACTTTTAGGGCGAAGACACTCGCCGCGAAATCCTTAATTGTAGGTGGTTGCAGGTTAATTAATTAATTTAGGTTATGTTAATAGTTTCAATTAACTAATTATGGTATTAAGACATTACAAAAACACGCTGCCTGGTTTTTTTTTTTTTTTTTCATTTTACTGTTCACAAAGAAGGTTCTATTCTAAAAGTATAATTTTAAAAATTTCAATATTTAAACTATACTAATACTTTGATGTTAATTGTTGTTTTTATTCCTTTTTTAACAGGAGTACAACTTCGATCGTGCGAATTTAGAGGTGGATCAACTAAACGCTATCACTAAATATGAACTGATACAATTTTACAAGGTTTGTATTAAGTGGGGGGAAAAGTTTCTCCGCATTCTATATAAAAACTCAAGAAATCTTTTTCCAATGTTTTATTACATTAAATTACAATGCCATTTTGTTCGATGACTTTCTGCCATCTTGTAGATAGTGCCGTGATACCGTTGCTGTAGAAATGTTGGGATTTGTGATAAAAAAAAACGCGACCAGTAATTTTGATAGTACTCTATAGGTTCAGTGCTTTGACCAAAATTTCACCAGATGTTAAGTGGCGATGAGGTCCAGGATGGTAAACACACTAAGCCTAGAGATACTGTTTCTCAAGTGACGCTGCCGGAACAGACCTATTGATATTTGGGGACAGGTTTTCAAACTTGAGGGTGGTAGCTTCCCAGGTGGGCAGTATTAGAATATGCCGCTACCATCACGCTATGGTTTCCTCTCGATGTTATCCTTCACAGAAATTTCACGCTGATTTTAGGGTTGTATAGGTAAACTCGAACCCGTGTCCATTGACGCAAAATCTGGCCGCACTATCCACTGCACTGCAATACTTAGACAACCCTTATCTGGAGATATTTTGTGTGTTACATAAAACCCTGCGAATGTTTGTTTAAATCGTGATACTATGCAACTTTAGAAGCACATTAGTGCGTCATCAAAAGAGAGGAGGAAGCTGTCGGTTCACATAGTGTCCACTGCTGAGGGCGGCGCCGGGAGTGAGGGAGAAGACAATACCTACAAACCGTATGAGGAACAGGTTAAACAGGTAATATTTTATGGCTCCTGTACACAATGGGACCTGTATGGCCATGCGTCTTCGGAAATATGATTATTACGCAATAGTCCTTAGCTTATTGAAGCGAGACTTCTTATAGAACGGTGTGACTTGGATTTTATGAAACGAAAATGTGTAACGAAAAAGTGATAGAAAAGACATCTATGATAAATATGGAGAATTATTTACTTTAACTATTCGTTAAACAGTTTAATTATTCACCAATAGATGTCACTAAATAATATGCTTAATAACTGCAACACGTTTGTTTATTAGTACAAAATAAATAAACTAGATGTCACTAAAACGAAGTTTCAGTTCTACCGCGTGTCAATTTTTTTCATTCAATTCAAATTTCATTCATTCAAATCCAATTTTAGTTTTAATATCTGGAATGTAGGTGCACACTACAGCATTTTTCTAAGAATTAGTTTTTGTAGAAACTAGGAGCGTTTGAAAATGAAAAAATGCTTGATTCTACCGTCATTTTCAGAGGAGGGAACAGGGTACTACGAAGTGATGTTTTCGTCTATTTGGCATACGGTAGAATCAGCCCGAGTATGCAATTGTCCCTTTCGTGTTTTATAGGTCATTCTTTGCAGTACTGGGAATAGTAATAGATTTCTGAAATACCTATTTTTCCGACCGCATATCCTCTATTGGATGAAACCGAAACTGCCAAGGCTCGTCTGGCCAACAGCGCTAGTCAGTTAAAGAACAAAATTGATATATGGAACAATGACAACTTGGCAACACCGTGTTAGACATATACGGCTCTAAGATCTGCCTGATATTTCGGTGAAGGAAAACATCGTGAGGAAGCCATAGCATGGTGGTAAGGCATTTTCTAACAAGGTGCGCCTGAGTAGCAACCAGATTCAAGTTTGATAACCTGTCAAACAGCCTGTCAAATACCAATAGTTGTGTTCCGGCAGCAACACTTGATAACCAGTACCTCTAGGTTTAGCGTGTTTACCATCCTGGACCACATCGTCACTTAACATCAGGTGTGATTGTGGTCAAAGCACTGAGCCTGTACCGCGGTAAAAAAAGCAAGATTTTATATTTCAATATTATTAAAATAACAATTTGTATTGATTTTTCAGCCTACGAAGATCACAAATATGGTGGAATTTAAGGCGGGAAAGCGCCTCTACCCGCTTTCCACTCCGTGTATTAAGATACCCCTTAAAGGAGTTGTATGATTGAAATTACAATATCTTTAACCAACATTGCTTATTTTTTTTTTTAATTTGATTAAGCTGTGTAATGTATGTCGTAGATTATAGAATCCTATTTAAGTACTGGCCACCATTAATGGTTGGAAGTTACTGGCCATGTTTAAAATGTATTGTAAAAAAATAAATAATTCAAAACAAAACCGACTTCAAAGAGTTTATGGCGGGATCTCATTTGTGTATTTGACTCCGTATCATGTAATTTATGTGGCGTTTAGTGTGATATCGTTTGTTTATTGCGTACAAGTCAGGTTTATTTTGGACTATAACGCGTAGCATTTATTCTGAGGTGCCGCACAAAGCTCAATGGAAAGTTCTAGCATGATAAGCCTCAGTTTTGCTGGAGCTTGGTAACGCTGATACAAGATTGAAAATACATCTTACATACATGACATTGGCACTAATTGTTTGAACATAAATTGCCATTAGGTATCTAAGAAGAAGAAGAAGAAACTGACTTCAAAGGAATAAACTACGAAAATGCATTAAAAAGTCAACAAATAGTTACATTATTAAACGGTTTCGTTAATTTTGAAATCTGTGCCAGCTTATGAAAAGCAAAGTGGTGTAAATGTACGGGGATAGTTATATTCAATTTTAATTATCTATTTGTAAATGAGTATATTGATTGACTCTAACTGGCAACGACTCTAAAATTAACGAAGCAGATTAATAATTAAATTATTTATTTACTTTGTAGTGCATTTTTATAGTTTATTCCTTTGAAGTCGGTTTTGGTTATAAATAAAAAAGTTTTTTTCTACATTTTAGTTTAAGTATGCACTTTTAGGTATAGCTGTGAAGCCTATTTCATAGGTTTGGAAATGAATATATGAAAAACATGTATAAGTGTCTTTAAATTTTGAGGAATTTTCTCAATTTCCCTGAGTTCCAATGATCAGATCCTGTTCTGATGGAAATGGGACACATAGGAAGTGTACTCGTTTGATTTAAAAAAAAATTGTTAAACGGTCCACAAATGACGGAGAAATCGCGTAACAAACATACAAAAAAAAGTACATGCAGACGAATTGATAACCTCCTCCATTTTGAAGTCGGTTAATAAAATATAGAAGATATTGTAAAAAGAACTGTCACTAAGCAACCATGTAATATGTCTTCCCAATATACAGTTGACTTTCAAATCGATGCCAATAAGTACAAAGCAAAAAAAATAATATAGAAAAAAAATTACTTAAATTAGAAATATATAATTGAAGTATCAAAACCGTCCTATGCGTATTCGGGGGGCGATGACGTCACTCGCGTAGATCAGCTGATAATTTTACCTAAATGGTTACCGGGTCATCGACCTCTGCACAACGGCTACGCGACTTTGTACATCAATTGATTTTGTAATACATGTTTTATAGTTTTATTTTATTATTGTTTCCACTGAACATATTTAAAAATGTTTCTGAATATAATTACAAACTCCCATTTAATTATTGCCCTATTATTTCACCTATTATGTACTATTATGTACATAACATAAAATTAATGTAAAATGGAAAATATAACGGCTTTTATTCGAATAATCGACCAATCAACGACAGTGTCTTCCGTTGTATAAGGTGCTAATTTTATTTCTGAAAATATATGTATCGTTTTTAAACATTAAAAATATATTTTTCAAATCCATAACACTCTTTTATTTAAAAAAAAACAGTATTACCTTTTCTCTTTTAATCGGTCTCGGCGAAATGAATGTACTTCGTATGAAGTTTAATTTAAGTACTGAATCTGAGAACGATAACGTCACTCGATATATGTCAATCTTTCGATAGTTGGTATCATCATGTCGGCCTATAGTTACTGTGCTATAGTGTGCCGGAGATGTCTATATAGTTCCCGCGACAGGAGAATTCCCCTAAGGTGTGAATCGAAGCAAACAAACTGGTGAGAGTTTTTGGCGGGATCAGTCAGTCTATCATGTAGCAGTTAATTTCTCTAATGCATTAAAGTTGTGTTTATTGAGTCTATTTATCAGTAATGTTGGTTGCGTTTTGTGTAATATAGTTTGGTTATTGCGTACAAGTTAAGTTTATTATAGAAAATAACGCGTAACATTTATTCTGAGTTTCCGAGAAAGTTCCATGGAAATATCGAGCAGGATGAGCCACCGTTTTGCTGGAACTTAGTAACGCTGATACAAGATTTAAAATATATCTTACTCACATGACAGTGGCACAAATTGTGTGTACACAGATTGCCATTGAGAAGAAGAACAAACCGATTATGGTTCATATAGTAGGTACTCTGACTGGATTCCGCGTCGATAGACTTAGGTTCAGACCCGTCTATCATTAAATTTGAATCAGCCATAGAGTCAACCTGAGCTTCCAGTGAAGGAAAATATCGTGAACAAACCATACCGTGGTACTAGAGTGTTTTCTAAGAATGCCAGCTTGGGTATCTACCACCCTCAAGTTTGAAAACCTGTCGCCAATTAGCAATATATCCTAGCATATCTAGGCTTAGTGCGTTTACCATCATGGACTACATTGCCACTTAACAGCAGGTCAGATTGTAGTCAAAGCGCTGAGCCTATACCGTGTTAAAAAAAAACTAGACAGCCATGGGAACTGCCGACAGAAGTGAATAATCGCAAATTCTGGAAAAAGTCACTATTAAAAAAAAAACAATTATAGTATGAATAAATACGTAGGCACTTAATTTTTTTTTTATTTAAATGATTTATGCATTTAAACATTTGTCTAATTTTTACATCGATTGACGCTCCGATCAATAATTATGCACATTCTCATATAATTTATTCATAATCAATACATACGATAGGCTGCGTAAGTATCCCTTTTATTATTTATCTCTATGCGTCAGTAGTATTAAACGGCATCTTACACTTACACTTGTCATACTCAAGCGTGTTGACAGCTGACGCCATAGTATTGGTAATGCGAATCTATAAATTTTTCCTCCTACCGAGAATCACTCAACGCCGCTCTTTAGCTCTTTACTTATTTAAGTTTACACTTAAGTAATAAAATAAACTTACTAGTCAAACAATCCAGCATCCTCAACTTGAGTATGTATGTTGCCGTCGCAGGCTATGTAAGGGCTTCTGGTGTAAACATTGCCAATACGTAGGTTGTGTGATCGTCTGGATAATTCAAATCGTCAAAGCGTTCTTCATAGTTTATAAGGTATATTTGTAGCGAGCGTTATGAAGCGTTTTTTTTCTTTTTAATAATTATATTTTCATGAAATATATAATGTGTTTTCAGCAATAGTCAAAATATTCGTTCGATGGGACAAGCTAAAAGACGTTTGTCCATACAGCCTATTCGAAAGATCAAACTTGTATCAATAGCCTACCAAGGCGAAGGCAATCCCACTAGAATGTTCCATGGATTCTCGTGGCACCTCAGATTAAACGTCTCGTCCCATTATTTTCAATTCGCTTCACTTATACACAATAACAAAACTATATTAAGTAAAACGCCACTAAAATCACACAATATAGGGTCCAGTAACACAGGTTATTGAAATAAATATCAAAGAACAGCTTCTATATGCCGCCAAAAAACCATACTTTTGAAAGGCGAGATAACAAGTTAATTGTTTGTATATTTTTTCTCTTTTTAAAAAAACATACTGAAGAGGTCGCATGACGATATTTTTTTAACATCACGGTACAAGATCTAAGTAGCAGGCGTGTAGGATGTAGACTGCGAACTATATTTAATTATACAGCGCATCTAGCAGATTAAAACCGCTTAACTTGCCCAACTAGACTACATTTAGCACCGGTAATGCCTATAATTCTGCAGTATACACTGGCTGTGGTCGCAACTATACTTATGCAAATATATTTCTTAATATTAAAGTGAGGACAGTGGTCAAATTAACGAACACTTTGAGTGAAAATATTCATTATATATTGTGTGTGTGGCAAGCTTTGACACCTGAATATCGTGTTGAAATTAATATGGTATGGTTAGAAGTGATAAATTAAATAATTCAGACTAAAAGGAACATGGTATGTTATAAGTATTGCAATATATATCCCCCAGGAAGAGAAAACACTGTTGCTGATGCATTATCAAGAACATCTGCATCTCTCAATCCTAACAGGTATCCTGGTATCAGTTAACAGGTGACCTGCATAACTTATTTTTATATGTTATGTTATTGTGTCATCCTGGTATTGTTCGAATAATTCATTAGGTCAGATCTAAAAATCGTCCATACTCCTTGTCCATGACTGTCACTTGTCAGGTTTACTCACAAATTAAACGATGATTTTCCAAAGTTTCAGTAAATTTACTAAAGCTACAAAACCATTTCAGCGAATAAACATAGATTTTAAAGAGTCGATACCATCTAAAACATCAAACAAATACATATTAACAATAGTTGACAAATATTCTAATTTATTTTTGTATACGCATGCAAAGATCTCTCTGCTGAGATGGTTATAACTGATATTAATACGAAAGTAGCCAAAATTTAGAAATTGTCATTTTAATGTTTGTTTAGATCGTATTAATTAAATTTTTTTACCTAAATGCTTTGAATGCTATTTGAAATAATATCAAACTTTAAAAATATATTTTCTTTAAATGCTCCGCTTTTAACATACAACATCTGTTACTCATAGTATCAGTTAGATAATATCAAAATATTCTGCCTTCCCTACAGGACCTTTAGCTTGCCCTGAAATTAATTATCACTCTATCGCCTCCAACACTTATACACACTATAAGATACTAGCGAGACACAAATAATATAAAAATGATTACGATTGTATAATATTTATAAATATATACTACAGATTTGGCACTTATACCTTTATAACAAACTAGACATAAGAAAACTGGAAAAAGAAAACTTAATAATTTTATTGACAACTCCAAAATTGTCAGTATGGATTAATTCCTTCGTCTATCCTATTTGACGTATAGTATGCAATTGCCAATTACAGTCCGCTCAATATTAAAAGTCCCTTTGTTCTGGAGATGGTAGCTCTGACAGGGAGGGTTGCATGTTATTCAATTTTGTGCCTCCCAAAAATTAGGGTAAACGAGGGGTTTGGATAAACAGTGACTAATAATTATTTGCGTGACAAAGTTTATCCATGTTATTTAAGTAAAAGGATTTAAATTAACGAAAGTAACTAGTTAGTTACTGAAACCAAACTCAAACATAAATAATAATATTATTGATGGACATTTCACACAGTCTTAAACTAAGAAAAGCTGTCAAAGCTTACTACACATATTTAGGAAAATCTCAGGCTTTAAATATACAGATAATCTGTATTATCATAAGTCAGTTTTATGTATTCGGGTGTTACTCACTTACGACTTATATGTAATGTCCACTATAAACACGAATGTTTTCGGTAACGTTCCGTTCCATTATATAAAATGACATTTTAATATAAACGGAAATATTCGTCCTCGATCGTCTGAACAGCTTCATGATAAATTAATTTTGCAAGGAAATTTTACCTCGATTAATAAATAGGTTAAATTTGATTCGAACACATTCTCTGAAGTGCCATAATAAAGTAATGCAACACATAAAAAAACATCTATTCAAAATATACTTTCTTTTTACGATCTAAAAGTCAACCAAGAGTCAAGTTCAACCATGGTACCTATCATTTTTATGTATTTGTGTCTCCAAACTACAATATCATATCTCTACATTAATAACTTCCATTTTAAACTACATTTTTTGTATTTGAATTCGATGAATGTTTCTCGAGATTCAGTTTCTCGAAGTCATCCAATTTCACAGTCTTTTTTATGGTGCGTATTTTTCTCAGGGTTCTAATTTTATTAGGAAGTAGCTGCATCAACGATCGCTACCTTCATGATTCTGATAACGTTTTTTTTGGATATATCTGCTACACACAAAATAACAAAAAAAAACAAAAGCAGGTAACAATAATTATATTATGTAATGATTACACAGATAGCGAGAAGTATCATTTTAATTTAAAATTACATATTTAGTATTGTCCGGTGTAATGCATCATCTCTAATGTTTCTTTTCTCCTCCCATCCCTACTGCTTTCTTCTTACCAATTTCTGGATAGATAGGAATTATTGTACTAATAACCCTCATATAAAATCTACTAAGAAAATAAAATATATTTATCAAATTATACGGAGTTTAAATATTAAGGTATGGAAACTCAATTTTTACTAAGTAATTTCATGTCAACACACAAGATCGTACTCGTTTAATGAAATAATCGGTGATTTGCTTTATTCCTTACACAAAAGTACAAACCTTCAATAAAATTTATCTTGCAATACTTTTAAACGTCTTTGGCATGATAAAGGCACACATATATCTACTCTAAAATCACAGCGTTTAGATTTGACAGAATCGATTGACTTTTCAATGACCGTCTGTAGTGCCAACATATAGAAAAGGAAGACAAGAGACAAGTTATAGTGAATGGACTATCATATAAAAGTTAACTCAAGATTGTCATATGTCAATTTGAAAAATAGGTAATTTTAGTGTTTTTATGCAATTCTTGAAATAATAAAGAAATCACTCTTAATAAAAATAATAAACAGAATTCACCAAGCTGGCACTAAGGAGATTCTTAATTGTGGGATACCACAGTTTTTCACCGACATTAGTAAATCGTGTCAAAGTTATCAGGTTATAATTTCACTATTGTCTCCATAAATTTTATCGAAATTATTCTGTTTGTGATAAATACCTTCAGTATGACAGGTTTCATTAATTATGTTATTAATACACATTAATGTTGTTAATACAGCCTGAAGTCAAGTTAAAAAAAAATCAAGTTAATTCTAAGATACAAATAATCAATAATCGATGCCAAATTGTTCGTCTCGTGTATCAGCGGTCGAGTTCGAGTTAGCATAGTGCTTCAAATTGATTGATACATATTACATCTTTTGAATTTCACTGATGATTTAAAATAGTAATATTGATATTTTGTAGCTTCAGTAAAAGTGTACGTCGTGATTATTCCGGAATGAAGTCTGCACAGTTGGCCTCACAGGAGCCGCCCATCAGAGGATCGCCGGTCTCCAGTGGATCTGGTGAAGCGGTAACCATTGCTGGAGTTACAAAGCGATATGATAACATAACCAAGTCACAACAAGACAAAAGAGAATACAGGTAAAGTTTAATTATGCAAAAAATATAATATTCCACTGATGTTTTAATTTATTAAAAACAACAGACTATTTACATATCATAAATAGTTGACTATAGAGTTAAAAAATATGTGAATAGTGCAGTGGATAGTGTGGCGGGATTCCGCATAAGTAGACGCGGGTTCAAAACTTCCTATCCAAGTCTAAAATCAGCCTGAGTTTTCGGTGAAGGAAAACATTGTGGCGAAACTATAGCATGGTGGTAGGGCATTTTCTAATAATGCCCGCCTGGGTAGCTACTACTCTGAAGTTTAAAAACCTGTCACCAAATACGGGTATCCTGCAGAATCCTGCAGTATCACTTGAGAACCGGTACCTCTAGGCTTAGTGTGTTTACCATCCTGGAACCACATCTTCACTTAACATTAGGTGACATTGTGGACAAAGCACAGCCTATAAAAAAAATAAGACTAATGAAATTCTGATATCTAGTGGAACCTCGATAAATTCTGACATTATATAAGAAGCATCATCTGTCTGTCTATCCTATAGTAGTTGGCTTATAACTCGAGAACAACTGATTTACATTATTCATTTTTTAAATATAGTGTCTGGTTAAGTTTTAATAGGTGTTTTATTGATGAAATGCATCAGTATATAGGAAAAGTATTCAGAAAAATCATAGAAAAGCCATAACAAATCTGTTTGTTAGTATACACTAGTGAAACTGTGAGCATACATCAAAATTAAAAATACTTTACTTTATTCAATTTAGGCCGTTATAAGGTGATTATGAATGTCAAAACACTATCACCGGTTCGGAAAACAATCTAGTCATCAAGAAGAACCTCGATAAATCTAGTTCATAATAAATCAATACATATATATGATAACTAGCTCTGGGCCAGCGACTCCGCCCGCATGTCATATGTTCTTTAGGTGTGAGTGTAAAAGTGCATTTAACATTTCATTTATAACTAGCCATAAAAAACAAATGAATGAAAAAAATGACAGTCTTTTGTTTTTATTGGTATGAATAAAATGTACATAAGAGTAAATGAAAATAAAAATGAGAAAGGATCGAAGGAATGAGATAGCCTATAATCATCTACGAAAAAATTCCATGTCGAATGGTAGCAATCCCATCCCGATACGTTCAGCAGTTTTGAGGTGGTGGTTGCGTCAAATATCCTCTATTTTCTTTTATATATGTAGATATATTGTATTAATACATGTTCTTATTAATACCATGTCCAATACTAATGTATTTAATGGATTTTAACACAATATTCAGCTGACATTTACTTGAGTTTTACTTTAGTTTGATTAGGCATGAAAATTATTACCTTTTGCTATATTTAAGGGGTTTGGTGCTGTCAAATCGAATGAAGGTGCTTCTGGTCAGCGATCCCAGTACAGACAAGTCTGCGGCAGCTTTGGATGTGAATATAGGTGAGTTTATATTATAAGAGCCAACAAAGGGTCAATAATTTTTCTTTAAAAAAAATTATCAAAATTTTTTTTATTCAATTTGGATCTTGAAAAATCATTTATGCAGGTCGAAATAATTACTGTCAAAAATTCCTTACACTCAATTTTCTGTGGATAATATTTGAGTCCTGTAAACATGTTGTCCATTAATTTACGTCGCATTTATAGTTTTCACAGCGCATACTAAATAATTTTATGATAGCTTTTTGATACCTCAAGTTACATTATTGCGATTTTAGTAGGTATCTAAAATAAAATTAAAAAAAAAATGTGATATCAATATTCACTGATAATATAGGAGAAAGAAATTTTTGAATCAGTTAAGTTCTTTTAGAGTTTATTTATTAACAGGTCAAACACTTTCTTGTTATGATATCAGTTTAGACAACACATTCGGGATCGTCCACTAGTCACGTGATCCTCGCAAGGAAATAAACTCGCGAAATATCACAACGGGGTGGAAGTGCAGTGAGAAATCACGCGTGATTCCGTTGCCAGGCAACGATTTTCATAATTTACTAGAATTAAATTTAATTGTACATACTATAAAGTTTGTTAAAGGCTTAATAAAATGTAAAAATTAAACTCTTTATTTTTTAATATCATCACGATTTCCACGTGATTTTTTTGAGTAGACTAACCGATAGAACTCAAAACCAGGCCACGTATCACCAGGACGAAAATGGAGGGTTGGGGATCAATTAGTTGCTAAGACACTGCGTGATTAACGGACGACCCTGCATCCATTTAATAAACAAGCGTTATCTTTTTCCATCCATTCTTCCATTGAACCGAAAGACGTCCACTGCTGGACACAGGTCTCCCGCAAAGATCTCCACGACGACCGGTCTTGTGTCACCCGTCTTCCACGCCCCTCCGCCCCACGACGCGAAGTCTGCCGGTTATCTTATCATAATTGTTATTTTCTCTCTGATATGTTTCTTATGCAGTAAAGAAAATACGTGAATATAGAAAATAAAAAAATCTATTTCCAGGATATTTAAGCGATCCTGATGAGTTACCGGGTTTGGCGCATTTCTGCGAGCATATGCTCTTCCTTGGAACGGAGAAATATCCTGAGGTGAGATAGACTAGTCCTTGATGAAATATTGATCACAACAAAATGTATAAGTCATTACTAGCTGTGTGCCCGCGGCTCCGCTCGCTTTTTATAAATTCATCACCGCATAATATAGTTTATAAATAATCATTGGAAAGTAATGTTTTGGTGCTGTTCATGGAATCTCATTCTCTTCACAACTTAAGTCCCATCAAAATTGGTCTTGCCATTCGGGAGATTAGCCGGAAATACATTCATATGTATTTAATAAAAAGTTATTTATTAGCATAGATTTTAATCTAGTTGTGTTAGTAGGTCTGAGTTATTTTAAAAACCTACCCGTGTTTTTTGGTTCTTTAGTAATTTGAGCCATACATAAACTACGTCACACCTTAAGGGTTCAATACCTTTAGCTATCTGTCACAAAAATCTCATCTAAACTGATCCAGCCGTTCCGTTACTAGCAAGTCTTATCGGCAAGTGTTTGAATTTGTGGGAAATATCTTTGCTTTCTGTAAGTGGCAAAAATAATTTAGAGTCTGTAAAACTAGGCAGCCATGAGGAATGCTGGCATAAGTGATATCTTAAAACAATGAAAAAACTGTTTAACATAACATAACGTTTAGCATGCTATAATTAAATATCCATCTTATACTCGACATACTGTAGCATGTTGACAGCTGACGTCATAGCATTGGTAACTTGAATCTGTAAGTTTCTCCCCAACAGAGAATCAACGCCGGTAAAGAAGCTGTCACTTCAAAAATATATAAAAACGATATTATTTAAAAATTATATTACGTAGTGAATAGGAAATAATAGATTCGGGCGAGACCGCGGGATCAGCTAATCTATGCTAATAAATAAACTTAAGGTGTCTGTTTATAATATCAAACTATCAACTTTTTACTACAATACATATGAATATATAAAAACGTACCTAAACTAAGAACACAATTTTAAAAAACTTCGTCTGCCTGTCTGTTTGTAATGGATAATCTCCGGAACTGCTGTACCGATTTTGACGGGCTTTTTTGCCAGATAGCTAAAGTTACTCCGCGTATCAAAGAGTAAATAAATCATGGAAAAAATACGATTCAATTGTGCAGCACCATCATAATATTATTTTCCAATGATTCTGTTAAATCTATCTGTCACGCAGTGAAGGGTATACGAAACGCAGGCGGAGCCGCGGGTGCACAGCTAGTATGTTAAATGTGAATGTTTTCTTTACAGGAAAATGATTATAATAAATTCTTATCGGAACATGGCGGTTCTACGAACGCATCGACGTCGTCTGACCACACTACTTTCTATTTCGATGTGCTGCCGGACCACTTGGGAAAGGCGCTAGATATGTGAGTACACATACATGCGCGTCATGAGATGAGCATCAGATATTGTGACGCTAAGCGTCAGATATTGTGACGCTAAGTGTCAGATATTGTGGCGCTAAGCGTCAGATATTGTGACGCTGAATGTCAGATATTGTGACGCTAAGCGTCAGATATTGTGACGTTAAGCGTCAGATATTGTGACGCTAGGCGTCATGATGTTGATTTTTTATTTATTTGAAGCGGTTAGCGCAGTTGGTAACACGGTCGGATTCCGCATCAACGGACGCGGGTTTGAGTCCACTTATCCGACTCTAAAATGGATTTTCTAATGATGGGCGTCCGCCTGGATAGCTACCACCACGCTATGGTTTCCTCATGATGTTTTCCTTCACCGAAAGCTCAGGTCGATTATAGAGTCCGGACAGGTGGGGATCGAACGGGAGGGGCCGTTCGCAGGAGGAAATTCCTATAGAATCGTACTGTCCCTGATTTAGACCAGGGATTCCCAGGTGTCGACAAAGTTTAAAAATCGAGCCCTATTAATAATTAGCCAAGTCGAACAAAAGCAAAAAAACAAACGGCACTGCTTTACTATCCTTTTCTCGTAGCATTTCAGGTCATTTTCGACCCCCTATAACGTCGTTGTGGACAAAACTAGAAGACGTTGTATAAACATGACATATTTCAAATTTCGTTTAATTTGAACCAGTAGTTTGATAACTAATATCAATTATTGTTTAATTTTGTCAAAACTCGTAGGCACTTCTAGCTTCAAATTTAGAATAGAATTAGTGTTTAGTGTATAAATTAAGGGAAAACTAAAACATTTTGTAAATTCGGTCTAGTTTTCTAGATACACCAACTGCATAAGTAATCCCATGTGAATGTATAGGATTTCAAAGTTACATTTGCAGTTAATTAATCAGTGTACCTGTAATGTTTTATTAAGTAGTTTAAAGTCACGTTTACTATTAATCGTATTTCTGCACAAAAGAAACTCTTGCGTACCAGTACTAGTAGTCGCAATGGATTGGGAAATATTGGGAAATGGGAAATGTTAATGACCATCCTTGCCAACACTGGGTTGTCCCTATACCTGTCGATGGTTCGTGTTTATTTAATTCTTTGTCATTCTCTATGTATGGGAGTATTGAGTCGTCGTATGACATTAGACTTGCTATAGTCGAGTATGTGGGTACCGGAGAGGAAAAAAGTAGGACTATCTACAAAAATGAAATGAGATGCCATCGAAACTTGTAAAAACACCAAGTCTCGGAACTCAGTTCTTCTACCGTATAAAGTTGTGAGATCCATGTAAATATCAAGTCGGTTACTTTATTAAGTCCCTAGTTAAGGAACCTTCTGTCTCAAATTATTACGTAATTAGCTAACCTAACAACATCTATTAGTGACCATTACAATTTTAAAAATCATTTACGTTTTAATTAGATTGACTTGGCAATTGCACTAAACAATCTCATTTAATATAATATATAAATGCTTATAATATACTCCAATGCCAATCTGCCACGAGTTCAAGTACCTCGGCTCACTCCTGCAAAACAATAGTGAAATAGACCGGACGGTAAAGCATAGAATTAACGCAGCATGGATGAAATGACGGCAGGTTACGGCTACTACGTGTGATCTGCAAATCCCCTTTAAATTAAAGGGGAAGATTTACAAGAACATAATACGACCTGTCGTCTTGTATGGATCAGAATGTTACCCCATAAAGGTGACGGACGAAAGAAGATTACGTGCAGCTGCGATGGATGTGTGGGGTAACAAGAATGGACAGGATTAGGAATGAATATATTAGAGGAAGTTTGAAAGTGGCGCCAGTAACAGACAAGTTAAGAGGCGGTCGTTTGTCCTGGTATGGACATGTGATGCGCAGGGAGAAAGAGGATGTTGTAAGAAAGGTATTGGATATGAATGTGGACGGTTACATGGGAAGGGGAAGACCAAAGAAAAGATGGATGGACTGTGTGAAAGATGATATGTTTAGAAAAGAAGTGAATGCGGATGACAACAAATAGAGAGGAATGGAAGAGGAAGACATGTTGCGCCGACCCCAAATAAAAATGGGAAAAGGGTAGAGAGATGATGATGATGATGATATATTACCTGTGAGATACATTGTGTTTTCATGCGATGTCCAAGTAAAATGCCTTCAGCACTCGCCCCCATAGTTCGGTGAAGCTGTAAAAGCCCTTCCTGTCAACAGCATTAGCTAGGTTAGAAAAAAAATCTACGTGTCAATTTTATTTAATAGTATAGATAATTAATTTCCCTTGATATTTACTCAATATTATGTTTGTTTATTTTGTTAAATGTTGATGTGAAAATGGTATCAAGTTTAATCGCTTAATGAACACATTGTTTTTAAAATAATAAGTATTTTGTGGCAATAGGAAATAAACTAGAGATAGGATTTCTAAAGTAATTTGGCTATTTGGTCTGCGGTGTCAGTTTATTTTGGAGAAGGGCAGCGTCCGCTCTAGCAGTTACGTCGCTCCGGACAAAAAGACCGTCATTTAAATGAATATTTCTTCAAAACTTTTTTAAAGTTTAAATCATGATATAAGAATTCACTAAGAAACGATTTCTCGAAAAATTTTAGCGCTCGAAGAGATTGATATGCGATTTTTTCTCTTTATGGGTAAAATTTACCATATCAATTTTTACGATCAAACGGCCGCTGCGGCGTCTCCAAGTCATGGCGCCCCGGCTTGCCCCCTCTAGAGCGGACGATGAAAAGGGCCGAATCTCTTGCCCGAAATAGTTTGGGAATTCCATATTTAGAGTATGGAATTTTCCAGATTCGCTCAGTTCTTCATATCGCCCCTATTTACGGAGTCTGCTACGGGGCGCGAGCTGAGCGCGGTCAATTCGGAACACGAGAAGAACGCGTCCTCGGACACTTGGCGTATGGACCAATTGAACAAGAGCACATGCGACCCAACGCATCCCTTCCATAAGTTCGGCACGGGTATGTTTTATCCCCCCCCCCCTCCCATAACGTTAGGCAGAGACTGCATCCTACCACCTTTTACTATCCTGACACACGTCTTTTGGTCGGATTACGCGTCAATGGACGCGGGTTCGAGTATTCAAACTCTGGGTAGCTACCACCCTCAAGTTTGAAAACCTCTCCCCAAATACCAGTAGTTGACCAATGTGTTCCGGCAGCATCACTTGAGAAGCAGTACCTCTAGTCTTAGTGTGCTTACCATCCTGGACCACATCGCCACTTAAAATCCTGTGAGATTGCGATCAAGCACTCAGCTTATTCCGTGTAAAAAAATGCACACCCTTGCATGAACGTTTATGCGCCGTTGAAGTTAAGCTTCTTTGAATGTTGTGACAGTTATTACTAAAAATAATAAATATGTCATATTAAAGTTTAGAATAGCATTTATCTTTATACATACTAATAATAAAACTGTTGTTTTGTCTGTACATGTAATTTTTTTTAATGTTGTAACTTATGTCTATTTTAGCCGTTACAAATCTCGAATCTCACATTGAAAAATATTTGAATGTCCAATTAATGCGTGGGGGACTTACGCATTTAACTCGAAAACTGCTTGACCGATTTTGTTAAAAACTGTGTACACAGGAAGTATATGTCAAGAAGCAATTGATAAGTTATTTAATATTTTTTTAATTGTTTTCAGAATTCGTAACAAAAGTATAATTCAACTCAAAAACGAATATTGCGTGGATAAAGTGTGTTAATTAGGGAAAAATAAGTTATAAAAAATTATTAATAACATTATTAGAAATTATAAAAATGGAAAAAAAAATGAAAAGCATGTGTCGTTCAGTATCTAATTGACTGTGAAAAATATAACAAAATCAGGAGATCTCATATTCTATGAATATAAAACATGTAGACGAATTATTTGTGGATAGGTGTCTTGCTATTTTTTTTACAGGCAACAGAGACACTCTGGAAACGATTCCGAAGGCAAAGGGCATAGATGTAAGAAAGGAACTGCTAAAATTCCATCAAAAGTGGTACTCCTCAAACATAATGACTCTAGTTGTCCTCGGAAAAGGTAAGAAATTAACATAAATACAATGTAAAATATAGGGGATTGTTTATTTATTAACCGTATTATAGTGTTTCAGTAACATTTTCTTTAAAATACTGGTGGTATAACCTTTTTTTTTTTGACGGGGAGAAATGCATTTACGCGCTACCCTTACCTATTGCATTAGTGAGACCGGAGTCCCCCAATGCAAAAGGTAAGGGTGCACGGAGGGACGAACTCCGTGCCAGTGTGGGACTCACCTGGGCGTGAAGCGCCCGGAAATACCCACTAAAACCCCCTGGGGCCGTCCGCCGCATTTGGGGTGGGGGCGACACGGGGTGGCTTTCGCAAGCACCGCGTCGCACTGGTGGTATAGCCTACAATTTAATTTTGGAAAATTTTGCACAAAAATCTTTACCTGACAATGGCGAGTCAAGATTAGAAGTCTAAGAAGTACAGCTGGCATGAGAATGATAGATAAAGTAAGGAATAGTGTGATAAGGGAACGTTGGGGTGTGGTAGAGGATGTACTGACTAAGATAGAGAAAGGGATGCTTAATTGGTTTGGACATGTAGAGAGAACGGATGAAAGAAGATTGACGAAACAGATTTATAAGGCGAGTGAGGAAGCTGGTAAGGGTCGTTCTAGACGTATCTCGACCAGATCGAGGATGTTCTAGAGGAAGGCCGCGGTCAAAAGTACCCGTAATCGAAAATAATGTATGAAGGTGCTTATAAAAGTAGAAGAAGCGAAAAACGTGTCTCAGGATCGTAGCAGGTGGAAGTCTCTGCCTACCCTTATGGGAGAGAGGCATGACGTTATGTTTATGTATGTATGAATTCAGACAGTTTCATATATACATATAAATATATACTTCTTACATAACTTTAACTTTTGACAAAGGCCTCTTCTGACTTGTAACCAAATTTCTTTATCATTGGCCACTCTAGTCCATGTACCTCCAGTTACAGTTTTTTATTAAAGTGAATCTTTTTTTTTCATCTATCGCATGTCGCATTACATCCGGCCACGGAGTAAGGGTAAAGGTGAAAATTATTTTCCATCGCCTCAAATTTTTCTACCATCTATCGCATGTTGCATTAAAGCCGACCGTGGAGTAGGGGTAAAGGTGAAAATTATTTTCCATCGCCTCAAATTTTTCGACCATCTATCGCATGTCGCATTACAGCCGACCGCGGAGTAGGGGTAAAGGTGAAAATTATTTTCTTCTCAAATTTTTTGACCATCTATCGCATGTCGCATTACAGCCGACCGCGGAGTAGGGGTAAAGGTGAAAATTATTTTCATCTCAAATTTTTCGACCATCTATCGCATGTCGCATTACAGCCGGCCGCGGAGTAGGGGTAAGGATGAAGCTTGATTTTCACTTAGATCGTTCTTTCATAAAACCACACAATTTTTGTTTGTTCGTCTACCCACCTCATGGGCGGTCTGTCGCGATTCCTTTTCCTGTTTGTTGTACAGAATACATTTTACTTTTTGACCATTTTCCCTTATCTCTTATTATGTGCCCCGTCTAATTGCGTTTCAGTGTTCTAATGGCTACTATTATATCTTTTGTTTTAGTCTATTTTATAGAAATACGTAACGCGCGTTCAACGAAAAATGAAATAAACTCGATATCCCTAATTCACTCATCAATGCTTTTGCTTGTTACCATAAAGAGGGGAGTCAGATATGTCTGAAATTCTTCATTATCTGACTATATTCACTCTCCCTAAACCCTGTGATGTTTTGTGATTTTTTCCGAACCGGCTCCTTCCTCTTTTCGAGCCTCACGTAATAAATTGACGATTCTATGGAGGGGGGGGGGGAGTTATGTCTGAAATTCTGGTTACACGTAATACTCGAAAGACTCTTTACATACATAGAAATGTTTCAACAGAAACACTAGACGAGCTGGAGGCGTTGGTCGTGGAACTGTTCTTCGATGTGGAGGATCGGCCGGTGACTGCGCCCTCGTGGCCGGAGCACCCTTTCCCTCCATCGTTGCGTCGGAAAAGGATCTACTGTGTTCCCGTCAAAGACCTCCGTTCACTCTCCATAGACTTTCCTATACCTGATACGAGGAAGCATTACAAGAGCGGGGTGCGTTATATTTCACTTTACTATGGTTTTAGAAGTGTAAAATTATTTAGCGGCCTTGAGTATTCAATACTCGGTAGGGGGAAACACTTATAGATTCAGCTGGTACGTCAGCCGTCAACATGCTACAGTATGGCAAGTATAAAATGGCATTAAGTGCTGGGACTCGGAGATAAATAATAAAATTGATACTTACGCAGCTTACCGTATGTTTTTTTGTTTGCTCGGAGCGTCAATAGATGTAAAAAGCAGACAAATGTTATATGTTAAATGTTAGGAAATTAAGTTGATAATTTCAATTAACAAATAATAAAATATAAACATTAAAAAAAAAACAGTTTTTCAAAGTTTCGAGTTTTTACTTCTGTTGGCAGTCCACATGGCTGCCTAGTTTTTTTTTATTAGCTTTTATTCATTATCAGCTGAAGTGAAACTTTTTTTCGTCCTCAAATTTTGTTCGTCCATCTATCGCATGTCGCATTACAGCCGGCTGCCGAGTACGTGTAACGACCGACAATATGGCGGCGCTCATGACTCACATCAGCTAACCGTCTTGCATTTATATTCTCACTCGTTCGTGCAAGTGCTCCATGGTATTTCTGAATGCTTTGAAATATCTCATGGTTACTAATATAAGTAAACAATTACTTATTTATGTGTAAACAATGACTTGTTTATAAGTGAACAATGACTTGTTTATAAGTGAACAATGACTTGTCTATAAGTGAACAATGACTTGTTTATAGTGACCAATGACTTATTTATAAGTGAACAATGACTTGTTTATAAGTGAATCATGACTTGTTTATAAGTGAACAATGACTTGTTTAATAGTGAACAATGACTTGTTTATAAGTGAACAATGACTTGTTTATAAGTGAACAATGACTTGTTTATAGTGACCAATGACTTATTTATAAGTGAACAATAACTTGTTTATAAGTGAACAATGACTTGTTTATAAGTAAACAATGACTTGTTCACTTGAAAAGTTTCACTTGCATCATGGTTTCAAAAAACAATACAATGTTTTTTTTTTCTTTTTTATTTATGTATGTTCTTGTATACGCAGCCAAGTCATTACCTGTCGAATCTCGTGGGACACGAAGGTCCTGGCAGTCTACTGTCGGCGCTGAAGGCCAGGGGGGGGTGGTGCAACAGGTTAATGCTATAAATTTATATATTGTATTATAATAGTTATATTTATCACTAATAGAGTACCCGCGGCTGCGCCCGCGTTTCATATTACCTTCACTGCGTTTTTTTATACAGAACCCGAATTATTTTCCTAATTATTTGATATTGAGATAAATTTAAAATATCTCCCCTAAATTCAACCAATTGCCCGTAAAACTGAATTGGATATTATTCAAAATTTCATGACTTTTTTTTTTGTTTTACGTGGAACCCTAAAATTTTTTGCAAAATTAAGGTGACCTAAGTTACGCGGAATAACTTTAGCCTATGTCCCAGAAAAATTCCCGTCAAAATCGGTCCAGCCGTTCCGGAGATTACCCGGAACAAAAAGACAGGCAGACAGACAAATAGTTTTAAAATTGCGTTTTTGCTATATCATTCATATCTACTTAGTAAAAAAAAAAATTTTTGACATTACAAACAGACACTTCAATGTTATTTGTTAGTATATATGTGAATAGACGTTGCCTTTTATCATATGTCCAGTTTGATGGGCGGCACGAGGTTCAACGCGAGGGGATTCGGCCTCTTCGGCGTCCAAGTGGATCTGACCGAAGATGGAGTCGATCATATAGACGATATCATAACTCTAGTCTTTCAGGTGAGATCCATATTTTTTTACTTATATATATATATATATATTAGTGTGTTTTTTTTTAAACGTCCGTTTTATTTTATTTTTTTCAAAATTTTTGTCGGGTATACGTAAAAAAAAATAGTGAAAATTTTACTCGTAACTACCCTCCCAGAGCGTGAGAAGATTCCCCCGTTTAAATTATACGTAAACATTGAATTTGCATTGAAACGCAACTAGAGAGTAATAAAAAAAAAAACAATTTTGTCTTTCCATCCCTGTAATTAATTATTATACCACATACCTATAAAAATACTGTTCAATTGAAAATCGGGCTTCAGGGTTTCAGTTAGAGGCCGTTCAAGCAAATATTTTGACACTTTGGACTCTGGCGTCACCAAAAGTAAGCCCCCATATGATTAAGGATTTGCATAATTAAAATTAAAAAAAAAAACCTAAAGTTAATAAGAAATGTATGTTTGCTTAATCATTATATCAGACCCCCCCCCCCCCCCCCCTCGAACATTCGGACGGCCCTTGAGTCTAGGTCTTCCAAAAAAAACGCCGACCCGGTCTGCAGGGACTAAAATATTTAGTGCATCAATCGTGTCCCACAGTATCTGAGCATGCTACGTAAAGAGGGACCCCAGCGCTGGGTTTGGGAGGAACAGCGCGACCTAATGGCCACAGAGTTCAGATTCAAGGACTCGCAGGAGCCGAGGCATTTAGTCGAGGGTCACGTTCATACCCTGCAGGTAAATATAAAGGGAACACTAACAAATTCTATTTCCTAGGTTCTCAACGCTTTCTTGTGCAAGTAGAAGACCAGGAGAAAATTAAGTAGGGCATTAAGATAGCATAGAGCGGGTGTGTGCAGATAAAAAATACAGTCTAAAAGAGGCATAAAAAAAAATTAAGATGAGGGAATATAGAAAAAAAATAATATGTGCAATACACACGTGGTAGAAGTGAAAGCCTTCAAAAAATGTATAATACAACGTTGTTGTGATGCCTTTTCCCAAGCTTTGTACTACGCATGCGCGCACAAACACTCACTATCGCTTTTTCGTTTCATCGATTTTCAAATCACAACTATCCTAAAGAAGTTTTCACTTTAAAAAAAATGTGTATCCCACTCTGGGTTCGAACCTCCGACCTTTCAGTCGAACCGTCTATGAGACACGCGGATTAGTCCACCGGTCTAACCATATATAATATGATGCACAAATCCGACCTCCGTTAGAGACGTACTGTCGCTTTTTCGTTTCATCGACTTTCAAATCATAAAGATGATGAAGAAGTTTTCACTTCAAAAAAATGTGTATCCCACTCTGGGTTCGAACCTCCGACCTTTCAGTCGAACTGTCTATGAGACACGCGGATTAGTCCACCGGTCTAACCATATATAATATGATGCACAAATCCGACCTCCGTTAGAGACGTACTGTCGCTTTTTCGTTTCATCGATTTTCAAATCAAAGCGATGCTAAAGAAGTTTTGACTTCAAAAGTAATTCTCAAAGTAGGTGGAGAGCATAATAAGGTTAAAAAACTTTGTTATATTTGATACTTAGGTGCCATCACAGGATATTTTTATTGCAACTTTATGAATAGTTTTTATATAATCACTGGAAAAGAATGGTTTTATTTTGGCAAGTCCCAAATTTATTTTCGGTACTAATAGAGATCAGAGATATTTCTCACAAATTCCAGTAAAACTGACCAATAAAATAAACATGTCATTTTAAAGTTCAGTGTAGTTTTTTATATATACACTAATAAATAAAATTGAAGCGTCTGTTTGTAATGTCCAAATATTTTTTTATTATTATCTATTTAAGATACAGATTAAATAGGATAAACAATACTAGAAAATCAATTTTTTTAAATTTTTGTCTGCTTGTCTGTTTGTTCCGGGTAATCTTCGGAACGGCTGAACAAATTTTGACTAGACGTTTTTGTTAGATAGCTGAAGTTACTCCGCGTGACTTAGGCTACTTTTATATGTGGAAAATAATTAGGATTTCGTGTAAAAAAAAATTCAATTCTTGAAGTTGTGAATTAAATGCGACTCAATGCATAGTTTTACTTCCAGGTATTCGAATTTGTGACAAACATCTTTGCTTAATGTTAGTAGCTAAAATAATATAAAATGACCTACCACCATGCCATGATTTCCTCACGATGTTTTCCTTCACCGAAAGCTCAGGCTGGTTTTAGAGTTATATAGGTGGGCTTGAACCCGCGCCCTTTAACGCGGAATCCGGCCGCACTACATAACTGCGCTATCATCGCAATCATATTTTTTAACTCTTCCTAGACCTCTGATATTGCCCTTTATACTAATAACTTGTCTTAACAGACTTAAACTGAACATTGTTAAAGAAGTTTCACTTCTGACACGTGTACTTTTTTATCCACTATTATCCAGGAATTCCCAATGGAGGACATCTTAAGCGCTTACTATTTGATGTCAGAGTGGCGGCCGGAACTTATGGACGACATACTGTCTCTATTGACACCGGATAATGTACGAATTGGGGTTGTCGCGAAGTGAGTTGAAAATATATATTTTTCCATTTATATTAATAATTCGGACAAGGTGTACGGTAGACTCGATTGAAAACTTACCTTAATAATAAAACATAAAAAAATCGGATTGTCGAGTATTTTGTTAAATTCCAAAAACGCAAATGGCAGTCGCCATATTGGCCACTCGGATTCCATCTTGAGTTGATTAAGTTCGATTCACACGTGTCAGTGCCGATTCACACGTATCTGTTAAGTTACAGTTCCTATCTACCCACATTTTGTAAAAGATTGCGTATTATGAATCACATTTCACCCGAGCGAAGCCGGGGTTTCATCTAGTTTTAATTTATTCCTCTGTGAACTATGTAGTCTACATTTTTATATAATTAATAGCGGACGCCCGCGACTTTGTGTTTTATCTTGATTGAATGTTGTTTTGTTTTTTCACATAGTCTATCAGTTACCGAACGGAACATACTTTCCGTACACCAAATTTCATTCAAATTTCTTTTTTTTTTTTTTTTTATAATTTTCAAAAATGCGGTTAATTATCTTTATAGCTTATCAATTGAATACACAATTTTATCAAATAATCGGTCGAGTCGTTTTTGAGTTAAAGTTGAACAAATTTTTTTTTTGTATTTTTTTTTTTACGATTTCTATGAATAATTTTAAATTTGTTTATAGCCTATCAATTGCTCCTTGATATATACTTCCCGTGTACAAAGTTTCATCGAAATCGATCTAGCCATATTCGGGTTAAATCCGGACATAAAAACTCACAGACAGACGGACACAATCTAAAAAAAAAGTCAGATTGGGGTTTTAGTCTTGGTGGAAATAGATATCTGTTATAGAATTTGTAAAAAAAAATATATGTACAGATAAAGGTTACAGATTTTTTTTTTTTATTTATGTAGAAATTTTCGTTTTTACAAGTTGTGCTGAATTTATATTCCTCTTTTTTTCCAGATGTTTTTCGGAGAAATGCACCCAGACTGAATCTTGGTACGGGACGAAGTATCTCCAGGAGGATATAGAAGATAGTTTGATACAGGTAAAGTTCTTTATTCTGAGACGTCAGAGAAAAGTAATCTTCTCTTATTTTCTATTGATATCATGTTACGATCGAGAATACGTAGATGTCTTAAAAACTACGGGCATTAGTATTTTCATGTCTCCATCTAAGGCCACCAATTACCCTAAGGGCTTTACAACTGACGGGTACGAAAATTGATCATGTGACGAAACTAAAATGGGGTATTTGATTGGTGTTAAAATAGGGTATGTGACCGATGTTAAAAAAGGGTATGTGACTGGTGTTAAAAAAGGGTATGTGACTGATGTTAATAAAGGGTATGTGACTGATTTTATAAAAGGTTAAGTGACTGGTGTCAAAATAGGGTGTTCACGCTCAACATCTACACGGCGCGATCGCTGGAACGTGAACGCATTCTCAACGAACCAATCGATTTAAAATATATATACGTTAAAAAAAACACTTGTAAATTAGTAACGAGATTAAACGCACAATCAGTATAAAACGCAAATATTTTATTTCTCAAGCCGTTCATGTAGCTGTAAAAAGCCTATACATAGGGTACTCGTCTGGTGTTAAAGTAGGGTATTTGTCTGGTGTTAAAATAGGGTATTTGTTTGGTGTTAGAATAGGGTATGTGAGTGATGTTAAAAAGGGTTTGTGACTGGTGTTAAAATAGGGCATTTGTCTGGTGTTAGAATAGGGTATGTGACTGATGTTAATAAAGGGTATGTGACTGATTTTATAAAAGGTTAAGTGACTGGTGTTAAAATAGGGAATTTGTCTGGTGTTAAAATAGGGTATTTGTCTGGTGTTAAAATAGTGTATTTGTTTGGTGTTAGAATAGGGTATGTGACTGATGTTAAAAAAGGAGTATGTGATTGGTGTTAAAATAGGGTATTTGTCTGGTGTTAGAATAGGGTATTTGACTGATGTTAAAAAAGGGTATGTGACGGGTGTTAAAATAAGGTATTTGCCTAATGTATAATTTGTAGCTATTTAGTGTGACGTTATATTGCAGTACATTATAGGCTGTCTCTCTCTCTCTATCTCTCTCTGGCACAAAAATAGAAATTGTTATAAATTCCTTAACTTTGATCAGATTTTAATTGCGATTTTCCATTATCATTTATGGTCTACATATAAATAATCAGTCAGGCTCAGGATTATTATAGAATTGGATAGGCGAGGTTTAGAACCTACGTCCATTGAGACGGAAACCGACCGTACTACCGACTGTGAACTGTGCTTTAATTGACATCATATTAAGTGCGGGCATTTTGCTGAGTTTTAATATCTCATTGGATAGAAATGGAAGTCAGTGGATTCAATACCGGAACTCCACCTTCCGCCTGTGAACGAGTTTATACCTTCGAACCTGGACCTGGAGACAAGCGAGGACCCGACAAGTGATGCGATAGCTCCTGTCATCATCAAGGTGCTGTGGGAATAACATTTTATTTAAAAAAAATATAGCTTGTAACTTTTACCTATACATATCAATTTAGTAGAACATGAAATTAATTAACCCCTTGAGCACTAACTTGGCGTTTACGCCAGCATTCCATTGTTTTCCTATTGTCTCATTTTTATGGGTTAATCGACATATTAATTTAAAAAATTCCTTCTCGGCGGTACCTCAGTCATGTAGTAACTGTTATATCAAATAACAAGTATTACCGATCCCCATATATTGTGTGATTTTGGTGGCATTTTACGTAATATAGTTCGGTTATTGTGTGCAAGTGAAGGGGAAATAATGGCACGAAACGTTTATTCTGAGGTGCCACGAGAATCCCATGGAACATTCTAGAGGGATTGCCATCGTCTCGCTAGGGTGTTGATACAAGTTTGAATCCCATCAGACGAATATTCTTCTGCTACTATTGTAATTATAAATAATCTATACAAATAAATAAAATTGGGATGTACATTTGTAATATCAAAAACACAATATTTTTTTTGTCTGTGTTTGATTTTTCCTGTTAATCTCCAGGACGGACGGACCGATTTTTTCGGGACTTTTTCTGGTAGATAGCTGAAGTTATAAGACGTAACTTAAGCTAATTTTATCCTTGGGAAATAATTAGGGTTCCGTATAAAAAAGTAGAGTGTTTGCACTTGTGAAGAATTTGTGCAGAAATATCTTCTGCTTTCTGTTAGTATCAAAAATAATATAGGGCCTGTACAAAATAAAAGGGTCTAATTTTACCAATGTACATTTATATGTATGTATACTACGCATTGAATGAAGAATATGATACGCGAGTGAAACCGCAGTATTAGCTAGTTTTGAATAAAATGTTCCGCGGTCCGGTGTTACCACAATTTTTGGTCAGATGTTACCTAATTTTCACTGTATGTAACACCATTTCAGGACACTCCGTTGATGAGGCTCTGGTTTAAAAGGGACAACGAGTTCCTTTTGCCGAAAGCGGCGATTGCCATCGATATTGTAAGGTGAGACATTTTTTTTTTTCGTATTGACTAAATAGTGTTAACCAGAATGACCTTTACAGCTTCAAAGCCTGGAGAGTGGCGAGAGCACTAAAATGACACGGGCTAGGGATGTTGCGGATGTTGGATTGTTTAACTTCCGCGGATGCGAATGCGGATGTTAATATTTATAGACTCGCATCTGCGGATGCGAAAACGGAAGTTAATATTTATAGGCTCGCATCCTCGGATGCGAATGCGGACTTTAAGACTTTAAAGAAAGTTTGTAGGAAATATGAATAATTATGGAAAAGTTAAAAATATTTAATAATCAAACTATTACAGCTTTTTAGTAGGTCTTTTACGACATTAAGTATTAAGCCTTTTCCGTGACATATTAAGTTAAATAAATCTTAATTTCGCCATGAATCGTTAGCGAAATTATAAATTTATTTATAGGTATTAACTATAAACTATTATTATTCTGAATAAAAACAAAACAGAGACAAACAAGTGCAACTAAACTCGTTATAATTATTAATGAGAGACAAATAATTAAAAAAAATAATGCCAAAGGTAATCATGTCACTGATATTGAAGCGATGATGTCGCAGCGGGGTAGTTCGGCCGGATGCCGCGGGTTTGTTCCCCACCTATCTGACTCTAAAATCGGCCTGACCTTTCGGTGAAGGAAAACATCGCGAGGAAACCAATAGTATGGTGGTAGGGGATTCCCGTCTGGCTAGCCACCACTCTCAAGTTTAAAAACCTGTCGCCAAATAGTAATAAGTGTGTTCCGGCAGCATCACTTGAGAACCAGTATCTAGGTTTAGTGTGTTTACCATCCTGGACTACATCGTGACTTAATATCAGGCGAGATTGTGGTCAAAGCACTGAGCCTATTCCGTGTAAAAAAAATAATATAATACCGCAATTTATAATATACTTATCTGCATTCGTATTAATTGTAGTGGATGCGAATGCAGATGTCCGAATTTTTGCGGAAGTTCGATTGGGTTGACTACCCCAGATGATAACTCTGTTGTTTTCCGAATCGGTAGTAGTATTTGGACGTTAACAATCGCATTGTCAGAATTTTTTTGGTTCCATGTATCTTTTTAATAGAAAGGCAAAGGTACTAATAGACCATGCAGCCAAGTCAGACGTTAGGAACACTATCAATAAATGAATGGCGGTAACAAAGTGGTAGCCTTGTGTTACGACCACAACGGGAATGATTGGGACATTTCAGAATTAACGCTCCGTGTCATTATTTTCACTACACTATACTTGTGCATCATAACTACACTATATCACGTAAAATGCCTCCAAAATTACATAATATTTTAGCCAAATACTAGAAGCTAATGAATAGAAAATAAGGACGACAACATGACAAACTAAAATCGCGTCAAGCACCCCCGCACAATTTGTCGCGTCCTAAATTGAATAGAGTATTTGTCTTTTTTTTTTTAATAATAATATTACTTTTATTTATCTATACTATAATATTATAAAGTAGAAAGATTTGTATTTTTGTATGTAACGAATAAACTTAAAAACTACTGGACCGATTTGGACATGAAATTTGGCATGGAGATAGTTTGAAATCCAGGGAGTGACATAGGATAAGATTTTTGTTCCGTAAATCCCACGGGAATGTGAGCTACGTGGGTAAAACCACGGAGAGTAGCTAGTATTATATACGTAGAGAAAGCTGATAAAAGTGCGTTAAAAAAAATTCGAGTGGTCAGTTGCATGTTATCGCGTTAAAAATAAGAATTCGAGTGGTCAATTTTATGTCGTCGCGTTAAAAATAAGAATTCGAGTGGTCAATTGTACGTTGTCGCGTTAAAATAAAAATTCGAGTGGTCAATTGTATGTTCTCCTTGTGGCAGTCCGTTAGCGTACAGCGACCCTTTGAGCTGTGTAATGACATCTGTATGGGTGTTATTGCTGCTCGACTGCTTGCAGCAGAAAGCGTACGCGGCCGAACTAGCTGGTCTAAACTGGAACATTACCAACGGGAAACACGGCCTCAGCGTGAGTATACATTCCTGATGATGACGATGATGTAGGGGGCGGTAGGGATTGTAGGTGATTATCATCTATCCTCTATCGGATGTCGTCTGTACTGTATTTAACAGCAAAAGATGAGGAGGCATTTTGAATTACAAAATCGAGACGTACTGGACATAAGTCTTCCGAAGGATTTATACAATACCTAGGTCTTGTGGAAACCGCGTCTAGCAAATTCAAGTTGGATTTTAGAGGCCTTGAGAAAGGTTATCTCGATCTATTCTGCCTGCAGTGGCAGGCCTATTGAGTCCTGCAGTGGACTGTTCATGGTCTTTATCCCGCAGTGGACTATTAATCTATACTTAATAAATAAAATTGAAGTGTCTGTTTGTAATGTCAAAATTATTTTCTAATTATATATGATTGTATCGATCTATACTAAAAATACAATTGTTTTGTTTGTCAGTCTGTTTGTTTGTACCGGGTAATCTCCAGAACGGCTGGATGGATTTTGACGGGACTTTTTTATTGTGTAGATAGGTGAGGTTACTCCGGGTAACTTTATAATTTTCGAAACTAATTAGGGTTCCTGCAGTTGATTGATAAATGCCAATGTTGAGGATTCTATAGCCTTTGTCATCAAAATGTTCGGTAATTTTTTTACATTGTTTCATTAAAAGACTGGTGAAGATCTATATCCTGCAGTTGACTGGTAAATGCCAATGTTGAGGATTCTATAGCTTCTGTCATGAAACTGTCTGGGGATTTTTTACATTGTTTCATTAAAAGACTGGTGAAGATCTATATCCTGCAGTTGACTGGTAAATGCCAATGTTGAGGATTCTATAGCTTCTGTCATGAAACTGTCTGGGGATTTTTTACATTGTTTCATTAAAAGACTGGTGAAGATCTATATCCTGCAGTTGACTGGTAAATGCCAATGTTGAGGATTCTATAGCCTCTGACATCAAAATGTCTGGGGATTTTTTTTACATGATTTCATTGAAACAAATTCCTCACCAGATTACAATAGGCGGTTACGATGATAAACAGCACGTGCTCTTGCAAAAGATTATCGAAAAAATAGTGAACTTCAAAGCCGACCCTCAAAGGTTCGAGATCATGAAGGAGAACCACGTGAGGGCCATGAGGAATTTCGACACGGAGCAACCTTACAGGGTAAGTGTACGCGGTCTTTAGGGTATCGGCTGATTGGAATAACAGCTGTCAAACTGATTGTACTAGTGAGTTGAAAGTGGGGAAATACCAGGGAGTTATAGAATATGTTAATTGTTTATTATAACTTTTCGAAAAAAAAAAAACTATCCGCGCGTTGGTTTTGTTGTTGAATGTGTTTTTTTTTCAAAATTAGGTTAGAAAAGAAGACATTACTAGATGTTTAAGCTCTGGAGTATTTTTTTGCAATTTCTTGGCAATTTTTGTAAACACATTTCTCAGCTATATATAACTTTTCTTTTCATTTGATCTATCAATATTTTAAATTCAGCAATACGTCAATCACTGTAAAAAAAAAAATGAAAATCATTTAAAACCACTATGGTAACTTATAATTTTCTCTATATTGTTTAAAAAAAAAGATGTTCTAAATATTTAACTGCATGCGTTTTCTGAAAATGGTGATCCGCTTACGTTGACACTGTATTGGTTATCAGTGTCCGTTTGAAAAAAACGCATGTCATTAATATTGACAGCTGTCATTGTATTGACATTACACCGAACTGAAGTCTGAATTTTTTTTTTTTTTGTTAATTTCCAGCACGCGATATTCCAACAAGCCCTGTGTTTATTGGATGTGGTATGGACTAGGTCTCAACTCTTAGACGCTGCTAAAGGTGAGTTTCCATACGTCTTTTTTCTTTAAATTCGCTTCGTAATAACATTTGCCGGTGTCAATTCGGGTCTATTGTTTGACTGAAATGTAATTTATTTTGGATCTACATATATCGTGTATTCCGATGTGATAGAGAATCATAGTAAATTAGTGGAGATGTTAATTATCTTAAGAGATCGTCCATTAATCATGTGAGGCTTGAAACGAGGGGGAGGGGGCTCGAAAAGAGTCGCTAAATAGTGAATTACACACAACTTCAAAGCCGTGTCATACGATCAGCGTCAAATATTCTGACGCTAAGTGGTATATGTTCTGACGCTAAGCGGAATATATTCTGACGCTAAGCGGAATATATTCTGACGCTAAGCGGAATATATTCTGACGCTAAGCGGAATATATTCTGACGCTAAGCGGAATATATTCTGACATTAAGCGTCACGCAACGTCAACGTTACAATGTGAACGCAGTCAAATATCACGTGTATTTATTTTTTTTCGTTTAAGTGATTTCTTCGATAAGCGGCACGTGACCTTGACCCCGTGTTGCCAGGCAAAGATTATGATACTTTGTACAAAAAAAAAAAAAATACACGTATTCGTTATTGGGGTGAGGCCATTCTGTTGACATAAAACATCTCACCACGTATCAAATATTACTAAAAAAAAACGTTATTAATGGGCGACCCCTTAGAGCTGGTCATTTTGACCACCCGTCCCTCTTGTCAGTAATAATAAGCAAAGCTCTTATTCTCCCTCCTCCTTTGATTACGTAAGCATTTGAGCTAGTAAATATTGGTTACGTATCACTATTTAGGAATTTCGGCCCCATGTCAGGTTTGGATACAAGCAATGATGGCGCAGTGCATAGTGCGGCCAGATTCCTGAGCTTTCGGTAAAGGAAAACATCGTGAGGAAACCATAGCATGGTGGTAGGGCATGACCGCCTGGGTAGCTACCACCCTCAAGTTCGGAACCCTGTCACCAAATACCAATAGGTGTATTCCGGCTACATCACTTGAGAAGTTTGTTTTTACCATCCTGGACCGAATCGTAACAAAAAAAAAAACAAAGTATGACGTCACTAATGGGGTGACCTCCAAGATGAAGAGATGTCAATTGTGAATTTATTTATTTCGTAATACGACCTTTAGATATGACCGTCGAGGAGCTGGACGATTTCGCACCGAGGCTGATCAGGAAGGCCCATATCGAATGTCTGATTTATGGTAACATGTCCAGGGAGAGGGCTTTACAAATCGCCGATACTATTGAGAGCAGGTCACTATTTCTCCATTTAATTTTAATAGTGTCCGTAAAATATCATTTAAAAATTGCGTTCTAACTTTAGAATGTGCTCGATCTTTTGGTATACAAGCATATGCCAACAATATTTTCGCCACACATCCGGCGGCGCCTTAAGATATTATCCGCCTGCATCCGGTGGGACAGTCCCTCATGAAACCATAATAATAATAACCGTAATAGCCACTCTCTTAAATATATATATAAAGGTAAATGGGGTCCCTTTGAGGCACCATCACCTCTAAACTACTGAACATATCTGGATTGGGCTACTACCATTCGGTGCGGCATTTTTCGTAGGCTATTATTTATCGATTTACTCTTTATTTAAAAATAAGACTCTCATAATTCTTCATTCATTTGTTTCTTTAAATGGGGTATGAATGAAATGGTATATGCACTTTTTCACTCTCAACTAAAGAACATATGTAACGCGGGCGGAGCCGCGGGCACACAGCTAGGTATATATATAATAAAATTCTAAAGTAACAAAAACAGTACACAGAATATGTTTAAGAAAAAAAAACCGCATGGAAAGTCTTTAAACAACGACAGGATAGGTTTTTAATTTGTTGAATTGTTCTGTCTGTATGTGTATGTACATATGTGCACGCATCCCGCAAAAACTACTGAATGGATTTTGATGAAATTCAATACAGAAGTAGTCTATATCCTGTTTTAACATATAGGATAAAAGAGTTATAAAACTTTCTGTTTAAGATCTTAATTTATTAATTATATTAATTGATTATATATGAAGTTCGCTGAATCAGGATCACGGATCATAAATGGAAGTAAATAATAATTCCATAGTCGAAAATATTAGCAGATATCAAATCACTCGCTTTATTATTAACCCTTTGAGCACTACCCTGGCGTTTACGCCAGCTTTCCATTATTTTCCTAAACCCTCACTAGATGTTATTCCCACGACATCACTTTATTATATTGCAATATCAGAAACGTTCACTTTAGTAGATAGAACTCAAGTGCTCTCGTTTCGGCTCTACAGAGTCTTATATAATCTTTTCATGCGATCTGACATTTGTCAATCCCCACCGGAAATAGGCGGATAATATCTTATGGCGCCGCCGGATGTGTGCCGAAAATATTGTTAACGCATGTTTATTATTTTCGCCTGTCATTACGTACATCTATCCGTCCTTTAATAAGATAAAAATAGCGCTTAGCGTCAGAATATTCGACGTTCAGCGTCAGAATATTTGACGCTGATGACGTCGTGACGCGATCCTGAATTTATACTCTCGTCGCGCTTAATGGAGTTTCACTTTAATAATAATAACTATGTCTCCCACCCCCCAGAATACTAAAAGGTGCGATCCCCCTCCACTCTCAACAGCTGATGTTACAACGCGAAGTGGAAATTGATAAAGGTAAGTTATATTAAACAGGGAATATAGGTGTATAGGCGGCGGTAGAGGTCATGTGAAAGCAGTTACAATTTCATATCCAGGTAATAAGGGATCGTCCATTTGTTGGGCAGTCCTTATAGAGGTGATTAATTATGTTATTTATAAGTAAGGTTATTTTATACAAGCTGTCTGCCCGCGGCTACGCCCGCGTTTCATATATTCTTCACTGCGTTTTAATTTTTTTATACGGAACCCAAAAAAATTAACCAGCTAAGATGAAACGAAAATATTTCTCAGAAATTATAGTACATTCCCGTAGAACTGTGCATTGAATCGGATTGTATTCAAATTTTTATGAGTTTAATTTTTTTAACGCTGAACCCCTAATTATTTTCGAAAATTCAAAGTACCCTATGTTACCCGGAAGAAGTTCAGCTATCTACTAAAAAAAGTTCTGTCAAAATAGGTCCAGTCGTTCCGGAGATATTACACATTACAAACAGACAGATAAATAAGTTAAAAACTTTGGAGTGGTCATCGATATACCTATAACCTCGAAGGATTTATCAGTATATCCTCGATATACTGATCTATAATCTCTGAGGGGTTATCGATATACGTATCTATAATCTCTGAGGGGTTATCGATATACGTATCTATAATCTCTGAGGGGTTATTGATATACGTATCTATAATCTCTGAGGGGTTATCGATATACGTATCTATAATCTCTGAGGGGTTATCGATATAATAATAATAATAATAATAATAATAAGCCTTTTATTGTTTCTCATTTGCATGCATTTACAAATTAGTTGTAACAAAGATTATTAATTTATAGTAGGTTTATTTACAAAGAATATTAATAATATTTTAATGGTATAATATGTTTATGTATTAGTATGTCATTTTTTAGTAGTTAAGTATATTATTTATTTATTTTATTTTAATATATTTTTAACTTAATGTTGGTATTTATTAATTTGTAAAGTAAAATAAAATTTAAATTTAAATGTAATTATTTTTATGAGAACCCCTCTGTAGGGTAAAGGCCTCCTCCATTTGTAACCAATATTTTCTGTCTTTTGCTTTTGTTAACCAATTGTCTGAAGCAATATCTTTGATGTCATCGACCCATTTACGCGGTGGTCTTCCTCTTTTTCTTTTACCTACTGGTCCATTCCATTTTACGACACAGCTTGTCCACCGGGCATCTTCAACTCTCGCTAGGTGTCCTGCCCATTTCCACTTTAGTTTCATGGAGTGTGCTAGGAAATCGATTTGCTTTGTTTTTTCTCTAATCTGGGTGTGGCGTACTTTATCTATTTTTCGTAATCCGAGTATGGATCTTTCCATAGCTGCTTGACAGATTCGAATTTTTTCCTTTGCCTGCTTTGTGTATGTCCAGGTTTGTGAACCATATGTTAGACAGGGAAGGATGCTACTGTCCATTACTTTCTTTTTCAATGGAAGTGGCAGGTCTCCTTTCATTATTTCTCTGTAAGCCCAGTATTTTTGCCATGAAATATTTATCCTTCTTGTTATTTCTTCTATGTTATTGCTACGGTGGAATGATATTTTGTTTTCCGAGGTATATATAATTATCAACATACTCAAGATTTTTATTTCCTATCTTCAATGGCGGTTTAGAAGCATTGGTCATCAGTTTAGTTTTTTGTAGGTTCATTTCTAATCCCACTCGTGCACTTTCAGATTGTAAATTTTGTATCATCAATTCTAATTGCGAGCTTGAATGAGAGAATAATATTATATCGTCAGCAAAACGTAAGTGATTCAAGTACTTGTTGTTTATTCTTATGCCAAGGTTCCTCCAGTCAAGTTTTTTTAAATATTGTCTCTAGTACGGCAATAAAAAGTTTTGGGGACAGTGGATCACCTTGCTTTACGCCTCTTCTAATTTCTATTTCCCGGCTGCTTGTTTCCAGAGTAACTCTACTAGTACTTCTCTCGTAAATGTTTTTTATTATGTTACAATATGCTTCATCTATATTATTCGCTTTCAATGTTTCCCATATTGAAATGTGTGAAATAGAATCAAATGCTTTTTGGTAATCAATAAAGGCTATGTATAGAGGCGTCTGGTATTCTTTATATTTCTCTATTATACACTCTAATGTTTGAATATGGTCGACAGTTGAAAATCCTTTTCGGAATCCTGCTTGCTCTATTGGCTGATTTTTATCGATCTTTTCAGCTATTTGGCTTAGGATACATTGTGAGAATAATTTGTAGAGGCTAGGTAGTAGGCTGATGGGCCGATAGTTGCTTATGTTCTTTGGATCGCCTTTCTTATAGAGTAATATAATATTGGACTTAGTCCATTGTTCTGGAACTTTCTGCTCTTTGATTATATTATTGAATAGAAGGGTTATTATTGGTGTTAATAGTGTTCTTGCCATTTTTAATGCCTCATTTGGGATGCCATCTGGTCCTGGACTTTTGTCTGATTTTAACCTCTTTATTTCACGATCTATCTCTACTTCTTTCCATACTGTGTTCATTTTGTTTTGACTGTGAAAACATATGGCTTCAGGATTGTTATGTTCTTTTTGGGCATAAAGATTTGCGTAGAAATTCGTAGCTATATGGAGGATTTTTTCCCTATTAGTTGCTGCAGTGGAGTGTTCTGAGAGGCTTGGTATCCAGGTTTTGTGTGTCCGAAGTTCTTTATATGCGCGTTTGCAGCTTCCGCTAGTAGTTATATGTTTCTCTATTATTTTCGATCTATAGTTCTTGTAATCCTTTCTTATGTTTTTGTTTGTTATTTTATAAATCAAGTTGAGTTTCCTCTTATCTTCATAGTTTCTAGGTTTGAGAGTTAGTAGTTTGTGTCGTTGTCTAATAAGATCTAATGTTTCCTCAGTGAGAATTTTGTTTGATTTTTCTGTATAATTTTTGCATGTTTTCATACTTTCCAGTATACATTTTTCTAATTTGTTGTACAAGGTATAGCCCGTATATGTTTCTTCCATTTTTATTGATTTTTATATTTTCTTCAAGTTTCTTAAGGTAAACGCTGGCTTCATTTTGGTTTTTCAGTTTGTAGATGAATTTTGTGTATTTTAAACGACTTTTTTTCATATAATTTAATGATATTTTTGATCTAACCATTCTATGATCTGACGGAAACATAATGTTATTTAAAATATGCACGTCTTGGAATCGATTCGGAAAATTTGTAAGTATGTAGTCTATTTCATTCATAGTTGTTTGGTCTGGAGACTTCCATGTCCATTTTCGACTGGGTTTTTTTCTAAAAAAAAGTATTCATAATTGATAGGTTTTGTTCTTGGGCATAATGTAATAACTGTTGGCCTCTAGGACTTCTTTTCCCATAACCAAATTTCCCAAGAAGCTTTTCGCCGGGCTTTTTCATTCCTATTTTCGCATTAAAATCACCCATGACTATTACATATTTACTTGACATTCCATGAGCTTTATGTAAAGTGTCATAAAATGTATCAATATCGATTTTTTCAGAATCTTCGGTAGGTGCGTATACTTGAATGATGGTGATTTGTAGATTATTTATCTCTATGTTTAAAAGTGCTACTCGGTCAGACAATCCTTGAAAACTTTTAATGTTTGTTTTTAGATACTTTTTAATAATAAAGCCGACTCCATATCTGCCCTTTATTTTTCCGTTATAGCATAATATGAATTTATCGTATTCGTGTATACCATAGCCCATCCTTCTCATTTCTGATATACCGATAATATCATATTTAATGTTATTTAGCGCGTTTGTGAGTTCTATGAGTTTATCCGCACTTGCAAGCGATCTCACATTATACGTACCAATATACAGGGTATATTTATTTTTCTCGTTATGGGTAGCCTGATGTTTACTTGGAGGGTTGTAGTCGAGAGAATGAACGATTTCGTTCTTCTCCCCCGCGGTGACTAGCCGTGTTGGGTTTTGAGATGGTGGAGGGGTCTCCGTTAATTGCTAGAAACTGGATGTAGGAGTTCTATTTATGGTGGTGGATTCTTGGTCTTTTTTCTGTTTAATATAAGTTGTAATTTTATTCTTCTTTAAGGTTTTATTTTCATAGCTTGCTTTATCAAAGTTTGGAGAAGTGTGTAGATTTCGTTTTCTTGGTTGTTGTTGGCTAGTCTGGCTTATATTTGAATTGTATTCTTTCAAAATTATTAATTTGTCGTACTTAATTATTGCTTTTGTGCCTTCTGACTTATATTTTAATATTTCCGTTTGTAATTGTTTTCTTTTCTCCAAAACTTTTTGTGGATAATCTTCCTTATAGTATATAGTGCTGTTTTTGATATTTTTCTTATTTTGTAGCAGAATTATCTTTTTGCCCATAGTTGTGAAAGTAACGGTAATAGGTCTAGGTTGTTCTCTTTTTTTCCCTATTCGTTTTACTAATTCAATTTCATTACGTCCACAGGAAATATCTTTGTTGTTTATAAATTCTAAGATTTTATTTTCTAGCTCTTCATATGATCTTTCTCCTTCCTCGATACCAAAAAATACCAAGTTTTTTTTTTTCTGATGTGTCTTTCCATACGATCCAAAATGGTTTCTTGGTTTTGCACTTTTTCGCATAATTGTCTATAGTTTTGATCCATTATTTTAAAATGTTCGCTGATATTACTGTTTATGCTATTTGTTATATTTGTTTGCATTTCTTTAATTTTTCTTTCTTCTGTTCTGCTAGCTCAATTTGAATTGATCTAAGAATTTGTGTTATGTTTTCCATGTTGTTTGCTATTCGTCGTTAGATGTCGCTAGTTGCGTTTATTATTTACAATTGTGATACTCGGTTACGTATTTTTGTTGATCACCACTAGATATCGCTGGTTTCAACAATGTAACTTTATAACCGTTTAATGGATGACTGTTATTTTGTTTTTCAAAAGTAAGGTATTTTAACACAGTAATTTATTTCACATACTATTTGTTGTTTTTATTCAATCTTCTTCTATTTGTTTTTCGCACTGATTTACTAAGTTTCTTATCACTCTCTGATTTGTTTTTCACGTTATAGTACGGTTTGTTGGGTGAACTATGCATTAGTTGATTATTCAAATTTTTGTTGATATTTGCTTTATTTACTAATAGTCACGATCGTTTCTAGCCTACTGCTTCAGTTTATGAATGTTTTTAAAGATTATTAACACTTTTAACTATTTTTATTTGCACTTTTTTTACGGAGCTCACAAAACAACGTTTGACGTTTGACAAGCCCCCCCTCCAATCTATAATCTCTGAGGGGTTATCGATATACGTATCTATAATCTCTGAGGGGTTATCGATATACGTATCTATAATCTCTGAGGGGTTATCGATATACGTATCTATAATCTCTGAGGGGTTATCGATATACGTATCTATAATCTCTGAGGGGTTATCGATATACGTATCTATAATCTCTGAGGGGTTATCGATATATGTATCTATAATCTCTGAGGGGTTATCGATATACGTATCTATAATCTCTGAGGGGTTATCGATATACGTATCTATAATCTCTGAGGGGTTATCGATATACGTATCTATAATCTCTGAGGGGTTATCGATATACGTATCTATAATCTCTGAGGGGTTATCGATATACGTATCTATAATCTCTGAGGGGTTATTGATGTACATATCTATAATCTATGAGGGGTTACCGATAACGTTCGAGGAGTAAGTGATCGGTTTGTTGGTTAAAGGGGCGTGGTATTTACGGGAGACGGAGAACAGCGTACACAAGTCGTCGTGCGCGTGCGTGTACTACGCGTGCGGTGCGCGTGACTCACGCCAGAACGTAACCCTCGACCTTCTCATCAATGTTCTCTCCGAGCCATGCTTCAACGTACTAAGGACTAAGGTACAACTACTAACAGGCATTACTATTCCAGGGAGAAAGTGAAGTTGTGTACCAGTTAGCCCAGTGTCTTCAATCATGTCATCATCAAAAAAACTTTAATCTAGAATTTTCTTCAAATTTCATTTATTTGTCTATTAAGCGTTTTTAAATTAGGACGACAATATAAAACATCTAATGACAATTCCAAAGTAATCATTGGGTCACTAATTATATTCGAGCAAAGCTATGATGGCTTAGTACTGCGGTCCGATTTCTCGTCAAAGGACGCGGGTTCAATCCAAATCTAGAATCAGCCTGAGCTTTCGGTGAGGAAACCATAGAATGGTGGTAGGGCGTGATCGCCTGGGTAGCTACCACCATCAAGTTTGAAAACCTGTCGCCAAATACCAACAAGTGTTGTTCCGGTAGCATCGCTTGAAATGCAATACATCTAAGCTTAGTATGTTCACTATCCTGGACCACATCGTCACTTAACATCATGTGAGATTGCGGTCAAAGCACTGAGCCTATATCATGTAAAACAAAGTTAAAACAAAATAACGGATAAGGATATTAGGATACCCACTACTTTCAATGCTCGTCAGTGTTACCACACAGAGTACAAAAGTAGATTTTAATTAACAGCACTGAATTTAAGGAACAACTTGGGTATATCGTGATGAGTGGGGTTAGGAGGTCGAACGGAGTCCAGGGTTTACGGGTTCTGGTCCAGAACGACCGCCATCACCCGGCCTACGTCGAGGAGAGGATCGAAGCCTTTATCGACGGATTCCTGGTTAGTACGCGTATTTTTAAATTACATTCGGTTAAGTCATTTTCAGGTTATTATCAGATGTTCGATTCGTTCCTTTGATAAAATGAAGCGATGAGAATCGATTCCGCGTCGTTGGACGCAAGTTCGAACCCACGTATCCAATTCTACAATGAGCTTGGGCTTTCGGTTAAGGGAAAACATCGTGAGGAAAGCATAGCATGGAGGTAGATGGTTGTTTATGTTTTGTTACATAAGTAAATTTATACATACTTTGAGGGCGGGGGGAGGGGGGTAGGTTTACAATACGAAAAGTAAATAACTAATAATTGCCTATGTAATCACCATTCAGGTCTCATGTCATCAAAAATAAGCAAATATTAAAGCACTCCCACTGTATATTAATATGTCGATTACGCACAAAAATGAGACAGAAAACAATGGAAAGCTGGCATAAATGCCAGGTTAGTGCTCAAGGGGTTGATTACATTGTATACACTTCATTATATTGGAATACCAGGAGTGTTCGCTTTAACTGATAGAACTCGATTGATCGCGTATCGGCTCTACAGAGGCTTATATAGTTAGTCCATGCGATCCGACGTTTGTAACAGATGAGCGAGTCCTCACCGAAAGTACAACTGTGAAATTACCGGAAGTACACCTTTGACACTACCGGAAGTACACCTTTGACACTACCGGAAGTACACCTTTGACACTACCGGAAGTACACACCTTTGACACTACCGGAAGTACACCTTTGACACTACCGGAAGTACACCTTTGACACTACCGGAAGTACAACTTTGACACTACCGGAAGTACACCTTTGATACTACCGGAAATAGGCAGATAATATCGCAAGGCGTCACCGGAAATATGGTGACATTATTCTTAACACAAAGCATAAACGATCGATGTGTTTGTTATCGTTTTGGACCACTTTTCAGTCGAGTTTTGTGTAATTTAATAAAGAATCAAACAGAGACGGTTTGATTAATTCAAGGAATACTTGGAAGCGATGACCGAGGAAGAATTTTTGAAGCACAGATCCGCTCTAGCCGCCCAGCGGCTGGAGAAACCGAAACGTATGTCGAAAAAAGCTACGGAAATGTGGGGGGGGAGATCACCACTCAGGTATAAACATTACCTGAATACTAATAAATAAAATTGCAGTGTCTGTTTGTGTATTGTCAAAATAACAATTTTTTTTTTTACTAAACACTTATGAATGTATATACGATAGCTATACCAAAAATGCAATTTTTAAAATTGCTGTCTGTCTGTGTCTTTGTTCTTGGTAATCTCAGGAACTGCTTGACCGATTTTGATAGAACTCTTTCTAGCAGATAGCTGAAGTTACGGGTTGTAACTTTGGCAACTTTTATTTTACGAAAAAAAATAGAGTTGTATGTAAAAAAAATAAAACACGTGAAAGTTTGAAAAAAAATCGATTAAATGCACAGTTTTACATGACTGGTGTTTGAATTTGTGAGAAATATTTTTCATCCATACGTTCAACAGTAAAGACTTCCACTAGTGGACATAAGTCTCCCCAAAAGATAAGGACGGGATTTGCCATAATCGCCAAGCTTGGCAGGCAGGTTGGCGATTGCAGTAGGTGCTTGTGGTGCTCAGAGAATGCTGCTGCCCATCCCCTTATGTATCCCTTAGTCCCCTTTTACGACACCCGCGGGTAGATATGGGGTGGTGCTATTCTTAAGCCGGGACCACACGGCAAATATTTTTGCTTTCTTTTAGTACAAAAATAATTTCAGGAAAGTAATTAGGGTTCCGTGTAAAGCGGGTGGGGCCGCGGGCACACATGTGTATAATTGTCGTCGTTTAAAGTAGCGATACTCTATGATGGCCGTTTCGACGTATGTTATCGTGATTTAGCTAAACAAATCGATTTATAAAAGAAATCTGTTTAAAATTACGACTTCATCCGATACAATTTTTACGCTAGAAATAAAACGTCCATCAAAGTTTACAAGTTTGTTTGATCTTAGTAATGTCTGACAAAACATCTTTAACATCGTTGTGATTTGAAAGTCGATGAAACGAAAAAGCGACAGTACATTTCTGACGGAGCTCGGGTTTGTTCATCAAATTTTAGAGAGCGTGGTTAGCCGGGTGGTCTAATAAGAGTGTCTCATAGACGGTACGACTGATAGGTTGGAGATTCGAACCCAGGGTGGGTTACACTTTTTTTGAAGGTTTCACTTCTACCACGTGTGAATTGCACACATTTTTTTTAATAAACTCATAATCTTATTTTTATTATGGTAAAATGAAACAATTGGTTTAAAAATGGTGAAGTTTTGTCCGCATATGTTTTTTATTTAATAGACGTATATTTGTTCCGTTACAAATCTCGAATATAACATTAAAACAATTTTTTGATTGTCTATCTGTCTGTGCATATGTCTGGATGTAACTCGAAAACTGGCTTGAGCGAAATAATGAAATGAATCGAATTAAATTTAAAAAAAATGTACGGACAGAGCCTATGGATTTATTATTAGTATTGATATGGTTATTTGAGTTACCAGGAAAAATTGATTCCGGTTCTTCTCGACTGGATTGTTTTCCGAACCGGCAATAGCTTTTTGACGTTCACAAGCGTTTTATTAGGGCCCAAATTGAAAAAATAATAATTTTTGATATGAGCCATTTTTAACCAATAACTCCTTCGTGCACCTTCATCCAGATGTGTATAACTTCGACCGTGCAAGAGTGGAAGTCGATCAGCTGAACACAATCACCAAGGACGAGCTGATAGAATACTACAAGGTACCCACCACGTTATATCCGACTTCTCAATTCCAGAAGTAATTACGGAATCTCAGAAGAGAACAATGTTAAGATGCTCTTCTATTCGTGAAACTTGGTCTTAGGTGATTCGCATTTCGACTCTTATAGTAAATCGTTTGAACTTGAAAAAACAGGAGTTTTTTAATGTAGATTTAATATGGTATAGTCCGATTCAAACTTTATGGCGCCTCGGAATTTCGTGCGAAACGACACGCGGATTGCAATTTTACGCATTTGCGGGACGGAGTAGGACGCGGCGGCGGCAAGGGGGGTCGTCTTCTCACGTCTCTGTATTTTTTTTTATGGCTTCCTTAAGTTTTTCGTTGTTTTATATCTTTGTTATGTTTTTGAAGTGTAAACTTCTTTACCAGCGTTGAGTGATTCAGTAGGGGGGAATCTTATAGATTCGCGTTACCAATGTTTTGACGTCAGCCGTCAACATGCTGTAGTATAAGACAGTCCGTTTAAGCGCTGGCGCTCAGAAATAAGTAATAAGATTTATACTTACTGATAATGAAAATGTTCAAACATATGGAAACAGAAATTTACATAATTATCGTTCGGGGGGCCAATAGATGTAAAGACGAAAAAAATATGTTAATAATTTAATTATTAAAAAGAATAGTTTTTTTTTAAATTTAGAGGATTCACTTAATATACAATGAAAGGATGCTACCTTCCACGAGTATGGAAATATATATAGAGCGGGGTACAATATTTGTGAAAAATAAAATATAGTTTTATTTATTTAATAAAATACGATATAATTTCTTGCAAATCCTCCTTCCAAATTACTTCCGAAAGCAAAACCAAACGGTTCCAAATTATATTTGACACGACTGTACTTTCGCGTACACTCGTTTCCAAAACTTCCAAACCGCAATAAAGTTTGCATCGTACTGTATCTATATCAAGCAATTGATAATAAAAAAAAAAAATAATAATAAAACTTTAGAAACATGTAAGCGCATCGTCGTCTGAGAGGAGGAAATTGTCGGTCCACGTGATATCCACAGCTCAGGGTGGAGCCGGGAGCGAGCGAGACAACGATACGTCTGAACCGCAAGAGGGAAAAGACAACCAGGTAAATGTCACAGTAACTTGCATAAAGTCTACTTCACATTCATACATAACGTCACGCCCCACTCCCATAAGGGTAGGCTGAGATCACACGTCTTTCGCTTCTTCTACTTTCATAAGCACCTTCATACATTATTTTCGATTACGGCTACTTTTGGCCGCGGCCTTCCTCCAGAACATCCTCGATCTGGTCAAGATATTTTCGCCTAGGTCGACCCTTACCAGCTTGTCCAGTCACATTAGCCTTGGTAAATTTGTTTCGTCAATCTTCTTTCAGCCATCCTCTTTAGACAGAGGCGCCAGAATTCATATATATTACTAGATGAGAGCTAGTGTTATATATATATATATATATATATATATTGCAGTTAATTGAGGGGGAGGGGCTCACGAAATCTACTTTCGCCCACATCAAATCATAGTCTTGCCCCGCCACTGTCTCTACATGTCCAAACCAATTAAGCATCCCTTTCTCTATGTAAGTACTAACCAGTACCACAGCACAACGTGCCCTTAGCACGCTATTCCTTACTTTATCTATCATTCTCATGCCAGCTGTACTTCTTAGACTTATCGTCTCTACTGCATCAATCACGAATCGCTACTTCGTGAAACTTCTTACGGGGCGATGTGAACTGGATTTTATGAAACGAAAATGTGTAACGAATTTCAGTTCCATCATTAACCAATAGATGTCGCGAAACAATATGGTTGAAAGCTGCAAGACGTTTGTTAGTTATTACAAAATAAACATGCTAGATGTCACTAAAACTAACGTTTCAGTTCTACCGGGTGTCAACTCACACACGATTTTTTTTTTGTATTTCAGCCAATTAAGATCACCGATCTGGTGGAATTCAAGTCTAGGAGACGGCTACACCCGCTCCCGGAACCATATGTTAATATACCACGAAAGGGAGCCCATTGTAAACTATAAAATGTTATGTGAAAATCGGTTTTAAAACTAGTGTTGTCACTTTACGTTATCTTTCGTTACTGAGTAACGAGTAAATCGCCTCTGACTCGCGCTTACTCGCGTAACATGTACGCGGTTACTCGTGAATTTATCTCCTTACTTTGATGCTATATATAATAACGTGTACAAACTTTTGATTTATTATTTCATTTTTTTTTGTTATCATTGTTTTGAATGATTTGAATGACAGTAATTATATTTTTTTTTATTTAATTTATTTTTTTTTGTTATGCGTAATAAAGTTACCACTTCGTTTTTTACATACATAATTAACATATGAGGATGACTTTTAAACGGCTTTTTTTTTTCTGTACCGACGCCTTTTTTTTTTGCGTAATTGTGACTCCCTTGTGATTAGTGGTGAGGTTTAGTTAGCTTTGCCCATAATTATGTGTAATTTTTTTTCGTAACAAATTCTTTATTTTTTAGTTCTGGAAAATTTAGGAAATCTTTACCTAACAACGGTTAGTTAAGGTTTTACGAGCCACGTGTTCTTCGTTTATTTGTGCTGGCAGCCATTTCACTAATAATAAATCGGAACATAGAAATATTAGGAGTTAAAGACGTCACGGTACAAGAGGTGACGTGTGGAAGGCAGGGACGCACCGCGCCTCAGGCCGATTATAGGAATCGGTTTTAACGGTTTCGCCACAAAGCGAGCGACTCGGGACGTCAGCGCGCTTTTACCATAGAACAGGTCACGCACAGCTCGCGTCGACGCGATATCTTCTATAGAAACATCGCGCTGAGGTTCCATATATAAGGAAAATATGAGACAAGTTATTTCCAGTAAATAACGAGACTTGCCATGTTAACTATAGTAATGAACACTAGTTATTTTAGTAAAGGATATATACGGTTTACTTTTACGCTGATAATTAAATGTAAAAATCGATTATTAAAAAAAATATTTATCGATAAAAATTTGTTATCGGTCAAGCACAACACTAGTAGTACAAAATGAAATTTAATAATGAATTTTATTCAAATATGTTCTGTCTTTTAGCCTCAAACAAATTTCAATTCAGGGGCTTGATTAATGAATGTTGATAATTTTGAGTCATGTATTTTTTTTCTCTTTTATAATGGCTCAGTGCTTTGACCACAGTCTCGTCTGGTATTAAGTGACGATGTGGTACGGGATGGTAACATACACTAAGCTTGTAGGTGCCAGCATTCAAGCGATGCTGCCGGAACACACCTATTGGTATTTAGCGACAGGTTTTCAAACTTGAGGGTGGTAGGGTACCCAGGCGGGGAATTAGAAAATGCCCTGCCGTTAAAGTTTCCTCGCGATGTATTCCTTCACCGAATGCTCAGCCTTATAAAGTTAGGTAGGGGGTTTCGAACCTTTTTTTTTTGACGAATGGAATGCATTTACGCTTTACCCTAACCTATTGCATTAGTGAGACCGATGTCCCCCAATGCAATAGGTAAGGGGGCACGGAGGGACGACTCCGTGTGGGGCTCGCCCGGACGTGAAGCGCCCGGAAATACCGACTAAACCCCCCGGGGTCGTCCGACGCATTTGGGATGGGGGCGATACGGGATGGCTTTCGCAAGCACCGCGTCGCAGGGGGATTTCGAACTTAAGGTCTGTTGACGAGGGATCCGACCGTACTACTAACTGAGCCATCGTTTCATGTTTGATCTTTACCTTTTTATATATAAATAAATAACGGCCATAAAACTTTAGGTTGTGATATCATTTAGAAGCATACTCTTCTTTGGTTAATAGCAACATTTGAATTACATACACGATTCTGCCAGTGTCACTTGAATAGTTTTCCAATGCTATATTGACTGGTAATCTAGAACTTGTTTGCATCTTAAAATACGGTAGCTGAATAATGTTAAAACTATTGAAAACAAGAAAATAAAATGAGTAATATAGTTGAATCTAATACCTGTACTAAAAAAACACATTTTATTGGTTTAATGAAATTGTGAGGTTATTTGTTATTGGTCTTATAAAAAAAATAGATCATAAATAAGTTTGATCACTGAAATTAAATTAAAATCTGGTCAAAAATAGCGAAATTATAAGCATTTTAATTCTTATGCAAGGGAGAGATATCGTATCGTATGTTTGGATATAGAGCATTCCCTCTAATTTTCCACTAAAAAATTACAAACGCCTCTAAGAATGTCGTTAGCTGAGTGAAATTTCAATACAATACACTTAATTTATTTCAAGGGTTTTCCCTTCTACTGATTGTTTTAAATGTTGCCACAAAATTTTAACAACGTGCAATATAAATGTATGACTCGATATCTGATAGGGGCAACGTTACTCCTATATAGTTAATATTATAGTAAACTTTGGAGGGTTCGTTCAAATATTTCGCAACCCCTCTCCCGCTGTTAAAAGTAACAAGCAATTACCTAAGCAACTGATTACGTTTACCCTTTACGTTACCTATGATTACCCACCAAATAGTTTACGTAAGCAGTGGCATAGTTTTAAACAAAAAAAAAATATTTTTTTAACCTAGCTAATGCTGTTGACCGGAAGGGCCTTTACAGCTTCACCGAACTTTGGGGGCGAGTGCTGAAGGCACTCAGCCGCAAGAGGTGACTAGCACAAAGGTTCGAACGTCGGCTAGGTGCTCCGGCACACTCTCCGGGTCCCGCTCAGGCGGCGACCCAATACGTGCCTCGTTCCCCAACTGGGGAGGCTCTTGACGTCGCCGCCAGCGCGATACAGTGACACTGCTTATGCATTGAGCATTATACTCACAACACGCAGGTACATAGCTCCTGTACGGAACCCTTTTTTTCTATTATTAAATAAAAAATGTAGGGAATAGCTAGGTTCAAACTCGCGAGAGAGTTTTACACTCAGGTGACGGTCAAGCCGAGGTTCGTACCATTTAGGTAGCCCTTGTGCTAGTCACCTTTTTTGCTGAGTGCCTTCAGCCCTCGCCCCCCAAAGTCACGGTGAAGCTGTAAAGGCCCTTCCGGTCAACAGCGTTAGCTAGGTTCATAAAAAAAACCTCTGCTTGGCCGCTACCTCGAAAAATAATTGTTTAGAATTATTGTTTACGTAATCACCAGTTACCCCCCCCCCTCCCACTCTAGCATGAACCGTTCCTCCATTCTGACGAAATGTTTGAACGAGACTCCCAGATACGTAAATATCTCTACCGAATATTGTATGATATAATTATTATGAACGATTTATTTATAAATATTGCACTTTAATAATAGTTTACATTTATATATAGTCTATATTTATTTGTAATTAAGCATAAATAAATGAATATTGGAAATAATGTGTGTTTTATTAATTATTTTATTTCTATACTTATTCATCCGCCTAACCCTAAAAAACCTAAGGGCCCACTTAAATAACAATAATAATAAATATGTATATCGAAATCGGACCAGCCATTTTACTCAATTTAGCCCGAAGTCAGAATTTACTCCAAGATGGTAAACACACAGCGCTTAGAGATAATGGCTATCAAACGATGCTGCCGGAACACACTTATTGGTGTTTGTACACAGGTCTTGTCACGCTTGTCATGGTTTTTTCACGATATTTCCTTGCATCGGACCCGACGGTCATTGTGGATATATAATATGTTCGTAGCGGTAATGGACCCCCTGTAACTCACACACGTCAAATTGACAAATCTCTCAAAAATAGATGATAATACGAAAGCGTTAAATGAATTACTTCCTGCTTAAAACGTCTAACTAAACAAAGATATAAAAATATCCTATGTAAGTATGTAGTAAGCTATGTTTTTACCCCTCCCCCGATGATTGACGACGTTACGCATGGCTTTTTTTTAAAGGACAGCTAAAATCGATATGTAATTAATATTGTTTACGTATTACCATTAAGACCCTATATCTCCAAATAACCTAATCATATACCCCCATTGAGCTTATGTAAAAATTGAACAGCACCTAATACCTACTTTGTCCAGCTGTGGGACATTTACAAGCGAATGTTACATTATAATTTTTTTTTTGACTTATTAACAAGTTCCTTATTAAAGTCGATTTTTTTTTTTAAGAAAATTCTTATTAGGACTTTTTGGTATCACTTTAAAAAACATCATTCTTTTGTAGTTATTAAAACCTTTACCGAATAGTAACTACATAGATTAGTCCGGTAATAGAATTATAAAAATCGGTCGTATAGTTACTAGAAGTATTAGTAATATATATTGTCAATATATATTAAGGAAAGAGAACTTTAGTCTTTTTCAACTTATTAAAAAATAAATCTATTGCTAATAAAAACAAGTACTAAAATAAAGAGTCTCTTAGTTTCTGATCATTAACTGAGCGAACGTAAGCTTCGTTAATGCGCGCCAATAGCCTTGGGAACTAGCGTCGGCCATTTTGCAAATGGCGGCCTAATGTAACACTTATGTTTAGTAATACTTTAGTATCATAATGTTTAATAGAATAGATTCTTTATATGATACTTACTGGGCAGCATTTAAGTACGGGTACTTTTTTTATATATTTGTTTGAATAATTTCCAGCACAATTATAATTCTATTGTTTTATGTTCGACCAAGTTGGAAATGCCACGATTTTTAAACTTTGCTGTCTAAATGACAAAATGCTGGTTGCCGGGAGGACCTTGACATTTTTACACAGATTTTGAGGGCGAGTGGTTAAGGCGGTTTGCCAGAAGAGTGGTAGCTTAGGTGGATCTCAAGAGAGTATACTGAAGACTTGGGCCCCCAAAAAGTACCCGCGAGTTGCACTGCTAGTAACTAATACCTACTAACAGTGATATTTATTATACAGTTGGTAATCAAATCAAATCAAATCAAAATTTATTTATTTAATTTAGGCCCTAAGAAGGCGCTTATGAACGCCTAAAACACTACCACCGGTTCGGAAAACAACCCAGTCGAAAAGAGCGCAGGCAACAAACTCGATCTGGTTCTTTTTTTTTTATAAATATAATACATATCTTTTTTTTCCTATAAAAACTATGCAAATCACAGTCTTAATGATGTTAGCGGGTGCGCACAGAGATGTGGGTTAATTCCAGACATCACTATCGATCCACCCTGTAATAACCTTTTTATGCGGACCCCATTGTAACTTATTATGAAGTGTGATACCAAGAACAGAGTTTTGTCAACTAAGCCTACTAAATTCCCTTCCATCTCTAACTTACAATCAATATGTTGCACATTGGGCAACATAAATTTTATACATTTCGTTTTCTTACTGTTAAGAAGTAAATTATTTAAGGCAAACCATTTGGAAATATTTGCTAATGTATTATTTAAGTGCCTAACCTCTGATTTTTTTCTTATTTTTTAAATATAAGTGAAGTATCGTCTGCAAAAAGAGCCATATCAGCTGAGTTATTAACCATTAGCGGTAAGTCATTAATACAAACCAGGAATAAAAACGGTCCCAAAATCGACCCCTGCGGCACACCGATTCTAACTAATGATCCAGTGGAGGTAACCCCATTTACATTTACTTTCTGATATCGGTTTGTTAAGTAAGAGGCCAGGAAGGAGACAGAGGTTTCAGAAACACCATAATGTTTTAGTTTCAGCATAAGTGTACTGTGATCAACGCAGTCAAAGGCCATTGAGAGATCGCAGAATACACCTATTGCATCCTGCCAAATCTCCCGAGCTCTCAATATATAACTTATTAACGTCGCACGAGCGTCAGTGGTAGATTTGGATTTCGTGAAACCAAACTGCCGATCATCTAAAATCTTTTATTCAAAGTATTCAACTAACTGATTAAGTATAATCTTTTCGAAAATCTTACTAATCGATGGAAGTACTGAAATTGGTCTATAATTTTCAAGACTACTTCTGAAACCTGATTTAAATAAATGTACCACTTTACTTATTTTCATGAAATTAGGGAAAGTGCCTGTTAGTATGCATCCATTAAATATTTTAAACCAAATATCGTGAAATATTAACAACCATGAATAAAGGACCATTACCGACATTCCCCATATGTATTGCGTATGTTTTAAATTTAATTGCTTGAAAGCTTTTGAATTGTCACATGCAGTAATAGATGTAAAATAAATGTTTGAATTTATAGGGGCACTCAAATTATTAAGGAGCAATGCGGCACCATCGGGTGATGAAGTTATATGTTTTGTAACTTCAAGAGGTATGTTAGTGAGGTACTCCCGAAAAAACAGTTGCTACCTCTAAACTGTTGGAAATATGCTCTCCGTCGACGTTCAGATTAAATTTATTATTATTCACCAAATCAAATGAACTGGTTATAAAATAATCACTTGCTCGTTTATTTGCCATGCCATTTTTTTATAAGGAGAAATGCATTTAAACATTCTCCTCTCGACTTAGCGGAGAGGGGTATGTGGGACTCGCCCTGCGTGAAGCGCCAAGAATACGCACTAAAGGTGCCTTCTCACACCTTATGGCCAGAGAGCGGGAATTTTTATCTATACTGCTACCGATCAGGATCAGGAGTGGACACCTCTCTACCTTCCTACGCAGAGGCACATCGTCACAGTGCACCTCTGCGCAGTGGGGTACTGCCATGTGCGACAAACCTGCTGTTAACATTTGCAATACACCACTCAACCCAACCTAAACAATTGATTATTGAAATTAAAAAATATTAAATATAATATTAAATACTGTTAGTAGTAACATCGATTTATTTCCCAAAAAGTACAAAAATAATACAGGCATTATTTAATAGTTTATTATAATTTAGCATAAATATTTAAAACGATCAAGCGACCGACCAACGTATTGCTGTGACGACTTCCACAAGTAATCTTCACTTCGATCCAAACCGGTGCATGTTTTACACTTCCTATAAGAACAAATAGTTGACCGTCATGGGACACAGAATACATGCAACAAAAATGAAAATTCTTTGGCAATCTATTTACGCATCTCAATTTAAGCTTCCTTAAGAACGAACATGGTACAACGAAGATAAAATAATAATTCTACGGACAAAAACATATAGCATAATTATCATTTTTCTTTCTTATTACGTAGGTACTTCTACCGATCGTGACACTAATTTTTCTGACGCTCATAATAATATTATAGTGTGTAAGGGTTTTCGAATTTTACTCTCACGCCGGCGTGGTGCCGGCTAAGAATAGTACCACCCCATATCTACCCGTGGGCGTCGTAAAAGGTGATTAAGAGATAAACCAGAGGATAGGCAGCCGCATCCTCTGAGTACCACAAACCCATACTGCGTTCGCTAACTCGCCTATCAAGCGTGGCGATTATGGCAATCTCATCCTTTTAGAGGATACCTATGTCCATCAGTGGACGTCTTTAGGTTGAATGGTTGGATGGATGGCCCGTTAAGAAATATCACTTAACGTTTCTTTGGAATAATCTATACATATAAGAAAACTGTAGCTAGGCCAAATCTGCATATTAAATATTTTTCGAAAACTATAATCGTTTGTTATCAATATAAAAGTCAAAAATATTTTATTTAGAATTTTTGTCTCTCTGTCTGTCTTTCTCTATGTACACGTATAAGTCCGAAAAACTACTGCACAAATTTTGACGAAACTCGACACAGTGATAACTAATATTATAAAGTAACATCTAGGATACCTTTTGTCTCGTAAAACGCAAGGTGTTCTCCAGGATTACGGACAAAAGTAAAAAAAAAATGTAGTAAATGAAAGTCTTGACGGGTTTAGAAAAAAAAATTAATAAAAATAATTGCGCTATAGTAGACAAATTACCTAAAAATTCAGGCTATATTAATACTAGCTGGTGCCTGCGACTCCTCCCGCGTTTCATATGTTCTGTGCATATGACGTTTCATTTATAGCTAATTTAAAAAAAAAAAAACAAATGAATGAATAAAAGTAAGAGTATTTTGTTTTTATTAGCGGAAAAAATGTATATAAGCGTAAATTGAAGTGGAAAATGTACAAAAGAGTAAATCGAAAAAAATTGAGAGAGGATCGGTGGAATCCAAAAAATACTTGTCTACGAAAAATACTGCGTTGAAAGGTATTAGCCCTATCCCTATATGTTCAGTAGTTTTGAGGCGATGGTGCGTCAATTACAAGGATAAATGCCTGTCTTTTGTTTCATGGGAGCAAATAAATTAATAAACAAACAAATTGAGAAACCATGACAAAGGGCTCATAGAATTTGAAAAATATATAGCCTATAACCATCTACGATTAATTCCGCGTCGAATGGTTGTGGTTTTATGCTGATCAGTCCAGTAGTTTTCGAGTTTACTTCCGACAAAGAAAACAAACTTTGCTTATATACGAGTATATATAGATAGATAGATATCTATGGAACTTAAAAAAAAGAATAACAAAAAAACACTTCGCTAGGTTTTGAACCGATGTCTTTGAACCGGATAATGAACGTTATAATTTAGTTACCAACAACAACTTAGCGTTTCTTTGCGAAATTATCAATCAGTTGAATTAGATTCATAAAATCTAATACGTACGGGACGGGATGGGACATAGATAGATAATATATTGTGTTAATAAATCGGAGAAAACAGGCTGTCTATTGGAATGAAATTTTCTGAATTCCACACGACCGAAGCCGCGGCCACAGCTAGTGATATTATAAAGAACCACAATGTATGTGAATGTATCAAGTATTCTATACAGAAGCAACAAAGTGCATACTAACCACGCATGCATATACAGGAGAGTAAAGAGCAGTGGCGTAGAGGAAACATGACGGCATAGGAGAGCCAATAAGTGTTTCACATCAAAAATCAAAATTATTTAAAACGCTATAAATATCCTTCGGTGGTACGACAGTTAATTTTAAATAAACAATCAAATACTTGTGTAAGAGAAATGGAAAACCAAAGTGGTTTCAAATTATATCGATGGTCTGTATGGCCACTATTGAAACGATGGTGGCTCGTGATGGTCGTGAGGAAACCGTAGTATGGTGGTAGGGAATTTTCTTATAATGCTCGCCTGGGTAGCTACCATCTTCAGATTTGAAATTCTGGCACCAAACACTAACAGGTATGAATGTTCAAGTTTCTTTAAACCTAGCGTATTACTATTCACATAGTCATCGCTATCCATGTTTGGAAAGCTACGCAGAATATTCTCCTCCGAGATACCATAGTGTCTCAAGTCAAATGTCTTCAACCAGTGTATGTTGCCAGTGATGACTTATAGCACTGAGACGTGGTCACTCACAATGGGTCTAATTAGGAAGCTCCAAGTTACCCAAAGGGCAATACAGAGGGCTATGGGTTTCCCTGCGTGATCGAATCAGAAATCAGAAGAACCAAAGTAACCGACATTGCACGAAGAATTGTCAAATTGAAGTGGCAATGGGCTGGACACATTGCTCGTAGAACCGATGCCCGATGAGGCTAACGGGTTCTCGAATGCCTGCCGCGTACAGGAAAATGCGTCGTGGGTAGGCCCCGCACAAGGTGGACCGAAGACCTGGTGAAGGTCGCAGGTGTTCGCTGGATGCGGGTGGCGCGAGACCGGTCGTCGCGGAGGTTTTTGACCTATGTCCAGCAGTTGACGTCTTTCGGTTGAATGGATGGGAGTCATCAATATTCTCTACACTATTAAATAAAATTGAAGTGTTTGTTTGTAATGTTAAAATATTTTTTTTACTAAATAGATATGAATGCATATACGATACTTATACCAAAAATACAGTATTTAAAATTTTTGGAGTCTGTTTGTTCCGGAAAATCTCCAGTATGGCTGGACCGATTTGGACGGGACTCTTTTTGATAGAAAGCTGAAATTACTAAACGTAACTTTTATTTTTCGAAAATAATTTGGGTTCCGCGTAAAAAAAATGTGTGCAATTCACACGTGGTAGTAGTGAAACCTACAACAAACGTATAATACAAAGTGTGAAAATATATGTTACCCACCCTGGGTTCGAACCTCCGACCTATCAGTCGTACCATCTATGACACACGCGGATTTTTCCACCGGGCTAACCACGCTCTAAAAAACTTGATGAACAAATCCGACCTGCATCAGAAACTTACTGTCGCTTTTTCGTTTCATCGACTTTTAAATCACAACGATACTAAAGAAGTTTACACTTCAACAATAAAACTTGTGAAATTGTGAATAAAATCCGATTCAATGCACAGTTTTACTGACAGGTATTTGAATTTATCAGAAATATCTTTGCTTAATGTTAGTAGAAAAAACCTTTTTGGATAATAATTAGGTTACCGTATAAAAAAAATTAAAAACTAAATTACGCAGTGAAAAATATATGAAACGCAGGCACAGAGCTAGTCTAATATAAATGATCAAATAGCATTAGTAAGTTACCTCATATTATAACCGAGAAATTAGATATTTTGCGAATTGAGTAGCAATACTGAATTGGATTATGTTTCCAACTTTGACTCTGGTGATGACTCCATTTCCCCAAAACCCTAGCCATCGAACTTGGAGTTCGCTGAAGCCGCATCGTCATAAACTTTTAAATGTTCAACCGTCACTTTGATATTATCCTTGAATTTCTCCTTATCTGATAACATGAAATGTATGTTGTTAATCTTCAAAAAATATCAAAAATAAATTTTACCTGCAATTATTAGAACAGCTCGTAAAGTTCTAAAACTACAATTTATTTTATTTTATTTTAGTCTGGAAATAGCATCCAGAGATCCAAATCTACTTGGAGATTTAATGTTAACTTCACTTTATAAAATCGCGGATCTTAAAGATCCTAGTCAGAATAATCGGACAAAATTATTGTATTATCATCGGTCCTTTAATAAGAGTGCTGAATTCGAAATTCATATAGCATTTTGAAGTGGGTGAAAATCACTTTCAAATATTCTATTTACATACATTGTATATACAAGGAAGCTAATAAAAGCATGTTAAAAAATGAGCGAACACGGTAAGCAGTTCGAAGGGCACGTGCAGAAGGAAGATACATCGGGGCTGGTGATCTTAACAATTGCGAAAGAATGCTTGATAGGTACGTCTTTCTTATCACATCTACGCTTCTCGCAGGAGGTCTTACACTTCACTAATTCCTTCTTTGTACGTAATTCTAGAATAGAAATCACATGCTCAATTTCATTGGTAAGGATAAGTTATTAAGAAGACATGCGGTCGGAAAAGTAGGTATTTCAGAAATTTATAGCTATCGCGTTGCGCCCCAAAGAAAGAATTATAAAACACGAAAGGGACAACTGCATCGCGGGCTGATTTTACCTATCACTTTGTAGTACCCTGTTTCCTCCAAAACAGAACCGATTTGTAATCTTCTTTCAGTTTTACACTTCGATCAACAATAGCAACATCGTTGATCGAAAGTTTTAGAATAATAAAGACTTTGGCTTTGACTGTACGTTTAGCTTTATAACATTTAATTCATCAAATTTGTTTGACGAACGTCTGAAAATAACGGTAAAAATCGAGCATTTTTTTCATTTTCAAATACTCCTAGTAACTACAATAACTAATTTATGGCAAAAAACAAAACGTACGGGCATGGCGGTGGTGGATATATATGAGATATTATTTGATATAAAAATATTTACTATAATGCTATACTATAATCCAGGGTGGAAACACGGGTCTACGTTCGTATTTAATAAATGCCGCTTGGATATCCTCCTAAATATTTATTAGTGTATTGAGTTAACGTGCTGAGATGAGAATCTTGAGATAGATGTATGGTGTGACAAGAATGTTTGAAGTCAGGAATGAATTTACCAATTAGATGGAGTTTAAAAGTGGCGCCAGTGGGAGAAAAGATTAAAGGGAATTTTTTGTCATGGTATGGACACGTTATGAAAAGAGAAAAGTGAAAGTGGATGAAATATGAAGACCAAAGAAAGTGTTGATGCGGTGTGAGGAATAATATGAAAGAAAAAAGGATTAAATGAAGATATGACGGCTGATAGGGATGTATGGAAAAATATACTGCGCCGAACCCAAGTGATTTGGGAACAGGATATAAAAATGATGATTGGAATAACGCCTTTCGCTAAAATCTCACTTGAATATAAAAATACTAAGCGAAAATTTAATTACTAGTTTTACAAGCGTTTTGGTTATAGATTTTCAAACTTCAGGGTGGTAGCTATAGCTACCCAAGCAGGCATCATTAGAAAATACCCTACCACCATGCTATGGTTTTCTAACGATGTTTTGTACAAAAGGCGTGAAATTTGAGATGTCACAAAAACTAACAACGGGCTACCATTTTATTTGAAGTGTTCTTAACGTCAGACTTGGCTGTATGATTTAGATACCTTTGCTTATACCTGAGATAGAAGATTATACAACTCACTTCCACTTGCGATTGATAAAGGTATTTCAATGATCCTTCTTTCTTTCTTCTTTCCAGGTGAGAATGATGCGAACACTTTCCTAATAGACGCTCTTAAACCTTTTCTAATATTTTCAGGAGGTGATAGAATTCAGCAGAGGCATTTATCACTGGGTCCAGTTCCTTCTTTGAGCCTTCGTAAGGATTCTTTGTCTATCTTGTTTATTTTATTATAGTTCATATCTCCTTGTTTTTTTTTAGTTTTTAGTTTAGTTAATTATTAATTTTTAGTTTAAAAACATTCTGAATTTTACGATACTTTTATTTCTAATCTCTATTCTTGAAACATAGTCGAATTAGTAATACTATTGATAAATCTAGAAACGCTGGACGGTATTAAAATACAGATATTTCTACATACCTAGTAATATTTAACTTTGCCTCGAAATTCACATGACTTTTTAGTATTTAGTTGTTTTTATAATGTTATATGTGTATTTACTTTGACGTACCTAACTGTCAAACTTTTTGGTTATGATTTTTTACTATAATTACCAATCTATAAAATAAATAAACAACGATAAAATAGTTTAAAAAAACATTTTATTTATTCATTTATCAATCGATTTTCCCGATATATTTTTTTCTAGATGAGATGTAGCTTAAATAATTAAAAAAAAATTTTAAATTTTTTTTCACATTATCGATAGTTATTATTATATGATCGAGTTTTCAAGCGATCTTTTCGAGCGAAACCCAGTATCTACTTATAAATAAATTTATTGCGTAGTATAAAAAAAGACCATTTATTTTGTTGTATGGTTTCGACACACAGCGGGCGGGTCGGAACTCCAGCGCGATTTTATCACAGAAGTGGTTGCGCTTAGCTCAAGTCGACGCGACGTCATGAACGGCTGAACCGTATTTTATGATATCTTTAATTTGTTGATCTTCGCCAGGACTATCAGAGTGGACTGAGAACATCGTCACTTAACATCAGGTGAGATTCGGGTCAAAGCACTGAGCCTATACCATCCATTCATCCGAAGGACGTCCACTGCTGGACTTAAGTCTCCCCCAAAGATCTCAATAACGACCGGTCTTGCGCCACCCGCATACAGCGGATTCTCGTGACCTTCACTAGGTCGTCGATACACCTTGGGGGGCCTACCCACGCCACGTCTTTCGTCGCGTGGTAGCCATTCGAGAACCGTTGGCCCCATCGGGCATGGATTCTGCTAGCAATGTGCCCAGCCTACTACCACTTAAGTTTAGCAATTCCTCGAGCAATGTCGGTTACTTTGGTTCTTCTACCTATACCGTGTAAAAAAGCGAAATAAACAAAGAATATTTAAAAAAAAATGTTTATGTTTTTATTCATTGAACATCTGCTGATTGAAGTAAACATAAACCAATGTCCGCTTTCGATAATTAAAATAAATGGTCAAGTTACTTTTACCGCACTTTCCTATTAAAAATAGTGACCCAGTTCTTTGTACGTTATAATAAAGCTTGTTGCGGTAAATGTGTTTGAAGGATTATAATCGATTCGCCGCTTGATATTTTCTTAAACAAATATAAAAAACAAATAGACTGAAATTAATAAAGAAAAACGTTTTTTATTTATATAGTAAAATCATGTAAATCAATTCAGTGGTTCCTGACTTATAACCCAAATAACGGACAGACAGACAGACGTTAACATTTATATAATGCAAATAAACGAAAAATTAGTTACTATAAAATTCACAAAATATGTCTGTATTTACACATACACACACCCACACTTTTATACAATAAAATAAATTATTTAACGTTTAAAAAAAAACTCACTCTATTTCTATTCCTAATATACTTTTTGAAAAAGATTTTTTGATGTGAAACATCTATAGCCGCACGTAAAACCGATTTCTGGCGTGGCGACGCATGCCGTGGCGACGCGTCGCCACGCTATATGATGGTATATATATACAGTCTATTTATTATTATATCAAATAAATTCGTAAATTTTTATATTGAATGAAAATAAATGTTTATTCAATAAATAGTCATCGTTATCTGGAAAAAAAATCGTAATATTTTATTTATCATTATGACACATTTAGTTCCTATCACAATCTGTTCTTTTCTGTCGATGTTTAATGTCGATGTTTCACATCTGCCAGGCGTCCCGTGGCGGCTTACATTTTTTTTTAAATTTGGTTTTTGTAATTTTTACCAGTTTCTAGTTTTTACTAGTTTCTAGATTCGTGTTAGTAGCTGTTCTTTTTTTAAAAAAATTTAAATCATTTTACTGTGATGAAAATATTTAATTCTGTTAAGTTTAATATTTAAACAAAAACATATCTAAAAACAGCTTTAGAAACCAAATGAAAGTCTCACTAGTAAACAAATAACATAAGATTTATCCACAGCCATATTATATACTTACATGAACATATCGACAAACATACATACACACACACACACACATGTATACATAGTCTTGTAATTCGTATTTAAATAGTGATAAATTCAATTTCGGTTCTTTATTTTATGTATCGGTTTAGTTTATATGCCTATTTTGTGTTAAGCTGTGAATTTGTAATGTAAATAAATAAATATTATGAATTATGTTAAAACAACTATAAATAATGAATGCCGTCCAGTTCGCTTCCAGACGGGTAGGTTCCCAGAAGGCTGACCACCCCTGAGTCGCGAAGCGTGTCGACTGGCAAAAGCTATACTATTTAAGTGTTGTTATTATAAGGAGGCTGTGCAGGCTAGAACAGGCCTGTATCACTGCAACCTAAGATCTATTGTGATCGCTCCAAATCATTAAAGCTCCCTGCCTAGACCTGGATATACTGTAGGATCTGTTTGGCAGGGAGCGTCTGTATCTCCTCCGGGAGCAACGCGTGTTTACTCAGAACTCGGTTGCGTATGAGGATTGGTGGGTCAGATTCACTCAAGGTGTGCTTTGGGGTTTCGTCTGCAATTTCACAGCACTCTCTTGGGTTCTTGCAGTCCGTGCTCTCATTAATAATCTTAGTCGAGTCCTACTGAGCATCAAGGCTTATTCAGCTTTGCGCTGAGTGAATGCTCTGATGAGCTCTTTGGAATTGTTTTGTCTTGGCAATTTACTTCCAGGACTCTATAGCTTTACAGGTGTATTGGTCCCTAATGGTAAATGGGACTAGGCTTTTTGGAATGCCACAAAACCGGCTCTGGCCCAATTTACGTTCCCATAGCTACTGTTATTTTAATGTGTTTCTTCTATAGCATATTCCTTTCTGTAATTCATCTGGAGAAACCACAAGCTGCAAAAGGTTGTATAAGTGACTTTTTTGTACCACAAAACATGAAAAGGCGGAGGAAGGACGATATCAAAAATGAAATGAACGCTCGCGAAGGCTTCTCCGTAGAATTTTAATGAAATTAAATATTTCCATTCGTTTTATGATAAAACATAGAGAACTCGTTGAAACCTCTTAAAATAAAAGTCATGGAAATCGTACACTCGTTTGTAAATATCGAGTTACACTTTTAAATGTTACGTATAGACTAGTACGCGTCCGCGGTTTCGTTCATTTAGTAGTGATTTTGTTGCCGCCCCTCGAATAATTCGAGTGGCCGTTACCTGAGCGTGAAAACTCCCGCGGAATTTTGATCCTGGCTAAACCCTAATTTTTAAATGTATTTTTAATTTTAACCTTTAAATGTCTTCTTCTCTTCACCTTTTCTCCCATAATGAACTATATATTATTAAATATGTACAAATGAACAACATAAAACTGTAAATAGTATATGTTGCTAACATTTTTACTGGTAAATACTGTGTTTTTGTCCTACTAATATTGTGTTGTCTTATATGTTTGTGTTGTCCCTTTTTCAGGTTGATCACCTGGGTCAAAGGATTTTTGTTTTCATTTCATCAGCCATAGTCTTGTTTACCAGTTTCCACTCCTTGGCTCATGACTCTACCTTACGGACACTGGCAGAATTTTGGCCAATAGCTACAAAGGCCAAAAACTAAGAAGTGAAGTGAAGTGAACCCTAATTTTTTTATTTAACATAAAATAATTAATAGTTGTTTGTATTAGTCTTTAGTAATTTTTTTTTTTTTTTTTTGAAGCTAAGTTGGTTTTTTTTGTACTATGGATAGTTACCGCTTCAATGGACGTGGATTCTTATCAACCTATCCTATTATATAAATGCGAACTATTGAAGCGATGATGTCGCAGTGGGTAGTGTGGTCGGATTTCGCGGCGGCAATGGACGCTTTTTTTTTTTTTTTTTTTTTTTTTTTTTTTTTTTTTTTTTTTTTTTTTTTTTTTTTTTTTTTTTTTTTTTTTTTTTTTTTTTTCGAACCTAGCTAATGCTGTTGACCGGAAGGGCCTTTACAGCTTCACCGAACTTTGGGGGCGAGTGCTGAAGGCACTCAGCCGCAATAAGGTGACTAGCTCAAGGGTTACCAAAGTGGTACGAACCTCGGCTTGGCCGTCACCTGAGTGTAAAACTCTCTCGCGAGTTTGAACCTAGCTATTCCCTACATTTTTTATTAATAATAAAAAAAAAAAAGGTTCCTTACAGGACCTATGTACCTGCATGTTATGTGCAAGAGTGTGTTTGCAGTGTTGTGCGTGTAATGCTCAATGCATGGGCAGTGTCACTGTATCGCGCTGGCGGCGACGTCAAGAGCCTCCCCAGTTGGGGAACGAGGCACGTCCTGGGCCGCCGCCTGAGGGGGACCCGGAGAGTGTGCGGGAGCAAAATTAGCCGCCTGTCCCCGGCGGCGGGAACGGCGGTTACGCGGGCGTGGGCGCTGGCACGCATACTGAATCGGTTGGAAAGGAAAGATCCTATTTTCGCACGTGATTTTATCATCGGGATCGGTGAGAACGTTACGCGGTCTCCGAAGCGGTTTCGGAGCTAGCGGGTCGGAGGAGTACGCGACGGCTTTCGCTATGAGCGGATTCGGGTGTGTCTCTGCGCGATCGAAAAATGCGCGACACAGGGATTTGATAACAGAGTGAATGGATGGTAGATTGAGGTCTCTGTGGATGTCCACATCCCTCTCGTACCACCGGGCACCTACGGCTCTCCTGGTGAAGCGGTTCTGAACCACTTGGAAGGAGGACAGATCTGTATAAGCGAAGGCAGGGGCGCAATAAGTGAGAATGGGCCTAACTACCGTTTTGTATAATGTAATTTTATGGCGGACGGCCATCTTACTACGAGCGTTGTAAAGAGGGAAAAGACGTCCCATAACCATGTTGGCACGGTTTCTGACTTTCAAAACGTGAGATTTGAAAGTCATGTGGGCGTCTAGTGTGACACCGAGGTACTTGACCTCGGTCGCCCATGGGATCTCTACTCCTAGGTAAGTGACTGGACGAGGAGGGTCAGATTTCTCTACGGAGAACATAATCGCGGTGCTCTTTCCCGGGTTAATCGCTATGCGCCACTTCATGTACCAAAGGCTTAAGATGTTAACAGCCTTTTGGACGCGGGATCTGAGAGTGTCTCTTTGTCTGTACGAAAAATAGATGACCGTGTCATCGGCATAGAGACCTAAATGAACCTTACTAGCCGCCACTCCTTCGAGCGGGTCGTCTTTCAGGTTCGGATTTAGGTCTGGTAAGTCCGCTATGTAAAGGTTGAAGAGGACAGGCGCCAGAATGGAGCCCTGGGGGACTCCTGCGCGGATCGGGCGGGCTGAAGAGAGAGCGGACTCTACTCTGAAGCGGAAACTACGATTCGAAAGGTAATCGCGTAGGATGTGTACTAATGTGTCAGGGACGCCTAACCTAACTAGTTTAAATACAAGGCCGGCGTGCCAGACCTTGTCGAATGCCTTAGCGACGTCGAAGATGACAGCGAGCGTACGCCAGGGTGTGTTTGGGGTTCGATGAAAATTTGACAGGATGTGCTCCGTGAGGCGTTGCACTTGGTGCGCGCAAGAGTGTCTGGCTCTGAAACCAAACTGTTCGGGAGGCAAGAGATTTTTGTCCTCTATCACTACGAGGAGTCGGTTCAGAAGGATCCGCTCGTAGAGTTTACCTATTGTGCTTAGCAAGCTGATTGGGCGGTAACTATCGGGTGACCTGGCATCTTTGCCAGACTTGTGTATACCTATCACTATCGCTTCTTTCCAGGCGGCTGGAAAGTGGTGGTTTTTGATGGCCGCATTGAAGATGCAGACCAGTAGCGCGATGAGACGGGGCGGAAGAAGCTTAAGCACTTCATTCCTGATCCCGTCCGGACCGGGAGATTTTCTAGGCTTAAGGCCCTTAATGGTTGTAACGACCTCATCACAGGTGACAGGTGTGAGGGGAACAACCGGGGAAAGAGCGTCTAGGTCCTGTACCGAGGACTCTACATCGGAAACGTGGAGGACGTCAACGTTGTCAATGACGGGGGAACATTGTTGCTCGAGGCTATCGGCTAAGCACTCGGCTTTGTCGTCATCGTCAAAAGCGGGTGGAAGACCCTGAGTGTTTCTGTCCAGGGGGGGCATACTAGCGACGGAGCGGTCCGTCTTCATCGATCGTGCAAGCTTCCAGTACGCGAGGTGGGAAGGTACCAGCTCCTCGAGGAAACTGTTCCACCTGTTATCACGGAGCTGATCTATGCGGTCTTTCACCGCTCTACGCAAGGAACGTAAGCGTGCACGATTTTCCTCAGTCGGATACGCGTCGTGGGCACGGGTCGCGGCGTTCTTCTGGGTGAGCAGAGCTCTCACGTCATCAGGGAGTATAAAGCGGCGATCGTTCGCCGCTTGTACCTCTTTCGAGGTCTCCCTGATTCCGGTGTTGAGATGCTCAACCAGAGAAGCGATCGCGAGATCCGTGTCCGCAGGCGTATCCAGTACGTCGGGGATCAAGTCGAGCGGGGGGGAGGACTGATGGTCCTTGAGATATCTGCCGAGTTTGAAATAGTCCGCGACCTTTACAACTGGCGGGCTAGAGTCGTCCGAATGACCTAACTGTAAAATGACTGGGCGGTGGTCGGAGTCGAGTTCGTGTACGACTTGTATGAGACGCACAGGAAGCCGGACCCCTTTGAAAATAGCTACGTCTAGCACTGTCGGGCGGCAGTGCGGCATGAAGTGGGTAGGCTCTAAAGGAGCGATGACCTCAAAATCGAGCTCATCCATCAGCACAGTAAGAGCAATCCCATTACTGGTATTACTCGAACTGTTCCAAAGGGTGTGCCCGCAATTGAGATCACCCGCGATAATGACGGAGTCTCCGAGAGAGAAAAGTTTCCCTAAATCGGAAGCTAAGATGCGCTTATGGGCGAGAGATATATAGACACCAGAACGATCGATTGATGGCCGGTCATTCCGATTCTGCATATAGAAACCTCTAAGTTTTCTAGCTCAGGAGGGTCTAGCGGCGTGCAATACAGAGACCGCTTATAATAAATTAAGGTACCACCGCCCCTAGTTGGGGGCAATCTATCGTTCCGAACGATATTATAATTCGCGATCTTAGGATCGCGATCTTTGGGCTTCAGTAGGGTTTCCTGGACAAGAAACACGTCTATTTGACGATCGCGGAGGAAGTTCGCGACGAGTTCACGCTGCGGAACTAGTTTCCGCGCGTTAAAGAACGAAAGGGACAAACCGCGTGGCTTTATCTTAGCCATTTATTACGGGTTTCGGGAAACGCGGGCCAGACCTTGAAGGGTCGTGGCAATGGCGGGGAAACGCGCGATGGCCTCGAGCTCGGCGTTACCGGAGCCGCTATTCAACAACGCGTTGAATGCGACTACTTCCTGCACGTCGTGAACGCGCAGGAGAAAAAGAACCCGGTCAAGGCCGGTTGGGTTGGCCTGAGGGGCCTGGGGGGGGGTAGCCAGGCGCGGCTGTGCCTTGGCTTGGGGCCTAGGTGCCCACGGAGCCAGAGGGGCTGCGGGGGCGGGGGGCGGAGTGACGGGTCGGCACCGCAGAAGGCGACGCCGACGTGCCTGGGAGGCACGGGAAAGACCTCAGTGTCATTTCTGGCACTTGAGGCTGGGAGAGAAGAGGTGCAGAGTTCCTGAACGGAGCCTGCCTACCACCCTTTTTTTGGGGTGGTTCCTCTTGATCCTGGGTGCACACGGGCACCCACGGTAGTTGGCGGGATGACCCTCTTGCCGGCATAAGGCACAGCTGGGAGGGTCGGAGGAATCTTTCGGACGCGGACAGTCCGGGGTGAGATGCTCGCCTAGGCACTTTACGCACCTCGGAGCCATAAAACAGCTCCGAGAGCTATGCCCGTATCCTTGGCAGCGGTGACACTGCGTCGGATAGGTCTTTTTTTGCGAGGGGGCTCTACCGAAACCCCTGAGAGACCGCAGAGGGTTTTCAGTCCGAAGACTTTCTTACCCTCGTCGGTGGCTGGGAGCGCAACCAGGACCATATTGTATGGCCTGCGGTCGTGTTGAGAGTGCATTCTATGCACTTCGAGGGCAGGGATATCTTGCTCCTTAAGGGAGGCAATGATATCAGTACACGAGAGTTCCTTTGGAACTCTGCGTATGACTACCCTAAGGGATTTTTCCTCCTCTAACGCGTGGGTGAAATACGCGTATTTGCACTCACGGAGGAAGCTGGTGAGTGCCCGGAAGGAGTCTGTGGACTGCACCTTAACCATAATGCCGTCACGGACATTGGTGGCTGAGGTATAATGTATTTTGCGGCTCACGAGAGCCGCAGAAATCCTAGTCCAGGACGCCTTGTCCTGGATCGTGACGGGAGGAGGCGGACGAACCTTCCTAGGATGAGGCTGTGAAGAGTTAGCCGAAGGTTTGGGAACTCTCGGTGCCGCTACTGGCACCGGAGTGGGCTGTTGGGCCGAATCCTCAGCAGCGAGGACCTTGGGATTTGTCTGAGGCAGCGGCGGAGAAGCCGTCGCCTTTCTCTTGGTCTTCCGCTTGGCGGTGACAAAGCCGTCACTACCAAGCGGCGGGTAATCCAGCTCCATATCGTCCGACTCTGACCCGGACGACAGGGCGGGGGGGGGTGGCAAACTTCGGCATCAGGCTCGGACGCCTGTCTGCCATATTCTGTGGGGATAGAGGGGAGAAACTATTCCCCGTGCTAACGTTTATAATGTCCGCAGAATGCGGACGGTAAGGAGAGCGCGACCTAGAACGCGATCGCGAGCGCGACAACGACGAGTCACGCTTAAAGCTAGTCGCGGGTGGAGTACGCGCGCGGGAACGCTCCGGTGCGTTTATATTAACAACCGGCTTTCTAACACGTTGAGGGAGCGCGGCGGACGGACCCGGGGCTGATTTTTTATAATTAGCGAACTCCCGAGCGAGTTCGGGGGATTTGGCTAGCAATTCCCTAACAAAATTAAGGAGCTGACGCTCCGCAAAAAGCGAGTCGGCCATCCCGAGACGGCGAGAGGGCGGGGGGGGGTGAACTACCTCCCTGCCTGAGGGGCAGGGGGGGGCGCGCCAAAAATCTAGTGAGACTTCGCGAGTCTCGCAAAAGACCGTTGAGTCGAAGTGCAATGACTCACGGAATTTGGATCCTACGGAGCCTAGGGGGAAGCCCTAACAAGCCCTAGGGCCGAGGACGTGGGTCAGACGCCCAAACAGCACCCAGGGGATGGATTTTGTCGCAGGAGCGGATAGTAAGGTAAGACAAAAGGAAACCCGGCGTGATCACACACCGGATTCCGGTATTTGGTGACCCCAGAAGGGGGTCCCCAGGGAACCTGCTAAACCCTGCACCACCTTATGTTGGCACCGTTAGGTCTCCGGTGATGACCACAATCTAGAGAGAGTGGATTTTAATAATGTCGAGAAGCGACACGTATCCTCACCTTAAGGGTGAGTATACGTAAAACGCGCGCGTACTGAAAAGTACGTTTTTCGAAAATACACGAAGTTATAAATAAAATTTATAAAGTCGAGTATTTTACGCTCGCAAAAATACCGCAGTGCAGGAATCCCACACCGGGTACCCGACGCGGCACGCGCGCTTGCGTCACCTCAGCCGTTGAAAAATCCAACGGCCGTTGCTACGCAAGCTAACGGTCGATCGATGAAGGCAGCGAAAGCGAAGACGGTTGGCGCTAACGTATTTGTGCGAGCGGGCGTAGCGAACAGACACGTCCGTCCACTACGGAGCTTACCACAGCAATCCGCAATGGACGCTGGTTCAAATCCACCTTTATAACTTTAAAATCAGCCGGAGCTTTCGGTGAAGGAAAACATCGTGAGAAATCCATAGCTTGGTGGTAAGGCATTTTTTAATGATGCCCGCCTGGGTAGCTACCACCCTCAAGTTTGAAAACCTGTCGGCAAATACATCGCTTAAGAACCAATACATCTAGGTTAAGTGTGTTCACCATCCTCGACCCCATCGTCACTTATTATTAGATGAGACTGTGGTCAAGGGACAGAGCCAATACCGTGTAACTAGCTGACTCCGTCTGCGTGGAATTTCGCGTTTTTAATAAAATCAAGATATTTTTTCATTTACGTTGTATAGGCTCAAACCTTTGATCACAATCTCACCTGATGTTAAGTGACGATGTGGTCCGGGATGGTAAACACATTGAGCCTAGAGGCATTGGTTCTCAAGTGACGGTGCCGGAACACATCCTATCACCATGGTATGGTTTTTTCACGATAGAGTGGGTTGAACCCGCGTACCTGAATCCGACCGTATGTATTACTAACTGCGCTATCATCGCTTTCATATCAAACTAAAACATATATATGACTTATTTTCACATAAATTTGGATTCGCCTTATTCTCCCACACACTTTCGAAAATCACAGAAATAAGGGAATTATCGAGTCTAAAGCCTCGACTGAGTGATTTATCTAAATAAAATAAAATTGAAGTGTCCGGTTGTTATATCAAATTAACAACTTTTTACTACAATACATATGAATGTATTTGCGATACATATACCAAAAACATAATTTAAAAAAAAAATTGTCTCTCTGTCTGTTTATTCCGGCTAATGTCCGATACGGCTGGATCGCTTTTCATGGCAGATAGCAGTGAATGTGATCCACTAATACCCATTCGCAATCGAGTTCTGTGTAAGCATGTGTTACTCCCGGAGGAGGTACAGACACTATCTGCCAAAAAGATCCTTTAATAATATGGCAGGAGCTTTAATAATATGGCACGATCACAATAGATATTCTTAGGTCGCAGTGACACAAGTCTGTTCTAACCGTCATAGTCCCGTCATAGAATAATAATAATAATGGCAGATAGCTAAAGTTACTCCTCGTAAATTAATTAGGCTACTTTATATTTTTCAAAAATAATTAAGGTTACACGTAAAAAAAATTAAAAGTCATCAAATTGTATGTTAATTAAATACATTACGTTAAAAAGTTGCTATTTTCATATTACAAACAGAGACTTCAATTTTATTTATATGTTACATGTAAAGCTTCATGATTTTAATTTTAAAACTTATTAAATTTCCACCCTCTGTTTCACGCAATTTGGGGTTAGTTTAAAAAACATGTCACTCTTTTATATAGAATAGTTTTTCTTTTGATTTAAAGGTCTTAAGTAATGGTAAAATTACATGTGAGGAGAGTCGCGGGCAAAATTAGTAAATTATAAACAAAACAATATATATGTATATCGACATGCTTACATGTTACATATTAATATGTCGATTACCCATAAAAATGAGACAATAGGAAGACAATAGAAAAACAATGGAAAGCTGGCGTAAATGCCAGGTTAGTGTTCAAGGGGTTAAATAAACGTCTGTCTGTCTGTCTGCTCGTTAGTTGACTTATAACTCGAAAAGCACTGAACCGATTAACATAATTCCTTTTTAAATCGTAAATATATTATCTATATGCATTGCCTCTAAATTCCACCATAACAAAAAGGTTTTAGTTATGTTAAAATAGCATTTATAAGTATATGGAAAAAAATAATTAAAATGATCATCAAACATCTCTGTCTGTATGCCAATTAGTTGGCTTGTAGCTCAAGAACCACAGAACCGGCTTATATAATTATAGTTTTAAACTTAGATGTAACTAGTATTGCCTGGACAAATTATGAAATAAAATAGTGCTATTTATTACATGGGTTCATATTTTTTATATAAAGAATTCATAAATATTATATGCGAGCGGAACCGCGAGCACACAGCTAGTATATAAATTAATACTATGAAAAATCGCGAAAATTACATACGTGAAGTGAGATGAGTTATATGACGATTTGTAAAAATATAAAAAACACAACATCATAAAACAAATTTGCGTTCGTTTTAGTGGAAAAACGAACTTTCAATGTGAAGAGATACTATCGATTGTAGTTTGTCATTTCAAGAAGTTTTTTTTTTTTTTTTTAACCCCGGAGATTATTTTTTTTATCATTACACTGACTGTGTGCCCGCGGCTGCACCTTTTTTTTTTTTTTTTTTTGACGGGGTAAAATGCATTTACGCACTACCCTTGCATTTTACCTATTGCATTAGTCAGACCGGAGTCCCCCAATGCAATGGATAAGGGGGCACGGAGGGACGAGCTCCGTGCCAGTGTGGGACTCACCCGGGCGTCAAGCGCCCGGAAATACCCACTAAAACCCCCGGGGCCGTCCGCCGCATTTGGGATGGGGGCGACACGGGGTGGCTTTCGCAAGCACCGCGTCTCCCCCTGCGGCGAACCCACCAGGCCTCGTCCGTGTAATGGCCCGGAAGGGATGGAGGAGAATACTTCCCCTCCACCTCTTAGCCTGCCTCTTGAATAGAGGCATGACCGTCTGGTCGTCAGTCCGGGGGGCAGGATAGTCGTCAGTCCGGGGGGCAGGATAGTCGTCAGTCCCGGGAGGCAGGATACCCGCGGCTGCACCTGCGTTTAATTTTTTTTTTTTTTTTAACGGATCCCTAATTATTTCCCGTTTATTTTTCAGTGCTAAGATAAAGTAAAACTATTTCTCAAAAAATTCAAACAATTGCCAATGAAATTATGCGTTGATGAGTATTAGTTTTTGTACGCGGAACCCTAATTATTTTCGAAACACAAAAGTTACGCGGAGTAACTACAGCTATCTAACAGAGAAAGGCCCGTCGAAATCGGTTCAGCCGGAGATTACCCGGAACTACCAGACAGACAGACAAGCAAAAATTTTCTACATTGTGTCGTTGGTGTAGTTGTCGTACATACATTCATATGTATTTAGTACATATCAATTGTATTTATTAGAAACATAGATATAGGTTGATAATTTTAGTAATAAAAATGAAAATCAATGAATATGGTGGTAGTGTATGGTGGTATGGTGGAGAGAATTTTGCTTACGTAAGCAATATTTATAAACAAATTTTAATATAAGGAAAAAACGTATCTCCAGGTGACATAATGTCTATCAATTAACCATATCACGAATACTCAATTTAAAGAAAGTATTTTCACAAGAACTGCATCATTGAACTCCCACTTCTCTTGAGCACTTACCTGGCGTTTACGCCAGCTTTCCATTGTTTTCCTATTGTGCCATTTTTATGGGTCATCGACATCAAAGTTGGTACGGCATTGCATGATGGCAATTAATACGTAACAATACCCTCGTATATACCAACCTCAAGTTTGAATATTTATGTTCCGGCACAAGGCTTAATGTGTTTATCATCGTCGCTTAACATCAGGTGAGGTTGTGGTCACAGCACTGAGATATTACAGTGTAAAAAAAAAGGATTATTAGCTTGACCTGTATTGTATGTAGATATATATCTATGTAGCGGAATGTTCGGGCACAATTTTCATTGACTTGAAAGCTTCTGATGAAATTTAAACTTTACACACTTATCAAAGACCGATCACAATACCTAATTTAATACGTTCGTCTGATTTTCTTCCGTATTCCCAGACTTATCAGAATCAGTTATCTTAAGATCAAATTATCAATGATAAGGTAAGCTTTTGATGCTGTTTTAGACTAAAAAAAAGAAGAAAATAAATTATTGTCTAAAGCTAGCCGAACTTAAAAAAAAAAAATAAAACAATTATGAAATATTATGGAGAGTTCGTTCTACGGAGATGGGATAATTATTGTTGCCAATTTTAAAATTACAATTACGGTATTAACGAAAAAAAAATAATTATTGTAATAAATTGTGGGACGTTTATTTCTACTATATATTAATAAAAATAATAAATATATAGGTGTTTGTAAAACTTGATATGATTCTCAATTTAAATTATTAGACATTTTTCAATAATAAAAAAAACAGTTAATTTAACGTCGCTGTAAACGAGCAACTCATATTTTAAAAAAAAGTTATTTAGAGGTAAGCCAGCTCAAACGAAAACAATCCGTAGATAATCTCAAAAAAGTTGGCATTTTTAAAGTCTAATTTACACTATGCAGGTACGGATTAAGTAGTCTGGTAAGGAGGGTCTGGTGAGCGACAGATAACAAAGGATAGTTACAGACGACAAAAAATATTAGTCACCATATCTCTTTACCTTTACATTCCTATTATCATTCCATACATTTTTTTTCTAACCTAGCTAATGCTTTTGACCAGAAAGGCCTTTACAGCTTCACTATAACTTTGGGGCCGAGTGCAGAAGGCACTCAGACGTAAAAGGTAACTAACACAAGGGTTCGAACCTCGGCTTGGCCGCTACCTAATCCATACAATATGTTACCTTGAATATCTGACTTTGTCTGTGTAGATATTATATTACAATCCGATTGGTCGTAATCTGAATGTCGTATATATGACTAATAAATGAAATTGAAGTGTCTGTTTGTAATGTCAAAATTAAATTTTTTTAGTAAACACATATGCGCGCGATACTTATAACAGTTTTTAAATGTTTTGTCTGTCTGTTTCTCCGGGTAATCTTCAGAACAGTTTTATCGATTTTGGCCAAGGGTAACTTAGGGTTCTTTTGAATTAATAATTAGAATTAAATTAATTAGGGTTCGGCGTAAAAAAAATTAAAAATTTGAATAAAATCCGATTCAGATCCAAAGCAGAGTTTTACGGGCAACTGCTATCTTTATGAGAACTTTATCTTTATGATATATTTATGAGAAATATTTTTACTTTTTGTCAGTACTAAATTTTTTTTCGGAAAATAATTAGAGTTCCGTATAAAGAAAATACAACGCAGTGAAGAATATATAAAACGCGGGCGCAGCCGCGGTCACACAGTTAGTCGATCATATGATCAGCTCAGCGTACTTTCCTTCCTACCTTCCTTCGAATCACGTTCGACATATTTGCAAGATTTTCTGTACGCGCAGGTCTTCTATATAAATGGTTACATATTCAGGGTTATAAATTTTGTTTACTTTTTTTTTTTCAAAAATATGGGCTTCGTATATACAGGGGTTTAGAGCTTTACTTAATACTTGAATGGTTCCTATCCTTCTGATCACTATAGAGGAAACAGGAATGTTGTAAGTGATCAATCAATTATGATTTACGGACGACCCTGTAGTTTTTCATGTTATTTACTGTTACATGACAAACAAATGAACATCAAGTTTCACAATTAAAAAAACTGCAAACTCGCGCACGTTTCGTACAAACAGAACTATAAAAAAGAACCGTTCCAAATAAAATAGATAACGAAGTATCCAATAGTATTCGGATTGAGGTAGCGCGTGGTTAGTAGTAATATTAAGGTTTAAGATTTTTATATTCTTTAGCGGTCAAGTTGTTTTTTATCGGATATCGCGTAGATGGACGTAGGTTTGAATCCACCTATTTGTTCCTTTCTTCCATTATTATATTTAGGTCTATCTAGGTTTTTAACGTCCAAATTATAAGGTGGATCAATACGTGAACGATAGTTATGTTAGGGAATGACAACGTTCCTGTGCTTCCGCTAAAACCCTCTATTGTATAAATTATACTTTAAAAAACATTTTTACCAAAAAAAAAAAAGTACGAATTACTTACAGGTAGTTTTTGACATTCTTAAGCGTCTCTTGTTAGTCGAAATTAAATTAAGATTTTTTTATCTATCAGATAGAAGCTAGTTACGGGGTTTGCCTTTCTTTACCTCATATAGAACAATCCAGCTAAAATCAAGGCCACGTCGAGGGAGACTGTCCGATACAATCTGTTTAGGCGAAATCCCAGTACATGGCACTCATCTGTTTTACGGCCTTTTATTTTGTAGCTGCCACTCAAATGACGCTTGCTGTGTATATAACAGTAGGCTGATTTATAGCTACGTACGTGCTGCGAATCATAGAGTTGAAATACTCAGAACGGCAGTAGTCCCAGAGTGAAACTATTTCAAATTGAAGCGATGATAGCGCAAAGGGTAGTAGTGCGGACGGATTCCTCAGCAATGGACGCAGGTTCGAGCCCACTTATTCAACTCTACAATCAGATTAAGCTTTCGGTGATGGAAATCCTCGTGAGGAAACCATAGTATGGTAGGGTATTTTCTAAGAATTCCCATCTGTGTAGCTACCACCCTAAAGTTTGGAAAACTTTCGTAAAATACCAATAAGAGTGTTCCGGCAGCATCACTTGAGAACCAGTACCTCTAGGTTTAGTGTGTTTACCGTTCTGGATCACATTGTCACTTAACTTCACGTGAGCTTGTGGTCAAAGCACTGAGCCTATAGCGTGTAAAAAAAAGATCGAGCTTAAAAGGCCATGTACGTCTTTTGTCACGTACCGAGGATTGCGTGATACCGTTTTATTTACACGCACTTATATACATTTTTACGGCTTCAGTGCTAAGCGAGTTTTTGTATGAAACCATTGTTCTTAGTGTTATTTCTCTATGGTCCAGATTATCCCCGGGTTCAGTCTGCATGAAGTTTTTGTTACTTTTTCTTTTTGTAGATATTTATTGACTTTTTCGCTGCTTTATAATGAGCCTGGGCTTAGGGTGAAGGAATGCATTGTGTTGAAATCTTAGCATGGTGGTAGGGCGTTTTCTAATGCTACGTTTGGTTCGGAATGTAAAAGCGCCGGTCCATTTCAGAGCCGATTCGTTACATGAAAGTTGTGTATATATATTTTTTTAATATGATATAATTCCATCGACTTCATGTTGGCAGAACTGTACGAAAAATTATACGACAGCTAAATTAAAAAAAAAAAAAAAAAAATAAAACAAGAAGTAAAAATTAACAACTTTAACAATAAAAAAATACTAATTTTCATCTCTCTTTTAATAAATAAATTTTTTCTATAATTTTTTTTATAAATAAAAAAAAGTAGGCAAACTATAATCCGTACAATGTAAACTATACGTATATTTAGTCTACTTTCAACCTTAATAACATACACACTTACAATATCAATTCTCCGTAAACATTTTCGCCTAATATCCTCTTGATATTAGGCAGTTGCATTGAATTAGCAATGTGTCGTTACATAATAGGAACATTTGGTGTGTGCCGCCGCTGCGATCGGTCAGCGGGACGTCTAACTTGGAATATAGAAAGACACGGAGTCGTTAACAGCTCAGTTTTACCTCGAAAATATGAATTAAAAAAAAAATAATTGCGAATCGATTATGGCGCTGTGGGTAATGCGGCCGGATTCCGCGGCAATGTTTCAAAATTCCGCGGGTTCGAGTCCACCTTTCCAACTTCAAAATCAGACTGAGATTTCTATGAAGGATAATATCATGAGGAAATCATAGGCATGACGGCAGGGCATTTTCTAATAATGCCCCGCCCGGGTAGCTACCGTCCTAGAGTTTGAAAAAAACCTGTCGCCAAATACCAATTGGTGTGTTCCGGCAGCATCACTTGAGAACCAGTATCTCTAGGCTTAGATTGTTTACCATCCTTGACCACATCGTCTCTTGACCTTAGGTTGTGATTGTAGACAAAGCGGTGAGCCTATTCTGGGAATTTTTTTCTTTGCGTATTTTAAAATCCTGAGAAATCAGCGAAATAAAACTATTACGATAAAAAAAAACTGTAGTAACAGTAAGTCAATTCCTAACGTTCTACCACACTGGAGATTACATAAAGATAATCTACCAATATGTACTGATTTTCACAATCGAAAGCTAGTTACTGTAAGTTTAGAGTGTCACCGTATTCTAATACAGAAAACACTTAAGAACAGGTGAGATTGTAGAAAGGCGTTAAAAAAATGTGTCTATGTAACCTATACGTGGGGTTGAAGTTAAACTTTTATGACTGTTGTGCCTGATTAAAAGGCTTCTTGGGTAAAAGATTAAACATATAAATATTAGGCCCTTACATATAAAATTAGCGTTTCATATAGAAAAAGCGTTTTACGAAAAAAATAATTATTAAGTTATTATACGAGTATCTTCTATACTAATAAATAAAGTTTAAGTGTCTATTTGCAATGTCAAAATTATTATTTTTTTACTAAATACATATAAACGTATAAAAGTATATACGATAACAATACCGAAAGCACAATTTTTAAAATTTTTGTCTGTCTATCTGTTTGTAATGGATAATCTCCTGAACGGCTGGACCGATTTTGACAAGACTTTTTTTGGTAGATAGCTGATCATTTTCGAAAATAACTATAGTTTCACGTAAAAAAAAACACATAAAAATTTGAATAAAATCCGATTTAAGGCACAGTTTTTCTGGCAAGGGTTCAGTTTATGACAAACATGTTTACTTTATCTTAGTACTAAAAAAATATTAAGGTTCCGTATAAAAAAATGACACGAAAGAATTTGTTCAAATTCAGAAAAAAAGTGGTAATCTGTTGGAGCAATTCTTGGGATTAGGGTGAGTGTCGGGAACCTTACCACCACGGTTCCTCTAATTTAGCGAACGTCAGTCGTTGAGGACTAGCATTTTCCTGAAGCAGAAATGACTAGTCTCGGTTGTTTAAAGGCCAGTTTTCTCATCATGGTTTTCAAACTCAGGCGGCGACCCAAGACGTGTCTCGTTCCCCAACTGGGGAGGCTCTTGACGTCGCCGCCAGCGCGTTACAGTAACACTGCCCACGCATTGAGCAATTACACGCACAACACTCCATACACATTCATGCATAACATGCAGGTACATAGGTCCTGTAAGGAACCTTTTTTTTTTTTTTTTTTGTAAATAAAGAATAAAAAATGTAGGGTTTAGCTAGGATAAAAATTCCGCGGGAGTTTTCATCATACTCAGGTAGCGGCCAAGCCGAGGTTCGAACCCTTGAGCTACCTTCAGCACTCGCCCACAAAGTTCGGTGAAGCTTTAAAGGCCCTTCCGGTCAACAGCATTAGCTAGGTAGGAAAAAAAAAAATGGTTTTCAATTGGTGATAATACAGGTCTACCGTAAACGTCTGGCTGGATCTTAGGAAGCTGTAGTGTATGACACCAGCAATCATCCATCAAAAACTCAACATTAACTTTTTCTGAGTCAACTTTCGCTTAGGACAGGTTTTGACCAGTTCTACTGGATCGAAGCGCTGTGATGAGCTTTTCCAATTGTAGTATAAGATCCATTTTACACCACAAGTAACTATACGATTCCAAATTAGCTGGTTATTTTGACGCTTGAGTAATTTAACGCAGCACTCAATGCGTGTTTGTTGGTGTGCTCCACTCAATTCACACGGTACCTATTTATTTCACTTTCTTTTTTTGTTTCAAGTGTTGTCAAAATTGTTTCATCACTCACGCCGCCGAAGCATGTCGCTAATGCTGACGTGTTTCCGATGGATCCGCTTCCACGGTCACCTTTAATTCTCCATTTTGTTCCAGTTTGTTCAGTAGATCAAAATTTCCTGAAAAAAGAAGTTGTAACCAATAACGTACCATATGTCTTTTACAGTAGCTCCCTATACATATCATTAATCATTCGAGGATAGAACTAGTATTCGTAAATAACGCGATATCTTACGTTTTCCATTTTGTGAATAGAACGATGTTTAACATCAAATGGTGCAAAAACGAATGAATCAATAAATTCAAAACGAAAATCCACAAGATTAAATTTGAAATACTTTTGAATGTGGAATTCCTAGTCAAACGACAAATATTTCAGATTAAAGTGGCCAGTTCGAAAAAACCCCAAATCGTATGTGAGGATCTAATGTATTTTTAAACGTTACTTCCGTCCGAAAAAGGTCTGAATTACTCGTCATAACGCGATTAAAGAAGGTTTGGTACTCCAATAAAAAAAAAAAAAATTTAAATGTGTAGTCTCTACGCATTCCTTTGTGCTTTTCACCGCCCTCACAGATCTCTACGGGTATATAAATGTACCGTTTCCCTCAGGATTGCATTCGCTCAGCAACCACCGTACAGCGACCACGGTAAGTGTTCCTTGCTTTCTTTGTTTTTTTTTTCAACGTTATATATGGTCCCCAACCTACAAGGTCCATGTATGTGTAAGCAAATATTAATATCTAAGTTAACTTTTTAAGCTGCACCCGAAGTTTCTATCAGAATTGCCACTAATTACCAGGCAGGATAAAGGCAGATAATCTAGTTTGATAGATAATCTAGTCTAGGCAATAATGAAGTTTGCCAAAAAAAAATGGAACTATTTAGCTAATTCGGTTCTTAGTAGTACTAACAGTAAGTAATTATGTATGTAATTATTTAACTGCTAATTACATAAATCTTCTTAACTTATTCATAACTAGTCGTGTGCCCGCGTTTCAAATGTTCTTCACTGCGTTTTATTTTTTTTTTATACGCAACCCTACTTATTTTCGTAAACTTTTTTTATACTAAAATAAAGTAAAATTATTTCTCATAAATTCAAACACTTCCACATAAAACTGTGCTTTGAATCGTATTTTATTTATTTATTTATGAGTTTTAAAATATTTTCGAAAATCAGAAGTTACGCTGAGTAACTATCTTTTAAAAATATCCCGTCAAAATCAGTCCAGCCTTTCCGGAGATTAACCGGAACAGACATACAAACACATTACCGGAACAGACAGACACAGATAGACCGACAGACAGGCAAAAATTAAAAAAAAAATGGTTTGGGTATCGTATATACATTCGTATGTTTTTAATTAATAGAAAATGTTATTACAACAGACACTTCAATTTTATTTATTAGTATAGGTCAATTAATATTTATTTCGATCAATGGAGCGATTTTTGTTTCTTTTGTGGTAACATAACATAAAGCTCACGCCTGTTATACCCGAAGGGTTAGGCAAAGGAGAAATAGCGAACTACACCCACATTTCCCCGAGCTTAGTTCCTTCCCAGATGTGACAGGCGGCGAGCCTATCGCCATATCGGGCACAAATTCCAGACTCAAAATCAAAATCAAAAAATCTTTATTTAATTTAGGCCGTAAGAAGGCGCTTTTGAACGTCTTAAACACTACCACCGGTTTGGAAAACAATCCAGTCGGGAACAGTCAGCAAGAAACTCGGCCTGGTTCTTTTTTTATAAATATATTACATATCGTTTTATCTAATATAAAAAACTATTCAAATCATAGTCTTAACCAATGCTAGCGGGTGCGCACAGAGATGTCGGTTAATTCCAGACATCAAAATTGTTCAGGTAATGATCCACCCTGTAATAACCTTTGAGATTAAGACTTGCTTGACGTAATACTTGAACTTATTGTCAGGTAAATCGGTAATGTTACTTGGGATCTTATTGTAAAACTGAATACTATTACCAATAAAGCTTTTATTAGACTTACTTAGCCTAAAGCGTGGGACGGACAAATTGTCTTTATTTCTGATATCAAAATTATGACGATCATTCAATAGATCACTAAGGGATGATACTGAGTAGAAAAACCCAATATTACTTGACCCGACCCGAGGAGCAGACCCGAGACCGCAGAACGACAGTCGTACCGTAATACAACTCCGCCACCGAGGCAGGCAAAATTGTTTCCTTCTATTTCGATTAAAGGACCCTTGACAGATTTTCATACAGGCTTAACACGCTAAAATATTTACGGTCAATTTTAATATCAACTCTTATTTTTTAGATTAAGGTCAAACCAAAAATAGATCGATTTTTATGACTGATCACTTGATACTGATCTGGCAATTTAGAGAGAGAAAAAAACTTAGGCGCCTGGAGTTTGCCAACAGAAGTGACAAGTGGAGCAATAATTATGTACAATTTCATAAAAAAATTTTCATAAACCAAAACATACGATAGGCTGCGTGAGTATAATTTTATTCTTTGTCTCTGGTCACCGAGACTTGGACGCCATTTTAAACTTGACATACTCTAGCATGTTGATGGCTGCCGTCAGAGCATTGGTAACGCGAATTTATAAGTTTTTCCCTTACCGAGAATCGCTCATGGCCGCTAAAGAAGTTTTAAATTTCAAAAAGTATAGAAATTTCATATTTCCGTGGGTAAAATCAGATTGAGGTTTATGACTTAGTGTTAGTGAGAAAGGATACCACATGCACTGATGTCAGGTCTGATCCTGAGCTTTAGGTATACGAACCCGTCATTATATTATGGTGACTGAATATTTTTTGTCATCTTCCTAGACCAGCCATTATTCACAAGTATGAAAGTCTGTTATCAAACATCTATATTTGGGATTTCACTCAAGGAAAACAATTTTCGTCCCTTTTCTTGCTACTGATATCTTTGACGACGTGGTCACTTAACATAAAAAGAGATTAGGCACAAATCAGTGCGCAAATTTTTGTGAAAAATCAAAATCTATTTAGTAGTTTTTATATGAATGAATCCTGTATTCCTAATCTTGATTAAAAAAAAAAAACACATATTACGATGCAAATATATATTTTATAAATGAAGCAATCAAGACCGGTTTTTAATGTAATTAAAATTAAAAACATGGAAGATTTTTAAATCTTACTTGAAGAAAAGAGTTCCATTTATTTTTCCGTTGGTGTAAAAATTCGTTATAGGATGAGAGAAAACTTCTGACCAAATTTTATTCAAATTGGTTAGAGGTCGATTCATACTTTTGGTCGATTTAACCCTTTCACGACCAGGGGAAACATTTTTCCCATTGTAAAGTAGGCAGCTGTCTATTTAATTATAACAATATTTGAATTTCAATTTGATCGCCAACACGCCTGCAAAACGTCGCGATTATGCCAATCATTTCCCCTTTTTTGGGAGACCTATGCCCATCAGTGGACGTCTTATGGTTAAATGAATGAATGAATTGACTATATTTAATCAATATTTAGATAAATTAAAAACGAAACGGTACTTTATCTAAGTTTTAAATTCGTCTTGTAATCCCTTTACAAATGAAGAACGCAAAAGGATTTATTACTAACTTCGTATTTAATAGCTTAATTTTATAAAATACTGTAAATTAATCTATTCAACTGACAAAATACATTCACTACTGAGCATAGAATTTCCTCAAAGTTCTCTAGAATTAGGCCGTAGGCAGTTTTTATAAAATCTGGTATAACTTTTAAGACTTTTCAGGTCGGAATATATATCAAAAACGCCATCAAAAATTATTTTCCCTATTATCCGAATAGATTTACCCAATTCTAAGATTTTGTACTATGTTTATATTTTACTAGCTGTGCCCGCGGCTCTGCTCGCGTGAATTATGAAACTATGGCCGGCATTTTTTTTAACGTGAAAACATTTTTAGTTATGCTGATAGATTCTCACTAGGACATAAATTTTATAGTTACGCGTTACCGATGCTATGACGTCAGGCATCAACATGCTACATTATGTCAAGTATAAGACGGCGTTTAAATTTATAATTATACAGCGTATTGTTTCTTTTGTTTATGATTAAACTGTATGAAAATGTATATGATTATTGGTCGGAGCGTCAATAGATGTAAAAACCAAAAAATGTTATATGTTTTCTAATTCCGGTCCAGATTGGTAAACACACTAAGCCTAGAGGTACTGGTTCTCAAGTAATGCTGCCGGTATACACCTGTTGGTATTTGGCGACAGGTTTTCAAACTTGAGGGTGGTGGTAGCTAGTTAGCTACTCAGGCGGGCATCATTAGAAAATTCCCTACCACCATGCTATGGTTTCCTCCTTCAACGAAAGCTCAGGTCGATTATAGAGTCGGATAGGTGGGGGATATTTAAACATAAAAAAACGGTTTTCACAAAGTTTCCAGTTTTCATTTCTGTCTGCAGTCACCATGGCTGCTTGGATTTTTTTTTTAAATCTCTGAACTATATACATGATTATTCTTTCGAATTATTTATTGCAAGGCCTCGTCGTATACGACATTTGACACCAAATAGGACGTTGTTAACGACTGGTACAGGTAATTTTTATTTGAATAATTTTTTTTGTTGTTGTTATGGTTCAAAATTTTAAAAGACTGACAGACAGTCGTCGCCTTTCATATAATGTAATGATAATATTATATAGAAGGAACAGAATAATGGTAAATTTTATGAAGCTTGTTTTTTATTAATCAAATTATTTTTCTTATGAACTCGTAAGATAATCTATACTAATACATAAAATTGAAGTGTCTGTAATATCATATTAACAACTTTTTACTACAATACACATGAATTTATGTAAGGAACCTATACCAAAAAAAGCAATTTTTAAAACTTTTGTCAGTCTGCCTGTTTGTAATGACTAATCTCCGGAACGGTTAACCCGATTTTAACGGGACTTTTTTGGTAGATAGCTGAACTTACTACGGGTAACTTAGGGTATACTTTTCGAAAATAATTAGGGTTACGCGTAAAAAAAAAACTCATAAAATTCGATTCAATGCAAAGTTTTACGGGCAAGTGCTTGAATTTATGAGAAATATTTTTTATAAAAGAAAATAATTATGGCTTCGTATAAACAAATTAAAACGCAGTACACGAAACGAAGACGCAACCGCGGGCTACACTGCTAGTTCAAAATAATTTAGAATAAATGCGTGCAAATCGATACTTCCTCCATATATGACCGAAACAGCCTGTGACTGCGACAGTACCTTGCGATAGATTTTCTTACTAGAAAACGTCGTAAAATACTCTGCTACCATATTCGATATTATTAATCGTATTTTTTTTTTCATATTAAAGAGCGTAGCCACGGTCATTTGCTAGTTATTCATACAGTAGACATTAAATATGATAAGTAAAGAATAACTCCCTCATTGTAAGTTCCATCTGTGATGCTCGGGAATTAAATTAAAAATACACAACGTCCCTTTGTAAGGAATTGTGGAACTTATTTTTCTCTATGCTTTTTTCACTTCAATTAATCTACTGAGTGGGGAGTGGTATTATTTTAAAACTCATTAATTGTACGTTGTGTTTTTTTCTATTCTTTATTTGAAACCACTCGTGCCCGTTGGCTTGGATTGCGTAAAAAAAATCTATTGCTTCTTCTCACTTGACTGGACTTGAATTTCTTAATTAAGGAGTTTTTTTTTTTAATTACCTAAACATATACAATTGTCGTCAATTTAATGATCTGAAAAAATTGAAAGGTAAACCAGAACACCATAAAGTTTTGAATCCATAAAGTTTTTAATAGTAAAAAACTATAACTTAAGGGACTAAAAAAAACAAAAGAAAATGTCTTGAATGTCTTGAATGTATTGAATCAATGTAAGGATATACGTTATATAAAGTGGAATATGATTAATCTGTTTGTCCGTTATTTGGTTTACATACTTTTGAGCCGAACAACAAGGTTTTTTTTATTAAATATATACTATATTAAAGTTTATGTTTTTGTTGTACATAGAACATATCAGTTCAGAAAAATATTAATCTAAGTCTCTAAGTTTACGTGATATTTGCTTGTTTCGTTTTTGCACAAGTTTTTGCGTATTGAAAATAATAACACGAAACACGAATTCCGGTGTGCCACAATAACTCCCTGAAAGGTTCTATTTAAATTAACACCATTTTAGTAAAGCGTGATACAAAATCTAGTTGTACCTTACGTCTGACTTGGCTTTGTGATTTAGGTACCTTTGCCATTACCTCAGAATAGAAAAATTTAGTATATTTTATCATCTTCTGTCTTTTTCCAACAACAACATGTTTCTATGTTGTGAAATTAGATTTATCTGTTATGTTTTTTACCACCGGCCGCCAGCCTAACGTTAACCATCCTTAGGATTTCTTAATTATCACATAATGTATTTTTAAAATACATATATATTCCGCTAAGAAATTTGGGGTTTTTTTCTACGTTATTAGGGTTATATGCATCTTGCGGTATGCTTTGCCATTCGAGAACACGTTGGCCCCATCGGGCATCGGTTCTACGGCCAATGCCAATTAAGTTTAACATTTCTTCGGGCAATGTCGATTTCTAATTCGATTACGCAGTGAAACTCCAATAATAGCCCTCCCCATTGCCTTTAGTGTAACTTTAAGCTTTCCAATTAGGCCTATTGTAAGCGACCACGTCTCAGTGGCATAAGTCATCAATATGTACACTGTCTTGAGACACCGCGGTATTTCGGAGGAGAAAATTCAGCGTATCTATTTACCCAGTCGTCGTGAAATATTATTTAAAAACCAAAACTGACATTACGAAATTGTCTTGAATTCTGCTCAAAATAATAAATCGAATTATCTCCGAACAAACTTAACTAAACGACACAACATTTAGTAAGACTCGTAACATTGTTAAAAAGACATAATTGATTAATTGTTAATTAACAGGAGAGCGGAAACTTTTTGATTCCCTTCGAATACTACTTCTAAAAGTTGTTATCTTTGACTTTCTCCTGTGTATTTTGAAACTAGACTTTGTCTACGACTCCATTCGTTTTTTAACCTTACCTTTTTAAATACCATTTTTTTTAAGGAAAAGTCAAAGGAACAAGACCATGCAGCCAAGTCTGACGTTAGGAACACATACAACGTTCTAACAAAATGGCGGGTTTTTGTTAAAGCTTTTCTTTCAAGGGAGTTGTTAGGGCATTTCAGAATTTACGCTCCATGTCATTACTTTAAGTACTCTATACCTGTGGCTAATAACAAAATTGTATTTTGTAAAGAGCCACCAAAATTATTATTTATTTATTGCAAGTTAATTTGCGCCGAGAAATCTTAAGCTTACATTGAGCGAGTGGGTGGGTATTTTATAATGCCCATTTTTTTAAGACGACATTGACCTGGTCGAGATAAGTTCGCTTAAATCGACCCTAACCGACTTGACCAGTCACCCTTGCCTTCTAAATTTGTTTTATCAGTCTTCTGTCATCCATAGCCTCCACGTACCCGAACCATGCATTGCATTCTCTATCTTGGTCACTACACCTTCTATCTCCATAGCGTTCTGTTATCATACTATTTCTGACTTTGTCGATCATCTTCAATCCAGTTATACTTCTCAGGCTTTTCATCTCCACAACCTTAATCTTACTTTCATGCTTCTCCTGCAAAACCTCCTGCTAAACCCACTTATACCATGCCTAAGTGTTGGGACCAGAACTCCTCGAATAGCCAAACGTTCTTTTCCCGAGCAAAACTCTTCATTCAATATCACCGTCACACTTTCCATCTCTTGTAACATTTGATCCCAACTACACAAGTTCTTGCACTTGTTCCATGCTTTCTTCAGGGATTGAAATAGTGCAATCTGTCAGACTTTCTTCTCTATCAAACACGTAAACCACCACTCAAATTACATCAATACAGTCATATTGATGTAATTAACCTCTTGAGCACTAACCTGGCATTAACGCCAGCTTTCCATTGTTTTCCTATTGTCTCATTTTTATGGGTAATCTACATATTAATAATTTTTATTACTTTGATTGACAAATGTTAATAAGTAATGACACAATTTAATAAGTAATCATCACCAAAACTTAAAAAGAAGCGATGACGGCGCTGTGGGTCGTACTCTAAAATCAGCCTGAGCTTTCGGTGAAGGAAAACATCGTGAGGAAACCATAGCATGGTGATAGGGCATATTCTAATAATGCTCGCCTGGTTAGCTACCACCCTCAAGAATGAAAACCTGTCGCCAAATACCAATAGGTGTGTTTCGGGAGCATTACTAGAAAACTAGTTCCTTTAGGCTTAGTGAGTTTACCCTCCTGGACCACATCGTCACTGACAGGTGAGATTGTGGTCAAAGTACTGAGCCCATACAGTATTCTCAAAAAAAATAACACGGTAGTTAGTTTTTCGTTTACGATAAATTCGAAACACATTTCCTAAGAAACATAAACAACTAATAAATGAAACATTCATGGAAATTGCTCAGATGTGTTATTATGATAAGGTAATTCTGTTATCAGTAATATAATATAGAGTAATTGGGCAATAATACTTCGTGACGGGGCGTGGACACTCACGTTACTAATCGTCACACGCGACTTTGTTTGTTTAGAAACAATCACAATTTTAGATAGCATATTATACTTCGCCCAGTGGTCGAATTTTTACAACATTATTCAGTGAAAATTTTCCAAAAAAAAAAAAATAGCAGCAATTATTTTTTTATAACTCTGAAGCTCGTCAATAACTACGAATAAGAAAAGAAAATAAAGTTGATAAATCGTTTGCGATATTTCAAACTAAATATGAAGGTATCACTTATAAAATGATATGGCATAGATCAGTGGTGGGCAAACTTTTTTAATGGCGGGCCACAAAGTTTAAAAAATTCTAATGGAGGGCCCAGGTGCATAGAAAAAGTGCATTTTGTGTTAAAAGTTTTAATTAAATACTTTCGCGGGCAAGTGTTGGCCCGCGGGCCGTACTTTGCCCATCACTGGCGTAGATGGTTGCTTTATTGTGATATTAGCTATGTCCGCCGCGGCTGCGCCCGTGTGTCATTTATTTTTTACTGCATTGACAGAACGCTAATTATCTTCGTAAAAAAATTTTTTTCGACTTACATTAAGCATTTTTTTCACGAGATATTCTTTTCCCGTTCCGCATTCACTTACCATTCTCGGAACATGTTGATATTTTAAAGCGAGAAGAAAAGAACTTAGGTTTTTAATTAAGTTCTAATAAAAAAAGTTCTATCTATAGTAATATATATAAAATTGAAGTGTCTGTTTGTAATGTCATTTTTTTTCACTAAATAGATATGAATGTATTATACGATAGCTATACCAAAAATTAAATTTGATTTTTTTTTGTCTGTCTGTTTGCAATGGGTGATCTCCGGAATGGCTGGACGATTATGACGGGACTTTTTTTGGTAGATAGGGTACTTTTAACTTTCGAAAATAATTAAGGTTCCGCTTAAAAAAATAAAACTCATAAAAATTGGAATAAAATCCGATTCAATGAAGTTTTACGGGTAATTGCTATAATTTTTACTTTATTTTAGTACTAATTTATTTTGTGGGAAAATAATTAGGATTCCGTATAAAAAAATTAAAACGCAGTGAAGACTATATGAAATGCGGGCGCTGTCGCGGGCACAGTTAGTATTGTTTTAAAATTAAAATTACCGTGATCGTAATTAGCGTGATCGAATCAGAAATGAGGAGATCCGCAGAAGAGTCAAAGTAACCGACATTACCCGAAGAATTGTTAAATGTAAGTGGCAATGGGCTGGGCCCATTGTTCGTAGAACCGATCCCCGATGGGGCCAACGGGTTCTTGAATGGTTGCTGTGTACTGCAAGACGTAGCGTGGGTGTGCGCCCCCCACAAGGTGAACCGACAACCTGGTGAAGGTCGCGGTAATCCTGGATACGGGTGGCGCAAGACCGGTCACCGTGGAGATCTTTGGGAGAGACCTATGTCCTGCAGTGGACGTCTTTCGGTTGAATGAATGGATGGAAATAAAATTTAAGTGTACGCTTGTAATGTCAATTGTTTTTACTTAATAGGTATGAATGAAAGAACGATATTTATTTATTAGTTTTCGTGTTTTTTTTTCTTTCAAAACAATGCCAATGCATACGTTATCGTGAGGGGAGAGGTAATAAGTTTACTTAATTTACTTACTAAAATTCTGCATTCGTAATTCTTGAACGTATTGCTATAAAGGGTATTGCTAGTTTTTGATTTAAAAGAAAAACATAAACAGACATGCATTTCATATAATGTAAAGTGGTTGCTGTTTTTTTTTTTAACTAGCTAATGCTGTTGACCGGTAGGACCTTAATAGCGTCATCATAACTTAGGGCCGAGTGCTGAAGGCACTCGCCGCAAAAGGTAACTAGCACAAGGGTTCGAACCTCTACTTGGTCGCTACCTATGATATAAAATTCCCGCGGAATTTGAACCTAGCTAAACCCTACATTTATTATTTCTTGATAATAAAAAACAGGTTCCTTACATGATGTGCTTGCTGAATGTTGCTGAATCTATTTATAACCACTATTTAATAATAAATAAAGATTCGTTAGTCGTACCGTGAAAATATAGTAGATCTTTCCAAATAATAACTTTCACTCTTGCCTAGATCATTGGGTCTTTCACTTCGCTATACCTCCTCATATACGTCTTGTATTTATGCATAAAGCCATTTTATTGGCGACCTCGTGTTCACATTGATTTGGGCTTACCACCAAATGCACTGCCATTACTCCATCAAACTTCTATATAAAGAAACAGTAATCATATCACCATAGAAAGATCACTTATTACCAGTCAGAAATATACAACATCAATATAAGAAGTGGGGAAATTAACAATAATTCTTATATATTTTTTACAGATTCAGTAACTTTTTCAAGTGGCAACTGTCAAATTTACCGCCATGACTGTTTCACGCGTTTGTTTGTTCATCGTCATCGGACTCCTGTACTTGGAAATCTGTCATACAGCCACTGTAAGAAAAAAAAATTGATGTTGCTCGTTATAAATTTTTTATTTCAATTGAAGACAATGCCAATAATTAAATAATATTAATATTATGGATATAAAATAATACATTTAAAAATTAAAAACACATAGGATTTAAAAATATGAATCTCATTTTTTAGGTTATGAGAACCTGTCTTCATAGTTCTCAATTGAATTACAAGATGGCGTTGTAAATAATATTTCTAATTATATAACAAATCTATAAGATCCTAGCTCGCACACGCGACTTAGTCTACACAATAATATTTTAATTGTGAAATAGTACTTCGTGTTTTATATACATGAGTATTTTTAAATTATCTTGTACATGCTGTAAATACTTCGGTCTATTAAATACCGAAGTACAGCCTTTTTTAATTCCTTAACTTGCATTATATGATTATATATAATGTCATTTTGGTGATGTTTTAATTGATATAGTTTGGTTAACATTTTACACAACACACTTCGTTTAAAAAAATGACACGGAATGTGAATTCTGATTCTCACAACCACTCCCTTGGAACTTGTTAACAAATGGGCACCACTTTGTTGAAAAATTAGTAAAATAATATGAAGATAGACCTAAAGAACTTCTATCCAGGGGTGTAAAGAATTATAAAAAACTAATTTTCTTTCTTTGTTTAGTTTTAACCGAATTTCGGTCACTAGGCAATATAATAATATAGCACCTATAGTCAATAATTCGTTCCTTTCCTCTTTCTGGGGCGCGTAAATAGGCCAGAGATTCTTTGTTTATAAATCAAATTAGGGTTTTGATAATAATAATAGAGTAAAAAGGATTGCCTGGTTAGTATTTTATAACAATATTTATAAAACTGTTTTAGATTCCAAGAAGCTTCGACTCAAGGCTCAGCGACGAAATCGTCATGGCGCCAAAGAAGAGGCCATTCTGCAACGCATTTACCGGTACGTAAATAAATGTTATTAGGGTTTTTTGGTATGAAAACTTCTTAAGCGGACTTAAGCGATTTTCGGTAGGAGAAATACTTATAGATTTGCGTTACCAATGCTATGACGTCAGTCATCAACTTGGTACAGTATGTCGCTAAGAGATAAATAATAACATTTTCTATTAAAGAAGGTTTCACTAGCAATGTAAAAACCTATTTGATATGTCATTCTTATAAAAAGATTATTATAAGAAAAAGTATTGTTGCTTAGTGACTAGTTGTTTGGTGTCATTCTATGTATATATTAAATTGTTTTATTGTGAGCTGAGTATGCCTTATAAATTCGTCTTCCTGGTTGTGTTTTTCCCTTAATTTTTTCACTTACGCATCCTATCGTATTTTTTGATTATGGATAAACTATATGAACATGCTTTGATGCAAATAAATTATTACTCAGAGCACTAATAGATATAAAAAGCAGGCAATGTAATTTTAATTAACAAATTAGTTAAAATTAAATTTAAACAGTTTTCACTGCTGTCGGCAATCCCCATGGCTACCTAGTTTTTTCTTGACCTGACATATTGTTGAACGGAAGGGCATTGCTTGCTTCATCTAATTTTGGAACGAACGTTTAAGATGCTTAGGCTACCTAGCACAAAAGGAAAATGGTACAAACATCGGCTTGGACTTTACTTGAGTAAAAATTTCGTGGAATTCGTTCTAGCATAACCGTACAATATGTAAAGAAAAGGCTCCTTACAGAACCGACGCATTTGCGTGTGATTTTAAGGAGTTCCTAATATATGTAATGCTAGAATGCATCCAGTGTCAGTCTATCGAACCACGTCTTGGGCAGCTGCCGGAAGAGGATAAAAGGCTAGTTTTAGTATTGCCATTAATTACAAAATGAGAGGTTTGACTCAATTCATAAATGATATGCAATTACCCGCAGGTTGCGGCCGCAAGCGATCTCAGGGCGCTCCCGGGATGCCAGCACAAGAAATCATGAGACAGCGACAGGTATGAACGATTTTCTTTGTCCTTCTATCAATAATTCAAGATTGTCTTAACATACATACATATCATCACGCTTTTCTCCCGTGGGGGTAGGCAGAGATTACGTCCTTCCACTTGCTACGATCTTGACACACCTCTTTCGCTTCATCTACTTTCATGAGCGCTTTCATACATGCTCGTCGGTTATGAGTACTTTTTACCTGGCCTTTATTTAACACGTGATTGATTTGGTCTAGATACGTTCACCTAGGTCGACCCTTACCGACTTGACTTTAGATTGATTTAAAGATATAATTAAACGTGGGGTAGGGTCACTTGTGCTTTTTTACCATCTTGGACCATACTGTTTCTTAACATAATATATAGTTTACAAATACAGAACGAGTTGTATAAGCCAATGAATGGATTTAAAAATTGAAATTAAGTATTTTAAATTTTTATTACATTTATTCAATTTCAGTACGTCGATGAAGACACCCTCGGCTCCATCTTTGACTCCGAAGCCGCTATCGATGAACTCTCCCGGCAGATTCTCTCGGAAGCAAAACTCTGGGAAGCGATCCAGGAAGCCAGCGCGGAAATCGCGAGGAGAAAGCAGAAGGAGGCTTACAACTCACAATAAACAATTAAAATTGACGATCACTGGCCACCATGTGTAACCCCAACCGTAGCATTGTTATATATTTCAAGAAAAAAACAATAATATCCCTTTTATAATCTGTTGACAGAATTTTACATTATATTTCTGACGCCATTTTGCCTTTTATCTGTTAATCTGAAGAGTTCATTTATTTGAATATACTTTTTCTTACATTGTAATACAATAGTATTAAAATATAAAATTACTTTTAAAATGTTTTTTAAATATGCAAACAAACACTTTAAAATAAAGGTAATATGCAATTAAATAAAACGCACGTGTATGGCGTCAGAATTGTTTTAAAAAAATAATAATATTTATTTGCAAATAAACAAATTTAATTACATAATTTTTAATATAATAATTTTACATAATTATGTAGATAATAAAAATGTTGTAATAATTGTTTTATTAAATCTAGGAGGTGACTAAGGAAGCCATTTTTAAATATTATGTACTGTTAAGAGCTGTATTGTCAAATTTTAAATTATTAATAGATTTATGTATAAAATATTTCAAAAATAAAATGATCTGTCTGTTTAATGTATTTTATTCTTTTACTGCATTGTATTCAGGCCCTGATCTAGATATTTTACCGCTTTGGGCAAAAATAATAAATGCCTCCTGAAGTATTTCAGTGTCTTGTTAAGCCTATTGTTGGATTGTATATCCAGTTCCAAAAAAATACTATCTTACTGTTTGTTCATAGTGACGTATCGTACAATAAGTACTAGGGAAGGTGTGAAATAGTATACGACAGGGAAAAACCATTTTGTTTGTTTATCCAGGTATAACTGTATATATATGACAGTGATTAGAAATTTACTTCAGTGCCACTTTAGATGTCTGTAAATATATATATTTTTACGTACTTATACTGTTATATAAGAAGTAAATTTTTTTTTACATTTATTTCATACTAGCTGTGTGCCCGCGGTTGCGTTCGCTTTTCATACATTCTTCATTGCGTATTATAGTCCATTGAACCATTGAATCGTTTTTTTGTTCACAACTCTATAGGTTTTAATTTTTTCTACACGGAACCCTAATTATGTTCCTATGATTTTTTGGTACCACGAGAAACCAAAGATAATTGTCGAACAATAAAAGTACCCTTAGGGCCAATTTTTTGATCCGTAGTCAACTCAAGAAATAGTCAGATTTGTAACAAATGGTTAAAATAATGCCCTGATGCGTTTTTTGAAACATAGTTAAGCTAACCATTTGTCAAAAATGTGACTATTTGTTAAAAAATTTAACCATTCAGCCTAGTCGGGTTAGCAAGATGGCGGATGGTTAACTCTAGTGCGAACAGCTGTTTCATGGCTTTTGTGTAACATTTGAAGTTTCATTACATAACATTAATTAACTTAAAATAATTTGTTAAATAATGTAACTAATTGCTATTTATTATCTTTTTCGTAATATTTTTGTTTATGAATTTTGTTTTTCATAAGAATTCAGTATTCCATTATGTATAGTATATCAAGTACGTACAAATATTTATTTGGCTTGTAAAATATATTAAATTCAAGAATTAAATTATAAAATCAAATAATATTATAGACGAAATAAAAAAAAGATAATATCATTACAAAACTATCACAAGAAATAATAATGGACACAGATGTTCGAGAGTAGCTCGACCCTTTGTTTTTTGTAATGTTTGTTCGACAACTCGAATTATGGACCCTGGCACATTTTACTCGGAATGATCATATAAAAAAAATTACCAGAATCAAAAGTATTCTATTATACAGTTCATTTTACTGGCAACATAAATAACTATTGCTAAATTTAACCATAGTAGATCTTGTCATCAAAAAACGCATTGTGATTATAACCATTGGTTTGTGTGATAGTAATAGTAAAATTGACAAATGGATATAGTAACTTTGACTACGGATCAAAAAATCGGCTCTTAGTCACGCAGAGTAACTTCAGGTATCTGCCTAATCAAGCGCCGTCAAAATCGATCTCGGCAAGTAGACAGACAGACAAAAAAATTTCAAATTTGATTTTTGATATACGTATCATGTATACATTTATATCTATTTAGTAAAAAAAAAAATACTTTGACATACTTAAATTTTATTTATTAATATCGATAAATGATAATATTTTTTTACATATTAATTTACAATTAATTACAGTTAAACAGTCTTTATTAATTTTTTTATACTTTATCATCGATGCTATCTTCGAAGAAATAAGGCTTAGAGTCATTGATAATTTGGTTCGGGATCATTTCTTCTAGAACGTTCTTAACGATGAAGTAAGGGCGAAGCTTTGATATCGGTGACTTTTCAATTTTATCGTCCATGATATTTGACGACGAAAACTAAAAAAAAAAAACACAAATCATATAGTGCACTAGCTGGGTGCCCGCGGCTGCGCCTGCGTTTCATATATTTCTCACTGCGTAGTATAGTTTCCAGTTTTCCTTATACGGAAGTCTAAGTATTATCCAAATATTATTTTGCTACCAACATTAAGCAATGATATTTCTCACAAACTCCAATACCTCCGAATAAAACTGTGCATTGGATCGAATTTGATTCACAAATTCAGAAGTTTACATTTTTTATACGCGGAACCCTAAATATTTTCGTAAAATTAAAAGTAATCACAGTTACGCGGAGTAACTTCAGCTATCTAACAGAAAAAGTCTCGTCAAAATCCGTCAAGCCGTTCCGGAAATTAGCCGGAACAAAAAGACAGGCAGACAACAATTTTAAAAAATCTATTTTTGTATAGGTATCGTATATGAATGTATTCATATTTATTTGGTAAAAAAATATTTTTACATTACAAACAGATACTTCAATTTTATTTATTTATTAGTATAGCTAAGACAAACTTTTCCTTGATTTGTTTTTATTCATCAAAATGATTTGACGGACGTCTGAAAGCGACTGTAAAAATCGAGCATTTTTTATTCATTTACAAAGGCTCTTAGTTTGTATAGTTTCTGTAAAAAAAAATATAATTAATCAAAACGTACAGGAATGGAATTGGTAAATATATTAGGTACAAAAATATTTACGCCACTCGCATATTCTCTTAAGACGCGTCGTATTCCGAGATCGGAACAGATCTAACAATTAGCGGAGTAATGAGCTATTATTTATTGCACCTGATTCTTTAGCGACAATAGTACATCCAGACTTACCTAGAAGCTTTAGTCGTGGTAAGATGGTCGTCACTGTTCTTTCTGTCTTTTATTAACCCTTTCAGGACCATAAGTAGGCAAAGAGTAAATATTACCATACAACTGTTTCTTTTAGTTTTTTAAACATAGAGTATAGGAAAATCACAAAATGATGCATTTGTAAGTCTATCTCTTTTAGAGTTTTTTGGGAAACATTTTTTGAATAATTTTCAAATTGAAATTCAAATATTGTTATAATTAAAGAGACAGCTGCCAATTTTACAATGGGAAAAATGTTTCCCCTGGTCGTGAAGGGGTTAAATATCATATGAAGCGCACTCATTTTACCGAGATTGATATGAAAAATAAAAGTCGCTTATTGTCACCGCTTACCTGAACGGGTTCAGGTCCACGCTTCTTCCTCAAGTAGTTGAAGCAGCAGGTTCTGAAGCGCCTGGTGCCGCAAGCAGACGCACACTCGCTCCCACACGAGTCGCAGGAGAGACGAGCGGCCCAAAGACTTGTTCCTGATAAATATGTGCATATTAGGGTGTTTTTGAACTTTTTTTTATTTCGACGAAGCAAAATTTCGGTAGCGTAAAATTTTAATGAATTATTGAGTCAAATATAAAAATATATATGCACAATAAGACTCAATAGGCACTATTGTAGAACGCTCAATCCTCAGTAATTTCTAAGTTCGAAAATACAAAGTGCCTCAGAGTTATAAAAATTAAAAAAAATATGTCAAAGTTTTAAAATCGGAAATCTTCTAACGCTCTGAGATAATATTAAGGGTTCAAATTTTCAGGCAATTTCTTTTTACACATTCCCAACAAAGTTTAGCGTCGGGACCGAAAAAAATAGTCATTTAAAAATACTATTCTAGAACATAACATTATTATTCCGGGGCTGTGCACGTTAAAACAGACCTGTATCGCTACAACCAATAAGGTATTTTGTGATCGCCTCAAACTGCTAAATCTCACTACAGTCTAGATATACTATAGAATTTTTTGGCAGAGTGTCTGTACCTTCTCCGGGAGCAACGCGTGCTTACCCGGAATTCAGTTACGTATTGGTATTAATGGATCACATTCACACGACATGTGATTTGGGGTTTCCTATGTAATTTCACGAAACCTGCATTCTCTTGTGTTCTGGACACCAATGTTGTGCATATGGATTGCCCAGACAACAATGCCCTGTCAGTGCTCTCATTAACTCTTGTAGTTGATTCCTACTGAGCATTAAGGCTTCTTTAGCTTTGCGCTGAGTGAACGCCCTGATAAGCGGTTAAACAGACAGATTGACGTGCAAATCAATTTTGGTTTATGCTTCCTATCACATCACATGTATAACTAATAACTTCTAAATATTTTCATAATACACTCAGCAGCAGACAACTCACCGATAAACATCAGAGAAACCCAAATCATTAGTTTAAACATTCTGATTGAGGTTAGAATAATATTTAAAAAGAATACAACTTCGTATAATTTCGGAAGATAAATAGTTCGTTAGAGCGGTCGATGTGTGAATGAATGATAGATTCCCTCGAGCGAAGCCTTTTATATCCAGTCAAAGTTTACTTACTCGCTTCGCGTAGGATCAGAGGTGTAGCCATAGCTGTATCAATGATATGACTACATTTATTTATTTATATTCATTTGAGCTGTATAGATTTGACGGGTCTGTTACAATCTTACCTGATATTAAGGAGCAGCGACTCTAGCCCTTGTAGGGCTAGTGTGCGACCATTACAATCGCGCCCTTTGAGAGCGTTGTCGCCCCGAGCGATGCATCTTTGTAGGTATCACAATGCATCGTCGCTCGGAGCCTTTGTGCGTTACACAGCCTGCTGATGATGTCGCACAAGGTAATAAATACAATAAGCCTGGAAGAGCTTATGTTCCCACGTGACCGATAACGCCTCTTGTGGGCTCGAGAAAACCAGATAAAGTTAAATATCAAAAATTTGCAAAAAAATTAAGATGCGAGATTCTAGAAAAAAATATATTCCCAAAGTTGGCGTTCAGTGGAATAAGGTAGAGAATTGAGAGACTGTGGGCTAGAGGTACTTAAGTCCAGAAGAATGCATGTAAATGCACCTTCTGAAACTCTGACGTCGTTGCGCCGGTTGGGCTTTCGTGGTTTTTTTTAGTCAGTAGGTGGAAGCCTTGAGCTAAAGTCAACCTGACATGAGATCCATTGCCTCTTGAGATGGGTTAGTTTATCGTGCGACCAGCTGACCTATATGCACATATGCGTACGCCCGCACGTCCAACGAGCAGATATTTTAACCCCTTTAATTAAAAAAAGGAAAAGAGGTAGTCAAGTGATGCTATTACGACACATTCGTAGGTGTAAACAGATTTTAAATCTTACAAATGATAGATAGCTAGGCGGTTATAAAAAAAATATCGACCATCATAATTATTGTTTAAGTGTGACGTTATCGTTTCTCATTATTGAACAGGATAGGTGAAATCGAGCTTACGTTGTTTGATGTTATATTCAAAAAGGCATCCACTGAAACATCATAAGATTTCTCGATCAGATCTCTTTGAAGAACGTAAATTATTACAGTACATAGTGCAGTTGGTAGTGCGATCGGATTGCGCGTCAATGGTCGCGTGTTCGAACCCAATTATCCAACTCTAAGATCATTCTGAGCTTTCGGTGAAAGGAAAACATCGTGAGGAAACCATAGCATGGTGGTAGGGCATTTTCTAATAATTCCCGCCTGGGCATCTACCACTCTCAAGTTTGAAAATCTATCTCTAATTACAAATAGGAGTGTTCCAGCCCCAATGCTTGAAAACCAATAAGTACCCTGTAGGCTTAATCCGTTTACCATCCTGGACCACGTCGTTTCTTTAAATCAGGTGAGGTTTAGGTCAAAGCACTGAGGTTATACAGTGTAAAAATGGTATTTTCAAACACATCCATGCCAATCTCATCAACTCGCAAACAAGTCAACTCCATTCTGTAACAATAGATTTTATAGAATCGCTTCGAAAATCTATACTATCTATAAATTCTAATAAATAAAATTAAAGCGTCTGTTTGTAAATGTCAATTTTTTTTACTAAATAGATACGATACGTATACCAAAAATACAATTTTTTGTTTGTTTGTAATGAGTAATCTGCGAAACGCCTGAACCCAAATTTAAAGGGACTTTTTCTGGTAGATAGCTGAAGTTGCTCCGGGTAACTTAGGGTACTTTTAATTTTCGAAAATGATAAGGGGTCCGCGTACAAAAAAAAACCTCATAAGAATTTGAATATAATCCGATCTAATACACAGTTTTACGCTCAAATACTATAATTTGTGAAAAATAATTTTATATACCTTAGTACTAAACTTCTTTTTTAGGAAAATAATTAGGGTTCCGTATAAAAAATAATTAAAAGCTGTGAAGAACGTATGACACGCGAGTGCAGCCGCGGGCACACAGCTAGATCAACTATAAATTTATAATCATCCTGTTCCTTATTTATTTTATGAAAGCTGGGTACGTTTTCTTTTTCGTTACATCTCTATCAACCACCTTCTTTTCATTCCTTCTTTCACACACTGTACTGTACTGTAGGATCTTTTTGTCAGAGAATGTCTGTACCTCCTCCGTAAGCAACGCGTGCTTACCCAGAGTTCGTTTGTGTAATACGTATGGGTCACATTCACATAACATGTGCTTTGGCGTTTCGTCTGCATATTTACAGAACCTGCACTCTCTTGTGTTCTCGGTAGCAATGTTGTGCATACGTTTGCCCAGACAACAGTGCCCAGTCCGTGCTCTCACTAATACTCGCAGCTGATTCCTGCTGAGCATCAGAGCTTCTTCAGCTTCACGTTGATTGAATGTCCGAATTAGTTTTTTGGTATGAATTTGAAAAGAATTTCCGGCAGTAAAACTTTCGAGAGATTCTCTACCTCGCAACAGTCAGAGTAATTGTTAAAACGTACACAATATTTGCTGCTACTAGTTGTGCCCGTGGCTTTGCCCGCTTGGAATTAGGACAATTTGCAATTTGCCTACGTTCTCGGCCCGGATGGAAGATTTGTCATTACCAACTTTCATCGAATTCTGTTCAGTATTTTTTTGCGTGATCGGCGAAGAAATTAATAAACAGACAGACAGGGTGACAGACATAGGCAGACATTTTTTTTTAAATTATCGAAATATGTTCTGTACTCGATTCTGAAGCCCCGCATAGTATTCATTCTTATATATCTTCAATGTACCGATAGATTTCGTTTCGTTAGCCTTTTATTATAAGTATAGATTATAAACAATATAACATTGTACAAATAAAAAGCCATTTGTAAGTAAATGTATTTCATCCTACGCATCATAGTGAGAAAGTAAACTTTAGCCGGATATAAAAAGGTTCGCGCGACGGAATCCATTATTCACATTTCAACCGCTCTAAACACATCCACCTAATTTATATCCAGTTGCTCTGATTTTTGATATTTTAAAAAACACAATCAAAATGTTAAAATTTATACTTTTGGTTTCTTTCATGTTTATCGGTGAGTTATCAGCAATTTTATAAAGGATATATTTCGAATTTTTGTCATAAATTTTAAGAGGAAACGGGGTCGACAACAAAATTTGTTCAAGTTATTTCTGAAATCTATTGCGACCTGCGAATCTGTTGCGACCTTATGTAACACTTATAAATCCCGAAAGGGCAACTGCAGCTCGGTATGTATGTATATCTATGTAAAATAGACAAAAACATAACTTCGTATTCTCTTGTTGCCACCTCCAAAAATGGCCCGATATTATGGTTTTTATATAATTGAAAGAAAAAAAAATGGTTTCACCACACAGCGGGCGGGTCGGTACTCCAGCGCAATTTTACTATAAAAGAGAATGCGCTCGGCTCGCGTCGACGTGATGTCTTCTATAGAAACATTGCGCTGGCGACCAATGGCGCCCGCTGTGTGGTGAAACCATTATTTTTTTCTTATAATTACAAAAAATAATAAAGGCTACAAGAATATTTTTAGAAAAATCAAAATGCCCCTTTGTGGCGGCTGTGGATATATATTATAGGGTATAAAAATATTAACTGTAATATCGTTATCCAGGGAGGAAACTGGGGTTAGGAAAGATTTGCGTGGAATAAACGCCGCTCATATTTTCTCGTAATAGCTTTAATGTTTTCATTTATACTATCAGGGACGAGTCTTTGGGCCGCTCGTCTCTCCTGCGACTCGTGTGGCAGTGAGTGTGCGCCTGCTTGCGGCACTAGACGCTTCAGAACCTGCTGCTTTAATTACTTGAGGAAGAAGCGTGGACCAGAAATTCAGGTGACAGAGACAGGTTCCAATTATATTTACAAAAGCGAAAAATCTTTGAAAAAAACCCTAAGGTCCAATATTATTTTCAAACTATTCCAGGGATATTTTTGCTACAGATGTTATTTCTTTATTTAAAACTATTCAGGTACCGCGCGCCATATTATAGAGTTTCTGCTGACTTCAGTTACATTTATTGCGATTAATTATTGGAAATAAAAAATATAACAAAATAAAAAAGGATATTATACCTATCTAACAGTAAAAGAATTTTCAAAATCGGATCAGTAGTACCGGAGATTACCCCGAACATACAGTGGTTAGGACCCTACGTTGTGGCCATAGTAACCCAGGTTCGAATCCTGGTCACGGTAATGTGTAATCATTGTCACAGTGAGGTACTTTTTTTAAATTGTTATTTATATCTTTTTAAATAATTTGAGAGAAATTAAATAATAAAACCCTGTTATTAGAATAATATGAAACTATCTACGTGGTCTGTAATTAACCAATGGACTAACAAAATAATAATGTTATTATATTTAATTTGAGTATCGAAATACTTCGAACTTATAAACTGTAATAAAATAACAAACATTACCTCTTTAAAATATTAGGACTAATTAAAAAGATTATTGTCACAGTGGTCGTCAAACTTCGGCCCGCGAGCCTTTTTTTGCGGCCCGTGACGTGTCATCTTTCACACAATCCATCCATCTTTTCTTTGGTCTTTGTCTTTGCCAGCTGATAAAAATATATCAATTAATAAAAGGTATCAACTACCCAATCTATAAAAGTGCGGCCCACAGTGTTACCTCACATTTACCTAAGTGGCCCTTGAATAGGAAAGTGTGACGACCACTGGCTTACATTCAGGGCTCAAAAAAATTGTTACAAACAATATGCTATAACATGAATATTATTTTTACAGGCATTATCATTTGATGTGAATGCCAAAGAAAACTTACCGACACCAAAGCTCCCCTACTTTAACATCGAGAACATTCCAGACCATATGATCCCGTACCACGTCGCCGACGAATATAGATTATATTCCATCGAAGATAGCGTCGACAATCGAGCTCTGGCTTAGGAAGCGTACACGAAGGCTGATTACTATGAAATATGTACCTTATTGTCGTATTAATTGAATCGATTAAAAGCGAGGTTAGGCGTCGCCGCCATTTGTAAATTTTCGATTTCTTATTTCTCAATATTACTTCTATTGATATCCTTTAGTTCCAATACAACTTTCAAGTGGCGAATCGTAGCTGTCCTGTAATACGAAAATCATCATCTTCCTATCCCATTTTATCCCTATTCCCCTCTTATCCCATTTTCATTTGGGGTCTGCGCAATATAACTTCCTCTTTATTTGCAGTAATCTTTGTTTAAAAAATTTATATCCATGGACGGTGAACAGAGAGGCGGCTCATGTGATGGTAACTGGTTACCATCGCATAAGGACAACTGCAACATCAGGAGTATTACCGACGCGTTGCTGACCTTGGAGTGTTTAAAGTCCCTTTTTGAAGAGTCTAAATCTCTGCATTCACTTCCTGCACATATTATCTTTCACACAGTCCATTCATCTTTTTTTTGGTTTCCCCTCCCCATATAACCGTCCAATGATAGGACAATATGGTAGCAAATAGATTAACCCGCCGAAAGCCGTCAAGTGTTGGACATGTCTCCCCGAAAGATCTCCACAACGACTGCTTTTGTGCCACCCATTTCCAGCGGATTCCCGCGTACTTCACCAGGTCATCTGTCCAGCTTGTAGGGGTTTCCCCACACTACGTGGCAGCCATTCAAGAACCATCAAGTTCTTGTTCATTCAAGTTCCATCGGGCATCAGTTCCACGAACAACGTGCCCAGCCCATTGTCATTTAAGTTAAGTTTGATTATTCTTAATAAGTAAGTATATTAAAATAGATATACAATTCTATTTGTTTAATGACAACAAAAACTAGTTAGATGACATTTCTTTGGCAGTAGTTTACGGTCTAGTAGAAATATTCGATTGGACAGACTAAGAGACGTTTGTCCATACCACTTACTCAGAAGTTCAAACTTGTATCGACACCCTAGACAGACGATGCCAATCTCTCTAGATTCTAGGACAATGGTCGTCACACTTTTCTCCTTAAGGGCCACATAGGTCAATATGTGATACCTCTGTGGGCCGCACTTTTATAAATTAGTTAATTCATTGACATATTTTTATGAGTTGCCAAGCACAAATTTCCCATTGCTTTTGTATGACAATAAAAACCTTATGCAGTAATTTTTTTACAACCTAATTGATTACAATGTAACTAAAAAATCTATTTTGCAGTTTATTGTAAATAATGGCATTTTCAGAGCTAACATGAAATGACTTCAGAGAAGTTGTGTTCCGGAATTTTTGGTTCATGGTGTCAACTACCTAATTCCATACTTTAGTTGCAACGTTTAGTGCAGAGAAGGAAGGGAAAAAAGAAAAGTGTTGGCCGTTAATGCCCTTAGTTAACTTCATAATATGTAAACTCTTTCTCTGTCTACCAAAATGGTTTGCCAAGTCACGGGCCGCACAAGTATCGGTCAAGGACCGCAGTTTGACGACCTCTGTTCTATGGGCTCTCGTGGCACTTTAAAATAAAAGTTTGTGTGCCATTATTATCAATTCACTTTCGTACAATAACAAAAAAAAAATCTTATAATGTGTAAAACGCCATCAAAATCAAGCAATATAGGGTCCTATAACACCAAGATATTGAATTAAAGTTAACAGCTATAACATGACAACAGAAGTGTTGCCGAAAAGCCTTTTACTCTGTGAATTTGAAGATGTGGTGACCAAAACAGAGAAAGTTATGCTTAGTTGGTTTGGGCATGTAGAGAGGATGGATGAGAGAATATTAACGAAATTAATTTATAAGGCGAGGGTGAATGGGCAAGTCGGTAAGGGTCGACCTAGGCGAACGTATCTAGACCAAATCAATCATGTGTTTAATAAAGGCCAGGTAAAAAGTACTCATAACCGACGAGCATGTATGAAAGCGCTCATGAAAGTAAAGGAAGCGAAAGAAAAGAGGTGTGTCAAGATCGTAGCAAGTGGAAGGACGTAATCTCTGCCTACCCCCACGGGAGAAAGGCGTGATGATATGTATGTATGTATTGTGCCCAAATGCCAACCAGAACATAATTTCAAAAAAGATATATTGATAGGCTACGGGAAATCATAAGGTTTTATTGTAAAGCTCAAATGTATAATGAAAGACAAATAAAAAAACATCAATTTTTATTACACCTAGAATAGACACTTAGTACATATAGACCACTTATATATCTATCTATTTATAAATAAATATTAATTTTTTTTTTTTTCATATATAATATGTTTACTTAATTAATGTTTATGAGATTATTCATATTACTATTTACAGAATTCTCCAGTGTTATTATATTTCCAATCCCTCTACTATTTTCCTCTAAAATTTATATATCCAATCTAGAGGGTTTTCCCCCCAAAATTTCAAACTCAATTATGACATTCAATGTTATTTTATGAAATATTTGACGAAGAAATAACACAAATGACGACGATATAATAATAATCAATCAAAAGATTCAAATAAATGTCTTCAAATAAAAGCGCACATTAGCACTACTCTATAGGCTAAATTAGATTTATATAAACAAGTATGAATGTACTGAATTTAATACATTAAATCTTTCTTTTCATTACAATGTTAGCTATATTGGACAATGGAATAAATATTTTTATTTGTTGTTCTTTTTTCGAATAAAAAGCAGAGATCCAATGTCATAACAAATAAGTGTCACTTTCTTTTTTTAATTTCATTTATTCCTGTAAAAGGCAAAGCTATCTAGACCATGCAGCCAAGATGCATGATTTTAGGAATACGACGATAAAAAAAAAAATGGTGACACTTTTTTTAAACTTTTATTGGAGAGGGAGCAGAGGGAGTTGAATACATCTCTTAAATTCACGCTCCACGTTTCATTATTTGCAACACACTTCACTTGAGCACAATAACCAAATTTTGATTTTTGAAAATATAACACCAAAACTAAACGATATTAATTACTGCAAGTTAATTAATTAAAAACAAAAACTACTACTACATGACACTCCAAGATGCCACCAAAAACCCTTTACAGTTGATAACTGTCAGATAAACGTCAAACGCAAATAACGAACAACGAATACTGGTTTATAGGTATAAGACCACCATTTTTCTTTGTAAAATTCTAAGGTATAATTTTTGTTATAAAAGAAATAATGAAAATTGCAGATACCGCATTTAACGACATCATTCCAAATATTATAATGGAAATTAAGGAAAAAATCATCATGAAATGTCGTACAACCCTCAAATTGAAAAATATATCAGCAAGCAGTTATAGATGAGTTTTATCGTGTTTACCATTTAAATCACTTAACATCAAGTGAAATTGTATTAAATCAAACAGTATGTAGTATGCAAGTTTGTCGACAGTATTATAAAACTTATATCACATAATAAGAGTTATAAAGGATCGAAGCCATCAACGCAGTTAGATGGTAACAATTCATAGAAAAATGTATAAAAAATACACAGCAAATTCGAGCCTTTACACAATAAAGAAATAAAAAAAACCATAATCTGTCTGAAACTATAACTATTGTATAGAACTAATACCGTTTTACGCAAAATCGTACACAAACAAATCATACGTACTTAAGTAGAAACTAGTTTTTTATAAATATACAAACTAGTTTATTTTAAATATACAAACTAGTTCTTTTTTAATATACAAACTAGTTTATTTTATAAATACATGCACTAATTTAAATAAATATATATAAAACACGAAAATAATAACCACATATGACGTCATAATTATTTTGTTCGATTTAATAATTTCCAAGTTTTTTTTTTTTTTAGTACATATACTAAAAACTAAGTCAATAATTGTATTTTAATCAAGCCATAAGATTAAATAAAAACGAACGAATAATATTTTTATTATGTTTATACCACATCTAATACAAATGAAACGTGTTATAACGAATAATCAAATCAAATACAAGCTAGAGATGAACCTCCTAATAAGGAATGAACTAGTTCAATAAACCGTCGACAGTTTAAGGATTCTCTGATAGATACGTGGAATATATACACGGATAAATCGACAAACGTTGTAATCAACCCACGACTAATGAGTCAACTAGTCCAATAAACCGTCGATGGTTTTCAGACATCCGTTAGGTTGAATTACGTAGATGGTTACACCGACAAAAGTTCCACCGATTTACATCTAATGAACAAACTCGTTCAACAAACCGTCGAGGGCTTTCCTGTCTTTTCTGACAAACTAGTTGAACACGTAGACGGTTAAACAGACAGATAAACGTGTGTCGTAAATAAACATAAACCATGTGGTTTATACCAACCAAGGTTAGAATGAGGTAAAATAGTACAGCATTTCAATCTACACGAACGAGATTCCTGTATAAAACTTGTTTATATATATATATAAGCAAAGTTTGTTTTCTTTGTCGGAGGTAAACTCGAAAACTACTGGACCGATCAGCGTGAAACCGCAACCATTCGACGCGGAATTAATCGTAGATGGTAGATGATATATTTTTCAAATTCTATGAGCCCTTTGCCATGTTTTCTCAATTTGTTTGTTTATTATCCCTTTGACGCACCATCACCTCAAAACTACTGAACATATCGGGATAGGACTAATACCTTTCAACGCAGTATTTTTTATAGACAGGTATTTTTTGGATTCCACCGATCCTCTCTCATTTTTTTTTTCGATTTACTCTGTACATTTTCCACTTCAATTTACGCTTATACACATTTTTTCCGCTAATAAAAACAAAATACTCTTACTTTTACACATTCATTTGTTTTTTTTTTTAATTAGCTATAAATTAAACGTCATGTGCATAGAACATAAGAAACGCGGGCGGAACCGCGGGCACCAGCTAGTTATTAATATATTATTAAATGTAGAAGAAGGTTTCTGACAAATTACTAATTATCACTAATCCATCATTCCTAAGTTGGGAATAGTTAAAAGTAATATTTAACCAAAAAAAAAAAACATTGCATGGTTTTATGAAATCTTGCAAGTAAACAAGTCATTGTTTACATATTTTAGTCACCATATAATACTTCAAAACCACGCACAAATACGAATTAGTGAGAATATAAATGCTATTTGCTGTGACGAGTCGTGAGCGCCGCCATATTTTCGTTGACTGCTCTACCGACCCCCTTTCACTTTCACTCCGCGGACGGATGTAATGCGACATGCGATAGATGGACATAAAAAATTTGAGACGATGGAAAAAATGTTGCACTTGAAAAACAGCAAATAGTAACAGTATTTAGGGTAAAAAAAAAAGTAACATAAAAAGTTAATATGAGAAGCACAGACCGTATTATACACGTTGGGGCCGGTATTTGTGTGGCCCGTAGTGTTACCTCACGTCGACCCGTCTGGTCTTTAAATCTAGTCAGCATTTTATACGTTAACCAGTCGACGAATTGAACTAGTTTATCGACTAGTCGACTAAAGGATAAACCGTCGACTTTATTATATATATATTAGAGGGCTCGGCTCAACTCTTATACAAAGTGTCCCAATAAAACATGATATTTATAAATATCTCTCTACAATACACAATTATACTATGCATTTTATAGATATGATGATTAATGACGTACTTAAATAAACACTTCACTATAGTGAAAAGTCTGTTGTTTGTGTAACCGCTCCAACACTGAATCACTGAACATCCCATCCCCAGTCTGTAACAAACAATAGTTTTTATTTTTAATTTATAATCTATGATAATGAATAAAATAAAATTAACGTCAAAACATTTTATTTCACTTAAAAGCTATGAACGTACGATACCTATATAAAAAATTACAATTTAAAAAAATAGTTCTCGGTCTGTGTTTGTACTGACTTAATCTCCGGAACGGCTGGACCGATTTTGACGGGACTTTTCTTGGTAGATAGCTAAGGTTACTCCGCGTGGCTTAGGGTACATTTAATTTCCGAAAATAATTAGGGTTCCGCGTAAAAAAAAACTCTTTTACAAATTGTTATAAGATCCATTCTATGCACAGTTTTACGGGCAAGTGCTTGAATCTATGAGAAATATTTGTACTTAATTAGGATAGAATAAACGAAACGAAAAAGGTCTCATTTGGATTACACGCGTGGAAATTTAAATGATAAATGAGTGCTTAGGGCAATTTTGGTTTGTCATGTTGTAGTCATCCCTTGCAGTATTAGATTATATATTAATTAATTTTGGTGACATTTTACGTGATATAGTGTAGTTACGATGCACAAGTGTAATTAGTGAAAATAATGACACAGACTGTGAATTCTGAAATGTCCCAATCATTCCCGTTATGGTCGTAAGAGAAGGCCTTCATTTTGTTACCAACATTTATTAATAGGTGTTCCTAACGACTGACTTGGCTGCATGGTCTACTAGTACCTTTGCCTTAAGGAATAAATGGAAGCAAAAAAAAAAAAAAAAAATTAATACATACGTTGTACGGTTAGCTGTGTGTCGGTGCCGCGTAACACTGAACGTTCAGTGACGCGACGCCCCCGCGGCGAGGTCTACGGCGAGAACCGCAGCGGGGGCGGCGCGCCCTCAGCTTTTTTTTATGCCGCCCCCCGCGACGTCGCCTGTCGCGTCTCACCTGGAAACAAACACAACATTCTAGAACATTCTATACATGGGTCATTGTTAGGTACGCACTACGGGGGCAACACTTTTATGAATCGAGTATTTAACACCATATATTAATTGGCATATTTTTATGATCTGTCAAACGCGAATTCTCCATACATCTATACAAATATTATAAAGAGGAAAGATTTGTATTTTTGTATATAATGAATATATATAAGCAAAGTTTGTTTTCTTTGTCCGAGGTAAACTCTAAAACTACTGGACCGATCAGCATGAAACCACAACCATTCGACGCGGAATTAATCGTAGATGGTAGATGATATATTTTTCAAATTCTATGAGCCCTTTGCCATGTTTTCTCAATTTGTTTGTTTATTATCCCTTTGACGCACCATCACCTCAAAACTACTGAACATATTGGGATAGGACTAATACCTTTCAACAAAGTATTTTTCGTAGACAGGTATTTTTTGGATTCCACCGATCCTCTCACTTTTTTTTTCGATTTACTCTTTTGTACATTTTCCACTTCAATTTACTCTTATATACACTTTTTCCGCTAATAAAAATAAGCTATAAATAAAACGTCATATGTACAGAACATATGAAACGCGGGGCAGCAGCTAGTAATGAATAAATCTAAAAACTACTGGACCGATTTGTATGAAATTTGGTATGGAGATAGTTTGAAATCAAGGGTGTGACATAGGATAGTTTTCTATAGATAGTCCTAACAACAAGCTATGGTTATCTCACGATGTTTTCTTTAACCGAACGCTCAGGCCGATTTTAGAGTCGGGTAAGTGGGTTATCGAACCCGCGTCGATTGATGCGGAATCCGGTCGCGCTACCCGCTGCGCCATCACCGCTTCATGTCTATCGGTTGAATCGATCAAGGTAAATATATATACTGACTGGTCCCCCCTCGCCCTCCGCCCATCGTTCGTAGGCGCGTTCGTGCTTCAACCACTCCTGGTACTTGTACCACCACTCCTCCCACTTCACGTAGTCGCCGAGTGTCAGACCTGGTGGTAGTCATTTTTTTTATTAACGAAATTCACACGTAAATCATTACATGATAATACAGAAGGGAATTGTTTAAAGTGATATGGATGGATTTTTTTATTAAACCAATTTCACAAAACGATACAAGTGGTTTTTTTCCCTTCAGGAAATGAGTTTATTTATTTATTTTTCTAGGGGCGTGTTTGGGGCGTTAAGGTGTTGAATGCTTTGCACTGGGTTCTTACAAATTAAAGACGAGTTTTCTTCTTGAGGTTTAATTGACAACTGACAGTTAAAACTAAGTTCACGTTAATGTACGGGTTTCGCATGAATATAGAAACATATGAGTATAAATATACGTGCACGTATGTATGTATACTATTAGACAGGGCGAGATAGTTATTATATATAGATAGATAGATAAGTTATTAATACTTAACAGTAGATTATGAACGGTTTATGTATTGTTTACAGAAATTTATTTGACGGGAGAAGAAACACAGAAACAACAAACAAAAAATCTTGGTCGAAACGATTGTTTGTTTGTTGTAACGCTCTGTGAAAACGGTCTTCAATTGGGTTTGACACCAAAATCCTGACTTTTTGAAGTGAAAACTTTTTTAGCATCGTTGTGATTTGAAAGTCGATGAAACGTAAAAGCGACAGTACGTTATTGTTGGAGGTCGGATTTGTTCATCAAATTTTTGTGTAGCCGCCTGTCTCATAAGCGGTACGAATGAAAGGTCGAAGGTTCAAACCCAGGGTGGGTGACAATTTTTTTTAAGGTTTCCACTTCTACCATGTGTGAATTCCACAGGTGTATTTTTTCTGAGGCTTATCACTGTATTGCTTATCAGCGTGTCAATTATTAAAATTGAGATGGGAATACCTCTCAAATAACCACTCTTCTTATAGTAGTCGTAGCGGACCCGAACGTCGTCCCACGAGGGTAGACCACCAGGTGCCACCGCTAGCAACTCCTCAGGGTAACTGCCCACTGGTGCCGGATCCAATCCACTGTAGCAAAAAATTATTTATTCAATTTAGGCCCTAAGAAGGCGCTTATGAATGTCTAAAACACTACCACCAGTTCGGAAAACAACCCAGTCGAGAAAAGCGCAGGCAAGGAACTCGATCTGGTTCTTTTTTTTTATAAATATAATATATATCATTTTTTTTTGTCATATAAAAAACTATACAAATCGTAGTCTTAATAATGTTAGTGGAAGCATAGAGATGTGTGTTAATTCCCGTTACTATCGTTCCATCCCATCACTATCGTTCACGTAATGATCCACCCTGTAATAACCCTTTGAGATTAAAACTTGATCGACATAATACTTGAACTTATTGTTAGGTAAATCGGTAATGTTACTTGGGATCTTATTGTAAAACCGAACACTATTACCTATAAAGCTTTTATTACACTTACTTAACCTAAAGCGTGGGACGGACAACTTGTCTTTACTTCTAATATTAAAATTATGACTAGATCATCATCATTCATTAGATTTCGATACAAAATAAAATGTAATATCAAAATAATAATTTCGTACAGAACTCATATCAATCTACTAGATGTGTGCCCGCGTCTCCGCTCGCGTTTTATATTGTAGTATATAGTTTTTAAACTAATCATTAGTAAATAATGTTCTGATGCTGCTGCCCATTGAATCGTAAATTTCGTTCGCAATTTTATAAGTTTATCTTTCTTTATACGGAAGTTTAAATAATCGTTTTCCTATAAACTTAAATAGGCAGAGTAACTTCATAACATACGGTGCCTATAACAAAATGACAATTTTGAAAATTTTGCCTGTCTGTCTGTTTAATCTGGCTAATCTCAGCTAATAAACAGTTCAATACATACTGACTTTTTTTTTCTTTTTTTTTTTATACATCATAGGCTCAGTGGTTTGACTACAATCTCACTAGATGTTAAGTGATGATGTCGTTCAGCATTGTAATAAACACACTAAGCCTAAAAGTACTGGTTCTCAATTCTGATCGAACCCGCAGCGATTGACACGGAATCCTTCAAACTGTTGTTCCTTTATGAAGCGATCACGGTTTGTTTGTTATACGTTACCCTTGGTCGTGGGGTGCCGGTTCCTCATCGGCCGGCTGGCGAGGGTCGCGCTCGATCCTCACGTGGAGGCTGGTCTCGCGCCGCGTGATGCGCATGTTCTCGAGCCGCGCCGACCTGTCCGCCGACCACTGCGCCATCTTGCCGAACCGCTCCGACAGCGTCAAACTTTAATAGACATCAATCCGTTTGTATTGTGTACGTTAAAAGAGCGAGTTGTAAATACCGTTTTTTTTTTTACATAATAACATAACATAAGCTCACGCCTGTTATCCCCGAAGGGTTAGGCAGAGGTGAAATAGCGAACTCCACCACTCGTATTCCGCCGAGCTTAGTTCCGTCCCAGATGTGACAGGGGGCGAGCCTGTCGCCGTATCGGGTACTAATTCCAAACTCCGGGATGATACTGAGTAGAAAAACCCAATACCACTTGACCCGACTCGGGGTTCGAACCCGAGGCCTCAGAACGGCAGTCGCACCTTAATACAACTGCGCCATCGAGGCATTTTTACAATACATTATTAATGCAAATGTGCCGTGTGGTGCCCCGGCTTAAGAATAGAACCAACCCGTATTGTTTCCGGGGATGTCGTAAAAGGCGATTAAGAAATAAACCAGAGTATGGGCAGCATCCTCTGAGTACCACAAACACCTGACTGCGATCGTCAATCCGCCTGCCAAACGTGCCAATTATGGCAATTACCCTATTTTAGGAAAGATCTATGCCAGCAGTGGAAGTCTAATAGTCGAATAAAAAAAAACCAATGCATTATTTCTTCTTAAAATAACAGAGTAATAAAATTGAAATGATGTAAGAAAATTCTGAAAATTACAAGTCGCCAAATAATTTTTTCTTTTGAGAAAAAAACAAACAGATCTTTGAGTTATAAAACTAACCGCTGAGGCTGTGAGTAATATAAACCCTTAGGGTCTTTGAGTTATAAGATTAACCACTGAGACTGTGATTCATATAAGCCCTTAGGGGTCTTTGAGTTATAAGATTAACCACTGAGACTGTGGTTCATATAAGCCCTTAGGGTCTTTGACTTATAAGATTAACCACTGAGACTGTGATTCATATAAGCCCTTAGGGGTCTTTGAGTTATAAGATTAACCACTGAGACTGTGGTTCATATAAGCCCTTAGGGTCTTTGAGTTATAAGATTAACCACTGAGACTGTGATTCATATAAGCCCTTAGGGTCTTTGAGTTATAAGATTAACCACTGAGACTGTGATTCATATAAGCCCTTAGGGTCTTTGAGTTATAAGATTAACCACTGAGACTGTGATTCATATAAGCCCTTAGGGGTCTTCGAGTTATAACATTAACCACTGAGACTGTGATTCATATAAGCCCTTAGGGGTCTTTGAGTTATAAGATTAACCACTGAGACTGTGGTTCATATAAGCCCTTAGGGTCTTTGAGTTATAAGATTAACCACTGAGACTGTGATTCATATAAGCCCTTAGGGTCTTTGAGTTATAAGATTAACCACTGAGACTGTGATTCATATAAGCCCTTAGGGTCTTTGAGTTATAAGATTAACCACTGAGACTGTGATTCATATAAGCCCTTAGGGTCTTTGAGTTATAAGATTAACCACTGAGACAGTGGTTCATATAAGCCCTTAGGGTCTTTGACTTATAAGATTAACCACTGAGACTGTGGTTCATATAAGCCCTTAGGGTCTTTGAGTTATAAGACTAACCGTTGAGGCTGTGGTTCAGAGCTGGCATCGGATTCCGAGTCGGATTCTGAATCGTTGAGTGCGGCGGCGATGGCGGCCGGTGATACTGCACGGTCTCGGCGGCGCGGCGCCGGGGCTGGTGGTGGAGCGCTGCCGGCCGGCGGTGCGGGGGGCGGAGGCCGGCGCTCGCCTTCACGTTTAATATGCGCCGGAGCGATAGGCGGCGCCGGACGTACCGCTAACTGTGACCGCTGCCATTCTAACACCTGTAAATATACCAAATGTTACTCAGTACAGTTTCACACTACCAACACATTTCAAGGTAGTAAAATCAGGACATATACGTGGATCAAGTAAGAGTTCTTTTCAAGTAAAAAAGAGCGCTGAGCGATAATGCTGGATATGGGTCTGCGCATGGGTAACATCGCGCACGAAAGTGTCATAGATCGGGAATCTAAACAAACGCTTAGTAACGTAATTATCAAAAACATGTAAACTAAAATGAACCTTATGACTGCGATATACATATAGGTGACGTCAATGGTACAAGCGGTTTCAGTATTGCAACAGTTTCCCGAATTTTATTAAAAATACTCAGAACATATGTATGTTAAAAGGCAAGATCTCTGTGTCCCCTTTTGAATGAAAAGAATAATTATAAATATTTTTTCTTTCCCATCTACGTAGAACCATCGAGCGAGAAAACTTTCGTGCGTGATTGTATTTCGGTAAGCTAACGTCAACTGATGAGGCCAATAGTGTGTCACGAACGGGTATACTGTTATATTCACCCCCCGCACCCTACCTCGTACCGCAAAAATGTACTAAGTAGGCGGGGCCGCGCCTGCGCTTTTTTTTACGTGACGAAACCTATAAATATATAATTCAATAAGTGTAAGAAATTACTTAAATCTTGGCTAAAGGATGAAAACGTGGAAAATATATTTAACATTATTATAAAATAATATAAGTTAATTTATTGGTTTTACTTACAGAGATGCAAACATATAAACAAAAAATGGTTTATTGCAGAATTGTTATTCAAAACAATAAAAAAAACAATTATAAAACCGATATTAAAACAATATTAGCTTAAGTTCACAGTATTGTTGTATAACTAATTAAATATATATATATATATATATATATATATATATATATATATATATATATATATATATATGTATGTATAATGGAAGTAATATCATCGAATGGAAGGTAGAATAATTTGGCAAGTACCTTGCATTCTAAATTAATATTATATTAAACTAGGTGGTGCCCGCGGCTCCGCCCGCGTTTCATATGTTCTGTTCATATGACGTTTCATTTATAGCTAATTTAAAAAAAAAATGAATGAATAAAAGTAAGAGTATTTTGTTTTTATTAGCGGAAAAATGTATATAAGCGTAAATTGAAGTGGAAAATGTACAAAAGAGTAATCGAAAAAAAAAAATGAGAGAGGATCGGTGGAATCCAAAAAATACCTGTCTACGAAAAATACTGCGTTGAAAGGTATTAGTCCTATCCCGATATGTTCAGTAGTTTTGAGGTGATGGTGCGTCAAAGGGATAATAAACAAACAAATTGAGAAAACATGGCAAAGGGCTCATAGAATTTGAAAAATATATCATCTACCATCTACGATTAATTCCGCGTCGAATGGTTGTGGTTTCACGCTGATTCGGTCCAGTAGTTTTCGAGTTTACCTCGGACAAACAAAACAAACTTTGCTTTTATATATATATATATATATATATATATATATATATATATATATATATATATATATATATATATATATATATATATATATATATATATATATATATATATATATATATATTACATTAAATTACATTTATAAGTGAGTATAAGGTATTATAATTAACGGGTTAAACATTACAGGAAGAGACTAGATAGGCTGAGATACAGGCTCGGCCTAGTTCAGGCGCTACGAAACATTAAATAGGATAAATATCAATGATTGTACCTTACATATTAATTCAATAAAGTTATTATTATTATAAAAAAAAAACTACAAAACTAACCTTCTCCTCCCTGGTTCGCTTGCTACTCTCCCTGGCCTTTAACAGTTCCCTGGTGGGTTGCACTGCACGAGCTGCCACCGGACGGCTGGAACGATTCGGTGACGCTGAACCAAGTCTAAATTTTTTTTTTTTTTTTTTTTTTGTTACAATAATAAAATTATTTATTGCCAATTAATTTGAAGCGATGAAGGCGCAGCGGTCAGTCCGACCGGATTCCGTGTCAATCGATCGCGGGTTCGATCCCCACCTGTCCGACTCTAAAATCGGCCTGAGCTTTCGGTGAAGGAAAACACCGTGAGGAAGCCATAGCGTGGTGGTAGGGCATGTCCGCCTGGGTAGCAAGTTCGAAAACCCGTAGTCAAATACCAATAGGTGTGTTCCGGCAGCATCACTTGAGAACCGGTACAGGCTTAGTATGTTTATCATCCTGGACCGCATCGTCACTTAACATCAGGTAAGTTTGTGGTCAAAGCACTGAGCCTATATACCGTATTTAAAAAAAAAAGATATTGAGACAAACTTAAATGACCTATTATTATACCTAGGTTTAGCTGCTGGTTTTGGCGGAGGAGGCTGAGGTTTCTTATTCTTCGCTGAGCAAACCGAGCATGATTCGTCCGAGCAACTGCTTACCGATGACCCTGACGGTGAAGACTGCTAGAAGTTGGTAAAAAAAAAAATAACACTTTAAAACCACAGTAATATTAGAACACAAATAATTCATTAATAAGAGAGATAGAGATATCTTTTAAAGCAATTAACAGTACGAAAAATTTTTTATACTGTGTAGAGGCTTACCATTTTGACCGTATCTCAACTGATTTTAAGTGACAATGTGGTCTTGGATGGTAATAAGTCTAGAGGTTTTTCAAGTTCTCAAGAAAACAGTTACCCCCTCCTAAATCCATTAAACCATTAAAAGTAAGCAAACAATAGACACACCCTTCCCCCCACCACCCATTAATGAGTACATAATACTTAAAGGGCTATTACATATTCAGAAGACAATATAAAGGTAGGTATAAAGTAAATATGGGGGGCAGGAAGTATATCTTGCTCCCCCCCCCCATGTGGTTGACCTAGGTCTTGCCTCCTTTTGGAGGCAGGCGAAGAGGTGGGGTGGAGAAGTATTCTCCCCATCCCCACTGGGCCATTGCACGGACGAGGCCCGGTGGGTTCGCTGCAGGGGGCGACGCGGTGCTTGCGAAAGCCACCCCGTGTCGCCCCCATCCCAAATGCAGCGGACGGCCCCGGGGGGTTTAATCCCACACTGGCACGGAGTTCGTCCCTCCGTGGCCCCTTACCTATTGTATTGGGGGACTTCGGTCTCACTAATACAATAGGTAAGGGTAGTGCGTAAATGCATTTCCCCACGTCAAAAAAAATAAAATAGGTATAAAGTAAATATAAGTGGTGTTTTTTTTTCCGCGCATCAAACATAACCAAACCTCACAAGTATGTAAAGAAAACAAACCTTCCTAGGGTCAGGAGGTGAGGGCGGTCTATTCCTGGGCGCTGGGGGTGGGGGCTGCGGAGCCCTAGCCCGGGGTCGCACGCGCGGAGAATCGCGGCGTACCGGCGACCGCGCCCTAGGACTGCGCCGTGGACTACGACGCTGAGCTCCGCTGACCAGCGGGCTGCGTCTAAACATATAAAAAACATCATCACATGTATTTTTTTGGAAGTGAAAGTCGACGAAACGAAAAGGCGACAGTACGTTTCTGATGGAGGTCGGATTTGTTCATCAAATTTATTGACAGCATGCTTAGCCCGGTGGACTCATCCACGTGTCTCAGACTGTACGACTAAAAGGTCACTGGACTGGACACATTTTTTTTAAGGTTTCAGTTCTATCACGTTTTTTTACAGGCTCAGTTCAATTTCACCTGATGTTAAGTGACGATATGGTTCAGTAACAACACACTAAACCTAGATACTGGTTCTCAAGTGAAGCTGTCGCAACACATCTATTGTTAACTGGAGGCAGGTTTTCAAACTTGAGGATAGTGGTAGCTACCCAGATAAGCTTCATTAGAAAATGCCCTACCACTATGCTATGTTTTCCTTTACCGCAAGCTCAGGCTGATTTTAGAGCTGTACATGTGGTCTCGGACCCACGTCGATTCACACGGAATCCGGCCACACTACCAACTGCGTCATCATCGCTTTTCCTCATATACTATACATCTGAATATGGATAATAGAATGTTGAAACCATACCATGGGAGTAAGGTTATAAATACAATTATCTGCACGAGTCAAAATATGGACCGCGAACGATTTCATATTTGATTAGCTTTGGGGAAATGATTCCTAGGATTATCGAACTTGTGAAAAAGATGCAAAAACTGTAATCAGTTTGTTTTTTTCTTGTTCATCATTGTTCCTGCCATCAACGAAGAGATCAAAGTGGTCCCTCGTTACAATTTGGAAACAACTGATCTAATAATACATGACACCTTGGTAGCCAACTGTAACATACGTTGGAATATCTATTAGAAAGGTGTCTCAAGGCATTAACACCTGAGAGCCACTACATCTAGGTTTAACATGTTCAGCATTCTGGATAACATCATCAGGAAATATTGTGTACTCAATGTGTGATAATTATATACAAAAGACCATATAGCATAAGAGATGAAATTCATGTAACTAAAAAAATGTTTTAAGAGTAGTGCAAAAGCAAAAACTTAAGATATCCGTCACTAATTTATATTTGTTATGTTGAAAATTGAAATAACCACTATGAAGTACACAATTTCACGTGTAATTGTAATTAGTTAAGTTATAGGAGAAACAGTTTTGTTCTATTTGTCAAACAAAAGAAGGTGAATGTACTGAAGCTTTAATATGTCAATATTTATTATATCAGATTATAAACACACTATAATAAATTGAGATAAATATGTGACGAAAGTCTTCGACTAGTGTGTGTTGCCAGTAACTACATGAATCGTGGTCGCTCACAATGGGCATAATAAAAGCTCAAAGGGCCATAGAAAAAGCTATGTATGGAGTTTCAATGCGTGATTGAATCAGGAATGAGATCCGCAGAAGAACCAAAGTAACCGACATTGCCTGAAGAATTGCTAAACTTAAGTGACAGACGACCTGGTGAAGGTCGCGGGATTCCGCTGGATGCGGGTGCAGCCAGACCGGTCGTCGTGAAGATCTTTGGGGGAGACCTATGTCCAGCAGTGGACGTCTTTCAGTTGAATATATGATATCATGTGTATTTTTGCACGACCATAATACCAATAGTAAAAGGTTTGCTCTTCCAACTCCCATGTTACATGACTATGCATCATTTTTATGCTGTGAAGTATGAATTAAAAGGTCACTTCAACTGAGGTCAGTCAAAAATAGGTTACGATAGAATAGAGTTGGAACAACTTCTGTCTTATTTTTTTCTTAATAACTTTTTTAATGGCCCTGGGTTCTAGCCCTTTTGAGCCTGCAGTAATTTTATAATATTCGTATTATTTTATTATAATCGTCATCTTCAATGACCAACAAAGTGGTGGCCATTTGTTAAACATTCCAAAGGCCATTTCAGTGTCATTATTTACGATAAAGGGTCCTTGTGCAAAACAAACTACACTATATCACGTAAAAACGCCACGAAAATTTCATAATATAGAGTTATATATAATTCAAGTAAATGACATAAAAACAAGGACCAAAACATGACAGTCAAAATCGTGACAAGAACTCCAAACAGTATATGTGGTAGTGTGTATTGGCCAACAACATTCTTACAGTATATATACTACTTTGTGCCCGCGGTTGCACCCGCGTTATAAATGTTCTTCACTGTGTTTTAAATATATACGTAACCTAAAAAAATTAATGAAGAAATATGTGTCTTTTGTATCTATTAGTGGAAAAAATGTCCATAAGAGTAAAACTAAAAAATAACAAGAGTCTATGGATTCCAAAACATATATAGCCTATAACCATCAAAGAAAAATTCCGCGTCAAATGGGTTGCACTGCACGGGCTGCCACCGGACGGCTGGAACGATTCGGTGACGCTGAACCAAATCTATTTTTTTTTTTGTTACAATAATAAAATTATTTATTGCCAATTAATTTGAACATATCACATCCCGATATGTTCAATAGTTTTGAGGTGATGGTGCGTCAAAGGAACCCCATTTATCTTTTAAACATATAGATTAGTTCTATTTCCATGTAAAATAAAAATAAATATGGCAATAATACATCCAAAGTAAAAAACTTCTTTCACATAATTTTCAAATGTCTGGATAAAGATATCCATATATTTTTCACTATACAAAAATAATGTTTTAACTACCTGACGGGGCTCCTCCTGGGGCTCCGTCTGGGTGTCCGACGCTGCGACTTCGAGCGAGAGTTCGTCGGTGACCGGCGACCGATCGGTGAACGAGACCGCCGACCGATCGGTGAACGAGTCCGGCGACCGATCGGTGAACGAGTCCGGCGACCGATCGGCGAACGCGACCGGCGCGCCACGACCGGGGACCGAGAGCGCCTGCTTACACCTTTCGGTGATCTAGACAACGTTTTAAAATGTATAACTAACCAAAAACTTTTACAACATTCATAGTTAACTAATGATACTCGTCACTTGTATCTGCTTTGTTTATTAAAGCTCCAACAGACGTGCGAACCGAACCCCGAACATTGTACGGCAATCGACCAAACTTACGTCACTATCGAAGCGCGAAAAAATTCCTACAGTTGTAACAGCAACGTTAACGCCGCCATAACAATCCATATGGCATATACTATACAATAAAAAGCGACATCTATCTGTCTGTATATCTGTTACTTGTAGAAACTTATATTTTTTTTCGCGCTTTGACTTTTGACTTGGATGACTGGATAACTTCGGTCGTACGCCGTACCATATTCGCGGTCCAATCTACATACGTCTGTTAGCGATTTCATCTTGATAATGTATTAAATGAAAATATCGTGTTTTTTTTTTTAACAATTTATAAATACCCAGTGTCTAAGAAGTAAAACTTAAATAATATTGTTTGCACGTCTTGCTTGCATCACTTATGCATCCAGTGCAAGAAAAAAATAGATCGCCGAAACTCTAGTGCTTTCAAAAATCGTAAAATTTTGAAACTTCAATAACTTTCTACTTTTTATGAAACTGAGATCACATATTTTGAAACTAGCAAACTCATAGAGAACTGAAATTTGTTTTAGTTCTATCCTATATATTTGTAGCAACCCGATCATCGTCGTCCGCATCCCACATATTACTAGTTGGTGCCAGCGACTTCGTCTACGTATATTATCTGATTGTATGTGGAATGTTCTAATTATGTATTGATATTATTATTTTTTTTTAATTCAGAGATGAAGATTTAAAAAAAATTATAATCTATATAAATAAAATGAATGATGCCATTGTGCGCACATCACCCAAAAAATATTGAATATAAATCAAACAAATTTTGAAATTAAAGCTTCTTAAGAGGCTTTGTGCGATTCACGGTGGGGGAAAAATGTACGGTTTACCAATGTTATGACGCCAGCCGTCAACATGCTATAGTATGTCAAGAGTAAGATGGCGTTCAAGTGCCCCAGATAAAAAAAATCATACTTACGCAGCCTATTGTATGTTTTGAATACGAACATATGAAATGTAAATAATTATTCCTCGGAGCGAAAAATCAGACAAGTGTTATATGTTAGATTATGTTAATAATATTAATTAACAAATGGTGAAATTTTAACATTAAAAAAACACAGTTTCATCAAAGTTTGTGTTTTCATGCAGTTCCCACGGCTGCTTAGTTTTTTTTATTCATTTTACTTGAGTTACTAGCGAAATATAAACAAAAAAAAAAAACGTGTTGATATTTACTTCATACCTAGCCTAGGGTATGGGAAAAAAAAATATATTTAGAGCAAATTAAATGTGTTTTTCTACCTGGACCTACGGCCGGAAACTGGTGACCGAGAACGTCTAGGCGACACAGAACCCGAACTTTCTAAATACAACTGCTTATAGCCGGTGTGACGCCATCTACCAGAGATAATAATCATTTAATTACTTGCACACGAGTAATACAAACAAAAAGTAAAAGTAACCCTACTCTGAAACGATTTCCCAGATCATCCCCATTAAATTTTAACTAGTGTAAAATGTATAACAGACACACGTACCGGACGACCTACATGGTACGGCGGACGACCGAAATTATCAGAAGCGATGATGGCGCAGTGGATATTGCGGCCTGATTCCGCGTCAATAGAAGCGGGTTTTAGTCCACCAATCCAACCCTAAAACCAGCCTCAGCTTTCGGTGAGGGAAAACATCGTGAGGAAAACAATGCACTGCTGGTAGGGTATTTTCTAATATAATGCCTGGGTAGTTACCAGCCTTAAGTTTCAAAAACCTGTCGCGAATTACCAATGGGTGTGTTTCGGCAGCATCACTTGAAAACCAGTACCTCTAGGCTTAGTGTGTTTACCATCCTTGACTACATCATCACTTAACATCAGATGAGATTGTGGTCAAAGCATTGAGCCTAAAACGTGTAAACAAAAAAGAATAGTCGCCTTGTGAGCACAATCATATATAGACCTCGTAATCAAAGCGCGAAGACTGCCACTGCTATAGCGGCAACGTTAATGGCTCCATAAAAATCCATACATGTTACAAAATGTGATAACTATCAGTCTGTATGTATGTTACTTGGATAAGTATCAATTCATATGCAATAGTAAAGGGAATGATATCTTCAGTCAGTACGGTCGTTCGGTGTACCATGTACGCGGTCCGATTCGTGCGTCTGTCATGTGTTTAAGACTAATGTTAGTTTTCATACTGATAATAATAGTAACAATAATTTTTAATTATTATTACGAAATGTCAAATTACCGTTAATAAGATAACCTAACTTGATTTGTAACCTAAGTTTGTGGACTAAGTGAGATGATTAGTTAGCGATTACAAATAGAGTTAAGGTCATTGCCATTGTCATCGAGAAAATGTTAATGACCACATTTTTGTTGTTTATAATTTATTACAACCATGAATATAAGGTTTTTAGACCCCACATATATTATTTCAAAGCACTATTCCAAAAAGATTGTGCACTTTGTTAGAACTTTCGAGAGTTTTAGTGATGCCCAAGATTTCACAATACATGTTATCTATATACTATACAAGAAAAATGAGGTGCCTTTGAAGCACCATCACCTCCTCAAAACTACTACCATTCGACGCGAAATTTTTCGTAAATGGTTATAGGATTACTTATTTATTGGATTTCATCAACCTTTATGTACATTTTCAGCTAATAAAAACAAAAGACTCTTTCTTCGTTCATTTGATGTTTTAGGTTAGGGTAACACTTTTTCACTCACACCTAAAGAACATATCAAACGTGGGCGGAGCCGCGGGTACCAGCCAGTTACATTGTATAGGCGCATATCATATATCATTTAAGTGTCATAACTTTTTGCTTAAATCCGGTTGCTTTATTTCTTCTACGGATCGATCATGCACTGAAACTCCGCAAGCATAGCCATATGAGTTACCTTTTTTCTTTTTTGACGAGGGGAATGCATTTACGCACCATGAGTCACCTTGAGCTTTTTTATTAGGACCATGGTAAGCCCAAAAGGACTTGTATTCCATAATAAATCATAAAACAACAAAAAATAAGCATTCTAGTATACATTAATCCTATTTACCTGTTGGATCCTTTTCTTCCACCTCCAAGAGTTTTTCTGTCCCAGCTGCCGGGTGACGCTTGACGTGCCCTTTTCATCACATTGTCTATCTCTTTACGCCGACCCCCGCCGGATTCGATGGATCTATAGCAAAATTTAATTTCATTTATTTCACTCTTAAAAAACAAATTTATACTAATAAATAAAATCGTGTCTATTTGTAAAACCAAAATAACTTTTTACTGACTACATACGAATGTACATATATACGACACCTATAACAAAAATAGATTGGTAGATAGTTGAAGTTACACCGCGTAACTTAGGCTCCACTTTTATTTTTCGAAAATAATTAGGGTCCGCGTAAAAAAATTACATCTCATGAATTTGTTTTATAAAATAACGATTCAATGTAGGTTTACTGGCAGGTGTTTCAATTTGTGAGAAGAATTTTTCTTTAGTACCAAAAATAATTTCCGGAAAATTATTAGGATTCCGTTTAATAAAAAATAATGTGAAAAATATGATTCAAAGATCAGTTTTACTGGCAAATGCTTTATTATTTATTTTATTTATTATATTACATTTATGAGAAATATTTTTCACAGCACCATCAAAATATTATTTCCCAACGATTATTTAAAAATATATTCCGCGCTCTGCGAAAAAGATCTTACAGTATATTCAGATCTATGTAGGTACATTTAGCAGTATAAGGGGGCGACCACAATAGATCTAACAATACAGAACTGTTTTAGCCTGCATAAACCCTTTTCGAATAATAATAATAAGCCTCAAAAAGAAGCTTTTTTCGAGAGGACCGTGTTAAGATGGCGGGAATTTATTGAACGCCCTATGAAGACTGAGTATTTGGTTATGACCAGTAATTACAAGATAGTATTGACTACTGTACTGTATCCACCACTACAATCCAGATTAATCTACAACTAAAAATCTAGACGTTTTTCAAAATAGCCTTAGAATATATAAATGTGTTTACGTAAGTAATACTACTGCCATATAATTTAAAACCTAATATTAATAATTAAGGTTTTTCTACTTTTATTTTTTCGTTTATTTTTTTCTAACATAATTGAAACTATTTTAATTCCAGTAATAAACGTATTTATTAGTTCTTTTGTGTCTTTTTGGTTTGTACAAACTGTGTCTCAATATAAAATTAAACATAATTACTTATAATTAAGGTTGCATTTATCACGTGCCCTCAAATTGTTCATGGAATCTAAATCAAAATGTAAATCTTGTTAGTGTTCAAATAAATAAATAACTGGCTGGAGCTATATTTATGAAATGTCCTACCCAGCATGGAATCCCAAACCACGAAGACATCGATTATTAATTTTTATAAGGCAGTGATATGTTAAATTTTATTCAATAATGAACCATATTGCAACATGGGAAGAAGCTTTCCTATCACGATTAAATCAGGCAATTCTCGGGTTACGTTATATTTAACTGACACTGCTTTTATTATTAACCGATTTCAAAAAGGAGGATGTTATCAAAACGTCTATGTTTTTTTTGTATTTTAGTTACGCGATTTCGCCGTCATTTGTGAACTGATTTGCAACATTTTTTTTTATCGGATGAGTACACACACCCTAGATGGTCCCATTTCTACTAAATCAGGATCTGATTAGTGGAAATCAATGAAATCGAGAAAAACTCTTGACTATTATAGACACGTGTTTTTTTACGTTTCAAAGCTGTTAAAAATAGGCTTCACAGCTATACCTAAAAGTACATACTTGAAACTAAAAAGTAGATTTTTTTTTTTTTAATTAAAAACAAAAGAATAAACTATAAAAATAACTAAAAGTAAATAAATAATTACTTTATTAATCTGCTTGATTTTACTTCAATATATGTTTTGTTTTAATATCATTAATGTGTCGAGTACCCGTAAAAATAAGACAATAGGAAAACAATGGAAAGCTGGCGTAAACGCCAGGTTAGTGCTCAAGGGGTTAATAATTTTGAAGTCGGTGCCAGTTAGAGTTAACCAATGTACTCATAAATGGAAATAACTCCCTAAAATTTATCACAATTACAAATAAGCTAAATAAAGGACTAGGGTGATTTAAAGAAGATATTTAGCAACGTACATTTACATCGCTTTTTTTGTCCGTACTCTGACACCGATTTCTAAATTATTAGTGGTATTAAAACAAATCATATATTGAAGTAAACAGAAGCATATTTAATAAAGTAATGAATTATTTACTTTTTAGTGCATTTTTATAGTTTATTCTTTTGAAGTCGGTTTTGTTTTTAATTTAAAAAGTTTTTTAACACTATGCAGTTGTTGTTTCGCCTCTCATCTGAGGAATTGTCTGTACAAAGAATGGCCGATTTCGTTTGATTATATGTAGCTTGAACAACAGTTTTGTTATGGTTTGAAAGGATGATGGCGCTGTTGCTAGTACGGTCGGATTCCGCGTCAATGGACGTAAGTTCGAACTTATCCAACTCTAAAATTAGCCTGAGCTTTCGCTGAAGGAAGTTATCGCGAAAACCATAGCATGGTTGTATGGCATTTTATAATAATGCTCTCCGCGATAGCTACCAGTCTCAAGATTTAAAACCTGTCAATAAATACAAATCGGCGTATTTCGGCTGCATCACTTGAGAATCAGTACTTCTAGGCTTAGTGTGTTTACCATCCTGGACCACATCGTCAGTTATCATCAAGTGAGATTGTAGTAGTCAAAGCAGAGCCTTTATAATATTTATTTGATAAAACACACACAGCGGGCAGATCGGGACACCACTTTACATAAAATAAGCTTACGACTGTTATCCCCGAAGAGATAGGCAGAGGTAAAATAGCGTATAACACCACCCACATTTCGCCGAGCTTAGTTCCGTCCCAGATGTGACGGGGGCGAGCCTGTCGCCATATCGGGCACGAATTCCAGACTGTGGGATGATACTGAGTAGAAAAAATCCCAATATCACTTGACCAGACCCGGGGATCGAACCCGAGATCTCAGAACGACAGTCGTACCATAATACAATTGCGCCACCAAGCCAATTTATCACCACCATTACTATCATCTATTATGGAAATACTAGCTGTATTCCCGCGGCTACGATCACGTATACTGATGGTAAGACAGACAAATAGACGATGTATTTAATATAAATGTAAGGATAAAGATTTTAAGAAAGACCACTATAATATGGTCATTTTTGTGAAGTTTTTTTTCTATTATTCTGATTACTTTTATATACATACATATGTGCCTTTTTTTATTTTTGTTATTTTTAGTTATTTAACTACATCCATTACCTGGTTTATTTAAGAAAAATTCATGCATTTATAGGTTAGACATATTTGTACTTGTGTGGTGGTGTAAAATATAATACTGACCAGTTATCCTGGAGTGCTGGGGATTCCTATCCATGTGAAGCCGGTTCTTGCTGGCAGCCTCCACGGCACGAGATACCGATCCATTACGGCGCGAAGACGACATTCTGCAAGGATTATAATTAACATTTCAAATAGATATAATTAACTATCCAAAGACCTCAAAATACTACCACCAATTCAAAAACAACTGAGAAGGGCGAGCAAGAAACTTTTCATTAATAATTACATTAAAATTTTAAAGTTCAATTCAAAGAGTTATGTAGAGGCCTTTCCTTGTAATTTCACTGCAAGATCGAATCAGGAATGAGGAGGTCGGTAAAAGAACAAAAAAATAATGTAAGAATAGTTAAAGTTAAGTGGCAGTGGCCTGGAGACATTTCTCATGGAACTGATGCCCAATGGGGCCAATGAGCTCTCCAAAGGATATTGTGTACCGGAAGACGTAGCTCGGGTAGGCCACCTACAAGATGAACCATTAAGCTACTGAGGGTCACAGGAATCCGCTGAATGCAGGTGGCGTAAGGCCGGTAATTGTGGAGATCTTCGGTGGATACCATGTCCAGCAGTGAACATATATTCCAGGTTATATTAAATTATATAGTAAAGGTAAAGATATATCCTGAATTAGTTTTTAAGTTATATACTGAATACTGAATATCCAATATAAGTAAAAATTCAACATTTTGTTAAATTCCTAGAATTTCGAATCCAAAATAGTAATAAAAAAGTAGAATTTTTTCTATGCTATACAAGAAGCAACAAAAAAAGTAAAGACTATAGATAAGATAGGAAAAAAAGATAGATAAGATTAATTCTTAGACATGCTGATAAAACATAAATCTGACCTAAGAAAGCAGTGAACTTTGACATCTTAGATAGAATATTTCATTGGTATTAGGCAATATCAAAACTACCATAATTTTATAAAACAAAGTCAGGTAGGTTACACCGTTTATAACTTAAGAACAGCTGGACCGATTGTTATGATTTTTGGTTTGCTGAATTTATCTCCAACCAGAATGTTTACATTTGATTCTTCATTAGCTCAGCTGAGTGATATCACTCTATTTGAAAATTTATTTTATTGTAACAGATAAATTATCTATAAATTATTTACCAAGTATTTGGAATAACTCAAATCAAATAACATAAAATATAACAATTGGTTTAAAAATAATAATAAAAAATATAATATAAAACTGCTAAATCAAAATAAGTTATGTATGTCCGAGACAGGCAAGTGAAATCATAATTAGTTATCAGTGTTCGTTTCGTTTGTCAGTGTATAATTTTTTGTAATTTTTTATATCTATTTTTGTGCGTGGCTCTGTCTTGCAACTGGATTATGAAAAATATTCTAATGGTGATCAAAATTACGTTATTATTTTAGCTATAAACCTAAAAGAGGTTTCACTCAGGCTTAGTAAAGTGCAGTTAAGGCAAAACTGGATAGTGATAGGACAACAAACATATGACAATATTATAGAATTTGGATATCAGTTTATAAAAATGAAATAAATATTATAAGATTTTGTTTTTATTTTTACTTTTATATTGTGACCAGTGACAAAAATATGCTGTGCCATTTCTGAATATCCAAAAATTTTACAGCCATAAACAGAAAATCACTCATATCCATAGATTGATAATATATCCACCAGATAGCATTTTAGTAGTTAGTCTCTAATATAATGTATTTTTATATGAAAATTTTACTATTTATAGATGTTTGTTCGCGTTTTTTGATTGACATACTGACGAATTTTCATTTCATAAGAGGCGGTTGTATGAAATGTTCACGTTTATTAACATTGTGATAGTCTACCCGTGTAGCATCAGTTACAAAAAGGTATCTACGTATATAATTCTCATTACTCATAAATATACCGTTTCTAATCTAAAAATACTTTCACAAAATGGCCGTCCATATTGATTTTTACACCTGCAGCAACAAATTCTGAAGACTTACCTCTAAAGACGCTTTTTACGACAAGATGGAGCAAGGGCTCCGAACGCGCGCGGCGACTCGCGTTGTGGCGAAGCCCCGGGGCCACGCGGCGGGCAGACGCACCGACCGACTGCGCCGCTGTAAGACATACTTAGCGTAAAAATCGCGCGGAGGCAAACGGTGCCTGCAAGTCGCGAACGGATAATCGCCACTAGGGGTTGGATCAACCCCCGGGCACACGCGACGAGGCCTCACGGTACAGGCCAAACGCGATCTCCGACCTCCACGGTAGTAACCACCTTCCTCAGCGATTCCTTTGTCTCAGCATCCATTATCCAACAGCAGCCAACTGAATTCAACATCAGATAAACTTAATCCACCTTATTTTATACACAAAACAATGTTACGAACCAGTAGTATACACCAATATTATTTTCACTGAAGTTCAATGGTACAATCTCCGATGAAATCTCGCTAGAATCCGCGACACGCCTCTCTGCGAGCATCGGCCATTTTGTTTTGCAAAAAGCCAAGAAAAATCTTTACCTAGCCTTTCTCTTGAATACGTTTTGTTCTTCGATGTACCGTGGAAGAAAAACCTACGAATTTATTTTATATGAGAAGTGAAAACAAATATATGATTTACAATCATAGTAAAAATCATGGCCACTAAAGTTGTCAATATGTAGTATAAATAACATAATGTATAATAATTTTAATAATACATTGTAAGTTTCCTTTTTATTCTTTTCCTCTTTATTCCTTTATTTCCTCTATATTTTAGCTTTATTTTGTCTGAAATTATCTGCAATAATAAAACGGTTTGAAAATATTGCTGTAATTGATCGATGATATTACCTTACAATAAAACGTTGCTAAATACAAAATATAAAAAAAAGTTTTTTTAGCCATTTCCTAATATATAATAAACAGTGAACCCTAATTTTACTATTTATCTCCAATGAAATGTTTCTTTATTTCGTAACTTCTACTTTTATACTCATTACAGAAAGACTTGTACTTTATTTTATCTATAAAGTTGCAACACTGACGACTACTTCAAAGTATATGAGATAATAGAGGTCGACATAACCAGTTATTTTATTTTTGATCGATGATTATCAGTATCAAATTATTCGATAATTATCGAACAAAAGGGTTCTTTAATTTTATTAATGGTAATCTGTAAACCTCGTAATGATTTTTGGTGGCGTTAATCAAAGTTATATGAATATTCTGTAAATGTCAGCCCCTTTATATTGTAGTGAGATATTGCTCAGAATACTAAAACTTTATTACCAAGTTTCGTTTTTTTGTTGTTCATTTCAAGGCCATCGATAGTTAGCGGTTTTTGGCGGTACCTCATTCTATAACATAATATTGTAGTGTCATTATATATTTTTGTGTTTTTCCAATCCTTTTGGAAATAGTTACGTGGAATGCATATTTTGAGATATTGCTAACGCGGAGATAGGGAACGGCTCGCCAATCCTGCGCGCTTGTATTTTCAGCTGTTATCTTCGTCTTGGAATACCTCATGAGTGGCAACGTTTTTTTTTTTTATAACGAGCAATTAAATATAGTATTTGAAAATAACTGCATTTTTACTTCTCATTACAAGACCTATCGAAGGGCATCACCTAACAGATATTATAAAAAGTCGTAAAGAAAGAGCAACCATTATTTAGAGCAATGTTAATTAGTAAAATATTACAAAAGCAAGCCTAAAGAACTCGTATTCTGTCACCGTAACAAATAGGTTCGTCAATCGTTGACTATTTATCGATATCTACTATAATTTCTTTCCACACTAGTGTAGCCTATAGCAGAGAACAAAATCAAATCTATAATCTGTATTAAAAAAAAATAGTGCCATAGCGACATCCGTGGAGGATGGATGTATCGCGTGCACTTTAACCATAAGTGTATAAACTTTCTTATTTTAATTACCTATACATTTATTATAATACAATAATTAATTATTAAAATATTAATAATAAATTAATCTTATAGATCAACTCGTGCAGTTAATTTTATGTAATTTAAAATAGTTTGTATCGTAGTTTTTTTTATTAATAGATTTACAATTAATAATATTATTTAACTAAGAAAGTTTTAGAGTAAAAACCTCATCACATCGCAACATTTAAAAACAAAGTAAATTGCTTCCGAGCACCAAGGAACCTGTATTTGAGGTAAGAAATATTTTTTTTTTTTTTTTTTATCTAGTTACCTACCTACCTAGGAGAGAGTAGATTAGGCAGGTACCACCTAGTATTGTATTATGCGGTGAGCTATTATTGAATTATGTTCTTCGGATTGACTTTAATCAGATTATTTTAACTATAGAATTTCATAGTATATTTAATACAAACTGTCACTGCGGCTGCGCCCGCGTATCATTTTTCCTACTCTGCACTTATTACTCTCCGCGTAATATGATTTTTTTAATATTGTTTGGAAAGGAAGGGACTCTATTTTTCATAGAGGTCTAAAATTATTTTGGTACTAACCGAAAGCAAAAATATTTCTCACAAATTTAAACACTTCCTGTAAAACTGACCATTCGTCCGAACTTTGTTCAAAATTTTAATGAGTCTTTTTTTACGCTTATCCCTAATCATTTTTCTACATTCCTTTTGTTCACTAACAGAAAGCATAATGTGTTTGTCATAAATTCAAACACTTGGATGTGAAACTTTGCATTGAATCGGATTTTGTTCATATTTTTCTTATTTTTTATTTTTGTAGGCGGAACCTTGATTATTTTTCAAAAATATAAGTACGCCCCTTAACTTCAGCTATCTTTCAGAATAAGTACCGTTACAATAGGTCCAGCCGTCCCGAAAATTATCCGGTACAAACAAACAGACAGACAAAAATTTTCAAAATTGTGGTTTTTGTGTATCTATATATATGTATGTACTAAAAAGTTGTTATTTTGATGTTACAAACAGACACTATAATTTTTCTTCTTTAAGATTTTATGCGTACCTACAATCATATATTTTTTGTTTGTATCATTCATTTGTCTTTTAAACTATCGCATCATCTTGAGAGTAATTTATTTCTTACTGCAACATATATCTTACATATTCATTGTTTTCGGTGATATTATTAAAAGATTCTGTGTCAGAAGTTTTTATTTTCTCATCCTGTGATTTTTACACTGTATAGGCTCAGTGCTTTGACTACAATCTCACCTGATGTTAAGTGACGATGTGGTCCAGGTTGGTAAACACACTTAGAGGTACTGGTTCTCAAGCGATGCTGCCGGGATACCTATTGGCGACAGGATTTTAAACTTGAGGGTGGAAGGTACCCAGGCGGTTATGTCCTATCATCGTGCTATGAGTTTTCTCACGATACTTTCAGTCAGCTCGGTCAGAATTTTAGAGTTGTACAGGTGGGTTTGAATTTGCGTCCATTGACGCAGAATCCGGCCTCACTACCAACTGCACCGTCATAACTTGTTATGTTAATTTCCTGTTAACACTTGTTCATTCTTGAGTTTGTGTACATTTTAGGTGAATTTACTTATTACCCTTGTTTTTCTGAAACTGTCAATATCATCTCTCCTGCACAATGTTTATGTACCGGGTTTCCTCGCCCGTCTCTTATAATAAACCTCAATGATATTGGCAAAATCAAAGCTGTATGTGCGTTGGAGCCATGTACAAAAAAAGAAAACTCAATTCAGTGTTAATTCGTAATTTGTTCTAAATGATACTTAGTAGAACAAAATATATACCAAAGTTAAGTTAAAGTTTCTGTCCATCCATCCATTCAACCGAAAGACGTCCACTGCTGGACATAGTTCTCCCCCAAATATCTCCACGACAACCGGTTATGCGCCACCCGCATCCAGCGGATTCCTACGACCTTCAAGAGATTGTCGGTCCACCTTTTGGGGGACACACCCACGCTTCCTTCTTCCGGTGCTTAGTACCCATTCGAGAACCCGTTGGCCCCATCGTGCATCGGTTCTGCGAGCAATATGCCCAGCTCACTGCTACTTAAACTTAGCAATTCTTCGGGCAATGTCGGTTACTTTGGTTCTTCTGCGGATCTCCTCATTCCTGATTCGATCGCGCAGTGAAACTCCAAGCATAGTCCTCTCCATTGCCCTTTGAGCAACTGTGAGCTTCCTTATTAGGCCCATTGCAAATGACAACGTCTCATTGCCATCACTGTCATCGCAGTTTCTATATATGATTTTAAAAATTAAAAAAAAACTAGGCAGTCACGGTCACTACCTACAGAAATGAAAACTCGAATCATTGAACAAAAAAATCTTTTATCCCAAATTGCAGTATGAGTGCTTCATTAAAATTGTATAATTTGTTAATGGCAATTATTAACATAACCTTTTTTTTTTGACGAGGGGAATGCATTTACGCACTACCCTTACCTATTGTATTAGTGAGACCGAAGTCCCCCAATACAATAGGTAAGGGGGCACGGAGGGACGAGCTCCGCGCCAGTGTGGGACTCGCCCGGGCGTGAAGCGCCCAGAAATACCCACTAAAACCCCCGGGACCGTCCACTGCATTTGGGATGGGGGCGACACGGGGTGGCTTTCGCAAGCACCGCGTCGCTCCCTGCTGCGAACCCACCAGGCCTCGTCCGTGCAATGGCCCGGTAGGGATGAAGGAGAATAGTTCCCCTTCACCACTTAGCCCTCCTCAGAAGGAGGCACGACCATAGGTCGACAGACCGGGGGGATTATTAACATAACCTAACATTTGTCTGTGTTTTTTTTACATCTATTTTCACTCCGAGCATAAATTATGTACATTTTCATATAGTTGATTCACAATTTTAACATACGATTAGTTCCGTAAGTAGAAATTTTATTATTTATCACTGAGCGTCAGCGCTTAAAAAAACGCCATCTTTTACTTCCGGTCAACAGCGTCAGTCGGATAAAGTCTTTGGTAACCATGAACAAACAAAATGTAACAGTTCATGGACGCTGTATTTTTTCAATAGTGAAGGGACAAGCTTTTTAGCTAACAATATTTATCATTGAATATTTATCGAGCCTACATATTATGTAAATATTTTCATTCAATGAAATATATAGGTATTAAATATTAATTTGCCTATTATCTATATAATTATTAATACTCTCTATGACCTGCTTGATTGACAGGCCCGGATCTAGGGAGGGGGGAGGGGTTCAAACTGGGGCACCCGTGCCGTGTGCCACTTTTAGGGGACGCTAAAATCATAGTATAATATGATTAAAAATAAAAAAAATTGCTCCACATAACGCCTAGTAAACGAAAGCCTCATTGAAAATTTAGATGTACACAGATTTACTGAATGTAGATGGAGTATTCCATACCAAATCGACCACAGTACAAACGCCAGGGCCACTCCCTATAGCAGGAGGATCTATCGTAGATTCACTGATCATTTACTGCCTGCTTTAAGTTGGGCAGCTTTCGGTCAATAAGGTACTGTTCCGCCTCAGCGTTAACTTATTCTGCTTGGATGACCGGAATTACAGAACACAAGCTTTACAGCTGTACGTTGGCGCTGCGATCTTAACAACATGCTCGAAATAACAAAAATAAAAAAACTTCAAGAATAACATTAATACTGTTTTCATGCGGTTTGCGTCGTGGAACGTCCACACCATGACGACAGGCTTTTCGAACACCAAGGGACTTGACTGCGCTCAAGAATTGCGCAAAACCTGCATAATTGATGTCGAGCTCAAAAGGCTCATCATTGATATTCCAACCTTACAGGAGACTAGAATCGAAGACAAAGGATCTATGTGAGAGGCCAATTACACTTTGTACTGGAAAGGTAAGAAGAGTTCTTTGGAGGCACGGGAACATGGCGTGGAATTTGTTGTCAGTAATTTGATAAGCACCGCAGTAGAATCACTTGTAAGCGTGTCGAAGCACAGGGAAAATTTTTGTATACAGAAAGTAAAGACGCACGACTGGCTTCTCGATAACGAGGAGCACCTACATTCCTTAATTGATTCTAAACACTAGGTTACTCTAAATTTCCGCCTTCCCATGCAGTGAATCGCGCGAAAAACTCACTAAGGCAATAGCTTCTCTCCATGGTACCACTCGCTTTTTCGTAAACGTGTATTGGATAGAGCTTTGCAGGGAAATCCAAACGTGTGCAAACTTTGGTGATATTAGTGAAGTATTTATATGCAGGTCTAAAAAGAGCTCTCGATCCTAATCCAAAACAGAAGGCGCCTCTTAAGCAAGTCGACGGCTCTCTTATAACAGATGACTGGATGGGTGAAACACTACACTACACCAAATACACCATCTCTACTCATGTCCTGTGAATATTAACCCAGAAGCAGCGGAGCTTATTACAAACCTGGCGACTTAAATGCTACACCCGCAGTAGAGGAACTGGAAGGAAGAATATGGGCGATGCTAACATCGTTACTCTATGTAAAGGCAAAGATGATCGTGAACCGTGGACTGTAACAGATACCCCGGAATATTGCTTCTTAGTATCACCGGTAAAGCTTTGTTTAGAGCCATTTTGGAAATAATACAAAGGCTCGCCGACTCCGTAAACCGTGAGGCTCAATGTGGTTTAGATCCCAGCGGTTAACAGCAGACATGATTTTCCTTTTCGGCAGTTACAAGAAAAGTGAAGGGAGCAACAAGGGATTGCATTGGATGACTTAAACAAGGCTTTTGGCGCCGTGAGCAGAGAGGTTGTTGTATTTAGTCCTTGTTAAAATTGGATAACCCGAAATTCTTAAAACTAGTGCAATCGTTACACGAAGGTATGGAAACTAGTATTCTATATAAAGGTGAGACTTCTACACAAGAAGACGTACGTCGTGGAGTTTACCAAGGTTGTGTGCTCCTATCTTGTTTCAAATATTTTTCTCTGTACTACTAAAGGTTGCTTTTGAGGATTAACAACAACATCTGATGGTAGGCTGTAGAATATGGTCAAGTCCAAGCGCCTTATGGAGAATCTATTTGTAAACAGCCTTCTCTTTGTTGATGACGGCGCTTTTGTCGGCCCATGGTCAGGCCCAACTTCAAGACCTGATGGACTAATTTACCAGAGCATGTAGTCTCTTTTCGATGTCCATTAATGCAAAAAAAAACTATCATTTTAATGCAAGGATGTTCAGAACAACCAGATATTTTGCTTAACGGCGCACTGTTTAGGTAGTCAGAAAGTTTCACGTGTCGAGCAATCTCTCGTTTGATGCAGAGATCGATTCCCCACATTGGCAAAACAGCTTCTACGTTCGGGAGACTTCAAAACGTTTTGATAGGGCAATTTTTATTAAAGTTACGTCAATTTGGAAAAAAGAGCCATTTTTTATATTATAATTTTTTTCGAGATGGGTAAAAAATTCTTTTAAACTTTCAGTCAAACCGAAAGGGGTCGATTTAGTATGGAATCTCCCAAGTACACTCTATTTTCCCGAGTATAATTTTATGCCTCATAAATGAAAAAGTTACCTAATAAAGAGTACAAATGAAAAGTTTTTTTTTTTTTACAATGGTAACTATTAAATATTTTTCAGGTTTTTTTTTTAAGTAATTTATCTCAAACGCTGGAGACAGGGGCGCCACTATCAAGTTTCTGTCCCGGTTCGAAAAAAACCGTAGCTTGCCTGTTGATTGATGTTGCCAAATAATACATACATTTACCGTAGTACAAATCATGTTATCAAATGCCGTAGTGTAAATGATAATAAATCATCTTTTAATTATTCTATTTTTAACTGTTTATTATCATTTTTTCTTTTTAAATTTTGGATAAAATATGTCAAATAGAACGCTGTGATTTTATTCATATGTGTATTTTCTATAAAATTATTATCTATTCGTGAAAATCTGTAATTGGCTAATCATTGTATTTTCTTAGTGCTATATTGTTTTATTGCTGTAGATTTTCGATATAAATAAATATATAAATGGTTTTTTTTAACACAAAAAATAGTAATTTAAACGCCTAGGTATGTTTATAAAACAAAAATGTTGAGCAAAAATAAAATACTTATCAGTGTGTTGAATCGATTAAACTTCTTCATAAATAAAATTAATTGCTATAGGAAATCGGATTAGGACATCACTAATTGAGTTTTACTCGAAATGTGAAAAATAAAATAAATGGTTGGAAGGGGTATAATTAATACGCAACAACGGCTTTTTGGCGGCATCTCAGTCTGTCATGTAGTGGCTGTTATCTTTAATTCAATAACGTGTGTAATATAGGCCACTATATTGCGTGATTTTGATGGTAATATACTCGTAGTTTGATTATTGTGTACAAGTGAAGTGAATGTGAATAATGGCACGAAGCGTTTATTTTGAGATGCCACAAGAACCTCATGGAACATTCTAGAGGGATTGTAATTGTCTTGATCGGATACAAGAACTTCAGAATAGCCGGTATGGACAAAAACGGCTCCTAACCTGTCCCATCGGACGAATATTGCTACTACTAATAATACATGACAACATGACGTTATGAATACACGTTATCGACATTTATGTTTTTATTTTAGTCACGTTTCATTCAACACAAACCGTGCGGCTTCTCTCGCGTTTCTTATATTAAAACCCCATTTAAATTTACTATGCAGTTGATATTGGCTCCCCCTCAACAGATGCATCGAGTGTACTTGCGTCCACGTCCGCGAAATCACTGTTCCCGCCGACGGGAACGGACGGCTAACTTTGCTTCCGCACACACTCTGGGTCGCCCTCACCCCCGGCAGGTGCACAAGACGTGCTTCGACCTCCAACTGGGGAAGCTCTTGTAGCCACTGTCAGTACGACATCTTCGATAACTTAATGCATATTCGTAAAAATTTAGACAAGCTAGATCTAGTGAATGATCGTCATAATTTTAATATTAGAAGTAAAGACAAGTTGGCCGTCCCACGCTTTAGGTTAAGTAAGTGTAATAAAAGCTTTATAGGTAATTCGGTATAGGTATTCGGTTTTACAATAAGATCCCAAGTAACATTACCGATTTACCTGACAATAAGTTCAAGTATCATGTCAAGCAAGTTTTAATCTCAAAAGGTTATTACAGGGTGGATCATTACGTGAACGAAAGTGATGTCTGGAATTAACCCACATCTCTGTGCTTCCACTAACATTATTAAAACTACGATTTGTATAGTTTTTTATATGACAAAAAAATGATATATATTATATTTATGAAAAAAAAAGAACCAGATCGAGTTTCTTGCCGGCTCTTCTCGACTGGTTTGTTTTCCGAACCGGTGGTAGCGTTTTAGACGTTCATAAGCGCCTTCTTAGGGCCTAAATTGAATAAATAAATTTTGATTTTGATTTTGATACAGTGACACTACATAACCTAGCAATCTCACGCATCATACTACACACATACTTGCAGATTACACGCAAGGTACATAGGTTCTGTAAGGGACCTTTATTACTTTACAGGTTTACTATCCGTTGGGTTAGCTAGAGCAAAGTTTGCGGAATTTCTATCACGGGTAGCAGCTCAAGCTGCAATCAAACAATCGAGGTTCGTGCCATTTTGGTGCCTTTGTGCTAGCTACCATTTCTAGGCTGAGCGCTTTAAGCGCTCGCCTCAAAGTTCGGTGAAACTGTTAAGGCCCTTTCCGTCAACATCGTTAGTCAGATGAAAAAAAAATGTTTTTACCTACTGAAATTCTATGAAATGTTGTCGTTGCCATTTTTTTTTCAATTTTTGACAACTCCTGTTTATTTATTTAGTTAAGTTAATTAGGTACCTTAACCGAATACCTATATACCTATATACTTTACCTTCTGTGCACCCCGTACAGAAATTGCTGGGCGAATAGGAAAAAATATCAGGAAACTTTTAATGTCAAATTATCTCGGGATTATCCAACGAAATTGGATTCGTTTTAAGTACATTAAACAAAACAGTTTTTTTTTATGTGCTGACTAAATAATGGCTAAATACGCAATTCATTATTTTGATTTTAAATCGATTCCAAAGTGAACAGTCTTTGATTGGGCAAATTTCAACCGAGGAATTTCGTGATTTCTTGAACCTTAAACTATGTAAATGTGTAAATCGTAATCTGTAATGCTCGTTGACTGTATATTAAATAAATAGGCATGACACGAATCACAACATATTCGTACATTCAGAAATTGAAAACAATGTCTCGGATTATATTACGGGTGCGTGGGGGTTAAAAAAAGAAAACGAAATAAATTATTTTATTTAATTATTAAATATAAATATCATTTTACGTATTTTTACTCCTGCAAAAATGGGATGAATTTTTCATACACACCTTTAGACGTCTCTAGTCACCCATTAAACTGGGTGAAAATATAACATAACACATGGGGTCTTTGGCGGGATCTCAGTCTGACATGTAGCAATTGTTTTCTTTAATTCATTAAACTTGTGTACTTGACTCTATATCATGTAATCTTGGTGGCGTTTTGTGTGAAATAGTTTGGTTATTGTGTTCAAGTTAAGTTTATTATAGAAGACAACGCGTAGCATACATTCTGAGGTGCCGACAAAGCGCCATGGAAAGTTCGAGCAGGATAGGCCACCATCCTGTCGGAGCTTGGTAACGCTGATACAAGATTGAAAATCTTACCCACATGACATTGGCACAAATTGTGTGTACACACAGATTGCCATTAACTAAGAAGAAGAAGAAGAACATAACACATGTCTCAATTTAACCGTTAGAGTTACCTATTAAGAAATAACAAAATTTAAAATCGTCAATAATATAACGGATACAATATATAATCAACAAATATCAAAATAAAATATAAAATTACATCATATTTTTTTCCCAATAATATTATAAACTACCTAATTTCATTCCGTTTTACGTTACCTAAGTCTATAGAAACAAAAATCATGTAAATTATTTGGTTTTTTAGTTAGAGCTAGCCACGCGACAGTATTTGTGTATCATTCTAATTATAATTATATCATTATAATACCTAAGAAGTGTAAAAATTACTTTGTTAGCACAAACGAGGTGTTTTGAATTCTTAGAATAAATTCCATAATCATTCTTTCAGTTTGAATCTAATTGACACAGGTGTCAAATTATCGAGTCATACCTTGTATATTTTTTTATTCTTATTTACCACAGTTCAATATTATAATTGGTCGTCTCGAGTTATTGATATTAAATTTCATAAATGACACGACGGAACGCTCGGTGCTGTCCTTTAGGACCGGTCTTACGGCGCGATGCCATTATTTCTTAAATGTTATTTGCATTCGAATTTCGAATCACTCGTACGGCGCGTGCGCGTTGCTATGGGCAACGGCCGCAGTTTTGATAACACAATTGACAATGTTGTCTCAGTCTGTTGTTACGTAGCAGTTATTTTCTTAATGGTGAAGCGATTATGGCGCAATGGGTATTGCGGCCGCTTCCGAGTCATTGGACGCAGGTTCAAACCCACCTACCAACTCTAAAATCAAACTGAGCTTTCGGTGAAGGAAAACATCGTGAAGAAACCATAGCATAGTGGTAGGGCGTTTTCTAATAATGTCCGCTGGATAGCTACCACTCTCATGATTGAAACCTGTCGCCAAATACCAATAGGTGTGTAACATCATTTGAAAAGCAGTACCTCTAGGCTTAGTGTGTTTAGCATCCTGGATCATATCATCACTCAACATCAGGTGAGATTATGGTCAAAGCACTGAGCCTATGCCGTTTAAAAAAAACTATAATCTTGCATATTTTACCTTATATTGTGTGTAATTTTGGTGGTGTTTTAGTTTATAGTTTAGTATAGTTAGTAGTTTAGCATATAGTTTAGTTATTATGCAAAGATGAAAAGTATTAGAAATAATAACGCGAAACTTTTATTCTGAGGTGCCACGAAAACCTCATGCAAAGTTCTAGCAAGATAGCCACCTATTTTGCTGTAGCTTAGATACGTTACCACAAGGTAACATTAACCAAAAGAAGAACAAGACATTGTTATTTATTTCTATCTATGAGGTTTTTGGCAGCACCTCAGTCTTTCATGTAGTAGCTGTTATCTTTAATTCCATAACTTGCGATGGGTTTATTCTGAGGTGCCACGAGAATCCGTGGAACATTCTAGAGGGATTGCCATCGTCTTGGTAAGCGATATATATATTTGTATATATAGCTTATATATAATATGATGTAAGCTTGAAGTTCAGAATAGGCAGTATCGACAACGTCTTTTAGCCTGTCCTATAGGCGAACAATTTTACTACTAGGGTGTCCATCACATTTTACGGGTATTTAATTACAAAAAAAAAATGGACACAATTATGTTTTGAAACTATACGATATATTGTATTTGAAAACAAATTGACATACGTGCATGGTGCCTCAAGAACGTATAGCACAAACAGAAGAACAGAATTCTTTCTTTCACCGTATGCAAATAAGTTTGACTTTAGGTTGATATCATATATCGAACATCACTACCAGAGTGCAAACGTATTCATGCTCCAATAACAGTGGTCTGGGGATTATATAAACGAATTAACGTATATTACGTGAAAGTTGCTTTTTTAATTAAAAACAAAACCGACTTCAAAAGAATAAACTATAAAAATACACTAAAAAAAATCAATAAATAATTTCTTTGCTAATCTGCTTCGTTAATTTTGATATCGGTGTCAGGTTATACGTCTCTAATTATATTCAATTTTGATTAATAGTTCTTTAAAATCACCCTAGTCCTTTATTTAGCTTATGTGTAATTGTGATAAAGTTTGGGAGGTTATTTCCATTTGTTAACGAGTACATTGGTTAACTCTAGCTGGCACCGACTGACGAATTGATAACTTCCTCCTTTTTGAAGTCAGTTAAAAAGTCAATTATAGTATTGAAAATACTTTTTAATCATCGTCAATTAAATTTATTTATTGTAAACGAACTTTAAGTCTGTTATACTGAATTTAACTTAATTTTCAAACGAATAAGGAACTAGGCTACATATCATTATGCTGTTTTCATAGGAATCAAGCAGTATGCTCAGAGCCGAATCAACGCTTGCTTGGGCCCTCTGTGTTATGAAAAATGTGAGGGCCCATAATCTATCTTGCGACGCGGTGCTTGCGAAAACCACTCCGTGTCGCCCCCATCCCAAATGCAGCGGACAGCCCCGGGGGGTCTTAGTGGGTATTTCCGGGCGACTCTCGCCCGGGTGAGTCCCACACTGGCACGGAGCTCGTCACTCCGTGCCCCCTTATCTATTGTATTGGGGGACTCCGATCCCTCAAATACAATAGATAAGGGTAGTGCGTAAATGCATTTCCCCCCGTCAAAAAAAAAAAAAGAAAAAAAAGGGCCCATAATCTATACAAATAAATAAAATAATAGTCCCTTTATGTATTGTCAAAATATTTTTTTTTCACTGAATACATGTGAATGTATATACCACATTTATACCAAAAATACAATTTTTGTCTGTCTGTCTGTTTTTCTTTCGGATAATCTCCGGAACGGCTGAACAGATTTTGATGGGACTTTTTTGGTAGATAGCTGAATTTACTCCGCCTAACTTTTAATTCGAAAATAAATTAGGGTTCTGCATAAAAATATTAAAACACATACAAATTTGAATAAAATCCGATTCGATGCACAGTTTTACGGGCAAATGCTTGAATTTATGAGAAATATTTTTACTTTATCTTAGTACTAAAAAGTTTATTAGGGTTCCGTATAAAAAAATTAAAACGCAGTGAAGAATGTATGAAGCGAGGGCGCACCCACGGGCACACAGCCAGTCACAGTTCATAATAAAAATAAAAATGCATTCTCATCGATACTGAAGTCCTTAGCTATTATTATTGGTAAATATGAAATCGACATTCCATACCAACAAAAAAAAAAAGACTTAAAATTGTAGGCGAACGCGACCGTCAAGCGCAACGGGTATGTCTGACATATTTTATGCGAACTAGAACATTACAACTGTTCATATCGCGCTGGTGTCCCCTATTCGTCGAGTGGCCGTCACTATCTGACGAAAGCTTAAGAGGATATCCTAGCGGCATTTATTCTGTATAAACGTAGTCTCTTGGTTCCTCCCTGGATAATACTATTATGGTAAATGTTTTATACCATATAATATATATCCACCACCGTCATGACCGTACGTCTCGTTTTTTTTTTTAGATAAATTAGTTATTGTAGTAACTAATAGGAGCTTTGAAAATGAAAAAAATGCTCGATTTTTAACGTCAATTTCAGACGTTCGTCAAACAAACTTGATAAATAATCTAAAAGAAAATTAAAAATCGGTTGAGTTTTGCAGGAGGAAACAGGGTACTACGAAGTGATGTTTTCGTATATTTTGCGTACGGTAAAATCCGCCCGCGCTGCAGTTGTCCCTTTCGTGTTTTATAATTCTTTCCTTTGGGGCGCAACGCGATACCAATAGATTTCTGAAGTACCTACTTTTCCGAACGCATGTCCTCTTAAGACGGCTCTGAGTACCCATGATACAACTAAATAAACTGAATTACAGCGCATATCTAATCAAAATAATATTGTACGTAGTTTTTCTATCTAATTGTGTGTCGTCGAGTGAGGATGCACGGCAGTCGTTATTGGCGTCGAGTTTGCGTGTATTTTTCCAAGTCAATTACAACCTTTTTCTTTATAGATTTTAATAACTTCTTAATAAGTGGATGACGTTGATATCTGAGGCGCGGAACATGCGAGTTGATTGGTACAGTCAAGCCGGAATTAAACGTGACTCTGTACTTAAAATACTCATGCACATGATTTCGTACGTCATTCTTTTATTACTCCAGTGGCGTGTACGCATCACGTGTAAAAAACAATCCTTATTATATATTATACTAGCTGGTGCTCGAGGCTCCGCCCGTGTTTCATACATTCTTCAGGTGTAAGAAAAAGCGTATACAACATTTCATTTATACATAACCTAAAAAAAAACAAATGAATGAAGAAAAATAAGTCTTGGGTTTTTATGAGCGGGAAAAATGTAGGTACGTACATAAGAGTAAATCGGAAAGAAAATTAGAAAGGGCCGATGGATACCAAAAAATAAATAGCCTATAACCATTTACTAAAAAATCCACGTCGAATGGTAGTAGTCTCATCCCAATACGTTCACTAGTTTTGAGGTGATAGTGCCTCAAAAGACCCCCAATTTCCTTTTATAAATATAGATAGAAGATAGAGAGGATGCCCAAAGGGCAATGGAGAGGGCTGTGCTCGGAGTTTCCCCTGCATGACCGAAACATGAATTAGGAGATCCGCAGAAGAACCAAAGTTGCGGACATTGCCCGAAGTATTGCAAAATTAGGTGGCAGTGGACTGGGCACATTGCTCGTAGAACCGACGCCCGATGGACCATAGAATTCTCGAATGGCTCCCGCGCACTGTATGACACAGTGTGGGTAGGCCCCCACAAGGTGCACCGACGACCTGGTGAAGGTCGCGGAAGTCCGTTGGATGCGGATGGTTCAAGACCGGTCGTCGTGGAGATATTTGGAGGAGATCTATGTCCAGCAGTGGACGTTTTTTCGTTCGGATGGATGGAAATATGTCATACTATTTTTTTAAATAAATGTATTATTGTAACCTCTATATTAGGTCGGGGAAAAATTACATCGCATTTTCTATTGAAAAGTTAAGACATTTTTTTTCCATAGCTTATTTATATTTAATTACAATATATATGTGCCATTTTGTGCGACGAGTTTCCGTCGTCGTCGAGTTTCTGTAGTGCCATGATTTCGTTGCTGCAGAAATTTTAGGACTTCTGATTTAAAAAAATGCGACAAGTACTTTTGGCAGTTCTCTTATGATATTAACCTGAGACTACCTAAAGAATTTCGAAAATACAGTAACAGGTGTAAATCTGAAGGTGCAAGGTCAGGGCTATATGGCGGATGCATTAACACCCCTCAGCCAAACTCTGTTTATTATTCCTAAGTGGCTAAAGATGTGTGTGGTCTAGCGTTATCCTGATGAAAGACCACACCCTTTCTATTGACCAATTCCGGCCACTTTCTTACACTGCATTAGGTCCATAAACTTCACAATTTTTTTTTCGCGGCTTGCATTGCTTTTTCTTTTTTGTAAATTTTTTTAAAGTGAATCGATTTCTTCATTAGATTCATGCATTTTGACAGAAACAAAAACAAATGAAAAATGAGGTAGAAAACAACATTTTGCTAATTTGTTTCTTTTTTTTAAATGTCATCAAAATCAGCCAGATACAAATAGTATAACCAAAGTGATTTTATTAAAAGTTTACACGTACTATATACGCAAAGACTTTGTCCCTATTATAAAAACGTAACTGTCTTTTCATTCGAGTAATTCTTTAAATCCACTGAATAGATTTTAAAAAACAGTTTTAATAAAACTAGATTCAATCCTCAAACACAGGTTAAATCCGTCTGTTTCAGAAGTAGAAACGCAGGTGGATGTCATATACAAAATTTCTATAAAAGAGGTCGGTTCTGCGGATGCGACAGATTTAAAAAAAGAAACGCATTTATACTTTTTCTTGAATGGATTTATAAATAATCGGCCGTGACGTGTCTCCCATAGGTAGGCGGTGGTACATCACGTTCCAGCGTGTTGCTCACGTTTCGAATGCGTGATGTTCTTTATTTAAATTCGAAATTATAATTTGTATAGAGGACGGAATTGTTCGTTTAAATGGTAGTAGTAGGTAAGGTTTAACTAAATAATTAGTAACTTGGAGTTTTTGACTGGATCTCCGTCTGTCCTGTAGCAATTATTTTCTTTAATTCATTAAACTTGTGTATTTGACTCTATATCATTTAATCTTGATGGCGTTTTGGGTGATTAAGCTTGATTATGATTATTGTGTATAGGTTAAGTTTATAATAGAGGATAACGCGTAACATTTATTCTGAGGTGCCGACAAAGCTCCATGAAAAGTTCGACCAGGATTAGCCATCGTTTTGCTAGAGTTTGGTAATGCTAAATTTTACGTGATATAGTTTGGGTGCATATTAATACTGAAGTGCAAAACCGCCTCTGCAGATAGTTTAAGTAAAATAATAGACTTTTTCTGGTGTTGTTGAATTGTTGTATGATAAATACGCATGCATCGGTGGCGCAGTTGTATTACGGTGCGACTGCCGTTCTGAGGTCTCGGATTCGATCCCCGGGTCAGGTCGAGTGGTATTGGGTTTTTCTACTCAGTATCATCCCAGAGTTTGGAATTTGTGTCCGATATGGCGACAGGTTCGCCCCCTGTCACACCTGGGACGGAACTAAGCTCGGCGAAATGTGAGTGGTGTAATTCGCTATTACACCTCTGTCTAACCCTTCGGGGATAACAGGGGTGAGCTTATTTTATGTTATATGTTAAATATGTAAAAACATTTGAAAAAAAAAAAACAAGTCTGTGAAGTGTACTTTGCGCATAATAATTTCTCTTTTTGAATTAAAATATTGACCAAAATAAGCAGATTATTTTATGTTAAAAAACACGTACGAACATAATAAATTTTACACAATAATTCACTGTATTTATTTCATAAATATGCAACGTCCATTGTTCGTCAAATTTATTCTTTAATTCGACTGTTATTGAAATAACTTTTCCATTTAATGTCTAAGAAAAATAGTAAGGAATTGCGACGAAAAAAAAATTATACCAACATTTGATAACAAGATTTATCAAATGTTAGTCAAACAAGATTTAAAAAGAGAATCATTTAGAATCAGTTTAAAACCAACTTTTTCTACACAAATATCTATAATAAATTGAAGTGTCTGTTTGTAATCCATCCATCCATTCAACCGAAAGAAGTCCTCTCCTGGACATAAGTCTCCCCCAAAGATCTCCACGACGACCTAATATAGAGGTTACAATAATACATTTATTTTAAAAAATAGTATGACATATTTCCACCCATCCGAAAGAAAAACGTCCACTGCTGGACATAGTTCTCCCCAAATATCTCCACGACAACCGGTCTTGCGCCACCCGCATCCAGCGGATTCACGCAACCTTCACCAAGTCGTCGGTCCACCTTGTAGGGGGCATACCAACGCTACGTCTTCCGGCGCGTGGAAGCTATTTGAGAACCCGTTGGCCCCATCGGGCGTCGGTTTTGCGTGCAATGCGCCCAGCCCAATGCCACTTAAGTTTAGCAATTCTTCAGGCAATGCCGGTTACTTTGTTTTTTCTGCGGATCTCCTCACTCCTGATTCGATCACGCAGCGAAACTCCAAGCATAGCCCTCTCCATTGCCTTTGAGCAACTTTGAGCTTTTTTATTAGGCCCACTGTGAGCGAGCACGTCTCAGTGCCGTATGTCATCACTGGCAACACACACTGGTCGAAGACTTTCGTCTTGAGACACTGCGGTATTTCAGACGAGAAATTTGGCGTAACTTTCCGAACGCGGCCTAGCCGAGTTGGATTCGAAGAATATTATTTCTTTACTAAATAGATATTAAAGTATATACGAGAAGCTACTGTAATTTTTCGAAAATAATTAGGGTTACGTGTGAAAAAATTAAAACTCATGAAAATGTGAATAAAATTCGCTTCAATGCCCAATCTTACTAACAAGTAATATTAGTTTTCATATTGTGGGAAATATCTTCACTTAATGTTAGTGGAAAAGAAATTGTGGAAAATAATTAGGGTTCCTTATAAGAAAATTAAAATGCAATGAAGAATATATGGAACGCGGGCCCAGCCGCGGGCACACAGCTAGTGTGTGTGTTAATTCCAATACACTTATGCACAATAACGCAAACTGTGTTATATAAAATACCACCAATATTATATAAATTAATATAAAGTCGTATAAAACCAAGTCATTAATTAAAAATGAGATTTTTTGGTTCCATGTACTCCACCAGGAAAAGGCAAAGGTATTAGTAGACCATGCAGCCAAGTCAGACGTTAGGAACACTATCAATAAATGAATGGCGGCAACAAAATGGTGGCCTTCTGTTTCAACCAGAAGTGATTGGGACATTTCAGAATTCACGCTCCGTGTCATTATTTTCACTTCACTACACTTGTGCATCGTAACTATACTATATCACTCACCGTAAAATGCCACCAAAATTACATAATATATAGTCAAATACTGCAAGATGATAAATTAAAAATGAGTAAGACTACATGGCAAACCAAAATTGCGCCAAACAAAGATAATAACTACTACATTATTGAGGCTACTGAGGTTGAAATCTGTAGAGCGTACTCAGGGTTATCTCAATATAGATCTGACAATTTGTGTGGTGTTAAGAGAATAATCCCGATTGGGTCGCGATTACCATACACATGATGAAATACCACTATTGTGACACGTTTCAGCTCATCATAATTGAACATCAGGTGCAGCGCAGTCATTTTGCCGAGCTCGAATAAAAATAGTTAAGATTTCCGTAAGTCTTCGAATCTGACCATTTGGACTTTGTTCAGCTTAAGCTATGCAAATGCTAAGTTTTTGACTTTAAATTTGATATCTGGAGTTAAGTCTGAGATAAGCCTGAGTACGCTCTATAGATTCAAGATAGGATCTCAATCCCGCCAAAAACCCGTAACGTGACATGTCCAAATTGAGGTTGCTTTTTTTAGCACAGATTAAAAATGTTAGGATTTTCTCATCTTCCTATTTACGGGACAATACATAGTGAAGAATTATTTACTGTACGTTTATTGAGTAAATAAATACCGCGGACGTCAATTTTACGGAGGGTTTTGCGGTTTTCCTTGCATATATTATAGTTTATGTTTCATTACAATAATTATGGCATGAAAATAACAGTATTAAAACCCATTACTACTTTTCAAATTACGTCATGTTTTATTGAAGTCTTATAGGGATCCCGCGGGCTTACTCGATTTTAACAATTTGTTTTGTTATTCCTTAAACATTGTTGTAGGGAGCCGTTAAAGTACCTATTACGTATACATAACATAGGGCGGGAGGAATATGTCGCTCGTGAGGGCGATGGTCGGGAGCTCTAGGGCTTGGGCGGTTGTCCCTTCCTGTTGCGAAGCCGTCATGCTCGCAAAGGAGGAGGCAGAGCGGGAGAGGGAGCGGGCAGCGCACCCCAACCGAGTGAGGCGTGTCTCACGCCGGGGCACCGGACGCAGCCGTCCGGGCGCCCGTCGAGGTCGCCAAGCCTCGTAAAATAACTAGATGTCGGACCTCTCGTGAGGTATGGCGCTGTCAGGGCCTCTGCAGAATACATGTATAATGTGCCTCCGGAGACCCTGGCATCTTTGCGCCGGTTAGGGATGTGGAGTGTTTAGTCAGTCGGTTACGGCCAACCTGGCACACGGACACCAAAAGAGGGCGCCTCTCGCAGAGGGGTTGTGACTCGGTGTCTTAGTCTGTCGCGAGGACCATACGTGTAGAAAAAACTTGGTTTTCGGCACACGTCCGAGCGTTCAACGAGCAGATTTCAACAACGTAAAAAAAAAAAAAAAAATGGGCGGGAGGAATATGCTTTGTATGATATCTATATTTATAAATAAAATTAATGTGTCTGGTTGTAATGACAAAATAACAATTTCTTACTAAATAGATGCCGGCAACTTTTGCGATAAAATCCTATTCAACGTGCAGTTCCACTGGCGGGTGTTTGAATTTGTGAGAAATATCTTTGATTAATATTAGTATCAAGCAAAAAAAAATAGGAAAATAATTAGGGTTCCAGATAAAAAAATTAAAACCTATATTACACATTGACAATTGATATGAAGCGCAGCCACGAGTACACAGCTAATGTATTCTATGTATGTAAATTGGTTCGTAGGTTTTTCAATTGTAACGTCCCTGCGTTCTTTATTAAATACGTAAATAAGTTTGTTTAAATTCAGTTATTTTAAAATGATATTTTGTTTTCATGAATTTGATTGTCATTCATTTACAGGCAATTCAATAAACGATCTCGATCTGTTTTACCCAAATTCCAATCCTCTATTTTCTCTAAAGTGGTCAGATTACTGTCAGCGATCAGCCAGAAAAACCATTTCTAATTTGATCTCAGTCTTAACTTTTAGAATTCGATATTGAAACTCACCGTAAGTTACTAGGCAATTCTTTATGCGTAACATACAGAAGCGATAGACACGAATCTACAGTTACCTACTTCAACATGTGTACTTATAGGCTGTACCGAATGAGCGCCCTTGCCGTGTTGAAACGCGCGTTCTAAATATGAAATATTCGACGTTCGAAATTCGAATGTCATAGATTAAAGTGGTCACAAATGATGATAGATGGGATTTTCGACTTCTGATATCTTCTCTATTTAACTAATTTAAACCTTTTGCTTATAGTAATAGAGTTTAATTTTAAATGTTAACTGAAATTAAATCAGTGCTTTGGCCTTATGTGTGTAGAATGTTTATAATGGCCCTTCAAGGTCCGAAGAATCAGAAGTTTATTTCCCGTTTATCCACTCGTTAATAATCTATACTGGCTTATGGTTGTTAATATTATTCATAGAAAAGTTTCATATTGACAAATGAGGTTATTATTATTTTTAATACTTTATAATCTTCTTCTCGATAAAATATCTTTAGTGCGGAGTTTTTGACGGCAACTCGGTCTGTAGTGTGTTTTTATTTCTTACTTACTTTCCATATTTTTTTCGGTGAAAATTAAAATGATAATATTTCTCAAAAATTCATACACTTGCCAGTGAAAACTGTGCCTTGAATCGGATTGTATTCGAAATTTCATGTGTTTGAATTTTTTTTTCATGGAACCCTAACTACTTTCGAAAAACAAAAGTAGCCTAAATTACGCGGAGTAACCTCAGCTATGTAACAAAAAAGTCTTATCGAAATTGGTCTTGCCGTTCCGGAGATTACCCGGAACAAACAAACAGATAGACAGACATTTTTTTTTAATTTTATTAATGGTATATGTATCGTATATACATTCATATGTATTTAGTTTTTATTCTGATATTACAAATAGACATATAGATTCATCTGCTTGCAGTATTTAAGTCAATATTATGTAAAATTCGCGGTATTTTACTTGATACTAGCCGTGTACCCGCGGATGCACCCGCGTTTCGTATATTCTTCACTGCGTTTTGTTTTTTTTTTATACGGAATCCTAATTATTTTCCTCAAAATGTTTGATACTAAGATAAAGTAAATATTCTTTTTAGAAATTCAAAATCTCCGTGTATAGAATCGTTTTTTTTTCCAAAGTTTTTGCTTTCCATTTTTTTATGGGGATCCCTAACAACTTTCCTGAAATAATTCTTAGTGCTAAATGAAAGGAAAAATATTTCTCACAAATTAAAATACCTGCGAGTAAAACTATGTATGTTTCGAATCGAGTTTTATTCACAATTTCATGAGATTTCATTTTTTTAAGCGCAACCCTAATTTTTTTCCGAAAAATCAAAGGTCTTACCCTAAGTTACGCGGAATAACAGCTATCTACCAAAAAAAGTCCCGTCAAAATCGGTCCGGCTATTTCGGAAATCCCAGAACAGACACAAAAAATTTCAAATCGTATTTTTGTTGTAGTTACCCTATATACATTATATTATCAGGTATTTAGTAAAAAGTTATTATATTGATGTCACAAACAGACACATTAATTTTATTTATTAGTACAGCTAAACCAACGATCGCGTTATATGATAATGAAATGACAAATCACTTATGTAATATGCTAAAATGATTACACGTAAAATGTATACATCCTGAATAGGATAGCAAATAATCCATTGTAAATAACAATTAGGTACATTACACTCCATGTTTAGCAGTTTGCCTCTAATCTATCACTAATATCGCGAATCAATATGGAAAGGTGTTATGTATTTAGTGACGTCATACGTAAATATTCGTTTAAAAGTAGAATCATTCGTTTTTTTTTATTATTTACATAGATCATTAAACAGTGTTGCGGATTATGCAGAACCGACATAGTATTGAAGCTAATACTTCGCGATAATATTTGGAAAGCATTTTGAAATTAATTTTAGTGTAGACCTATGTGGTCGCAAAAAGCTCAAAGTTATCCAAAGGGAGAGGGCTATGCTCGGAGTTTCCCTGCGTGATCGAATCAGAAATGAGGAGATCCGCAGTAGAACCAAAGCAACCGACATTGGCCGAAGAAATGCCGAACTGAAGTGGTAATTGGCTGAGCATATTACTCATAAGACGGATACCCGATGGGGCTAAGGGGTTTTCGAATGACTGATAAGATGGACCGGTGACCTGGTGAAGGTCGCGGGAGTCCGCTAGATGCGGGTGGGGCAATACCGCAAATTTGGATGAGCAGTGGACGTCTTTCGGTTGAACGGGTGGATGTAAATCTAAATTGTTGAATTAGCCCATGTTATTCTCGCTTGTAATTAGAGACCTATTATATTAAATTAGACTAGAATTTTATTATCATGTAAATGTGTATATGTATTTAATTTAATTTATTTAATTTATTTTAGTGCCAAAAATAAATAAAAAAAAAAAACTTTTCGCAAACGCTTTCGCATTCTTCCAGATATGTGTACGCAGGAATCCTTTTATTATTTCTACCACCAATTTTGGCTAAGCTGTTAATGTACTTGCGCTCAACGTTTATATAGATATGAATTATTCGATTCTAAACAAAATATAGCGAGCGTAGACTGATAATTAATCGATTTAATGAGAAAAAAGTACATAACAACAACACGGCAAAGTGCCAATAAATGTTATTTCGTATCCGTCGGAATCACCTACACTTGTGTAATATCTATCACTTCGTAACAACGAAGGAATTTAAAACTCAATTCATTTATCTCAGCCCGCAATTAAAACTACGACAATATCTCTATAACAATATATAGAATGACACGACCGAGGTCAAAACTGAAGTGACTGAAGTGGTCGTCAGATCTGTAATTATTATTAATCTTTGTTAATTTTCAAATATCGAAGCGTTATTTTCAAGATGTCTTTTGAGGCGCGAAATAACCTATCCGTTAGATGACATGTGAAAAATGCATTTATATATTTTTTTCTTTATGTGTCAATTTATTACGTTTAATTTGATGCAAGAGTGTAAATAAAAGGTAGCTCACAGCATTTATGTTGTTACTGTATAAGTGTGTGCACCTTTGATGTACGGTTAAACTGGCCAGTATTAGTATCACTGTATCCTAACGCATCGGACAGGGAGTTCTTGGTGCTATATTAAATGCAATAATAAAATTACAGTATTGTATAATTTTGGTGATGTTTTACAAGATGTAGTTTGATTATTGTGCCCAAGTGAGGTGTATTAAAAGGATATCCTAGCGGCATTTATTCTATTCAAACATAGACTCCTGTTTCCTCCATGGATAATAGCATTATGGTGAATATTTTTATACCAAATAATCCACCACCGCCATGCCCGTTCGTTTTGATTTTTTTCATAAATTAGTTATTGTAGAAACTAGGAACCTTTAAAAATGAAAAAAATGCTCGATTTTTACCGTCGTGTTCAGACGTTTGTCAAATAAATTTAATGAATATAATTAAATAAAGCAAAACAAGTACAGTACAGGTACAGCCAAAGTCTTTATTATTCTAAAACTGAAAGAAAATTAAGAATTGGTTCAGTTTTGGAGGAGGAGTACACTATACTACGAAGTGATGTTTTCGTCTATTTTGCATAGGTAAAATCAGCCCGAGCTGGAGTTGTACTTTATAATTATTTCTTTGGAGCCGAACGCGATAGGAATAGATTTCTGAAATATCTATATTTCCTACCGCATATCCTTTTAAAAATAATGATACGAAACGTGAATCCTAAGATCTCACAACAACTCTTTTAGAACGCTCTTTAACAAATGGCTGCCACTTAGCACTGAAGATTAGTAAAATATTACGAATTTTGGCCTAAAGGACTTATATTCAGGGAATTATTTAAAAAATACAGCGGTTACGAGGGCTCCTTACTAGAGGACCAATGCTAACATCATCCCATCTGTAAATATTAATCTTTGCTATTGTTTAAATATCGAACTCGAATATCGAATTAGAGACTCGACGTCGCGCGACACCATAGGGATGCGACATAACATTATTTTTTTTTAACATTATTATTTTATTTTAAAGTCGATTATTTATTGTAATAATTTTGCCTAAGTGGTAATGTCGTCGGATTCCGCGTCAATGGTCGTAGTTTCGAATACATTTATCCCGGTGATCGAGTTTTTTTTCGTTCACCGACTTATCCTATTTCATAATAAGCTTGATGTGTGGGGGAAGGAAAACATATTGAGGAAACCATATAATTTTCTAATAATGCCCGGCAGGATAGCCACAATCGGTATCTCTAAGCCTAGAGTGTTTACCATCCTGTACCAGGTCGTTACCTAATATCGAGATGAGATTGTGGTCAAAGCGATGTGAGTATAAATAATGTATTAAAAGAAATATTATCATAAAACATTGATAAATCGATTATTTTTTGTTGTTTTTGTTACGTCATTTTCGTTATTACATGTTACGATTTATTTATACAGATTAATTATTGAATAATAAATATAGGTAATTAGTAAGTTACGTGTTTATAAATATCGTAATCTATGAAATGAGTCAATCACCTGTAAACGATACAAAGATAATAAATACGAAAACAAAAGTTGTTTACATTATTTTGTCATTAATTAAATGAAAAAATAAAATCAAACACCTTTCTAGAATACTCGAGGTATTTCGAACGCCTCGCGTTCATACTTCCCCGGTTTCATCTTTAAAGATTATAGCTATATACAGAAGTTATTCATCGGTGATAGCATTATCATCACCATCAGTGTTCGAATCAGGAATGAGGAGATCCGCAGAAGAACCAAAGTAACCGACATTGCCTGAAGTATTGGTAAACTTAAGTGGCAGCGGACTGGGCAAATTGCTTGCGGAAACTATGCCCAATGGGTACCACGTACCAGAAGACGTAGCAGAGTAGGTCGCGGGGATCCGCTGAATGCGGGTAAAACTAGACCGGTCGTCGTGGAGATCTTTGGGGAAGACCTATGTCCAGCAGTGGACGTCTTTTGGTTACATGGATGGATGGACAGAAATTATTTATAATTATTCAGGTAGATAATGGCGCCAAACACATTTGCGGTGAGACGGCCTTCGTATTTATCCGAGACAAAGCCTTATAAATAGGAAAATATCGTATGACAACCGCATTAGTCTATTTCTATCTGATATCGATTGTTAAATCGACTACTGGACAATTACTTGATGTTATAAATCCTACCAACTAATTATTGTTATGAAACCAAAAGTCAAAATGGCGCCGCCTTGAAACAGAAAGACGCCATTTTTCTTCCACTGCGTTATCTGCCGACGCTTGAAAAACTAGGGTTTAATATTAAAAATATTTTTTGGAAAGTTTAAATTAAAGTGTTCGCTTTCACCTAGTTTGTAAAAGTATTTATTTTTATTAATTCTTATGTCAAATTATAACATTTATCTTGGAAAATGTCAAAAAGTTCGAGAGACGACCAAAGGGAAATCAACAAAATCAGTCAATCCGTCCTCGAGATATTACCAAAAAAACCGTTCCATACAAACTACATGGATTTTTTTTTTTTATGACATTTTACGCGATTTAATTTGAATCTGAATAATAATGGGAGCGTGAATTCTGCGACTTCACAAAAACTCCTTGGTGGGCCATTTTATTGGTGCACTGAATGTTAGAAATGTAATACGAATTTGGGCTTATAACCTTGGATTCATTTAAATAGATCTCGCAAACATTGTACGGTATAAAAAAGTTGTCCATCGGGATGTCCGGCAGATGTAAAACATCAAACGTCATTTGCCCCGTCATACATGCCGTAATGTGTCGATTTATCATGTGAAAATATATCATAACCCAACATTTCAAATAACTTGTAGCATCAGTAATTTAGGTTTGTTAAGGCGCCATCGAACTATTTGTTATTTCAATATCTATTAAGTGTATTGTACTTACTGCACATACATAAACATTGAGAAAACGTGACTCAATTTAACCCTTGTGTTCGTTGTCTTGTGATAACCCTTCTTAATATTGTTCTGTTAACACTTAAAAACATGACATTATCATTTATGATAAGCGAATTTACTCGGTTTAAACTGTATGTAAATTATTTTTTAAATTTAATGCTGGCTGGAGTTTTTTTGATATGAAAACTTATTTATCCGCGTTGAGCGATTCTCCGTAAACTTAGATTTCCGTTACCAGTGCTATGTGACGTCGGCCGTCAAGCATAAGATGTCGTCGCTCATAGATAAATAAGAAAAAATTATTCTTAGTTATCTATCATTTTTATTTATTTGTATATGTAGATATAACGTCAAACAACTATGTGCCGTACTGAGATGAAATAAAAAATGTACTTCATACTAGCTGCGTGCCCGAGGCTGCGCCCGCTTTTCATAAATTCTTCACTGCGTTTTTTTTTAAATGAAACCCTAATATTTTTTTATTGCTAAGATAAAGTAAAAATATTTCTTATAAATTCAAGCACTTGCCTGTAAAGCTGTATATTGAATCGGATTTTATTGAAATTTTATTAATTTTAATATTTTTACCCGGAACACTAATATCTTTCAACAATTAAAAGTACCCTAAGTTACCCGGAGGTACTTCAGCTATCTATAAAAAAAAACGTCAGTCAAAATCTGTTCTGCCGTTCCGAAGATAATATGGAAAAAAGACAGACAGACAAAATTAAAAAAAAAATGTATTTTTGGTACAGGAATCGTATATACCATTCGTATCTATGTAGTAAAAAAAAAATCTTGACATTACAAACAGACACTTAAATTTTATTTATTGGGATAGATACATTTTCTTTATATGTATAAAAAATGTTATTGCTTATCTGTGGCTGAAATTGAAAGTTAAGACTTTCAAATACTTCAAGTTAATAACACGATAATGTGTCACGTTCCGCGATAAGATAAATAACAGATGTCAACGAACCCTTATCATCATTCCGCGTTTAAAAATTGAATGTCAAGGTTGTCGGATTGTTAATTTAAATGTTTGACTTTTTTTATTTAATCAATTATTTTAGCAAAAGGTATATACTGTGACAGCTTAACTTATCTTTATTATAGTAGGCGCTTAGTATATTAAGAAATGGCTTTACCCGCGACTTCGCTCGCATATACAGCTGTTATAATGTTTTTTAATGTGTCCGCGGATTCGACCGTGTAAAACTATCCATTGGTTTGTATTCATAGTTGTTAATTTTTTACACGGAAACATAATTATTTTCCTAAATTATCTTCGGTACCTAGCAAGGATATTTCTCACAAATTCTAACACCTGCCAGTAAAACATGCTACTGAATCGAATTTTATTGACATATTTTAATAAATATTTGATCTTTTAAAACTTAACCCTAATTATTAAAAAAAAATACGCGGAGTAACTTCAGCAATTTGCTAGAAAAAGGTTCGTCAAAATCGGTTAGTCGTTTCGTAGATTAGTGGGAACAAACAGACAAGCAGACAAAAAAAAAAAAAAAAAAATCGTTTTTTGGTGTGTGTACCGTATAAATATGCATATGTATTTAATAAAAAAAAATATTTTATATTACAAATATACCCTACAATTGTATTTATTTCCATAGATTTGAGACAAGAATAATTAACAAGAGTCGTGTTTGAGGCTATTCTGTTAACTGTACATAACAGTTCAACGTCTTTCTTCTCGAATATTCGGTAAATATCACATTTTTGTGCGAACAAAACAGCTAAACACGTTTTGAAAACCGCCTGCGAATTAATTACCGCACAAACATCAAGCTATGTACGGGAAGAGTAGTTCCAAATTCGAAATTTAAAAATAAATCAATTTTAATTTAAAACATTTCAGAGTTGCGACTCGAAAGTATTATTAGTATTCCATTTTTAAACGTACAAAGGTCTACGATCGATTGATGTCTTTTTTTTAATTAATAGGGATCCGTGAGTTACATAAAAAAATAGTAGCCAGTATCGTGTAAATAGAATATCTATACTAACAAATAAAATTGAAGTGTCTGTTTGTAATGTCAAAATCAATTCTTTTTTACAAAATAGAAATGAATGTAAATACGATACCTATACCAAAAATACATTTTTTTTTAATTTTCGTCTGTCTGTCTGTTTGTTTGTTTCGGGTAATCTCCGGAACGGCTAGACGGATTTTGACGGAACTTTTCTTGGTAGATAGCTGAAGTTACCGCACAAGGGTACTTTTAATTTTCGACAAAAATTAGGGTTCCGCGTAACAAAAATTAAAAATCATAAATATCCCATTCAATTCAATCCAATTCCTGATTCAATGCACAATTTTACGAGTAAGTGCTTGAATTTATGAGATATGTTTTTACTTTACCTTAGTAGGCACTACAAAATTTTAGGAAAACAATTAGGGTTCCGTATAAATAATTTAAAACGCATATGAAACGCGGTTTCAGCCGCCGGCCACACAGCTAGTAATTGATAATAATAAAAAATGTTACTTTCCCTCCCTTTTCCATGATTATTTTATGAAATGATTATAATATATTGTATATTTTTGTGGTGTATTGCCGGCTGTGCCGTGTGGTGCCGGCTAAGATTAGTAACATTCCATATCTTCCCGTGGGTTTCGTAATAAGTGACTTGGGGATAAACCAGGGGATGGGCAGCACGATCCTCTGAACGCCACAAACACTTACTGCGATCTCCAACCCGCCTGCCAAGCGTGCCTATTATGGCAATTGCATCCGTTTTGGGGATACCTATGTCTAGCTGCGGACGTCTTTCCGAAAAAGATTTATTAATTATTATTCAATTCGAATCAAAGCTTGATGAATCGATTCACTAAACATCGAGGTCCAAAAGATCGATCTTTCAGTGCCCTTTTTGTTTTCTATAATACGGTTATCATCTGTAAATAGGCAAAAATAAAACACTTCAGTGTAATTTTTTCCTTAGTAGATTAGACGTGTTTAGTTGCTATTGAAAATCTTTAGTGTTGTTAATAAAAAAAAAATAGAAACAGTTTTTTCAATAAATGATAATTATAGTCTAATAAAACAAATAGAAAAAAAGATTGATACTCTAGACGTCGATGTATTGTGAATCGATTAAAAAAAACGATCTTCTTGAAAAATCTTATTTCGATCCCTACATAAACGACTGATGCCCTCGGCCGATCTATATACCATGTCCGCGGTCCGGTCCGTACGTGTACTAATAGCTTTATTTAAAGTCACGTAACTAAAAAGAGTGTTAGGTATGATTGTACAGCAAGTGCGTAAAGTCATAACTCTCGAAAAAAAAATAAAAAAGGTATAATATGAACGTAGATGGATATAAAGTTAGAGAGAGACCGAAGAAGTTACAGGTGAATTGTGTAAATAATGTGACACTTCTGTATAAAAGGCAACATTTGTTGCCAGAATAGAGTGGAGAAGAGGAAAACATTTTGTACCGTATTTAAGTTACTAAATAAAACCGATGAAAATTTTAAAATCCGTAACAAAATTCCGTTTCCGAATTTTGCTTCTATCAATAACAACATTAAAGTTTAAATCAGATAGCAACCGGGCAGGTTACGCGCCGTGACACTAATAGCATAGACCCGCAATATGTCACATTAGGTGCACGACGACTCCGAGCGTTGACATACTCGCGGCAATCGACAGTGTTGTCAGGTGTAGGATTTCAATACTGTTTGTGTAAATTTTTCACAATTTCGTCTCCTTAATATCGCTTTTTTACTAGGAAAAAGCACAGCTTTGTAGAGGCTCACGAGATTTTTTTATTAGTTATCAATCTTTTGTGAGATAGAATTCGTAATTACTAAATTTACTTTTAAATTAGTTTTTAATTATATTTAAACTTCTATCAATAATTGTTGAATTTTTATTTTGTTGTTAGTGATAAACCAACAGATGTCAGATGCCATTACAGATATGCAAAACCTTATTCTAAAAATGTTATCACGGACTTTTAAAATTAATTTTTGGAATATTTTGGATATCTATAATGACATCTCAGATAAAATCAAATATAAATTTGGAAATGATTTATCTAATGAATTATTTATTTATAGACGTTTACATAAATAATTTTCAAATTATTACTTATCTCCGTTTCCATTTCCTTGTTCTTCCTTAGTACCTTCCTGGAATACTCCGACACCTCAACGGTGTACTTGACCAAGTTCCAGACGTACCGCCAAACAATCCTAAGATGGGCTGCAGACCCCGGTTCTTTTAGATGCTTCTCCACAAACTTTAGGGCCTCAACACTGTCTTTCGCATGCTTCATCACCCTCAGTGGTTGTATCTCCTTGATACGAGAGTCCCTCAAGTCCTTCTGGTATTAATGATATTTATGAATGATATATAATGATTATTTAAGCGACTCACTGCAGGGTGGTAGCGCTACTGACCCAAAATTGTACCGTACACTTGTGAAAACCTATTATCGTGTCACGTTAAGACATATCGCATTCCAAACAGCAAATTCAGGCTAACGGTGGTAGCTTTACCCTTGGCTAAATGTAGTCCTGTATCATGATGCCGACTCGAGATAGATTCATATTTATACGGCGACATCATCGTTCTAGAATTCTGTTCTTTATTTATACATCAAACAAAGTACAAATACTGAGCTCGAAAACAAAAAAAAGGCTAGGCAGCCATCTTCATAAAATTAATCAGATCTGTTTACCCAGAGGCCAAACCGCCAAAAGGTACACGTAGAACTGTCCGATCTAAAAAGAACAATATACGCAAAAAAAAAAAAACTAGTTCTTAAAATGTCTAAACCCGTGGCGTGATAATTGTAAATACAAAGCGATGTTTACTTTAATTATAATTTTAAATACAAACGTAATTAAACATCCTTCCTTACCTTAGACATTGTAAGAGGTAAAGGGTTTTAGTATTTAGAGTATTGATTTACTAAGTAATTTAATTAAGGAACAAGGCGGATAATATTGAATTAAACACCAAAAATTACCACCAGTCATATATTAATAATTATCGAAGCATATAAGGAAGGGAATAAAAATAATATTGTTATTGGCTAGTGGCGTGTTCTTAATGTAGAAGAGGAAAAAAAAAAAAAACAAAATTATTACCTAAGAAGGTTAATAAGCCATGTGGTGCCGGTTAAGAATAGTACCACGCCATATCATAACCGTGGGTGTCGTAAAAGGCGACTAAGGGATAAACCAGGAGATGGGCAGCACGGACAATCTGTCCAGACGGAACATCGCCGCTCTGCGGGCTCCGCAGAGGGTGATGTCGATTAGGTCGATACGGGGGTACTGTACGGTGTCGTTCGAGGCCGCGACCCTGCTTGCCGGCTCCCCACCGTGGGACCTGGAGGCTAGGGCTCTCGCCGCCTTGTATAGGTGGTGTAGGGATCGTTCGGATAGGATGCAACGCCCGACGCCTCGAGAGATCGAGGCGCGGCGGGCGGAGCTCAGTATCTCGATCGTCCTGGAGGGTCGGGAAAGGCATTTGGAGAATCCCAACGCCGGAGTCGCTACAGTGGAGGCCGTTCGGCCCCACCTTAGGGACTGGTTAGGGAGGACTCACGGAGTTTTGAGTTACCGCCTTATGCAGGTGCTGACGGGGCACGGGTGCTTCGGTTTCGGCATACGTCCGAGCGTTCAACGAGCAGATTTCAACCACGTAAAAAAAAAAAAAAAACGAAGATAGGCAGCAGCATCCTCTGAGTACGACAAACACCTGACTACAATCGCCAACCCGCTTCCCAAGCGTGGTGATTATGGCAATCCCTCCTTTATTCGAGGAGATCTATTTTTTTACACGGTATAGGCTCAGTGCTTTGACCACAATCTCACCTGCTGTTAAATGACGATGTGGTCCACGGTGGTAAACACATTAAGCCTAGATACTTGTTCTCAAGTGATGCTGCCGGAACACATGTATTGATATTTGGCGACAGGTTTTCGAAATTGAGGGTAGTAGCTACCCAAGCGGGGATTGTTAGAAAATGCCCTACCACCATGCTGTGGTTTCCTCACGATGTTTTCCTTCACCGAAAGCTCAGGTTGATTTTAAAGTTGGATAGGTGGGTTTCAATCCGTGTCCATTGACGTAGAATCCGGCCGCACTATCCACTGCCCATCATCGCTTTCAACAGTGGACGTCTATCGGTTGGCTGATTGATTAATTTACCTATGGATTGTGTTTGAAAGTTTACATTAAAAAATTTTTTTTTGTTAGTTTTCTCACATAGTCTCAATTGGTCTGAAAGATAGAGCACGAACGAATTACAAAAAATACAGCGTTAGATTTATGATTTGTCTATACTAAGTGCAGTGATGATTCGTTGTAAGTTCGAACTCACATATCCAATTTTAAGATCAGCCTTAGCTTTCGGTTAGGGAAAACATCGTGAGGAAACCATAGCATGGTGGTAGGGCACTTCCTAACGAAGCTCGCTTGGGTAGCTACAACCCTTACGTTTTTGAAAACCTGTCAAAACACATCACTTGAAAGCCCAGTACAGGCACCATCTAGGACCATATCGTCACTTAACATCGGGTGAGACTGTGTGGTCAAATCTCTTATCCTGTACAGTATAAAGAAATAGTATTGTTTAAACTTTTTAGATTAGCTGGGTGCACGTGTTTGCGCTCGTGTTTCATATATTATTCACTGCATAATATAGTTTTTGATTTGTTTTCATACGGAACCCTAATTATTACCCCAAGTTTTTTTTTTTTTGCTAAGTACTAACATTAAGCAAATATATTTCTCGCAAATTCAAATACCTGCCAGTAAAACAGTGCGTTGTATAGGATTTTATTCACAATTTCACGAGTTTTAATTTAATGTTTTACGTGGAACCCTAATTATATACAAAACGCGGGCGGACGCAGCCGCGGGGATACAGCTAGTTCAATGTAATAGTTTTGATTCTAACGGTGACACCACAATATCCGGACCGGGTGATATCCATGCTAGCTTCATCACTGTGTGCGGGAAATTATTATCATTCGGTAACTGATAAACTACGAACAAAATAACATCAGAACACATCCCACATTTAGTCAAGACTAGCTATGTGCCCGCGGCTGCGCACGCGTTCACTGCTTTGTATTTTTTTTATACGAAACCCAAATACTTTTTAGTACTATGATAAAGTAAAAATATTTCTTATAAATTCAAGCACTTGCCGGTAAATCTGTGAATTACATGGAATTTTATTCAATTTTGTATGAGTTTTAATTTTTTTAACGCAGAACCCTAATTCTTTTCGAGAATTAAAAGTACTCTTAAGTTACGCGGAGTAACTTCAACTATCTACCAAAAAAAGTCACGTCAAAATCCGTCCAGCCGTTCAGGAGATTAGCAAGACAAACAGACAGCGAGACAAAATTTTAAAATATTTTTTGTTCTGGTATATCGTATATACAATATTTAGACATTAGAAACAGACAGTTCAATTACATTTATTAATATAGATAAAATACGTAAACGAAATCACCGTCGCCCGCTATTACAGAAATTATAAAGCAATTAATTCTGGCTTTGTCGTAAAAGGTTAATAAAATAAATCAAATATAGCTTCGGTATAAAAAACCCGCTATATTTACGTTTTAAAAATACATCGAATGATGTGTTTAATCCTTATCACCACGAGGTTCACGCGTGGCGTCTGTCCCAGACAAATAGTATCTTATCTAAAATGGGGAAAAAGTATATACTTATTCATATTTAAAAACGATAATGTCAGAGACAATAATTTATTTATTTTTGTATGCGTATCCGAACTGTTAGAGACAATCCGCGCCAAAACCCTTTTTTAGATATTATTCACGGCGTACCTACACGCAATGTTTATGAACCAACGATAGAAGTAAATGAATGAATGAATGAATAAAAGAAGGATAAATTAATGAACAGGTTAGATTTGAACTGTCGTATTCGTTATCTGTTTTTGTTGCATTTAAGAATACCTAATCTGTCCATAGACCAGCAGTAACTTTGGGTGATTTTAAAACTTGTTTTTTAGGGTCTCACTCTTTTACGCAGCAGTTATTGTATTTAATCCATTAACTTGCGTATTTAACCCTATATTGTATAATTTTGGTGGCGTTTTATATGATATAGTTTAGTTATTGTGCATAGGTCAAGTGTATTGGAAATAATGACGCGAAAGGATTATACCGAGGTGCCACGAAATCACCATAGAAAGTTCTAGCAGGATAAGCCACCTGTTTTGCTGGAGCTTAAAAACGTTGCCACAAGATTTAATACATAACTCATCACATGACACTGGCAAATCACAGATTATCCTTAACCAAGAAGAGGAAGAAGCATATGAGAAAAATAAAAACATTAAAAGCTTAAATCAAATATCAACCGGGCCGGTAACGCGCCGTGTCGCCAGCGGGATATGAACAGTTGTAATCTTCTAGTTCATATGAAACATGTCAGACAGACGCTCGACAGTCGCGTTTGCGTCACGTTGCGAGGTCTGCGGGAATACAAGGAATCCGGAGGGGGCGAGGCTTGAGTGAGCCGCGCACACGTTTTGATCTAGGGTCGCCACCCGTACTTTATTATAAAGTATTTTACGATATTTTGGGTAGTTGTACTTTTTACTTTATGAGAACAATAAAGTACACGAAAATATTTCACGGAAATATTAATTTATTTCTCTGGGGTTAATTTTACATATAATATACATAAAAATATGATAGAGTTACTGGCATCAATTATACTATCGATTGTTGCCAAATAGGTTCGAAAATTGATGGTCTTTTTTATTTTCATGAAATAAAACGCCATATGGGAAAAAGCTAGCTCTCTCTTTTGCAAAGTTATTGACAATGATTGAATTGTTAATTATTAATAACAGTATAATGACACATTATTATTAAGTTATTTTTAAGCTTAGAAAACTGTCCAATCGTATTACTAAATTTACTGATGCTTGATTGAAGTTTAGGCTGTTATTTTTATTTATAGATGCGTACAATGGTAAACTCTAGCTGGCACCGATTTCAAAATTATTAATGGTATTAAAACAAAGGATATATCGAAGTTAGCAGGAGTAGATTAATTGAGTAATTATTTATTTACCTTTTAGTGCAGTTTTGTAGTATATTCTTTTAAAATCGGTTTTGTTCTTAATAAAAAAAGTTTTTATTTATTAGTATAGATTCAAGGTTGCAATAAAACGTCCTAAAAATGACAATTTTGAAATGAAAATACGACAATTTGAACTTCTATAGTTGGCCACACTGTCACTGAGTTTACGTAAAGTGACGTTTAAATTTCATGCAAACGTCGCTGCCTTTACTGAGGAAATTATTCATTATCACAATAATTGTAAATGAAATTTAGTTTTACTTAGTAATATTAGTCTGATGCGGTCCAGTCAAAAGGTGATGATGGGCGAAAGACAAACACTTGTAAGTATTTGCGTTTTGTTTTTAGTTTCATAACCTAAAAACTATGAATTCTGAATATTTATCGTGACAGACGAACTTCTTTCGAAGTTATCGGGTCGGGAACGAAAAAAAGCAGCTCAGCGGTCCAAATTCAATTCTGACAAAAGAAAAATTCGAGTTTTTGACTATGTAGGGATTTTGTTTTCGAAATTTAACAATGAGTATTCGGTCTGTAGAGGTTACGATTCATCGTTCTTACTAATTTTGAGTTAAATAAATGAAATTTTTAGTCATAGAATTGATCATTTTATTTATTGTAGATTATTGCATTGTTATCTAAGAAAGTATGATGTCATATTTTTCGCATGTTGTTAAATTCGGTAACATAATATTTGTCATCGAAATTTTTATTCGTTTCAAATCGAATTGTAAATGTTGTAAAATCAAACATAACTATTTTCGATTCGCGATACAAAGGTAAAATTTATTTCTTCGAGTTATGGGTGGAAAATATGTACCGAAAGAGTTTGTAGGCCTCATTCATTATTTCGAGTAACGATATTTTGAGGCTTGAGGGCAAGAGAAAAAATTACGACAGATGTGAAAACTCTAAACAAACTGATTTTTTAATGTTTTAATCCCATAATTGCCATTTTTCTGGTTTTGACATCTATTGGCGCTCTGAGCAATAATTATGTACAATTTTTATGTAGACTATTCAACGCCCTCTTATACTTGTCATACTGTATCATGTTGACTGCTGACGTCATAGCATTGATAACACGAATATATAAGGTTTTCTCCTACCGAGATTCGCTCAACACTGCTAAAGAATCTTTCTCTCCAAAGAACTTTTTCGAGTACCTATTAAAAGTTTTCGATATATCGAGGTACGACTTAAAGAACTTTTGCTGTTATTGTATGTGATTTAAGTATTATTGTTATATACCATCACGGCGGAATGAATTAACGTGGTAAGCAGGGTCTTACACAACGCGCACCACGTATTGTGACGGTGATAGGCATTAACATAACATGTCGACTGATCACGCGGCTACTCCAGCGCAACGTTGTGGCGAAGGCGTGCTCGCTACGCGCACCACGCGTTTCACTGACGTGGGACTGTCCTGATTATTTTAAAAGTAGTAATTATTCTGACGCGTTATGAGAAATCGTTGAGATCCAATTTTTAGCTTGAAGCATATGTTACATTTGTACAGCATGAAGTTAGTTGAAACTAAAACTTACATATTATGTTTTGGTAAACAATTTATATGATTACTAGCTGAGTGTCCGTGACTCCACCAGCATTTCATATCGTCTTTAGATGTGAGTGAGAAAACAAATGAATGAAGAAGAATGAGAGCCTTTTGTTTTTAGTATCGGAAAAAAATGTAAATAAGAGTAAATCGAACCGGAAAAAAACGTACAATTGAGCAAATCGAAAAAAAAGAGGAGCGGTCGATGGAATCGAAAAAATAAATAAAAATGTGAAAAATTCCGCGAATGGTAGTAGTCTCATAACGATATCTTCAGTAGTTTTGAGGTGATAGTGCGTCAAAGAACCCCCATCCCCACAGAACTTAAACCTGTTTCAGTTAGTTAACTGCATGATAAGTGTTTCGTTTCGTTTTTTAGGTGGTGAGAAGTGGCAGAAGTTTGTAAGATAGCAGCCTTAGCAATATTTAAATTAGAGAAATAACAACTTGTATTCAGGTGTTACATTAGAAGGTTGTTGAGAAAGTAGTTATTTTATGTTGGTGAAGCTAATATAAGTCACTTTTTCGAGTACATGATCAGAGTGAAGGGTGACTTAATTTTCATTTCGTCTTTATTTAGCGCTCAAGAATATTTGAATACTAGCTATGTGTCCGCGGTTGTACTCGCGTTTCATATATTTTTCACTGCGTTTCAATTCTTTTATACGGAACTCTAATTATTTGCGAAAATTAAAAGTACCCTAAGTTACCCCTAGTAACTTTAACTATCTATGAAAAAAAGTCCCGTCAAAATTGATCCAGCTGTTTCGTAGATTACCTATTACAAACAGCCAGACAGACAAAAATTATGAAAATTGCATTTTTTAGTATAGGTATCGTATATCATATCTATTTAGTAAAAAAAATGAAATTACAAACACACACTTCAATTTTATTTATTAATATAGATTAAAAGACTTTTACTGTGTTTATTTTGTTGTAGGTTTTATTTTTGTTTTAATAATTTAATTTCTGGCTGTTCCGTATCACGTAACTTGTACATTATTTTATATTTTAGAAAAATAAAGCGAATATTGTTTTAATATATCGTTAAATAAATTACAATTTTTCGTCAAACAAAATCCTTTATTTCGTAAATAATAAAATGCTGACTCATCTCGTTCTTTTAATGCTACAGCGTATTTGAAATGAAAAAAGATACAATAATTATTATTTTTTATTGTACATATCACACAATAATACTTTATATTAAATGAATTTAACACAATTTCAACGAAAAAGAAATAAAAATCTATTTGTGCTAAGGACGAATCACTTAACGTCACAGTAAATTTAACACCCTATAAAAATATGTAATTCAATTCAATTTCGCACACATCATTGACCCATTTCCCTAAATACGTTCGCAATGTCAACAAACTTAAGTCCGTAATTTTCCGCTAATAACATTGTCGTACTAGGGTCGCCTGCAACCAACGTGCGCTTTGCCAGCGCGTTCATAAATACCGTAGCCGCGATAAATTCTGTTTAGTTACGCTCAAACCGTTGTTGTGTCAATACGTATCGTTTGTGTTTCAGATAACTAAACGATGTGCGCCGCGATCGACATGCTCGCTTCCGAACAATTATTCTACGCGCATAGCCCTCCGGCTAGCTTCCTGACGGACTACGCTCCACCAGTCCGTAGGCCTACAAAGATCACCACAAGAGGATACTCGGCACCGTGTTTTGCAACTTTGAAACCGTTGCAACTAACTTTGAAATCGGCTTCCAGGTCGTGCATAAGGATACCAACAGAGAAGAAAAAAAAACGTGTGGTATTTGCTGACGACCGGGGTTTTGCGCTAGAGCAAGTCAAATTTATGACAGAACCATCACATGTTCCACCATATTGGGCATTGAAGATCATAGCGAGCCCACCAAGAGAGAGAAAACCGCCTCCCCAACCGATGGTGGACTTATGGGAGACCAGATTCGTCCAACCGGCGTCGGACTACGTCGAATTCCGGCGAAAAGTCACGGAAGACTGCGTTTCATTGGAAAATGTTATTATAAAACAGCACGAATGCGCCGTTGATGGTACAGTGAAAGTGAAAAATTTGGATTTTTGCAAAGAAGTGTTCATACGTGCCAGTTCTGATGGATGGACGACGAGCGAAGACACTTACTGTGCATTCGTCGAGTCAGGACCTTTGAATCAGAACGGAACATCTTTGTACGACACTTTTGGATTTAGACTGCAACTTCCGATACATTCGCGAAGGTTGGACTTCTGCGTGTGCTTCAGGTGTAAAGGCAACGAATATTGGGATAACAATAAAGGAAGTAACTACATAATAGAAAAGTCATCGGTCAGGAACACGCCAGGTGTGTCTTGCGCTAGGATAAACTATGGGAATTCCTGGACCGCGAGGTCGGATACGAACGGTAATACGCCATATTGGTGAAACTGTGTGCTCTTGTGCGAAAGTCCCCATGGAGAAGACTCCACTTCGAAGTAATCGTCGGTTCGGAAGTAAGTTTTCATTTCATGGCATCGTTATCGCACGAAGGCTGTTTGATATATTCCCCTTTGCTCAATCAAAACGATGTGCAAATGACGTTGTCAAATTGTCACCGGAATTATATTTGACAAGTAAATGTCAAAGTTTTTATGAGCCTAGGAATTTGATTTATCAATTATTATTGTCCTTAAGTTGCACGGTAGTATAATTGTTTATTAAAAAAACCCTATGCAAAAACTATAATATATAAAGACGAATAATATTTTCCTCTAAAACTGTTTTTGAGGTTGTGTTATTGTCTTTACCATTCTTTAAATTGTTCTTAATGGAAGTCATAAACGGTTTATATAGTCAGTCACTAACAATTATTTTAAAACAATTTTGTATATAAATATTGAACGTTAAAACCTTGTTAAGACAAATTTCATATCACAGAATACTAGTTCAGTTAAGCAATTGTGATATCAAAGTGAAGCCGATTTTTTTTATTCATTCTTCTGCGTAATTCGGATGCTCTCTTAACGATTGGGCTTATAATTTCGATATTCACAACTGCATTTTAAAAGCCTGAATAGAGTGATGAAGTATTTTTCAATGTTTTAGAGCGTCCTTTAATAAATTGGAATACTTGCTTACTACAAATACAATGCTTAACTGTCAATTATTGCCAATTAATAAGGTTCCAGATTTTGTTTGTGGCAATCACGAAAATTATTAGCCTCGAATAGAAGTGATTGATGCAATTGGGACCTTATCTTTGGACTATCCATGTCCAAATTTGAAAAATGAAACTTCTTTGAAAACAATTTGCGTGAAGTCCATTAGTTGCTACAATGAATTTGTTGTCATGGAATGAATGTCAGCCCATTTCTCGGCTATCTCAAATGACCTCTGGGATGACATTCAGTTTGACCTTATAATCAAGAAAGTCTGTCATGTAGGTATTTAGTTTCTATATTTGTTATGTTACTAAGGGATTGGTGGAGACTAAAGATAATTTTAATATATTTTGTTCAAGATTACTCGAATGCCGTGGGTGGCGTTAGTCTTTATCGAGACTATGTTCTGCCGGCGGTTGCGTTCAAAATTTTGCATACTTTAGTGTGAATTGTAACGTATGATATTGAATGTGTTTGCAAGTTAAAACACCTGTATCTTACGTATAGACGACACTTATCGTTCTATATTACTATTCCAAATAGAGGTTTTATGTGGGCTTACAGTTCTATAACACTATGATCTAGTAAGATTTAGTGTAATCACCCCCACATTGCTTAATCTCGTTGCTGAGACCTATAGCCTAAATATGCTGTTGAATCTTTTTAGAAGAGAGTGTCTGTCTGCACCTTTTCCGGAAGCATCGATTGTCTTAATCTGTATGGAGTATCTAGATAACTTTACCAATAGATTATGGACTCTAATCTGATTCACTCTGTTTTCTGGCTCCTGATTTACTCGCAGTCCGCTCTCCTAGTGTTAATTCAACACACTTGCGGGATGTCTCAATTGCTATGGTTTCTGGATATAGTCTCCTATTTAGTTCAATAAGTCCTATTACTTTCATTGCGACAAACCAATGTTTTTAGAACATCTCGCCTGTTGTATTTCGCTGTATTTTATGCTTGTTAAAGTTTCTGTTTAAGATTTGGGATATTGTCCACAATCCGTCTTTCTTTTGTATGTTGGTCACTTGAGTCGGGTTTTATTACTATTTAAAAATCAGTATTTGTATCACGTCTTTTCTAAATCATATGCTTGGAGATAATCTAATGTCTAACCAGTTGTTAAGATCTTTGCTTTGCTATTATCAGCTTACATTCACATCATCCTGTATCCATCAAATGCTAGAAATCTCGCAAACTTCACCACTCGATCAGAGTGTCGGTTCTTCGCCCCTCAGAAATCTAAGCTACATTGTATAAGTCGTTGCTCCATATCGCTAATTTATACTGTCTGCTATCGCGTGTCCAGTACATGTGACCAGCGTAATGCCACTTACGCGAATTAATTCTTGAGCTACGTTGATAACCTTCCTTATCTACCTGATCCTATTCATCAAAGTAAAGCTTAGTCTTTCACAATAGTAAGGAGTTCTATGTAGATAAGATATTATATTCTAAAAAAAAACAGGTGTCCAAATGCTAATAACTTCAAAGTCTTTCGACATTACGCGTCTTAGTTTCGTTTTGCACCAATATTGGTGCCACATCACTGTATGGTAGTGAATTATTTTTTATGAGATAATTGCTATCATCTACAACAGTGATTCTCAACCTTTTTTTTTGTTGCGGAACATATTTAACGATTTCAAAATTTGGCGGCACACAAAGGTAAAAAGATAAAAATTATTTACTTACTACAACACACTGCATAAATATTTTTTTTTAAATGATATAATTTAATAATATTAACATTATTATATATTTGCAAAATTTGGCGGCACACTTTTGAAATTTGACGGCACACAAAAGTGCCGCGGCACTTAGAATCACTGATCTACAACGTTTATAAGGTTACATAAACCTCTTAGAAAAATGGTCTCTTTTCTATTTGTCCGATTAATTACGACGATGCAGAAAATTTTTCAAAAATGTCATTTAAAAAACAAATACCAAGGATTTTAATCATGTTCAAAAATAAAACTTTAAACTTTATGTCTCTTCTAGTAAATATAACCTCTCTTGAAGTAAGATGGTTATTTGGAAATTAATTATTTTCCAACTGATATTAATTGGAAGAGTTAACTAGTGGAAACTACTAAACTCAGTTTTAATTAACTTTATTGTCAATCATTGTAAGGTTAACGTTTCAAAGAATTGTAGAATTTAGGATTACAGATATTATGAAAAAAAAAGTACTCATAAAATCTAATGCCATTTCGATGGTGTTACTACAGTAAGAGTTCCAAATTTCTTCAAATACCGTTAAAATTTTCTAACTTGTACTTTTCTTTACTGCATTGGCTTTATTTTAAGAACTTATTTCTCAATCTACGTTCTGTCTAATGGAATCTGAAATAATGTTATATCGCTTTAAGATTAAGCCAAACGAGCGTAGTTTTGTGTTGTCAGTTGTCAATTACGTATTTTGCGTCGCGTAATTCAAGCTGCATTCGCTTATATATAATATTGTTTTGTTACACACGATGACGCAAAATAAGTTATTTTGTCAACTGGCACGCGTAAATGCAACTGAATTTCGGTCGGAATGTGTGACGTTCGGGTACGGAGGAGTGAGGGACGCGGGCAGTTTAAAGTTGAATGCGCAAGACTCAACACGTATTTGTCTTGAAAAAAATGTTCGATACAGGAATATTTATTGTTGAAGTTCATGTTTGTAGATATTTTTATGTATTAATGTTTTTTATGTAACATTAATGAAGTATTGCAGCATTTAATGAGACTGATTTAAGGCGTTTCATCCAAAGAACTTCGTTGAAAAAGAGAATGTATTATGACGTAATCATAAAATAAAATCACACTAAATGCAAAAAAAAAAAAATCGGTTATTTTGCTTGAAATGGTTTTAAATTGAATAAATAGGCACGTATAAGTATTTTTTTGGTCTCTAACAAAAATATATCTTGTGCGTTTGCAACACTCTGTGTGTATCAATACAAATCATATGGCAACACTTGAATAGAGTGGTTCGAATTGTCAATGACGTTCATTCTGTTCGTAAATGATTTGTCAAAACAAAAAAATATTGCGAAAGATATTATTAAATGAGAACACATAATAATCAGTATAATTAAAAACGACAATGCATATAATTTAAAATTGAATTAAACCGCCAATCCTGTTTTTATGATTTATTTAATTATATCGTGATAGAAGAGACAGCTATATATTAGATTATCATTTTTGTACAGATTTTCTTGGTGAAAGAAGGATGGATGTTTTTTTCTTTTGCTTTAAAAAAAAAGCTACATTTTTTAATTGTGGGTCATTATAACTACCTTAAATGTCTAAAACCAAGAATGTTAATAATTTTGGTCATTGACTATTTATACCGTAGATTTAAAACCTGGACAAATACGTATGTAAAACTATAATATATATCTCAAACAGTTGTGGCATTCATCATTAATATGTTTTGCGCGTCGCTCGTGCCACGTTGGTAGAACCTATTCTGTGATCATTTGTTAAGTACCGTTAGAGGTGTGGTATGAGGTGCGGGGGGATATCGGCAACGCGAAGCCAAAAGAGACCACTCAAGTATTACGTATGCAACAAAGGGTCTATGTTTTGTTTATTATTGATGGGGTATTTAACCATAATAAAATTAGAATTAAAATGAAATAATATTTGTTAAAATGTTGTAAAACAAATATACCAATGCTTACGTTACTATAGTTTAAGTCTTTTGCTTAATTTTGCTGAGAAGGGGGGAGTACAAAATATATCTGAAATTTTGCAGATGTGAAACTTGAACGACCCCTAACAACAGGCCAATGATTGACCCCGCGCTTCACGCACTCCCATGTATTCACAAGTCCATCTCGAGATCTAGTTGTGTGGCACTAAGTAAACCAACGTAAAAGGCGACACACGGTTCAGATTAGAGACGTGTTTCACGTCTCACAGACTAAAAAAAACAATATATTGTTTTGCCACCATATGTAGTAATACACTAGAATCTATGATAAAAAAATCATAAATTATAATTTTCATGAAACAGATGTATGTCTTATAAAACTGATGAATGTAAATTATTTGGAATGAATTATGATTTGCCTTAGTCATAATAATGTAATATGTACAATATTGTCTATGGTATAATTTTATGGTTTTTTAAATTTGTCTATGGTGAAATGTTTGTATCGGTCCCGTATAAAGTATTATACAATCATTAATGTTGTTTGAGGGGGTGTGTAATGGTGATTACCTAAGCGAAGTGAAATTCTTGTATTGCATTAAAATTTGTCCAAAATTTTACTTCCACGATACTCGACTGACCGCAAAATATGTAACAAATTTTGGGTTCGTTGGGTTTCTGTATTTATCTTATCTGCACTTTTTTTTTATTCATGTCTTATTGTTTAAAAATGAATTATATATAAAAAATGTATTAACAGAATTATTTTACCTTTTACGATAAACTCTTTTAAAAGTTAAATATAATTGTACAGAGTTTATATTGAATTAGAAAGAAACAAAGACTTTCATGATTAATATTGATCGATCATAATTCAAATACTATGGTTCGTCTAAAACGAAAATCATTGTGAGAGGTTTTTATTTTCAAATCATGTAATGTAAATTTTATTGTGCGTTATTATTAATATTTCTTTTATACCGTTCGTATTTATCAAAGAACCTGCTATATTTGTTCCAGAAACCTGTACTTTTTTTATCTGTTTAGTTCTAAGTAGAAAAGTATTTTTTTTAAATGTAATGATTTTTTTTACCTAAAATGAAATAACCTCTAAAAGTTTTAGAAAAAAAAACATGTTTTTACTTCTAATATTATTAAATATTTTGGCAAGCGTCATCGGTCATTATAGATGTAGACAAAACATCTAAACACAGATATTAGAGAGGTTATTTTCGGAACAAATATTTTGGTTCAATAAACTTCGTATAGCGCCATCTTTTGGTGTTTATCCGAAACGTCCTACATACATATATTATTTTAATTTATAAAGTATAATTTATAAATAATCTAATAATAATATATTATTATACGAAAGAACTGATTAATTGTAATACGACTGTAAAACTATTAATTTTAATTAATTGATAATATAATAATAATTGTTGGTGATGATTATATTGTGAAATTTTGTACGAAAAATTTTTTATAACGGATTTTTCCGGTCTATTGTAATACTTTTTTTTTTTAATAAAATTATTGTTATATAATTTATCTTTGTTGTTTTAATTCTTTTTTTATTGACTTCGATCATTTTAGAGTATTCGATTTAGCCCAATAAATTGTTTTAAATGTTCTTGACTACGTTTTCAAGGTTGAACATTGATAGTCAAATAGGTGTGTTGAGATAGCATTATTTGAGAGCCATTACTTCAAGGCTTTTTAGCCTATTACCTTTTTCCACCGCATCTTCGCTTAATATCAAGTGAGTGTGAGATTGTGGTTAATATATACAGTGTAAAATAATAGCCTGAGTCAGTAGTTAGTGACGTAGGGATGGGAAAATGTAAAAAATATGACGGTATTTTCAAATAATATCGATATATGCAGGGTAAACAATGTCGATATTTTTTTTTATCTTAAGAAGCGATTACCTGAATAATTATCGAAATATTCGTACGTGAAAAAATGTAACATATATTTGGCAGTTTTGTTACTTTTATTTACACGTTTTACACATTTACGCGTTCACAAACTACTGGGGGATACTACGGATTGTTACGTTCAGAACGTATCCAAGATAGAAGCAGCACATATACTAAAACTCATGCGTTTATTTTTTCTAACCTAGCTTAATGCTGTTCACCGGAAGGGCCTTTACAGCTTCACCGTAACTTTGGGGGCGAGTACTGAAGGCACTCGCCGCAAAAGGTAACTAGCACAAGGATTCGAACCTCGACTTGGCCGCTACCTATGTTTATAAACTCCCGCGGAATTCAATCCTAGCTAAACCCTACATTTTTTTATTTATTAATAATAAAAAAAGGTTCCTTACTGGTGATATGTGCAGGAGTGTGTTGGGGAACGATATTATTATTATTCGAAAAGGGGCTATGCAGGCTTAAACAGTCCTGTATCACTGCGACCTAGTCAGATCTATTGTGATCGCCCCTATATTGCTAAAGCTCACTGCCTAGACCTACAACCTGAATATACTGTAAGATCTTTTTGGCAAAGAACGTCTGTACCTCCTCCGGTAGCAACACACGCTTACTCAGAATTCGGTTACGTATGGGTATTAATGGATCACATTCACACAAGATGTGCTTTGGTGTTTCGTCTGCTATTTCACAGAACCTACACTCTCTTGCGTTCTGGACACCGATGTTGTGCATATGCTTGCCCAAACAACAGTGACCAGTTAGTGCTCTCACTACTACTCGTAGCTGATTCCTACTGAGTTTCAGGGCTCCTTCAGCTTTGCGCTGAGTGAATGCTCTGATGAGCTCTTTGGAATGAATTTGTCCTGGAAATTTATTCCGGAATTCTATAGTTTCTATAGGTAAGAGAGCGAGATACGCCTTGGGTTGCCGCCGGAGGGGTCCCCGAATAGTGTGCGGGCAAAACACATGCGCTTTAGTTTATGTTTATTTATACTTACATGAAACGAACAAAAATATTACAGTTATAAGTGGAATATATAGGTAATAATAATTATTAAATTATAATAAAACACTTAAAAAATGTCGAATTAAATATTCGGAAATCAAAATCGATATTCAAAACATAGCCGATATTAATCGACTATTTTCTTAGAAAAATTATCGATATTTTAATATATCGGTAGTGGGTGCTCTTCCCTAGCGTGACGATTATAAACGACACAATAATAAACCGACCCCTAGTCCCCACTTTTTACCTGGTGAAGGTCGCGGGAATCCGCTGGATGCGGGTGGCGCAAGACTGTTCGTTGTGGAGATCTTTGAGGGAGACCTATGTCCAGCAGTGGACATCTTTCGGTTGAATGGGTGGAATGATGAATTACCGGTGATAGTAAATCATATAATCTATATTAATAAATAAAATTGAAGCGTCTGTATGTAATATAATATAACAACTCTTTACTGAATACATACGAATGTATACACGGTACCTATACCAAAAACAATTTTAAACATCTTTGCCTGTCTGTCTGTTTCTTCCGGCTAATCACCGGAACGGTTGGACCGATTGTGATAAATCTTTTTACTGGCAGATAGCTAATAAAAAAATAATTAGGGTTTTACGCGAGTAAAATAAATCAAACTCATGATATTGTGAATAAAATACGATTCAATGGGTAGCACCGACAGAACATTATTTGAAATTATTATTTAATAAATATATTACACAGTGAAGAATATATGGAAGGCGGGCGGAGCCGTAGGCACACAGCTAGTCATAAATAATAACAGCAGAAACTCTTTAAGGCGAACCGCGATATGTCGAAAACTTTCAAAACTCCAAAAATTGTTTTATTCCCTTTCCCTTGAGCCTCAAAACCTTCTTACTCGAAATTGCAAATTTCTCTATCCCTCTAAATAATTAGTGAGGCCTTAAAATTCTTTCGATACATATTTTCCCACCGTAACTCGAAAAAAACACCGTCAAAACATTATTTTTTTTACAATGATTCTGTAAAAACCGTACTACGCAGTGAAGAATATATGAAACGCGAGCGGAGCCGCGGGCACCTGGTAGTTGGATAAATAAAATGATATTTCAAGACGGTCAATGTCAAGGTATTCTATAACTGTACGATATCGCAGCGTTGCCAAAACTGATTACGTATTTATTTATTGTATTAAATCCAAATTGCAAGTATACATTCCAGAAAACCTATATTTAAACATTTTACATACGTAGGACAAGTGTCGTGCGAGAACCGATCGGTGTTTTCTTATTACAAGGGGCCATCCATAAATTACGTCAAACGTTAGGTGTCAATATTTTAAGGGTAGTTCGTAATAAGGGTAGTGCGTAATAAAGGGTAGTGCGTAATTGAAGGGTAGTGCGTAATAAGGGTAGTGCGTAATAAGGGTAGTGCGTAATAAGGGTAGTGCGTAATAAAGGGTAGTGCGTAGTTGAAGGGTAGTGCGTAATAAGGGTAGTGCGTAATAAGGGTAGTGCGTAATAAGGGTAGTGCGTAATGAAGGGTAGTGCGTAAATGCATTTCCCCCGTCATAAAAAAAAAAAAAAGGTGTCAATATTTTTTATTAATTAAAATTTCTTATTCGTTCTTTGTTCTCATATCACTCTGTCAAAACAGTACCGGGAAAAGGTCAATATTACACAAATGGGTAGTTATTCATTCGAATTTATTTTATCGCCTTCAAAGTATGCTCTTTCAGAAACGAGACACTTACGCCAGCTAATAATCCAATCATCAAAACATTTTTTTAACGCTTTACCCGGAATTGAGTTTAGTTCTCATAGCGAATTCTCCTTTGTCTTCTACTGTATGAAAACGGGTGGCACGAAGTGGTAATTTGAGTTTAGGAAAAAGAGAGAAGTCGACTGAAGCCATATCTGGTGAATAAGGCGGTTGCTCGATGGTATTTCTTGAACTTTTGGTTAAAAATTTATAATAAAATAAAACAAACAAAGAAAGAAACGTACGGAACGTTTTGATTTTTTCCATTATTCAGGTATTATAGAAACTAGAAAGATGTAGTAGTAGATTTAGTATCTTGGGAATAAAATTAAGTGATAGAGTAAGTAACAAAAACATAAGATTAAAAACAAAAGTAACTGATATAAAAAGAAGAACGAAATGGAAATGGGCGGGACACATTTGTCGAATAGACAAAACTAGGTGGACCAAAAAGGTCACGGAGTGGACTCCGATTGATAAAAAAAGGAAGAGAGGAAGACAGAGAAAGAGGTGGCGAGATGTCTTCTCGGAGAGATGTGGAACTAACTGGATGACGCTAGCCAGGGATCGACAACTACTTACTTAATTCCTAGACTCTTAAATTTTTTACCTACATCCTTACGCAACAATATTAATATAAAAAATTGCAAATTTTGTTTAAAAAAATTTTACTTATCCTGTTTGTAAAAAAACCCTAACTACATTATATATTTGTAACCGATTCTTTAAATTTTAAGTGCTACAGACAAACCTCAAAGGTTTAAGTGGCGCTTTACAGATGTATATTTTTTGTAATATGTTTTATTGATAATTAAATAAATAAATAAAAAATAATAGATGTTTGGAAGACCTTAGGGGAGGCCTACGCCGCTGAGGCGACTAATACAACAATATAATTACAATAATGTAATATTGTAAATTGTAGTAAACATTGTATCAGATTCCTTCTTGTATTAGAATTAAAGGCTTTTTATTATTTATTTATTATATAGAAACTAGAAAATGAAAAAAAAAATGCTCGATTGTTACCATCATTTACAGATGTTCGTCAAACAAATGTGATCAATATAATTAAAAAAAAAAACAAAACGAGGATCATAGCCAGTATTTCTTATTCTATAACTGAAAGAAAATTAAAAATCGGTTCAGTTTTGGAGGAGGAATGCATAGGTAAACTGCAGTTATCTCGACTGCATGTCATCTTAATAGCATTATGTCTACTTTGTCTCTAGCAATGGTACATTGTCTCTAGTAAGAATAACCCGGTAGACTTTTCTAGAATTAATTGATAACCTCCGGTCACCTGATAGTATGCATCGTGTCAGGGAGGTGAGTTAGTTACGTTCATTTGTAACTGGTATTTGTAAATAGTTATTAATATTACATATATTATATATTAATAAATAAACTTGAAGTGTCTGTTTGTAATAGTAAAATAAAAAACTTTTTACTAAGTACATATGAATGTGTATTCGGTAGCCATACGAAAAACACAATTCTTAATTTTTTTCGTGGCTGTCTGTTTGTTCCGGCTAATATCCGGAACGGCTGTAACGATTTTGACGGGCAGTTTTTTAGCAGGTAGCTGAATTTATAAGGTGTAACATAGACTATTTTTTATTTTTGGAAATAATTAGGGTTCCGCGTAAAAAAAATCTAAACTCATGAAACTGTAAATAAAATCCAATTCAATGGGTCAGTTTTACTGGAAGTGCATGAATTTGCAAGAAATATGCTTGCTTTCTGTTAGTACTGAAATAATTTAGTTTGTATAAAAAATATGTCCATTCTTTTGCAATGAATAATTGTGCGAAGTAGAAAATAAGATAAGCGTCCGGAGAAGCGAGAACAGCTAGTTAATACATACATTCATATGCTCACGCCTGTATCCCCGAAGGGTTAGGCAGAGGTGAAGTAGCGAACTACAACCACCCACATTTCGCCGAGCTTAGTTCCGTCCCAGATGTGACAGAGGGCGAGCCTGTCGCCGTATCGGGCACAAATTCCAAACTCCGGGATGATACTGAGTAGAAAAAACCCAATATCACATGACCCGACCCGGGGATCGAACCCGAGACCTCAGAACGGCAGTCGTATGTAATACAACTGCGCTACCGAGGCAGTTGAGGCTAGTTAATAGATAATAAATAATTAAAAGACAATCTATCGATAAAAAGAGGAGGAAAATAGCATTAATAATTCTGCCAGTATCATGTGTATAACGATGTTTTTCGTATTATAAAGCTGTTATTACATAGTACAATAATCTTTTTGGTAAAACTATTTTTCCCCCATCTCTAGTTAGGCGACTGACGACCTCGGTCCCCCGCCATACCATGTCTGCGGTTCTGTCTGTACGTGTGTTAAAAATTTTAAAATATTTAACACTTCACCGCACACACTCCTGCACATAACACACAGGTACATAGGTCCTGTAAGGAACCTTTTTTTATTATTTAAGAAATAAAAAAATGTGGAATTTAGCTAGGTTCAACTTCCGCGGGAATTTAATGATATAGGTAGCGGCCAAGCCGAGGTTCGAACCTTTGTGGTAGTTACCTTTTGCGGCTAAGTGCCTTCAGCACTCGACCGCAAAGTTCAGTGAAGCTGTAAAAGTCCTTCCGGTCAACAGCATTAGCTAGGTTAGCTTAAAAAAACACTTCACCGCACTAGTAAAACGTCAGCTATCTGGCTAGAATTTTCCGGGATGTTTTTGTGACACCTCAGAATAAACGTTCCGTGTTGTTATTTCCAATATATTTGTACACAATAACCAAACTATGTTACATAAAATGCTATCAACGTTAAATATATTTCGCAAGTTAGTGAAAAGAACCACATCCAACCCGAAAGACTTTCACTGTGCTCTCTGTGCTTCCACTAACATTATTAAGACTACGATTTGTGTAGTTTTTTTATATGACAAAAAAAAATTATATATATTATATTTATAAAAAAAAAGAACCAGATCGAGTTTCTTGCCGGCTCTTCTCGACTGGGTTGTTTTCCGAACCGGTGGTAGTGTTTTAGACGTTCATAAGCGCCTTCTTAGGGCCTAAATTGAATGTCCTCCGGGAGTGGATGGAGAGGCGTCACGGCTCCCTCAGCTTCAGGCTTGTGCAGATACTATCCGGGCATGGCTGCTTCGGGTGGTATCTGCACAAGATAGCTAGAAGGGAGCCGTCGGCGGTGTGCCACCACTGTGGTGCGGCGGAAGATACGGCGCACCACACTTTTGCGGAGTGCGCCGTATGGGAGGAGCCGCGCCGGGCAGTGGTGGCGGCGGTTGGGTCAGACCTCTCGCTGCCGACGGTCGTTAAGGCCATGGTCGGCAGCGAGGAGGTCTGGGAGGTGGTTGCCTCCTTTTGCGAACAGATAATGTCGCAGAAGGAGGCGGCCGAGAGGGCCCGTGAAGAGGATCCGGGGGCGGATCCTCGGAGGCGTAAGAGGCCCAGAGGGAGACGGGCGCGCTATGCGCGGAGTTTTCTCCGTACATAGCGCGGCCGGGGTTTTTTTTTTTTTTTTTTTTTTTTTTTTTTTTTTTTATGGGGGGTGGGTATTTATACCGCCCCCTGGATGTCTGACCTTTGGTCATGCCTCTCCTCAAGAGGCGGGCTAAGTGGTGGAGGGGAACTTTTCTCCTCCATCCCCATTGGGCCATTGCACTGACGGGCCTGGTGGGTTCGCTGTAGGGGGCGACGCGGTGCTTGCGAAAGTTACCCCGTGTCGCCTCCATCCCAAATGCAGCGGACGGCTCCGGGGGGTTTTAGTGGGTATTTCCGGAGCGCTTCACGCCCGGGTGAGTCCCACACTGGCACGGAGCTCGTCACTCCGTGCCCTCTTATCTATTGTATTTGGGGGACTCTGATCCCGCAAATACAATAGATAAGGGTAGTGCGTAAATGCATTTCCCAAAAAAAAAAAAAAAAAAAAAAAAAAAAAAAAAAAAAAAAAAAAAAAAAAAAAAAAAAAAAGGGCCTAAATTGAATAAATAAATTTTGATTTTGATTTTTATTTTGACTGCTGGAAATAGGTCTCTTCCAAAGATCTCCACTACGACTGGTCTTGCGCCATCCCCATTTAGCGTACCCCAAAGACCTTCACCAGGTCGAGGGACGAATTTACGCTATCTACCCAGGCGGCGTCTTAAGCTACGTGGTAGCCATTTGAAAGCCCGTATGCCCAACCAGACATCGGTTCTGCGAGCAACGCACCCAGTCCACTGCCACTTAAGTTTAGCAATTCTTCGGGCAATGTTATTTTAGTTCTTCTGCGGATCTATTTATTCATTTATTTAATATGGCAATCAAAACAGAATACAGTTAAATATTAATACAAAACAGTGAAAAAAAATCAGACTTAAAGCTAGGCTGCATATAACATTGGAAGACCATTACTTAAGGATCTCCTCTCCTCAGGAGATGACATACGGCACTGGTTGCATACAATGGGCCTGATAACAAACCTAAAAGATTCTCCAAGGGCAATGAACTGATGCAAGAACTGCACGAAAAACTCTGTAATTTGATAGAACCGAATAAGACTAATTATTAAAAAAAATATCAATGTATTTTCCGACCCGATTTCAGTCCCAGTTATATAATGTCTCAGTATGGTTTTTGAGTTATGGATTACAGTTAACGTAGTAAAGGGGTGAAAGATTAAAAAAAAAGACAAAACATTTTATTTGATTAAATATAATTTATTGTATTTCTCTTTAGATACAACATTGTTATTGTATTTGGTCGAATCGAATTTAACCGAATTGATAAAAGAATACTAGGAAAAAAGAAAGTTTTCTTAAGTGGATACGTATTAAAATACGTACATAAAATACGTACAAACTTTCTATTATGTTACAAGAATTGCTCAATTTTAAAATTATCGCAAAGACAAAAATTAATTGCACCGTTAAAAACATGGACAATAGAGGTAAGGAGAAATGTCTCGGTGCAGAAAAAGTGCCCGTTTTAGCTTCTGAATTTTAACTTCAACCCGTCAACAGCAGCTATATATATTCATACTGTGTACTATTATTCATCTTTGCTGTGCACTTTGCTTATACTAGCGTCATTTTAAGGGGTATTTTTTTTTTTTACTGTTTTCGAAACTTTTTTAATTTTCCCTCCATATAAAACGTTCCTCCATACTTTTATTCTCCATAGCCATAAACAATCATTTACACAGATTATACAAACAAACAAGTAACAGACAACTATAACAGAAAGATATTAAAAGAGAACATCAATATCAATGTAAAGCTAAAAATATAATTATACATTTGACAAAGAATTATCTAATTTAATAAATAATATTTACTAATAGCAACACTAAAAGGCCTTTGTCCGATAATGGGACATTTACAGGCTGGTATTATTTTAATATGATAATAGCGACACTGTATAGTTTTTAACAATTTCAAAATGTATGTATATACATATATATACGTAATAATTTTATAAATGATTGTAAATAAATAGGTACATTTCAGTAACATATTGTATAATTAAGTTGGTATGTTATTATTTCTTTGATATATTTTTAAGCGGAAAGGATAACAGATTATAAAACTATTGAAGAGGTCGTTATGTGAATTAAAACACCTAAACAGACGTTTTTTTTACTTATAAAACAAATACAAAACAATGGAATATTAATAGAAGCATAGATATTTCTTCTCTTATTAAGCATTATCAGTTCATAATTGAATCGACAAATTTCGATAGTTTTTCAGGTTATAAAAGTACACAAATTTAAGTTAAGATCTAGTATTGTCTATTTTCATGTATTTCCTTCCCGCCAAGATAAGTGTCATGATATAAAATTTTTGTTTTTCAATACTATATTTACAATTATTTTAGAATTGATACGATGCCGTTTTAATCGACTTTTATTTATAATACATAGAGAATTTTAACGAACGAACGTGATAAAATTTTTTATTAATTTAATTTCGTATGGCGTATTTCACAGTATGGCGGGGAAAAATATTATTATATGTACATTTAGTTTATTTTTACAGAGATAAAAAAAAACAAGATTTTTAGCTATAATATTTTGTTTGTATTTCCGAAATGAGCTAGATACAGTTTTACTATGAGTTTTTTGGCGGGTTTCATAGTACGTCATATGGTTGTTTTTATTTTTAACTTAACTCTATGTTATGTAATATGGATGGTAATGACATTATATAAATTTATTAAAGTCAGTAAGCATAAGATTTTAGGTTTGGTCTTCCATTATTTTTTCTAAATTTTGTCAAAATATTCGTGCTTTGCTTGTAGGAAAATATAATTGTCAAGCGCACTCTAAACATAACATAGGGACTGAATAGTGGTTACGTATACAATATTTACTTAATTAGTTTTTTTTTTAGTCAAAATGATGTAAATTCTCCTCTATTCAATCTACTCTAATCAATCGTTTTTTTTTGTTTAGTAACTAATGAGTGTGTTATCAAAAAAAAACAAATTTGGAAATGGTTACTTCTTTTCATACAAATTTTCAATAATGATTATGAACACCGAATCGAATGAAGAGGACTAATTTGCTAAGAGGATATGCTAGTGGCGTTTATTCCATACAAACGTAATCTCCTGTTTCCTCCCTGGATAATAGCATTATGGTAAATATTTATATACCAAATAATATATACATATATATACCACCGCCGCCATACCCATACGTTTTGATTTTTTACATAAATTAGTTACTGTAGAAACTAGGAGCCTTTGAAAATGGAAAAAATGCTCGATTTTTTCCGTCACTTTCAAACGTCCGTAAAAAAAAAATTGAAGAATAAAAACCAAAACGTACAGGCATATCCAAAATCGTCTTTATTTTATAACTGATTATAAAAAATCCGTTTAGTTTGGAAGCAGGAAACAGGGTATTACGAAGTGTGATGTTTTAGTCTATTTTGCATGCCCTTATATAAAATGGTTCTCCTTACCTTTGTGTAGATTGAATAGTGTTATACATGTTTTTTATTTACTTTGAAACACATGAAACGATATTTATTTTTACAAAATTATTTAAGACACCATTAATTTTACAATTAGAATTAGAATAGACACATTTAGTATAAAATTTTATTATTTTTTTATATTATTATTATTAATAATATTTATTAAAAATATTAGTAGTTACGTTAAATAAATTCAACTTTTGATAAATATGTAATTTACCTTGTAAACATATATATTTACTTAATGAATAATGTAATTTAATGGTTGAAATAGAGTAGGTATGTCAAAATATTTGCTATCCTTATATTATATAAAAAAGGCAACGTCTTTCCATTTGTACGTTGGTTTATAATTTAGAAAACCGATATATATTTTTACTAGCTGTATGCCCGCGGCTTCGGCCGCGTGTCATACGTTCTTTGGATGTCCGTGAAAAAGTGCATATAATATTAATTTATACATAACCTAAAAAAACAAATGAATGAAGAAAAATAGGAGTCTTTTGTTTTCATTAGCAGACAATGTACATAAGAGGTCGGTGGAAGTCCAAAAAAAATAAATAGCCAATAATTATCTACGAAAAATTCCGCGTCGAATGGTTGTAGTCCCATCACGATGTATTCAGTAGTTTGAGGTGACGGACGTACGGCAAAGGAACCCTATTTACCTTATATAGATATCATAGGCATATACTTTGGCGAGGTTTAATTATATATTTTTTTTTTACTTAATTATAATAATATTGAATTAAGTAGATACATAAATTGCTATGATTAGATTCATTGAAGTATTTTAGAAAGAAAAATTTGATTGAATTTCCCCGATTTGTGATAACTTGAAATGTATGAAATCTTTTTGGTAAAATATCTCTCGTAACTATGCGGAGAATAAATGACCCTCGGGAAGCACATATTGCGAACCATTGAACAAAAAGAAATATAATAATATTGTTATGTTACCTAATATCCTCGTCTCAAAAAGTTTGATCTATTATTCAAATTAAATTCCCTAATGGTGTTAACACACGTACGGACCGGACCGCAGGCATAGTACGGCGGGCGGTCGATGTTATCAGTCCCCTAAGTACGGATGGGAATCCTTTCCGAAAAAATCGATTCGAATCTAAGTTTGATGAATCGATTCATAAAACATCGAGGTCCGAAAGATCGATATTTCAAACTAATAAAGTATCGATTATTAGAGTGCCCTTTTTATTTTCTATAATATGGTTATCATCTGTAATTAGGCAAAAATAAAAAAGTTCAGTGTCATTTTTCTTTAATAGGTTTGGCATTCTTCTTTTTTTGTTTACTTGCCATTGATGACCTTTAGTACTGTTAATAAAAAAAAAAATGCAAACAGTTTTTTGTAATAAATAATGATTATAGTCTAATTTCGACCACTGGAAGAATATCATTCACAGATAATACAAGTAAAAAAAAAAAGATTGATCTCTTAGACCTCGATGTATTATTAATCGATCAAAAAAAAACAGTTTTATTGAAAAATCTGTTTCCCTTCCCTACTTAGGAAACTGATAACCTCGACCGCCCACTATACCATGTCCGCGGTCCGGTCCGTACGTGTATTAACAGCGTAGTACATTTTTTTTTTAAATTATTCTCAAAATATTTTTGAACTGGAAACTTCTTTCGCATCGTTGTGATTTGAAAGTCGATGAAACGAAAAAGCGACAGTACGTGTTTGTGCGCGCATGCGTAGTACAAAGCTTAGGTAAAGGCATCACAACAACCGTGGTGTTTTGTATACGTGTACTATACGTTTTTTTAAGGTTTCACTTCCACCACGTGTGAATTACACACATATTTAAATTGTTTTTTTTTAATGAAAATATATATATATATATAGCTATGGAACATGTACCAAACAGCCTAGTAAAAACTAATTTTGTAAAAGAATATTTAATTATTATAAATACATTTATCTTATTTTTATATTTAATTATATTTCAACCATTAAATAGTTATTGACACTAATATAATTTTTAAAATGATTAATATTTAATTATTTAAAATCTCACTATAATGTTTGTTGTCACCGGATATATTAAAGTGTAAAAATATGTATTTTTATGTTTTCAAATAGCCAAAGTACTTTTAAACAATTGGATAACATAAATAATGAATTTATGTAATCCGTTTATCAAGTAGAAAATGTATGGTTTCGACACACAGCCTGCGGGACTGGACGCCAGCGTGATTTCTCTGTAGAAGAAATAGCTCACGGCTCGCGTCGCCGCGATGTATTTTATAGAAATATCACGACCATTAACATTAATAAATCCATTATTTTCTGGTAAATACTAGGATACTTTCAAATCCCAAAGAACAAGTCTTCGACTACCCAAAAGTTTGGTTTAAAGTGTCGCGAAAAATGTTCTAAAGACCATAGATTTATATCGAGATACGCGTTGTTAATAGTAGTACCACACAAAAATTCTCTATGGCTTCCTGAAATTAGTGATAACTTTTTATTCTATTTCCTTATGCTAAAAGAACAACTGATAATATTTTTGTACTGTATAGATTGTGCACTTTGTCTACGACCTCACCTGATTGTAAGTGCTCTAAGGCACTGAGCCTATAAAGTTTCGAAAATTGCCGACATTTTTATTAAAACCGTTTCAAAAATACAAACGCAACTCGAACAATAGGTAATGGTTGGCAAACATGTGTCTTTATTTATTTAGATTTTAGTGCAGCCGATTAGTTCTTTCGAGAAGTAATCGATTTATACACATAGTCTTTTGCAAATGTATTTACAATAAGATCTTTTCAATTAGAAACTTCATCTGTTCCATCAGCTTCGGTATCCTCAAAAGCGTGCACTTCCGCTGCAAATTGTTTCACTACGTTACTTTCTGTTATGGCACCAAATTTTTTCTCAAATTCATTTGCGTCAACATCAATAGTGACGTCATATCCTTTATTTTTAATATCCTCTTCAGGGTCAGTAGTCATTCGATTGTTCTCTTCAACTTTCTTAACACCATTATTGACACTTATATCAGATTTTTTATCACTATTATCGTAAGGTTCAATTTTATCCAGATCGTTGTCCTCTAGTATGTCTTCTACGTCATCCAAACTGGTCTGACCTACTTTATAACCTGTATTGTTCTTGAAAGATTCTACTACTTCCTGATTCGGACTTTTTATTTTGTCACCTATTTCCTCTATACTCTCGTCTATAATCTCTAATCTGGACCTCGAGAAGAATTTATGCAACGATTCCAATTTATCCAAAGCTCTTTCACTTCGCTCAGAGCTCGATGTTAGTGTTGTATCTTCCGTCATACAGGCGGAGTCGATTCGTCTCGATAAATCCGATAGGGAATCCGAAATTTCCGAAGTCGACGTTGATTTGTCGACTCTTTTAACTTTAGGCTTTATTATCATGCTCGGCGGTAGGTCTGGTATCGATCGTAAATCGATAAGGCTTATCGATGATCGTTTCAAGCACGGGCTTATGTCGAATTCGGAATCATCGAAGTGTCTTTCGACTTTCTCCTCTATGTACTGAATTAATTCTTCAGCGCACTCTCTAATGATGGCTAGATGGTCTTCGGACGATTTACGATCTCTAGATGAAGGCTCATCTTCTTCCATAATGTCAGATAAATCGACGCTGTATGGTAGATACTGCATTAAAGAGGGTTTAGTGTAACAATGAAAATTTTCGATGTCCTCCTGCTCTGACATAGTGTCATTGAAAATTTGCTTAATCTCTTCGATCCTACGGACGGCTTCATCGAATATACTATCTAAATCCTCTTTAACGTTACTCAAATCTATAACAGTTTCAGAAATACGTCGACTGGATTTATCCGATTTTAAATCGTCGCATCTGTCTATGACTGTCTCTTGTGTTTGTGTTAACGTAGAGTCCGATTTAGTTTTACTAAAATCACTAATAGTTTCCAGTTTACTTAAAGTGATGTCAGATTTACTCTTCTCTGATAAAGACGGTGTCACTGATATGGATTTTATGTGATCATATTTGTCCTTTTCATTGTAATTGTCCATGTATTCTAAGAGCATTTCAACTAAGGTTTCCGTTCTTTCTTCCTCTGGTGTTTCATCGATGTAAGACAGTTTAACGTTTACTTTAGACTCCGATAGACTGATTCCCTTAATTGGTTCATCAATTTCCACCATTGCTTTAATGTCATCAGGGCCAAAGAGAAATTCCATAAGAGTAATCTTCTTACCACCTTTCCTATCATCATCTCCATTTCCCATACAACCTGTTGTAGCCAGGAATTCCATTAAAGTTTCTAGTTTGTCTTCTAATTCTTGATTAACTTTGCTTGGTACTTCTTTGATTTCTTCTTCTGGGCTAGCTTCTGTCTTGAAGCAACTCCCTCCACTACCTTTACGGTCTTCTTTTTGACTCTTGACTATGGTAAAGAAGAAATCGATTAAATTTGCTATTCGTTTTTCTGTTCCTTCCTCTTCTTCGCTTAGATCAGATTCTTCTCTCACAAGTGGACACTTTTTGGGTTCTTCGAATTTTTTAGAAAATACTGTTTCTTGAACTACTTGTAGTAGGTCCCGGGCTAATCTGACTGGGGATTTTGATTCGGTTTGGATCGGTTCATAGGCTGTGCCTACGGTAGTGGAGCGCCTGCGATCTCTGTCTGTCTTAAAGAAGTCCCAGAGTGAGCCTAGCTCTGAAGAGAGGGAGGCTCGATGGTTGGCCAAACTTGTGCCCAACCGGCGTATGACCTGTAATATTAATAAAGGCCATGTTATTAATAAAATCTGAAGTCATTTATATAGCAAGTATGGTATCATTTATTACCTGCCACACTCAGGAGCGCCAAGCTCGTAATTTCCGCAACGAGACTCGCTTGAAGCGTGCTACTTGAGCCGCCAAAGCCTCTGCTCCAAGCGAGCCACCGATTTCACCTTCCGAATGTACCTAATCCATATTATATTTAATACTCAGAAATGGATAACATTTTTGTTTCACGTTACATGCTGTTAAATTTTATATTAAATAATGAACACTTTTACTAGATGACTAGACGTCGAGATTAACAAGGTCAAAAAACATATGGAGAAAAGAAGACCGAGACACTTTCAATTTATATTAGGATGACTTATCAAAAGAACATAAATTCTAGAAATAAATTATGTAAAAGGATTAAATAAGCTAAAAACAAGAATTGGTAACACTAAAGTTCCGTTGATTTACAGAGCGCGAATTAATTATTCGCGAGTCCTTGAAAAAGAAGTCTTTTGACAAAAACACGTATGGCGACTGTTTCCAGTCAACGTATTTTAAATTAATAACATACATATATATTTGTGGCATGTTTTACTAAGAGTACAGTGTGTGAGAATATTATGACTAAATGGTTTACAAAATGGGGTTAAGCTTTCCGATGTTCAGCTAAAGAAATAGAGAGATTTTGGCGAAGTATGTTAATATAAAATATATTATTGTGGTGCCGGCTCAGAATAGTACCACCCCATATTTTTCCGTGGGTGTTGTAAAAGGAGACTTAGGAATATAAACCAGGGGAGTAGCACCCTCTGAGTACCACAAACACCAACTGCGATCGCCAAACCAAGCGTGACGATTATGGCAATCCCTCATCCCTATTTCTCAAAACCTATATCCAGCAGTGGACGTTTTTATTATAGCATGAATTGATGGATATTTTAAAAAGGTATCCCATCCATCCATCAACTCAAGCGAAAGACGTACACTGCTGGAGATAGGTCACCCCCAAAGATTTTCACGACGACTGGTCTTGCGGCACCCGCACCCGATTCCCGTGACCTTTACCAGGTCGTCGGTTCTCCTTGTGGGGGGCCTACCCACGCTACTAAAAAGAAAACATTCACCAGTGATTTGGAATACCAACCACAGGGTAACACAAGAAAGTTAAAAACACTTCTCCAAGCTGGCCAGCTGCAATTTGAGCAGCCAAGATTCTTAATTTACACGTAATTCTTCGAACGACATCACCATTATAAATGGCATCTGATGATCATGGTTAATAATTTTTTTAAACAACTAATCACTTACTTCTCTATTTCCTGTCCGCTTCTGCAAATAAGTCCTAATGTCTTTATCTGAATGGCCTTTAGCTCTACCGATACCTTTGCCTAGTTGAGTACTGGAGGTACGCCTGCAAATAGAGAGCCTAATTTAAAACGACCAAACAAGGAAATATATGGCAGAAAAAGCAGATAAATCTTTGTTTGGAAGCGATGGTGTTACAGTGGTAGCGTTATAGGAGCCCGTGTCGATGGACGTAAGTTTGAATTCACCTATCATATTTCGTAACTAGCTGTGTGACCGCGGTTGCGTCCACGTTTCATACGTTCTTCCCATTACTTTATTTTTTTAATTTTTCAGTACTATGATAAAGTAAAAACATTTGTCATAAATTCAAACATTCACCCGTAACAATGGATATTCAATCTTTATGAGTTTTAATTTTTTTTTTTACGCGGATCCCTAATTTTTTCTCGAAAATCAAAAATACCCTAAGTTACCCGGAATAACTTTAGCTAACTAGTAAAAAAAGGCCACGTCTAAATCGGTCCAGCCGTTCCGGGGTTCCGGAACAAACAGGCAAAAAAAATTAAAATTGTATTTTGGTATAGGTATCGTGTATACATACATATGTATTTGGTAAAAAAAAATGTTATTTTGACGTTACAAACAGACAGAAACAAACCTTGAAGAAATCGCATCATAAATGGTACGGCACTTTCTAATGTCACGCTGGTAAACTAACACACGGTCATGTTTGGAAAATCTGTCGCCAGGTTTCTATAGATCTATTCCGGGAGCGTCATTTTAGTGTCAGTATATCTAGATTTAGCGTAACCAATCTGGACCAAACTGATCTTCAATGAACTGCAAGCTTGTAATGTTATTTGTGTAAATTAAATTTTGTGTGTGTGTGTGTGTTTGTGAGTGTTTTTATTCCTAACCTGCAAGGCGTCGGGTCGCTATGGACTGCTTGTACGGGAGTCTTGCCTTCGCTTACATTCTCCGGTATACTGAAACTGCCTAGAGGGAATCCTGCATTTCCTATAATATATAAATAAATATGTATATACTACTAGAATATTTATTACTAGAGAGTAACATAGAATTAGAACATTCAGAGCGGCAGTAGGCATACTTGTAATGAAGCTATTTCAAGTTGACCTTAAAAACCATATACATACGTTATTCACGCTGGTTCTTTTAAGGTTCAAAAATATTAGTGTAATTGTGTACTGGTAGGGCACGAAAGTAGCCATTGCACGGACGAGGCCTGGTGGGTTCGCTGCAGGGGCGACGCGGTGCTTGTGAAAGCCACCCCGTGTCGCCCCCATCCCAAATGCAGCGGACGGCCCCGGGAGGTTTTAGTGGGTATTTCCGGGCGCTTCACGCCCGGGCGAGTCCCACACTGGTACGGAGTTCGTCCCTCCGTGCCCCCTTACCTATTGCATTGGGGGACTCCGGTCTCACTAATGCAATAGGTAAGGGTAGTGCGTAAATGCATTTCCCCTCGTCAAAAAAAAAAAAAAAAGGCACGAAAACACTGCACGGCGACAATGGAGTATGGAAACATGGGACTCACTACCGGTCTGCTGTTCTCCTTTCGCTAGGAGGCCTCCTATTTGTGTAAATATATCATACAAACTCGACGACACTGTAAAAACTCTCATATCCGAAAAAACGGGCAATTATAAGTATTTTCATAATTATTTTTTTTGCTCTCGAGATGCCTCGTTCAAATTCAAAACCACTCGACTCATTACTTTTACGGCTGAGTGCCTTCAGCACTGCCCCCCCCAAAGTCACGGTGAAGCTGTAAAGGCCCTTCCGGTCAACAGCGATAGGTAGGTTCGAAAAAAAAAGGGATTTATCGCCGCGCATTTCAGCGCCCACCTCCAAACACTTTTAGCCTTAACATACGCCTTTATATATATATGTATATATATATACATATCATTTATTCAAAACCTTTACGTATATTTATAAATTACATATTTGATTTCATTCCACTGTTAGTTGAATTTTAAATAATGACTTATAAATATGTCGATTTTACCCGTAAAAATGAGACAATAGGAAGACAATGGAAAAACTGGCGTAAACGCCGGGTTAGTGATCAAGGGGTTAAGGCAGTTCTAAAAACACACATCGATAAAGAAAATTGTGAAAATAAATAATAAGTGGAAATTCTTAATTATATACACTTTACATGGTAACATTTATAACATTTCTAATCTCACACAGTTAATTACTTAAAAACAGAGATTATGGCAAATTTATTTCGTGATTAAATGTATACATATAAAATCAATATATGTATAACTAGCTGTGTGCCCGCGGTTGCGCCCGCGTTTCTTATATTTTCAACCGCGTAATATACCTTTTTCTTTTTTTTTTAATACAGAATCCTAATTATTTTCGTTTGAAAGTACCCTAAGCTAAGCGGAATAACTTCAGCCATCTATGAAAAATTTCCGGTCAAAATCGGTCAATCCGTTCCAGAGATTACACGGAGCAAAAAAAAAAAAAAAAAACAGAGGAAAAAAAAATTCGTTTACAGTACACATATAAAAAAACCGTAATATTTACCGATAAAAGCGCCTTTAGTCATACTAAGTCCGCGCTGAATCCTCGCTATGGCAGCTCTGTGTCTAGGCACAGCTGGAGTGGTTCCCTTCTCCTGGAGCACAAACCTACCTAATGTCTTCCATCCAGCCTGAACCAACCAATATAAATATTCACTCATTATTTATTAATAAATCATAAAAAAAAAAAAACACAATGAAAAATTTGTTTTCGGAACAAAAACTTCTTTAACCCTCTGAGCACCTTCCCGGCGTTTACGCCAGCTTTCCATTGTCTTCCTATTGTCTCATTTTTATGGGTACTCGCGACACATTAACAGTGTTCTGATTAGTCAAGTTAAAGAATTTTTTTTTTCAGTGCGAATATTTTATTAACAACAAACAAACATAATTTTAACTTCTTTCATATTGAGGAGTAGAGCATAAAAAGGGTAAAAAAAAAAACCCCCCTCGGCTTGTAAGTTGTGTACAACTAAGAATAAAGTATGAATTACGCTTGAAAACTTTTATCAAATAAATAAACATACAAATGTTGGCGATGCTTTTTTGTCATATCGACAAATTAAAGTTTTACAAGTCACAATTACAAAATTATATGATTGCTTAATGTGTCGCGAGTACCAATAAAAATAAGACAATAGGAAAATAATAGAAAGCTGGCGTAAACGCCGGGAAGGTGCTCAAGGGGTTAATTGCAATTCCAGAAAAATAGAAAAAAGTCACAAAGTTTAAATTCAAAGATAATTTTTTGCGAAAAAAAAAAAAAAAAAAAAAAAACACAGTTTCATAATTTTCAGGATCTTTTAAGGGTAGATCAAGGTATTCAAAAAAAAAAAAAAAATGCCAAAAGCTTAACGTTGATCGTCAATTTTGTCGATGATGAAATATTATTTTTTTTTTTATAAAAATAAAAATATAATAGTTATCGCTTTTATAATGAACTGCGGTTCATTTCTGTATCTATAATAGTTTTAGAGATATTTGACAAAATAAGATTGAAAACCGCCTCGGTGGCGCAGTTGTATTACGGTGCGACTGTCGTTCTGAGGTCTCGGGTTCGATCACCGGGTCGGGTCAAGTGGTATTAGGACAAAAATGAAAAAAAAATTTTTTTTACATTATAAACAAACACTTAATATAGACAATCGACTTTGGATCTGAAAGTATCAAGTTCGAGAAAGGTTCATCTCACCTGAGCCGCGTAAACCACTTCATCATCAGCTAACCCTCTCTGTTGAGGTCCAGCGCCCGCTCTGCCTCCCCATTCCAACTCCTCAACGAGTACAAATCTGGGTACAATATTACAAGGCGTATTAAAAAAAAATTACATTGAAACTATTTCTGCCAATTAGTTTATTAGGGACCCGCAACCGTTAAAGCATCGTTTTTTTACCCTCGAGGGTTTTTGCACACCAAGTCAAAAATCAAAAAAAACAAAAAAAAAAAAAAAAAAAAAAATTCAATTTAGGCCTTAAGAAGGCGCTTATGAACGTCTAAAAAAACACTACCACCGGTTCGGAAAACAACCCAGTCGAGAAGAGCGCAGGGAAGAAACTCGATTTGGTTTTTTTTTTTTTAATAAATATATATATCATTTTTTTTAGTATAGTCTCATTTCTTTGAACCACAATCTCATCTGATGTTAAGTGACGATGTGGTCCAGGATGGTAAGCACACTAACCCTAGAGGCAGTGGTTCTCATGCGATGCTGCCGGAACACACCGATTTGGTATTTGGCGACAGGTTTTGAAACTTGAGGACTCGTAGCTACCCAGGCGGTAATGCCCTACCACTATTCTATGAGTTTCCTCGCGAGGTTTTCTTTTACGGAAAGCTCAGGCTGATGATTAGAGCAGGGATAGGTGGATTCGAAACGGAATCCGGCCGTACTACCCACTGCGCCATTATCGCTACAATGTTCAGATCTCCAACTGAGAAGGCTTATGTGCCAGAAAGATACAGTTAGTGGCTATTAATTAATTATGTAAGGGTTATTTTGACGATTTATGAGCATCAGCATCCTTAATAGACTATTAATTATAACTTTTGTTTTTCTTACATTTCGTCTTGTAAAATATTACGTAGGAATGGGTTTTAATCCGCTCCCGAACCCTCATTCACCCCGAGTAACCTTACGTGATTACTTGATACGTAATTAATGGATGACTCCTTACACTGCATCCGCTAGCATAAAATACATTACACTGCACTCGAAAGTCCACATCACAACTGCACGCACGCTAACTAGAAAACCTCCGATGGAATAAATCGAACTCACCGCTTCGGATCGTCGTGACATCGCGCCTTCGTCAAAGCCTGATGTACGACGAACGATGCGGTCGCATTTAACGGTACCTTAAAAACCGATTTAATGGCATGACTTATTACAGTAATAGTAAGGAATAGGATGTACCGACAATGATAAATAATCGGTTTGGACATGAAGTGAGGACGGATGGAAGAAGATCAAGGATTTACAAGGCTAGTTTCTAGCTAATACTATTGTTGACCGGAAGGGCCTTTACAGCTTCATCGTGACTTTGGGGGCGAGTGCTGAAGGCACTCAGCCGCAAAAGGTGACTAGCACAAGGGTTACCAAGATGGTACGAACCTTGGTAGTTACCGGAGTGTGAAATACAAGAAGAGGGTGGTTTTTATTTTTTTTTTTTTAAACTAGCTATCGCTGTTGACTGGAAGGGCCTTTACAGCTTCATCGTGACTTTGGGGGCGAGTGCTGAAGGCACTCAGCCGCAAAAGGTGACTAGCACAAGGGTTACCAAGATGGTACGAACCTTGGTAGTTACCGGAGTGTGAAATACAAGAAGAGGGTGGTTTTTATTTTTTTTTTTTTTAAACTAGCTATCGCTGTTGACTGGAAGGGCCTTTACAGCTTCATCGTGACTTTGGGGGCGAGTGCTGAAGGCACTCAGCCGCAAAAGGTGACTAGCACAAGGGTTACCAAGATGGTACGAACCTTGGTAGTTACCGGAGTGTGAAATACAAGGAGAGGGTGGTTTTTATTTATTTATTTTTTAAACTAGCTATCGCTGTTGACTGGAAGGGCCTTTACAGCTTCATCGTGACTTTGGGGGCGAGTGCTGAAGGCACTCAGCCGCAAAAGGTGACTAGCACAAGGGTTACCAAGATGGTACGAACCTTGGTAGTTACCGGAGTGTGAAATACAAGGAGAGGGTGGTTTTTATTTATTTATTTTTTAAACTAGCTATCGCTGTTGACTGGAAGGGCCTTTACAGCTTCATCGTGACTTTGGGGGCGAGTGCTGAAGGCACTCAGCCGCAAAAAGGTAACTAGCACAAGGGTTACCAAAATGGTACGATCCTCGGCTTGGCCGTTACCTGAGTGTCTCCAGAACGTTCTCTATCTGGTCAAAATACGTTCGCCTAGGCCAGGGGTCGGCAAAGTCACGGTGAAGCTGTAAAGGCCCTTCCGGTCAACAGCGTTAGCTAGGTTAGAAAGAAAAAAAAAACGTTTTGGAGAAAGGCCGCGTTCAAAAGTGCCCGTAACCGAAGAAGGAGAAACGAAAGACATGTGTCAGGACCGTGGCAAGGGGAGGGATGTGGTCTTTACCTACCCTTATGGGAGCGAGACATGAAGTTATGTATGTATGGAAATCCAAATAGGATCTGAAGATAAAAAGGTCGAAATCTACGGCAATACATGCCAAAATACATTTCTTAACAATATATTGGTCTTTATTTTTAATTCATTAACCTGCAGAATATGACTCGCTAAGTGTACTCTATATCAGAGATCGACCTGGTGAAGGTCGCGGGAATCCGCTGGATGCGGATGCTGTAAGACCAGTCGTCAAGATCTTTGGGGGAGACCTACATATGTCTAGCGTTTCCTCTTAAAGTAATATCTGAAGAATACCAGCTCTGCACTGACACCATTGAAGTTTCAGTGCAGCTTAGTTTGGACCTTGTTCGCATAAGCGCGACACTTTATTTCATCTACTAATAAATAAAATTGAAGTGTCTGTTTGTAATATACGATCCATCCATTCAACCGAAAGACGTCCACTGCTGGACATAGGTCTCCCCCAAATTAGGGAGGGTTATTGCCATAATCGCCACGCTTGGAAGGCGGCTTGGCGATTGCAGTAGGTGTCGGTATTGCACAGAGTAAGCTGCTGCTCCCCATCCCCCGTTTTTATCCCTTAGATTCCTAAGACACCCACGGGAAGATATGGGGGGTGGTACCATTCTTATACATGGCACCACACGACCGTAAATACGGTACCTATACCAAAACCACAATTTTTATCCGTCTGTCTGTTTGTATTGGGCAATTAAACGGATAAAATAAAACGACTGAACCGATTTTGATGGGACGTTTTTTTGGTACATAGCTGAAGTTATTTCGGGTAACTTAACGTACTTTAATTTTCCAAAATAATTAAGAGTTCCGCTTACAAAAAATAATAAAACCCATGAAATTGTGAATAAAATCCGATTCACAGCAGTTTTACGGACAAGTCGTATAATTTATGTCAAATATTTTTACTTTATCTTGGTACTGAAAAACAAATTAAGCAAAATAAATTAGTGTTCCATATTAAAAAAAAAACATACGAAACGCGGTCGCAGCCGCGTGCAAACACTTAGTGTTGTAATAAATATGCATTTACTATGTATTTGATATTTGCGTTGTGTTTTGTGCACATGAAACATTATTTTCATTCCATCCGTGACAGTAAAGACTGGGGTCAATTAAAGTCATACGAACCTTGAGTATGGCGTACGGTATCTCGTGAGAGACGTTGTGAACGCACACGAGGTAAGTGTCCGTCGGTCTTCTCGGCTCGTCTTCATGAGCACTAGACTCATCGTCAGAAGGTAACGATTTATCCCGAGGCCTACCTGACGACGCGGACCTGATGACCACCGCGTTTATTTGTACCTTGGCGTGACAACTGCCATTTTTTTTCTTATCATATCAAACTAGCCGTCAAGAAACACCGTTAGAATTATAATTGTTTTAAAGGACTATGGACCCCTTGAGCGCCTTCCCGGCGTTTACGCCAGCTTTCCGTTGTTTCATTTTTATGGGTAATCGACGCATTAATAAATAAAAAAAAGGACATATTTATTATGTTTAAAAATACGTTTAGTTGACCATAAACGTGGTTGTCTATAATCTATACTGTTAAATAAAATTGAAGTGTCTGTTTGTGATATTAAATAAACGGGAGTTTTTTTTTGTTACATTAAAATACGTATGAATGTAAATACGGTACTTATATCAACTACATATATATATATATATTACATGCAGATATTATTTTTAATTTTTTTGTTACATTTTTATCTGTCCTGTTTGTTCCGGGTAATCTCCGGAACGGCTGGACCGATTCTGACAGATAGCTGAAGTTACACCACGTAATTTAAGATAGTATTGATTATCGAAATAATTAGAAATCATGGAATTGTGAATATCGAATTCAATGGTCAGTTTAACGGGCAAGTGCTTGAATATATTACAAATATTTTTAACTTTACCTTGGTACTAAAAAATTCATTTGGTAAATAATTAAAGCTCAGTAAAGAATATATTAAACGCGGGCGCAGCCGCGAGCACGCCACAGCTAGTTGTGAATGAAATCCGATTTAATGCACAAAGAAAGAAAAACATTATTCGACATACGTAAAACACATCATAATAGCATTATCTTAACGGTCGTAAGAGGGGTAAAGAGGAAAAAGGTTCAGGGAGAGGGAGGCTACAGTACCAGCTCCCAAACCCCTGTAGAAGGAAGAACTCCGAGGTTCAGGAAGAGGCTCCCATCGCCGCCGCAATCGGCCGCAGCGGTCATTGCGCTGACGACCGGATTCGGTGGCGAGAGGGTATACGTACAAGGACGTATTGGCGGACGCTAGGGAGAAGGTGGGTCCGGAGGACATGGGAATCGAGGGCATCTCGTGCCGCCCTACTGCAACCGGATCATGGAGATCCAAGGTCCTTGTAGCGGAGAGCGGATGCCCTCGCTGCCAGCCTCCAGACAACCACAGCGGAAGTTGCAGTGGTCTCCAGACATACAAAGCGGGCTGACGTAAGTCTTATTGGCTTGCAAGACTCGATGACAGAGGCTGGGGCAGTACGGAAGCTTTCGCAAGAAGGAGGGTGCAAAGAAGAAGAGATTAAGACAGCCCCAATCAGGGACACGAGAAGGGGGACCAGGACGTTATTTATGTCCATGCCGGTGGAGGCAGACCGGAGGGTGACAGACAAGGGGCGAGTAAGAATCGGGTGGAGTGTGACCCAGATTTATGCACTTGAGGTAAAGCCACTGCGATGCTTCAAGTGCATGGGGCTGGGGCACACACGCCCGACATGCACGGCGGAGGTGGACCGGACGGCGCATTGTATTCGCTGTGTCGCACGTGGCCATAAGGAGGAGGAGGAGGACGAGCACCAAATGGGGGATGCGTTTTGCTGCCTCCCATATGAAGCGACGGCGCCCTCAACAATAGAGCAGTTAAGTAGGTGGCAGAAGGTCATAGTTTGGGGTGGCAGAAGACCACCAGAGGCAGAGGAGGAGGACGAAAGGAGGTTCACGCTTTTTTTTTTTTTTTTTTTTTTTTTTTTTTTTTTTTTTTTTTTTTTTTTTTTTTTTTTTTTTTGACCGGGGGAAATACATTTACGCACTACCTTGCATTTACGCACTACTTTGCATTAACGCACTACTTTTTGCATTTACGCACTACTTTTTGCATTTACGCACTACTTTTTGCATTTACGCACTACTTTTTGCATTTACGCACTACAAGGAGGTTCACCCTACCCCTTTCCTCGCTTCTCTAATTGGAGGGCGAAAGGGAGTGCCTCTCTCAGCTGGTCGCGGCGCCCTACTTCCCTCTACTCTTGACTTCTTGTCCAAGGACAAAAATGCAAAGAGAACTATTAGCGTGGATGAAGAAGGGGCGGAGAGGGGGCAGCTGATACCAGGCTGTTCCCCTCCCAGTGTGTAGATAAAAGTCGTGGCCCGGTCTTTGGACCCGCCGCTGGGGCGACGTGAAGCGTGCTAGACCAATTCCGTATTGCTCCCCTGGAAGACAGCGGATGGTACCGTGAGTTGTAGTGGGTATTCCCAACGCTTCACGCTGGGCGAGTCCCACATACCCCCCTGGCATCTCTAATTCGGGAGAGTTTACTCCTGGTTTTCCACGGGGAAAAAAGGGTGTCATTTTTCCCTACCGCACCGAGAGAAGTATAACATCAAAGACCCACTGAAATACCTGATGCTGGTAAGCCATGCTCTACTGCTGGGGTCATCTCCTACTCTCTTCAGCACCAGCCTCGCACCACCAGCTCGCATGACCCGCTCGTGAGGACCCAGCACTCGTTGCGTCGGAGTCATGGACGGTGACTCTTCGACCAGGACGTAACTGCCACGGGAGGAACGACAAACGCCGGCCTTCGTCAGGCACTGCGCTATCGCCTGGAAGATGGTACAATAAGTGTTTATTTACCGAAACCAGAACGAAAAGTTGAAACATTCATCGATATCGATATTTTAATTCGTTACGATTCATCGTAACGTTGTATCGATACTATGCGACAAATATATCGATAGTTTCGATTTATCGCATGCTCTACTCGAGCCCACCAGCACCCTATACCCCACGTCTCAAAAATTAACATTATAAAAATTGGCACTTCTGGAATCCGCTTAATTGTTATTAATTTTTGACACCGGCGGGAGGGGGGGGGGGAAACAAAAAAAATATCCAGAGTGCCATTCTTCTTCTTCTTCTTAGTTAATGGCAATCTGTGTGTACACACAATTTGTGCCAATGTCATGTAGGTAAGATTTTCAATCTTGTATCAGCGTTACCAAGCTCCAACAGAACGGTGTCCTATCCTGCTCGAACTTTCCATGGAGCTTTGTCGGCACCTCAGAATGTATGCTACGCGTTGTCTTCTATAATAAACTCAACCTGAACACAATAACTAAACTATTTCACACAAAACGCCACCAAGATTACATGATATAGAGTCAAGTACACAAGTTTAATGAATTAAAGAAAACGATTGCTACATGTCAGACTGAGATCCCGCCAAAAACTCCCAGAGTGCCATTATCAAAATAAAGTAGAAATAGTGTACTTATTTATAATTTTATTCGATTCAAATGTTTCGATAATTTCGGGTTAATTTGATATATCGACATTTTATTGATCAAATATCGATATGTGTCGCACACTATGCAAAAGTAGCATCGCGGTATCAAGAGTCAGCGCCATTTACTCTATTTTAAATGCGTGCGCAGTTTGAGATAGATAACGAAGCGTAAAATAACAAGAGGACTGAAACTGACCTGCAAATGCAACAAGTAAATAGTGATGTGAACTATAAACATTAGTGCTGTGTATATTTATTATGAATTAAATTTACAACGTTTCGTGTGTTCGTGTATGTCGAATTATTTTTTTTTTTTTTATCACGTCATCGTCATTCTTGGTTACCCGCCTCGTTAGCTGTGGTGTCTTGAGTCACTTTCAGTATGGAATAGGGCTCGTGCCTGGAGACGGCATAAACGACTAGGAAATGTATCTTGCGTCTCTCGATGGGGGAGCTCGGCTCTATGTCGCTCCTGCAATTCTCCCCGGCTAACTCCTCGCAGCACCTAGAGAAGATCAGCAGCGAAGCCATGTTTAGGGCCTGGTTCGTTGGTGATCTGAAATATGTTCAGGTCTTTTTGAACGATGATGACGCGATGATCGTCAGAATTAGTATATTATTGAGAGAGAGATAGAGTCAAAAATAATAAGCAATACTTTTTCTTTTAACTGTATATGAAATTTCACTTTTGACACTTGTACTCTGTACACACGCTCTCTTTGATGTGATATATCTCTTGCGACAGGTCAGAGCGAGGGTTGGCAGGTGACGCGTCGCTGTTGATAGTACTAGCTGTCTTCCCGCGGCTGGGCCCGCGTTTCATATATTCTTCACTGCATTTAATTATTTTTCTACGGAACCTTCATTTTTTTTTATCTAAAAATTTTTTTTGTACGAAGATAAAGTAAACATATTTCTCATAAATTATAGCGCTTGCACGTAAAATTGTCTATTGAATCGGATTTTATTAAAAATTTTATGAATTTTATTTTTACGTGGTACCCTAATTATTTTCGAAAATTAAAAAAGTACCCTAAGTTACCCGGTGTAACTTCAGCTGTCTAGCAAAAAAAGTACCGTTAGAATAGGTCCAGTCGTTCCGAGGATAACCCATTACAAACAGCCAAACAAAAATTTTAAAAATTTTACTTTATCGTGTATACATTCATATCTATTTAGTTAAAAAAATGATTTTAACATTACAAACAGACACTTCAATTTTTTTTATTAGTATAGGTAGCTTATAGGAGTGCGTAACTGGGTGCGGTGACGCGTCACAACGCGCGAGCGATTTTTTGTATTTTTTTTTATTTTTATTAATTGAAAACCCAACAACATACATTATTATGTTAACTAATCCACAATATAAAAGTAATAAAGCCAAAACAGGATTTCACAATTATACAGTAACTAGCTGGTGCCCGCGGCTTCGCCCGCGTTTCATATGTTCTGTGCATATGACGTTTCATTTATAGCTCATTTAAAAAAAAAAACAAATGAATGAATAAAAGTAAGCGTATTTTTTTTTTATTAGCGGAAAAAATGTATATAAGCGTAAATTGAAGTGGAAAATGTACAAAAGAGTAAATAGAAAAAAAATGAGAGAGGATCGGTGGAATCCAAAAAAATACCTGTCTACGAAAAATACTGCGTTGAAAGGTATTAGTCCTATCCCGATATGTTCAGTAGTTTGGAGGTGATGGTGCGTCAAAGGAATAATAAACAAACAAATTGAGAAAACATGGCAAAGCGCTCATAAATTTTATAAAAAATAAATAGCCTATAACCATCTACGATTAATTCCGCGTCGAATGGTTGTGGTTTCATGCAGATCGGTCCAGTAGTTTTCGAGTTTACCTCGGACAAAGAAAACAACTTTGCTTATATATATATAGATTATTTAATTACAGTGGTATATAATATTATTATTTACATGTTGTAGCGGCGGTTGCGGTTTGTCGCTACTTATTAGTGGACGTAAAAAAAAAATAGAAAACTATGGCGTACAATAATTTACTGTAAGAACAGTGTGTGCGTAATAATTGATTTCTTAGTAGTGTGAACTTCGTGCGGATCCAACTTCACTTTGAAAGATGTTTCGTTCAGAAAACACATGTTAAGAAGAGAGAGAAAAAAAATGTTTACTGACGCGCAGATGAGTAAGTGTTGTGTGTGTGTGTCTGTGTGTTTGTGTTTGTGTGTCTATAATATTTTTTTAAGTATTCGTTTCTGTTTTTAAAAATTACTATAAATGTTTATCAGATAAATGATTATCTTTTTCTTTTAAAAAATCTGAATATTTTATTACTCTCTTTAAATATATTCTTTATTGCTAATCATATAGTTTTGAAATAATTATTGGAAAATAATGTCTTTATTGTGTCGTCCATTGAATCGTATTTTATGTACAAATTCATGGATTTAAATTTTTTTTACACGAAAGTCTAACTATAGAACTAAATTTTTTTGGTACTTCTTTACCTTTAGGATATTTAGAGAAATGCACCGCTTGGAATTAAACCAAATTGGAATATAACCAAAATAAATTTTTTGAAATAATTTCTGTCTGTTTGTTCCGAGTAATATCCGGAACGGCTCGACTGATTTTGGCGGGACTTTTTTTTGTAGATAACTGAAGTTACTGCAAGTGACTTAGAGTATTTTTGATTTTTGAAAATAATTAGGGTTCCGTCTAAAAAAATAAAACTCAGTTTCACTGGCAAGTGTTTGAATTTGTAAGCTTTACTTTATCTAAGTGTCGAAACAAATTAAGGAAAAATAATTAGTGTTCCGTAACTATAGAAAAAAATTAAAACGCAGTGAATGACATATGAGACGCTGTCGCAGCCGCGTGCACACAGCTAGTAGAAAATAAATAAACAATACGGCTTCTGTAATAAATTCATGATGACCAAACAATAGTGGATCTCACCTTAGCCTCACGTGCCGGTATCCCGGTCGGAGGCTTTGAAGTGGTATAACTCTTTGCGACAGCATATAGTTAGTGTCTGCATCGTAGACCTCAAACCTTAGGAATGCCAGCTCGGGGAAATTTACCTAAGGGCGAATTACATCCATAATACATCTTCGATAACTTAATGCATATTCGTAAAAATTTAGACAAGCTCGATCTAGTGAATGATCGTCATAATTTTAATATTAGAAGTAAAGACAAGTTGTCCGGAACCACGCTTTAGGTTAAGTAAGTGTAATAAAAGCTTTATAGGTAATAGTATTCGGTTTTACAATAAGATCCCAAGTAACATTACCGATTTACCTGACAATAAGTTCAAGTATTATGTCAAGCAAGTTTTAATCTCAAAAGGTTATTACAGGGTGGATCATTACGTGAACGATAGTGATGTCTGGAATTAACCCACATCTCTGTGCGCACCCGCTAACATTATTAAGACTACGATTTGTATAGTTTTTTATATGAAAAAAAAAAATGATATCTATTATATTTATAAAAAAAAGGACCAGATCGAGTTTGTTGCCTGCGCTCTTCTCGACTGGGTTGTTTTCTGAACCGGTGGTAGTGTTTTAGACGTTCATAAGCGCCTTCTTATGGCCTAAATTAAATAAATATTTTTTTGATTTGATTTGATTGGAAAATAGCTGACTCTCGCAACAATAATTATGTTTAATATAATTAAAAATATTAAATGTTTTATTTTCTTTTTTATATAATTGTTGACTATTGATAATAAAAAGCATCCACAGATAAATATTACAATTTTATTATATGGAGTAATACAGTACTGACAAAAATGTCATGTAACATAGAACGATACAACAAAACTAAAGAAGAGTTAGGGATGGCGATTCTTTCCGAAAAAGATCGATTTTTTTAATCGATTTACCAAAAAATCGAGGCTAAAAGATTGATCTCTAGAAAATAGATGTTTTTTTTACATGTTTCTTTTATTCGTAACCATTATTCTTCTATTGGTTCAAATTGGACAATAATCGTTAATTATGGAAAATTGTAGGTAAAATCTGATTCCGAAATACTTTTATTGATAACACAAAAGCTCGTCAATAGAAATTAAACAGACAAACAGACTTATCTTTGCGTATTTATAGGTAAATCCATATCAGATAAAACAAAAGGTACACTATAACAATCAATCTTATATCATTTTAAAATAAATAGAGTTGTTTTTACAAGCATAACAAAGTTAAAGGTATAGAGTGAATGGAGTTTACGGTTGGCAGTTAATTCGAAACACTCTTGATGTAGTAAGCGTCTCACTAACACTGTAAGTGTTTGCTTACCATCAGGCAAGATATTTGTCTGCCATCTTAATAGTATACTGTCTAGGCTAAAAAATGGTTTGCATAACGGCAACCCCATCCTCGTCCTGTCCTCTCCCCGCCCCTTTCTTATTCAGTTAGCTAATAAGGGGAAAATAAGTGAAATTGGTACATCAGAGGAAGAGGAGGCCTTCTTCTCTTTCCTTCATTTCATTGTCCTTGTGCACCAATTAAATTTGTGGTATAAAACAATAATTATAATACTAAAAGGCGATTACATATATAAAAAGGCATTTTTAATCTCACAAAGAAGCGAGAGAAACTCATCACAAAGCCAACTCTCGAGTTTTTAATTAATTAAGTGAAAATCTTTCATATATTTACTATACAAATAATTGTATTGTTCTCATAGAACCAGAAAAAATTAACCCTCGATTTCCTATGTTCTAAGATCGATTCACTGGATCGATTCGGTGCTAGAGATTGATTATTAAATAATCGATTTTTCGGTTTCAAAGATCGATTCTTTAATCGATCTCAGATCGCCATCCCTAAGGACAGTTGTAAGTTTATAAATCTTAATAGTCCAAATACTGACTTTGAATAAGAACGTCTCGTTCCAAACGGGATTGAGGGCGTTCCTTCTGGCAACTTTGGTCCTAATCTTCTTGCAATCGACCGCTACTCCGAGGATTTCCACCTCAACGAACGCATTGTAAAAGGAGTAAACGTTCTCGGCAACGTACTGGCCGGATATCACCGCCAGGGTCAGGTGGGAGGCGTGGATGCCGTCGAATTCCTTCTCCATGGGATTCAATCTAGATAGAATTCAGTAAAGCGATGATGGGGCAGTCGGTAGTGCGGTTCGAATCCAACTATCCGACTGTAAAATCAGCCCGAGCTTCCGGCGAAGGAAAACTTCGTGAGGAAACCATAGTACGGTGGTAGGGGATTTCCTAAAAATGCCCGTCTGGGTAGCTACCACCCTCAAGTGAGAAACAGTATCTCTAGACTATGTTCACCATCCTGGACCCCATCGTCATTTAACATGAGATTGTCAAGCAAAAAAAAAAAAACTAGGCAGCCATGAGGACTACCGACAGAAGAAAAAGCTCGAAATTTTGGAAAATTGTTTAAAAAATTTTTTTTATACATAGTTTATTAACCCCTTGAGCGTTACTGGCGTTTACGCCAGCTTTCCATTGTTTTCCTACTGTCTCATTTTTCTGTGTAATCGATGTATTAATTGAAATTCGTAACATAACCTAACATTTAACATTAATAATAATAATAATTACGTATATTTTCAAATTGTTTATTCACATTCAAAACATACAATAAACTGCATAGATAAGTTTTAATTTTTTATTTATCTGTGACCACTAGTCACGCATAAACGCCATATTATAATTGACACACTAGCATTGACGGTTGAAGTCATAGCATAGGTAACGCGAATCTATAATTTTTTCCCCTAATGAGAATCGCTCAATGCCGCTAATAAAGTTTTTTTTTTTAACACCATATTACATATACATACTAATAAATAAAATTCAAGTGTCTGTTTGTAATGTCAAAATATATATTTACTCAGTACATGTTATTATTTTTACACGGTTTAAGCACAGTGCTTTGACCACAATCACAACTGTTGTTAAGTGACGATTTGGTCAAGAATGGTAAACACACCAAGCCTAGAGATAACGGTTCTTAAGTGATGTTGGAAGAATATATTTAATTGTATTTGGCGGCAGGTTTATAGAGAACATACAAACTGCTATATTGTTAGTTGATACGAGCCATGAATATCTTCCGAGCGCCTTTGAGTTTACCGCTACTCGGCGGCCGGCTGTAATGCGACATGCGATAGATGGACGAACAAAATTTAAGGCTATGGGAAAAAAGTTTCACTTTAAAATATTAATTTAACTGCCTCGATGGCGCAGTTGTATTATGGTGCGACTGCCGTTCTGAGGTCTCGGGTTCGATCCCCGGGTCGGGTCAAGTGTTATTGGGTTTTTCTACTCAGTATCATCCCGGAGTTTGGAATTTGTGCCCGATATGGCGACAGGCTCGCCTCCTGTCACGTCTGGGACGGAACAGAGCCGGCGGAATACGAGTGGTGTAGTTCGCTATTTCACCTCTGTCTAACCCTTCGGGGATAACAGGCGTGAGCTTATGTTATGTTTTGTAAAATATTAATTAATCGTTTCTTATATCTAATCATATCATCTCACCTCCTGTAAGCGATATGTGTTGGGTCCCACATGACAGCCGGTTTCCTGACGTATCCGATACAGCCGTTGCTCTCGAACATGGCCGCGTTGACCGCCATCGCCGAGTCCTCGGTCTGGTAGTTCAGCGCGACGAGCTGGACGCCGCACGACCAGAACGTCACCGGGTCGAAGTTTGACGAGTCTATCCTTAGGCTGATGCGAAGAATTTACTTAGGAGCCGTCCAATTATGCAAAATTTTGGACATTTTCGACCCCCCTTCCTTGTTAGCTATTCTAAGCAAAGCTCTTACTCATAATGATTGATTGATTCAACCGGAAGATGTCCACTGTTGCAGTGATCCCTAGACAAGATCCCTAGTGTTGCAGTCAATAAATAAATCCCAGGAATATTTTTTTTAATCGTAAAAAAACTTTTTTAATTAAAACGAAACCGACTTCAAAAGAATAAACTATAGAATACACTAAACAGTCAATAAATTATTACGTTATTACTTTGGTTCGTTATTTTTAAAATCGGTGCCGGCTTATGGAAAACATATTGGTGTAAATGTACGTCGCTAATTATATTCGATTTTGATTCATTGTCCTTTAAAATCATCAAGTCCTTTATTTAGATTATATGTAATTGTGATAAAGTTTAGGCAGTTATTTCCATTTATAAATCAGAGTACATTGGTTAACTCTAGCTTCCGCCGACTTCAAAATTATTAATGATATTAAAAAAAAGAAGGATTTATTGAAGTGAACAGAAGCAGATTAATAAAGTAATTATTTATTTACTTTTGAGAGCATTTACATAGTTTATTCTATTGAAGTCGGATTTGTTTTTAATTAAAAAAGTTTTTTTTATCTACTTTTTTTTTTAAAGTAAGTACAGTAATACCCCGCTTAGCGCGACCCCGTTATGCGCGGTTTCACTATAACACGAGTGTCAAATTTCGCGCTCAAATGCCTCGCATTACGCGAAAGAGTGCGTATAAACATAATGTAAAGACAATAGATGTATTTTTCCGTAAAAAATAAGAGTATGTATTGCATAAAGTGTTCTTAGAATTAAAGTGATTGATTAAAATTATTTGTATTTTTTTTTTGTATTAAATTTTAACTATGTTTAATCATAAACCTCGATATACGCGAATTTCAGTTAACGCGATTTTTTTCGGAACGTATCCCTCGCGTAAAGCGGGGTATTACTGTACTTTTAGGTATGGCTGTAAAGCTTACATAATAGCGTTGGAAATGAGTATATGATACATGTCTAAGTATTTATATAAAATATATTATAAAAAAAAATTTGCAAATCGGTTCATAATTGAAGGAGAAATCGCGTAACAAACACTAAAAAAAAAAGAGTCAAATTGATAGTCTCCTTAATTTTGAAGTCGGTTAAAAATTATATGAGAGTATGATTTCCATTTTAGAAACTAGGTTTAGGACAAAAATACTATGTGACTAAAATTAAAAATAGCACTTACCCGGCGGGGTAAGTCCTAACGAGCTGAGTCTCCGTATGAGCGATTAGTGCGACCGGGTGCTTCCTGCAGATCTTCTTCCCTATCGCTTCAGTGACGGAGGAGCAGCGGTAACAAGGGTGGTGGACCGCAGGCGTGTTCAGGCAACGACCCCTAGATTGCGATTGTGCTATTTGCTGCAACAAACTTATATGCATTTCATATAAGTTTTCAGGGCACCTTCGACAGGTTAGGCAAACATCCTTGGAGTTAACCTTAATTTGACTGGTTAAGACTTGAAGGGTCTTAATAGCTTCATTGAATTTTTAAGGTGAACGCGTAATATGTTGATTACCCATTAAAATTAAGACAATAGGAAAACAATGAAAAGCTGGCGTAAACGCCAGGTTAGTGCTCAAGGGGTACACAGCCGATAGAGTTATAGCTACCACTATGGCAATAAAGTGGAAGCTTAGGCTTGTGTTATATGAGTCACGTAAATTCTAAGATATTTGTCGCACTGCTGTAAGGTTTTCGTTAATACGGTTTAAAAAAAAAGTATTTTTAGAGAAACACATTTATTTCTCAATTACAATGATATTTAATAAACACTATTAAAATTTGGAGGTTGAGGCAACTGTCACCGCCGGATGATGTGGAATAGAACTGTCATTGATTGTATGGGAAACATTATCGACGATCAAAAGATGCTGCCTGGACAATATGGCTTAGGGAGAGTAACATATAACATAACATAAGCTTACGCCTGTCATCCCCGAAGGGTTAGGCAGAGGTGAAATAGCGAACTACACCACCCGCTTTCCGCCGAGCTTAGTTCCGTCCCAGATGTGACAGGGGGCGAGCCTGTCGCCATATCGGGCACAAATTCCAAACTCCGAGATGATACTGAGTAGAAAAACCCAATACCACTTGACCCGACCCGGAAACGAACCCGAGACCTCAGAACGACAGTCGTACCGTAATACAACTGCGCCACCGAGGTAGTATAGGGAGAGTAATGTATTTTATATATAACAGCACGTTTGGTCTTATCCCAAAATCTATTTCATTACAAAACCTGGTCGGTAAATTACATGCATTGTATCTTTCCATGTCGTACATCAAATCTCAAAGTTACCAAGGGCAATGGAGACGGCTATGCTAGGAGACTCAATGCGTGATCGAATCAGAAATGAGGAGATCCGCAGCAGAATGAAAGAAAATGGCATTGCCCGGAGAATTGTCAAATTTAAGTGGTAGTAAGCTGGGCACGTTGCTCGTAGAGCTGATGCCCGGTGGGGGGGGGGTAACGGGTGTCCGAATGGTTGAAGCGTACCGGAAGACGCAACTTGGCTAAGCTCTACAGAAAGAGGACCCACGACCTGGTGAAGGTTGCGGGGTTCCGCTGGATGCGGGAGGCGAAAGGCCGGTCGTTGTGGAAATCTTTAGGGGAGACCTATTTCCAGCAATTGATTGATTTCAATATTTACTTTTGCCGTGCCGTGAATGAGTAGAACCGTCATCAAGTCAACGTTTACCATTTTTTTTATTAAATCATAATATTAAGTCAGTCCAAAGAAGTATGAAGGAATATTTTAACAGGCCGGTTCGACTGCAATACCAATGTAATATGCCCCTAGCTGTATTCACAGTTACCTTTAAACGATACTCATTGTTAGGTAATGTGCAGTTGCGACGCGGTGCTTGCGAAAGCCACCCCGTGTCGCCCCCATCCCAAATGCAGCGGACGGCCCCGGGGGGTTTTAGTGGGTATTTCCGGGCGCTTCACGCCCGGGTGAGTCCCACACTGGCACGGAGCTCGTCCCTCTGTGCCCGCTTACCTATTGCATTAGGGGACTCCGGTCTCACTAATGCAATAGGTAAGGGTAGTGCGTAAATGCATTTCCCCCCGTCAAAAGCAAAAAAAAAAGGTAATGTGCAGTTCTTTACAATGTTCTGAAACGTTTTAACCATAAAGCACCAGTGTTCGCGCTGTTGGGATGACATCGCGTTGTGTTTTTTTAAAAAAAGTACACTAGTTACCACCAGTGGTATCGCTTACCATCAAACATATGAAATTACTTTTTGGTAAACAAGTGGTTATCGACACGCGGTGTTCCTAGTCAACCTACAGGAGTTAGGCACATAGGATTAACTGGTTAGCGGAGTTGGTTTTTCTGGACTTGGTCAGCATTAAGCTGGATTGACTGTTTAACATCAGGATTGTCTTCTTTTGATCGTTTTTACTATTTGGTGGATTTTAGAAACCTTGGAATGTTTATTAAAATATTTTCTGTAAATTAAAACCGTACAACGATTGGTATATTCAATTCATATTTCCGTCCATTCGATCGAACAATGTCCACTGTTGGACATAGATTTCCACCAAAGATAATAATAAATTACCCTAATTGCCATAATCGTCACGTTTGGCAGACGGGTTGGCGTTTTCAATCGGGTGTTTATTGTACTCAGAAGATGGTGTTGCCGATCTCCTGGTTGATCCCTTAGTCACCTTTTACGACGCCCACGGGAACGATATGGGGTGGTGCCAGCGGGGGCTCTAGCTCTTGTAGCGCCCCTGTGCAACCAATATCCTGGCGCCTTCCAGTAGGTGCGCGTTCAAAAATAGAATAAATACAGTTACATTTTCAAAACGACAATTCGAATGCAATTTTAACCATTACCGCGCTCGGTGTAGGGCGGAGGAACTTTGAGAGCGTTGGTGCTCCAAACGACGCATCTTTGTAGGTGTCGTTCGGGTCGCTCGGCGCACCCTAAACCCTGCACCCGTGTGCGCTGCACCCTACACAATACGTAAAGACGGCTCTGGCCGTGGTATACTATTCTTACTGGTCAGTATATTGGCTTTATTTTACCGTGCTTGTACTGTCACTGCTCTCTGAAGACTCAAAGCTGTTGCACGGAGCAGTCTCTTTGGCTGTGCTGGACTGCTTCATCGAACTCCTAGGCGATAGGGGATTCAGACCGCGAAACTTTATCGCCTGAATAAATTACAAACGAATTAATACCGTCGGTAGTAGTAGTAGTAGTAGTAATACCAATCGACGAGCATGTATGAAAGTAGAGGAAGCGAAAAAGGTGTGTCGAGGTCGTAGCAAGTGGAAGGGCGTAATCTCTGCCTACACCAATGGGAGAAAGGCGTGATGATATGTATGTATGTAAATTCAAGGACAAATTTCATGTTTACCCGTGTATAATTGAAGTATCAAAACCGTGCGACGCGTATTCGTCGTGCGATGACGTCACTCGCGCTCGCGCACAACAGCTGATAATGTTACCTACACGGTGACCGGGTCATCGACCGCTGCACAACGACCACGCGATTTTGATATTTACATTGAATTTATAATACATGATTTATAGTTTTATTTAATATTTCTACCATTTATTGAAATATGTTTTTTTTTTTTGTAGCTCCGGCAATCTCTCCTGGCGTAATCAGGGCCCTTAGTAGTGCGGAATAATATTTTGTGTGCTCTTTTTTTTCATTTTAGCGTGTTCTTTTGCTTTACATAAATTTTACATCGTGCTTTTTATGATCATTGAAATATGTTTCTGGCTATCATCACAAGCTCAAATTGAATTATTCCCATTAATTTAAATATCCTAACATTAGTATATAGGCACGTTTTACGTTAGTAGAATGTACGTGGTTTTCATTTTGATGCGTCACTTTTTCATTTTTTTTTTATCATAAATGTAACCAAAAAACCATCATTACATTATTTTCCATCGATTATTTAAAAACTATATTTAAAAAAAAATGTGAGCCGTCACGGGACGCCTGGCAGATGTGAAACATCGACATTATTTTACGTTCGTAATCTATACGCTGTTGGTGTCGGACGTGTGCCGCTTGAGTTATTAATTTTGTTACAAATTCGGACTGCAAATTATCTAATTGGCTCACTGATATTTATCGGCCCCTCTCGTTTCTTCTTGTGAGGTATTTACGACTAACTCCACCTTTTGGGCGGCGGAGGCGAGATGGAGTGTTTCTGAGTACTGCCCAGAGCTCGAATTGCCGAATGGTATAGTTGGGTGAGTGATCTGCACTATTAGAAATTGGAAAAAAACTAATTTTACATCGAGGCTCGAACCGTCGACCGCGACGGGTTCATACATTCTAGTCGCCACTCAGACCGCTGAGCTAAAAGCGCAGTGAATGCCGCGCTGAAAATTTCCCTACTGGTGTTGCATATCTGAGTGCGTAGGATAAAGTATAGAAATGTCCACTAGAAGTAAAACCAAATCTCGACTTGTTTGTGCAGGATGTCTTAAAGATATTTACGACACTGATTTCATAATTTGCACAAATAATGAATGTAAAAAATCCTACCACAAAGACCTATGTATGGGCACTTCTGCGCAAACAGGAGACAGTGGCAGAAACTGGACATGTCCAAAATGTCGGTGTGATAAGAAGAGGGCTGGAGATAATTCTTCTACGCCTATTCGTACATCGATCTCGTCAAAACGACTCTAACACTACCGATCGTCAAAAAACCAAAAATTCTTCCGAGATTGAGGTATTGACTGCTGAAATAAGACTTTTACGTGAAGATATGTCACTTCTTACTAATCAAGTTGCTACAATGAACACGTCTCTCTCTCAGTGTCATGAGAGATTAGACGAAGTCTCATCTCATCTCACTCAGACAGCTAGCAGACTAAAGTATCTGGAGGAGAGGGATAGCCTCGTAGATTCACTACAATGCGAAATCATTAGACTGCAAGAACAGCTTGAAACTCAGTCTCAGTATTCAGTCAAAAATGAAGTGGAAATAATTGGAATTCCTGAAATGAAAAATGAGAACCTATATCAGGTGGCTTTCGTAATTTCAAAAAAGATCGGCGTCAACCTTGAGGACAGTGATATAGATTGGGCTTCAAGAGTTGGCCCAAAAAGATTGCCAATTGAGAATACTTCACCCATCGCTAGTCAAACTCTCAATGAACCAATAAAAACAAATGATCGCCCGGTTGTAATACGTTTTGTACGCCGTCAAAAGAGAGACGAATTTATAAGAGCATCCAAGTCTAGAAGGAACTTAACAGTCAAGGACACTGAAGTGTCAAACTCACCATATAAAATCTTTATAAATGAGAGACTAACCAAAAACAACCGGCGGTTGTTTCGAGAAGCGCGCAAACTCTCTCTTACCTCTGGATATAAATTCTGTTGGATCCGAAATGGGTTTATCTATATCCGCAAACGTGATGGTAGTCCGGCAATTCCTATTCGAACGCTCAAGGATCTTACAGATAAATTTCAAAATTAAACTACTGGCACATATTTTATTTTTTCGGCTCATACAATATGTTATAATATCTCACGCTACCATGCATTTATTTAGTTATTTGAAAATAATTATATTTACTACAATTCCATTATTTTTAAGTATCTGTTTAAAATTTTATTTTACAAATATTTATCTATACAGCATTCTTATATTTCATATGTTATCCATTTACACTACTAATTATTATATCTTATCTCATATATTGAATCCGTTATCCTTTGTCTATTTAATTTATACAATGATTTGGTCGGGTTTTCCTACTTGCTTCGGTCAATACTATACGTCACAACTTCAATTTGTAGATCTCTCATATACAGATATAATACGTTTTCGTAAGGCGTCACACCTTGGTTGCTCCTTCAGTTTAATTATTAGTAATAATAAATGGCTACACAAAGAGTTTTAAGAGAGTTGGATAACAGCTTAACTGTGCCTTGCCATGCTTGCAATTATCTTGAAGAATGTAAGAAAATTTTAGAGGAAAACCCACTCAACTTAAAAATAATGACACTGAACATTCGTAGTCTACAGAAAAATTTTAATGGATTTCTTGTTACCTTGAATCGTTTAAACATTGACTTTGACATTCTGATTCTCACGGAATGTCATCTTGGCTCGTGCTCAGTAGTTGGCTCTATTCCTGGTTACCTTAACTTTTCTACTTCCCGCTTTTCTAATCAGGCTGGTGGGGTAGTCGCCTATGTAAAAACCGAATTGAACCCTAGTTTTAGAGAACCAATTCTTGTGGATACTGACGCTCTTGCAATTTATCTTCCCGGGGGTTGTGCTGTCCTTGGTCTCTCTATCGCTCACCATCTTTTGTCAACACAGATAACTTCGTAACTTCTTTAAATAGTTTTCTAAATTCTTGCTGTGATGCTAGGGAAGTGATTGTCATCGGCGATATTAACATAAATATATTGGACGACAATGAACAGACTTCCAAATACTTATGTATGCATGCTGAATCAGGATTAAAACCGGCAATCACTATCCCAACCAGAGGTCCAGCATGTTTAGATCACATTTTTATTCCCTCTAAATCTATGGCAATCTCACTTGTCTGTAAACTTGATTTGACTGATCATGATATTGCTATGATTGGTTTATTAGACAGGTTGCCACGGCCACGTGTTAACCGAGTTATCAAAAAAAACAGATAACAAAGCTATAGTTGATGAGCTTAGTAAATGTTGTTGGTCTGAGATTCTCACACAAATAGATCCGTCTGTGGCAGCTCAAAAATTATCATTCATTCTGAATAATTCCATTACGAATAATACAAAAATTGTAAAACTCCGTAGGACTCAAATGAACATTAAGGAGTGGATCACTCCTGGACTTCTGAGATGTGCTCGACATAGGGATTTTCTTCACATGAAATATAGAAAGAATAAAGATGACTCCATTATCTCGACCACATACAAAAGGTATAGGAACTTTTATAATAAACTGATAAATCGTCTCAAAGCTCAGTATAACACTCAACAGCTGATCAAAAGTAGTAACAATCCTAAACAGCTATGGAAGGAAGTGAAAAAAAGTATGTGAAATCAAAGACAAAAGACATAACCTAGACTTATCGTTTGAAAAGTCTCCTCCTAAGACACTCTCTAACTTTAATCGATTTTTTACAAATATTGGAAAAAAACTTGCGACCCAAACTTTAAATGATCTTGGCACTAATGAAGAAAATTTAGTTACACTTAGCAGCAAATTTAGAACAAACTACCCTTATTCCTTTTTTATGCAACCCACTGACTGCTATGAAGTGGCTGCATTAGTAAACAATTTAGGTTCCGACACAGCTCCTGGTCCTGATGGCTTAAAAAGTAATCTTTTAAAATTAATTTGCCCCTATGTGGTGGAACCTTTAACACATATTTTTAATATAAGTCTATCTGCGGGGATATTTCCTGAATGTTGGAAATTAGCATCGGTCACTCCAGTACATAAAGGTGGTTCGAAAGAGGATCCTTCTAATTTTAGACCTATC